>CM073923.1:34040000-36644534 GCA_037179545.1 Sesamia inferens | reverse complement strand
AAGCATCCGCCAACTACACTGGGCCCTAAAACCTTTGCCCAGGTGGCCAGTACCCCCAAGCATAAGCCACCTACACACCCCAACCACGCCCTGATCGTCTCGTCCACTGACCCCCAGCATACCGGGGAGAACGTGATCGAGAGGATCCGGGTCGCATTGGACCTGAAGACCACCGGAGCCAAGGTGGACGCGGTAAGGAAGGCCCGAAACCAAAAGGTCGTCCTGAGGTGCGCCAGCAAGGCGGATCTTGGTCTGGTCAAAGACCAGATTAAGAAAAACGGTGGACTAAAGGTCCACGAAACCAAGCCTAACAACCCGCTGGTGTGTGTAAAGGGTGTGCTGTCCAGTTACGGCGACGGGGAGATTGCGGATCTCCTGATAGCACAAAACAAAAACCTTCTGCACGACGTCGCCGAGGCTGAACAGACGGCCCGGGTGCGGTACCGCAAGCGTGCCAGAAACCCCCACGAGTGCCACCCCGTACTGGAGCTCTCTCCAAGGATGTGGCGCGCCCTCACGAGTGCCCAAAAGGTGCACGTGGGGATAAAGCGCTGCACCATTGAAGACCAGTCCCCTCTCGTGCAGTGCACCAAATGCCTAGGGTATGGACATAATAAGACCATATGCGGGGCAGCAAAAGAAGCTTGCTTCTTTTGCGCTGGTGCCCATCACGGAGGGGACTGCCGCAACAGGGCGGAGGGGAGAGCCCCCAGATGCATCAACTGCAGGGTGGCCAAAAGACCAGAAGGTGATCAGGACCACACGGCCTTTAGTGGCGACTGTCCTGAGCGCCTCAAATGGGATGGCATAGCCAGATCGCGGGTTGCATACTGCTAAGGGCAGCCCTAGAACACACCAACCTGCAAGTCCCTCTCGAGGCACGCAACCGACAGGGAGATTGAACACCATCCAAGTCAATCTCCAGCGGTCAAAGCTGGCCACAACCGAGCTCTGGGTGGCGGCCCAGGAAAAACGTATTTCTGTCGCACTGGTCCAGGAACCCTATGTGGGGGGGACCGGTGTGATGAAACAGATACCAGGCGCACAGATCATCCAGTGCAGCCTGGGCCGCCTAAAACCGGTAAAAGCGGCGGTGGTGGTCTTTGGTGACGACCTGGAGGTCATTCACGACCCCCAGCTTGTCACCGAGAACATAGCCGCCGTCGTCATAAAGACGGGCCAGCTAAAGATCGGCATTCTGTCGGTGTACTTCGAGGGAGACCAAGACTTGCACCCGTACCTCACTACACTCACCACAATTACACAAAAACTAGACACACAAAACATCCTGGTGGGAGGCGACGTCAACTCCTGGAGCCACTGGTGGGGCAGCGTTTCCGAGAACCACCGAGGGGCGGAGTACTGTTCGTACCTCAATGAGCGGGATCTCCAGATCCTTAACTCCGGCCAAACACCGACGTTCGAGACCTACAGGGGTGACAGATGGTGCACGAGCATAGTAGATGTAACTGCATGCAGTCTGTCGCTCCTGGGGAAAATAGACGGGTGGAGAGTAGAAAGAGGCGTGACCTCTTCGGACCACAACGCGATCACCTTCTCGGTGCGCTTAGAGAAGGCCTTGGAACCTCTAAGGCCAGTCTCGACGCGCATCTATAACACCAAGAAGGCAAAATGGTCCGACTTCTGCTCGACACTTAAGTCGAACCTGGCTGGGGAAGAAATTAACCTGGCCAAGGTCTCGGATATAGGGAGTCCGGAAGATCTGGATGAATTAATTAACACCTATACAGAGGTCATCCACCGCTCGTGTGAGGAGGCGATCCCGAAAATGGGATCCCGGAAGAACAGCTCAAAACCCCCCTGGTGGAACTCTTCTTTAGATCGTCTCAAAAAGGAGGCGGTTAGAAAAAAGAGGAGAATCCGGAACGCGGCACCCTGCCGGAGGCAGTTCACAGTGCAGGAGTACGTCGCTGCCAAAGAGCTGTACAACACAGCCGCAACTGAGGCAGCCACGGAGAGCTGGAGGGAGTTCTGCACGAAACAGGACCGGGAGAGCATGTGGGACGGCATCTACAGGGTACTAAGGAAGACGGCGAGGAGACAGGAGACCATCCTCCTGAGAAACACCGCAGGGCAGACACTCAGCCCTGAACAGTCTGCGGATCTTCTCGCCGAAACTTTCTACCCTGATGACTCGACGGATGCCGAACAACCATACCACAAGGCGCTGAGACAGCTGGCGGAGGACGCACAACCGCAGGGCCTGTCCGCCGACGACCCACCTTTCACGACCACGGAGCTGGACAAGGTCCTTCAGGACCAAAATCCGAAAAAAGCTCCCGGTCCGGATGGGTTAACGGCGGACATCTGCACGGCGGCAATAAACTGCGACAGGGAAGTGTTTTTGGCGATGGCAAATAAATGCCTAACGCTGTCGCACTTTCCTCGGCAGTGGAAGGTCGCCCACGTGTGCATTCTCCGCAAGCCGGGCAAGGAGGACTACACCAGCCCAAAATCCTACCGCCCGATAGGTCTCCTCTCGGTCCTGGGTAAGATAGTGGAGAAACTCCTGGTAGGCAGACTCCAGTGGCACTTCCACCAAACACTACACAAATCACAGTACGGGTTCATGCCGCAGCGCGGAACCGAGGACGCCCTCTATGACCTAATGCAGCACCTTCGTGCTGAGATCAGAGCTAAAAAGATCGTGCTTCTGGTATCATTGGACATAGAGGGGGCCTTCGATAACGCGTGGTGGCCGGCAATGAAAAGCCAGATGGTGGCCAAAAACTGTCCTAAGAACTTGTATAAACTCGTTGCCTCTTACCTCGAACACCGGAGCGTGAAGGTAAACTACGCCAGAGCGGTCAGGGAAAAGGGAACCAGCAAAGGATGCGTCCAGGGCTCGATAGCCGGTCCGACGTTCTGGAACCTGATCCTCGACTCGCTCCTGCATGAAATGGCGAACATGGGGGTATACTGCCAGGCATTCGCTGATGATGTCGTCCTGATTTTTTCAGACCACTCCACCGGTCCCCTACAGCAGACGGCCAACAACGCTCTCGACGCGGTGTCGACCTGGGGCGTCAAAAATAAGCTGCGTTTCGCCGCGCATAAGACAAATGCGATGGTGATAACGAGGAAGCTGAAGTATGACGACCCGGTCCTGTACATGTCGGGAGTGAGGCTAGACCTAGTCCAACAGGTCAAACTGCTGGGTCTCACCATTGACGCCAAGCTCACTTTCAATGCGCACGTGTCGGCAACATGCAGGAAGGCTGCCGATATCTACAAGCAGCTGGCGTGCGCGGCGAAGGTGACGTGGGGCCTGAATGGTGAGATCATCAGGACGATTTACGTGTCGGTGATAGAGCCCATCGTGCTGTACGCGGCGAGTGCATGGGCCCCGGCGGCGGACAAACTGATGACTAGAAATCAGTTTGACTCGCTGCAGAGGGGGTTCGTGCAGAAGATCTGCAAGGCGTACCGCACGGTGTCTCTGACATCGGCCCTAGTGCTGTCTGGTCAGTTGCCCCTGGACCTTCGCGTAAAGGAGGCAGCGGCCCTATTTCAAATCAAAAAGGGCCATTCCCGTGACCACATCCCACCCGGATGCGAGCTGGAGGGGAATTTACATTACCTGTCCCTACCCCACCCAGCGCGACTCATTCCAACTGAGTACGCACGCATCGAGGACTGGACTCCCGAAACCCTAGAGACCCACCGGTTGACAGGCCCCCAGATCTACACCGACGGTAGTAAAATCGAAGGGAAGGTCGGGGCGGCCCTAACATGGTGGGAAGGAGGTAAGGAGTCTATGTCGTGTGCTTTTGGCCTTGGGCCCCACAACTCTGTCTTCCAGTCTGAACTATACGCCCTGTTCAGAGCTGTCAGGTTGGTGAAAGAATCACAGGCGGTCAGCGTAAGCATCCTCAGCGACTCTAGGTCATCACTGGACCTGCTGAGGAGGCCGTCTGTCACTCACCACCTGGCACTCAACATCAAGGACGACATGCGTGAGATCAGAGAGGAAGGCAGAGAGGTGAGACTCTTCTGGCTGAGGGCCCACGTGGGAATAGCCGGGAATGAGAGAGCAGATGAGCTAGCCAAGGAGGCGGCTCTCACAAAGGAGACAGTAGACTACGACAGAGTCCCCGTATCGTACATCAAGCGGAAGATACGGGAGGGGACTGTCAAACGGTGGCAGGAGCGATACCAGTCCTCTAGTACGGGTTCGGTTACGAAGGTGTTTTTCCCTGACGTCCTAGCGGCGAAAAGGGCCCTTCGAGGCACAGTCCTGGAGCCGACCCATACTCAAATTCTTACAGGACACGGTGCATTCGCGGCATACCTCCACCGTTTCCATCTAAAAGACAGTCCATCGTGCATCTGCGACCAGACGAGCGACGAAACCGTCTGGCACCTGCTTCTCGAGTGTCCGAGGTTCTGCCTCGAAAGAATGGAGCTGGAGGAAAGAACCGAACTCCAGCTAACCCAGTCCTCACTCCACAAGTTTTTGGAGAAACCTGCAACGAGGACTCCGTTCTTGACATTCGCGAGCAGGGTTGCCAAAGTCGCAGCGGGGCCAAACAAATCTGAGGCCTCAGCACGCTGTCGAGTCCGACCGCCACCATCAGCCCGTCAAACACGACACCACACGGGTGCAAGCATAATTAACAACCATCAACCGCAGACATCAACAGCGGGTTTAACTGACACAAGGGGTGTAATAACTCCCATCCCCACCACCACAACAACCACACAACCATCCACGTCCTCATCAGCCTTGGCACATCATCAGCCCGTGCAGGCGGCGGTGCTCTCTGCGGTAGATGCAGGAACCGGCCCGCAACCACCCCCCCTCGCCATGTCAGTGGCACAGCTACTGGCATGCGCTGAGAGCGGATCTCCAGGGATTAGACTCCGCGGGGTGGCCCTGTTCATGAACAGGGATTCAGAAAAGCTGGGCCTAAGTTTCTGCATCGGAACTAGCCGCGCTGCAGGCCGAGTTCACATCTCGCCGGGCCTGGCCGCCCTGATCAACGGGAGCACGACCAAAGCGAGCATAAAGCGCAGTAAATATGTAGCGCTACAGCAGGTGGAAGTGGCCGCTCACCAATGCCGTTTAATGCGATTCAAAGGCAAAACAATCGCATTACTCGAGTGGGGGGCGGAGACTCCATTTGCTCAGGCGTGCTCGCTGCTCCAGGAGATCGGGCGGACAGGGGAAATGTCACCCCGGAAGATAAGCGTCGACGCCATGGCGATCGGTTGGGACAAAGGAGAAGTCGCGGACAGATTCGGCTGCCTGAAGGCCTCAGAACACCACGAGGTAGTGGTCTACGAGGACAGAGGGGAAACTTTAAGTTTCCTGGAAGCCCCCGTGGGCCGCTCAGCCAGCGCGACTGGTCCCACCACAGCCGAGACCGGCGCAGAAAGGGTGCAGCGCAAAGCCGCCGAGGAAAAGGCGAGGAAGGCGAAGGCGGGTACCACCAGTCCGGAGGACCGAGCCCGGTCCAAAACCCACCTTAAGGCCATCGGAACCTTCCTCGATGCACTGCTGCCAAAAACCAGTCCTACTACACAGACTGAGAGGCTGGAGAGGGCGGTGGAAAAAATGAAAAAGCCACTAGTTAAAAGGAAGGAACCGCCGCGACCCATACCAACCAGGGCGGAGAGGGGGCAAGTCAGCCCGCCGACCCTGGCCGTTACCTCAGGCGCCACGGACCACGTGAAGAGCGCCTTTCTCGAGTTCCTAGCGGTTGTCAGGGCCACGTTAGAGGTAAACCTGGCAACATGCAGAAAGATCCTCCAGACCTACCTGAATGAGAATGAGGGTCTGTTGAGGGTCTTACAGGAACCAAGCAAGAAGATCCTCCGGACCTACGAACGCGAGAGAGTGGGTCTGTTGAGGGACTTGCTCGAGAAAGCGGACGCTGCGGTGTACGACAACTCCAGATCCCAGGTCTTGGCAGGGGATATGGAGGGGTCGTACATGGCGGCCTACTGCGCGTCACGCGGCTTCGTGCCCCTAGATGAGGAGGAGACGGAGCGCAGAGGGAAAATGACCTTCAAAACACCGAAGGAAGACCCGGTGGTGGTTGTCGCGAAGTGCACCAGAATCATGCTGGACGAAAGGGTTCTCGAAAAGGCAAAATCCGTTTCGGGAGACCTGGAGTCGGGGGTGCACTGGGCGATACCCAGCATCGAGTGGGTAAACGGGGTGCCGGGTTGCGGGAAGTCAACCTGGGTGATAGGTCGCTTCGACGAGGAGAGCGACTTTGTGGCAACCACGACAGCCGAAGCTGCCAAGCAGCTGAAGGGACAGCTGGAGAGCCGTTACGGCCCTCGAGCTAGAACTAGGGTGCGCACAATGGCCTCAATTTTAGTAAACGGGTTCAGAAACAGGGATAGATGCCGTCGCCTAATGGTCGACGAAGCCCTAATGAACCACTTTGGGGCTATAGTGATGGCAGTTAGGCTGTCTGGAGCGAGCGAAGTCGTTCTCATCGGCGACGTGAATCAGCTGCCTTATTTGGACAGGGAGAACCTCTTCGAGCTGAAGTACACCCGCCCAAATCTGGTGGCTAGCGTCACCCGGGATCTCCTATGCACGCACCGGAACCCCATGGACGTACCATTTTCCCTCAGCGAGGTATATCCGGGAACCTACTCCTCTATGACGTCGCTGTCGCGGGTCCACTCCTTGAGCGTCGCAGCGTTCACGGGTGCGCAAATACCGGCAACCGCCGAAAACACCCTATTCCTGGTCCACACGCAGGGGGAGAAATCCTCTCTCGCCGATCAGGGGTACGGTTCAGGCGAAGGGTCGCGCATCCTGACCATTCACGAGGCCCAGGGACTGACCTACGACAGCGTCGTCATAGTAAACACCAGAACCCAGCGGCTCCGCTTGCATGAAAGCGTTCCCCACGCGGTAGTCGCGGTGTCAAGACACAGGGTAACCTGTGTCTACTACTCGGACGACACCGACGACGCCATAGGGCGCTTCGCCCGTAAAGCGATGGATGCGTCCGCCAAAATGGTCATCGACTACAATCTAAAGATGGCCATGCACAACAGGGACGTGGCAGTAGTGGGCGGCCTGATGGGGGCGGTGAGGGCCCTTAGCGGGGGAAAGAGTGGCTCAGAAGCGTGATGACAATGACAACAGCTAATAAACATCTTAAGCATAACATAGTGATTGTGGGAATAATTCAAGTATAAAATAAAAGAACTACATTAATAATAGTATAGTACCGCGCCCCGGCACCTGTGTATCCCCCTGGGAGGGCACGGGTGTCGGGGCGCGGGTAGAGATAGGGAACTGGATATATTAATTAAAATAAGTTAACTACTATATAGATAACCATATTGTTATAAAATAGCGCCTCGCCTCGGCACCCGTGTTCCCCCCTGGGAGGGCACGGGTGTCGGGGCGCGGGTAGAGATAAGAAACTAGATGTAATAATTAACATAATGTAATTAGTGTATGGATAACCATAATGTTATAAAATAGCGCCTCGCCTCGGCACCCGTGTACCCCTCTGGGACTGTACGGGTGTCGGGGTGAGGCGTAGTTTTGAGCACTATAAATAAGTCATAGTTATAAATAATAATAGTGTTAGAATAAACGATAGCAAATAAGGGAATGTAAAAAAAAAAAAAAAAAAAAAAAAAAAAAAAAAAAAAAAAAAAAAAAAAAAAAAAAAAAAAAAAAAAAAAAAAAAAAAAAAAAAAATTATAAAAATCAAATAAAAAATCAAAAAAAAAAAAAAAAAAATATAAAAATTCATATAAAAGAACAAAAACAGTAGTATATATATATTTTGTAACCTTAATATAAGTTTAAATATTGGACTCATAGTTTTAACTAAATGTAGTTCCTCAGCGGGCCCAAATGTGATGGGGTGTCCCCGCCTGAGTCAATTAAAAATAAAACATGGAACAACAAATAAAACCTGTAAAAAAGAGTGCGGACGACCATGTCCGCAGACGTAGTACTCATTTTAAAAAAAAAAAAAAAAAAAAAAAACCTAACCTAACCTAACCTAACCTAACCTAACCTAACCTAACCTAACCTAACCTAACCTAACCTAACCTAACCTAACCTAACCTAACCTAACCTAACCTAACCTAACCTAACCTAACCTAACCTAACCTAACCTAACCTAACCTAACCTAACCTAACCTAACCTAACCTAACCTAACCTAACCTAACCTAACCTAACCTAACCTAACCTAACCTAACCTAACCTAACCTAACCTAACCTAACCTAACCTAACCTAACCTAACCTAACCTAACCTAACCTAACCTAACCTAACCTAACCTAACCTAACCTAACCTAACCTAACCTAACCTAACCTAACCTAACCTAACCTAACCTAACCTAACCTAACCTAACCTAACCTAACCTAACCTAACCTAACCTAACCTAACCTAACCTAACCTAACCTAACCTAACCTAACCTAACCTAACCTAACCTAACCTAACCTAACCTAACCTAACCTAACCTAACCTAACCTAACCTAACCTAACCTAACCTAACCTAACCTAACCTAACCTAACCTAACCTAACCTAACCTAACCTAACCTAACCTAACCTAACCTAACCTAACCTAACCTAACCTAACCTAACCTAACCTAACCTAACCTAACCTAACCTAACCTAACCTAACCTAACCTAACCTAACCTAACCTAACCTAACCTAACCTAACCTAACCTAACCTAACCTAACCTAACCTAACCTAACCTAACCTAACCTAACCTAACCTAACCTAACCTAACCTAACCTAACCTAACCTAACCTAACCTAACCTAACCTAACCTAACCTAACCTAACCTAACCTAACCTAACCTAACCTAACCTAACCTAACCTAACCTAACCTAACCTAACCTAACCTAACCTAACCTAACCTAACCTAACCTAACCTAACCTAACCTAACCTAACCTAACCTAACCTAACCTAACCTAACCTAACCTAACCTAACCTAACCTAACCTAACCTAACCTAACCTAACCTAACCTAACCTAACCTAACCTAACCTAACCTAACCTAACCTAACCTAACCTAACCTAACCTAACCTAACCTAACCTAACCTAACCTAACCTAACCTAACCTAACCTAACCTAACCTAACCTAACCTAACCTAACCTAACCTAACCTAACCTAACCTAACCTAACCTAACCTAACCTAACCTAACCTAACCTAACCTAACCTAACCTAACCTAACCTAACCTAACCTAACCTAACCTAACCTAACCTAACCTAACCTAACCTAACCTAACCTAACCTAACCTAACCTAACCTAACCTAACCTAACCTAACCTAACCTAACCTAACCTAACCTAACCTAACCTAACCTAACCTAACCTAACCTAACCTAACCTAACCTAACCTAACCTAACCTAACCTAACCTAACCTAACCTAACCTAACCTAACCTAACCTAACCTAACCTAACCTAACCTAACCTAACCTAACCTAACCTAACCTAACCTAACCTAACCTAACCTAACCTAACCTAACCTAACCTAACCTAACCTAACCTAACCTAACCTAACCTAACCTAACCTAACCTAACCTAACCTAACCTAACCTAACCTAACCTAACCTAACCTAACCTAACCTAACCTAACCTAACCTAACCTAACCTAACCTAACCTAACCTAACCTAACCTAACCTAACCTAACCTAACCTAACCTAACCTAACCTAACCTAACCTAACCTAACCTAACCTAACCTAACCTAACCTAACCTAACCTAACCTAACCTAACCTAACCTAACCTAACCTAACCTAACCTAACCTAACCTAACCTAACCTAACCTAACCTAACCTAACCTAACCTAACCTAACCTAACCTAACCTAACCTAACCTAACCTAACCTAACCTAACCTAACCTAACCTAACCTAACCTAACCTAACCTAACCTAACCTAACCTAACCTAACCTAACCTAACCTAACCTAACCTAACCTAACCTAACCTAACCTAACCTAACCTAACCTAACCTAACCTAACCTAACCTAACCTAACCTAACCTAACCTAACCTAACCTAACCTAACCTAACCTAACCTAACCTAACCTAACCTAACCTAACCTAACCTAACCTAACCTAACCTAACCTAACCTAACCTAACCTAACCTAACCTAACCTAACCTAACCTAACCTAACCTAACCTAACCTAACCTAACCTAACCTAACCTAACCTAACCTAACCTAACCTAACCTAACCTAACCCCCCTCAGGTGTGGCGCAGGCTGACTGAGGCGGAGACCCTGTACATCGATATACAGGGCCTGACTGCCGAGGACCAGTCGCCGCTGGTGCAGTGTTCCCGGTGTCTGGGGTACGGCCACGGCCGCAGATTCTGCAAACAGAAGGTGGACCTTTGCGCCCACTGCGGGGGGGAGCACGACCGTGCGAAGTGCCCCTCCCGCGTGGACGGGAAGGCCCCAGTCTGTGTGAACTGCGACCGGGCCGGACTGCAGACGGCGGGACACAACGCGTTCGACGGCGGCTGTCCGATAAGGCAGAAGTGGGACGGTATCGCGCGCTCCTCCATAAACTATTGCTGAGGGCCCCGCAGTGGATAGTGAATGCAAGGATCGCTTTATAGCATTACAGGCCAACCTCCAGCGCGGCCGCCTTGCTACTCAGGAGTTGGTCTTGTCCGCCCATGGGGGTGGTGTCGGTGTCGCCCTGGTCCAGGAGCCTTACGTTGGCGCGGAGGGGCGGGTCGGTAGCTTCCGTGGCGTTAGGGTGGTGCAGAGGGAGTCTGCTAGGACCAAACCCGTCAAAGCGGCAGTCATGGTGTTCCGGGATGACTTGGAGGTTCTTGTGAACCCTCTAATCATCACCGAGAATATCGTGGCTGTCGTTTTAAAGGCGGGCGATTGGACCGTGGCGGCTGTCTCTGTATACCTTGAGGGCACGGAGGATATCGAGCCGTACCTTCTGCAGATACGTGACTTCATGGGCCGGGTCGGCACGGGCAGGATCCTCATGGGAGGAGACTGGAATGCATGGAGTCCGTGGTGGGGAAGTGTCGAGGAGGACTCTCGGGGGGAGTCCCTGAGGGGGTTCTTTGATGATATGGAGCTGCACGTATTGAACGAAGGAGTCGTCCCCACCTTCGATACGGTCCGTGGGGGCAGGCGGTACACGAGTCATGTCGATGTTACCGTCTGCACCCGGGGGCTGTTGAGAAGCGTCCTTGAGTGGAAAGTGGACGACTCCGTGACAAGTTCTGATCATCGGGCGATACGTGTGGTTCTGGGTCTCAAGGTGCCCTCCGGGGGTAACACCCGGTGGACGAGTCGGCGCTTCAACACCCGGAAGGCTGATTGGGGTCGTCTCACCGAGGAAATGCAAAGCGGGATATCCGCTCGAGGGCTCACCCTGGAGCGGATATCCAACGCCCAAACGAGGGGCGAGCTTGAAGGGGTGGTCTCGGACTACATAGAGTCCGTATCCGAAGCGTGCGGGAGGGCTATCCCCCCGCACAGACCACCCCAACCCAAGAAGGGCTTTCCTTGGTGGAACGACGAGCTTGAAAGGCTGCGGCGCGACGTGAACACAAAGCGGCGTAGGATCCGCTGTGCCGCGCCGCGTCGCAGACAGTATGTTGTGGAAGACTACCTGAGTGCCAAGGCGGAGTACGAGCGGAGGGCGGTCAACGCCCAGACTGCGAGCTGGAAGCAGTTCTGCTCGATGCAAGAAAGGGAGTCTATGTGGGACGGTATCTTTCGGGTGCTGAGAAGGGCGTCAGGTCGTCCCGAGGACCAGCTACTCGTGGAGGGTGGAGTTGTGCAGAGCCCGGATCAATCGGTCGCGCTGCTGGCCAGAACATTCTTCGCCGATGATGACGCGTCTGTGGACTCTGAGATCCACACCGTCATCAGAGGTCGGGCGGATCTGGTCAGCATGCGCCTACCGGGAGAGACCGACGACCCCCCGATTACCAGGGGGGAGTTGGTCCGGACTCTGCGCAGCTTCAACCCTAAAAAGGCACCGGGTCCGGATGGTTTTACGAGCGATATATGCTGCCGGGTAATTAACCAGGATATCCAGCTATTCCTGGCCATCCTGAACCGGTGTCTTGACCTGGCGTGCTTCCCAGCGCCGTGGAAGGAGGCATCTGTCGTGGTGCTAAGGAAGCCGGCGCGTCCAGACTATGCCCGCGCAAAGTCGTATCGCCCCATTGGACTACTTTCCATCTTGGGCAAGATTTTAGAGAAGATTCTCTGCCGGCGAATCCGCTGGCACTTCTTGCCCAAGTCCAATGCGCGGCAATACGGCTTCGTACCGCAGCGGAGCACGGAGGACGCGCTGTACGACCTGATGCGACACGTCAGAGGCATCCTCCACAAGAAGGAGATCGCCCTGATAGTCTCTCTTGACATCGAGGGGGCGTTTGACAATGCATGGTGGCCTGCTATAAAGTGCAGAATGATAGAGAAAGGTATTCCCGTTAATCTTAGGCGTCTTGTCGAGGATTATTTCAGGGACCGGAGCGTAGTCGTGCGCTACGCGGGGAAGACGATGCGGAAGCCCCAGACCAAGGGCTGTGTCCAAGGCTCCATCGGTGGGCCTCTCTTCTGGAACATGCTGCTGGACCCTCTACTGGACAACCTGGATTCGCTGGGCGCGTACGTGCAGGCGTTCGCGGATGATATCGTGTTGGTGTTCTCTGGGCACACGGCGCTCGGGATCCAGCGGGATGCCAATGCCGCTTTAGCCTGTGTGCACGAGTGGGGTGTCATAAATAAGCTGCGCTTCTCCGCCGAAAAAACTCAGGCGATGGTTGTCACGCGCAAGCTTAAATATGACACTCCGGTCGTGCAGATGGGTGGCGTTGACATCTCGATGGTGACCGAGATCAAGATCCTCGGAGTCATCGTCGACAGTAAGTTGACCTTCAACAAGCATATTTCATATGCTTGTTGCAAGGCAACTAACCTGTATAGGAAACTGTCGGCGATGGCTCGGGTGGATTGGGGCTTGTGTCCGGAGATCATCAGGACGATATACACCGCAGTCGTCGAACCGACGATCCTGTACGGCGCGAGCTCCTGGGCGAAAGCCGCCGAGAAGATCTCTGTGCAAAGAACCTTTGCTACCGTCCAAAGGGGCTTTGCACAGAAGATCGCCAAGTCACATCGTACGGTGTCGCTCAATGCAGCACTCACGCTGTCGGGTCTCCTCCCGCTCGATCTTCGAGTGTTGGAGGTCGCCCGGCTGTTTGAGTGCAAACGGGGACGTCCGATTGCTGAGCTGGAATCCCGCGAACTGGAGGAGCGTAGGGCCTTCACGGAGGCTCCTCACCCCGCCAGTGAACCAGATGTGGATTACCAGTGTCTGGAGAATATGCTCCCCGAAACTGTGGCTCAGCTACAGCTCCCCGCTCATCTGATTTACACAGACGGTAGTAAATCGGATGAAGGGGTCGGGGCGGCATATTCATACTGGCGGGATGGGTCCGAGATTCGGACCAAGCGAATGAGGTTGGAGCCGATGTGTACCGTCTTTCAGGCGGAGCTGCTCGCGATAGCCAGGGCTACGGACCTGGTTGTCCTGAGAGGCTTCGACTGCGCGGCGGTGCTCAGCGACTCTCGATCCTCGCTCGACTTGATCCGGAACCCGGAAACGCACCACCCCCTTGCTACCCATATTCGTAAGAATATCAGGGAGCAAGAGGGGAGTGGTAAAGTCCTCCGGTTCTTTTGGGTGAAAGCTCATGTCGGGATCCCCGGCAATGAGCGCGCCGACGAACTGGCTAGGCAGGCGGCGGCCCAGTCCAGGGTCGCCCCGGCGTATGACAGGTGTCCAGTCTCTTACGTCAAGAGACGTTTGAGAGAGGGCACAGTAGCTGTTTGGAATGGGAGGTACACCGGCGGGGCCACGGCTGGGGTCACGCGAATGTTCTTCCCCGATGTGGTGCGCGCGCGCAAGGTCCTGAAGTGCCTCGACAGGACGTCTATCTGGGCGCAGATCCTGACGGGTCACGGCGGCTTCGCCGCGTACCTGCATCGCTTCAAATTGAAGGAGAGTCCAGCCTGTGTGTGTGACACACAGGCGTCCGAGACCATACAGCATGTAATATTAGAATGCCCGAGGCACGACCGCGACAGGTACGACCTGGAAGTAAGTACTGGTGTAAAATTGACGGAATCATCCATAGCCGACCTCATGGCGGACAAACACTCCAGGCCGTACCTGGAGCGGTTTTGCCTCAAGGTGGCAAAAATATCAATAGAACGAAACCGGACGAGGGCAGCACAGCCAAGCGCTGTGCCGTCGGCGAGAATTACTTAGGATTAATTTTAACCAAGTTAGACTATAAGTAGAAACGTATAAGAAATTGTAAAATTATGACTAAAAGAAAAGAATGACAAAGAAAAGAATAAAACATGACGTGGGAAAAGAGAGACCCAAGAAAAGAAATAATGACAAGGCCAATGCCGCAAAAAACGGAAAGCGGAAAAAAGAGAATTGGCAAAAAATAACAAAAAAGCAAACAAGGATTCTTGCCACGCAAGGAGATAAAGACGGCACTATCAAAAAAAAAAAAAAAAACCTAACCTAACCTAACCTAACCTAACCTAACCTAACCTAACCTAACCTAACCTAACCTAACCTAACCTAACCTAACCTAACCTAACCTAACCTAACCTAACCTAACCTAACCTAACCTAACCTAACCTAACCTAACCTAACCTAACCTAACCTAACCTAACCTAACCTAACCTAACCTAACCTAACCTAACCTAACCTAACCTAACCTAACCTAACCTAACCTAACCTAACCTAACCTAACCTAACCTAACCTAACCTAACCTAACCTAACCTAACCTAACCTAACCTAACCTAACCTAACCTAACCTAACCTAACCTAACCTAACCTAACCTAACCTAACCTAACCTAACCTAACCTAACCTAACCTAACCTAACCTAACCTAACCTAACCTAACCTAACCTAACCTAACCTAACCTAACCTAACCTAACCTAACCTAACCTAACCTAACCTAACCTAACCTAACCTAACCTAACCTAACCTAACCTAACCTAACCTAACCTAACCTAACCTAACCTAACCTAACCTAACCTAACCTAACCTAACCTAACCTAACCTAACCTAACCTAACCTAACCTAACCTAACCTAACCTAACCTAACCTAACCTAACCTAACCTAACCTAACCTAACCTAACCTAACCTAACCTAACCTAACCTAACCTAACCTAACCTAACCTAACCTAACCTAACCTAACCTAACCTAACCTAACCTAACCTAACCTAACCTAACCTAACCTAACCTAACCTAACCTAACCTAACCTAACCTAACCTAACCTAACCTAACCTAACCTAACCTAACCTAACCTAACCTAACCTAACCTAACCTAACCTAACCTAACCTAACCTAACCTAACCTAACCTAACCTAACCTAACCTAACCTAACCTAACCTAACCTAACCTAACCTAACCTAACCTAACCTAACCTAACCTAACCTAACCTAACCTAACCTAACCTAACCTAACCTAACCTAACCTAACCTAACCTAACCTAACCTAACCTAACCTAACCTAACCTAACCTAACCTAACCTAACCTAACCTAACCTAACCTAACCTAACCTAACCTAACCTAACCTAACCTAACCTAACCTAACCTAACCTAACCTAACCTAACCTAACCTAACCTAACCTAACCTAACCTAACCTAACCTAACCTAACCTAACCTAACCTAACCTAACCTAACCTAACCTAACCTAACCTAACCTAACCTAACCTAACCTAACCTAACCTAACCTAACCTAACCTAACCTAACCTAACCTAACCTAACCTAACCTAACCTAACCTAACCTAACCTAACCTAACCTAACCTAACCTAACCTAACCTAACCTAACCTAACCTAACCTAACCTAACCTAACCTAACCTAACCTAACCTAACCTAACCTAACCTAACCTAACCTAACCTAACCTAACCTAACCTAACCTAACCTAACCTAACCTAACCTAACCTAACCTAACCTAACCTAACCTAACCTAACCTAACCTAACCTAACCTAACCTAACCTAACCTTTTTTTTTTTTTTTTTTTTTTTTTTTTTTTTTTTTTTTTTTTCTCGAGTGGAAATGCCTTTACGCACCATACCCGTCGCTAGCTAGGCGACGAGCGTGTGTGGGACTCGCCCGGCCGAAGCCGGGAATACCCACTAAAACCACCCGGTTACCCTCTTGCCCTGCAGGGAGTGCCACGGGATCTGCCTGTAAGGCAACTGGCCCCGTGTCACCCCCGGGCTTTCCGGCTAAGCCGGTTTCCGCGCCGATGGAGGATTACCTGGTAACGAGGTAATCCCCAGACGTGGTGACCGCTGTGCAATGCGCGTGCGGGGGCTACCCACACACGCTGGTCACACTCCGGGGCGAGAGGAGATGAGGGTTCGTCCCCCGCCTTCTTCGCCCCGCCCGTCTACGCCGGAGGGGAGCGGGAATAGTTTGCTAATTGGCAATCTCTTCCCGCTCCCTCTCCGCTGCCTCCTTCTTGGAGGAGGCAGCCTCCCCTGCACTCTCGCTTTCAACCATGGTTTGGACCATGGTTGCCAGCGAGAGGCGTCCCTGCGGAATGAGGACACCGATGGACCTACCTGGCATTAGTAGTGTCCATCGGTGCCCCCGTCCCAGCGGCGGCCGCCGAGGCGGCAGCCGGCGGCCCCCAAGCGGGGCGGCCCCGGACCGGTGGTGCCTTGCAGGCGGAGCCGGCCATCTTATGGCCGCTGGGTAGGCCCCTGTCCGTGCAAAGTGCGCACTTTATGGGGGCCGTACAGCCCATCGAGAAGTGGCCCTCCTGGCCACAGCGGAAGCATTGCTTGCTCCGGTCCTTGGTGGACGGGCATAGCGCCGCAGTGTGCCCCGTGTCCATGCACTTCCGACAGCGCATTGGGCGCTGATCCAACATTTGGATGGAGGCGGCGCTCCAGCCTACGTCCACCTTACCCGTCTCCGCCAGCTGTTTTGCGGCCTCTACGGGGCATGAGACTCGGACCGAGCCCATGCCTCTCGCTCCCGGGATGATTCTGCCCACCCGAATTTGGTCGGGCGGGCAATTGACCAACTCGGCCAGGGCCCCCTTGACGTCCTCTGATGTGAGGGACTCTTCTAGCCCACCTACGCGGACCGCCGCCATCTTGGTGGGGCGGGTCACCTCGGCAACCTCCCCAAGCACCTCAGCCATCTTCTGGGCCAAGGTATCAGCCTGGGAGGCGGAGGTCTCTTTGGACAGCTCCATAAGGGAGGCCCCTGTCATGGACCTCCTGATTTTGCCCAGACCCACCCCGAACTCGGCCAGATTTATGGCCGCCTTCGCCTTGCGTATGACGTCCACGTAGGTGGTGCCCTGACTTATTGCCTCCGGCTTGAGGGCCACCAAAATGGCGGGACTCTTTGGCACCCTTGGTGCCTTGTTGGGGCCCGCTGGATTGGGCCCTTTCTGTTTCTGACCTGGCCTCTGGCCAGGTTCCTGGGCTGTCTTCTGGCCTGGAGTGGGAGCAGGGGCGGTGGCGGCCTTCTTCTTCCCCTTCTTTGCCACCGTGGCCCAGGACTCCCCCTCCAGCACCAGGGGCTGTAAGTCCCGGGAGCTCCCAGGGACCTGACTCTCTGCGCGTGCCGGCTCAGGCGCAGGTGCAGGTCTGGCCTCTGCCCCCCCGCGCACGCTCGATCCCTTCGGCTCCTTTTTCTTCTTCGCCTTTTTTGCCTTTGTAGGCACGTTAGCCGGCGGCGGCATAAGTGCCGCCGGCTCAGTCTCGTCCGTACTCCGTCTCTCCCTCGCTGGGGGCTGGCTTGATTGCCTGTCAGCCGCCAGCGAGGGACGATGAGTTTTAGCCGGCAAGAGGCGGCCGTCTTTCTCGAGGCCCTCCAGTTGCGCGCTGATGACACTGCCAACGTGGTTCATCAGCTCGCGCTGGAGGACCTCCATACCACTCACGAAATCGTCCCGCGTAAGGCCCGTGGGAACGGGTTGCGGGACCGGCTCCGGGACTGGCTCCTGGGGCCGTGTCTGTCTGGGGCGCGGGCTACTCCTCTCGGAGACGGCCTGGCGCAGAGCGGCCACCTGTTGGTCTAGGACCGCGACCCGCCCTTGCAGGCGCCTGTTGTCGGCCCGGAGCCGACGCATTTCCTCGTCTTCTTTTCTGGAGGCCAGCCACCGGACCGCCTGGATCATTACCAGCGACGCCTCCCTGATCTCCTTTATACAGGTGCCTTTCAAATTTTTGGATTTTTTGAGGACCCCCTCAATTCTCGCCGCCCCCTCCTCAGCCATTGACTGAAGAACCGGGGGCGACGGCAAAGGGGGCCCACAATCCTCGTCACGTCCGGTTGGGCGGGACTCTCTGTCCGAATACATAGGGGGACCACACTCGTCGCCCCGTCCCGCTTGTTGCAACTCCAGGTCGGAGTCCGACAGCGAGGACTCCGAATCCAGTGGCATTTCCTTCAATAGTCTCCTGGCCTGGGAGAGCCCCACCGAATGTTGGGGACCTCCCTTGCCAGGACCAGTCCGCAGCAGCTTGGGTGCCGGTTTGTCCGACCTGCCGGACCCAGCACCCTCGCGCTCTGAATCGCTGTCTGCCCTCCTACGTGCGGCCTTCCTGCTGCCGCGACTTTGGGGAGACGGCGTGTCGCGTGCCCCCTCGCTTGATGCCACCGACACCTCCGACGATCCTCCAGCGGTGTCGGTGACATCAACCTGCAGCACTCTTCTCAGCAACTCCAATCTCTCTCTTCTCGTCGGAGGAGGCTCGCGTGGTAGCCACTTTGGGGGAGATCCCCGCGACCCTACTTCGACGTCCACCTCTTCGCCTTGGTAATCGCTGCCAGTAACATCAGCGACAGCAGGGGCCTGGTCGCCCACCCCTGCGCGCTCTTCGGTCGTAGATTTAACATCCGCAGCCCCGGGTAGCTGCGGACGCCGGGCGTCAGCCGGATCGCAAGACAGAACACTCTTCGCATTAGACATTTCCCATATTACGATTGGGAAAATACTCACATCGCTTTCCCAAGGCGATGTGGCCGCTATTTCTGGGAGGGATTTAATCCTCCCAAGGCCAGCGGATGCCTTCTGTGCAGGTTATACCGCCCGCTGCTCGGTATCTAAAAACTAACTTAAACTAATTAGATTTTTTTGGGTTTTTTCAAATTTTATATTTTTGTCTTTGGTTTTCGCTTTTTTGATTTTTTTTGTATTTTTGGTGTATTTTATATAAAAAAAACCTAATCCTAACTTAAAACTAACCTAAGACTACCCACCCCATGCACCGCGGCCAAGACGACCAACGCCACGGTGCCCCCCGACCGCGGGCTAAAAAGAAACCCGCGGTCCCCTAGGGTTTTTATAGTGGTTTTCCTTCCACGCGACCCGGGCAAATGCCCCGACGGTCACCGGTCCCCTTAGGGATTACGGTGTTCGAGGGTTTTATTCGTGGTTTTCCTTCCACTTGACCCGGGCAAATGCCCCGACGGTCCCCGGTCCCCGAAGGGATTACGGTATGCCCCAAGCATGCATCCACTTGTGCAGCACTCTTCTAAACAGAGTGGAAGTGGATGCCTGCGAACCCCTATAGGCCAGATTCCCATCACCGACCATCTTAGAGATGATTGGTGACTGAAATCTGGCCCTTCCCCGTGTGAAGATTAGCCGCCAGGCCCAAGAGTCCACCAGAACGCGGTGGGCAGTTGGGGCTGGCGTTGCCCAGGGTGCGCCACGAGGAGGCTCTTCGACTTGCACCCCAACCTAACCTAACCTAACCTAACCTAACCTAACCTAACCTAACCTAACCTAACCTAACCTAACCTAACCTAACCTAACCTAACCTAACCTAACCTAACCTAACCTAACCTAACCTAACCTAACCTAACCTAACCTAACCTAACCTAACCTAACCTAACCTAACCTAACCTAACCTAACCTAACCTAACCTAACCTAACCTAACCTAACCTAACCTAACCTAACCTAACCTAACCTAACCTAACCTAACCTAACCTAACCTAACCTAACCTAACCTAACCTAACCTAACCTAACCTAACCTAACCTAACCTAACCTAACCTAACCTAACCTAACCTAACCTAACCTAACCTAACCTAACCTAACCTAACCTAACCTAACCTAACCTTTTTTTTTTTTTTTTTTTTTTTTTTTTTTTTCTTTTTTTTTTTTTTTTTTTCTCGAGTGGAAATGACAGTTTACGCACCATACCCGTCGCTAGCTAGGCGACGAGCGTGTGTGGGACTCGCCCGGCCGAAGCCGGGAATACCCACTAAAACCACCCGGTTACCGTCGGGCCCTGTGTTGAGAGTGTCACGGGGCCGACCCGAAGGCCAAGTACTCCGTGACACCCTCAGGGCTTGCCGGCCCTCCCCTGTAGGGCCGGTTTCCGCGCCAAAGGGGGATTACCCGGTAACGGAATAATCCCCAGACGTGGTGACCGCTGTGCAATGCACGTGCGGGAGCTACCCGCACGCGCTGGTCACACCCTGGGGCTAAAGGAGACGGGGGTTCGTCCCCCGCCTTCTTCGCCCCACCCGTCTACGCCGGAGGGGAGCGGCAAGTACGTCCTCTTCCCGCTCCCTCTCCGCAGCCTCCTTCTGCAAGAGGACGGTCTCGCAGAAGGAGGCGGCAGCCTCCCATGCCGTCTCACTTTCAACCATGGCTCGTACCATGGTTGCCAGTGAGAGGCGTCCGCCTCCGAGCGCCGCAACGAGATCGCGGCGCTCGTTCCGCCAGGCCGGGCACTCCACCAGGGTGTGCTCGGCCGTGTCGTCGGGGGAGTCGCAGTGATGACACCGCGGTGACTCCTCCCGACGGGCGACTCGGTGCAGGTAGTGGCCGAAGCACCCATGTCCGGTCAGTACCTGCACTAGGCGGAAGGTAAGGCTGCCATGCCGGCGCCCAACCCATCCCTCCAACACCGGACGAATCGCTCCAATCGTCCGGTGGCCGGCAGCTGGGGAGCGGAGCGCCTCCCTCCACCGGCTCAGGGCCTCCCCCTGAGCCGCTAATCTGACCCGCCTTACTTCCTCGAAGGCGGGTCGTTCCCCCCGTTCCCGGGCCGCGACACGGTGTCGATGCACCTGGGACAGAACCAGGGCATCGACCTCCCACGGGGGCGTGCCCGCGAGCACGCAGGCCGCCCCATGACTGACCGTGCGGTATGCCCGCACGGTCCGTGTCGCGATGACCCTCTGCGGCCTCCGCAGCAGGGCCACTGTTGCCCGGGAAAGGCGCTCCGCCCACACCGGGGCTCCGTAGAGTGCCATCGACCGCACCACTCCCTGGTACAGCCGACGGCACGCCGAATTCGGCCCCCCCAAATTGGGGAGGAGCCGTCCGAGTGCGGCTGCGAAAGAGCACAGCCGCGGAGCGAGGAGCCTAAAGTGCTCCTCGAAATTCCAGCGGGGATCCAGGATCAGGCCGAGGTACTTGATGTGCACCTCGACGGGAACCTGGACCCCCTCCACTCGGATACGAAGCCCCGGTGGGGTTCTGCGTCGCGGGGCGTGGAAGGTCATGGCCCTCGTCTTCTCGAGGGCCACTTCCAGCCCCAGGAGGCGGATGCGCCGGACGACCAAGGAGGTGCCGACCGACGCGAGGTGGACCGCCTCCTCCCACTCGCGCGCCCTGGCCGCGACTAGAGTGTCGTCTGCGAAACAGACGACGTCCATCCGCGGCAAGAGCGCGCCCCGCAGAACCCAATTGTACCCCAGGTTCCAGAGCAGGGGACCAAGCACTGATCCCTGGGGTACTCCGACAGATACGGTCCACGACTGGACGCGACCCTCTGCGTCCTCGTACAACACCCTCCTCTCACGGAGGTAATCCCGCACGAGGGCGCAGAGGTAGAGGGGCACTTCATGGAACTTCAGTGCCGCCTCTATGCATTCGTGGGGGAGGGTGTTGAACGCGTTCGCGATGTCTAACGACACCGCGACGACACCCTCACCCCGCGCTGTGGCCGCCTCAGTCCACCTCTTGAGGCGAGCCACCGCGTCCATCGTGGACCGGCCGGTCCGAAAGCCGTACTGGCAGTCCGCCAACTGCGGTCCACGGCTTTCTAGGTGCTCCTGGATGCGAGAGGCGATGATCCTCTCAAAGCACTTTCCGCTTTCATCCAGGAGCACGACCGGCCTATAACCCGACGGTGAGTCGGCAGGACGTCCGTCCTTGCGAAGGAGGCAGAGCCTGCCCACCCTCCACCTCCTGGGGAAGCGGCCCGTCGCGATGCATGTGTCCATGACCGCGCGGAACCGGTCCCCCAGGGGCTCTATGGCAATTGCCATCACCTTCGCAGGGACGCCGTCCGGGCCCGGAGCCTTGTTCTTGGCTCGGAGCCTCTCCCTGACGGAGTCCAACTCACCGTCGGATACGGGAGGCCCATCGGTCCACACCTCCAGAGTGGATGGACTGGAGGCGGGCATCCTGGGGGGCGTGAAGGGTCCCGGGTTCGGAAACAGAGTTTCCAGGACCCTTCTGAGTAGGCCCGGCTCCATACAGGATGTGGGGGGTGCCGCTCCCTGCAGCTTCCCCCTCACCACCCTGTAGGGCCTTCCCCAGGGGTCGCTGTCGAGGAGTGCGAGGAACTCCTCAGCGGCAGCGACCTTTGCCCTGCATATGGCGGTACGCAGGGCTCGATGAGCCTCCCTGTATGCCCGGCGAAGACCGTCCTCTTCACCGGGCGCCCTTACGGCGCGCCTCCTGCACCTCTGGTAGGCGCGCCGTGCAGCCATACTGGCGGCACGCAGGTGAGCGACTTCCTGCGTCCACCAGTATGTCTGCTTTTTCCGGCGGGGTCCCTGGGCCCTCGGCATGGCGGCGCTGCAGACCACCTCCAGGTCCTCAGCGAGTAGGTCCGCCATGCCGTCCGCGTCTCCAATGAGGTGGGCCGGTGGTTCGGCCCACGCTCGGAACGTCGCCGCCTCCTCGGCAACGTCCCTCCGGAGATGTGCAAGCGCCCACCTCGGGAACGAGGAGGCGCCTGCCGCTGGGCCCAGGTGGAGCGGGGCCGCAGGCCCCGCAGTGGAGATCTCGAAGCGGACGTACCTATGGTCCGAGATCTCCACCGCCGTCTCTACCCGCCAGTTCCGAACTCGGTCGGCTAGGGTCGAGGTGGCCAGGGTGACATCCACTATTGATTCACCCTGCCACCTCACACACGTCGGGGTGTTGCCCCGGTTGAGGACCTGGAGACCCAAGCAGTGGGCCCACTCCACCAGGTCCTCACCGAAGACGTTCGTGACGGGAGACCCCCACGCGCCATGCTTGGCGTTGAAGTCTCCCGCCACCAACACGGGGCGTGGAGCCGCCCTCCTGACCGTCCCCTCGACGGCTGCCAGGAGGCGCTCGAATTCGGCCCGGCCGCGATTGGGGGAGAAGTAGGTCGAAATGACCACCACTCCCCCCCACTGAACCGCGACGAACCCCGGACCCCTCTCCCTAAGAACGAGAGGGGGGCCGGTGCTCGCGGCGGGTCGCGTGATCGCAGCCAGGCCGTCCGACGACCCTAACCAATTGACCGAGTTCGGAACAAAGTATGGCTCTGCCACCACCGCCAGGTCTGCTCCCCACTCCGCCATGTCCTGACACAAGAGGTCCTGTGACGTGGCGGAGTGGTTGACATTAACCTGTAGAATGGCACCGATGGACCTACTGGGCATTAGCAGTGTCCATCGGTGTCCCTTCCGTTGCGGTGGTCGCAGAGCCGGCCGCTGGTGGTCCCGCTGGCGGTCCCACTACGGGGCGGCCTCGGACCGGAGGGGCTCCGCATGCGGCGCCGGCCATTCTGTGGCCGCTGGGCAGGCCCCTGTCTGCGCATAGCGCGCATTTGACAGGGGCCTTACAGGCCGCAGCCAGATGGCCCTCCTTGCCGCACCGGAAGCAGAGCCGGCTCCGGTCCTTGGCGGAGGGGGGGCAGAGCGCCGCAGTGTGCCCCCTCGCGAGGCACCTGCGGCAGCGCATTGGGCGCTGCTCTAAAAGGTGGATGGTGGCCACACTCCAGCCCACCACCACCTTGCCCCGTTCCGCCAGCCCCTTCGCGGCCTCTATGGGGCACGAGACCCGGACCGAGCCCGTGCCCCGCGCCCCCAGGGCTATGGTGCCCACCCGGAGTTTGTCGGGCGGGCACTTGACTGCCTCGGCCAGGGCCCCCCTCACCTCCTCCGGGGTGAGGGACTCATCGAGGCCCGCCACGCGGATCTCGGCAATTTTCGTGGGCCGGGTAACGTCGGCCACCTCCCCGACCACCTCAGCCAATTTCTTGGCCAAGGCGTCGGCCTGGGAGGGGGAGGTCTCTTTTGGGAGCTCGATAAGCCAAGCTCCCGTCATGGACCTCCTCGCCTTACCCGGCCCAACCCCGATCTCCGCGAGGCTGATGGCCGCCCGCGCCTTCCGGAGGACGTCCACGTACGTGGCGCCCTCCTTCACGGCCGCGGGCTTCAGGGCCATCAGCACTGCGGGCCTCTTCGGCGCCTTCGGTGCCTTCTGGGCTGCCTTTTTCGGGGCCGCCGATTTGGGCCCCTTAGGCTTCTGTGCTGGAGCGGGAGCGGGAGTCACGGTGGCCTTCTTCTTCTTCTTTTTGACCACCGTGGCCCACGACTCCCCCTCCTCCCGACCCTCCAGCACCAGGGGCTGCACGTCCCTGGAGCCTCCGGCGACCTGCTCCTTCGCGCGCTTTGGCTCAGGGGCAGGGGCCTCTGCCCCTCCACGCCCGCTCGGCCCCTTCGGCTTCTTCTTTTGAGCCGGCCTAGCCTTTTTGGGCATGTTGGCCGGCGGCATTAATGTCGCCGGCTCCGTCTCCTGCCTCTCCCTCGCCTGGGGCTGGCTCGCTCGCCTGTCGGCCGCCAGCGCGGGGCGATGGGACTTGGCCGGCAGAAGCCGACCATCCTTGTCGAGGCCCTCAAAGCGCGCGTTGATGGCACCACTGCAGTGGTTCATCACCTCGCGCTGGAGGGCCTCCATTGCCCGGGCAAAATCGTCCCGCGTAATCATCGCCCCCCCGGTAGGGGGGGGCTGCGGGACCGTCCTCGGGCCCGGCTGTTCGGGCCGCTTCTTTTTGGAGCGAGGGCTTCCTCTCTCTGAGAAAGCCCTGCGCAGAGCCGCCACTTCCTTCTGCAAGGCTGCGAGCTGCCCTTGCAGGCGCTTATTGTCGGCCCGCAGCCTTGCTACCTCCTCTTCCTCTTTCCGGGAGGCCAGGGATTTGACCGCGTCGAGCATTTTGGTCGACGCATCCCTGATCTCCCGGATGCACGTCCCCTTGAGGTTTTTGGACTTCCTCAAGACCCCCTCGATAGCCGCCGCCCCTTCCTCAGCCTTCGCCTGAAGGTCTAGAGGTGCAGCCACCGAGGGGGTAGTCCCTTTGCCTCTCCTGGTGTTTTTGGGGGACACCGTCTCGGAGTCAGTCAATGTGGACTGTGACTCCGAGTCCGACGGACCATCCCGCAAAAACCTCCTGGCCTGGGAGAGCCCCACCGAATGGTGTAGCCCGCCCCTGCCAGCTCCCGTCCTCAGGATCTTGGAAGCTGGTCTCTCCGGTGATCCGGATCCAGCTCCCTCACCCTCCGACGCACTGTCTGACCAGTGCTCCCGTGAGGCCTTCCTACTTCCCCCCACGGAGCCACTTTGGGCAGATGGTGTGTCGCGAGACCCTCCACTTGACTCCACCGTTACCACTGACAATCGTCCAGTGGCACCGGTGGCGTCAAGCTCCTCCATTCTCCTAACGGTCTCATTCCCAATCGTTGTGCTTTCGGTGTCAAGTAAAGCGCGCCTGTTGTCGTTTTTTTTTTTAAGTTCCGGTCCGTTTTTTTCGTTAAGCAAATTCAAATCCATAATCAAGTCCCACGAGTCTTAGCGTTCATTGTCGTCACCACAAGGACAGAGCGTCGTATCCCAGGGAAGCCTACATACTGTGGAGGGCGGCAGGGTATCCACAGTGGGGAGCTCTAACGACTGGACATCCCCCAGCCATTCATCCTCTCGCCGAGCCCCCAAAACTTAGGATTAGATCGCACTTTCGACGGTTATTAGTCCGTCAGGTTCGCGATAACCTTGAGACGGGATATGCCGCCCGTGGTTCGGCCGTTTTATAGAGGTGTCCCCTCGCGGCCCGGACAAATGCCCCGACAGCCCCCGGTCCCCGAAGGGATTACGGTATGACTCCGGCATGCGACCACTTACCATACTCTGCAAGCAGACTGGGAAGCGGTAGCATGCTGATCCCCTTAGGCCAGGCTCCCATCAACGACCATCAAAGATGATCGGTGATTGAAACCTGACTTAATAGATCACACTTTCGACGGTTATTAGTCCGTCAGGTTCGCGGTAACCTTAAACGGGATATGCCGCCCGTGGTTCGGCCGTTTTATAGAGGTGTCCCCTCGCGGCTCGGACAAATGCCCCGACAGCCCCCGGTCCCCGAAGGGATTACGGTATGACCCCGGCATGCGACCACCTACCAAACTCTGTAAACAGACTGGGAAGCGGTCGCATGCTGATCCCCATAGGCCAGGTTTCCATCAACGACCATCAAAGATGATCGGTGATTGAAGCCGGACCTAATAGATCACACTTTCGACGGTTATTAGTCCGTCAGGTTCGCGGTAACCTTAAACGGGATATGCCGCCCGTGGTTCGGCCGTTTTATAGAGGTGTCCCCTCGCGGCCCGGACAAATGCCCCGACAGCCCCCGGTCCCCGAAGGGATTACGGTATGCCCCCAGCATGCGACCACTTACCATACTCTGCAGACAGAGTGGGAAGTGGTCGCATGCTGATCCCCATCAGCCAGGTTCCCATCAACGACCATCAAAGATGATCGGTGATTGAAACCTGACCCTTCCCCGTGTGAAGATTAGCCGCCAGGCCCAAGAGTCCACCAGAACGCGGTGGGCAGTTGGGGCTGGCGTTGCCCAGGGTGCGCCACGAGGAGGCTCTTCGACTTGCACCCCAACCTAACCTAACCTAACCTAACCTAACCTAACCTAACCTAACCTAACCTAACCTAACCTAACCTAACCTAACCTAACCTAACCTAACCTAACCTAACCTAACCTAACCTAACCTAACCTAACCTAACCTTTTTTTTTTTTTTTTTTTTTTTTTCTCGAGTGGAAATGACAGTTTACGCACCATACCCGTCGCTAGCTAGGCGACGAGCGTGTGTGGGACTCGCCCGGCCGTAGCCGGGAATACCCACTAAAACCACCCGGTTACCGTCGGGCCCTGTGTTGAGAGTGTCACGGGGCCGGCCCGAAGGCCAAGTACTCCGTGCCACTCTCAGGGCTTGCCGGCCCTCCCCTGTAGGGCCAGTTTCCGCGCCAAAGGGGGATTACCCGGTAACGGAATAATCCCCAGACGTGGTGACCGTTGTGCAATGCACGTGCGGGAGCTACCCGCACGCGCTGGTCACACCCTGGGGCTAAAGGAGGCGGGGGTTCGTCCCCCGCCTTCTTCGCCCCACCCGTCTACGCCGGAGGGGAGCGGCAAGTACGTCCTCTTCCCGCTCCCTCTCCGCAGCCTCCTTCTGCAAGAGGACGGTCTCGCAGAAGGAGGCGGCAGCCTCCCATGCCGTCTCACTTTCAACCATGGCTCGTACCATGGTTGCCAGTGAGAGGCGTCCGCCTCCGAGCGCCGCAACGAGATCGCGGCGCTCGTTCCGCCAGGCCGGGCACTCCACCAGGGTGTGCTCGGCCGTGTCGTCGGGGGAGTCGCAGTGATGACACCGCGGTGACTCCTCCCGACGGGCGACCCGGTGCAGGTAGTGACCGAAGCACCCATGTCCGGTCAGTACCTGCACCAAGCGGAAGGTAAGGCTGCCATGCCGGCGCCCAACCCATCCCTCCAACACCGGACGAATCGCTCCAATCGTCCGGTGGCCGGCAGCTGGGGAGCGGAGCGCCTCCCTCCACCGGCTCAGGGCCTCTCCCTGAGCCGCTAATCGGACCCGCCTTACTTCCTCGAAGGCGGGTCGTTCCCCCCGTTCCCGGGCCGCGACACGGTGTCGATGCACCTGGGACAGAACCAGGGCATCGACCTCCCACGGGGGCGTGCCCGCGAGCACGCAGGCCGCCCCATGACTGACCGTGCGGTATGCCCGCACGGTCCGTGTCGCGATGACCCTCTGCGGCCTCCGCAGCAGGGCCACTGTGCGCCGGGAAAGGCGCTCCGCCCACACCGGGGCTCCGTAGAGTGCCATCGACCGCACCACTCCCTGGTACAGCCGACGGCACGCCGAATTCGGCCCCCCCAAATTGGGGAGGAGCCGTCCGAGTGCGGCTGCGAAAGAGCACAGCCGCGGAGCGAGGAGCCTAAAGTGCTCCTCGAAATTCCAGCGGGGATCCAGGATCAGGCCGAGGTACTTGATGTGCACCTCGACGGGAACCCGGACCCCCTCCACTCGGATACGAAGCCCCGGTGGGGTTCTGCGTCGCGGGGCGTGGAAGGTCATGGCCCTCGTTTTCTCGAGGGCCACTTCCAGCCCCAGGAGGCGGATGCGCCGGACGACCAAGGAGGTGCCGACCGACGCGAGGTGGACCGCCTCCTCCCACTCGCGCGCCCTGGCCGCGACTAGAGTGTCGTCTGCGAAACAGACGACGTCCATCCGCGGCAAGAGCGCGCCCCGCAGAACCCAATTGTACCCCAGGTTCCAGAGCAGGGGACCAAGCACTGATCCCTGGGGTACTCCTACTGTTACGGTCCACGACTGGACGCGACCCTCTGCGTCCTCGTACAGCACCCTCCTCTCACGGAGGTAGTCCCGCACGAGGGCGCAGAGGTAGAGGGGCACTTCATGGAACTTCAGTGCCGCCTCTATGCATTCGTGGGGAAGGGTGTTGAACGCGTTCGCGATGTCTAACGACACCGCGACGACACCCTCACCCAACCTAACCTAACCTAACCTAACCTAACCTAACCTAACCTAACCTAACCTAACCTAACCTAACCTAACCTAACCTAACCTAACCTAACCTAACCTAACCTAACCTAACCTAACCTAACCTAACCTAACCTAACCTAACCTAACCTAACCTTTTTTTTTTTTTTTTTTTTTTTTTTTTTTTTTTTTTTTTTTTTTTTTTTTTTTTTTTTTTTTTTTTTTTTTTTTTTTTTTTTTTTTTTTTTTTTTTTTTTTTTTTTTTTTTTTTTTTTTTTTTTTTTTTTTTTTTTTTTTTTCTCGAGTGGAAATGCCTTTACGCACCATACCCGTCGCTAGCTAGGCGACGAGCGTGTGTGGGACTCGCCCGGCCGTAGCCGGGAATACCCACTAAAACCACCCGGTTACCGTCGGGCCCTGTGTTGAGAGTGTCACGGGGCCGACCCGAAGGCCAAGTACTCCGTGACACCCTCAGGGCTTGCCGGCCCTCCCCTGTAGGGCCGGTTTCCGCGCCAAAGGGGGATTACCCGGTAACGGAATAATCCCCAGACGTGGTGACCGTTGTGCAATGCACGTGCGGGAGCTACCCGCACGCGCTGGTCACACCCTGGGGCTAAAGGAGACGGGGGTTCGTCCCCCGCCTTCTTCGCCCCACCCGTCTACGCCGGAGGGGAGCGGCAAGTACGTCCTCTTCCCGCTCCCTCTCCGCAGCCTCCTTCTGCAAGAGGACGGTCTCGCAGAAGGAGGCGGCAGCCTCCCATGCCGTCTCACTTTCAACCATGGCTCGTACCATGGTTGCCAGTGAGAGGCGTCCGCCTCCGAGCGCCGCAACGAGATCGCGGCGCTCGTTCCGCCAGGCCGGGCACTCCACTAGGGTGTGCTCGGCCGTGTCGTCGGGGGAGTCGCAGTGATGACACCGCGGTGACTCCTCCCGACGGGCGACTCGGTGCAGGTAGTGACCGAAGCACCCATGTCCGGTCAGTACCTGCACTAGGCGGAAGGTAAGGCTGCCATGCCGGCGCCCAACCCATCCCTCCAACACCGGACGAATCGCTCCAATCGTCCGGTGGCCGGCAGCTGGGGAGCGGAGCGCCTCCCTCCACCGGCTCAGGGCCTCCCCCTGAGCCGCTAATCTGACCCGCCTTACTTCCTCGAAGGCGGGTCGTTCCCCCCGTTCCCGGGCCGCGACACGGTGTCGATGCACCTGGGACAGAACCAGGGCATCGACCTCCCACGGGGGCGTGCCCGCGAGCACGCAGGCCGCCCCATGACTTACCGTGCGGTATGCCCGCACGGTCCGTGTCGCGATGACCCTCTGCGGCCTCCGCAGCAGGGCCACTGTTGCCCGGGAAAGGCGCTCCGCCCACACCGGGGCTCCGTAGAGCGCCATCGACCGTACCACTCCCTGGTACAGCCGACGGCACGCCGAATTCGGCCCCCCAAGATTGGGGAGGAACCGTCCGAGTGCGGCTGCGAATGAGCACAGCCGCGGAGCGAGGAGCCTAAAGTGCTCCTCGAAACTCCAGCGGGGATCCAGGATCAGGCCGAGGTACTTTATATGCACCTCGACGGGAACCCGGACCCCCTCCACTCGGATACGGAGACCCGGTGGGGTTCTGCGTCGTGGGGCGTGGAAGGTCATGGCCCTCGTCTTCTCGAGAGCCACTTCCAGCCCCAGGAGGCGGATGCGCCGGACGACCAATGAGGTGCCGACCGACGCAAGGTGAACCGCCTCCTCCCAGTCACGCGCCCTGGCCGCGACTAGGGTGTCGTCCGCAAAGCAGACGACGTCCATACGCGGCAAGAGCGCGCCACGCAGAACCCAGTTGTACCCCAGGTTCCAGAGCAGGGGACCAAGCACCGATCCCTGGGGTACTCCTACTGATACGGCCCACGACTGGACGCGACCCTCTGCGTCCTCGTACAGCACCCTCCTCTCACGGAGGTAGTCCCGCACGAGGGCGCAGAGGTAGAGGGGCACTTCATGGTACTTCAGTGCCGCCTCTATGCATTCGTGGGGGAGGGTGTTGAACGCGTTCGCGATGTCTAACGACACCGCGACTACACCCTCACCCCTCGCTGTGGCCGCCTCAGTCCACCTCTTGAGGCGAGCCACCGCGTCCATCGTGGACCGGCCGGTCCGAAAGCCGTACTGGCAGTCCGCCAACTGCGGCCCACGGCTTTCCAGGTGCTCCTGGATGCGAGAGGCGATGATTCTCTCAAAGCATTTTCCGCTCTCATCCAGGAGCACGACCGGCCTATAACCCGACGGTGAGTCGGCAGGACGTCCGTCCTTGCGAAGGAGGCAGAGCCTGCCCACCCTCCACCTCCTGGGGAAGCGGCCCGTCGCGATGCATGTGTCCATAACCGCGCGGAACCGGTCCCCCAGGGGCTCTATGGCAATTGCCATCACCTTCGCAGGGACGCCGTCCGGGCCCGGAGCCTTGTTTTTGGCTCGGAGCCTCTCCCTGACGGAGTCCAACTCACCGTCGGATACGGGAGGCCCATCGGTCCACACCTCCAGAGTGGATGAACTGGAGGCGGGCATCCTGGGGGGCGTGAAGGGTCCCGGGTTCGGAAACAGAGTTTCCAGGACCCTTCTCAATAGGCCCGGCTCCATACAGGATGTGGGGGGTGCCGCTCCCTGCAGCTTCCCCCTCACCACCCTGTAGGGCCTTCCCCAGGGGTCGCTGTCGAGGAGTGCGAGGAACTCCTCAGCGGCAGCGACCTTTGCCCTGCATATGGCGGTACGCAGGGCTCGATGAGCCTCCCTGTATGCCCGGCGAAGACCGTCCTCTTCGCCGGGCGCCCTTACGGCGCGCCTCCAGCACCTCTGGTAGGCGCGCCGTGCAGCCATACTGGCGGCACGCAGGTGAGCGAGTTCCTGCGTCCACCAGTATGTCTGCTTTTTTCGGCGGGGTCCCTGGGCCCTCGGCATGGCGGCGCTGCAGACCACTTCCAGGTCCTCAGCGAGTAGGTCCGCCATGCCGTCCGCGTCTCCAATGAGGTGGGCCGGTGGTTCGGCCCACGCTCGGAACGTCGCCACCTCCTCGGCAACGTCCCTCCGGAGATGTGCAAGCGCCCACCTCGGGAACGAGGAGGCGCCTGCCGCTGGGCCCAGGTGGAGCGGGGCCGCAGGCCCCGCAGTGGAGATCTCGAAGCGGACGTACCTATGGTCCGAGATCTCCACCGCCGTCTCTACCCGCCAGTTCCGAACTCGGTCGGCTAGGGTCGAGGTGGCCAGGGTGACATCCACTATTGATTCACCCTGCCACCTCACACACGTCGGGGTGTTGCCCCGGTTGAGGACCTGGAGACCCAAGCAGTGGGCCCACTCCACCAGGTCCTCACCGAAGACGTTCGTGACGGGAGACCCCCACGCGCCATGCTTGGCGTTGAAGTCTCCCGCCACCAACACGGGGCGTGGAGCCGCCCTCCTGACCGTCCCCTCGACGGCCGCCAGGAGGCGCTCGAATTCGGCCCGGCTGCGATTGGGGGAGAAGTAGGTCGAAATGACCACCACTCCCCCCCACTGAACCGCGACGAACCCCGGACCCCTCTCCCTAAGAACGAGAGGGGGGCCGGTGCTCGCGGCGGGTCGCGTGATCGCAGCCAGGCCGTCCGACGACCCTAACCAATTGACCGAGTTCGGAACAAAGTATGGCTCTGCCACCACCGCCAGGTCTGCTCCCCACTCCGCCATGTCCTGACACAAGAGGTCCTGTGACGTGGCGGAGTGGTTGACATTAACCTGTAGAATGGCACCGTTGGACCTACTGGGCATTAGCAGTGTCCATCGGTGTCCCTTCCGTTGCGGTGGTCGCAGAGCCGGCCGCTGGTGGTCCCGCTGGCGGTCCCACTACAGGGCGGCCTCGGACCGGAGGGGCTCCGCATGCGGCGCCGGCCATTCTGTGGCCGCTGGGCAGGCCCCTGTCTGCGCATAGCGCGCATTTAACAGGGGCCTTACAGGCCGCAGCCATGTGGCCCTCCTTGCCGCACCGGAAGCAAAGCCGGCTCCGGTCCTTGGCAGAGGGGGGGCAGAGCGCCGCAGTGTGCCCCCTCGCTAGGCACCTGCGGCAGCGCATGGGGCGCTGCTCCAAAAGGTGGATGGTGGCCACACTCCAGCCCACCACCACCTTGCCCCGCTCCGCCAGCCCCTTCGCGGCCTCTATGGGGCACGAGACCCGGACCGAGCCCGTGCCCCGCGCCCCCAGGGCTATGGTGCCCACCCGAAGTTTGTCAGGCGGGCACTTGACCGCCTCCGCCAGGGCCCCCCTCACCTCCTCCTGAGTGAGGGACTCATCGAGGCCCGCCACGCGGATCTCGGCAATTTTCGTGGGCCGGGTAATGTCGGCCACCTCCCCGACCACCTCAGCCAATTTCTTGGCCAAGGCGTCGGCCTGGGAGGGGGAGGTCTCTTTTGGGAGCTCGATAAGCCAAGCTCCCGTCATGGACCTCCTCGCCTTACCCGGCCCAACCCCGATCTCCGCGAGGCTGATGGCCGCCCGCGCCTTCCGGAGGACGTCCACGTACGTGGCGCCCTCCTTCACGGCCGCGGGCTTGAGGGCCATCAGTACGGCGGGCCTCTTCGGCGCCCTAGGTGCCCTCTTGGCTGCCTTTTTCGGGGCCGCCGATTTGGGCCCCTTAGGCTTCTGCGCCGGAGCGGGAGCCGTGGCAGTAGTGGCCTTCTTCTTCTTACGGACCACTGTCGCCCACGTCTCCCGCCCCTCCAGCACCAGAGGCTGCACCTGAGCGGAGCCTCCGGCGATCTGCTCCTGGGCCCGTTTCTGCTCAGGGGCAGGGGCTTCTGCCCCTCCGCGCCCGCTCGGACCCTTCGGCTTCTTTTTTGCCGCCGGCCTAGCCTTTTTAGGCATGTTGGCGGGCGGCATCAAAGTCGCCGGCTCAGTCTCCCGCCGCTCCCTCTCTTGGGGCTGGCTCGCTCGCCTCTCGGCCGCCAGCGCGGGGCGATGGGACTTGGCCGGCAGGAGCCGACCATCCTTATCGAGGCCCTCCAGCCGCGCTGTGATGACGCTACCAGCGTAGTTCATCAGCTCGCGCTGGAGGACCTCCATGCCCCGGGCAAAATCGTCCCGCGTTATGCCCCCTACAGGGAGGGGCTGCGGGACCGGCGCCGGGACCGGCTCCTTGGGCCGTTTCGTTTTGCTGCGCGGGCTTCCCCCTTCGGAGAAAGCCCTGCGCAGCGCCGCCACCTCTTTCTGCAAGGCTGCGAGCTGCCCTTGCAGGCGTTTGTTGTCCGCCCGCAGCCTTGCTACTACCTCGTCCTCCTTCCGGGAGGCCAGGGAGTTGACCGCTTCGAGCATTTTGCTCGATGCCTCCCTGATCTCCCGGATGCAGGTCCCCTTCAGGTTCCGGGACTTTTTAAGAACCCCCTCAATGGCCGCTGCCCCCTCCTCAGCCTTCGCCCGAAGGTCTTGAGGTGCAGCCACCGAGGAGGCAGTCCCTTTGCCCTTTCCTTTATTTTTGCGGGATACCGTCTCGGAGTCTGTCAAGGTGGACTCCGAGTCCGACGGACCATCCCGCAAAAACCTCCTGGCCTGGGAGAGCCCCACCGAATGGTGGGACCCGCCCCTGCCAGCTCCCGTCTTCAGGGTCTTGGAGGCCGGTCTCTCCGGGGTTCCGGATCCAGCCTCCTCACCTTCCGACCCGCTCTCTGTCCAGTGTTCCCGAGAGGCCTTCCTACTTCCCCTCACGGAACCACCTTCGGCAGAGTGCGTGTCGCGAGCCCCCTCGCTTGATTCCACCGCTACCACCGACAGTCGTCCGGTGGCACCGGCGGAATCAAGCGCCATCATTAGCCTACCAGCGTCGCCAGGGTCCTCGGTAGTGACCCCCATGTCACTTTCCGCTTCGCTGGCCGCCGGAGCACGCATGAACCTCCCCTTGGCGTCCCTCCGCTGCCGCGAAGCAGTAACTCCCCTGGGGTTTTGCCGACCTCTCCTCGCGGTCGGCACCTTCGGGGCCGGCAGGCCCTCCTCCCCAGAGGTCAGCTCCGCCGACCCACTTCCCTTCTGAGCATGGCCGCGTGGTCGCTTCCTTACGGAAGCCGGTCCACGCGGCCGTTCGTCCACATCTCTTCTCTCATCGTCGCTGCCAGTAATATTAACGACAGCAGGGGCCTGGTCGCCTACCCCTGCGCGTTCTTCGGAAGCCAATTTTACATTCGCAGGCCCGGACACCTGCGAACGCCGGGCGTCAGCCGGATCGCAAGACAAAACAACATTCATATTAGCCGACATTTCCATTTACGATATTGGGTGATACGCACATCACTTCCCCAAGGCGATGCGGCCGCTCTTTTTGGGAGGGTATTAATCCTCCCGAGGCCCGCGGATGCCTCCGGTGCAGGATATACCGCCCGCTATTCGGTATCTAAACCTAAGTAACTTAAACTAAATATATTTATTTATTTTTTTGGTTTTTTAAACTTTTATTTATTTTCTCTTTGATTTTTTATATATATATTTTTTTTTTTTTTTTTTTTTTTTTTTTTTTTTTTTTCCCTTTAATAAAACAAAAGAAGTAAACCTAAACCTAACACTAAACCTAAAACTAACCTAAACCTAACCTAACCTACCCACCACCCGGCACCGTGGCCGTAACCTCCAATGGCCACTGATGCCCGTAGACCGCAGGTTGAGGAGAAACCCACGGTCTTCTCCAACTCGGTCACGCGACGTGACCCCTAGACCGTGGACTGTCAAGACGGCCCGCGGTCCACACCACCTCACTCCCTATTCGTGCGCTCCGCTACAGAGCGCAAATAGGGAGTCCTCGGGAGCGCCTCCTCCGCTCCGGCAGAAATTCGCCATGGACAACAATCTCCTCCTGCACAGTAGTCACGAAGAGATTGCTGCCCACGCCCAGGGTGCACCGGCCCAGCGTCTGCTCGTCCTCGGGTCTAAAAACCAGAGGACCAGCAGGCACTGAGCACTCGGGGAGGTTTTCTGCCACGCACCCCAACCTAACCTTTTTTTTTTTTTTTTTTTTTTTTGACGCTGTGGGAATGCATTTACGCACCATACCCCGAAGGGCGTGTGTGGGACTCGCCCAGCTCTGTAGCCAGGAATACCCACTAAACCCAACAGCGGCACACCGACATCGCCTTAGTGGCGGGGTCATGGGATGTAGCAAGCCTGCCGTCCACAACCCCGCCGGCGATTCCTGCCCGAAGGCAGGCCCACAGTGGGCCCTCCATAGGGAGGGGCCCGGCTGGTCACGTCTCCGTGTGCGAGAAGACGCAGCAGCCATGGGTTTTTTAGCGAGGTGTCCTTCCTCTTAGCCCCACTCGTTTGCCCGAAGGCAAACGGGGCCCCCAGCTCCTCTCAATGAGGAGACCGGGTTGCCCGACGGTGACCCGGACTTCAGGTCACGTCAGCCACCTGGAGTGGTGGCCGACCCGCCGCGCGTGACCGCCGAAGCGGTCCCCACTTCTGGTTTTGGTCCGCGCCGGTAAACCGGTAACCCCCATATCTGGGGGCCGTTCCCCTATCCGCCACCTGGGGACGCGTCCGATGGCAGGTCCAGAAACTGCACACGGAACCCCAACCTAACCTTTTTTTTTTTTTTTTTTTTTTTTTTTTTTTGACGCTGTGGGAATGCATTTACGCACCATACCCCGAAGGGCGTGTGTGGGACTCGCCCAGCTCTGTAGCCAGGAATACCCACTAAACCCAACAGCGGCACACCGACATCGCCTTAGTGGCGGGGTCATGGGATGTAGCAAGCCTGCCGTCCACAACCCCGCCGGCGATTCCTGCCCGAAGGCAGGCCCACAGTGGGCCCTCCATAGGGAGGGGCCCGGCTGGTCACGTCTCCGTGTGCGAGAAGACGCAGCAGCCACGGGTTTTTTAGCGAGGTGTCCTTCCTCTTAGCCCCACTCGTTTGCCCGGAAGCAAACGGGGCCCCCAGCTCCTCTCAGTGAGGAGGCCGGGTTGCCCGACGGTGACCCGGAGTTCGGGTCACGTCAGCCACCTGGAGTGGTGGCCGACCCGCCGCGCGTGACCGCCGAAGCGGTCCCCACTTCTGGTTTTGGTCCGCGCCGGTAAACCGGTAACCCCCATATCTGGGGGCCGTTCCCCTATCCGCCACCTGGGGACGCGTCCGATGGCAGGTCCAGAAACTGCGCACGGAACCCCAACCTAACCTAACCTAACCTAACCTAACCCTTTGCTACCGTCCAAAGGGGCTTTGCACAGAAGATCGCCAAGTCACATCGTACGGTGTCGCTCAATGCAGCGCTCACGCTGTCGGGTCTCCTCCCGCTCGATCTTCGAGTGTTGGAGGTCGCCCGGCTGTTTGAGTGCAAACGGGGACGTCCGATTGCTGAGCTGGAATCCCGCGAACTGGAGGAGCGTAGGGCCTTCACGGAGGCTCCTCACCCCGCCAGTGAGCCAGATGTGGATTACCAGTGTCTGGAGAATATGCTCCCCGAAACTGTGGCTCAGCTACAGCTCCCCGCTCATCTGATTTACACAGACGGTAGTAAATCGGATGAAGGGGTCGGGGCGGCATATTCATACTGGCGGGATGGGTCCGAGATTCGGACCAAGCGAATGAGGTTGGAGCCGATGTGTACCGTCTTTCAGGCGGAGCTGCTCGCGATAGCCAGGGCTACGGACCTGGTTGTCCTGAGAGGCTTCGACTGCGCGGCGGTGCTCAGCGACTCTCGATCCTCGCTCGACTTGATCCGAAACCCGGAAACGCACCACCCCCTTGCTACCCATATTCGTAAGAATATAAGGGAGCAAGAGGGGAGTGGTAAAGTCCTCCGGTTCTTTTGGGTGAAAGCTCATGTCGGGATCCCCGGCAATGAGCGCGCCGACGAATTGGCTAGGCAGGCGGCGGCCCAGTCCAGGGTCGCCCCAGCGTATGACAGGTGTCCAGTCTCTTACGTCAAGAGACGTTTGAGAGAGGGCACAGTAGCTGTCTGGAACGGGAGGTACACCGGCGGGGCCACGGCTGGGGTCACGCGGATGTTCTTCCCCGATGTGGTGCGCGCGCGCAAGGTCCTGAAGTGCCTCGACAGGACGTCTATCTGGGCGCAGATCCTGACGGGTCACGGCGGCTTCGCAGCGTACCTGCATCGCTTCAAATTGAAGGAGAGTCCAGCCTGTGTGTGTGACACACAGGCCACAGAAACGGTTCAACATCTGCTGCTGGAATGCCCGAGGCACGACCGCGACAGATACGACCTGGAAGTAAGTACTGGTAAAAAGTTGACAGAAACATCCATCGCCGAAATCATGGCAGATAAACACTCCAGGCCGTATCTGGAGCGGTTTTGCCTCAAAGTTGCTAAAATAAGCATTGAACGAAACCGGACAAGGGCAGCACAGCCAAGCGCTGTGCCGTCGGCAAGAATTTAGATAGAAATGTAAGTATAGAATAAGATTATTGTATAATTATATTATAGACTTAAGACATGTAAATGAAAATATGACAAAAGAAAATGACGAAAAGAAATAAAAAAGATAATAGACGTGGGAAAAAAGTGACCCAAAAAGACAAGGCAAATGCCGCAAAAAAGTACAGCGGTAAAAGAAAAGGAAAAGAGATATAAAGGCAAAAAAGAATTCTTGCCATGCAAGAAGTGACAGACGGTAAAACAACAAAAAAAAAAAAAAAAAAAAAAAAAAAAAAAAACCTAACCTAACCTAACCTTTTTTTTTTTTTTTTTTTTTTTTTTTTTTTTTTTTTTTTTTTTTTTTTTGACGCTGTGGAAATGACATTTACGCACCATACCCCGAAGGGCGTGTGTGGGACTCGCCCAGCCGAAGCCGGGAATACCCACTAAAACCGAACAGCGGCACACCGACATCGCCTTAGTGGCGGGGTCATGGGAAATAGCATGCCTGCCTACCAATCCCCCGCCAGCGATTCCCGCCCGAAGGCAGGCCCACAGTGGGTCCTCCATAGGGAGGAGCCCGGCTGGGTACGTCTTCGTGTGCAAGAAGACGCAGCAGCCAAGGGTTTTTTAGCGAGGTGTCCTTCCTCTTAGCCCCACTCGTTTGCCTGAAGGCAAACGGGGCCCCCAGCTCCTCTCAATGAGGAGACCGGGTTGCCCGACGGTGACCCGGACTTCGGGTCACGTCAGCCACCTGGAGTGGTGGCCGACCCGCCGCGCGTGACCGCCGAAGCGGTCCCCACTTCTGGTTTTGGTCCGCGCCGGTAAACCGGTAACCCCCATATCTGGGGGCCGTTCCCCTATCCGCCACCTGGGGACGCGTCCGATGGCAGGCCAGAAACTGCGCACGGAAACCTTTTTTTTTTTTTTTTTTTTTTGTTCACCCAGTGGAAATCTCTACCAGACCGTCCTCCGTCGGGGGGGTCGACGGAGGGTGTGCCGGGCTCTCACCGGCTAAAACCACTGGAGCGTTCCTCTTCCTGCCTATGGCCGGGGGTGCGGGGCCTAGTTTGCCATTCACCGCATCCCCTGCAGGCTTGACCCGCCGGCGCGAGCTCGGCGGGTCCCTCTTCCTCCCCTCCTTCCATCAGGTAGGCGTGCCGGAACTGCCTCTACACGCCTACTCCGGCCCTAGTGACGGACGTCGGACCCCCCCGGTCCTCGGCCCGTCGGCCTCTCGTTATGGAGGAAGTGGATCGACCTCGGCTTCCCTCCTCCTTCGACCAGCGCGCCGTCGGCGGGACGGGAGAGTGCTCAGTGCCTCCCTCTCCCGCTCGGCCGTCTCCTTCTGCGCGATTACATCCTCGCAGAATGAGACGACCGCGTCCCATGACTCCTCGCTGTCGACCATGACCTTGACCACGGCCGACAGCGAGAGGTCGGTACCGCCGATTGCTGCGGTTAGCGCACGGCGCGGCTCGTCCCATGCGGGACACTCCTCGAGGGTGTGCCGCGCCGTGTCCTCTGCCCCGCCACCGCAGTGATGGCACGCCGGTGTCGGCTCCCGACCGATACGACACAGGTAACTGCCGAAACACCCGTGTCCGGTCAGCACCTGCGTCGCACGGAAGGTGAGCACCCCGCGCCTTTTCGGGTCGATCCACTTCTCCATGCAGGGTCTTACCGCCGCTATGAGGGCGTGCCCCGCACTGGGTTGCGCAAGTCTCGCAGACCACTCCGCCACCAGGACTTGGCGGAGCTCGGACCGCTTCGCTTCGATCGCTCTCGGCGGAAACGGTCTTTCACCCCGCTCTCGGGCCTCCCCGCGCCACTTGTAGAGCGACGCGAGGGCTCGGGCCTCGAGATCCCAGGGCGCCGATCCGGCTAGGAGGCAGGCCGCCTCGTAGGAGACCGTGCGGTATCCTCTTATCACCCTGACTGCCGTCGCTCGCTGCGGCCCATGGATGACCGCAAAATTGCGAGGCGTCAGGGCGTCCGCCCACACTGGGGCCCCGTAAAGGGCCATAGACCGCACGACTCCTAGGTACAACCTCCGGCACGATGAGTCGGGCCCCCCCAAGTTGGGCAGCAGTCGCGATAACGCGGCCGCGGCCGTCCTCAGTTTGGGGGCCAGTTGCCGGAAGTGCGGCCCGAAGTTCCACCTGCCGTCGAGGACGAGACCGAGATATCTCATCGTCGCCCCGACGGCAATGCGAACGCCTCCTACCTCGATGTGTGAGCCTGCAGGTGGGCCTCGCCGAGCCCCGTGAAAACACAGGGCCTCGGATTTGTTGAGGGCCACCTCCAGGCCCAGACGCCGGATCCTCTGGACCACTTGCGCAACCCCTGCCGTCGCTAGGATGGCTGCGTCGCGATATGTCCTCCCTCGCGCGGTGACGAGCGTGTCGTCAGCGTAGCACGTGACGACGACGCCGTGGAGGAGCGCGCCACGCAGCACCCAATCGTAGCCGATGTTCCACAGGAGAGGGCCTAGAACCGACCCCTGTGGAACACCGCACGTTGTCTCTCGCCGATGCCAGGCACCACCGTGACCCGGGTAGATGACCTGCCTCTCAGCAAGGTAGGCCCCGACTGTACGGCGGAGGTAGGGCGGCACCCCGTGGAATCGGAGCGCCTCCCTGATGCAGCTCCAGGGCAGGGTGTTGAACGCATTGGCGATGTCCAAAGACACCGCCAACACCACTTCGCCCCGGGAGACAGCACTCTCCGCCGTGGTCTTTACGCGCATTATCGCGTCGACTGTGGAGCGCCCTTGGCGGAAGCCGAACTGGCCGTCCGCTAGGTCCGGCCCGATCGTGTTTAGATGGCGGACGAGGCGGTCTGCAACTACTCTTTCAAAGAGCTTGCCCACCTCGTCCAGCAACACTATGGGCCGGTACGCAGACGGCGAATCCGCCGGGCGCCCCGCCTTCCTCAGCAGGACCAGTAGGCCCGTCTTCCATGGGCGGGGAAACTGGCCCCGCTCCAGGCACGCGCTGAAAAGGCCCATCAGTCGAGGCCCGAGAGCCTCCGCGGCCAGGACCCACGCTCGGCCAGGAATGCCGTCGGGCCCTGGGGCGGTGTTCTTGGCTTGAAGCCGGGACACCGCCGCTCTCAGTTCTGCCCGGGTCACGTCGGGCACGTCGTCGTCGTCGTCATCGTCCGCGTTGGCGTTGGCGTCAGCGGATCGAGGCGGAACCATAGGCGGTGGGATGTGCTCCGCCCTAGCAGGGAAGAGGGCACTCACCACCTCTCGCAGCAACTCGGGCCGCATACCCTGGGTGAGCGGAGGCGCCCAAGGGCGCAGCTTGTCCCTTACTGCGCGATAAGGACGCCCCCACGGATCGCGATCCAGGGTAGCTAGCTGCCGCTCGCGGGCCTCTGCCTTCGCTTTGGCGATGGCCCCCTTCAGTGCTTTCCTCGCTTCGCGGTAAGCCTCATATAGTTCCGCCTCTCTGGCTTCAGCGTCTGGCGGGCGGCGCCGCCTTCTCCTATGCCGGGCATACTGGCGTCTAGCCGCGACACAGGCGGCACGGAGCCGTTCGATGTCCGCCGACCACCAGTGCACCCGGCGCCTAGATGGCTCTTGACGCCGTCTAGGCATCGCCGCATCGCAGACGCTGGTCATGGCCAGCCGGAGCTGCTCAGCCTCCTCGTCGATGTTGACAGGCCTGTCCGGTGTAGTCACCCAGGCCTGGACGATCGCGGCTTCGAGGAGCAGCTCCCGATCCAACTGCTTTAACGCCCAACGCGGACCGATCGAACCAGGGGTCGGTAGGGCCGGCGCTGGGACAGGCGCAGTGGGGAGGGCGGAGAGGCTGAATCGGATATATCTATGATCCGACAACGTCTCCACCCCCTCCATGACACGCCAGTCTTGGACACGGCGTGCGAGGGCGGGGCTAGCGAACGTGATGTCCACTATTGAGCCGCCCCGCTGGCGCACGCACGTGTCCACCGAGCCCTGGTTAAGGACGGCGAGACCGTGCTCGACCGCCCACTCTTCCAGCACCTCGCCGCGAGCGTCAGTAGTCGGGGAACCCCAAGCGCCTGCCTTGGCGTTGAAGTCCCCGAGTACGACCACGGGGCGAGGGTGGTTTCGTCTGACGACGGTGCCCAACTCCTCCAACCATGCCTCGAATTCGGCGAGAGACCTGCTCGGAGAGAAGTAGACCCCTACGATCATCAACTCTCCGAGCAGTGCCGAGACGAAATTCCGTCCTTTGGCGACGGCTTCAAAGGACGGGGTCCCGGCCGATCTTCTCAAGATCATGACCACCGAGTCGTGGACGTCGCTCACCCAGTCATCCCTGGGGGGTACGAACCACGGCTCGGCGACCACCGCAATGTCGATCAACCACTGCGCCATGCTCTGGAGGAGAAGATCCTGAGCGCGGGCGCAGTGGTTGACATTGCCCTGAAGGAAACGAAGGGAAGCGGACGCAGACATTACTCAGTGTCCATGGTCCGCTCCCCCTCCGGCAGCGAGTCGGCTGCCTTAGGGGGCGGGGTCCGCTGCGCTATAGGCGCCGCAGCGCCCTGGGCAGCAGGCCCAACCCCCTTGGTCCCCTTCTTCTTCTTGCCCTGCTTGGTGTGGGTGTCGGCGCAGGATTTGCTGCCGATCCGGTGGTCGGCCGGCCTGTCCGCGGCCGCACATTTTGGGCAACTCGGCGGGGCGTCACATGCGGCGGCCTTGTGACCGGACCGGCCGCAGCGGAAGCAGAGCCCGCCGACTTGGATGGTCGACGAGCAGTGCACGCCCAGGTGTCCCACCTCCAGACACCGGAAACACCTTTGGGGTCGGGGCGAGAGAATCTTGACCCGCGCCAACACCCACCCAACAAGCAGGTTGCGGCCGCTCGCTTCGATGCGGTGAGCCGCCGCAACCGGGCAGGTCACTATTGTGGACCTGAGTCCCCGAAGGCCGGGCCCGATTTCGCCGGGCCGGACCTGCTCCAGGGGGCACTTGCCCGCCTCCGCGACGGCGGCCCCGAGCTCCTTTTCCGTCACCGTGTCATCCAGGCCCGAGACACGCAAGTTCAGCGTTTTCACGGGCCTGGATATTTTCGCCTCCGGGAATTGCTCCTTGAGAGAGGCTTGCAGCCTCTCTGCAAGTGCGTCTGCCTTTTGGTCGCTTGTAGCGCCGGGCACCTCGAGCAAACGGGCACCGGTTGCCGCCTCCTTCCACACGATGCCCGTTATCCCCAGGTCCTTCAAATTGATGTCGGCCTTGGCTTTCGCCAAGACCGACGCGTATGACACGCCCCTTTCTAAGGCTTCCGGCGGTAGTTTAATAGCCACCGCCGTGGACTTCGGGGCGCGGAGCTTCTGCTTCTGTTTTTCCTTAGCCGCCTTTGTCTTTTTCTTCTTTTTCTTCTTCTCTTTCTTCTTGTCACCAACGGTCACCCACTCTTGCGAGGTGGCCGTTGGTGCGCTCGTCGTCGTCGCCGGGGCCGTTGGTGCAACTGGGGCTGCTGGAGCAGCCGGAGCAGCAGCAACGGGTTTTGTCTTAGCCGGATTGGCCGGCCTGGGCGCAGCAGCTTTCGCCGCATACGTCTGGGCCGGCTGTGTCTTGTCGTGGGCCAGTGGAGGCCGCAGCACCTTGCTCTCAATGACGGAGAAGCGGGCAGATAGCGCCGCCATCTCGGTCTTGAAGAGCCGGACTAACTCCGACTCCTCCGCAGAAGGCCGGGAAACGGGCTGCGCCTCGGCCGGCCTAAAGGTGTCTTCTTTCTTCCTTTCCTTCATCAGGTTACGAATCTCCGCACGGAGCTCCTCCTGCTCCTTCCGGAGATCCGCAACCTGGGCTGTTAGGCGAGCGTTTGCCGCCGTCAGTCTTTTTGTTTCGTCCGAGGAGGAGCGCTGTAGTAGCTCCTCGGCGACCTCTAGCATGGAGGTCGCAGCCAATTTCAATGCCTTCTGGCAGGTCCCCTTCAGACCACTAGACACCCTGGAGACCTCCCTCACCGTCTCCACGGCGTTCCGGAGCTTTTCGCCCAGCTCCGTGGCCTGCAGATCTTCGACCGACGATGCGGCGGAAGACGTTTCAGACAGCCGAACGACCCGTCTGGTGTCCACCTTCCGGGCCAACTCGGCCACCCTGTGCTCTTCGACCGCGCTGCGCTCCTCCTTTTCGGCGGCCTTTTGGGCAGCCTCCAGTTCTTTCTTGGCCTTGGACAGGCCGACATAGTGGCCTGTCGTAGGCGGTCGTCCCCTGCCGCGCTTGGCAGTCGGGGTACTACTCCTGCTGATATACAGCGTCGCATCGTCACTCGTGCTAGCCAGGGTCTCCAAAACTACCACCGGCTGCGAGTTAGTCCTCTTCAAGTATGGGGTCACGTCCGGTTCCGTTCGGACCGACTCCAATGAGCCCGTACTGTCGGCGTCCGACACAACAGGCTCGGGAGCTTTCTCCGGGTCGGAGACTGCTCCCTCTTCTCTCCTGACTCCTCTGTTCTTCTTAAGAATTTTTTTGTTATTAGTTTTGTTCTTCTTCATACTGTTCCCACGAGTAGTAGGGAATTAAATGTCCACCTGGTCAGTGCCCTTGTAACCAGGTAAGCCTCAATACTGCTGGGGGTCGGCAGGTACCCAGCAGGTGAGCGTTAGCGACCGGTCTCCCACCGGCCACTCATCCCCTCGGCACGCTCCCACCTTGGGATTAGGCTTGTAGGGGGCCGGGCGGTTAAGCCAAGCCCCCAAATGACGTCGGCATTAGACATGCCTCCGTGCCGCTGTCCAACTAGGCGCAACGGCACACGTCACCATCCGTACACGGATATTCGTTGCACTGGAGCGCCCGCTCCAGCGCAACGTTTGGGCCGAACGGTGGTCTGTGTCAGACCGTGTCCCGGACCGGGACCCGTCGCCCCTAGGCTGGGTGCGTCTTCTTGAACAAGAAGACGCAGCAGCCAAGGGTTTTTTAGAGAGGTGTCCTTCCTCTTGGCTCCACTTGCATGCACGCACGCAAGCGGGGCCCCCAGCTCCTCTCCATGAGGAGTCCGGGTTGTCCGACGGCGACCCGGAGTTCGGGTCACGTCAGCCACCTGGAGTGGTGGCCGACCCGTCGCACGCATGACCGCCGAAGCAGTCCCGCGTCTGGCTTTGGTCCGCGCCGGTAAACCGGTAACCCCCATATCTGGGGGCCGTTCCCCTATCCGCCACCTGGGGACGCGTCCGATGGCAGGCCAGAACTGCACACGGAAACCTAACCTAACCTTTTTTTTTTTTTTTTTTTTTTTTTTTTTTTTTTTTTTTTTTTTTTTTTTTTTGACGCTGTGGAAATGACATTTACGCACCATACCCCGAAGGGCGTGTGTGGGACTCGCCCAGCCGAAGCCGGGAATACCCACTAAAACCGAACAGCGGCACACCGACATCGCCTTAGTGGCGGGGTCATGGGAAATAGCATGCCTGCCTACCAATCCCCCGCCAGCGATTCCCGCCCGAAGGCGGGCCCACAGTGGGTCCTCCATAGGGAGGAGCCCGGCTGGGTACGTCTTCGTGTGCAAGAAGACGCAGCAGCCAAGGGTTTTTTAGCGAGGTGTCCTTCCTCTTAGCCCCACTCGTTTGCCCGAAGGCAAACGGGGCCCCCAGCTCCTCTCAATGAGGAGACCGGGTTGCCCGACGGTGACCCGGAGTTCGGGTCACGTCAGCCACCTGGAGTGGTGGCCGACCCGCCGCGCGTGACCGCCGAAGCGGTCCCCACTTCTGGTTTTGGTCCGCGCCGGTAAACCGGTAACCCCCATATCTGGGGGCCGTTCCCCTATCCGCCACCTGGGGACGCGTCCGATGGCAGGCCAGAAACTGCACACGGAAAACCTAACCTAACCTTTTTTTTTTTTTTTTTTTTTTTTTTTTTTTTTTTTTTTTTTTTTTTTTTTTTTGACGCTGTGGGAATGCATTTACGCACCATACCCCGAAGGGCGTGTGTGGGACTCGCCCAGCTCTGTAGCCAGGAATACCCACTAAACCCAACAGCGGCACACCGACATCGCCTTAGTGGCGGGGTCATGGGATGTAGCAAGCCTGCCGTCCACAACCCCGCCGGCGATTCCTGCCCGAAGGCAGGCCCACAGTGGGCCCTCCATAGGGAGGGGCCCGGCTGGTCACGTCTCCGTGTGCGAGAAGACGCAGCAGCCACGGGTTTTTTAGCGAGGTGTCCTTCCTCTTAGCCCCACTCGTTTGCCCGGAAGCAAACGGGGCCCCCAGCTCCTCTCAGTGAGGAGGCCGGGTTGCCCGACGGTGACCCGGAGTTCGGGTCACGTCAGCCACCTGGAGTGGTGGCCGACCCGCCGCGCGTGACCGCCGAAGCGGTCCCCACTTCTGGTTTTGGTCCGCGCCGGTAAACCGGTAACCCCCATATCTGGGGGCCGTTCCCCTATCCGCCACCTGGGGACGCGTCCGATGGCAGGTCCAGAAACTGCGCACGGAAAACCTAACCTAACCTAACCTAACCTTTTTTTTTTTTTTTTTTTTTTTTTGACGCTGTGGGAATGCATTTACGCACCATACCCCGAAGGGCGTGTGTGGGACTCGCCCAGCTCTGTAGCCAGGAATACCCACTAAACCCAACAGCGGCACACCGACATCGCCTTAGTGGCGGGGTCATGGGATGTAGCAAGCCTGCCGTCCACAACCCCGCCGGCGATTCCTGCCCGAAGGCAGGCCCACAGTGGGCCCTCCATAGGGAGGGGCCCGGCTGGTCACGTCTCCGTGTGCGAGAAGACGCAGCAGCCACGGGTTTTTTAGCGAGGTGTCCTTCCTCTTAGCCCCACTCGTTTGCCCGGAAGCAAACGGGGCCCCCAGCTCCTCTCAGTGAGGAGGCCGGGTTGCCCGACGGTGACCCGGAGTCCGGGTCACGTCAGCCACCTGGAGTGGTGGCCGACCCGCCGCGCGTGACCGCCGAAGCGGTCCCCACTTCTGGTTTTGGTCCGCGCCGGTAAACCGGTAACCCCCATATCTGAGGGCCGTTCCCCTATCCGCCACCTGGGGACGCGTCCGATGGCAGGTCCAGAAACTGCGCACGGAAACCTAACCTAACCTTTTTTTTTTTTTTTTTTTTTTTTTTTTTTTTTTTTTTTTTTTTGTTGTCGCTGGGGAAAATGACAATTACGCATCCCCTCCCGTCGGGGGACGGGAAGGGTATGTGGGACTCCCCGGGAGAGAGCCTCCCGGTATACCCACTAAAAACCCCAGCGGCGCTCCGGCATCGCCATAGTGGCGGGGGAGTGGGAAACTAGCACAGCCTGGGCTTCCTCTCCCCCGCCGGCGAAACCCGCCTAGTAAGGCGGGCCCTCATTTGCCCCTCCTAGGAGGGGGACCGAAGCTCCCACACGTGGTGAACCCTGCAAGGCGGGCGCGGGCACCCCCGTGCCTCACGCCCGCCGCTCACCTCAGGGCGGGAGAAAGCGGGCGAAATCCCGCCTTCTCCTGCCCCTACGCCGCCTACGGAGCGCCGGAGCGAGGGGATCCTCCTCCCGCTCGCGCTCCGCGGCCTCCTTCTGCGACATCACGAGCTCGCAGAAGGAGGCCATCGCCGCCCAGGCCCCCTCGCTCCCCACCATCGCTCTGACGACGGCGGGCAGCGAGAGGTCCCCTCCTACCGCCGCGACAAGATCGCGGCGCGGCACGGCCCACGACGGGCACACCGCGAGGGTGTGGTCCGCCGTGTCCTCCGCCGCGCCGCAACCGTGGCACGACGGCGTTTCCTCTCGTCCTATCCGGTGCAGGTACCTGCCGAAGCAGCCGTGACCGGAGAGTACCTGCACCAGACGGAAGGAGAGGAACCCGTGACGTCTGTCGAGCCAGTCCTTCAGGACTGGCCCGATGGCGTCGAGGGTGCGACGGCCGAACACCGCGGAGGCGAGGTCGCGCGTCCAATGTTGGACGATGGCGTCCCTCGCCTCCCGGCGGACGGCCTCCCTCAACTCCGGGGCCGGACGCTCACCCAGCGCCCTGCGCCCCGCCGTCCACTCGTACACTCTGGCGAGCACCCAGGCCTCGAGCTCCCAAGGCGGGGTGCTCGCCAGAGCGCATGCCGAAGCGAAACCTACCGTGCGGTAGGCCCGCGCTACCCGCTGGGCGATGGCCCTTTGGGGCGCCCGAAGGGTGGTGAGGTTCTCCCTCCTGTGGAGGGAGTCCGCCCAAATTGGGGCCCCGTAAAGGGCCATGCTCCTCAGTATGCCGGCGTATAACCGCCGGCACCGAGTGCTCGGCCCTCCCATGTTCGGCATGAGCCATGAGAGGGCGTCCGCGGCTTTCAGCAGGCGCGTCGACAGCCCGCTAAAGTGCGGGCCGAAGCGCAGCCTGCTGTCCAGCATGAGGCCCAGATACTTCATCTGGGCCTCAACCCCGACCCTCACCCCCTCCACATAAATGTGGGCGTCGGGTGGGGGGCGCTGCCGGGGGCCGTGAAAGAACACGGCCTCCGTTTTGTGCAGCGCCACCCTCAAGCCCAGGCGGCGGATCCTTCCCGCCACTAAGGATCCGCCCGCCGACGCCAAACTGGCCGCCTCCCGGAAGGTGCTCCCGCGGGAAGTGAGGAGAGTGTCATCTGCGTAGCAGATGACACTCGTACCTCGTAGGAGGATTCCCCGCAGGAGCCAGTCATAACCGACGTTCCACAGAAGAGGCCCTAGAACGGACCCCTGTGGAACGCCGGTTTCTACGCCATACCGCCGGACCTGGCCAGCCCCGTCCACGAGGAGGACGGCACGGTCCTCCAAGTAGCTGGCCAGGAGGCCCCGCAAATAAAGGGGCACACCGTGGAACCGGAGCGCCTCCAGGATGGTGGAGTGGGGGATGGAGTTGAAGGCGTTGGCAATGTCGAATGACACAGCCAGCACTCCATCCCCCACTCCTACCGCCTCTGTCACCTGGCCCTTGAGAAGGGCCAGGGCGTCCACTGTCGAACGGCCAGCTCGAAAACCGAACTGGGCGTCCGACAGGTCCGGTCCCACGTTCCGCAAATGGCGCTTCAGGCGGGCGGCGATAATCCCCTCGAACATCTTACCGGCCTCGTCAAGCAAGACGATGGGCCGGTAAGCCGAGGGGGAGTCCGCCGGCCGCCCTTCCTTCCGGAGGAGGCACAGTTGGCCATCCCGCCAAGGTTTCGGGAACCTCCCCGACGCGAAGCATGCGTCGAAGAGGTCCCGAAACCTTCCCTCCATCTCGGTGACCGCGATGGCCACCACCCTGGCGGGAACGCCGTCGGGGCCAGGAGCCGTCTTTTTGGCGCGGAGACGGAGTGTCGCCGCGCCAAATTCCTCCTCTGAGACCGGAGGAGGAGGAGCTTCCTCCTCCGGTTCTTCCCTTGGCGGGCCCATCACTGGTGGGGCGAAGTGCGGATCCCTGCGCGGAAACAGGGACCGCACCACCCCATCCAGGAGTGCTGGTTCGAGGGTCTCGGCAACCGGGGGACCAATGCGACGCAGTTTGTTCCGCGCCGCCTGATATGGCCTCCCGAATGGGTCGTTGTCGAGACCCTCCAGCAGCTCAGCCCTCGCCGCGTCCTTGGCGGCGCCGATGGCCGACTTAAAGGCCGCCCTCGCCCCCACGTATGTGGAGTAGAGGCGGTCCTCTTCGGCCTCGTCCCGTCGGCGCCGCCGACGCGATCGGGTGTAGGCCCGCCGTGCCGCCACGCAGGTGGCCCGCAGCTCCGCCAACTCCTCCGACCACCAGTACACGGCGCGTCGGGGAGGTGGACGTCTCGACCGAGGCATGCTGGCGTTGCATACCTCGGTCAATGACCCCCTCAGTCGGGCCGCCGCCGCGTCCACGTCCAGGACGTCCACGCCGGGACCTGGCCAAAGCCAGTCCTGGACGAACGCGGCCTCCCGTGCCGCCTCCCGGTCAAGGTGGGTCAGAGCCCACCTTGGAAACGGGGAACGGCCCGACGATGAGGGGGTGCTGCGGCGCCCCCGTGGATTCTGGGGGGAGATCTCGAAACGCACGTAGCGGTGATCCGAGATCGTCTCCCCCAGTTCCACCCTCCAATTTCGAATGCGGGCGGCCAGTGCGGGCGTGGCAAAGGTGAGGTCCACAATGGACCCGCCCTGCCGCCGCACGCACGTCTGGACGCTCCCCCTATTCAAGAGGGAGAGACCAGACGAGGCCGCCCACAATTCGACCGCCCGACCGCGGGCGTCGGTGGCCGGGTTTCCCCAGACCACCGACTTGGCATTCAGGTCTCCCAACACGGAGACCTGTCGTGGCGCCGTCCTCCCGATGACCGCCGTCAGGACCCCGAGGAAATCCTCGAAGTCCTGGAGAGGGCGGTTTGGGGAGAAGTAGACCCCCACAAGGGCCAACCCTCCCCACGCGGCGGCCACGTATCCCGGTCCCCTCTCTAAGAGCGAGAGGGGAGGGAAGTCCGAGGAAGACCGCGCCACGATTGCCACCGAGCCGTCACTATCTCCCAGCCAATTGCTGGGAGTATAGTACGGCTCGGCCACCACTGCCACATCCACCAACCACTCGGCCATTGACTGCACCAGCAGGTCCTGGGCAGCCCGGCAGTGGTTGGTGTTTGCCTGCAAGATGCGATGGTCGGTACCCATTATTCGACCATCGCATCACCCCCGTCGGCCACCTCCGCTGGGAGTACAGCGGGGGTGGTGGCAGCAGCGGCAGGACGGCTTATAGCCGCCTGCGTCTTGCCCTTCTTGGTTGGGGGTCGGCAGGAGCTCCCCCCCATAACATGGTCGGCGGGGCGGCCACTGGAGGCACATGCCGCGCAGTGCGGCTTGGCGGCCTCACACGTGGCCGCCATATGCCCCGCCTTCCCGCAGCGGAAACATGTGTCCGCCATGTCTACAGTGGACGGACACATGGCTCGGGTATGGCCGATCCCGAAGCACTTGAAACAGCGCATCGGCGCCGCCTCAAGCACCCGGATCACGGCCCGGCTGAAACCAACGAATAGCCGCCCCTGGCCTTTAGCCTGGGCGGCCAACGCTGCGGCGACTGGGCACGCCAGCCGGATAGTACCCAGTCCACCGCGGCCGGGCCTAATGTCCCGAGCCTGTACCGCTGCGGGTTCGCAGCCTCCGGCCACTGCGATTGCCGCCACCACCTCCTCCTTGGTGACCGAGTCGTCGAGACCGGTCACCTCTATGGCCGCCGTCTTGGTCGGCCTAGCCACCTTCGCCACGTCGGCGAGGACCTCCCGCAGCTTGGTCGCGAAGAGGTCCGCATTTTTGCCGCCGTCCTTCCCCGGAAACTCGAACAGTCGAGCTCCGGTTTGGGTCCGGCGGCAAGCGCCAATCCCCAATTCGGCGGGGTTGGCGACGGTACGAGCCCGTCTCAGGACGGACTCGTACGTTACCCCCTTCTCCGCGGCCTCGGGCACGATGGTCACCGTGACCGCCGCGGATTTGGGGGGAACCAGCTTCCTCCCACCGACTTGTGGCTTATTGGCTGCCGGGGCTGTCGCCGGGGCAGCTGCCGGGGCAGCCGCCGCAGCAGCCGCCGAGGCAGCCGGGGCCTTGTTCGCCTTCTTCCTGCCCCTCTTCACCACCTCTGACCACGGCTGGTTGGACGGGGTGGTGGAGGGGAGGAGGGCGTCTCCCTTCTGGACCTGAGGGGTGGGAGCCGCGATGGCAACCGGCCCCGGTTCGGCGCATGCACTCGTCCCGGGGGGAGGCAGAGCCCCCGGTGACTTTTTCCCCTTGCCCTTGCCCTTTGAGGGCTTCGGGGCCTGGGGAGCCGCTGTTGGCGCCTTGTCAGCCGCTAGCGGCGGACGGAGCCGCTTTTCCGGCAGCAGGCGGTCCTCTATGCCTGCGAAGCAGGCCCGAGTGAACGCCCTCTCCTCCATGACCACCTTGCGGAACAATTCCTCAAGGTTGGAGGAGGAGGGGGCGGGAACCGCTGCCGACGGGGCCGCAGCAGACGGGGGCGGGGCCGTAGCCTCAGCCAGCTTCTTGTGAAGCTGGCTGACCTCCGCTTGCAGGCGATCCACCCTCGCCTGCAGCTGCCTTGCCTCCTCTGACGCAGTACGCTGCGTCAGCTCCACTATAATGCCGTGCAAGCTGGTTGCACGGCATTTAAGGGCCTTCTGGAAGGTCCCCTTGAGGTTGGAGGACCTGGAGGCGACCTCGACGATCTCCTCCTTGTCCTCCTCCGCCAAGCGGACCAACTCGGCCACAGACAGGCCCTCGAAACTGACGAGGGCCGAACCATATCCGGCCCTCGCCTTGCTTGCGCGCGCCTGCCTTTCCTTGGCGGCAACCAACTCCTCCAGTTCCAGCGCGGCCTCGGCCCGTCTGGCCAAGCCGAGCTGGCGCTGGGCGTCTGCCAAACCCACATCGTGGGTGCCAGCCTGAGAAGAAGTCGATGGCGAAGCATTCTTCGCCTTCGACCTCTTCTTGTTGGGCCTACCCTTGGCCGAGCCCGAGGAGCCCTCGGACCCGAGCCTCAGGTAGGCCCTCTTCAGGCTGCGCTCCGCAGCCACTCCACACACAGAGGACGAGTCCCCAACAACGGACCCCATGTCCGAGTCGGAGAACTCGTCCTCTCCGCAGAAGCCCGTCGCAGAAGGTGCGCGACTCGCCTCCGACGCCGACATTTCGTCGGGGTGGCCCTGAGAAGGGCCTTTGGGTTGGCCCTGAGAAGGGCCTTTTGGTTGGCCCTGAGAAGGGCCTTTTGGGACGAAACGCCCGGAAGCATCTCGCATTTTTTTCGGCATCGTTACCAAAAACCAAATCCTCAATAAAAACAAATAAAACCTCAATAAAACCTACCCACAATATAATAAAACCCACGATAAAAACAATAATAAAAACCACAATGTACGCAATCGCCCTCAGAATAAAATAAAATCGCAAGATCGCGTAGGTCACAGTGCTTGTTAGCCACCGGTCTGCCACTCCGTTACGGTGGTCAGACACGGCGTTGCCCGGGGTACACTGCGAGGAAGTCAGCACTGTGGGGCGTACCCCAAACCTTTTTTTTTTTTTTTTTTTTTTTTTTTGACGCTGTGGGAATGCATTTACGCACCATACCCCGAAGGGCGTGTGTGGGACTCGCCCAGCTCTGTAGCCAGGAATACCCACTAAACCCAACAGCGGCACACCGACATCGCCTTAGTGGCGGGGTCATGGGATGTAGCAAGCCTGCCGTCCACAACCCCGCCGGCGATTCCTGCCCGAAGGCAGGCCCACAATGGGCCCTCCATAGGGAGGGGCCCGGCTGGTCACGTCTCCGTGTGCGAGAAGACGCAGCAGCCAAGGGTTTTTTAGCGAGGTGTCCTTCCTCTTAGCCCCACTCGTTTGCCCGAAGGCAAACGGGGCCCCCAGCTCCTCTCAATGAGGAGACCGGGTTGCCCGACGGTGACCCGGAGTTCGGGTCACGTCAGCCACCTGGAGAGGTGGCCGACCCGCCGCGCGTGACCGCCGAAGCGGTCCCCACTTCTGGTTTTGGTCCGCGCCGGTAAACCGGTAACCCCCATATCTGGGGGCCGTTCCCCTATCCGCCACCTGGGGACGCGTCCGATGGCAGGTCCAGAAACTGCGCACGGAGGCGTACCCCAAACCTAACCTAACCTTTTTTTTTTTTTTTTTTTTTTTTTTTTTTTTGACGCTGTGGGAATGCATTTACGCACCATACCCCGAAGGGCGTGTGTGGGACTCGCCCAGCTCTGTAGCCAGGAATACCCACTAAACCCAACAGCGGCACACCGACATCGCCTTAGTGGCGGGGTCATGGGATGTAGCAAGCCTGCCGTCCAATCCCCCGCCGGCGATTCCTGCCCGAAGGCAGGCCCACAGTGGGCCCTCCATAGGGAGGGGCCCGGCTGGTCACGTCTCCGTGTGCGAGAAGACGCAGCAGCCAAGGGTTTTTTAGCGAGGTGTCCTTCCTCTTAGCCCCACTCGTTTGCCCGAAGGCAAACGGGGCCCCCAGCTCCTCTCAATGAGGAGACCGGGTTGCCCGACGGTGACCCGGACTTCGGGTCACGTCAGCCACCTGGAGTGGTGGCCGACCCGCCGCGCGTGACCGCCGAAGCGGTCCCCACTTCTGGTTTTGGTCCGCGCCGGTAAACCGGTAACCCCCATATCTGGGGGCCGTTCCCCTATCCGCCACCTGGGGACGCGTCCGATGGCAGGTCCAGAAACTGCACACGGAAAACCTAACCTAACCTAACCTAACCTAACCTAACCTTTTTTTTTTTTTTTTTTTTTTTTTTTTTTTTTTTTTTTGTTGTCGCTGGGGAAAATGACAATTACGCATCCCCACCCGTCGGGGGACGGGCAGGGTATGTGGGACTCCCCGGGAGAGAACCTCCCGGTATACCCACTAAAAACCCCAGCGGCGCTCCGGCATCGCCATAGTGGCGGGGGAGTGGGGGAGTGGCACAGCTTGGGCTTCCTCTCCCCCGCCGGCGAATCCCGCCTAATTAGGCGGGCCCTCATTTGCCCCTCCTAGGAGGGGGACCGAAGCTCCCACATGGTGAGCTGTGCAAGGCGGACGCGGGCACCCCCGTGCCTCACGCCCGCCGCTCACCTCAGGGCGGGAGAAAGCGGGCGAAATCCCGCCTTCTCCTGCCCCTACGCCGCCTGCGGAGCGCCGGAGCGAGGGGATCCTCCTCCCGCTCGCGCTCCGCGGCCTCCTTCTGCGACATCACGACCTCGCAGAAGGAGGCCATCGCCGCCCAGGCCCCCTCGCTCCCCACCATCGCTCTGACGACGGCGGGCAGCGAGAGGTCTCCTCCTACCGCCGCGACAAGATCGCGGCGCGGCACGGCCCACGACGGGCACACCGCGAGGGTGTGGTCCGCCGTGTCCTCCGCCGCGCCGCAACCGTGGCACGACGGCGTCTCCTCTCGTCCTATCCGGTGCAGGTACCTGCCGAAGCAGCCGTGACCGGAGAGTACCTGCACCAGACGGAAGGAGAGGAACCCGTGACGCCTGTCGAGCCAGTCCCTCAGGACTGGCCCGATGGCGTCGAGGGTGCGACGGCCGAACACCGCGGAGGCGAGGTCGTGCGTCCAATGTTGGACGATGGCGTCCCTCGCCTCCCGGCGGACGGCCTCCCTCAACTCCGGGGCCGGACGCTCGCCCAGCGCCCTGCGCCCCGCCGTCCACTCGTACACTCTGGCGAGCACCCAGGCCTCGAGCTCCCAAGGCGGGGTGCTCGCCAGAGCGCATGCCGAAGCGAAGCCTACCGTGCGGTAGGCCCGCGCTACCCGCTGGGCAATGGCCCTTTGGGGCGCCCGAAGAGCGGTGACGTTCTCCCTCCTATGGAGGGAGTCCGCCCAAATGGGGGCCCCATATAGGGCCATGCTCCGCAGTATGCCGGCGTATAACCGCCGGCAACGACTGCTCGGCCCTCCCATGTTCGGCATGAGCCATGAGAGGGCGTCCGCGGCTTTCAGCAGGCGCGTCGACAGCCCGCTAAAATGCGGGCCGAAGCGCAGCCTGCTGTCCAGCATGAGGCCCAGATACTTCATCTGGGCCTCAACCCCGACCCTTACCCCCGCCACATAAATGTGGGCGTCGGGTGGGGGGCGCTGCCGGGGGCCGTGAAAGAACACGGCCTCCGTTTTGTGCAGCGCCACCCTCAAGCCCAGACGGCGGATCCTCCCCGCCACCAAGGATCCGCCCGCCGAGGCCAAACTGGCCGCCTCCCGGAAGGTGCTCCCGCGGGAAGTGAGGAGAGTGTCATCTGCGTAGCAGATGACACTCGTACCTCGTAGGAGGATTCCCCGCAGGAGCCAGTCATAACCGACGTTCCACAGAAGAGGCCCTAGAACGGACCCCTGTGGAACGCCGGTTTCCACGCCATACCGCCGGACCTGGCCAGCCCCGTCCACGAGGAGGACGGCACGGTCCTCCAAGTAGCTGGCCAGGAGGCCCCGCAAGTAAAGGGGCACACCGTGGAACCGGAGCGCCTCCAGGATGGTGGAGTGGGGGATGGAGTTGAAGGCGTTGGCAATGTCGAATGACACAGCCAACACTCCATCCCCCACTCCTACCGCCTCTGTCACCTGGCCCTTGAGAAGGGCCAGGGCGTCCACTGTCGAACGCCCAGCTCGAAAACCGAACTGGGCGTCCGACAGGTCCGGTCCCACGTTCCGCAGATGGCGCTTCAGGCGGGCGGCGATAATCCCCTCGAACATCTTACCGGCCTCGTCAAGCAAGACGATGGGCCGGTAAGCCGAGGGGGAGTCCGCCGGCCGCCCTTCCTTCCGGAGGAGGCACAGTTGGCCTTCCCGCCAAGGTTTCGGGAACCTCCCCGACGCGAAGCACGCGTCAAAGAGGTCCCGAAACCTTCCCTCCATCTCGGTGACCGCGATGGCCACCACCCTGGCGGGAACGCCGTCCGGGCCAGGAGCCGTCTTTTTGGCGCGGAGACGGAGAGTCGCCGCGCCAAATTCCTCCTCTGAGACCGGAGGAGGAGGAGCTTCCTCCTCCGGTTCTTCCCTTGGCGGGCCCATCACTGGTGGGGTGAAGTGCGGATCCCTGCGCGGAAACAGGGACCGCACCACCCCATCCAGGAGCGCTGGTTCCAGGGTCTCGGCAACCGGGGGACCAATGCGACGCAGTTTGTTCCGCGCCGCCTTATATGGTCTCCCGAATGGGTCGTTGTCGAGACCCTCCAGCAGCTCAGCCCTCGCCGCGTCCTTGGCGGCGCCGATGGCCGACTTGAAGGCCGCCCTCGCCCCCACGTAAGTGGAGTAGAGGCGGTCCTCTTCGGCCTCGTCCCGTCGGCGCCGCCGACGCGATCGGGTGTAGGCCCGCCGTGCCGCCACGCAGGTGGCCCGCAGCCCCGCCAACTCCTTCGACCACCAGTACACGGCGCGTCGGGGAGGTGGACGTCTTGACCGAGGCATGCTGGCGTTGCACACCTCGGTCAATGACCCCCTCAGTCGGGCCGCCGCCGCGTCCACGTCCAGGATGTCCACGCCGGGACCTGGCCAAAGCCAGTCCTGGACGAACGCGGCCTCCCGTGCCGCCTCCCGATCCAGGTGGGTCAGAGCCCACCTTGGAAACGGGGAACGGCCCGACGATGAGGGGGTGCTGCGGCGCCCCCGTGGATTCTGGGGGGAGATCTCGAATCGCACGTAGCGGTGATCCGAGATCGTCTCCCCCAGTTCCACCCTCCAATTTCGAATGCGGGCGGCCAGTGCGGGCGCGGCAAAGGTGAGGTCCACAATGGACCCGCCCTGCCGCCGCACGCACGTCCGGACGCTCCCCCTATTCAAGAGGGAGAGACCAGACGAGGCCGCCCACAATTCCACCGCGCGCCCGCGGGCGTCGGGGGCCGGGTTTCCCCAGACCACCGACTTGGCATTCAGGTCTCCCATCACGGAGACCTGTCGTGGCGCCGTCCTCCCGATGACCGCCGTCAGGACCCCGAGGAAATCCTCGAAGTCCTGGAGAGGGCGGTTTGGGGAGAAGTAGACCCCCACAAGGGCCAACCCTCCCCACGCGGCGGCCACGTATCCCGGTCCCCTCTCTAACAGCGAGAGGGGAGGGGAGTCCGAGGAAGACCGCGCCACGATAGCCACCGAGCCGTCACTATCTCCCAGCCAATTGCTGGGAGTATAGTACGGCTCGGCCACCACTGCCACATCCACCAACCACTCGGCCATCGACTGCACCAGCAGGTCCTGGGCAGCCCGGCAGTGGTTGGTGTTTGCCTGCAAGATGCGATGGTCGGTACCCATTACTCGACCATCGCATCACCCTCGTCGGCCACCGCCGCTGGGATCACAGCGGCGGTGGTGGCAGCAGCGGCAGGCCGGCTTATAGCCGCCTGCGGCTTGCCCTTCTTCGCGGGAGGTCGGCATGCGCTCCCCCCCATTACGTGGTCCGCGGGGCGACCACTGTCGGCGCATGCCGCGCAATGCGGCTTGGCGGCCTCGCACGAGGCTGCCTTATGCCCCTGTTGCCCGCAACGGAAGCAAGTGTCCGCCCTGTCCACTGTGGACGGACACATGGCTCGGGTGTGGCCAATCCCCAGGCACTTGAAGCAGCGCATCGGCGCTGCCTCAAGCACCCGGATCACGGCCCGGCTAAAGCCCACCAGTAGCCGCCCTTGGCATTTAGCCTGGGCGGCCAACACTGCGGCGACTGGGCACTCCAGCCGGATAGAGCCCAGTCCACCGCGGCCGGGCCTTATGTCCCGAGCTACAACCGCTGCGGGCTCACAGCCTCCCACCTTGGCGATGGCCGCCACCACCTCCTCCTTGGTGACCGAGTCATCTAGACCGGTCACCTCAATGGAGGTGGTTTTAGTCGGCCTGGCGACCTTCGCCACGTCGGCAAGCACCTCCCTCAGCTTGCCGGCGAACAGGTCGGCGTTTTTGCCGCCGTCCTTCCCCGGAAACTCGAAAAGACGAGCTCCGGTTTGGGTCCGACGGCAGGCACCGAGCCCTAGCTCGGCGGGGTCCGCGACGGCACGAGCCCGTCTCAGGACGGACTCGTAGGTGACGCCCCTCTCGGCGGCCTCGGGGACTATGGTCACCGTGACCGCCGCGGATTTGGGAGGAACCAGCTTCCTCCCGCCGACCGTAGCCTTATTGGCTGCCGGGGCTGTCGCCGGGGCAGCTGCCGGGGCAGCCGCCGCAGCAGCCGCCGAGGCAGCCGGGGCCTTGTTCGCCTTCTTCCTCCCCTTCTTCACCACCTCGGACCACGACTGGTTGGACGGGGTGGTGGATGGGAGGAGGGCGTCTACCTCCTGAACCTGCGGGGCGGATGCCGTGATGGCAGCCGGCCCCGGTTTGGCGCCCGCACTCGTGCTGGGGGGAGACGGGGCCCCCGGCGACTTCTTCCCCTTGCCTTTGCCCTTTGAGGGCTTCGGGGCCTGGGGAGCCGCTGTCGGCGCCTTGTCAGCCGCTAGCGGCGGACGGAGCCGCTTCTCCGGCAGCAGGCGGTCCTCTATGCCTGCGAAGCAGGCACGAGTGAACGCCCTCTCCTCCATGACCACCCTGCGGAACATTTCCTCAAGGTTGGAGGAGGAGGGGGCGGGAACCGCCGCTGCCGACGGGGCCGCTGTCGACGCGGCCGCTGCCGACGGGGCCGAGGCCGACGGGGACGGGGCCGTAGCCTCAGCCAGCTTCTTATGAAGCTGGCTAACCTCAGCTTGCAGGCGATCGACCCTCGCCTGCAGCTGCCTCGTCTCTTCAGACGCAGTGCGCTGCGTCAGCTCCAGGATGATGCCGTGCAAACTTGTTGCACGGCATTTCAGGGCCTTCTGGAAGGTCCCCTTGAGGTTGGAGGACCTGGAGGCGACCTCGACGATCTCCTCCTTGTCCTCCTCCGCCAAGCGGACCAACTCAGCCACTGACAGGCCGTCGAAACTGACGAGGGCCGAACCATAACCGGCCCTCGCCTTGGCTGCGCGCCTCTCCTTGGCGGCAACCGACTCCTCCAGTTCCAGCTCGGCCTCGGCCCGTCTGGCCAAGCCGAGCTGGCGCTGGGCGACCGCCAGACCCACATCGTGGGTGCCGGCCTGAGAGGAAGTCGAAGGCGAAGCAGCCTTCGTCTTCGACTTCCTCTTGGGCTTACTCTTGCCCGAATCCGAGGAACCCTCGGACCCGAGCTTCAAGTAAGCCCGCTTCAGGCTGCTCTCCGCAACCACCCCACACACCGACGAGTCCAGGACCACGGACTCAACATCCGAGTCCGAGAACTCGTCTGCTACACTCATGCAGAGGCTAGCCGCGGATGGTGCGCGACTGGCCTCTGAGGCAGACAACTCGTCCGGGTGGCCCTGAGAAGGGCCTTTTGGTTGGCCCTGAGAAGGGCCTTTTTTGGCGAAACGCCCGGAGGCATTCCGCAATGGTTTCGGCATCGCGTCCACCAACAACCACAATTAAAAAAATAAAACCCACAATAAAACTCAAATAAAAACCTCAATAAAATCAGAATAAAACCACAATAAAATCAGAATAAAACCCACTACGAATAAAAACCCACAATAAAATAAAATAAAATCCACAATGTACGCAATCGCCCTCAAGTAAAATAAAATCGCAAGATCACGTACGTCACAGCGCTTGTTAGCCACCGGTCTGCCACTCCGTTACGGTGGTCAGACACGGCGTTGCCCGGGGAACACTGCGAGGAAGTCAGCACTGTGGGGCGTCCCCCAACCTAACCTTTTTTTTTTTTTTTTTTTTTTTTTTTTTTTTTTTTTTTTTTTTTTTTTATTGCGCTCTGAGACAGCTTTAGAGAAAGTCGCGCGACGCCTGCAATATCCTCATTCTAAAATAATCAAAAAAAATAAACCTTCTTCAGTTCTCAACCCATGGTACTTTTAACTAAAATAGTTCCCATCAGATTTCATAATGGTAAGTAATAAATTGATGAACCCAGAATCTACCGAAGGCAGGCCCACAGTGGGACCTCCATAGGGAGGAGCCCGGCTGGGTACGTCTTCGTGTGCAAGAAGACGCAGCAGCCAAGGGTTTTTTAGCGAGGTGTCCTTCCTCTCAGCCCCACTCGTTTGCCCGAAGACAAACGGGGCCCCCAGCTCCTCTCAGTGAGGAGACCGGGTTGCCCGACGGTGACCCGGAGTCCAGGTCACGTCAGCCACCTGGAGTGGTGGCCGACCCGCCGCGCGTGACCGCCGAAGCGGTCCCCACTTCTGGTTTTGGTCCGCGCCGGTAAACCGGTAACCCCCATATCTGGGGGCCGTTCCCCTATCCGCCACCTGGGGACGCGTCCGATGGCAGGTCCAGAAACTGCACACGGAACCCCAACCTAACCTTTTTTTTTTTTTTTTTTTTTTTTTTTTTTTTTGACGCTGTGGGAATGCATTTACGCACCATACCCCGAAGGGCGTGTGTGGGACTCGCCCAGCTCTGTAGCCAGGAATACCCACTAAACCCAACAGCGGCACACCGACATCGCCTTAGTGGCGGGGTCATGGGATGTAGCAAGCCTGCCGTCCACAACCCCGCCGGCGATTCCTGCCCGAAGGCAGGCCCACAGTGGGCCCTCCATAGGGAGGGGCCCGGCTGGTCACGTCTCCGTGTGCGAGAAGACGCAGCAGCCACGGGTTTTTTAGCGAGGTGTCCTTCCTCTTAGCCCCACTCGTTTGCCCGGAAGCAAACGGGGCCCCCAGCTCCTCTCAGTGAGGAGGCCGGGTTGCCCGACGGTGACCCGGAGCTCGGGTCACGTCAGCCACCTGGAGTGGTGGCCGACCCGCCGCGCGTGACCGCCGAAGCGGTCCCCACTTCTGGTTTTGGTCCGCGCCGGTAAACCGGTAACCCCCATATCTGGGGGCCGTTCCCCTATCCGCCACCTGGGGACGCGTCCGATGGCAGGTCCAGAAACTGCACACGGAACCCCAACCTAACCTAACCTTTTTTTTTTTTTTTTTGTTCTCGCTGGGGAAAATGACAATTACGCATCCCCACCCGTCGGGGGACGGGCAGGGTATGTGGGACTCCCCGGGAGTGAGCCTCCCGGTATACCCACTAAAAACCCCAGCGGCGCTCCGGCATCGCCATAGTGGCGGGGGAGTGGGGGAGTGGCACAGCCTGGGCTTCCTCTCCCCCGCCGGCGAAGCCCGCCTAAGAAGGCGGGCCCTCATTTGCCCCTCTTAAAGAGGGGCTCCCGCGTGGTGAGCGGTGCAAGGCGGGCGCGGGCACCCCCGTGCCTCACGCCCGCCGCTCACCTCAGGGAGGGAGAAAGCGGGCAAAGTCCCGCCTTCTCCTACCCCTACGCCGCCTACGGAGCGCTGGAGCGAGGGGATCCTCCTCCCGCTCGCGCTCCGCGGCCTCCTTCTGCGACATCACGACCTCGCAGAAGGAGGCCATCGCCGCCCAGGCCCCCTCGCTCCCCACCATCGCTCTGACGACGGCGGGCAGCGAGAGGTCCCCTCCTACCGCCGCGACAAGATCGCGGCGCGGCACGGCCCACGACGGGCACACCGCGAGGGTGTGGTCCGCCGTGTCCTCCGCCGCGCCGCAACCGTGGCACGACGGCGTCTCCTCTCGTCCTATCCGGTGCAGGTACCTGCCGAAGCAGCCGTGACCGGAGAGTACCTGCACCAGACGGAAGGAGAGGAACCCGTGACGCCTGTCGAGCCAGTCCCTCAGGACTGGCCCGATGGCGTCGAGGGTGCGACGGCCGAACACCGCGGAGGCGAGGTCGCGCGTCCAATGTTGGACGATGGCGTCCCTCGCCTCCCGGCGGACGGCCTCCCTCAACTCCGGGGCCGGACGCTCGCCCAGCGCCCTGCGCCCCGCCGTCCACTCGTACACTCTGGCGAGCACCCAGGCCTCGAGCTCCCAAGGCGGGGTGCTCGCCAGAGCGCATGCCGAAGCGAAGCCTACCGTGCGGTAGGCCCGCGCTGCCCGCTGGGCGATGGCCCTTTGGGGCGCCCGAAGAGCGGTGACGTTCTCCCTCCTGTGGAGGGAGTCCGCCCAAATGGGCGCCCCATACAGGGCCATGCTCCGCAGTATGCCGGCGTATAACCGCCGGCAATGACTGCTCGGCCCTCCCATGTTCGGCATGAGCCATGAGAGGGCGTCCGCGGCTTTCAGCAGGCGCGTCGACAGCCCGCTGAAGTGCGGGCCGAAGCGCCACCTGCTGTCTACAAGGAGGCCCAGATATTTCATCTGGGCCTCAATCCCGACCCTTACCCCCTCCACATAAATGTGGGCATCGGGCGGGGGGCGCCGCCGGGGGCCGTGGAAGAACACGGCCTCCGTTTTGTGCAGCGCCACCCTCAAGCCCAGGCGGCGGATCCTCCCCGCCACTAAGGATCCGCCCGCCGACGCCAAACTGGCCGCCTCCCGGAAGGTGCTCCCGCGGGAAGTGAGGAGAGTGTCATCCGCGTAGCAGATGACACTCGTGCCTCGTAGGAGAGTTCCCCGCAGGAGCCAGTCATAACCGACGTTCCACAGAAGAGGCCCTAGAACGGACCCCTGTGGAACGCCGGTTTCCACGCCATACCGCCGGACCTGGCCAGCCCCGTCCACGAGGAGGACGGCACGGTCCTCCAAGTAGCTGGCCAGGAGGCCCCGCAAGTAAAGGGGCACACCGTGGAACCGGAGCGCCTCCAGGATGGTGGAGTGGGGGATGGAGTTGAAGGCGTTGGCAATGTCGAATGACACAGCCAACACTCCATCCCCCACTCCTACCGCCTCTGTCACCTGGCCCTTGAGAAGGGCCAGGGCGTCCACTGTCGAACGCCCAGCTCGAAAACCGAACTGGGCGTCCGACAGGTCCGGTCCCACGTTCCGCAGATGGCGCTTCAGGCGGGCGGCGATAATCCCCTCGAACATCTTACCGGCCTCGTCAAGCAAGACGATGGGCCGGTAAGCCGAGGGGGAGTCCGCCGGCCGCCCTTCCTTCCGGAGGAGGCACAGTTGGCCTTCCCGCCAAGGTTTCGGGAACCTCCCCGACGCGAAGCACGCGTCAAAGAGGTCCCGAAACCTTCCCTCCATCTCGGTGACCGCGATGGCCACCACCCTGGCGGGAACGCCGTCCGGGCCAGGAGCCGTCTTTTTGGCGCGGAGACGGAGAGTCGCCGCGCCAAATTCCTCCTCTGAGACCGGAGGAGGAGGAGCTTCCTCCTCCGGTTCTTCCCTTGGCGGGCCCATCACTGGTGGGGTGAAGTGCGGATCCCTGCGCGGAAACAGGGACCGCACCACCCCATCCAGGAGCGCTGGTTCCAGGGTCTCGGCAACCGGGGGACCAATGCGACGCAGTTTGTTCCGCGCCGCCTTATATGGTCTCCCGAATGGGTCGTTGTCGAGACCCTCCAGCAGCTCAGCCCTCGCCGCGTCCTTGGCGGCGCCGATGGCCGACTTGAAGGCCGCCCTCGCCCCCACGTAAGTGGAGTAGAGGCGGTCCTCTTCGGCCTCGTCCCGTCGGCGCCGCCGACGCGATCGGGTGTAGGCCCGCCGTGCCGCCACGCAGGTGGCCCGCAGCCCCGCCAACTCCTCCGACCACCAGTACACGGCGCGTCGGGGAGGTGGACGTCTTGACCGAGGCATGCTGGCGTTGCACACCTCGGTCAATGACCCCCTCAGTCGGGCCGCCGCCGCGTCCACGTCCAGGACGTCCACGCCGGGACCTGGCCAAAGCCAGTCCTGGACGAACGCGGCCTCCCGTGCCGCCTCCCGATCCAGGTGGGTCAGAGCCCACCTTGGAAACGGGGAACGGCCCGACGATGAGGGGGTGCTGCGGCGCCCCCGTGGATTCTGGGGGGAGATCTCGAATCGCACGTAGCGGTGATCCGAGATCGTCTCCCCCAGTTCCACCCTCCAATTTCGAATGCGGGCGGCCAGTGCGGGCGTGGCAAAGGTGAGGTCCACAATGGACCCGCCCTGCCGCCGCACGCACGTCTGGACGCTCCCCCTATTCAAGAGGGAGAGACCAGACGAGGCCGCCCACAATTCCACCGCCCGCCCGCGGGCGTCGGTGGCCGGGTTTCCCCAGACCACCGACTTGGCATTCAGGTCTCCCATCACGGAGACCTGTCGTGGCGCCGTCCTCCCGATGACCGCCGTCAGGACCCCGAGGAAATCCTCGAAGTCCTGGAGAGGGCGGTTTGGGGAGAAGTAGACCCCCACAAGGGCCAACCCTCCCCACGCGGCGGCCACGTATCCCGGTCCCCTCTCTAAGAGCGAGAGGGGAGGGGAGTCCGAGGAAGACCGCGCCACGATAGCCACCGAGCCGTCACTATCTCCCAGCCAATTGCTGGGAGTATAGTACGGCTCGGCCACCACTGCCACATCCACCAACCACTCGGCCATTGACTGCACCAGTAAGTCCTGGGCAGCCCGGCAGTGGTTGGTGTTTGCCTGCAGTATGCGATGGTCGGTACCCATTACTCGACCATCGCATCACCCTCGTCGGCCACCGCCGCTGGGACAGCGGGGGTGGTGGCAGCAGCGGCAGGCCGGCTTATAGCCGCCTGCGGCTTGCCCTTCTTCGCGGGAGGTCGGCATGCGCTCCCCCCCATTACGTGGTCCGCGGGGCGACCACTGTCGGCGCATGCCGCGCAATGCGGCTTGGCGGCCTCGCACGAGGCCGCCTTATGCCCCTGTTGCCCGCAACGGAAGCAAGTGTCCGCCCTGTCCACTGTGGACGGACACATGGCTCGGGTGTGGCCAATCCCCAGGCACTTGAAGCAGCGCATCGGCGCTGCCTCAAGCACCCGGATCACGGCCCGGCTAAAGCCCACCAGTAGCCGCCCTTGGCATTTAGCCTGGGCGGCCAACACTGCGGCGACTGGGCACTCCAGCCGGATAGAGCCCAGTCCACCGCGGCCGGGCCTTATGTCCCGAGCTACAACCGCTGCGGGCTCACAGCCTCCCACCTTGGCGATGGCCGCCACCACCTCCTCCTTGGTGACCGAGTCATCTAGACCGGTCACCTCAATGGAGGTGGTTTTAGTCGGCCTGGCGACCTTCGCCACGTCGGCAAGCACCTCCCTCAGCTTGCCGGCGAACAGGTCGGCGTTTTTGCCGCCGTCCTTCCCCGGAAACTCGAAAAGACGAGCTCCGGTTTGGGTCCGACGGCAGGCACCGAGCCCTAACTCGGCGGGGTCCGCGACGGCACGAGCCCGTCTCAGGACGGACTCGTAGGTGACGCCCCTCTCGGCGGCCTCGGGGACTATGGTCACCGTGACCGCCGCGGATTTGGGAGGAACCAGCTTCCTCCCGCCGACCGTAGCCTTATTGGCTGCCGGGGCTGTCGCCGGGGCAGCTGCCGGGGCAGCCGCCGCAGCAGCCGCCGAGGCAGCCGGGGCCTTGTTCGCCTTCTTCCTCCCCTTCTTCACCACCTGGGACCACGACTGGTTGGACGGGGTGGTGGATGGGAGGAGGGCGTCTACCTCCTGAACCTGCGGGGCGGATGCCGCGATGGCAGCCGGCCCCGGTTTGGCGCCCGCACTCGTGCCGGGGGGAGACGGGGCCCCCGGCGACTTCTTCCCCTTGCCTTTGCCCTTTGAGGGCTTCGGGGCAAGGGGAGCCACTGTCAGCGTCTTGTCCGCCGCTAAAGGCGGACGGAGGCGCTTCTCGGGCAGGAGCCGGTCCTCAATGCCCGCAAAGCAAGCCCGAGTGAACGCCCTCTCCTCCATGACCACCTTGCGGAACAATTCCTCAAGGTTGGAGGAGGAGGGGGGCGGGAACTGCTGCCGACGGGACCGCTGCCGATGGAGCCGCTGCCGACGGGGGCGGGGCCGTAGCCTCAGCCAGCTTCTTATGAAGCTGGCTGACCTCCGCTTGCAGGCGATCCACCCTCGCCTGCAGCTGCCTCGTCTCTTCAGACGCAGTGCGCTGCGTCATCTCTAAGATGATGCCGTGCAAGCTTGTTGCACGGCATTTTAGCGCCTTCTGGAAGGTCCCCTTGAGGTTGGAGGACCTGGAGGCGACCTCGACGATCTCCTCCTTGTCCTCCTCCGCCAAGCGGACCAACTCAGCCACTGACAGGCCGTCGAAACTGACGAGGGCCGAACCATAACCGGCCCTCGCCTTGGCTGCGCGCCTCTCCTTGGCGGCAACCATCTCCTCCAGTTCCAGCTCGGCCTCGGCCCGTCTGGCCAAGCCGAGCTGGCGCTGGGCGACTGCCAGACCCACATCGTGGGTGCCGGCCTGAGAACAAGTCGAAGGCGAAGCAGATGTCTGCTTCGCCTTCGACTTCCTCTTGGGCTTACTCTTGCCCGAGTCCGAGGAACCCTCGGACCCGAGCTTCAAATAAGCCCTCTTCAGGCTGCTCTCCGCAGCCACTCCACATACGGACGAGTCCAAGGCCACGGACTCGACATCCGAGTCCGAGAACTCGTCCGCCACGCTCATGCAGAGGCTCGCCACGGATGGTGCGCGACTGGCCTCTGAGGCCGACAACACGTCGGGGTGGCCCTGAGAAGGGCCTTTTGTTTGGCCCTGAGAAGGGCCTTTTGAAACGAAACGCCCGGAGGCATTTCGCAATGGCTTCGACATTACGAAAACCTAAACCACAATAAAAATAAAACCACACTAAAAAATAAAACCGCAATAAAATCTAATAAAAACCACAATAAAATCAGAATAAAACCTAACCCACAATAAAATAAACCCACAATAAAATTCAGAATAAAAACCACAATGTACGCAATCGCCCTCAAGTAAAATAAAAATTCGCAAATCGCGTACGTCACAGCGCTTGTTAGCCACCGGTCTGCCACTCCGTTACGGTGGTCAGACACGGCGTTGCCCGGGGAACACTGCGAGGAAGTCAGCACTGTGGGGCGTCCCCCAACCTAACCTTTTTTTTTTTTTTTTTTTTTTTTTTTTGACGCTGTGGAAATGACATTTACGCACCATACCCCGAAGGGCGTGTGTGGGACTCGCCCAGCCGAAGCCGGGAATACCCACTAAAACCGAACAGCGGCACACCGACATCGCCTTAGTGGCGGGGTCATGGGAAATAGCATGCCTGCCTACCAATCACCCGCCAGCGATTCCTGCCCGAAGGCAGGCCCACAGTGGGTCCTCCATAGGGAGGAGCCCGGCTGGGTACGTCTTCGTGTGCAAGAAGACGCAGCAGCCAAGGGTTTTTTAGCGAGGTGTCCTTCCTCTTAGCCCACTCGTTTGCCCGATGGCAAACGGGGCCCCCAGCTCCTCTCAGTGAGGAGACCGGGTTGCCCGACGGTGACCCGGAGTTCGGGTCACGTCAGCCACCTGGAGTGGTGGCCGACCCGCCGCGCGTGACCGCCGAAGCGGTCCCCACTTCTGGTTTTGGTCCGCGCCGGTAAACCGGTAACCCCCATATCTGGGGGCCGTTCCCCTATCCGCCACCTGGGGACGCGTCCGATGGCAGGTCCAGAAACTGCGCACGGACCCCCAACCTAACCTTTTTTTTTTTTTTTTTTTTTTTTTTTTTTTTTTTTTTTTTTTTTTTTTTTTTTTTTGACGCTGTGGGAATGCATTTACGCACCATACCCCGAAGGGCGTGTGTGGGACTCGCCCAGCTCTGTAGCCAGGAATACCCACTAAACCCAACAGCGGCACACCGACATCGCCTTAGTGGCGGGGTCATGGGATGTAGCAAGCCTGCCGTCCACAACCCCGCCGGCGATTCCTGCCCGAAGGCAGGCCCACAGTGGGCCCTCCATAGGGAGGGGCCCGGCTGGTCACGTCTCCGTGTGCGAGAAGACGCAGCAGCCACGGGTTTTTTAGCGAGGTGTCCTTCCTCTTAGCCCCACTCGTTTGCCCGGAAGCAAACGGGGCCCCCAGCTCCTCTCAGTGAGGAGGCCGGGTTGCCCGACGGTGACCCGGAGTTCGGGTCACGTCAGCCACCTGGAGTGGTGGCCGACCCGCCGCGCGTGACCGCCGAAGCGGTCCCCACTTCTGGTTTTGGTCCGCGCCGGTAAACCGGTAACCCCCATATCTGGGGGCCGTTCCCCTATCCGCCACCTGGGGACGCGTCCGATGGCAGGTCCAGAAACTGCACACGGACCCCCAACCTAACCTTTTTTTTTTTTTTTTTTTTTTTTTTTTTTTTTTTTTTTTTTTTTTTTTTTTTTTTTTGACGCTGTGGGAATGCATTTACGCACCATACCCCGAAGGGCGTGTGTGGGACTCGCCCAGCTCTGTAGCCGGGAATACCCACTAAACCCAACAGCGGCACACCGACATCGCCTTAGTGGCGGGGTCATGGGATGTAGCAAGCCTGCCGTCCACAACCCCGCCGGCGATTCCTGCCCGAAGGCAGGCCCACAGTGGGCCCTCCATAGGGAGGGGCCCGGCTGGTCACGTCTCCGTGTGCGAGAAGACGCAGCAGCCACGGGTTTTTTAGCGAGGTGTCCTTCCTCTTAGCCCCACTCGTTTGCCCGGAAGCAAACGGGGCCCCCAGCTCCTCTCAGTGAGGAGGCCGGGTTGCCCGACGGTGACCCGGAGTTCGGGTCACGTCAGCCACCTGGAGTGGTGGCCGACCCGCCGCGCGTGACCGCCGAAGCGGTCCCCACTTCTGGTTTTGGTCCGCGCCGGTAAACCGGTAACCCCCATATCTGGGGGCCGTTCCCCTATCCGCCACCTGGGGACGCGTCCGATGGCAGGTCCAGAAACTGCACACGGAACCCCCCCCCCCCCCCCCCCCCCAACCTAACCTAACCTAACCTAACCTAACCTAACCTAACCCAACCCCCTTTAAATTAATACCTACCCCACCTCCCCGCGGATTTTCCTGGGAACCGGAGGTCGTAGGCCACCTGTTTTTGGGTTCGTTGGAACCGGGAGGAGGAGCCCGACCTTTTGGCCCCGAGGAAATCCCAACCCGCGCCCCTCAAGCTAATTTATTTTCCCCGGACCCTATCTCGGGGTCCAGAGGTCGTAGACCAGACGAGTTTGGGTTCTTCGGGACCGGGAGGAGGAGCCCAGCCTTCTAACCCCGAGGAACTTCATTATACTTCACTTCTCATTTTACACTCCACGTTACACTTCACACGTATAACTCACTTGGCGCGGTGTGCACTAAATAGTGGGATATACTGGCTGTATTTTCTAAGACCTAGGTTAGTTAGGTGTAGTTGTGAAGTGGTGATTGTCTCCCATTGGAGGTTAGACTTCTAAAATTTTAAATTATTTATTAACTAGCTTTTGCCCGCGACTTCGTCTGCGTGTAATTTGAATAAAAGCAAGGTCTTTATGTATCAATAACTGGTGCCCGCGACTTCGTGTGCGCAGTATTAGTATTTCGAGTAGCTTATATTAGCGTGAAAAGAACTAACATTATGACATTAAAATTATAACATACATAATTTTTGGGTCGTATTTGAAAAATATAACAGTCTGACAATATTGAGATGTTACATTCGCACTGTAATAACGTAACAATATTGTCAACATAAGAAATACAGTAATTAAGCACTGCAAACCCCTAATCATAGGCCTATAGGTAGCTACTGCAGTATGCTTCTATAAACTATATTTAGCGATTTTTTTCCTTCAGCATAAACATGCAGATTTTTCGCTTTGGAAACACGTGAGCAAGCCACATAGAGCTGACCGTGAGAAAAACATGGCGTGCCCAAATGTATGCCTGCTACCTTTAAGGTTTGACCCTGCGATTTGTTGATCGTCATTGAAAATGCGACGAAGATTTTTTTATTTACTTTCGAAACAGTCTCATTTTTTGGAGCCAGTATGGTTCTTTCACACAACCAATTTTCGTTATAAATATATTGTTGCAGATTCGGAAACACTTGATCAATTAGTTCGTCTTCCGACTCCACAACATGACAAAATTGGTGTGTGAAAAGAACCATACCTTCTGGGTCGGTGTCCAGGCGGCCTTCACCAATTTCTAGGAGTTTTTGAGCATATGCTCCTGACTCGACATCGTGGAATAATTGAACTCGCATGTTAGTGGTAAGATAAAGCTTTTCAACTTTGGTCCACAGATATGATGTTTTTAGACATGCGCTAATTTCGTCTGCTGCAGTGCCTCTCTCGATAACAGGTAAAGTCTGTCTAAAATCCCCTGCCAATAAAACTACCACACCACCCATCAACTTTCGATTGCTTTGAATGTCTTGTAGACAGCGATCAAGCGCCTCGATGGCGCGTTTGTGTGACATAGTGCACTCGTCCCACACGATTAGCTTACATTGTTGCAACAGGGCACCGCGGGCACTGCTCTTACTGATGTTGCACATTGGGGTTTCTTCACTTGCCAGATTAAGAGGTAATTTAAAAACCGAGTGTGCCGTCCTTCCACCACTTAGTAATGTTGCAGCGATCCCAGAGGATGCCACAGCTAATGCCACATTACGGTCCTTACGAATTTTCGCTAGAAGCAAATTAAGCAAAAAAGTTTTACCTGTACCGCCCGGAGCATCAAGAAAAAAAAAGCCGCCTTCACCAAGCTCAACTCGTTGTGATATTTTGTCATAAATTTCTTTTTGCTCTGGCAGCAGGCGTGGCTCAGTTTCGCTGACCTGGGTATCTAATAAAGCGGTATTGTAGCTTAGTTCTTTAATCAAATCGGTCGACAGCTCTCCTCGTCGCTGTGGTGTGGGCATACCGAAATCGGACAATTTCTTTCCGGAAATCGTTATTATTTTGTCCTCTATAAGTGTCAGTGCTTCATTCAAACATAGATCATCGTTGACTTGATTCATCCTTTCAAATCTGTGCAAGATATCCTCTGATAACGCAGTTTTATACTTATCCCATAGTTGTAGAGGATTAGATAAACCGCAAGTGGTTATTAATAGTGCAAACAGCTCTCTTATTTGGGAAGGAGAACGACACAGCACGGCCTCTTCCATTGTGGCATCCCAGTGGTTGTCATCTTCCAACAACCCCAACTTCTCACACGCTTGTCGAAAAGTTTCAAGTTCTTGACCGTCAACTGTTTTTAGATCCAAGAAGTTAGTGGGGCCCTGTATTACATTCAGCAGCATTCGCAAACAGTAACATTCAAAGTTACTGACGTGCACTGTATAAATGCGCCCAAGAGTATCTCCTGCCTTCACACCTGGCCAACCGTCGACAGGGGTTCCTTGTAAACGACGTTTCCATTCTTTTAACGACACGTTCCATGTATAGTAGCGGGGTACATCAACATAAAGTAATGTTTTTGCAAATGCGTCATTTTGGCAAAGCAGGAAAAATGCAGTTAGCGTCGTTTTAGGTGGTGCGGCCATTCTCTCTCTAAAATTGTTTTCAGTGAAGTAAATCCGCTCACCATTGGGCAGATGTACCGCAAGATGAGTGACTGCTGGGTATCTCTCATGCAGAGGCAAACCCAAGATCCGCCACGCTGCTTCGTTGCTACTAACATATCGACCGGCTCGAAATGTTTGCACCTCATCTCTCGGGTCAACATTAACATTCCCTTGCTGTCGGATGTTAAAAATAGCCTGGTCGCTGCCTTTATTAATATATTTACAAATATATTTTATCGCCTGTACCGTATTGCAGAACTCTACATTTATATGGCAATTAAAAATTTTAGAGAGCAGAGGAGAATATGGGACAATCCACCTATTGTCAACCAAAACTTCGTGACCTCGGGTTTTTTGAATAATCGTGCGGCCCCCATCTTCTGGTGCTCTACGCCTGTACAGAGGATAGCCTTTGTCGTTGGTTTGAGTATCTTTTAAAAGCGCCCTTGGATATTTTTTGGTACATTTTCCTACCTTCATGCAAAGTGATGACGAATTTAGTGCACCACAGGGACCGTGAATCATATTTTTGGTCACAGTATCATAGAGCTTTCGATCAGTTGCTGGATTTGGTATCTCCGCACTTATGACTTCGTCAATTTGATTAGGGCGTAATTTTTCCATCAACCACAGCAGTAAGTGCACGTGAGGCAAACCTCTTTTTTGCCATTCAATCGAGTACATGAAGCACTTCACATCACCAAATATTTTACCTTTTGTAAGTAGAGCAACCAACTTTTGAACTTTTATTTTAAATACTCTGGCTGTTAAGTCGTGTCTGTCCGTTGAATTTTGACCTGGCATGAGCTCTGTAGTGATTTCTGGCCAGGCGGGATTACATGTCATTGTAATAAATAGATCAGGCCTCCCGTAGTTACGCACGTATGTGAACGCATCCTGCGTGTATTCGTGAAGATATCTCGGGCTATTTACAAATGACGACGGGAGAATTACCATTTGACCCAAGTTATTTGGATTCAAATCCGCATCATTCCTTATCGCGTCTTGTAAATGTATATAATTTTCTGCTCGCAGTTTTGTTTGGTTCAAGGCAATAAACCTTAAGCGCTCACTCTCCACTTTGACATACATGTCCACCAAAAACTGAAGAAGGAGAAGTCTACATCGAAGTAATAAATTAAAATCGTTGCGACGTACCATCATATGATACGCATAAAAGTCTTTACAGGACACTTTTTTATTTGGTATGGGTTGTTTTGTAACTGGGTTTGTCTGAGGAATATCAAAACTGTACCCCTCTTGTCCTTTCCAAAAAATTATCGGGTACTCGAGAGCGTCATAAAATCTATGAGTGTCCGGAACTCTAGTGAGCCGGTCATCATGCGCCTGAATAACGATATCCCGAGAAGCAGTTTGTTCACTACTAACTACTAAGGCAGCTATTTCATTTGTGGTCGGGGCATTGAATCTTCTTTCATGTTCACCACGTGGTACAGGATCTGGGTGTATTACAACCTTGTAATTATCGCTAGTCACTCTATCTTTAGCCATTTTAAATTCATGTACTAAAATGTTGTGATTATGTAGAACTTGTTGTATTTTTTGAACCGTGTTTCTATCCAAACCTTGCACGTACTCAGAACGCCTATTAACTTGTGCTTCCTCATCGCCCATGAAATAAACTTGCAACAATTTTGGTTGCGTATTGGTAGCAGGAAGCAAAGATCCAATTGTGTGGTATACTTGCCCTTGTATTGTAAAAGTCGGACAAAATCCTGGCAAAGAAACAATATTATCCGCCCCAAAAGATGTCATGTGGAAGCACGTGTTGTATTTTCTTATGTTTTTTAGGAAACGGCGAGACTCATCTGTTTCATGAGAGAAAAGTTCTTTAAGCGGCTCAACTGGCTCATCTATTGAAGCAAGAGCTACTTTTCCTCCTGAACAACACATGCCCGCAGCTTCTTCTTTCCACTTAAGAGCACCGCAAAATCTACATTCTTTGTTCATAGGTTCTATTTTTATAAGATTGTGGCTTCCGTAATCAAGTGTCTCGTCGTACTCAAATGCAGCTTTGTCGAATACCCCCCACGTGTTTCTTCTGAATATTAGACGTCGCTGTTGTGCCCTTTCAGCAACAGCGCGTCTGCGAGATTCAGCTTCTTCAACGGTTTCTGTAGCTCTTTGTGACGCTATGTAAGTTGCCTGCTGAAGAAGCCGAGCGTGGGACTGTTCAGGTGTCTCAGCAGCCCGTTGAGATGCCAGATATTCAGCGTGGTGTTGACGTCGAGCTTGGGACTGTTCAGGTGTCTCAGCAGCCCGTTGAGATACTAGATACTCAGCATGCTGTCGAAGGCGGTTTTGAGACTGTTCTGGTGTCTCATCAGCTCGTTGAGATGCCAGATATTCAGCGTTCTGTTGACGTCGAGCTTGGGACTGTTCAGGTGTCTCAGCAGCCCGTTGAGATGCTAGATACTCAGCATGCTGCCGAAGGCGGTTTTGGGACTGTTCTGGTGTCTCGGCAGCCCGTCGAGATGCTAGATACTCAGCGTGCTGTCGACGCCGATCCTGGGACTGCTCTGGTGTCTGAGCAGCTCTGTGAGCTACCTCACGCTCCGCCTGTTCAAGCCTTCGCAGTTCGGCTTGTGGAAACGTCTCGTTAAGTCTAGCTACTTTCATAGATCGAGCTTTATTAGAGCTTTGGGAAAGATTAGACTTACGCTTTCGCGGCATAATTATTTCTTAGGAGGTACTTTTTCTACGATATTTTTATTTTTATACTTGAAAAATGCAAAACCTGCCTATTAAATCAAAATTATAGCTACATACTAATAATAGTATAAAAAATAATTGTAATTTGCTGATTGAAAAACAAAATCAAGCTTTCGTTGTATTATTATTATTTATGCCTATATTATTATTACTTATACCTATATACAATATATACTATAAATATTAATGGACGCCAAGAAAAAACAATTACCAACCTATGTACCTAATTAAAATAAAAACATCTGTGAAAAATGCAATATCTGCTTATTCAATTAAAATTATAGCTACTTACTAATTAATAGACAGGCAAAAAATAATTCTAATATTATTCTATTACTATATACACATTATCCTTACTTAATTACTATAAATGCAAATCGCTAGTGCCTTCAAAATTCGCAAAACGAACACAACCGTCAACGACGTCTGCCCTCACGCGTCTGCCCGCGTTCGGGTCGCGCACTCAGCGATGAGCGACTTCTCCTCCCACCTCACCGCGACCGACCCCGCTCCATTCGCCCGCCGCGCCGCCCGTCGGACCGTAACATACCATAGTATCGCGCGTTCGGTTTGTCATCGTCGTAACTATTAAAATATTTGTCCAAATGATGTATTGTGAAGGACAAAATTTATCTCCTTTAAATACCAAAAGCGATAAAAGTATTCATTTTGATAAGGATCCATTTATTACTACCAAATGTGCATTAGAAATAAATTATCAATTTTTATTGTATTTATGGTTCACTATTTTGACAATAATGGCTTACTCATAAAAGATAGATATATATGGTGTCGCAGAATTTTTTGTTGGACTATTTAAGATAAATATTTTCACCATACATTATATACATGTAGCACTAACTGTTTTTGCAGCACACGCCTGAATAGCTCGCAGATTGCAGAATTTTTTCAGACTTAAATGACATTTATCGTTATATTTTGGACAATTCACACAATATCTTTATAAATTATAGCCTATGTGTTATTCTGATCTATAAGCTACATTACTGTAAAGTTTCATTAAAATCCGTTTAGTAGTTTTTGCGTGAAAGAGGAACAAACATCCATCCATACATCCATCCAAACAAACTTTCGCCTTTATAATATTAGTTAGGATATTGTAGACCACTGCATCTGGCCTCCACTTATTGGGATACAATTGATTTTAAAATTAAGGTTAGGCTAGTGTTTGCATTGATCGTCCCCCTATTGGGAAGTGAAGTTTTAATTTAGTTGTAAATTAGTTTTAATTTAGTCTTAAGGACCAAGTCCTTTTGACCGCCACCCCTATTGGTGGCGTAGTTTTAAGCTATTGCATAGCTTCTATCGCGGGCCTTGAGCGCGGGGACCGAATCCAGAAATTCCGTAACGAAAAAACCTCACGCTCCCCATCGTCTAACGTCGTTTCAGTTCGGCAGTCTTCGGCACGGTATGTTTGTGTGCGTGCGAGTACATCTTTTGAAAACAATTTATAGATTTTCAAAAAGAGCATGCATATTGCAGGGCGCGAACTCAGTTCTACACACTTGCCATGTTACTGATAGTCGCGATGTGCTAAACTTGCGATTAATTTTCTCTCTGAAATAGGTCTTCTATAGAGATACGTCATAGACGTCATCGACGTTGTCATGGCTACCTTAAAAACTTTTCATATAATTAATTATTAAGTACTTTTATTCAAATTAATTTAGTAGTGTTTTATAAAATAGCTTTTTTTTTAACGGAAAAGCTAAGATGAATGTCACGCTAATTTTTCATTGGACTTTTAAATTATTTATAGTGTTGTTTACTAAATAAAAGCGCGTGATTTTATAGAGTAAAAAGTGCTCACGCGGCCGTTTTTTCAATTGTTGCAAGAATTCAAAAGACTGTCTTTAAATAGTGTTCAGACGATTGCTCAAAGTGTATTAGATTTCATTAGTAATAGAAATGGCATTTCAATAATGACTTTCAACTGCCAAAGTCTAAATAGTCATAAATACGATTTTAAGATTCAGTTACGAGACAAACAAATGTATTACTTCTTACCGAAACTTGCATGACGCATGATAATCCAATTGAAATACCTAATTTTAATTGTATTGTTCAGTTCAAACGAGATACTGTTTCAAAAGGTGGGGTAGCTATTTACCAAAATAAAAATGATATTACTAATATTATGACTCCGAATATTGAAATAAATATTGCACACGTTAGCGATGTTAATGTTAGGCGCTCAGTTGTTGGAGATATTTGTGCGTGCTTATGCAAACTTAGAAATGGCCTACAAATAGTTATGGTAGCAATTTACATTTCTCCGAATCCAAAATTGGACGAGGTAGAGCATTTTATTCATCGCACTTTACTGGAGTACACTGAAGAAGGCTCGAAAATACTTGGTACTAATGGTAATAAATTTCCACTTATCTTGGCTGGCGATTTCAACATTAACTTCGCTGATAAAAAATCAAAGCGGTTGACAACTTTTCTATCAAAAACATTGAATTTGAAAATGAATAATGATCCACAAGAGTCCACAACAAAATATGGGACCACCATTGACGCGGTATTTTCTAGATATTTAGAGGATATTAAGTCGCAAACTTATGTTTCTTATTTCAGTTATCATAAACCTATAGTTTCAATGATAAATATTCCTGAATAACCAACAGCTACTGTAAGGTAATAAAACCCACATGTATTGTAAAATAATAAAAATATTTTAAATAATATTAACTTTTTATTTATTTAATAAAAGAAAAATTTGTTTTCTTATCGGTCACCACGCTCAAAAAGTGTAACTTGAATTAATATCAAAGAAAAAGAAATACTGCATAAATAAAATAAATAAATAATTATGATTGCATAAATTGATACAAAATGCTATGCAATAGCTTTACCGCGGCAGTCCCCGAGTGCCACACGTCTTTTTTTTTAATTTCAATTTTAATTTTATTGTGTTGACTGTCCCCTTATTGGGACACAATATATATTACTCATTTTATATTTTATATATTCTAACTTAAATTTTTTATTTAAATTTACAATTTTAATTTTTTTTAAATTATTGTTTTAATTTAATCGTAATATTGACCATTTTAATTATTGACTTCTTGTGTATGTTGTCAATTGTCCCCTATTGGGACAAAATTTTAAATTTAATTCAATTTTAAATTGTAGTGTCTTTTGATTGTCACCCTTATTGGTGGCTCAAGCTTTCTTTTAATTATTTATATTTCAATTGTAATTGTGACTGTCCTCTATTGGAACATTTTAATTATTTATTTATTGTAATTTTAATTTGTTTTTAATTTTAATTATTGTATTGTGTTATTTATTAAAATTTATTTAAATTTCAACTGTTAATTATTTAATTTTGATTTATTGTTTTTAGTTACCGCTGGTTGTGCCGACCCTGATAGCAAGGATGTCTCAGTTGACCGGTAAGAACGTAAAGAACATAAGTGTCACACACACACGGAGTAAAAGGTAGAGAAGGAAGGTAGGTCGCGCGGAGCCGCGGTGACCCAGTCACAGCCGTTGCCCAACGCCTGCCCAGCAGAAAGCCACACAGTGAGTTATAAAGTATTAGTAAGTTCAGTACGTTATAAAGTCAATTATTTACTTGGAAATTATAATTATTAAACAGTGCCCATTATTTATGTACTAACTATTAATTATTTATATTTAATTAAAGTAAGTAACTTGATTATTTATATATAATTATTCATATTTAACTATTTAAGTATAAAATATTATTAATTCTGGATTATATATTTTAGTTTTATTTTAAGTTAAAATGATAGTAAGAGTATATATTTTACACATATTTTTATTTATTATTAAATACGGCATAATATACATTTATCAAAATGTGAGTTCAAATATCAAAAGTATCTTTGTTGATTTTAATTGTAATGAAATTGGAAATGGAAGCTAATTATATTCTTCTTCTTCGTGGTCTTCTTCTTCTTGTCGCTCAAAAATGTTCGATTCATTGTCATCATCCTCATTATCTGTCATGTTCATCTCCAAACCTTCCAGAATATCGGGATCATATGTATTTTCTTCATCGGGATTACTTGGATACAGTGAAGCGTTGAGACAAGCTTGTCCGTTGCACTGGCCGCAAGCTAAAGAACATTGTAGCCCTGATTTTCTGCATCCACAGCGGGAACCACAACCATTTTTGCAATTGGAAAATATTACGTTTAGTAGTTCGGCTGGTGCTGGAGGTAATAACGTTCGTATGGGCTCCAGGATTTCATTTTCAAGCATCCAGCCCCATTCTTGAGGTTCTAAGTCCTTCCCTAACCCTAAAAAGTAAATAATTGACTTTATAAAGTACTGATAACCATAACTCACGCTTGACCTTGCATTAGGCCGTATATGACTGTACGATGTGCACTCTTCGCGCTCTAACTTCAAAACGGTTGGTCGTATGAAAAAAAAGTTTAAACAAAAGTTGTAGGGAATTTTATAGCCTACAACTTTTATTATAAATGCAAATCTCATTTAACCGATAGGAAGCCAGATATTCGCGAAAAACCGATTTCTGTGACCTTTGACCTTGAATATCTTGAGACGCGGACACGATAACGATTGTGACTTTTGAGACAACATTTAGAATGACAAAACAAAGGTTCATACCAATTTGCAGCTTATTATCTTTCATTCCGAGGTGAAACCCTAATTTGACTGGGCTAAGATGTATTGTCAAGAGATCGATGTGATTATATAAATTAAATAAGGCAATTACAGTTAGCAATAAAAAGCAAAATATTGTGAATCTAATTTATATAGGTACAATGATCTTTCTTTTGTTAATATTTGTATAATGTTAATTTTAAGACACTTTGTTTATTAAGATAGTGGTCTTTCCACGGGACGTGTAAATGCCAGGAAAGGCCGACGTTAGCTTTTGTGGTACACTTGTATTGTAATTCATATTTATTGCGACATTTTAAATTTAAATAGTGTGCGGAAATTAGCGAAATTTAAATAAAAAGGCAGCAGGCACGCGTAACGTGTATGAGATTTTTATTCAATGTGTGTAAGACATATCAGTGTAGCGGGTACACAAAAAAAACATAACAATTAATAGTACGGAACACTTGAAGCTACGAATAATGAAACAGGCGCTTCAACATGCCCCCGGGCGTTGAAAGTCGTGCTTTCAACCAGACTTCGATTCTGAATAAACAGGTAATGGGCATATTCTATTGAAGGCCCTCCGGATGACTCCAGTAGAGGTCTTGATATCTGCGACACGGGCAATTCCATCAGTACCTGGATGTACAGCGATGACTCTTCCTAGTCTCCACTTTAGAGGTGGAAGATTCTCTTCCTTGATGACTACCAGGGCATTCAGCTCTAAGCCATTCTTGCAAGAACGCCACTTTGTCCGTTGCTGTAATTCGGCAATATACTCCTTAGTCCATCTAGTCCAGAAGTGTTGGCGAAGTTGCTCAATACGTTGAAAACGACTAAGATGGGTGGCAGTTTGCTCTTCACAATTCTTCTGTGGCAACGAAGTGAGTGACCGACCGATGAGGAATTGACCAGGAGTCAATGGAGTGCAATCGGCAGGGTCTGAAGACAGCGGCGTTAGTGGGCGTGAATTTAAGATTGCCTCTATTTGGACTAACGTGGTGTTAAGTTCCTCAAAAGTTAAGTTACATTGTCCCAACACTCGCTTTAGGTGATATTTTACTGATTTGACACCCGCCTCCCAGAGACCGCCAAAATGTGGAGTGTACGCGGGAATAAAATGAAATTTGATTCCATCATTAGCTATGCCTTCACTTAATGCATCAGAATTATCTTTTAAAAACTTAGATAGCTCGTTATACGCACCAACAAATGAGGTACCGTTGTCGGAGTATATGTGAACTGGCTTACCCCTTCGTGCAATAAACCGATACAAGGCTAATAAATAATTGTGGGTTGTCAAGTCACTCACAAGCTCCAAATGCACAGCTTTTGTGGTAAAACAGATAAAAATTGCTATGTACACCTTGACGAGTCTACATCCACGACCTTGGCGACTAGCGCTCATAATAGGGCCCGCATAATCAACACCGGTACATTCAAACGGATACCCCCCTGGAAGAAGGCGCTGCCGTGGCAGGTTACCCATCAAAGGAGCAACAACCTTGCCCTGCATACGTTTGCACAAAACGCATCTATGGTAACATGCTTTAGCTAAGTTACGTCCTCCTATAGGCCAATAGGTTTCTCTAATGGATGCTAACAACAGTTGTGGGCCTGCGTGCATTAATCTTTTATGTTCAAAATCAAATAATAATTTAGTAAAAGTATGAGTGGACTGTAAAATTATAGGGTGTCGTTTATTATGTGTAAAATCTGAATTATCGAGACGTCCTCCGACACGCATCAGATTATTTTCATCTAAATAGATATTAAATTTTAACAGGACGCTCCTTTTCGGTAAACTGTGTTTATTTAGAAGTAATTTATATTCAGGAAATGATTCTTGCTGACTCTGACAGATTAAAACGTTTAATGCTTTCTTCAATTCGTCATCAGATGGGAATTTTTCGTGTGACGATTGGTATTTACACATATTAATGAATCGCAATACATATGCCATGGAACGTATAAGTCTTAAATAATTCGAAAAACGATTAAAATCTATAATTAATGCCTCATCGTTAGTATCAAGGACAACATTTAAAGTGACATCATTTCGAGTTTCAGGGAGTAAGCTTAAGTCTAAATATTTGACTTGCGAAGGCCAACTACTTGAGTCTTGTTGGAGAAACTCAGGACCAGACCACCACATATCTAAACCCTGCAGATGCTTGCTATCCACACCACGTGATAGTAGGTCTGCTGGGTTTTCATTGGTTGGGACGTGACGCCAGGTGCAGTCACCTGCCAATTCTAAAATTTCAGCGACGCGATTGCGTACAAATGGCTGAAGTTTCGAAGGCAATATTTGTAGCCAATGTAACACGATGGTGGAGTCAGTCCAACAAAACATGCGTGAGAACTTTAGACGAAGTGAGTTTGACACCTTCTCATACAGACGAGCTCCCACTACAGCGCCACACAACTCCAATCTTGGAATTGTAGTAGGTTTAATTGGCGCCACACGACTTTTGGCTATGAGTAATCGAACGATACATTCACCTGCCTCACTAATACTACGAACGTAAGCGCACGCACCGTATGCGCGCTCAGATGCATCACTAAATATATGCAGTTCCAATTCCTTGTATGAATGACTGACAACAATTCGAGGAATACGAATTTCATTTAAAGAAGGCAAAGTTTTAACAATGGCCTGCCATTGTAATTTAACTTCAGGAGTCAGTGGATCATCCCATGATAATTTATCCAGCCACATTCCCTGTAGCAGCATTTTCATTGTGATTACACATGGTGACAACAGCCCCAAAGGATCGAAGATCTTTGCAATCACAGAAAGCAAATCACGTTTGGTGTCACTATTGCACGACACAGTTGAGTTTATGGCGAACACTAGTTCATCTGAACGTGCGTACCAACCTAGCCCGAGCAACTTGTCAGGCTCGCCAGAACCCATATTTAAATCAAGCGAAGATTGACCAATTTCAGACAATACTTGCGCTTCGTTAGATTTCCACTTACGCAATGCCATGCCAGCTGATGAAAGTACATTTGTGACTTCCTGACGGATAAACGTAACCTCATCCAAATCATCACCGCCAGATAAAAGGTCATCAGCATAGAAATCGTGCTTTATTACCTCAGCAACCTTCTGATTTTTACAATCTAACCCTAGTTGATGAAGGCACCGAAAGGCTAAAAATGGTGCACTAGCTGTACCATAAGTGACGGTGTTTAATTTGTAAAATTGCACAGGATCAGATGCCTTACCTCGCCAAACTATCTGTTGCAGACATCTGTCAGACGAATGGACGACTATTTGTCTATACATCTTCTCTACGTCTGCCGAGAAGACAAACTTATGCTGTCTGAAACGAAGAAGAATAGACAACAGATCGTCCTGAATGGTAGGACCAACCATCTGTAAATCGTTTAATGAAACACCAGTTGAAGAAGGACAACTTGCGTTGAATACAACTCGAAGTTTCGTAGTGCTGCTATTTTCACGTAATACGCCGTGATGCGGAATAAAATATCCAGAAGGGCCTGAATCGGATTGTTTGCATTCAGTCATGTGACCTAGTAACTCATATTCAGACATGAATTCGTGATACATTTTACTAAAATCAGATTTCGTTTTCAACCTACGTTCTAACGACTGTAAGCAATGAGTGGCTTTATTTATTGAATCTCCCAAAATCGAAGGATCTTGTTTGAGAGGAATACGTACACAAAAACGACCATCAGGCAATCTGCTCGTATTATCGACAAAATGCTTTTCACATAACAACTCTTCCGGCGAGTAAAGAGAAGACTTCTTATTTACTTCTTCTAACTGCCAGAAGCGAGTCAGATCACTTCGAATTTTATCGAAATCGTTGTTAGTTGAAGATTTGACTTTAGCAAAGTTACATCTAATATTACTAGAATGCAATGCAACATAATTGCGACTGATTGGACCGGAGACGATCCAACCTAACCTGGTTACACATAAAATTGGCTTACCAGTACCTAATTTAATTGTTTGTGACCCAATCAAGTCCCAGAAGATATCAGCACCGATTAGAATATCTACATCAGCGGGCTTGTAAAAAGTAGGGTCTGCTAAACAGATATGAGACGGAATGTTCAGAATAGATAAATTTACTTCACGACATGGCACATCACTAGTTATTGATGGTAAAACGAAACAATAAAGCTCAGAGCTGAAACTATTGTCTAATGACGTCATATTAATACGACACGTTTTACCTACGTGAGAAGTCACGTTATTAATGCCGAATATCGACCTGTCTATCTGCCTAGTCTTTAAATTTAACTGTCGACATAGTCTTTCCGTCACAAAAGATGATGTACTACCGCTGTCAAGAACTGCACGAACAACATGTTCTCGACCATTACGATCATGTAATTTAATTAATGCGGTTGACAATAACACATCATGACTCATACTACTGTGCGAAGATGTGACGTTGGCCGACAATGCGACATTGTTCATCTCAGACGTAGAAGTCGTCGAAGACGATGGTGGCGATAAGTTATCACACGAATTATTTGAAATATTATGACTATTTGCAATCGGTTTAAAATCAGCGACATGGATGAGGGTATTATGTTTACGTTTACACAGCTTGCAACCTACCTTTTTACAATGATTCGCAAAATGACCAGAACGAAAACAGTTATAACACACTCTAAAATTTGGCAACAATTTAATCCGTGCTTCGTTACTTAGTGTGAGAAACTGTGCACACTCACTCAAGTTATGGTCACCTTTGCATTTAGGACAGACCTTTGTGCCTGACTCTGAACTTGAATTACCAGGTTGGACGGTAACCATAGACTTCAGCTTAGCCCCTGACATATTAGTGGATTGAGGCTGGTTATTACGGGACAATTCCAAAGTTTCAATTATCTCAGCGCGCTCACGTATGAATTTAAGAAATGCATCGAAGGTAATCTTATCATCTTTGTCAATACGACCTTTGTACTCTTCCCACTCACGGAACGTTCTGCTATCCAACTTGCGAGTAATAATGTAAATTAAAACAGTATCCCAATACTTAACAGGCTCGCCTAAGGTGTCTAATGCTCGTAAGTGTTTATTTATTTGATCAATTAAATTCTTTAAAGTAACGGAGGATTCCTTTGTAATTGTTTTCAAATTAAAAATAGCCGAAACATGGTTGTGAATTAATATTCGCTTATTATCATACCGCTCGCATAATATTTTCCATGCCACAGGGTAATTAGTAGCCGAAAACTCGATCGACTGGATTACCACGGCAGCGGATCCCTCCAAAGACGTTCGAAGGTAGTGGAATTTGTTGATCTCGTCTATAGCATCATTTGAATGAATGAGACTCGTAAAGGTGTCGTGCAACTCCAACCAGTTATTGTAAGATCCACTAAACTTTGGCAATTGGATTGTGGCTAACTTAACTGGTTTATAATTACCACTAAAATTACTTTTATCACTACAAACAGATTCATGATCTTTGTTAAAGTTATTTACCAATACCTGAGCCTTAGCCATTGATTTAAAATATAGGGATTCAAATTCAGTACGTTCTGAAAACTGTGCCTTGATATCATCAGCAATACACTCCAGACGTAACTGTACCTCATCATACTGTTGGCATAACAATTCCATCTTGCCTATACGCAGCTGTAATTCCGTTATATTGGAACTAGATAACGTTTTATCATGCAGCGAGTCCAGATAATTGACAAAAGCTGTTAATCGGCCTTTGAAGCTACCTCGTTTCTTTATTAACTCCTTTTCCTCGGTCATTCTGGGATTCGAGCGTAAATCTGGAATTTATACAATAAAGTTTAAGCAATAGTCTAACTACGTGTGTCTTATGATTCTATCTAAAGATGATACCTATATGAACACGGGCACTAATTAGTACCACCTACAATAAATAATGCAAATAGGTTACTCTTTTATAAAACTCAATAAACTAACAATTACTTGTATAAGTACAACAGAACAATAACAAAATAAAACAGTAATTACATTAACATAACAGTAACATTAACTAAAAATATCTAACACTCTTAAATTAATTTGCTCCTAACTACCTACTACCTATGCAAAAATACATAACGTGATTAGTAATTACCTTGGCAAATACTGAGAAATTAAATCAATATAATGTAATATAACAATATTACTACACTGTTAAGTGTGATATCTAATTTAATTACTACAAATACACAATAAGGCCAATAAAACTATCACAATACAAATGGTAGGGTAAAACGAATACAAAATACACTAGGTAATTATAAAGACTAACCTTATGAATCCTTAATTGGCGTTATATACTACCTGATTGAGTGTTGGGTGAAGATATTATTAATACATTAGACTTAACACCGTTTTATTTTATGTACTTGATTCACATACCACACTGCCGGTCAGTTACAACTTTGCACTAATAAATTAATATTCGCTAATCTCACGATTAACTTCTTGATCTTCATATATTAATAGCAGATCCTTGCTATTTAATCAATCCGACTCGTAATGGACCAATATGTGCGGAAATTAGCGAAATTTAAATAAAAAGGCAGCAGGCACGCGTAACGTGTATGAGATTTTTATTCAATGTGTGTAAGACATATCAGTGTAGCGGGTACACAAAAAAAACATAACAATTAATAGTACGGAACACTTGAAGCTACGAATAATGAAACAGGCGCTTCAACAAATAGCATTCTTAATGTCTGTGCTCGCGTCCGATCTTTTTGGTCAATACCTACTAGATAGTGTATTGACTAAGAGGATTTGACTCGAGTTGAATAAAAGGAGTGGTACGCGTGAACACGGGCATTCGGGTTTTGGCAGCTCATTGAAGAAGTTGGAAAAATTGTAAGAACGAAAGTGAATAAACGTAACTATCCTGAAGAAAATTAACTACTATTCTCATTTTTGACCAGTTAAAAGGTGTAATAATTATTATTTAGTTGCTGTTAGTATTGATCACACGGATCGCTCTATGTTACTTTTCTCGGTTTATATGCCTACTGACTAGAGTGATGATATAATAGCATTTACTACATGTTTGAGTGAGATTATAGAGATTACTGAGAACAGTGATACAGGAACGATGTGCTTATTAGGAGATTTTTTTAGACAGAGTTTTTGGTGGGATCTAACATTACTGAGATGTTAAAATGATCTGCTTCAACTTGTATAGTGCAAATTATAATCCTTATTATGTTCTCCTATCGAAACACAAACGTGTGGTTGGTCGATGTATAATTAATGCCATGTTATAGGCAATTATTTGTCATGTCGCCGTTGACTTGACTTACAAAACAATAGAGAAACGATAAATATTCGATCAACTTGTCCATCAACTTCTGAAAACGATTGGTAGCTTATAATTTTATGCTTCGCAACTGTCACAATTGCAAAATAATCGTTGTTCTACAGCCAATTACTTCGGACGAACGAATATTGTATATAAACAGATACTGCCACAATAGAAAGTTACTGGATCCATAAAATTCATACTTATTGACTCATCATTTTATGATCAATTCGCATTTAAATCAATTTTGAAAAGTTCGAGCAATGTAAGTTGACGCAGAGATTACTACACCACTACTTTCATTATTCACATTCATTTATTGTTCGTTAATCATTTCGATTACATAACAGTGTATTTATTAATAAATATGTTACAAGTTTTTAAACAAAAAAAAAATATATACGTGCCTACTTAAAAAAAACTAAAAACAAGATTTAATGAGAAATCGAATAAAAAGCAAAAAATATTATTTATAGACGGCAAATACATAACTTTAATCATTAATAAGTTTAATTTTGAATATTTTATAAATAATGCACTGTTGGACTTACTTTTTTATAATTTTTTACTTTCACTTATTTCTTACCTCATGCTTGCTTCGCTATTTATCTTAGCCAACATCTTAGGTAAAATATTCACATGTACTCTACTCTACTCTAAAATCAGGTGATATTCACAACGTTAACACCAGAAATAAGTACAAACTTCGAGCCCCTTTTCACCGTCTTCAAAAAGTTTATAACTCTTTTGTTGGGCTTGGTATAACTTTTTACAGCAAGATACCCTCTGCTTTGCTAGACTTGCCCTATAATGCTTTTAAAGCACAACTAAAATTCAATCTCTGTTCAAAGGCATATTAATCTGTTAACGACTATTTAAATGATAAGTATAGCTATACTTATTATTTAAATAGTCGTGGTCGCTTTGATTAACTCAAGACAATATTTGTGTTCTTTCTCAAAAATTACTGACTGGGTTTATGAGTTCGTAGTCTATTTTTATTTAAAAATGTTATAGTTTTTTCATTTAGTAAAAAGTTTTACTTCTTTACATTTCCAGGTTTTAACAGATTTCAAAAAAAAGGAGATTTCCCAGTTTTCGTATAAGTAGTTCTTTTTTGTTGTTCTAGGTATTGTTCAACTTAGGGAATGTTTCAAGTGTCATCAAAATCGGTTTAGTAGTTTTTGAGATAGGGAATGTTTTCGTATTGATGAGAACTTATTCTGACATGGGTTATGGCTGCCACTGTTGTTATTAGATGAAAAAGTAATATTCGAATTTCGTCTAAGATACTGAAAAGCATGAAATGACAGCCTCCGTAGCGTAGCGGTAGCGAACGCTGCCACTGCGCAAGGAGGCGCGGGTTCGATCCCCGCGCTGTGCAAATATTTGTATGCATGAATATGAATATTTGCACTGGTCTGATCGTGCCTCGGAAAGCACGTTAAGCCGTTGGTCCCGGTTGCCATACGAACATCTAGTGGCAGTCGTTACGGGTTGTTGGAGCCCTCAAAAGTCCAACAATTGATCTAATTGCAATGCTTCGATATAGCCTTCGGGTTGCGGAGGTCAGACGGCAGTCGCTTCACGGAAAATATTGAAGTTTAGCCAAAATCAGCAGTTACACTGGTAAAGCGGACCCCAGACTCCAAAGTTGAAAAAGCTTCGGATGCGACTAGGATTAACGCTGAGATGATGATGATGATGACACTGAAAAGCATGAAATAATAACTTTTTACAAAAGAAAAAAAAAATAGAAACCGACTTCACAAAAACACTTAAAAGGAAGAAAATAATTTTATTTTTGTCATGGTTCTAGAAGTCGGTGGTGAGCTAAACAACAGACATCTCGAGACACCGACTTCTGGAGCCATGACAAAAGTAAAATTATTTTTATTTTATTTATTTATTTGTTCATCCATTTCAGGTATCAAAGCCCATACAAACACAAACAATACATTATTCAAATAAAATCCAGAAATACAAATATATAAAACATAATCAACTATAATGTACAAATATATATTGCAAAATTTTAAACATCAAAAATAAAAAAATAAAAGAGAAAATAAATATTCAATAGTACGCCTGCCTCTGAGTCATTTGTTTGTTTGTTAGTACATTAATCATATAACAATGGTTAATATACTGACAATCAAACCTATTCGCAAATACGCTCAGGATAGTGTTGGAGGTGATCCGGAGCCTGCGCCCCAGAGACGCGCACCGCTTTCGCCTCGTCGTGTAAAAGTAAACAGTCGACACGGACATCGGCAAACATTCCTAAGGCGCTGCAATGCCAGGGCAGCCCCAACAACTCCCTGAACGCATTATTATACTGTACACGGAGAGCGTTATCCTGCTTCTGGGTATATGATACCCACAGGCTCGCCGCATACAGGGATATGCAAAACGCTCTGAAAAGAGTTATTATGACGGCCCCCGAGCAACAAACAAATCTGCGGGCGATCATATTGGCCCTCACAGATAACGTCCTCCGCTCTCTATCGATGTCCGCATCGTCCCTCAGGTCGGAGGTCACGATATGCCCGAGATACTTAAACTGCTGAACTCTATTCAACCCAACACCGTTCAACGTAATAGGTGGAACAGAATCCAAACAACTCCGACCCCTGGCCTGAAAGACCATGCATTCGCTTTTCTTTGTATACCAAGCCATGGTCCTGCGCATAACGCTCGCAGAAACCCAGCAATCTAGACAGACCACACACGGAAGCGCTCAGGAGTACCATGTCGTCCGCATAACTAATATCTATTGTTGACACAAACACCGTCAATATGGCAGCCGACACGGGTGCTACTGAGCTCCTCTATCAGCGCGTTCACGTACAGGTTGAACAGCTTCGGCGAGGTCAGCCCCCCCTGCCTCACCCCGCACTCCAACCCGTACGGCTCAGACAGAGCACCCGACCATCGAACGATTTCGACCTGGCTAAAATACCAGTACCTGAAGATGTTTATTATTTCAAGGGGCATCGAGATCTTATTTAATTTTTCCCATAAGATGTCATAGTTAACCAGGTCGAACACCCTCGACAGATCGAGAAAACTGGCATAAATAGGTGTGCTTCTATCGGAGTAGTACTTGACAGTTTGCTTCAAACACAGGATAGCCGACTCGGTAGACAGTCCCGGTCTAAACCCAAATTGATTATCATGAGTGGCCAAATACCGGTCAAGCTGCGTATCAAGCAAACCGTCCAGAACCTTAGCAAGCACTGTTGCTAATGAGATTGGCTAGTAGTTGCTGGTGTCGCTAAGTCCCCGGTCTTACACTTATCAAATGGTACCACCATGGTCCTCATCATTTTTGCTGGTGTATGTCCTATACAGAATGTATGGCAAGAATTATGGGCAGGTGGACGCCAGCATTCCTTAGATGCACAATGCTCAGTCCATTATGGCCAGGAGACTTACCACGTGACATTGTCTTTATAACTTCCTGAACACCCTTGGCTGTGAATCTGGTGTTTATCTCTTGACCATGTGACCCTTCTGCACCGAATGATCGTGATGGTCCCAATGGTGACTTCACTAAAAAGTGATCCCTAAATATATCAGCAATACATTTCGGTTCACTCACACCGTTGACGATCACGGGTAAACCCAGCTTATTATTGAGCTTACTAGTAGTATTCCAAAAGTTACGAAAGTCATGTTTCGAATGTTGAGAAGCGAGAAAGTCCATCTTTATCTGCTCCTTATTGTTTTGGCACCACTTTAATCGTGATTTAAAGATTCTACGCCTCTCTCGCATCTCCTCCCAAACAAGTCCTTCACTCGGTTTACCACACCGAACCCAATCCATAAACTTACACCGAGCCACCCCGTGAGCATCACGAAAATGCTTGTTCCATTAGATTACGGGCCGTCTACTTCTCGGTTTAACAATAGTATGACTCTCAGAGGCGGCTTTACACAATATATCAACAATCTTATGATACATACTGTCAATTAAACTGTTAGTAAATAGGAATGTATTTTGTATCAAAATAAAGCTACCCTCTTATTACCTACTACTGACACCATCTAGTGAGTAAGTATTGTACTAACATTGGAATGTATGACTATTGTTCTCCTTAAAATAAAATTAGTCTGTTACCTACATCCAACGAGTTTCAATAGGTTATGGGCTACTCCCGTATTTATCAGTTATTTTACGTTTAAAATACATAAAATTGTGCTTGTTGATTCGCGGAAACATGAACTCGAACTATATAACTAATGTGCCGAAGTTAAAAGGCAGGGAGAATTACGACGAGTGGTGTTTTGCGGCTGAAAGCTTGCTCGTTTTGGATGGGACGAACAAGGTACATCAAACCTCCGGCCGGATTTGAAGTTAAACCAGCAGAAGACGCAACAACGAAGGCAAAGTTAATACTAACAATTGATCCAAGTTTGTACGTGCATATCAGGAACACGCAATCATCAGCAGCATTATGGACTAAGTTGAAGACCATGTTTGACGACTCCGGTTTTTCTAGAAAAATAATGTTGCTTCGATATTTGATATCCATAAGATTATAAAGTTGTGACTCGATGGCTACCTATGTCACACAAATAGTCGAAACAGCTCAACGGTTAAATGGCACAGGATTTACAATTACCGATGAATGGGTGGGATCATTATTATTAGCAGGTTTGTCCGACCGTTATTCTCCGATGATTATGGCATTCGGGAATTCCGATAACAGCCGATGTCATCAAATCAAAATTGCTTGACATGGAAGTTTCGAGTGAGTCTGAAGTGGGTGGCGCTGCTTTCGTTGCGAGAAATAAATATTACTCTGGCAACACCAAGCCGAAGAAAAATTGCGGTTCACTTACGATTAATAAGAAACCAGTGACAGATGCAATTAAAAATGAAGTTGTTTTTATAAATGCAAAAGCACCGGACATTATCGTAATCAGTGCCCGTTATTGAAGAAAACTACTAACAAATGTGTTTTCAACGTTGTTTTTATAAACGGAAAGTTTAACAAGACGGACTGGTACACACTTCCCTTCGCGCCCCCGCGCCGTGTGGTGTGAAGTTAATACGCTCCTGTTATATTAACGAATATCGTGTTCCGATTGTCAGTTCCGGCTGGTGTTTTTCTTTCTAGGTTGTTTAATTTGTGTCTAGTTTTGGTATCGTAAGTTTATTTTTAGTGTTTGTTTTTGTAATTACTGTAAATCAATCAATCTCGATGAGTACATTTATTTTCTTTTTTGTGAGGGTAACGTAATTTTTTTTTCTTTCTTCTCACTACTTTTATTTTTCTTTTCGTTAAGTTAGATTTGTTTTCTTGTTTATTAATTAGTTATGTCAACTTACAATGATGATCCGCCTGATCGTGGTGGAGATATTTTCCGTAGAAATAATAAAACACTTAGATCGCCGCCAACGCAGACCTCCGCTAAGCGACTATTTTGTGAAATGTCTCCGACCGACGAATTAATAGATGATAGGTCGAAACGCCTACAAACTGGACCCAATTCTCCAGAAAAGTCCTCGCCTACATTAAATATTTCCAATAATAATAGTGATAATTATTACGATTTGGTTTCGGAGGCGTCTGTGTACCTGGCCAAAATCAACGAACTGGTTAACGATAACGGTTCTCGTATAAATGTCGCGAATAAATCATCTATTATGGATATGACTCAACGAGTTACAAGTATCGTGTCTTTGTTAGCTTTAAAATCTTCGTGTAACGAAACAAAGCTTGCTAATACCGAGCGCGAATTAGAAATAATTAAATTAAAATCCGGCGTTAAAACCGTTAATGAGGACAATAAAATGTCGTACGCAGATTCTTTAAAACTGCGGTTGCCTAAAGTGGCCCCGGCTATTGAATCTAGAGTGCCTCTGCCTTGTGTCGTCGCCTATCCGACCCAAGAGCGATCAGCTGACTATGCGTCATCATCCGCCACTAAACAGGCTCTTATGAAGGCGATTAGACCGAGTGACGATGGGGTTCAAATAGTCGGTATTCAAAAAACCGCCAAATCGGGCGTTGTACTACGTGTGGCAAATGAAAACCAATTAAAAAGATTAGAGTCGGTAGATGCTATAAAGTCTGCCGGTCTCCGCTTAGAAAAACCAAAGGGTCGCCGCCCCCGTCTATTAGTTAAGGACATTCCCGCCTCAACGGAAGACAAACATTTTTTGCAAGCTATATACCGCCAAAACATTAAAAATGAGTTGCCAATAAAAGAAGACGATTTTATTAAATCCACAAAAATAGTCCGTAGGCGTTCTACCGATACCGGTCGGAAATGGATAGGCATAGAAATTGAACCTGCGGTACGTAAACATCTTGTGACTACCAAGGATAAATTATTTATTGACTGGGCCACTTGCCGTTTTGTTGATGATATCGAGGTAGTTCGTTGCGCGTATTGTGAACAATTCGGTCATGTTAAAAAGCATTGCGCTAATAAATCACCAACCTGCGCTGTCTGTTCCGAGGCTCACGAAACCAATGTTTGCCCGCATAAGGGCGATTCAAATTTTACCCCGGTTTGCGCGGCGTGTAAACGTTATAAAAAGCCCTTTGAGCATCGTTGCGGATCTGAACAGTGCGGTACCTATAAATTAAAACTCGAACAACTTATCCTACATACTAGTTACTAATTAAGATGGATAGGTTAAACATAGGGCAATTAAACCTTCACAACGATAAGGTGGCGACATCAGAGTTAGATAAATTAATTGTTGACTACAACTTAGACCTTGTACTCATTCAAGAACAATATCAAAACTCACGTTTACGTCACAGGGTAGTGCAACTGGATTGCAAGGCACGAGCCGGAATTTATGTTGCGCGGTCTTCTAACTTTACGGTAACATCTTTACGTGACCTCATGACGCCACACTGTGCGGTTGCCGAAGTATCATCAGCTTCTTTTAAAGTATTCGTTGTAAGCTGTTACTTTCAATATTCAGATCCTGTTACTCCTCATATACATAATCTCCGTCATGTCTTGCGGTCACTCGCGGGCTGCAAAGTTATCGTTGGCGCGGATGTCAACGCGTCATCGTCTCTGTGGTGTGGCAAGGTTCGGGCCACCGATACCGAACGACGCTGCGCTGTTGAGGATTTCATTGCTGAGATGAACCTATCGATTCATAATACCCCTGATGCACCACCTACTTTCTTCAGCCAAATGGGCGAATCTTGTATTGACGTCACACTTTCAAGTGCGGACGTACGTTTGGATAAGTGGCGTGTCCTACCGGACGCGTCTTGTATTGATCATCGCCTGATCGTGTACGAATTTGTTCCTGGTTACATTCAGGGTCCGTCTCATATTCCCGGTAATTTCAGATATAGATGTAAAGGCGCGAACTGGGAATTTTTCGGCTCGCTTTTTGCGTGTCACGCCAAAGAATTCACTCAGGACGGGCTGTCAGCCGAAGAAAGTGCTGACATTATGTCAGAAACCTTTACCTACTGTGCTGACATTGCCATTGGTCGCGGATCTATGACCAATATTCGTAGATGTGACTGGTGGAGTGATTATTTAGTTGAACAGCGTAAAAGATATCGCAGAGCGCGTAGACAGTTAAATTAACTCAAGAGCCGAAAGATTACTGGAGATCTTCTTACGTTCGCTTTAAATGCTTTTAGAGTTGCCAAGTCACGCTACAAAGCATCGGTGGAAAAATCTAAGGGTAACTTGTTGCGAAAAATCGTTGATAAACTTGACAGGGAGGGTCCGTGGTCTCCCTTATATCACGAATTTAAAGCTAACAGATCGGTCGATCTTGCATACGTTCAAAACATTAAAGTCAATGATAAGCATACCACAGGCATAGAGGAAACAACAGAAGTGCTAATTAATACACTTATCCCTGATGATTCACCGGCTAACGATAGCGACTACCACCAACAGATTCGAGCGTGGGCTCCTGTGCCACCTGAATCACCAATGTCAGACGTACCATCTAATGACGAATTTATAAATATTGTTAGAAAACTACCGGTCAACAAATCATCAGGTGAAGATAAAATATCTAATAGGATGATTAAAGAAGCGTGTAAAACAGCGGGTGATGCCATCTTAACTGTATACAACCGATGCATTGCTGAAGGCGTTTTTCCTCGTAAATGGCGATGCGGTTTCATACGAATAATACCAAAGTGTGGTGACAAACCACCGGATGATCCGAAGTCATATCGTCCTATAACACTTCTACCATCTTTGGGTAAACTTCTTGAGCGCCTCATCGTCCCACGTTTACTACCGAGCGGTCCAAAATTCCATAATAATCAATATGGCTTCACCATAGGTAAATCTACAGTCGACGCGGCGCTTTCTGTCAGAAGAACCGTTAACCAATCTGAAAACAAGTACGTAATTGGGATCTTCCTGGATATTTCTGGGGCTTTTGATAACGCCTGGTGGCCGATGCTGTTGTTAAAATTAAAAACCCGCGGTTGCTATAGAAACATATATAATCTCGTTTACTCTTACTTTATAAACGGTTCCGCGGTACTTAAGCTCGGTCATTTTTCTAGTACTAAAACACTAACCATGGGATGTCCTCAGGGTTCAGTTGTCGGTCCTTATTTATGGAATTTGGGTTTTGATGACTTCCTCGCGATCCCGCTTCCTTGCGGCTGTTCACTTACTGGTTACGCGGACGATGGCCTACTGCTCATTCAGTCAAGTACCCGAGCTGGACTTGAGAACTTGGCCAATACTTGCCTAAATTTAATATCTAAGTGGGGTGATCGTAACCGCCTAGCGTTTGCGCCACATAAAACTTATCAACTTCTACTAAAAGGTAATCTTAAATCATTGCCTACTATTAAATTTAACAACGTTCCCATTAAAAACAGCAATCCGTATGCTACCTTGGTATGATCTTAGAAAGGAATTTTTCATTTATAGAACATATAAAAATAGTTGGTGAAAAAGCTAAAAGGAACTTTTATGCCCTAACTAGAATATCCAAAGTAACTTGGGGTCTATCATTCCTAACTTTAAAAACTATATATGGAGCTACCTACTTAGGATGTATGTGCTACGGTGCACCTGTTTGGGCCGATAGGGCCAGCATAGGGGCGGCGCGACGTAAACTGCTTCAAAGCCAACGTTTGGCATTGATATTTTTATGCAAGGCGTATAGAACGGTCAGTACTGAAGCCTTACCGGTACTGGCAGGTGTACTTCCAGTCGACCTTGAGGTACAGCTACGTGCTTCAATGTACTACTCCGCGAGGGGGGAGGCCATAGACACTAATTTTGTTACACAACGCGACTTTAATAAAATCTCTAGATTATTTAAACCCCAGACTGAAGTCTGGGAGGATCTCTTATCCGAATGGCAAAGTAGGTGGGATAATTCCATCAAGGGCCGGCACCTCCATCTATTCTTTCCATCCGTTAGCGATCGGCTGGCTAAGACATGGCTGGAGGTTGACCACTGCGTTGCCCAATTTCTCACAGGTCATGGCAACTTTAAAAGTAAACTGTATTCTTTTAAACTTGTTCCTTCCCCTTTGTGTCAGTGTTCTACATCGACCTGTGAATTTGAACAGTCCGCACATCACATCTTGTGGGAGTGTGTTCTTTGGCAGAATGAACGCAATATTATGTTGGATAGTGTACAAGTTACATCCGGAGTCGTTTATTATACGGACCTTGTAGAAACTAGAACCAATTTCCGTGCGTTCAGGCGCTTTTGCCATACCTATTATTGGAATCAATTGTAACAGCTAATACCTACTTAGGACCCATTAACTTAATCAAATTTTATTCCGTGGTGTTTGGCAATCTGGGCTTCTCCCAGTTGCAATAATGTCCCTTTGTGCTGATTGGCCTAGTTCTGTTCTGTCTCCTGCTTGTTATGGAGGGAAGTGGAAAAAATATCTTTTTTCTTACTCCTCCGCTATTCTTTTCTGATTAATTTCGTTGCGGGACCCAAGACAGTTGAATCGTTTCTCCGGGACTCGTCGAGCTTCATTGCTCGGCGTTTTTCTGGCGGTCGCCACTGTTGATTCTGGCTTTCAGGAGTTGCAGTGGTTGGGAAAAGTGTGGCGGGTTTTGTCCCAAAAAAAAAAAAAGACGGACTGGTACGTCGACAGTGGTGCGAGTGCGCATATGACTGTAAACAAGAACTGGATTAAGAACATAAACTTCACGTCATGTGTACCAGAAATTGTCGTTGCTAATGAATCAAAGGTGTCAGTTGATTGTTCCGGCGATGTAAACATCATTTCGGATTTGGAATGTCACATTACTATCAAGAATGTCCTATGCGTGCCTAGCTTGACAACAAACTTATTATCAGTTAGTGAGCTTATCAGGAATGGCAGCAATGTCGTGTTTGAAGAAAAACATTGTTATATGTAGCGGCTATGTACATACACACATCAAAAGTGTCTAGGGATCAATATATATTTTTGCAATAACTTTTCTCCTGATTGATATTAATTAAAATTTTCTTTAAGGATTTATCAAATAAAGTGTTTTCGTTTGTCACAGTAACGATAAACCAAGTCACCTTTGCATTAATAAAGAAATTTGCCATTTTCCTAATAAGGGATATTTGACATTTGAACCACTAACACAAAAGTTCGAAAAAAAGACTGAAATAACAGTTTTCTCTAAAATTTTATTGGGTAACTTAAACAATTAATAATCCGTGTTTCTACCGCGAACACTAACAACACAAGAACATCGGTTTGGCATACTCAAAATGAGTTCATCCAAATCACGCTGTGGAATGGCCGCCCATGTTCGTTGCAACAACAAAAAAAGGTCTTCTTGCGACTGGATACCCTCCATATTCGGCAGAGCTCTTCTCTGTAGCATATCCCATGCATGCTCAATCGGGTTCAAGTCTGGCGACTGAGCAGGCCAGGGCAGGACATTGATGTTAGCTGCGGCGAGAGTCTGTCTTACAAGTCTTGCGGTGTGCGGTCGTGCATTATCATGCATTAACTGAAATAAGGGACCGATTTGCACTTGTAGAGGAACGATGACGTCTGATACAATCGTCTCAGCATAAATTTGAGCGTTGAGGTTGCCTCTGATCCAAATCAACTCAGTTCTTCCGCCGATCCAAATACCCGCCCATACCATGATGGTTCCACCACTATAAGGATGGACTTCCTGGCAGGATTTTAATCGCTGTTGGCGTCCAGGGGTTCTCCAGTGTCGTATACGTCTTGTATCCGGTCTCATACCAAAACGAGACTCATCAGAAAAGCACACGAAACGCCATTGTTCTTCTGCCCAATTTCTGTGTTCAAGAGCCCATTGATATCGAATCCTACGATTGTGCATTGCTATAGGTGGTACCCGTAGCGGTCTTCGGGAATGAAGGTTCACTTCATGCAAGCGGTTTCTGACTGTTTGGTCGCTAATTAAGTTCCCTGAAGAGTGATGAAGCCTCACGGCTAACATCATGGCGGTTATTGTTGGAGCTCTTCGAGTTAAGATTTGAATGTATCGGTCTTGTCTCCGTGTGGTGCAGCGATACCGTCCTCCATGGCGCTCAGCCACGGTACCAGTGCTTCGGTAACGTGTCCAAAGTCGACTGATAACACTCTGACTTGTATTCAGAGCTAAAGCCACAGTACGTTGCCGGGAACCAGCTTCTATCATTCCCACGGCTCTGAGCATTTCTTCCCTGCTTAAATGACGTCGCCGCTCCATAATAACGTTGGTTTTAATCAGTAGTAGGGAAACAGTAGCACTAATAATGTCTTCAATGCGTTGTATGTTTTTATAGGGAAAATATTGACAGCTGATTTTCATCTTTTACTCGAATTTGATTCACAGTTCCTGATTCAAATTATGAAATGCACCAAAAAGGATCCATATAAATTTATAAAATCATAAATTTATTACAAAGCCACATCTCAATCTCAAGAAATCCGCATAAAAATGCTTGATCCCTAGACACTTTTGATGTGTGTATTTGCAGCGTAAGCTAACCCCGCCGCTTGGAGCCGAACAGCGGCGAGCCACGCCAGTCGGTTCCGGACACCCAGTATGGTAGTATGTAATCCTTCTGATATTTGTATTAGGGAAAAGATAAAGTATAGAATCAATACAAGTATAGTTTCATTTATATTGAGAGTCACCCACCCCTAAAGTGGTGACACCCGACGTGAACATGAAAATTAGCGAACAAATTTTGGACAGTGGTGACGCAGTAACAATTGTACTTTGAACCTGGTGTCCGGAAACGACTCCCTGCGTTACATACCTTACAACGGGAAGCAGGTAAAACAGGATGGCTCTTTAACCTCCCATTGATGGAGGCGGAGTCAAGGAAATTAAGAGCGACGAGATGTTATATGATGGCACGTGGCAACAGAGCACGTGGTCGGAAGTGGCCTAGACAGAGGTCTTATAAAGAATATGAAGACGCTGGCGCTGGAAGTGCACTACGTAATGAGGCCAGTGAAGGACGTACAGCTGTAACGCCTAGAGTTAGCTCCTTGATAGAGGATAGGCACCAGCAGCACAGATGGCGGCGATGGAGGCGCCCCATCCCCGCAAGGTTAAGGAACAGGCACATACTGCGGAGGGAGTAGCGAAACTTTTTTTACGAAGCATGGGTTGTCGTTTTGGCCCCCCGGTATGCAGAACAAGCGACCAGGGACGGCAATTAAAAAGTGAATTTAGAACAACCCCATACCATCCACAGAGTCATAGGATGCTGTAAAAGTGGCATCGCAGCAAGAAGCGGCACTAATGGCAAGGCAAGGAGACACCTCGTGGAATGACGAATCACATACCGTACTATAAGGGCGGCAATTCGAAATAACACGTGGCTTAGTGCGCCATAGTGTGATCATGATGTTAAAGGTTATAATATTGTTTTGTATTGTGTTTATCTATACAGTTAAGTTAAGTAGAGCTTGACTGTTGCCCGATTATACGATAATATTGATGGTGTGTTAATTGTATCTTTAGAGTTAAGATGAGTTTGACTTTTGCCCGTTTAATCTAAGTAATGTGTATTTAAAATGTAACAAGCAGTGATTATATTATTAACAGCTAAGTATGTGCAAAACAGCGATCCACTGTAAGCTATGGAGTCAGTTTCCGTTGTCGTAGTCAAAACAAGGCCCGAGACTTACTCGTACTGCGATTCAGCTGAACACGCTTATCGCGTAATGCAATCGGGCATGGGAACATGGAACATTGTTTTGCATACCAAGGGCGAGTCACATTATGTTGTATTGGTTTTAAGATATTTTGTCCAAATGATTATTTTTGATCCTTTCTATTTTTAAAAAGAAATAAGCATTCTTTTATACTCGTATTTTGTAAACCATCAAGAGTAGACAAATATAAATTAATTAGAAAATGTAAAAGAGGAATACAAAGTGCTCTACGGAAATAAATAGGAATAGTCATTCAGCAACAAGTCCAAGCTCAAACAGTGTAATGAATATACCAAAATAAAAAAAAAACGTATCGAATAATTACCGAATATTCTGTCATAGATCATGATAATGTAGACATAAATTTATATATTACGCAGTGAGAAGCAAACTGATTTAAAAAAATATTATTTAATTATTTATCACAATAATTTACACGATTTACAAGATTTAGGTAATGAACTAAGAAATAAGAATTCACAATAGATGTATGCACGATGAGTGGAGATATGGAAGTGACAAGAATATCCATGAGCTAGCTTATATAGTACCAGAACTATGGGAAGATTATACATAATTAGGTTTTGTAAATAAACTATTAACATAATGAGAAGATGACAAAAGGATCGATGATTTAGTAATAATTAGTTAGTAAATACTGATAACGAGATAAGGATGTGTAATGGGAAAGTAAACAAACTATTAAGAGCATATCAACATGGCATACAGTGATTAAGCATATCTAACAATGATTTGGTAAATGATAATTAAGAATATCTAACAATGATTTGGTAAATAATAATTAAGAATATCTAACACTGATTTGGTAAATGATAATTAAGAATATCAAACAATGATTTGGTAAATAATAATTAAGAATATCTGACAATGATTTGGTAAATAATGATTAAGAATACATTAACATAATATATGACTTATATACTAGAGTAGTACAGTAGACTTAGATACATAATATAACGCCTCCCCTCTTAGAATAAAGATTGAGCGCTAGCGCCTGCTCTTTGAGTACGAGGAAGTGATGCAGGATCGTCTTCGTCTTCGCTGATACACGATGTTGTATTTTCTAGGTCTCTCATGGGAATGGCTACTTGCGTGGTGTGGCGTCTCAAAGATCCGTCGAAACAGTTATTAAAAATCTTGATGCAGCAATTGCTTTCGCTTGAACGCCTACGACGTATGAAGCCATTTGGAAATCGGTTGCAGATTTTGATGAGCAAATATAAAATCATCACTATTGCGATGGAAAATAGATCCATGCAAAACTAGTTTGGTTTTTCTTAATGAATGAGTCGCTTCTAGAATTCCGGATTTCTTTTAGTTTCTCAGAGTATTTGTCCAAATGATTTTTGATGCTTTTAAGGGCATCAAGTGGCATCTCATTGATTGATATCGGAATTAGCTTCTAGACTTCTGGGTCCTTCGTGAAGTCCGTACAACAGTCTTCAGTTCTGATATCAGGAATGGTGATAATAATAATAATAATAAAGCATTGGCAAGCTTACTAGTTTCAGGGAGGGCAATACACGCCCTAGAGTGATGCGCTTTGTGAGGCGGGCGTTCTCGGGGACTGATATTAGTACTCGAGACTATTTGTTCCGCGTCACAGAGCGCATCGACTTTTTTAAGCAGAAAATATATGCATGGGCAAACCGTATTCGTCGGTACAAGCGAAGAGTGGAGCGGTATTCTCAGAATCGCAATTTCCAAAGCGATGAAAGGCGGGTCTATAGAGCTTGGGAGCGATCAGACCAAGGTGTTACTGACACGTGCCTACCGGATGATGATGCCACGTATTCATTCTGGCGCAATATCTGGTCGGTGCCTGTCAGTCACACCGAAGGTGATTGGACTCGGGTTGTTGAGCGAGCCTGCGATCAAGTACCAGAAATGGGGGCTATTACCATCTGCCCCCAAGATGTAGCTCGTGCAGTCCGTCCGTTGCCTAATTGGAAGTCTCCAGGGCCGGATGGGCTGCACAGCTTTTGGATTAAATGGTTCTCCAGGTCGCACGCTCGCTTGGCATCTCAATTCCAGACTGCCTTAGAGTCTGGTTCGCTACCCCAGTTTTTAACAACAGGAATAACCCACCTGCTCCACAAATCAGGTAGCACCGCGGAACCCAAAAATTATAGGCCGATCACGTGTTTACCGACGGTCTATAAAGTTCTTACATCCATTTTGAAATCTAAAATTAACACGCATATTGACAGCAACTCCATCATGTCTGCCTCTCAAAATGGATGTAAGAGCGGGTCCCGCGGTACTCAGGAGCTACTCCTCATTGATGTGGCCATTAGCCAACAAGTTCGTCATTCCCGAAAGAATCTATCGACATGTTGGATAGATTATAAGAAGGCCTATGACTCAGTGCCACATACATGGCTCATGCGGGTGCTGGAGTTGTATAAAGTAAATGCAACTCTACGCACCTTCCTGATGACGTGTATGAGGACATGGAGTACAGTCCTTCGCTATCCAGGATGTCGAAATATTCAGAGGAATAGCGAACCGATAAGGATCGAGCGAGGAATATTTCAGGGCGATAGTTTGAGTCCACTTTGGTTTTGCTTAGCATTGAATCCTCTAAGCACACTATTGGAGGATTCAGGTTTAGGCTATAGGTTGAGGAGAGGTGGTCAGGTTATATCGCACCTTCTGTACATGGATGACCTGAAACTTTTTGCTAACACCAATTCACAACTGAGGGAGCTACTGAAAATTACTGAAACTTTCAGTAGCTCCATCAGGATGGAATTTGGTGTAGACAAATGTGCGGTCATGCATGTACAGCGAGGAGAGATTATGGAATCCGTGGGAACCCAACTCACTGGTTCCATAAACCTTAGAGCCCTCTCCGCATCCGAAACCTATAAGTATTTGGGTATGTCGGAAGCGTTGGGTATCAATGTTACTGACATGAAGCAATCGTTGAAGGAGCGCTTCTTTGGCCGCCTGAAAAAAGTACTTAATAGTCTTCTATCAGGCGGAAACAAGGTGCGCGCTTTCAACGGTTGGGTCATGCCGGTTTTGATGTACTCTTTTGGCATACTCAAATGGACTCAAACCGAACTCGACGCCCTGGATAGGAGAGTCCGTACACTGCTGACTGCAAATCGATTACATCACCCACGGTCATCGGTTATGAGGCTGTATATCCCGCGAAAATGTGGAGGTCGTGGCTTTTTAAACGCTAAGACCCTCCACAATCGCGAGGTATGCAGTCTCAGGGAATATTTTCTAGAAACCGACGTGGGGATGCATCGAGATGTGGTCGCGGTTGACAAGGGCCTCACTCCGCTCTCCTTGGCTAAAGAGAACTGGCGCAAACCAGTAGTGCTTGACACCAATGATCGCATGGAGGTATGGAAGAACAAGGAGCTTCACGGACGCTTTTTCAGAGCCCTACACGGGCCTGATGTAGATTTACAAGCGTCCGTGGCCTGGCTACGATTCGGTGACCTTTTTGGGGAAACCGAAGGTTTTGTATGTGCAATTATGGACGAAGTTATGATGACGAACAATTACCGGAGATTTATTGTGAAAGACGGCACAGTTGACATCTGTCGGGCATGTCACCGGCCGGGGGAATCAATAAGGCATATTATCTCCGGGTGTTCTCGTCTAGCTAACGGAGAGTACTTGCATAGACACAACCTTGTAGCCAGGATAATTCATCAGCAACTTGCTCTCAAGTACAACCTTGTGGAATCGGAGGTGCCGTACTACAGGTATGTGCCCGACCCAGTTCTCGAAAATGGTCATATCACATTGTACTGGGATCGATCCATCATCACTGACAGGACTATTGTTGCCAATAAGCCTGATATAGTGATGGTGGATCGATCAGAGCGGCGTGCAATGATTGTTGACATAACCATCCCGCATGATGAGAACCTCGTGAAAGCCGAGAAAGATAAACAAATCAAGTATCTTGACTTGGCTCACGAGGTTGTCGACATGTGGGAGGTGGATTCAGCAATCATTGTGCCGATAGTCGTGACAGCCAATGGCTTAATAGCCAAGAGCCTCGACCAACACCTCAAGAGGCTCTCGTTAGGCAGCTGGATCAAAGGCTTGATTCAGAAAGCTGTACTTCTGGACACGGCTCGCATTGTCAGGAAGTTCCTCTCTCTGGAGCCCTGACCGCCGGTAGCTTGGACCCTGTTCCCGATGCCGGTGGGTTACTATTTTTTATATTTTTAAATGTTTTTTTATATCTTTTTATGTAGAAATATTTAAAAATATAATTTATAAGTGTATTATAATGAAATAAAGGAAATAATAATAATAATAATAATATATTTATTTGCATAAAAACACGGTATACAGAGATGGTAAGAATACAATTTGGACCAAGACATGTTTTGCCAATTTAATATAAGCATGCAAATTTTCCAAGATGTACTAGACATTAACATTTTTTGTCAAGGAAATCCTTAACACTATAAAAACCATTCACAGACAACCATTCATACAATTTCCTTTTAAATAATTTGGTATTCACATTTTTGAGATCGTTTGGTAACTTATTATATAAATGTACACACATTGCAAGGCAGCTTTTATTATATTTAGCTAGCCTTGGAATCTCACTTAGTACGAGCCTGTTGGGGTCTCGTCGGTTTCGGACACAAATGTCATTTGCTTTTACAAATAAATTTTGATGCTGCCTGACAAACATACATATTTCATAAATATAAAGAGCCGGCAGCGGTAGCAAACCAAGTCTCTTAAATACTGGTCGACATGAGTCATCCGGTTGAAGGCCACATATTGCCCTTATGCATTTTTTTTTGAGCGACAAATGCTCTATTTACATCAGTACTATTACCCCACATCACCAGACCATAGCGCAGTAACGATTCAACATACGCGTGATATGAAATAATAGCAGTTTTTATATTCGTGACATTTTTAACTTGTTTCAACGCATAGACGAATTTATTAATTCTAGTGCTAACACTTTCCACGTGTTCTTTCCAATTAGACCAGTATAGACAGCTGACAAGGTGCTATATCCTGTGTGGAGCTTGCAGTCTTCAGGTAGAGTTAGAATACCTGCATCCTTCAGTTGATAACTCGAAATTTCGTTGTTGCATTGTAGAACACTGTTAGTTTCTTTGCTGAGAATGTAGAGCCAACTATTATGCCCTAGAGGTTGGAATGTGTTGATTTCGGCAGGAAACATTGTCGTTGTGCAGCTCTCAGGAATTTTGGGTGACTTGCTGAACAGTAATTCTATCTCGCAGATTGGTCGTGCTGAAGAATCATAGACCACGAGATCTCTGCAGATGCTTTTTCTTGACTCGTAGTTGATGCATTTTTCTAACGAACTTGTCGTCACATAATATTGTCCACTAGGGTCAGTGGCCAAATAGGTATGCTCCGGGAGAATGGCGGAATGAAGAGAGGAATTCAGGTGACGGATTGGGATAGAATATATATGATAAAGAATTAATGGGGCATTTCTGACTAAGGGAAATTCTAAGATATAGACTAATCTATTGGAGTAGACGTATGCCGAAAGGGATGACGTATCTAGTAACATATGAATGTTTTCTATCGAAACAGGAACAGCGAACTGTTTATAAGTTCGAATTTTATTGGATTTTAATAGTTGCTCGTACAGTTTGTTAAGGGTTATAACTGATGGGTGGACTACATTCGATTTCGCGAAAAGGATACTAGTTAAGCAATCATTGATTTCATTTTCTAGACTTGTGACTAGTTCTAGAATTTGCAAGGATATAGAAGAGATATCTTCGCTGAGTTTGATGTTAAACACAATATTTTCAGTTTTATTAATGAAGTTATTGAGACGATCAATATTTTCGTTTATAATTTGTTCATCGAAGGAAATTTTAAAAATGGTGTCATTGAAATTTTTGACTGCCGATGAGGTTATTTGGATTTGCTTGCTCATGAGGCTTGTCAAATCGAGTTCTTGCCTCTCTAGTCTGTCGATGCATTCGTCATACCTCTGCGCGTCCTTTGCATCAGGTGTGCCAATAAGCCATTTTAGGACGGAACCGAGACCGTCCAGCAATTCCCTTTTGGAACGCGAGTTTCTACCTAGATATAATTTGAGTTCCGAAAGTCGGTCCTCTGTTTTACGGAGATTAATGTTAAGAAAGGATCTGGTCGATTGCGTAACAGGAAGGTTAATGAATTCAGCAGACATCAATTGAAATTTGTTTGATAGCCGAAGAAGAGATTCGTGGGAAACGAAAAGGGTTTTTAGGTCTCTATAGACTACTAGTTTCCATGATTCATCCGAGATGAGGATATGACCTTCTTCTTTATAGAATAGTCCTGAGTGTGAAGTTAGTGGTTGGGATATATTTATATGGGCAAGAGCTCCTGTGGTTGCCCTGGAACAGAGGGAATAGGCTTTTTAGTCATGATTGAATTTCTAATAATAATGTAAATTTTGTAGATAAAGCAAAGTATAACTTTTAAAATGGAACAAATAATGTAATTGTAAATATAATTGGGATCGCCTAAGATTTGGAGAAAGGATATAGTGGTGTTTTGGGCTGTTGTATAATGACAGGCCCTGTGGGAAAAACAAAGAAAGAATTATGTAGATACGTGTCTAAATTATGATCTTACTATTTAAACAACCTAAGTCGATTCGCATGTACTAATTGGGTTTTTCCAGATTTCCGAATCAGGTAGTTTTCATTGAATCCGACACGAATGACTTCGTAAGGACCGTCCCACTTTGCATCTAAATTGTTCAGAGTGGGAACACGTAACATGATCTGGTCCCTAATGGAGAAATCAGCAAGGTTCTTTATTTTAGCGTCATATCTCTCTTTGGCCTTTTCCTTCATGATTTCGGTGTTGCGTAAAGCGGAGTCTCTAGCTATCCTAAGGCGTTCGTTTAGATCCTTTACGTAATCGGTTGCTGTGTAATCAGGGATAGTCTTTAGGGAAAAGAATGGACGTGGTTTATAACCGAAAAGTAGTTCGTACGGTGTATATCCTGTAGAACTATTCACAGAAGTATTATGACACATGATGGCGAAAGGAATGATTTGGTCCCAGTTTTTGAGACGTCGACTATGGTACATCCGAATATGATCTCGAAGTGTGGCGTGGAATCGTTCGAGAGCGCCATTTGTTTGCGGATGGTATGCAGTATTGAATGACTGGCTAGAGCCTAGAAATTTTATTAATTGTTTCATGAGAATGTTCATAAATTCTTTGCCTTGATCTGAATGGATTCTTTTGGGAACACCAAAGTGCTGGCAGAAATGGATTAGACGTGAGGCAACTGTTTCGGCTTCTTTGTCGGGAACTGGGTATGCCTGAACATATCTAGTTAGTTCGTCTTGTAGGGTCAGAACGTATTTATTATTATTATCACTGATTTCGGAGTATGAGGCGAGGTCAATAGACACTCGTTCGAAGGGTTCAGTGGATTGAGATGTGATTACCATAGGGGCTTGAAATGATCTCCTTTGGATTTTGTTTCTTTGGCAAATGACACATGATTCTTTATATTTTTTAATGTCGTTTGTCATGCCCTTCCAAAAGTATTCTCCGCGAATTTTTCTAGTCGTCTCTACTGTCCCCCGGTGCCCTGAGAGAGCTTCGTCGTGGTATGTTTTTAGGATTTTAGGGATTTCTTCGGCGTTAGGATATATGACTTTGTTTTCACAGATAGTTATATTACAATCGTACAACTCCGCTAAATATGAGGTAATTTTCAATTGTTCATTACCTTTTAACTGGCAAGTCTTATTATTTTTTAGGTCAGTTACGTATAATTCCTCTATCTTATTGTTTTGAAGACACGAGATAAGAGATTTGAATTAACTTTCTGAGTCCCATGGATCGAAGTGTGTTGGTCTTGTACAGGAGAAGAAAATGTTTTGATTTTCAACGGAAATTAGGAGATCCACGTCGTAAATGGATTTACATTTTTCTAAATAAGGCGTGGTTTGGGGACATGACTCTATAGCTTCGCTATGAAAATGGTTTTGGTCAGAGGCTTGACATGTGTAGGGATAAAAATGTTTTTATGACGGGGGTCTAAAAGACAATCTGGTGATATTTTGAGTTTTGGAGAGTCAAAGGTGCGTTCTTCGGAAAGGTAGTGTTCGTAATTTAATTGTAAATAGTCTTGATTTTCCGTTGTTGGGTTTTCGGGAGTTAAGTCAATAATGTTACAATTCATTATAGGAGGCCTAGATAAAGCGTCTGCGTTTGTATTCATTTTTCCAGCTTTATACATAATTTCGTAATCGTACTCTTCCAGTTTTAATCTCCATCGAACTAGACGACTACCAGGATCTTTAATTGAGAATAACCAGGTAAGGGGTTTATGGTCTGGGACGATTTTAAATTTTCTTCCGAATAGATATGGGCGAAAGTGCTTTACTGCCCATACGATAGCGAGTAATTCACGTTCTATGGTCGAATAGTTAGACTCTGCTTTGTTAATGGTACGTGATGGATATGCAATAGGTAAATCTTTTCCTATCTCGCCTTGAGATAATATCGCTCCAATCGCGTAAATCGAAGCGTCTGTGGTTAAAACAAATTCTTTATTGAAATCTGGATATTGTAGAAGTGGAGTTGTGGTCAAAATGTTTTTGCATGTTTCGAAGGCTTCTTGTTGTTCGGTGCTCCATATGAAAGGTGTATCCTTTTTTAAAAGACTTGTTAGAGGTTTCGTGATTTTGCTGAAGTTGGCAATAAACCTTCGATAGTACCCCGCTAAGCCCAAAAATGATTTAATGTCTTTGCATGATTTAGGAATGGGAAATTCTTTGACAGCTTTGACTTTGTCGGGGTTGGGTTTAACACCTTCGTTAGAAATAACGTGACCTAAGTATGCTACTTCTTTCCTTAAGAATTCGCATTTATCTGGTTGGACTTTAAGACCGTGCTGTTTAAGACGTTGAAATACTTCTATTAGTTTTTGCTCATGTTCTTGTAAACTAGACGCGAATACTACAATATCGTCAAGGTAAACGAAACATCGTTCGCCTTGTAAACCGTAAAGGACACTGTCCATTGCTCGCTGGAAAGTAGCTGGTGCGTTTTTGAGGCCAAAAGGCATCCTCAGAAATTCGTAGTGGCCGTAAGGAGTACTGAAGGCGGTTTTAGGAATGTCCTGAGGATCGAGTTCGATTTCGTGGAATCCTGATGCGAGGTCTAAAGTGGTGAAATAAATTGAGTGTCCTAATTTATCGAGGATGTCGTTAATATTTGGCAAAGGGTAACTATCTCCAATAGTGATGTCATTCAGCTTACGGTAGTCTATAACAACTCTCCATTTCTGTTTTCCAGAGGCGTCTAACTTTTTGGGTACTACCCAAATGGGGCTACTCCACGGTGAAGCGCTTGGACGGATAATGTTTTGATCCAACATTTTGTCAATTTGAGATTTTACTTCTTTTTGATGGACGTAAGGAAACCGATAAGTTTTTGTGTTGATTGGTGTATCGGATGTTGTAGGAATCGAATGTTTAGTGTGATCTGTAAATGTTAACGGTTCGCCGTCTGCGTAGAAAATGTCTGAGAATTCGTAAATAATTTTATCTAGAGAATCACATTCTTCCTTGTTTAAATGGTCACGTCTTATAAGTTTGTTTATTTCGTCTGCTGATTGACATTTGAACTGATTTACTGAATTTATTGTGTAACTAGTTGACTGTAAATGTTCGTCGAATGGTGCAACTTGTACCGTAGGAATGGGAATGGATTTATCTTGGTGACTTGAATTTACACAAGTTATTAGGAATTTGTTGTTTTTTATATTGACGAGAGCGTTTGGGATTGTGATGCCTTCATGGACAATTTGTTTTTCTATGATAGCAGTTCCGTTTGTGATTGTATTTGAGAAACAGCAAATAACAGTTTCCGACCGTTGGCCAACATATTGTTTGTCGTCGTTAGACTCTGTGATGTCTTCGTTGAGATAGAATAGTTTGTAAGTTCGGTCACGGATTCGCATGGTCTTTGATTGGACATAGATACTGACGTTGAATTTTGTCATGAAGTCGTTACCTAGAATACCATCGGCTTTAATATTGAGATTTGCTACTTGGAATTTGAATTTTTAAAAATGATCTAGGGATATTTGGGTTGTACCAAAAGATTGAATAGAAGACTGATTACCTGATATGCCTACTATCGATACGATATTCGATTGATCTATAGGTGCGCTTCCAATCTTTTCTTTGTTAATTACAGATATGGCGGCTCCCGTATCGATTAGCAAGGTTATAGGTTTACCTTCGACATGGAATTTAGAGTGGAGTAGATTTTCTGGAGGTACATTTAATGCGGAAATAGTGATAGATTTAGAAGATTTCGAAGATGTAGGTTTTGATTTTGATTTAGATTTAAGTTTAGATTGATGATTTGATTTAGAGGAAGAGTTCGGAGATTTAGGTTTTGATATTGATTTGGATTTAGGCTTAGATCTAGGTTTAGAATGATGTTCGGATTTAGAGATAGATTTGGCATATGGTTGAATGGATTCTACATCCAGTGCATCAGTTTGAGTTCAAGCGTCTCGATATTGTCCCCGATGGACTGGTGAGCTTTGCATTTGTCCTTGATGCATTGAATTTGAGTTATGTTTCATAGAGTTGGTAGGGGTGAGATTTGATTGATTCATGTGATTTGTCTCTTCAGCGATCACATCTTTGGAGTCAAATCGGGTTTTTGAGTCTGGGCTTTTTAAAATTGGGTTGGAGCGGTTTCCGAAGGTGTGCCTGTTGCTCCGGCCGCTTCCAAGTTTAAATTATTTACATTCGCGGACCAAGATTGTGATTGTCGACTGTTGTTGTACGCTCGCTTACGGCAATCCGCGATAAGATGTCCGGGTTTCTTGCAATAGTTGCAATGTTTTATATCGTTTGAGTATCGAGGCTGGGCGTTTTCTTGACGTTGTGGGGGCGCACGAGGTTGAGTTGGTTGGACTGGTCTTTTAGGGAAATTTGTTGGAGTGGAATTCCTAAACAGCATCTGTCTAGTACTGATCATGTTTCTTACTTTTTCCTCTTGGATTGCGAAGTTACAGGCGTCGGATAACGTTTTAAATGAGTGAATGCGGAGCATTATGCCTATATCTGAGTTTAACCCATTGATGAATACGTTAAGGGCCGTTTCTTCTGCAGTAGCTATGCGACCCTCTAACGTCGAATCTGATATTTCGGCGGTTATTTTTTCAACGATTTTACTTTTACAGAGATCGACTCTATGGAAGTAATCTGTTATACTTTCCTGAGGCTTTTGATAGAGGGATTGTAGCTCTAAGTTAAGGTGTGTCAGAGTCTTTGTTTGCAAATACTTTTGTATAAGAAATGATTTTAGATCTTTCCATTTGAAAAATTGCTTGGAACGGACGTCGGAGGATCCGGGTCCTTTGATGCTGTTTAATGTGTAGGTTAACAATATTATTTCATGGCAAGGAGAGGCGAGTTGAAACGCAGAGTCGCATGATCGAATGAATCCATAGACTTGAGTGGGGTCTAAAGTATTGAGAAATCGGGAATTAGTCTTAATAATGTGTTAATGTCTACTTCGTTTGAAGTTTTACTGTCTGGTATAGACATTTTTATAAGCGTTTTTTTTTTTCTAGGTGTGGGTAAAATATATTCAAAAGTGATTATCGATGGATAGAATATCGATTTCAAGATACTTATAAGGATATACGTATAATTATCTGAATGTTTGATATAAGAAAATTAATACCAATGAATATGAGTTAAGGAGAAGATTTAGGAGAATTAATTATAAGGAGTTTGTAAAAGAATTGGAGCATATCAGTTTGAGCCACTTACCAGAGTAACAAAATATAAATGCGGATAGACATGGTTCGTCACGTTGGTTCGGCAGGGAGTTTCAAAACCCTTCAAGTACCGCACTGTAGTTCACAACCTAACAGGTACGTTATCCCTGTCTGACTGCCCTAGGCTATCCTACCGGCTGCGCCAAATTTGTTACGCAGTGAGAAGCAAACTGATTTTAAAAAATATTATTTAATTATTTATCACAATAATTTACACGATTTACAAGATTTAGGTAATGAACTAAGAAATAAGAATTCACAATATATATATGCACGATGAGTGGAGATATGGAAGTGACAAGAATATCCATGAGCTAGCTTATATAGTACCAGAACTATGGGAAGATTATACATAATTAGGTTTTGTAAATAAACTATTAACATAATGAGAAGATGACAAAAGGATCGATGATTTAGTAATAATTAGTTAGTAAATACTGATAACGAGATAAGGATGTGTAATGGGAAAGTAAACAAACTATTAAGAGCATATCAACATGGCACACAGTGATTAAGAATATCTAACAATGATTTGGTAAATAATGATTAAGAATACATTAACATAATATAAGACTTATATACTAGAGTGGTACAGTAGACTTAGATACATAATATAACATATAAAAATGAAATGTGTACAGTGTGTAAAATGTCTTTTTCAAAATAATGTAACCATAAATATTTCATAATGTGTACAATTAAATATAGGTCAAACTAAATTCGCAGAAACATAGAACGATAGCAAGTAATCAGACCACCACGGCACACACACGAGCAAGTAGCTGAATAAGCAAATAGCAACGGTGTCGTGTGCAGTGGCAGGTATTTTGTTAGAAGTACAATGCATATACCCAGGTTTCACTCAGGGAATATTTTATATTTTTGAGATTCTCATATTGTCAATTTTTTTTTTTTTTTGTAAAAGGGGGAATGTTGTAGCGGCTATGTATTTGCAGCGTAAGCTAACCCCGCCGCTTGGGGCCGAACAGCGGCGAGCCACGCCAGTCAGTTCCGGACACCCAGTATGGTAATACAAATATCAGAAGGATTACATATGTACTATGTAATCCTTCTGATATTTGTATTAGGGAAAAGTTAAAGTAAAGTATAGAATCAGTACAAGTATAGTTTCATTTATATTGAGTGATGCTTTAGTTGCGATAGCTGATCTAACTGATGGTGTGAACAAGTTGCGGTTGCAGTCGCCGAGTTATATGTTGACAGCTCCTTCAGTTACTGGTAGTTTATGGCACAGAAGGCTAGCTCACATCAATAGTCAAGATATGAACAAAATGAAAAATGGCATAGATGGCTTGTCTTATGAAAGTTCATTTGACATTACGAGAGCAAAGAGGCTATATGAATAATAGATGACAAAACGGCACAGCATAATATGGAGCCACCAGAGGTCAGTGTAGAGAAGGAGAGCAGCAATTCAGTGGGAGAATCATGTGTTTCAGAGGACAATGATCAACATGATGACCGTTCTTCAGATTCTTCAGTATACACAGATGGTGTTGACAATCTTCATGAATCGTTACCGAGTGAGGTCCAGGTGCAGGTGCAGGAGCAGACCTCATCAGTTCCAATTCCAACGCCAGAATGTGCTAAAACAAAGCGCTTGAGGAAAAAGCCTGAGCGATATGGTTATAGGAACTTGTGCGTATCCAGTTCCGGTCCAACTACAGAGGAGATCTCAGTCTCAGAGGCTCTCGAGGGGCCTGAGAAGGAGCAGTGGCGGCGTGCAATGGCTGATGAAATGCAGTCATTTGAGGACAATGATGCGTGGGAACTCGTCAAGAAACCTAGTGATGTGTCCATAGTGAAGTGCCGTTGGATGTTTGTGAAAAAGTTTGACGTGGACAATAATGTGCGATACCGGGCTAGACTTGTGGCCAAAAAGTCAGGTGTAGATTATACTCGTACTTTTGCACCTGTAATTCGTCATTCTACTTTGAGATTGTTGTTTGCTCTCAGTGTTAAAATGGGAATGAATATTACGCATTTAGATGTAACTACAGCTTTTCTAACTGGTGTCTTCAAAGAAAATATATATATGTCGATACCTGAAGGTTTTGCAAACAAAAGTGGGGGAAATGTCTTAAAATTAAAGCGGGCGATTTACGGTTTAAAGCAGTCATCTTTAGCATGGTACGAGAAAGTAAAATATTGTCTTTGTAAATTAGGCTTTAACAATAGTCAATATGAACCATGTTTTTTTGCGAAAACTAAAGGTAATACAAAAAAAAAATATTGGGTTATATGTAGATGAATTTCTATTTTTTTAAAATAATGAACATTCTTGGTATTGTAAGTTTATAATATCCAATCGTAATGTTAGGCCTCTATTGCGCAACTCCGCGGATCTGTTAGAGTGCGGCCGGCTGAACGCGCGTTCACTAAAACTACGTTAGCTCTGAAATTAAAGGGCACAGCTCGTCACACCTTATGGTCTCTGTTGTCACAACGTTTACCGCTACAGTTACTGAATTCAGGCGAAAAATCAATGTCTCTTAAACTATCATTACATAATTTATAATACAAATCTATTTATTCGTGGCTTCTTTCCCCCCATTTTATTTTGCTATATTTAACATTGTGTAACAAAATTTTTGGATTTACATTATTTATATTACACTTAATAATGAGTGGGAAGTGGTCGGACCACACCGGATCGTATCTAATGTGTGTATCGACTATAGTTTCAAAAGCCGATTCAGTTACCACACAGCGGTCTTAACCATCTTAGAGCACCATTAGCGTCATTTAGTAAAGTTCATAATAGAATTGCTCACCCGGGTGGGCGTTGAAGTCACCCAGCAGTTTTGAGTGTGCTTACATAGCACACTCAATACCTTCACTGCCCACCACTGCACTCAACGTCGCCATACAATCAGTAAACTCAGTTAGATTCGCCGTGGTGTCAGTCGGTATGTACACACTGAACACTAAGAATGACCTTTGCCCTATCACCACTTTAATACAGCACACTCGCGTATTATCACATCGGACTATCGTAAAATTATTAAAGACTTTTTTATTCCATAACAATGCAACGCCACTCCATGGTCGACCTGAGATCATTCCCTTTGATATATCCATGGGCGATACACCCGTATAAGCGAAGTCATCATCTATACAGCTCAGGTAATCAATGTCGTGCGGCAGCAGCCAATGTTCTTGCAACGCAATTATGTGTGATGTTCAACATAATCGCCGAACATCATCTACTGAGCGCTTCACATTCTTACAGTTGAAACTTATAAAGCTGTATGATTCCTTATCTGCCATCTTTATTTTGTTATTTAATCGCTTGACACAACATAATTACCGTTCGTACTCCTCTGATTAAAATTTATAAAACGCCTAAAATATATGACTCCTTCTGGCCACAAGTTACTGTCTAAAAACACTTTTAGCTTCTGCTCTGATACAAAAAACTTAAAAGCTTTATGACCCAATCCTTGTTTTAATACAATTTCTTCCAAAGTAATCAACTCGTTCGTCTTTCTGTATACATAGTCTATTATTTCTTTGTCTGTTGCGTCCTTATGAATCCTTGTTATAAAGATCGGAACTTTAATGTCAGCGACTTCGAAGCCCCCTTCCATGTCTCTCGAAATACCGGCCTTCCCATGATAACGGTAATTGAATTTCTTACGTCTCGATACCGTCTTCCAGCCCTCATTATGTTTCTCATTGGGTTCAGATTCACATACCGTATTTACTGCGCTGTGGCGCTCGACTCTCTTCTCAGATGTTATACAGTTATCGGTATACTGGCGGGCTACCGCCGTCGGTAGCGGTGACGTCACCTCGGCTTGCCGATTCACTTCGCTCGTTATCGTTAGATTTTCGCCTTTATTCAATACCGGTGACCGTTGTGTTGGAACAGCTGATTTACGTATATTTTGTTTTAAGTTTGATAAGATAAGATAAGATAAGATAAATTTATTTGCATAAACATGTGTGTACATACAATAATATAAATGCATGCAGGATAACATAGTAAAATAAATAAGGTCAGACATGTTTGCCACCGAATATGGCGTGCAAATATTATGAATAATAAGGATTTAAATTATAAATTTCATGTCAAAAAGTATAAATATAATGGTATTAACAAAAATTAATGTCAGCATGAGGAAAAATAAAAACAATGCATCAAAATCTATGTGAATATAACTGCTTCTGTCAGAAATTCATTAACATTATAGTATGCTTTGTCAAATAAATATGACTTTAGTCGACATTTCAAGTGTACATTATTTAGCTCCCTCCAACTTTTAGGTAACTTGTTATAAATAATCAGAGCCATGCAAAAAACACTTTTGCGCATAAGTGCTGTCCTGCTCCCATGCAGACACAGCTGACTCTGATCACGCCTGTTTCTTGGAAACTTATCTGCCATTCGTGAAAATAAATTAAAATTATTTCTAACAAACATTACTGTTTCCAGAATATAAAGTGATGTCAGTGTCAAAATTTTGTAACGAATAAAATAGGGCTTACAACTATCGGTAATTTTTAATTTAAACATGGCTCTAAGACATCTCTTTTGTGCTTTAAATGCAACATTTTTATCAGTTGAGTTATCCCAAAAGATAACAGCGTATCTGAGAATCGATTCAGTCAGACCGTAGTAAGCAGTTAGTAACGCATCTATGTTAACAGAGCGTGACAAAATATACAAGGCGTACGCACTACTGCTAACCCTTTTAGTTAGACCTTCTATATGCGCCTTCCAATTTAAACTTTGATCTATTGTAAGTCCTAAAAACTTAGTTGTTTCAACTCTGTCAATAATAATGTCATTGTATGTTAAGTCCAAATTAGAAAAGGTCAACGCGCGCTGGCTAAAATGCATAATTACAGTTTTATTTAAATTAATTTTTAAATTATTATTGTCTAACCATTCTATGGTTTCTTTTAACGTATTATTTATGTCATCCTTATAAAAATTTCTTTGGTCACACGGTATCCTTATAGTACTATCATCCGCGAATAATGTCATTTTATGTTTGATTGCCTCTAGAAAGTCATTAATATAAAGTGTAAAAAGTGGTGGTCCTAGTATACTGCCTTGTGGAACTCCATAGATAATTTTACGTTCATTTGAGAGAAAGTTTTCTTCTCTTTTGGTGTGTATATTAATTCTACTTATTTCCGTTACTTGTTGTCTGTCGCTTAAATAAGATTTTAAGAGCTCAAGGACATTTCCTCTTATGCCATAAGCATCAAGCTTTTTTAGTAAAATATTATGTTGCACGCAATCGAATGCCTGAGTCATGTCACAAAATATTGCACACACTGGAGTGTTTTTGTCCATATTTGTCATAACCGTATATAAAAATTCATAAATAGCCATGTTAATTGTCTTATTTTTTCTGAATCCTTTTTGTTCATTGCAAAGAATATTATTAACTTCTAAATATAAATTGAGTTCTTTATAAATATAGTTTTCAATTATTTTTGAGAATATTGGTATTAATGAGATTGGCCTGTAGCATTCCATTAACTACCTATCTTGTTTTTTAAATAATGGCTTTATTACCGATTTTTTGAGAGCATTCGGAAAAATACCTTCTGTTATACATAAATTTATTATGTAACTTAATGGAGAACATATTTCCTTGGCTACTGCTTTAACTATTTTTGTACAAATGCCATCATAACCTGTAGGTTATGATGGCATTTGTACAAAAATAGTTTTTAAAATAACTTTTTTTTTATTTTAAGTACTTGGTTTGGCAAACTTGGAGCCATAAACATCGAATCCTTCCGGTTTAAAATATATTTTGTGACTCTGTCTCCGGAATTAACAACAGGCTGGATTTTGTCAATAAAATAATTGTTAAATACATTGGAAATACATTTTGGATCGGAGATGACTTCATAGCTATTAATTCTAAGTTTGTTAATATTATTCTTTGGCATATTTAATTTTGAATTATTTATAATTTGCCATGTTATTTTAGATTTATTCTTTGATGTCTTTATTTTATAGATATTTTGAGCTCGCTGGGTTAAATCAATAACCTTTTTAAATATTTTATTATAATTTTTAAATAGCTTTTTGTTCTGCTGAGTAGGTTTTAAACGATACTGCCACAGCAATTGTCGTTTCCTCTTACTGCATTTTTTGATGCCACGGGATACCCATTTTTGTTTTTTGTAGGTATTGACGGAAACTACGGTTTCAGGGAAGCACTGTCTATATAGCAACAAAAATATATCAAAAAATGCGTTAAATGTTACGTTAGGGTCATTTGTTTCATAAACTTCTGAAAATGTCAGACTCTGCAGATAAGTTTTAAATTTATCTATGTTATTGTCATTATAGTCACGTTTTCTCCTACTCCACCGATCAAAAGTACATATTGTGCTAATTGGGCATTTCAGTAATTGTGCTGTGTGATCTGATAATGCTAATTCTAATACTGAAGCCTTACAGGACCCATTAAAATTATGCGCAAAATTGTCAATGCATGTTTTGCTCTGAAGACGAGTTGGTTGATAAAGCGCCAGTTTCAAGTTAAAGCTTAATAACAAATTTTCGAATTCTATTGATTGATAAGATCTCTTGAGTACATCTATATTGAAATCGCCAGCCAAGATAATATTTTTACGATCTTTTTTCATCAACATATGTAATATTCGTTCTAATTTACAAATAAACTCATAGAAGTTATTGGCATTTGGCACTCTATAAATGCAAACACATATGATTTTATGAGTTATTAGTTCAATAGCGCAACATTCAAAGACACCACTTGTTGATATTTTTGCTATTTTCGTCAGCTCTCTCCACTGATGACCTGACCTCACTATTATGCATGCCCCACCTCTTTTGCTTTCTTTACGACTAAAACGGGTGGCTAAACAGTAAATGTTCAAATTTAAGTGTTTTTCATACGTTTCCATCATAAAGTGCTCCGTAATGCACAAGACATCTACGTCTATGTTTCTTTCAATTAATTCATTAAGGCAGACAGCAAGAGTATCACATTTAGCTAGCAAACCTGCGATGTTTTGGTGCATAATGTATAGATGATTAGTCAAGAAAAAGCTGGTCTTCTGTTTTATGTATATCCTTCACATTGTCAATGTCAACATTTTGCATAATGTCAGTAACTAAGTCCAGTAAATCCTTAAATATAGTACGTAGTCCAAGATTATTTATATTGCCAGAGTATTTATTAAACATGCTGCAGTCATAGTCTAGATTCAAATTACTGTCTAAAAGGAATGCGTGTCCATGCGTCAGTATATCCAAATATACAAGATTATTAAATGTCTCTACACGACAGTTGAATAAGCTAGTGTCAAATGGATACTTATATGTTGGCATACAAATAATTATGTTAGTGTGCTGCACTGCTTGAAGTACCTCTCGTATATGGAAAATAATTTCATAATAATCATTAGTTCTCTTGAAGTCTTCTTCCCCAAGTAATATAATACAGAAGTCATTCATGGTGTAATTTTTTAGCTTTGTCTCCAGACCGCTTAGTAGCTGTTTTGTGTTTCCATGTGGTTTTAAATAATGACATAGACTGTAGTTGTTTTGGAATTTGTTTTCAGCTATTGACAGTATGTCGTTTTTATTATTACTACTGAGTAAAGACATCTTACGTTTAGAATTTGGTTTTATATTCCGCTGTTTACTTCTTAAAACAGGGTAGGGATCCCCCCTGTTTTACACTTACTTGTGATGTTGAACATGGAGATCCTTCCAGTGGATGTTCATTGTTCACAGGCCGTAGTATTGATGGTGTATTGCATGGTTTAAGAGTTCTGGAAACACATTTCATTTTGACCGATTTTTGTTTTGGTGTGCGGATAGGTTTTTCAGCTGTACAGACTTTTTTGTAGTTATCTATTACTTGTTTACATTTTACCAATTCTTGCTTTAACGACGTGTTTTCTAAGTTCAAATTAGTAACTTCTTGGTTTGCAATTAGTAATTCTTCTTGCAACTGATTAATTTTGTCAATTAAATCTTTATAGTTTTGAGATTCGTTGATTGATGTATTTGGCAAGCTTAACATTGTTGTGTCAAACAATGATTCATTTGATGACAACTCACAAAGCGAACTTGAGCGTTTTGGTTTTCTGAATGTGATGTTATCACTTTGCTCATTTTCCATTTTTAATTCACTTCGATAAGTGACAAGTCGTATTTAGTTAAGACAATACAAATATTTTGTTATTAAAACTTGACTATATTTTGTTTTAAAACTTGAAGGTACTTTTTAGAATGAACGAAGTAGTTAAATAATGACTCATAAGAAATAATTTCGTTTTTTATTTTTGCACAAAATGTTGTTCAGGCACTTTATTTGTATAACTACTACTATGCACTTTATTTAATTTTACTTCTCTTCAATATAATGCTCGTATCTTTGATGTTATTGTAATTTTTTGACACTTCACTATTTGAGTTTTATTTTTACGTTTATCTGGTTTATTTTTGTAGATAACACTCACACTTCTTTTTCAGACTATTATTTGACGGTTTACATTAAAATTTGGATAAATACACAACATTTACATAAAAAACAATAAAAATTATAGCGGAGCTGCTTACTTAAGTTTTCGAGAACTACCCCCTCGAGAGAACTCGCCCTCAATATATCTCGGTATATCTGTATATTGTCATTAGAAATGTTCTTGTGGCTAACTACCGGCTCATTTAACGTAGAATTGTTTATAGTGGGATCGTTTATATCGTGCGAGAGACCAACTGGCCCACTATCGTGCAGGTGCCATGCTCCACACCTTCAATTCACATTCTGTGGAGACACAGGTAGTAATGAGTCATTCCTTAACTGTAGTAACTCGGATCTGCACTCACTCAGCTATTGTCTCGTAACGTAGCTAGCTTTTACTATATCTAGTTCGCTTTGTACCTTTAGTAGGTCTTTCAGTAATTTTGTGCAATCAAGATGATTGAAAAGAATAGGGGGTAGCTTTTCCAAGTCTCGGGCTACAAAAATAGGTATGAGGTCTGGTTCGGTCGACTTTTAAAGGCTCAATATATCGACTAGGTCTCTTCTTCTCTTCCTTTCCCTTGTTTTTACGATTTGTTTTGATTTTGTCCGTAGGAATAGATTATTAGAAAATAGGTGGTAGGCCATAACATCGGCCGCCGGCAAAAGTTACCACCCACCAGACAAAACCTTGCCGCCAAGCGATTTGTCGTGTTCCGGCATGATGTCTGGTGAAGCCGTACGGAGGACGGGTTTGAGCAGTTGTGTTTCGATGTGTGCCGGGTACGATGCGCCTAATGTTGTTGTGTTGGGAGTTTGGTCGTGGAGGGTCTTCAGATCAATCTCCCTTTGGCGCAGCATCGTTGGTCGTGTTGTTGGGTTTAACATTGCATCACCTCGCTCAACTGCCGTCTTACTTCCTATTCGCTCAATTTTTCTGAGTGAACAGGCTCTTAATAAACTTACCATCAGGCGGGATTGCGGTCAAACGTTAGTTTATAATTACAAAAAAAAAAACCACTTAGCTTGTTTAATTTCTTCGCTCGTAAATGACGTTGAACATATTCGCACCAGTGTTTCCTCGTCTATTATCGATATTTTATTTTGAATATACGATAAAAGCTCGTTGATCACTATATTACACGAATTACACTTGATAATTTTCGACATTTTAAGTACGTTTATAAACACGGCACACGGACTACCCTCTCAGCATCCAACACCGAAAGATGATTAGTTAGATAGTTTCATTTAATTTTATGTGTTAGCATTGTATAAAGTCATGTGTTTTTTTTTAATGAACAGGCAGCTGTGCTACTGGGGAGTTTGTTCCACCACTTATTTCCCAGCGATAGCACTAGGAAGTGGCGAAGGGCGGACGTTTTGGGGACTGTCTCTTATGTAATATTGATGTTGAAAAGGTGCTGATTCTCAATAATAATTAATAATTTGAATAAATGACTCTAGATATGATTATGATAACTATTCTTGGGTACTAATTGTACGTGTTGTAATATTCTAGAACTGATATAATTGAGCCCCACACTATTTTTATTCTATTTATTATTAAAGCATGTTGTTTTTTAAACCTTAGTTTATTTTCTACTAGCGAGCCGGCCTGGCTTCGCACGGGTGCAATGTTATACTAAATACACTAAAGAAAAACTGTGAACGTTGTTGTATACAAAAACATAGCGGAAAGGCGGCGGCCAGGCGCTACGTCCCGCAATGTTTAAATCTATAAAACCTTCGAAATTATCAATTTAAATCATATGCTGTAAAAGGCCATATAGATCTATATTAAATCAACAATGTATTTGATGTATTTAATTGGCATAGGATTATAGCTGTATTTTTTTAAAATCGCTTAGAAACTTAACCAATATTTGTCGTAAAAAATAAATGCCAAGAAATGTTATTGTGGGATATCCATAAAAGACAGACATATACCATCGCGGACTTTTCTGTAGATCTTTAAACGTCAAGGAACTGTGCCTTCTCCAGAGCCAGTCCGCCAGTATCGGCCGGATCGCCTCGATGGTGGTGAGGCTGGCGTTAGGGCGTGAAAGCCTTTCCCACCATTCTGCCACCAGGACCTCGTGGAGCTGCGATCAACGCTGCTCGAGCTGACCGCAGCATCGGCCGTTCGCCCCACTCCCGCGCCTTCCGACGTCACCGGAACAGTGACGCGAAGACCTTCGCCTCCAGATCCCAAACTTTGCACGTTACCAGATTTTTTTTAATACAATGACACAACTGCACAGGGGCACTGTGCGGGATCGTATTACGTAATACAAGGGATGTGTGACGTATGAATCAACCTGTTGCTTCCGGGCGACTACAGGGGCTCCTGGGCTCTCGCCGCGCTGTGCGCACGCGCCTACTGACCGCTATGACCTACCGTGAATTGTGTTGTGCGCCTGCTTGGTAACCAAACTGGAACCGATTTTAAGTAAATTTTGTAAAAAAAATAACATGTGTTAGAGAAAGATCTCGCACCAAGGGACATGGTTAAGGAGTGACGTCATGGTGGTGTGACAGGCGAGAAGGAGTAGGGGCAGCACGCGATGATGCAGACACGAGGCACGAGCTGGCGGATTTTTGGCTGCAGCCGCGGGGCCGAACGGACGTCGCTACTTGATATTCGATAGTTGTTTTAGTTTAATACTTTAAATTATTGTCATAAGGAATTTGTCTATTTCAAGTTTCAATAAAACTGCAACTTGGACAGATCAATATAATAATTTTATTCTTCACAACAGGTAACAGCCAATATATTATACTTAAATCTCTCATTGACATTTTATGATACGGATGACCCTTCGACAAGCAATTGTAACGGATGAGGTTATCATTTAAATTAGTACTACCCTGATCCATGGTCGTTACATTATTTGAATTGCTAAATCTACGAGCATTACGATCACCGAACCTTGGTTAAGTAGGAAAACTAGTCTGCGAACATTGAGAGCATAGAAAATTTAAAAGATCTTCAGGTTCAGAACAATTAAGAGTTTAAGCGCCATTCCTAACCTACCGACCTATCAGTTAACCCATGAACAAAACAGTCTACCGCTTTCTTACCAACATGATTTATCGTAAAAATAGTCGCAAAGACTTTCTTCTTTTCGTGAAGTCCTATTAAGCATCTCTTCTAAAAGGCGTCCATAGTTCTCTTCACTAGGGAACGCTTTTCGAAGCCTTGCTTGCCATTCATCTCATGTATATACTACCGTCGGCAAGGTCTCAAACCATCTTTTAGCTAGTGCCGTAAGTTTTTGAAAGGAAAAATGGACTATTTGTTTTTCATCCCAGCCATAAATGCCTGCGCACTCGTTCACTTTCCAAAGCCAGCTGTAAATGGTTGGAGTCCTATTGACCGGGTCGAATTCGGGAACTGCATTATTTTAAATTTTTATAATTGATAACTGAACTTCTACTTGGTTCTCCTTTGAAGTCGGGGAGCAGCTTCAACAAATCTTCTGCGGACAACTGACTCGATGCCCTACGAGCCTTCCTTGGTGTGGCCTCTCCGCTGGAAGTAGAAGTCGTTCTCCTTCTTTTATTGCCTCCTAGGCGGAGTAGAGTTTGAGGTGCCCCTCCTTTTTATCATCCTCGCTTGGTACCATGGCTGAAGATAAATGGAGCAGAGTAGAAATTCATACCCTGATTATCCAAATCAGTACAAAAATATTCATTGCTAATAGTTTCATAAGCTTTAAGCCAACTCATTAATTTTATCCAAGCAACTACTAAACATAATCCACTGAGTCCTCACAACAATCTAGTGGACAAACATAGTCCACTCAATCCTAATAATAATCCAGTGGACAAACACAGTCCACTCAATCCTAATAATAATCCAGTGAACATACATAGTCCACTCAGTTCTAGCAATATTCCAGTGAACAGGCATAGTCCACGCAATACTGACATTAATCCAGTGGACAAACCTAGTCTACGCAATCCTGACATTAATCCAGTGAACAAACCTAGTCCACTCAATCCTAGCAATACTCCAGTGAACAGGCATAGTCCACGCAATCCGGACATTAATCCAGTGAACAAACCTAGTCCACGCAATCCTGACATTAATCCAATGGACAAACCTAGTCCACGCAATCCTGACATTAATCCTGTGGACAAACCTTTTTTTTTTTTTTTTTTTTTTCCGGGTTGGAAATCCTCATAGGATGCCCGCCGCCCTGGGGTGGGCGACGGGGTATGTCAGACTTTTACTGACTAAAACCACCCCGGTGTGTCTTCTATCACGAGCGCGCGTGGAGCCGCGGGAGTCTAAATTCTTCCACGGCCCCACACCCTCGTGCTGGCCCGGTCTGTCCGGGCCTCGTCTCCTGCACGGAGTAGTGGGGTGTTAAACTACCCCGTGCATCGCCTCAAAGGCGCGCGCCGACACTCGCGCGCGCCTCCGCCTCGGGGTCCATCAATAGGGGAGCGAGGACTTCCCCATGTCCCTCGCCCCTGGACCCATTCATGGGGGATGGAAGAGGGCGTTATCCGCCCTTCCTCGGCGCCCGGCGCGTCTTCTGCGGCCCGGGAAGGGAGTTGATATCTCTCTCTCCCGTTCCGCAGCTTCCTTCTGCGACATCACGTCCTCGCAGAAGGACACCACCGCGTCCCACGACTCTGAGCTGCCGACCATCCTCCGCACTACTGCCGGCAGCGTCAGGTCGCCTCCTACTTCATTTGTGAGGACACGGCGCTGCTCCTCCCAAGCTACACACTCGGAGAGCGTGTGCTGCTCCGTGTCCTCCCCGCATTGGACGCAGTGGTGGCACCGAGCGTCCGGCTCCCTGCCTAAGCGACGCAGATACTTGCCGAAGCAACCGTGCCCCGACAGTACCTGCGTCACCCTGAACGACAGGGAGCCGTGCCTCCTCCCGAGCCAGTCGTCGAGTACTGGCCGGATCGCCTCGACGGTAGCGAGGCCGGCGGTAGGGCGCATAAGCCTCTGCCGCCAGTCCGCCACCAGGACCTGACGGAGCTCCTCTCGGCGCACTCGATCTGTCGCTGCACCGGACTGGAGCCCCGTGTCCGCTCTTCCTCGCGCCATTGGTACAATGACGCGAGTACTTTCGCCTCTAGGTCCCAGGGCGGAGATCCGGCCAGGACGCAAGCCGCCTCGTAGGATATCGTGCGATACCCGCGGACGACCCTGACGGCCATCGCCCTCTGCGGCTTGCGCAGAATGGCGAGTGTTCCGGCCGTCAGGTCCATCGCCCACACAGGGGCCCCATACAGGGCCATGGACCGCACGATTCTAGCACGACTCTAGCGCCCGACTACGGTAGTGGACGGACGCGTTGCGCTGCGCTCTTGAGTAAATTTTATAATTATATTATTTTGATTTCTCTCGGGCTTTCTGCTGTATTTCAGCTAGTCTAGTTATTTCTGTTAATATCGTTTAATGCACGAACGCTTTGTGTATTAATAAACAGAGAAATTAGGAGTATTATTGATTGTTAAAGGACACGTAAATAGTGATTAGTTTTGTTAAATTTGTGTTGTTTGTGATAGATTATGCAGTGCTGGATATTGTGAAGTGTAGTTCAGTGGGATAGACTAACCGCCAGCCTGGCGGCGGCAGGTATTTCAGTGTTTTTCTGTTTTTATTTTCTTTTTTATAGTTAGTGGGTAGAATTTTTTCACTGTTCTCACAACTGGGTTCTTTGTTATTAAGATAGTTTAATATATCTACTGGTCTTTCCCACTGTAGTTCAGGGGAAGATCAAACCGCCGCCCTGGGGCGGCAGAAATTGTAGGGTTTTCTTTCTATTTCTTTATTTTTATAGCTTAGTGGGTAGTATTTTTTTCCCTGTTATTACCAACTTGGCACGTTGTTATTTGTTATCTTATTTGTCATAGTTATCTGTCATTGACATCTGTTAGCGTCACTGTCATCTGTCAGTGTCACTGTCATCTGTCGCTCGGTGTGACATTGATTGGCTGTCACTTGTCAGTGTCAGTTGAGTTTGACGGCTGCAGTGTTGCCAGCCTTTGTTGAGTAATTCGTAGGTGATTTGCCGGAGTATTATATACTTCCACAACACCTCGAATTTAATATTTATTTTATTAAATTAGTAGATTAATAGGTCTTTTACTAGAAGATCAACTGGTGGTAGGTTAGGTTAGCAACGGACGCTGTTGGGGGACCCCCCCACAGCGCTGACTTCCACGTAGTGTTCCCCGGGCAACGCCGTGTCTGACCACCGTAACGGAGTGGCAGACCGGTGGCTAACGAGCGCTGTGACTTACGCGATCTGGCTGTTTTTATTCTGAGGGCGATTGTGTAATTGTGGTGTTATTCTGGACTTTATTGTGGGTTTTATTTTATTGTGGGTTCCGTTTCATTGTGGGCTTTAATTGTATTTTATTATTGTGGTTTTTTATCTTGAGGTCGACGCTAAGATGCCGAAACGATTGCGAAATGCCTCCGGGCGTTTCGCCTCAAAAGGCCCTTCTCAGGGCCAACCCAAAGGCCCTTCTCAGGGCCACCCCGACGAGATGTCGGCGTCGGAGGCGAGTCGCGCACCTTCTGCGACGGGCTTCTGCGGGGAGGACGAGTACTCCGACTCGAACATGGGGTCCGTTGTCGGGGACTCGTCCTCCGTGTGTGGAGTGGCTGCGGAGCGCAGCCTGAAGAGGGCCTACCTGAGGCTTGGGTCCGAGGGCTCCTCGGGCTCGGCCAAGGGTAAGCCCAACAAGAAGAAGTCAAGGGCGAAGAATGCTTCGCCTTCGACTTCTTCTCAGGCTGGCACCCACGATGTGGGTCTGGCAGACGCCCAGCGCCAGCTCGGCTTGGCCAGACGGGCCGAGGCCGAGCTGGATTTGGAGGAGTTGGTTGCCGTCAAGGAGAGGCAGGCGCGCGCAGCCAAGGCGAGGGCCGGTTATGGTTCGGCCCTCGTCAGTTTTGATGGCCTGTCCGTGGCCGAGTTGGTCCGCTTGGCGGAGGAGGACAAGGAGGAGATCGTCGAGGTCGCCTCCAGGTCCTCCAACCTCAAGGGGACCTTCCAGAAGGCCCTAAAATGCCGTGCAACTAGCTTGCACGGCATAATAATGGAGCTGACGCAGCGTACTGCGTCAGAGGAGGCGAGGCAGCTGCAGGCGAGGGTGGATCGCCTGCAAGCGGAGGTCAGCCAGCTTCGCAAGAAGCTGGCTGAGGCTACGGCCCCGCCACCGTCTGCGGCGGCCCCGTCGGCAGCGGTTCCCGCCCCCTCCTCCTCCAACCTTGAGGAATTGTTCCGCAAGGTGGTCATGGAGGAGAGGGCGTTCACTCGGGCCTGCTTCGCAGGAATAGAGGACCGCCTGCTGCCGGAGAAGCGCCTCCGTCCGCCGCTAGCGGCTGACAAGGCGCCGACAGCGGTTCCCCAGGCCCCGAGGCCCTCAAAGGGTAAGGGCAAGGGGAAAAAGTCGCAAGGGGCCCTGCCCACCCCCATTACGAGTGCGGGCGCCAAACCGGGGCCGGTTGCCATCACGGCATCCCCCCAGGTGCAGCAGGGAGACGCCCTCCTCCCTTCCACCACCCCGTCCAACCAGCCGTGGTCCGAGGTGGTGAAGAAGGGGAGGAAGAAGGCGAACAAGGCCCCGGCTGCCTCGGCGGCTGCTGCGGCGGCTGCCCCGGCAGCTGCCCCAGCGATAGCCCCGGCAGCCAATAAGGCTACGGTCGGCGTGAGGAAGCTGGTTCCTCCCAAATCCGCGGCGGTCACGGTGACCATCGTCCCCGAGGCCGCCGAGAGGGGCGTCACCTACGAGTCCGTCCTGAGACGGGCTCGTGCCGTCGCGGACCCCGCCGAGTTAGGGCTCGGTGCCTGCCGTCGGTCCCAAACCGGAGCTCGTCTTTTCGAGTTTCCGGGGAAGGACGGCGGCAAAAACGCCGACCTGTTCGCCGGCAAGTTGAGGGAGGTGCTTGCCGACGTGGCGAAGGTCGCCAGGCCGACTAAAACCACCTCCATTGAGGTGACCGGACTCGACGACTCGGTCACCAAGGAGGAGGTGGTGGCGGCCATCGCCTCGGCAGGAGGCTCCCGCAGCGGTGCAGGCTCGGGAGATTAGGCCCGGCCGCGGTGGACTGGGCACTATCCGGCTGGTGTGCCCAGTCGCCGCAGTGTTGGCCGTCCGGGCAAAATGCCAAGGACGGCTCTTGGTAGGCTTTAGCCGGGCCGTGATCCGGGTACTTGAGGCAGCGCCGATGCGCTGCTTCAAGTGCTTCGGCATCGGCCACACCCGAGCCATGTGTCCGTCCTCCGTGGATAGGGCGGACACCTGCTTCCGCTGCGGGCAACAGGGGCATAAGGCGGCCTCGTGCGAGGCCACCAAGCCGCACTGCGCGGCGTGTTCCTCCAGTGGTCGCGCCGCCGACCACGTTATGGGGGGGACGTCATGCCGTCCTCCCTCCAAGAAAGGCAAGCCGCAGGCGGCTATAAGCCGTCCTGCCGCTGCTGCCACCACCCCCGCTGTGATCGCAGCGGCGGTGGCCGCGGGTGATGCGATGGTCGAGTAATGGGTGCCGACCGTCGCATCCTCCAGGCAAACACCAACCACTGCCGGGCTGCCCAGGACTTACTGGTGCAGTCAATGGCCGAGTGGTTGGTGGATGTGGCAGTGGTGGCCGAGCTGTATTATACTCCCAGCAATTGGCTGGGAGATAGTGACGGCTTGGTGGCAATCGCGGTGCGGTCCTCCACGGACTCCCCTCCCCTCTCGCTCTTAGAGAGGGGACCGGGATACGTGGCCGCCGCGTGGGGAGGGTTGGCCCTTGTGGGGGTCTACTTCTCCCCAAACCGCCCTCTCCAGGACTTCGAGGATTTCCTCGGGGTCCTGACGGCGGTCATCGGGAGGACGGCGCCACGACAGGTCTCCGTGCTAGGAGACCTGAATGCCAAGTCGGTGGTCTGGGGAAACCCAGCCACCGACGCTCGCGGACGAGCAGTCGAATTGTGGCCGGCCACGTCTGGTCTCTCCCTCTTGAATAGGGGGAGCGTCCAGACGTGCGTGCGGCGGCAGGGCGGGTCCATTGTGGACCTCACCTTTGCCACGCCCGCACTGGCCGCCCGCATTCGAAATTGGAGGGTGGAACTGGGGGAGACGATCTCGGATCACCGCTACGTGCGATTCGAGATCTCCCCCCAGAATCCACGGGGGCGCCGCAGCACCCCCTCATCGTCGGGCCGTTCCCCGTTTCCAAGGTGGGCTCTGACCCACCTGGATCGGGAGGCGGCACGGGAGGCCGCGTTCGTCCAGGACTGGCTTTGGCCAGGTCCCGGCGTGGACGTCCTGGACGTGGACGCGGCGGCGGCCCGACTGAGGGGGTCATTGACCGAGGTGTGCAACGCCAGCATGCCTCGGTCGAGACGTCCGAGGTGGACGTCTCGACGTGCCGTGTACTGGTGGTCGGAGGAGTTGGCGGAGCTGCGGGCCTCCTGCGTGGCGGCACGGCGGGCCTACACCCGCTCGCGTCGGCGGCGTCGACGGGATCTGGCTGACGAGGACCGCCTCTACGCCAGATACGTGGAGGCGAGGGCGGCCTTCAAGTCGGCCATCGGCGCCGCCAAGGACGCGGCGAGGGCTGAGCTGCTGGAGGGTCTCGACAACGAGCCATTCGGAAGGCCATTTAAGGCGGCGCGGAACAAACTGCGTCGCATTGGTCCCCCGGTTGCCGAGACCCTCGAACCAGCGCTCCTGGATGGGGTGGTGCGGTCCCTGTTTCAGCGCAGGGATCCACACTTCACCCCACCAGCGATGGGCCCGCCAAGAGCAGCGGCTCTACCGGAGGAGGAAGCTCCTCCTCCTCCGGTTTCAGAGGAGGAATTTGGCGCGGCGACTATTCGTCTCCGCGCCAAAAAGACGGCTCCCGGCCTGGACGGCGTTCCCGCTCGGGTGGTGGCCATCGCGGCCACGGAGATGGAGAGAAGGTTTCGGGACCTCTTCGACGCGTGCTTCGCGTCGAGGAGGTTCCCGAAACCTTGGCGGGAAGGCCAACTGTGCCTCCTCCGGAAGGAAGGGCGGCCGGCGGACTCCCCCTCGGCTTACCGGCCCATCGTCTTGCTTGACGAGGCCGGTAAGATGTTCGAGGGGATTATCGCCGCCCGCCTGAAGCGCCATCTGCGGGACGTGGGACCGGACCTGTCGGACGCCCAGTTCGGTTTTCGAGGTGGGCGTTCGACAGTGGACGCCCTGGCCCGTCTAAAGGGCCAGGTGACAGAGGCGGTAGGAATGGGGGATGGAGTGTTGGCTGTGTCATTCGACATTGCCAATGCCTTCAACTCCATCCCCCACTCCACCATCCTGGAGGCGCTCCGGTTCCACGGTGTGCCCCTGTACTTGCGGGGCCTCCTGGCCAGCTACTTGGAGGACCGTGCCGTCCTCCTCGTGGACGGGGCTGGCCAGGTCCGGCGGTATGGCGTGGAAACCGGCGTTCCACAGGGGTCCGTTCTAGGGCCTCTTCTGTGGAACGTCGGTTATGACTGGCTCCTGCGGGGAACCCTCCTACGAGGCACGAGTGTCATCTGCTACGCGGATGACACTCTCCTCACTTCCCGCGGGAGCACCTTCCGGGAGGCGGCCAGTTTGGCATCGGCGGGCGGATCCTTAGTGGCGGGGAGGATCCGCCGCCTGGGCTTGAGGGTGGCGCTGCACAAAACGGAGGCCGTGTTCTTTCACGGCCCCCGGCAGCGCCCCCCACCCGACGCCCACATATTTGTGGAGGGAGTGAGGGTCGGGGTTGAGGCCCAGATGAAGTATCTGGGCCTCATTGTGGACAGCAGGCTGCGCTTCGGCCCGCATTTCAGCGGGCTGTCGACGCGCCTGCTGAAGGCTGCGAACGCCCTCTCATGGCTCATGCCGAACATGGGAGGGCCGAGCAGTCGTTGCCGGCGGTTATACGCCGGCATACTGCGGAGCATGGCCCTATATGGGGCCCCCATTTGGGCGGACTCCCTCCATAGGAGGGAGAACGTCACCGCTCTTCGGGCGCCCCAAAGGGCCATCGCCCAGCGGGCAGCGCGGGCCTACCGATCGGTAGGTTTCGCTTCGGCATGCGCTCTGGCGAGCACCCCGCCTTGGGAGCTCGAGGCCTGGGTGCTCGCCAGAGTGTACGAGTGGACGGCGGGGCGCAGGGCGCTGGGCGAGCGTCCGGCCCCGGAGTTGAGGGAGGCCGTCCGCCGGGAGGCGAGGGACGCCATCGTCCAACATTGGACGCGCGACCTCGCCTCCGCGGTGTTCGGCCGTCGCACCCTCGACGCCATCGGGCCGGTCCTGAAGGACTGGCTCGACAGGCGTCACGGGTTCCTCTCCTTCCGTCTGGTGCAGGTACTCTCCGGTCACGGCTGCTTCGGCAGGTACCTGCACCGGATAGGACGAGAGTCCATCGCCGCCCAGGCCTCGTCGCTCCCCACCATCGCTCTGACGATGGCGGGCAGCGAAAGGTTCCCTCCTACCGCCGCGACAAGACTGCGACGCGGCACGGCCCACGACGGGCACACCGCGAGCCGTGACCGGAGAGTACCTGCACCGGATAGGACGAGAGGAAACGCCGTCGTGCCACGGTTGCGGCGCGGCGGAGGACACGGCGGACCACACCCTCGCGGTGTGCCCGTCGTGGGCCGTGCCGCGCCGCGATCTTGTCGCGGCGGTAGGAGGGGACCTCTCGCTGCCCGCCGTCGTCAGAGCGATGGTGGGGAGCGAGGGGGCCTGGGCGGCGATGGCCTCCTTCTGCGAGGTCGTGATGTCGCAGAAGGAGGCCGCGGAGCGGGAGCGAGAGGAGGATCCCCTCGCTCCGGCGCTCCGTAGGCGGCGTAGGGGCAGGAGAAGGCGGGATTTCGCCCGCCTTCTCCCGCCCTGAGGTGAGCGGCGGGCGTGAGGCACGGGGGTGCCCGCGCCCGCCCTGCACCGCTCACCACGCGGGAGCCACGGCCCCTCTTTAAGAGGGGCAAATGAGGGCCCGCCTTCTCAGGCGGGTTTCGCCGGCGGGGGAGAGGTAGCTGAGGCTGTGCTAGTTTCCCACTCCCCCGCCACTATGGCGATGCCGGAGTTGCGCTGGGGTTTTTAGTGGGTATACCGGGAGGCTCTCTCCCGGGGAGTCCCACATACCCCTCCCGTCCTCCGACGGGTGGGGATGCGTAATTGACATTTTCCCCAGCGAGAACAAAAAAAAAAAAAGGAACGGACGCTGTCAGTGTCATCTGACGGGGTCCCTTAGGGTGACACTTTCGGCTGTCATCTGTTGGTGTTAGCTGACTTTGACGGCTGGGGTATTGCTTGTCGGTGGTAGGTTTTTGTGGTAGATTTAGTAGGTTTCTGGGGTAAGTTTAGTATTTTCAGTGGTAGGTTTGGTAGGTTTCTGGGGTAGGTTTAGCAGTGTTTAGTGGTAGGTTTGGTAGGTTTCGGTGATAGGTTTAGCAGTTTTCAGTGGTAGGTTTAGTAGTTTTTGTCAAGTAGGTTTAATAAGTTAGGGATGGCGGACGATGATGATGGCGAGTCTTTTAGGGAGACCCAGTCATCCATAGAGGCAGTGCTGGATGAGGAAATGACTAAGCGGGAGGAGAAACTGAGGTGTCTGGAGGAGCTACGGCAGGGCATAGCCTTTGCGCCGCGGAGATCCCTGATGCGCACTCCTCCATCTAGCTTCAGTGCGGCTATGGAGGCGGCGCCACCGGCGTCGGGGGCACCAGCATTATCGGGGAAGAGAGCACTATCTTCTTCGGGCCCCCCATGTTGGGAAGCAACGTTGATAGCGCGCCTGCTGCTCCCATCAGCTTGGGCGCCAGCCACCGGAAGTGGGGTCCGAATTCCCACCGGCTTTCGAGCACCAATCCCAGGTACTTCATGGTGAACTCGACAGCTATCCGGGCCCCACTAACCACGATATGTGATCCCTGTGGGCAAACCTAGTCCATGCAATCCTGACATTAATCCAATGGACAAACCTAGTCCACGCAATCCGGACATTAATCTAGTGGACAAATCTAGTCCACTCAATCCTAGCAATACTCCAGTGAACAGGTATAGTCCACGCAATTTTAACAATAATCCAGTGAACATACATAGTTACTGTATCTGATCTGTGTCTTAAAATATATTTTATTCTATAAACCACACCCTCATAATTATTCTGTTCATAAAAATATTCATTCTATATATCTAGGTACCCAAATTACATACAGTTTCCGGTAGTTATCACGATCCAACAATATTAAGGAGTAGCCTTAACCAAATATTATTTTATTATTATTAAAACTTAACAAAGTAGATTATACCATTGTCAAGGAGTTGCCATGACCGAACGCTGCCCATTCATGATTAGAAACTGTACGAACTTATACATTCAAAACTTCAACGTTGGTATATTATCACCAAAACACCATGAGGGAGTTGCCCTCACCCAAAGAGATTTAAGATAAATAGAGTGGGCAATGTGTCAAAATCGCATAGAAAAACTGTGATCCCATGGCCCAGTTCCGCCATCTAGTACAATATAGCAAAATTAGATCGACCATTGGAGACATCAAATAGTAAAACTGAAATAAGTTTACATAAAATATATTCAGCTATTGCGCGGTAGGTGGCCAGTGTGGTCTATGTTGCCAGATCCGATTTAATACCCTAGTATAGTTCAAATCGGGTAAATAAATATGGAAAAGTAAACAAATTAAGTGAAACTTGTCTTGTACAGAGATCAAAAACTGTTTTAGAATTTTATTAGCTACTATTCATTTTCCGTGACACCGTCTATTGGCATTTTAGATGTGTTATGCTTACGAATTATTTTAATACTCAGTTTATTGCGATTTTTTACTATAATAGACTTTTTAGGCCATAAAGCGCATTTTGTTTTGAAATTTTTGTTTGCATTTCGTTTTTACCAAAATGATTCTTTTCTACACGTTTGTTTGCAAATATTTTTAAATGGCAATGCAAAAAACTGTGGTAGGGCTTGTATCATTTCGATATAAAATTATCGATAATATTCAAAGAAGTTACTACGACGATGTTTATTCGTATTATGATAGCTTGAAACAAAAAATTACGTAGCAGAAAAATTATAGATATGTTCAATGTTTACAAGTTTCTATTTATATAAATCTTTTAATATAACGGGCGTTAAAGTTTAAATTTACCGATTAATACTGAAAATCTAAATAATTGTTTATTTTTTCATTTTTAATTAACACATTTAATCAATATAGTTACCAGTATTATGTATACATTGCTGCCTTCTAATAGGAAAGTCGTTTATACCTTTGCGATAGAATTCTGAGGATCTAGATTGCACAAACTGTGTGAAAGCAGAACTGTCTAATGTGTGAATTAATTGTCCAAATCACGACGAAAATGGTAGTCTGCTGGAGCAAGATCTGGCGAACTAGTTCCGTACCATTCATAATTATCTTTTAAAATGGGAGCCTTCAATATTTATTTTATTTTTAATTTGAATATATAACCAAATATTCTGTGAACCTTTTAAGCGTCTATCTGTTTCTGTTATTAATATGGAGCAAAAAATCATGTTTGTTGTATGGGAAAATATTTTATTTAAAATAAATAATATTTTATTTTTTTTATTTTTAGCGCTTGTCATAGCGGCAACAGAAAAACTAACATAATTTCTAGAAATTTCAACTGTCTAGCTATTACGGTTCATGAGATACAGCCTGGTGACAGAGGGACAGACGAATAGTGAAGTCCCATGAATAGGGTTCGTTTTACCTTTTAGGTACGGAATCTTAAAAATCACAAAGTAGCTTGCAATCATTGTAAGAATGTATCAGTGTAAAATCAGTGTAAAATATGTACGTACCTACATATTTTATAAATATATTTCATTATAAATAAGTTATCTAATTTATGTACTTATCCACTTAACCATAAATATTATCCCAATTTTTACGACTAAGTGGAAAAGTTCTGAAATTAAAAACTTACTAATTCATTACTAGTACAAGGTACCGATCCTTTTTTTTTTAATTTGATCGACAAATCTTCTTTCTTTAAAAAGTAGATATCTTCACTTTTAAAATGCTTTGAGCATAATTTCGACGAAGTAGACGGAAGCCAATTTTCTTCTCTACGGTCTATCTGGACAAATCGTATACACTTTTCCCGTACAACATAATTTTTATTCGAAAACCTAAAATAACATAAAACCTATTCAATTTTGTTCATTAATATTAAGATCATGTTCAAATAGAGTTACTAATAAATAAACTTGAAATATAGTAATATTTTAAGTTTATTTAGCTATATTTTAAATGTCAATAAAATATAGCTATATGTTTTCAACTTAATAAGTATTATCGATAACTAAATCGATAAACAACATTACTACATCTCTACATGAAAATAGTAAAACTATTCAACAATAGAGGGCGCTTATTACAATAATAAAAAAGTTTCTAGAACTATTTAAGAATTTTTTAAAATTTTAATTACAGACTAAATATAAATAATTCATACAAAAACATTCCGTAGTTAGGTCCAGTCATTTTACCATAACGAGATATACAGTAACGCAAAGCGCAACAGGGCATATTTCCTTAGAAAATGTTTATTCTTGGTGGACACATGTTACGTCTTGACGCGGACACTAGACTGAGCGACTTTTAACCAAGTCGACAAAAGTATTGGCTTACAATTTTGTTCGTGATGTCCTGTCTATTGTAAATATAATTTTAATGTCTTTGCCCTCACCAGATGAATCAACAACAATTAAACCACCTATTCTATTTGGTTTACGTAAAATTAATATTTTAAATACTACCATATATATACTACCATATATCGTTATTTCAAACCATGCCAGTTTGAAATAACGATAAATAATCATTTTTTTTTTATAATAAAGGAATGAATATTGCTTGTACATACCTTTATTTTATGGGCTGAATCCTCCTCTCACTTCTAAGATTTCAATAAAACTGCAGCTTGGACAGATCAATATAATAATTTTATTGAGAAGGTCGAGGCTTTTTGCGAAGACTCTCCACGACCGAGAGGTATGCAGTCTCAGAGAACATTTTTTAAATACCGTAGTAGGTATGCATCATGATGTGGTCACAGTAGACAGGGGGCTTACTCCGCTATCCATGGCGAAAGAGAACTGGCACAAGCTTATAATACTTACCACAGATGACCGCAAGATGATATGGCAAAGCAAGGAACTTCACGGGCGATTTTATCGGACTCTTCATGAGCGCACAACGCACTTCTTCTCATCAACGCACAGCCTAAACCTCTAGGTCTAGAGGATGGAAATTTTGCACGTACTAACATGTGAATGTGCAAAATTTGAATTTGATCATTTTGTGTGAACTCCTGGGATACAGGCCTCCTCTTGGTGAGAGGGAGTGAGCCATAATCTACCACGCGGGCTCACTGTGGGTTGTTAGATGTGACATGTCTTCGAAGTTTTGCTTCTAAAACATGCCGGTTTCCTCACGATGTTTTCCTTCACCATTTTGAGGGCAGCAGTGATAAAATAATTTACACATAAGTAGAGCGCCATAATTTATTTCATGACCATGGATTATTTCATTCTTCAGTCGAATACATAAATGAATTTTAACTACGTAACTTATTTTTTTTTTGTCACTGGGGAAATGACAATTACGCATCCCCGCCCGTCGGGGGACGGGAGGGGTATGTGGGACTCCCCGGAAGATAACCTCCCGGTATACCCACTAAAAACCCCAGCGGTACTCCGGCGTCACCTTGGTGGCGGGGGACTGGGAAAACGCGGAGCCTTGGCTACCAGCCCCCCACCGGCGGAATGCCCGCCTAATACCGCGGGCCCTCATTTGCCCCTCCCAGGGAGGGGCCGTGGCTCCCATGTGGTGAGCGGTGCAAGGCGGGCGTGGGCACCCCGTGCCTCACGCCCGCCGCTCACTTCAGGGAGGGAGAAAGCGGACGAAATCCCGCCTTCTCCTACCCCTACGCCGCCTGCGGAGCGCTGTAGCGAGGGGATCCTCCTCTCGCTCGCGCTCCGCGGCCTCCTTCTGTGACATCACGACCTCGCAGAAGGAGGCCATCGCCGCCCAGGCCTCGTCGCTCCCCACCATCGCTCTGACGATGGCGGGCAGCGAAAGGTTCCCTCCTACCGCCGCGACAAGACTGCGACGCGGCACGGCCCACGACGGGCACACCGCGAGGGTGTGTTTTGCCGCGCCGCAACCGTGGCACGACGGTGTCTCCTCTCGTCCTATCCGGTGCAGGTACCTGCCGAAGCAGCCGTGACCGGAGAGTACCTGCACCGGATAGGACGAGAGGAAACGCCGTCGTGCCACGGTTGCGGCGCGGCGGAGGACACGGCGGACCACACCCTCGCGGTGTGCCCGTCGTGGGCCGTGCCGCGCCGCGATCTTGTCGCGGCGGTAGGAGGGGACCTCTCGCTGCCCGCCGTCGTCAGAGCGATGGTGGGGAGCGAGGGGGCCTGGGCGGCGATGGCCTCCTTCTGCGAGGTCGTGATGTCGCAGAAGGAGGCCGCGGAGCGGGAGCGAGAGGAGGATCCCCTCGCTCCGGCGCTCCGTAGGCGGCGTAGGGGCAGGAGAAGGCGGGATTTCGCCCGCCTTCTCCCGCCCTGAGGTGAGCGGCGGGCGTGAGGCACGGGGGTGCCCGCGCCCGCCCTGCACCGCTCACCACGCGGGAGCCACGGCCCCTCTTTAAGAGGGGCAAATGAGGGCCCGCCTTCTTAGGCGGGTTTCGCCGGCGGGGGAGAGGTAGCTGAGGCTGTGCTAGTTTCCCACTCCCCCGCCACTATGGCGATGCGGGAGTCCCACATACCCCTCCCGTCCTCCGACGGGTGGGGATGCGTAATTGACATTTTCCCCAGCGAGAACAAAAAAAAAAAAAGGAACGGACGCTGTCAGTGTCATCTGACGGGGTCCCTTAGGGTGACACTTTCGGCTGTCATCTGTTGGTGTTAGCTGACTTTGACGGCTGGGGTGTTGCTTGTCGGTGGTAGGTTTTTGTGGTAGATTTAGTAGGTTTCTGGGGTAAGTTTAGTATTTTCAGTGGTAGGTTTGGTAGGTTTCTGGGGTAGGTTTAGCAGTGTTTAGTGGTAGGTTTGGTAGGTTTCGGTGATAGGTTTAGCAGTTTTCAGTGGTAGGTTTAGTAGTTTTTGTCAAGTAGGTTTAATAAGTTAGGGATGGCGGACGATGATGATGGCGAGTCTTTTAGGGAGACCCAGTCATCCATAGAGGCAGTGCTGGATGAGGAAATGACTAAGCGGGAGGAGAAACTGAGGTGTCTGGAGGAACTACGGCATGGCATAGCCTTTGCGCCGCGGAGATCCCTGATGCGCACTCCTCCATCTAGCTTCAGTGCGGCTATGGAGGCGGCGCCACCGGCGTCGGGGGCACCAGCATTATCGGGGAAGAGAGCACTATCTTCTTCGGGCCCCCCATGTTGGGAAGCAACGTTGATAGCGCGCCTGCTGCTCCCATCAGCTTGGGCGCCAGCCACCGGAAGTGGGGTCCGAATTCCCACCGGCTTTCGAGCACCAATCCCAGGTACTTCATGGTGAACTCGACAGCTATCCGGGCCCCACTAACCACGATATGTGATCCCTGTGGGCAAACCTAGTCCATGCAATCCTGACATTAATCCAATGGACAAACCTAGTCCACGCAATCCGGACATTAATCTAGTGGACAAATCTAGTCCACTCAATCCTAGCAATACTCCAGTGAACAGGTATAGTCCACGCAATTTTAACAATAATCCAGTGAACATACATAGTTACTGTATCTGATCTGTGTCTTAAAATATATTTTATTCTATAAACCACACCCTCATAATTATTCTGTTCATAAAAATATTCATTCTATATATCTAGGTACCCAAATTACATACAGTTTCCGGTAGTTATCACGATCCAACAATATTAAGGAGTAGCCTTAACCAAATATTATTTTATTATTATTAAAACTTAACAAAGTAGATTATACCATTGTCAAGGAGTTGCCATGACCGAACGCTGCCCATTCATGATTAGAAACTGTACGAACTTATACATTCAAAACTTCAACGTTGGTATATTATCACAAAAACACCATGAGGGAGTTGCCCTCACCAGATGAATCAACAACAATTAAACCACCTATTCTATTTGGTTTACGTAAAATTAATATTTTAAATACTACCATATATATACTACCATATATCGTTATTTCAAACCATGCCAGTTTGAAATAACGATAAATAATCATTTTTTTTTTTATAATAAAGGAATGAATATTGCTTGTACATACCTTTATTTTATGGGCTGAATCCTCCTCTCACTTCTAAGATTTCAATAAAACTGCAGCTTGGACAGATCAATATAATAATTTTATTGAGAAGGTCGAGGCTTTTTGCGAAGACTCTCCACGACCGAGAGGTATGCAGTCTCAGAGAACATTTTTTAAATACCGTAGTAGGTATGCATCATGATGTGGTCACAGTAGACAGGGGGCTTACTCCGCTATCCATGGCGAAAGAGAACTGGCACAAGCTTATAATACTTACCACAGATGACCGCAAGATGATATGGCAAAGCAAGGAACTTCACGGGCGATTTTATCGGACTCTTCATGAGCGCACAACGCACTTCTTCTCATCAACGCACAGCCTAAACCTCTAGGTCTAGAGGATGGAAATTTTGCACGTACTAACATGTGAATGTGCAAAATTTGAATTTGATCATTTTGTGTGAACTCCTGGGATACAGGCCTCCTCTTGGTGAGAGGGAGTGAGCCATAATCTACCACGCGGGCTCACTGTGGGTTGTTAGATGTGACATGTCTTCGAAGTTTTGCTTCTAAAACATGCCGGTTTCCTCACGATGTTTTCCTTCACCATTTTGAGGGCAGCAGTGATAAAATAATTTACACATAAGTAGAGCGCCATAATTTATTTCATGACCATGGATTATTTCATTCTTCAGTCGAATACATAAATGAATTTTAACTACGTAACTTATTTTTTTTTGTCACTGGGGAAATGACAATTACGCATCCCCGCCCGTCGGGGGACGGGAGGGGTATGTGGGACTCCCCGGAAGATAACCTCCCGGTATACCCACTAAAAACCCCAGCGGTACTCCGGCGTCACCTTGGTGGCGGGGGACTGGGAAAACGCGGAGCCTTGGCTACCAGCCCCCCACCGGCGGAATGCCCGCCTAATACCGCGGGCCCTCATTTGCCCCTCCCAGGGAGGGGCCGTGGCTCCCATGTGGTGAGCGGTGCAAGGCGGGCGTGGGCACCCCGTGCCTCACGCCCGCCGCTCACTTCAGGGAGGGAGAAAGCGGACGAAATCCCGCCTTCTCCTACCCCTACGCCGCCTGCGGAGCGCTGTAGCGAGGGGATCCTCCTCTCGCTCGCGCTCCGCGGCCTCCTTCTGTGACATCACGACCTCGCAGAAGGAGGCCATCGCCGCCCAGGCCTCGTCGCTCCCCACCATCGCTCTGACGATGGCGGGCAGCGAAAGGTTCCCTCCTACCGCCGCGACAAGACTGCGACGCGGCACGGCCCACGACGGGCACACCGCGAGGGTGTGTTTTGCCGCGCCGCAACCGTGGCACGACGGTGTCTCCTCTCGTCCTATCCGGTGCAGGTACCTACCGAAGCAGCCGTGACCGCAGAATACCTGAACCAGACGGAAGGAGAGAAACCCGTGACGCCTGTCGAGCCAGTCCTTCAGGACCGGCCCGATGGCATCGAGGGTACGGTGGCCGAATACCGCGGAGGCGAGGTCCCTCAACTCTAGGACCGGACGCTCTTCCAGCGCCCTGCGCCCCGGCGTCCACTCGTACACTCTGGCGAGCAACCACGCTTCGAGCTCCCAAGGCGGGGTAGGCGTCAGTTGGGCGGCGCTGCCGGGGGCCGTGAAAGAACACGACCTCCGTTTTGTGCAGCGCCACCCTCAAGCCCAGGCGGCGGATCCTTCCCGCCACTAAGGATCCGCCCGCCGATGCCAAACTGGCTGGAAGGTGCTCCCGCGGGAAGTGAGGAGAGTGTCATCCGCGTAGCAGATGACATTCGTGCTTCGAAGGAGGGTTCCCCGCAGGAGCCAGTCATACCTGACGTTCCACAGAAGAGGTCCTAGAACGGACCCCTGTGGAACGCCGGTTCCGACAGCGTATCGCCGGAGCTGGCCAGCTCCGTCTACGAGGAGGACAGCACGGTCCTCCAAGTAACTGGCCAGGAGGCCCCGCAAGTACAGGGGCACTCCGTGGAACCGGAGCGCTTCCAGGATAGTGGAGTGGGGGATGGAATTGAAGGCGTTGGCAATGTCGAATGACACAGCCAACACTCCTTCCCCCACTCCCACCGCCTCTGTCACCTGGCCCATGAGACGGGCCAGGGCGTCCACTGTCGAACGACCAGCTCGAAATCCGAACTGGGCGTCCGACAGGTCCGGTCCCACGTTCCGCAGATGCCGCTTGAGACGGCCGGCGATGATCCTCTCGAACATCTTACCGGCCTCATCGAGCAAGACGATGGGCCGGTATGCCGATTGGGAATCCGCCGGCCGTCCCTCCTTCCGGAGGAGGCATAATTGGCCTTCTCGCCAAGGTTTTGGGAACCTCCCCGACGCGAAGCACGCGTTGAAGAGGTCCCGAAATTTTCCCTCCATCTCGATGGCCGCGATTGCCACCACCCGAGCGGGAACGCCGTCCGGGCCAGGAGCCGTCCTTTTGACGCGGAGACGAAGAGTCGCCGCGCCGAATTCCACCAAACTCCCAACACAACAACATTTGGCGCATCGTACCCGGCACACATCGCAACACAACTGCTCACACCCGTCCTCCGTACGGCTTCACCAGACATCATGCCGGAACACGACAAATCGCTTCAAATCGCGGCAAGGCTTTGTCTGGTGGGTGGTAACTTCTGCCGGCGGCCGATGTTATGGCCTACCACCGAGAAAATATTAGATAGATATTTCAATGTTCTTTATAAATTTATTCACTGAATGCACTTTTTACTACATAAATCACGCACTTTTATTTAGTAAACAGCACTATAAATAATTTTAAAAGTCCAATGAAATGTGAGCGTGACACTCAGCTTGACTTTCCCGCCAAAACCTTTTTATCCAGCTGAAGGTATTGCCATAATTTGGATGAGTAATTACTACTATTCGTTATAACTGTATCTGTGGAGTAAATACGCAGTTAACCAGAACCTATATTTACTTGATTATAATATTAGCAATTAAAAAAACCGGCCAAGTGCGTGTCGGACTCACGCACAAAGGGTTCCGTACCAGTGATTTATGAAATTAAAGGATATAAGTTATTTGTATGAAAGATTACGCGGTAATAAGTGGTTTACGGTTTACGAGGTGGCGCAGCGGTCAACACGCCTGCCTGCAACGTGGAGGCCCCGGGTTCGATTCCCGGCCAGGTCAGGATGGAAATAGTATATTTCATTACAAGTGCGGAAAGCCTGTCATTACAACGAGTTCCGACAAATGTCGACCCGAGCCAAGGCGCAGCCGAAGGTGAGGGTTGACAGTCGGAACAAGTTGCAATGACGGTTCCGCACGTGTACTGAACAACTATTTTTAATACAGTTGCGAAAAAATTAAGCAATTTATTAAAATAATAAAAACACAATAAACTCGCAAAGAAAATTTTTGAAAAATGGCGCAAACCGTAAAAGAATATAAGCAGAGATTTTTTTTTCTTCACCCATTCGATTAGGCAAAGGGAACTATACAGCCAAGTCTTCAGTAGAATTTTTTTATTGATATGAAATGAAAATGAAATGAGATGAAATTAAATAAAACCTAACCTAACTCATTGAATTAAATCATTAAATCTGATATTGAAACAAATTAGTAGCTTCTTTTTAGAATTATTTGCATGAATCATAAAAACTTCTATGATTTTTTTAAAGTAAAAACTTCATGGTTGTTTTTTTTTTATTTTTAATAGACAATATTTTGACAGTTGGGAAAGAGAACGCACTAGTTCGGAAAAGGTAAAGAAAAAGCACGAATGTGTAATAGCCCACTTTCCGAACGCTATACGTCCCTGTAATACACCACTTTTTGAGCAACTGTATTAAAAACGATCTTTTCCTGATTGGCCTGGACCTTGGTTGTTTATCTATATATGTATCTATTATAAATATAGTATCGTTGAGTTAGTATCCCATAACACAAGTCTCGAACTTACTTTGGGGCTAGCTCAATCTGTGTGATTTGTCCGTATATATGTATGTACATGTGCAATTACTAGATCTCGTTCAAAACATTTTTCGTTGGTAGTTTTCATAGTAATATATCATATGATTTTTTTTAGATTTTTCATTTTTATTATTTTAGAAGTTAGAGGGGGGGGGGGGCGAACTTTTTTCCACTTTAGAAGCGTCTATCATGCAAACTATTCGGTTTAGAAAAAAAATATTTTAGAAACCTCGATATAATTTTTGAAGACACCTATCCATAGATACCACACATGTGTTTGATGACAAAAAAAAAGGGTTCCGTTTTTTGCCATTTGGCTACGGAACCCTAAAAACAATATAAAAATACTAATATAAACGAATGTAGGTATCAGTGGCGAAGGGTGAAATTTTGACAAAGGGAAGCCGGTCCAAAAAAATAAACACTTATACACTTACCTACTGCAGGATATCTTGGAGGAGGTCTTCAGATAAGAATAATATCAAAAGCCCCACCTTCACCATACAAAAAAGGACTGATGATTTGATAACAGTGTCTTTCAAGTATGATAAAAGCGGCTTTGAGAAAAGCCTTTTTCGACGTGCATCTCCATACCACACATGCATGCTTGTTAGTAAGTACTAAGTTAAGTACCTATTGTTTTCCTTTCTTGTAGTGGCGTGGTTTCTTTGTCTATTTCTAATAGAGGAGAGGAGAGAACTACAAGCCGCTTGGCATTAGCCTATATTTATCAAGTTTTACCGACGGTTAGCGAGCATTAGAAAGAGATGGTCTGACACGCTCTGTCTCTTTTCGCCTCATAGTAAAACGTTGACCGAGGTAAGCTGAAATTCGTCGGGTTCCTTGTACGAAAAATTGAAGCGCTGATTAATTTACGACTATAAAATGAAATGTGATACTTAGGGTATTGCTAAAAATTACGATTGCTATTGTAAATCGCGCCGGCATTTGATTAATAATACTTTGTTAATTAAATAGAATGTAAATAGTTTTGTATGAATATGGAACTGATTTTTGAAAGGTAACCCGGTGGGAATCGGCTTGTATGGACCCTTCGCCACTGGTAGGTATATGACTTATTATTTTTTATGCTCACATCAATTAAATTTGACGCTTGCTCTGACCGCGTTCTCTTCAAATAAGGTTTTATTTTCGTTCGACTTTATTGTCCTTGCAATAGAGTCTTCTTTTAAACAAGAGACTTATGCAAGTACTCAATCCACTTTATATATAAGTTCCTTGATATAAAACAAAAACTATTTACAATCCAGTACATTGTAATGTGGTGTACCCAGGTCGGTGTGCGCACAGAGCGTGGCGCCGCACCTGCGCTACTTGCGCGCCGTTGGTATCCGCTGCGTGTCGTCGGCGCGGGCGTCCCGCCTGCAGCGCGTCTACTCCGCGGGCGCGCTCGCCTCGACCTCCACCTACGTACTGCTGCAGCTGATATATGCTTACCAGGCCAGTTTCTAAATTAATCACAAGCACAACATCCATTAAATTATACTTCATTAAAAAAAATCCTTGGCTGGTTGAGGGGTCAAAATCACATAACTATTAAAATAGCCACATTGAAAAAGAAATGTTTAGAACAACTGACTATACAAGTACATTTTTATTTTACTAAATAGCCTATGAGTTCAGCGGCTTTCTTCAAAGGGACAGAAGTCGCCATCAAAAGCTACCACGGCGCACGTATCTACTTAAGTCTGTACCCCGCCGCCTGCTGCGGCCGCTGCCGTCACCCTGCTAATCTTTTCCATAATCTATTGGTGTGTCCAGATAGGGTACACAAGGAGCGCGGCAGCTACGGGCGGCATTTGCGGGACACAAATTTGCCACGCAACTTGTTTAGACCTTCTGCGCGGCAGTGCTGCGCGGCAAGTCCGACACATGACGCGCTCTTTATTTCATATTCAAACTAAAATTAAAGCGGCCGCGTGTGTTGTAGCTCCCCTTCATCATCATCACCCTCTACTCGTCCACTGCTGGACATAGGCCTCCTTCATGGCACGCCAACAAGCTCGATCCTGAGCAGTTCTCCGCCGGCCACTATCAGCCACCTTTAGGCTTTAAACTTATGGACTAGTCTGACCGTTAGTGTTCACGTCTCAGCTCCGTAAGTCATGACGGGTAGGACGCACTGGTTGAAGATTTTTGTCTTCAAATATTGGTGTATGGGTGACGAAAATACCCGACAAACTTTACCAAATGCTGCCCATCCCAGCTGGATCCTTCTATTTGCCTCCTTCTCGAAGTTGTTTTTCCCTAATTGCAACGTTTGCCTGAGGTATACATATTCTGAAACAACTTCGAGTTGCATAATTGCATAGAAGGCAAATATGCACATTCGCTCGTTTTACCAAAATGTGACCAGTTCGCGTTAAGATCTCGCCAGAGACACCACGTTCTCATTACCATTACCATTTTACCATATTTTACCAATAATTGTGTCTAAGTTTATATATTCATTACCATTTCTTGTTACTAAGTGATATAGTGATTTAATATAGCTATTTCGTTTATAATCTAAGACTTTAACTTTTACCATATCCTATTATCAGTAGAAGAGTGTGCTAGGTCACCATAGCGCCGAGCATTACTCTTTTCAGTTATATTCTTATAAGATTTAATTAAACACTTGTGTTTATTTTGTATAATCGTTTAATATATTCAGAAATACATACTGTCGTCCACACAGTTTTTTTTTTTTTTTATTAATTTATAAACCAGCGCTTGACCGCAATCCCGCCTGATGGTAAGCAGTGACGCAATCGTTGATGGTAAAGCGCACTAGTTTATTAAGAGCCTATTCACTCTAGCCTTGAAGACACTCAAATTGTATTCCGACGGAAACACCGCCGCCGGCAGATTGTTCCAGTCCCTCGATGTACGCGGTATAAAGGAGGAGGCGAAACGCTTCGTCCGGATCGTAGAGGTGTTAACAACATAAGGGTGGAAACTCGCCGAACATCCCCTTGTTAAGTTCCAATTAACCCTTAATACACAAATATAACTGTAAATCACTATGTACTAACTTAACCTAATTTTAATTACACATATTTGTACATCATGTAAATGTTGTTTACATCTTATAATTACGATGGGATAAACAAGTTGACGCCATTTCTTCTAGAGCTATTAAACTACTCCATATTTTCAAATCCCTTAGAGAATCGGCTGCTCCCGAAACGCTGAAGATGGTTTATTATGCTCTATGTCAATCTGTTATCGGATATTGCATAAGGGTATAGGGTGGAGCAAATAAAACCAGTCTTTTAAAGATTGAGAGAGCGCAGAGGGCCGTGCTGAAGGTGATGTCACGCAAACTTTTCACGCGACACTTTAAGCAACTTTTCACGTTGCCTTAAGCAGTTCCCGTCGTCTCCTCAGCCCTTCGCCGTTTGTCGGCCGCTAGGGGCGGGCGGAGGTTTTCCTCTGGGAGGCACCGGGAATGCGCCTCGAGTTGGGCTGTGACCATGCTCCCGCACTGGAGCATGCACATACGGACGATGCGCTCAAGGCACGACGCGCTCAGCTCATCATCCGCACGTGCCGGTCTCGGTGCCACTTCGGGAGCGGGATCGGTGGGCGAGTGTCGCTGCTGCTGCTCGCTCAGCGCAGCGACTTGTCGCCGGAGGTCCTCCAGATCATCACGGAGGCGGTTGTTCTCCTCCTGCAACTTCACGACCTCGTCTGAGGTCGTCGTGTTGAGGAGGGTGCCAACTGCCTCCCTGATGTCCGCGGCAGCCTCCTTGAGACCGCGAATGAAGGTACTCTTCAGGTTGCCAGATTTTGTGGCAACCTTAAGGACCAGGTCCACCCCGTCCAAGGCCAGCTGACTAAGGGCCACCGCTGACGGTCGCCCCCTTCCGCCGATAGAGCAGCGCGTCGCTCTCGAGCGCGTCGGGCCATTTCCAACACTTCATCGGCCGCGACGGCTTTGCGCTGCTCGATTAGCCTTCTTACTGGCTTAACTATTCTGCCAGAACGGGTTATGTATTGTTCTGTGGATTGAGTTCTAAACTTCTGGCTGTCGTCTTCTTCTCTCTCCTGCGACGAGTTGGATAGCATAGGAGAATATTTATGCCATAAGTGAATTCTATTCCTTCTATACCTAGGTCCATTACTGTCCTCAACGACATATGACCTATTGTTTGCTAATATAAGTTTGACGATAGCCTGTTCCAATTGTAATTAGGTTTTCTTTTAAAGTATACACGATCATTGGGATACAACAATGACATTGACTTGGTATTTCTATTGTAATACCTAGACTTATTTACATTATTTCTACTTATACCTAGTTTCTGACATGTGGGAAAACCTAATACTACACATTAAATCTGCGACTACAAACACTATATTTTCTACTGACATCTTGTTTTCAATAAATATGCTACATTTGATATTGACTTGACCCATGATGGAAATAGATTTACCATCAAATCCATTGACGTTCACCTGACATTTGACAAGTGTCATTTGAGTTTGACGTTTTAACTTATAATAAATTTGTTTCGACATTACATTGAGATCAAGCAGTTTTTACAGGAGAGTGTGTTGGTATTCTAGAAGCCTTACACTATATTAAATCGCATCAAATAACAAGGTCAGTAATTTTTTCAGATTCCCTTAGTAGTCTTCAGGCCCTTAAACAAAATCAATTTCATAGCAAAATTAATAGTAAAATCATTATGGATATTAAGAACTTGTTATTTGATTGCTACCAAAACGGCTTGGACGTTGAGATAACCTGGATCCCCGGTCATTCGGGTATTGCTGGCAATGAGTGCGCTGATTCGTTAGCAAAGTATGCCACATCGAATCCGGTTGATCAAAAGCACTACGTAGCGCATAACTATGATTTGCGGAATGGTGCCAGACCCAAGTTATTTAACTCGTGGACTGAAACATGGAAGGCGACTTCTAAAACCAAGGGCATCTACTACGCTGCCATACAGCCTGAGGTTCAGCGTAGGCCTTGGTTTTCAAAATGCCCTAAATTGTCGAAGAGAACTGTTTCCTCACTGTGTAGACTTCGACTTGGACATTGTTGTAGCCCAGTGTTCCTGAAAAAGATCCACGTCCGGGATAATTCCCGGTGTGAGTGCGGTCTTGAGGATGGTACTTTAGACCATATTTTCTTTTCTTGCTCCCGTAATAATAAATCTTTTGACCTCTATACAAAAATTCCCAAAATCAACATCCCTCTTCCAACTAATTTTCACACCCTACTTTCCCACTTTTCCCCTAAATTAATAAATCTTTTGGCCAAATTCCTAAACGAGAATGAATTAAAATTTTAATTGGTGCGTAGTTTGTGTGTAAATAGTCTGTATATAGTATAAACTAGTTTAATTGTTGTCTCATGTGTCCCTGTAAATTAGATTTTTTGTCTTACTAACCCATGTGTTTGTCCATGCAGCTATACTAACACCTACCACGAAGGGAAGAGTTCGACGGCCTGCCTTTACTTGCTGCCGTCACCACGTGACACTGGCAGAATAGTCGTAACCGGCTCAGTTGCCAAAGAAGGAAAAAAAAAAAAAAAAAGAGATCAACACCTGTGTCAATAATACAAATTATTTGTGAACTACCTACTTTTATATTTATGTTCCATGACTGTGAATAATGTTTATTTTCTGTTAAGTTGACTGCATCAATTTGCTGACTGTTTATGATAAACTGGGTTCTCGCCGCTGGTGTGTTTCTGACTACACGTGCGCTAGAATTTTGGTTGTATTTACGGTTATATTGTGTTTGTTGTGACTTGTGTTTGTGTTTTTGTGTTGTTACTAGGTGTCAGGTTTGTTATTGTTAATTTATCCCCTTTTTATTTTCTTTTTTTATCATAACCTCTAACACGTATATCAAAGAATATGGATAAAACCAAACCTCCGGACCCTCCGGATGGTATACCTTCAATCCCCCCATCAGGCTTCTCCCCTTCTAACCTAAGTCCCACCCCCAACCCATTAAGCCAGTCCCTAACCTTCACTTCTCTGACCAACATCTGAAAACGTCCCGGAAACAATGAGGATGTTCCTAATCGCCCTACTAAACAACCTAAATCCCATATAGGCCGAACTAGATACTCGGTCACTGATAAACGACCTTTCATTGTCCACGTTTCCCGTCTGAAAATGTATACTAACTCGGGATCTACTTTACATCCGGTAACATTTGGTCGCTTTTTAGCAAATTTAAATTTAAGTAATAGTATTGCCGTCAAGCGTGTGGGCCGAAACCGCGTATCCGTGGAATTTAAATCGCCTCAGGTTGCCAATGCCTTCTTGTCTAATAATGTTTTGGGCTCAAATCACTACGAAGCAACAATCCCATCTTTTAACATAACCCGCATGGGCGATGTCAGTGGTATACTCTACAGACTTCTCGGAGGATGAAGTCCTGGCGTATTTAAAAGTACCAGTTGACTGTGGACCTATAATTAAAGTTAGGAGGATAAATCGAAGGATTAATAAAGACAGTTTAATAGAATACAGGCCCACAGAAACTTGCGTCATCACATTTGATGGCCAAGTTCTACCTAACCGAATTTTCTGTTTCTACACATCCCTCACATTTGAGTAATATATTTACTCCACTATCCAATGCCGCAAGTGTTGCCGATTTGCCCATATAGAATCCCTGTGTCGCTCCAAACCCCGCTGCAGCAAGTGTAGCAATGATCACCCTGGTGTTGGTTGCAGCATTACTGAGAGTGAAGCCTTCTGGGTGTTGTGCTCACTTTGCTAAGAGCAATCCTGTCCGGAGTACAGCAGGCAGAGGACTATTAAAACCATCATGGCTGAGAAAGTGATTTGGTACGCTGAAGCAAGTAAAACAGTCCCTAATTCTACTCGTAGCTATGCTGACATTACGAAGTCACAAACCCAGTCATACCGCAAAACTGTGTTTCTTAAGCCAAAGACCCAAGCTTCTCTTTCCCTCTCCTATAATAAATCTGTACATCAGCAGCTTACTAGCACTCCTTTATCTTCTCAGCCTAATGGCTGTGCTCTCAATACTCAACCCACAAAATCTCCTGAAAATTTGTCCTCAATAATTGAACTTCTCAGTAAACTTCTTTTAACTTTAATGTCTTCTTCTAATAAAACTCAATTACCGTCCAACGTTGCCTCATCACTTATCAACTTTCTTCAATCTTACAACAATGCTTCAACTAGTGTTTCTTCAATGGAATGTGAGGAGCGGGCTGCATAAGAAGCACGAGCTCACATTCCTTTTAAACAAATTCAAACCCTTAGCTTGTTCTCTCGCTGAGACTTGGCTTGTTCCGAGTTTTAGTTTCCGCTTACCTTCGTTCAATATTCTCAGATGCGACCGATCTGATGGTTATGGCGGGTCGGCTCTCTGCATGAACAATCGTGTTCCACTTGTGGCTGTATCATTACCTTGTGTAGGGGGTGATATTAGCATTGTAGCCGGCAGGGTGGAGGGTATAACCCTCCTATCAGTGTTTATTGCTCATCCTCACCAAAGTTTACTCCCAGTCTTGAAGCGTACCCTGGAATACATAGGGGGCACTGTACTTGTTATGGGGGACTTCAACTGCCATCACTTCAGGTGGGGTTCTGAACGTTGAGACTCTTTTGGGGAAGGTTTAGTGGAAATCTTAGATGACCTTAACTTATGTATATTTCCGGTCAACATAAGAGTTGTGTTGACCTTACATTTTGTTCACTGGATATCGCATCGTCGTGTCACAGGGAGTGTACCAGTTTGTCACATGGAAGTGACTACTACCCAATTTTAATATCTTTGGCTGATAAATCATATTTAGAAAAATCGAGCCCTCCTCTCTTGAGGTATAATCTGTCTAACCCTGATTGGACGGAGTATTCCTCAATATTGGAGGACAAAATTAACTCTTCCAAATTTAGTTTCACAGGATTTTAACTGTTAGTCCCTTACAAGTGTCAAACTATTATAAAAACTTAATTTCTGCTATAACAGCCAGTGCTGACTCATGCTTTCCCCCTAAAAACTCTGCTCGTGGAAAAATTTCTTCTCCTCCATGGTGGGACCAGGAATGTACAAAAGCCATAAAGGAAAGGAACGATGCTGAAAGGGCCTACAATGGGGCGATGACTAGCGATAACATAATGACTTACAACAGGACCCTCGCTAAATCTAAAAGATTGTTACAAGGGAAGAAACGAGCCGGTTGGGTTAATTTTTGTGGTTCCTTATCCCATCCACCTCTTTATCGGTTGTATGGAAGAGGATTAACCGGTTTAGATCCGGGTGTATTCCTTTTAAACATTTTAAATTTTTGTTACATTAATGGCTGGGTGCCTGATCAGTGCAAAACTCAAATAATTATTCCCATCCTGAAACCAGGCAAAGCCCCTGATGACCCAAATAGCTTCAGAACAATCGCTATGTCATCAGTCCTTGCGAAAATTTTTGAACACGTTCTGAAAAACCGGTTAGAATTTTTAGTAGAATCAAGAGACTTACTTCCTAGGTGTCAATTTGGCTTTAGAAAGGGACTCAGTAACATGTACAGTGTTGGAGTTTTGGTATCAGATATTCGCACATCCTTTTCCAAAAATGAATCTGTAGTCGCCACCTTCTTAGACATTTCCTCTGCTTACGATAATGTCATTCTTCCCATTCTCAGGCAAAAACTGCAACAGCTGAGAATACCGGAAAGAATGCTACAGTGCATCTGCAGTCTACTTATGTCTAGGTCTTTGGTTTTGAGAGTCCCGGGGGAAGAATTTGACGCCAGGACGTCATGGAAGGGCTTACCACAAAGATCTGCTGACTTAAACTCATGCCTCAATAACGACTGTCAAATTCTTCATTATGCTGATGACCTATAAAGTCAGGTCATCAGCATACTGTCACCAATTACTCTATTAGCGACGCTGCAACATCTCTATGCATATCCCTGGATTCTCTAAACCAATGGCTGAATTATCACGGCCTGAGTCTGTCTGCCCCAAAAAGTGCTGTGGTAGTATTTTCTCGCCGGAGATGAATACCTCAAATTTCGGTAAGCGTCCAAGGGAATTGTGAAAATCTGTTACAACCTTATCAAGCGTATAGCGAGCAGCTAGTTTCTGTCTATTGGCCAAGGGATTTCTGAAATGGACTCGTTGATCAGGTGCATATAATTGCTCAGGCTCGCAATTTCTATTAGTTTTCTCGGTTATTTCAGTACGACGTTGAAGCGCGGTTTCATTAATAATTTCATATACTTTTAACATTCGCTTACGGTGATCTACTATATATTCCAGTAATAGGTGCTCCGTTATATCCATGTCTATAGGATCTCGCGGATCTAGATGACCAGTAATTATGTCTATTGGGCGATATTTAGTGAATTTGGAAAATACTCGATTTGTAAATTCTGGGCCATTATCCGTAATGTATCTAAGAGCCATACCATGGTGGGAAGAGAACATTAATAGAGCCTGATTCACACTAACAGCCGTTGCATCTCTCAAAGAATATGCTTGTGCATATTTCGAGAATGCATCGATAATTGTTAAGTACTTATTATTATCTACGCTAAATAGATCCAAGTGTACGACTTCAAAAGGCCTGGTAGGTGGTGGTACAATTTGAAACGGAGGTCTTACAGGATTACGGTCATATTTCGCTTGACCGCAAATAGGACAATCATTAATGAATTTTGTCACTTGGTCTTTCATTTTTGGCCAGAAAAAACGTTTAGACAAAGCTAAATAATATTCATTAATTCCTCTATGATTCGTCTTACCTTCATGATAGTTTTTAATGATTTCTTGTTGCTTTAGGTAATCCTTAACGTCTTCAATTTCCAATTTGGAAAGAACTAGGTTCATTGCTGAATTTTTGAAATATTTTTGTATGACCGGTATAATGTTATACATTTCAAGTGAGGGATTAATTAAGATCTCTGTTTTTATACGTGGTATAACGTATTCTTTTATAGCATCTATTACATCTTGTTCTATATTTGACTTGGAGATTTGTATGCAAGTTTTTGTATAACTCTCAAAAGGATGAGTTATGTGAGGTTTACTTTTAATATCGCCAACAACGTTGAATACGATTTGTCTACTAAATCTATTAAGGGGATCATCAGTAATAAGTACTTCTAGTATCGGGCTTTCTACATCGCTATGAACACTATCGGTTCTTGAATCAATACTTTTGGTTCTTTCTGAATTAGATTTGTCTAAGGTGTTAACAACAATAGAACTAGATTCTTCATTATGGATTTCTATTCGTGATAGAGCGTCGGCGTTGGAATTAATTTTCCCTGGTTTATATACTACTGTATAATCATATTCACTTAGGCGTAGTCTCCAACGTGTTAAGCGGGAATTGGGTTCTTTAATATTCATTACCCATTGCAAAGGCTGATGATCTGTAATGATTTTAAACTTCCTACCAAAAAGATAGGGCCGAAAATATTTCGTTGCCCATATAATAGCGAGTAGTTCCTTTTCTATTGTACAGTAATTTATTTCACTGGTATTAAGTGTTCTCGTATGCTATTGGTTTATCTGGTCCAATGGGACCTTGAGAAAGAACGGCTCCAATTGCTAAATTCGAAGCATCTGTCGTGAGTATAAATTCTTTTGAAAAGTCCGGATACTGTAGGATCGGGTCACTGACAAGTAGAGTTTTACATTTTTCAAAGCATTGGCTAAAAAATTTATCTTGAACAGTTTTGGAGCCTTTCTTCGGGCATTGGGCCAGAAGCTTGGTTATTTTAGCAAAGTCTGGTATGAACTTCCTATAATAACCAAGCAATCCTAGAAAAGTTTTCTTTCTGTACGGGTATTAGGCAAGGGGTATCTTTTAATTGCCGATATTTTGTCAGGATTAGGCTTAATACCATCCTTGCTAATGACATGCCCAAGATACGCAGTTTCTAATTTTAGAAATTCTGACTTATCCATTTGTATTTTAAAATTGGACTCGCGTAATTTCTTAAACACTTTTTCTAGGTTAACTATGTGCTCCTGAATAAAATTTTGAAATACTAGACAAATAGTATTCTGGAGCTCTCTCAACACATTGTCCATAACTCTCTGGAAAGTTGATGGACTATTTTTAAGGCCCATAGGCATCCGTAAAAATTCAAGATGGCCATATTTTTTTTTTTTTTAATAAAATATAAACCAGCGCTTGACCGCAATCCCGCCTGATGGTAAGCAGTGACGCAATCGTTGATGGTAAAGCGCACTAGTTTATTAAGAGCCTATTCACTCTAGCCTTGAAGACACTCAAATTGTAGTCCGACGGAAACACCGCCGCCGGCAGATTGTTCCAGTCCCTCGATGTACGCGGTATAAAGGAGGAGGCGAAACGCTTCGTCCGGATTGTAGAGGTGTTAACAACATAAGGGTGGAAACTTGCCGTACGACGGGTCGTCCGATGGTGGAACGGAGATGGGGGAATTAAATCGTGCAATTCCCTCGCACACTCCCCAAAATGTATCCTATAGAACACCGAAAGGCTGGCTACTCTACGCCTGTGCTCTACTAGGCTTTGGAGACCAACTCGAGTTAAATCAAGGTCACCAATCAGCCTCTTCGCACGCCTCTCCACTGAATCCAAAGTGGCCAGGTGACACTTAGCAGCACCAGCCCAAATGTGGCTGCAGAACACACGAACGGACGTGTGCTTTGTACAACATTAGAAGCTGCCCTGGTGTGAAGTACTGCCGGACCTTTGCGATAACGCCAAGTTTTCTGGCAGCCACCTTGGCCTTGGACTCAATGAACCGCCCAAAGTTTAGGTTCGAGGAAATCTCAACACCCAAAAGCTGAAGGCGGTCGGTACACTCCAAGGATACATTCCGAAAAGTAGGAGCCAAGGTGAACGGGCTCCTTTTGGCGGTGAAAAGACACGCCTGCATTTTGGCGGCATTGAATGCTACAAGATTGGCATTGCCCCATTCGGAGACTGCCTGAAGTGCAACACTCGTTCGCTCTACCATGGCCTCTCTTTCGGACCGTATTAACGTTAAAAGCTGTTTTCGGTATATCTTGTGGGTTCATTTCTACTTGGTAGAAGCCATTAGCAAGGTCTAAAGTTGTAAAATATTGGCAATGACCTAATTTATCTAAGACATCGGCTATGTTGGGAATTGGATACTTGTCGCTTACAGTTTTTTCATTAAAGCTCCCGAAAGTCAACTACTGTACGCCATTTAGCTTTTCCTGACGCGTCTGCTTTCTTAGCTACAACCCAAATTGGGGAGCTCTATGCTGAATTCGAAGGCCTAATGATTCCCTGTTCTAGCATCTTACCTATTTGTTCCTGTACTTCCTTTCTATGGACGTACGGGTACCGATAACTCTTTGTATAAACTGGAACTTCATCAGTTGTTTTAATAGAATGCTTTATTTTGTTCGTGAAAGTTAAGGGCTCTCCTTCTAAGTAGAAAACATCTGCATACTGGGCACAAAGTAGCTCTAATTTAGTACGTTCTTCGAGATTTAAGTGATCAGTGCGTAGACGCGAAATCACTTCTTTTACGCGGTCTTGCGGTTTATTTGCAGGTGTACACTGTAATTTATACATTTCTCTAGAGATCGCTCGGTCCATAGAGAATATGATGTCGCTTCGACTTGGATTGGTTACTTCAACTATTCCCTTATTATTTGAAACGGCAGTTAAACACTCGCCAATAATACAGTTTGAAACAGTTTGTTTTTCTATAAATGCATATCCGTCATGAATATTAATCGGGATTTTAAGTAATTTAGAAGTGTTTGCCGGTATAATGTCCTCATACAAATTTGCGTTACGTGAATCATACACATTAATAGGATTTGAAGCGGTTTTAGTCTTTAGTAGTTTGTCCTTATAATCTATTACAGCCTCCCACTTATCTAATAAATATGTACCGATAAGCCCATCAAAATAATCATGACACTTATAAACGTAAAATGTCGTATTATCGGAATCATTAACTCTTTAAAACTAGGTAACGTAATTGAATAGTAATTTCTAGAGGTGGCATGAATATTCTTAACTTCAAAAGGATCTTAATTTACTGGTAAGTTTTTATAGTATCTTTCCACTACCTCGGGACACAAAATGATTGATTTGCCCCTGTATCTTTTAAGAGTTTCAACGGTAACAATTTTTTTGTACCGCGTAGTGTAATTTTTCAATTCAGTTTTAGCTGTTTTTCTTGGGTTTAGTCTGTAAGCCAACAATGGCTGTCTCTGCCTTTTACTACATGTCTTTATGCCACGAGAAATCCATTTAACCGGTTTGTTAGTGTTTATTGTTATTATTTTCTCTCGAAAATAGAGATTGTACAACGAGAAAATATCATGAAATGTCTTATATGCTACATTAACATCATGACTTTCGTAAACTTCTTGAAAAGATACATTTTGTAAACATGATTTAAATTTAACTAGTTTCTCATTTGTTTATAATAACCAAAAGTATTTGGGGGCATCAATAAACAAAAATAAAAGTGCCATGTCTCTTACTTCTATGGTCTATGAATTTAACTAGGTTTGTAAGTACTTGGTCCGCCAGACGGCGCTAGTAATATTTTACGAAGTATTGTAGAGCAGGGGCGCGGTGAAAAGGTACGTTTATCTAGTAAGTTTATCTAAAATAATATTATCTAAAATAGTATTACTTTCTCGGTGGTAGGCCACAACATCGGCTGCCCCGGCAGAGATTACCACCCATCAGACAAAATCTTGCCGCCAAGCGATTCGTAGTGTTCCGGCAAGATGTCTGGTGAAGCTGTACGGCGGACGGGTCTGAACAGTTGTGTTGCGATGTGTGTCGGGTAGGATGCGCCAAATGTAGTTGTGTCGGGTGTTTGGTCGTGGAGGGTCTCCACATCAATCTCCCTCTGGCGCAACATCGTTCGTCGTGTTGTTGGCTTTAACTTTGCATTACCTTTTTTTTTTTTCATTCTTTTTTTTTTGCGGAGTGGAAATCCTCATAAGATGTCCACCGCCCTGGGGTGGGCGACGGGGTCTGTCAGACTTTTACTGACTAAAACCACCCCGGTGTCTCTTCTATCACGAGCGCGCGTAGGGCCGCGGGAGTCTAAATTCTTCCACGGAACACTGCATCACCTTTTTTTTTTTTGTTCCGGGGTGGAAAATCCTGAATGGATGTCCGCCGCCCTGAAGTGGGCGACAGGGTCTGTCAGACTCCTTCCGACTAAAAACCACCCCGGTGTCTCTCCGGTCACGTGCGCACGGAGCCGCGGGAGTCCCTGATTCTGCTGCGTCCCCACACTCTCGTGCCGGCCCGGTCTGTCCGGGCCTCGCCTCCTGCACGGGATAGTGAGGCGTTAAACTACCCCGTGCATCGCCTCTGAGGCTTGCGCCGACACTCGCTCGCGCCTCCGCCTCGGGGTCCAACGAATAGGGGGCGGGGACTTCCCCATGTCCCTCGCCCCTGGACCCATTCATGGGGGCCGGAAGAGGGCGTTATCCGCCCTATCGCAGAAGGACACCACCACGTCCCACGACTCTGCGCTACCGACCATCCTTCGCACTACTGCCGGCAGCGTCAGGTCGCCTTCTACTTCGTTTGTGAAGACACGGCGCTGCTCCTCCCAAACCACACACTCGGAGAGCGTGTGCTGCGCCGTGTCCTCCCCGAACATTGCATCACCTAGCTCAACAGCCGTCAGCCGTCTTCCTTCCTATTCGCTAAGTTTTTTAAATGAAGAGGCTTAGTAAACTTGCGCGCTTTACCACCAACGATTGCATCACTGCTTACCATTAGGCGGGATTGCAGTCAAGCAAAAAATTATATGCTAGAATTTAAGTAGTCTATTCTATGTCGAGCAGCGTATGGTTGTGTTCGCACATCAAGATTTCAAACCGACTTCAAAAAAGGGGAAGGTTGTCAATTTGGAAGCATGTCTAGGTATATATATTTTCTTCATGAAGGATTAACACATTAACTGTGATGGCTGCTATCGCATATGTAACGTATTCTTCAAGCAATCACACATCATCATGCCTGTCCCGTCGTTAAGGGTTAGTCACAAAGACATGTTGGTGGATGTGCTCAGTAACCACGGTAGACCCTCATTTCTATCAAAATATTATTATGGTATCTCTAATCAACAGAACTAACCAACATAACTAGCGAACGATAATAATAGAATAAAAAAAAAAAAAGCAACGTTACTTTCAGAAGTCGGTGTCAAATGACAAAAGCGCGGAACCACAGACACCGACTTCCGAAATAACAATTAATATTAGGTATGTACCTATAGTTAGTTATTAAAAAAACACTGACAACCTGATGTTAGTAAGTACTTAGGTATATTTACCCAAAACTGTTTGTAATGGATGCAATAAGTGGTGTACGTTAGCGAAGACATTTTATTATCGATTGTGCAGGAGAGAAACGACATGGACAAGTTGTCGCAGGTCCTGTTCTTGACGCTGTGCCACGTGACATGCATCGCCAAGCAGATAGCGTTCTATATGGACGCGGACCGGATCAACCAGCTCATCATTGGCCTGAATGGTGAGTGCACCTCGAGCGAGGAGTCGCGTGCGGTGTGGAGCGCGCGCGCTGACGGCGACCGTGTACGTGTTGCAGACCCGCTGATGAACCAGGTGGCGGGGCCACGCGCGGCTTTGCTGCAGGGTTGCGTGCGCAGAGCGGCGCGATTGTTGCGCACGTACTCCGGCTGTGCGGTGACTACCTGCGTGCTGTGGATTGTGTTTCCCGTGCTCTATAAAATCCAAGGAATACCATTTGAGTTCCCAATTTGGATTGGTTTTAATTACGACCATAACGTTGCGTAAGAAATTACATATGTATTATATTACAATTTGTGCACCTAAGTATTAAAACTTACTAAAAGTTGTGATCCTTCGCAAAACTTGACTTTGAACTTGATAGTTACCTGTTGTGTTACGTGTTGGGCGTGCTGCTGTTGTTTTCGTTTAATACTACTAATTTGCTGTGTAGGTTTGGCGTGGTGCTGCTTTTTTCGTTCTACAACACAAATTTGGTTGCGCTCAGTAATACTACGATGGATGCATTTGTGGCCACAATATTGGATCAGTGTAAAACTCAACTGAGAATTTTACGGTATGAATAAAGTATATTATTTCTAAAGCTATGCTCAAGAATCTGTTCAATAATACTGTATTTGTATGTATGAAGCTACCTCAAGTGTAACGGTCACTTTAATTCTAAACATTATCTATAGAAACCGTTGTAGTTAAAAGCAACCAAGAATATTAATACGAGGTGCTGCATTCATGGATTCATTTGACAGAATAAATTTCGAGACGTTACCGGAGAGAGCGAGGACCGCGTACCTTGAGACCGGAGACGAGTACAACGCCACGCTACACAAACTGTTCGTCGATTGTTTGGTGCATTACGACCAGATTACTGAGTGAGTGTGACTTTAGGTGCTGAAAGCACTATCGATGTAAGGGACATTCTAGCCTAAACGAGTTATACCGCCACTGGTATACTCCAACTCAAACTCAAATTTCAAATAAATAAACCACGTAGGTACAGGTTCTTACTTTCGAATTGTCATAGAGTCGCTCGGTCAGACAGATGGAGCTAGTTGCCCATTGTACCCACCACAGAACAGATGAAAAATATTAGAATGGAATTATTACGAGTTTTGTATTTGAAAGTGTGTCACCGCTTGTCTCCCCTCTTAAGCTCTACTGTAAGAGACCAATACGGAAGCGCGTTCGCACACGAATTTACAAAACGCACTTAGATTAAAAGTTTGTAATTGGTGATCACACTAACGTAAGCTCACACAGTCATAAATTTCTCATACACGCTATGGCGACCAAAAGGTCGATATTTATACCGATAGTTTATATCGATAAAATGGACAGAAAAGGTTTGATTGTGTTCTCATTATGTAGTTTCGTGAGGATTCGGAGTATTTTTTAAAAGTTTACATAAGATTCCAGTTATATAACCATTACGTAATTTGTAAGGAGTTTAAAAAAAAAATTGAACTTATAAATATACGTAAGTAACTTGAAAATGTGATTTTTTGTTTATGGTGCTATCAACATAAAATTAGAGTTAAATGCAAGGTTTAGCTGTAAAACAGTTTTACAAAAAGTTTTGAGTTGATAGGACTTTTAGTTTTCGAGATATTACCAAAAATGTGTAATAAAAACTCGTACCTAACTATGGTTATTTTAAATATTTTTTCCTATAAACTTTTTATTTCTATAAGTAATGGTTTAGATTATGCTGTCATTTTATAGAATAAGTTTAAGGAATCTAAAAATGTATAAGGTAAATGTATAATGTAAGGGTTATATACAGTATGTTAAGAAAACCCTGTCCGACCCATAAGGATAATAAAGGTTATGTAAACACATGACCAAATATAATATAAAATTTTACGTAATCGTCATAGTACCAATACAAATGAATTTTGAAATAATCTTTTTTCCCGCGAATTAATTCCAACTTCCCCGAAATTTGGTAATTTTTAAAAAAATGACAACACCGGTATTATTATGAGCGAATAGCGATGCGACCACGTGCCGCGTGCCCTGCCGCCCGCCCCCCGCGGAAGGGTGCACGCACATTTATTAAGTTACCTCTTTTTGCGAAATAATATTTATTTTTTTAGGGGGATTTATTTTTTTTAAGTTTTGCCCGGTTTTGTATGCATTAGTAAAATCAGTTATCGATACCTAACAACACCTTCACGGGTCGGACAGGGTTTTCTTAACATACTGTATAAGCAAATTACAAATAAATATGACGTCACGTGACTGGTTCATTTTGAATATTGTGATCTGTTTTATCGTATCAGTGTCAATTGACCGTAAATTACTCTACTATTTTTTGAAGTCGATTAATCGGTCGGTATTCGGATAAATTATGAGTGGGTTGGTCATACTCAAACTCGGTGGCTCTTATCTGTTTTAATCTGAGATTATCATTGTAATCCCTTAATATTAAAGTGATCTAAGTGTCGGTACAGTTAAAATAATAAGAATCGAACATCAAACTATAGTTATTTTTCAATGTTTTATCGAAATACCGCCCACGATGGATGCTCATGTGGATGAGAAGACACCTCAACTATCCGGAACTTCGGCCCCGCCTTCCTGACGGTTTTTCTCCCCGTCAAATATAATAAACAATAATAAATGCCGTAGGGTTATTGTTGGCTCCATCGTGTGGTCTTAAAAAGGGTGTCTCTGAGATCGACGCACAAACGAGTACCATGGATCCAGTACATGATTCTGAACGCCCCAGTGGTGGATTTTTCGTAAAAATAATATGCAGTTTTTTTCACTTTAAACCGTTCATAATTGCTATACTAACTTTTATAACCGAATATGATTTTAAAGGAAAAAGTAATTCATTCGCCAATTACACAAAAAAGCGCAATGTGAACAAAAATCGAAAAACTATCCCATCAGCTGATTTAATAGAGTTCACATCAGGGGTCAACGTCATACCCACAAACACGCAAGGCGGCACGCTTGCATCGTTCAAAGGCCGAGACGACACATTTTTCAAACACTGATTTCTGTAACCGCTCATTAAGGATATAAATGACTGTCATAATTTTATTAGTGACATGCGGTGTAGCCTTTTCGCGAAGTTTACGTTACGATGTCAGATACACCCTGTATTTATTTACGAAGGCTTTTCTTAAACAATTAAAATTAAATTAAATGAAAAAAAAACTAAAGTCATTAAATTTTCTACGCCAAATGTCAGGCAGCTAAGTACCAATGTTCAACTGAATGGAGTAGAGTTGATCCCTGTCGAGTCTACAGTTTTTCTTGGATTGACTATTGACGCCAAGTTGCAATGGGGTCCTCACGTTGAGAAGCTGTCGGGTAGACTCAGTTCCACCGCCTTTGCTGTTAAGAAAATTAGACAGATAACTGATGTGGATACAGCCAGAATTGTTTATTTTAGTTATTTTCATAGTCTTATGACTTATGGGATTCTTCTCTGGGGAACTTGTGCGGACATCAATACCATCTTTGTTTTACAGAAAAGGGCTGTTCAAGCCATTTACAACCTTGGTCCTAGAGATTCTCTTAGGGGAAAAATTCAGAGAGGTGGACATTCTGACTGTAGCTTCACAGTATATATTTGAAAATCTTATGTATGTACATAAAAATATGTCGGATTTTAAGAAAATAAGCGATATTCATAATATAAATACCAGGAACAAACACAATCTTGCTGTACATCACACTCGTCTCCACAGAGTAGGCAACTCGTTCATGGGTTAATGTATATAATTTTACAACAAGCTTCCCATGAACATTCGAAACTTACCCATTAAACGATTTAAAAAGTATATAAAGGCCAAACTTTGCAAAAAGGGGTATTATAAAATCACAGAATATTTAGAAGACAAAAAAGCTTGGGACTGAGCTGTTCGCTCTGTTAAGCATTGTTATTAAGCAATATGCGTAATTATAAGGTAAATTATTGTAAACATTTTCATTTTTAATGTCTGGACTTGAAAAAATACGATGATCCCTGAGTTTGTTTCGGCTATTTCTTCTCAGAGGTAGTCAGTTAGGAAATGCCGGCTTCATCTAGTTAAAAAAAAAAAAAAAACATGACGTGTAAAAGTGATCGGTGATCCTACTTGCTTAATAAACGATTTCATTTCATTTCATTTAGTAATACTTATATTATTTAAATATGTCTAACTAAAAATAAAATGTTATTAATTGAATATAAAAAATTATTCAAACAATATATTTATCATACTCGTATATTCCTGGATTCTATCGATAATTTTAATAAACCACATGGTCACCTCACTATAAATAAACATGGCACCCTACATCTCGGCCAATCAGTGCAAAGGACAATCAGTAAAGTGTAAAGAACGCACTGAATTAACTACATTATAGGCGGACTTTCTTATTGTTTTGCCAAAGCGTAGACAAACCGAGCAATGTAATTTTTTTTCTTCCTTGATGCAATAATATCACGAAAGTTTGAAATATCATAGTTATCAGTATATTTTTGTGTTTTTTTACAAATTTTACTGTAAAAAAATATTATTTTCGACTTACCGATGGAAAGATATACCACCTCGCTGAATAGTTGAGGTCTGGCTTTTTGCCCTGCAAGTTATAATTGCACAATGGGAAGCCCTTGGGGAAGGCTAAAAATGCAATAATACTAATTAATCAAAGATATTTATGTACCTAAATATTTATGTACCTGAAAAGAGTAACGCTCGGCGCTATGGTGACCTAGCACACTCTTCTACTGGTAATAGGATATGGTAAAAGTTAAAGTCTTGGATTATAAACGAAATAGCTATATTGAATCACTATATTACTTAGTAACAAGAAATGGTAATAAATATGTAAACTTAGACACAATTATTGGTAAAATATGGTAAAATGGTAATGGTAATGAGAGCGCGGTGTCTCTGGCGAGATCTTAACGCGAACTTAATTATTGGTAAAATGGTAATGGTAATGAGAACGCGGTGTCTCTGCTGAGATCTTAACGCGAACTTAATTATTGGTAAAATGGTAATGGTAATGAGAACGCGGTGTCTCTGCTGAGATCTTAACGCGAACTGGTCACATTTTGGTTAAACGAGCGAATGTGCATATTTGTCTTCCATGCAATTATGCATTTTCGCTGAGTGTTCGATTAAACTCGAACATATTCCCGAGAGCGAGAAGAAACGCGGGATGAAAAATATATCTAATGACGTTATGACTATGATATTTGTGAAAGATTAAGCTACTTAAACAAAAGACATTCGCTTTAAAGAACTTATCTAGTAAATATAAAAACATTGGTATCCTAAGCATAAAAAAACATTAAAAGTGAATTAGTACGTTACTTAAATAATTAACATTACACTATCGTTACAAGAATTTACACTATCGTGTCTTCAATAGTAAAAGCAATATTTTGGTTGCCTGTGTCTGTATTTCTGTCCCGTTTAATCACACCATGGTTCGCACTAGGCCAGCGTTTGGCAAAACTGTTTAACTGATGTTGCCTGACCTCACTTTCATCCTTAAGGTCTTTAACACTAAGCACTTCACTGTATGGTTCATTTTTTCGTTTTGGCTCCGATACCAGCGGAGCAGCTACCAGCTGCTTCTGGCAGCAACCCTCGCTGCGGCGTCGAGGTCTCGGAAGCTGCGGAGTTACCGTAGTCTGCTGCCGGGATCCCTCTCCACGGCACCCAGAGGTGGCCCTTTTGCACAGGCGACATGGTCTTGTCCGCCACAGCCAGGCCGCTGCTACGCATAGAGCGATTGACATCAGTGCGTAGCAAATTACGTATTGGTGTATATCATGGGATGACAGATCGTCTATTCCTGAATCACTGTCCTTCAGCCTTTTTATCGCCTCCTCCAGATTATTCATGGGCGTGGTTAAATTTCCTTCCTCAGTAAGCTTTTCGTCAGGGATTTTGATGTTAATCAAGTGGTTAATTTGGTCAAATTCGGGAACGTAAATGGTTGGTGAAATGTTCACCTGGTTGGACTGTTGACGTATCGAATATAATGAAAAGTCTTTTCCCTTGATTACACATTCTTGACCTATGGTAATGATGCCGGATTGGCTCAGCTGACGAACTGTTACGTGATCGCCGCATATTATTTTTATTGTGTATGTGTCACAACAAAAGTAAAAATGCTGAGAAGTTAAATGTAACTCAGTCCATACGTTAGTGCAGCTTGTTCTAATTAAGTTACATTTATTATTCTCCGGATTCTTGTCGCAGAAAATCTCGTCATTTTGAATGTCCGCTATTGGTTGTAGCGATTGACACATGTATGTAGCCCCATGGTGTAGGCACGCAGTTAGTTCATGTGTGGACATGCTAAAGTAAGAGTCTTTCTTCAAGTTTACTGCCACGTATTCGGAAACTGGTTTTATTGATGTCATCATGGTGTTTGATTGGTGCGGTATAGATATTATTTTGTACAGCTTGAAAATTTCTCTGGAAACTAGGGGAAAGGTAACTTCAATAATGACGTATTTTTCCGTTGCCCTAGCTTTGACCTTTAGTAGCTTGTAAAGATACTGAAGATCGGCGTCTAAATTAGAGATTGGTAGTGTGAGCTCGCTTGTCATCTGGCCGTATATGGTTTGGAGCTCCCGTTTAAGCTGCGTTGGTGGCAGTAATTGTATGCTGACTTGACCATGGTAGACGTCTGTCAACGCATCGAGCAGCGTATCCTGGAGCCTTCTAACTCCTTGAAGCAAATTATTCGCAGACATCGCTGACAATGTGAAATCATTGACGACTGAAATATTTTGTATTTCTTGCTGGAAAGTGGTCGCGTCTTCTTGCAATTCCATAAGCTTCTTGTTTATTAGCTTGTGCTGTTTGTTTACAGTGGTTTCCATTCGTTTCATAAGGTTGAACTCTGCCTCAACTATGGAAGTTTGGTTTTTTAATAAATTAGCGAGGTGTTTCTCGTTGTGATGCATGGTTTCAATGTCCTTTTCATACTGGTCTGCGAAGCGCGAGTCCAACACTCCGAATAAGTCGTTTGCTAAGTATCCGATACCGTTGATTAGGCCTCGCCGGCGCCGGCTCGTCTGTCCCGCATAGCGACGCTGTCTAGCGTGAATGTCAAAATGCTGTGTTAGCAAAAGCTCATTGTAGTATTGGAGTTCTTGATAATCGTGCCGGGCTTGTTGCACGATCACATTACAATGGCTTCTCGTTTCAATGGACGCACACAATCGCTCTTGATAGTCTGCAATTTTTTCATAAGTTTTTATGCCAGTCCAATAAGGCCCCATATCATAGTACATGACTAATGTCCATTTATCTCTGATTAATTGTACTTTTGATATAGGATCAAAATAAAGTGTTTGGTTTTTTGGAAATGGTTTTACGTCATCCAAACAGTAACATGGAAAAATAAGCGTGAACAAACTCAATAAAACTGTGACTATTGCTGCAATATTTGATCTTCGTCCTCCACCCGTGGTTTTTTGTTTAATCTTTGGTTTATCTGTCGGTGCGTTGCTCTGGTTAACTGGCAAAACTGATAGCTTCACAATTGGGCGTTTCATGATCCCGTTTCTGGTTTTTAATGAAACTGCTCTGGTTAGACCATCATTCCCCGGATGTGTGTCGATCACCCGTCCCAGAGCCCATTTTCCTGGAGGTAGATTTTCTTCTTGAATTACCACTAAATCCCCAATCTCAATGTTTTTCTGTGGTTCCATCCATTTACTTCGGGATGACAGCTGTACCAAGTATTCAGTCTTCCATCGTCTCCAAAGATCTTGAAATAATTTGCTGGTTAGATGCCACCTGGTTCTAGCATCTTGCTCAGTTTCGATTACAGTTGTTCCTGGCCTTCCTGCTAAGAAATGAGCTGGTGTAAGGAAATCTATATCGTCGGGATCCTCTGATATAGCGCAAAGAGGTCGCGAGTTGAGGCACGCTTCTAGCCTGGCTAACAATGTGGTGTACTCCTCGAAGGTAAGCCTCTGCTGACCGATGACTCTCTTGAGATGATGTTTTAGACTGCGTACCGCTCGCTCCCACAGACCGCCGGCATTAGGCCAGCTAGGCACGTTAAAGTGCCATTCTATACCCATCTCCGTGATTTCAGCCATGCAACTTCCACTGAATACTTTTTGTAGCTGGTCAAATTCCTCCTGAATCATCCTATTTGCCCCCACGAAGTTAGTGCCGTTATCGCTGTACATATGTCGAGGTGCCCCTTTTCTAGCTGCCATTCTGGTTAAAGCCGCTAAAAATGCTGAGCTGCTCAAATCAGACACTAGCTCTAAATGAACCGCCTTGGTGACCATACATATAAAAACTGCTATGTACCCCTTTGTCGTTCGTATTCCTCGTCCTTTATTAGCTTTGACCTCTACAAAGCCTGTGTAGTCTACCCCGCAGTGATAAAATGCATATTCTGGATTTACTCTTGGTTCTGGTAAATCTCCCATAAGCTGGTGCTGCCGCATTGGATTTTGTCTTCGGCATATGACACATTTTCTTATAAACTTTTTAGCTGCCATGTATCCGCCAATGATCCAGAACTGCTGCCTGAGGTTTGCTAACGTTAGTCGCGCTCCGCCATGAAGGGTGAACTTGTGAGCTTGATCAATAAGAAGCGTCGTCACTGGATGATCGTGAGGTAAAATAATGGGATGCTTCATCTCAAGATTAATGCGAGCGTTTTCTAATCGTCCACCTACACGCAAAATCCCATGTTCATCTATGGTTGGATTCAAACTCAAAATCTTACTCTTGCGGTGCACTCTTCCGTGTTTACCTAATGAATCTAGGTCGTTTGCAAAAACTGCCTGCTGAACGTTTTTGATTATCAGCTGTTTAGCGCGACGGAGCTCGTGTAATTCGAGGTAAGGTCGATAAATTTGCTTATTCAACGTAGGCACTCGCAATATCCAAGCAAAAACACGTATTATTTTTATAATAGAACTGTGCTTGTTAAGTAAATATTGAATAATTTCGGTAGCCAGCGATTCTCTTTGTTGTTTAATGACTACAGCGCTGGTCCGCTTTAAGTAGGACGACTTAACTTCTAAATTCGTCTCGTAAATGGTTTGCTGGTTTTCCTGGTTGGTGTATGATGATAACCATGATGGTCCTTGCCACCATAATTTGTGGTCTTTAAGTTGCTTGACGGTTAAACCGCGACTTGCACAGTCGGCTGGATTTTCTGTCGTCTTGACATATTTCCATTGTTTTGATGGTATGATATTAGTAATCGCCTTCACTCGATTTGCTACAAACGGTTTCCATCGGGCAGGCTCCCCCTGTATCCATCCTAATACCGCCGTTGAATCGGTCCAACAGTGGACATCCATAGAATAGTCAGATAAGCAACCCTGTACTTTCTGCATTAGTTGAGCTAACAGATGAGCACCCATTAATTCTAGTCTTGGTGTAGATACTTCTTTGCTTATAGGCGCTAATCTAGCCTTTCCTGCAACTAATGTAATGGTTACACTCTCTCTATTAACCACCTTGCAGTAGATTACACAAGCATATGCCTTGTTAGAGGCGTCGCAGAACCCGAACAATTCTATATTTTGGCTTTCTGCCATTCCTAGCCATCTGTTGACCTCGAAAGTGTTTATTTCCGGCAATTCTTGCTTCAATTTGGTCCATTCAAAGTTGATGGGTTCAGGTAGGTGGTCATCCCATTTTATATTGGACAACCAAACATTCTGAAACATTATCTTCATGGTAGTGCTTAGGGGGGTTAACCACCCTAACGGATCGAACAGCTTCGAAATATCCGAGAGTAGAACTCTTTTGGTGCTGATTGCATGCGCTTTGCTCTGTATTTTTGAACTGAAAGTGAAATTATCTTTCTGTGGGCTCCAACAGAGACCCAACGTTTTGGTAGAATCACTCTGTTTGAACTCGTATGTTGACTGGTCGCATTGCTCTCTCTCCAAATCGGTTAATAGCTGTGGTTTGTTCGAGCTCCACTTTCTAAGATTAAATCCCCCCAATCGGCATAACTTTATGAGATCGGATTTCAACTTATTTGCTGCTTCTATTGAATGACGCCCTCCGCAAAAATCGTCCATATAGAAACTATTTTCTAATTCTCTTGCTGCGTCAGGAAATTTACGTCTTTCGTCAGACGCCAACTGCCTCAAGCACATCATCGCTAAGAACCCTGCTGGTTTGGTTCCGTATGTTAGCGTGGCGAGCTGGAATGATTGTATTGGCTGTTTACTTGATGCTCGCCACAGCACTTTTTGATATACTTGATCGTCTTTGTGTACCCGGATCATTCTGTACATCTTTTCGATGTCGGAAGTATATACAAATTGAAATTGTCTCCATTTCAGGATTAGCTCTTGAAGGTCCTTCTGTATATTAGGACCCCTGTACATAACGTCGTTTAGACTGCACCCCGAGGACGACTTTGCTGACGCGTTAAAAACTACTCTCAGCTTGGTAGTGGTAGATTCAGCACGAATGACTGCATGGTGTGGTAGAAAGCATTCGGGCGCCTGGTTACTGGTGCAAGGCAACATGTGGTTTAACGTTAAATATTCGTTCATGAATTTCGTATAATCCTTTTTCAGCTCGCTGTTCCTGTCCAATTTCTTTTCCAAATTTCGGAATTGAGCTAATGCTTGTGGTTTGGTTTCGCCGAGCCTGTCCTTGTGCTCCGGTTTAAATGGCAGTCGAACTTCGTACCTTCCATCCTTAAGCCTCTTAGTAGTCTTCACAAAATACTGCAAACACTCATGGTCATCGTTGGACATATCAATCTTCTGGTTTATGTCTTCATTTTCCCAATATTTCAAAAGCTCTTCGGTGTTGTTGAGAACTACATTGCACTGGTAGTGCGGTGCCATGGATCCACAGAGTAGCCATCCTATCTGCGTCTGCTGAGCAATCGGCTGCTCCTCTTCATCTCCTCTCAAAATACCTCCTAACATTATTTTGCTGTAGACATCTGCGCCTAGAAGTATGTCTACGGGTCTGCTTACATAGAATTCCGGATCGGCCAATTGAATCCCTTGAATATGATTCCATGTTGTTGGTTTGGTAAAGGTTTTATTTGGCAATCGCTTAATCAAGTTATTCATAACAATGACGTTCGTGTCGCAGGTAAAATCGCTATTTGTAGACTGTAGCGTTATCTGCAACATTCCTTTGGCGTTGTTTTCTTTTTCACCGACCCCGAATATTTGGCCTTTGAAATGCGATCTCTTTAATCCTAAGACCTGGGCTGCGTTTTCGGTTATTAAAGACAACTGAGAACCCTGGTCAACTAAAGCTCTAAACCTGTGCTGTATTCCATTAGCACCCTTTACTTTTACGATAGCAGTGGCTAGAAGTATTTCAGATACGCCATCCCAAGACGCATGGGACGACCTAGATGCGCTCTTCCTGGTTGCATTATTGTTTGTTGTGCCTTCTGCTGACGCAGTTGGACTTTGTTTTGACAATGCTTCGTGAAGTAGCGTATTGTGCTTAGCTAAACATTTCCGGCATTTCTTGTTCGACTGACACGGTTTACTATTATGACTGCATAGGCAGTTTTCGCAGTAATTTAATTGCACAATTTGATTTAATCTTTGCTCATGAGTCATTTTTAAGAATTCAGGGCAACGCCACAACCCGTGTTCAGAATCGCATAATGCGCAATTTATCGAACGCGACACCTGTAATGCATTCGATTTATTAGGGTTATCCTTACTTCCTGATTGATGATTATTTCGATGAAATGCTTTTCTTTGGTTTTGGTTATTATATTTGAATGGTTGGTGCAGCGCGGTTTTTAAGTTGGTTGGTTCTTGTTTGCGACGAGATGCCTCTAGCGCTGTGAATTTTGTCTCTAAAAACTCCAGGAACTCCTGTAGTTCGGGTAGCTCTCTAGGATTCTTTACCGACTCTACGTATTCAGTGAACGTCTCGTTATCCAGCTTTTGCGCTAGCAGGTGCACTAAAAGTGGATCCCAAGTTGTTATATCCACCCCCAGATTTTGTACGGCGTGTAACGTCTCCTTGGTTATGTCATGCAGCTTCTTAATAGCAGCCAGTGATTGTTGTTGTATGCTAGGAAGTCCTAGAAGGATGTTGATATGGGATGTGAAAATCAATTTCTTATTACCATACCTATGGTTCAAAATTTCCCAACATATCTTATAATTGTCAGAGCTAATCTGTAAATGGTGAATCAGACGCTCTGCTTCTCCAGCCACCTTACTCTTCAAAAACTGCATCTTCTGCGCATTAGACATCGACGGGTTTTTGTCGATCGCTTCGCTGAACAAGTCTTTAAAGGGAACCCACTGATTGTAATTTCCATTGAACACAGGGATATCCATCTTGGGCGCCGACTTCTCACGGTGCTTCACTGCCCACATCTTCTGGTTGATATCGTTAGTCAACTCACCGTACTTCTCCTCATGTCTGCAGAATTCCATTTGGTACTTAGCGTCGTCGGCACCATCTTCACTCTCTATTTCCCAATGAAGTTTGTCAATTTCACCCCATCGGCTTTCCAGTGATTTTAGCGCGTTCTCGAATTGCCATTGATTTTCGAACTTATCCACTTCTATGTTACTTACGGTTCTCATGAAAGCCTTGAAATTAATATTCTGCTTCTTCAGTAATCCGTTCAACTTGCTTGACATTTCCTCTGCGCACATAAACCCTTCTCGTTGCTTAAATGCCTCACCAAGAGAAGACGTACCTGGTTGTGACTGCGTCGTGTCATCTTCTGGTCGTTGATGGCTAACAGCGCTTAGCTGTGACCTAGTTCGGATACCTGGTGATGGTTGCACCTCCTCCTTCTTTGGTCTACGTGGACTTTCTTCGAGATGCTGCGCTTGGCGTAATTGTTGCATAGTTCTTTCAATAACCTCCCTTATCTTAAAATAAACTTCTTGGGCTGTATCAAAACAACCCTTCTTAAAATAAATATGTTCAGAAGCTCCCAACTGACAAATTTTCCTATGGTTATCTTGGTAGTCCTGCCAGTAAGCTTCTAACATCTCCGCCTTACGCTTGTAATTATCGATGGTCTTCCTTTCGGATCCATCTTTCTTTATATTAACTAAAAACTTGCATAGGATTTCGTAGAGCTCAGTTTGGTTGATGAACAGAGTATCAGACTCCATATTTAAAGATGGTTCGTAGAAAATTTGGTAATGGTTAGTATAAATAAATGGTTCAATCTGACCTTATATGATGCAACCAACCGTCTCTGCACTCTGGAGCTCTCCAAATCGCAGCAATCTTCTGGTTCGCGTGGCACTGTTTCACTTAGTATTCGCTGGTAATTTAATGCTCGAAGGACCATGAAAAGAGTAACGCTCGGCGCTATGGTGACCTAGCACACTCTTCTACTGGTAATAGGATATGGTAAAAGTTAAAGTCTTGGATTATAAACGAAATAGCTATATTGAATCACTATATTACTTAGTAACAAGAAATGGTAATAAATATGTAAACTTAGACACAATTATTGGTAAAATATGGTAAAATGGTAATGGTAATGAGAGCGCGGTGTCTCTGGCGAGATCTTAACGCGAACTTAATTATTGGTAAAATGGTAATGGTAATGAGAACGCGGTGTCTCTGCTGAGATCTTAACGCGAACTTAATTATTGGTAAAATGGTAATGGTAATGAGAACGCGGTGTCTCTGCTGAGATCTTAACGCGAACTGGTCACATTTTGGTTAAACGAGCGAATGTGCATATTTGTCTTCCATGCAATTATGCATTTTCGCTGAGTGTTCGATTAAACTCGAACAGTACCTAATATAAAATCACACTACACTATATATATTTTTCTATGTTTTATTAATATTTACATACTATCTTCACCTAGTTTATCACTTACTAATCCTGTGAAAAAATTACACTTACCCGATAAATTATCTCACACGCTGGGACGTCATTACGTCATTCGAGAGGTGGTTGCTAAAAATCAGCGCTGTTGACAATAGGTTCGTCTGAAGTCACAGCATTTTGTTGAGCAACGACCTTTTCTTGCACAGATGCGACGCACAGTTAAACTGTTATTTGTTTTGTAACACACTTTATTATTTACTCTTCTCTGCAATTATCTTTTTGTATTTTTAAGTTGTTGTTTGGTTTGTTGACATGAGTCGGTGTCGCCGGTCGCGGGCGCATTACGGATGACAGGCGGATCGAATTGTCAAATAATGTGTGCTGTCTAATGCCTATGGCATGAAGGTAGTAAGCACTACGTTGTACGTAGTACCTATTACTTCCATCGTCTATGGTCTATGGCCCTGGCTTTGACATCAAATCAATTTTGTATATACACACATCAAAAGTGTCTAGGGATCAAGCATTTTTATGCGGATTTCTTGAGATTGAGATGTGGCTTTGTAATAAATTTATGATTTTATAAATTTATATGGATCCTTTTTGGTGCATTTCATAATTTGAATCAGGAACTGTGAATCAAATTCGAGTAAAAGATGAAAATCAGCTGTCAATATTTTCCCTATAAAAACATACAACGCATTGAAGACATTATTAGTGCTACTGTTTCCCTACTACTGATTAAAACCAACGTTATTATGGAGCGGCGACGTCATTTAAGCAGGGAAGAAATGCTCAGAGCCGTGGGAATGATAGAAGCTGGTTCCCGGCAACGTACTGTGGCTTTAGCTCTGAATACAAGTCAGAGTGTTATCAGTCGACTTTGGACACGTTACCGAAGCACTGGTACCGTGGCTGAGCGCCATGGAGGACGGTATCGCTGCACCACACGGAGACAAGACCGATACATTCAAATCTTAACTCGAAGAGCTCCAACAATAACCGCCATGATGTTAGCCGTGAGGCTTCATCACTCTTCAGGGAACTAAATTAGCGACCAAACAGTCAGAAACCGCTTGCATGAAGTGAACCTTCATTCCCGAAGACCGCTACGGGTACCACCTATAGCAATGCACAATCGTAGGATTCGATATCAATGGGCTCTTGAACACAGAAATTGGGCAGAAGAACAATGGCGTTTCGTGTGCTTTTCTGATGAGTCTCGTTTTGGTATGAGACCGGATACAAGACGTATACGACACTGGAGAACCCCTGGACGCCAACAGCGATTAAAATCCTGCCAGGAAGTCCATCCTTATAGTGGTGGAACCATCATGGTATGGGCGGGTATTTGGATCGGCGGAAGAACTGAGTTGATTTGGATCAGAGGCAACCTCAACGCTCAAATTTATGCTGAGACGATTGTATCAGACGTCATCGTTCCTCTACAAGTGCAAATCGGTCCCTTATTTCAGTTAATGCATGATAATGCACGACCGCACACCGCAAGACTTGTAAGACAGACTCTCGCCGCAGCTAACATCAATGTCCTGCCCTGGCCTGCTCAGTCGCCAGACTTGAACCCGATTGAGCATGCATGGGATATGCTACAGAGAAGAGCTCTGCCGAATATGGAGGGTATCCAGTCGCAAGAAGACCTTTTTTTGTTGTTGCAACGAACATGGGCGGCCATTCCACAGCGTGATTTGGATGAACTCATTTTGAGTATGTCAAACCGATGTTCTTGTGTTGTTAGTGTTCGCGGTAGAAACACGGATTATTAATTGTTTAAGTTACCCAATAAAATTTTAGAGAAAACTGTTATTTCAGTCTTTTTTTCGAACTTTTGTGTTAGTGGTTCAAATGTCAAATATCCCTTTATTAGGAAAATGGCAAATTTCTTTATTAATGCAAAGGTGACTTGGTTTATCGTTACTGTGACAAACGAAAACACTTTATTTGATGAATCCTTAAAGAAAATTTTAATTAATATCAATCAGGAGAAAAGTTATTGCAAAAATATATGTTGATCCCTAGACACTTTTGATGTGTGTAGTTTGGCAGTTTTGCATATTAGAGTACGAGACTTTTGGTGATATTTTTTTTTTTCCTGTATTTTTTTTGTAATTTATTTTTATGGTATTTAGTTGTAAAGTGCGTTTTGTTTGTGCGGAATAAAAAAATTTCTTTCTTTCTTTCTTTCACAATACGGCATTTTAAAACGTAGCTCCAACTCTGAAGTACTTTGAAGTAGGGATGTAACGGAGGTAGTTATCTCGGAACCGGAACCGGAGTCGGAGTTTTTAAATTTGATTTATCGGAGTCGGAACCGGAGGCGGAGGCAGGGTTAGAAGTGGTGGTAGGAGAGAGTTTTTTTTATTTAAATATAAAAACATTATTCAGTCATATTTTTCGTTAAATTTTTTATTTTAAAATTAAACACAAACAGTGAAAAGAGAATTGGCATATTTCCAAATGAACAAGAAATTAAATGAACTTCATTTTATGTCTTGTTCATTTTATTAAAACAAACAATTAAAACCCAAAGTAGTATATTGTTACGAATGGAGAATGCACCTTATGTCGATGGCATAAGGTTCAATATTGCGTGACATGCTGTACGCTATTTTAAGCCCTATATATTGAGACCTAGGTATTGTATAGGTACAATATAAAAACGCATTGCTAGACCTAGGGTGATCTATCGAATGGTAAAGGTTTCATCAATCGTTTTCTAGAAAAACCTGTAGGTACTTGGTGAATTTATTCGAAATTATGCGCTATTATTATTAATTCTAGACAGGTCTGGAATATTCGATCAGCAGCCCTATATAAAGCGCAGTGACGCCATCGCATATTTGCCCACCTGATCGTCCTCTTGGCCACCATCCTGGCTGTTGAGAGTATGCCATGCTCACTCAAATGTCTCGCTGGTGGTGGCGTGTGTGTTGGGTCATTAGGTTCCCTTCAATATGGTTGAGCTGAATGATGCTGAACCATACGTCATGTTCGTGAACGGACGCCGTCAGAGGGGACTGGTCATCTCTTAGCTGCTACGGCGTATTTTAAATTCTGAATTGTTGTTTTTTTTTTCATAATGGACGCTCTCAGCGTACAATATATTTCTGCATCGTTCTCACACGATTGATTTCAAAATGAATGATGTAATCAAATATTTGTATCAATAGCTTGATAATTTAAAAGAGTGTCCATGGAGTTTCTTGCCCGTTCTTCTCCATAGGTACCTACTCTTTGGAATGGGCGACTAGCTTCACCTTACTGACTGACCGACCTTCTGACAATTCAAAAGTGCCTGTAACTGGTTTATTTGAAATAAATGCTTTGATTTTGATTTTGATCCCCAATGGTGCAATGGGGAATAACATTTTCCCACAAACGTGCAAAGAAGCCACAGTTATAGGCATTCCCAAGCCCGGTAAGCCTAAAGCTGAACCGATTAGCTACCGTCCCATCAGCTTACTCAAAGTTATCGGTAAGATTTATGAGAGGCTTATATATAAGCGTCTCAGAGCCTACGCCGAGAACAAGGGCCTCATTCCTAATGAGCAATTCGGGTTCCGTATCCAACACTCCTGTCCCCAACTGATCCTACGTATCACTGAACATATACACGCAGGATTCCTGCGTGGTATGTATACAGGCGTAGTTTATTTCGACATAGCGAAAGCGTTCGACAAAGTCTGGCACAACGGCTTAATCTATAAGCTGTATCAATTCTGAGGGCCTGACCGTCTCGTCCTCATCCTAAGGGACTTTTTGTCAAACCGCTCCTTTCGCTATAAAATCGAAAGAGCGCTCTCCTCCCCCCACCCCATCCGTACAGGTGTACCCCAGGGCTCTGTACTAGCCCCACTCATTTTCACGCTTTTCACTATCGATATCCCGAAACGCAGTAAGGCTCAACTCGCTCTATTCGCAGACGACACAGCCATCTACTGCTCGGGACGCAGCCCAGACCGGATTCGCCTCCATCTTCAAACTGCGGTCAACAAGCTCGCTGACTGGTTTAAGAAATGGAGGATCGAAGTCAACTCGGATAAAAGCCAAGCGGTACTCCACACGAGACCGTGTCACAACGTCCCCCCCCCCCCCCACGACCCATCACCATGTCTGGAAAGGCAATCCCCTGGGGAAACCAAGCCAGATACCTTGGTGTGATTCTCAGAGCACATTAAGACGGTCCGTTCACGCGAAGCCTTCGCTCTCGGTCGACTCCACCCCGTCCTCAACTCGCGTAGCAAGCTATCGCTCAGGTGCAAAATGCGCTTGTACAAAGCATGCATACGCTCGATTATGACTTACGCTTGTCCAGTCTTCGCACATGCCAAGCCACGTCATATCCATAGGATGCAAGTAGTCCAAAACCAATTCCTCCGTAAAGCCACTAACGCCCTTTGGTTCGTTCGAAATGAGATCCTCCATCTTGATCATCCACAGGAAAGTCCGCTTAAGTAGTCACGGCCTCTAATGGTCAACTACGAGATGCCATAATAAAAAAAAAAAAAATTGGCTGTCTGTAGAACTCCGTCTACTGCCGATATTTGAACGTGATAACGTCTATTACATGGTAATTTTTTCTGGGTGCAATGAAATTATTTAAAATAAAGTAATGTATAACATTTATATTTTTATTTAATAGTTTGTTTAAATTTTCTAAAAAATAAAAAAAAAGCAAAAAGAAAAAAGAAAAAGAAAAATTAAAAAGGAAAAATTTAAAAATTAAAAAGGATAAAAAACGTCCGTTGCCGTCAGGAATCGATCCGCGGCACATCTTGAGTGAGTCGATATTAATCCGAGCGTTTCACCACTCGGCTATCAATGCTTTAATCATGTATGCGAAAAACTGCTACTAATTGTTTACAACCGTGCTTTTAGGTAAATAATATTGCACTCTAAAGCTACAAGGCTAAGGTTAGTTTTAGTAGGCGTGGACTCCGTGTAGCGTCAGATTCGGCCGTTACGCAGTTTTCGCGAATGACTCCCAGCATACCGATTTAACCCATTACTTCCCAAGCATTGAAAATATTGGATTTTTTTGATGAAATCTTGTATTAGGGCTCTTAATATGTTAAGAAAAAATAATATGGCAAAAAAATAAATTAAAAAAAAACGGTTTCGCTGACTCAGCATGTCCTATAAATAGGACAGTGGGAACATATGGTCAGGAAAAAGTAAAGATAAGAATTATATGGAAATCAGCTTTATTTAAAAATAGGACCAGTAACAGTATCAGAAATAATGTAATAAAAGCTTATTTTGTATGATAAGGTATGAAACAATCACTGCAGAGTGTTTTTTCACATTTAGAACAAAATGTTAAAGGCTTTTTTTTACAGCCTTGTCCTTGGCAACGTCTTTGTTTGTCCCTCTTGGTCATATAGTGACCATAGTTGTCAAATCTTATAGGTTGTAAAAGAACTTCTGAAGTACCTGATGTAAGCTTATTTACTTTGCCTTCCGATTTTTTCATCCAAGAAAAACATACCCTTCTTCTGAAATCAAGCAGAGGTATGGTCTCATCTTTATTTACCTGGTTATAAATAATCCATGCATTGACTAGAGTCATGTCCAAAACACGGATTACTAGAGGCCAATACCATTTTTTACCTCTAAAGCGGATTGGATACTTAGAAATAAGCCAATCATGTTTATCCACTCCTCCCATGTTTTTATTATAATTATGAATAAGCTTTGGCTGATTCACAGCAACTTTGGCCTTTTCTACCTTTGAGTACCTATTAGTTTTTACAAAAGGTTCAACAGTATCAAAATTAGTTAAGAGACATACTACATTGTTATCATGCCATTTCACGCATAATATTTCATTATTTTTATCGAAACGATGATCGGAATAACCACGTTCTTGCTTCTTCATTTCTTGTTTGGTCATGATTGGACATTTCTTAGTCCTATTGTCTCTGACTGTCCCTGTAGCTCTGAACCCTTCAGATTTCAAGTCAATCAACAATTGCATACTGCTGAAGAAGTTATCGAAGTAGACTACATGTGCACTAGGATCAGTACATACTGTAAGCAACTTTTTTACCACTCTTGAACCCAAGCCATCACCAGTATTACAAGATATTTGAGGATCCTTTCCTGTATAAAGCGAAAATTTATAACAATATCCGCTTACTCCAGACAGTGCCCAAAGCTTGTATCCAAATCTTACTGGTTTACCTTTTATAAACTGTTTGATACCATGGTGACCAAAGTATTTGACGATCATTTCATCAACAGCTAAGTTGGATTCAAAAACACCAAACTTTTGGAATGATTTATTAGCTTTATCGATAAATGGGCGAATTTTGAAAGCTTTGTCACTATTATCAATTCTTGAATTGTCATTGAAATGTAAATATGATTTAATTTTATCAAAACGATTCCGAGACATCGCTCGTTCAACAAATGGAATGTGTACATCATTATCTCTGCACCAATATAGTTTGCTTTGAGGCAAGTGGAGATACGAAGAGAAAAACAAAATTCCTATGAATACTTTTAGCTCATTCACGGTAAGATTGAAGTTCAAATCATTTTTATAATTTTTGGCATAGGTTACTGTTTCATGCACTATATATTCTAGAATCTGGTCACATAACAAGTGTTCGAATATTTCTACCGCAGATTTTCCTTCCAATTCCGTAATCATATTTTCTAAACATTGTTTAGCAGTATTAGATTCCGGCTGAATTTCAGAATATACAGGTTCACACTTACGCCAAATGACTGTCTTGTTGGTCCGAGATGTGGTTTGAGTAGGAAGATCTTCCTCGACGTTATCAATTGTACATGAAAATTCCACTTGACCAGCCACATCTGACACTGGCAGAACTCCCATATCGTCGTCATTACCTTCTTCTATATCAGTCATTTCATCCACTTCATCCGGGGGCAATATCGCAACTTCCAAGTCATTGAACTCCTCGTCACTACAATCTTCAATATCTTGAAGATACTCGGTGATTTCAGACACCATCAATGCTTTTTTATATTTTCTTCTCACTGCATCCATGATCTATAAACAATAATTATACATATATAGTAAGTATAAAAATTATATTATATATATATACATATACCATCCCAAACTAAACAAATATATCGTTAACCACTTGATAAGAAACAAAATCTAATATTTTTGCTTACCTCCTTTGCTTTCCTCAATCTTATAAAAAAATCACAATTTTTTATATTACGAGATGTGTTGTGCTTGACGAAGACTTATCGACTAAAGTAAAGTTTACGAAACACTTGCAAGAAACAAAACAATAGACACGTTTGAACTTATAGCGAGCGTAACAGGATCGAACACGCTTTCACGGCTACTTGTAAAGACATGTTCCCAGTGTCATATTTATAGTACGCCTTTTTTTGAATTAGTATCACAAGCTTCCAAATAATATTTTGTTTTAGTTTTTAATTATAATAGATTCAGTAGAGATCTAAAAATCTATTTGATGGACTTTGAAGCTGATAACTTTTTATTTTCGGTTTTTTATAATCAAATCATAATACTCTTTTTAAGCTGACGAATTTCCTCAATTTAAAAATATGTATATTATAAATACGATAACTTTTTTAAGAGCGAAAAAAATATATTTTATTGGGAAAATAGTGTGAAAATACGAATTTCATCAAAACCAATAAAAATAATAACCCTAACATAGAAAAAAAAAATGTTGAATATAGTGTCCTAAAAATAGGACAGTGGGGAGGAATGGGTTAATAGACGTTATCACGTCAAAAGCGCACAGTCAGTCTGCATTCGACTACCGAGTCGAAACAAGCGACAGTTAAGAAGCGATCTTTGAGAATACCTATTGCGACAACTGTAACGAGAACTTTGAGGACTGCTTGAAGTAACATCTGTAGTGTTATTGTGTGTGTACGAGACGGACTTCGTGGACGTAATGTCAAGGCACCAATTCTACGTAATAAGCCGCGTAATTTATAATAAAATCCAAAAAAAACTAAACATTCTCGGTCTCCCAAGGTTTAACACTAGAAGTGCCGAAACTCATGACCCCCCTTAAACCGCCGCCGGGACAATTTTGTCCTTTCACAACATCCATTAGCATAAATCATGAAATTTTAAATAAAACAATATGTGAGTTTCTTAAAATTGTATTTATTTATTTTTAATCAAATTATTAATCATTTTACAACAAATGTGTATCAATTTCTCTTTCCATTTTTGATAATCAACTAAAAAAGTAATTTTAAATGTAATAAATCTTAAAAATCTAATTATTTATTAGCAGAATAGCAAATATTACACAAATAATATTCTTTACCAGTGCATTTATTACAGACAGTTTTTTTACAATTGTGGCACTTTACTGATGACTTATTATTTGTACATTCTGACTTGACCTGACACCTTGTACGTTTTTCCTGTCTTTCTGGTAGGTTTTCTGGAATATCTACAGGAATGACTTTGTTTCTATTATTCATGTACTGCGATCCCAATTCTTCTCCCAATTGCAATAAAAAGTCTCTACGTTTAATTTTGCTGTTGTTGATAATTTTATACAATACCCATGCGTTTATAGCCGCCAAATCTAATAAATTATAAAATGTATGAACTGGCCAACGTCTAGAAGCCGCCTTTACTGTATATTTCCTGCTCATCGAATCTACAACATCTACTCCATACTTCGTGCTGTTGTAGAATAGCACTGTTTCCGGCTTTTTCTTTGAATTAGAACTTATGGTTATATCTTGATGCATAGTGCTAAGCAATAAAACATTTTTATTTGGCTTAGTTTGATAAACAGTCAAAGTTGTGTCACCAGTTTTTAGGACAGTCGTCTTGTATAATTCTTCTTTAGCCATTTTTACAGAAATAGGCCTCGAACACCTCGACCTCGTCCTCGTCCTCGTCTTTCAGTTGGTACTTGATCTTGGACTTCATTCACAACGCTCAACAAACTTGTTGCGTCTGAAATATAAAAATGAATAAAACAACAGCTAAACACAACATACACCTACAAATACCACACAAAATACAATACAAATACCTACATAAATACCTACCTACCTACATACCTAAATAAAAAAAAACAAAACGCTGTATTCATATAGAGTAAAATAAACAATGTTTACCTTCAGTTATTTCTCTCTCCACAGTGTCACAAGATTCGTCAGAAGAAGAATCGGAACTGTTTCCTAATTCATAGTTGTCGTCCGAATATTCCAAAGGCTCGCCATCTGATTCGTCCTCTAAAATATCATTCAAACTGGACAAAATTTCTTGCGGCTTCAATATTCTGCGACGTTGACTATTAGACATAATTATAATACGTGAGGTACGCGCTAGTAACAACAAAACTTCTCTTTACGCAAGGTGACGAGCGATTGACTGAATAGAAACGACGCTCAACTGATTTAGTCGCCCCTCCACCCGCGCAGTTAGCCAGAGAAATGACCTTACCTCAAATTAACACTTAGTATTTTGGCGGGACAAAACTGACCCGGCGGCACTTCTAGGTAAATCGGTAATTATTTTTATTAACTTTTATTTTTATTGAATAAAAAACATGTTTTATTAAAAATGACAATAAATTATGAAAAGTCAAAAAGTTTCACGGTCTTCAGTGGAAGAAATAAAAAGTTATAGCCAATGCAACTTGCGGGTGGGACAAAAATGGAACGGCGGCGCTTCTAGTGTTAAACTAAAACGTACATTAATTGAATGGCTGCTGAAACAGGACTATCACGGTACGGAATCACTTTTAACATATACAATATAATAAATATCCACCCTTTATTTATTTATTTTTTAATTTTCACACATACAAACATACATTCATTACACCATTATTCGCTACACCACAAACACTTCCTAAACATAATCATCAAACACTCACACTTACTTCATACAATTACACTCTTCACCGTCTCTCTCTCATATTTTTAAAATTTATAATCCTAAAGTTACAAGGTCAAAATTCAAGAATTTGCTAATCCATTGGCGCATCTGCCCAAAATTGCATTATATGTATACCCTGTAGCCGGACACTGCCCCCTAAGATACAGGCCTAGCCTAGTTTAGGGGACAGGGATAAACCTATTGTACCTATCGTATCGTAATGCAGTATTAATGTATACAAAAAATGAAAAAATGTATTTTTTAATACAGTTGCTCAAAAAGTGGTGTATTACAGGGACGTATAGCGTTCGGAAAGTGGGCTATTACACACTCGTGCTTTTTCTTTACCTTTTCCGAACTAGTGCGTTCTCTTTCCCAACTGTCAAAATATTGTCTATTAAAAATAAAAAAAAAACCAACCATGAAGTTTTTACTTTAAAAAAATCATAGAAGTTTTTATGATTCATGCAAATAATTCTAAAAAGAAGCTACTAATTTGTTTCAATATCAGATTTAATGATTTAATTCAATGAGTTAGGTTAGGTTTTATTTAATTTCATTTCATTTCATTTTCATTTCATATCAATAAAAAAATTCTACTGAAGACTTGGCTGTATGGGAATAGTTCCCTTTGCCTAATCGAATAGGTGAAGAAAAAAAAAATCTCTGCTTATATTCTTTTACGGTTTGCGCCATTTTTCAAAAATTTTCTTTGCGATTTTATTGTGTTTTTATTATTTTAATAAATTGCTTAATTTTTTCGCAACTGTATTAAAAATAGTTGTTCAGTACACGTGCGGAACCGTCATTGCAACTTGTTCCGACTGTCAACCCTCACCTTCGGCTGCGTCTCGGCTCGGGTCGACATTTGTCGGAACTCGTTGTAATGACAGGCTTTCCGCACTTGTAATGAAATATACTATTTTAATACAGTTGCTCAAAAAGTGGTGTATTACAGGGACGTATAGCGTTCGGAAAGTGGGCTATTACACACTCGTGCTTTTTCTTTACCTTTTCCGAACTAGTGCGTTCTCTTTCCCAACTGTCAAAATATTGTGTATTAAAAATAAAAAAAAACAACCATGAAGTTTTTACTTTAAAAAAATCATAGAAGTTTTTATGATTCATGCAAATAATTCTAAAAAGAAGCTACTAATTTGTTTCAATATCAGATTTAATGATTTAATTCAATGAGTTAGCTTAGGTTTTATTTAATTTCATCTCATTTCATTTTCATTTCATATCAATAAAAAAATTCTAGTGAAGACTTGGCTGTATGGGCATAGTTCCCTTTGCCTAATCGAATGGGTGAAGAAAAAAAAAATCTCTGCTTATATTCTTTTACGGTTTGCGCCATTTTTCAAAAATTTTCTTTGCGAGTTTAGTTGTTTGTTGCACAAAATGAGTAATTTCGACGATATTTTATTTGAATAGGCTATTTGACAACATTCAAAATATACAACAAATTGTGGTCATACTTGAAGATAATATCGTAAAGAAATATATTTCACTTTATTTTGATGTAAATCATGTGTGATTTTATCAAAACAGAAAATTAATTATTGTATTTTTTTAAATTTTATCTTGAACGTGAACGGCCTGTGATTGGTTGACACTCCGGTGACGTCACACACAAGTAAACATTATCTCGATAGTTCGCGTCGGTATTGTTTTTGAGTGTTTTTAAGATATTTATAGCAGTTTTCTGATATTTTTCGTTTTTATTCACATCTTGTTGTGTAATACAGTAATACTTATCCATTACACACCTAAAAATGGATCCGAATTTTGTGAGAGCCGATAACAGCAACCTACCTAAGATTGACTCTTTCATGGTTGCAAATTTCTTTAAGAGTAACACAGATTACTATGCTGCGGAATTTAAGAATGTAAAAACAGCTGTGTAAGTATTATGAAGAAATCATTTATCTACTAACCTTTACATTTGGTCAATTTCCATATTAGATAAACAATATTTTAAGGTTATGTTATTGACTGCATAATGTTTATGTATTACGCTTTGTCATAGTTTTTGCTTTTGTTTCACAGGTCTGCAAGGGAGTCCTATGGAGACGATGCTATTGGATACGTCCAACTACACCGGGAGCACGGAGTTTGCAAAATTAAGTGTAAAGTGTGCCCAGAACATAAAGTTAGAACCAAAGCCTACAATGTGACGATGATAGTTAATGAAAATGACAGCGAAATCATTAGCTGTAAATGCCATGACTGTGCTGCTTCAGCTGGTGGATGCAAGCATGCAGTTGCTTTTTTGATGTGGGCCCATCGTCGCTCTGAGGAACCAGCATGTACTTCTGTAGAGTGCTATTGGAGAAAACCTACTTTGTCCAGAGTAGGGTCTACCTTGAAGTACATTACTGTTCAGCAGATGTCCCAAAAGGAAGTACCTCACAGACCAAGTACATCAGATCTTTATAATGAATTTATTAGTGAAGCAAAGAAGAAAAAAATTGAAAACTGTGAGTTGCTGAAATATCAGCATGATTTCAAATATAGTACTTTCAAGCAATTTTCTTTACACTACTTCCTTATGGACCAATCTCCACAAATAAAAAATGACGTTGATAAGCTTATTGAAAATTTAAAAGCTACTTTCACAAAAGATGTGATTAGCAGCATTGAAAAAGTAACAAGGAATCAGAGCAAAAGCAACTTGTGGTATGAAATGCGATATGGCCGTATCACAGCCTCCAAGGCACACGAAATTAGTGTTTGCCATACTCCAGACGGTTCTTTGGTGGCTGCTTTAATGGGCGCCAAAATCCCTGACACAGCAGCAATGAGGAGAGGAAGAACTCTAGAACAGTCTGTCCGAAAGACAGTTTGTAATAAACTAAAAATAAAATTTACTTCTTGTGGGCTGTATATCTGTCAAGAATATCCGATAATTGGAGCATCTCCTGATGGTGTATGTAAAGATGCCATTATTGAAATCAAATGCCCCACGAAGTTAAAAACAAATAATAAATATTTAAATAATGGCATGTTAACAGAAAAATGCAAGGCACAGGTGCAGTTGCAGATGTATGCAACAGGTATTAAAAAATGTTATTTTTGTGTGGCAGACAGTAATTTTGAAACAACAAAGAATGTTGAAATTATTTTAGTAACATATGATGATGGCTATGTTAAAAACTTATTGCAAAAATTAGTTATTTTTTGGAAATCAAATATTTATCCTATTTTGTATCGTAACACTAATCTGTAAAGGGCATTAAATAAAAATAATTTGGAATCACATAATTGTTTTTATTTATTTTATAATCGAATCCTGCAAATTTATAAGAGCACATGCAATAATAATGACATGATCTAGTACACGAATTAAATTATTATTTATCACTGAATGTTGCTTTAGCATATGGAATTCTCTTAATCGCCTTATTACTCTTTCAACATGAATTCGCAAGCTGGCTATTATTTTAGTTTGACGAACTTCAGCTTTTGATAACTTTGCACCAGCAATTACACTAGGTGGTCTTAAAAGTTTTATACCTTTTTCATGAAGTATCTGTTCAATGTGTTTAAAGCCTCTGTCTGCTAAGATACAACTTCCTGGCTGTAATTCATCTAGAAAGTTACAGTTTTCAACTATAGTAACATCACTTGCCCTACCCCCAAACCCTTGAGAAATATAATTTATTAAACCGTTAGGTGTGCAGGATATTAAGTACTTTACAGTATTTCCCTTTTTGTACTCTGACCATGTTAGTGCCTGATAAAGAGCCTTGGATGGTTTTTGTATGTCTATTTCTAGACAATCAATTATACAGCTGACATCATGATAGTTATGCCTAAATGCAATGGGGAGATTCTTTTTAGTTAAGCTTTTATCTAACTTTACAATTAATGATCTTAAATAACTACTTATTATTGGTATGTTTGCTAAAAATATTTTACTCGCATATGATAATGATATTCCAAAATTATCTTCTAATTCAGAAAATGTGCTGTTTAATCTAATTTTTTTCAAGCACAGCAAAATATGTTCAATTTTTACATTTGTGTGTTTATGCAACAACTGAACAAAAAAATAGCATTCTTTGGAAATACCTATATACATCAGAGGTTTCTTTGAAATTAAATTCATAGTGATTTTGAGACACTGCAATTGCTCAATATTTTCATTGGTATCTGTAACATTAGTATCAGAGTCAGTAACCCTTGATGATGGTGTAGTTATAGAAGGTGATAAGTGACCACTCTCAAAACAAGAAATATCACTGTCTGATTTGTCATCTTCGAGTAAAACATGTCTCTTAAGTTTTTGTGCAACTCCAGACTGCAGTGGTCGACCACGGCATGGTTGAATCTTGATAGGTGAAGTGGAACTAGATGTTGTTGAAACTTTGAACGGTGAGGTAGAAATACTTTTATTTCGCAATTTTGTTTGCACATATTTACTTCTACAATGTTTCTGTATTTTTGATTGAACAGATTTTTCTACAGTTATGATAGATGTTGTCATTGTTTCCTTATCTTGAGTTTTTGGTATTTCTGAAAAGAGAAAAATCCACAATTAAATAAGTACTTCATTAAACGAAAATAACATAATTATTTATCATGTTTGTAATAAATAAAAAATATACCTTCGGGCTCAGTAATTGGTTGTATAGTATTATCATCTTTTTGAAAGTTTTCAGCACAGGTTTCAGCACTTTGACTTTGCAGACATTCTGTGACAAGATTAGATCTTTGTCTCTTGTGAAATAGTTCTCGAGAACAATCAGGATCAGACAGCCTTCTTTTGCGATCCTCTTGACAATGAAATTTAGATGGCACGGCCTCATTTGCCAAAAGTATCTTCTGACTGTAGCCCATTTTGTACTTCATGTAGTTGGTTGTGTCTTTTTCCATCTGCAATGCAAAATTATTATAAATATGTTATAATAGTGCTATTTAGTAATTTTTCTTTGTAAACGAAAACTAGAAAGATATAATTAGTATAATTATATAAATATACTCGTAATTATTAGGTTTCAAAAGAAATCTAATTATGTATATTGACGAATTTAAGAGGTTATGTTATGACATAAACATATGAATCAAAACAAGAGATGATAAATCGTTACATTATCACATATTATGAACTACAGTCTACAATACTATTTATTTATAGTTAATTATTACTTACATCAAAGTGATCTTCACACATAAAAACATTTGTATGAGATAAAATGCTTTTTGGGTCACGTCGAGCTAATTGTAGCCACAATTTTCGTCTTTTGGGATTTGTTGGAACGGAAACAAACAATTTTTGGGGACTATTTATAGTCGTACTTGTACACTGTGGCACTATACACCATTTATATACCATTTTAGGATATAAATTCCAATTAACAATTAAAATACACTCCAACTGCTCTAATCAAAACAAAATGTTTACTTGTGTGTGACGTCACGCGTGACATATGAGCAGCGCCATTACAGAAATAGTGTTTTATCGCGCGTTTAGGAAATTTAAACTTCAACATTGTTTTTTCATTACTAAAACATTAAATATTTCGGAAATATCAATGTAGCACACTTATTATAGTATAAACATTAATATAAAACTGTTTTCCAAGATTAGTCAAATAGCCTATTAACACCACCGGAACTCAGTATAATTGCACAAAATGCTTCGGAGAACATTTTACCGGAAAAGTCAAAAAGTCGCTACATATCTATATACAACGAATTTATTGCGTGGAGAGAAGAGAAAAAGGCAAATATTTTTCAGAAAATGTTATGTTGGCATATTTCTCTGAACTGTCAGCAAAATTAAAACCTTCTACATTATGGTCGAGGTTTTCGATGATAAAAAGTATGCTGAAAATAAGAAACAACGTGGATATAAGTCAATACCCAAAACTAAATGCTTTCTTAAAACGACAATCAGACGGTTTTACAACTAAAAAGTCGAAAATATTAACATCGAATGAAGTGGAAAGGTTTTTAAACGAAACTCCCGATGATCGTTATTTAGCCACAAAGGTAATTAATTAATAAGTACTTATATTTTTCTTTAGTATTCAGTTTACGAAATCGCAAAATACAGTCATTAAATTATTTAAAAAAATATTAATCAAATCCCTTTTTTTTGTAGGTTGCGCTGATTTTTGGCATTGTTGGTGCTTGCCGCAGAGAGGAGTTATCCAATATTACTTTAAAAGATATTGAAGCCCATGAAAAAATGCTACTAATCAAGATTCCGAATACAAAAAATAAGATACCGAGAAGCTTTGTTGTTGAAGGAGATTTTCTTAGAATAGTGCAAAAATATATGAATCAGCGGTCCCAAAAAGGAAAATCCGACCGTTTTTTCCAAAATTATCAAAAAGGAAAGTGTAGTACATCTCAAGCAATCGGGATAAACAAATTTGGTAATATGCCAAAAGAAATAGCTACGTTTCTTGGTCTGCCGGATGCAGAGTATTATACTGGGCACAGCTTCAGGAGGACCTCTGCTACATTATTGGCAGATTCAGGAGTCAATTTGACGTCCTTAAAGCGACTAGGAGGTTGGAAGTCGGACAAAGTTGCAGAAGGCTATATTGCTGATTCATTACACAACAAACTAGAAACTGGGAAAAAAATCACACAATCCATTAATTTAAAGTCCAGTCCGTCACCTTCACATGACAATAGTGAAGAGAAAGTTCGTCCATTTACCTTCGTTGATAATGATAAGTCATTAGATCCAATTCCATCAACTAGCAAACGCCATTGTATAACACCTTTGACAAATATACATGAACAATCATACGAAATTAATAATAGTTTGTCTCAAACAGTAAATATGCAACCTAAAACTTCCCCAGTTAGTATAAAAAACTGTACCAATTTCAATGTATATGTGAATTATAACTTTTCTAAGAAATAAATTATTAGTTAGTTGAGTTTATTGTGTTTTTATTATTTTAATAAATTGCTTAATTTTTTCGCAACTGTATTAAAAATAGTTGTTCAGTACACGTGCGGAACCGTCATTGCAACTTGTTCCGACTGTCAATTTGTCGGAACTCGTTGTAATGACAGGCCTTCCGCACTTGTAATGAAATATACTATTTTTGTGCCAATAAATATTTGTATTTGTATTTGTATTTATTATCTCCAGGGATACTCTTTTTAATGAAAAACTTATTACAAAATATTTGATGACACCATTCATGTTAAATTTGTCCATGTGAGAACGATGCAGAAAGACATTCATGTGAAACGCGTCTGTTATAGAAAATATAAAACAATTCAAAAATCGCCTCATTTTACTGAAGGCAGCTTCCAGGCTCTTAATTTTACATTTTACCGAAGGCATTTTCTAGACTCCTAATTTCTTAAAAACACACTTAAAAACAACAGATGAATAATCATAAATGTACATTATTTGCAGATGACATTTCAATCTGATAGATGTAAGTATCAGACTATTGACAAAATTTATTAAAAATGAATTTAAATAAATCATGTTACATATGAAGGTTAATGTAGACTAAAAGAAGTAGCGCAAATCAAATTCTCATAGACCAAGAGTTAAATTGGAAAGTACATTTCTGCAATACGGTTAACAAATTAACTTAGTCCTGGTCCAAAAACTTATTGTGAAGGATAATCCTATCTAATCTAATCATGATAACCTGCTTTTGTAAAAGCTGCCTTGTGATGTGTGTGTGATGCCTTACTTACTGGGTTGTGGAGGTCAGTCAGGCAGTCGCTCCATGTAAAATACTTGTGATGTGTGCGCGATGCCTTACTTACTGGGTTGTGGAGGTCAGTCAGGCAGTCGCTCCATGTAAAATACTTGTGATGTGTGTGTGATGCCTTACTTACTGGGTTGTGGAGGTCAGTCAGGCAGTCGCTCCATGTAAAATACTGGTATTCAGCTGAATGTGGTTAGACTGGATGACCGACCCCGACATAGATAACAGAAAGGCTCGACGGATGTATGTCTTAAATTATAATTAGTTCCAGCATAATGCACTCGTGTGTGCAGGTTGTGCACCGTGTTACTGGACGTGTTCGCGATGCCGCTGCTGCTGCAGTTCACCGTGGGCGGCTGGATCTTGTGCATGGCCGCCTACAAGATAGTTAGCGTGAGTTTGCGTGCTCTTTGCGACTGCTGCAGTCACAGACTTTAACTCTGTCAGAATGGTCACGTCTCTATTGTTTGATTGCAGCTGAACGTGTTGAGCTTCGAATTTGCATCCACCACGATGTTTATTACTTGTATTCTGACCGAGCTATTAATTTTTTGTTATTACGGAAATGAAGTCACTGTGGAGGTATGAGGCGCAGCTTTTGATCGATTTGCCAGTAAAGCTTTCGCAGTGGATTCTAATAACTAGCGAACCTTACCTGGGTTTTTCTCAGAGCTCGCGCGTGTCGAAGTCCATCTACAGCATGGATTGGCGGCTCGAGCGGCTATCGTTCCGGCGCTCGCTGGTGCTGGTGATGGAGCGCGCCAAGCGGCCGCTGCGCCCCGCCGCCGGCCGAGTCATCCCGCTCTCACTGGACACATACGTTACGGTAACAGGCAGCTGCGGATTTCCTTCAAGCCGCACTCTTCAACCGGCGACTGTGGCTTGATTTTCCTCACCTGAATAAATTAGGGAAGATATTGATCATTTCATCAAATTACATTGCAGTTTGCGAGTAACAGGTTTGAAGATTCGCACGTAGTCCGTGCACGGTCGGCTTGCGTCCTCGGTCAGTCTAGGTCTGACCCGATACTAACTAACAATTCTGAAACAGTAACACTCATTCCGTTACAAAAAAGGGACTACTGCTTCTATTGAGCAGTCAAGTAATACACATACCCCCTTATTCATAAACGCTGCTTAAAGTTAACTAGTGATTAGCGATTTTTTAAACATACATTTTAGACGCTTGCAGGTCACTTAACTTTAAAAATCGATTATGAATAAAACCCTTAAACACTGTGGTGTTTATTCATAAAGGATGATTTAAGTTAAGTGACGTTAAAAGGTGAAAAATGTATGGTTGCCGGATGCTCGGGCTAGTAGGGAATCAATCCGGTCCGAAAGAGAGGCCATGGTAGAGCGAACGAGTGTTGCACTTCAGGCAGTCTCCGAATGGGGCAATGCCAATCTTGTAGCATTCAATGCCGCCAAAACGCAGGCGTGTCTTTTTACCGCCAAAAGGAGCCCGTTCACCTTGGCTCCTACTTTTCGGAATGTATCCTTGGAGTGTACCGACCGCCTTCAGCTTTTGGGTGTTGAGATTTCCTCGAACCTAAACTTTGGGCGGTTCATTGAGTCCAAGGCCAAGGTGGCTGCCAGAAAACTCGGTGTAATCGCAAAGGTCCGGCAGTACTTCACACCAGGGCAGCTTCTAATGTTGTACAAAGCACAGGTCCGTTCGTGTGTGGAGTACTGCAGCCACATTTGGGCTGGTGCTGCTAAGTGTCACCTGGCCACTTTGGATTCAGTGGAGAGGCGTGCGAAGAGGCTGATTGGTGACCCTGATTTAACTCGAGTTGGTCTCCAAAGCCTAGAGCACAGGCGTAGAGTAGCCAGCCTTTCGGTGTTCTATAGGATACATTCTGGGGAGTGTGCGAGGGAATTGCACGATTTAATTCCCCCATCTCCGTTCCACCATCGACGACCCGTCGTACGGCGAGTTTCCACCCTTATGTTGTTGACACCTCTACGATCCGGACGAAGCGTTTCGCCTCGTCCTTTATACCGCGTACATCGAGGGACTGGAACAATCTGCCGGCGGCGGTGTTTCCGTCGGACTACAATTTGAGTGTCTTCAAGGCTAGAGTGAATAGGCTCTTAATAAACTAGTGCGCTTTACCATCAACGATTGCGTCACTGCTTACCATCAGGCGGGATTGCGGTCAAGCGCTGGTTTATGTTTTAATTACAAAAAAAAAAAAAAATCTCTAATCACTCGTTAACTTTAAGCAGTTTTTATGAATAAGGGGGTTAGTGGTAATGAGCAGAGCTTGGAATTTGTTCCAAGTTATTTAAATTACAACTTGAGACAATAGAGTCAACCTCTAGCACTATTTTGAATAATAAATTAGACTTGTACTCATTATCAAGGGACATCGAGACAATAGAGTTAAACTCTAGCAGAAATGTGCACCTAGATCCATTAATATCACACCCATTAAATTTTAATTTTCAAAATATAATCTGTAATAATAACCTTAAAATTGTTCATCAAAATATACAGGGTGTGATAAATAAACAATTAGAATTGGAGTTGTTCATGAACTGTAGTTATATTGATATTGTTTGTCTTACTGAACATTGGTTAAAAGCCCATCAGTTCATGTTCAGCTTTAATAACCATCAGATTGCTAGCTCATTCAGCAGAGTGAATATCGACGCAAGAAAGCGATCTTGTAGTATCTCGAAAGTGGCACTTTATACCAGAGCCAAAAAACTATTTAAAAATTCATAACTCGTAAACTAGCTGAATCTAAAAGGTAATTTTTGGAACACGTATTTATTATAATGAAATTTATCAGATGGTACTAAAGATGGCATTCTAAAGTTAGTGCAACATACGTTTTATGTTAGTTACAGCAATCGGTATTTCAATTTGAAGCATCAATATTGCTGGATCTTGGTAGTAGTAACATAGGACACAACGAAATAGCTTTTAAATTTTAGATAACGAATATGATGTATTTAACATGAAGCTAATTTATAAGTTCTCCAATTTTGTTGTACCTCACATTCCTTTAAAAAAGTTTATGTTGAATTTTATGTTAAATACAAATAAAGAAAATCATTGTGTTTAATTAAAATGCTGTATGTTTACTTAAACAATATAATTTAGGAAATAATATTTGAGTCAGTAACAATAATTACGTGTTCGAATAAAAATTTAATCAGTCTTTAAATTAGAAAGCAATGAAGTTTACCGAGGGCGATACTGTCAACTACAAAAAAAATGGCTTGCACTCCGGAAGTGCCGACAGAAGTGAAAACTTAAAAACGTAAACAAAAAAATAAATAAAAGCAAACAAAATAAACCGAAATACTCTCTCCAAAAAAAAAAAAAAAACAATAGGAATATCTTCTGGCTGGTCAGGATCGAACCGCAAGCCGTTTTTTCATTTAAAGTGCAGAGCGCCGCTAAAGAAGTTCGACTTCAAAAATGGAAAGCAGAGCTCTGGATGTAATATGCTCAAAGAAGAGAGCTTTAAACCGTATTGCCAAGTCCTACAAAAAGGCGATTAAGAAGGCTCGCTTCGACCACATTACTCATAATAACAACAAGCTCTGTCATCCGATAGCGGATCTTTCTGGTCCCTTGCCAAATCGGTCGAGGCAAACTTCTGTCAGCCCACATTGCCTCCGCTGGTTAAGCCTGATGGAGCACTGGTTAATACGACGAGAGAGAGAGAGCAACTCTCTTTGCATTTCTCTTTGCCCCCAAATTCGCATCTTGATACTAGCAGTGCTACTCCATTTAATTAGCCTCATTGCGGAACTTCAAAGCCGGAGGTTCGCATTAGGAACAAGGAGGTTCTGAGGGCACTGTGTCGTCTGGATGTGAACAAATTTAGTAATCCGGATGGTATACCAGCGATTGTTCTTAAGGTATGAGCGCCCAATTTGTCTCCTGTATTGACGCGATGGATCGCCTCTCACTTAGGACTGGTATAGTGCCCAAGTCCTGGAGGCTTGCCAACGTGCAGCTCGTGCCTAGAAGGGGTAGTCGTGCCGATCCTATCAACTATCGGCCTATTTCGACAACCTCCATAATTGCAATATTATGGAGCGTGTGTTGAACTTCCGCCTGGAAGGTAACGATCTCCTCAGTGACCGACAATACGGGTTTCGCCGCAATCGGTCAACCAATTAGTGTATGCCACTAACTTGTGGGGCGAGGCCCTGGTAAAAAATGGGGAAGCGATTGCCGTCTCCCTTGATGTCTCGAAGGCTTTTAACCGGATATGGCACGCTGGCCTTTTGATTAAACTTTCAGCGTACGGCATTTCCGCTGGCCTGACCGGCTGGGTAAAGACTTCCTGACTGAACGATCCCTCCGAGTTATTGTCGACGGATGCTCATCGGAGCGTATGTCGACTAATGCCGACTGATGCTGACTGAGCACCGGCGTGTTCCTCAGGAGGCTGTTCTCTCTGCAACTCTGTTCCTAATACATATTAACGATCTGTTGATTCCCGGTATCTATGGGTATGCAGATGACAGCACAGTTGCGGAGTACCAGCCGGATGCTAGGGCGAGTAAGGAATCAATCGGGTCCGACAGAGAGGCTATGGTAGAGCGTACGAATGTTGCACTACATTGCTACCAAAATATAAGCGTGTTTTCACTACCAAAAGAAGCCCGTTCACCTTGGCTCCTACCTTTCCGGTATGTATCCTTGGAGTGCACCGACCGCCTTCAGCTTTCGGAGTTGAGATTTTCTCGAATCTTAACTTTAGGTAGTTCATTGGGTCCAAGGCCAAGGTGGCTGCCAGGAAACTTGGCGCTATCGTAAAGGTCCGGCTGTACTTCACACCTAGGCAGCTTCTAATGTTATACAAAGCACAGGTCCGTTCGTATGTGGAGTACTGCAGCCACATTTGGGCTGGTGCTGCATAATGCCATCTGGCTGCTTTAAATTCAGTGGAGAGGCATGCGAAGAGGCTAATTGGTGACCCAGATTTAGCTCAAAACGGTCTCCAAAACCTGAAGTACAGGCAAAGAGTAGCCACCCTGTCGGTGTTCTATAGGATGCATATTGGAGAGTGTGCGAGCGAATTGCATGATTTAATTCGCTCGTTTCCGTTCCATCATCGGACGACTCGTCGTACTGTTACGATTGCCAAATGCACCCTAAAATGCATAAATAACCAAAATACTAAAAGATTACCAATAAAGCGTCCCTCTACGTCACAAAAGTGCTTAATCAGCACTTTCGTCACAAGTACAGCCCTAGTTCATCAATCAGGCAGTCTGCGTTCAATCTGCGAGCACATCTCTTAGACGTACCAGTTCGTCCTGTTTGTATCTAAATGCTAAATATAGTGTTTTAATTAAAAAAGTTTTTTTGAAACCTCTCCGACGTTTTCCCGTCTAACAATTGGTGGCAGCGCAAAAGACTCATTCTATATCCACATCTTATCTACTAATTCTAAATCCTACTAAATTCAACTCTTACCCGCGTGTGTACTTTCTGTGAAATACCGCGAGTTCAGAGTGCAAATCCAGTTCCAGTGTTCCTGAAAATCATTCAAGTACTTACACTGTCCCTGAGATGTTCATGTCTCTTCTCGTCACCGCAGGTGCTATCCTGTAAGTGAAATCAATATAATAACTCGAAATCCAGTGCAGTGCCGTGTGTTCAAAATCATAAATAAAATATAATCCAGTGCAAAGTTACAGTGAGACTTAGTGATAATATTCATAGTCTAAACATCAGAGCTTCTACGAAACGGAGCGCTTATCAGCTCGACGACGCCTGCTAGCATTCTTAGCATACTTTGTAACCGTTGTACTTTATTGAAGTGAAACTTCTTTAGGCACGCTTGACTTGGGGAGTAAACTGGCGAAAGCGTTACGAAAAATGATAGGGAAAAACATGATGAAGGCGAACGGAAGCAGAGCATAATCCTATTTCGTCTGTACTACAAACAAGGAGTTGGCTCATGTAAATATTGCATGACATGTCGTGTATGAAGTTGTGAGTTCGCATCTCGCCGAAGGCAATATATATTTTTTGGATCTTTTTAAGATTTGTTAACAATTGATTACCTAAGAGCACAAATAATTTATAAATTTCGTTCTGTTCTGGCCTTTATATTGTTTTATATATTTTTGCTGAACATTTCTGATATAATTGAAAGTATAGAAGCTTGAAGATATCGTCACAATACGATAATTGGACACAAAGTACAAATTGCTTTCGAGCCTCATAAGCTCAATTATTAAGCTAAGTACCTTGATTGATTAAAAACTATGAATTTCTTCGAGAACATGACGCTGCGAACACCCCCCGACCCCCCTCATTGATTACCTCACCCCCCCGTGGATTATCTCGGGAACCGGAGGTCGTGGACTACCCGAGTTTGGGGTCCCCTGATTCAGGAGGAAGAGCCCGACCTTTTGGCCCCGAGGGAATCCACTTTTTAAGCTATTGCATAGCTTCTATCGCGGGCCTTGAGCGCGGGGACCGAATCCAGAAATTCCGTAACGAAAAAACCTCACGCTCCCCATCGTCTAACGTCGTTTCAGTTCGGCAGTCTTCGGCACGGTATGTTTGTGTGCGTGCGACTACATCTTTTGAAAACAATTTATAGATTTTCAAAAAGAGCATGCATATTGCAGGGCTCGAACTCAGTTCTACACACTTGCCATGTTACTGATAGTCGCGATGTGCTAAACTTCCGATTAATTTTCTCTCTGAAATAGGTCTTCTATAGAGATATGTCATAGACGTCATCGACGTTGTCATGGCTACCTTAAAAACTTTTCATATAATTAATTATTAAGTACTTTTATTCAAATTAATTTAGTAGTGTTTTTATAAAATAACTTTTTTTTAACGGAAAGCTAAGATGAATGTCACGCTAATTTTTCATTGGACTTTTAAATTATTTATAGTGTTGTTTACTAAATAAAAGCGCGTGATTTTATAGAGTAAAAAGTGCTCACGCGGCCGTTTTTTCAATTGTTGCAAGAATTCAAAAGACTGTCTTTAAATAGTGTTCAGACGATTGCTCAAAGTGTATTAGATTTCATTAGTAATAGAAATGGCATTTCAGTAATGACTTTCAACTGCCAAAGTCTAAATAGTCATAAATACGATTTACAAGATTCAGTTACGAGACAAACAAATGTGTTACTTCTTACCAAAGAGATTTAAGATATTGCATGACGCATGATAATCCAATTGAAATACCTAATTTTAATTGTATTGTTCAGTTCAAACGAGATACTGTTTCAAAAGGTGGGGTAGCTATTTACCAAAATAAAAATGCTATTACTAATATTATGACTCAGAATATTGAAATAAATATTGCACACGTTAGCGATGTTAATGTTAGGCGCTCAGTTGTTGGAGATATTTGTGCGTGCTTATGCAAACTTAGAAATGGCCTACAAATAGTTATGGTAGCAATTTACATTTCTCCGAATCCAAAATTGGACGAGGTAGAGTATTTTATTCATCGCACTTTACTGGAGTACACTGAAGAAGGCTCGAAAATACTTGGTACAAATGGTAATAAATTACCACTTATCTTGGCTGGCGATTTCAACATTAACTTCGCTGATAAAAAATCAGAGCGGTTGACAACTTTTCTATCAAAACATTGAATTTGAAAATGAATAATGATCCACAAGAGTCCACAACAAAATATGGGACAACCATTGACGCGGTATTTTCTAGGTATTTAGAGGATATTAAGTCGCAAACTTATGTTTCTTATTTCAGTTATCATAAACCTATAGTTTCAATGATAAATATTCCTGAATAACCAACAGCTACTGTAAGGTAACAAAACCCACATGTATTGTAAAATAATAAAAATATTTTAAATAATATTAATTTTTTATTTATTTAATAAAAGAAAAATTTGTTTTCTTATCGGTCACCACGCTCAAAAAGTGTAACTTGAATTAATATCAAAGAAAAAGAAATACTGCATAAATAAAATAAATAAATAATTATAATTGCATAAATTGATACAAAATGCTATGCAATAGCTTTACCGCGGCAGTCCCCGAGTGCCACATGTCTTTTTTTTTTTTTTTGAGGTCTATGCAAAAATATTAATTTATAAATGAAAGCATGAAATAAATTTAAATATTTATAGAAAATTAATATATGTATATGTGTATACATATATATATTGTACACATATATATATATATATATATACATACAGATGGTGCGAAAGAAGTTTCACTTCAGTAGTGTGGTCATAAGCACACTCGTTTTTTTTATTTTGTATTCTATTTTATTAGCTTTGTTTCATTTTATTTTCTGGCCTATATGCCAACCGAAAAACCTGAATCAAAGACAGAGCTCGTTACTCTGTCAGAAAAAATGGAAACAAGTATTCTTTTAATGTTTATTAAACCCTTTGACGGGTCTCAAGAGAAACTTCAATCATTTCTCAATAACTGCGAGAACGCAAACAAACTTGCTTCAGCAACTCAAAAACCTATTTTATTAAATTATATTTTAAGCCGACTTGAAGGAAAAGCCGAGTCAGCAGCATCCATAAAGGATTTTAACGACTGGGAACAGGTAAAGTCCTTTTTACAATCCCAATTTGCGGAAATGAAACATTACGCACATCTATTATCCGAATTACAGGAACTCCAACAGCAGCCAGATGAATCTGTAAGTCAATATTCTCTCAAAATTGAGTCTTGCCTAGCCAAATTAACTACCGAAATTACATTTTCCAATAAAAAGGGAACCGAATTAGTCGGTAAAATATCGGCTATCTAGGAACTAGCCCATCATTTTTAATGGGGCTTTCACCCAAAATTTGTAATTTAATTCGCATGAAAATTCCTTCCACCTTGAATGAAGCCATTAACTTTGCTATCTCGGAGGGGAAAATAAATACAGGCCCTACTATCAAAGAGAAGGAATTTAAATCGTCCTCCGCGAAAACAGAATACTACTCAAACTCGATCTAAACCCAATACAACTCATAATTCAGGTAAACCCCAGTCTTCTCCACCTATATGCCGATATTGTAAGTTTGAGGGTCACACCATTGAAAATTGCAAAAAACGCCAATATAATAATAAAAAATACAAATCCAATCAAAATGACGATTCTACTCCACGACAAAGTAATACACAAAACCATGTCAACCATATCGATCAGGACAACGAACCCCAAGGTTCTCTAACCGATGAAAATCATTTAAACGAGTAGTGGGCTCACGAAGGTGTCACGTGGGCCTAGCCCTCAAATTCTATATCCGTCTTCGCGCTTAAAAGACACCCTTTCTAAATCCTCTGTATCCAAGAAGTCAGCTTGTTCTAAATCCTCTGTATCCGCAGAACCCAAGAAGTCGGCTTGTTCTAAATCCTCTGTATCCGCTGCACCTAAACAGTCAGCTTATTCTAAATCCTCTGTATCCGCTCTACCCGAGAAGTCAGCTTGTTCTAAATCCTCTGTATCCGCTGCACTTAAACAGTCAGCTTATTCTAAATCCTCTGTATCCGCTGTACCCAAGGAGTCAGCCTATTCTAAATCCTCTAAATCTTGTGTATCTGAAGTACCAAATTCTTCTAAATTTACTGAGTCTCCTCTGAATCCAATTGCGGGTTGTTCAACTTCTGAAACACAAAAAAGTATTATTTATGAAATTACTTCTAATTCTACGAAAAGATACGTACCTCATGTTACCCTTAAAATTTCGTTAAATAACCTGTGGAGGTTTAGTAAGGTACGTTACCGGATTCTTAATTCTTCCTCCAACGAAGCAGCATCCAAGGTGGCAAGCAGGAGAAGCGACAGCAAGCGATAGCGAAGCCAAGCAGAAGAGGTGAAATGGTGAAGATTAAGGTTGATAGAATGAGGTAGGTAGTAGTTGTAGAAGTAGCAATTAGACTTATGTTTACTTAGCAACACTATTTATTATGAAGCACTATTCTAACAGAGTTCTTAGTTCTTACACAGTTTATTAAGTTTACCAAAGTCACAACACGAACACTCAAGAAAACAGTTTGTAGTAAGCTAATATGGTAGCGAGGTAGTCGGCGGAAAACACGAGCGCGAGCGGCACGGACGGTGCGTATCGAAGGTATTCATCGACTGCCGGGGCGCCGCGTTAGATGATCGCGCGGAGCCAGCGCGCACGCAGGCATTGCGTCACAGCGATGAGGCACGGTGCTACTGCCATAAGCGGAGCGGATGAAAGTGGCGGGCAACGGTGGAAAAGATAACCGCCACAAACCGTAGTTTAAATTTGTTAGTCGATACCGGATCCGCTGTCAGCTTAATAAAAAGAAATTCAATAAAATCAATGCCCGTGCTTCAAAACCAAATCATTCAACTGAAAGGTATTCACAACACTAACGAAACCATACCCACCTTAGGTCATTTCCAATTGCAATTATTTCCAAATTCTGACATTGCATATCGTTTCCACGTAGTTGAAAATATCGATTTAAATTATGATTGCATAATTGGAACTGACCTCCTGAATGATTTAGACGGTATTATTGACTATAATACCGACACATTACAAATTAGTAATATCATAACAATATTAGAATACTGCCAACCCGTATATAAAATCGCACCCCGTACTGAAACTATTATAGAATGTACTGTTAATAATTCTGAGTATCGACAAGGACTTATCCTCGATCAACATATCTCCGAATCCTTGTTAATAGCAAACTGCATCGTTACAGTTAAGGATAATAACCGAATAAATATATCGGTTGTCAACACCTCTGAAAAACAAGTCACAATCAACTCTGATCTAAAATTAGAAATACAACCCCTCGAGGGGTTGAGAACTCTTTCCAAATCCAACCAAACTCTGATTCTCCTAAATCATCCACAATCAGAAAAGAAGAAGTCCTAAACATGTTACGGGCTAATCATCTCAACGACGAAGAAAAGTCGTGCTTATTCGATATCTGTTCTCAATACTCAGACATTTCCCATTTACCCAACGATAAATTGTCAACCACCGATCTCTTAAAACACGAAATAAATACGTCCCCCTCAGAACCTACCAATGTCAAATCAAAAAAAAGAAGTTGAAACGCAAATCTCTGAAATGTTGTCCCAGGACATCATTCAACCCTCTGTTTCCCCTTAGTCATTCCCAGTTTGGGTCGTCCCTAAGAAAATAGATTCCTCTGGCCAGAAAAAATGGCGCATTGTCATTGGTTATAGGAAACTCAATGACATCACAATCGGCGAAAGTTATCATATCCCTCAAATCAATGAAATACTAGACCAATTAGGGCAAAGTAATTACTTTTCCACCCTCGATTTATGCTCAGATTTTCATCAAATATGCGTTTCTAGTGTAATTCACCTCAAGGTTGCGAAGAGAATAAATTAAAGTCTTGTATAAGTTGGGTTTTATAAGTTATTTTAATAACAATATCTCTTTCACTTAGTTAACACTTATAACAAGTACACCTGTGTAGCCTGCGACTGCTGGAGCTCGAATGCCGTGTTCCCAAATGAGACCAAACACGTTGACAGCTGCCTTCTTGCTGTCAACCGACAAAAGTCATTTTAACAACTATTGAAATAGTCTCTTGGGAACACGGTTACAATTTGAAATTAAATAAACCACGAGTTAATTAAACTTCTGGCGATAGATTCTCTCAACATTGAGCATTGGCTTCCAAAATCAATGTAACAGTCAAGAATTTCACCTTTGACAGAGGCTGTTTTAAAGTACTTTAAGTCTGTATCAAGCTCTGCACAAACACGCAACACCGTTTATGAAGTAGACTCCTTTTTCTCGCTACAGTCATTAACTAAATGTCCTACTCTATTACAAGCAGTACACCGTTTGATTGGCTGCTTACACTTATAATACGGGTGACCTTCATCACCACAGTTATAAAATCTAGATGAAAATTCTGTTCTGCTAGATTTAGTCCCTTTAATTTTTTTGCGTTTATTATCAATTACGCTTGCCTGCTGTGTATTTTTTCCATTCGTTTATTAATTTTAACTCCCTTTAAGTAGATAAGTAACTTATCAAGATCAGAGTACTGTGCTGTTTCTGCACTAGTCCTTATTGATCGATCTTCGATCCTAAACAGTACACAATGGCATTCTTCCCAGTAACATTGCATCTGTTCAATAACACCATCTTGTTATAAAAATATTCCTCTAGAGATTCCCCAAAATGAGCTTTACAGGCAAGCATATCCGACAACAATTGAGCATAATTTTCGTCACTTGGAAAAGCTAACCGTAGTTTCCTTTGCCACTCAGACCAGGAAAACATTGCGCTAGGTAACGCTTGATACCACTTCAGCGCAAAACCTACAAGTTTAGGTAGTGCGTAATGGATCGTTTGTCTTTCTGACCAATTATAAATTTGATTTTTCCCTGTCATGGAAATATAGTCTCCCAGTACTGTGGCTGGACAGATATTTAAGTTTTCTCGAAAGAATGGCAATGAGAGAATAGGTTGGTCGCGTCCAGGGACCGAAGTTTTAATTACGTCAGAGATTATAATTTTTGCATGATTTGTCGAAAATTATATGTTTTCAAGTTTAATTAATGAAAATGTTTGGACTCGATGAGCAGTGCATAAGGCTAACAAAATAACTAATTTCTTTGTGATTTTTTCTAGACTAAGCGATAAATTTGGAAACCATTCTGAGACGTAATTGAGAACAAGCTGTGGGTCCCAAGTATAAGTATATTCGGGTCTAGTAGGTTACAATTTATATACACCTTTCATTAACCGTTTCACACAATCATGGGAGCCTATATTATTACCAACCAGTAACGATAGTGCTGAGCGGTGTGAATTCAGAGTTCCGTATGAAGACCCGATGTTGAATTGCTCAGTAAGAAAAGTCAAAATCGAGGATACTGAAGAACTAAATGGGTTCAACTGACGGTGTTCGCAAGACTGCCACCACAACTTATATGTAACATTATATTGTTTCGTTGTACTACCAGAGAGTGATGCTAACAGCAGTCTGAAGGATTCTGGTGGTGCGCCTCGCAGAGTAAAGGCTTGCTGCAGAGCCTCGCGGCAGCCAGGGTAAGGCTCGCATGTAGGGGGTGATACTCCCTGTAAAGAGAACGTAAAAGGTCTTTACTAGGATGGAAAAATAAAATTTCAGAAGCTAACAAAGTTTTTAGCAAAGGAAACCATGCTTGCGAGGGCCAGTATGGAAACACGAGAATTCCGTCTGCCTTTTCATCTATGATTTTTCTTAGGCATTTTAAAATTAAAGAAAAGGATGGGAATGCGTAAAAGTTAATATTATTCCAACTTATGGCAAACGAATCTACAGCTATTGCATCTGGATCAGGTTTCCACGAGACAAACTTAGGGCATTTTGCATTGGTGCGAGAGGCAAACAAGTCAAGATGTGGTTGACCAAACTTAGTCACTATAGTACGAAAGGCAGAAACAGAAAGCTCCCACTCGGTATCAGAATTTCTTATTCTAGAATCAGCGTCAGCGTGATTGTCTTTAGTATTCACGTACGATGCATAAATCCAAATGTTCCGACTCTCACACCACTGCCAAATTTTTCGAGCAATGTTATTTAGGTGGGGAAATTGTATTCCACCCATACGATTCACATAACTAAGTGCTGTAGTGTTATCGACCCGTAAAAGTATTCGACAGTTGTTTTCATTATGCGCAAAACTTTTCAAACCTAAATAAATAGCTAAGAGCTCCAAGTAATTTATATGGAGTTTACGCTCCTCAATAGACCATTCTCCGCGGGCATGTTTTGTATGGCACACAGCGCCCCAGCCTGTTTTCGAAGCGTCAGTGTAAATCTCCAATTTGTGATTAAAATACCTCATTGGATTTTTAGTTGTGGCGATGGCATTTGACCACCACCTTAGATCTTCTAAAATGATATTTGAAGGGTTAAATTTACTATCAAAACTGTTGTCTTTTAATAACGCTAAATATTTTTGGCGTTCCAATGTTTTGGTGTATAACCAACCATATTTAACGGCGGGGCAAGAGGCAATCAAAATTCCAATTAGCTTCGCGAATTTGCGGATCGTACATGTAGGTAGACTTAAATATTTTTGAACCAACCGTCCAATACTTTTACGTTTGTCATCTGGGAGGGATATTGTAAGACCTTTTGTATCAAAACAGAAACCCAAGACTTTACAAGATTGTTTAGGCTGTAGAACACTTTTATCAAAGTTTATGACAAAACCTAACGATTGTAGTACTCTCAAAGTCTCATTTATGTTGGAAGTACATTCATCGTATGTGTTACCGATACACATTATGTCATCTAAATATACTACCGATTTGAAACCTAGATTTCTTAAATGTGTCATTACCTCTCGCATTATTTTAAAAACTCTGGGAGCTACACAAAGACCATTAGGCATAGCGGTAAACTCGTAGGTAACGACTTTATTTTGGAGATTTTTAAATCGAAAACGTAAGTACCTGCTATGTTCCTTATGTACAGGTACAACAAGGTAAGCTTCCTTCAAATCGATAGTAGCTAAATACCCATTTTTAGGTATCAACTTTGAGGCTGTTCGATAATCTTCCATCTTAAAATGAGAGTTTGAGATATACTTGTTTAACGGTTTTAAGTTAAGTATAAACCGTTTGCCACCATTAGATTTTGGTGCAAGAAATATTTTGGATAAAAATTGGTCTTTACTTGATGAGCATTCCTTAACAGCTCCGAGTTCAACTAACTTGTTTATTTCAATTGCCATTTCTCTTTGTTCGATGGGTGAAAAAAACATTGTCTGGAGGATACGTTTGACAAAACTCTCGAGAAAAAGGAATCAAAAGTCCATTTTGTATCCAATCCAAAATTACAACATTAGATGTAATTTTTAGCCAACAGTTTAAGAAAGAACCAAGTCTTCCTGCATGTACCTGAGCTACTGGGGCGCGGATTCCCGACTCTTGTTCTCGACAGACGACTTGGTCGGTTGCTGTGTCTGGTTCGGGTACTGGCGCCGATTCTGAGTGGCCGGTTTTTTCCCTCCTCGTCCGCCCCTGCTCGTCTGGTGTCGGGCAGGGGCTGACCAGTTTACCGAGTACGAGGTAGGGCGACGGCTCGCCTGGGGAGTAGCCATTTTTGAGTTAGAAGCTGTCTTTATTAACAGTCCCTGCTTCTCGATTGCCTTGGCAGATTTTATATTATCGGATAATTGATTGCCAAAAAGAGTTCCATCCCTTTCAGCGTCTTGGATAATACGAGTATGCAGAAAACTTTTATCCAAACTTGTAGTTAATAGCTTAATGCGGTTACTGCTATTTATATAATGCAGATCCGAAAGAATTCAGCATGCATTGCTGAGGTGTTGGATGGCGTGTTTCTTCTCATCCCCGCTTAAGAGTAAGTTTAGCGCTCTATTAATGGCAGTCTTCTCGGTGGTAGGCCACAACATCGGCCGCCGGCGTAGTTACCACCCACCAGACAAAGTCATGCCGCCAAGCGATTCGTCGTGTTCCGGCATGATGTCTGGTGAAGCCGTATGGAGGACGGGTCTGAGCAGTTGTGTTGCGATGTGTGCCGGGCTCGATGCGACAAATGTTGTTGTGTCGGGAGCTTGGTCCTGGAGGGTAGCGGGATCCGAAGCACGGTGCTCCGCTGGCCGACCGCAGGTAGTTGGGGGCCCAAGTAGTGTGCCCGCCACACACGAAAGGCTGCCCCGCCAACTGCGAAAAATCCCAGGGTGGCCCCATCGTGCCGGTTGGCGACCGGACGAGAGGACCCGATGGCGATCCCTGGGGGGGTTCGGGCGTCCCCGCAGTCTCCAGATCAATCTCCCACTGGCGCAGCATCGTTGGTAGTGTTGTTGGGTTTATCATTGCATCACCTCGCTCAACTGCCGTCTTCCTTCCTATTCACTCAGTATATTAAAATGAAAAGTTTTAAAAAGAAAAGTAGGTGTGCACAGCGGGCGCACGTCCTCTCATTTAATGTGCACCTCTCAAACATTCGAGGTCTGCACTCCAATATCGATGCAGTCCATCACCACCTTGAGACTGAAAAGCCCCACCTACTTTTCTTGACGGAGACCCAGATCAGATGTCCGTCTGATGCGGCATACCTCAACTACCCGGGATACTCTTTGGAGCATCATTTCCTGCAGCGTGCCGGGGTCTGTGTGTATGTCCGCAATGACATCTGTTGCCGGCGTCTCCGTCACCTCGAAGACTCTCATCTATCGTCCTTATGGCTGTTGGTTGACACTGGTGTGGACAAAATTGTCTACACCTGTGTCTATCGATCGCACAGCGGTGACCAGGAGACAACTCGACTATTTGACCACCTCAGTGTGTCTGCTGACAATGTACTGCATCAGCACCCTGACGCACAGTTCGTCGCTCTGGGGGACTTTAATGCCTGCCACCAAGACTGGCTTTTCCCATACCAGAGGACTGACCACGCTGGGAGAGAAGCGCGAAACTTTGCGCTATCAATGGGCCTTTCCCAGCTGGTGGAAGAAGCGACTGGGGTGCCTGATGTGGCTGGTCATACCGCCAATTGTCTGGACCTTCTGCTGACCACTGATCCGGACAGATGTGTTGTTACAGTTTCCTCACCGTTAGGAACTTCAGACCACTGTCTGGTGAAGTCTGTGACGTCCTTCTCTCCACCTGATTGCGACTCGCGTGGTGAGCGGCGAATATGGCGTTACAAGTCAGCAGATTGGGATGAGATGCGCCACTTCTTTGCATCTTATCCTTGGCAGCAGGTCTGCTTCTCTTCTAGCAATCCATCGAGCTGTGCGGACGCTATAACCGACGTGGTGCGTCAAGCTATGGAGTATTTTATCCCCTTCAGTGACGTGCCCGTCGGTGGCTCGGCTCGCCCATGGTTTAACGCCGACTGTGTTCAAGCTGAACAGCGTAAGCACACGGCATTCCTCGCCTGGGTTGACGCTCGTGACCGCAGAGCTCTGGATCTAAGCTCAAAGAAGAGAGCCTTTAACCGTGCTGCCAAGTCCTACAAAAAGGCGCTTAAGAAGGCTCGCTTCGACCGCATTACTAACATTGGTAACAAGCTCTCTGCGCACCCTTCCGGTAGCAGATCTTTCTGGTCCCTAGCCAAATCGGTCGAGGCGAACTTCTGTCGGCCCACACTGCCTCCGCTGGTTAGGCCTGATGGAGCACTGGCCCATACGGCGAGAGAGAAAGCAGGTCTCTTTGCATCTCTCTTTGCCCATAGTTCGCGTCTTGACACTGGCAATGCTACTCCACCTAATTTACCTCATTGCGGAACTTCAATGCCGGAGGTTCGCATTAGAAACAAGGAGGTTCTGAGAGTATTGTGTCGTCTGGACGTGAATAAGGCTAGTGGTCCAGATGGTATACCAGCGATTGTTCTTAAGGCTTGTGCGTCTGAGTTGTCTCCTGTATTGACGCGCCTGTATCGCCTCTCATTTAGGACTGGTATAGTGCCCAAGTCCTGGAAGCTTGCCAACGTGCAGCCCGTGCCCAAAAAGGGTAGTCGTGCCGATCCTACCAACTATCGGCCGATTTCAATAACCTCCATACTCTGCAAGATTATGGAGCGTGTGTTGAACTCGCGCCTCTTGGCATACCTGGAAGGTAACGATCTCCTCAGTGACCAACAGTACGGTTTTCGACGCAATCGGTCAACTGGGGACCTACTAGTGTATGCCACTCACTTGTGGGGCGAGGCCCTCGAGAAAAATGGGGAAGCGATTGCCGTCTCCCTTGATGTCTCGAAGGCCTTCGACCGGGTATGGCACGCTGGCCTTTTGAGTAAGCTTCCAGCGTACGGCATTTCCGCTGGCCTGACTGGCTGGGTAAAAGACTTCCTGACTGAACGGTCCCTCCGAGTTGTTGTCGACGGATGTTCATCTGAGCCCATGTCGACCAATGCCGGTGTTCCTCAGGGGTCTGTTCTCTCTGCAACTCTGTTCCTGCTGCATATTAACGATCTGCTGATGCCCGGTATCTATGGGTATGCAGATGACAGCACAGTTGTGGAGAGATACCTGCCGGAAGCTCGGGCTAGTAAGGAAACTATCCGGTCCGAAAGAGAGGCCATGGTAGAGCGTGTGAGTGCTGCACTGCAGGCAGTCTCCGAATGGGGCAATGCCAATCTTGTAGCATTCAATGCCGCCAAAACACAGGCGTGTCTTTTCACCGCCAAAAGGAGCCAGTTTACCTTGGCTCCTACTTTTCAGAATGTATCCTTGGAGTGTACCGACCGCCTTCAGCTTTTGGGAGTTGAGATTTCCTCGAGCCTTAACTTTGGGCGGTTCATTGAGTCCAAGGCCGGGGTGGCTGCCAGAAAACTAGGCGTCATCGCGAAAGTCCGGCGGTACTTCACACCAGGGCAGCTTCTAATTTTATACAAAGCACAGGTCCGCTCGTGTGTGGAGTACTGCAGCCACATTTGGGCTGGTGCTGCGAAGTGTCACCTTGCCGCTTTGGATTCGGTGGAGAGGCGTGCGAAGAGGCTGATTGGCGACCCAGACTTAACTCGAAACGGTCTCCAAAGCCTGGAGCACAGGCGTAGAGTAGCCAGCCTTTCGGTCTTCTATAGGATGCATTCTGGTGAGTGTGCAAGGGAATTGCATGACTTAATTCCCCCATCTCCGTTCCATCATCGGACGACCCGTCGTACGGCGAGTTTCCACCCTTACGTTGTTGACACCACTGCGATCCGGACGAAGCGTTTTGCTTCCTCCTTTATACCGCGTACATCGAGGGACTGGAACAATTTGCCGGCGTCGGTGTTTCCGTCAAATTACAATTTGAGTGTCTTCAAGGCTAGAGTGAATAGGCTCTTAATAAACTAGCGCGCTTTACCATCAACGATCGCATCACTGCTTACCATCAGGCGGGATTGCGGTCAAGCGCTGGTTTATAATTTATAAAAAAAAAAAAAAAAAGTTATGCCGCATCCAAGTTGTTGCTGATGATTTTTAACAACTTATCTCTATTTCTGACCATATCCGGGACTGCTGCAGATATTTCAGCATTAAGCTTCGGCGCTTGCAATAACCTGCAGTTGTCAGGTATTAAATAATCTTTTAATAAAAGATCTTTTTTGTCTTTTGGCAAACCCTTTTGTAGCAAAGGTAGCCATAGTTTGGCAAGATTTTCATGGATCTTATCACCAAATTCCGGATTATCACTAGTAGACTCACCCAAAGCTTCCAAAAGTTCGGAGTCTAAATCTGGTACTACGGAGTTCAGTTCTCCGGATGACGGATCTAGGAGGATCTCGTCGGATCCAGGAATGGGAGGTGTGGTTGCCACTGCCAAAGTTTCCGTTGCCGGAACATCAACGTCAGAGTTGTGTATCTCTGCAGTCGTCTCGACTGCATTCTCGGTACCTGGAAACAATTCCAGATTTTAAAATGTGTATAAAACACTTTCATGTGCATTTCTGTAGGTAGGAGAACTGTTCTCCACTCGTTGTAGGCTCGCAGTCTACCCCGATGTTGTTTCTTAATGTTATAGAAACAATTTAACAGTTTTTACAATAATCACACATCGTTGAAGACTCGCAGTCAACCCCGATAGGATTTTTACGACATTGTTGGAGACTCGCAGTCAACCCCAATGCAAATAGTAAAATAGTTATTGACTCGCAGTCAATCCCTATTAATTAAAACTGCGATTATAATTTAAAATAATACTCACCTTCGATATCAGATGAATCGCTGGAAATAGTTCGCACTTTGCGACGTTTTCCAGTGTGTCGTTCACGAAGTTTTCTGATTTTACGCTCGTAGCGTTCAATTTTTTCGTCCGCACTACGTTTGGGCATTATTTTAGCACTATCATGAACTTGTTAGAAGGCGTGTGCAGTCGTCACTTTGCACGAAAAAGGAATGAGCTTAAAACGAAACTGACCGACCGTCAAGGGTGGATAGTGAAAAAAAAAAAATACAGTAGATGTTTTTGAAATCTGACATTCAATTGAGTGTCTTTAAAAGCGTGCAAAATCACCTGTAGAATTAGGATACTACATTGTAAATATTATCTGAAAAATGAAGCGATGAAATATAATGAATACCGCTCTCGCCGGACTTCAAGGCATTCATTGTTATGTCTATCTTGATGACGTAGTAATATATTCACACGATCTCTCATCACATTGCGATAAATTGTTAAAAGTTTTCGATAGACTACGCAAATATAACCTTAAACTACAACCCAACAAGTGCGAATTCTTGCGCAAAGAGGTCGGTTACCTTGGTCACATCATAAGTGACAAGGGAGTAAGTCCAAATCCTGAAAAGGTCAAGGCCGTGTCTCAATTTCCAATTCCTAAATGTCCCAAGGACGTTTAATCATTCCTAGGTCTAGTATCTTATTACCGCCGTTTCATCCCTGATTTTTCTAAAACCGCTAAACCTCTCACTACATTACTAAAAAGTACGTTCCTTTCTCTTGGTTGAATGAACAACAAATAGCTTTCGACGAACTAAAAGTACCTGAAAATCCAAACCTTTCAAATCCTACGGTTGATAATAATGCTAAGGAGCATCCATCACTAACTTCTAGTTCCGATGAAAACTATTCCAAATTCCTGAAAACAATATCCGGAAAACAGTTTAATAGTAATACCAAAATTATAGAACATAATGAAAATATTTTCAAAAGTATATGTAAACATATAGTTCTACCTACTTCTATTGACCTTGATATAACCCTTTAAGTGAAATTGAAAATTCCTAGGTAAAGAAAGGATGTTGTTTACTTGCCTACCCTTTGAACACAAATCTAAAACCTTCTATTTCCTATTTACAAAAGTCTACCAATTCGATAGTTGCTCTTACGAAGACATCTATAAAAGTCTAATAAACCTAAAACATCAAATACTCTCGACATCAAGGGAGGAAATCATAGATCTAGCTATTACTAATTTCCGTAATCCTTTTGATAAACATGACTGGCTACAAAAATATATAATATGTTCTCTGAAACTCATCATCATCATCATCATCTCAGCGTATAATCCCGGTCGCATCCGCGGCTTTCGCGTTGGAGCCCGGGGTCCGCTTTCCTACTATTACGCCTCCATTTCGCACGATCTCTGGCATCCTGTGGTGTGAGATTGTTGGCACGCATGTCATCTCTTACAACGTCAAGCCAGCACTTCTTTGGCCTGCCTCGCTTGTTCCGGCCCGGCGGAGGCGCCATGGCAAGACATTTGTTACCCACGTAACATGCCGGTTTACGTAAGACGTGACCGTACCAGCGCAGGCGAATCTCTTGCAGTTTGTCTGCTATGTCACGGACACGAAGACTGCCTCGGATGAAGGAGTTCCTGATGCGGTCTTTCCGCGTAACTCCACACATCCACCGCAGCATACTCATCTCCGTGACACGCAGCTCCTGCTTGTGTCGCTCAAGCACAGGCCACGCCTCACTGCCATACAGAAGGACAGGTCTAATGATGGTCTTATAGACCTGTCCCTTAAGCTTAACCGGCATTTTGGGGTCAAAAATGACACCTGTCATCTCACGCCATTTTGCCCAAGCTGCTGAAATGCGTGCTTTAACGTCGCAATCAATGTCGCCGGACGTGTGGAGCACAGACCCCAAGTATTTAAATTGGTCTGTGCACTCGGCCCTGTCTCCGCCTATGCACACAGGCATAGGGTCTGTGGTGTTGCTGGCCATGTACACCGTCTTCGCCACATTGAGTCTAAGACCTCCGCTCTCAAGCGAGTTCTTTCACGCATTTACCCGCCGCACCAACCGTTCCCTGTCCGTGTCTGCCAGCGCGATATCATCAGCATACATGAGCAACCAGGGAGGTTGCTAATGTGAATTCTTGATGCTGTCTGACAAGACGTCTAATATCACGCTGAACAGGAACGGACTAAGGACGGATCCCTGGTGTACACCGACGGTGATGGGGAAGGGTTTAGTGTCGCCAACAGCGGTCTTAACAACGGAATCGGAATTGAGGTACATGTCTCGAATTATGTCAACATAGGCTTCTGGTACCCCTTTGGACCTCAGTGCCCACCAGATCACACCCCGAGGGATACAGTCGAAGGCCTTCGGCAGGTCTAAAAAGAGCATATGCAGAGGCGTGTTCTTCGATCTATATCACTCCATGGTGATCCTTAGGGTGAAGATAGGGTCCGTGGTTCCGTACCCTGGACGGAACCCATATTGACACGTCGAGACAGCACACTCCTGCCGGATCCGGGCGTCTAAAATCCTCTCAAAGATCTTCATGTTGTGGGACATGACCTTTATACCGCTGTAGTTACCACACTCCTGTACAGGCCCTTGCCTTTGAAGACTGGAGTGATAATACTCAGTCTCCATTGGCTCGGGATTTTGCCGGACAGGAGCACGCGGTTCAGAAAGTTTGTTAACATGCCCACACCGCGAGGACCCATCGCCTTCCAGGCCTCAATGGGGACTCCGTCAGCACCGACAGCTTTCCGATTCGCCATGCGACGAAGAGCCGTGTGGACTTCCTCAGGCGTTATCGGGGGCACTAATCCAAGGTTCGGAGGGAGTTCCGGTGTCTGCACCTCTTAGTGCTGCTTATTCAGCAGCTCGTGGAAGTACGTACGCCATCTCTCCTTCACCGCGCGATCCTCGCAAAGCAGGTTGCCAGTAGGGTATTTTACACAACGGCACTTGGATATATCCTGTGCCGCTTTCACCCTAGAACGTACCAACTTGTAAATGAGCTTCTGCCCCTCAGACGATTCCAACTTCTGGTAGAGCGGTTCTAAGTGGTCTCGTCTGGCTCTGGCTACAGCCCTTTTAGTGGCACGTTTGTCAACCTTGTATGCATCGCGTCGCGATCTTCAGGAGATCCGGTCGCCTGCCACGTTTTGAAGAGGGCTTTCTTCACCCTTGTCTCACTCTGGACTGTGTCGTTCCACCACCAGGTCTCCTTGTCACTTTTGCGACCGCCCTTAGACACGCCGAGCACCACCCGCGCTGCCCTAGTAATAGCTGCCTGGATTCTGTCCCAGTGATCTTGGACAGATTCTCCCTCGGTACCAGCGCACTTGTCGCCAATAACCGAAGCGAACTCCTGGTACTTATTTTCATCAAGCAGCCACCACCGGATCTGGCGTCGGCAGCGCTCTACACGTCTACGTTGAGCCTTAACGCAGAGATCCATGACAAGGAGACGGTGTTGTGCAGTAAGACTCTCACCGGGTATGACATTGCAGTTGGCTACTTTGCCGATGTGGTGTCTCCTAGTTAGTAGGAAGTCGATCTGGGTAGCGCTTCGCCCGCTCCGGTAGGTAACAAGGTGCTCCGGTTTCTTTATGAAGTAGGTGTTCACAATTGCCAGGTCAGCGGCCGCACACGTTCGGAGAATGTTGTTCCCTTCCGCGTTGCGGCTACCGTACCCAAAGCCACCGTGAACACGCTCAAACCCGTCACACTTCTCACCCACATGACCGTTCAAATCACCACCCAGAATGATTCCCTGGGATAACGGGATCCCGTGAAGCAATCCTTCGAGCTGGCTCCAGAACAACGTCCTTTCGGCGTCACCGCTCCCGGCCTGCGGAGCGTAAGCACTTATCAAGTGGGTTATTACCCCATTGACAAGCACTCGCACCGACATTAGCCGATCACTGATGCGATTCACCTCCAAGACGTCATCCTGGAGCTCGTCAGACAACACCACGGCGACCCCATTTCTCCCACTAGGTACACCCGTGTAGATCAGCTTGTAGCCATTCCCAATAAGTCGGGATCTGCTGCCTTTTCACCGAGTCTCCTGCAGGAACGCCACGGCCACCCTCCGCCTGTGGAGAGTTTTGGCCAATTCTCTCGCGCGTCCAGTTAGCGTGCCAACGTTCCACGAAGCGAAACGGAGTTTACTGGTTTGGGCTCGCTTCTTCAGCCGTATCTGCCCCTGACACGGTAGCTCTAGCCCACAGGTCACAGGAGTCGGGCGGGGCTCCAGCGCGCCGTTTTGCGGCGGCGCCCTAACTGTAACTCGTGCCTTTCTTCTATTCCTTTTCATCTTTGGCGGTTTTTTGGCTTATTACGAGTGCGACTGCCGTCTGACCACTCAACCCCGAAAGGGAAGCCGGCGTCAGGTAATATGTTCTCTGAAACTATATCGTTTTAATAGAAACAATAGCAATCCCAAAGCAATTGACGAAGAAATTAATATTTCCCAAATTATACCAGCTCCCGCTCTTCGAATTGGGTAATCCTAATATATTCTAATCTTCCCGTAAACTTCACCTTAAAACGTGTAGTTCACTTTAAATCGGGGGGCTGTTACGATTGCCAAATGCACCCTAAAATGCATAAATAATCAAAATACTAAAAGATTAGCAATAAAGCTCTCTACGTCACAAAAGTGCTTAATCAGCACTTTCGTCACAAGTACAGCCCTAGTTCATCAACCAGGCAGTCTGCGTTCAATCTTTATCGCGAGCACATCTCTTAGACGTACCAGTTCGTCCTGTCTGTATCTAAATGCTAAATATAGTGTTTTAATTAAAAACGTTTTTTTAAAACCTCTCCGACGTTTTCCCGTCTAACAGTACGACGAGTTTCCACCCTTACCTTGTTGGCACCGCAACGATCCGAATGAAGTGTTTCACCTCGACTTTTATATCACGTACATCGAGCGACTGGAACAATTTGCCAGCGGTGGTGTTTCCATCGGGCTTCAATTTAAGCGTCTTCAAAGCTAGAGTGATTAGGCTCTTAATAAACCAGTGCGTTTAACCATCAACGATTGCATCGCTGCTTAACATCAGGTGTTATTGCGATTATTTTATTAACTGTCAATTTACAATTAATAAAATAAAATATCCTTCGACGAAACATCAAAACGAATTTCGCAGACTACTTATTCGCGTTCTAACTTCTGCGCTCGCACATCGACTCAGGGTTTGAGTATGTTTTAGCATAAATATAATTGTGCGTGAATTTAAAGTCTATTGTAAATGATTTATAGATAATGTTTATTTTAAAATGTGTTGAATAAAACTTAGTAAATCTAAAGCTCATTCAAAACCCAAGCGATAGAATTGTAGTATATCTAGCTGACATAAAATACTCAGGTGGCGAAATTGATGTATCTCAATAAAACATTATTTTATGACTTACACGCAATGCTGTAAGAGTTTCGTACTATATGAACGAGGTCCGTGTATCTTGACAGCGAAATAAATTACTTTTAACATTTTTATTGTATCTATGTATTATTTAAAAAACAGTTGATTTTATGGTATTTACAGAACTGAAGTATGAATTCTTTAAAAAGTTTAGAAAAAGTTAACCTCGTATCATAAAAAAAAGACGTGTGGCACTCGGGGACTGCCGCGGTAAAGCTATTGCATAGCATTTTGTATCAATTTATGCAATTATAATTATTTATTTATGCAGTATTTCTTTTTCTTTGATATTAATTCAAGTTACACTTTTTGAGCGTGGTGACCGATAAGAAAACAAATTTTTCTTTTATTAAATAAATAAAAAGTTAATATTATTTAAAATATTTTTACACCAATGACTGAAGGCGAAGGAAAACATCTTGAGGAAACCTGGGCTTTATAAGTCCGAAATCGCCAACCCGCATTGAGCAAGCGTGGTGATTACGCTCAATCCTTCTCTGTATGTGAGGAGACCTGTGCCCAGCAGTGGGACGATAAAAAGGTTGTTGATGATGAACGGCGTCGGTGTCGAATTATTTGTTATCAATTTAATATTTTCGAGCTGATCTTTAGTAACATAATCACTTCTGATTGCGTTAACATCTGACCGTAGAATTAATAAATCCTTCATCAACTTCTTTACGTACGTTCTACGTAGTCAAAGCAAACTGGTGGCAATTTGTGAAGGTCATATGCCACAAAAACTGGGATTGTTCGGGATCCGTGATTTTAAACACCGTAACCGTATATTTTAGGTCTTTCTGCTTTTTGTTCTTACGCCTCGATACATGTTTTTGTCTTGTCTTCGTAGAAACAAACAATAACTTTTTTGCCTCATCAATGTCTTTCTCAGGAAAAGCCGACGAGCATATTTTTATTAAACTTTCGTTGTTTCGTTTCGGAGATAACAATATTACAACTCGTACACTTAAATGTACTCGTATTAACATTGTTCACCGACATCTTTGTGTAATATTTTATTTAATAAAAACTTCAACTTCAACTCTTGATCTGGTCCCTGTGGATAGATACCACAATTTTGCCGATAACACGTGTAACAAATTATAGAAATTCTTTAAAAAAATATTTCACAATAATGGCGGATATCGCCAATCACAGTTGAAAAAACGGCCGCGTGAGCACTTTTTACTCTATATAATCACGCGCTTTTATTTAGTAAACAACACTATAAATAATTTAAACGTCCAATGAAAAATTAGCGTGACATTCATCTTAGCTTTTCCGTAAAAAAAAAAGCTATTTTATAAAAACACTACTAAATTAATTTGAATAAAAGCACTTAATAATTAATTATATGAAAAGTTTTTAAGGTAGCCATGACAACGTCGATGACGTCTATGACATATCTCTATAGAAGACCTATTTCAGAGAGGAAATTAATCGCAAGTTTAGCACATCGCGACTATCAGTAACATGGCAAGTGTGTAGAACTGAGTTCGCGCCCTGCAATATGCATGCTCTTTTTGAAAATCTATAAATTGTTTTCAAAAGATGTAGTCGCACGCACCCAAACATACCGTGCCGAAGACTGCCGAACTGAAACGACGTTAGACGATGTACGGCCTTCAAGCCACACCTCCGTGCCCGTCGGAGTGGGGAGCGTGAAGTTTTTTCGTTACGGAATTTCTGGATTCGGTCCCCGCGCTCAAGGCCCGCGATAGAAGCTATGCAATAGCTTAAAAACCATCGTAGGAATAAGTTGATCAGACCGTCCGATGCAGTATTTTTTCTGAATTCAAAAATGCAATAAAAAAATTGCCGTTTTTTGAGATACGTCAAAATCGCTTTCCAGCGTCGATATGATAAGGGGTGGCTCCCTAATAATTGTTCGTAACAATATCAAATTTAAAGAACGGGCTGATATTGTAAGCCTGTCTGTTGAGCGAGTTATTGAAATTGCTTGCATCAAGCTTGAGCAGTTCATTGTAATAAGTGTCTACAGGCCCCCATGTGCTTCCTATGATATTTTATAAAAATATATATGGAGGAAGTTTTATTAAAGACTTGTCACAGTAACAAAACAGTTGTTGTCTGTGGAGACTTCAACATTCATGTTCTAGAGAAATCTGCTACAGTTAATAAATTTATGTCATTATTCAAGTCTTATAATTTGTACGCAAGATTCTTTGAGCCGATTAGAATAACTGCCACAAGTGCCACCTGTCTATACAACATCTTTACTACCTTAAAACCTTCTGACTATTTAATTATAAATGAGTTAGACTCTGAACACTGTGGCCAGTCAGTTACTTTTCCTGAGAAAAGTGAAGTCAGAGTTTAAAGAAAACTTGTGAGTTTTGTTCCGGTAAATGAAAATCGTTTAGGACAATTTAAAAATAATTTAATTGAAAAGCCACCGGGCTTGCCTTCACACCAACTCGGATCATGCGTATAGTGTACTATTTAACCTGATTAATTGTGAATTTGTGAAAGTTCTCACAAAAAAAAAACATTGCCTGTTAGCCACCGCATTATATTTAGTGACTGGGCAACCCCAGGTATTTATAAAAGTAGGGCAAAAATGTATGAATTGTATCAGGAAAATACATATAACCATGATGAAACTTTTCAAGAATTTGTTAAATATTATTCAAAAACTTTTAAAAGAGCCTGTTCCTCAGCATAAGCCATAGATATTAAAAATAAAATGAAATCTTCTGGAAATTATAAATTCTGAAACCGGAAGAACCAAAGTACAGAATCGCGATTTCCATCTTAACATTAACGATGAAGATATAAAGGCGGACTTGGAGGTAGCAACTGAGTTTGAGATTTTTTTACTAATATTTTAATAATAACAACAAAAACTTTGTCTTCCTCCTTCACTTCTGCTTACGCCATACTAAAAGAATGTGTTCCAGAATACCATGTATGTTTAATGTAAATAACCTTCTTTTGAATGAAAAAAAAACTAAAGTCATTAAATTTTCTACGCCAAATGTCAGGCAGCTAAGAATCAATGTTCAACTGAATGGAGTAGAGTTTATCCCTGACGAGTCGACTGTTTTTCTTGGATTAACTATTGACGGCAAGTTACAATGGGGTCCTCACACTGAGAAGCTGTCGGGTAGACGCAGTTCTGCCGCCTTTGCTGTTAAGAAAATTAGACAGATAACTGATGTGGATACAGCCAGAATTGTTTATTTTAGTTATTTTCATAGTCTTATGACTTATGGGATTATTCTCTGGGGAACTTGTGCAGACATCAATACCATCTATGTTTTACAGAAAAGGGTTATTCGAGCCATTTACAATCTTGGTCCTAGAGATTCTCTTAGAGAAAAATTCAGATAGGTGAACATTCTGACTGTAGCTTCACAACATATATTTGAAAATCTTATGTATGTACATAAAATGTATCGAATTTTAAGAAAATAAGCGATATTCATAATATAACCAGGAACAAACACAATCTTGCTGTACATCAGACTCGTCTCCAGAGAGTAGGCAACTCGTTCATGGGTTAATGTATACACTTTTACAACAAGCTTCCCACGGACATTCGAAACTTACCCATTAAGCGATATAAAAACTAGCGATATGAAAGGCCAAACTTTGTAAAAAGGGGTATTATAAAATCACAGATTATTTAGAAGACAGAAAGGCTTGGGACTGATCGCTCTATTAAGCAATATGCGTAATTATAACGTAAATTATTCATTTTCATTTTTAATGTCTGGACTTGTAAAAAGACGATGATCCCTTAGATTGTTTCGGCTATTTCTTCTCAGAGGTAGTCAGATAGGAAATGCCGGCTTCATCTAGTTTAAAAAAAAAAATACGACGTGTAAAAGTGATCAGTGATCCTACTTGCTTAATAAACGATTTCATTTCATTTCACTAGTTTTTCAGTACGTGCTATTTATTTTTTTCCAGATTTTAAAGTCATCCTACAGCTTCTATGCAATGTTGCGACAAATGAAATAGGTGAAACAGGAACAAAGGAAGAAGTATTATAATACCTCGTTCTAGCTAAACGGAATCTGAAAATTTCAAAATTGTTCACCAGTGCACATTGTAAAAGAAAATAACACATGATTATAAAATTTGTTATATAGTAAATATAATATGAAATAATTACGTACCAATAGTTACTGTATACGTCTTTTATTTTTGTTTGAACGAGGTGATGACCCGCTGTAGCTAATACTATAGGCGAAGAGCAGTTTGCGGAATATCCCCCATGTGTTTCATATTAAATAAATATCAATTTTATTCGTAATATTCATATCATTCTATTTCAGAAAGTAGAGGCAGATGGCATAAGAGGAAATATAACCTTATAGAATCTTACCTAATTAACAGAAAACAATACACACAACTAACATGAATAAATATTGAGAAGAAAAGAGGGAAAATTCACATGTCTGATGAACGAACGCCTGTTTGCGGTACCATGAATGATCTGCCTGATGCTAATGAAAACCTTGCCCTATTTGCAAATGACAGCACTATTAATGTAACAATAATATAATATGACATTATAGAACATGCTTAGATAGGAATGATCTTAAGCTGACTAATTTAAGTTCTAACTTAAATTTACTAGCTAACATAACTCATATGGATGTTCCATATGAGTTATGTTAGCTAGTAAACTTATGTAAGATCTCAATTATTTTGTCGTTGAAGTCAACAGGTAAGGCATATATCATAATATTGAACTTGGCTCTCATTTCACAATTGTGTTTTTGATGAGATCAAACTTCACATAAACCATCTACTAATTACTCAAAATAATATCCTAAACATATGGTTTGGATAGATGAGTCCGTTCTTGAGTTTTGAAATTACAAAGAAAGTGGCATTGATTTATATATATGTCGGAGACAGCGACGGTAGAGCGGTAGGGTCGACAGCATCTTCGTGTGGTGGTACAGGTTCCATTTCGTAGGTGAGTTTTGAATTGAAGCACGACGTGTAGATATACCCTCCAATCTTCATAATAACAATTTGAATAGGCAAACCGACAGTTTCGGTTCGGAGATGTGCCTTGGCCCGCGTCTCGATGCAAAGTGCCCGTTCGACGAACCCCACTTTCCAAAGCGACTCTGTCCATGTGACGCCATCACAAAATAACGTCACAAGCGTTCGCCCCTCTACTACGTAAATCAAATCAGCAACTTCTATTAAAATTAAACGACGATCTCCGACATATATGAGATGATGGTCCACCGTTCATTGAATTCATTTGTTACAAAAAATGTGATAAATGAATGTTCAAACTTTACATAAACCATTTACCAATTAGTCAAAACAAAGCCTAAATTTGGTTTGGATAGCTGAGTCCGTTCTTGACTTATAAAATTACAAAAAAAGTGGCATCATTAATTTTTATATATATTGATGAGTTCATGATTGGAAATGATTGTGACTTGAATTGTAAAAGCTATGTGATATGGTGTCTGGCATATGAACCTGTCGGTCCCTTAGAGATTAATGCAGGTGCTTTGAGTCGGGCAGGAATGGCGTTGGGATATGTCGCCCATGATTGGCTTAAAGCACCACTGCCGTTATCGGAGTCGTAGTGAAGGAAGTAGCTTTCACACCGCTCAAGCTATAAAATAATTGAGAATGTTGAACTGGGCAGGATTGGAGTATGAGCTCGTCGCCATTGAGTAGATCAAATATTGCAGCTGAAGCGTTGTGAGAGTGAAGGTAGTAGCTTCCACACCGCTCAAGCTATAGAATAAGTGAGAATGTTGCACTGGGCAGGATTGGCGTATGAACTCGTTGCCCATGAGTAGTTCAAACATTGCAGCTGAAGCGCGGTGAGAGTGAAGGAAATAACTAGCGGCCCGATACGTGCTTCGCTATGTATAAAGTGAAATAATAAAACTAAATTTATTGGATCATCAAAATTATTTATTCAAACATATTTTTTTTTATTGCTAGCAATTTTATAACTTAATCCAAAACATTTAGATTATTAAACAAACGATTGGGGGCCGACTCTCGAACAGGCAACATAAAGTTGGCCATTTGAAAAACATGATTCCTCCAAATTCAGACCACAAACGTGAAATAATTGCCCTTGGGCTTTGTTGATGGACATAGCAAATGATAAACGCATAGGATATTGTAATGGTTTGAACTCAAACGGCATATCAGTTGGGATCATAGGGATACGCGGTATCAAACAAACTTCTTTTTTTGATTTAGCAGTTAAGATCGTAGCTTCAATTAAATTTGGCAATAAGTTTTACACTGCCAATCTGGTGCAATTACACAGTTTTGGTGGATTATAAAATTACAAAGAAAGTGGCATTGATTTTTATATATGTATATAGATGAGATGAAAGTCGATCGTTCATTGAATTCATTTGTTACAAAAAAAAGTGATAAATAAAGACCCGCTCCACCGATTCCCAAACCATCTACTAATTAGTCAAAACAAAGCCTAAACATTGAGTTTGGATAGGTGAGTCCGTTCTTATTACAAAGAAAGTGGCATTGATTTATATATATATAGTTGGTCCCTATTAACAGTGTCGGATTTGAAAATCGACTACTTTACAGGAGAGCGCGGCAAAGTTTGAATTGTTGATATTTTTTTTATTACACGAACTAGGTTAACAGAAACTATCAGAATTATAATACAAGTTTAAAAGTTTATTTGTATGATAATAAATTACTATTATTGGTTTTCTAAGTATGTTAAAAGTCAGAAAAGACATTTTAACCGTATCAAATCAAGTGTATTTTGTCGGATCTACCACACACGACAATGTTACATGTACAAATAAATTGACTATTTGTTGGAAGTGCCACATACGACAAAGTTATGTGTATAAAATTATTGATTATTTGTTGGAAGTGGCACATACGTAACTGATAATTGAAAATCCTAGACCAATGTCTGTCGTATCTAAATAAAAATTATAAATAAAACAATTTTTGAATATCTTTGTAACTAAACATTTATTGCAAAAATCAATAGCAATCAAAACAAAAGTCTAGGACCTTAAAAAAAATAACTTCAATTTTATACGAGCTTATAAAGACCGAAAAGCTTATAAAATTAATATAAAGATAGATAAAAAACTCCAGAAGTTTAATAAAAAATAAAACAACCTGACTTCACAATACAGAGCCTTAAAATGATCAAAAGGCTTTTATAAGTAACTAGCGGCCGCCAGCGACTTCGTTCGCGTGGAGTTAGTTATGCTCCGCTTCTATTGGTCGCAGCGTGATGTTATATAGCCTACAGCTTTCCTGGATTAATGGGCTATCCAACGCAAGAAATTTTCAAATCGGACCAATAGTTCCTGAGATGAGCGCGTTCAAACAAACTCTTCTGCTTTATATATTAGTGTAGATTAATAAAGACCGTGAAAAGGATACAAATAAAAATCGTGTGACTTACACATCCGAAACAAAAAACATATAAAATTCTTCACCTACATACCAAAAACACCTTATTCATAAGCATAAAGCATAAAGAATAAAATCGGCATAACTTACATAACAATCTTAGATGCGGTCAAAAGTTTATAAAATAAGAATCAGTCTTAAGAGTTATACTTTAATTAATCTTCCTCATCAGTGTCTTCATGTGACTTGTGGGCATTTTGATCAAATTTTGAATTATTCCACTTTGACACATGTTAATTAAATCTTTATATTTATCAAGACTGATAAAAATATCCCCATTATAAGCTTGCTTGATTATAAATTCACGAGATAGCCTTTCCGTGTTTCGGTTACAAGATCTCAACTCTATTATAGTTTTCGGGTCATCTTCAAAATTATACTTATATTCAATCCTATCATAGTGCTGTTCATGTACCGCCACCTCTCTTAACCGAGTCCACTGAATTTTCTTATTGTCACTGTTTATTGACCAACTCTTTTTTGCTAGCAGTGATTTAAATTCAAATATGTCAGAGGTTGTCATCTCTTTCACTAAATAAGGGTTACCTTCGACTTTAGCCCAGCAAACCAGACAGAACCATTCTTCTGGCACATAAATCAGCCTGCGATCACTTACACGTTCAATAGTTGAATGGACACTATCACCCTCTTTTCTGGGCGTGACCCTTCTCCATAAAGCGATGGGTGATTGTGACTCCAAATTCTTTCGCGGCTATAAGGGAAAGAGCAAAAACAATGCGGTTCCTGTTTCGCCCCGTACAATTATCTGACCAGACATTTTGTTTCATAAACTGATAGAGACAACTAGACACTTCGTATGCGCCACGATTTGATGAAGGTGTAGGTAAGTTTCAATATAAGTCGTCGTTGGTCAAGTTTGGTGGCGGTGGTGCTACGTTTTCTGAAACTGTGAAGTCAGTTTGAGAATACGTAACACTGAAGGCGTCATTGCTATTTTCATGAGAAGATGGGGACGGTATTGGTGTTTTCGATATTTTTTCGTGGTTAACAACAACATTAATTTTAGTAGGAATTTCAAAATAAGCAGATGGTTGGTAGTGAGAAACAGTGGGTTCATTATTTTCTCTTTCTGGAACTGTATCTTTATTGAAAACGTCATCAAGCATTTCATTCAACTTAATGAACTCATTTTGGAAACCACTTGGTAATGGAGATTCCTAATTAACTGAAAAAGAAGTTAGATACTTATATAGCGGTAAATAAAAAAGAAGGTCAATTTTTATGCACCTTGTCTCGCGAAAATTATATTGATCAGTAGAGCTAAACCAGTTTAAATGACACAAACGCGACAAAATGCATTTTTATAATGACTATTTATAAAACCAACATTAAAATGAATAAGACAATGCTATATACCACACAAATTCAACAAAACGTTTTAAAATAAATACAGTTAACAAAGTTGGAAGTAACACATCCGACAAATAGAACGTAAATTAAAACTACCAAAAAAGTCGGATCTGGTACTACCTACATACTTTATCTCACAAAAAACGATTAACAATGTTGGATGTGATACTACCGACATATTTTACTTCATAAAAGACAGTTAACAATGTCGGTTATGTCACTTCCTACAATTTTAACTGAACTAATTGCATACTTACTTTAAATATAAAAGTAAGTATTAAATAGTTTGTTTTTTAATAATTAGTATCATGTTCGAAAAGCTGTGTTAGTAATAAAATAATAATAAATTTTTAAGTACCTGTTTTTTCATCTTCATCTGCATTACTCAAAATATTTAACCCCACATTCTTGTTTTTATCTACATAATATTGTTCAGATTGTTTAGTGGCTAGTTTTATTAAGCAGGCGGACCTTGTAGACGTTATGGTTGTTATAAAGAACAAAGGTAAAATAAAAACGAGTGTGCTTATGACTACACGACTGAAGTGAAACATCTTTCGCACCATCTGTATGTATATATATATACTAGCTGACCCGGCGAACTTTGTTCCGCCTTAAAGGCAATAAATATCACATGATCACATTTTTTACTTTTTAAATTAGGAACACTGTAAATAAATAAAAAAAAAGTATTCCATGATTTTTTTATTTGTCATTTATTTAGTGTAGCACCTTGTGAAAGAAATGAATTTCTACTTGTGCTTCGTAAATTATCTAGCTATTGATCTCTGAGATGTCGTGGTGGCCTAGTGGTTAAAACACCAGCCTCTCTTGTATGATTGCGCGGGTTCGATTCCAGGTCAGGCAAGTATCGATGTAACTTTTCTAAAGTGATATGTACTCTCTAAGTATAATATCTAGGACACCAATGACTGAACGTGAAGGAAAAAATCTTGAGGAAACCTGGACTTTATAAGCCTGAAATCGCCACCCCGCATTAAGCAAGCGTGGTGATTACACTCAATCCTTCTCTGCATGAGAGGAGACCTGTCTCCAGCAGTGGGACGATAAAAAGATTGATGATAATGATGATGATCTCTGAGGTTTGTTCGCCGATTTCGCATTGTCAACGGAACAGTTTCACGGACTGCCGCCTCCCTTTGCTCTTGTGAGTGAGAAGCACGAAGTCGAGTCATAGTAAGGCGGCGCTCGAGAAAGATTTGATGGTCTTGGTCACGGCATGATATTTTTATTGATGATAAATGGCACAGCAATACAATATTAGAAATTTTGAAGTTGAAGTTGGCTTTGTGGTTTTTTATTAGAAACTTTAAACCAGCAGAGAGTATTTATATTCTTTGCTTTAAACGATTGCTTCAACCGGTTAGACTTTTTTTTAAATATGCTCAGCTGTCATTTGCTTTTTGTTCTACCATTTTTGGTATATGAATTGCTGACTTACATTTTGAATGAGTTGGACCATGTCTTATGTCACGTCACACGGGAACGACGGGAACGGGTTCTTAACTACCTCCCACCAATATTCAACTAAATCGGTTCAGCCGTTCTTGAGTTATATATAAATAGTGAATAAGCAACTGAATCGATTCCAATAATTTTGACACCATGTTATATTTTGTCCCAAATACATTTAGAAATTGTTACAGTGTAGTTACCGAGTGCGTCACGCAGCTTACGATACATCATCATAGTATTGTGCGCGCGCAACAGCTGACGCTAGAGGTCAACGCACCGCGTTCGCTCGCGCGCGGATCTTTGACCATATTTATGTTGGGACAACCAAGTAGAATACTCGTAGCAAGCTTATTATAACTTTGTGGTTTTTCATTATATCTTTTTGAAATTTTGTACATAATATTATTAACTTAAAAATACTGGACACGTGTTTCCTACTTTGTGGAGGTGCAGGGTACCAGGGTAGCACAAAAGTTTAGGAGAAGTCGAAACAATAAACCTCATTCATTCATCATTATCAAATAATCGTATTACATGAAAGAAGTTTTATTGTGCATAGTTTGTGGACGTGCAAGGTACCAGGGTAGCATAAAAGTGTAGGAGAAATCGAAACAATAAAAAAGCTCATTCATCATTATCAAATCACCATAATACATTAAAGAGGTTTTATTGTGCATAGTTTGTGGACGTGCAAAGTACCAGGGTATCACAAAACTGTAGGAGAAGTCGAAACAATAAACCTCATTCGTTCATCATTATCAAATAATCGTGAAAGAAGGTTTGTTGTGCATATTTTTTTGACGTGGAAGGTACCAGGGTTGCACAAAAGTGTAGGAGAAGTCGAAACAATAAACCTCATTCGTTCATCATTATCAAATAATCGTGAAAGAAGGTTTATTGTGCATATTTTTTGACGTGCAAGGTACCAGGGTAGCATAAAAGTGTAGGAGAAATCGAAACAATAAAAAAGCTCATTCATCATTATCAAATCACCATAATACATGAAAGAGGTTTTATTGTGCATAGTTTGTGGACGTGCAAAGTACCAGGGTATCACAAAACTGTAGGAGAAGTCGAAACAATAAACCTCATTCGTTCATCATTATCAAATAATCGTGAAAGAAGGTTTATTGTGCATATTTTTTTTGACGTGGAAGGTACCAGGGTTGCACAAAAGTGTAGGAGAAATCGAAACAATAAAAAAGCTCACTCATCATTATCAAATCACCATAATACATGAAAGAGGTTTTATTGTGCATAGTTTGTGGAAATGCAAAGTACCAGGGTATCACAAAACTGTAGGAGAAGTCGAAACAATAAACGTCATTCATTCATCATTATCAAATAATCATAATTACATGAAAGAAGGTATATTGTGCATATCTTTTTGACGTGGAAGGTACCAGGGTATCACAAAACCGTAAGAGAAGTCGAAACAATAAACGTCATTCATTCATCATTATCAAATAATCATAATACATGAAAGAAGGTTTATTGTGCATATTTTTTTGACGTTCAAGTTACCAGGGTAGCATAAAAGCGTGGGAGAAGTCGAAACAAAGAAGTTCATTTATTCCCACAGGAACGACGGGGAGCGGCATAGAAAGTATCCTATGTCCTTCTCCCAGTTCTTAGCTACCTCCTTACCAATTTTTAGCCAAATTGGTATAGCCGTTTTTCAGTTATAAATGATGTAACTAACACGACTTTCTTTTATATATATAGATATATATATATATATATGTGTGTACAATATATACATGTATACACATATACATATATTAATTTTCTATAAATATTTAAATTTATTTCATGCTTTCATTTATAAATTAATATTTTTGCATAGACCTCCAATTTAAAAAAAAAAAAAGTGGATTCCCTCGGGGCCAAAAGGTCGGGCTCTTCCTCCTGAATCAGGGGTCCCCAAACTCGGGTAGTCCACGACCTCTGGTTCCCGAGATAATCCACGGGGGGGTGAGGTAACTAAAGGGGGTCGGGGAGGGGGATAGGTTTCGTGGGGTTGCGGGGGAGGGGGGGCAGTGGATTCCCTCAGGGCCAAAAGGTCGGGCTCCTCCTCCCCAAACTCGGGTAGTCCACGACCTCTGGTTCCCGAGATAATCCACGGGGGGGTGAGGTAACTAAAGGGGGCGGGGGGGGGGGGGAGATTTCGTGGGGTTGCGGGGGGTAGGGGGGAGGGGGAAAGGGGGCAGGGGAGAGGGTGGAGTGGATTCCCTCGGGGCCAAAAGGTCGGGCTCCTCCTCCTGATTCAGGGGACCCCAAACTCGGGTAGTCCACGACCTCTGGTTCCCGAGATAATCCTCGGGGGGGTGAGGTAATCAATTAGGGGGGTCGGGGGGTGTTCGCAGCGTCATGTTCTCTAAGAAATTCATAGTTCTTAATCAATCAAGGTACTTAGCTTAATAATTGAGCTTATGAGGCTCGAAAGCAATTTGTACTTTGTGTCCAATTATCGTATTGTGACGATATCTTCTTCTATACTTTCAATTATATCAGAAATGTTCAGCAAAAATATATAAAAAAATATAAAAGTCAGAACAGAACGAAATTTATAAATTATTTGTGCTCTTAGGTAATCAATTGTTAACAAATCTTAAAAAGATCCAAAAAATATATATTGCCTTCGGCGAGATGCGAACTCACAACTTCATACTCGACTCAATTGTTAACAAATCTTAAAAAGATCCAAAAAATATATATTGCCTTCGGCGAGATGCGAACTCACAACTTCATACTCGGCACGTCATGCAATATTTACATGAGCCAACTCCTTGGTTGTAGTACAGACGAAATAGGACTATACTTTGCTTCCGTTCGCCTTGCCCGATCATTTTTCGTAACATTTTTCGTAACGCTTTCCCCAGTTTACTCCCCAAGTCAAGCGTGCCTAAAGAAGTTTCACTTCAAAAAATATCTTTGGCCATGCAATCTCACACAATGTGCGACACGACACCGTGTAACATGGTCCGTACTGGCACAACCGAGCGCGCCGCCACCCCTCGTGCCCCGCAAACATTTACGCGAGTTGACATCCGTCATTGTTAACTGGCAGTTATGACAATATCCGACAATGTTAACGTGGTTATTTTGAAAATTACTTATATTTTTCTTTTTTTCGTTTTATCTACTAAAAGAAAGAAAATTTTAAGAGTGATTAATGAAATAAAAAGGAAACTGCAAAAATGCAGATACAACAATGTTAATAGGGATCGTCGATATATATATCTCTATCTATATATATATATATATATATATTATATATAGAGATTGAAATCCATCGCACAGGGCGCTTGGGAAGATATTCGGTCTATATCTTAGTTTTATCCAACAGAATCTCGAAGCTAAATCGGAAAATTCGCCATTCGGTTAATTTACACTAATGTCCCGTCTACACGCTCCGTCTTGCCTGCGCAGTCCAGGCCTGTCATGACTGTAAAAAAAGACGGAACACCGTAAAGTGGCTAGAGTAAGACTTGACTTAACTAACATTGCACAACTGGATTGTGCAATCTTAGTTGTGTTCCGAGAACTCGTGTAAATACAAATGTAAATACATAATAGAATAATACATAGGTACCTCTTTCAACTTTTCAATCATTAAATGATAATTATTCTAATTTTTGTTTTTTTGTTTCTATCTAAGTACCTATTCTTTGCTTTTTATTTTCTGCAACGCTGGCAATGATTTATACAATTCTATGTATTGTGTTAAAAATTCTGTAGAATAACTCCTAAGATCATTCTTTTTGGATTTGTGACGTGTACTTTGTCGTAAAATAATTCATAGGACTGATGCGCGGCTTAAATGACCGGCCACACGTGCAAGTAATACCGTGCAGGTCAGGTTTGCGCAGTCCAAATTTTTAGCATGACAACGATTGCACAAGCCGCGCTTACCTGCGCAAACTGGTTTGCACGGGCATGCTCGCAGGTAAGACGGAGCGTGTAGACGGGGCATTATATCACAAGTAATCATATTTATTATATATATATTTATCATTACATAGTAGGACGACACGTAGTACACAAATATATAACACAAACAAGGAACGAGGCAACGATACGCAGCGAGTGGTAAGTTTTTTAATTATCTAGCATTTTTTCGGGTAGGTGTAGAAAAGTTAACACACTAATTTTGGAACTCTTCTTAATTTAAATTATTTTTATTTATTGTATTTACTTTAATATAGTTATTTTGATTGCATAAACCGCTAAATAGCGACTGCATACATTGGTGAAATATTTAATGTAACACAGGCGCTTACATTCCACCACCTGCCAGTTCCACACTAAGTACTTGCTTCAAATTCGCTGGAACATACATTGCTTCATATTTATAATGTCGTCTCAGCTGGATGATATTCAAAGAGCACAGAAGAATCTCGAGGAGTGCTTCACTAAGAAGATGGGTGAGCTTGAGGCACAAATCCAGTGTGCGGGACCCACTAAGGACACTGTCGCAAAGGTTGCTGAAGAGTTCCGGTCCTTTCGTGAGCTTATGTTTGGCATGCTGGGACTTCTTAAGAAGCAGATCGCGGAGTGTACTAGTCTGGTTGATGCATTGGAGACAAGATCTCGAAGGAAGGCTCTTATCTTCACAGGGTTTCCTGAAGTGGACAAGGAGGATTGCAGGGCTCTTGTGTTGGAAGTTTTGAGGAGCAAGTTGGCGCTTTCTGATATTGCTGCATCCTCCATCAAAGTTTGCCATAGACTTGGTTCATCAAGCAAGGGTTCAACTTCCAGTAGGCCTATTTTAGTAAGATTCGCAAATGTGGACCTGAAGTCTACTATATGGAAAGCTAAGTCTGCACTGAAGGGCTCCACAATCACTGTTAAGGAATTCTTGACACGGTCTAGGCAGGCAGTATTCGGCAAGGCGCGCTTGCACTTCGGGATGACATCATGCTGGACCCAGGACGGTGTTATTGTCATCAGGACCCATGATGGAACACGACACAAGATTTCTTCCATTGGGGAACTCAATCCATTGATGGCAAAATACCCCAAGAAGCCCGGGGTATCATCTGGATCTGGTGGCAAGCCTGGAGTGCGTAATATCTAGGTGTTTGTTGATGTGTTTGTACAACTTATCTATACATAGCAACTTATTCATATCTTAGTTGTTGTGCTCGGGTTGTGACTTTAATTTATTACGATGTGGAGGTAATTGTTTTTGTTTGTCTATTGTCAATGTCACATCTGTCAAATGTCTACTTTTTGACGTCTCTATTTCCAGGTTTCACGTTTAGTTCGTGACTTACTTTTCTTACTTACTTACTTTAAATTGCGTTTTATTACTAATTGTTCATGTTTCGTTTTGTTTTTATGGTTGTTCCTATTTTTACATTACTTTTTTTTTCTTCTTTTGTGTTATGTATGTAATGCTTCAGTTGTTACTGGTGTTACTGGTGGGTGGTGCACAGATAGTAGTGGTGTACCTATTCAGGAATAATACTATTTATAGTTAATTTTGTATTTGTAGTTCTAATTATATTTTATTTGTTTATATATATATATATATATTTATTAGTATATAAATTATGTTATGTGAAGATGATTCTTTTCACTCTGCTCTTAATTCGTCTGCTTCATCTGCTAATGCTAGTTTCAGCTCCTTGACTGATACACTTGGCGACTTTGTGCGTCGTAGCTTCAGCCAACAAAAGAATTATTTATTCAATGTTTGCCACATTAACGCGCAGAGTGTCCCAAGTCATTATAGTGATTTGTTGGACACGTTTTCTGACACGAATGTCCATGCCATTCTGATATCTGAGAGTTGGCTAAAGCCTCCTCTTCTCTCTACCTCCTACTCTCTCCCTGGTTTAACTCTTGTTCGCAATGATAGAATTGGAAGGGGTGGTGGTGGTGTAGCTATTTATCTTCGTAGTGATTTTCCTTTTAAAATCATTGCCTCATCACCACCACATTACAATGCTTCCACCGAGTACCTCTTTTTGGAGGTCTACGTCAGAGGCGTCAAGACTTTACTGGGTGTTGTCTATTGTCCGCCCGCCGTTGATTATTTTTCCGATCTTGAATTGACGCTTGAGTCAGTAAGTTCTGAGTATGCACACTGCGTCATCATGGGCGATTTCAACACTGACCTTACCCATCACTCTCCTCGATCCCGTAAACTCCTTCATATTGTTGAGTCCGTTAGTCTTCATATCCTTTCACTTCAACCAACTCATTTTAATATCTCAGGTGATGACACTTGGCTCGATTTAATTATTACGTCTGAACCCTCCCTTGTTCCCTTTCACGGTCAGTGTCCCGCACCTGGTTTTTCCCATCACGACCTCATTTACCTATCCTATATCCTAAGACCGCCTAAACCCACCCCTAAAGTTCTGCACATGCGGTGTTTTGCGCGCATGGACATTGAGAGGCTTCGTCAGGATGCGTCAGAACTTAATTGGGAACATCTGGCTCAGACGCCAACAGTTGACGATAAGCTGCACATTTTTGAGCAGGCGATACTTACACTCTACGACAAGCATGCTCCTGTCAAGCGGATTAAACTTCGACGTCCTCCTGCTCCCTGGATCACGACAGGGGTTCGAATGGCGATGAGGCGTAGGGATCGGGCCTTTCGGAAATTTAGAAGGGATCGCAGTGAGGTGAATCGGAACTCTTACAAAGCCGCTAGAAATAGGTGTAACCAGATGATACGTAACGCTAAACGCCGCCATATTCTCGAGAATATATCTTCTTCTTCACCTGCTGATATCTGGAAGTTCCTTGGCACTCTTGGTATCGGCAGGCCACGGCATGTGGATTTTCGTAACTCAATTGGCCTTGATGATATCAACCGTCAATTCACAACCTCAAGTCAATTGGATCCCCGAATTTTGGCTCAAACGGTTGATTTCATTGCTGGCCTTTCGAGTCCCCCCCTTGAACCATTTCAGTTCTCTCCAGTGACCGTGGACGAAATTAAAAAAGTCATTTTGTCAATAAAATCTAGGGCCGTGGGCTGTGATGGCATCAGCCGTAATATGGTTGTTTGGATCCTTGATTGCCTTCTCCCTCCGATCACCCACATCATTAACTATTCTCTCGATTCCAGACAATTTCCATCCCTGTGGCGCATGGCTTATGTCCGCCCACTCCCTAAAATTTCAAATCCTTCCCAACCCAGTCACTTTCGTCCCATTTCTATTCTCCCATTCCTGTCCAAAGTGCTTGAGGCCTGCGTACATAAACAGTTTTCTGGGTTTATTTATCGGAATAGCCTCATCAGTCCTTTACAGTCTGGTTTCAGACCTGGGCACAGCACAGCCTCCGCTCTCCTTAAAGTGACTGGTGACATTAGAGAAGCTATGGAGGATACCAAAGTTACCGTTTTGGTATTAATTGATTTCTCCAATGCCTTTAACGCCGTTAGCCACGATATTCTCCTTGCTATTCTTTCTCACCTTATGGTTTCGTCCGAGACACTTGAATGGTTCACTTCTTATCTTCGGGGACGTCGGCAGTCGGTTCGCGTCGATGAGAGCTCATCGAGTTGGCGTGACCTGGATGCTGGTGTTCCACAGGGCGGTATTCTATCTCCATTATTATTCTCCATTTTCATTAATTTCATAACTCACTGTCTTCGGTGTTCGTATCATCTATACGCTGATGATCTTCAATTATATGCAGCTGAGCGGGTGGAAGGTGTGTCGAACGCTATAGCGGAGGTAAACCAAGACTTGGAGGCTATCAAAGACTGGTCTGATAGGTTTGGGGTGTCAGTAAACCCCTTAAAGTGTCAGGCCATTATTATTGGAAGCTCACGCATGATGAGTAGGTTAACTCTTTGCTCTCTCCCTCCTCTTATCTTCAATGGTACCGTCATACCCATTACCCCTAATGTCAAAGATCTCGGTTTGTATATTGACTCGACGCTTAGCTGGCAACGTCAGGTCTCCTACGTTAGTCAAAGGGTCCACGGTACCCTGCGTTCCCTGTATCGTCTGAGGAACTTTTTACCCGTTAAAACGAAAACCATGCTTGTGCAGACTTTGATTTTCCCTATAATCGACTATGGTGACGTGTGCTACTTTGACCTGAATGCGGCTTTGCTGGATAAGCTTGATAGGTTGCTCAACAATGGGATCCGGTTCATATTTAATCTAAAGAAATATGACCATGTGTCGAGCTACAGGTCTGAACTGAAATGGATGCCCATTCGTCAGAGAAGAAATTTGCGCGCCTTGACCACGCTTTTCTCCCTTCTTAAATCAACCACTCCTCCTTCTTATCTTGTGACTCACTTCCAATATTTATGTTCCTCTCACACTAAGAATCTGCGTTCTTCTAACAATCTCCTCTTACTCTGTCCTTCGCATACGTCTGACTTTGTTCATTCTTCATTTCATATTCAATCCATTCTTCTGTGGAATGCGCTTCCTCTCGATATCAGGATGGCCGCCAGTCGGTTTGCATTTAAGCGGAAATTGCAGAGTTATTTTCGCAACAATTAGGTTAGAGTTATTGCTACACCTCTCTCCCAAATTTTAGTTTTGTATGTATATATTATAAGTATATATTTTGGTAATAGTATGTATGTATATTTAGCTTATTTAAGTATTTTTTTAATAGTATTAAGAGGTTTTTTTTTATCTTTACAATTTTTTTGCAAACGAAAGCACCTACCATCTTATCTCTTCACCACCTATGGTTGACTGGTAGAGAATGCCTAAGGCATTAAGTCCGCCTCTGTACATTTCATGTGCGAAAGATTAAATAAATAAATAAATAAATAAATAAGAGCCCAACCAAACTATTAGAGATTGACGTACCACCGTTACAAAAAATATTCAACTTGGCCCTAACCTGCGAGCATGCCTGTGCAAACCAGTTTGCGCAGGTAAGCGCGTGTGTGTGGACGGCAAGACGGTAGCGCGCGCAGTCCCGAATGTTCCGTCGTTTTGTACAGTCATGACTGCACAGGCCTGGATTGTGCAGGCAAGACGGAGCGTGTAGACGGCACTTAACTGACTTCAAAAAAAGCAGCAGGAAATTCGTCCTAATATATATTTTTTTCTTTTTTATGTATGTTCACTGATTATTCTAAGACGCCTGGACCGATTTACAAATTTATCTTTTGTTTGAAAGGGTATACTTTCCAAGTGGTTCTATAGTTACCAGGTCAGGAACTGATGATGGAAGACCAGAGAAATCAAGGGGAACTTTCAAAAATTGTGTTGGTGTCCAAAGCATTTCTAAGTATTTTTATTACGTATATTAAAGCACTACAATTTAATAAAGGTACAGAGTAGATCTGATGATGGAGCTAGGAGACAGTCGTGGGAACTCCTCAACGATTCACAGCACCTACTTTGTGCTTATGTTTCATTAATTTGTATTGATAAGAACTTTAAACCTTGGTGGGTTGTGACTGTCTTAATGGCTATGGTTTTTTTTTTTTTTTTTTTTTTATTAAAGTATAAACCAGCGCTTGACCGCAATCCTGCCTGATGGTAAGCAGTGACGCAATCGTTGATGGTAAAGCGCACTAGTTTATTAAGAGCCTATTCACTCTAGCCTTGAAGACACTCAAATTGTAGTCCGACGGAAACACCGCCGCCGGCAGATTGTTCCAGTCCCTCGATGTACGCGGTATAGAGGAGGAGGCGAAACGCTTCGTCCGGATCGTAGAGGTGGTAACAACATAAGGGTGGAAACTCGCCGTACGACGGGTCGTCCGATGGTGGAACGGAGATGGGGGAATTAAATCGTGCAATTCCCTCGCACACTCCCCAGAATGTATCCTATAGAACACCGAAAGGCTGGCTACTCTACGCCTGTGCTCTAGGCTTTGGAGACCAACTCGAGTTAAATCAGGGTCACCAATCAGCCTCTTCGCACGCCTCTCCACTGAATCCAAAGTGGCCAGGTGACACTTAGCAGCACCAGCCCAAATGTGGCTGCAGTACTCCACACACGAACGGACCTGTGCTTTGTACAACATTAGAAGCTGCCCTGGTGTGAAGTACTGCCGGACCTTTGCGATTACACCAAGTTTTCTGGCAGCCACCTTGGCCTTGGACTCAACGAACCGCCCAAAGTTTAGGTTCGAGGAAATCTCAATACCCAAAAGCTGAAGGCGGTCGGTACACTCCAAGGAGACATTCCGAAAAGTAGGAGCCAAGGTGATCGGGCTCCTTTTGGCGGTGAAAAGACACGCCTGCGTTTTGGCGGCATTGAATGCTACAAGATTGGCATTGCTCCATTCGGAGACTGCCTGAAGTGCAACACTCGTTCGCTCTACCATGGCCTCTCTTTCGGACCGGATTGATTCCCTACTAGCCCGAGCATCCGGCAGGTATCTCTCCACAACTGTGCTGTCATCTGCATACCCATAGATACCGGGCATCAGCAGATCGTTAATATGCAGCAGAAACAGAGTTGCAGAGAGAACAGACCCCTGAGGAACACCGGCATTAGTCGACATGGGCTCAGATGAGCATCCGTCGACAACAACTCGGAGGGACCGTTCAGTCAGGAAGTCTTTTACCCAGCCAGTCAGGCTAGGGGAAATGCCGTACGCTGGAAGCTTACTCAAAAGGCCAGCGTGCCATACCCGGTCGAAGGCCTTCGAGACATCAAGGGAGACAGCAATTGCTTCCCCATTCCTCTCGAGTGCCTCGCCCCACAAGTGAGTGGCATACACTAGTAGGTCCCCAGTTGACCGATTGCGGTGAAACCCGTACTGTCGGTCACTGAGGAGATCGTTACCTTCCAGGTATGCCAAAAGGCGCGAGTTCAATACACGCTCCATAATTTTGCAAAGTATGGAGGTGATCGAAATCGGCCGATAGTTGTTAGGATCGGCACGACTACCCTTTTTGGGCACGGGCTGCACGTTGGCAAGCTTCCTGGACTTGGGCACTATACCAGTCCCAAATGAGAGGCGATACAAGCGTGTCAATACAGGAGACAACTCGGGCGCACATGCTTTTAGAACAATCGCTGGTATACCATCCGGACCACTAGCCTTATTCACGTCCAGACGACACAGTGCTCTCAGAACCTCCTTGTTCCGAATGCGAACCTCAGGCATTGAAGGACCGCAGTGGGGTAAAATAGGTGGAGTAGCACTGCCAGTATCAAGACGCGAATTATGGGCAAAGAGAGATGCAAAGAGACCTGCTTTCTCTCTCGCCGTATGAGCCAGTGTTCCATCAGGCCTAACCAGCGGAGGCAGTGAGGGCCGACAGAAGTTCGCCTCGACCGATTTGGCAAGGGACCAAAAAGATCTGCTACCGGAAGGCTGCGCAGATAACTGGTGATGGTGATGAACACAAAGGCCAGTTCAGGGAACTCTTCAACGGTGTACAGCAGTTTTCTTGTGTTTGGACTTAATTCATTTTAAACTTTGCACCCATATGGGTTATAATGAAAATCTGCAGTAGATTTGATGATGGAGCAGAGAGACAGTCGAGGGAACTCATCAACGTTTTACAGCAGCTACCTTATGATGGTGCTTGATTAATTTGTATTGATAAGAGCTTTACACCTATATACATTTTGATTGTCATAGGGGGTCTTATAATGAAGACAAAGGACAGTTAAGGGCACTCCTCAACGGTTTACAGTAGCTACTTTGTGTTTGGACTTAATTCATTTATATTGATGAGGATTTTTCACCTATATGGGTTAAAATGATGGTCTGCAGTAATCTTTGGATAAGACCAGAAAGAAGAAATTTTCGTCATCCAGTAAGCTATAATCACTCACTTAAAATTTTAAAAAATTCCAAGTCTGTAGATCATTTAGTTCCGAGGTTATGCGAAACCAAATTTTCTCATTTATGACACTTACTGACTCATGATCATCAAAAAGGAACTAGTACTTCCCATAAACTCAGAGAGCTGAGATTTGGTACAGAGGTAGGGATATAAAAAACTAGGATAATCTAAGTTCTGGAGCAGCCGCTGTCGCGTACCCGTAACTGACGGTTGGTTTAATAGCCCGCTACTGTGCTTATAAGTTTCGCGATTAGTGTCACTACATAAACAATTATTTAATAAACAATGGGCAGTGGTGAAGATGAAGGTGGAAGTGGGTAGTTCGCTGAATAGGGCATTTGACTAAAAAAAGTAATTAGTCCGTCAGTCAGATTTCCAAAAAATACTAGACACGTATTATTTCTTTTTTCATATAAACAAAAAATGAAAACGACACAGTGCGTTGAAAACTCGTGTGACGTCACTGCACGCTACACTTTTTAGCGACCAGTGACGTCACCAGCCACCACTCCTGATTTTTGATGCCTTTTATATTTGTAAATTTTTATTGATTTGATAAAATAAAAAATACGTGTCTAGTACTTTTTTAGATCTAGAAGAAGATGATGAATTGAATAACAAAACAAAACATGAAGTGTGTGTAACTTCAACACAAAACATATCTAAATAAATGGCTTTGGCAAGGTTATTGGGGTGTGAAAATGTCAATAATAATATAAGAAATGAAATAATAATATAAAAGTTTCAATAAAGTTTCAATTCAATTTCAAGACAAAGAAGCTGCGATTAATTTTATGGAATGCCAAAAATTCAAAGATATGGGATGGTTTCTCATGACACAGTGTTCAGGATGTTGGCAATTTGGCCATATATTAAAATACTGTCCAAAGAAAAAAAATATGTCTAAAATGTGGTGGTGACCATGAAAATTGTAATATTAATAAAATTATATGCCTAAATTGTAAAGGAAGTTACCTTGTCCTAGACAAAAACTGTCCTTTATACCTAAAGGAAAAACATATAAGAAACATTATGAGTAAGCAGCAGGTTACATATAGAATAGCATTATAACTATTGCTTGAAAAACAACGGGAACACGTTAGCTCCTAAACTCGTATGAAATAAAACTCGTCATTTACTACAACTTCCCAAACCTATAGAAATGTACTTACCAATCCCATACACCATGGATCAGAGTTAATACAGGAAGAAAATGTTGAGGTTTCATATACAAAGTCTGGCTGTAAAAAGTATATTTTTATATATTTGAAATATGAAGCAGAGCGTGTCAAGTGGTTGACAAGAAAATCTAATATATGTCCAATATTATTCTGCGGCTCTCTTGTAATGTTGTCTATCTCCATGATTATATCTGTTAATATCTGAACTATTTGTGTTTCCTTCTAACGCGAATAACACTATGCACTCTATCTCGGCTCTTAACTCCCGAGAATGGTTATGGGCCCAGTGAAGAAGGGAATTTGAGTTCACGTAAAATATTACTAAAACTAAGTACCTACGAATATATAATGTTTTCACAAACCCGTATTGAACCACTAAGTAAAGAGAATTATGACAGCTGGAAGATTCAAGCCCAAGCTATTTTAATAAAGAATGACGGGTGGAAATATGTTTGTGGTAAGGAAACTAAGCCAACTGGCGATATTGAGATTTTGAAATGGGAAGCCGAGGATGCTAGGGCCAAGGCTGATATAATACTAGCGATAAACGCATCCGAATTGCGACATATAAGAGGTTGCACCACGTCTAGAGAGGTATGGCTGAAACTGGAATCAATTTACGCCTCACGTGGACCTGCCAAGAAGGCGACACTGTTAAAAAGGCTACTATTGCACAAGATGAGCGAATCGGGAGACATTCGTGAAGAGATGGGCACATTTTTCGATGCGGTTGACAAACTGGAGGATGTGGACGTAAAAATAAATGAGGATCTATTGTCAATTATCTTGTTATATAGTTTGCCAGCAAGTTTTTCAAGTTTTCGTTGTGCTATTGAAACAAGAGACGATTTACCGAAGCCCGATATTCTAAAAGTTAAGATAATGGAGGAATACGAATCAAGAAATGCTAACCGAATACAAGATAGCGCTATGTACACCCAAAAGAATAAAAAACTTGTTAAACCGAGTACAAGTAACGGATCAAATGTAGGGAAGTATGGTTCTAATATGCCTGCTACCAAACATGCATTGAAACAATCAAAGCAGGAATCTGGAATTGAAAGGAGAGTTTCACTAAACTGTTATCGATGTCATCGTCCTGGACATAAAGCTTCTGAATGTCGAACAAAACTACAACATTTCAGTTATAATGTTGATGTTGATGAGGAACTAACTTCTTTAAATGTTTCAGATCTTGGCAATAACATTGCTGATAGTCTAAACCAGCAATGGGTACTGGATTCTGGGTGCACGTCCCACTTATGCAAGGATGTACAAAGGTTTTATGGTAACCTAGAAGAAACTAGAGGTAAACTAAAATTGGCTACTAACATGGGCGCTGAGGTCCGAGGTAAAGGTGTAGTTAGACTGTCGGCATTAGGTGATAATTCCATAGGGACAGTAGAGTTTAAAGATACTCTTTATGTTCCGGATTTAAGAACAAATCTGATTTCAGTGGCCAAAATTACTGATAATGGTTACGATGTCAAATTTACGCGTGATTTTGCGTGGGTTCTTGATAAAAGTAATAAAGTCAGGTTAACAGCATACCGTCGCGGTAATTTATATTGCGTTGAAGAATATGAAGCTGCAAATGCTGTAACTGATCGTAATTTAAATGTGCTAACTTGGCATAAACGTTTAGGGCATCTGAACGGAAAAGATGTTGTCAAACTTTTGGAAAAGGTGGGCGACCCTGTGCACCCGAACGACTTTAGTTTGGTACGTGACTGTCAAGTATGTGCTAGAGGTAAAATGACTGCTTTACCGTTTAGTGAGTCAAATGGACCCTGCAATGAGAAATTGCGGATTGTTTATTCGGATATCGTAGGTCCAATGAGATGTGAATCATGGACCGGTGGTAAGTATTTCATAACTTTTATAGATGATAGTACTCGTTGGTGCGAAATTTATATGCTGAAATCTAAAAATAAAGCTCTCGAAGCATTTAAACTATACAAGAGTTATGCTGAAAACATTACAGGATCGAAAATCAAGCACTTTCAATCCGATAATGGCGGTGAGTACTGTAATGCTGATTTTGAAGATTTTCTTCGAAAAGAAGGTATCACGAGGAGATTAACTGTAGCTCGGACTCCACAGCAAAATGGAATTGCTGAAAGGATGAACCGAACTCTAGTTGAGATGGCTAGATGTATGCTATTGGAGTGTGATCTACCTATGAGTTTTTGGGCTGAAGCTGTTGACACAGCATGCTATATAAGGAATCGTTGTCCTACTAGAAGTTTAGGTGGAGAGATACCTTATGAAAAATGGTTCAACAAATCAGTAAAGATACATTATCTACGCAAGTTTGGTGCCAAAGTATCTATACTAAATAAGGATTCAAACAAAGATAAGTTCGCTGCTCGTGGAATACCAGGAATATTTGTAGGGTACCCCAGAACATCCAAAGGTTTTAGGGTGTGGATACCAGAACAGAGGAAGTTCGTGATTTCTAGAGATATAAAATTCTACGAAACTGAAGAAATTGGAAATAAAATGCTTCATAATGGTAAGGGCATTATCAATGATACTGAAAATATGGATGACAATGAGAAGAAGTTCATCGATATCAGTTTTCACCGGGAACCTGAGCGGACTATGGAACCGGAGCGGACTAAGGAAACTGAGCGGACTATGGAATCTGAACGGTTTATGGAACCGGAACGCATGATGGAACCGACACTGGTACTGGAACCGGATCCGGAACCGGAAGGAGAAAATTTCTTGAGAACGCGTTGTGCTCAGTCAAGAGGAGTAGTAATATCTAGAGGTCCTGGAAGACCCAGAGTGCTACATACAGGCCGAGTAGGTCGTCCCAGAAAAATTTATCAATCGGTGGAAATGGAGCATCCGGATAATATTGTGGAAGAGCCAATACAAGAAGAACCAGAACAGTCAATAGAAACTGAAGCTGGAGAAGATACTTTTAGCGACTGTATTGATTTTGCCGGTTCTGCTGAAATATCGCTGGAAGAGGCCCTTAAAGGGGAAGAACGAACAGCTTGGAAAGAAGCTATTTTATCAGAAATAAGGAGTCTGCTACAGAAAGGAACTTGGGAGATCGTCAAAAGGCCACCAGACAAAAATATTGTAGGGTGTCGATACGTTTTGACAACTAAGACAAACGTGGATAAGTCAACAAAGAAAAAGGCAAGACTTGTAGCTCAAGGATTTAGTCAAAGATTCGGTGTTGACTATGATAAAACGTTTGCGCCCGTGGCAAGACTCGATAGCGTTAGACTACTGATGGCTCTGGCTGTAGAAATGAATCTGGAGGTTCATCAGCTGGACATCAATACAGCCTACTTAAATGGATACTTAGACGAAAAAATTTATATGCGGATACCCAAATTGCTAAAAGAATCTTTAATGAAGTTGAAATACACAGAAGGTGAGAATCCTTGTGTAGTTAAACGAGCTGAAGAAATGCTTAAAAGCTTGAACGCTGGTGGCGACGCATGTTTGCTAAAAAAATCCTTATACGGATTGAAGCAAGCGGGTCGGCAATGGAATATTAGACTTGAGAAGAAGCTAAAGGAAATGGGATTAACGCAAAGTTTAAACGAACCCTGTTTATATTACAGAAACCAGGGAAAAGATCATTTACTTGTTTTAGTCTTCACGGACGATATCCTAGTGGCGTCTGAAAAAGGAGATCGCATAGCTCGTTTTAAAAATGAACTGAGAAAAGAGTTCGAATTAAAAGATTATGGTCAAGCAAAATACTTTTTAGGGATTGACATCCGACGGACTGTCAACGAAATAAGGTTGTCACAAGAGAATTATGTAAAAGAATTACTTGAAAAATATAATATGTTGGATGCGAATACAATAAAAACGCCAATGGAGACGAGTAGCAAAAATAATAAGGCGGGATGTATACAATCAAATAAAGAGGAGAAAAAGTGGCCATATCGTGAGTTGATTGGTTCTTTAATGTACTTGAGTGTAGCAACAAGACCAGACATAGTACATTCTGTAAATAAATTGGCGCAATTTTCTAAGAATCCAGAGAAAGAACACTGGATAGCGGCCAAACGTATCTTACGTTACTTAAAAGAAACTGTGAATTATGGACTGGTGTATACAAAAGCTGGTAATTGCGTGAAGGGATACTGTGATGCAGATTGGGGAGGTTGTCAAATAGATAGACGGTCATTTTCGGGATACGTTTTTATTCTAGGTGGAGCTGGTATTTCATGGATGTCACGCAAACAGCGTACTGTTGCAACATCCAGTTGTGAGGCAGAGTACGTAAGTCTTGCAGAAGCTATAAAGGAAGGATTGTATCTTCAAAGTCTGCTGCTGGAATTGGGACTTGAAAGGTATGCTTCTGTATCCCTTAATGCCGATAGTAGATCTGCGATTTTCCTCGCACAGGATCCAGTGTTCCATGCTAGGAGCAAACATATCGACATCAAGTATCATTTTATTCGGGGTGTCCTAAGAGATAATACAGGCATAAGTTTGGGACATGTACCCACTACAGATATGATAGCGGATGTAATGACAAAACCGCTACCTTGTCTTAAGCATTATAAATGTATTGATGCTATAGGTCTTAAACCTTGTTAAGATTTCTTATATGATGTGTTGATATATGTTTGTTTGATTAATTAAGTTCTGTGCGTTTTTAATTTTGATTTTATTTAATGTTTATAAAAGACTTTGTATTTGAGGAGGCGTGTTTAGGTTTCATATACAAAGTCTGGCTGTAAAAAGTATATTTTTATATATTTGAAATATGAAGCAGAGCGTGTCAAGTTGTTGACAAGAAAATCTAATATATGTCCAATATTATTCTGCGGCTCTCTTGTAATGTTGTCTATCTCCATGATTATATCTGTTAATATCTGAACTATTTGTGTTTCCTTCTAACGCGAATAACACTGTGCACTCTATCTCGGCTCTTAACTCCCGAGAGAAAATACCTTTCAATCGGAACAAGATGGCTCAAAAAACATCATGTTGTATCATACATCACTACTCTGTAGTCGAGTAACTAATACCATCTCTATGTATTAGTGTCTATGAATATAGTCTATTGTCTTGTCATTGTAACTTAGGATCTGACCTAGAAGAGGTCGTTTCCAATAATATAATTCTACAAGTGTAATAAACCAGTCTAATTATCTAAAGTCTTTAATATTTACCAACCGAACAATCATACATGGTGTCAGAAGAGTGAAAAAACCCAATACGAAGAAAGAAAATTCATAAAATGCAAAAGTCGGATGGCGTCGGTGGCGGCCATGACACCGGAGCTGCAATGAACAGTGGCTTGAAGGCGCTTAAAATATCGTCAGATGCAACAAACAACAATAACGAAACCTGGAAGCGCTGGTGGCAACAGTTCGAATTATACTTGTTGGCAACGGGTTTAGACAAGTCCGGTGAGAAACGCAAGATCGCCATTTTATTACATCACATTGGTGAAAAATGCTTAAATATTTTCAACACATTCAACATAAATATTGGAGAAAGCACATTACATGACGTCAAAGCCAAATTCGACGAATTTTTTCAACCCAGAAAAAATATTACCATGTATCGTTACATGTTTTTTACCACACGTCAACAGAAATCGGAAAGCATCGAGGATTTCTTAACCGATCTCGAAAATAAGAGCCAAGATTGCGAATTTGGAACGCTCAGAGAATCTCTTATCAGAGATATTTTTATCGCCAACTTGAGTTTGGACTTAGCACATGTACGTCAGAGACTGCTGCAGGAACCTGATCTGACATATCAGAGGATGCGAGAGCTAGCTAGGACACTCATCGTCGCACAGCAGGATGCAGACCAAATTGTCAAGAGGTCCACTAGTCAAGAGTCTGAAAAAGTCATGCATCTGCGTCGGAGGAGCCGTGGTCGAGCGGAGCGTCAGCGACGGCGAGCTTCACCAGTCAGTCAGCAGGGATCCAGCGCAGGGAGGTCAAAGTCAAGTCCCAGTCCTGAGAAGCGCTCGAAGACGTGTAGCCGCTGTGGACAACACCACCGCTACAAATGTCCAGCGCAGGGAGCTAAATGCAGGTCATGTAACTCTTATGGTCATTTTGCAAAATTTTGTTACTCCAATAATAAAAAAGTCAGTCATTTAGAGTCTTTTAGTTCAACTGGTAGTCAAGATAATTTTGTTGGAATTTTAAATTGTCATAACTTCAGTCATAGTCATAAGTCTAGTCAATATAATTGTCATTTAGAGTCACAAAGTCATCACAATCAAAATCATTACAGACATAGCAGGTTGTCATACACACAGTCAGATCCTATACTATATAAGTTACAATCAACGGTCAGGTCGCACATAGGCCAGTCGCAGTCAATGTCTAAGAGATCTCATGAGGACTCATCTTGTCATAAAAAATATCCTGTGTCATATTTCTGTGATGAAAGTGATGAAAAAAGGCTGGTGACTGATAGGTCTAAGAGATCTCATGAAGACTCATCTTGTCATATGTCATATCTCAATGATGAAAACACTAAACAGTCTGAGAGATTCACAGTCAAGTCAAAAAAGTCAAAAAGTCTTAGCCGAGATTCATATCTTAATGATGAGTACAGACACAAGTCTGAGGAATCTCACACAACAAACACTTGTAGAATTATTACAGCAAAGTCAACACATAGTAAACAGGTCAATACAGTCGAGTCAAAAGAAAACAAATACTATTCTAAACAGTCATGGAACATAAACATTTTAGTTGGTCATACACAAATTAATTGCATTATTGATTCAGGAGCTGATATCAATATTATGTCAAAGAAAACTTTTCAATCTTTGAAATGTCAAAGTCAAATGTCACTTGAGAAATGTCAAATAAACGTTAGTGGGTTTGGTGGTATATCAATACCCATTATGGGCAAAGTCAATGTAAAATGTAGTTTATCTTTAAATAATAGCATATAGCGTGGCAACCCGATAGCGCGCTGTCTATGCCATCCGTGAGAGGCATAGAGAGAAAGAGATAGTTATGTCATGGCGGTAAACAGATGCGCGCGCGCTAACCGCTCGCGCTTTAAAGTAGTAAATTGTCACCAAATTATAAGTTATTGTTTGTGTTATTGTGTTAAGCCTGTGTTTCTGGACCATTAAACTGTAATCGTGATAACTGAGTCCTTATTCACTCCCCACCAACGCTATAAGTGGCTGCCCAACGTGTGTAGGTATTTCGTGTCATGTATTACGCAGTTCGCGAAATAACTTACAACGATCACAATAAAAGTGGACGTAGGGGACTTTACCGAACCTACGAGTGTGTTTTTCCTGTTTGGCCCGTGTTTTTAAGTAGCCAAAATGCCAAAAACACGGTCAGAAGAAAAATCGGACTCCAATGGCGCCGCGAATGTAACAATGTCTCAAGAAACCCTCGCAAGCTTTATAACGTCAATACAACAAACTCAGAACGAATTTTGCCAGCAGCTGATCCGAGAAATACGTTCATCGACGCCGCATAACGTCTCTGAAGCACAACAAGCATCGTATGTTTTTGACGCGAATGGAAACTTCGCGAAATGTACGTCGCGTTATGGCGGACGCGCGGACGAGTCGTTAGATAATTTTATGGACGCCGTAATTACCTACAAAGACTGCGTAAATGTATCTGACGTAAATGCTCTCCGCGGCTTTTCGATGTTATTAGAAGGACCTGCTGCAATATGGTGGCAAGGTGTCAAGCAATCAACCAGTACGTGGTCGGAAGCCGTCACCCGCATAAAGTGCGCCTTCGGTGAACAGGACCCGCCACATCGCCTTTACCGAAAACTTTTCAGCCTCATACACAATGAAGACGAAAACACAGATTTGTTTATTGCTAAGGTACGTGCAATATTAGCTAAATTCCCAAAGGACGACCTTTCAGAGAAGGTTCAATTAGATATGACGTACGGACTACTCAATACGCGCATTAGAAAACGCGTGACGAGAGACTGCGTGAATAGTTTCGACGAGTTGCTTTACAAGTGTCGACAGGTCGAAGATTCTGTAAAAGAAGTATATGATAATAATAACAGCAAACACTCCACGTCGCGTAATGTTTCATCGTCATCGTCGCGGTATATACCTACAGACGCCAACACGTCGAGTACCGCAGGCCGCGTGTTGTCGACCGAGTCACCCGCTGGCGCCAGCGATGGTCTCGTCGCCAAGTCAAAGAAGCCGTTTTGTTCGTATTGCAAGCGATTAGGACACAATAAAGAAACGTGTGAGAAGCTTAAACGTGTTAGTGATAAGTGTGATAAAAGCGTCAATAAGCAAAGTTCAGAAAGTGAGGTAAAGTGCTACGGTTGTGGTGCCGCGAACGTAATCAAATCAAAGTGTAAAAACTGTTCACCACGAGGACAGTCATCATTCTACTCCATGAATATTTCGTCGCATGACGGGGTACTAAGTACGTCAGTTTCCCGCGCATCGCCGCGAGCGCGCGACCGTAGGTGTCGCCGGCATGGCTCGGCCGCCAGCGCCGTCCCTGCCACCGTCGCCGCGCCGCAGTCGTCGTTAGTCAACCCGTTAGTGCCAATGTCGACTCAAGGTAACCCTACACTTGCCGTAGGGGATTTTTGTAACAGTAATGTTGTTAATGTAAACACAAGTTCGCCTAGTTTTTATGATTATAATTGTTATAATAGTTGTGAGTATGTCAATAATGTTAATGACTGTACATCTTTTCGCCGCCCCATATTAAATATAAGCATTCTAGGGTTTTGTGGTACGGCTTTAGTTGATTCTGCAGCTAAGACATGTATTGCCGGCCATACGCTCTACGCTCTCCTATTAAGGCTAGGACACCAGTTATTGCCGTCAACACAAATTGTTAAGTTAGCGGATGGTGTTAATAGGGAGATGAATGTACTTACCGCGGAGGTACAGGTGACACTCCAACATAAAACTAGAGCCATTAAATTTATTATTTTTCCTGAAGCAAACAATAATGAGAGTTTGTTAGGCATAGACTTTCTTACTATCTTCAATCTTGTTTTTAATTTTGGTAACAGCAGCTGGCATTTTGCTGAAAGTGATGAGCAAAAATACGAAATACAGTTTGAAGGAGTGTCACTTGTGTCTTCGTGTGCCGCTGTAGAAGTGCTCCGGGATGACGAGGCGACCTCCCTTAGCGATAGTCAACGCGAAGTTCTGGCACAGCTCCTTGTCTCAAATGAGGATATCTTCCAGCCAGGGGGAGAAGCGACTTCTTTTGCCGAACATATAATTGATACCGGCGACCACCCCCCCATTGCTGTCCCTCCATATAGGTTAACCCCTGCTAAGAAAGAGGTCATACAGAGCGAGTTGGACAAGATGTTGGCTGATGATATTGTAGAGGAATGTGAGTCCGCGTGGGCTTCTCCGGCGCTTCTCGTTCCAAAGAAAAATGGAAAGGTACGTTTCTGTGTAGATTATAGAAAGCTCAATGCGGTTACTAAGACCGATGTCTATCCCATGCCTTTGATAGACGAGCTTATTCAATCAACAAAACGGCAATCTTTCATGAGTACCATCGATATGCGCAGTGGATTTTGGCAAGTTAGCGTTCGTGAACAGGACCGAGATAAAACGGCTTTCTCAACGCCTTTCGGTACATTCCGTTTTAAGCGTATGCCGTTCGGTCTGAAGAACGCGCCGTCAACATTTCAACGTCTAATAGATAGACTTCGATCAGGCGCTTCGTTGAAGGACGTGACGCTTCTAGCTTATCAAGATGATCTACTCATAATCTCGGAAGGTAGCTTTGAAAAGCATATTTCTGACTTGCGTGTTGTCTTTGATAGGTTACGCTTGTTCAAATTGCGTGCGAACAGAGAAAAGTGTGTTTTTGCACGGGATAAGATAAAATACCTCGGCCATGTGATCACCCAAGATGGTGTTTCGCCAGATGACGATAAGGTTAGGGCAATCCTAGAGATGAAGACACCCTCATCATTGCGTCACCTGAGAACCTTTGTACAGACCACCTCTTGGTTCAGGAAGTTTATTCCAAGCTTTTCTGCAATAGCCGAGCCTTTGACACGCTTACTGAAGAAGAATCAGGTTTGGTCTTGGGGTAGAGACCAGGAGGGTGCCTTCCAGGAGCTGAAGAAGCGCTTGACTACGGCACCGATTCTTATCCAACCAGATTATAGCAGGCCGTTCGTGTTAAGGACAGATGCCAGCAATTACGCCATTGGGGCGGTCCTATTACAAGGTGAAGGTAAAGATGAACGTCCTATAGAATATGCCAGCCGTCTTCTCATTCCAGCTGAACGAAATTACAGTACTACAGAGCGTGAAGCTCTCGCTGTCATTTGGGCTGTTGAACGATTCAGGGGTTATATCGAAGGTCATGAGGTGGTAATAGGCAGCGATCATCAGCCGCTAAAGTGGCTTCTTACCTTAAAGTCGCCGTCCGGTAGACTCGTTCGTTGGGCTTTGAAGCTGCAGTGCTTTAACATTCAGTTTCAATATACGCCTGGAAAGGCTAATATTATAGCTGATGCGCTCAGTCGCCCAACCTGTAAAGAGGATAATAAGGATCAATGCGGTGTTTGTTCTGTTGTCGTGGACTTACCTGCCAGGAGTGCTTCAGATCTACGACGCGCGCAGCTCGATGACCTTGAACTAAAAAAAATCATTAGTGAATTGGAAGATACGTCTGACGCTCAGTCTATAGGCGCTAAGCGGTGGTTAGAAAGAGGGTATTTCATGCAACTTGGTGTCCTATACAGGTATAATCCCGATGTCGATACAGAAGAGGCACAGCTGGTTGTTCCGGTTTCACTGCGCCTAGAAATTCTAAAAGAATGTCATGACTCCGATCTAGGCGGTCATCATGGGGTCGATAGAACGTATAATCGAGTCGCTCAAGGGTTTTACTTTCCAGGTATGTACAGAGCTATAGCAGAGTATGTCAAAACATGTGCGACTTGTCAACGATATAAGTCCTCAAACAAGAAGCCACCTGGGCTGTTACAGACCCCCGTTTTAAGTCAAAGAGGAGAAGTGTTAGCAATTGACCTGTTTGGTCCGCTTCCCATTGCTGACAATGGGGAACGTTGGGTACTCTTGGTAGAAGATACAGCAACTCGTTGGACTGAATTATATGCTCTGAAGGAGGCAACTTCTGAGATGTGTGCACGTACTCTAATTGAGGAGTATTTTTTGCGCTATGGACTTCCTCGACGCATTGTGTCAGACAATGGCGTCCAGTTCGTGTCCGCCGTTATGCAACAATGCATGTTCATTTTAGGTATTACTCAAGAATTGTTACCTTTGTATCATCCGTCAGCTAATCCAGCTGAGCGTAAAAATAGGGATTTAAAATTTCAGCTGTCACGTTTAGTTGAAACAGATCATTCGTCATGGCCACATCACCTTCCTGCGATAAGGTTCGCCATGAATTCAGCTGTTTGTCAGACTACTGGTGTATCTCCAGCATATCTAATGTTTGTTAGAGAACTTCGCTCGCCAGTCGACGTCCAACACGACATTCGTTCGATACTCGATAAGGACAATTTCGTACCTCAAATAACACCATATTTGAAAAGTTTTGTTAACTCCTTTACCGCTGTCAGGGAAAGAGTTGAGACACAGCAGGACCGACGCAAGGAATGTGCTGACAAGGCCAAAACCCCTGCCGAAGTCTTTGAAGTCGGAAATCAGGTTCTTTTGAAGACACGTGTTCTTAGCAGTGCTGCAAAGAACATAACAGCTAAGTTTGTTCCAAAGAAAGATGGTCCCTACGTCATAGTAAAAAGAGTTAGCCCTACAGCCTACGTAATTGCTAGTTTAGATAACCCTGAAAACATATTGGGCAAGTATCATGTGTCGGATCTTACGCGGTTCCACAGTAGAGAGTGTTCGCCTCCTCGTCCCGTGATGCCTAAACGTCAGAGAGGGCGTCCTCGAAAGCATGTTTGTCCTGTATGTTAAGTCTTAGATTTAGTGTTAGCTCTTAAGTTTTCCTTTGTGCGAGTTCAAGAGCGAGGACGTTCTCTGGAACTCGAGGGGGAGTGTATAGCGTGGCAACCCGATAGCGCGCTGTCTATGCCATCCGTGAGAGGCATAGAGAGAAAGAGATAGTTATGTCATGGCGGTAAACAGATGCGCGCGCGCTAACCGCTCGCGCTTTAAAGTAGTAAATTGTCACCAAATTATAAGTTATTGTTTGTGTTATTGTGTTAAGCCTGTGTTTCTGGACCATTAAACTGTAATCGTGATAACTGAGTCCTTATTCACTCCCCACCAACGCTATAAGCACTATTAGTGTAAATATAGTGTTTATAGTCGCAGATTTAGTTTGTCCGAATGTTTTAGGTCTACCAACTTGTGAAAAATTAGGTATAATTCAAAGAGTTTTCTCTGTGTCTCAACAAAATTTTAGTGAACAAATTCTTACACAATACAATGATGTATTTCAGGGTCTTGGATGTCTACCTCAAGTCTGTCGCCTGAAACTCAAACCTGAAGCAGTGCCATGCGTGGATGCTCCGAGAAGAGTACCCTTCGCTTTACTGAACGAGCTGCGCGATGAATTGGATCGCATGGAGAAAATGCAGGTCATTGAAAAGGTTTTTAAACCTACAGAATGGGTGAACAGTATAGTGATAACAGTCAAAAGCACGGGTCAGTTACGAATTTGTTTAGATCCTAGAAATTTGAATAAGAATATTATAAGAGAAATTTATCCACTAAAGTCAATAGATGAGATCAGATCTCAACTAGCAGGAGCTGTTTGTTTTTCTCATTTAGATGCATTTTCAGGATTTTGGATGCTTAAACTAGATGAATATAGTTCTGATTTATGTACATTTCAAACACCTTTCGGTAGATATAAATATTTGAGGTTACCTTTTGGTATTAATGCATCGTCTGAAATTTTTCAAAGAGTCATGATGAATTTGTTCGGTGATTTAGAAGGAGTTCTAATATTCATCGATGATATTTTGGTATATGGACCAAACGAGTCAGTACATAATGAGAGAGTACATAAAGTCATGCAACGAGCACGTGAAGTCAATTTAAAGTTCAATAAGTCAAAATGTAAATTTTTAGTATCAGAAGTCTGTTTTTTAGGGTATGTTTTTAGTAAAGATGGTGCTAGGGTTGATGAAGAGAAAGTAAAAGCAATTGTCAATATGCCCACACCAAAAAATGTCAAAGAATTGCAAAGAATATTAGGTATGATCAATTATTTAGGTCCCTTTATTAGCAATTTGTCTCAAAAAACTCAAATTTTAAGAAATCTTTTGAAGAAAGATTCAGTCTGGACTTGGGATGAAAATCATAGTCAATGTCTTAAGAGTTTAATCGATGAAATTACAAAGTCACCAGTTTTAGCTCATTATAATCCCAATGTACCATTAGTCTTGTCAGTCGATTCGTCAAAGTCAGCATTAGGAGCAGTCATTATGCAGAATAATAAACCTATTGCTTATAGTTCAAAAACATTAACTCAAACTCAGTCAAGGTATGCTCAAATTGAGAAAGAATTGTTAGCCATTCAGTTTGGTTGTGAAAAATTTCACCAGTATGTGTACGGTCATAAAGTAACTGTTCATACTGATCATAAACCTTTAGTCTATCTTTTTAAAAAGCCATTACATGATGTACCAGCAAGATTGCAACGTATGATGTTAACTTTACAAAAATATGATTTGGAAGTTATACATGTTCCAGGTAAAGAAATGTTTATATCTGACACTCTGTCTAGAGCAGCATTAAAAGAACATTATATACCTGAGAATGAGTCAGAAATATCTTGTCATGTCAATTTAATGCATTCAAGTCTAGCAGTCACAAAGGAGTACTGTACAAAATTGTTACAGAACACTAAGAAAGATGATACTTTGCAATTGTTAAAAAAGTATTATTATGAAGGTTGGCCAAAAAATAAAAATAATGTCAGTCTGTCAATAAAACCATTTTGGAACATACAAGCTGAAATTCATGTAGTCAAAGATTTGTTGTTCAAAGGGTCAAAATTAATAGTACCACAGTCAATGTATAAGGAAATGTTAGGTAAAATTCACGAAGGTCACCAAGGTATAAATAAATGCTTAAAACTGGCTAGAGAGTCTTTGTACTGGCCAAGCATGTCAGCTGATATTAAAAACTTGGTAGAACAATGTTATGTATGTGCACAATTTAAACCTAATAATCCAAAGGAACCACTAAAAAATTTTGAAATAAATAAATATCCATGGCAACAAGTAGGTGTTGATTTAATGTATTTTGATAACCTTACTTATTTAATTGTCACAGATTATTATTCTAAATTTATAGAAATAGCTTTGTTAAATAAAAACAGTACAGCAAAGAATGTAATAACACATTTAAAGTCCATTTTTGCTCGTCATGGAATACCTTTATCTTTAGTGTCTGATGGTGATCCTCCTTTTCAGTCATTAGAATTTAAGAATTTTATGCATGAATGGGACATAGAACACATTGTAACTAGCCCATATCATCCACAGTCAAATGGTCAAGCAGAGAGTTCAGTCAAAATTATCAAAAATATGTTAAAAAAATGTAAAAGAAACTCATCTGATCCATACATAGCTTTATTACAGTATAGAAACACACCTAAGAATAATTTACCATCTCCAGCTCAATTGTTAATGTCCAGGAATTTAAGAAATAACATTCCTATGTCTTATAAGAAATTAAAACCTAAAGTGGTTACATTCAAAAATTATGAAGAATGTGTCAAGCAAAATAATAAAAATAAGTCTAAATATTATAATAGAAATACAAAGTCATTGTCATTACTGTATCCCAATGATCATGTATACTTTAAAAGAAAGCCTGATAGCAATTGGGAACAAGCCATTGTCAAGCTAAGGTTGGCTAATAATAGGTCATATGTCGTTGAGGATGTCAATGGAGTTAGGTATAGGAGGAATAGGGTTCATTTAAGACACAAATATTCTCCTATGCTATCCAATTCGTCGCAGGGGAGAGAGGAAGGTAACAGGCAGGAGTCTAGACCTCAAGAGCTCTCATCTCAATCCTCAGTCAGTCAACATGTAACTCGTTCTGGAAGAGTTGTAAAGCCAACCAGAAGGCTAATTGATGAAATAGATTAAGTAGAACATTGTATCCTAGATTAAGACCTAACCATAGTCTTAAGTCATTGTCTAAATTGTAACTAAGTCAGGTTTCTATAATATTGTTTGTCAAGGGTTAATTTAAACTTAAACAGGGGGGATGTTGTATCATACATCACTACTCTGTAGTCGAGTAACTAATACCATCTCTATGTATTAGTGTCTATGAATATAGTCTATTGTCTTGTCATTGTAACTTAGGATCTGACCTAGAAGAGGTCGTTTCCAATAATATAATTCTACAAGTGTAATAAACCAGTCTAATTATCTAAAGTCTTTAATATTTACCAACCGAACAATCATACACATCACAAGAAAGAAAACCTAAAAACAATAGAAAGCAAGGAAAGAAATACCAACTTGTTTCAGGAAAATGGACAGAGGAAGGCCGACGAAGGAAGGAAGGAAATTATATGAGTTTTCCATCTCAAAATAAAGAAAAAGACGACCAAAAAGATGAACAATTATTATTCGATAGATTTGAATACAAGAAATTTCTAATGAAAATTAAGAAAATATGCACATTAGAGGGGACTTTTCAAGAAAAACCCATATTGTTATTTAAATATAGAAGAATTGAAAAAGATTATATTAAATTGTTTTTTAAAGGGGAATTTGTTAGAAAATATTATTAATTTCATAAATGGATAATTCTGACAAAAATATGAGAATAAACATTGTTCAATGGAACTCACAGAGTATTCGGCCAAAATTAATTTCATTCACAGAAATACTAAATAAAGAAAACATTCACATAGAAATAGTGAGCGAAACATGGACTTTAATGTAAGTGGCTATAATATATATCGAAAAGCCAGGTATGGCTCCTATGGAGGGGTCGCTATTTTTGTTCACAAGTCGATACAGTCACATTTTGATTCTTTTCAGATTTCAAATACAGGTATAGAAATAGTATGTGTTAAATTGATTAATTGCAAAGACTTAGAAAACATTGTTGCACGCAATTGCCCATATTCAGTAAAAACGCAATCTTCAGACTGGGACAAAATTTTCTCTCATTTTCCAAATAAAACCCTGATAGCTGGTGACTTCAGTGGTCACCATACGAACTGGCGCCCTAGTCTGCTATTGCAATAGTGTCAAAATTGTTGACTTTTAATGTCATAATGACCGATTTTGACAAAATCCGTAATCTTTTTATTTATTTATTTTTTTATAAATTATAAACCAGCGCTTGACCGCAATCCCGCCTGATGGTAAGCAGTGATGCGATCGTTGATGGTAAAGCGCGCTAGTTTATTAAGAGCCTATTCACTCTAGCCTTAGCCTACTAACAAAATGGCGTGCCAAGTGGTCAATCACTGAACGAAATGGCATAAAACGGTAATCTTATCCAAAATGACAAATCAATGACTGACATATGCGGTAATCTGTTAAAAGGAGACGGGCGAAATTGGGCCTGAACCGTACACAAATGAATTATATGTCAATAATTTTCATTTTTTTTTTGTTTTTAATCATTTATTACTAATTCTATTTTCGCCGGAATAAAAAAGATAATATTTAATGAAATAATACTGACTTTCTTTACTTTCACTTTTCGACAATGTTACCAGATGAAATGCGAATCGTTAATAAGTTATAATCGATAAATCAAATTATTACAAAAATAAAAATAAAATTAAAAATGAATCAGTATATTTCTACAGATTCAGTTTAGAAAATATTTTAATATAAGGGCTTAATTATATTATTTATTATTTACTTATTAACAAAAACATCTTTTTTTTATTAATTTATAAACCAGCGCTTGACCGCAATCCCGCCTGATGGTAAGCAGTGACGCAATCGTTGATGGTAAAGCGCACTAGTTTATTAAGAGCCTATTCACTCTAGCCTTGAAGACACTCAAATTGTAGTCCGACGGAAACACCGCCACCGGCAGATTGTTCCAGTCCCTCGATGTACGCGGTATAAAGGAGGAGGCGAAACGCTTCGTCCGGATCGTAGAGGTGTTAACAACATAAGGGTGGAAACTCGCCGTACGACGGTTCGTCCGATGGTGGAACGGAGATGGAGGAATTAAATCGTGCAATTCCCTCGCACACTCCCCAAAATGTATCCTATAGAACACCGAAAGGCTGGCTACTCTACGCCTGTGCTCTAGGCTTTGGAGACCAACTCGAGTTAAATCAGGGTCACCAATCAGCCTCTTCGCACGCCTCTCCACTGAATCCAAAGTGGCCAGGTGACACTTAGCAGCACCAGCCCAAATGTGGCTGCAGTACTCCACACACGAACGGACCTGTGCTTTGTACAACATTAGAAGCTGCCCTGGTGTGAAGTACTGCCGGACCTTTCCGATAACGCCAAGTTTTCTGACAGCCACCTTGGCCTTGGATTCAATGAACCGCCTAAAGTTTAGGTTCGAGGAAATCTCAACACCCAAAAGCTGAAGGCGGTCGGTACACTCCAAGGATACATTCCGAAAAGTAGGAGCCAAGGTGAACGGGCTCCTTTTAGCGGTGAAAATCTTAAAACAAATTGATCAACGGTTCGATTTGATAATTATCAAATATAAATTGGTCGATTATAATCAATCAATTATACTTTTTTATTATACAGGCAACAAAGTAAACTCGGGGCAACGTGATGTCAAACGTCAAATATCATTCCCTTCCGGCTTTGAATTTGCCATATTTTGTTGTATTTTCGTATGCTATTATATTAATTTGCAACTTTGGCTACGCATTTAGGATTCTGACGGTTATTATTTTGACCGATGACCCACGCATTTCTCACAACGGACTTTGATATCTTCCTTACTCAACTTATTTCGAAACAAACAAATAATGCTTCTATCGGGTAGAAGCGGAAAGCATTCTTTCATTTATAGAACAATGGGCTGCACCTCAAGTGGTAAGTACTTATTTAAAACGTATGTATTTAATTAAAACTTCATTTTGTGATAGGTAGTTTTCGAGAACAGTATAATAAGGATACCTATATATAGGTATATTAATGAAGTCAGTTTCAATCACTATACTGCACTTGATTTATTTGAATTCCAAGTAAGATTTACAGTTTGATTATCAATTACGGAAGATAGTTCTTTTTATACAACTTACCTTAAGAATTCAACAATTCAATGAAACAATAGTAAAATTAAATGACCTTATACGAAAGCATTAATATAATATAATCCTAGTTTCACCATGATGTCAGTAAGAAGTAATACACATGCAATTCTGAAAGATTCCGTTTTCTCACTGTTTTTATTTTGTGCAAAAATATATACAATGTTTTGCATCATACTTAATCCTGTAATTATTATTTGTAGAAGCTGTAAATAACAATCTAATATTATTGTAGGTCAATAGATCTCATCACATTTGCCAAGGATGCAGAGATTTAGCTGTGACTGCCTTGGGCACGGATGAGCAACTTCCATCTCCAATGACTGGACATCGCCAAGTGTGTGTGAACTGTGGACGTTCAGTTTTGCGGGCATGATCTCATTCATTGCACACTTACACCGATTGTGAAAGAAGAATTCATGCAGTAATTTCTGAATGGATATTAGCTCGGACTGTAAGTTTTTATTAGGTTTAGTTGTTTCGTTGTCGACTTCAAAAGGTTCATAACTCTTTTGTTGGGCTTGGTATAGCTTTTTATAACAAGATACCCTCTGCTTTGCTAGACTTGCCCTACAATGCATTTAAAGCACAAATTAAGTCCAGGCTTTGTTCAAAGGCATATTATTCCGTGAATGATTATTTAAATGATAAGAATAGCTGGTCGCTCTGATTAACTCAGGACAATGTTTGTGTTCTTTCTCAGTAATTAGCTTATTGATACGTTATATGAGTTCATATAATTTACTTTTTTACATTACATAAATATGTAAGCTGTCACGCCCTTTATGCCTGGGGCTTCTTAGTTAAGTAACAAGTTTTAGTTAATTACATTTTCATTTGAATATAAATATATTGTTTTGCTTTGCTGGTATTTTGGCGAGGTAGCTGGCATATGGTAAATAATTTCATTGTTATTGTATTTTATCGTGTTCATCACTATACATAGTATTGTATAAAGACATGTTTTTTTAAAAAATGAACAGACAGCTGTGCTGCTGGGGAGTTTGTTCCGCCACTTCTTCTTCCCAGCGAAAGCACTAGGAAGTGTCGATGGGTGGGCGTTTTTGGGGGACTGTCTTATGTAATGTTGACGTTCAAAAAGTGCTGATTCTCAGCCTAATTTGAATAAATGACTTTTGATTTTGATTTTGTTTTGTATTTTATACTACCACAGGGTAATCTCTGTATACTACTATTTTTTTTTCACACTAAACTCTGAAATAGCAGTCAGCTTTAGAGAATCATTTTTGTATAGAAGTGTCACATTCATGAGAAAAAATTATATGGAAAAGGAACAAAGGTTACTATCATAGAGCTAGTGTAATATAGTAAAACAACAAATAATTACATTGCAGCCTGTATTTCCCGAAGGTGTAGATTAGAAGAGATTTGCTTTGAGATTTGATTTGAGACAAAAGCACAAAACCGCAAAACCGTTTTCACGGTTTGTCTGTGGGACAGGAACAAACAGTGTATCTACAATAATTAATTATTACTAGTGCAGACATTCAAATTAGTATCTAGCAAAGAAGTTACATTATTTACAAATATTAGGTTTTACAGATTTGCTTACAGACTACTGAGTCATGTATGTATTACATTTTTTAGAAAAAGACTCATGGTATAATTTTTTCCAGATTTCAAGAGCTCGAGCTCTCATATGTCATCGTTGCTGGGTGAGAGCTGATAGAAATGCTCATCATTTTATGACTGGACCATCTGGATCTTCAGCAACAATAGATGTAACAAGTGAACATGATGAATCAACTTCACAGTCTAATATCGATCTAGCTAAAAAACGAATATACAAAAACCAAAGACACCACGATCGTGAACATGATTATGTATTACTTTTTGCCACCGACTTCCGAAATTACTTATTGAAGTGAAACTTCTTTAGGCACGCTTGACTTGGGGAGTAAGCTGGCGAAAGCGTTACGATAATTGATCGGGCAAGGCGAACGGAAGTTAAGTGGGGGATATAAGCACAGAGGCGCCCGTGGCGCGAGCTTGGTACTACAAGGTCTACAACGAGATTTTTTTTTAATTTTTTTTTTTCAATAAAAATAGAAGATCTATGCAATTTTTTTTTTTTTTTTTTAATTTTGAGACACGGATATATTTATTTATTTATTTACACTTAACACTATACATTAAATTTTATGTTGACTGACAACCATTAAGGGGGTCAGTTAACATAAAATTTGGTACCGCCTACTTCACAGTCCCTCCTGTATACCCCCCTCCCTTACTCCCCCCCCTCACCCCTTAATATACCCACGAAACTACCCCCGCCTCACCCCTTAATATACCCACGAAACTACCCCCCCCCCCCGCCCCCGACCCCCTTTAGTTACGTCACCTCCCCGTGGATTATCTCGGGAACCAGAGGTCGTGGACTACCCGAGTTTGGGGTCCCCTGAATCAGGAGGAGGAGCCCGACCTTTAGGCCCCGAGGGAATCCACTCCCCCCCCCTCCCCCCCGCAACCCCACGAAACCTATAAAACTGAGACTGCTTATAAAACTTATAATTAATATATAAAATATATATTAACAAAATCTTGCTTTAAGAAATGTTCAAATTGGGTAGTAGTTTTTAGAAACTCATTTCTACTAACGAGTTTTATAATAATGGCAATACAGCAATGATCATTCCGTTACAAGATCAATGACCGATCTTTATGATTTTAGCAGATTACGGGCTAATAGCAAAATGACAATGGAAACGTGCTGGAATGACAAAATTATATAAATTAGCAGACTCAGCCCCCTGCTGTTAAAAAAAAACATAAACGTCAGTCAGTCTGTATTAATGTCACATTGACTTTAACAGATAACAAAATATCTAATTTTATAGTTTCACAATAATGTTTTTTGCTATTTAAGAACTATTTTCTATTCCAGACTGCTTATAAAAATTTAATTAATATATAAAAATATATATTAATAAAATCTTGCATTACGAAATGTTCAAATTGAGTAGTAGTTTTTGGAAACTCATTTCTACTAACGAGTTTTATAATAATGGCAATACAGCAATGATCATTCCGTTACGAGATCAATGACCGATCTTTATGTTCTTAGCAGATTACGGGATAAAAGCAAAATGACAATGGTAACGTGCTGGAATGACAAAATGATATAAAATAGCAGACTCGGCCCCCTGAACTCTGGCGAGTGAACAACTTGGCAACCATCTTATCCCAAGTGTTAAATAAAGGTCAAGTCCAAGTGTCATATTTTTCAATTTAAATTTTCGAGATAAGGAAGCAAGATGGCGGATAGAGAACCAAACAATTTTATTTTATTTAGACTTGTGTTGAATGAATATAACAAAGATTGATATGATGTATGCATGTATTATTGACAAAATTGTGGTGTCTCTTCCACAAGGGCCATTGATCAAGAGTTGAAGTTGAAGTTCAATTTTCATGATTTGTTATCATGTTTCAACTCCCAAGAAAATATTGTATTTTTGACTGTGATGCTTTAGGTAAGTGTTTAGTACCCTACCGTATTATCTATATAAGTAAGAAGGTTTTTATATCATATAATTTATTTATTTTTTGGCCAAATTCTGATAAGTAATTATTCACAAATTTCATTCCAATTTCAGTTGCACACGGTGTACCCCTTCTCCGATTCCCAAACCCTGAAAAGGACCCTGATTTGTTCACTACTTGAATAGCCGCTGTTGGCAGCCAAGTTAGAGAAAGTGATCATCTGAAGATTTATAAGAACAGAAGATGATTTTGATAAATCAAGACAGCTGGAGGTCGTCTTATTTGTTCAGCAACACCAACAGTTCATTTGAATCGTAAGTAGAATTAAGTTAGCTCAATATTTGTGTGAACACAACATTTATTACCATACCAAATTGTTCCAATTCATATTTACAATCAATTGAGGGGTGATTTTTGAAAAGGATTTATTTCTGTATGAACTCTACAGAGAAATAGGCCCTTGTGACTTTGTGAAAGGGCTTAATTCTGTATGAACTCTGCAAAAGAAATGCAGTCCTTCCGAAAAGTCACTCCTCAATTGGGTTTTGCTAATCAGTAACTTAAAAGTACCTACTCTGAAAATTGTAGAAGAAGCAGGGATTTTGGATTATTAATTTCCGGATTTGAATAGATAGAACATCTTAGTTATTTGACTTCACACAAACTTAATTTTGCTTCAAAGCGCTATATTTATTCTCTATTTTGTATGAGCCATATTGAGCGTGTGTCTGACTTTACTGACTAAAATCCACCCATGTTTCTTCACTTGCCTGTGTGACGGCCAGGGCCACGGTTTCTTTTTTAACCAACCCACAACCCTGACCCAGGGGGCATTGGTCTTTGTGGACCCCGTCACAATGTGAACTGGTAATGACCTTGCATTGTATGTTACAGGTAATCAACAAATAATCAGTACCTTTGTGGAGACAGCCCATAAATACTCATCATCTCGGCTTTAATCCTAGTTACAAAGTTACAACACCAAACTGTTAATTTGTAACACTTTCGACTAATTTGTAATATTATTTCGGTGTAGGTACTTCATATTAGCGTAATGTTTTATGTAACTATTTTATGTTTACATACTGTCAGCTGTAAAGTTTCTACTCATAAAATAAATAAATTACTGAATAATTTTAATTAATAAAACCCAGACCTATAATATACATAGCTACGTACGCATAGATACGTAGCTATAACATACATAGCTACGTATGCACAGGCGCGTGCGCTCCATAGAGGCATATAAGCACTGCATACCCTAATAATTTTCTAATTCGGAACACCCGAATCGTATTATAATATAATATTTGTACTACAATACATTCTGTTAAAACACTACACTGGTAATAACGCTCAATCCTTCTCTGTATGTGAGGAGACCTGTGCCCAGCAGTGGGACGATAAAAAGGTTGATAATGAGGATGATGATGATCTATGCATACCCTCAACAAAATCTCTGTGCACGCCCCTGCGTATGCATAGGTACGTAACTATAATATACATAGCTACATACGTATAGCTACGTACCTATATCATTCACTAGTAGTTGTTCACCCGCCAAATGGTAGAGGGCATCACTTTCCATACATGCAAATTTTACCGCAGAGTTGGCACTCTTTAACTATATACTTGCAATACTCTTTGGATGCATGTTCGATGCGCGTGCGACAAACCACAGATTATGTTATATAATACTGTCAAACCGGAACCAGACGTATGTCATTTTTGAGGATGATATTCTCGTAGTTTTTATATAATATCCTGTATTTTATTTTTTATTTTCCTGTTTGTGTTTGTTGTAACTGTACTCTCACTATTTACAATTAGATTTACTTTTTATATGTGTTCATTGTTACTGTAATAACCGGTTTGGTGTCACTTTTAATTGTTTATTGCATCGGGTGACGTCTTTACGTGGGCACCGGTTATCGCTGAAAACCAGCGCTGGGCTCTGTGTTTGCATGGAGTCGCAACATAATGCTGAGCGACAGCCGTTTTGCGTGGATGTGATGCATGTTTCCCTCAACTATTTCTTATTTTTGTAAACTCTTGCGCCATGTTTACTGCAAATAAAGGTTTTTTTTCTTTCTTCTTACTTTCTAACAAGCTTAAGTGCGAGTGCATCAAAGAAAAAATTATAACATCAAATTGTTACGATTTTGAAATTGATTCAAAGATGACGGTGGTATATCGGGTTCACAAATCCGTCGTCCATCCTGTTTGTTGTCTTTGCAACAACTTTGAAGTGAAAAAATCTGTGAACATGTCTACAAACAAGTGTTCAAATATGTGAGCAAAGTGTTATCGGTTTAGTAAATCTCCTACTATGTCATTAGTGTTGTGTTTGAAGGTAATTGTAAAATTATATTGTGGTCGGTAACTTGCTTAGAATAAAACAGTTGGCTTGGGATATCGGTGTTTCATTGACGCATACATAACACTGGCGACGAAACTGGTTATTAAATCTACGTGTGCATTTATAATCTAGGAGTGATATTAGTTACGTTATAATGCCTTTCGGTAAAATTGAAAGTTTTAATAGTGAAACGCAAAACTGGGACGCCTATGTTCGCCGTGTAGAACAATTTATCACTTTAAATAATATCGCGGCGGATTTGAAGGTAGCCACGCTTGTCACGTTAGTAGGGGCAGAGTGTTACGATCTCATGTGCGATTTGTGTTCACCTAGTACGCCAGAAAACAAAACGTTTACCGAATTAGTGAAGCTCATCAAAGATCATTTGGAACCCGATAGATCCGAAATAGCGGAACGTCATATTTTTAGGCAAAGAAAGCAGCAGCAAGGGGAAAGCATTCGTTCTTATCTACAATGTCTAAAACATTTGGCTAAGACTTGCAATTTTGGGGCTACACTCGAAGTCAACTTGCGCGATCAGTTCGTGTCGGGGTTGTGCAGCGAGGAGATGAGGTCCAGGCTGTTTGCCGAAAGAAATATTGACTACAAGCGAGCAGTGGAGCTCGCGCTTGCGCTGGAAGCCGCTGAACGACACGCGGCCGCGGCGGGCGCGGCCGGAGCGGGAAGCAGCGGCGCGCCGGACGACGGCTTGCACCGGATTGGAGGCGCGGGCGCAGTGCCCGGCGGCGGCGGCGGCGGCACCGCACGGCGCGCACGTGGCCCGCGCGGTGCGGGTGGCAGCTCGGCGCCGGCAGCGGTGGCATCAGTGGCGCAACGAATGTGTGCGCGGTGCGGCAAGACCGGCCATGCGGAGGGCAAGTGTCGGTTCAAAAATTATTCGTGTGATTTGTGCGGCCAAAAAGGCCACCTCAAAGTGATGTGTCAAAGGAAGATGTCGAAAGGTCAGTTCTTTTTGAATGAATCTGAGGACAGTGACAATCATTTCTATCATTTAGTGAGTAGCGAAGGTGATGGACCCTATTATGCGTTTTTAGTAATAGAAAATATTAAATGCAAGTTTGAGGTAGATACGGGAAGTAAAATCTCGGCCATTTCTAAAGAGTTCTATGAACAAAACTTCTCACATCTGCCTATAAACAAAAAATCGTTAACTTTAAGATCTTATACGGGTGACATCATTCTTACGTTAGGTTTTATTACAGTAGATGTCAAGCATGAGCATAATTTTGCTAAATTAAAATTATATGTAATTGAAAAGGGCGGCCCACCTTTAGTGGGACGAACTTGGATTAAAGTATTAAAATTAGCTTTGGTTGAATGTTTTAGTATGACAGAAATAGACACTGTTTCAAAAAATTTAAGAAATGAATTTCCTGAAGTATTTGCGACAGGCTTAGGGACATTTAAGTCGAGGCTTCGTCTGCACCTACACGACGAGACTCCCGTGTTTGTGAAGGCGCGGCCGCTGCCATTAGCGTTACGTGACCGTGTAGAAGGCGAACTCGAGCGGCTGCAGCGGGAAGGGGTCATCTATAAGGTCGAACGGTCGGACTATGGTACCCCCATAGTGCCAGTAGTCAAAACTAATGGTAGTATTCGTATTTGCGGTGACTATAAGGTCACTATAAATCCGCGATTAAAAGATTTCCACTACCCGCTGCCGCGCATTGAGGACCTATTTGCAGTTCTAGGGGGTGGTGAGCAATATAGTAAATTGGATTTGTCTAATGCTTTTCAACAATGTATGTTGGAAGAGGAATCGCAGCCGATGACGGCGATCACCACTCACGTCGGTACGTTTGTTTACAGACGAGTGCCTTTTGGTATTAAATGCATTCCAGAAAATTTTCAAAAAATTATGGAAGAAACACTGAGTGGCTTACCTTCTACGGCTGTGTTTGCTGACGATATTTGCGTCACGGGAAAAGACAAAGCGACACACTTGGCAAATTTGAGGGCTGTATTACAAAGGTTAAAAGAAAATGGACTACGAATAAATTTTGATAAATGTAAATTTTTTAAAGATTCTGTGACGTATTTAGGGTATAAAATAGATAAATTTGGTTTACACACAGATGAAAAAAAAATTAAAGCTATAGTGTCTGCACCTACCCCCACCAATGTAACACAAGTAAAAAGTTTTATGGGTCTCGTAAACTTTTATTCTAAGTTTTGTATGAACATGAGCGATATATTGAAGCCGTTGTACAATTTATTAAAGAAAAATGTTAAATGGTATTGGAATGATGAATGCGAGCGGGCTTTCATTAAAATAAAAAAGGTGTTAAGCAGCTCCCCGGTGTTGGCCCACTATAACCCCGACCTTCCGTTAGTGCTCTCAGTGGACAGCAGTGCGTACGGGGTGGGCGCGGTGCTAACGCAGCGTCACACGGACGGCAGCGAGCGCGCTGTGTGCTGCGCCTCAAGGACGCTTAATGCAGCGGAGGCCAACTATTCACAGTTGGATAAGGAGGCACTGGCGATTGTATTTGGCGTCACCAAACATCACCAGTACCTCTATGGCAGGCGATTTACGCTGCGCAGCGATCACAGAGCGCTCAGTTACATTTTCGGGAAGAATAAAGGCTTACCTGTGACCGCTGCCAGCAGACTACAACGCTATGCTGTTAAGTTAGCTGCGTATAATTTTGAAATAGAATTTGTGCGCTCAACTAGAAATTGTTACGCCGATGTGCTGTCGCGGCTTCCGCTCGACTCGAGTAAAGAGCGAGGCGAGCGCGAGAGCGAAGCGTATAGCTATCTCAATTTTGCTCAAGAAAATTTTCCCCTCAGTTTTAAAGAAATTAAAACAGAGACTCGAAAAGACCCTTTTTTGAGCAAAATATATGGATACGTTATGTTTGGCTGGCCAGCTAATAATAAAGATTGTGAAAAATCTTTTTACAATAGGCGCGAGAACTTACATATAGATCAAGGGTGTCTAGTATGGGGTTATCGTGTAGTAGTCCCGCAGTCCCTACGTCAGACAGTACTGCGAGAAATTCATAGCGGACACCCAGGCATAGTAAAGATGAAACAAATTGCTCGCAACTATGTATGGTGGGAGTCACTGGACGCAGATATCGAGAGAACCGTGGAGCAGTGCGGCACGTGTCGTGCAGAGCGCGCGGCGCCGCCGCCCGCGCCGCTGCACTCGTGGCCATGGCCGCACGAGCCGTGGTCGCGACTCAATGTTGACTTTTTAGGCCCATTCAATAGTAAATATTATTTAATCGTAATCGACGCTCACTCGAAGTGGATAGAGGTCGAAAGGGTCACTAGTACGTCGGCCGATGTCGTTATAGATAGTATGAGACGAATATTTGCGCGCTTCGGACTACCCAAAAGGCTCATCAGCGACAACGGTCCGCCTTTTTCTTCAGCGAAATTTGCTCAATATTTACAGCGCAATGGCATAAATCATACATTGATCGCTCCTTATCATCCGTCGAGCAATGGTGCAGCTGAAAATGCCGTACGTACCATTAAGCGTGTTCTCAAGAAGGCAGTCACAGAGAAGGTAGATGACAGCACTGCCCTGAGTAGATTTTTATTCACGTATCGTAACACGGAGCACAGTGCGACCGGGCGTGAGCCGGCGGTGGCGCTGATGGGACGGCGGTTGCGCGGGAGGCTCGACCTACTGCGGCCGGACTGCGGCGAGCGCGTGCGCGACCAGCAGCTGGCGCGGGAGCAGGCCGGCGGGGGCGCGCCGCGAGAGGCCGCGCCCGGGGACGAGGTGCTAATGCGCGATTATACAAAGAGGGGACAGAAATGGGCAGAAGGTATTGTAGTGGATCGTGTGGGACCGGTTGCGTATAAAATAGTAACACCAGACGGTCAGCTGCACAAGCGACATGTAGATCAGATTTTAACAAAAAAATCGCGCACATCTCGATATTCTCTCTCAAAAGTACAAACTGTTGAGATGGACGAGGGCGTCAGCCCGTTAGAGAGCAACGCGACTGTCGCTGAGGAAGAGCAAGTTCATGACAGCACATGTGAGCAGGAGGCGCCGCTGCGGTCTCCGGTCGCGTCGGCGCCACCGGGCGCCGCGACGGCGTCGCGGCTTGCGGCTGTCACTGAAGTCGCGTGTCCACGCTTACACCGAGAAGCTGCTTTACGTTGCAAAGAAAAATTAAAAAAATGTAAATAAGTACAGCCCCTCAAATAATGTTTTTTTTATGTAATAGTATAAACATATTTTATATAAGGAGAGAAAAGTGTTGTGTTTGAAGGAAATTGTAAAATTATATTGTGGTCGGTAACTTGCTTAGAATAAAACAGTTGGCTTGGGATATCGGTGTTTCATTGACGCATACATAACAATTAGTATTGTAGCAGGCGCTACACAAAGGTCGACTATAAATCACACCAGAGCACACTACACAAAAGTCGACTATAAATCACACTACACGAAGGTCGACTATAAATCACACCAGATCACACCGAGGAGCGCGGAAGTCATGGCGTGCGTCGCTGCGAACCTGACTCCCGCAGCGAGGGTTCCCATAAATCTCACCCCGGAACACATCTGCAGGACCAACGGTCAACGTCCGTGGGAACCATAGCGAGTCATCTAGCACGTGACTGAACTGGCGCGCTTTCTACATTAACCAATCATACGTCGCGGCCTGCCTCGATCAACGAATCAGCATCGAGAACGCACGCAATACCGCGTGGACTTCCGCAGGACAGCAAGCTGATTTGCTATTGGTTACCCCACTATTATTTAGAGATAGTTAGTATTTAAGTGAGTGCATAGCTTGTAAGACACATCATTATTATATTCTATTCCATTCTATTACATTACAGTCCATTCCTTGTTCACACTCTTGTATCACGTCATTGTACACGTCAAATACATTGTACTCTTTTACATTCGTGCAATACACAAAGTTCGATTTATCTGAGTTTTAATTACGCGACACGACCTACGCGCTACAGTGGTGACCTAAGCGACGTGAATCAAGACAGACGTGACGATACTCGTGATTAGCATATTCGAGTGGCTTCCCACAAGCGGGTCTCACCACTAGGATTTCAAGAGGCTATATTCACGGTATTGCTGCGTGATACACCAGAAGAGTAATCAGGATGGCGACCAGCAACGCAACACAGGTAGGAGGGCAAGTCGACACGCTCACACTACAAGCACGGCTGTCTGACTTTTGGCCGGCATATCCCAGACTATGGTTTACACACTTCGAAGCGGTAATGGCGCCACAGAGGCAAGGTGATGACGCGCGCTATCAAGCAGCTATCGCCCGACTAGGCCTGGACGCACTTCAGCAAGTAAGTGATATTATAACCAACCCGCCCATTGAAAACAGGTACGAAGCCCTGAAGTCCCGACTCATCAGCGTCTACGAGGAATCCGAGAGCCGGAAGCTGCAGAAGCTGATGGATGAGATGAAACTCGGAGATCAAAAACCCTCACAGCTGTTGCGAAAAATGCGGGAACTAGCCGGACAGAAAATACCAGACTGTACACTGCGCATCATGTGGACCCGGCTACTTCCACCCTCAGTACGCGCTGTCCTCACCGTGAGCAACACAGTGGACTTGGAAAAGTTATCGCAAGTAGCAGACAGTGTAATGGACAGTATCGCGCAACCTAACCAGGTCGCGCAGATTTCACGCACGAGCGATATGGCTGCCCTACACGATCAAATAAGGCAGTTATCTCTGGAGCTGGCAGAACTCAAGAACAGGCAGGAACCCAGACCACGATCACACAGACCACTCGACAGACGGCGTTCAAGATCGCGTTCAACAAGCAACGATAATAGCAACCGCAAGTATTCAGAACAATCACTTATCTGTTATTATCATCGCAAGTACGGCACGGAGGCGCGTAAGTGTACGCGGCCGTGCAATTTCGGTAACAACAGTGCCCAGTTGGAAAACTAACGCCTGCGTCGATTGAGGCGGCAACTGACGCGAACAACACTTCTCACCGCCTATTCATAACTGATAGGAATTCGCGTCTGTCATTTCTAATTGATACGGGCGCAAACGTTTCCGTGATACCGAGGACAAAAGGCGGAAAAGCAAAACAAACCGATTTCTGTTTGTACGCAGCAAACAACACGATCATTCCAACGTACGGAGAGAAAACCCTACAACTGGATCTCAACCTACGACGGCCGTACACCTGGAAATTCATCGTCGCTGCAGTCAGCAAACCCATCATCGGTGCAGACTTTCTGAAGCGTCATCAACTTCTCGTCGACATAGCCGGCCGACGTCTCGTCGACAAAGTTACCAATATGACCGTCAGAGCATCAGTCATTCGTTCCGCCGAACCTACAGTTCGAAGTATCGACATGGAACAGCCGTATCACCAGCTCCTCAGTAAGTTTCCTGATATCTTGCGACCATCAAGCATGAAGGATACTCCCAAACACAGGGTAGAACACCACATCGAAACTACTGGCCCACCAGTGTTCAACAAGTGCAGACCTCTTCCTCCACATCGCTACCTGCCCGTGAAGAAAGAATTCGAGCTCATGATGCAGCAAGGAATTTGCCGACCAAGCAAAAGCCCTTGGTCCAGTCCGCTACATGTCGTTCCTAAGAAAAACGGCGACTTACGCATCTGTGGTGACTACAGAAGACTCAATGACGTCACCAAACCCGATCGCTATCCAGTCCCACGCCTCAAAGATTTTACCTATCTACTTCACGGCAAGAAAATCTTCAGCACTCTCGATTTAAACCGAGCCTATTCTCAATTACCGATCTTCGAACCTGATATCGAGAAGACAGCGATCACTACACCATTCGGTTTATTCGAATTTCCACGAATGTGCCCAGGTCTCAAGAATGCCGGACAGACATTCCAACGATTCATAAACGAAGTACTCAACGGAATAGACTACGCGTTCCCATTCATCGACGATGTTATCGTTGCATCTGAAAATGAAGCAAGCCACATCGGAGATCTGCAGGAAGTTTTACGCCGATTAGACACGTATGGTGTCACTATAAACCCATCTAAGTGTGTCTTCGGCAGCGAAACCGTCAAGTTCCTAGGTTATGAAGTATCAAGCAAGGGAATCAAACCACTTCAAGACAAAGTCAGAGCAATCACAGAGTACCCCAAACCCAAAACCATTCAAGACTTACGAAGATTTATGGGCATCATAAATTTTTACCGAGACAGTGTCCCAAATGCGGCAAGCATTCAGGCACCTCTGAATGCGTTCCTTCATAATTCAAAAAAACGAGACAAGACGGAAGTAAAGTGGGACAATCAATCGACAAAAGCTTTTGAGTTGTGCAAACAGAGCATAATAAACGCTGCTTTATTGTCTTACCCATCCAGTTCGCCAGAGGACCAAATTGCTATTTTTTCGGACGCCTCAGCTACCTGCGCCGGGGCATCTCTACGACAAAGGCGAAACAAAGAACAATGGCTGCCACTCGGAATTTTTTTTTTAAATTTTTCGGAAAGACAAAAGAAGTATTCGACTTTCGACCGGGAGCTCTCATCAATACATATGGCAGTAAAACACTTCCGAAAGATGTTTGAAGGCAAAGAACTCGTGATTTACACTGACCATAAACCGCTGACCTCCGCAATTCGCAAGCCTCCTTCCGATAACGACACACCACGGCGAATTCGGCAGCTACTCATTCATTCAGCGAGTTCACTACTGACATTCGACACGTGAGCGGAGCTCAGAACGTTGTAGCAGATGCATTATCACGCGTCGAAACCATCGACGTGCCATCACCTATCAACTACGACGAGTTATCTCAAGCTCAAGAAAACGACAGTTGTATATCAACATTGTCTCAACAGACCAACATACAACTCAAGAAAATCTTTTTACCGGGTACTAACAAGCCAATATTCTGCGAAACATCAACGTCACATGTTGATCCATATTTAACAGCTGATTTTCGTCGCATAGCTTTCAACGCCGTGCACAGCCCAAGCCACCCAGGAGTACGATCCACACGGAAGCTGATGCAAGAGCGATTCTTTTGGCCGTCAATGAATACCGACATCAGCCAGTGGACTAAAGCATGCAATTCCCAACATTCCCACCGAGCGAACGATTTCAACATATTCACGTTGATATCGTTGGACCGCTACCTACGTCAGCATGTGGACACAAATACTTGCTCACGATGATCGACCGGTGCACACGATGGCCCGAAGCTGTAAGCTTCAAGAGACAACCGCTGAAATCGTCGCAAGAAAACTTTACGAAGTGTGGATATCTCGTTTCGGTTGTCCAATAAGAATCACTACTGATCAAGGACGACAGTTTGAAAGTCGACTATTCCGAGACCTCGCTCAATTACTCGGTGTAGAAAAAACCCGTACTACTGCATACCACCCGCAGAGTAACGGAATCGTCGAACGCTGGCACAGGACATTAAAAGCCGCACTCATGGCTAGGCTAGAAAACAGCAACAAATGGATCGACGAATTGCCTGCTGTTCTAATGGGTCTCAGAGCCGCTATCCGCTCCGACTCTAACACAAGCGCAGCGCAACTCACCTACGGTCAAGCAATACGCCTACCAGGCGATTTCATATCACCAACACCTGCTACACCGAAAATGGACCACGACTACGTCAATCACCTGCAAGAAGTCATCACGAAGCTCACACCTACATACAAATCGCATGCAAACAAGCGATGTATGTTCGTCCACAACGACCTACAAACATGTAGCCACGTGTTTGTACGCGATCATCCATACCAAGGTCCATACAAGATCATCGAACGTAAAGAAAAGTACTTTACAATCCAATTACCAGGGCGAATTAGCAATATATCGATAGATCGCCTCAAACCTGCGTACACAATCAACACAGAAGATGATCCCGGGCATACGAACAGCGAGACCAATCAAGCACCTGCAGCTACCACAGATGAGCAACCCAGCCTACATCCAGACCCGCATACGAGGGAACAACGTACCAGATCAGGCAGGATCGTCAAGACGCCTGCACGTTACGTACGCTTCGCTAAAAAGGGGGAATAGTGTAGCAGGCGCTACACAAAGGTCGACTATAAATCACACCAGGGCACACTACACAAAGGTCGACTATAAATCACACTACACGAAGGTCGACTATAAATCACACCAGATCACACCGAGGAGCGCGGAAGTCATGGCGTGCGTCGCTGCGAACCTGACTCCCGCAGCGAGGGTTCCCATAAATCTCACCCCGGAACACATCTGCAGGACCAACGGTCAACGTCCGTGGGAACCATAGCGAGTCATCTAGCACGTGACTGAACTGGCGCGCTTTCTACATTAACCAATCATACGTCGCGGCCTGCCTCGATCAACGAATCAGCATCGAGAACGCACGCAATACCGCGTGGACTTCCGCAGGACAGCAAGCTGATTTGCTATTGGTTACCCCACTATTATTTAGAGATAGTTAGTATTTAAGTGAGTGCATAGCTTGTAAGACACATCATTATTATATTCTATTCCATTCTATTACATTACAGTCCATTCCTTGTTCACACTCTTGTATCACGTCATTGTACACGTCAAATACATTGTACTCTTTTACATTCGTGCAATACACAAAGTTCGATTTATCTGAGTTTTAATTACGCGACACGACCTACGCGCTACAGTGGTGACCTAAGCGACGTGAATCAAGACAGACGTGACGATACTCGTGATTAGCATATTCGAGTGGCTTCCCACAAGCGGGTCTCACCACTAGGATTTCAAGAGGCTATATTCACGGTATTGCTGCGTGATACACCAGAAGAGTAATCAGGATGGCGACCAGCAACGCAACACAGGTAGGAGGGCAAGTCGACACGCTCACACTACAAGCACGGCTGTCTGACTTTTGGCCGGCATATCCCAGACTATGGTTTACACACTTCGAAGCGGTAATGGCGCCACAGAGGCAAGGTGATGACGCGCGCTATCAAGCAGCTATCGCCCGACTAGGCCTGGACGCACTTCAGCAAGTAAGTGATATTATAACCAACCCGCCCATTGAAAACAGGTACGAAGCCCTGAAGTCCCGACTCATCAGCGTCTACGAGGAATCCGAGAGCCGGAAGCTGCAGAAGCTGATGGATGAGATGGAACTCGGAGATCAAAAACCCTCACAGCTGTTGCGAAAAATGCGGGAACTAGCCGGACAGAAAATACCCGACTGTACACTGCGCATCATGTGGACCCGGCTACTTCCACCCTCAGTACGCGCTGTCCTCACCGTGAGCAACACAGTGGACTTGGAAAAGTTATCGCAAGTAGCAGACAGTGTAATGGACAGTATCGCGCAACCTAACCAGGTCGCGCAGATTTCACGCACGAGCGATATGGCTGCCCTACACGATCAAATAAGGCAGTTATCTCTGGAGCTGGCAGAACTCAAGAACAGGCAGGAACCCAGACCACGATCACACAGACCACTCGACAGACGGCGTTCAAGATCGCGTTCAACAAGCAACGATAATAGCAACCGCAAGTATTCAGAACAATCACTTATCTGTTATTATCATCGCAAGTACGGCACGGAGGCGCGTAAGTGTACGCGGCCGTGCAATTTCGGTAACAACAGTGCCCAGTTGGAAAACTAACGCCTGCGTCGATTGAGGCGGCAACTGACGCGAACAACACTTCTCACCGCCTATTCATAACTGATAGGAATTCGCGTCTGTCATTTCTAATTGATACGGGCGCAAACGTTTCCGTGATACCGAGGACAAAAGGCGGAAAAGCAAAACAAACCGATTTCTGTTTGTACGCAGCAAACAACACGATCATTCCAACGTACGGAGAGAAAACCCTACAACTGGATCTCAACCTACGACGGCCGTACACCTGGAAATTCATCGTCGCTGCAGTCAGCAAACCCATCATCGGTGCAGACTTTCTGAAGCGTCATCAACTTCTCGTCGACATAGCCGGCCGACGTCTCGTCGACAAAGTTACCAATATGACCGTCAGAGCATCAGTCATTCGTTCCGCCGAACCTACAGTTCGAAGTATCGACATGGAACAGCCGTATCACCAGCTCCTCAGTAAGTTTCCTGATATCTTGCGACCATCAAGCATGAAGGATACTCCCAAACACAGGGTAGAACACCACATCGAAACTACTGGCCCACCAGTGTTCAACAAGTGCAGACCTCTTCCTCCACATCGCTACCTGCCCGTGAAGAAAGAATTCGAGCTCATGATGCAGCAAGGAATTTGCCGACCAAGCAAAAGCCCTTGGTCCAGTCCGCTACATGTCGTTCCTAAGAAAAACGGCGACTTACGCATCTGTGGTGACTACAGAAGACTCAATGACGTCACCAAACCCGATCGCTATCCAGTCCCACGCCTCAAAGATTTTACCTACCTACTTCACGGCAAGAAAATCTTCAGCACTCTCGATTTAAACCGAGCCTATTCTCAATTACCGATCTTCGAACCTGATATCGAGAAGACAGCGATCACTACACCATTCGGTTTATTCGAATTTCCACGAATGTGCCCAGGTCTCAAGAATGCCGGACAGACATTCCAACGATTCATAAACGAAGTACTCAACGGAATAAACTACGCGTTCCCATTCATCGACGATGTTATCGTTGCATCTGAAAATGAAGCAAGCCACATCGGAGATCTGCAGGAAGTTTTACGCCGATTAGACACGTATGGTGTCACTATAAACCCATATAAGTGTGTCTTCGGCAGCGAAACCGTCAAGTTCCTAGGTTATGAAGTATCAAGCAAGGGAATCAAACCACTTCAAGACAAAGTCAGAGCAATCACAGAGTACCCCAAACCCAAAACCATTCAAGACTTACGAAGATTTATGGGCATCATAAATTTTTACCGAGACAGTGTCCCAAATGCGGCAAGCATTCAGGCACCTCTGAATGCGTTCCTTCATAATTCAAAAAAACGAGACAAGACGGAAGTAAAGTGGGACAATCAATCGACAAAAGCTTTTGAGTTGTGCAAACAGAGCATAATAAACGCTGCTTTATTGTCTTACCCATCCAGTTCGCCAGAGGACCAAATTGCTATTTTTTCGGACGCCTCAGCTACCTGCGCCGGGGCATCTCTACGACAAAGGCGAAACAAAGAACAATGGCTGCCACTCGGAATTTTTTTTTTAAATTTTTCGGAAAGACAAAAGAAGTATTCGACTTTCGACCGGGAGCTCTCATCAATACATATGGCAGTAAAACACTTCCGAAAGATGTTTGAAGGCAAAGAACTCGTGATTTACACTGACCATAAACCGCTGACCTCCGCAATTCGCAAGCCTCCTTCCGATAACGACACACCACGGCGAATTCGGCAGCTACTCATTCATTCAGCGAGTTCACTACTGACATTCGACACGTGAGCGGAGCTCAGAACGTTGTAGCAGATGCATTATCACGCGTCGAAACCATCGACGTGCCATCACCTATCAACTACGACGAGTTATCTCAAGCTCAAGAAAACGACAGTTGTATATCAACATTGTCTCAACAGACCAACATACAACTCAAGAAAATCTTTTTACCGGGTACTAACAAGCCAATATTCTGCGAAACATCAACGTCACATGTTGATCCATATTTAACAGCTGATTTTCGTCGCATAGCTTTCAACGCCGTGCACAGCCCAAGCCACCCAGGAGTACGATCCACACGGAAGCTGATGCAAGAGCGATTCTTTTGGCCGTCAATGAATACCGACATCAGCCAGTGGACTAAAGCATGCAATTCCCAACATTCCCACCGAGCGAACGATTTCAACATATTCACGTTGATATCGTTGGACCGCTACCTACGTCAGCATGTGGACACAAATACTTGCTCACGATGATCGACCGGTGCACACGATGGCCCGAAGCTGTACCACTTCAAAAGACAACCGCTGAAATCGTCGCAAGAAAACTTTACGAAGTGTGGATATCTCGTTTCGGTTGTCCAATAAGAATCACTACTGATCAAGGACGACAGTTTGAAAGTCGACTATTCCGAGACCTCGCTCAATTACTCGGTGTAGAATTGCCTGCTGTTCTAATGGGTCTCAGAGCCGCTATCCGCTCCGACTCTAACACAAGCGCAGCGCAACTCACCTACGGTCAAGCAATACGCCTACCAGGCGATTTCATATCACCAACACCTGCTACACCGAAAATGGACCACGACTACGTCAATCACCTGCAAGAAGTCATCACGAAGCTCACACCTACATACAAATCGCATGCAAACAAGCGATGTATGTTCGTCCACAACGACCTACAAACTTGTAGCCACGTGTTTGTACGCGATCATCCATACCAAGGTCCATACAAGATCATCGAACGTAAAGAAAAGTACTTTACAATCCAATTACCAGGGCGAACTAGCAATATATCGATAGATCGCCTCAAACCTGCGTACACAATCAACACAGAAGATGATCCCGGGCATACGAACAGCGAGACCAATCAAGCACCTGCAGCTACCACAGATGAGCAACCCAGCCTACATCCAGACCCGCATACGAGGGAACAACGTACCAGATCAGGCAGGATCGTCAAGACGCCTGCACGTTACGTACGCTTCGCTAAAAAGGGGGAATAGTGTAGCAGGCGCTACACAAAGGTCGACTATAAATCACACCAGGGCACATTACACAAAGGTCGACTATAAATCACACTACACGAAGGTCGACTATAAATCACACCAGATCACACCGAGGAGCGCGGAAGTCATGGCGTGCGTCGCTGCGAACCTGACTCCCGCAGCGAGGGTTCCCATAAATCTCACCCCGGAACACATCTGCAGGACCAACGGTCAACGTCCGTGGGAACCATAGCGAGTTATCTAGCACGTGACTGAACTGGCGCGCTTTCTACATTAACCAATCATACGTCGCGGCCTGCCTCGATCAACGAATCAGCATCGAGAACGCACGCAATACCGCGTGGACTTCCGCAGGTCAGCAAGCTGATTTGCTATTGGTTACCCCACTATTATTTAGAGATAGTTAGTATTTAAGTGAGTGCATAGCTTGTAAGACACATCATTATTATATTCTATTCCATTCTATTACATTACAGTCCATTCCTTGTTCACACTCTTGTATCACGTCATTGTACACGTCAAATACATTGTACTCTTTTACATTCGTGCAATACACAAAGTTCGATTTATCTGAGTTTTAATTACGCTACACGACCTACGCGCTACAGTATATACGCATAAACAACGTTGAGCCAAGGGTGTTGCCTAAAATAATAAGGAACTTTCTGTATTTAGGATTAAAATACTGGTGTCCAAAACCACAAATTATATACGCTCACAAATTACCACGTCACTATTAAAAAACTAACTGTCAATGTTATTGACGGATGACTCGACTTGATAGCTGTCAGTCGTGCTGGAGAGTTGTATTTTTTACTTATCGTTTATTCAACCTGAAATACCCCACAAACCTTGGTTTTTTAAGTATCAATTGGGCAAAAAATCCACAACCTTAACTATCTGTCGTATACGGTTAAATCATTGTTGCTCTCCCCATTTCTTGGCCAAACTTAGGATTAAGGATAACTCTCTTTGTGAATGCGGTTTGGATGAAGGAAACGTGGACCATTTATTTTTCTAAATTACGCTTCTCCTTTCATAAAATCATTCCCCCTCATATTCCTCGTCCTACTTCGGTCAAATGTCTACTTCTTTTTGTGTTTACACGTTTTATTTTCAAACTATGCAAATTTACTGAAATTAATAAAATTAAGCTGTAACAATTTTTTTTCTCCCTTTTTCTTCACGTGATAATCGTTAGTCATCGTGAGTCATTTTCATATCCAAATTCATGATCTGTGATCATACTACCTATCTGTCAATCTGCGAAGAAATATTTTATTTTAAGTTATCAAGAAATATATTATTATTATTTTAATTCGCACTAAATACTCTCCAGCGTTTGATAATTTATTAATCGTTCGCACGTGTACTTAAAAAAATGTGTGTACTATAGTAATAGATAATCTGTTTACTTATGTAAGGACCTAAAAAAACTTCATTACGTCATAATTATATCTGGTAAAAATGTCAGGAACCCACTTGGAATGCAGTCAAATTTATACTGCCTCGTAGATAAACTGACGCACACGATTATGTTACTGTGCAACACAAAAAGAAGTAGATACTTATGTGAGTTTAAGCTAAATGAGACATTCCAGTATGTATGCTCCCGTTTGGTCACAGCAGATTTGTAAACGTATTATATAAGTACCTCACATCTCTTACTTCGTAGTATTATGCAGGTTAATGCTGAGAGAAATATTGCATATTAATTATAAACACAAATATACACAATACGTTGAGTGCAATTGGGTGCATTGGGCTCCCACCACCATCTTTGGGACTCAAGTCAACCCCACCTGCCAGACGGTCCACCTGCTGACTTACGAACGGGGCTCTGACGCCGGCTTCCCCTTCGGGGTTGAGTGGTCAGACGGCAGTCGCACTCGTAAAAGCCAAACAAAGTCATACCATGAATAGGAACAGTAAAAAGGCATGTATTACGGTTAGGGCGCCGCCGCAAAACAGCGGGCAGGAGCCATGCCAGACTCCTGTTACCTGTGGGCTAGGGCTACCGTGTCAGGGGCGGACACGGCTTAAGAAGCGAGCCCAATCCAGGTAACTCCGTTTCGCTTCGTGGAACGTTGGCACGCTAACTGGACGCGCGAGAGAACTGGCCGATACTCTTCACAGGCGGAGGGTGGCCGTAGCGTTCCTGCAGGAGACTCGGTGGAAAGGCAGCAGATCCCGGCTTATTGGGAATGGCTACAAGCTGATCTACACGGGTGTACCTAGTGGGAGAAATGGGGTCACCGTGATGCTGTCTGATGAGCTCTAGGATAGCGTCCTGGAGGTTAATCGCATCAGTGATCGGCTGATGTCAGTGCGGGTGCTTGTCAATGAGGTTATTTAACCCACTTGATGAGTGCCTATGTTCCGCAAGGCCGGGTGCGGCGACGCCGGAAGAACATTGTTCTGGAGCCAGCTCGAAGGATTGCTTCGTGGAATCACGTTGTCCCAGGGAATCATTCTGGGTAGTGATTTGAACGGTCATGTGGGTGAGAAGTGTGACGGGTTTGAGCGTGTTCACGCTGGCTTTGGATACGGTAGCCGCAACGCGGAAGGGGACAAGATTCTCCGAACGTGTGCGGCCGCTGACCTGGCAATCGTGGACACCTATTTCAAAAAGAAACCGGAGCACCTTGTTACCTACCGGAGCGGACGAAGCGCTACCCAGATCAACTTCCTACTAACTAGGAGACACCACATCGGCAAAGTAGCCAACTGCAAAGTCATATCCGGTGAGAGCCTCACTGCACAACACCGTCTCCTTGTCATGGACCTCTGCGTCAAGGCCCAACGTAGACGTGTAGAGCACTGCCGGCGCCAGATCCGGTGGTGGCTGCTTGATGAAAATAAGTCCCAGGAGTTCGCGTCGGTTATCGGCGACAAGTGCGTTGGTACCGAGGGCGAAACTGTCCAAGACCACTGGGACAGGATCCAGGCAGCTATTGCTGGGGCGGCGCGGGTGGTGCTCGACGTTTCTGAGGGTGGTCGCAAAAGTGACAAAGAGACCTGATGGTGGGACGTCCACAGAGAGATAAGGGTGAAGAAAGCCCTCTTCAAAACGTGGCAGGCGACCGGATCTCCTGAAGATCGCGACGCATATAAGGTTGCCAAACGTGCCACTAAAAGAGCTGTAGCTAGAGCCAGACTCGCCCACTTGCAACTGCTTTACGAGAAGTTGGAATCGTCTGAGGGGCAGAAGCTCATTTACAAGTTGGCACGTTCCGCGGTCAAAGCGGCACAGGATATATCCAAGTACCGTTGTGTAAAAGACCCTACCGGCAACCTGCTTTGCGAGGACCACGCGGTGAAGGAGAGATGGCGCTCGTACTTTTACGAGCTGCTGAATAAGCAGCACCAAGAGGATACCGGATCTCCCTCCGAACCTTGGATTAGTACCCCCGATAACGCCTGAGGAAGTCCAAACTGCTCTTCGTCGCGTGGCGAATCGGAAAGCTGTCGGAGCTGATGGAGTCCCCATAGAGGCCTGGAAGGTGATGGGTCCTCGCGGTGTGGGCATGTTAACGAACTTCCTCAACCGCGTGCTCCTGAACGGCAAAATCTCGAACCAATGTAGGCTGAGTATCATCACTCCAGCCTTCAAAGGCAAGGGCTTGGTCCAGAAGTGTAGTAACTACCGCGGTATAAAGGTCATGTCCCACACCATGAAGATCTTTGAGAGGATTTTAGACACCCGGATCCGGCAGGAGTGTGCTGTCTGGGAGTGTCAATATGGGTTTCGCCCAGGGTACGGAACCATGGACCCTATATTCGCCCTAAGAATCACCATGGAGAGATACAGATCGAAGAACACGCCTCTGCATATGCTCTTTCTAGATATGCAGAAGGCCTTCGACTGTGTCCCTTGGGGGTGATCTGGTGGGCACTGAGGTTCAAAGGGGTACCAGAAGCCTATGTTGACATAATTCGAGACATGTACCTCAATTCCGATTCCACTGTTAGGACCGCTGTTGGCGACACTAAACCCTTCCCCATCACCATCGGAGTCCACCAGGGATCCGTCCTTACTCCGTTTCTGTTCAGCGTGATATTGGACGTTTTGTCAAACAGCATCAAGAATTCACATGAGCAACCTCCCTAGCTGCTCATGTATGCTGATGATATCACGCTGGCAGACGCGGACAGGGAAAGGTTGGTGCGGCAGATGAATGTGTGGAAGAATTCGCTTGAGAACGGAGGTCTTAAACTCAATGTGGCGGAGACGGTGTACATGGCCAGCAACACGACAGACCTTACGACAGACATTGATTGCGACGTTAAGGCACGCATTTCCGCAGCTTTGGCAAAATGGCGTGAGGTGACAGGTGTCATTTGTGACCCCAAAATGCCGGTTAAGCTTAAAGGACAGGTCTATAAGACCATCATTAGACCTGTTCTTCTGTATGGCAGTGAGGCGTGGCCTGTGCTTGAGTGGCACAAACAGGAGCTGCGTGTCACGGAGATGAATATGCTGCGGTGGATGCATGGAGTTACGCGGAAAGACCGCATCAGGAACTCCCGCATCCATGGCGGTCTTCGTGTTCGTGACATAGCAGACAAACTGCAAGAGTGTCGCCTACGCTGGTACGGTCACGTCTTTTTTTTTTTTTTTTTTTTTATTGGGACAAACCCGCCACACTTTTCCCAACCACTGCAACTCCTGAAAGCCAGAATCAACAGTGGCGACCGCCAGAAAAACGCCGAGCAATGAAGCTCGACGAGTCCCGGAGAAACGATTCAACTGTCTTGGGTCCCGCAACGAAATTAATCAGAAAAGAATAGCGGAGGAGTAAGAAAAAAGATATTTTTTCCACTTCCCTCCATAACAAGCAGGAGACAGAACAGAACTAGGCCAAACGGCACAAAGGGATATTATTGCAACTGAGAGAAGCCCAGATTGCCAAACACCACGGAATAAAATTTGATTAAGTTAATGGGTCCTAAGTAGGTATTAGCTGTTACAATTGATTCCAATAATAGGTATGGCAAAAGCGCCTGAACGCACGGAAATTGGTTCTAGTTTCTACAAGGTCCGTATAATAAACGACTCCGGATGTAACTTGTACACTATCCAACATAATATTGCGTTCATTCTGCCAAAGAACACACTAGAACACATGTAGAACACTGACACAAAGGGGAAGGAACAAGTTTAAAAGAATACAGTTTACTTTTAAAGTTGCCATGACCTGTGAGAAATTGGGCAACGCAGTGGTCAACCACCAGCCATGTCTTAGCCAGCCGATCGCCAACGGATGGAAAGAACAGATGGAGGTGCCGGCCCTTGATGGAATTATCCCACCTACTTTGCCATTCGGATAAGAGGTCCTCCCAGACTTCAGTCTGAGGTTTAAATAATCTAGAGATTTTATTAAAGTCGCGTTGTGTAACAAAATTAGTGTCCATGGCCTCCCCCCTCGCGGAGTAGTACATTGAAGCACGTCGCTGTACCTCAAGGTCGACTGGAAGTACACCTGCCAGTACCGGTAAGGCTTCAGTACTGACCGTTCTATACGCCTTGCATAAAAATATCAATGCCAAACGTTGGCTTTGAAGCAGTTTACGTCGTGCCGCTCCTATGCTGGCCCTATCGGCCCAAACAGGTGCACCGTAGCACATACATCCTAAGTAGGTAGCTCCATATATAGTTTTTAAAGTTAGGAATGATAGACCCCAAGTTGCTTTGGATATTCTAGTTAGGGCATAAAAGTTCTTTTTAGCTTTTTCACCAACTATTTTTATATGTTCGATAAATGAAAAATTCCTTTCTAAGATCATACCAAGGTAGCATACGGATTGCTGTTTTTTAATGGGAACGTTGTTAAATTTAATAGTAGGCAATGATTTAAGATTACCTTTTAGTAGAAGTTGATAGGTTTTATGTGGCGCAAATGCTAGGCGGTTACGATCACCCCACTGAGATATTAAATTTAGGCAAGTATTGGCCAAGTTCTCAAGTCCAGCTCGGGTACTTGACTGAATGAGCAGTAGGCCATCGTCCGCGTAACCAGTAAGTGAACAGCCGCAAGGAAGCGGGATCGCGAGGAAGTCATCAAAACCCAAATTCCATAAATAAGGACCGACAACTGAACCCTGAGGACATCCCATGGTTAGTGTTTTAGTACTAGAAAAATGACCGAGCTTAAGTACCGCGGAACCGTTTATAAAGTAAGAGTAAACGAGATTATATAAGTTTCTATAGCAACCGCGGGTTTTTAATTTTAACAACAGCATAGGCCACCAGGCGTTATCAAAAGCCCCAGAAATATCCAGGAAGATCCCAATTACGTACTTGTTTTCAGATTGGTTAACGGTTCTTCTGACAGAAAGCGCCGCGTCGACTGTAGATTTACCTATGGTGAAGCCATATTGATTATTATGGAATTTTGGACCGTTCGGTAGTAAACGTGGAACGATGAGGCGCTCAAGAAGTTTACCCAAAGATGGTAGAAGTGTGATAGGACGATATGACTTCGGATCATCCGGTGGTTTGTCACCACACTTTGGTATTATTCGTATGAAACCGCGTCGCCATTTACGAGGAAAAACGCCTTCAGCAATGCATCGGTTATATACAGTTAAGATGGCATCACCCGCTGTTTTACACGCTTCTTTAATCATCCTATTAGATATTTTATCTTCACCTGATGATTTGTTGACCGGTAGTTTTCTAACAATATTTATAAATTCGTCATTAGATGGTACGTCTGACATTGGTGATTCAGGCGGCACAGGAGCCCACGCTCTAATCTGTTGGTGGTAGTCGCTATCGTTAGCCGGTGAATCATCAGGGATAAGTGTATTAATTAGCACTTCTGTTGTTTCCTCTATGCCTGTGGTATGCTTATCATTGACTTTAATGTTTTGAACGTATGCAAGGTCGACCGATCTGTTAGCTTTAAATTCGTGATATAAGGGAGACCACGGACCCTCCCTGTCAAGTTTATCAACAATTTTTCGCAACAAATTACCCTTAGATTTTTCCACCGATGCTTTGTAGCGTGACTTGGCAACTCTAAAAGCATTTAAAGCGAACGTAAGAAGATCTCCAGTAATCTTTCGGCTCTTGAGTTTATTTAACTGTCTACGCGCTCTGCGATATCTTATACGCTGTTCAACTAAGTAATCACTCCACCAGTCACATCTACGAATATTGGTCATAGATCCGCGACCAATGGCAATGTCAGCACAGTAGGTAAAGGTTTCTGACATAATGTCAGCACTTTCTTCGGCTGACAGCCCGTCCCGAGTGAATTCTTTGGCGTGACACGCAAAAAGCGAGCCGAAAAATTCCCAGTTCGCGCCTTTACATCTATATCTGAAATTACCGGGAATATGAGACGGATCCTGAAAATAACCAGGAACAAATTCGTACACGATCAGGCGATGATCACTACAAGACGCGTCCGGTAGGACACGCCAACTATCCAAACGTACGTCCGCACTTGAAAGTGTGACGTCAATACAAGATTCGCCCATTTGGCTGCAGAAAGTAGGTGGTGCATCAGGGGTATTATGAATCGATAGGTTCATCTCAGCAATGAAATCCTCAACAGCGCAGCGTCGTTCGGTATCGGTGGCCCGAACCTTGCCATACCACAGAGACGATGACGCGTTGACATCCGCGCCAACGATAACTTTGCAGCCCGCGAGTGACCGCAAGACATGACGGAGATTATGTATATGAGGAGTAACAGGATCTGAATATTGAAAGTAACAGCTTACAACGAATACTTTAAAAGAAGCTGATGATACTTCGGCAACCGCACAGTGTGGCGTCATGAGGTCACGTAAAGACGTTACCGTAAAGTTAGAAGACCGCGCAACATAAATTCCGGCTCGTGCCCTGCAATCCAGCTGCACTACCCTGTGACGTAAACATGAGTTTTGATATTGTTCTTGAATGAGTACAAGGTCTAAGTTGTAGTCAATAATTAATTTATCTAACTCTGATGTCGCCACCTTATCGTTGTGAAGGTTTAATTGCCCTATGTTTAACCTATCCATCTTAATTAGTAATTAGTATGCAGGATAAGTTGTTCGAGTTTTAATTTATAGGTACCGTACTGTTCAGATCCACAACGATGCTCAAAGGGCTTTTTATAACGTTTACACGCCGCGCAAACCGGGGTAAAATTTGAATCGCCCTTATGCGGGCAAACATTGGTTTCGTGAGCCTCGGAACAGACAGCGCAGGTTGGTGATTTATTAGCGCAATGCTTTTTAACATGACCGAATTGTTGACAATACGCGCAACGAACTACCTCGATATCATCAACAAAACGGCAAGTGGCCCAGTCAATAAATATTTTATCCTTGGTAGTCACAAGATGTTTACGTACCGCAGGTTCAATTTCTATGCCTATCCATTTCCGACCGGTATCGGTAGAACGCCTACGGACTATTTTTGTGGATTTAATAAAATCGTCTTCTTTTATTGGCAACTCATTTTTAATGTTTTGGCGGTATATAGCTTGCAAAAAATTTTTGTCTTCCATTGAGGCGGGAATGTCCTTAACTAATAGACGGGGGCGGCGACCCTTTGGTTTTTCTAAGCGGAGACCGGCAGACTTTATAGCATCTACCGATTCTAATCTTTTTAATTGGTTTTGATTAGCCACACGTAGTACAACTCCCGATTTGGCGGTTTTTTTAATACCGACTATTTGAAACCCATCGTCACTCGGTCTAATCGCCTTCATAAGAGCTTGTTTAGTGGCGGACGATGACGCATAGTCAGCTGATCGCTCTTGGGTCGGATAGGCGACGACACAAGGCAGAGGCACTCTAGATTCAATAGCCGGGGCCACTTTAGGCAACCGCAGTTTCAAAGAATCTGCGTACGACATTTTATTGTCCTCATTAACGGTTTTAACGCCGGATTTTAATTTGATTATTTCTAATTCGCGCTCGGTATTAGCAAGCTTTGTTTCGTTACACGAAGATTTTAAAGCTAACAAAGACACGATACTTGTAACTCGTTGAGTCATATCCATAATAGATGATTTATTCGCGACATTTATACGAGAACCGTTATCGTTAACCAGTTCGTTTATTTTGGACAGGTACACAGACGCCTCCGAAACCAAATCGTAATAACTATCACTGTTACTATTGGACATATTTAATGTAGGCGAGGACTGTTCTGGAGAATTAGGTGCTATTTGTAGGCGTTTCGACCTATCATCTACTAATTTGTCGGTCGGAGACATTTCACAAAATAGACGCTTAGCCGTCTGCGTTGGCGGCGACCTAAGTGTTTTATTATTTCTACGGAAAATATCTCCACCACGATCAGGCGGGTCATCATTGTAAGTTGACATAAGTAATTAATAAACAAGAAAACAAATCTAACTTAACGAAAAGAAAATAAAACTAGTGAGAAGAGAAAAAAAAAATTACGTTACCCTCACAAAAAAGAAAATAAATGTACTCACCGAGATTGATTGATTTACAGTAATTACAAAAACAAACACTAAAAATAAACTTACGATACCAAAACTAGACACAAATTGAACAACCTAGAAAGAAAAACACCAGCCGGAACTGACAATCGGAACACGATATTCGTAAATATAACCGGAGCTTATTAACTTCACACCACACGGCGCGGGGGCGCGAAGGGAAGTGGTCGGTCACGTCTTACGAAAACCGGCATGCTACGTGGGTAACAAATGTCTTGCCATGGCGCCTCCGCCGGACCGAAACAAGCGAGGTAGTCCAAAGAAGTCCAAGGAAGAAGTGCAGACTTGACGTCGTAAGAGACGACATGCGTGTCAACAATCTCACGTCACGGGTTGCCAGAGATCGTGCGAAATGGAGGAGTAAGTGTAGGAAAGCGGACCCTGGGCTCCAACGCGGAAGCCGCGGATGCAACCGGGATTATACGCTGAGATGATGATGATGACGTTGAGTACAATAGTAAACAAAACAGGAATATGGTAACAACTAGTAGGCAAACAGATTTGCTATTGCAACCCATCTATCATCAGTCGAAACTCAAACGGAAAATCATTAATTTCGTGATTGAGAACGAATTTACTATACTGCATAACAATATTCAAGGTATGAAGGTTTGGGATATAGAATTGTTATTGAAGTCAAGAAATATTGATGTTCTTTATTTGAGTGAGACATTTCTTCGGTACAAAAATGCAGAAACATTACAGCTACAAAAATTATAAAACTCCAACATACTTTTTGAGGTGGTGTATGCATTCACGCAAAGAAGTCAATAAATTAAAAAAAAAAAATTAGTGGATTTCTGAAATAGCGGTTGCAAACCACTTTGAATGTTGTAGTTTAATAATCCCAGAAACAAATTGGTACCTATATCTTGTGTTTGTATAGAACACCAAACATTAATCTGTGTCTGTTTATTGAAAAACTTGAGCTCCTACTGTTTAAACATACTATTAGATCTAGAGCATTAAACAGATTTTTTTTTGTGACTGGTGACTTTAACATAGATACTCTAATGTGCAATACAAATAGTCAGCCATTTAAAAACACATTAAAGAAATTTAATTTACATTAAACAATAAAGAGTGCTACTGGATTAACATTTCATTCTGCAATATGCATTGATAATCTCCTTACGAACAATCATAATTACACATCAGAAATATAGGACTTAGGTATATCAAACTATACATGCCAAATAAGAAAGATACCATGTAGTATAAGTTTCAGAGAAAAATACTGGTGTAGAATAATATTAATTTTTTTAGGGGTATTTTTTTTTTAAGTTTAGCCCGGTTTTGTATCTATTAGTAGAATCAGTTATCGATATCTAACAACACCTTCACGGGTCGGACAGGGTTTTCTTAACATACTGTATATCCCAAATAACTTTCAATGACGAATACCGTCTTTCTAATTCGAATTCAGCTTACAATGAATTTATACACACATTTAAATTAATCTTTGACCTTTGTATTCCAGTTGAGAAAATAAAATTTCAGTATTAAAAATATAAGTCTTGGAAAACAAGAGGCAAAATAAAATATATACGATGTTGCAAAATTTTAAAACGTGTAACAAAAGAGGCTAAAAAACTATTTAACTTAAAATTCATATCATCTACTGCCAACAAAACTAAAGCGACATGGACATTAATTAAAAGACAAACCCAAACTACAAACGTTCTTCAATCTACAATAGACTACATAGTACAGATTAATAATATTATAAAATCACCTACCAAATTAGCTTGTACTTTCAACCATTTCTATATTAACCAACTCACAACATACACTCGTCTGTGGACACTTACTAGTGCAGTACGCGTCGCTCGTAATAATAGATCATCAACCTTTTTTAGCTTTTACATTGCAATAAGTTTTTATTTTGCTTCGATATTGAATTACACTTAGTACTTCAATTATGAAAACGTGTGCAGCTTGCAACGTAAAGTTCAATGATGGAGTCCAATGCGGGAGCTGCAGGAAACATTTGGATTTTGAATGTGCAAACATTTCCGAAGCCGGATGGAGGAAACTTGGTGCCGTTAGAATGGCTCAATGGAAGTGCCCCACTTGCCGATCGTCGTCACCAGCTATACTTACTCCTGAACCAGCTTCTCTCGAAACAATACTGAGTGAGATTCGTGACATGAAGCGCCAATTACTGAGTTTACCAAGCTTGGTAGATGATATCCGGGTAATCAAGGAGGAGTTAGCTGAGCTGAAAGTTACATGTGAAGGCACGAATGGTAGACTTGATGATTTTGATACTCGACTCGCGGAGATGGAAGCTAAGGCTTTAGGATTCGATAAACTTCAGGAAACAGTCTGCAGCAACTTATGAACAGCGATCCCGATTGAACAATGTCGAAATTAAAGGAGTTCCTACGAGAAAAGATGAAAATCTCTTCGCCATAATTGAATCGATCGGCTGAAAGGTTAATTATAGCTGCCCTAAATCCCAGGTGAACTATGTGTCAAGGGTTCCTATTTTCAACTCTAATGAAAAACTAATAATAGTGAGTTTTTTAAATCGGTATGTGAAAGAAGATTTTATCGCAGCTGCACGTGCCGTCAAGGATCTATCCACATCTCATATCGGGATCCAGGGTACATCTCAGCGTGTGTACGTCAATGATCACCTGAGCGTGGAGTACAAGAAGCTTTTAAGTAAGGTTAAGATCATTGCCAAAGAGAAGCACTACGAGTTCGTATGGGTAAAGCACGGTAAAATTCACGTACTAAAAAATGCTAATTCTAAAGTAATTATAATTCGAAAAGAATCAGATTTAAACAAGATTATATAGCGTGTTTCTTACTTTATCTAAGTATTTTTTAAATTTTGTTTCACTGTTTTATTTTTTCGCAATTGCTCATAGCTATTTTGATATATTGTATCTTCGTACTTGCTTATCAAATGTTTAACACCTCAGTCACACTAACGAACATGCCACCTCTCTTTTGTTTAGCTCAAAAATTCCATTACATTTTGTAGGCGCCCCAGTACAGCACGTACATCTACCGCGCATTTGTCACGGCTTATTCAACAAACAAGGTCGGTCTACACCACAAGTAAATTAATCTCCGACCACACTCTGGTAAATCTACGGGACTTACCTTGGGACTCAGTGTGTTCCGTCCGCAGGTCTCGGAGAAGTCGACGCGCGCGCCGACTTTACAATGACGTCCGATGTCTTCAAATACGTCGACTGTCCCATACCAGTCGACACATTAAGTTCCCTTAATAGGGCACCAAAGCTCACCAACGTAAGAAGTTATTTAGCAGTGTCAATCACGCCCGACAAAGATCGCCAATGAAACCACGTTTCCGATAAAAATTCAACAACATTTTTCAGACGTCACTGTTACGTTTTATAGTTCAAGTAAATACTTCAAAACACGGGCAACAATCGCGACAAACTATACAAAACGCGGCCGGTGGTATTTTTCCCGAAAATCACTCGTCCGAAACACGCCACGCATGCGAGGATTTCGTCAAGAAGTTCAAGCAACGGCCGCTGCCGGCGCGGTCCCAAAACGTTGTGATTAATAATGGCGGCCGCGCGTCGCCATAGACAATACTAATTGCGCCAGCCCGTACCGATCGGGCATCTATCGACTCGACTAACTAACAATCGGACCCGATCGATAAACTAGCGCAAACAATTTCTTATCGCGCTGTTTACTTTAAAGCTCCATCGCATGTCAATACGCTTGGCTCGCTCGCACTTGCACGCACTTTGCATTACTGCTTGCTTATTCTCACAATAACTTATTACTTTCTGTATGAATATGGTTCTCGCGCATACTTTTTTAGAGTGTACCCTCTTAACACGTTTATAGTTTTAGTATACAAGATTACACATTATAATAAAATAAACTGTTTTATTACAGTTTATTGTTACGATTTATATTCAATTATTGACTACATTCCCCATGGCGGTCCATAACTTAAAAATATATTACCAGAACGTTCGCGGTCTTCGAACTAAAACTCATTCTTTCTATCGTCAAATGTTACTTAACTCGTATGACGTCATATTGCTTACTGAGACTTGGTTATTGGATGGGATCTTAAATTCTGAGTTTTTTGATGAACGATATATCGTTTGGCGTCGTGATCGAGATTGCGTTCTAACCGGACAATCGCGTGGTGGGGGGGGGGGGGGGGGGGCTTATTGCTACTCGTAGGGAATTATCAGTTATCAGCCAACCAAATTTTCATTCTACCGCAGAGGACCTCTGGCTATCCATACGCCTTAAAAATTCTACTACTCGGAATATTATTACCTTGCATATTTGTGTTATTTACTTATGTCAACAAAACTTAGGTCTTTCTTTTTCTTTACAACTGTTTAATTTCATTTCTAAATTAAATCAATCAGTAGTTAATAATACTTCTGATACCTTCCTCGTTATTGGTGATTTTAATATGAGTGGTATTAACTGGGTCCCATCAGATAATAATCTGTCACTAGTTCCATCGAATCCTAAAGGTAGTGACGAAATATTACTTTGTGACGAATTATGCACTCTTGGATTTGGTCAGTATAACGTCGTGCCTAATAAACATGATAGAATTCTAGATTTAGTGCTTTCCCAGGAATTAATAAATGTTACTGAATGTTCTACCCCATTTGTGCCTATTGATGCCTATCACCCAGCATTATTAATTAACCTGGATTTTTTCATGACTTTACCCCTTGAATCTGCCCCTCGAACTCAATTTTTGTTTGATAAAGGAGATTATGAATCAATTAACAAAGATATTAGCGCGACTGACTGGGAAACTGAATTCTCGTTTCAGTCAGTCGATGATTCGGTGACCTTTTTTAACCATTTTATTCTTGATTTACAGAATAAATATATTCCGCAGAAACTATCTCGAAACAAACAGTATCCAACTTGGTATAGTTCCGCACTTATTAGAACAATCAAAGAAAAATATAAATACTTAAAAAAATTCAAAACATACGGTAACAAATCTGATGAATTAACATTTAAGCTTCTTCCAAAGCCAGTTACCAAAGCTATATAAATCTAACTGAATTATAATTATTAACTAATAAAGTATTAAATACGATGACTACTTGTAAATCAAGAAAATTAAGAATAAAAAACATGTACTTATTTAAATATATTTAATAATAACTACACCTAAGTAATAATTACAACATAAAACTAACACACACATTATAGCCAAAATTATAAAATGAAACACATAAACGATCACCGGTCTCTGAGACTGTAGTTTGCTGCATACATAAGCACATCTACACAATAATTTGCTCAAAAGTAAATAATCAGTAAACAAGAGGGTACCTCGGTTTCTAATTGGCCAGCCATATTAACTTGTTTGTAAATGTACTATGTAACTACCCACACTTTGGTTTTTGCTTTGTTATAGTTTTACCTATTGTGTATCTGCATGCTGCGTCACTAGATGAAATAATTTGTGCATTAAATGTTAAATCTCATATAAGTGAACTGTATTATGTTCTTTTTGAGAAATAAAGTTCTTTAAACCTAAATATTTCTGGACTTTTGTAAAAAAACGTTATAGTTCGAATGCAATGCCAAGCACCCTGAACTATAACAATGATACTTTCAAAACTGGGGAATCCATTTGTCAAGCTTTTTCTGAATATTTCCACTCTACCTTTTAAATCCCACTGTTCGTCATCATCCTAACTCTTCTGTTCTTTTTACTGAATCTTCGAATCTATCATCAGACATCTCCGGAATTATTGTCAATACTGAAGAAATCGTCAACTTGCTACGATCATTAGACACATCTAAAGCGCCCGGTCCTGACTATATCTCATCCAAACTTCTTGTGCGGTGTGCGCCTTCGGTTGCCCAACCTATTTCGATTTTATTTAGAAAGTCTTTATCGACTGGTGTTGTTCCACAAGTAGGGAAGTCTGCTTTCATAACGCCTGTTCATAAAAAAGGTGCAAAAACAGAGGTTGTAAACTACAGGCCTATATCTAAATTATGCATTATAGCAAAGGTTTTTGAAAGAATCATTTATAATCAGGTTTATAATGCCTTGAAAAATTCATTCAGCTCTTTTCAACATGGTTTTTTGAAAGGTAGGTCTACTGTCACGAACCTGATACTCGTAAATTATTTTATTACTGCCGCTATGGATAACGGTGTGCAGGTCGATGTCGTTTATACAGACTATAGTAAGGCGTTTGACCGTATTGATCATAGTATCCTAATTGCAAAGTTAAATAATATGGGAATACGCGGAGATCTACTCAGATGGTTTTCATCTTACCTTGTGAACAGGTCTCAAGCAATGGCAGTCAATAATTACATTTCGAGCTGGGTTCCTGTTCCTAGTGGTGTGCCGCAGGGTTCATTACTTGGCCCTTTGCTTTTCATTATCTATATTAACGACATCGACTCTTGCTTGACCTCATCCAATCTACTCTGTTTCGCTGATGATATGAAGATTTATGCCATAATATCATCACAGATAGACGTATCAGCACTCCAAGATGACCTACGTCGTCTTGAGGACTATTGTCAGCGTAGTAGTCTAGATCTCAATCCCGCGAAATGCTCGGTTATTACGTATTCTCGAAAGCGTTCCATTATCACTGCTTCATATACCCTAGGTAATCAAGTTCTACCCAGATTAGACTCCATCCGTGATCTGGGAGTTCACCACGACTCTAAGCTCAGCTTTGAAATGCACGTTGATGCAATCGTTAAGAAGGCATCCAGATCACTGGGTTTTATAATGAGGTTATCCAAGTGCTTCTCTCAAGCCAAAACTTTAAAAATTCTATACTGTACTTTTGTAAGAAGCCACTTGGAGTATGCATCTGAAATATGGAACCCATGTTATCACAAATATATTGACCGCATAGAGAACATTCAAAAACGATTTATAAAATACTTGTGTTATCATCAAAAAATATGTACCATATCAGTCTGAAAATTACCTTAATCTATGCAAAAAATTTCATATATTACCCCTAGTTAGTCGTCGCGAGATCTCTGACTGCGTTTGCTTGTTAAAAATTTTCAATAGTAGTATAAGCTGTCCCGAAATCTTGTCCAAATTTTATTTTAATACCCCTATGAAGTCAAAAAGATTTAATCCACTTTTGCGTGTGCCATTATCCTCAACAAATTATTGTCAGAATTCATATATAGTGCGTGCAAGCAGAAATTTAAACAAGTTGTGTAAACAGCATGATATAGATCCATTTTTGAGTAGTGTGTCCTTAGCTAGGAGGTGCTTAAGCCGTAACTTTTTCATTTAATCAATTAAAAATTTATGTTTTTGTTATTCGCGTACTCACTTACCTAGTGTCCATAGGATGCTTTTAATAATCTGTTATTTATAAGTGAGGACTTGTTATTGGCTGTCAGTCCATCTTACTGTTTCTTAACTGATTTGTTTAGCTGTAAGTCCTCCATGCTTAATGAATAAATAAATACAAGTAGCGCTAATCCAAACAGTATTTTTCTTTACCCAGCAGATAGATACGAAATAATAAACATAGTAAAAAAAATAAAGAATAAATCTAGTTATGGACACGATGATATACCTAAAAAAAATATAAAAGAAAGTATTTCATTTATTGTCGGCCCACTTGTATATATAATGAACTTAATGTTAGAAATAGAAGAATTTCCCGAAACTTTAAAAAAAACCCTTATAAAGTCTTTATACAAGAACGGATCACGGCATGTTTGAATAATTTTAGACCAATCGCACTGTTACCAAGTTTTTCTAAAATATTTGAAAAAGTAATATATAATAACAGAATTACAATTTTTTTGGAAAAAAATAATATCCTAAGCGCAAATCAATTCGGATTTCAAAAGAGTAAAACAACATCTTTGGCAGTCCATAAAATTTTCAACACTGTCTGGGAAAAAATAAATGATAAAAAACAATGTGATACTCTTTTTATTGATATGTCAAAAGCTTTTGACTGCGTAAAATAAAACATCCTACTAAATAAACTAGAAGGCAAAGGAACTCGAGGTATAGGTCTAAAACTGATATAAAATTATTTATGTTGTAGCGGTACCTACAGCGGTGCCCCGTGTGGTACCGGGCTTAGAATAGTACCAACCCATATCCACCCGTGGGTGTCGTAAGAGGCGACTAAGGGAACTCTCTCACCAGGGAAGCGGGCAGCAGCGCTTCTTCTGTGGAATATCGAATCCTGCGATCCCCAACCCGCTTGCCAAGCGTGGGGATTATGGCAAACCCCCCCCCCCATAATGATGCACCCGACTAAGCCAAGGCCCCTAGTCCCCGGCAGCTCCGCTATTCCTGGTCATTGTGGTAGCGGCCAAGGTAACGGCGGGGCAAGGGGTGCGAAGAATCTCCGGAAGAGATCCGGCTACCACAAACAACGACGGATCGACCTGGCAACACTGAACGTGCGCACACTGCGGACCGACGAGAGGGTTATTGAATTGGAGGAAGAATTGAGCAGGTTACGATGGGGTGTCCTGGGATTATCTGAAGTCCGAAGAGAGGATGAGGACTCGATAATCCTTAAATCCGGTAACTTGCTCTATTTCCGGGAGGGCGACCATCAGTCCCAAGGTGGTGTCGGGTTCCTCGTCCACAGGTCCCTTGTGGACAATGTAGTGAAGATCGAGAGTGTGTCGACCAGGGTGGCGTTCCTGGTACTCAGAATAACCAAATGGTATTCGCTGAAGGTCATTCAGGTATACGCCCCGACCTCGACACACTCCGACGATGAAGTAGAGACTATGTATGAGGACATCTCTAAAGCCATACATAGCTCTAAAACTCACTACAGCGTTATCATGGGGGACTTCAACGCTAAACTTGGAAAACGGAGCGGTGAAGAGCTTGGACTGGGAAATTTTGGATTTGGGCGTCGGAACTACCGAGGCCACATGTTAGCTGGCTTCATGGAGAAGGAGGGACTCTTTATAATAATAATAATATGTTTATTCAAGTAACAAAGACTCATATTGTTAATAATCTTAAGAACTATGTTAATTTACGTTTTATTTTAAAATTAACAAAACGTCGAAATATGATACCCTGTGGCCATAACTTGTCATCTAAATACATATGTATGTTACTTTGTGACACAAAGAACTTATATGCACTGTGTTCACATTTCCGTTTAATGTTTATTTTTTCAAGCTCTACATTTTCTCCAGTTTTCTTATAAATATAATTAATTATATCCGAATCCGAAGCGTCCTTATGTACGTTTGTTATAAATATGGGTATTTTTCTGTCGGCTGCTTTAAATTTCTCCTCAGATTCGACTCTACCACAACCTAGGTTTCCTTTAAATCTACTTCTAGGGTTTCGTACATTTCTTTGCACCAATGTGAAACCGTCATTATCTTTCCTTGCCACAACACTCGCATAGGATTTACTCTGTACAATTGGACTCTGTATCTCATTATTGTCAGACAGCTGATCGCATGGCCTGAACGAACCGCTAATGCGAACGCCTCCACTTTTCACATCTGAAGGGGACGATGACGTATCCGCCATGATGAACTCTTTCTTCAAGAAGTGTGAACAGCGGAAGTGGACTTGGATCAGTCCCGACGGGGTCACTAAGAACGAGATAGACTTCATTATGACGACAAAAAGGCACATATTCAATGATGTCTCAGTGATCAACTCGCTCAAATGCGGCAGCGATCACCGTATGGTCTGAGGCACATTGAATCTGAACATAGTGTCCGAAAGATCTCGCCTGATGAAGTCTACGCTCCGGCCAGCACCCATCCAGATCCATAACTCCGAAGGTTTCCAGCTCGAGCTCCAAAATCGCTTCGAATGCCTAAGTGGTGACGTGGACGAATACAATGACGGGTTTGTAGAAGCTGTCCGTACGGTCGGGACCAAGTATTTTAAGACCTGCCGTACAAATAGAACTAAAAAGCTCTCGGACTACACTCTCAAGCTCATGGAGGATAGACGTGAGATGGTTTTGCGTTCGTCAAGTGATGCTTGCAGATACCGGCAGCTCAATAATCAGATCTCAAAGTCTCTGAAGCGCGACCTACGTCGGTATAATACCGAGCGTATAACGGAGGCCATAGAGCGAAGCAGAGGCTCTAAGGTTTTCGCTAGGGATCTGACTATTGGGCATAGCCGGCTAAGCAAGCTGAAGACTGACGACGGCAGGATCATAACATCCGGGCCCGAGCTTTTGAGGGAAGTCGAGAATTTCTATGGACAGCTCTACACTTCGACGACAAAACCCGCATTAAATCTTGCTGAAGACCCTAGAGCAAGATTAACCCGACACTACACCGAAGATATCCCGGACGTCAGCCTGCAGGAGATTCGATTGGCTCTGAAACAACTTAAAAACTACAAGGCGCCGGGCGATGACGGAATAACGGCAGAGCTACTGAAGGCGGGTGGTGAACCGATCCTTAGGGCCCTTCAGAAGTTATTTAAGTCCGTCATAGTCAAGGGAAAAACGCCACAGGCATGGCACAGAAGTGTGGTGGTACTCTTTTTCAAAAAGGGTGACAACACCCTTTTGAAAAACTACAGACCCATCTCACTTCTGAGTCATGTCTATAAGTTGTTTTCGAGAGTCCTCACGAATCGTCTCGCCTGCAGGTTTGACGACTTCCAGCCACCCGAACAAGCCGGTTTCCGAAAGGGCTTCAGCACAGTAGACCACATACATACGCTACGGCAGGTTATACAGAAGACCGAGGAGTATAACCTGCCCCTTTGCTTGGCGTTTGTGGACTACGAAAAAGCCTTTGATTCGATCGAGACCTGGGCTGTACTGCAGTCTCTCCAGCGGTGCCAAGTAGACTATCGGTATATTGAAGCGCTGAAGGGTTTGTACGAAAACGCCACCATGTCAGTCCGAATACAGGACCAGACCTCGAAACCAATACCTCTGCAGCGTGGTGTCAGACAGGGAGATGTTATCTCCCCGAAATTGTTTACCGCTGCATTGGAGGATGTCTTCAAGGTTCTGGACTGGAAAGGACTGGGCATCAACATCAATGGTGAGTACATGACACACCTTCGGTTTGCTGATGATATCGTAGTCATGGCTGAGACCGCGGAGGACCTGAGTACAATGCTCGAAGACCTCAGCAGAGCCTCCGAGCGAGTCGGTCTTAAAATGAACATGGGCAAGACGAAAGTCATGTCTAATGCCCATGTTGTACCGACTCCTATAAAGATTGGAGACTCTGTTCTCGAAGTTGTTGACAGTTACGTGTACCTGGGACAAACTATCCAATTAGGAAGGTCCAACTTCGAGAAAGAGGTCAATCGTCGAATCCAACTCGGCTGGGCTGCTTTCGGGAAGCTACGAAGAATCTTCTCGTCCGAAATACCGCAGTGTCTCAAGACAAAAGTCTTCGACCAGTGTGTGTTGCCAGTGATGACTTATGGAATTGAGACGTGGTCGCTAACAATGGGCCTTATGAGAAGGCTCAAAGTCACTCAAAGGGCAATGGAGAGGGCTATGCTTGGGGTTTCACTGCGCGATCGAATCAGGCATGAGGAGATCCGCAGAAGAACGAGAGTAACCGACATAGTCCGAAGAATTGCAACACTAAAGTGGCAGTGGGCTGGACACATTGCCCGTAGGACCGATGCCCGATGGGGCCGACGGGTTCTCGAGTGGCGACCACGCACCGGAAGACGTAGCGTGGGTAGGCCCCTGACAAGGTGGACCGACGACCTGGTGAAGGTCGCGGGAAACTGCTGGATGCGGGAGGCGCAGAACCGGTCGTCGTGGAGAACCTTGGGGGAGGCCTATGTCCAGCAGTGGACGTCTTTCGGCTGAAATGATGATGATGATGATGATGGTACCTACAAACGACACAAAATGAACGACGCGACATACTGACGTCACACGAATTCTACATCTCGCAATCAGAGTTTACCGTGCAATTAGCATACACACAACTTTCCAATTTCAACCATCGGGCAAGTGCATGGTTACATCATGGACGTCGGGGACGGGCATCTGCGCCTTTTCGCGATTGCCTTGGGCCTTGCTCATATTTATCGGTGCCATCTGCTTCTGGTGGCTCTGGAGGAGGAAGACTTCTTGGATGCTGCGCCGTATGATGGGCCTGCGCCGGCGGGGTAGTTATTCTGCGTACTAATATGTCTTCCATGTCTAAATGTCTTCTATGTCTAAATTATTCTAATTATAATATATTGCTGTATTTTCTTTTTTTTTTTTCTAACGTTGGATGATTTTTGATTCGAATTGCGCTATCGATGTGTGGATATCCTCTGCTGTGGCTTCAATTAGATTCTGGATACTCGTACGGTGCTTGATAGCGACCCGGGTAGCTCGCGATCACAAATATCGATATTAGATAATGAAGACGCGCCAGTAAAGCACGTACATCTACCGCGCATTTGTCACGGCTTATCCAACAAACAAGGTCGGCTTACACCACAAGTAAAATCAATCTCCGATCACACTCTAGTAAATCTACGGGACTTACCTGGGACTCAGTGTGCTCCGTCACGAAGCGAAGTCCGGAGAATCGACGCGCGCGCGTCGATTACGATGACGTCCGATGTCTTCAGTTCACTGACTGTCCCTTAAGTCGACACTCCAAAGTTCCCTTATTAGGGCACCAAAGCTCACCAACGTAAGAAGTTATTTAGCAGTGTCAATCACGCCCGACAAAGATCGCCGTTTCCGATTCAAATTCAACTCAATTTACAGACGCACTGTTACGTTTTATAGTTCAAGTAAATACTTCAAAACACGGGCAACAATCGCGACAAACTATACAAAACGCGGCCGGTGGTATATATTTCTCGAAATTCACTCGTCCGAAACACGCCACGCATGCGAGGATTTCGTCAAGAGTTTTTAAGCAACGACCCGCGTACGCGGCGGGGTCCCAACACGTTGTTATATTCCAAGTTCAAGCAACGGACCCCGTACGCGACGGGGTCGCAAGACGTTGTGTGTCATTAAGAATGACGACCGCGCGTCGCCATAGACAATACTAATTGCGCCAGCCCGTTCCGATCGGGCATCTATCACTCGACTAACTAACAATCGGACCCGATCGATAAAACCAGCGCGAACAGATAATTTTAACGCGCTCGCAAAGCGGCCCGCGAGTATCCTACCGACTGCGCCAATTACATTTTCGGCCACGACGGAGGGTGCAAATGGAAACTATAATCACTTATACTACATTTATTTTAGTTAATTTTTAAAATTAATTTTTAAAATTACATGGTAACTCCTAAATCTACTTAACCGAAGTGCGAATGCGTCCGAAGTTAGGACGGCACTGCTACACTCTACTATCCTACATAATGTCTAATGTCTAATATCTAACGCCCCTGCATCTGTCGAGATTCCTCTATATATGTGCTCTGGGTTTACGTCTAATGAGGTGATTGATGATTTAGCGATTCGCGGCTGGGCACGAGGCGGCGACACGAGGAGACGACTCAGCCGTTGGGATGTTGTAATACTCCGCATAGCTTCAGTTGCATGAAAATAGGTATAATTTTATTTTATTTTATTTATTAGGGACAAAAAACAGTTATACATTAAAGCATTTACATAAAGTAGATAAAAATACAGATGTGAAAACGTATAACCCACACTATTGTCCACGTAGTGACATCGGAGTAAGAGAACGAATGCATGCAATAGAAGAAAAGTTAAAAGGTAATTTATAAAAGTGAAACACTGAATTGAAAGGACAGATTGACAAGAGCAGCCGACCTATAGGTGACTTGCAAGAGATTGTGAAACCATTTTTTTAAATTTAGCTTTCGATAGTGCGAAAATATCAATTTCAGAAAATTGAGAGTTATATGTTTCAAACAGCCGGCGGAGAGGGGCCCGCACCCCAGCGTTCGTTCTACATTGCGCAGTATAGAATAGCTGTGGTGCACGCACCTCCCGGCGCACAACAGATCTAGGTACAATGTAACATAATTTATTCGACAGCTCAGTACAATTAAATTTGTTATTGCATATACCGTGCAGCATCACAACCATGATCAGTAGACGTCTAGAATCCAAGCTCAATACTTTATAGTGTGTTAACAAATCTGCGTAGGGAATCCTTGTACGGAAGCACTTATAGTGCGTGGCACGAAGAAATTTTTTCTGAACCATTACTATTGCTATCTTATATTTGTCATAATACGGGCACCAGACGGGTACCGCGTATTCCAACTGTGAACGGACTAGTGATTTATATAAGAAGAGAAAAGTAGAAGGCTTTTTAAAGTCATTTCAAGACCGCATTACAAAACCATACATCTGGAAGGCCTTGTTAATTATGTTGTCGATATGGGTATCCAAATGTAATTTGCAATCAAGCAGTACGCCAAGATCACGCGTGCGATCGGTTTTTTTCAATTGAGTGCCATTCAATGTGTACGGGAAGTCAATAGTATTTTTGTTTTTAGTAAAAGAAATGAAATGACATTTTGGAAGACTAAGATGAAGTTTGTTGACTAGACAGTATTGTGAAAGCCTGCATAAGTCCTCTTCAAGTAGCAAACAATCCTGAGTATTGGCACAAGCCTTATAGATTTTAATGTCATCGGCATACATTAAGAATTGAGAGTTGACTATGCAGGATTTTATATCATTTATGAATAGGACAAAAAGCAATGGGCCTAAGACCGAACCCTGGGGCACACCTGATTCGACGACCACACAATCTGACTCAAAACCATTGATGACAACCTTTTGGGTCCTATGAGATATATATGAGGCAAACCACCTGAGTAAATTGCCTCTTATGCCATTGAACGCGATTTTATCTAGAAGCAATTTATGGTCCACCCTGTCAAAAGCCTTCCGAAAATCCGTGTACACAGCATCAACCTGCGTGCGCATATCCATATTTTCAAACAAAAATTGTGTAAAAATGATTAAATTTGTAGTAGTGGATTAATAATATCCTGATTCGGCTGATTTGGGCCTCATGACAAGGTGCTGGTCACGTTGAGGGGACATGTGTTGGTGCCGATACGTAACAGGTATGTAAGGTTTTGTATTTAAAACTTTGTCTTTGTTGGAGTAATGTAAAACTAATAATAAAATTTAAATTTGCTTACAGAGAAACGCAATTGTGTTTGATTGACTTTGTCACCCAAAGCATAAATATTTCGGAAAACGTCTTATAAAACGACATAAAAGTTTGAAATTTACGTTTCAAGTAAAATCAACAATAGACGGAAAATCAAACTATATCGCTATAACCTCAATTTCAACCGAAGATGATAAAAATTTCCTTATCCCTGAATATTATCAATCTGTAGCACTCCACAAACATATCCTAACTTTAAAACAGTATGCTATAGTGAAAAATACTTTGAGAAAAGATATCAAACTAGAAGTGTATGGATTAAAGCAACAAAACTACTAATGAACAATTGGCTAGTTCTAACAAAAATAGTTCAGAAGACTCTATAGTAAAGATATTAGAAAAATTAGTTGTAGATCATCAAAACAAAGAAAAACAAAGTGTAAAAAAAATTTACCTGTGCTTTGTACAACATTAGAAGCTGCCCTGGTGTGAAGTACTGCCGGACCTTTGCGATAACGCCAAGTTTTCTGGCAGCCACCTTGGCCTTGGACTCAATGAACCGCCCAAAGTTTAGGTTCGAGGAAATCTCAACACGCAAAAGCTGAAGGCGGAAGGCGGAAGCGTACACTCCAAGGATACATTCCGAAAAGTAGGAGCCAAGGCGAACGGGCTCCTATTGGCGGTGAAAAGACACGCCTGCGTTTTGGCGGCATTGAATGCTACAAGATTGGCATTGCCCCATTCGGAGACTGCCTGAAGTGCAACACTCGTTCGCTCTACCAAGGCCTCTCTTTCGGACCGGATTGATTCCCTACTAGCCCGAGCATCCGGCAGGTATCTCTCCACAACTGTGCTGTCATCTGCATACCCATAGATACCGGGCATCAGCAGATCGTTAATATGCAGCAGAAACAGAGTTGCAGAGAGAACAGACCCCTGAGGAACACCGGCATTAGTCGACATGGGCTCAGATGAGCTTCCGTCGACATCTGAGCCCATGTCGACTAATGCCGGTGTTCCTCAGGGGTCTGTTCTCTCTGCAACTCTCATGCAATGATCAAGCAAAGTCTAGATTCCGAGTGGTCAGAATGGAAAACAATTTTTTTGCAAACCTATGCCAATAAGGATTGGAATACTCGCATGTATGCTTTATTTTTCAAATATCAATCAGGATCTTTATTGAAGTAAGCAGTGAAAAAAAAAAGACTACTACTAGAAGTAAGGAAAACAATGGATGAAGGAACTTTAATTGATATCATTGCTGCTGGCTTACCGGATTTTATTACAGATAGAATTAATAAAGAGGAGATTTTACATACAAGGAATTTATTTAATGAACTCGGCAAATTAGAACATTTTGTTGCAAGGAAAAAAAAATTTAACAAAAGGAAGGAAGACACTAAACAAATTAAAGAAAAATGTACCATTTGTGAGAAATTGAAGAAAGGTGTACGTTACCATCCAGAGGATTCCTGCTGGTTCAAAGCACAAATAAATACTGAAAGAGATAAAGAGCAAATAAAACTCATTAATAATTAAGAATTAGAACGTGAAAACACAAAAAACTAACAGTACCGCCATTGATCAAAGTTAAATTAGTGTTTAATAAAAGTATTGAAGTATTCGGAATTTACAACTCGGGATCTAATGCCTCACTAAAAAATTCAAAGCTGTTGAAGATAAATAATGAGGAAACTAGTTATTCCAGCAACACTAATATGAAAACGATTAATGGCGTTAAAAAGGTAACTGGCATAATTACACTGGATGTAGCCATTTTTGATGTGGAAAAAATAATGAATGTCTTTGTTATAGACAAAGAAAATTTTGACTATGACTTCTTAATTGAACTGGATTATATTAAAGAATTTTACCTAGTGCAAAACGAAAACTTGGAAATTAGCCAGAAAATACCTATACAAAGAAATTAAACAATTTCTAAGGAGACAAATAAAACAGATATGAACTCTAAGGAAACGAAATCTGATAATTTAGTAAACTTCAATGAAGACTTCAAAGAAGAAGACTTCCAAATTTGTATAAATCATCTAGGCTATCAAGAATAGGCAGTGATTCATGATTTGATTTTAAGAAATAAATATGTGTTCGCAAAGGATAAATATGATATTGGGAAGGTAACTGATTATGAAGCACACATTGATCTACTTGTAGGAAAATATTGCAGTAAAAGGCCATATCGTTGCACCATGGAAGACAAGAAAGAGCTTGAAAACCAGATTGCAAAATTATTGGAAAAAAATATAATAGAAGAATCATACAGCCCATTCGCAGCACCAGTTACATTAGCTTATAAAAGTGATGAAAATAAAAGATCAAGATTGTGCATCATTTCAGAGACCTAAATAAAATAGTTGAACCTCAATCGCAGCCGTTCCCTCTCATTGAAGACTTAATAGTAAAAAGAAGAGATTGCAAGTTTTTCTCCACACTGGGCCTAAGCTCTGCATTTTGGTCTATACTACTGCGTGTTACAGATAGACACAAAACTGCATTTGTTACACAAGAGGGTCACTATCAATGGACGTGTTTGACATTTGGCTTAAAGACCTCCCCAGCTATTTTCCAAAGAATAATGTGTAACATAATACGAAAGCACAAGCTTGGAGAGTTCACCGTATGTTTCATCGATGACATTTTATTATTCTCAAAATGTTTTTCAGATCATGTTAAACATTTAAAACAACTATTTGAAGCAATTAAAAGCGAAGGTTTGAAACTTAAATTCTCTAAGTGCACATTTGCAGCAGACGCAGTTAAATACTTGGGACATGTAATACAGAACAATTCAGTAAGACCGCTGAAAGACAACTTATTATAAATTAAAAATTTCCCAACACCAAAAACACAAAAGAATGTGAGACAATTTTTGGGTAAAATTAACTTTTATCATAAATATGTACCAAATATTGCTATAAAACTGGAACCATTGCATTGCCTTTTGAGAAAAGGACAAACTTTTAACTGGACACAAGCTTGCCAAGACTCACTTGATGAAATGAAAACAATATTGTGCTCTCAACCAATACTGACATTTTGATCCCAATCTGCCTACACATATTTACACTGATGCCAGTATCCTTGGAATCGGAGCAGTTCTAAAACAACCAAAAGAAAACAATGAAGAAAACCAGTAGCATACTTTTCTAAGAAATTAAATGAAGTACAAAAGAGGAAGAAAGCAATATATCTTGATTGCCTGGCAATTAAAGAATGTGTAAAGTGTTTACGCTTGATCGTCTCCAGGCGTCTTTGATTGTTAGTTCGAAGATTGTTTGATAGATGGCGCGACCGAGCGTAATGTATTATAATCTGGTGACTCGGTAGTCAGTGACGCGCGGCGGCGGAACACCTTGAGGGGTCTTGAGAAATTCATCGCGCGCGCGGGGTGTGTTTTAACGATTGATTTTTGGAAAATATAGTGCCGGGCCGCGGTTTGGACAGTTGTCGCGGTTTTATTGCCCGTGTGTTTGAAATATTTATTTGGATTATAAACCGTAACAGTGCCGCCTTTAATTTCAATCTGAAACGTGGTTTCGTTGTTGATTGTTTGTCGGGCGTGGTTTGACGCTGCTAAATAACGGTTTTTTATGTTGGTGAGCCTTGGTTGTCCTCATGGAGGAACTTTAATGTCTACTGGTATTGGAAAATTAGTGTGTTGGAAGACATCGGACAGCGTTGTAAGTCGGCGCGCGCGCCGGCTCTCCGGTAATTCATCCCACGACGAAAACACACGGTGTCGTAGTGGTGTGGTCGGAGATTTGTTTGTTGTGTAAGCCGTGACTGATCGCGGTAAATGTACGTCATGTACTGGGGCGCGTTCATCGATGGTAGCAGAGCGTGGTTGATTAATTTGATTAATTAGAGTAACATTCCAGTATCTTAATAACCCTCAGCGTCTATTTTGCAAATATTTGATTTTTTATTTGTTGTAGGTAGTCGTAAAATCAATCTCTGACCACCTTCACACACTTGTGTGGATCTAAAAATAGATTTGTAATTTGTACGAACACATATAGTTCGTTTTTGAATGTTGTTTTGATTTAGTTTGTAATTCGCAGTAATGTAATTGGTAGTAATAATTTTGTTTTGTTTCTAAGTTTTGAACTGTATTGCAATTAAATTAGGCGGTTTGCATACTGTGATATTTTGTATTTATACATTGTAATATTTTTTATTTATACTTCTTAATATTTTGTATTTGTAACGGTTGTCCTTAGCTTTGGTCCCCACACGGTTTCGCTGGATTTATCGAGTTATTTACGCTTTTGGGTTATTCTCCGCGCGTTTTTTAATTGAATTTAATTTGTTAATTTGAATTTGAGGCTTTAATTTGAAATGGCTCCCAATCCGCTTACTACGGCTAAAGCAGAAGTTCAGGCCGCATTGCGTTGGCTCGCGGGTGCGGCTGCCCTGATTGTTCGGCAGGATCGGGTTCAGGGCTTGTTGACCCGTTACGAAGGGTTGCCTGCGCGCATGCAAGAGTTGGAGCGACACGTTGTCGACTTCCATGCCTACGTTTTGGAACACCCTCCAGCGGATGACGCCATAGTGGAGACTTTTAAAAGGGATGTCGACCTGGCCGACCAAATTACGGAGTCGGCAGAAGGGCTCCTGGCTGCCCGTAGGGGAGAGCCGACTTTGAGCGGGGAGGTTAAACCGACTCCGCCGGCTTTGTTGGGGAGACTGCCCACACTGGAGATTCCCCACTTTGACGGGGACCTCACGGCTTGGATGGGCTTCATCAACCTGTTTGACAGCTTGGTGGACTCCAGGGAAGATTTGTCCCCCAGCCAGAAACTGGCTTATTTGCGCTCCGCCCTCCGCGGAGAAGCCAGCGCAGTGGTCCAGCACCTGATAGTTAGCGATGCTAACTACCAGGTCGCGCGGCAGTTGTTGCTGGACCGCTACCAAAACGTCCGCTTGCTAGCGGACACCCATGTGGCGGCCATTTTGGCCCTACCGAAGGCAACGCGGGTTTCCTCATTGCGGAAGGATTTGGTCAACCCGCTCTTGACCGCCATCCACTCGTTGCGCCGGCTGGATTTGCCGGTCGACCAGTGATCTTTTCTTCTTCTGCACATCGTCCTCACGAAATTGCCCGCAGAGGTAAAGGGGCGATTTGAACAAAGGTACGGGGGCAATAGCGCCTCGTATCTCCCCCCTTTCTCGGACCTGCTTCGCTTTTTGGAGGACGAGTGCAGAGTGATGGACCAGCTGACCGACCCCACACCGGGAACGAGCGCGGGTCGTCCGGTGGCGGCGAGGGGACAACCTCGCCGTCCGACCAAACAATGCTCGGTTGTCCGAAGGGACTCCCCCCCCGCACCAGGTGAACGGTGCCGGTATTGCAGGGGGGACGGACATGACGGGGGGCCCCACGGGCGGGGGCTCCCCGCGGGATGTAGCGGTGGCCGTCGGAGGCTCGGGGAGGCGGGCGGTACGCTGCTCCCCCCCCCCCTTGATGGAGTACCCTCGACTGGGGCGTTATGTTCCCCCGTATGCGGCCCACGGTTATTGGCCCACACCTCGGAGTAGTGTTGGAAGGAGTCCCTATGTTGCGGAGTGGGACCCTCTCGCCTACTGTCGGCGACCCCTCCCATCTTTTCGACTCAGTCCAACCGGGGTCCAGGGGGGCAATCACCCCCCTCGGATTTTCATTAATGCCACTGTCGGGCGCAACCCCCCCACGGGAGTTTGTGCTGTTGCCAACAGCCTCCGTGCGTGTTTTGGGGCCCCAAAGGTGATGTTGTCACAGTGCGTGCCCTCTTGAATTCAGGGGCCCAGGGTTGCATAATTTCTACTTGGCTCGTCCGACAGTTGGGCCTAGCTATCGTGCCGCATAGGGAATCGGTACGGGGCGTTGGAGACCTGCGGATTTCGGATCCGATCGGTCGGGTTTCGTTCCCCTTCTTCCCCCACTCCTCCTCAACGCCGAAAATCGGTACTTCGGCGATTGTTTTTGAAACGGTGGTCGGCCCGCTTCCGCAAGTGCGAGCCCCACACGCCGCCGTTGAATTGTCGGCTGGACTGGCTCTGGCTGATCCTCACTTCCACCGACCTGGCCCGGTCCATTTATTGATCGGGGTGAATGTGTTAGGTCGTTTGCTGCGTGGAAGCAAACGAGTTTTGCAGGCAGCCGGTTTTGTAGCCATATCCACCTCTTTGGGTCATGTAGTAATGGGATCGTTTAGGGACGTCCCAGACCCCCCTTCGGCAGACAGCGACCTCGCTGTTCGTTCTGCCTTGTCGGACATCCTCCAACGCTTTTGGGAGGTGGAGGAGCCTCCGACCGCAAAACTAGTGGACCCGTTGGACGAGGAGTGCGAATTGTTCTATCAAAACAATACTGGTCACCTCCGCTCGGGTCGCTTGATCACTCGCTTGCCCTTTTTGTCAGTTCGCCCCCTCTTAGGCAGCTCCCGGCCGCTGGCCGAAAAAAGGTTATTGTCTATGGAGCGCCGAATGTCGAGGGACCCCGCATTTAAGCAGAAGTACGTGGACTTCATGCGGGAGTATGAGGAACTGGGGCACATGTCGGTTTCGCATCTGGATTGGCGAAATGATCACGATCACGCGGTTTTGAAGACTTCCAACGGGAAGATACGTGTGGTCTTTGACGGTTCAGCACCCACGTCAATCAGAGTGTCGTTGAACCAGTGTTTGCACGCCGGACCGAAGTTGCATCACGATGTGAGTGATATTTTGACCAACTGCCGTCGACATGCTGTCGTTTTTGTGACCGACATTCGCATGATAGAAAGAAAGAAAGAAAAAGAAAGAAAGATTTTTTTTTTATTTTGCACAAACAAAACGCACCTTACAACTAAATACCATAAAAACCAAACAAAATACTGGAAAAAAAAATAATAATATCATCAAAAATCTCCTATCCTAACATGCAAAACTATAAACAGAGTTAATTTGATGTCAGAGCCAGAGCCATAGACCATATACGATGGAAGTAATAAGTACTACGTACAACGTAGTGCTTACTACCTCCATGCCATAGGCATTAGACTGCACACATTATTTGACAATTCGATCCAGGTATAGTATATTATCTATGATTCGATCCGTCTGTCATCCGTAATGCGCTCGCGACACTGGCTCATGTCAACAAACCAAACAACAACTTAAAAATACAAAAAGATAATTGCAGAAAGAAGTACATAATTAAGTGTGTTACAAAACAAATAACAGTTTAACTGTGCGTCGCATCTGTGCAAGAAAAGGTTGTTGCTCAGCAAAATGCTGTGACTTCAGACGAACCTATTGTCAACAGCGCTGATTTTCAGCAACCACCTCTCGGATGACGTAATAAATAAATAAAAAAAATAAAATGATTTTTATTTCGGACCAGATAATTCATAGAGTGTTAGTAACATCAAAAAGAAAAACTACTTATTATCTAGTGTTAGTACCCACCACCCTCTGTATACATTTCTTTATAATTGGAGAGCCGAAACTCTCCGATACAGTTCTTAGGATGCTGTTGGGACTGTCTTTCACTCTCCGCAGAAATGACGCTGTTTTTTTGCGCATCATCGCGTGAAATCCGTCGGTACGAGCAAGCGCAAACATTTCCGACGCGCTGCAGTAGCGAGGAAGTCTCAACAACATCCTGAAGCCATTGTTGTATTGGACGCGCAGGACATCCAGCGACTTGTTAGTGTAATTGACCCATAGACTACCCGTGTACAGACTCTGGCAGTACGCCTTGAAAAGAGTTATTTTAACTAGGTCCGTACACCGAGCAAATCTACGAGCCAACATATTACACCGGACAGCAAGTGCCCTGCGCTCCCTTTTTATATCTACATGGTCCTTAAGATCGACAGATAGAAAGTGGCCTAGGTATTTAAAGGTGGATACCCTTTTAATTACCGACCCGTTTAGAAGTAGTTCGGGTCCCACTTCACGGCATTTGCCACCGACCTCAAAGACCATGTACTCACACTTCTTTACATTATACACTAATCCATGTGTGGCAGCATAGGCTTCACAAGTCTTAAGCAACTCCATGATTGACCCCGCTGACGGACCCAGTAGCACCATGTCGTCAGCATAGCTGATGTTGTTAATGCTAACGCCATCAACACTACATCCGACAAGCATACTGCTGAGTCCCTCTATAAGGTCATTGACATAGAGGTTGAAAAGCCTGGGCGAAGTAAGTCCCCCCTGTCTCACACCGCACTCCAACCTATACGGTTCAGAGAGTACACCATCCCATTTTACATGATTGGTTTGATTACTGTACCAATGCCAAAGTAGTCCACATATTTCCGCCGGTATACCTCTACTTACCATCTTCTCCCAGAGCACATCATACGAGACAAGATCGAAGGCTCTGGAAAGATCAAGGAAACAGGCGTACACCGGCGTCCCACGATCTTTATAGTATTGAACGGTATGCTTGAGTCCCAGAATAGCGCTTTCAGTTGAAAGTCCAGGACGAAACCCGAACTGCGCATCATGAAGATTGATATACTTATTTAAAGAAGCATCAAGCAAACCGTCCAACACCTTTGCTATTATTGTCGCAAGGGAAATGGGACGGTAGTTACCCTTCTCTGAGATATCACCCGTCTTGTTCTTCACAATGGGAGTCACGATGGTCTTCATCAGATCCGCAGGTAAGTGCGTATGACTGACACACATTGTGAAAAACATAGACAGGACTCGCGGCAGACGTACACCCGCATGTTTCAAATGCTCAATACTGAGGCCATCATGTCCCGGAGATTTGCCTCGACTCATACCGTCTATGATTGCCCTCACTTGATTAAATGAGAAACGCATCAGAGGTTTATCTCCGTGACTGCCGGGCCTAGAAGTTTCCCTCACGATTGAGGGACCGAGAGGCGAACGAACTTGAAAGTGCTCTTTGAACATTTCCGCAATTTCTCGGGGATCACTCATCCCTCCCACACTGGCAGATAGATCCGGCCTACCGTCTAGCTTGCCGGTGGATTTCCAGAAATCCCCGAACTTTTTAGTAGCCCGCTGTTCGGCTAGCCTATCCATGATAATTTGCTCAGCATTGTTTTGACAGAATTTCAGCCGGCTCTTAAAAACTTTTCGCTTCTCCCGCATATCATCATAGACAGGACCCGAAGAGGGACGCTTGTTAAGCACCCAGGCCTGAAAACTAGACCTGGCCTCTCGATGAGCATCCCCTACATGCTCATTAACGCGCCTACCCCGTCTCGGTCCCCCTTCGCGCCTATCTCTAGACTGCCTAGCCGCCACACATAGAATTTCTACAATTTGTCCGTACAAATTATCCAGAACAACCCTATGCTCATCCAAGTTGCAAGGTCCACTCCCGCAACTCTCAAACTGATGAGGGAAATCAACGTCGCGCAGCTTACTGTTACAGATATTATGATAGTTGATTGCTTCTGTCTTAGTTCTTTCACCCCATATAATAGAATTGCGGCAGCGGTTCCGATTCAACAGTTTAGGACGCACAACTTCTAAATTACACTCTACCCACATAGGTAGATGAACCGACATGTAAATATCCTCGGATACCTCCACATTCACAATTGTATTCCAAGCTGCTACAGATACTAAACAGTGATCCAACCACCTCTTACTTCCATGAACATCACTTATAAAAGTGTATGTATCGCTATTTATACCCCGTTTTTGTACATCGGCACAAATCCAGGATTGATCAGTACAAAAATTAATTAGCTCTCTATAGAATAACTCGTGAGGGTGAGCATTAAAATCACCTAGTATAAAAACATTTTCTATACCACAGCTTGCTACGGTAGAACTTACCTATCTCACTCAACACATCTGTAAAAATAGGTAAGTTGTCCGGACAATTTGTAGGCATATACACAGAGAAAACAAGAATAGCACGACCCCTAGACGTGGCCGTGATAGCCACCAAGCGAGAACTGCTACAGGGTACAACAGATACCGACTCAAAGATGCCCCTCCTCCAGAGAATGGCTACCCCACCATGAGGTCTTCCCTTCAAGAGGCCTTGAGATGTGTCTACAGCCGATTTTCCGGTATATTCAAAATCAGGACTTATTGTTCCTAGCATCGGAATGTCATGGGGAAGCAGCCAGGTTTCCTGCAGTGCCACTAAGTCAGACCCTTCACATAAATCCCTAATATTATCTACGGATCGTTTGGCAGACTTACAGTTAAAGCTAATACATTTTAGACACCTACTCATAACTTTTATACCCATGAACAACATAATTAATTTACTTTAACTTTAGATTCCTGTGATTTCGTTCGATACATGAAATGCACAAAACGTCTAAAAACAATGCCACTTGCCCATAATTCATCATTTAGGAACAACTCAACTTTATGCTTGGAAACATACAGTTTAAAAGCATTGTACTTCTTAAATGACTTCATGTTTATCTTTTTTAGCGTTACAATCTCATTTGTTTTGTCTTTTATGTAGTTTATAATATCATCTTCACTTGCTTCTATACTGACATTGGAAATGAGCAACGGCACTTTGATATCCGCGGCCCGAAATTTACCCTCTGGCGCAGTTGAAGCCCTTCCCTTTTGACTAGTTATCCTATTTTGTTTATAGCGTTTATTTTGCACTACCTTCCATTCCGTATTCACATTGTCCATACCACCTACCACTTGATCACTACTCACTAGTACATCACGCAATCTCGCACACTGTACCACCGCCGGCGCCGGCGCAGTCGCATCCGGCCCAAGCGAAGACTTTACCTCACTCGATACCGACGCGTATGTTGCCGCTGCGAGAACATTCACTCGACGATCCTTCGTAGGGGACAACTCATCACAGGTAGCCAGCGTCGAAGCCAGCTCTTTGTCTTTGTCACGTATCGGCGTAATTTTGCTCGACGAACATTCGATCTCACTTGCACTCTCCACAGATAGCACCCCGTCTCGCTCACCCACGTGACTCCTATTTTCTGTTGCACCATGTTGTTCTTGAGAAAAGGAGATGCAGCTATTATCGCGCCGATCAGGTGTTCGGCCTCTTAACTTTGAATCAGCTGTTACTTGTGAATATGTTATGGGCATATATTGTAAACCGATTGGGCCACTATCTAGATCAATACTGTTTTGTAGACATGCTCCTCTCCTTCTGTTTACATTCACATTTCTTTCTATCGTACAATTGTCAGTTAACGAAGCGTACTTCATATTTTCTACTTCTACCTTAAAGCGATCGAATTGTTCCGTCGTAACAACTTTTTCTTCTAAAACACTTACCTTGTTTTGCAGTTTCACTAAGTCTTTTAGTAATCGGGTGACATTCAAGGATACAGGAGGGAGCTTATGCAGTTCCTTCGCCACAAATATCGGAAAGAGTTCGGGATTTGACCCTTTTAGCAAAGAAATCATGTCATCTTAGTCCCGCGACATTTTCTTTTTGCCATCCTTTCTCCGAACAGGCATTTTCTTACCGCTAGGTATTGACTCATACAGCAGAGTCTTGGCTTTCACTATCTCTTCCGCGGAGAAAGAGGAAGTACACAATTGATGCACACTATCTTCATCCATAACGTCTAAAACATGTTGTAGGAACGCTAATAGCTCGTTAATAACAACATTACAACTATTACACTTGACAGTATTGAGAGGCATAGTTCACAACGTTGATAAAACACCGAAAGTTGCAGTTGATAGTTATTGCACTGCAGCACTTTAGATGTCATTTCCGTCAACACAGGTCAACGCCCTCCGCGCGTACGAATACAAACAACCGACCGCGATCGCGATCAGCTGATGACTGACGTAATGACGTCCCAGCGTGTGAGACAATTTGTCGGGTAAGTGTAATTTTTTTCACATGATCTTTAAGTGATAAACTAGGTGAGAAACATAGAAAAATATGGATAAATATTGTGTATAGTGTGGTGTGATTTTCTATTAGGTACATAAATATCTTTGATTACTTAGTATTATTGCATTTTTAGCTTTCCCCATGGGCGTCGATGGCGGCCATTTGCACAACAGCATGGCGCTGGCAGACGATAACCATGCTTCTTGAACACAACCACTCAAGGAACTGAAAAGCATGACAAATTGGGCTTAAGCAGGGAGGATCCAATGCCACTCGCACCGACGGACAGCCATATCCATTGCCCAGAGGCCATTACCTTTGAGGTGAGTATAGAAAAAGAAATAGTAATAATAATATCTTAAGCTAAGTTGTCTGTTGTATCTGCAAGAAGTATTTCTTTAATATATTTAAAAAGTGCTTCTTTGTTCTAAGGTCTCTTACTGGTGGAGGAAGGTTATTCCAACAGTGGGTGGCAGCATACCGGAAACTCCCCCTGAAAGCTGCGGTCTTATGTGCCACTGTACAAAGGGATTTGGTAGTTAAACGTGGTAAATATTTGCTCTGACTCCAACTTAACTTCTCAAACAGATAGTGAGGTTTTTGTGTAGTGACTATTCCAAAAAGCAGACCAGCCATATGTAACCTTCTCCTAGCAGCCATTTTAAATATATTATTTTCGTTTATAAATGGTGTTATATGACTTCTAGGAGGTATCTTTACACAGAACCGTGTACAAGCATTCTGTATGCGTTGAATCAGATTCTCTGTTCTTGCTAACAGGCATGGGCCATACACAGTATCACAATAATTAAGTCTAGATAAAATTAGGCTATCCACCAACTGTTTGCGTAAATCAACAGTCAGGTAGTCTCTAATTGAGTAAAGGAGTTTTAGTCTATAAAAACAACTCCTCATGCAATTACTGATATGCTTTTCAAAGCGCAGTTCCGGATCCATGGTTAACCCAAGGTTGCATGCCACCTCTACCATATCTATCCTTTCTCCTCTGATTAAAACCTCTGGCTTGGCTGACAGTATAGTGCCTATCATTTTCCTACTGCCCAAAACCATAAATTTAGATTTTACTGGGTTTAACACTAGTGAGTTATCATCAGACCACAGCACTACTCTCTCAAGATCGTCATTAATCTTTCTCATAGCTTCCAATGTATCAGCTGGTTTAAAAGTTTTATACAATTGTATATCATTTGCGTACATATGATACATGCAATACTGGAAAGAGTTAACAATGTCGGCACTGTATAGAATATATAAAATGGGCCCCAAAATAGATCCCTGAGGCACACCACGTGGCACCTGGCGAAGGGGGGATGAAAGTCTTGATCCATCCTCCTTCTGGATTTCAACAAGCTGTGATCTATTTTGCAAGTAGCTAGCGAACCACTCTATTGTTTTCGGTGTAAACCCATAATATGCAAGCTTTGAAAGAAATCAAGAAGTACAAGGATTGTTCCCTCCCCCCTGTCCCGTGCCTCTAGGATATTCTCCACTACATCAGAGAGAGCTGTGGCAGTCCCACGTCCCCTCCTAAAGCCAGACTGAAGGTCCGGTAGCATATTGTTCCCTTCCAAATATTGCAGCATTTGGTTATTGACCACCCTCTCTAATATGTATCTTTGATAGACAGGGCAAAATGCTAACCGGACGGAAATCTTTGAAGGTACTCGGGTTGCTAACTTTAGGCAGAGGACGCACAATAGCACACTTCCATAAGTCAGGGTAGGTGTGTGTCTCAATAGACTTATTTACCAATTTGGTGATAGCATGAAGGGTGGTTGGCAGAGTCAGCATTACTATATCCAGGCTTATTCCATCAATCCCCTTTGCATTCGACCCCAAGGTGTTTATAACCCTTAGTATTTCTTCCTCACTGACGCTTCGCAACTCAAATTGTGTTTCACCAAACCTGTTGCTACTAAAATATGCAAGCTGCGATGTGGGTGTTGCACACTGTCCTGGTACTTTCAAAAATACCTTTTTTTTTTTAACGAGTGGAAATGACATTACGCACCATACCCGCCGCTAGCTAGGCGACGGACGTGTGTGGGACTCGCCCGGCCGGAGCCGGGAATACCCACTAAAACCACTCGGTTACCGTCGGGCCCTGTGTTGAGAGTGTCACGGGGCCGGCCCGAAGGCCTAGACTCCGTGTCACTCTCAGGGCTTACCGGCCTTGTTAAGGCCGGTTTCCGCGCCAAAGGGGGATTACCCGGTAACGGAGTAATCCCCAGACGTGGTGACCGTTGTGCAATGCGCGTGCGGGAGCTACCCACACGCACTGGTCACACCCTGGGGCTAAAGAAGACGGGGGTTCGTCCCCCGCCTTCTTCGCCCCACCCGTCTAAGCCGGAGGGGAGCGGCAAGTACGTCCTCTTCCCGCTCCCTCTCCGCAGCCTCCTTCTGCAAGAGGACGGTCTCGCAGAAGGAGGCGGCAGCCTCCCATGCACTCTCGCTTTCAACCATGGCTCGCACCATGGTTGCCAGGGAGAGGCGTCCGCCTCCGAGCGCCGCAACGAGGTCGCGGCGCTCGTTTCGCCAGGCCGGGCACTCCACGAGGGTGTGCTCGGCCGTGTCGTCGGGGGAGTCGCAGTGGTGACACTGCGGTGACTCCTCCCGACGGGCAACCCTGTGCAGGTAGTGACCGAAGCAGCCATGTCCGGTCAGTACCTGCACCAGGCGGAAGGTAAGGCTGCCATGCCGGCGCCCAACCCATCCCTCCAACATCGGACGAATCGCTCCAATCGTCCGGTGGCCGGCAGCTGGGGAGCGGAGCGCCTCCCTCCACCGGCTCAGGGCCTGCCCCTGAGCCGCTATTCGGACCCGCCTTACTTCCTCGAAGGCGGGTCGTTCCCCCCGTTCCCGGGCCGCGACACGGTGTCGATGCACCTGGGACAGAACCAGGGCATCGACCCCCCACGGGGGCGTGCCCGCGAGCACGCAGGCCGCCCCATGACTGACCGTGCGGTATGCCCGCACGGTCCGTGTCGCGATGACCCTCTGCGGCCTCCGCAGCAGGGCCACTGTGCGCCGGGAAAGGCACTCCGCCCACACCGGGGCTCCGTAGAGTGCCATCGACCGTACCACTCCCTGGTACAGCCGACGGCACGCCGAATTCGGCCCCCCCAGATTGGGGAGGAGCCGTCCGAGTGCGGCTGCAAATGAGCACAGCCGCGGAGCGAGGAGCTTAAAATGCTCCTCGAAATTCCAGCGGGGATCCAGGATCAGGCCGCGGTACATGATGTGCACCTCGACGGGAACCTGGACCCCCTCCACTCGGATACGGAGCCCCGGTGGGGTTCTGCGTCGCGGGGCGTGGAAGGTCATGGGCCTCGTCTTCTCGAGGGCCACTTCCAGCCCCAGGAGGCGGATGCGCCGGACGACCAAGGAGGTGCCGACCGACGCGAGGTGGACCGCCTCCTCCCACTCACGCGCCCTGGCCGCGACTAGAGTCTCGTCTGTGAAACAGACGACTTCCATCCGCGGCAAGAGCGCGCCACGCAGAACCCAGTTGTACCCCAGGTTCCAGAGCAGGGGACCGAGCACTGATCCCTGGGGTACTCCTACATTTACGGTCCACGACTGGACGCGACCCTCTGCGTCCTCGTACAGAACCTTCCTCTCACGGAGGTAGTCCCGCACGAGGGCGCAGAGGTAGAGGGGCACTTCAGGAAACTTCAGTGCCGCCTCTATGCATTCGTGGGGGAGGGTGTTGAACGCGTTCGCGATGTCTAACGACACCGCGACGACACCCTCACCCCTCGCTGTGGCCGCCTCAGTCCACCTCTTGAGGCGAGCCACCGCGTCCATCGTGGACCGGCCGGTCTGAAAGCCGTACTGGCAGTCCGCCAACTGCGGCCCACGGCTTTCTAAGTGCTCCTGGATGCGAGAGGCGATGATCCTCTCAAAGCATTTTCCGCTTTCATCCAGGAGCACGACCGGCCTGTAGCCCGACGGTGAGTCGGGGGGACGTCCGTCCTTGCGAAGGAGGCAGAGCCTGCCCACTCTCCACCTCCTGGGGAAGCGGCCCGTCGCGATGCATGTATCCATGACCGCGCGGAACCGGTCCCCCAGGGGCTCTATGGCTAGTGCCATCACCTTCGCAGGGACGCCGTCCGGGCCCGGAGCCTTGTTCTTGGCTCTGAGCCTCTCCCGAACGGAGTCCAGCTCACCGTCGGATACGGGAGGCCCTTCGGTCCACACCTCCAGAGTGGATGAGCTGGAGGCGGGCATCCTGGGGGGCGTGAAGGGTCCCGGGTTCGGAAACAGAGTTTCCAGGACCCTTCTTAGTAGGCCCGGCTCCATACAGGATGTGGGGGGTGCCGCTCCCTGCAGCTTCCCCCTCACCATCCTGTACGGCCTTCCCCAGGGGTCGCTGTCGAGGAGTGCGAGGAACTCCTCAGCGGCAGCGACCTTTGCCCTGCATATGGTGGTACGCAGGGCTCGATGGGCCTCCCTGTATGCCCGACGAAGACCGTCCTCTTCGCCGGGCCCCCTTACGGCGCGCCTCCTGCACCTCTGGTAGACACGCCGTGCAGCCATACTGGCGGCACGCAGGTGAGCGAGTTCCTGCGTCCACCAGTATGTCTGCTTTTTCCGGCGGTATCCCTGGGCCCTCGGCATGGCGGCGCTGCAGACCACTTCCAGGTCCTCAGCGAGGAGGTCCGCCATGCCGTCCGCGTCTCCAATGAGGTGGGCTGGTGGTTCGGCCCACGCTCGGAACGTCGCCGCCTCCTCGGCAACGTCCCTCCGGAGGTGTGCAAGCGCCCACCTCGGAAATGAGGAGGCGCCTGCCGCGGGGCCCAGGTGGAGAGGGGCCGCAGGGCCCGCAGTGGAGATCTCGAAGCGGACGTACCTATGGTCCGAGATCTCCACCGCCGTCTCTACCCGCCAGTTCCGAACTCGGTCGGCTAGGGTCGAGGTGGCCAGGGTGACATCCACTATCGACTCACCCTGCCACCTCACGCACGTCGGGGTGTTGCCCCGGTTGAGGACCTGCAGACCCAAGCAATGGGCCCAATCCACCAGGTCCTCACCGAAAGCGTTGGTGACGGGAGACCCCCACGCGCCATGCTTGGCGTTGAAGTCTCCCGCCACCAACACGGGGCGTGGAGCCGCCCTCCGGACCGTCCCCTCGACGGCCGCCAGGAAGCGCTCGAATTCGGCCCGGCTGCGATTGGGGGAGAAGTAGGTCGAAATGACCACTACTCCCCCCACTGCGCCGCCACAAACCCCAGACCCCTCTCCCTGAAAACGAGAGGGGGGGCAGTGCTCGCGGCGTGTCTTGCGATCGCAGCCAGGCCATCTGACGACCCTAGCCAATTGGCCGAGTTCGGAACGTAATATGGCTCTGCCACCACCGCCAGGTCTGCTCCCCACTCCGCCATGTCCTGACACAACAGGTCCTGTGACGCGGCGGAGTGGTTAACATTCACCTGTAGAATGACACCGATGGGCCTACTGGGCATTAGCGGTGTCCATCGGTGTCCCTTCTGCTGCGGTGGTCGCAGAGCCAGCCGCTGGTGGTCCCACTGGTGGTCCCACTGCGGGGCGGCCCCGAACCGGAGGGGCATTGCATGCGGCGCCGGCCATTCTGTGGCCGCTGGGCAAGCCCCTGTCTGCGCATAGTGCGCATTTTACAGGGGCCTTACAGCCCACAGCCAAATGACCCTCCTGGCCGCACCGGAAGCAAAGCCGACTCCGGTCCTTGGCGGAGGGGCAGAGCGCCACAGTGTGCCCCCTCGCTAGGCACCTGCGGCAGCGCATGGGGCGCTGCTCCAAAAGGTGGATGGTGGCCACACTCCAGCCCACCACCACCTTGCCCCGCTCCGCCAGCCCCTTCGCGGCCTCGCGGCGGCACGAGACCCGGGCCGAGCCCGTGCCCCGCGCCCCCAGGGCCATGGTGCCCACCCGAAATTGGTCGGGAGGGCACTTGGCCGCCTCGGCCAGGGCCCCCTGCACCTCTTCAGGCGTCAGGGACTCCTCAAGACCCGCCACGCGAATCTCGGCCATTTTAGTGGGCCGGGTAATGTCGGCCACCTCCCCGACCACCTCAGCCAATTTCTTGGCCAAGGCGTCGGCCTGGGAGGGGGAGGTCTCTTTTGGGAGCTCCATAAGGCAAGCTCCCGTCATGGACCTCCTCACTTTACCCGGCCCAACCCCAATCTCCGCGAGGCTGATGGCCGCCCGCGCCTTCCGGAGGACGTCCACGTACGTGGCGCCCTCCCTTACGGCCTCGGGCTTAAGGGCCATCAGCACGGCGGGCCTCTTCGGCGCCCTAGGTGCCTTCTTGGCTGCCTTTTTCGGGGCCGCCGTTTTGGGCCCCTTAGGCTTCTGGGCCGGAGCGGGAGCCGAGGCAGTGGTGGCCTTCTTCTTCCCTTTCCGGACCACCGTCGCCCACGACTCCCCCTCCAGCACCAGAGGCTGCACCTCTTTCGAGCCTCCGGCGACTTGCTCTCGCGCCCGCTTTGCTCAGGGGCTGGGGCCTCTGCCCCTCCGCGTCCGCTCGGACCCTTCGCCTGACTGACTGGCCTGACTGGCCTGGCGGCCTTGGGCATGTTAGCCGGCGGCATGAGTGTCGCCGGCTGAGCACTCGGTCGCCTATCGGCCGCCAGGGCGGGGCGATGCGACTTGGCCGGCAGGAGCCAACCATCCTTTTCGAGGCCCTCCAGCCGCGCTGTGATGACTCCACCCATGTGGTTCATCAGCTCGCGCTGAAGGACCTCCATGCCCCGGGCAAAGTCGTCCCGGGTTATGCCGCTCGCTGCCGCCGCCATCCTGTCCGGAACCGGCTCTGGAGCCGGTTTCTGTGGCTGCTTCTTTTTGCTGCGAGGGCTCCCCCTTTCGGAGTAAGCCCTTCGCAGAGCAGCCACCTCCTGCCTCAAAGCTGCAAGCTGACCCTGCAGGCGCTTGTTGTCAGCCTGCAGCTTGCGAACCTCCTCGCTCTCCTTCCGGGAGGCCAGGGATCTGACTGCGTCAAGCATTTTGTTCGACGCCTCCCTGATCTCCCGGATGCAGGTTCCTTTGAGGTTCTTGGACTTCTTGATCACCCGCTCGATGACCGCCGCCCCCTCCTCAGCCTTCGATTGAAGGTCATGGGGCGCGGCCATCGGGTGATCTTTGCTGCCGCCGCTACGGGCAGATTCCACGTCGGAGTCCGCCAGTGTGCTCTCCGAATCGGATGGCCCGTCCTTTAGGAATCGCCTGGCCTGGGCGAGCCCCACCGAATGGTGGGACCTGCCCCTGCCAGCTCCCGTCTTAAGGATCTTGGAGGCCGGTCTCTCTGGTGTTCCGGATCCAGCCTCCTCACCCACAGACCCGCTCTCTGCCCAGTGCTTCCGTGAGGCCTTCCTACTTCCCCCCACGGAACCACTTTGGGCAGACGGTGTGTCGCGAGCCCCCTCGCTTGATACCACCGTTACCACCGACAATCGTCCGGTGGCACCGGCGGCATCAAGCTCCATCAATTGCCTAACAGTGTCGTTAGCGCTCGTTTTGCCGTCCGTGTTGCTAGTCGGACTCGACTAGCAACACGGACTTTTAGCTTGAAGTTTTAGCTTGCCTAAGGTCAGTTGAGTTTACATCAGTCCGATTTTTTTTTTGTGTGTTGTTTTTTTTAAAGTCTCCATATCAAGTCCCACGAGAATTAGTGGTTTTAAATGTCAACGCAAGGGCAGAGCGTCGTACCCCAGGTAAGCCTACATACTGTGGAGGGCGGCAGGTATCCACAGTGGGGAGCTCTTACGACTGGACATCCCCCAGCCATTCATCCTCTCGCCGAGCCCCCAAAACTTAGGATTAGATCGCACTTTCGACGGTTATTAGTCCGTCAGGTTCGCGATAACCTTAAACGGGATATGCCGCCCATGGTTCGGCCGTTTTATAGAGGTGTCCCCTCGCGGCCCGGACAAATGCCCCGACAGCCCCCGGTCCCCGAAGGGATTACGGTATGCCCCCAGCATGCGACCACTTATCATACTCTGCAAACAGAGTGGGAAGTGGCCGCATGCTGATCCCCATAGGCCAGGTTCCCATCAACGACCATCAAAGATGATCGGTGATTGAAACCTGACCCTTCCCCGTGTGAAGATTAGCCGCCAGGCCCAAGAGTCCACCAGAACGCGGTGGGCAGTTGGGGCTGGCGTTGCCCAGGGTGCGCCACGTGGAGGCTCTTCGACTGCACCCCACTTTCAAAAATACCTTGTTGATCTCGTCTGGATCATCAAACTGTATGGGAAGCATAGTTTCACCATGTTCAGCAAAAACATCCTTCTTGAGACTGTTCCAAAGCATTTTGGGGTTTCTCAGGTGGCAATTAATGTGCCCGTCAAAGTATGCCTTCTTTTCCTGAGTCAATGCTGCACTAGCTTGTTTTTTTAAGTCCAAATAGTATCTCTTTGCTGTATCTAGCTTGTTCTTATGATAGTTTCTTTTTGCCTCATCTCTCAACCTAATCATTAATTTTATGTTTTCTGTAATCCATGGTGTGGGCCGGTCTCTAAAAATCTTACTTTTTATTGGGACATGTAAGTCAAACAGCTGAGTCATACAAACATTAAAATGCTGAGTCATGCTATTAACATTATGAACATACATACATTATTAACATTATTATGATGTTTCGGCAGACTGTGATTCACCCGAAAGACAGGAGATACCAGCTTATACTTTGGCGAGAGGATCCCAGGGATCCAATGCTGGTCTACGAGCTGAACACCAACACTTATGGACTACGATCGAGTCCATTTGTGGCGATCCGTTTGCTGTAGGAGCTCGCAGAGCGCGAACGGCTGCGCTACCCCCGCGCGTCTGTCCTCATTAAGGAGGATCTGTACGTCGATGACGTTTGTACAGGCGCCTCGAGTGTACGAGAGGCCCTGGTCTTGCGAGATGAGCTGATCGCTCTCCTAGGAGCTGGTAGCTACGAGTTGAGGAAATGGATGTCCAACTCGCCCGAACTCTTGGCAGATTTACCCAAGGACCACCAGCAGGAGCCTCATCTCTTTGAAAACCCTGATACTCCAGACATGCTGTCTGTTTTGGGAGTACAGTACAAACCAGCCCAAGATTTGTTTACCTATAGATTGGAGCTTCCGAGCCCAAAGGTCTGGTCTAAACGCACAGTGCTGTCCACTGTAGCTCGCACCTTTGATCCGAATGGTTGGCTTAGTCCTGTAGTGTTCGTAATGAAGTGTTTCCTACAGGAACTATGGGCAGCGGAAGTGACCTGGGATAAGCCCCTCTCCGGCAACTTGCTCCGAGACTGGGTGCAGTTTGTCTCATCCCTCCCGGAAGTCAACCGTGTTTGCATCCCTAGGCACATATTGCCTGAGGGACGGTTTTCCGCTAGCCTACACGGCTTTTGTGACGCGTCCGTAAGCGGATACGCGGCAGCCGTGTACATTCGAACGGTGGACGCACGAGGTGTTGTCGCCGTTCATCTGGTTACGGCTAAGAGTAAGGTTGCCCCACTTCGGACCCGATGGACCATACCGAAGTTGGAGTTGTCTGGCGCCACTCTATTAGCCCGATTGCTTAACCACGTCGTCGACACCTTGGGAGCTAGTGTCGACTTTAGGTCGATCTTTGCATGGTCTGACAGCCAAGTCGTCCTTTGTTGGCTGAAAAGTTCAGTCCATACCCTCGAGGTATTCGTGGCCAACCGGGTGTCTCAAATTCAGACATCGAAAGCCCAGTTGATTTGGCGCCACGTGCCTGGCAATTTGAACCCCGCAGACTGCGCTTCCCGCGGCTGCGAGGCGCCCGAACTTGTGAATCACCAGCTGTGGTGGGGTCCACCATGGTTGTTACGGCCGGAGGGTTCTTGGCCCCATACCCCCGCAGTGGTCAGGGCATCTACGCCAGGGGTGCATGTTCACGCCACCGAGACCGTAGCGGCTCCAGATCCGGAGTTTTTGCTTGAGCGCTACAGCTCTTTGGATAAATTGCTCGGCGTCACCGCCTGGATACGGCGTTTCATCCACAACTGTCGTAACCCTCGAGACAAGATTGAGTCTCCGGTCCCCTCACTGCAAGAGCGCAATGACGCTCTGCTATATTGGGTGCGGATAGCTCAAGAGAGTGAATTTGCATCGGAGTTGAAAACCCTCCGCCAACGCACATCCAATCTGAAGGGACCCTTAGGGCGCTTGAATCCTTTCTTGGATGATCAGGGTTTGATGCGTGTCGGAGGTCGGTTTAGAAATGCTAAGCTCCCCTATGGGGCTCGTCATCCATTGTTGCTCCCCAAGAACGGCCCCTTAGTGAAGTTGTGGAGGTTTAGTAAGGTACGTTACCGGATTCTTAATTCTTCCTCCAACGAAGCAGCATCCAAGGTGGCAAGCAGGAGAAGCGACAGCAAGCGATAGTGAAGCGAAGCAGAAGAGGTGAAATGGTGAAGATTAAGGTTGATAGAATGAGGTAGGTAGTAGTTGTAGAAGTAGCAATTAGACTTATGTTTATTTAGCAACACTATTTATTATGAAGCACTATTCTAACAGAGTTCTTAGTTCCTACACAGTTTATTAAGTTTACCAAAGTCACAACACGAACACTCAAGAAAACAGTTTGTAGTAAGCTAATATGGTAGCGAGGTAGTCGGCGGAAAACACGAACGCGAGCGGCACGGACAGTGCGTATCGAAGGTATTCATCGACTGACTGGGCGCCGCGTTAGGTGATCGCGCGGAGCCAGCGCGCACGCAGGCATTGCGTCACAGCGATGAGGCACGATGCTACTGCCATAAGCGGAGCGGATGAAAGTGGCGGGCAACGGTGGAAAAGATATCCGCCACATCACTCCCCCGGCCAGACCGTAACTACGGTCGATAAAAGTCCGGTAGTCTGACTCTTCTGCCGCTCCGAGTTCTTTTTTCTTCTCCGCGCTCTTCTGTCGCAATTGAAGTTTTCGTCGTAGAATTAATGGGAACTTCTCTAGACAGGTAAGCTGGTTTCAGCCTGTCTACAGAGACATTAGTAATTTTGCCTCGAACTTCAATTTTGAAAAATTTTGGTTGTCTTCTTAAAACCTTGAAGGGGCCTGCATAAGGTGGTTCGAGTGCACCACGCACATGATCTTGACGGAGGAAGACATGAGAAGTATTGTTAAGGTCACGTGGTATATAAAATGGCACTTGGGCGTGCCACGAAGTAGGTTTTGGGGACAATTTTGCCATGTGTGACCGGAGACGTGTCACGTACTCGGTTATGTCCGCTGTGGTGTAGTCATCTACTGGAGCAATAAACTGGCCAGGCAACAGGAGAGGCTCGCCATACACGAGCTCGGCTGGGCTCGTCTCCAGATCTTCTTTCCACGAATTTCGAATGCCCAGGAGTACCAAGGGAAGTGATTCTGTCCATTTTGACGAGTCGTGGCACATTATAGCTGCCTTCAGCTGACGGTGGAGGCGTTCGACGATGCCGTTCGCGCATGGATGGTATGAAGTTGTGCGGAGATGTCGCGCGCCGATCATGGTAGTGAGCGCTTTGAAAAGGTGGCTCTCGAATTGGCGACCTCTGCCGGTGGTCACTCGCGCGGGACAACCGAACCTGGCTATCCAACAAGACACGAGAGCAGCTGCGCAGGTCTCCGCTGTGATGTCTTGTAGTGGAACAGCCTCAGGCCATCGGGTGAACCTATCAATGATCGTGAGGCAGTATTTATAACCGCAAGACAAGGGTAACGGTCCTACGAGGTCGATAAGGATATGGGAGAACCTCGCAGAAGGGGTAAGGAATGAGGATGGGGGAGAACGAGTGTGACGGGTAGTTTTTCTTATTTGGCAATTTAAGCATTGCCTAGACCACTCTCTACAATCCTTACGTATCCCTGGCCATACAAATTTTTGTGCAACCAGCCGTGCAGTAGCTGAACTTCCAGGGTGATTCCAGCCATGAATCATGTCGAAAACTTGCCTTCTGAGCTTTGGTGTGATGTACGGCCGTGGCGGATGGGTAGCAGTATCGCAGAAAATCGGTAAGTCGCAATGTATCGTTGACATCTTCCTTAATTTCAGAGCCGAGCCGCGAAGGAGAAGTTCTTGCAGTTCTGGATCATTTTCCTGAGATCTTGCAAGCTCTTCGTAGTCGAGTGGTACAGCAATTTCACTCACACGTGAGAGAGTGTCAGCGACGACGTTTTCTGGCCCAGGTATGTATCTTATATCCGTCGTAAATTGCGATATAAAATCTAAATATCGGAACTGCCTAGGTGAACAATTCTGTTTGTTAGTCGTAATGGCGAAAGTCAATGGCTTGTGATCGGTATACACGGCGAAGGTTGCGGTTTCTACCATGTGGCGAAAATATTTTATAGCTTCGTATACGGCCAACAGTTCTCTATCGTACGGACTATATTTCTTTTGACTTTCCGACAGCTTGTGGGAATAGAACGCCAGAGGTAACCATACGTTGTTCTTACGCTGTTGTAGTACTGCTCCAATCGCAGCGTCTGAAGCGTCTGTAACTATTGCGAGTTCTGCCGAGTAGTCTGGGTGAGCAAGAAGTGTAGCTTCAGACAATGATGTCTTACAGTCCTCAAATGCCTTAAGCAACTCTGGAGTGAAGGTCACTGGGTGAGAACCTTTGATTTTAGGTCCCTGCAGAAGTGAGTTCAGCGGCGCCTGTAGTTTTGCAGCGTTAGGGACGAATCTGCGGTAGAAATTCAGCATCCCTAAGAACCTTCGTAGTTCCTTCACCGTCTTTGGGACAGGAAACTCCCTTACGGCTTGGACTTTCTCGTCGAGGGGTCTGGAACCAGCGGCAGACACTTCATAGCCCAAGAATTTTACGACCTCTTGGCCAAATACGCATTTCGATGTGTTGATGAGTACATCGTATTGCCTGAGACGTCCGAAAAGGTGCCGCAGATGCTCTTCATGTTGCTTTCCGTCAGAGGAAAATACGATTATGTCGTCGAGGTACCCGTAACAGAAATCCAAGCCAGATAGTAGGTACTTCATCAATGAATCGCTGGAAAGTTTGAGCTGCATTTCGAAGTCCGAATGTCATAAAAGGAAATTCAAACATTCCGAACGGTGTGGTAATAGCTGTTTTCGGTATATCATCGGGATTTACACCGATTTAGTTGTAGGCTTTCACGAGATCTACTGTAGAGAAGATTGAGCATCCTGAAAGCTGATGAGCAAAGTCCTGTATATGGCGAATCGGGTATCGGTCAGGTATAGTCCTAGCATTAAGAGCTCTATAGTCACCACAGGGTCTCCAGCTGTCATCTTTCTTCTTGACCAGGTGAAGAGCGGAAGACCAGGGACTCTCTGAGCGTCGGGCTGTACCAGCTGCCAGCATTTCCTCAAACTCCTTTTTTGCAGCTTGAGCGCGGACTGGATCGAGGCGTCGTGGCTTACATGAGACTGGCTGTCCTGGCGTGGTTCTAATATGGTGCAGCGTAGAATGTTTCGCTACACATCTCATACCTGCTGGTCTGGTAATCTCTGGGAACTCACGCAGTATTTCGTGGAACTCAGTTTCGCCCGTCACTGCTTTAACTGAAGCGATGTCGTCTGAAGATCCCAATTGCTCCAAAATTGCAGCCACATGTAGGGTAGTAGTACCGTCGACCAACCGTTGATTCCTACAATCAACCAGTAGATTATAGTGCCTCAGAAGATCTACGCCTATAATGGGTTTCGATACGTCGGCTACGGTGAAATTCCATGAAAAATCCCGTCTAAGTCCAAGATTGAGATGCAGTTGTATTGGTCCGTAAGTATGAATGATGCTACCATTTGCCGCGAATAGATCGAATTTTGATTGCGTAGAGGGCGTCTTTACGGCTGATCGTGGGAAAACGCACAAGTCTGAGCCAGTGTCCACTAGGAACTGCATTTTCGAGACACGGTCGGTGACGAAGAGACGGCCTGTAGAGGGAGGGCAGTCGTTGGCCGCTATTTCCGACCGCCCTGAGCGTTTTCCGTCAGGAATGTGCAAGGTTGCCTACACTTATTTGCTTTTGATCCGTATGTGTAGTGGTAAAAACAATGTGGGTGGTCCTGCGGCGGCTGTCGTGGCCTCGAGCGGCTACGTGAGCGGTAACGCTTGTTATAACGGGGCTTAGTATATGCACGGGCCCTATTATTCGTATTGCTACTTAGGGCAGCCACTTGCTTAGTAAGTTCGCTGACTTGCCTTGCCAGCTCGTCAAGGTTGTTGCTGGTGGAAGTGCTCGCCTCGGAGACTTGAGGCGTAGTAGGGGCAATCTCGTGCACCTTGTCCGCCAGCTCGCCCAGTTTATCTATTGAAAGATCCGTTTGTGAAGCAATGACTGTTTGTATGTTTTGTGGTAATCGACTGGTCCAAATGGTGACAAGAAAGTCCATGGGGAACGAAGGGCCAGCCAGACTCTGTAAATGGCGCAGTAATTGCGAGGGCTTCCGGTCACCGAGCTCCTCGTGCATCAAATGTTGTTTAGTGTGTTTCTCTTTTGACGCGGACAGCCTTTTGATCAGTTCAGTTTTTATTTTCGTATATTTGTCCTTCTCCGGGGGGCTAGTTATGACGTCCTTAACCTCTATGGCATACTGATGATCTAGCTGTGCGACCAGGTAACTAAATTTAGTATCCTCAGTGGTCACTCTCGAAAGGTCAAATTGGCACTCTAATTGAGCGAACCATAACGCCGGTTCTTCAGGCCAAAATGGCGGAACACGTACACCTACGCGCCATACTTCCGAATCAGTCATATTGAGAAAAAAAAATAAAAATCGCTCACCGCTTGTAGTCAGTGGGACCTCACCCTTTTTTTATATCTTGTTCGTCGAAGGTAGGTACTAAAATTCTGCTCCTTAGTTCAAAGACGTGCACTCTTTGTACTGTTTCTAGGACGTGGAAGCTGACGAAGAATACAGAAGGTGCAAAGATGGAAGTTTTCTTCTTTGTTCAAATCGGGGTCACCAGTGTGGAGGTTTAGTAAGGTACGTTACCGGATTCTTAATTCTTCCTCCAACGAAGCAGCATCCAAGGTGGCAAGCAGGAGAAGCGACAGCAAGCGATAGTGAAGCGAAGCAGAAGAGGTGAAATGGTGAAGATTAAGGTTGATAGAATGAGGTAGGTAGTAGTTGTAGAAGTAGCAATTAGACTTATGTTTATTTAGCAACACTATTTATTATGAAGCACTATTCTAACAGAGTTCTTAGTTCTTACACAGTTTATTAAGTTTACCAAAGTCACAACACGAACACTCAAGAAAACAGTTTGTAGTAAGCTAATATGGTAGCGAGGTAGTCGGCGGAAAACACGAACGCGAGCGGCACGGACAATGCGTATCGAAGGTATTCATCGACTGACTGGGCGCCGCGTTAGGTGATCGCGCGGAGCCAGCGCGCACGCAGGCATTGCGTCACAGCGATGAGGCACGGTGCTACTGCCATAAGCGGAGCGGATGAAAGTGGCGGGCAACGGTGGAAAAGATATCCGCCACAAAGTTGTTGATCACGGACCGCCATGTGAAAAATGCGCATGCCGGATGTAACGCTCTTACTGCGATCCTCCAACGTGAATTTTGGATTTTGTCTGCGCGGAGAGTGATCCGATATGTTATCTTTCGTTGTCTCCCGTGCTACCGGTTGAAGGCGGACATCGTGCAGCCCCAAATGGGGGATTTGCCTGCCGATCGAGTCACCGAATCGATGCCCTTTGCTGGAGTTGGTACGGACTTTGCGGGACCATTTACTGTTAAAGCTTCGCGTCTCCGTAACGCTAAGACCGAGAAGGCTTACTTGTGCGTTTTTGTGTGTTTAGCTACTAAAGCGGTCCACCTCGAGGTGGTTAGTGCTCTCACGACAGAGGCGTTCGTCGCTGCTCTTGGCAGATTTGTATCGCGTCGCGGACTGCCGTCGTTAATTCGATCCGACTGTGGGACCAACTTTAAGGGTACCGATCGTTATTTGAAGGAAGTTTGTGAATTTTTAGATAAGCATAATGTTGAGATCGGATCCACACTCTCCCGCAGAGGGGTACGATGGCAGTACTCACCGCCGTCCTGCCCCCACTGGGGTGGTATATTTGAAGCGACTGTAAAGGCCGCCAAAACTCACCTTCGTCGCGTTATTGGAGATACTATCCTAACTTTTGAGGAGCTCGCGACCGTATTTTGTAAGGTTGAGGCGGTCCTCAACTCGCGTCCGTTGTGCCCTTTGTCATCCGACGCGAATGATTTGGAGGCCCTCACGCCTGTCATTTTTTGATAGGGAGACCACTTAACGCCCTGCCTGAGTATCCTTATTTGGACATTAACTCCGGACGGCTCTCGCGATTTGAATTGCTTCAACAGCTTACGCAGAGTTTTTGGCGCCGTTGACATCTGGAGTATTTGCACATTTTACAACAGCGCGTTAAGTGGTCAGACAAGACGAACCCACCAGGAGTCGGAGACCTCGTTTTGTTAAAGGACCCAAACCTGCCACCCCTCCGATGGCGTCGTAGACGCATTGTTAAATTGTATCCAGGGTCAGATGGTGTTCCCAGGTTTGCCGAGGTCCTGGTGGGGGACTCTGTCTTGAAGCGCGCGATCGCCACACTCTCTCGCCTGCCCTTAGCCTTGACCGTTTGTTACTGTCCGGGGCGGGGGGATGTTTACGCTTGATCGTCTCCAGGCGTCTTTGATTGTAAGTTCGAAAATTGTTTGATAAATGGCGCGACCGAGCGTAATGTATTATAATCTGGTGACTCGGTAGTCAATGACGCGCGGCGGCGGAACACCTTGAGGGGTCTTGAGAAAATCATCGCGCGCGCGGGGTGTGTTTTAACGATTGATTTTTGGAAAATATAGTGCCGGGCCGCGGTTTGGACAGTTGTCGCGGTTTTGTTGGCCTTGTGTTTGAAATATTTACTTGGATTATAAACCGTAACAGTGCCGCCTTTAATTTGAATCTGAAACGTGGTTTCGTTGTTGATTGTTTGTCGGGCGTAGTTTGACGCTGCTAAATAACGGTTTTTTTATGTTGGTGAGCCTTGGTTGTCCTCATGGAGGAACTTTAATGTCTACTGGTATTGGACAATTAGTGTGTTGGAAGACATCGGACAGCGTTGTAAGTCGGCGCGCGCGCCGGCTCTCCGGTAATTCATCCCACGACGGAAACACACGGTGTCGTAGGTAAGTTACTTAACCTTTTGTGTGGTGTGGTCGGAGATTTGTTTGTTGTGTAAGCCGTGACTGATCGCGGTAAATGTACGTGCTGTACTGAGGCGCGTTCATCGATGACATTTTATTATTCTCAAAATCTTTTTCAGATCATGTTAAACATTTAAAACAACTATTTGAAGCAATTAAAAGCGAAGGTTTGAAACTTAAATTCTCTAAGTGCACATTTGCAGCAGACGCAGTTAAATACTTGGGACATGTAATACAGAACAATTCAGTAAGACCGCTGAAAGACAACTTATTATAAATTAAAAATTTCCCAACACCAAAAACACAAAAGAATGTGAGACAATTTTTGGGAAAAATTAACTTTTATCATAAATATGTACCAAATATTCAAATCAAATCAAATCAAATCAAAGCATTTATTTCAAATAAACCAGTTACAGGCACTTTTGAATTGTCAGAAGCTATAAAACTGCTATAAAATTGCTATAAAACTGGAACCATTGCATTGCCTTTTGAGAAAAGGACAAACTTTTAACTGGACACAAGCTTGCCAAGACTCACTTGATGAAATGAAAACAATATTGTGCTCTCAACCAATACTGACATTTTGATCCCAATCTGTCTACACATATTTACACTGATGCCAGTATCCTTGGAATCGGAGCAGTTCTAAAACAACCAAAAGAAAACAATGAAGAAAACCAGTAGCATACTTTTCTAAGAAATTAAATGAAGTACAAAAGAGGAAGAAAGCAATATATCTTGATTGCCTGGCAATTAAAGAATGTGTAAAGTATTAGCAACATTTGCTAATAGGTAGCAAATTTACTGTTTTTTTAGATCCCAAGCCACTGGAGAATATGAACATAAAATCTAGAACAGATGAAAAATTAGGAGATCACTAACATATTACTTATCACAATATGTTTCCAAATTAAATACTCTCCAGGAAGATACAACATTGAAGCTGATTGTTTAAGCAGAAACCCAGTCCTCGAAACAAATGATAATCAAGACGAACAGTTAAAAGTAGTAAACATAATAACACTTAAAGATATCTTAGAAGATCAGGTCAAAAATGAATATATACAGTGCAATAAAGACAAGTTAAGAACAAAAAAAAAAGACGTGTGGCACTCGGGGACTGCCGCGGTAAAGCTATTGCATAGCATTTTGTATCAATTTATGCAATTATAATTATTTATTTATTTTATTTATGCAGTATTTCTTTTTCTTTGATATTAATTCAAGTTACACTTTTTGAGCGTGGTGACCGATAAGAAAACAAATTTTTCTTTTATTAAATAAATAAAAATTTAATATTATTTAAAATATTTTTATTATTTTACAATACATGTGGGTTTTATTACCTTACAGTAGCTGTTGGTTATTCAGGAATATTTATCATTGAAACTATAGGTTTATGATAACTGAAATAAGAAACATAAATTTGCGACTTAATATCCTCTAAATACCTAGAAAATACCGCGTCAATGGTGGTCCCATATTTTGTTGTGGACTCTTGTGGATCATTATTCATTTTCAAATTCAATGTTTTTGATGTATTGAATGTATTTGAATTTATTACCATTTGTACCAAGTATTTTCGAGCCTTCTTCAGTGTACTCCAGTAAAGTGCGATGAATAAAATGCTCTAACTCGTCCAATTTTGGATTCGGAGAAATGTAAATTGCTACCATCACTATTTGTAGGCCATTTCTAAGTTTGCATAAGCACGCACAAATATCTCCAACAACTGAGCGCCTAACATTAACATCGCTAACGTGTACAATATTTATTTCAATATTCGGAGTCATAATATTAGTAATATCATTTTTATTTTGGTAAATAGCTACCCCACATTTTGAAACAGTATCTCGTTTGAACTGAACAATACAATTAAAATTAGGTATTTCAATTGGATTATCATGCGTCATGCAAGTTTCGGTAAGAAGTAACACATTTGTTTGTCTCGTAACTGAATCTTGTAAATCGTATTTATGACTATTTAGACTTTGGCAGTTGAAAGTCATTATTGAAATGCCATTTCTGTTACTAATGAAATCTAATACACTTTGAGCAATCGTCTGAACACTATTTAAAGACAGTCTTTTGAATTCTTGCAACAATTGAAAAAATGGCCGCGTGAGCACTTTTTACTCTATAAAATCACGCGCTTTTATTTAGTAAACAACACTATAAATAATTTAAAAGTCCAATGAAAAATTAGCGTGACATTCATCTTAGCTTTTCCGTTAAAAAAAAGCTATTTTATAAAAACACTACTAAATTAATTTGAATAAAAGTACTTAATAATTAATTATATGAAAAGTTTTAAGGTAGCCATGACAACGTCGGTGACGTCTATGACATATCTCTATAGAAGACCTATTTCAGAGAGAAAATTAATCGCAAGTTTAGCACATCGCGACTATCAGTAACATGGCAAGTGTGTAGAACTGAGTTCGCGCCCTGCAATATGCGTGCTCTTTTTGAAAATCTATAAATTGTTATCAAAAGATGTAGTCGCACGCACACAAACATACCGTGCCGAAGACTGCCGAACTGAAACGACGTTAGACGATGGGGAGCGTGAGGTTTTTTCGTTACGGAATTTCTGGATTCGGTCCCCGCGCTCAAGGCCCGCGATAGAAGCTATGCAATAGCTTAAAAATAATGTATATCACAAGAAAGTAAAGAAGGAAGAAAAAATAATTATAACAAAAAAATTTTGTATAGAATTCATGAAGAAAATACATACAGATCAGAGGAATTAGATAGATACAAAGAATGATTAGTGCCGTGTACACATCAGAAAACATGACGAAAAACATTAAAAGAATCTGTGAGAGTTGTACGAGTATAGTATGTTTACAGAACAAATCAAGAGGACAAAATAAGTACGGATTAATGTCACACTTGGGTCCAGCCACAAAATATTTCCAGATATGTTCTATTGATACTATTGGGGTTTAGGTGGTTCCAGATCAACAAAGAGATACTTACACTTGTTATCGGATCATTTCACGATGTATGCTTATATTCTGACATCAAGTACTCAAAATGCCAATGATTTCATCAAACTCATCAAAAACTGTCCAGAAACAGATGACATTGATTTGGTGCTCTCAGATCTTCGCCTAGTACGGATTTGGAAGTTTTGACACCGGGTCACTTCCTCATTGGTCAGCCTCTCACGGCTCTCCCTGAGTATCCATTTGAGAATGTACTAGTGCATCCACTTTCTCGTTTTCAAATGCTGCAACAGATTGCACAAAATTTTAACAAACGGTTTTATTCGGAGTATTTACATATCTTGCAGCAACGACTGAAATGGACGGATAAAACGGCCCCTGCACGGGTGGGGATCTTGTCTTGGCCAAGGATGCAAACCTTTCCCCTCTGCGATGGCGTAGAGGCCGCATCTTGAAGCTTTACCCAGGTTCGGATGGTATACCTCGATATGCCGAGGTGGCAATCAGCGGTTCGGTAATACGCCGTGCAGTACCAACCCTGTTCTGTCTGCCGGTAGACTAGCGAGATGAAGCTGGTTCATCTTGGGGTGGGGGATTGTTTAGGATTGAAAAACTGGGGTTCAAAACCCCAAATTGCATACTCCACGTCACTATAAATTGACAATTAGTTTTTTAAACTAAATCAATGTCATTGACGGATGACTCGACTTGAAAATTCGGTACGGTCGAGAGCGTGTGCGCGAAATTATTACTCGGAAAAATTCTTAGTGTGTTATTGAAATCCAGCGCACAGGGCGCTTAGTTGATTTCTAGATTATCCAGCGGAATCTCAAAACTAGATCGGAAGTTTCGCAGACAGGAAATGCACGCTAGCGGGACGCAGCGTTATTCGGTTAATTTACACACGATCCAAGTATTTAATTGTATCTATTAGTTTATTATAGAGCACGACAATACAACATAGAACTCACTAAACAACACTTAACACTGTGCCAGCAACTGGAGTAAGCAGCGACTGGTAAGTCCAATTTAATTTTAATCATAAAACCTGGTAGGTAATCGACTGTTGACATATTTCATTAAGTACAGATTTGTGGCATTGGGGCGTTGCAAGTATCATACGGTAGCTTAGAGCGGAGTATTTTTAACCATATTATAACATCCTGCTTTGGGACTCTTGTGCTTCTCTAAACAAATTATCTGCTACGTTATCAATTTAGTACCGGCTAAAGTTGCATGTAATAACACTGTGAAATGTTAAGAAGCATTCTATATTTATTTCGCTACACTTCGATTAGTTGAGATCTTTCTGTAAAAAGATGCTTAAGGATTCAGTTTCTGTTACCAGAATTTCAAAAAATACCTGCACATCTTTTTAACCGACTTTAAAAAACGGGGAAATTCTCAATTCGTCGGTATCTTTGATTTTTTTAAGTATGTTCATCGATTACTCTAAGACGCCTGGACCGATTTGCAAAATTCTTTTTTTGTGGAAGGACCTCTTCCTAAGTGGTCCGTCAGTCATTAGAATAATAAATACATTAGACAGGTCTAAACTAATATTACTTAACATTTTATCTTCTGTCTTTTTCATAATGAAATAGAAAGAAAAAGCTGCACTGAACTTAAATTTAGTTTAGTTTGTGAACAAGGGAATAATATATCTCATCATCATCATCATCATCATCATCACCCTTTTTATCGTCCCACTGCTGGGCACAGGTCTCTTCTCATACAGAGAAGGATTGAGCGTAATCACTATGCTTGCTCAATGCTGGTTGGCGATTACTGATTTAAAGTCCAGGTTTCCTCAAAATGTTTTCCTTCACCTTCAGTCATTGGTGTCCAAGATATACTTAGAAAGTACATATAACTTTAGAAAAGTTACATTGGTACTTGCCTGACCTGAAGTCAAACCCGCGCACTCATACTTGAGAGGCTGGTGTTTTAACCATTAGGCCACAACGACTTCATGACTATCTCATAAAATAACGGAATTCTTCCTTAGAGAACTTTAAAACCGGCTTGAGACGGACTCTTCTATCGAGTACGTTTGGTTCGATTAGCAAATAAATAATTATCAACCGGTTAGTATTAGGCTTCGTATTCAGCCTAATACGAAGGCTCAGAATCACACAAAGGGCAATGGAAAGAGATATGCTCGGAGTTTCCCTGTGTGATCGAATCAGAAATGAGGAGATTCGCAGAAAAACCAAAGTCACTGACATAGCTCTGCGAGTCGCTAAACTGAAGTGGCAGTGGGCAGGGCACATTGCTCGTAGAACCGATGGCCGATGGGGCAGTAAGGTTCTGGAGTGGCGGCCACGTATTGGAAGACGCAGCGTAGGGAGGCCCCCAACAAGGCGAACCGATGACCTAGTGAAGGTCGCGGGAAGCCGATGGATGCGGGCAGCACAAGACCGGTCAGTGTGGAAAGCCTTGGGGGAGGCCTTTGTCCAGCAGTGGAAATCCATAGGCTGAAGAAGAAGAAGAACCAGTTAGTTATGAGAACACTAAAAGCCACAATGACGGAGGATAACGACTTGTAAGTACTCGTATCGAGTAATCAGTGCGGAGTGACGGACACGCGAGGGGCGGCGTCGCTACCCTGTTATTAATCTGTTCGCGGGGCCGACATTATAATTACAGTCCCACCATAATTACCTCATTACTGAAACAGAATGCTGTCAAATTTGTTATTGTACTCCCAGTGCAGCACCGCCTCCACACGGATCCCAAAATGTTCGCATTTGTAATTTGTTATTAACCATAGTATTTATTGTATATGATTTGCAAAAAATACAATGGTCTTAGAGTAGTCCCAGGATCGGACAGCGTTGCATTTAATCAAGCAATTTAATTATAAAACATTGAAATGCCAGTGATGTTATGACATTTTTGTCCAGCGAAAAAAAGTATCCTCTGCAAGTTGTTAACGCTTTTCGACAAAGGCTTTCCATGTTGGGACTATTTGTTTCTAACTTGTTTAGGAGAAGATCTGCAGGAATGCACTGTCCCTGGTCCTAAAATTGTAATCAATAAATCGAACAACGATTATGGGCCACATTATGTTATTATCATCAACTAAAGTGAAATGTTCTATAAGAAATTACTATAAATTACACAAGTATGTAGTACATGAGCAACATACGATACAAGCGGCAGCGGTAGTTAGCGTCCGGAGCGTGTCAGTGATAGCATTTAATGTGGTACTTAGGTCTCTGTCATCACGCAGCGTTTCAACCCACCTGCACATCCTGCGTGGTTGCGGCTTCTGTCAGCTGGCGGGCGGTGCACGCGGCACTGCGCTCGGCTCGCTGCACGCGCTATACCGGGCCTTTACGCTCGCGGTTACCTCGCTCTACCTGCTGCAGGAATGCGTCTACGCCTACCAGGTGTTCAGCTATAGTTGATACGACATACTTGACCAACCCTCAGCGCTTTAACAACGTATTATCTATTATTTATAGGTACGGCAGGATATGGACAAGTTGGCGCGAGTCATGTTCCTGCTTTTGTGCCACATCACGTCTATTGCGAAGCAACTCGTATTCCATATAAGAGCGGAGCGGATTGATGAAATGCTCCGCGGGCTGGACGGTGGGTGCGGACTGCGGGGTGCAAGCAGGTGGGGACGTGTTCTGACAAAAGGCTCCAACCATGGGACTGCTTGCAGATCCGCTGTACAACCAGGGAGTGGAGGCACACGGACGGCTGCTACGCATGACTGCGGCGAGCGCGTCTCGATTCGTGCGCGCATACGCCGGCTGTGCCGTGGTCACCTGCACGTTGTGGATCACCTTCCCCGTCATGTACCGCTTGAAGGGGGATCCTGTCGAGTTCCCCTTGTGGATCAACGTTGATTATAATGGTCCAAGAATGTAAGCCAAACAATACATGACCAGGTATGATCGGCAGATATATAACCGTGGCTGGTTACAGGTTCACCGTGGTGCTAGCGTACTCGTACTACGTAACCACGCTGGTGGGCATCGCCAACACGACGATGGACGCGTTCATGGCCACCGTGCTCAACCAATGCAAGACCCAACTCAGAATACTGCGGTTAGTGTACAAGTGCTAATTACATACCATCTAAAATATATAAACTGTAAAAGAGCGCTCTACTGGGACACATGTTACAGAAACTCGTAACGAATGTGTAACACAGTCCCGTATCTAACAGTACTTGTAACCAGGCCCGCCGCTAGCTGTTTCATCGCCCGCGTGCAATAGCAATTATGCCACCCTACTGAATTTTGACAAAAAAAAAAAGGATAATTAATGCTTTCTCATTATGGTGGAAAAAAAAAAGAAAAACAACTTAACAAAGATTAAACATTGATTTTAATTAGGAAAGATATGTTCTCAATACTCAATACTCAATACTTTTATTGTTTTCCACATGTATTCTTAGATGGTAATACTTAAAATTAGTTCACGTGGACCCTGTCGGGCACAAACAAAATAAGTGAAGTATGTTAAACTATATACTCAAATATTTATCTACAAAAATTTAACTCTTCTTGCCTTTATATTTCTATCAACTTTTTTGTATCCACACTGTCTAAAATTTGATGTTCAATTGAAACTATAGCTAAACAACTTAGTCCTCGCTGGAGCATTATTGATTTTAAATAGTTTTTGATAATTTTTAAATATTTGAAAAGGATCTGTCACCAGACGCAACTGAAACCGGAAGTGTAAATAATATTCTTAGCACTATTGCTGTGTTCGGAAATGTTGAAATTAGTCATTGGTAAGAATATATTGTAATAGGGATTGTGGATTGTCATTTAACTAATTTTCTGCAAAATGCAACTTTAATGCAATGGTTTCATTAAACAAATCAATACTGTCAATGTCTGATTCACCACTTGAATCATCTTTAAGTTTCAGATTTAAATCTTTACAATGTTTCATTAACTCATCATTGGAGTGATTAAATAGGTTATTGCTAAGAAAGCCAAATACGTCAGTAAACGTTTTTAACTCGTCGAATCTATCCTTTAAAGAAGTTATTGTCTGATCTAGGATTCTAAAATAAAACTATTTCATTTTGGGGTCTACTAAAATTTCATCACTGTGTTCCTATTGAAATTGTGTTGTTTTTTTTCTTGGACGAATTGTATTTATTGGTGGGAAGTCTGTTTTCACGCTGAGTTGTGAGTCACTTTGGAAGCTTATAGATAACACCGTTAGAAAGTGTTCAGCTGTGCGATATTCTGTGAACTTATCAAACAGCTTATTTAACAAATTTATGCTATATTTATATTGGATTATTCATTGTGGGGCTTTGCATCATTTTGCTCAGAGCATTAATTTCGTTTAAAATATCAAATCAAATTATTACCGAACAAATAAATCTATAATTTTGAATGCTCAAAGCAAGCGAATGAGCTTTGTGAGACGTAGTACAGTCCCATTCAAACGAATGAGCAGATATTTCCAGCAAAGCATTAAATATTTTTTCGAGGTTATAACCGCAAGGGGTTACATCGTTACATCGATTCTGCTGGACCATCAAGTGCCACTTAAAGCTTTTAATTTAAAATCTGGTAAATGTTTGCAAATTATCGACCACCTTTTTGTAGACGATGAAAAGGAAACGTAAATTTCTGGAATTATATTAAAGAAATCCACAGTTTCATACGTAAAAATTAGCATTGCATCGTTCACTACCAAATTAAGACAATGAGCCGAGCATGGGACGTAAAATGCGCGGTTATTGATTTCCAAAATTCCTTTGTAGTCCATTGTGTTTTCCACGCACATTAGAACCATTATCATAACTTTGAATGTTGAGATTTAATTGTGAAAATAAATCCAAAACTAAATTTAATAGACCTTCACCTGTGGAGCTCTGACAGAACAGGTGATCTGACAGAAACCAATGAATTTTTCACATATGTCAACATTTTTGGTTTCATCATTTCAACGTTAATGATAAATGTTGCCAAACAGAAAAATCGTTCAAAGCAGACAAACTACTAACAGATTTACAAAATATTTTACAACAAAAGCAATAGACTGAATCTTTCGAAATAGAGTAAACAAGCCATTCTCTGTTAATTCTTTCTCCATTGGCAAGATTTCTATAATAATAATTGTCTGTAAATTTTCTTCCATCGTCATTTATAGGAAAGTTGCAGTTGGACGCCTGTACGGGGCCACGATTAACCAAAACATTAAAAGATCATTAGTCACATTGACAGGCCACAAACCAGGATCATCACTACAATCTAAATTGCTACACATTACTGATGACAATAAACTGCTTACAGGTTCTTCAGTAGTACCTTCTTTCATTTTACTTGACTTTCCTTCCAGAGAACATATATCTTTTTCTTCAATTACGTTCATAGCTTCTTGATTTAAGGTTGTGCTCGTTAAAGCTACCTCAATATCTTCTTGACATTCCGTTACCTTATTTTCTGGCTTGCTTAAAAATTTCATTAAAGAACTCGCAGTTTTTCTCGTTTTTGCTGTCGAAATTGCGCTGCCGAAACTTTTTTTCTTTTCTGCGGTTCCTGAAATTACTTATATATGTATATTTTAGAATTGTGAAGTGTTTTTTTAGTATTTTTTATGGTTCCGTAGTCAACAAGGTATCCTTATAGTTTTTTCATGACCGTCTGTCGGTCCGTCTGTCCGCAGCATAGCGCAGAGACTATTTATACTAGCAAGCTGTAATACGACTAAGGGAAAAAATATAATGTTGAAAAAATATTTTGTAGGGTGTCTACCCTACACGTAAAGTAGGGATGATTTTTTCTCGTCTACCCTATAGTGTGGGGTATTGTTAGATTGGACTTTTAAAAACATTAAGGGGTTCCCAATACTAGTTTTAGATTTAGTCACCCGTTTACGAAATATTAAACTTTAAAGTGCAAAATTGTTTTAAAGTGTACTTTTCGACTTCCTTAACAACGGAACCCTACATAGCGCAGGCGCGTGCGCTCCATACAAGCAGAAAAGCTCTGCATACCCTAATAGTTTTCTAAAAAAATATATAATAATTTATATACTACAAACTTAAAACTGAAAGACTTTATTAATCAGTTAGTGATAACACTGCCATCTATTGGGCCTAGTGCTAACTACGAAACATCACTGGCCTTCGTCGCGACGCTCGCGCCACTTCTCGTAGCGGCGTAAGCAGTTACAAAATGTGCCTCTTCCGTATCTGTCTGTGTATAAAATTATTTGCTTGTGTGCCTAAATTGTTGTGTACGTGTGCGTGAAATTTCATTGGCTTTTAAGGGCGTGATAAGCACAGCTTCTAATAATGCGACGAATTTAAGAAGTTCAGAAATATAGCATGATTGTTGTTCGTTCAAATACCTTTTTATTTTAGCAGCTTATGTTGTTTCATTATTGGTGTATTTGGTTAAATATGTACCTATATTGGTTGTTTTAAGCGGAATTGAATATTCATTTATTTTAGAGTTTTTGGTTTAACACAAAAGAAAGGTTGTCTTTATAAAAAGTATTATGATAATTATATGTGGTTAGCAGGCTGTGTAGTGTGTACACACAAATAAATTGTTTTGTTTCTCGTGTAGGTATATTATTTTATAACACGGCATTGACAGTTCGTCGTTATAAAAACTTAAAAGACCTTAAGTTTTTCAACCTACTTGCTTTTGAATTTCAATACTCTACTTTATGTTGTAATAATTTTCCTGAAGTTTACAAATTAGCAAAATTTAATAGTTATGATTCCATTGAGTAGTGCATTACGCATATTTATGAAAGATTTGTCTATATTTCCATTTTAAAAGAACTTTTAGCGATTTCACAACGATCTTATATATATTTAATTTTTACAGAGTTATTTAAAAATAGATAGGCGCGTTGATTTAATTTATAGATAGTAAAATATATTTTTTAGTTTTTTGAGAAATAAATTATTACTTATTTACAGTTCAGTTAGTAATACCATTTCATTTTGTTTTGACAGCCTCCATGGCGTAGTGGTAGCGAACGCGGCCGCTGCGTAAGGAGGCGCGGGTTCGATCCTCGCGCAGTATAAATATTTGTATGCATGAATATGAATATTTGCACTGGTCTGGTCGTGCCTCGGAAAGCCCTTTAAGCCGTTGGTTTCGGTTGCCATACTAACATCTAGTGGCAGTCGTTACGGGTTGTTGGAGAATACAAGTTCAAGCTTCACGGAAAATGTCGAAATTTTGCCAAAATCAGCAATTAGACTGGAAAAGCGGATCCCAGATTCCAAAGCTTTGGATGCGACTGGTATTAACCCTGAGATGACGATGATGATTTCATTGTATTCATTTGGGCAAAAAAAAATTACCTAACACCCCACGTATATCATTTATTTGACTTGTTCTTATCATCAATCACATACTTAGATGTTCATTGTAGCCACGCACAAACATCAATTCAATGTTGACATGCAAAAAAGTACGCGACTATGTTAAATTGAAACTACGTCTAAGTTACGTTTTTTAAGTTTTACCATATATAAGCACAGAGATTTGGGTAGTAGGTATATGTATGCTTACCTTCAACAAAATCTCTGTGCACGCCCCTGACATAGCGCGTGGCCGGACACGCACTTGACCGTTTTTTCTGTACAATAATATGCCAGAAAACTTCGGACAAACAGAATTTATTTGGTAAAAACGTTATTTGGTATTGCATCTTAGTTTTAACGGATGTCTATAGATGGCGGTGTTGACGCCATTCGGTCGGATTTTTTCCATGGGATAATAATTTCTTATACGTAAGGTGGGATGGATAGGGTATTATGACAACGACTTCAATTACGTGATATGTATATATTAGTATTATTATTTATTATATTAGTCGCACGATATGCCGCCCCCCCTGGACTTGCCGCCCGTGTGCGGTGCACGCTTTACACGCCCGCAAATAAATACACTACAGTTAACCAGCTTTGTTAAGTGTTGTTGTAAGGGTCGCAGGTAATGTTACAGAATGAACTTTGAATGTCTCCCACAACGCGCGGTGGAGGCCACGCGTCGGGGACAGGACTACGACGCGGTGCTGAAGCAGCTCTTCAGGGAGTGTCTGGTGCACTACGAGAAGATTACTGAGTATGACTGATTATACGTTTTCGTGTGTAATTTTATGCAAGTGGAGCATATTGTTAACTCTAACAGTTGTTCAGGACTGCGAAGATGCTGCAAGATATTTTCGGCACGGCAATCCTGATCCAGTTTGGGATCGGCGGTTGGATCTTGTGTATGGCTGCCTACAAGATAGTCAGTGTGAGTGCTCTTATTTAGACAGGTTTTAATATAATTGGCGGATTGTGTAAGTCATGCCAGAAAGTCCTTTATATCGTTCAAGATTATATCGATGACAAAAAGGGTTTTGATGCTGCGTCAAATTTTAGAGTTTCAATGTTTTTTTTTTAGTATACACCGACATTAGTGACTTTTATATACAAATACATGGAATCATTTGCTTACATTGTATATTATTCGATAAGTTTAATTATTGTGAGGACTGTGTGTGTTGTTATATGTGGTATACCCAAATTTCCTTTTTTTGTACACATTTCTTATGTAAATATTTATCTCCCTAGTTTTGAGTTCAGATTTCAGACAAATACTTGCACTCACCGGACAGGTTTTCTTGTATGGTCCATTCCTCAAAAGACCATCTCAGTCAACGAGCTACATGGTCTTCATACGATCTGACCATGTATATCTGGACTTGTAAGAGACTATGGTTTCCGAGTTTATTTCGGTCTTTCTTCACGAACTTCTTCATCTAGTTTTTATTAGGGTTCCGTACCTAAAACGTAAAACAGAATCCTATTCATGAGACATCGCTGTGCGTCTGTCCGTCCATCCGTCTGTCACCAGGTTGTATCTCATGAACCGAAATAGCTTGACAGTTGAAATTTTCAAATATTATGTATTTGTGTTGCCTAAAAAGAAAATATTGAAGAGGGCTCCCATACATCAAACGTGATTTATTACCATTTTTTGCTCCATATTAATAACGGAAATAGATAGACGCTTGAAATGTTCACAGAACATTTGGTTATATATTAAAATTAAAAATGAATAATTACAATAAAATAAATATTGAAGGGGGGAGCCCCCTTCCATCCATCAAAGTAGAAACATTTTTTTACGTTTTTAAAGATGATGGTACGGAACCCTTCCTGTGCGAATCCGTCTCGCACTTGGCCGGTTTTTCTTACAAAATATAATCATTTATTAAATTAGAATGTTTGTTATTAGTTGAACGTGTTGAGCGTAGAGTTCGCATCGATGACTCTGTTCATCGGCTGCATCCTAATAGAGTTGTTCCTGTACTGCTACTACGGCAATGAAGTCACCGACGAGGTAACATCACTACGTTTGAACACGGTTTGTTCGGGAGAAGGCCGCTCGTGTGACTCGTGTGCTGTGTGTCGGCAGAGCTCGTGCGTGTCGCAGTCGATCTATAGCATGGATTGGCGGCTCGAGCGGCTATCGTTCCGGCGCTCGCTGGTGCTGGTGATGGAGCGCGCCAAGAGGCCGCTGCGCCCCGCCGCCGGGCTAATCATTCCACTCTCACTAGATACCTTCGCCAAGGTACATACATGCCTACTACACTGAGGTTAACAGCTAGCGAATCACTTCTGTAATTCAATTTTTTTTTTTACTTTTTCAGATAATAAAGTCGTCATACACTTTCTACGCGGTGCTTCGCCAGACAAAGTAGAACTTTCAATGAATGCACGAGATTACGAGGTTTTAGGCCTTCATACATATTGCTTACTTATTACACACGGCTCGTAGATCCTAGATATATAGATCCTTGCAAGTTACGGAGTTAAATGTGCAGGTGTTTCATCAATCCATGATATGTTAAAATTCAATAAAACAAAATAAAAATTCTTTACGCTAATCGCGAGATATCACCGATTTGTTATTTGTAGTATTTTTAATAATTGTTACCTATTTAAAATTTTGTTTTTTTTTTATTAATTTATAAACCAGCGCTTGACCGCAATCCTGCCTGGTGGTAAGCAGTGAAGCAATCGTTGATATGTTAAAGCGCACTAGTTCAGTAAGAGCCTATTCACTCTAGCCTTGAAGACACTCAAATTGTAGCCCGACGGAAACACCGCCGCCGGCAGATTGTTCCAGTCCCTCGATGTACGAGGTATAAAGGAGGAGGCGAAACGCTTCGTCCGGATCGTAGAGGTGTTAACAACATAAGGGTGGAAACTCGCCGTACGACGGGTCGTCCGATGGTGGAACGGAGATGGGGGAATTAAATCGTGCAATTCCCTCGCACACTCCTCAAAATGTATCCTATAGAACACCGAGAGGCTGGCTACTCTACGCCTGTGCTCTAAGCTTTGGAGACCAACTCGAGTTAAATCAGGGTCACCAATCAGCCTCTTCGCACGCCTCTCCACTGAATCCAAAGTGGCCAGGTGACACTTAGCAGCACCAGCCTAAATGTGGCTGCAGTACTCCACACACGAACGGACCTGTGCTTTGTACAACATTAGAAGCTGCACTGGTGTGCAGTACTGCCGGACCTTTGCAATAACGCCAAGTTTTCTGGCAGCCACCTTTGCCTTGGACTCAATGAACCGCCCAAAGTTTAGGTTCGAGGAAATCTCAACACCCAAAAGCTGAAGGCGGTCGGTGCACTCCAAGGATACATTCCGAAAAGTAGGAGCCAAGGTGAACGGGCTCCTTTTGGCGGTGAAAAGACACGCCTGCGTTTTGGCGGCACTGAATGCTACAAGATTGGCATTGGCCCATTCGGAGACTGCCTGAAGTGCAACACTCGTTCGCTCTACCATGGCCTCTCTTTCGGACCGGATTGATTCCCTACTAGCCCGAGCATCCGGCAGGTATCTCTCCATAACTGTGCTGTCATCTGCATACCCATAGATACAATCTTGACACGTGACCGAAAAACCGAGTACGGACTGTACTAATTCTGAAAGACGCTGTTTGATGCCGAGTTCTTGGAGTATAGAAACGTTTGTTCTAAACTCGGTCTATGATACCCGAAGCATTCTTCTCCAACACCTAATTTCAAGAGCGTCTGCGTTTCGCGCGCGAGCCGCTGAGTCGAGCGCACGCGTACTAGATTGCTATAACTTTTTGTGGTTGTTGTTTTAAATCTACCTACATCAAAAAAAAAAAAAAAAAAAAATTAAATGTAATTCGACAATGGATGATATAGAAAATACTTTTAATTTGATTGATTCGAGTGTTGAGGAGCAAAGGGTTGAGCAATTAATGAATGCAGCTGAGGGTGTGTTATGTGAGAGAAGTACCGAAGTAATGGATTTCCAAAAAACTCCGGAGAAGAGAATGAGAACCGAAAGTGATGAAATAGTTGAAGATGATGAGGGTTTTGTAACAGTTAGAAAAAGCAATAAAAGGTTAGCTAGAAGGCTATCGAAAAAAAGTACAGAAAATGAGGCGAATAATGCAGACTTGGAAGGCGGCGACAAAATTATTGTGAGTGTTACGTCCCAAGAGGTTTTACCAAAACAATTCGGTTTAGCAAAAAAGTTAAGAGCTGAAAAAATTGATAAAATTTTGAAAATTTCTTATAAGAACCCCTATAAAGTACTAATTGAATTTGAAGATAAAACCAGTGCGCAGAAATTAATGGATTGTGAAAACTTTCATGCTTTGGGTTACAGATGTCAGTGGACAAATGAAATAAGTTTATGTTACGGTGTTGTAAAGAATATAGATTTAGATATAGAAGACAATGAGTTCCAGGAAAGCTTAGAATGTGAGTACCAAGTAATGTCTGTCAGACGTTTAAAAAGGTTAATTGACACGGGAGGATGGGTGAACAGTGAATCTGTACGTCTATGTTTTAAAAGTTCCATTTTGCCCCCATATGTCTGTATATATGGGTACAGGTTTAAAGTGGAACCATACACCTTTCCGGTGACACAGTGCTCTGCATGCTGGCGTTATGGTCACCTATTAAAAATGTGTCCTACAAAAAAAAAATTATGTCCCAAGTGTGGTGAAGACCATGTTAACTGTGAAACTAAAGAATATAAATGTTTAAATTGCAAAGGAGCGCACATGGCATTAGATAAATCCTGCCCTATTTTCCTAAAAGAGAAGGCCATTCGAAGAATTATGAGTCAAGAAAATTCTTTTCTTTATATAAACAAAGCCAGAACAACAAGTGGACTTAATGACGTGTCTCGGCAGCAAAACTCAAATGAGCCTACGGAACCTACACACAGGACATCTTCTTACTTCACTATTGATTCTAACAAAAGGAGCTTTAGAGACATACTCATGACAGATGCACCGAATAGCAATCAACAACAAGATACCTCAAATTGCGAACAGAACATGGATAGTGACGAAGACCACAATACAAATCATATATCTATATCTTCTCCAATTTTAGGTAAAAACAAGTCGAAGAAGAAATTGGATAAAACTAGAAACTTACAGGAGAAAACATATGTAAGTGATGAATGTTCTCACATTAACGTGGAACCTACTTCACAGTCTACTAGGAATAACGAACAAAAGAAAAGTCCCTCTCAAAAAACCTTTGTATTAACATTTTTAGAAAAATTACAGAACATTTGTTTATCAGAAAACAGTTTTGAAGTTAAAATAAAATCAATATGTAGTTATGTTTGTGAACAGATCATACAATCTGTTATAAAGTTAGTTAGAGGTACAGATATTATGAGTAAAATATATTGCCTCTTCACAAATGGCTAATCATAATAAAGACTTTCTGTTGAACTTATTGCAGTGGAATGCACAGAGCTTAAAGCCTAAATTGGAAGAATTAAAACTTTTACTATTGCAAGAACATGTGCATATAGCACTTGTTAGCGAAACCTGGCTAGCCTCAGGATTTATGCTTAATTTTAGTGAGTATAATGTGTATAGACGGGACAGGGATGATTCTTATGGTGGCATCGCCATAATAATACATAAGTCAATAAAAGCTCAGGAACTTTCGGTAAGTGTTAACAATACAGGTATCCAAATTTTATGTCTTAAGATAATTAATGCTGGAATTATAGAATTTATTACGTTAATTTATTGCCCAAGTTCTGTACGTACGGCTCAGGCTGATTGGGATCAAATATTTTCTATGTTTCATAAAAAATGCATAATCTTAGGAGACTTTAATGCACATCATACAGATTGGTCTTACAAAGACGATTGTAGAGGAAAACAAATTCACGAATCGGCTTTAGAGTTTGGTTTTGTTTCTATTAATGATGGACAGCCCACTAGATTAAAGCTTGTTAACGGTTACCTTCAGAAATCATCTCCAGATATAACCTTTGCCTCAGCTGATGTTGCAATTAATTGTGATTGGTCTGTTTTAAGTGAGAATTTAGGGAGTGATCACACGTTTATAAAAATTAAAATTAAATATCAGGATCAGTTACATATTTCTAAAACAAGAAATTACAAATTAGCTGACTGGAATGCATATAAAAACATCATCACTAAAAATTTATTGCATCCTCAAGAACATAAAGATGTACAAAGCCTGTATGAGCATTTTATTCAAGAAATTAACAGAGCTGCGGATAATAGTATTCCAATGAAAAAGTTATGTTATAATCCATGTAATAATTTCAGACCAAAAGGGTATTGGTGTCAATCAATACCTAAATTAGTTGGTGAACGTAGACTAGCTTTAGCCAAATTCCGAAAAAATCCTACTCCTAATAATTTAAATAATCTTGAAGAGAAAATACTAAATGCTAGGCATGCTATTCATAAAGCTAAATCAAAAGATTGGCAAACTTTTTGTGATGGTATTGACCACACATTATCGGTTTCACAAATGTGGAATAAAATGCGTTGGATTAAAGGATACAAAAAAGGCAAAGATTACATTTCCCTGGACGCACAATCTGAATTATTATGTTCCCTTACCCCTGATTATGTCATGCCCTCACCACCCTGCTTTTCATCAGTGAACCAGTCACTTGAAACGGAATTTAGTATGGAAGAGATGCGTGGATGTTTCAAAAAAAAAAAGACACAGCCCCAGGGGAAGATGTGATAACGTATTCAATGATCTCTCAATTACCTGACACTGGTCAGTTGTATCTGCTAAATTTATACAACCTGATATTAAAGTCTGGTGACGTTCCAACTCAGTGGCGTAATATCAAAGTGATAGCTATACCTAAACCAGGTTGTTCGTCTAACTCTAATAATAAACTCAGACCTATATCTTTGATCTCATGCATTTGTAAGATATTTCACGTAATGATTGCGAGACGCATTGAGTGGTTTGTAGAAAGGAATGAAATTTTATCTCCATCAACGACAGGATTTAGGAGAGGTAAATCGTGTCTGGATTACTTAGCACGACTGGTGACTGATATCCAAATAGGCCTAACTAAAAACTCTCCCACGTTGGCATGCTTTCTAGACATTAAAAGCGCATATAACAATGTGTTAATCGAGAAAATGTTAGAGACCCTTGATACCTTAAAAGTCGGAAAGAACATTTGCCAATATCTTTGGAACTTCCTTAGTGAACGCCGACTTAAAATTACTGATGACTCTGCAAAGTGTAATGAAGTTGTTAGGATTGCAAGAAATGGCTTAGCTCAGGGTGACCCTATCTCACCACTTCTTTTTAACATCGCAACTTTTAAGATTTGTCTGGATATTTCTGTTAACATAAATGTGTGCCAATACGCGGATGATTTTGTTTTATATACAACCGGTACCAATATACTAGAATCTGCTAGGCGAATGCAAGCTTCCTTGGAGGTGTTTGTAGATATATTGATAGATTTAGGATTAGAAGTATCTACAAGTAAGTCACATTACTGTATTTTTAGTAGAGGTCGCAAAATTCAACAGCTTAATTTTGTAATCAATGATGGTTCACTTGAAAAAGTAGATACCTATAAATACTTGGGAATGTGGCTTGACAGCTCGTTAAAATGGAGTAAACACATAAATGAAATAGTTCAAAGAGTTTTAAAATTCAACAATTTGTTAAAAATACTAGCTAGTTCTTCATGGGGACTACACCACAATCACTTGCGAAAGATATATATTGCTATTGTAAGAAGTAGATTGGATTATGGAAGTTTCTTGTACAATAATTGTTCTAAAGCACTACAATACAGACTAGAGAAGGTACAAAACCAGGCATTAAGAATAGTGGGTGGTTTCATTAGAAGTACTCCAATACACGCTATGGAATGTGAGCTCTGTGTTCCTCCACTGCATTTAAGAAGAAAATGGTTAGCTTTTAAGTTTTGTTTAAAATCTCGCTCCATGACAAAAAATCTAACGAATAACTTGTTAGACGAACTGTGCACTCTTGGTCGTGTTAGATATTGGTCAAATAAGGAAATGCCATTATTAGCTACTACTTTTGAATTAGTAAAAGAAGAAAATATTGACTCTAAGCCTACCCTAGATATGTTTAGTTTACGTGCATGGATTACCAATTTTAACATTAAAGGCCTGATTGTACTTAATTTAGATACAGTCAATATGCCTAAGAGAATATATGATCCCACCTTTCTTCATTATTCTGTAGTCAATGAATTACGTGAAAAATATTCAGAATATTATATAATTTTTACAGATGGTTCTAAAAGTAACATAGGTGGAGGTGCTGCATATTATGACCCTTTAAATCCGAATCGTAGCAACTCCTATAAATTAAATAAGTGCTTTAATGTTATGTCACTGGAGCTCATTGCAATTTCGGAAGCGTTTTCTTATGCTAAAACTATTGCAAGTAATAAAATTTTGATATGCGTAGATAGCAAGAGTGCTCTGCAACATATAGCTCGATGCGCCTCTGGTGTCAGAGGTGTACCGATAGCTTATAATATTATTTCTCAATTAGATAAAATGACTAGCTATGGAAAGAAACTAAAGTTGCAATGGGTTCCATCACATATAGGCTTAAGTGGTAACGAGAAGGTTGACAGTCTGGCGAATAAGGGAATTTTAGAAGGCAAAGATTTAAACTATAAACCAGATTTTTCCGAATTTTTACCAAAATATAAGAAAAAGTGCCACCAGACTTGGATAGAGTATTTTAATTTGCGGTCAAAATCTAAGGGTATCTGGTATAAAACAATAGTCTGTGAACCTCCTCATATACCATGGTTTTCAAATTGTAAAATTAGTAGGAAATTATTGGTAACAGCTCTCAGGCTGAGATCCGGACATATGCCGCTTAACAACTTTGCCTTTTTAATGAAAAAATGTGCCTCCCCCAACTGTGAGGAATGTGATAAGGTAGAAGACGTTTTTCATCTCTTATCGGAATGTGTCCGGTTTCAGGATGAGAGGGATGTATTAATTAATGAATTAGGTTTAATTAAAAACAATATAGGTTTATTTAATGAAATTTTATCTACACCTTTATCTTATGCGGCCAAGAAGTTGTATAGTTTCGTAAGTCTTCGTTTTGTCAAATAGATATAAGGATTATGTTGTTTCACTTACTGTGTGTGTGTGTGATACTGTGATATTATAAGGTACAATGGGACTGCCATGTATTTATATACAAAAGTCCCTAAATAAATAAAGAAAAAAAAAAAAAAAAAAAAAAGAGCGTCTATCTTTTTATTTTCCAGTTCTGGTAACGTCCACGTTTCAGCTGCCTAGAGAAAGAAATATGGGAAATATTAGTGTTCGGATGAGCCTCATCTTAATGGCTTTAGTTATGTCGCTGTTGCTTCATATTTTCTTGAGCTTGTCCTTTGCCTCTCTTGTCGTGGTCATGCGCTGCTTGATCTCATCCACACTATTGGCCACTGTTTAAAACCAGAGCACCCAGGTAGACATATGAATTGACTACGTCACAATTAGTTAGATTATTTATTAGTTGGGTTTAGGATCTGGTAGTTATACTCATTTAAGTGATGTATACGGAACGTATATGTAGTTGGCTGGATCACTACGTTGTGACCCAGGCGACTAGATGCACTGTTTGTAATGTTTATGTAATACTAGCAGCCGCCCGAGACTTTGTTCGCGTGGAGTTGGTTATGCTCCACTCCTATTGGTCGCAGCGTGATTTTATGTAGCCTAAAGCCTTCTTGGATTAATGGACTATACAACGCAAAAGAATTTTTCTAATCGGACCAGTAGTTCCTAAGATTAGCGCGTTCAAACAAACAAACTCTTCAGGTTTATACACACATCAAAAGTGTCTAGGGATCAAGCATTTTTATGCGGATTTCTTGAGATTGAGATGTGGCTTTGTAATAAATTTATGATTTTATAAATTTATATGGATCCTTTTTGGTGCATTTCATAATTTGAATCAGGAACTGTGAATCAAATTCGAGTAAAAGATGAAAATCAGCTGTCAATATTTTCCCTATAAAAACATACAACGCATTGAAGACATTATTAGTGCTACTGTTTCCCTACTACTGATTAAAACCAACGTTATTATGGAGCGGCGACGTCATTTAAGCAGGAAAGAAATGCTCAGAGCCGTGGGAATGATAGAAGCTGGTTCCCGGCAACGTACTGTGGCTTTAGCTCTGAATACAAGTCAGAGTGTTATCAGTCGACTTTGGACACGTTACCGAAGCACTGGTACCGTGGCTGAGCGCCATGGAGGACGGTATCGCTGCACCACACGGAGACAAGACCGATACATTCAAATCTTAACTCGAAGAGCTCCAACAATAACCGCCATGATGTTAGCCGTGAGGCTTCATCACTCTTCAGGGAACTTAATTAGCGACCATACAGTCAGAAACCGCTTGCATGAAGTGAACCTTCATTCCCGAAGACCGCTACGGGTACCACCTATAGCAATGCACAATCGTAGGATTCGATATCAATGGGCTCTTGAACACAGAAATTGGGCAGAAGAACAATGGCGTTTCGTGTGCTTTTCTGATGAGTCTCGTTTTGGTATGAGACCGGATACAAGACGTATACGACACTGGAGAACCCCTGGACGCCAACAGCGATTAAAATCCTGCCAGGAAGTCCATCCTTATAGTGGTGGAACCATCATGGTATGGGCGGGTATTTGGATCGGCGGAAGAACTGAGTGGATTTGGATCAGAGGCAACCTCAACGCTCAAATTTATGCTGAGACGATTGTATCAGACGTCATCGTTCCTCTACAAGTGCAAATCGGTCCCTTATTAAATTTCAGTTAATGCATGATAATGCACGACCGCACACCGCAAGAGTTGTAAGACAGACTCTCGCCGCAGCTAACATCAATGTCCTGCCCTAGCCTGCTCAGTCGCCAGACTTGAACCCGATTGAGCATGCATGGGATATGCTACAGAGAAGAGCTCTGCCGAATATGGAGGGTATCCAGTCGCAAGAAGACCTTTTTTTGTTGTTGCAACGAACATGGGCGGCCATTCCACAGCGTGATTTGGATGAACTCATTTTGAGTATGCCAAACCGATGTTCTTGTGTTGTTAGTGTTCGCGGTAGAAACACGGATTATTAATTGTTTAAGTTACCCAATAAAATTTTAGAGAAAACTGTTATTTCAGTCTTTTTTTCGAACTTTTGTGTTAGTGGTTCAAATGTCAAATATCCCTTTATTAGGAAAATGGCAAATTTCTTTATTAATGCAAAGGTGACTTGGTTTATCGTTACTGTGACAAACGAAAACACTTTATTTGATGAATCCTTAAAGAAAATTTTAATTAATATCAATCAGGAGAAAAGTTATTGCAAAAATATATGTTGATCCCTAGACACTTTTGATGTGTGTATATTAGTATAAATATGACACTACTTGCTCTGATAACTTTCCCCTTGCTGTTCAGTGTAATTTAAATTTATTAATACCTACATCGTATGATGATGTTAATATCAACAAAGATATTCAATAGGGTGAGAGAAATGAAGCGCAAATCGTAGTAAAGAGTGTCATTTGAGACTGGGCTGTATTGATTTTCCTGTGGAATTTTCTCAATGTGCAGATATAATTATTGTGGAGACCCCGACCACAGACGTGTATTCTTAACAGCTGCCCTTCGTGATGCAGCAGTTGTTAGTGGTATGGGCACTCGTGCCAGAAGTGGAAGGAGGGGCTCATGCATAGCAGGCTGGAATGAACACATCCGTGGGTCTCACCTGGAGGCCCGCTCGAAGTTCCTAGAGTGGGTTATGTACGGGAGGCCTAGAACATCAAGATCAGGTGAAAATAGAAGCCATTGCAGAGAAACATAAATCCGGAGACTTCCGGAGTTTCTGGCAATCCACTAACAGCGTAAATCCGAAACCTGGCCGTTCAATGAGCGTCGGTGCGGTGTGAGTAGTAACTCTAAAGAAATTGCTGAAATATATGGAAGCCATTTCGGTATTCGGTCTCACTACGGGGGAGAGGGGTACTCACTGCTGAGATGCCGAGTGGTCCTGTGAGGTCCTTTAATGCTAAAGAAATTGTTGCTTTTATAAAGATTATAACTAAAGGTTAAATTCCCCGGCTATGATGGGCCCAGCATTGAGCACCTGCAACATGCAGGCCCGCATATATCGAGAGTATTGGCAATGTTCTATTCTCTATGTATGAGCTATTCTTTCCTATCTGATGATTTAATGAAAATTTTAGTAGTGCATTGGATGCTACTGACGTAAATAACTACAGGCTTATTTTAATTGCAATAGTTAATAATTATAATAATAATAATAATAATAATAATAATATAACTGGCAACACAGCAAACGTCAACAGCACACTTTTTATCAATTTTAGAAATAATTATTTTAAATCAGTTTTATCTCATATATAAAAATCAATGCCACTTTCTTTGTGTTTTTATAACTCAAGAACGGACTCGCCTATCCAAACCAAACGTTTAGGCTTTGTTCGGACTATTTAGTTTAGTAGATGGTTTATGTGAAGTTTGGACAAATTCGACCGAGAGGTTCGTCATTTATCACATTTTTTCACGCCTGGGATGGTTTAGATTCACAAATCAGCCCGGCAGATGGCGCTGATTGCTTGAAAAAGCGTGTGATCTCGAAAACGTTGTTTCGACTTCTCCTACAGTTTTGTGCTACCCTGGTACCTTGCACCTCTACAAACTAGGCACAATAAAAGTCCTTGCATGTAATTATTATGGTTTGATGTTGAATGAGTTTCATTGTTTCGGCTTCTTCCACACTTTTGTGCTACCCTGGTACCTTACCTTACCTTGCACCTACACAAAGTAGAGAAAATGAAATTTCTTCTATTATTGTGATTTAATGATGAAATGTTACAAGCCGATAACAAGTTAAGATAAGTCTGAAATCGCCAACCCGCATTGAGCAAGCGTGGTGATCACGCTCAATCCTTCTCCTTATGAGAAGAGAGCTATGCCCAGCAGGGGAACGATAAAAAAGGTTGATGATGATGGTGATGAGCTTCCTAGACTTTTGTGCTACCCTAATTATCCTAATTTAAAAAGCAAAAAATAAGATCATGTGATATTATTGCCTTTAATATTCTGGCTTTGTTTCGACTATTTAGTAGATAGTTTATTTGAAGTTTGAACAGAATCGGTCCAGCGGTTCTTCATTTATCACATTTTTTGTAACATGAATTCAATGAACGGTGGATCATCATCTCATCTATACGAGTATGTCGGAGATCGTCGGTATAATGTTAATAGAAGTTGCTGATTTGATTTACGTAGTAGAGGGACAAACGCTTGTGACGTTATTTTGTGATGGCGGCACATGGACGGAGTCGCTTTGGAAAGTGGGGTTCGTCGAACGGTCACTTTGCATCGAGACGCGGATCAAGGCAATTCTCCGAACCGAAACTGTCGGTTTACCTATTGAAATTGTTATTATGAAGATTGGAGTGTATATCTACACGTCGTGCTTCAATATTCAAAACTCATCTACGAAATGGAACCTGTACCACCACACCAAGATGCTGTCGACCCTAGCGCTCTGCCGTCGCTGTCTCCGACATATATATAAAAATCAATGCCATTTTCCTTGTAATTTTATAACTCAAGAACGGACTCACCTATCCATACCAAATATTCTGGCTTTGTTTTGACTATTTAGTAGATGGTTTATGTGAAGTTTGAACAGAATCGGTCCAGCGGTTCTTCATTTATCACATTTTTTGTAACAAATGAATTCAATGAACGGTGGGTCATCTTCTCATCTATATATATAATCTGTATACAGGATGTAAAGAAAACCCCGTCCCACCCATAAGTATAATAAAGGTTAGATAGTCACATGACCAAATAAAATTTGAAATTTTGCATAATCATCATAGTAACAATATTAATGAATTTTGAAATAATCTTTTTTTCCCGCGAATTTACTGTAACTTCCCTAAAATTCAGCAAATTTAAAAAAGTGTAAACCCCATTTTAGACTGTATAACTGTCGGCTTTCCTTTGATTCTTTTGTAAGGTTCCTTAGCGGCGTCAGTGTGTCTAGCCGCCGACCAATCGACGCTCGCGTGAGCATGGCCTGGCAAAGAAATAATTAGAGCTGTACTATTTTTTGCGTAATAACGTTTTGTTTTTATCGCTATTAATCGAAACTTGTACCTGGCCGAATGATTTGTTGTAAAAACACAGATTACCTGATGGCAAATGTACGTTTTTATTATCGATTAATTACTAACAACATTATTATAACACAAGTCTAATACTTAATCGGTAATAAAAAAGAACTTTTTGCATTTTTTGCGTAATAACGTTTTGTTTTTATCGCTATTAATCGAAACTTGTACCTGGTCGAATGATTTGTTGTAAAAACACAGATTGACTAATGGTAAAAGTACTTTCGTTTGATTATCGATTAATTACTAATAACATTATGACATCACAGGTAAACAGCAACTAGAAAGGTCTTTATTTTTAGGAAAATATTATAAAAATAAAAAAGAAATCAAAATCAAAGCATTTATTTCAAATAAACCAGTTACAGGCACTTTTGAATTGTCAGGAGGTCGGTCAGTCAGTAAGGTGAAGCTAGTCGCCCACAAAGAGTAGGTACCTATGGAGAAGAACGGGCAAGAAACTCCATGGACACTCTTTTAAATTATCAAGCTATTGATACAAATATTTGATTACATCATTCATTTTGAAATCAATCGTGTGAGAACGATGCAGAAATATATTGTACGCTAAGAGCGTCCATTATGGAAAAACACACAAAAAACCAACAACAAAACAGACTAACCCAACAAATAGATGCTTTACAGTAAGTACATTGTGCTCACACGTGTTCCATGCAATTATACAATACTAAGAAATTGAATCTACACAATGCAAAGACAGTTTTGTCCAAGGTTCAGCAGCTCCAACAGTGTTCCCGAATGCTAAGTTTAGCTCCTGTGTAGCTGCACCAGTGCCGAATACCTCTGTCAGCGATGCAATTCCGTAACGTATAATATGCCTCGCTACATAGTGTGTACTGGCTTTGAGTAAAAAAAAAACAAACAATTACAAATTAAAACTACAAGAGGAAAATGAAAGAACAATCAGTGTAAGCATAGAAATCGGACGCAGCTCAAGCCCAAGCCTTTTTGTCGTCAATATAATCTTTAACACTATAAAATGCATTCTGACACAACTTACGTTTAATGAAGGATTTGAATTTATTCAGGCTCAGATCTTGAACCACCTCTGGAAGTCTATTGTAAAAATGTATACATTGGCATCTAAAAGAGCCACCTATTTTCTTGAGCCTTGTTGTAGGTATAAATTTATGCTTGTTCCTAGTATTTATATTATGGACATCACTGTATTTTTTTAACAATTTTATATTTTTATGAGAATACAAAAGATTTTCATAAATATATTGAGACGGCACGATCAGTACATTAATCTCTTTAATTTTTTCTCTGAGAGAGTGTCTCGGACTTATTTTATAAATTGCACGAACAGCTCGTTTGTGCAAAACAAATATTGTTTGAATATCAGTGGCATTTCCCCACAACAGAATGCCGTACGACATTACGCTATGGAAATAGCCAAAGTCCATAAACGGGCCGTCTCACTATCAGTCAAATTACGAATTGTTCTAACTGCGTATGCAGCGGAACTTAGTTTTTGAAGTGAAACTTCTTTACGTACGCTTGACTTGGGGAGTAAGCTGGCGAACGCGTGACGTAAGCGTTACGAAAAGTGATCGGGCAAGGCGAACGGAAGTTAAGTGGGGGATATAAGCACAGAGGCGCCCGTGGCGCGAGCTTGGTACTACAAGGTCTACAACGAGTTTTTTTTTTTTTTTTTTAATAAAAATAGAAGATCTATGCAAAAATATTAATTTACCAATGAAACCATGAAATAAATGTAAATATTTATAGAAAATTAATATATGTATATGTGTATACATGTATATATTGTACACATATATATATATACATACAGATGGAGCGAAAGAAGTTTCACTTCCGTCGTGTGGTCATAAGCACACTCGTTTTTTTGACAATTTTTCTATATGTGGACCCCATTGAAGCTTAGCATCCAGAGTTATACCCAAGAACACTGTGCTGTCTCCAGATTCCAATACTTCGCCCTTTATCAACTCTTTAGTTTTCACCTGCCCAACGTGAGGTAGAGTAAACTTAATGCATTTGGTTTTTTTCTCGTTTAAGAGTAAATTATTAACATTAAACCAGTAGACTACTTTGGAGATCACGCTATTTACATCGTCAGTGACCTGCTGCTGACGTTTAAGTTTAAATAAAAGTGAAGTGTCATCTGCAAACAACACTATATCGTGATTATCCTTTATGAGGTACGGCAGGTCATTGATGTAAATAAGAAACAAAAAGGGACCAAGAATTGACACCTGTGGGACATTGTTACTAAAGATCCGGAAGATCTTTTTCCATTAACGTCAACACTTTGAATCCTTCCACTCGAATAGGATGTAATAAGATCCAGTGCAGAGTTCCTGATCCCGTAGTGGCGGAGTTTCCTGATTAACGTCTCGTGAAGAACGCAATCGAATGCTTTGGACAAATCACAAAAAATGCCCAAGGCATCGCATTTATACTCCCATGCATTATAGATATGACCTAGAAGTTCAACACCGGCATCAGTAGTTGAACGACTCCTTGTAAAACCGAACTGTTTGCTATGTAATAATTTATGTTTATTAAAAAAACTTAGCATTTGGTTTAAAATTAATTTCTCAAAAATTTTACTAAAGGTAGGTAGTACAGAAATAGGTCTATAATTTGTGTCCACATATTTCCGCCGGTATACCTCTACTTACCATCTTCTCCCAGAGCACATCATACGAGACAAGATCGAAGGCTCTGGAAAGATCAAGGAAACAGGCGTACACCGGCGTCCCACGATCTTACGGTATGCTTGAGTCCCAGAATAGCGCTTTCAGTTGAAAGTGCAGGACAAAACCCGAACTGCGCATCATGAAGATTGATTGAAGATTGATTGGGGCAGACAGACTCACGCCGTGGAAACTTAGCCATTGGTTTAGAGAATCCAGGGATATGCATAGAGATGTTGCAGTGTCGCTAACAGAGCTATTGGTGACATATAAAGCCAGGTCATCAGCATATTGAAGAATCTGAAAGTCGTTATTTAGGCATGCGTTTACATCAGCTGTATACAAAATGTACAGTAAATGACTAAGCACAGATCCTTGTGGTAGGCCCTTCCATGACGTCCTGGCGTCATATTCTTCCCCCGGGAGTCTCAAAACCAAAGACCTAGACATAAGTAGACTGCAGATGCACTGTAGCATTCTTTCCGGTATTCAAAGCTGTTGTAGTTTTTGCCTGAGAATGGGAAGAAGGACATTATCGTATGCAAAGGAAAAGTCTAAGAAGGTGGCGACTACAGATTCATTTTTGGAAAACGTTGTGCGAATATCTGATACCAAAACTCCAACACTATCCATGGTACTGAGTCCCTTTCTAAAGCCAAATTGACACCTAGGAAGTAAGTCTCTTGATTCTACTAAAAAATCTAATCGGTTTTTAAGCAAGTGTTCAAAATGTTCGCAAGAACTGATGACAGAGCGCTTTTTTTGAATCAACAATGTTTTTTGGGTCAACAGCGGGTTTTCCTGGTTTCAAGAAAGGAGTAATTATTTGAGTTTTCCACTGATCGGGCACCCAGCCATTAATGTAACAAAAATTTAAAATATTTAAAAAGAGGGTTTTTGTTCCATGACCCACATGTGTTAAAAAGGAATAGACAATCCCGTCTATACCGGGGGTAGAGTCGTGGACATGGTTTAAAACTAAGTTAAGCTCCAGCATAGAAAATGGCGCATCTAGAGGATCATCAGAAGGAATGAGAGACGGCTGATTGAGTTCATTTTCCGCTGGTACATACGGAGGAGCCTGTTTGTCAAAGAACTGCTCAGGGGTTTTACCAGGGATGGGAGAAGAAATTGTAGGAGGATACCCGGATCTAAACCGATTAATCCTCTTCTATACAACCGAAAAAGAGGTGGATGGGTATAAAGAACCACAAAAGTTAACCTAACCGGCGCGTTTCTTCACTCGCAGCAATCTTTTAGATTTAGCGAGGGTTCTGTTGTATGCCATTAGGTTATCACTAGTCATCGCCCCATTGTAGGCCCTTTCAGCATCGTTCCTTTCCTTTAAAAAAAGCTCATAGGTGTCCAATTTATTTAAGGACGCTGACGTAAATAAGACTTTAAGTTCATTTTTCAACGCGGTAAAATCAAAAATTCCCGGAAAGTTCACTGTCAAAGAGGAAACTTTTTCAATTGGAAATGATTGGTTGTATTGAAGATACTTTGATTTATTAAGTAAATCAATAAATACAAGCTGAGAAAAAGATCGGTACCTTTGAGTAATTTGAGCTTTGACTTTATCTATAATCGAGGAAAAAATACGCTTGTACGCCGTTTTGGGATCCGTGTCAGTATTTATTCGGCGCCGTCGCCGCGGCGGCTCACAAATTTCTTCAATGCTGTGGAAAATGGTATCAAACGAATTAATAAACTCTTCCGAAATCCACCGTTCAAAAGAATCGATTTCGCGCTTTGCCACTTCAATGTCTACTTGCTTACTTTGAAGCAAAGCAAAAAGAACGTCTGTCTTTTCGAAAATGTCTGAGAAAACACGCAATAAGAAGCAAAATTGCATGTCTTCCAGTTTGTGTAACAAGCACTCGGACATTGAAATTGATTCGCTGTCCCATGATTCCGGTGAATCTAGAATACAATTCAAAGTTTCGATCATGTCGGTTCTGCAGTTGAAAATTACGTTAATTATGCGCGAGTGATAATGCCATCGCGTTTCTGCTACCCCCGGCATACGACGATGAGCAACTTCTTTCAGAAGATTCGATCTTTTAGAAGATTTATTAAAAAAGCGTAAGATACTGTTAATATGACCAAAAAAAGCTTTTAATTCGGGTACGAATTCAAGAGACCGACTCAAGACTAAGTTTAAAATGTGAGCATAGCATGGAATAAACATCGCCATGGGACAGATTTCACGAACTTTAGTTTGTACACCACCGTGCTCTCCAGACATAACTGCCGCACCATCGTAAGACTGTCCAATTAATTTATCTTTACAACGAAAGTCATCGAGAATACCGAGTAACATGGTGGTCAAAATGTCGGCATTTCGACCACCACTTACGTCATAGAAGCTCAGAAAACGCTCTTCAATTGCACTGCTGGACAAGTACCGTAATATAACAGTCAACTGTTCCCTGTGACTGACGTCCAGCGTTTCGTCGATCATAACCGATACAAATGAAGCTGAATTTATTTCCGACTTTATCTCGTCACGCATAGAAGACGCGATACAATGAAGTCATTTTGGATGTCACTTGAAAGTCCTAAAAATACAGAATTTTGGGTCGAGGAACATTGCTCCAAATGAGAATCAAGGACTGTATCGTACTTGCACAAATAATTTAACGTTTCAATGTAATTTCCGCGATTGTCCGAATCTGCACTTTCATTGTGACCGCGAAATGGTAATTCTTGCTTCCCCAAAAGAATGACCGTGTCAATAAAACGTTTCATTAACTCGCGATTACGGTCAACTTTTCTGTTATGTACATCAAAAGCGTTGGAAAAAAATGACTCGATTCTGCCATTATTTCCAAATTCGTGGAGTAACAAGCAGCTGCGGATGAGTTTTTCAGTCCGAATGTGTTTTTTGGCTGAGTTAGACTAATTATTAATATCCGTAAAACCCGTACTAATTACGTATACTGCAGCCGAAGGTTCGAAAAAAAACCAAAGTTACTTATAATTAATTTAATTAAAAAGAAAGAAATTACAATTAAACTTAAGTGAAACCTATTCGATGCTAGAATATGGAATGACAATTCTTATAATAAAAATGAATAAAATTAATTTGCTGTTTCGGCGAATCGTCGCCGAACGGACGTCATCGGTCCACCTGCACTTTTGCTGCGTCGGCGCTCTCGTCTTGCAAAATTGTTATGTTGAATTCGCTGCGTCGACGATGTAGTTTAGGGGTCCGTACTTAACACCTCCATCCGTAGAACAGCAACTATTTTGTCATATTAAGGGAAAATGTTGCTGGGACCTCTTTATGATTCTTGATCTCTTCGTATGTGTGGATCTTGAGAGTTTGTTGGTTCTCTTTGTTTTCTGAACTTGTACTCCAACATTTCTTTTTGCGGCTTATGATGAATATACCAATGATAACTGCGCATACTACAATGACATAAAGGGGTATCGTTGTATGGTACATGACAGATGACTGGGTCTTCTCTAATTCTATAGGTTTTTCCAGTAAGACTTTGTTCTGGATGCTGTGAAGTTCTTCTAGGTTTACTGATCTGGAGCCAATGTGAGCGAAAACTTCAGTCTTATTTAATTCATCGTAGGGTATCTTCGATAATTTCAGCGGTTGACCTTTTATCTCGTTCCCGTCATTAATTATGGTGAACTCTGGTGTCTGGATATAGCAATCTACAGGGATAGTGATGAGATAGCTTCCTTGTAGTGTATTGAAGTCTTTTCTGCTGCAGGTCGATTGTACTTTTGTAGGTTGTGGTAGTGAAAGTACGTAGTGTTGGTCGTCCAACTTCTCTATTGCTTCTTTAGTTAATGAGATCCTAGTTAACTGGCAGGTGTTCTTCAGGGTTTGTCGGGTGATTAGTTCCTGGATACAGTCAGGTTCGGTGCGGACTTGATGACTTATCTTCTTTTCACAGAGATAGATGCTGTTGTACTTCGGGCATTCAGCCTCTATGTACACGAATGATTTCTCGGTTGTTGCTATATAAGGAGTAGGGGGTACAAGGGTTAGTTGATTTTCATTGGGGAAAATGGATAACTTATATAAATCATATATATCATAGGAAGCGATAGGGAATTTGTAAACTATTACTATTCTTTTCCCAACAAAATATGAACCTGGCTTAATCAAATCGTAGTATTCTCGTAATTCTAAATTTATTATTTGATCTGGATTATATAATGATTTTAATTTATCTATCATAGATTTTAAGACATCTATATCTATCATTGAATGATGGGTACTAGATGAGTGTATGAACGCTAAAATATTTTCTATCCTAATTATCTCTATCATTATATCTTCTACATTATTAGTTATTATACTTAATATTTGAGCGAGCTTAGTAAATCTCACTAAATTATAGTCTTTGAGTGCATCTCTTTCTAAGAGTAGTTCTAGGGATGCGTTAATTTTTGCCTGGTTTGACGCTAATTGTTCTAGAACAGTATTATGTTGAGACATCCATTCTTTACACAAACTGATATGGTTATTAAATTCAGAAGTTATCTTGTAGTCGTTGTCTTGCAAGATTTTAATAGTTTCATCATATTTTATGGCATCTTGATAATCTAGATTGCCTGTAACACTTTTTATTACTGATCCTAGGCTATCTATTAAACCTCTTTTAACTCTAACTGGTTCTAGGGATTTTCTTCGATTCAATACCTTGTTAAGTTTATTGGTAAGGTAATCAATTTGATATTCGTAAATAGTGTATGCTCCACTACTTAGTTTTGTCTTAAACGTTTCGAGTTGAGTTTGTACTGATTCTATCTTGTCTTCAACATCAGTCAGCTGTATAAATTGTACAAAAGAATGGTAATGTGTCGTTAATCGGGTTGCTCCTAGTTTGTATGGTAATAGTCCTGTTCCGTCAGCTAAAGTCTCAATTCTTATGTCTTGAGGATGCGTCGCCGGTATTATCAGTAGTAGTAGGCTCCTGTAACAATTGGTTACTTTTAGGTACTCTTTTCAGCCGCGCTTTAGCAACGGGGCCGCGTTTCCGTGAGGTATAGATATGGATTGGTAAATCGGCTAGAACGGTGTCTTGCGTGTAACGTGGCGCAACTTTCTGACGATTGGCGAGTGGGTTTTTTGATAAAAACTTGCTGTTGAGGGACATATTCTATTTCGGGTTCGCGTGATTTATTCCTATTTTCAATTAAAGCTGTCCGGTTTATAAGAGAAGATTCATTAATTATATCGTACACCTGTTTCATCTGTTGTCTATGATTCTGCGCATATTGCTGTAAGACATGTTCAGTAAAGTCAACGTTAATTGGATCTCGTGGGTCAAAATGTCCATTTAATAGATCGAAAGGCCTACACTTGGTAAAGCTATGGATAGAGCTGTTATATGCTATAATAGCATATGGCATGAGATTAACTACTGGCTCATTTTTATGTTGTAATTTAAGAATTCTAATATGTTCTAATAATGTCGAGTGAAATCTTTCTATATTACCGTTATCGTTTGGACTGTGGGGTAAGGTTTTATGATGAACTATTTTATGAATACGTGTGAATTCAGAGAACAATTGGTTCGTGAATTCTGTGCCATTGTCAGTTATAATAGTCATGGGTAACCCATGGTGAGTACAAAATTTTAATAATGATTGGATTATGCTTATGGCCGTGCCATCTCGTAGATGATATGCTTGTCCATATTTCGTAAAAGTATCAATAAATGTGACGTATTTTTCTGAATCGACTGTGAATAGATCCATGTGAATAGTCTCTAGTGGTTTAGTAGCTGGTGGTACTATATTAAAGCACGGTCTGATCGGGTTTCGATCGTATTTGGCTTGGCCGCAGATGGTGCACTCGTTAATAAATTTGGCGATCTGTTCCTTCATTTTTGGCCAGTAATATTTTCGCGAAAGTGCTAAGTAGCATTCGTTTATACCACGGTGATTGGTTTTACCATCGTGATAATGTTTGATGATATCCTGTTGCCGCAGGTATTCTTTGACATTTTCTAATTCTATCCTAGTTAATACTAATTTAAGAGAAGAACTTTTAAACTTATCCTGTATTATTGGTACTATTGAATACATAGCTAAAGTTGGGTTTACTAGTATAGCAGTTTTAACCTTCGGGTTAACGTATTCTTTAATAGCATTGATAACATCTGATTCTAAGTTTGATTCGGAAATTTGAATTGCTGTTCTTGTATGTCCTTCAAAAGGTTTAGTCACTACAGGTCTTCGTTTAATATCACCAACTATTGTAAGGTGGATTTGTCTGTGGAATTTGTTAAGAGGCTCGTCTGTAAGAGGAACTTCTAAGATGGGTTGTTCGTTACTAGTATGTACGGTGTCAGTTGAAGAATTAGTCTGATCGTCTGGTATGTCTAATTGATTGGGGCTTTCTCTTCTAACATGTTCATTATTAGAATGTAAGGTGTCAGTCAAAGGGTTAGCGGATTGGATTGATGGTTCTGAGGGATTATTAATCATTGAACTTAACTCTTTGATGTTTTCAATAACTGAGTTTATTTCATCGGTCTCATTGTTATGAATTTCTATGCGTGAAAGGGCATCAGCATTGGTGTTAGACTTTCCTTTCTTATAAACTACAGTAAAGTCGTATTCACTGAGTTTTAGCCGCCATCTGGTCAATCGGGAGTTAGGCTCTTTTAAATTAACCATCCATTGCAATGGTTTATGGTCGGTTAGTATTTTAAACTTCCGTCCAAATAGATAGGGCCGAAAGTACTTTGTAGCCCACACTATGGCTAACAATTCTTTTTCGATTGTGCTATAGTTTAGTTCACTTTCGTTGAGTGTACGTGAAGCGTAACACACCGGTTTGTCAGATCCTATGGGTCCCTGGGATAATACCGCTCCAATAGCGACATTTGAAGCGTCGGTGGTAAGGTTAAACTCTTTGGTGAAATCAGGGTACTGTAGGATAGGGTCATTTGTAAGTAATGTTTTGCATTTAACAAAGGCATTAACGTATTCGGGACTATGGACTACTTTGCTACCTTTTTTGAGACAATGAGTAAGAGGCTTTGTAAGGCGTGCAAAGTCCGGTATGAATTTTCGGTAATAACCGAGAAGACCTAAAAACTGTTTGATCTCTTTTGGTGTGTTCGGTATAGGGTACTTTTCAATGGCTGAGATTTTGTCGGGGTTAGGCTTAATGCCGTCTCTACTAATTATGTGCCCCAGGTATGCGGTTTCTAGCTTCAAGAATTCTGACTTGTCCATCTGAATTTTGAAGTTAGATTCCCTAAGTCTTTGGAAAACGCGTTCCAGGTTATCCAGGTGTTCCTGAAGTGATGAACTAAACACGATAATGTCGTCTAAATATACAAGACAGATGCTATTTTGTAGACCTCTAAGTACATTGTCCATTACTCTTTGGAAAGTTGAAGGTGAATTCTTCAAACCCATAGGCATTCGAAGAAATTCAAAATGACCATGTTCGACATTGAATGCGGTCTTAGGTATGTCCTGAGAGTCCATTTCTACCTGGTAAAATCCACTTGCTAGGTCTAGAGTCGTGAAGTATTGGCATCTTCCTAATTTATCTAACACGTCAGTGATATTGGGTATGGGGTATTTGTCATCTAATGTCTTATCGTTTACTTTGCGAAAGTCGACCACAAGACGCCACTTTTGTTTACCTGAAGCGTCTATTTTCTTGGGTACAACCCAAATGGGTGAGCTCCATGCAGAGTCAGAAGGTCTGATTATACCCTGCTCCAACATTTTCGCAATTTGGTCTCTGACTTCTTGTCTGTGAACGAAAGGATATCGATAGCTTTTGGTATACACGGGTACCTCGTCGGTTGTACGAATTCTATGTTTGATTTTGTTTGTAAAAGTCAATGGTTCTCCATCGATATAAAATACATCAGCGTATCGACTGCACAATGTTAAGAGATTGACTTTTTCTTCTTCGTTGAGATGATCTGTACGTAATCGCGATAATACCTCGTTCACCCGGTTTGTACTCCCGGTTTTAGTACATTCGATATTAAATACATCGGCACAGGCCGGTTGATCTAGGGAAAATATAAGATCATTGAAAGTTGGGTTTTCTATCTCTACATAACCACGACCATTTTTTACGGTGGTAATGCATTCGTGCAAAATACAATTACAGAAAATCTGTTCGTCCATTAATACATCTCCGTCAGGGGCATTAATAGGTATTTTAATTATTTTAGTGCTGTTAGCGGGCATAATGTCCTCATATAAATTTACATTACGAGAGTTATATAACTTAATCTGATTTGTTGCGTTTCGAGTTACTAATTGGAAATCCTTCAGATTGATATTGGCTTCCCATTTAGATAATATATCTAAACCTATTAACCCGTCAAAATACTCGTGAAAACGGTATACGAAGAACTTGATAGCGTCTTTCTCATTGAATTCACTAAAACTCGGCAACGTTATAGAGTGGTCACTTCGGCTAACACCATGTATATTTGCTATTTCAAAAGGGTCATAGTTAAGTTCGTAGTTAGAGAAGAAGTTTTGTATGGCCTCGGGGCTTATGAACGATTGGTTAGCACCAGTGTCTATCAGGAATTTTAAAGGGGGTTGGGAAATCTCTATGTACGGTAATTGTCTCTGGGTTTGCAAATTAATATCTATCCTTGCTCTTTTGATATCTTGTCTGAACGAAAATCCGGAGATTGACCTACGTGGCTGGGCCCTGGTTGTGGTTCTGCCTCCTGTGTTACTTGATTATTAGACATGTCATTAGTCGTATCGTTACAAGTCATAGCAGTAATGTGGTCATACTCGTAAGGGGTATTATAGTCATTAAAGTCCGTGTAACATGTATATTCAGGCAAATAGCAATATTCGGCAGAATAATAGGCATTATCGGGCAAAATAAATTCGTTAAGATTGATTTCACGTGTCTTAAAGTAATTGCTAGGTGGTGGATTACCACTTTTTTGCCAATCGTGCCCTGATGTCATGGGTAATGCTCTAGGGGTAAAATGTTGAACGCCACTCATAGGTTTTGGTCCATTATTTGGCGGGGCGTTATTTCTAGGCTGTAGTCTAAACATGTTACTTTGGGGGTGGTAGTTAGTAGGCTGTGCACGGAACATCTGCTGGGTTCGTGTAGGGAACCGATTTTGTTGCTGGTTAGGCATGTTAAATTTAAAAGCTTGGTTTGGTGGTTGGTGAGGACGTTGCTGTGCCATAGGTGCTGGCCAATTAGGTACGGGATGCCGCGGAACACTCTGACTATTCAATGGTATATTGAAAGGGGCCTTAGGGGCGTTGTGAACCTTTAAGCCATCGTTACGTGACTGAAGGTACATAACGTTTAACCTTTAGTGTGCTCGGCTTGGCGCGCTCGGGGAACCCCGTAATGTTCGAGAAATTAATGGAACGTTTTTTTCATTACGACTTAGGTTAGAAAACACGATAATACTCGTATTTTCTTTATTTATATGTAATAAATTATACACCATAAGAAAGCTGAGAATATGGGTCATGATAATGAAATATAATTGTGAATCCTAAATTACTTTTTCATGATGAAAATATAAAATGATTACCTGTTTATAAGTTTTTTCATGGGTCATCCATAATATTTTTTTCACAAAACTTCACAATTATACACAAAAACCACAATCTCACTACATAAGTGATAACACTAATACATTACGCGACGATTACATGCATTTGTTTTGTACAACACTGGCTAATAACTTTATAATAATCATTTTTTACGAAAGAAAAAACGACCGACATTATGCCGGTTCCCGACGGTTCGTAAACTACTGGTTACTGAGTTTCGGGCGCAAGAGGGCGCTAGTGGGCAGAATGAAGTACAATCGAAAACAGTACTGTATTGAATGTTTATTACACGGAGTTTAATCGTTTTTTTTTTTTAATATAAAGAGCAGATCAATACTTATACTTTTTGCTAGTTACGGGATACTGGAATATTTTTGGTATAAAATACAAGTCAATATTTATACATTGTTGTTAGTTTTGGGTTCAAAGTCAAATCAAACAAAGAATAAAAAAGAAATGCAAAATATACAAATAATCATCTCCAAAACATTACGCGTACCTAGGTATCTGTGATTTTTTATTATGTTGAGTATGAAATATTACAGGGCGTTAATTTGATTATTGTAACTCTAACAGTAACCTATCACATACGGCACGAACATCGAATACGGCAAAACAGTTACCAACATCGTTTTTCATCGTCTTTTGAGGTTATTGTAAGTGTACATTATTCAATAGATGTAAATTTAACAAATAATTTTTAATGAAACTGTAGATAAAAATGTGATTAACTTTTAAATACCTAAGCCAGGAAGAGTTTGAAGGGAAAGTTACATTACAGGTTATGTGTATTGTGTTTTTATTGGAATTTAGTTAATCAAACTTACGTAGGTAGGTTGAACGGACGGCCAGTGCAAGAGGTCAGTGCCCTTTACACTGATACGTACCTCGGGCGCATTGTATCTATGAGTTTACGGCCGGTCTCGAACAGAAACTTTTTAAAATATTTGAAAGAAAAAACGTTTATTTATTTTAAAAAACGGATAAACATTTTTATACCTAAGCAAACTAACTATGGTTTTAGTGTCAAAGATTTTTACCCTTCCAGGCTGTATAAAGCTGAAGAGTTTGTTTGTTTGAACACGCATAGTCTCAGGAACTACTGGTCTGATTTGAAAAATTCTTTTTGCGTTGGACAGACCATTAATCCAGAAAGGATTTAGGCTATATAACATCACGCTGCGACCAATAGGAGCAGAGCATAACTAACTCAACGCGAACGAAGTCGCTGGCGGCCGCTTGTGTTTTACAAGCATCCGTGTAAGTATATGGGTAATTTGCTCGATTTGGATATCCTAGCATTTTTTACGTCATTTCAAGTGATATAGCTTGGAAGAAGGATAGTTATGTGTATCAGTCAGCGTGACTGCCAATTCAAGTGTAATTTTTTGCGACGATCATATTAGCAACATGTATAAATAAATAAATAAATAATACAGCTTGTCCAAAAAGAAGTAGGTTTTACTAACTCTTCTAAATTACCCAGATACGATAACAGCTCACTCCTAACTATATATGTTAGCATTCATGTAAGTACGTTATTTTCATATAGACAGTATATCTTTGTATTGGGAATCACTGTGAGTAATCACCTCAGGGTGAGTTTTACTCAGGTAAAACTGGCTTGTTATTTTGACGGGTATGTCGTGTTTAATTATTTTTAATGAAAAGCTTGTTGAATGTATTGAATGTAATTTATACCTACTAGTGATATTGTTGTTTGTGAAAACAACTGTAATTATATGTGTCTGTTCAAGAAAGATTTTGGGAATAAAAACACGTAACTTTAAAAAAATAAATTTATTTACAAAAATAAATATGTTTATTCTATAAAATCAAAAAACCAAAATCAAAGCATTTATTTCAAATAAATCAGTTACAGGCACTTTTGAATTGTCAGAAGGTCGGTCAGTCAGTAAGGTGAAGCTAGTCGCCCATTCCAAAGAGCAGGTACCTATGGAGAAGAATGGGCAAGAAACTCCATGGACACACTTTTAAATTATCAAGCTATTGATACAAATCAATAATCTATAAGTAGGTTTTTTACAAACACTTTTATTGATATAAATTAGGATTGAAAACAGACGAGATAAAGATGTAAATACATATTTTTTGTCATTTTTGTTTAGAAGTGGGCATCATGTAACTTTGAAAAGGCTAATAAAAGGAACTTTTAACAATCAACATTACAAACAATAAACAATTAAGATTACTGAATTTAGCTGCCTATTTAAAAAATAAAAGAGTAGATAGCTGTAGAGTCAAACGGACACAAGGTTATACATGCTGGTGGTAGGTAGGTATGTCCATGTGAAGCTGGCCGGCTGGCTGTATGACTCGCTACTGGAAAGCTTGAGGAAGAGGTGAGGCTGAAGATGCTGATGACGTCACGCTGCTCGAAGGCTGTGATGTTCCTTGCAGGGTCGCCAAGGAATGCGTATGAGTGAAGAAGTCTTCAAACCTCGCAGGAACGAAGGTTGCGCTGACGTTCAAGGAAAAAGGAGGATCCTCCGACAGGACGGGTGTTGTGTCCGGTGGGCTATTGCCTGACAGTTCTTGTCGGAATGTTGTATTGTGATTTTAGTTCTTCCTCAGTTTGGTAGATGACTGTAGTTGTAGTGCCGCTACAGGAGAATCTTCCAGGCGTAGCGAAGCTCAGCCCATGTTAAGCGGTGCCGACGATACCAGTGATTGATTGGAGGTGGTGGAATGGACATTGATGCAACGAAAAAGGAACAATACGATCTGTAAGACATTGGATTGTTGAGTTGCACGAAGTTTTGGCTGAACCTGTCGGATCATAACATAAATTCGGTTCAGGGTGAATGATACAACAACACGGGAAGGAAGATGCGTCCGGAGGCACATGAAAATATTTAAGGCGTATGCAAAATGGCATACTACTCACGACGTGGCCTGTTTCGACGATGTTTATCTGCCCCTGGAAGTTTTTGGAGAGAGTGCCAATCTAACCAACAACTTTCGAAGCAGATATACTCATCACAGGTCACGCAATATGTAGTCACCAGTTTGCTTGTACCTTTCCGGTAGCAAATAATACACCGTTTGCGGTTGTTTCTGGGCTGATTCTTTGGAACGTGAATTAAATCTCGCCTAAGCCTCGTCAATTCCTCGGACGATGGCAAATTTTCTTGTGGAAATTGGAAATGATTCTCCACAAGAGAATTGGCCAACTGTTCTCGGAACTGACGATGCGTCATGGGAGGCATATTTCGACGTTTCAAAGAAGCAGACAAAATAATGTAAGCGTTCAAAACACTTGCATTCAACAACCGCTTAAACATTTTCATATACCACTTGACGCACCTTTTTCTTTCAACTAAATACATTGAAAGTTTTTGATCTTTAAGATCAACCCCTCCCATTGTGTTGTTGTAGTCACGAACGACAACAGGTTTGACAAGAGGCCTACCAGCCTTCCGACCTACATAGGTTTCTGGAGTGTGGTAAGTGGAGATCATAGTCACCACTTTGGTGTCTTTCCATGCAATGCACGAAACGTCACCGCAGTGGCGCGCTATGATGCTACCCCTGGCCACATTCCTTGGAACGTTTTTGACCTCAATTGGTACATGCTTGCGATTTGGACGCAACGTTCCCAAGCAATCAAAGCCTAGAAATTTTAGGTACCGCGCTAACGCTGGAGAATTATAAAAATTGTCCATCGTTACGCAGTGACCCCGATTCTCTAGGCCTTTCAGTAGGTCAATCACGACACTAGCGCTCTTTCCAGCCAAAGCTACACTGGGAGCAGAAGTATGACTTTGACTGTCGTCTTTACCTGTATAAATTTCAAATTTATACAGGTAGCCCGTCCTCGACTCGCAAAGCTCGAAAGATTTCATGCCGAAGCGGGCAGACTTCGAGCGGATCGCTTGTATCCAAGACAAGCGACCCTTAAATAGTGTCAATGATTCGTCTATGGCTATATCGGGATGCAAATTGTACAAGCTAGAAAACTTGTTATTTAAATGCCGAATAATTGGTGCAAGTTTCCGCAACTTTGATGGAAGCAAATTTCCTTCAGTTTGAGACAAATCCTGGCTCCCTGCAGAATTGTTCACAAAATGAATAAATTTGTTCAGCAATATGAAGCGGTTAAATCGAATCAATTTTCGGAATTTGGGCATCTCGAGATAGCCAGTAGACTTCCAATACTCATGTTGGGACGTGCGTGGGTCCAAGCCCATAAACATGAGTATTGAAAAAAAAACGTACATCTCATCTTCATTAGTGTCAGTCCACTTATGAAGACGAGATGACGTTTTCAATGTACCTGCTGCCGTTTGTGCATCGATCACCTGTTTGGCATATCTATTGGTTTCGGTGACTATATGCCCTACGATGTCCTTACCCCAAATAGCAGTAAAGGCATCATAAGGCGTATCGTAGTCTTCAATAGGCCCGACGGTAGGACCCGAAAATACTTCGGCTACACCCCGGAAACTATCGAAGTCCTCTCGCCACTCGAAATCAATAGAGGTGCCAACCATTTGATCGATGGCGTCGTCCATTGCACTCTCAATCGAATTTACGATATGATTTGTAGGCTCATCCAATTCCTCGTCATCCGGAATAGTCCTCGACATACCACCGGTAGCAGCGATTTCATCCAGATTAAACTCATCGTCAAAATCTGAATCCAAATCGCTACCATCGTTCCCCGTATATGTAACCCGCCGTATAGATGTTGCCGTACAACCCGACACGGACGGGACAACATCTTTTGTTTCAGATGCCGGCACTAGTATCCCGTGGCTACCGCTAGGCCCAGGCTCTGAAGGATTAGCTTCAGCAGCCTGTACAATAACAGCACCAGCACTACCAGAGCACACATCTGAAACTGGCGTCCTACAGATACGGGAGTATCCCGAGGAAGGTTCTGGCGGTGGCAACTCACTGATCCATTGCTTCACATGCTCGTAGTGTTCCTTTATCACCGCATCTCCATCCTCCCAGTCTAAATCGCACGCGGCCCCCCGTTCCAAGTGTCCAATACTGCAAAAAAAAAAAAACATTGTGAGCTTAACCATGTCTAATAAAAGAGTCTGACTACGGAGGTGTCATAGAAACACTTACTGTACTGACTCCTCCAGCTCCGTTTTTCTTTTGATGGAGCCCCGGGGGGTATTTTCTAGCTCGACAATGTCGGATACTTTGATTGTACCCCCCGGGGTCATATTGACTTTTAGCCCCGTCATCAGTGGTTTTCTAAAAGATAAATGAATAAGATTATTATATAGTATATTTGTAGATACTATAAGTAGAATACATAGGATCGTGTTACGACCATTATATAAAATACTCACGGAGTGACACAATGGGGTGGAGGGGGCAACCACAAGCGCGGTTCGGGCTCCACCGTCGGCTCGCTGGTCTTGTCCGCTGCCATCGTCATCAGCAGCTGACGCCGGCTGTGGCGCTCAAGATCAGAGGATCTCGGCCCTGGAGTGACGGACCGAGATCTCGATCTTGAGCGTGATGCCATCATTCTAAGTATCAATAAAATAAATTCCACTATAATAACAAATATTAATTTCAATAAGTAACAGTGTACTACTATTTATCTAAATCTATAAAGTATTACTAAATTTAAAATCTTCTATAATATATATCATGAGAAATCAAATACTTTCAATAAATATGGTCTAAGTGATAAAATAGTTTTTACTACCAAAAATAATGTAACTGGACATTGAGAAAAGTTCGCGACTGTACTTTTTACGCTACATGTGTGTGAGTTTGCGCTAGAAAGAGACAGAGCATTTGTTGACTTTGAACAAAATTCTTCAATTTACGTGTAATGAACTAGAATTACGAGAATTTACATTGCTCAAATGGTTTCCTAGATAAAATTCCTACCTACTTATATAAATTTCGTAGAATACTACCTAAAATAAACATCTATTATCATAGAAAACATCGGGTATCAATAACGACAAATGGCGCCTCATAAACTTTTCACACTTTTTTCACCAAAATAAACAATAAAATTACTAAAACCAATATTTGAATCACAATCTACACAATATTTCCAGTAATCTGATATATAATTTTAATATAATCACTTACCGTTTCCTTCTAAAATTCATTTTTTAAAAGCACTACAAGACCACACACGACACCGGGTTTAGAAAATGGCGGACGATTTGTTCCGAGAACGAGAAAAAATTAAATTTTTAAATGTTGTCGCTTGAAAAGTAATAAAAATTTTAGTTATTATGTTGGCTGAAGTGTCACACTTGTCTATAGAAGTATTTTTATGTGAACCAATCACAGTAGGAATAGGTTTGAACGATGTGAAGTCAGCCATGTCGCTTATGTTCCGACGTAGGAACATAAGACACGTCGGGCGCAAATCTCTTATGTTCCACCGTCGGAACATAAGACACGCATTGGGTTAACTCTTCCTGCACGTACTCAAGAGCTTTTTCTATGGAGTCTGGACGCATGCATCGTATACGCGATCCTAAAGGCTCCTTTAGCCCACGTACAAAAGCCTGCATTGCTACCTTTTTGTAAAGTATTCGCTTAGCCTCAATAGTCGTCTGTAAGGTCTCATGTAAGGTCACATATGTCATTATTGTGCTAAATAGGGTTTGACATTGATCGTAAAATTGCTGCGGGGATTTGTTACCCTGTAAAACTAATGAGAGGTCATTATATAAGGCCGTTTCGTCTCTCTGGTCTGAAAAATTATTGATTAGAGCTGCTCTAATGCCTGCCCAAGTATCCGGGATACCGTTCGCATTGATAGTGGAAGCGGCAGACCCTGTGATTTTATTTAAAATCCCATTCAATAAACATAGATTGGCTAATTCGCTACCTGGCTCAGGGCTAGCGTACTGAGTTACGATTCGATCACAAATATTAATGAACCTCGTCAATACATTATGGTTACCGTCAAACTCCGGTACAAGGCGTAAGGCCTTATAGATTACATCCGGGTCGTACGGCATTTTTTGTTCAAATAAACTTATTAAATCGCAATCTAATTCACTATCTAATTCTCTATAACTATCTACTATGTGCCGGCGAGCCTGTCTCGATGCAGGATCCCGGGAATAAATTTTCCCTGGTCTAAAAATCTTGGAAGTGATAAGGATTTAAAGATGGGAAGCAACACGAGAAAGATTCTAGTGTACTTACATATAATAATTCATCTCTGGTTCTTCTCCGTGAATCGAAGTCTGGATTCTCCACTCGGCGTTGCAGTTTCGTAGATTCTGGATTCTCGTACTGGAGCTTGATAGCCGCCCGGGCGACACGCGAACGCGAATATCGATGTGAGATGCTTCTAACCGCTCGCGAACCGGCCCGCGAGAATCCTACCGACTGCGCCAATTACGTATACTGCAGCCGAAGGTTCGAAAAAAAACCAAAGTTACTTATAATTAATTTAATTAAAAAGAAAGAAATTACAATTAAACTTAAGTGAAACCTATTCGATGCTAGAATATGGAATGACAATTCTTATAATAAAAATGAATAAAATTAATTTGCTGTTTCGGCGAATCGTCGCCGAACGGACGTCATCGGTCCACCTGCACTTTTGCTGCGTCGGCGCTCTCGTCTTGCAAAATTGTTATGTTGAATTCGCTGCGTCGACGATGTAGTTTAGGGGTCCGTACTTAACATACTGCTCCAAACAGATTTCGAATCAGAAAATAACAAACACGGAAAACAAAACATTTTGTTCAGTTTGCAGCTGCCTGTCATCCATGTATATTTATCATATAACGACGCGTGAAAATGTTTAAAAAATCCATCTCGCCTTTTGCAATCAATAATCATGTGTGGGAGTGCTCGACCTAACTGAATAACATGCTTCTTGTATGCATAACTTAGTTTTGAAAATGAAGTTTCTTTTGTAAGCAGGTAGTCTGTTGAGCAGCACTCTATATGAATTAAAGCCATAATAACAAACAAAATCCACAGTATTTAACCAAATCTGCGATTAAATTACCTTACAGAATCAGTCACAGTTTAAATAACACAAATATTAAAATATAACAAACGAAAAACTCACGCATCAGTGGTATAGGAACACATACTAACAATAATTTATTTTCAACTAAACGAAATGGAACACGAAAATATGCCAAAATAAAAAGAATATGACTTGCGAAGGATTTCATTATAACGCTAATTCTTTTTAATTTTGTCGTGTTTCCTTTCTCGTAGTGGCGTGGTTTCTTTGTCTCTTTCTAATAGAGGAGAGGAAGAACTGCAAGCCGTTTGGCATTAGCCTATATTTATCAAGTTTTACCGACGGTTAGCGAGCATTAGAAAGAGTTGGTCTGACACGCTCTGTCTCTTTTCGCCTCATAGTAAAACGTTGACCAAGGTAAGCTGTAATTCGTCGAGTTGCCTTCAATGTAATGTACGAAAAATTGAAGCGCTGATTAATTTACGACTATAAAATGAAATGTGATACTTAGGGTATTGCTAAGAATTACTATTGCTATTGTAAATCGCGCAGGCATTTGATTAATAATACTTTGTTAAGTTAATATGTTAATAATACTTTGAAATAGAATGTAAATACTTTTGTATGAATATGGAACTGATTTTTGAAAGGTAACCCGATGGGAATCGGCTTGTATGGACTCTTCGCCACTGGCGCCTTGGGATGTGACAACGTCCTTAGTAAGAGCATCGACACACTCGTTTCCTCTTATGCTACAGTGGCTTGAAACCCAAACCAAATGAACGGTTTTAAGATTCCTGGCATAAGATAAAAGGGACTTTTTAATTTGGAACAAGGTTGGGCTGTGCAGTTTGCTCCTCCTAAGCTAAACACTTGGAGAGCGTGTACTGCGCCGTGTCCTCCCCGCATTGGACGCAGTAGTAGTACCGAGCGTTCGGCTCCCTACCTAAGCGACGCAGGTACTTGCCGAAGCAGCCGTGCCCCAACAGTAGCTGCGTCACCCTGAACGACAGGGTGCCTCCTCCCGAGCCAGTCGTCGAGTACTGGCCGGATTGCCTCGACGGTAGCGAGGCCGGCGGTAGGGCGCATAAGCCTCTGCCGCCAGTCCACCACCAGGACCTGACGGAGTTCCTCTCGGCGCAGCTCGATCTGCCGCTGCACCGGACTGGAGCCCCGTGTCCGCTCTTCCTCGCGCCATCGGTACGATGACGCGAGTACTTTCGCCTCTAGGTCTCAGGGCGGGGATCCGGCCAGGGCGCAAGCCGCCTCGTAGGATATTGTGCGATTTTGCAGTCTTTTCGGGCCTGTGATTCTTTCAGGGCCTGGTCCATTAGATTGCACAGGGTGTTTTCACGCGTACCATTTAGTGTTCCGGCCGTCAGGTCCATCGCCCACACAGGGGCCCCATACAGGACCATGGACCGCACGATTCCTACGTACAGCCGCCTACACAAAAGTGAAAAAAGTTCACCATGCGCGTCCGCCTGCTTATCATAAAAATTCTATAAATCGATAATTACCCCTTGAAACCACCAACAAGTGGTCAAGTGATTGGTCACGGTCTAGCTAGATCCCCTTGGATCCATCCTAAAACTGCTGTCGAATCACCCCAACAATATATTTCTTGCTTGCAAGTTTAAGCTTGCTAAGCAAGCTTAAACTTTCTTCGTCAATTGAGATAACAGGTGCGCACCCATTAATTCCTTCCTTAGTATGGATATTTCTTTACTACTGGGCGCTAGTCTAGCCTTACCGCCACCAAAGTTACGTCGTTGGAGCTGCGCTGGTTATTGATGTTGCAATAGATAACTTAGGCACTTCCCTTCGCGCCCCCGCGCCGTGTGGTGTGAAGTTAATACGCTCCGGTTATATTTACGAATATCGTGTTCCGTTTATTAGTTCCGGCTGGTGTTTTTCTTTCTAGGTTGTTTAATTTGTGTCTAGTTTTGGTATCGTAAGTTTATTTTTAGTGTTTGTTTTTGTAATTACTGTAAATCAATCAATCTCGGTGAGTACATTTATTTTCTTTTTTGTGAGTGTAACGTAATTTTATTTTTTTCTCACTAGTTTTATTTTCTTTTCGTTAAGTTAGATTTGTTTTCTTGTTTATTAATTAGTTATGTCAACTTATAATGATGACCCGCCTGATCGTGGTGGAGATATTTTCCGTAGAAATAATAAAACACTTAGGTCGCCGCCAACGCAGACCTCCGCTAAGCGTCTATTTTGTGAAATGTCTCCGACCGACAAATTAGTTGATGATAGGTCGAAACGCCTACAAATAGCACACAGTTCTCCAGAAAAGTCCTCGCCTACATTAAATATGTCCAAAAGTAACTGTGATAATTATTACGATTTGGTTTCGGAGGCGTCTGTGTACCTGTCCAAAATCAACGAACTGGTTAACGATAACGGTTCTCGTATAAATGTCGCGAATAAATCATCTATTATGGATATGACTCAACGAGTTACAAGTATCGTGTCTTTGTTAGCTTTAAAATCTTCGTGTAACGAAACAAAGGTTGCTAATACCGAGCGCGAATTAGAAATGATCAAATTAAAATCCGGCGTTAAAACCGTTAATGAGGACAATAAAATGTCGTGCGCAGATTCTTTGAAACTGCGGTTGCCTAAAGTGGCCCCGGCTATTGAATCTAGAGTGCCTCTGCCTTGTGTCATCGCCTATCCGACCCAAGAGCGATCAGCTGACTATGCGTCATCGTCCGCCACTAAACAGGCTCTTATGAAGGCGATTAGACCGAGTGACGATGGATTTCAAATAGTCGGTATTAAAAAAACCGCCAAAGCGGGGGTTGTACTACGTGTGGCTAATGAAAACCAATTAAAAAGATTAGAATCGGTAGATGCTATAAAGTCTGCCGGTCTCCGCTTAGAAAAACCAAAGGGTCGCCGCCCCCGTCTATTAGTTAAGGACATTTCCGCCTCAATGGAAGACAAAAATTTTTTGCAAGCTATATACCGCCAAAACATTAAAAATGAGTTGCCAATAAAAGAAGACGATTTTATTAAATCCACAAAAATAGTCCGTAGGCGTTCTACCGATACCGGTCGGAAATGGATAGGCATAGAAATTGAACCTGCGGTACGTAAACATCTTGTGACTACCAAGGATAAATTATTTATTGACTGGGCCACTTGCTGTTTTGTTGATGATATCGAGGTAGTTCGTTGCGCGTATTGTCAACAATTCGGTCATGTTAAAAAGCATTGCGCTAATAAATCACCAACCTGCGCTGTCTGTTCCGAGGCTCACGAAACCAATGTTTGCCCGCATAAGGGCGATTCAAATTTTACCCCGGTTTGCGCGGCGTGTAAACGTTATAAAAAGCCCTATGAGCATCGTTGCGGATCTGAACAGTGCGGTACCTATAAATTAAAACTCAAACAACTTATCCTGCATACTAATTACTAATTAAGATGGATAGGTTAAACATAGGGCAATTAAACCTTCACAACGATAAGGTGGCGACATCAAAGTTAGATAAATTATTTATTGACAACAACTTAGACCTTGTACTCATTCAAGAACAATATCAAAACTCACGTTTACGTCACAGGGTAGTGCAACTGGATTGCAAGGCACGAGCCGGAATTTATGTTGCGCGGTCTTCTAACTTTACGGTAACGTCTTTACGTGACCTCATGACGCCACACTGTGCGGTTGCCGAAGTATCATCAGCTTCTTTTAAAGTATTCGTTGTAAGCTGTTACTTTCAATATTCAGATCCTGTTACTCCTCATATACATAATCTCCGTCATGTCTTGCGGTCACTCGCGGGCTGCAAAGTTATCGTTGGCGCGGATGTCAACGCGTCATCGTCTCTGTGGTATGGCAAGGTTCGGGCCACCGATACCGAACGACGCTGCGCTGTTGAGGATTTCATTGCTGAGATGAACCTATCGATTCATAATACCCCTGATGCACCACCTACTTTCTGCAGCCAAATGGGCGAATCTTGTATTGACGTCACACTTTCAAGTGCGGACGTACGTTTGGATAGGTGGCGTGTCCTACCGGACGCGTCTTGTAGTGATCATCGCCTAATCGTGTACGAATTTGTTCCTTGTTATATTCAGGGTCCGTCTCATATTCCCGGTAATTTCAGATATAGATGTAAAGGCGCGAACTGGGAATTTTTCGGCTCGCTTTTTGCGTGTCACGCCAAAGAATTCACTCGGGACGGGCTGTCAGCCAAAGAAAGTGCTGACATTATGTCAGAAACCTTTACCTACTGTGCTGACATTGCCATTGGTCGCGGATCTATGACCAATATTCGTAGATGTGACTGGTGGAGTGATTACTTAGTTGAACAGCGTAAAAGATATCGCAGAGCGCGTAGAAAGTTAAATAAACTCAAGAGCCGAAAGATTACTGGAGATCTTCTTACGTTCGCTTTAAATGCTTTTAGAGTTGCCAAGTCACGCTACAAAGCATCGGTGGAAAAATCTAAGGGTAACTTGTTGCGAAAAATCGTTGATAAACTTGACAGGGAGGGTCCGTGGTCTCCCTTATATCACGAATTTAAAGCTAACAGATCGGTCGACCTTGCATACGTTCAAAACATTAAAGTCAATGATAAGCATACCACAGGCATAGAGGAAACAACAGAAGTGCTAATTAATACACTTATCCCTGATGATTCACCGGCTAACGATAGCGACTACCACCAACAGATTCGAGCGTGGGCTCCTGTGCCACCTGAATCACCAATGTCAGACGTACCATCTAATGACGAATTTTCGCCTTTGTGTCAGTGTTCTACATCGAACTGTGAATTTGAACAGTCCGCACATCACATCTTGTGGGAGTGTGCTCTTTGGCAGAATGAACGCAATATTATGTTGGATAGTGTACAAGTTACATCCGGAGTCGTTTATTATACGGACCTTGTAGAAACTAGAACCAATTTCCGTGCGTTCAGGCGCTTTTGCCATACCTATTATTGGAATCAATTGTAACAGCTAATACCTACTTAGGACCCATTAACTTAATCAAATTTTATTCCGTGGTGTTTGGCAATCTGGGCTTCTCCCAGTTGCAATAATGTCCCTTTGTGCCGTTTGGCCTAGTTCTGTTCTGTCTCCTGCTTGTTATGCAGGGAAGTGGAAAAAATATCTTTTTTCTTACTCCTCCGCTATTCTTTTCTGATTAATTTCGTTGCGGGACCCAAGACAGTTGAATCATTTCTCCGGGACTCGTCGAGCTTCATTGCTCGGCGTTTTTCTGGTGGTCGCCACTATTGATTCTGGCTTTCAGGAGTTGCAGTGGTTGGGAAAAGTGTGGCGGGTTTTGTCCCAAAAAAAAAAAAAAAGATAACTTAGGCATACGCAATATTTGACGCGTCACAGAAGCCGTGTAATTGCAAGCTATGGTTTTCTGTGGTACCGAGCCAACGTTTTATTTCTATAGTATTGATGTCCTTTAACTCACCTCTTAGTTCTAGCTTTGATTTCTTCTAGTAGTGAGTCATCCCAGTTAAGTTTAGACAACCACACAGTTTGAAAAAGCATTTTCATGGTTACGCTTAACGGGGCTAGCTAGCTAGCCTTATGGGTCAAATGATTTGGATATGTCGGAGAGAAGCGATCTCTTGGTTGGTTTGGTTACTGATGCTGCCTCAAATTATAGGTTAAAGACGAATTTATCTTGTTGTGGTGTCCATCCCAAACCCAATGTTTTGGTTGAATCTGATTGTTTAAACTTATAAACTTGTTGATTGCACAAATCTTTATCTAAGTCCGTAAGTAGTTGTGGTTCATTTGTGGCCCACATGCGCAAATTGAACCCGCCTTTGCTGAATAGCTTAATGAGGTCAGATTTAAAACGTTTTGCCTGGTCCTTCGAGCATAAGGTTCTCGGTTTGCGAAATTTAGTAAAGTGAAGTGATTGTCTACCGGGACCTTGTAACCAGTGTGTGAAGTGTCTGTAGGGATAGTAGGTAGTCAGGTCACTTTGAAGGTGATTTACCAGGAGATTTATCCGGCTCGAAGGACCATGTAGAAAGTATGGTTATGATTTTATCGTTTAGACAAAATAATCGTTATAAGTGAGAAACTTGTGTTGTTTAATCTAAACGATGGTTTGAATGGTTTTGGTATGGTTTGAGTTACGCGATCGACGGCCGAATACGCACTGACTTTAATAATTAATTTTGCTAGTTTTATAGAAATGCTGACTGTTCGGTTCTATTGCTCCGAACAGTGCATATAATCGAATTTGTAACTATTTTTTCCATTTTTTTTTTTTTTGTAAATTGTTATTGTTAATTGAATTTGTATGCCCGTGAGACAGATTACAGCAAGAACTCGCCTTATATTGTAAGACCGATGATATATACCTGTGTATCACAAATAAACTATTTGATTTGATTGGACAAAAACCAAAGACACCGACTTTTTTAGCCATGTCTGTAGCGACGTCGAGGTATTATGTTTGTAAAATGAAACAATGGCGTAAAACTCAATTTGTTTAATAATCATTTTCAGATGATTGGTATGACGAGGGAACGCTTATAATTATCACAACAGTATATACAGTGGAGAGAAGTGCTGGCTCACCGCTCCGCCGCGGCTGAGGCCGGGTACCTGCAACACACGGCGCTGTGAACACACGCGCGGCAGAAACACCTACTGCACGCATGCGGGCTAGCTAACTCGCAGCTATTAGTCACTAGCTTATATTGGAACAGCACAGATCACTACAATTGCCTGTCACTTTCATTATGTAATGTTTCCATCATTTATTTACATAGGTACTTAAATCGTGCTTCGAATTTTTTACTTTCATATAGGTCCGAGATAAGTATCCACCTAACCAAGAGCCTCCTAGATTAATTTGTTTTTTTTTTAAACGTTGCCTTACTCTAGGAATTTCTCCTGTATGGTGGGCACATTTACAAACATATAAATTCACATACACAAACATCAAGACCCGGAACAACCACTTGTAGGTCATACAAATATTTGTTCCGTGTGAGAATCGAACTCGCGACACGCAGCGCAACAGTCAATAGTTTAACCACTGCGCTAACCGTGCAGTCAAATTGCATACTTTTCTCGGTTTCCCAAGCGCACAGCCGCGCGGACGTTGGATGCAGGCAGTAGCGCCGATTGGACCCGCGTCACTAACATCTTAAAGGTATCTACGCGCTGGCACTACCGGCCGGGATCTATGTTGGAATGGGCGGACCCACGCTCATGCAGTTACCTAGCATGCACGGTCCGCACTGCATCGGGTTGCCTAGTCACTAGTGTAGTTAGAAGCGAAGAAGCCATGCTAGGTGTCGGGAGCCGGGGCTCTAGTCGAGGTCACTCTATTATGTATATTACCGAGACTAACGGTCCTCTATATCGCCTTCTTCTTAGAAACGGTGGCTTTATCGGAAAAAGAAAATGCCAGTTTACTGTTCTGGTAACGTATGATACACAAGTGTTATACATTTTTACGAGTTAAAGATCATAGTGTACAGAGGAGCCTAGGAAATTAACTTTGAGAGATACGTTTACAGTGCCATGGTGCCGTGGGGGAGCGGGTCTACTCACCTGACGGTGGGCGCTCCGCCGTGCCGCGCGTGGTCGCGGCGCCGGCGTGCTCGGGGTGCGTGCCGACCGCGCGCTCTTTGACTACCCTGCGATCCGTATACCGTGTCCTCCGCGCTCGACTCCACCGCCGGCAGCGTGTCTGCACACATGCGCACGTCACACACCCTACTCACACTGACACAGGCGAGGCGGCACTCGGCGGCAGGGCGGCACTCACCGGACAGGTGCGCGGCGGGAAGGCGGTAAAGTTCGGCGGCGCACGCGGCGCACGGAGAGCCGCTGGACTCCGAGTCGCTGTCACGTGAGCGCCCGTACTCTGACACACAGAAACGGATTGTGGGAAAGATGAAAACTTTGGGTTTGTTCGCGGCTAACATAATCATGTTTGGAATGAACAATAATGACAAAATAAATTCGAATGAGAAACTCATCTAATCCCGATTGGATAACGACTACATGATTGCAAGGATTTTTTTAAAATAAAATCTGCTACGCATTAGGAATTGCTCCTGTATCATGGGTACATTTACAAACATTCAGAAAGCATTTTATAGTGTTAAAGATTATATTGACGACAAAAAGGCTTGGGCTTGAGCTGCGTCCGATTTCTATGCTTACACTGATTGTTCTTTGATTTTTCCTCTCGTAGTTTAAATTTGCAATTGTTTGTTTTTTCTTAACTCAAAGCCAGTATACACTATGTAGCCAGGCATATTGTACGTTACGGAATTGCATCGCTGACAGGGGTATTCGGCACTGGTGCAGCTGCACAGGAGCTAAACTTAGCATTCGGGAACACCGTTGGAGCTGCTGAACCTTGGACAAAACTGTCTTTGCATTGTGTAGATTCAATTTCTTAGTATTGTATAATTGCATGGAACACGTGTGAGCACGATCTATTTGCTGTATAGCATCTATTTGTTGGGTTAGTCGTTTATTGACTTGATAGTGCTATGGCTGTTGAGAGTATGTCATGCTCACTCAAATGTCTCGCTGATGGTGGCGTGTGTGTTGGGTCATTAGGTTCCCTTCAATATGGTTGAGCTGAATGATGCTGATCCATACGTCATGTTCGTGAACGGACGCCGTCAGAGGGGACTGGTCATCTCTTAGCTGCTACGGCGTATTTTAATTTCTGAATTGTTGTTTTTTTTCCATAATGGACGCTCTCAGCGTACAATATATTTCTGCATCGTTCTCACACGATTGATTTCAAAATGAATGATGTAATCAAATATTTGTATCAATAGCTTGATATTTTAAAAGAGTGTCGATGGAGTTTCTTGCCCGTTCTTCTCCATAGGTACCTACTTTTTGGAATGGGCGACTAGCTTCACCTTACTGACTGACCGAACTTCTGACAATTCAAAAGTGCCTGTAACTGGTTTATTTGAAATAAATGCTTTGATTTGATTTGATTTGATTTGATTTATATTCACTTGCACAAACAGCCAGACCCGGAAAAAGTTCCTGTAAGCCATAAAAATATTTGTTCCGAGCGGAAATCGAAATAATATTATATTTTTCGACCTCCGTGGCGCAGCGGTCAACACGCCTGCCTGCGACGTGGAGGCCCCGGGTTCGATCCCCGGCCAGGTCATGATGGAAAACGATCTTTTCCTGATTGGCCTGGGTCTTGGATGTTTATCTATATATGTATCTATTATAAATATAGTATCGTTGAGTTAGTATCCCATAACACAAGTCTGGAACTTACTTTGGGGCTAGTTCAAACTGTGTGTGATTTGTCTATAGATATAGATATAGATTAGCGAGGGTCAACTTGGAGGGATAGTAAAATAATACCACTAAATTACGTCACTACCCGTATGTATATTTAATTATTTAGTTACATGTAATCCCGATCGGTATGAGATCAAATTGGAAACCAACGCCATCTATCGAGTTATGCGAAAATAGTAGTTTATGAAACTGTTACATAATGAGGGATATTATGCAAGAGTGTGGGTTTAAAAAAACGAGAGAAGCGAGTTTTTTAATATTATCACACGAGTGTGTAATACCTAATTATGTACAGTTTCATACACTACTTTATCTAATCTCATACATTGTATTGAATATATTATGAAGTAGCACTTTTATTCATTTTCCATGTTAAAAAATCTTGATAACATTTATCGTATCGTTTCCTTGACTTAATTGGTAGTAAATTAAGACTGACTGCTGTCACAGCCTCTAAAATATCGGGCGGCGTCAAATTTTCTTCATTGTCACTTGACATTTATAGAAATAATAATAATCAATTATGTGTCCAGCGAAACACAACAACGTCTTGCAATGCAAAGAAACGTATTTGGCGCCAAAATTCTGCACCCTGCATCACCGCGCATGCGCCAAAGCGCGCGCAGCCACAGATAAAAAATGAAATAGTGCTGTCTATGGTTTGTAATCTGTACGGTAATGAAAAAAAAAATATTATAACATTAGTTTGTTAGAGAAATAATGTTTTAATTTCCTTTCGATATACTATTGGTAAAGTACGTCAATATAAACTCCTTTTTAGTTTTATATTTTTAATTTTTTGATATGAGAGTAGATAAGCCTGGCCTGACTGGCTGGGTAAAAGACTTCCTGACTGAACGGTCCCTCCGAGTTGTTGTCGACGGATGTTCATCTGAGCCCATGTCGACCAATGCCGGTGTTCCTCAGGGGTCTGTTCTCTCTGCAACTCTGTTCCTGCTGCATATTAATGATCTGCTGATGCCCGGTATCTATGGGTATGCAGATGACAGCACAGTTGTGGAGAGATACCTGCCGGAAGCTCGGGCTAGTAAGGAAACAATCCGGTCCGAAAGAGAGGCCATGGTAGAGCGTGTGAGTGCTGCACTGCAGGCAGTCTCCGAATGGGGCAATGCCAATCTTGTAGCATTCAATGCCGCCAAAACACAGGCGTGTCTTTTCACCGCCAAAAGGAGCCCGTTCACCCTGGCTCCTACTTTTCAGAATGTATCCTTGGAGTGTACCGACCGCCTTCAGCTTTTGGGAGTTGAGATTTCCTCGAGCCTTAACTTTGGGCGGTTCATTGAGTCCAAGGCCAGGGTGGCTGCCAGAAAACTAGGCGTCATCGCGAAGGTCCGGCGGTACTTCACACCTGGGCAGCTTCTAATTTTATACAAAGCACAGGTCCGTTCGTGTGTGGAGTACTGCAGCCACATTTGGGCTGGTGCTGCGAAATGTCACCTTGCCACTTTGGATTCGGTGGAGAGGCGTGCGAAGAGGCTGATTGGCGACCCAGACTTAACTCGAAACGGTCTCCAAAGCCTGGAGCACAGGCGTAGAGTGGCCAGCCTTTCGGTCTTCTATAGGATGCATTCTGGTGAGTGTGCAAGGGAATTGCATGATTTAATTCTCCCATCTCCGTTCCATCATCGGACGACCCGTCGTACGGCGAGTTTCCACCCTTACGTTGTTGACACCACTGCGATCCGGACGAAGCGTTTTGCTTCCTCCTTTATACCGCGTACATCGAGGGACTGGAACAATTTGCCGGCGTCGGTGTTTCCGTCACATTACGATTTGAGTGTCTTCAAGGCTAGAGTGAATAGGCTCTTAATAAACTAGCGCGCTTTACCATCAACGATCGCGTCACTGCTTACCATCAGGCGGGATTGCGGTCAAGCGCTGGTTTATAATTTATAAAAAAAAAAAAAAAGATAAACCATATTATTTATGTTTAAAAAGTCTCCCTTGTAGTAGAACTTGTCTCTGCCATTCTAAAACAGGATATGTCAAAAACACACGTCCTTTACCTGCTTTGCGTCCTTTAGCTGTTCGTCGACTCATTTCGTACCAACCTGGCGTGTGCGCAAGCAGATTTGGTCGCGGCGGCGGCGCGGCCAGGTCCAGCGGCTCGGCGCGCCCAAACGTCCGCAGGTGCAGTGCGCAGGTGGCGCGCGCTCCGCCCTCACACGAAGCGCCTCCCGCCATGCTGAACGTCGCGTACGGGCTGATCTCATGTAGCTCTCCACTCGCTACAAATAAATTGTTCTAATAATTACTCTATTGGTTGGGATTGAGCTGCTCGCTCTGCTAAGCAATGTCATTAAGCAATATGCATAATTATGCTACAATTATGGCATTTTAATCACGTTTTTTTTTTAAATCACGGAAATTGATTGTTATGTACAAAGCAAATAAATATTATTATTGTAAACATTTTCACTTTTAATTTCTGGACTTGAAAAATACTTTTTCAGTAAAAAAAAAAAAACAACCGACTTTCCAAATCATCATATCTACTCAAGGCCTTTATTAAATTGTAAAGCTTTAAAATACTTGAAGAAAATACTAAGAAATGCACTTGTCGCCCCCTAAGATTTTTTAAAGTTCTCCTTGATTTCTCTGGTCTTCCATCATCAGATCCTGATATCCTTATCATGGGACCACCTTGGAAATATCTTCTTTCCAAACAAAAGAAGAATTTTCAAAATCGGTTCATAAACGCCGAAGTTACCGCGAACAACATAAAAAAGCATATATACGGTCGAATTGAGTAACCTCCTCCTTTTTGAAGTCTTTTAAAGAAGCGATGATCCCTGAGTTTTTTTCGGCTTTTCTTCTAAGAGTAGTCAGTTAGGAAATGCTGGCTCCAGCTAGTTTAAATTCATTCATTCATTTCATTTCATTTCATTTAAAAACATATGACGTGTAAAAGTGATCACTGATCCTACTTGCTTAATAAATGATTCAATTTCAAGTCATTTCATTTCATTAAATTATATGATGAATGTTCTTGTATATATTGAATCTTGTAGATCAAAATATGCAGGGTCAGTCTGGTAAAGAGCTAGAGTTACAGAATATTATGATGTTCAGGTATTATGTTTGACTGAACACTGGTTGAAACTTCTTATTCCAAGAATGTTAAGGTCGTCGTTCTCCAAAAATTGGTATATTTAATTTAATAAATAACAATGCATATATATTTTAAATTAAAAATTCAGTGTATGTATTATGACTACCGCGTGGTGTACATTTGTGAGGAAAAGTGCTATTCGCGGTGGCCCTTTAATTCTTGTTTCGAACATGTTGAAGTGTAAGCAACGTTTAGATTTAGTTAATCTTTCTATAGAATTAATGGACAACTTTAATAAGGAAAATAAATGACAAAATGTGTTTTTATTCCACTATCCACTTTTTAAGCTATTGCATAGCTTCTATCGCGGGTCTTGAGCGCGGGGACCGAATCCAGAAATTCCGTAACGAAAAAACCTCACGCTCCCCACTCCGACAGGCACGGAGGTGTGGCTTGAAGGTCGTATATCGTCTAACGTCGTTTCAGTTCGGCAGTCTTCGGCACGGTATGTTTGTGTGCGTGCGACTACATCTTTTGAAAACAATTTATAGATTTTCAAAAAGAGCATGCATATTGCAGGGCGCGAACTCAGTTCTACACACTTGCCATGTTACTGATAGTCGCGATGTGCTAAACTTGCGATTAATTTTCTCTCTGAAATAGGTCTTCTATAGAGATATGTCATAGACGTCATCGACGTTGTCATGGCTACCTTAAAAACTTTTCATATAATTAATTATTAAGTACTTTTATTCAAATTAATTTAGTAGTGTTTTTATAAAATAGCTTTTTTTTTAACGGAAAAGCTAAGATGAATGTCACGCTAATTTTTCATTGGACTTTAAATTATTTATAGTGTTGTTTACTAAATAAAAGCGCGTGATTTTATAGAGTAAAAAGTGCTCACGCGGCCGACTGCTGTTATTGGCGATATCCGCCATTATTGTGAAATATTTTTTTAAAGAATTTCTATAATTTGTTACACGTGTTATTGGCAAAATTGTGGTATCTATCCACAGGGACCAGATCAAGAGTTGAAGTTGAAGTTTTTATTAAATAAAATATTACAGAAAGATGTCGGTGAACAATGTTAATACGAGTACATAATGTACTCGTATTAACTTAAATTTTAAGTGTACGAGTTGTAATATTGTTATCTCCGAAACGAAACAACGAAAGTTTAATAAAAATATGGTCGTCGGCTTTTTCTGACATTGATGAGGCAAAAAAGTTATTGTTTGTTTCTACGAAGACAAGACAAAAACATGTATCGAGGCGTAAGAACAAAAAGCAGAAAGACCTAAAATATACGATTACGGTGTTTAAAATCACGGATCCCGAACAATCCCAGTTTTTGTGGCATATGACCTTCACAAATTGCCACCAGTTTGCTTTGACTACGTAGAACGTACGTAAAGAAGTTGATGAAGGATTTATTAATTCTACGGTCTGATGTTAACGCAATCAGAAGTGATTATGTTACTAAAGATCAGCTCGAAAATATTAAATTGATAACAAATAATTCGACACCGACGCCGTTCATCATCAACAACCTTTTTATCGTCCCACTGCTGGGCACAGATCTCCTCTCATACAGAGAAGTATTGAGCGTAATCACCACGCTTGCTCAATGCGGGTTGGCGATTTCAGACTTATAAAGCCCAGGTTTCCTCAAGATGTTTTCCTTCGCCTTCAGTCATTGGTGTCCAAGATATACTTAGAAAGTACATATAACTTTAGAAAAGTTACATTGGTACTTGCCTGTCCTGGAATCGAAACCCCGCACTCATACTTGAGAGGCTGGTGTTTTAACCACTAGGCCACCACGACAAAACAGTGGGGTATATTGAAAAAGAACCTCGGAGTCTTTGAGTATATTTCGTGGTGCTCCCTGTGCGGCGTTTCCGAGTCAACGAAATACCAGTTGGTGGAGTCATAAGGATACTATAGCTGTCTTGCCTGCCCCTCAGTGCCCGGCCGGTCTTGCGATTGCACCGAAACAGCACACAATGACAGAGATTATAAGTAATAGCATAGACAGACCTTACGGAGGAATTGCCCTATTGTAGAGGAAGTCCGCTTTCTCAAAGGTATCAGTGTTGTTGTGTAATAGTGATCGTTTAGTTCTCACACGGATCGTTCTATGTTAGTTTTCTCATTTTACATGCTTACTGACTCGAGTGATAATATATTATTATTATTATTTATTTAATAAAAGAAAAATTTGTTTTCTTATCGGTCACCACGCTCAAAAAGTGTAACTTGAATTAATATCAAAGAAAAAGAAATACTGCATAAATAAAATAAATAAATAATTATAATTGCAAAAATTGATACAAAATGCTATGCAATAGCTTTACCGCGGCAGTCCCCGAGTGCCATACGTCTTTTTTTTTTTCATTGAGTGGGAAATCATCAAATGACCTCTTCCATTCTAGGCGGAGCGGAAGGGCGTGTCAGACTTTTACTGACTAAAACCCACCCTTGTTCCATCGTGACATCGTGACAACCGTGACATTTGCCTGTGCGCCAGCGCACAGGCAAATGTCACGGTTTCTCTGTCTACCAAGCCGCAGTCCTAGCCCAGGCATCGATCTTTGTGGACCCACATTACGATGTCCTGACATCTCTTTGAGGCGCGCATGAAACACAAGGTGCCGCGAACCGGACCTGGTCCTTACCCGCACCTACGGTGGCCAGGATTTCGATGTTGTCTCTCGACCAGGGCGTCTCCTACTAGAGGCATGAGGGCGCTAAGATTCCCGCACGCGCTCCGCCTCCTCCTTTGCCAGCATCACTGCTTTGCAGAAGGAGGTGACGGCCTGCTATGCACTCTCATTTCGGTCCATGGGCTCGACCAGGACTGGACGCTAGAGACACGGTGGTGCTCTACCTAAACCGGGTAGATCTCCACCGCCTCTCTAGCCATTTCTCAAAGAGGAAACATACCGCCGCTATTGTGGCGTGCCCAATGTATGATATGGCTTGGACTTCTTCATCAATTATGGCAGTATTTTCATAAAGTAGACTGTTCTCATCCTCTTCAGTGGCACTGAGCTCTCTTGATTCTTTTTCTTATATAATTATAAATTAGTACTTGATCGCAATCCCGCCTGTTAGTAAGCAGTGACGCAATCGTTGATGGTAAAGACCGCTAAATTATTAAGAGCCTATTCACTCAAAAAAACTGAGTGAATAGGAAGAGAGACGGCAGTTGAACGAGGTGATGCAATGTTAAACGAAACAACATTTGGCGCATCGTACCCGGCACAAATCGCAACACAACTGCTCAGAGCCGCCCTCCGTACGGCATCACTAGACATCAAGCCGGAACACGACGAATCGCTTAGCGGCAAGACTTTGTCTGGTGGGTCTTTTTCTGAACGTATATGTTTGCCAAACTTTATGTTTTTGTTCTAAAAATACATAATAAATATCATTATTATTACACTTACTTATGGTCGGTGATACCATGCCAAGTTGACGAGATACGTTTTGAGACCGTTTGAACTAAATCTGGGTCGCTAATTAGCCTCTTCGCATGCCTCTCTACCGAATTCAAAGTTAGTGTCCATCCAGATGCTCCCATTTTTTAACAATATTATTGATTAGATTTCAATATTCATTAGTATTAAATAAAAAAAATATTCATTAAATAGATTAAAAAAAAACTGATTATTATAAATTCATCATACCACAAACCCCACCTTAACCCATGTCTCCACTGTTGCGAATGTCACAAAGCATCACATTCCTTTTTCGGTCAGCGTAAACCACTGCGCCGCAGTGCTCCGAAGAAAAATAGCTTGCATGCATAAACCCCTCAAATATTGAGGGTCCATCCTACTTTCATCCAGATTTCCCCTGCAACTCGTTTGATGTCGTCTGTCCATCTAGTTACAGGTCTTCCTCTTTTCCGAGTGCCTGTCGGACCTGGCCATGTCGTCATGGGGATTGTCCATCGCTCGTCGCTCATTTTCGCTACTTGACCTGCCCATCTCCATTTTAGCTTCAAAGTGTAGGTTAGAGCATCTATTACTCCAGTTCTTTGCCTGATGGTAGTGTGATGAATTTTCTGATACTTTCTGATTTTTGTGAGGCCGGAACATAATATCCAGTAAAAAGGTAAATAAAACTAGTTATACTCGTACAATATACATAATACTACATTACTCCCCCCCTTAATTAAGTTGGTCTAAAACCCAAAAAATCCCGAATAGTGCAGGTGGTTTTGTCTTCGTCTGACAGACGGTGATGTTGGAATATTAGCGTTGTCCATCGTGGAACCATCAAGATGTCCCCTGCTAGTGGATGCCACTGGGGCCGGCTGTTCGCCATGGTCGCCGCTCTGTTCACGTGTGTTAAGATTTCGTCTGTAATAGGTAAAACTCCTAGTCTTGATCGTTCTTCTCGGGGATAACTCAGATTCTGGTCGTTTAGTTTAAACTTCATGTCTGAAAGATGATTGTCTTGTTTCAATTGCTGCCTTAGTCACTTGTTCAAATCTAAGGCGAAGCTGCTCTGAATGTTTTCGTCTAATTTCTCCGTTAGTGAGTTCTATGTCGTAAGAGTATGGTCCACGCGTACGCACACGCGCTATCGTAGGGTCGCGTGACAACAGCCATGGCGTCAAAGTTGTTGAAATGTTCGAGTTGCAATTTAGTTATCAATGAGGTTCTAGCCTTTGTATGTAATAAAATCGATGCGAAGGACGAGGAGAGTATTAGTCATATTTGTGTGAGTGAATTTTCTGACGAGGACATTCAAAATGCTAAAAATCTACTTTGCAAATCGTTACGCAAGGAGAAACGTAAGAAGACGAGGAAGAGAGATGGGATGAAGCTCCGTGAAATAGATGATATCATCTGCATGCTGAAGGAGTCCGATCCTGAGGTTTTACCGGCTTTTGTGGCTCATGAGCTGCAGAAACTACCGCCGGTGGTTTTTGATTATGTCGACGTCACTAGGATTTTTAAGGATTTAGTGCGTTTGCAGCAGGAGATGAATCAGATAAAAGAACTGTATATCACTAAGGAAAACCTAAATACGGTGAAGTCTGATCTTGAAAACTTTAAAAAGGCATCTTTAGTGAACAATTTTAGAATTACCGTCAGTAATGTCAACATCAACAAAAGAGGTGGTTTTTTTTACTGGATAGTCATGATGGCTACTGCAGCGGTCCAAGGGGGCTTGAGTTTATGGACACTGGGATATGATTCAACCGTTCCTAAAATCAGGGTACTCAACAAAATTGTGGTCGTGCTATAGATAACGGTAATCGCCTTACGGTGGCGGGTGATGAGCCCCAGACGATGACTCATCTGCAATCAGCTGCGATCGACGTTTCTAGCGAGACGATACACACGGCCGCTCCGAAGATACAGTATGACGTTGTCGTTAATAGGAAATCTTTAGCTGATATTGTACGAAATGGTGACTGGAAAATACTCAAGGAAGACAAAGAATGGACCCTAGTCTAGAGAAGACGTTTAAGGAATCACTTTGTTGCTAGTGCGGGGAAAGGCAGTTTCAAGCGCGCATACGGATTCCAAGGCTGCGGACATAAACATTCCTATCTATGTTTATAATGTTGTAAAGGAAGTGTCCCGGCGTGACATACAGAATTACATAGCGAGTACAACTGATGTTAGGATACATCTGGAAAACAGGAGTATGAAAGTACCTCAATTATATGACGCGTACAAAATACTGGTACCAAAACATTAACTAGAAACTTTCCTGAATGATGGTTTCTCGCCAGAAGGCGTCGCATACCGTCGCTTTGTTAACTTCAGGGCAAGAAGTAATTGCGGTATTGTGAGTGCGAAATAATTGATCCGTGTGTACTCTAACCCGCAGTATGAGTAATCAAACTAAACTAGTAACATTTAACTGTAAAACTGTTATAAGATCTGCTGAATGTGTAAGGAAAATATGTGAAACAGCTGATATTGTGGCACTCCAGGAGACTGTTGGCTGTTGCCGCGTAATATTCCATTCCTGGACAGCATCAGTGACCAATTTGCGTTCACTGGCAAGTCTGCAGTGGATACTTCGGCAGGCGTGCTCCGTGGCCGACCATACGGTGGAGTGGCAGTGCTGTGGAGGAATTCGGTGTTTCCCTCAGTGTCAGTGCTACAGTGCAACATTGATCGTATAGCTGCTATTTAGGTTGAGATACATGAGCGTCCTTTGTTAATCATATGTGTGTATATGCCTACGGACTCAAATGACAATTTAATCGAGTTTACGGAGTGTTTAGGCGAAATAAACTCCATTATTGCAATTAGTGACGTTGAATCTGTGTAGGTATGTGTTGGGAGATTTCAATGGACACTCGGGTGAGCCATTTGCAAAGCAACTATTGGACTTTTGCGTGGAACAATCATGGACTTGTGTTGATCTCGATTTGGTGCCTAACGATTCACATACTTAAATTAGCGAGGCACACGGATGTCGGCGGTGACTCGATCACTGTGTGGTTACGAGCGCCGCGCGCACAACCATCAATGATGTAACCATATTATATGATACCTACTGGTCTGATCACTATCCCATGCAATTGACATATAATTTGATTTTAATAAAACCTAATATTGTAATGTGTAATGAATTTAAAAATAACGTAATGTGGGGCGAAAGGCAGCCTAGTCAAATTGAAATATACCATAATTATTGTTACGCCAATTTGCGGCTTATCGATTTTCCTCCAGAATTTGCTAATAAGGATGTTTCCAGGGTAAAAAAAAATTGATTCTATTTAGTCCGTCATTCAGATTATAGAAAAATATTGGATACGTATATTTTGTTTTATCAAATCAATAAAAATTGACAAATATAACAGGCATCAAAGATCAGGAGTGGTGGCTGGTAACGTCACTGCTCGCTAAAAAGTGTAGCGTGCAGTGACGTCACACTAATTTTCAACGCACTGTGTCGTCTTCATTTTTTGTTTATATTGTTACGAATGCACCTTATGTCGAGGGCATAAGGTTCAATATCGCGTGACATGTAGTGCGTAACTTTTAAGCCCTATAACTCTAGACCTAGACATTGTATAGGTGTAATATAAAAACGCATTCCTAGACTTAAGGTGGCCTATCGAATGGTACAGGTTTCATCAATTTTGTCAACTAAGTGACGACATCGAAATTTCTAGAAACCCGTTTCCGGGAATTACCATAGGTACCTACTGAAAGTACTCGAAGTTATGCGCTATTATTATTACGTCTAGACGATTCTGGAATGTTCGATCAGCTGGACTATATATAGCGCCGTGACGCCAGCGCAGGGCAGTCTGCACTTGACTACCGAGACGAAAACAGCGATACTTAAGAAGCGATCTTTGAGAATACCTACTGCGACAACTGTAACGAGAACTGTGAGTACTACGTGAAGTAACATCTGTAGTGTTATTGTGTGTTTACAATACGGACTTCGTGGACGTAAGTGAAGACTTCGGTGCAACGTCAGCAACATTCTACTTGTCATTGCGTACAATCGACTGTACCTTCGTTGCCAATAAACTTCGTAACCCTTAACCGGTATTTTAGTAGCCCTAGCCCGTAACAATATGAAAAAAGAAAAAATACGTGTCTAGTATTTTTTGGAAATTTAACTGACGGACTAATTCGTTTTTTTTTTTAGTGAACTACCCTATAGTACTGATAAAAAACTGTAACTGTGATATGCATGAAGCTTTAAAGGATATATATAGAAATATTATAGTACGTGTATTGACAGAAGGCGCCAAATCTTCCTGTAGTACGACATCGAACTCCGGTAGGGGGAAGCACATTATGGGCTGGAATAAGAATATGAGGGAGATTCACGGTAACGCTCGGAAATGTTATAAGAACTGGCTGTTGTATGGGAGAACTAGTTCTGGCTGGATTTATAATGAAATGAATGAGTCTAGACGTCTATTTAAGATGAAATTGAAATGGTGTCAAAATAACCAACAACAAATTAAGATGGATATACTTACAAGCCATCGCAGGATTATTTAGGTAGCATTTCAGAGTTAAGTCGTTGGTGAACCGTGCACGGTCTGAGATGATGTCGGTGCCTGATGCTGGGGCTATACATGGACATATGAATGTAAAGTACACTGGAAAGGACATTGATGTAGTTATCAAATCTATGAAAAGAGGAAAATCTCCAGGTCATGATGGCCTTAGCATTGAGCACCTGCGGCATGCTGGGATACACTTGTCTAGAGTTTTGGCTCTACTCTTTAATCTGTGCACTAACCACTCCTACCTGTCTGACGATCTCATGTATACCATTATTATTCCCATTGTAAAAAATAACAGTTTGTTTGGACAGTTTGCTTGACGGCCATTTATCAAAACATATAAAACTGCACGATGGCCAGTTCGGTTTTCGAACTGGTTTATCCACTGAAAGTGCGATTTTGTGCCTCAAACAGACTGTGCAATATTACACCGCTCGTAAAACGCCAGTATACGCATGTTTCCTGAACCTGTCCAGGGCATTCGACTTGGTTTCGTGCGACCTGCTGGGGATGATGGAGAAAATGAATCAAGACACTAGTCTATCCCCTGATATCCCTACTAATATTATAAAAGCGAAAGTAACTCTGTCTGCCTGTCTGTTACGCTTTCCCGTCTAAACCACTGAACTGATTTTATTGATATTTGGTACAACAATAGAGTTGACCTTGAGAAATAACATAGAATAGTTTTGATTCCGAACTTTTGAAGAGTTCTCTTGTAAACGCGGTATAACCGAACTCCACGCGGGCGGAAAACTAATTATATATGATGGGGGAAAACCGTCAGGAAGGCGGGGCCAAAGGTTCCGGATAGTTGAGTTGTCTTCTCATCTGAAAGAGCATCCATCGTGGGTGGTATTTCGAGAGAACGTTGAACAATAACTACAGTGTGATGTTCGATTCTTATTATTTTAACTCTACAGACATTTAGATCACTTTATTATTAAGGGATTACAATGATAATCTCAAATTAAAACAGATAAGAGCCACTGGGTCTGGGCATGACCAACCCACTCGATCATAGCTTGAGCAAAGAATGGCCGCGCTAACGGTCGATCGCTATGTCAAACGCAACTCCATTCGGTTTTACCATTCGCTTCATGGTATTACCCGCTCTTAATAAAAAAATCATAATTTATTCGAATACCGATCTTCAAAAAATAGTAGAGTAATTTACGGACAATTAAGACTGACACAAAACAGATCACAATATTCAAAATTAACCAGTCACGCGCCGTTATATACAATATGTAAAGATAACCCCGTCCGACCTAAAAGGATAATAGAGGTTAGGTATACACATGACCAAATAAAATATAAACTTTTACATAATACCAATGAATTTTGAAATAATCTTTTTTTCCGCAAATTAATTCCAACTTCCCCAAAATTTGGTATTTTTAAAAAAGGTGACAACACCATTTGTGACGGAGCGAATAGCGATGCAACCACGTGCCGCGTGCGCTGCCCCCCTTCAACCGTGCATTTATGCCTACCGTGTTGCCTACTGCACATGCATTAAGTTACTTTTTTTTGGGTTTTTTTTTTAAACGCCACAGGCATGGCACAGAAGTTTGGTGGTACTCGTTTTCAAAAAGGGGACAATACCTTTTGAAAAACTGCAGACCGGAGTGTGCAAGGGAATTGCATGATTTAATTCCCCAATCTCCGTTCCATCATTGGACGACCCGTCGTACGGCTAGAGTGAATAGGTTCTAAATAAACTAGTGCACTTTACTATCAACGACTGCGTCACTGCTTACCAGTAGGTGGGATTTCGGTCAAGTGCTAGATTATAACTTTTAAAAAAAGGAAAAAAAAAAAGCACCCATCTCACTTCTGAGTCATGTTTATAATTTGTCTTGGAGAATCCTCACGAATCATCTCGCTTGCAGGTTTGACGACTTCGAATCCGGTATCCGAAAGCGTTGTAGCTCTGTAGACTACATACATACGCTGCGGCAGGTTATACAGAAGACCGAGGAGTATAACCTACTTCTTTGCTGGTTGTTTATGGACTACTAAAAAGCCTTTGATTCGAACGAGACCTGGGCCGTACTGCAGTCTCTCCAGCGGCACCAAGTAGTTTATTGATATATTGAAGCGCTGAAGGGTTTGTATGATAACGTCATCATGTCAGTCCGAATACAGGACCAGACTTCAAAACCAATTATACCTCTGCAGCCAGGTGTTAGACAGGGAGATGTTATCTCCCTGAAACTGTTCACCGCTGCATTGAAGGATGGACATTGAAGGACTTCAAGGCTCTGGACTGGAAAGGACTAGGCATCAACATCAAAATATGAAACGTTAGTTTAGGCCTGTCAAATTAGTCCGCCTGAAATTACTCTGATGTAAATTGATGTATTTTTAGTCGCCATGTTTATAATCGTGTTTAAACCGTGTATAGAATATCTTAATTTGACAGGATTGAACTAAAATGTTATATTCTATCCTTTTCTTAATAAAATATAAAGAAAAATATGCACATAACTTAAATTTAGTTTTGTTTGTGAACAAGAGAATCGGCACCATTGTTGAGCTTGTTTATATTATGTTTATATTGTGTTTATATTATGTTTATATTGTGTTTATATTATGTTTATATTGTGTTTATATTATGTTTATATTATGTTTATATTGTGTTTATATTATGTTTATATTATGTTTATATTATGTTTATATTGTGTTTATATTATGTTTATATTATGTTTATATTATGTTTATATTGTGTTTATATTATGTTTATATTATGTTTATATTATGTTTATATTGTGTTTATAATATGTTTATATTATGTTTATATTGTGTTTATATTATGTTTATATTGTGTTTATATTATGTTTATATTATGTTTATATTGTGTTTATATTATGTTTATATTATGTTTATATTATTTATTTATTTATTTATTTATTAACATATACAGCCATCATTACAGGTAAACTTAACCTAATGCAATGGTTGTACCATTTAAATATATTTATATCTAACTATACACATACAATACAATACAATACATTACATTACAATATGCACATACCCATCAAAAAAATAAAAAAAAATTAGTAAGTGATCATGTGTATGCAACTCATGATCACTCACTTAATGCAATTCAAATACAACAGAATACATGGCCTTTGTGAACACACTAACTGAGCACGAAAATATATCGACTCGAGTGGACACCGTGTTGAGCACACGCAGCGTACGCGTCAGTGGCGCAAGTTGCAACAAGTTTGTGCGCGCATGCGGCACCACCAGGAGTGGCGGCCGTCTCCGTCGCCCTATGTATTCATCCGGGACACACAAATTTACCAGTGACAAAACGGCCTGATCATGAACCATGCCTCGAAGGATTTTAAATACATATAGGGCCAGGGTCACTTCTCTTCTAGCCTCCAAACTTTCATAGCCCACCATACCCAACACAAATGATGTAGGATAGAGAAGTGGGTATCCCGGATATACCCTATATTGCCTAAGGTACATAAATCTAAGAAATTTGTTTTGGATACGTTCCAACATTAACTTATATTTATATTCATGCGGTGACCATATTACTGCATTGTGTTCTAGATGAGTTCTCACGAGAGCTCCGTACAGGGCTTTTAATGCTAAAATGTTTGTAAAATCCGATGCTTGCCGCAATAAAAAACCGAGGTTACGAAATGCTTTTTTACAAACATTTGTGATATGCTTACGAAAGGTCAAGTCGGCAGTAAACTGAACCCCCAAGTCTCTAACATCAGTTACGCGTCGCAACGGCATCCCTTCCATATGGTAATCGTGTTGTTGTGGACTACGTGAGCGACTGAAAGTAAGTACGGAACATTTCGATACATTAAAATACAGTTTATTATCATGACTCCATTTCACAACACCATCAATATCTCGCTGCAGTGTTTCATGATCGTCGTTCCGCTCAACCACTCTGATTAATTTCATGTCATCAGCAAATAACAATGGCGTTGACTTAGTGACTACGCCTGGGAGGTCATTAATCATTAATATGAAAAGCAACGGCCCCAAATTACTGCCCTGGCTCACGCCTGACCAAGTAAAATATGGCTCGGAAAATCTTCCCCCACAGTCCACATACTGGCACCTATCCCGTAAATAACTCGCAAAGAATGCCAGAGTTTGCGGCGTGCAACCCACGTCAGCTAGCTTCCTCAGGAGGATGTCATTATCAACAGTGTCAAATGCTTTTCTGTAATCAAAGTAGATGACATCCACCTGCAAGCCAGCATCTACCGCGGGTACCAGATTTGTCATCAGATTCAATAAATTGCCTGTTGTCCCCCGCCCAGGGCGGAAGCCGTACTGTGCTTCGGACAACTGGGCGCTTATCTGAGGGTATATCGAACTGTGAATGGCCGCCTCAAACACCTTAGCCGGAGTACTTAGTACCGCCACGGGTCTATAGTCGCTTGGTCCTGAACCACCAGTACCCTTCGGTACTGGTACCACTCGTGTGAGTTTCCAGCAATCTGGAAACGTAGCCGTCTCAATGCAGGCATTAAATATGCACAGTAAAGGTTTAACCAAAACCATGCGACAGTCCCTGAATACAAAAGATGGAATACCGTCCGGTCCTACGGAGTACTTCGGTAGCAAACGAGTCAGAGCACGCAGAACATCGGCAGATCCCAGAGGAGCCAGGTGAGTCCAAAAATTTGGTGACGCTGTCGCGCTTGCTGCCGCCATATCTAACACAGCCGGCTTCACATTGTAGACAGAGTGAAAGAATCTAGCAAACTCATTGGCGCATTCCTCATCTGGCAAAACTGGTCCGTCAATTATCAACTTAGGTTTATTCAAACTTACCCTCCTTGATCTCATGTAATTCCAAAATGCTCGGGGATCACTTTTCATTTGCGTTTGTAAGCGATCTCGATACTGGTTATGTGCACGAGATATGTCAGTTTTTATTCTCGCCCTGCACTGTGTGAACAATATACACACATCAAAAGTGTCTAGGGATCAACATATATTTTTGCAATAACTTTTCTCCTGATTGATATTAATTAAAATTTTCTTTAAGGATTCATCAAATAAAGTGTTTTCGTTTGTCACAGTAACGATAAACCAAGTCACCTTTGCATTAATAAAGAAATTTGCCATTTTCCTAATAAAGGGATATTTGACATTTGAACCACTAACACAAAAGTTCGAAAAAAAGACTGAAATAACAGTTTTCTCTAAAATTTTATTGGGTAACTTAAACAATTAATAATCCGTGTTTCTACCGCGAACACTAACAACACAAGAACATCGGTTTGGCATACTCAAAATGAGTTCATCCAAATCACGCTGTGGAATGGCCGCCCATGTTCGTTGCAACAACAAAAAAATGTCTTCTTGCGACTGGATACCCTCCATATTCGGCAGAGCTCTTCTCTGTAGCATATCCCATGCATGCTCAATCGGGTTCAAGTCTGGCGACTGAGCAGGCCAGGGCAGGACATTGATGTTAGCTGCGGCGAGAGTCTGTCTTACAACTCTTGCGGTGTGCGGTCGTGCATTATCATGCATTAACTGAAATAAGGGACCGATTTGCACTTGTAGAGGAACGATGACGTCTGATACAATCGTCTCAGCATAAATTTGAGCGTTGAGGTTGCCTCTGATCCAAATCAACTCAGTTCTTCCGCCGATCCAAATACCCGCCCATACCATGATGGTTCCACCACTATAAGGATGGACTTCCTGGCAGGATTTTAATCGCTGTTGGCGTCCAGGGGTTCTCCAGTGTCGTATACGTCTTGTATCCGGTCTCATACCAAAACGAGACTCATCAGAAAAGCACACGAAACGCCATTGTTCTTCTGCCCAATTTCTGTGTTCAAGAGCCCATTGATATCGAATCCTACGATTGTGCATTGCTATAGGTGGTACCCGTAGCGGTCTTCGGGAATGAAGGTTCACTTCATGCAAGCGGTTTCTGACTGTTTGGTCGCTAATTAAGTTCCCTGAAGAGTGATGAAGCCTCACGGCTAACATCATGGCGGTTATTGTTGGAGCTCTTCGAGTTAAGATTTGAATGTATCGGTCTTGTCTCCGTGTGGTGCAGCGATACCGTCCTCCATGGCGCTCAGCCACGGTACCAGTGTTTCGGTAACGTGTCCAAAGTCGACTGATAACACTCTGACTTGTATTCAGAGCTAAAGCCACAGTACGTTGCCGGGAACCAGCTTCTATCATTCCCACGGCTCTGAGCATTTCTTCCCTGCTTAAATGACGTCGCCGCTCCATAATAACGTTGGTTTTAATCAGTAGTAGGGAAACAGTAGCACTAATAATGTCTTCAATGCGTTGTATGTTTTTATAGGGAAAATATTGACAGCTGATTTTCATCTTTTACTCGAATTTGATTCACAGTTCCTGATTCAAATTATGAAATGCACCAAAAAGGATCCATATAAATTTATAAAATCATAAATTTATTACAAAGCCACATCTCAATCTCAAGAAATCCGCATAAAAATGCTTGATCCCTAGACACTTTTGATGTGTGTATATTCACTATGTAATTTACTGGATTTATATTTTTTATGTAATATATGTTTAAGTTTTAGATTTCTTATAATATCTGAAGTATACCAAACTGGGTAACTATACTTGCTAGGGCTAGATGTTTTAATTCTTTTTGGTATACAAGCATCAAACACTTTATAAATGTTGTTATAAAATACATTTAACATTAAATTAGAGTCTTTCAAAGAAAACATTTCAGTGAAGTCTATTTTACTCAATTTGCCATATAAATCAATTAAATTACCTTTGCGAAAATTCCACGAGTGACTAGTGTGTGGAGCGCGCTCGTGAGACGGCGCCATTGGTGGTGGTGACGCATACGCGTGTGGAGACGGCGGTGCCGACTTTCCACGCGCCAATGCTAACCTGAACAGCGAGCGGTGGATGGTACACATCCACAGGCTCCATGCATTCGTCCGCTGCGATCACTGACTGACACGCCACAACGCGCGCTCAACACCATGTCCAACTGTCTTCCGTTACAATTTGGTATACCGTTATATTGAGTGAATTCACAAAAGGCCATGAAATAATCATAATAATTAGAAATATTTTTATTACATGAACATAAATTAAGATCTCCTAAGATAACTAATTTATGACAATATTGGACACATAGTTTTTCCAATATATTGAATAGTATCATGTATTCAGACTCATCAGTTTGAGGTGGAATATACACTACACAACATACCAGTACTAATCGCTTATTCATATAAACCGTAGCACAAAGTAACTCAAACCTATGATTGTTTATATCAATATCGTCCGGCATCGACACTTGCCGCAGCTCAAAGCACGGTGTAGATATTAAAAGCACGCCACCATGCTTACGCCCGTCTGCGCGATCACATCTTAATATTTGGTATCCAGGGATCATAAATTCCGCATTTTGAATGCCATCATTTAAACCTGTTTCCGTGAATGCGAATAATTCCCTTGCAGATGACTGCAATAATGATGTTAATTGATTAATCTTAGTTCGAAGTCCTCTCACGTTCTGATACAAGATGTTAATATTTCTACGTGGTTTCCTGTTGTGTCGGTTTGGTTGAGCGACGAAACCAGACCCACTCGCTAAACTCCACATTCAACGGCCACACAGACGTGTCGCTAAGTTTTAAGAAGTCACTTTCTGTTACACCAATTTTGAAAGATGCATAGTCTCTCTCAGTTTTAGGTTTTATTTTTTCTATTATTATATCCGAGTCCGTACCGAGTATGGTTATAATGTAATCCTGCAAACTTTTTTCGCTGGTACTTTTGTCCAACCTCCATACATGAAGGTATTTCTTCCTCTCAACTGCTTTTAATGCTGAAATTGAAGTATTACCACCTCTTATAATTGGTTTCTTCCTCCTTACACTTTTAACCTCAGTCCAATTATCATGATCAACCGTGGTAATATCCGTTTTCGCTGTTTTACTAGTCACCGCCGCATAAGTCGACACTTGCAATTGTGCCTCCCTCCTTTGTACGCGGTTGCTGCTGGCGATAACATAAACGCTGCCGCCGTCCGTTAATGATACCGGCCTTGTAGTGGTTGAACCATTTTTTATACCAGACGCATCAGCTGATTGTTACAGATTATTACAAACAATTTTCGTAGTATTTTTGACGTTAACTGTATTATATTATGTTTATATTATGTTTATATTATGTTTATATTGTGTTTATATTATGTTTATATTATGTTTATATTGTGTTTATATTATGTTTATATTGTGTTTATATTATGTTTATATTATGTTTATATTGTGTTTATATTATGTTTATATTATGTTTATATTATGTTTATATTATGTTTATATTGTGTTTATATTATGTTTATATTATGTTTGTGTGTTTATAAAATATACATGTTCAAGTCAGCGACGGCGGAATGGTAGGGTCATCAGCATCTTGGTGTGGTGGTACGGGCTCCATTCCGTAGGTGAAATTTTTAAATAAAGCTCGAAGGGTTGTGGATTAGTAAGCATGTAAATATTCTAAAGTACTGAGAACAGGTAGTCGAACTTATAACATGTGACTTGAATGCGAACCTGTTTGACAAAGTGGCACTTATGATTGAATGTGTTCGTTACCGTCCGGCGGAGTGAGGGTCTTCCCATTCCGTTTGCTGGGCTCCGCGCTGTAGAGCTGCGGATGCGGTGCGCACGCCTGCAACGAGCAATTGCGGCGCAAACAATACGCCGCCTGCCGCCGCCGCGCCAGCGCCAGCCCTGCACAGTCAGACGTTGTTACGTGAGCTGCGAGCAGCCACCAGCCACCGAGCGGAGCTAACCGGTGAATAGAGCCAGCAGCCGAGCCTTACCGGTGAGCGTGGCCAGCAGCGCCGCCAGGCCGCCGCCTAGTAGCGCTGGTGCCAGGCCGGCGCGAAATTGCACTCCTCCTGCGGCGCGCTCGCCCCCTCCTGTTTCTCCTGTGCCCCCCGCTACCACGCTGTGCGCCGCCGCCGGCACCTCTACCGGTTCGCCCACGCGCTCTGCGTGCATTTATATGAAAATGTATCACGCAGCTATAGAACAGTCTAGACAGCAGAGAGCCGTACATTTATATGAAACTGTATCACGCACCTATAGAACAGTCTAGACAGCAGAGAGCCGTACATTTATATGAAACTGTATCACGCACCTATAGAACAGTCTAGACAGCAGAGAGCCGTACATTTATATGAAACTGTATCACGCACCTATAGAACAGTCTAGACAGCAGAGAGCCGTACATTTATATGAAACTGTATCACGCACCTATAGAACAGTCTAGACAGCAGAGAGCCGTACATTTATATGAAACTGTATCACGCACCTATAGAACAGTCTAGACAGCAGAGAGCCGTACATTTATATGAAACTGTATCACGCACCTATAGAACAGTCTAGACAGCAGAGAGCCGTACATTTATATGAAACTGTATCACGCACCTATAGAACAGTCTGGACACCAGAGAGCCGTACAGCCAATCATTGGATATCACTACATATTATAAAATAAAGTCACTTTCTCTTTCTCTATGTCCCTTTGTATAACTAAATCGTTAAAACTACACAACGGATTTTGATGCAGTAGTTTTATTAGATAGAGTGATTAAAGAGGAAGGTTTATATTTATAACTAGCTTCTGGCCGCGACTTCGTCCGCGGAAAATTTCTTGTTTTAACATAAGATTACACTGGATTGATATTATTATTTAATTATATTAGTAAAATATTTAATGGAATCAGATCAGTAACTTCAAAGATTACCGAAGTTCTCCTTTCTGCTCAAGGTACTCGTAACTTAACCCTTAGTTGCCTTTTACTTATTTTATTTATTTAAGTTAGGTATCTATTTAATTAAAAGCTTCTCTATATACAATGTTTGAAGTTGTTTTATTTTCCGGTAACAGAATAATTTGCTTTTCGGATGGTCCCACTCTTGATAGACCAACATATAATTGCCCATGGGAAAAACATCCTTTTCGTTGGTCAATGCCAACCAAAGAGAATGTTTGTCCCTGCGACTTGTTAATAGTCAGGGCAAATGATGTTTTTATTAGAAACTGGAGTCGTTTAAACGGTTCATGGAATTCTTGAGATGTACGCCAACTGGCCAGCTCCTGGGCCGATGAGAATGGTCGCCACAATTAGGATGTCTTTCAAATCTTTTATTAGTAGCCTTGTGCCATTGCACAGGTTAGGTGGGCTTAAATTTCTTAAAAGTATGATAGGCGTTTTGGATTTCAACAGCAGTTCGTGAGGTGGCAGACCAAATGGTTTAAGGGAATTTAAAAATTCCTGCGGATAGTGGACTGCATCCTCGATATTACACACTGATCAATTGAATTGTAGATTTTACCATGACCGGGAACTTTTTGTAAAATTAGATTATTGATTTCATTGACCCTAGCCTATTGACATAGCCCTTGAGCAAAGACAATGAATGTCTCTATCTATGATATATTGCGTATATAAGATGCTGCAGACTGTCAACTATACGACCCAGAGTCTCATAACGATTCTCGATCTTATAACGATTTACGCAGAGTTAGAGCCCAAGGTTCGAGAAGAAAAAGACCCTTCTCCAATTTTGAGCAGCTGTTGTGGAAAATCGTTATCCATATTTCCGATAACGTGGCCTCTCATGTTCATACGTAAATTCAAAGTTAGGACTATAATCCATAGGGGCGATGATTTTAGACATGCCTTTATGATATCCGCACGTGTCCCTCTTGTGACGTCGGGAAGTGTCTGACGAAAGTCACCTGCAAACACAAAAGTGACACCACCCATGACAGCGACTGAGTTTCTCAAGTCCTTAAGTGTTCGATCCACTGCTTCAACATGAGCTCTATGACTCATGGTACATTCGTCCCACATTATCAACGACGTATTCTGTAACAATTGATCAATGGGCCCATTTTTGCGTATTGAAAATACCGACTGTTGCTCCAATGAAACTGTCAATGGGAGTTTGAAGGTAGAGTGAGCAGTTTTTCCGTCACTCAATAAAGTAGCCGTAATCCCAAAAGAAGCCACTACCAAAACTATTTTTCCGAATTGCCTAACATGTGCTAATATTAAATTAGCGAGGAATGTTTTCCCTGTGCCTCCTGGGGCGTCTGAAAAAATATGTTTCCTTTATTATTCTTTACGCTATCAATAATTTCATCAAAAGCCTGTTTTTGGTCTGTGACTAATTTGGGTAAATTTTCATTTACACAAGCAGCTACGAGTAATTCAGTGATGTTGTGCGGATGTACCAACATTGTATCTACTGCATCGTTTACAGGGCGAACTGGAGACGGTAATCCAAAGTCACTCAATGTTTTATCATTCAATGCTAAAAGTTTGTTTTCAATTTGTATTAAACCTTCATTGTACTTAATATCTTTAAAAGGCATGGTAAAGTCCTGATTTTGCTGTCGATATCTTCATAAAAAATGTCTTTGAAGATTTCCCATAGTTTTAACGGTTCAGATGGCAGACAAAATAGCAGTATCACCACAAATAACTCCCTAAGTTTCAATGAACATTGCGACACCGAAGCTTCTTTTAATGTCTTCTTCCAATGATCATCATTTTCCAGCAAACCTCTGTCCCGGCAAGCCACTTGACCACTCCATTTATAGTTTTCAAATCTTCGAATGACACTTAGGACATGTTTTATTCATTTCGCCTATTTTCACAGTATTTTGCGGAGCATAATCTATATTGGCATCGTAATTGAAAGCTGATCTATTTCCTTGGGCTAAATTCCGATTACGTGCTCTGATTGTAGCTGCTCGCTATCTTTCGGTTGCTAGGCGCTGCGAGCGCTCATTAGTCTCCCTATCCCTTGTTTCAGAGACATGATCCCTTACAACAGATAAACGCTGTGCACGTTAATCGCTGGATTCCCGAGCGCGGGTCTGCGATGCTATGGCATTTTGCCTAACGAGCCGCTGCGAGCGCTCAGCGCTAGTCTCCCTATCCCTTGTTACAGAGACATGCTGCCTTAAATCAGATAGACGCACGCTGCGCACGTTCAGCGCTAGTTTCTCAAGCACGGGCCCGCGACGTCCTCACATTTTGGCTAGCGAGGCGCTGTGAGCGCTCGGAGCTAGATTCTCAAGCGCGTGCATGCGAAATATATTATCTATTTCTCGAGAGGCGTTGCTCATTTTCAGGGGCAGATTCTTCCGTACGGTGTACTCGAGTGGCTCTTGTCTGTGATGTCTGCCGGGACAGTTGAGATTTCCTTTTAGGCATACTTTCAACAAACTACGCACAGACTTGAAAACAATTATGAACAAAGGGAGAGCGATTCGAACACCGTCCGCCTTTACAAAACAAAACAATCGTTATATCAAATAACTCGTATCGATTATTATGATAGAACGAAGTACGAAACTACGATTAAACAAAACAAATTTAAAACGAAATTACGATATGTTCGATTATGAGGTATCTATCAACAACAACAACCATACGATTCAGAAAAATGACATAATTGCAGAACGCCATCTATGGGCAAATAGGTAAAACGTCTGCATAATGAAAGTTATGCTAGGGGCATTTTGGGTTTTAGTAATCTATACTAATATATAGAGCTGAAGAGTTTGTTTGTTTGTGTTTGAACGCGCTAACCTCAGGAACTACTGGTCCGATTTGGGAAATTCTTTTTAAAATCACGCTGCTACCAATAGGAGCGGAGCATAACCAACTTCACGCGAACGAAGTCGCTGGCGGCTGCTAGTTTTATATTATCTCCGAAACTGTATGACCAATTGATATACTGTAAATGGCAAATCTTATCTGTATGGTGTTCTTGTGATACTGAAATTGTTTATTGTCATAAGAATCAAAATTTTGTTGCTCAAATAATCAACCAAACGTAAGTATGTCAAAAAAAAAATTAATGCAATAAAAGAAGTATAAAAGATAGAGATCGTATCGCGGACTTTTTTGTACAAATAATTAAGACGAATCAGGTATACATTGTTTTTAATTTTAAGCAACTGTTTAGGCAGCGCACACAAATATGTCTGTTTTATGAGGTATTTTTTCCGACTTGCTAGACAAAAGTTGTGATGGCTCGGTTAATATACATGTTATAGAAACAATTTATAGCCTATAGCACTCAGGAATAATGTAGCTTTCTGCCAGTTAAAAAAAAAAATAGAATTGGATTATGAGTTCCAGAGATACCTCTACATACAAATATACAAACTTACAAATTTTACCTCTTTATAATATTAGTATAGATTAAGATCACATTGTAAAATGTACTTACCAAAAATCAAACTAATAATTGAATGGAATTGAATTGAATATACAATAGTAAAAACCAAAGATTGGATATAATGAATTGCACTTTTAGTGCAAAAATAACATTATAATCCAAAATGGCGGCAGGTTAATATTATTCTTGAGTGCAATTTCCATGGACTCGGCACCGTGTCGCACCTCCATTAAGCGTGTGCGTGGCGGCCCGGTAGAGCGCGGTGGTATCGCCAGCGGGAGACCGCGCCACCACGCGGACCTCGTACCACGTGCCCGGCCGCAGGCTGCCGGCCTGCACACACGACACATGCTATACTGACGATATGGGTAGCATGCGACGGTCCAGTGAGAGCTGTGGGGGTTACCTCAGCGGCCTCTCCGTCAGTGAGCAACTTCTGCCAAACGCCGCCTAGTGCCGGACGCAGGGCCAGCGCCCACTCAGCCACGGGGCATCGCCCGCCCCACGCCAGCAGGTTCAAGCGCAGTGTCGTGCTGTTTGCCCACACGAACTCCTTACCCGGCGGTGGCTTAGCCTCTACGCATAGTACACACTTTATACAAACGTAGCACAGCATGAGGGATCAGTGGTGGAAAAGATTGATTAGGGCGGGTTGTTTCACGTTCACTTAACGCATGCGTAAAAGTTAAAAATGGTGCTAACTATCGTTAAGTCAAAAAATGAGTTGTTTCACAATACGTAAACGTTAACGCACGCAAAAAAATACGATTACGTTAACCGATGGTCTGAGCACTGGTTAACGTAACTTGTGTCAAGTTGTGCTTAGTCCGCCGTGGTGTCAAATGGTGAAAACAACATAAACTCCTTTTTGTATTCGCGAGTTTGGTCTTCAATTGACGATAGTAGTTCATTTGATGATGATACAAGTACCGTAGAAAAAAGAGGAAGGTATTTAAAACACGAATTAATAATTCAAGCCTTTGGGATGATCAGAAATGTATTGCAAGATACCTAGAATCAAAGGAAGTAGCTATATTGTTAACACGAAGCATTCAACTCTGTGTGTATTGCAGCCCAAGTTCTGTTTTTTTTTTAATCACTGTTGTTGTCTTGTCAGCTTTTTTACAGAACAACAAATCTTTATATTTTTTAACCAAAGATTGAAAGCGACCTTTCTCATTTTTTGTGAAGTTAGTAGACCATTCTCTGAAAAAAATATAAATGTACTTTACTTATTTATGTAGTAAAAAGTGCATTTAGTAAATGGTAAACGGTCTTCTATAGGATGCATTCTGGTGAGTGTGCAAGGGAATTGCATGATTTAATTCCCCCATCTCCGTTCCATCATCGGTCGACCCGTCGTACGGCGAGTTTCCACCCTTACGTTGTTGACACCACTGCGATCCGGACGAAGCGTTTTGCTTCCTCCTTTATACCGCGTACATCGAGGGACTGGAACAATTTGCCGGCGTCGGTGTTTCCGTCACATTACAATTTGAGTGTCTTCAAGGCTAGAGTGAATAGGCTCTTAATAAACTAGCGCGCTTTACCATCAACGATCGCGTCACTGCTTACCATCAGGCGGGATTGCGGTCAAGCGTTGGTTTATAATTCATAAAAAAAAAAAAATTGTTCATAAAGAACAGTGAAATATCGCAGCATAGTGGCCACATCATGACTGCCCCAAACCTCACTCGTAAGACGGGTCACGCTGCCGTCTTTTTCGACATGAATAATTTATAATTATGTGACATTGGCTAAATGCTCAAACCGTGCGAAGACAAAAAATTAAGAAAGAAGAACAACACTTGTTATTTAACGAACGTTAAACATCATCCGTTAACGTAACTGTTTGACGTACGTATGTTACGATAACCAACCGTTTGAAACAACCCGCCCTTAGTCTATGAAAGTTAATAAAAGTACGTGGAATCATGAAATAATGTTTATTGAATAAGTGACAGTGTCATCTACGAGTGTTATACACAAACTGTGCAGTAATTATTTATTAAACTTTAAAGGTTTTTGGAAGTCGGTTGTTTTTTTTTTTTTGTAAAAAAGTTTCTATTTTACACTTTTTATTTGTGAAAAGTATCTACTATGTATTCAGTTGCATCCGGTCAGACTGGAAGCTGACCCAAATATAGTTGAGAAACGACGTAATTTTTGTTTACTTTAATTTTTAACCGGAATTTTGAAGAATTACCTCGACTGCCCATGGTCTTCATCATCAGATTTACCGCAGACCATTATTTTAACCCAATCAATATAAATGAATTAAGTCCAAACACAAAGTAGCTACTGTAAACCGTTGAGGAGTTCCTGGAACTGGCCTTTGTCTTCATCATTAAAACTCTTATGACAGTCACAACCCTTCTAGGTGTAAAGTTATTTTCAATACAATTTAATCAAGTCCAAACACAAGGTAGCTGCTGTGAACTGTTAAGGAGTTCCTTCGACTGTCTCCCGGCTCAATCATCGGATCTACTCCAGACCTTTATTAAATCGTAGTGCTTTAAAATACTTAATGAAAATACTAAGAAATGCACTAGTCGCCCCCTAATATTTTTGAAAGTTCTCCTTGATTTCTCTGGTCTTCCATCATCAGATCCTAATGCCCTTATCATGGGACCACCTTGGAAATATCTTCTTTCCAACAAAAAAGAAATATGAAAATCTGTTCATAAACGATGAAGTTATCCGTGAACAACATAAAAAAAGGATATATACGGTCGAATTGAGTAACCTCCTCCTTTTCGAAGTCGGTTAAAAACACAAAACCGTAATTAACATCAATAAGAACAAGTCAACAATAAAAACCAACAAATGATAAGTGAAGACAAGTGAAGTGACCCCTAAAGAAAAGAGATTTTAATGAGAACTTTAAATAATAATAAAAACAAAGTCATTCTCAAAAAGCGTATTAAAAAAAACTACACGAAAAGCAAACTAAAAACTAGCTCTTAGTGAATAGTACAAGCTGTTTCTAATACAAACAATTATCAAAACTGAACAAAATAGTGTAGGATACTATAAATTATAAAACAAAAACAGTGACCAGTATTTGACAGTGGAAAAAGATTCTTATCGCATGAATTATAGTAACCGTCTCGAAGATTCAAATAATTGGAAGTGATTCATGCGTACCACTATTTCAATCACTTTATTTAAATAGAAGTTAGTCCGGTGGCGTAAGAAATTACACTTCGCTGTGTTACACGATTGGTCGCAAGTTCAAACCACCATTAAGATGTTTGACTTTTTGTGAATTTCTAATTTATATTATACGTTCATCGGTCAAATTGAAGAATTCCTTCGATAAATTCACAACCGAGGGCGCCACGATAGATAATAAAGATGGATTCCAACAACAACCTCACCTATCGTAAACCATGTAGATCGAGCTCACTAACAGACCTTTAGGCCTAGTATGAGTTTTCATTACGAAACTCGTTCGATCGTATCGAGCGCGTTTGACTCAGCGATTGGCCCGCTTCAAGGTCGTAAGAACTCTCAACCAATGAGAGCGCCAAACGCGCTCGATACGATCGAACGAGTTTCGTATTGAAAACTCATACTAGGCCTACTTGACAAAAATATGACCATCAACAGCGACAAAACTATTCTCGACACAACAATGTTGAGTATTCCTGACTAGAGATGGTTAATATAGCGCATAGCGCCAATAGCACGCTATTTCCTCAAAGCGCATAGCGCAGTAGGTGGACGTTACGACGCTATCACGCTATGACGAGCCGCTATGAATGAAATTGATTGAATGCCATCGCGTTTGAACGCTGTGGACTACTGACGCCTATGTATGTTTGCTGTCGCAGCACGCAATTTTCATTGCGCGCGATCTTGCTTGTTAGTGTCTGTAAATATTAGTATAAAATTCTGTTGCAAAACGAAATAGTGACGATTAGTGTGTGCAAAGGTAAACTCTCATGTAAAAATGTTTAATCGCAAAGGTGGTGGTTTGACAATTTGAAACTTCTTTGAATAGCCCGCAGACGGCATTAAGACTGCTATTTGTAATTATTGTCGCCGACAGTTGTCCATTAAAACTACTATAACCAATTTAAAGGCTCATTTAAAGCAAAAACATATTATAGCGTATAATATATTTTTTAAATTATTCTAATTTAGAAAAAAAATCTCCCTTAAGATTTGAAAATGTAAATATGCTTTTATAGCACGCGGTTTGTGTAACGAAGAACGATATGTAATGTAACGTGCTACGAAATCTAGCGTGTTGCAATAATTATCGCGCCTGCTGGACGCCCACATGCTTTCTTATTTATAGCGCGCTATAACATAGCGCATTTAATTACGCGCTAGAAATTAATAGTTTATAGTCTGTAGCGTGCTATTGTTTTATAGCCGTTTTGAACAACTCTATTCTTGACAGCTTCCACAATATAATTGACGAAGTTCGCGAATTAACTGAGGTAATAAAAATGCTAATAAATTAAATATTAAGCGCACATAAAAAAACGAAGATTTAAACTCTGAAAATTACCGTCTCAAAGCTGACTTACAAAACATGATTAAAACTGTTAATAGATACATGTAAGAAAATATGCTCGACGCCTGATAAAAAAATATCCACTCAGATGTGCAACAACAAAACTTTGCATCGTATAAGTTCTCCAAAAACCCCGATCCGGAAACACGAGTGCGCAATCAGTAAGCAAAATAAAGTAACACAAACCATAAGTACGCCGTGCCGCAGTCAGACGCTAAACAAAACGCAACAAAACATCCCTACCCCTAAAGAACCAACTGTGAATGTAAAATTGAAGTCTGTACAAAAGAATAAACTATATATTTTGAACTGCAGCAAAACTAAAGCTACCACTGCTTTAATTGAGGACGTCTTCTCGAAGTACTTTCACTACTGTTATTATATTATGCCGATCTCCAACGTTTGCAGCTCATAAACGGTATTGAACAAAAATGAAAGGAATTAACCTTAAACGACTACTTCTTACTCTTCATAGGAGAAAATGATATTAATACATATTATAACAACTATATGGATGTAATAAAGGTGTTAAATGAAATCTTCAGAAAAATAACACACACTGATATAGTGATCTGCCTCGAAACTTATAAGACAGGTTCACCAATATACAACTTCAACACTGAATTGTTTAATAACCTACTTCATTTGGATAATCAGAGTTATAAGTACGCATACATCTTCGATAGCAATCGTGACCTAACACTTGAGATGTTCTCCTACACTACGGATAGAGTCAATAAATATGGAATTAGGAATATATATGATAACATTATGGATAACATTCTGGTTGATCTAAAATTATACTGTACCACGAATCTGAATGCTTACGCTGAGATCTTGGATCTCCTTGGATATAAATTATAAAAAAAAAAATTGTGTTTATCGAGTACCAAAGAGTAAAGACTTTACTGCATATATGAACACGTTTTTTGACCTGTCAATAAAAAAAACGAGTGTGCTTATGACCACACGACTGAAGTGAAACTTCTTTTGCACCATCTGTATGTATATATATATATATGTGTGTACAATATATATATGTATACACATATACATATATTAATTTTCTATAAATATTTAAATTTATTTCATGCTTTCATTTATAAATTAATATTTTTGCATAGACCTCCAATTTAAAAAAAAAAAAAAAGTGGATTCCCTCGGGGCCAAAAGGTCGGGCTCCTCCTCCTGATTCAGGGGACCCCAAACTCGGGTAGTCCACGACCTCTGGTTCCCGAGATAATCCACGGGGGGGTGAGGTAACTAAAGGGGGGGGGGGGGGTAGATTTCGTGGGGTTGCGGGGGTAGGGGGGAGGGGGAGAGGGAGGAGTGGATTCCTTCAGGGCCAAAAGGTCGGGCTCCTCCTCCTGATTCAGGGGACCCCAAACTCGGGTAGTCCACGACCTCTGGTTCCCGAGATAATCCACGGGGGGGTGAGGTAACTAAAGGGGGGGGGGTAGATTTCGTGGGGTTGCGGGGGTAGGGGGGGAGGGGGAGAGGGAGGAGTGGATTCCCTCGGGGCCAAAAGGTCGGGCTCCTCCTCCTGATTCAGGGGACCCCAAACTCGGGTAGTCCACGACCTCTGGTTCCCGAGATAATCCACGGGGGGGGTGAGGTAATCAATGGGGGGGGGGTGAGGTAATCAATGAGGGGGGTCGGGGGGTGTTCACAGCGTCATGTTCTCGAAGAAATTCATAGTTCTTAATCAATCAAGGTACTTAGCTTAATAATTGAGCTTATGAGGCTCGAAAGCAATTTGTACTTTGTGTCCAATTATCGTATTGTGACGATATCTTAAAGCTTCTATACTTTCAATTATACCTCGACGTTGCATCCTCAAGATTTATTCACCAGGTAGTCCACTCTTCAATGTACTAGGCACCGTGCACAATTTCAGAGCTAATAATGTTTAAAATAAACGGCCCTTCCCCCACCACTCGATCGCTGTACCCTCACTGCTTGTACCTGTCAACTTGTCATTTCGCTTTTCTTGTGCGGGCATCGCTGCATCTACTCTTTAACTTAGTTAAAGTTACTTAGCTGAATTGTGTGATTTGTCGAAATCAACCGATATTTGAAGTGAAATATGCGATGGGAGGAAAGAGAAGCAGAAAAGAATTTGAAGAATACGTCAGAAAAAAAATGAGACGTCTAGGAAAACGTGTCCGGAGATACGGGCCACCCAGCAGTTCCGATTTACCCTCATCTTCTCCTTTTTTTCGAGACTGTTTCAACAGTCAAAAATGTGGTTAGTTATATATTGAGCACGTTATTATTATAATTTTAACATAATATACTGCAACACTACGTACAATAGGTAAGTATTGTTAGACTTATATCTGATAAGTTCTACAGTAAACAAGGCTTATTTTGTATCATAGCGAGACTATGATCGCCATACGAGTACCCTTTATTCCTCATTACGTAGTACCGTGACGAGATTACGGTCATGCCGTTGTGACACAGAGTACTATGACGTAATCATAGTCAATGATCACATGCTTTCGGGCTTATAGCCTAGTACTGTAACGAGATTACAGTCGACGTTACCACGCACTCCGTGTCATGACCCGATCATGACCAACGACAAAGGTAGCCCGTGTCATGGCGCGATCATGACCAATGACAAACTTATTTTATCCCACAAAAAATGACAATGAACGTCGATCGTGGCGAGAAGAAGAACACTGTGAACATTACTCAGCCTATAATGAAGACGACGTTATCATAGATGACTCAAACTCCGACTGCTCAACCCTTACACCCCAAGTTCGTTCGAACGTAACGGTCGCCGATGTTCAAAACAAGATGAACGAAAGTCAAGACCATACAGGCTCAACGACTCGCTCAAGCGGCGCGGAGTCCCGACAGAGATCCCATCTGTCAATACACTCCCGATAGATATACTGGAGGCGTTGGGTGATGCGAAGAAAAAGCCGGAAGTATTCGGCCCAGAGATACAGGAGGAGATCTCTAAACGCTGGGGTAGAATCCTGTGCGAAGGTTTGAATAACGAGCAGAAAGAGGAGATTATGAACAAGACTCTAATACCCGAGAATTTTACTCTCGTAAAGGCGCCGCAATTGAACCCAGAAGTTCCTGCGGTCTTAACCGAATCTGCAAGAAACAGAGAAAAACGCCTGAGGAAAGCGCAACATCAGTTAGGCCTTGGTATTACTGGCTTGACCAACGTGATCTCAACCCTTATCGCCGGAGATATGGAAAAAATAGATATCATTAAAAAGTTGTCAGAAGTAAATCAAGGATTTACATTTCGAAAATACGATTAATAGGCGCAAGTTGATAACTCCTTGTCTAGACAAGAAGTTTCTCAACATCGTATAAGATGTTACAAGAGATTCGTTTCTATTTGGTGACGGGTTGGGAGAAAAAATAAGGGCTACTAAGGCGGCAGAGAAGTCAGGCTTGCAAGTAAAAAAAAAAAAATAAGAAAAAAACCGATACATTCGCATCGGGTTCCAGAAAATATACTTCCCAGCAGGGAAACTGGAAGGGTCCTCCTCGGCAGTATCATCGCGGAACCAGGGCCATGGAAGCTGCCAGGAACCGGTCGTCTTACCAGACGCCGAGGAGGAGTACACAGACTTCTGGCAAACGATCCTGTCGTATTAGACATCGTAAAGGGCTATAAAATACCATTTAGTAGGTCTGTTTTACAGAACTCTGAGCCAACCAATATGGAATTCTCTCCTAAAGAGAAACAAATTTTACATTTGGAAATTTGTAAACTCTGCGAAGCTGGTGTGATAATTCCGTGCTTATATATCAGGTCAATTTATTTCTAAAATTTTTCTTACGCCAAAGAGCGGTAACTATAGATTCATTTTGAACTTAAAAACTCTTAACAACTTCATAGATGCTCAACATTTCAAAATGGAGGATATCCGTACGGCCTCTAAATTATTAACACCAGCTAGCTTTATGGCTAGTATCGACTTGAAAGAAGCTTATTTTACGATAACTGTACACCCCTCGTGCAGGAAATTTTTAAGGTTCAAATTTGAAGAGAACACCTTTGAGTTCCAGTGTCTCCCTTTTGGCTTATGTTCAGCTTCGTAAATTTTTACGAAGTTACTTAAACCAGTAATTTCGTACCTCAGGAATAAGGAACTGTTGCTAGTGGTCTATTTAGACGATATTCTTTGCCTAGGAAATACATAGGAAGACTGCTTAAATTGCATCCTGGAATGTTCTAAATTATTGACAAATCTAGGCTACGTGATCAATCACGAAAAAAGTCACGTGACTCCATCTCAAATTCGTACATTTCTGGGATTTGAATTAAATTCTTTAAATAAATAAATATAATAATAAAGAAATATCAAAAAAGACAGTTTTACCTATTAGAGAGTTCGCCAAAATGCTCGGCGTGCTCACTTCGGCTTGTCCAGCCATTAAATATGGGTGGATGCACACGAAACGATTTGAAACAGCAAATTTTCTAGCCTTACGACAAACCGACGATGACTATGATAGCCAAATGACCCTTGCTAGTCATCTTTAAGAAGTTTTTTCTTGGTGGGAGCAGCACATCATGCTTGCGAATAATGAGATCAGACGGGGACAGTACGTTCTGGAAATATTTACCGACGCGTCCCTAACAGGATGGGGAGCTTTTTGTAATGGAGAAAGAGCCCACGGCTTCTGGGATAACTCGGAAACTGATTCGCATATCAATTTTCTCGAGCTTAAAGCGGCTTTTATGGACCTTTGGTGTTTTGCAGACGGTTGTCGTGGGATAGAGATTTTGTTGCGCATCGATAATACAGCAGCCATCTCCTATATTAACAGAATGGGAAGCGTTCAATATCAGGACTTAAATAATATAACACGCAATATATGGCAGTGGTGTGAGAATCGACAGTTGTTCGTTTTCGCATCCTACATTAAATCCAAAGAGAACGTAGAAGCGGACGAAGAGTCTAGGCGCACTAATATTGATACCAAATGGTGTCTCTCTCCCACGGCATATTCAGAAATTGTTAACAATTTCGGCCATCCCGCCATCGACTTATTCGCATCACGTTTGAATGCCAAGTGTAAAAAATGTGTATCATGAAAGCGCGACCCATTCGCATTTAATATCGACGCCTTCATTTTAGATTGGAGAAATCTTAATTTCTATGCAATTTCGCCATTTTCTCTGATATTGAAATGCCTTAGAAAGATCGTAAATGAAAAGGTGGCAGGCATTATAGTAGTACCCTATTGGCCAAGCCAGCCCTGGTATCCTTTACTTCGATCTTTAGCTTGTAAAAAACCTCTGTATCTACACCCCAACCGTTATCTACTGTTGTCTTCTTCCAGGGAACCTCATCCATTATGGAGAACAGTTACCCTGGAATCGTATCAGTTATCAGGAAAGCTCTCGCGCAACAATCGCTCAAATCAGATACGATAGAAATTATGATTTCCTCATTAGCACCAAACTCCATCAAGTAATATAACACGGCTTTGCGTAAATGGTGTTTTTTGCCAATACATACTCACAATATTAGATTTCCTGACTACTGAATTTAAAAAGGGGTTGAGGTATTCTAGCCTTAACACATTTAGATCTACACTCGGTTTAATATTTGGTAAATCTATTAGTGAAAATGACAATATTGTGAGTTTCCTAAAGGACGTCTATCGGACCAGGCCTTGCTTTCCAAGATACCAACATACTTGGGACCCAAATGTATTACTCGATTATGTTACAAATCTATATCCTAACGAAAATTTAACCTTGCAACAGATGAATAAGAAAACAGTTACTCTGATCGCATTGTCTCCAGGACAACGAGTCCAGACGATATCTCTGATAGGATGATCAAATATTAAACCAAATACCTCTAATGTGGAATTCATTATCAATGATTTAATAAAAACCTCAGCACCCAATCGTCACGTACCTCGACTAATTATACCTTTCTTCCGAGACAGAGAAGAAATATGTCCTGCAAAGGCACTGTTATCGTATATAAGTCTTACAAACCACTTACGCTCCGAATCTCCGAATCAGAAAATGATTACCTCTTTTTAACAACAAAGAAGCCCATACATCGAGCCAGTACCTCGACCATCAGTCGATGGATTAAAGATTCTATGGGCGAGAGTGGCATAGACACTAATACTTATTCTGCACACAGCACACGCCACGCGACATCTTCCGCTGCTCACCGTAAAGGTTCGTCGTTGGATCTAATCAAAAACTGTGCTGGGTGGACAGGGAATTCCTTGGAGTTTGCGAAATTCTATAATAGACCGCTTTCTTCGCCCGACGATGAGAATGCCTTTGCAGAATCTTTACTATTGTAAATTGATTTTTACCCAAGATAATAACAATTCTAAACGACGTTTTTTCCTCCTAATTTACAGTAATCATCAATTTCGCAAAAGCGCTAAACATCTACCTGGTGAATAAATCTTGAGGATGCAACGTCGAGGTATAATTAATGGTTAAACAAACTTACCTAGCGACGTTTGACCATAATTATACTAGACGTTGCATCCGAAGAGATTTAGCAACCCGCCCATCCCGAATAATTTTAGGTTATAAAAATATCAACCCGTTTTTATTTTGCGAAATTACTCTGAAACTAATGACAAGTTGACAGGTACAAGCAGTGAGGGTACAGCGATCGAGTGGTGGGGGAAGGGCCGTTTATTTTAAACATTATTAGCTCTGAAATTGTGCACGGTGCCTAGTACATTGAAGAGTGGACTACCTGGTGAATAAATCTCTTCGGATGCAACGTCTAGTATAATTATGGTCAAACGTCGCTAGGTAAGTTTGTTTAACCATTAATTATATCAGAAATGTTCAGCAAAAATATATAAAACAATATAAAGGCCAGAACAGAACGAAATTTATAAATTTATTTGTGCACTTAGGTAATCAATTGTTAACAAATCTTAAAAAGATCCAAAAAATATATATTGCCTTCGGCGAGATGCGAACTCACAACTTCATACTCGACTCAATTGTTAACAAATCTTAAAAAGATCCAAAAAATATATATTGACTTCGGCGAGATGCGAACTCACAACTTCATACTCGACAGGTCATGCAATATTTACATGAGCCAACTCCTTGTTTGTATTACAGACGAAATAGGACTATACTCTGCTTCCGTTCGCTTTCATCATTTTTTTTCCTATCATTTTTCGTAACGCTTTCGCTAGTTTACTCCCCAAGTCAAGCGTGCCTAAAGAAGTTTCACTTCAAAAACTTGTAGTTTGTGGTGACCTTAATGTAGATATGTTAAGAAGAAATAGACATACACTAGATCTAGAGCAACTAATAACAGGATTCAAATTAAAGCAATCAATATTCGAGCCCACAAGACCCAATAGTGGCTCATGTTTAGATAGTGTTTTTCATAACATTCACGGTGCCCAAATGGACAATGTAGAAGTAGGGCTATCTAGGGGCGTGCACAGAGATTTCTGATAGGCTAATAACGTTGTATAAGCATAGAGATTTCGACAGTGAATGCATATTCACTGTCGAAATCTCTATGCTTATACAACGTTATTTTTCCTTTATACGAACCCTGAACATAGTTTGTTCATAATAAGCAACTGAATCGATTCCAATCATTTTTAGACCATTTATGTTATATTTTTTCACAAATACCTACATTTAACCATTGTTGCATCATGGCAGCAGCTGACGGAGGTCAACGCCCCGCGTGCCCATCGGCTGAGCGTGAACCATATTTTTCGTTTATTAAGTGATTCGTCGTGACCACTTCACGCAAAATTTTGTTTAGCTAAAAAGCCGACGATATCGATTAACCTTTTGAAATTTTTTCTATTGCGCCTTTCGATGTTTAATTTTAAATGTCTATTCAAACTAGACACTATTCTACCTTTTCCAAAAATTTGTTACTTTAAACAAGAATCTAAATGTTTTTCCGACGAATCGTAACCATAACCCAAAACATTTTTTGAAAATAATATACACGGGAAACAAAATAATTTCTGTGTACACAGCCTGCTAAGCAGTTATAATTATCAGAGTACTTTTTATTAAAACAACGTGTGATATTACCTTTTCTTGAGTTACATCCAAATTGCGAACACAGCGCCCTTTAATTTATATTTGTACTCAAAACTTTACGTTGAAAAACAACAAATCTCACAGGTATAATTTTGCATATTTTAGAAAGAAATACGTATTAAAGTAAATAAACTTAATTCAATTCATTTGCACTTAAAACGAAAACAAACATCACAATTCACAACAAAAAAAATGGAGTAATTTATCATTGCAAAGCTGGTAAAATAAATAGGTTTTTTTTAACGAAAAACAATTATGCTATTTGTCATAGCCTCTAAACTTGGTTGGTTTGTCAAATAGGCACTGCCTTTCCGGCCTTAAAACTGAATGAAATTCTGCGGCCACACAAGACAAGTTTATGCACACCATTAAATAATTTTATTCACATACACGAGCATTCTCGCTAAAAAATAAGCAAATTTAGTTGTGCCTACGTCGCTTTACGCTCCGTAGCGCTGGTGACGCGTACGCGCACATTATAAATTGCAATGTGTGTTAGCTAGTTTCCGCTAGCCCCAAAAGATGCCAGTATTACTGTTTTAGTGTAGTGTTTTAATAGAATGTATTGTAGTACAAAAATTATATTATAATACGATTCGGGTGTTCCGAATTAGAAAATTATAAGGGTATGCTTATATGCCTCTATGGAGCGCACGCGCCTGGGGCTATCTGATCATAAGGCACAGATACTATGCTGTCCAGTAAAGAAGACCTGCTTGCTTGATTACTGGTTCGTGTATATAAGAGTTTTTTCTAAAGTAAATTTTTAAAAGCTTAAAAATTGTCTAAGTAGACTTAAGTTCAAATAAGTTTATGAAACTAATGACGCAAATGAAGCATTTACAATTATCCATGATTTGTTTAAATTATTCTATCATTTGTGCTTTCCTGTATCTAGAATAAAAATAAATACTAAAACTCGACCGAAATGGCTCTCTCGTGGCATCAAAAAATGTAGTTAACGGAAAATTATGGAAGTATAGATTGACTAAGATCCCGTCTGATAAGGTAAAGTTTAAAGAATATTCCGCAAGATATAGCAAAATAATTAAATTAACACAAAAATCTTATAATAACTACTCCATTCTACTAATAAATCAAAAGCTATGTAGAATATAATTAATAATAACAAATATAACTTACCGCAGAACTAGTAATAAATTACAAAATATACAAGATCCTCAAAAAATAGCAGAGGCATTCAATAATTATTATGCAGATTTGGCTCTATCATATGATCCGAGTAATATAGCTCAAAGCACAGAACATGAAATAATTACTGTCCACACTCTTTCTTCTTAAGGCCAACTGATCCTACTGAGATTAGTACCATCATAAAAAACCTGAGGAATACTAAATGCACAGGCTATGATGATGTATGCGTGTTAATAATAAAATATGTCAGCAATAATATTGCTCCCATTCTTAGCTACGTTATAAACTTATGTTTTAAACAAGGCACATTTCCTTCAATATTGAAAACGACAATTATCCAACCGCTTTCTAAAAAAGACGCCAGGAATAACATGAAAAATTATAGATCAATAGCCCTGATTCCGGTATTGTCTAAGATAATAGAGAAGATCATATTGTAATAACCTGTATACTTATCTTGAAATAAATAATATATTTTGCGATGAACAAAAGGGCTTACGGAAGAATTTGTCAATTAATTCAGCTATTTATGACTTTTTGAGTATGATATACCCTAGAGTTGATTCTAAACAGCCAGTCTATGCTTTATTCATGGATATGACCAAAGCATTTGACTATGTTAATCAAGCGATACTTTTGAGTAAGTTGGAAATACGGGAAGTTAGGGGTAATGCTCTGGATTTAATGAAATCGTATCTTAATAGCAGAACACAAATAACTGAAGTTACTTGAAGAACTTGCTGTCATACCAAAGAAAAAAAAATAAATTTAGTTCCACCCCTAGGACAGTTAACCCTCTACAACTGAGGTGCAATTTTTATTTCTATTATATTGAGGAGTGGTCTGACAGACGTGTAAGTAGAGTACTATTTATGTTGTACGTATTATATATATTGTCATGGAACTTGAATTAATAGAACTGTTGACACAGTTTTAAATGGAAATTATAATGAGAGTTGCAATAAAACTCAGATTTAAGAATTTATAATTATATTTCTATCACTTACGAGATCAAGGAACTTTTGGTACAATGATTATTAAAAATTTACAAAATAAAAAATATAAAAAAAATAGTTCTGCCTTCTTCTGGCTTGAAACTATTCATAAAAAATAAAAATCCTTAGAGTACTTTTGTTACAACTCAGTCTCAAAGTTCAGTCTTAGAATCAGTGCAAACTTGAGCGGGCTCTACTAACAGATCGGTTTTGCGCAAATGCAACAAACAAATCTTGTCTGCCGCTACAATTTACTTGGACAAATACGACACAACTTTCTTGTTGATGATGCGCCAGTGTCGCTTCGCTGGAGGTGGCAAATCTTGTCCTAAAACGTGCTGAAGAGTTATACGTAATTATTTTGAAAGTTTTTCACTATAAAGTCGCTGTTTTAGAGGTGTTAGGTCATATCCCTTGCAAAGTGCATAGGAATGTCAGCTCTTCTCATTTTGCGTTCTGGATATTCACTGTAAAGCACTTATGTGCTTTACAACAGCGTTATACCAGCTGTATCCAGTAATCGATAAAAATTGCTTGTAGCAAACGTCGAGTTTTGCGGTAGTACATGAATAAATGCTCCTTTACTATGATTATAATCCAAAAATATGGAAGGTTTGTTGGTAACGTCATCGGTGGTGGCAAGAAGAGAGGGAGATCACTGCCTTGACTTTTTTGCGACAGAAGAATCTAAAGTCAAATCTTTAGTGAATCCGTATAAAGAACTGCCAACAGCCCAGCAATATTGCATGGTTTGGATTCAGGTGGAATATCGCGTTTTTTTTTTTATACAGGGTGGGCCAAGAATTCGTTAACATTTAAACTTAACACCCCGCGCTAATACAAGCCGCGCGGGGAGCGGGGAGGGGCGTTACCACTAGCTCGCTTCTCGGAAATTTAGTCGCAATGGATCGTTTCACGGGGCCGCAGCGCGCTTATTGTGTGAAACAATTTTATTAACAACAGTTCGCTCATTACTGTGAGACGCTTATTTCGCGTTGAATACGACTTACACGATTTAAATCAGTGTCCGAATGCTCCATTAATAAAGAAATGGGTTAAAAAGTTCGAAGAGACCGGATCTACACTAAACGTGAAGCAAACCGGCGGCCCACGGACTTCTCGGAGCGAAGAGAACGTGCAGCGAGTTTCCGCATCAGTTCGACGTGATCCAAATTTATCGACGCGCTAACGTTCGGCTGAATTAGGACTATCCCGAACATCATTGCGCCGTATTTTGAAATTAGATATGAAATTACATCCATATAAGATCCAGTTAGTACAGGAATTAAAACCTAATGATTTAAATTTGTGAAAGTCCTATGCCGAAACAATGTTAGATCGATTCAATAATTTTGACAACCTCTTATTTTCCAACGAAGCCCATTTCCACCTCAACGGACACGTAAACAAACAGAATTGCAGATATTGGAGCAGCGAAAATCCCAAATCTAAACACGCGAGGCCACTTCATTCTCCCAAGGTAACGGTATGGGCTGCAATTTCAGCAAAAGGAATCATTGGGCCCTATTTTTTCGAAGATTCTCGCGGCCGTTCGGTTACTGTGAATTCTGTTGAATATGTGAAAATGTTATGGGGGTTCTTGGCACCGAAGCTACTGGAATTTGCTGGCTACAATCGTAACACATGGTTTCAACAAGATGGAGCCACTTGTCACACATCCAACGAGTCCCTGCCGGTAGTCAAAGAAATGTTTCCGGAAAAGCTGATTTCCAGACGAGGCGACATCCCATGGCCACCCAGGAGTCCAGATTTAACCCCAGAAGACTTCTTTATATGGGGTTATTTGAAGAGTCATGTTTACATCCATAAATCAAAAACACTACGTGAACTAAAGGAAAAAATAAGCGAAGAAATGTCAGCGATCTCGCGGTCTCTTTGTCGACGAGTATTCGAAAATTTCGGTGCTCGCTTAGAAGAGTGCAAAAATCGAAACGGTGGACATTTAGATGATGTTATTTTTAAAAAATAAATTCCAAATACGAGTAATTAACTTTCTTGTAAATAAATAATTTTAAAAATATGTCAAATAGTTTTCTTTATACGATTTTTTCAATTGTTAACTAATTCATGGCCCACCCTGTATATTCCTAAATATGTAATTTTTTTTACAGTAAAATTCAGCCTAGGGTATTTTATTTGAATATGGCAAAACAGCCCCGTCGGAGTCTCTGCTTCCAGGACTAGCTGGCTGCTCCTGTAATGTTTCTCGTACATCACCACTCGATATTTCACTCTCTTCATGTATTTCTTCCTCAATGGTGAAATTATGATCGGCAACCTCATCATCAATATCACTAAACTCTAACTCGTCTTCATCCTCTAACCATTGCTGAATAAGGTTCTCTTCCTAGACAGTCGGTTAGTTAGTTGTGGTTGGTTACAATCTATCTAAAACTAATAACGCTATATATTATATTTAAAAATAAACAAAGAATTACATTCATATCAACTATTTTGCTGTCGTGTACTATAAAATACAGTATGAAAATACTGACTTGACGTCCATAATACGGTATGGGAATATAATCATTTTACTGACAATACGTCTATACGACACTTCATTTATTACTGACCTTACGTATCACGGACACCACAGCTGTAATATTCGTAAAGTACGGACGCTGCGGCTTTCGTCTCCACACTGATGGGAAGGGTGCGCGGGTATAGGAAGCTACTGAACGGCGCAGGATGATTCTCGGAAAGATAGCGGCATAGCAACCAAAATTTTATGTTGCGTTGTCTGTCAGACGTAACCTCAGTGGGAGAGGGTTAAGATTAGAGTTGTACAAGGCAGTGTTTTGGGACAACTCTTATTTCTTCTATATGTAAATGATTTGCCTAAATTTACAACTAATAAAATTTTATTATTCGCAGATGACTGTACAGTTGTCTTTGTAGACGCGCCCCAGTAAAGCACGTACATCTACCGCGCATTTGTCACGGCTTATCCAACAAACAAGGTCGGCTTATACCACAAGTAAATCAATCTCCGACCACACTCTGGTAAATCTACGGGACTTACCTGGGACCCAGTGTGCTCCGTCGCGAAGTGAAGTCCGGAGAACCGACGCGCGCGCGTCGATTACGATGACATCCGATGTCTTCAATTCACTGACTGTCCCATACCAGTCGACACACCAAGTTCCCTTAATAGGGCACCAAAGCTCACCAATGTAAGAAGTTATTTAGCAGTGTCAATCACGCCCGACAAAGATCGCCAATGAAACCACGTTTCCGATTCAAATTCAACTCAATTTACAGACGTCACTGTTACGTTATATAGTTCAAGTAAATACTTCAAAACACGGGCAACAATCGCGACAAACTATCCAAAACGCGGCCGGTGGTATTTATTTCTCGAAATTCACTCGTCCGAACGTGCCACGCACGCGAGCTTTTCGTCAAGATTTTTGCAACGGACCAACGTACGCGACGGGGTCTCAAGACGTTGTGTTAATGGCGGCGCGTCACCATAGACAATACTAAATTACGCTCATCCCTACCGGTCGCGCCGTCGATCAAACTCGACTAACTAACAATCGGACTTGACCGATAAACTAGCGTAAACATCCCCCCGCCCCGGACAGTAACAAACGGTCCGACAATTCAATCTAAGGGCAGGCGAGAGAGTGTGGCGATCGCGCGCTTCAAGACAGAGTCCCCCACCAGGACCTCGGCAAACCTGGGAACACCATCCGACCCCGGATACAATTTAACAATGCGCCCACGACGCCATCGGAGGGGTGGCAGGTTTGGGTCCTTTAACAAAACGAGGTCTCCGACTCTTGGTGGGTTCGTCTTGTCCGACCACTTAACGCGCTGTTGTAGAATGTGCAAATACTCCAGATGCCAACGGCGCCAAAAACTCTGCGTAAGCTGTTGAAGCAATTCAAATCGCGAGAGCCGTCCGGAGTTAATGTCCAAATAAGGATATTCCGGCAGGACGTTAAGTGGTCTCCCTATCAAGAAATGGCCCGGCGTGAGGGCCTCCAAATCATTCGCGTCGGATGACAAAGGGCATAACGGACGCGAGTTGAGGACCGCCTCAACCTTACAAAATACGGTCGCGAGCTCCTCAAAAGTTAGGATACTATCTCCAATAACGCGACGAAGGTGAGTCTTGGCGGCCTTTACAGTTGCTTCAAATATACCTCCCCAGTGGGGGTAGGACGGCGGTGAGTACTGCCATCGTACCCCTCTGCGGGAGAGTGTGGATCCGATCTCAACATTATGCTTATCTAAAAATTCACAAACTTCCTTCAAATAACGATCGGTACCCTTAAAGTTGGTCCCACAGTCGGATCGAATTAAGGACGGCAGTCCGCGACGCGAAACAAATCTGCCAAGAGCAGCGACGAACGCCTCTGTCGTGAGAGCACTAACCACCTCGAGGTGGACCGCTTTAGTAGCTAAACACACAAAAACGCACAAGTAAGCCTTCTCGGTCTTAGCGTTACGGAGACGCGAAGCTTTTACTACAAATGGTCCCGCAAAATCCGTACCAACTCCGGCAAAGGGCATCGATTCGGTGACTCGATCGGCAGGCAAATCCCCCATTTGGGGCTGCACGATGTCCGCTTTCAAGCGGTAGCACGGGAGACAACGGAAGATAACATATCGGATCACTCTCCGCGCAGACAAAATCCAAAATTCCCGTTGGAGGATCGCAGTAAGAGCGTTGCATCCGGCATGTGCATTTTTCACATGGCGGTCTGCGATCAACAACTTCACCAAGGGGCCGTTCTTGGGGAGCAACAATGGATGACGAGCCCCATAGGGGAGCTTAGCATTTCTAAGCCGACCTCCGACACGCATCAAACCCTGATCATCCAAGAAGGGATTCAAGCGCCCCAAGGGTCCCTTCAGATTGGATGTGCGTTGACGGAGGGTTTTCAACTCCGATGCAAATTCTCTCTCTTGAACTATCCGCACCCAATACAGCAGAGCGTCATTGCGCTCTTGCGGTGAGAGGACCGGAGACTCAAATTTGCCACGAGGGTTACGACAGTTGTGGATGAAACGCCGTATCCAGGCGGTGACGCCGAGCAATTTATCCAAAGAGCTGTAGCGCTCAAGAAAAAACTCCGGATCTGGAGCCGCTACAGTCTCGGTGGCGTGAACATGCACCCCTGGCGTAGATGCCCTGACCACTGCGGGGGTATGGGGCCAAGAACCCTCCAGCTGTAACAACCATGGTGGACCCCACCACAGCTGGTGATTCACAAGTTCGGGCGCCTCGCAGCCGCGGGAAGCGCAGTCTGCGGGGTTCAATTCGCCAGGCACGTGGCGCCAAATCAACTGGGCTTTCGATGTCTGAATTTGAGACACCCGGTTGGCCACGAACACCTCGAGGGTATGGACTGAACTTTTCAGACAACAAAGGACGACTTGGCTGTCAGACCATGCAAAGATCGACCTAAAGTCGACACTAGCACCCAAGGTGTCGACGACGTGGTTAAGTAATCGGGCTAATAGAGTGGCGCCAGACAACTCCAACTTCGGTATGGTCCATCGGGTCCGAAGTGGGGCAACCTTACTCTTAGCCGTAACCAGATGAACAGCGACAACACCTCGTGCGTCCACCGTTCGAATGTACACGGCTGCCGCGTATCTGCTTTCGGACGCGTCACAAAAGCCGTGTAGGCTAGCGGAAAACCGTCCCTCAGGCAATATGTGCCTAGGGATACGAACACGGTTGACTTCCGGGAGGGATGAGACAAACCGCACCCAGTCCCGGAGCAAGCCGCCGGAGAGGGGTTCATCCCAGGTCACTTCCGCTGCCCATAGTTCCTGTAGGAAACACTTCATCGCGAACACTACAGGACTAAGCCAACCATTCGGATCAAAGGTGCGAGCTACAGTGGACAGCACTGTGCGTTTAGTCCAGACCTTTGGGCTCGGAAGCTCCAATCTGTAGGTAAACAAATCTTGGACTGGTTTGTACTGTACTCCCAAAACAGACAGCATGTCTGGAGTATCAGGGTTTTCAAAGAGATGAGGCTCCTGCTGCTGGTCCTTGGGTACATCTGCCAAGAGTTCGGGCGAGTTGGACACCCATTTCCTCAACTCGTAGCCACCAGCTCCTAGGAGAGCGATCAACTCATCTCGCAAGACCAGGGCCTCTCGTACACTCGAGGCGCCTGTACAAACGTCATCGACGTACAGATCCTCCTTTATGAGGACAGACGCGCGGGTGTAGCGCAGCCGTTCGCGCTCTGCGAGCTCCCACAACGAACGGATCGCCACAAAAGGACTCGATCGTAGTCCATAGGTGTTGGTGTTCAGCTCGTAGACCAGCATTGGATCCCTGGGATCCTCTCGCCAAAGCACAAGCTGGTATCTCCTGTCTTTCGGGTGAATCACAGTCTGCCGAAACATCATGCGAATGTCGGTCACAAAAACGACAGCATGTCGACGGAAGTTGGTCAAAACATCACTCACATCGTGATGCAACTTCGGTCCGGCGTGCAAACACTGGTTCAACGACACTCCGGTTGACGTGGGTGCTGAGCCATCAAAGACCACACGTATCTTCCCGTTGGAAGTCTTCAAAACCGCGTGGTGGGGAAGAAAATAATGTTCTTCATTTCGCCAATCCAGCTGCGAAAGCGACATGTGCCCCAGTTCCTCATACTCCCGCATGAAGTCCATGTACTTCTGCTTTAATGCGGGGTCCCTCGCCATTCGGCGCTCCATAGACAACAACCTTTTTTCGGCCAGTGGCCGGGAGCTGCCTAAGAGGGGGCGAACTGACAAAAAGGGCAAGCGAGTGATCAAGCGACCCGAGCGGAGGCGACCAGTATTGTTCTGATAGAACAATTCGCACTCCTCGTCCAACGGGTCCACTCGTTTTGCGGTCGGAGGCTCCTCCACCTCCCAAAAGCGTTGGAGGATGTCTGACAAGGCAGAACCAACAGCGAGGTCGCTGTCTGCCGAAGGGGGGTCTGGGCCGTCCCTAAACGATCCCATCACTACATGACCCAAAGAGGTGGACATGGCTATAAAACCGGCTGCCTGCAAAACTCGTTTACTTCCACGCAGCAAACGACCTAAAACATTCACACCGATCAATAAATGGATCGGGCCAGGTCGGTGGAAGTGAGGATCAGCCAGAGCCAATCCAGCCGACAATTTAACGGCGGCGTGTGGGGCTCGCACTTGCGGAAGCGGCCCGACCACCGTTTCAAAAACAATCGCCGAAGTACCGATTTTCGGCGTTGAGGAGGAGTGGGGGGAGAAGGAGAACGAAACCCGACCGATCGGATCCGAAATCCGCAGGTCTCCAACGCCCCGTACCGATTCCCTATGCGGCACAATATTTAGGCCCAACTGTCGGACGAGCCAAGTAGAAATTATGCAACCCTGGGCCCCTGAATCCAAGAGGGCACGCACTGTGACAAAATCACCTTTGGGGCCCCAAACACGCACGGAGGCTGTTGGCAACAGCACAAACTCCGGTGGGGGGATTGCGCCCGACAGTGGCATTAATGAAAATCCGAGGGGGGTGATTGCCCCCCTGGACCCCGGTTGAACTGAGTCGACAAGATCGGAGGGGATCGCCGACAGTAGGCGAGAGGGTCCCAGTCCGCAATGTAGGGACTCCTTCCAACTCTACTCCGAGGTGTGGGGCAATAACCGTGGGCCGCATACGGGGGAACATAACGCCCCAGTTGAGGGTATTCCATCAAGGGGGGAGAGCAGCGTACCGCCCGCCTCCCCGAGCCTCCGACGGCCACCGCTACATCCTTCGAGGGGCCCCCGCCCGTGGGGCCCCCGCCCTTGGGGCCCCCGCCCGTGCGCGGGGAATCTGGGTCCCTTTCGGACCCGCCACCATTGCGGTTCAAGCACAGGAGAGCGTGATGTCTCCCGCCGCAATGTGGACAAGCCTTAGCCTGGGGACACCCTGACTGGAGGTGGTCCCCCAGGCACATGTAACACCAGGCGCGTTGCTTGGCGAGGGCTCTTCGTCCCGCAGTCCGGAGTCCCCCGAACTTCGCGCAAGCACGCACATCATGTCCGTCCCCCCGGCAATACCGGCACCGTTTACCTGGTGCGGGGGGGGAGTCCCTTCGGACAGCCGAGTATTGTTTGGTCGGACGGCGGGGTTGTGCCCTCGCCGCCACCGGACGACCTGTGCTCGTTCCCGGTGTGGGGTCGCTCAGCTGGTCCACCACTCTGCACTCGTCCTCCAAAAAACGAAGCAAGTCCGAGAAGGGGGGGAGATACGAGGCGCTATTGCCCCCGTACCTTTGCTCAAATCGCCCCTTTACGTCTGCGGGCAATTTCGTTAGGACGATGTGCAGAAGAAGAAAGGACCACTGGTCGACCGGCAAATCAAGCCGGCGCAACGAGTGGATAGCGGTCAAGAGCGGGTTGACCAAATCCTTCCGCAAGGAGGAAACCCGCGTTGCCTTCGGTAAGGCCAAAATGGCTGCCACATGGGTGTCCGCTAGCAAGCGGACGTTTTGGTAGCGGTCCAGCAACAACTGCCGCGCGACCTGGTAGTTAGCATCGCTAACTATTAGGTGCTGGACCACTGCACTGGCTTCTCCGCGGAGGGCGGAGCGCAAATAAGCCAGTTTCTGGCTGGGGGACAAATCTTCCCTGGAGTCCACCAAGCTGTCGAACAGGTTGATGAAGCCCATCCAAGCCGTGAGGTCCCCGTCAAAGTGGGGAATCTCCAATGTGGGCAGTCTCCCTAACAAAACCGGCGGGGTCGGTTTAACCTCCCCGCTCAAAGTCGGCTCTCCCCTACGGGCAGCCAGGAGCCCTTCTGCCGATTCCGTAATTTGGTTGGCCAGTTCGTACGCCTGGTCGACATCCCTTTTAAAGGTCTCCACTATGGCGTCATCCGCTGGAGGGTGTTCCAAAACGTAGGCATGGAAGTCGACAACGTGTCGCTCCAACCCTTGCATGCGCACCGGCAACCCTTCGTAATTGGTCAACAATGCCTGAACCCGATCCTGCCGAACAATCAGGGCAGCCGCACCCGCGAGCCAACGCAATGCGGCTTGAACCTCTGCTTTAGCCTTAGTAAGCGGATTGGGAGCCATTTCAAATGAAAGCCACAAATTCAAATCAACAAATTAAATTCAATTAAAGAACGCGCGGAAAGCAACAAAAACAAGCGTAAATAACTCGATAAATTCCGCGAGACCGTGTGGGGACCAAAGCTAAGGGCAACCGTTACAAACAAAACACTAACATGTACAAATAAAAAATATTACAAAGTATACATACAAATATCAGTGTGCAAACGGCCTAACTTAACTGCGACACAGATCCAAACTTATTAACAAAACAAAATTATTACTACCAATTACACAATAAATCAACAAACAAACAGAATAAAATTATTACTGTGAATTATGTAATAAATCAACAACAAACAGAACAAAATTACGACTGTTAATTACGAGCTAAATCAACAAAATTACGACTGTGAATTACGAGTTAAATCAACAAAATTACGACTGTGAATTACGAGCTAAATCAAGCATTCCAACACGAACTATTCGGTTCGTACAAATACACGAGTTGACTAGTTCGACAATAACAGAACATTAGTCATTAAAATAACTCGTAATTATTGATAACCGTAGGTCAATAATTTAATAACAAACGAATTATTTACCAGGCTCTATGGCGTACTATGCCTTTGCCTGTTCCGATCCTCTGAACGGAAAGAAATGAACCAAAAATAAAACAATCCACCTACAATTGTTTTTACATTTCTTACTTTGTAAAATATCGGATCCACACAATGATAGAGGTGGTCAGAGATATAATTTTACAAGTACCGACAACAACAAATAAAAAAAACAAATTTTTGCAAATTAGCCTCTGAAGGCTACCAAAATACTGGAATGATACTCTAATTAATCAAATTAGTAATTAGAAACCGCACTCTGCTACCAAACGGTGTAGACGCGCCCCAGTAAAGCACGTACATCTACCGCGCATTTGTCACGGCTTATCCAACAAACAAGGTCGGCTTGTACCACAAGTAAATCAATCTCCGACCACACTCTGGTAAATCTACGGGACTTACCTGGGACCCAGTGTGCTCCGTCGCGAAGTGAAGTCCGGAGAATCGACGCGCGCGCGTCGATTACGATGACATCCGATGTCTTCAATTCACTGACTGTCCCATACCAGTCGACACACCAAGTTCCCTTAATAGGGCACCAAAGCTCACCAACGTAAGAAGTTATTTAGCAGTGTCAATCACGCCCGACAAAGATCGCCAATGAAACCACGTTTCCGATTCAAATTCAACTCAATTTACAGACGTCACTGTTACGTTTTATAGTTCAAGTAAATACTTCAAAACACGGGCAACAATCGCGACAAACTATCCAAAACGCGGCCGGTGGTATTTATTTCTCGAAATTCACTCGTCCGAACGTGCCACGCACGCGAGCTTTTCGTCAAGATTTTTGCAACGGACCAACGTACGCGACGGGGTCTCAAGACGTTGTGTTAATGGCGGCGCGTCACCATAGACAATACTAAATTACGCTCATCCCTACCGGTCGCGCCGTCGATCAAACTCGACTAACTAACAATCGGACTTGACCGATAAACTAGCGTAAACAGTCTTCAATAATGAAAATAATATAAATACTAGTCATAGCTCAATAATTAAATGGTTAAAAAGTAATAATTTCATTATAAACCTAGAAAAAACTAAAATAATCGTATTTAAACAACGTACAAGGCAGAAACTTAACACTAAAATTGAATATGATGGAGAAGCAGTAGAATCAACCACATGTTGCTTCACGTTTAAGATATGGTAGGTATCATCTTTTGTGGTAATGCCACGAACTGGGAGAAGATCTTTAAATGTCAAAAAAGATGCATTCGTGCGATATGCGGTCTGAAAAAACTGAGAGCTGTAAGCAATCTTTTATTAATCTTAAAATACTTACAGCGCCATCATTACATGTTTTTGAAATGGCCCTTTTTATCAAGAAACATCCATATTTGTTCGAAATAGTGTCGAAGTCACGCAATAGGACGAGGCTATATACAAAATTAAATACGCAATGTAAAACCATACTTTATGAAAAGAATACATTCGTTATGGCTCCTAAAATATTCAGAAAAATTCCCAAGGACATTAGTGACTGTAGTAATATCCTTAAATTCAAAAATAGATTATTTAAATTTCTTAATGAACACTTATTTTATTCAGTAAAGGAATTCTTAGTCTTGAAATGACTTGACTGTATTGTTGATGTTTGATTGAGTGCATATAAACGTGTTAATAAGTATTTCTTTTTTTGCTTTCTTTCTTCTTTTGTTTAGTTTTTTTTTCTATATATTTATATGTTTAATGAATTTGTACGCCTTTGAGGCAGATCACAGCAAGAACTCGCTTTGTATTTGTAAGACCTATGACATGTTTCTGTGTATCACAATTAACCTGTTTGATTTGATTTGATTTGAAAAGGCCTTTATTATCTAGGGCACGCGAGGCTGGAGCACGTGTCGAAACTGAATAGAGAACGAGTCACTCACTGTCTCCTCTGGTACGCGCCATGAGCGGCACGGAGTGCTGCGACGCGCCCACGGCATTGTGCGCTTGCAACGTGACGCGGTAGGCCGCACCACATGCTAACCGTACCAGCCATAGCGACGTGTCAGCGGCTGGCACGCGCCGGGCCCGCGCGCTTGCCGCGCCCACCTCAACCGGCACCTCCGTACCATCACCTCGAGACCACCACACTGTGTATCCTGTCATATAATGCATAATAGTTCACAATTTCATCTATAACTTCATCTTTTTAGAGAGACTTCAATCGAGAGGATACTATTTGTCGGTCTCCGTGGCGCAGCGGTCAACACGCCTGCCTGCGACGTGGAGGCCCCGGGTTCGATCCCCGGCCAGGTCGTGATGGAAAACGATCTTTTCCTGATTGGCCTGGGTCTTGGATGTTTATCTATATATGTATCTATTATAAAATATAGTATCGTTGAGTTAGTATCCCATAACACAAGTCTCGAGCTTACTTTGGGGCTAGCTCAATCTGTGTGATTTGTCCGTATATATTTATTTATTTATTTTATTTATTTCTTACCGAGTATGTGTGCACCGCCGTCGTGCGGCTTGTCCCAAGAGAGATGCAGCGCGTGCAGGGCAGCACTGCGCAGGCGCGGCGCGGGCGGAGCTGGCGGCGCGCGTACGCTCAGCGCCACTCCCATTGCGTCTGAGCCCATCGCATTGCGTACCACGCAAGTGTAGTTTCCCGCCGACGACACATCCACCTCTGAACACAAACGCAGCCGTCACCACCCATAGAGTACCAATCGAAAGAAGAGCCTTTGAGTATTAATTATCATCTATATCCTCACTGTGTAGGATGAGATCGCCATCATCAGTAAGTGTGTGAGGGCTGGGCAGCGGCGACCAGCGCCAGCGCAGTGGCGGCGAGCCCAGCGCGGAGCAACGCAGGCGCACCCGAGAACCCCACGCCGCGAACACCTCGCGACTGAACGACGATATCTTGGCCGATACTACCGGTTTAATAGAATTGGTAATATCATTCTAATGCTCCAATATCTGTGAAAGGTTTCTTAGTAAATGTTGAAATATAAGACATTGGTCACTACTAAGCGGTTAGCTTAGAGATGGACATTTAGTGGTGCATCCGGATAGATGAGCAGGTGGGTACTTAGTGGTGCATCCGGATAGTTTGGCAGGTAGGTACATGGTGGTGCATCCGCTATCATAGCAGGTACTAAGCAGCACGCGAACGAAAATCTAACCTTTGTTCTAAGGCACATTATTCCATCAACGACTACATAAATGGTAACAATATTTAGTCGCCTTGATCAATTGAACATAATGTTTTTGTTCTTTCTCCATAATTAGCTTACTGATAGATGAGTTCATGTAATTGTTTATTATTTCAGTGTATTATACATATAATTCTACTGGATAAATTAAATTGTTTATTTTTATATGTATAATTCATTAATTAAGTTAAGCTATTGCTTAGCTTTTATTGCGAGTTTTGAGCGCGCTGACCGAATCGAGAAATTCTTAAATTAACGAAAATAAAACCTAACATTCCGACTGGCACAGTGGCGTGGCGTTGAAAACCGTGCATCGTCAAACGCAATTTCAGTTCGGCAGACTTCGGCACAACATTTGTGTGCTAACTGCTAAAACTGATTCTATCTCTTTTAGACACAATGATAGGTGAGACAGCATGCTTTTTGGCGGCGTCCACGAGTGAGTCCGGGCCCAAGACTACTGTTTAGAATAAACGGTCAGTTTGGTAAAATATGGCAGGCCTCCCTGGCAACACGGAGCAGGCGGGGCTTAGCGGCGCTTGAGTCAAGCGTCAGTCGCAGTCCCAGACCGAGTACAGTTCTCATCGCGTACGGACGCGCACCTCGCTTGGGGCGAGGCAGAGAAGATGAAAATTGCGGATCGGCCGCGGTTTATAGATTTAATTGAAAGATCGAAAAACCAGGTGAACGCGATCGGGCTCATGCATTCAGAATGGAGCGACGCGGATAAGAAGGAATGACGTCTACGGAGGCGTCTAGTAATCGCTGTGTTTGGGGGCTGAACTCCTTCACGTCGGAGGGATATCTTCAGATACATACAGATACATGTATTTCTTATCTGTAGTATATTTCTAATTATACTACATCATAGGACATTGAGTACACATACATGATACGCAACATTTTGCGGACATCGGGTCTATATACGGATAAGTGAATTATAATTCTTAATACTGGGTGGCCGGGTGTGGCACGTTTATTGGTTTTGTATGCCGGGGAAAGCATTCGGGCTTCCCCGTATTACATGGTAGCAGAAAATATTATTTTTTTTTGTGAGCACCGGGGCTTTATTTATTTATTTTTGGCAAGCATTTTATGGGGCTTCGGGTTTCTCATACATTTTTTGGAAATCAGTACGCGGAACGTACATGTTGTGATATCTATCATACAACTAGTAATAATAATGTTATTTAACCAACGTTACTATGTACCGTGAAATGATGCTATCTCTGTTCCAGGATTTGGAACTAACCGTCTACGTCTCGGCTCAACACCTGTCAGATCAGGTGCGGGTGCAATGCAATCACAGGATTTGCCATATCGCACTTGATAGATTGCTCTCAGAAGTACTGAGCAACCAAATCGCCCTGACTCTCACACAAACCGCGGCACAAGCGTCAATTATTGAAGTAATCCCGCCGCGGTCCAATCGTGTTAAAGAAGAGAGTGATAGTAAGTAGCCCGTACAACGACCGACTGAGGAGCTCCTTTTTTTCATAATTTATAAACTAGTACTTGACTGCAATCCCGCCTGGTGGTAAGCAGTGATGCAATCGTTGATGGTAAAGCGGTCTAGTTTACTAAGCCTATTCACATAAAAAACTTAGGAATAGGAAGCATGACGGCAGTTGAGCGAGGTGATGCAATGTTAAACCAAGACCAACACGACCAACGATGCTGCGCCAGAGGGAGATTGATCTGGAGACTCTCCACGACCAAACTCCCGACACAACAACATATGGCGCATCGTACCCGGCACACAACGTAACACATTACTGCTCAGACCCGTCCTCCGGTACGGCTTCACCAGACATCATGCTGGAACACGACGAATCGCTTGGCGGCAAGACCTTGTCTGGCGGGTGGTACCTTCTACTGGCAGCAGATGTTATGGCCTACCACAGAGTAAATTGGACCAAAGATGACAACAATGCTCCAAGGGTGACCAAGGCAGCGTTGAGAGCGGCGGTACGTGGGCTGAATGCTAAAAATACCGCTCCAGGAACCGATGGCTTTCCTGGAAAAGCTTGGGTTCTGGCCTTAGGGGCTCTCGGGCCTCGAATAAGGGGGCTACTAAACGCATTCTTGGAGAGGGGCCAGCTCCCACTTCGCTGGAAGATGGGGAAACTGGTCCTCATTAAGAAGCCAGGGCGCCCTGCAGATTCTTCGTCCGCTTACCGGCCCAACGTGCTGCTGGACGAGGTGAGCAAGCTCATCGAAAGAGTCATTGCAGACCGCCTCGTGAGACGACTGAGGCGGTCTGCAATGACGGTCAGCGGATTTGGTGGAGAGCCAGTTTGGCTTCCACAGGGGGCGCTCTACGGTGGACGCCATCATACGCGTGCGAGCCGTCACGATAGGGGGGATGCTGTGGCCCGGGATGGGGTTGTCTTGGCGGTGTCTCTAGATATCGCTAACATCTTCAACACCCTAGCGTGGAGTTGCATCAGGGAGGTTCCGGTATCGGACCGAATGCCGAACTATCTCTGTTGAGTGGTCGAGGCCTATCTAATGGCTACGGCCGTCATTTACCGCAGTCACAAAGGAGTGTAGAGCTGGCAAGAGTCGTGTAAGTCGTGCGGTGTTCCACAGTGATCGGTCCTGGGACCGTATCTGTGAAACATCGGGTACGAATGGGTGCTGCGCGCTGGACTCCCTATCGGCGTCAGCGTAGTTTATTACGCTGACGACACGTCAACGTCAAAGGGGAACTTACAAGAATCGTAAAGGCGACTAGTGCGTTTCTCAGTAATTGCATTAAGTATTCTACAATTAAATAAAGGTCTGGAGTAGATCTGATTATGGAGCCGGGAGACAGTCAAAGAAACTCCTCAACAATTCGCAGCAGCTACCTTGTGTTTATGCTTGATTAATTTATTGTATTCATAAGAACTTTACACCTAGATGGGTTGTGAATATCATAAGGGCTTAAGGGCATAATGAAGACAGAGGACAGATAAGGGACCTCGTCAAATCAAGAGACTGAATTTAAGTTGCGTAAGCGCGTCATGCTAGCAATGCTCATACTTTTATTTTGGTCTCATTGAAACTTTATAGAAATCGGTTCAGTAGTTTGATTTTTAAACCAAAATTACGGGTTAAAATTAAAGTAAATAAAATTACGTCGTTTGCTTACAGGCCTCTTCCCAACCTAATCTGACCGGATGTAGCTGAATAGTAAAGGAGACCGCCAGAAATCCATATATCGTTATATATCGTTGGGCCAAAATGTGAACAGGAATCATTTATGTGTTATTTAATAGATAAAACACGTACATATCAATATCAGAAAGATTTTTTTCAAAAATCTATGGGAATTAGGAAGAAAATATGTTTTTGGGGTACTAGGTTAGGTTATGCTGCAAATTGTAAGAATTGTATTTATAATGCTAAAATGTATTGTAAATACAAACTGTCAAATAGACATATTGATTTAATTATTTGAAAACATATTTGTATGTTACTATTAGCATAGCACAAAAAAGGAATTAGGTAGGTAAAATAAAAACAAGTTATTATTTTAAATATTTTATTCACCTTCATTTTCATACTCAATTAAAATATCATCGCGGAATGGTGCAGGAGGTGTGATGGTATTTTGGTACCTTGCCCAACTAAGGTACCAGATTACCACCATTACATGTGCACAGCAACCCACTGTTTGCCTGCCGACAATGCAGTTACAACAATATTTTAAAATAGCTTCTTTACTTGTAAGAGAGCTGTCAACTAAAATATAAATAAAATATATTTTTCCACTCACATGTCTTGACTGAATGCGGCCTCTGACTAAGTACAAATTATTTGTAGATGACAAGTCTCTTAGTAGGTCGCTGTCTACCTCCCTACATACTTCTATTTCAAATCTGCCATTTGCCCTTACATGCTTTCCATAATACGACCGTGCCTGTTTTATCTGTTATGTGCCTAGAGATATTAATATTAGTTCAGAAAAGCTGAGCCGTGGAAAATCCGCTTAGTTACTTTGGCCATCGATGCGTATGAAATTAGCCCTACGTCTATTCAAATTATTTTGCAGCACAATATCAACCAAAGCATTATTTACATACATTTTTTCATTTATTATGTTAAGTATTTCCACAGCATGAGGACGATCTCTGATAGGAGGGTGAAATCTATTCATTAGAGCCGCGGCCAGTTCAACATCTTTCATTAAATGTTTACTTGATACATTGAAATAGTCTTGCCGAAGCAATTTGTAATCTCTTTTGAAGCGGCCATTGACCACTTCTACAACCCATCGACAAATGGTGACAACTCTAGATTTATTAGCTGCAAGTGTGGACATTTGTGTTTCACCCGCCTGTTATGTACCAGGCGCAAACGTTCTGTAACCACAGTCATTTAATATGGGCAAGGCGTCTCTAAATCCTCTATCAAGAATAAATCCATCACCAGGTCTAAAGAATTCCTTTAACTCCAAATTCGGTTTTTGTATCTCACATTTAATTATATCAGCATCTGATGTTGTTGCTGGATAGGGACCTAAAACATCTATGATATGGCCATCTGTACAGACTATCATAAATGGTTTCATCAAATTGGTGTAGACTATATGTTTTTTTTTTTTTATATGAGTAATTGTAATTGTTACATATCTTTAATATGCGCTGCATTAAAGACATTTAAATAACTGTCAAGGGCTCCACTAATAAATTGCACTGAATCTACATGTTTGTGAAAATCAAAGAGTCGATTGTTTGGTGAAATGTAATAATTATGTTTTTCCAGCATTACCTTTCTAATTGATAAAGAGATTCTGTTCCTTTCTCGGCGCTGACATCCTTCAATAAAACATCGTGACTCTGTTTCAATAGCTCTAACATAGTCAGGTAGAACAATTTGGTTTGCGTAAGTACTTGCAACAGACACAACATTTCTCATTTGTATTGGAGGATCTTCAGTCGGTATTTGAGGTGATTCTTCTACAGTAGGTGCACTACTCGAGGTAGATGGTCCAGAGATAAAATGGCGACTGGCCCTATCAGCTCTCATCCAGCAGGGATGGCACAAGCGGCTGGTCAGTTCCACCTGTAGAAATAACCATACATGAATTATACGAGTCTATTAAATGGTAAACTTAATAACACATGAAGCTTTTGTTAAATGTTATTTACCGTTCGTGGCATTATCCATTCGCAAATAACATTATAGATCCGTGCTTCACGTTCAGTACTACTGTTCAAAGGGTGAAAGCGTGTCCGAAGAATAGAACGGCCACAGAGTACACACACACTTCGATGTCCAACCATAGTCGTAGAGCTTGAACTTGTTTCTTGATGCTCAGATCTCAATGTATCATTTGTAAGATTCCAGCAAGAAGAACACACATGATCTGCATTATTAATCTGCAAAAGAAAAAGTATACAATGTTAGAATACCAGACAAACCGTTAAAAACTATCTCGTGATTAAATTATGCGGCCGATTGATTGATCGAAACCGATTAGAACCCTTAAATATGAGCGTGTAACGCCCCAAATCGTTACCAATTGAAAAAGAATAATACAGCTATAGATACTCACTGTTTGAAGACCAGTCCTTGCTCATATTATGGAAAGAACTGCTTCATCATGTAAAGGCACACTTCCAGTAGCGTTGCTACGATCAGTAGCAACTCACGCAATTCACCATTATCTAGTCTAGCAAAATCGGTGTCCTATAATATACACAATAACAAGTATCCAAGTCCGTAAAGTCAATCTAAAGTCGTCAGAAAAATAGCAGAAATCGAGTAAGCACATCCGTAAGCGCACAAGTACGATAACGTTTTTTTTTTGGTTCACTTCTTTCCGGACTTTTGAACGGAAAAGGCAAAGGCATAGTACGCCATACAACCTAGTCTTTTTTCTTGAGTAAGTTTATATCCTAACTTATCCTAATTTATCCTACTTTATCCTTTTTAAGCTATTGCATAGCTTCTATCGCGGGCCTTGAGCGCGGGGACCGAATCCAGAAATTCCGTAACGAAAAAACCTCACGCTCCCCACTCCGACGGGCACGGAGGTGTGGCTTGAAGGCCATCGTCTAACGTCGTTTCAGTTCGGCAGTCTTCGGCACGGAATGTTTGTGTGCGTGCGACTACATCTTTTGAAAACAATTTATAGATTTTCAAAAAGAGCATGCATATTGCAGGGCGCGAACTCAGTTCTACACACTTGCCATGTTACTGATAGTGGCGATGTGCTAAACTTGCGATTAATTTTCTCTCTGAAATAGGTCTTCTATAGAGATATGTCATAGACGTCATCGACGTTGTCATGGCTACCTTAAAAACTTTTCATATAATTAATTATTAAGTAATTAATTTAGTAGTGTTTTTATAAAATAGCTTTTTTTAACGGAAAACCTAAGATGAATGTCACGCTAATTTTTCATTGGACTTTTAAATTATATATAGTGTTGTTTACTAAATAAAAGCGCGTGATTTTATAGAGTAAAAAGTGCTCACGCGGCCGTTTTTTCAACTGTTATTGGCGATATCCGCCATTATTGTGAAATATTTTTTTACAGAATTTCTATAATTTGTTACAGGTGTTATTGGCAAAATTGTGGTATCTATCCACAGGGACCAGATCAAGAGTTGAAGTTGAAGTTTTTATTAAATAAAATATTACAGAAAGATGTCGGTGAACAATGTTAATACGAGTACATTTAAGTGTACGAGTTGTAATATTGTTATCTCGGAAACGAAGCAACGAAAGTTTAATAAAAATATGCTCGTCGGCTTTTTCTGAGGAAGACATTGATGAGGCAAAAAAGTTATTGTTTGTTTCTACGAAGACAAGACAAAAACATGTATCGAGGCGTAAGAACAAAAAGCAGAAAGACCTAAAATATACGATTACGGTGTTTAAAATCACGGATCCCGAACAATCCCAGTTTATGTGTCATATGACCTTCACAAATTGCCACCAGTTTGCTTTGACTACGTAGAACGTACGTAAAGAAGTTGATGAAGGATTTATTAATTCTACGGTCAGATGTTAACGCAATCAGAAGTGATTATGTTACTAAAGATCAGCTCGAAAATATTAAATTGATAACAAATAATTCGATACCGACGCCGTTCATCATCAACAACCTTTTTATCGTCCCACTGCTGGGCACAGATCTCCTCTCATACAGAGAAGGATTGAGCGTAATCACCATGCTTGCTCAATGCGGGTTGACGATTTCAGACTTATAAAGCCCAGGTTTCCTCAAGATGTTTTCCTTCGATCAGAGCGGCTGACAACTTTTCTATCAAAAACATTGAATTTGAAAATGAATAATGATCCACAAGAGTCCACAACAAAATATGGGACCACCATTGACACGGTATTTTCTAGGTATTTAGAGGATATTAAGTCGCAAACTTATGTTTCTTATTTCAGTTATCATAAACCTATAGTTTCAATGATAAATATTCCTGAATAACCAACAGCTACTGTAAGGTAATAAAACCCACATGTATTGTAAAATAATAAAAATATTTTAAATAATATTAACTTTTTATTTATTTAATAAAAGAAAAAATTGTTTTCTTATCGGTCGCCAATTAATATCAAAGAAAAAGAAATACTGCATAAATAAAATAAATAAATAATTATAATTGCATAAATTGATACAAAATGCTATGCAATAGCTTTACCGCGGCAGTCCCCGAGTGCCACAAGTCGTCAATTACGCATCCCCACCCGTGGGGGGACGGGAGGGGTATGTGGGACTCCCCGGGAGAGAGCCTCCCGGTATACCCACTAAAAACCCCAGCGCAACTCCGGCATCGCCATAGTGGCGGGGGAGTGGGAAACTAGCACAGCCTCGGCTACCTCTCCCCCGCCGGCGAAACCCGCCTAAGAAGGCGGGCCCTCATTTGCCCCTCTTAAAGAGGGGCCGTGGCTCCCGCGTGGTGAGCGGTGCAGGGCGGGCGCGGGCACCCCCGTGCCTCACGCCCGCCGCTCACCTCAGGGCGGGAGAAAGCGGGCGAAATCCCGCCTTCTCCTGCCCCTACGCCGCCTACGGAGCGCCGGAGCGAGGGGATCCTCCTCTCGCTCCCGCTCCGCGGCCTCCTTCTGCGACATCACGACCTCGCAGAAGGAGGCCATCGCCGCCCAGGCCCCCTCGCTCCCCACCATCGCTCTGACGACGGCGGGCAGCGAGAGGTCCCCTCCTACCGCCGCGACAAGATCGCGGCGCGGCACGGCCCACGACGGGCACACCGCGAGGGTGTGGTCCGCCGTGTCCTCCGCCGCGCCGCAACCGTAGCACGACGGCGTTTCCTCTCGTCCTATCCGGTGCAGGTACCTGCCGAAGCAGCCGTGACCGGAGAGTACCTGCACCAGACGGAAGGAGAGGAACCCGTGACGCCTGTCGAGCCAGTCCTTCAGGACCGGCCCGATGGCGTCGAGGGTGCGACGGCCGAACACCGCGGAGGCGAGGTCGCGCGTCCAATGTTGGACGATGGCGTCCCTCGCCTCCCGGCGGACGGCCTCCCTCAACTCCGGGGCCGGACGCTCGCCCAGCGCCCTGCGCCCCGCCGTCCACTCGTACACTCTGGCGAGCACCCAGGCCTCGAGCTCCCAAGGCGGGGTGCTCGCCAGAGCGCATGCCGAAGCGAAGCCTACCGATCGGTAGGCCCGCGCTGCCCGCTGGGCGATGGCCCTTTGGGGCGCCCGAAGAGCGGTGACGTTCTCCCTCCTATGGAGGGAGTCCGCCCAAATGGGGGCCCCATATAGGGCCATGCTCCGCAGTATGCCGGCGTATAACCGCCGGCAACGACTGCTCGGCCCTCCTATGTTCGGCATGAGCCATGAGAGGGCGTTCGCAGCCTTCAGCAGGCGCGTCGACAGCCCGCTGAAATGCGGGCCGAAGCGCAACCTGCTGTCCACAATGAGGCCCAGATACTTCATCTGGGCCTCAACCCCGACCCTCACTCCCTCCACAAATATGTGGGCGTCGGGTGGGGGGCGCTGCCGGGGGCCGTGAAAGAACACGGCCTCCGTTTTGTGCAGCGCCACCCTCAAGCCCAGGCAGCGGATCCTCCCCGCTACTAAGGATCCGCCCGCCGATGCCAAACTGGCCGCCTCCCGGAAGGTGCTCCCGCGGGAAGTGAGGAGAGTGTCATCCGCGTAGCAGATGACACTCGTGCCTCGTAGGAGGGTTCCCCGCAGGAGCCAGTCAAAACCGACGTTCCACAGAAGAGGCCCTAGAACGGACCCCTGTGGAACGCCGGTTTCCACGCCATACCGCCGGACCTGGCCAGCCCCGTCCACGAGGAGGACGGCACGGTCCTCCAAGTAGCTGGCCAGGAGGCCCCGCAAGTACAGGGGCACACTGTGGAACCGGAGCGCCTCCAGGATGGTGGAGTGGGGGATGGAGTTGAAGGCGTTGGCAATGTCGAATGACACAGCCAACACTCCATCCCCCATTCCTACCGCCTCTGTCACCTGGCCCTTTAGACGGGCCAGGGCGTCCACTGTCGAACGCCCACCTCGAAAACCGAACTGGGCGTCCGACAATCCTACTTTATCCTAGCTTAACTTAACTTAACCTATCTCCTTTCGTTTCCTGCGTAAGGTCGACTAGGATGGGTTTGGGGTAAAGACATGATGTGGCCACTATGCTACAATATTTCACTGTTCTTTATGAATTATTCAATGAATGGACTTTTTACTACATAAATCACGCATTTTTATTTAGTAAACGACACTATAAATAATTTAAAAGTCCAATGAAAAATGAGCGTGGTATTCATCTTGACTTTCCCGCCAAAAAACCGGTACGATAACGAATGACGAGACTTGACACTACAGGAGTGACGTGGCATTTTTTTTTTTTTTGGATTTTATGACCTGGTCACTAGACCAGGTCACGTCTTATTTTATTACGTGACATTGACATTTTGATATGTTTTCGTTTTGAAACAGTCGCTGATACACGATTTTGAAAGATGTTATTGTTAAATAAATAAATAACTTACTAAAACAATAATAATTCATCTAATGTCCCTTTTTGACGTGACAACGTCTTAAATTAGGTTGCGGCTGGGAGTCACTTATGAAAAAGTGTAACGCTCGGTAACGTTACGATGAGTCACCGATGTTTTAGTAAACAAAATATATTTCTATAGTTAAAATTTGTGCAATTCTTATTTTCATTCAATTCCTTGTTCCTATTGTGCAATTTAATTATATTCATATCAATAAATATTCTACCGAGAAAAAGACGTTGTCACGTAAAATCTTCGCCCGTAAAACCGACTTTACAGGCAACCATTTTTTTTTTTATAAACGATTATAATGTTCATGTCAAAAATGCTAAAACAAAATAGATAGTGTTTTTTTAATAACTTCTTTAGACCTACTAGTTTTAGAACTAACTTAAAATGACCTGACAGCTTGTTTACAGAGTTAATTTTAATACTACGTTCTATTAAAAACCACATTTAAAATCATAATTTTTAGCTCTTTCCGATTGAAAGTTATTATTGTTACATGTTCTTTTTAATCAGTAAAAAATCTAGTTTTTTTTTAATACATATATATTCTGTGTATACTTAGCCCAATTTTGGCGGTCTCCTTTCACAAGTAAAAAGTGTAAAACAAATACTTAAAAAAAAAGTTTTTAATTACGCCATTAGACGTAGCCAGAGCAGTCCGCCCGGTATCGAATTGGTACCTAATCACCGTGACCGGACGGACTCACCCACTTGTTTGGCATCTCAATTCAAGTCATGCTTAGAGTCTGGGTCGCTACCGCAATTTCTAACAACAGGCCGTACCCACTTGCTCCATAAGTCAGGGAGTCCCTAGTACGCGACAATATTTACTTATTTCCATGTATTTTAAAGGGTTGATTGCAATATGGGGTAGGTACCTTCACGATCAATCATTATTGCCTGAGTCGTATCGTAACGTCGGGTGTCGGGTTGCCTTCTTCTTTCAACAACGGCGAGGTGATAATAGCTGATCTTTGCGTGCAATGGTTGCTGGTTGTGCTGACCGGTGGTCTTGCTGACCATTTTTAGGGTTCCGTAGCCAAATGGCAAAAAACGGAACCCTTATAGATTCGTCATGTCTGTCTGTCCGTCCGTATGTCACAGCATTATGCAGCAGTATGCATTGCTAGACTTAGGTCTAGCAATGCATTTTTATAACTGCAACAAGTACTTCAAGGACTACATCAGGTAACTTCTGTGGTGTTGTTGTGTGTGCACGATGTGTACTTTGTGGACATAAGCGAAGACTTCGGTACGACATCAGCTACGTTCAACTTCTCATTACCTACTATCGACTGTACCATAATTGTCATGACCTTGTAACGCTTAACTAGCTTTTTAGTATCCCTAGTCTGTAACAATATGATCGAGTACGAAATAGATGTGCTGCTGGGGGGTTTGTTAAATCAATTCTCATTCCCAGCAAAAGCAGTAGTAAAGATCCTGCGTTTTGGTGGAAAGTCTTTTGTAATTTTGAAGTTCGAAAAGTGCTGACTCTCAATGACTATTACGTACGTGCGGGCGCCGGCGCGGCGGTGACGGGGCGCGAGGGGGGGCCGGCGCCGGCGGCGGACGCGGCGCGCACCCAGAACTCGTACACCGTGCGCTCGCGCAGCCCGCGCACCTCGCGCCACACCTCCTGCGGCGCGCCCAGAGGGTCGTCGGGGCCTGCGTCGGCATCCACGCGCTGAGCCCACTCGCCTCCCACTCTTCGGTACAAACAAGCGATTAAATTACTCTAGTCAGTTAATGTGAATTAGGTCTATAAAACCCTCATTAGACCTGTCCTTCTGTATGACAGTAAGGCGTGGCCTGTGCTTGAGCGTCACAAGCAGGAGCTGCATGTCACGGAGATGAATATGCTGCGGTGGATGTGTGGAGTTATTACGCGGAACGATCGCATCAGGAACTCCTTCATCCGAGGCAGTCTTCGTGTCCGTGACATAGCAGACAAACTGCAGGAGGGTCGCCTACGCTGGTACGGTCACGTCTTACGAAAACCGGCACATTACATGGGTACCATATGTCTTATCATGACGCCTCCGCCGGGCCGGAACAAGCGGGGACTAAAGAAGTACTGGCTTGACGTTCTAAGAGATGACATGCGTGTCGACAATCTCTCACCACAGGATGCTAAATATCTAAGAATGTGCAGGAAAGCGGACCCCGGGCTCCAACGCAAAAGCCGCGAATGCAACCGAGACAAACGCTGAGATGATGATGAGTTAATGCGAATAAAGTAGTTGACTAAAAAAACTAATTAGTCCATCAGTCGGATTTCCAAAAAGTACTAGACACGTATTTTTTCTTTTTTCATATAAACAAAAAATGAAGACGACACGGTGCGTTGAAAACTCGTGTGACGTCACTGCACGCTACACTTTTAGCGAGGAGTGAGTCACCACGCAGGCACCACTAGTGATCTTTGATGCCTTTTATATTTGTCAATTTTTATTGATTTGATAAAACAACATATAATACGTATCCAATATATTATTTTTCTATAATCTGAATGACGGACTAAATAGAATCATTTTTTTTTGCCCAGGAAACATCCCTGTTAGGGTTACTTGCGGTGCCAACATACTAAACGGCTGTGTTGGGACTAAGGCCACACGAATCGATTGATCAAAAATGTTAGACAACGTTGACAAGATTGTTTCGTGCATGGGCGACGATACCTTCGCCTTTCAGTATATTCCCAGGAGCGACCAAATGAATTGCCACCAAGTATCAATCGGAAATGAAATACAAATCAAGGCCAGGCCAAGGATCAGCCGGTAACGTACTTGCCGAGCTCCCTGGTGTAAAGCGTGTAGTGCGTGAGGCGGCCGGGCGGCGCCAACCACGTGACGCGCACGGCCCTAGTACCCGCCGCATGCGCGCGCACCTCAGTCACCGGTTCTGGGACTGCCGACAGAGAACACACTTTCAGAACATCAGTGAAAACACTTTCAGAACCTCAGGGAATACACTTTCAGACCATCAGTGCGACTTTATAACCATGTCACTGTAAAAACTTAACTGAAGTGAGCCTGTAATATCATGTAGGTACGGAAGACAGCGGGTCAAGCAACCCGAAATTCCAAACATTCGAATCAATTTTGAGGCTTAAAGCTTTAGAGAAAAAGTTGAAAATCTAATAAAGGAATCTAACAATTTTTTGTGCTGTCGTCTGTACTATTTACTGGTCTTCGTTCGTCTTTCGCACATGAACTGTACAGAGGCGAACTTAATGCCTTAGGCATTCTCTACCACTCAACCACAGGTGGTGAAAAGATTAGATGACAGGGGCTTTAGTTGAACAAAATATAAAGAAAAAAAAGCTTATAACACTATTTAAATAAATTCTTAAATAAGCTATATACGCATACAAACTATTACCAAAATATGTACCTATAACATATACATACTCGTACAAAACTAAAAATTTGGGAGAGAGCTGTGGAAGTGACTCTACCCTAATTGTTCCGAAAATAACTCTGCAATTTTTTACTTAAATGCAAACCGACTGGCGGCCATCCTGATATTAACAGGAATAGTCCAAGATCCCAGGGCCCCCAAACGTTACTTAATTTCTAAAAATATAAATGGGATAAAGTAGTGTTAGTACATCTACATACTTTGAGTGTGTACAATGTGTACAAACCTGCTAGCTTGGGTCGACGACCAATTCATAGGTATCAGGTGCTAAAGGTAGATAAATACAGTACTGATTTTTCTTAAAGCCTCAGTGTTGATTTTTACATATGTTTTAGAGTTCCTTCGCGCCCCCGCGCCGTGTGGTGTGAAGTTAATACGCTCCGGTTATATTTACGAATATCGTGTTCCGATTGTCAGTTCCGGCTGGTGTTTTTCTTTCTAGGTTGTTCAATTTGTGTCTAGTTTTGGTATCGTAAGTTTATTTTTAGTGTTTGTTTTTGTAATTACTGTAAATCAATCAATCTCGGTGAGTACATTTATTTTCTTTTTTGTGAGGGTAACGTAATTTTTTTTTTCTCTTCTCACTAGTTTTATTTTCTTTTCGTTAAGTTAGATTTGTTTTCTTGTTTATTAATTACTTATGTCAACTTACAATGATGACCCGCCTGATCGTGGTGGAGATATTTTCCGTAGAAATAATAAAACACTTAGGTCGCCGCCAACGCAGACGGCTAAGCGTCTATTTTGTGAAATGTCTCCGACCGACAAATTAGTAGATGATAGGTCGAAACGCCTACAAATAGCACCTAATTCTCCAGAACAGTCCTCGCCTACATTAAATATGTCCAATAGTAACAGTGATAGTTATTACGATTTGGTTTCGGAGGCGTCTGTGTACCTGTCCAAAATAAACGAACTGGTTAACGATAACGGTTCTCGTATAAATGTCGCGAATAAATCATCTATTATGGATATGACTCAACGAGTTACAAGTATCGTGTCTTTGTTAGCTTTAAAATCTTCGTGTAACGAAACAAAGCTTGCTAATACCGAGCGCGAATTAGAAATAATCAAATTAAAATCTGGCGTTAAAACCGTTAATGAGGACAATAAAATGTCGTACGCAGATTCTTTGAAACTGCGGTTGCCTAAAGTGGCCCCGGCTATTGAATCTAGAGTGCCTCTGCCTTGTGTCGTCGCCTATCCGACCCAAGAGCGATCAGCTGACTATGCGTCATCGTCCGCCACTAAACAAGCTCTTATGAAGGCGATTAGACCGAGTGACGATGGGTTTCAAATAGTCGGTATTAAAAAAACCGCCAAATCGGGAGTTGTACTACGTGTGGCTAATCAAAATCAATTAAAAAGATTAGAATCGGTAGATGCTATAAAGTCTGCCGGTCTCCGCTTAGAAAAACCAAAGGGTCGCCGCCCCCGTCTATTAGTTAAGGACATTCCCGCCTCAATGGAAGACAAAAATTTTTTGCAAGCTATATACCGCCAAAACATTAAAAATGAGTTGCCAATAAAAGAAGACGATTTTATTAAATCCACAAAAATAGTCCGTAGGCGTTCTACCGATACCGGTCGGAAATGGATAGGCATAGAAATTGAACCTGCGGTACGTAAACATCTTGTGACTACCAAGGATAAATTATTTATTGACTGGGCCACTTGCCGTTTTGTTGGTGATATCGAGGTAGTTCGTTGCGCGTATTGTCAACAATTCGGTCATGTTAAAAAGCATTGCGCTAATAAATCACCAACCTGCGCTGTCTGTTCCGAGGCTCACGAAACCAATGTTTGCCCGCATAAGGGCGATTCAAATTTTACCCCGGTTTGCGCGGCGTGTAAACGTTATAAAAAGCCCTTTGAGCATCGTTGTGGATCTGAACAGTGCGGTACCTATAAATTAAAACTCGAACAACTTATCCTGCATACTAATTACTAATTAAAATGGATAGGTTAAACATAGGGCAATTAAACCTTCACAACGATAAGGTGGCGACATCAGAGTTAGATAAATTAATTATTGACTACAACTTAGACCTTGTACTCATTCAAGAACAATATCAAAACTCACGTTTACGTCACAGGGTAGTGCAACTGGATTGCAGGGCACGAGCCGGAATTTATGTTGCGCGGTCTTCTAACTTTACGGTAACGTCTTTACGTAACCTCATGACGCCACACTGTGCGGTTGCCGAAGTATCATCAGCTTCTTTTAAAGTATTCGTTGTAAGCTGTTACTTTCAATATTCAGATCCTGTTACTCCTCATATACATAATCTCCGTCATGTCTTGCGGTCACTCGCGGGCTGCAAAGTTATCGTTGGCGCGGATGTCAACGCGTCATCGTCTCTGTGGTATGGCAAGGTTCGGGCCACCGATACCGAACGACGCTGCGCTGTTGAGGATTTCATTGCTGAGATGAACCTATCGATTCATAATACCCCTGATGCACCACCTACTTTCTGCAGCCAAATGGGCGAATCTTGTATTGACGTCACACTTTCAAGTGCGGACGTACGTTTGGATAGGTGGCGTGTCCTACCGGACGCGTCTTGTAGTGATCATCGCCTGATCGTGTACGAATTTGTGCCTGGTTATTTTCAGGGTCCGTCTCATATTCCCGGTAATTTCAGATATAGATGTAAAGGCGCGAACTGGGAATTTTTCGGCTCGCTTTTTGCGTGTCACGCCAAAGAATTCACTCGGGACGGGCTGTCAGCCGAAGAAAGTGCTGACATTATGTCAGAAACCTTTACCTACTGTGCTGACATTGCCATTGGTCGCGGATCTATGACCAATATTCGTAGATGTGACTGGTGGAGTGATTACTTAGTTGAACAGCGTAAAAGATATCGCAGAGCGCGTAGACAGTTAAATAAACTCAAGAGCCGAAAGATTACTGGAGATCTTCTTACGTTCGCTTTAAATGCTTTTAGAGTTGCCAAGTCACGCTACAAAGCATCGGTGGAAAAATCTAAGGGTAATTTGTTGCGAAAAATTGTTGATAAACTTGACAGGGAGGGTCCGTGGTCTCCCTTATATCACGAATTTAAAGCTAACAGATCGGTCGACCTTGCATACGTTCAAAACATTAAAGTCAATGATAAGCATACCACAGGCATAGAGGAAACAACAGAAGTGCTAATTAATACACTTATCCCTGATGATTCACCGGCTAACGATAGCGACTACCACCAACAGATTAGAGCGTGGGCTCCTGTGCCACCTGAATCACCAATGTCAGACGTACCATCTAATGACGAATTTATAAATATTGTTAGAAAACTACCGGTCAACAAATCAACAGGTGAAGATAAAATATCTAATAGGATGATTAAAGAGGCGTGTAAAACAGCGGGTGATGCCATCTTAACTGTATATAACCGATGCATTGCTGAAGGCGTTTTCCCTCGTAAATGGCGACGCGGTTTCATACGAATAATACCAATGTGTGGTGACAAACCACCGGATGATCCGAAGTCATATCGTCCTATCACACTTCTACCATCTTTGGGTAAATTTCTTGAGCGCCTCATCGTTCCACGTTTACTACCGAACGGTCCAAAATTCCATAATAATCAATATGGCTTCACCATAGGTAAATCTACAGTCGACGCGGCGCTTTCTGTCAGAAGAACCGTTAACCAATCTGAAAACAAGTACGTAATTGGGATCTTCCTGGATATTTCTGGGGCTTTTGATAACGCCTGGTGGCCTATGCTGTTGTTAAAATTAAAAACCCGCGGTTGCTACAGAAACATATATAATCTCGTTTACTCTTACTTTATAAACGGTTCCGCGGTACTTAAGCTCGGTCATTTTTCTAGTACTAAAACACTAACCATGGGATGTCCTCAGGGTTCAGTTGTCGGTCCTTATTTATGGAATTTGGGTTTTGATAACTTCCTCGCGATCCCGCTTCCTTGCGGCTGTTCACTTACTGGTTACGCGGACGATGGCCTACTGCTCATTCAGTCAAGTACCCGAGCTGGACTTGAGAACTTGGCCAATACTTGCCTAAATTTAATATCTCAGTGGGGTGATCGTAACCGCCTAGCATTTGCGCCACATAAAACCTATCAACTTCTACTAAAAGGTAATCTTAAATCATTGCCTACTATTAAATTTAACAACGTTCCCATTAAAAAACAGCAATCCGTCTGCTACCTTGGTATGATCTTAGAAAGGAATTTTTCATTTATCGAACATATAAAAATAGTTGGTGAAAAAGCTAAAAAGAACTTTTATGCCCTAACTAGAATATCCAAAGCAACTTGGGGTCTATCATTCCTAACTTTAAAAACTATATATGGAGCTACCTACTTAGGATGTATGTGCTACGGTGCACCTGTTTGGGCCGATAGGGCCAGCATAGGAGCGGCACGACGTAAACTGCTTCAAAGCCAACGTTTGGCATTGATATTTTTATGCAAGGCGTATAGAACGGTCAGTACTGAAGCCTTACCGGTACTGGCAGGTGTACTTCCAGTCGACCTTGAGGTACAGCGACGTGTTTCAATGTACTACTCCGCGAGGGGGGAGGCCATGGACACTAATTTTGTTACACAACGCGACTTTAATAAAATCTCTAGATTATTTAAACCTCAGACTGAAGTCTGGGAGGACCTCTTATCCGAATGGCAAAGTAGGTGGGATAATTCCATCAAGGGCCGGCACCTCCATCTGTTCTTTCCATCCGTTGGCGATCGGCTGGCTAAGACATGGCTGGTGGTTGACCACTGCGTTGCCCAATTTCTCACAGGTCATGGCAACTTTAAAAGTAAACTGTATTCTTTTAAACTTGTTCCTTCCCCTTTGTGTCAGTGTTCTACATCGAACTGTGAATTTGAACAGTCCGCACATCACATCTTGTGGGAGTGTGTTCTTTGGCAGAATGAACGCAATATTATGTTGGATAGTGTACAAGTTACATCCGGAGTCGTTTATTATACGGACCTTGTAGAAACTAGAACCAATTTCCGTGCGTTCAGGCGCTTTTGCCATACCTATTATTGGAATCAATTGTAACAGCTAATACCTACTTAGGACCCATTAACTTAATCAAATTTTATTCCGTGGTGTTTGGCAATCTGGGCTTCTCCCAGTTGCAATAATGTCCCTTTGTGCCGTTTGGCCTAGTTCTGTTCTGTCTCCTGCTTGTTATGGAGGGAAGTGGAAAAAATATCTTTTTTCTTACTCCCCCGCTATTCTTTTCTGATTAATTTCGTTGCGGGACCCAAGACAGTTGAATCGTTTCTCCGGGACTCGTCGAGCTTCATTGCTCGGCGTTTTTCTGGCGGTCGCCACTGTTGATTCTGGCTTTCAGGAGTTGCAGTGGTTGGGAAAAGTGTGGCGGGTTTGACCCAATTAAAAAAAAAAAAAAAATTTGTTATCGAGAATTTTGTTAAAAATTAATATCATTATTGCCAGACACTTTCCATCGGCGCTTACCCTTACCAGATGCTTTAAAGCTTCAGAAAGAATAACATATTTTTACTTATAATCTCACTCTTGATTATTATATATGATTTCGAGGAGCTAATTACATTACTAGTCTCTGGAAGAATGCCCATATAAAAAAATTTGTATGTCTATGCTATGTATGTATGTGTAATTTAGTCATGAAAATAATGGGTCGACGTTGGGAGACAATAAATATCATTTTAACTGATTCGATGGAGACCAATTGCCGAGCTTTGTCAGTGATTCGCTTCAAGAAGAATCATGTTAGTATAGTATCAAAATATGTAACTACTATCGCCATCTATTGAACTGTCACAGCTACTGTACTGTTTGTATGAAGGACAATTAAAAAGTTCACTCTGTGCCCAAGAGCGAGCCCACACGTTGTTTAATTTAAAGGTTATGGGCCCAGCGCTTTAAGTTTGTAGTTTCTCGAGTGAAAAGTCGTTGAAATATAGTTAGTGACGCGTTATTCAGTGTGTGCAATAAAAGTTTGCAAGAATGACGAACTATATAGTAAATGTTCCTAAATTAAAGGGGCGTACTGGGCCGGATTGCCAATTTACGATGCCAATAATATAATTTTATGATGTCCAGAAACTTAACAAAAATACCTTGTTTAGTGAATTACATTTTCGGCCACGACGGAGGGTGCAAATGGAAACTATAATCACTTATACTACATTTATTATAGTTACATTACATGGTAACTCTTAAATCTACTTAACCTAAGTGCGAATGCCTCCGATGTTAGGACGACACTGCTACACTCTACTATCCTACATTATGTCTAACGCTTAATAATGCCCCTGCATCTCGAGATTCCTCTATATATGTGTTTTATCGTGGTGACGTCTAATGGGGTGATTGATGATTTAGCGATTCGCGGCTGGGCACGAGGCGGCGACACGAGGAGACGACTCAACCGTTGGGATGTTGTAATACTCCGCATAGCTTCAGTTGCATGAAAATAGGTATAATATCCTGATTCGGCTGATTTGGGCCTCGTGACAAGGTGCTGGTCACGTTGAGGGGACATGTGTTGGTACCGATACGTAACATCTCCACCCTCAGAACAGCAACTATTCGAAGACTAACGTCGAGAATATTGCTGGTACATGTCTCTTATCTGTGGTTGATTCTGCATCTTCATTTCGATGATTTTCAGGATTATGTTTTTCAGGATTCTAATTCATTGACTGTGGCATTGTTCCATGGCTTCTTCGGTCAGTGTGAGTTTTGTGGGTCGGCATGATTTCTTCAGAGATTGGCTGTAGATGAGTCCTTGGATACAGTTCAGATGTCCTGTCGTTGGTTCATGGTTGACTCCTTCTTCGCAGAGATGATACTGGTTGAACTTCGGGCATTCTGCCTCTATGTACTTGAAGACTTTCCCATTGGTTGCAGTGAAAGGATAGGGAGGAATAAAAGTATACATATGTTTATTGGGGACTATTGCTAACCTATATAGTTGGAACTTATCAGGGGAAATTACTGGGGATTTAAATATAGAAAGAAAGAAAGAAACTTTTTATGATAAATTGAATATAATATGATTAAATATGATAACTATCTTTTTATCTGTATAGTATAGCCACGTTTTATAATTGTGTAATATTCTTTTAGATCTGCATCTAATAATTGATCTGAGCCATATATAGATTTCAATCGATTGGTCATATTAATTAAGTTGTCTATACTTAACATGCTATGATGAGTGCTCGAGGCACATATAAAAGCTAAAGTATCTTCTAGGTATTTCTAGAAGTAAATCGTCGGTACTATCACTAATTACACCTAACAGCTGGGCAAATTTTGCGTATCTAATAAGATCAGATGCGGCAGAAGCTTTTTCATCTAAAAGTAACCCTAAAGTACTATTAACTCGCTCTTGATTTGACACTATTTTTGAAAGTACGTTACTGGGTCGAGACATCCAGACTGTGTTAAGACTGATATGCTCATTTAACTCCGATAATATCTTATCATCATTGGTTTCTATAAGTTTTATGGCGTTATTATAAGTTTGGGCATCCGACTGATCTAAGTTACCGATAATGCTTTTTATTACGGGATATAAACTGTCTACGAGACCTCGTTTACTACGATTGGGTTCTAGCGTTTTTAATTGAAGCCTAATTTTAGCTAACTTGTAAGATAAGTGGTTAATTTGAAGTTCGTATAAAATAAAGGTACGATTATCTAACTTATTCTGAAAGAGGTCAAGCTGATCCGTTACAGAGTCTAGTAATAAAGTCTTACATTTGTTAAAACAGTCAATGTAGTCAGAGTCAAAAGTTATCTTACTTGTCTTTTTCAGGCATTTTGTCATTGGCTTTGTAATGCGAGCAAAGTCGGGGATAAATTTCCGATAGTAACCTAGTAATCCTAGAAACTGTTTTATTTCTTTGGTGGTTTTGGGTAGAGGGTACTTTTCTATTGCTGCTATTTTTTCAGGGCTAGGCTTAACGCCTTCGCCAGTGATAATATGTCCTAAGAACGCTGTTTCCAATTTAAGAAACTCGGACTTATCCATTTGAATCTTGAAATTAGATTCTTGCAGCCTCTTAAATACTTTTTCTAAGTTAATCATGTGCTCTTGCAATGACGTACTAAAGATTATGACGTCATCAAGGTACACGAGGCATATTTCGTTCTGTAATCCTCTGAGAACATTGTCCATAACGCGTTGAAAAGTGGACGGGGAGTTCTTTAAACCCATGGGCATGCGTAGAAACTCAAAGTGCCCATGCTCTACATTGAAAGCTGTCTTAGGAATGTCGTCGGGATGCATTTCGCATTGATAAAATCCTGAGGCAAGGTCCAGGGTACTCAAATACTGGCACTTACCAAGCTTGTCAAGTATGTCATTAATGTTAGGAATGGGGTACTTGTCGTCTATAGTCTTGTCGTTTAATTTACGAAAGTCAACTACGATGCGCCATTTCTGTTTGCCTGATGCGTCGGCTTTCTTAGGAACTACCCAGATAGGTGAGCTCCAAGTTGATTCTTAAGGTCGTATAATACCTTGGTCTAACATCTTAGTAATCTGATCCCTAACTTCTTGTCGATGTACGAAAGGGTAGCGGTAGCTTTTAGTATAAACGGGAAGTTCGTCAGTCGTTCTAATACCTAGTTCTGGTCTGGGAGGACCTCTTATCCGAATGGCAAAGTAGGTGGGATAATTCCATCAAGGGCCGGCACCTCCATCTGTTCTTTCCATCCGTTGGCGATCGGCTGGCTAAGACATGGCTGGTGGTTGACCACTGCGTTGCCCAATTTCTCACAGGTCATGGCAACTTTAAAAGTAAACTGTATTCTTTTAAACTTGTTCCTTCCCCTTTGTGTCAGTGTTCTACATCGAACTGTGAATTTGAACAGTCCGCACATCACATCTTGTGGGAGTGTGTTCTTTGGCAGAATGAACGCAATATTATGTTGGATAGTGTACAAGTTACATCCGGAGTCGTTTATTATACGGACCTTGTAGAAACTAGAACCAATTTCCGTGCGTTCAGGCGCTTTTGCCATACCTATTATTGGAATCAATTGTAACAGCTAATACCTACTTAGGACCCATTAACTTAATCAAATTTTATTCCGTGGTGTTTGGCAATCTGGGCTTCTCCCAGTTGCAATAATGTCCCTTTGTGCCGTTTGGCCTAGTTCTGTTCTGTCTCCTGCTTGTTATGGAGGGAAGTGGAAAAAATATCTTTTTTCTTACTCCCCCGCTATTCTTTTCTGATTAATTTCGTTGCGGGACCCAAGACAGTTGAATCGTTTCTCCGGGACTCGTCGAGCTTCATTGCTCGGCGTTTTTCTGGCGGTCGCCACTGTTGATTCTGGCTTTCAGGAGTTGCAGTGGTTGGGAAAAGTGTGGCGGGTTTGTCCCAATAAAAAAAAAAAAAAAAAAAAATAAAAAAAAAGTCGTTCTAATACGGTGTTTAATTTTATTTGTAAAAGTTAAGGGCTCTCCCTCAACATAAAACACGTCAGCATATCGTGCACACAATGTCTCTAAGTTAGTCTTTTCTTCGATATTTAAATGAACTGTACGCAAGCGAGATAGAACCTTTTTAACGCGCTTAAGGTCTTGTTCGGTGCTAGTGCACTCAGTATTAGGTATCTTGGCGTATAAAGGATGGTCAAACGTAATAGTTATGCCGTATTTCATCGGGTTTTTGATTTCTACAATGCCTGTGTAATCGGTAACGCGATTAATCCAATTATAGTGTATTGCTGAGCAATCGAAACATCGCTGTCTCGACTATAAGTAGGAATATTAATTAATTTAATTCAAGATTTACAATAACTAATTATTAACTTGGATAAGACGATTTTATAATTGCAGTTTTAATTATCGATTGCGAAAATTAATTTGAAACGGGATGCGGTGTCAGCGTGACGAAAGTAGGCGATCGGCGACACGAGGCGTCGAGTCAGCAGAGTGCGGTTTACGATTTACGTAAATAGCAATCATGTCGCTATGCAGCTGATTTGGTGTAGGCAGAACATGTAACATAATTACGGAAATGGTTTCTTGATAATTAGGTTTTCTACATTAAAACGTACATAAACGTATGAGTAGGTATGGTAGCAAAAATCCATAATCTGTGTTCCGGTAAGTAATTCTAGACCATCGAAATAGTTATGGAATCTATAGATGAACAACTTAACATTTACGGGGTTATTAAATTCACTAAAATAATAATGGATGATAGTATATGATGGCGGGATAGTAATGGAATGGTTATGCTTACTAGTTACGCGAGCATAGACTAGATATTCTGATCGGTTTTAGAAGAAGTATATGGTTGTGGAGCGTATAGGCATTTAGCGTTAGATTGAGAGTTATTTTGTAAGTATTGGTAATAATTTGGGTCGTTTTGATCGTGGTTTTAATACTCAGAATAGTCCTATTTATCGGTCTGAAAGAGACAGATTTCATCCTACTTTTTTGTGGATGAAAATCTTGTCTTAATAATTATAATATAATATAGGTTATTAATAAATATAATATAGGTAAAAGGAAGGACAAGGTAGCAACACTTGAAGAAGGGTTCAAGGACTTACTTTAAACATGGTTTTCTTCGTTGTATAGATGCCTGGATACGTCTTCAGTTGCGCCAGTTTTCTAATTCGGAGGATAATGGCTATAAGAGGCTTTCCTGGGTAGCTTGCTGCTGATCTGCACCTTTTCGCGAATGCCTTGGGCCTTGCTCATATTTATCGGTGTCATCTGCTTCTGGTGGCTCTGGAGGAGGAAGACTTCCTGGATGCTGCGCCGTATGATGGGCCTGCGCCGGCGGGGTAGTTAGTCTGCGTACTAAATTATTCAAATTATAATATATTACTATATTTTCTTTTTTATGTCTTTTTTTTTTTTACGTTGGATGATTTTTGATTCCAATTGCGCTATCGATGTGTGGATATCCTCTGCTGTGGCTTCACGTAGATTCTGGATACTCGTACGGTGCTTGATAGCGACCCGGGTAGCTCGCGATCACAAATATCGATATTAGATAATTTTAACGCGCTCGCGAACCGGCCCCCGAGTATCCTACCGACTGCGCCAATTACATTTTCGGCCACGACGGAGGGTGCAAATGGAAACTATAATCACTTATACTACATTTATTATAGTTACATTACATGGTAACTCTTAAATCTACTTAACCTAAGTGCGAATGCCTCCGATGTTAGGACGACACTGCTACACTCTACTATCCTACATTATGTCTAACGCTTAATAATGCCCCTGCATCTCGAGATTCCTCTATATATGTGTTTTATCGTGGTGACGTCTAATGGGGTGATTGATGATTTAGCGATTCGCGGCTGGGCACGAGGCGGCGACACGAGGAGACGACTCAGCCGTTGGGATGTTGTAATACTCCGCATAGCTTCAGTTGCATGAAAATAGGTATATCCTATTTCCTATCCTAATATCCTGATTCGGCTGATTTGGGCCTCGTGACAAGGTGCTGGTCACGTTGAGGGGACATGTGTTGGTACCGATACGTAACAAGTGTCTCCGATAAACGAACAATAGAATCACAAAACAATAGCGCCCTCAAAAGCAACAGAAAAGACTGTACGAGCGCACTTTGTATCCCTTTTTCTCGTACGATAAATAAGGGCCAGTTGTGCCCAAAAAATTGCTAAGTAACCACGTTTGTTTTGTGCTGCTGTGCTTGTTAATTTTGAGTTTTTTAATATGGAGAGTGAAGCATCAGGTACGTACTTCAAATTCTCATTGTTTATTTGTCAATTCTTTTATAAATCGAGCAGTTATATAATTTTTAGTGGAAGTGGACATATGTTTATAAAAAGTTTCGCATAGTACCGTTACATTTTATACTTCCTTTTAATCTACAACTTATGTAGATTAAAAGCAGGCAAAAATCCCGTCCCCGTGGCTGCCCCTTAGTTAAATCGAGCTGTTTATTTGCAGGAGTCGGTTTCACAGCAGAGGAAGTTGTATAGAAATGAGTTATTTATATTGTTAAGAGATGAACGTTTTTTCGGTTTTTCGTCATCTAAGTGTAATGAACGATTATTACAATACATAATGGACAAATGTAGCATAGTGAATCCGTCTGAGACTTTGATAAAACAGTTAAAAGAAGTCGTAAAAGTGTTTGTGACAAAACTTAAATTATAAATTGAAGTAAATGGCGTGAATGTAAATATATGTTCGACCGTTTTAACGATAAGTACGCCAATTGGCTCAGTGAAGAATTCAACCTCCCCGAAATGCAGTCTAGCAATGGCAAGCTAGAGACAAAGAAGCACAGGAAAAATTGAATTAAAAATCAAATCTGCAAGGATTTTTATAAAGAAATGGGACTCGTTGTTGAACAACCAAAACAAGGAGGGGGTAGCAGTAATGATGGGAACACAGCACGAAAATTTTTCAAAAATCCGGAACAGGTTTCCAGAATCACAGGTGTGAATAAAAAATTTAACGAAAGATTTGGAAATATTTTGTGTGTCGTTTCTTCTGGACATTACATAGACGAAGAGAAATTTATTTAGGACTTATTGTATTACCACATCTGAAATGGCGGTACATACATATATGGATGGTACAAAATGACTGCAAGTGTACATAAAATATTAATTCACGGTGCTGACATCATTAAATCTATGACTTTGCCCGTAGGTCTATTTACAGAAGATGTAATAGAAACATCTCATAAAAGTTACAAGAGTTTGCGACAATATCACTCCCGAAAAATGTCCAGAACATATACAAATTCAGATATTCTCCACTGGATGCTTATATCTTCTGATACTGTCGTAACTAGCCACAGAGAAAAACCCAAGAGACAAGGAGAGCAATTTAAACGTTGTTGTAGGAATGTTGCGCATGCCTACATTTCTATATAGCGAAAATGTTCAAGAAAAAGACAGTGAAGACTCCGATGATGATGTGGACGATCACAATATTAGTATGTAGCATATAACGTATTTGAGAGACATATGTGGGTTTAAAACTTAAAATAAAGCTTTTCATCTGATTTTTTTTTTACTTTATCTCACTGTGCCTTCTAATAGTCATCATGAAACATTGTTACTAAGTTTTAATGTAAAAGAACTTATCCTTTATTTTTGGCATCGTAAATTGGCAATCCGGCCCAGTGTGGGGCGTGAGAACTACAATGAGTGGAGCTTCGCTGCGGAGAACTTTCTAGTCCTAGAAAATATGGTGCACTGCATTAAACCAGACTCTGGGAAGATTAAAGAAGCCGCAGATGATACGAGGACCAAAGCAAAATTAATTATGACTATAGACAGTGCGTTATATGTCGAACTTAACTGCATACTGGCTACAATTAAAAACATTCACATAATCGTACTAGTAGAGACATGGATTAAAATCGAAACAGAAGCTAAAAGCCTACAATTACCGAACTACAAACATTACTATAACTTTAGAACACAATCAAGAGGAGGTGGAGTGTCAATATTTGTTCACAAAAACATAAAACGTGAGTTTATAAGTGATAAATGATAAATGCCAAGATGACAATCACTTTATATGGGTACACCTAGAAAAATTTTCTCTCGACATTAGCGCAATATATAAACCTGAAAGAACCAATTCGAAACAGTTCCTTCAGACCTTTTCGGATGAACTCCAGAAACGGAAACGGATAATTATATTTGGAGATTTTAATTACAACCTGCTTGTGCCTAACCGATCTAAAGATACGTTCTTAGAATAGGGATCTACCATATTGAATAAAATTGATACTAAATACTGCACAAGAGAAACTTCGACCACAAAGAGTATATTGGATCACGAATGTACCAGCCTTAAAGATCATAAAATACATCTAGCTATTGTAGAATCTACCATGTCAGATCATAAGCAGATTTTCGTAGAAGTCGAGAGGTATAAGCCCGAGCCTATAAGAAAAGTAAAATTTCAAGCTATATCGTATACAAATTTATATAAAACTTTAGAAGACCTAGACTATAGTAGCATCGGCGAAGAATTTATTAAATTAGAGGAAGCGATCCGGTCAGCAATCATCAGTAACAAAACAGTTAAAACTAAAATACTTAACCCTCCGAGGAGAGACTGGATAAATAAAGACATAGTAAAACAAATAGACAAAAGAAATGAACTGTGGCAAATTTATAAGAGAAATCCAAATAACCGAGAATCTGAAGAGGCATTCAGGCAACAGAGTTTTTGAAAATATTCAAGCGACTAAAAGTAACTTTTATCATAAATCTTTTAAAAAATGCGAGCGTAAACCCTTCAAGATGTGGCAGTTAATAAATAGCTTATCTAACAATAAATTAAAGAAAAGTGTTGCTCTCTCTAAATTGCAATCATCTACAGAGATAATTACTGATGAAAAGGAAATATGCGAATCTTTTAACGATTACTTCTCTAGTATAGGTACACTTCTAGCTAATCAGATACCCGCTAAATATCACGACACTTAGGCTTACACTATCACGCCAAACAAAGCTGTGGATGCAGCTTCACTTTCTCAGATAATACCAGCGACGGTTGACGAAATTAGGAAAATAATTGATAACCTGAATGCCAACACCAGCACGTGCTTGGATGGTATTAGTGTGAAATCACTCAAATATGTAAGAAATTTCATATTACCTAGTCTTACTCAATGTATCAACAAATGCTTGCTTGAAGGTCACTTCCCTGACTCAATAAAGTATGCCAAAGTTACCCCTATCTTTAAAGATGGCTCTAAACTCTCCCCGGACAATTATAGACCTATATCGGTCCTGCCTGTGCTGTCTAAAGTTATTGAAAAGCTATTGCATAATCGGCTTATTCTATATTTAAATTCACATAACTATCTTTCTCAACGACAGTATGGCTTCAGATCAAAGTCTAATGCTCTTTCATCTGCGACAGACTTAATTTTAAATCTTAAAACTAACATAGATAAGAGACACACTGCTTTAGGTATCTTCATCGACCTAAATAGGCGTTCGATACTGTTAGTCATAGATTGTTGTTAAATAAACTTGCCTCGATCGGTATACCTGGAATTGCTTTAAAAATTTTTGAATCGTACCTCCAAGGGCGCCGACAGGTTACCAAAATCGGTGACAATGTTAGCGCGCCTAGGATAATCAACTACGGAATGCCTCAAAGCTCATTTGTGGTCCTCTTTTATTCCTCATCTATATTAACAACATAGAGAAGATAGGTTTGAAGGGACAAATTTCTTTATATGCTGATGACACTTGTCTTTTTTATTATGGTCACTCAATTGACTCAATAATACAAGATGCACAAGAAGATCTCACAATCTTGGAAAGGTGGTTTCTAAATAACCTGTTAACAATCAATATATCTAAAACTAACTATATAATATTAGCAGCTAAAAACAAAAAAATCCCAGATCACAAATCTCTTAGTATCAATGGAGTAAATCTAAACAAAGTAAATGAAGAGAAGTATCTCGGACTTATTCTAGATAATCAACTTACATGGAAACCACATATAGAAAAAACCCTTTCTAAAATACTGAGCCTAACGGGGGCATTACGTCGATTTGTGAGATGCTTTCCTCTAAAAGTCCGCCACACTATTTACAATTCACTGGTGAAACCGCACATCGAATACCTTATAGAACTGTGGGGTTCAGCAGCTAAAACTAATCTAGAAAAGCTACAAAGAGCGCAAAACAGAACTATAAAAGTTCTATTTCACTATCACTATTTGACCCCTACATACAAAATTTATAAAGAAACAAAGCTTTTCAACATTTCTGACATATATTTTTATAAATTCTTTCCAGAGACTTACACACACAAATCACACTCACAAAAAATAAACAGGTGCGAAAACGTATTCTGAGGCGAGCACAAGACTTACGCATTCCTAGTACTAGAACTAACTATGAAAAAAACAGTTATACATGAGGGAGCAAAACTTTATAACTCACTACCAAAAGAAATTAAAAATACACAATCGTTATTATTATTCAAAAAACTGCTAAAATGCCACATCTTAAAAAGTCATAAAATTATTAATTAAAATAACTAAAAACATTTATTTGCTTATAGTGTAAACGTGCCCTTAGATTTAGAATCACAAACAAAGTTATCTAGTCATCGTACAGCGAGCGCGATATCACAAAACTTTTAGAAACTACCTTCTTACTATAAAATATTATTACCAAAATGTTAACATTGTTTTTACTACTCCTGGACTACAAAAATGTACCTAATTTAGTCATATTAAGTATTTATTTCTGTAAAGTGATTTGTAATCTTTAGAAATAAATGAATTCAAACCGTTATATGTCCACATCAAAGAGGTGAAAACATCGTTGGAGCTATGGAACAAGTTAAAGGCATTATTTGATGATTCAGGTTTTACAAGAAGAATATCACTATGACGTAATTTGATATCAATTCGCCTAGAAAACTGTTTCTATGCAGTCATATGTAACGCAAAGTGTTGAAACTGGACAAAAGCTAAATGAGACAGGATTTCATATCAGTGAAGAGTGGATTGGTTGCTTATTGTTGGCGGGATTGTCGGAAAAATGTATGCCGATGATAATGGCTATCGAGCATTCGGGCATTAAAATTACTACCGACGCCATTAGAACCAAACTCATGGATATGGATCCGGAAGTAAATGGTAATAGTCTATCTCAACCAAATGAAGTAAGTGCATTCGCGAGCGGCTCACAGAAATGGCAACATAAGAAAAATAAATTGTCTATGAACAGCGCGCAGAATAAAAATCAAGCAGGCAAATGTCAATGGTCACTACAAGAATCAGTGTACAAATCGTGAAAATACAACTTCCAGCTCAAAAGAGAGTCAACGTAAACGAAGTAACGCATTTAGTGCTGTGTTTTTAAGTGGCCAATTTATTAAATATGACTGGTACATTGACTCAGGCGCAAGCACACATCTGACAGCTAATGAGCAGTGGATTGAGAATGCTACGTATCAGAAAATGAGAGATATATGTGTTGCTAACAGTGATTACGAGTTTTATGTTCCGGCGATGTGAACATTTTAACTAAAACTGACCAATGTGAATTTGAAATACCAGTTAAGGATGTATTATGTGCTCCAGGATTGATTACCAACGTGCTGTCAGTGAGCCAGTTAATAAAATCCGGTAATAAAGTTCAATTTACAAGAAATGGATGCGAAGTATACAACAAAAACAATGAAGTTGTGGCCACAGCTGTATTGAATAATGGTGTATACAAGTTGATAGTACCAGTGAGTGTTGTTGCTAATATGAAGGAAGACGGCAGTTGAGCGAGGTGCTGCAATGTTAAACCCAACAACACGACTAACGATGCTGCGCAAGAGGGAGATTGATCTGGAGACTCTCCACGCCCAAACTCCCGATACAACAAGATTTGGCGCATTGTACCCGGCACACATCGCAACACAACTGCTCAGAGTAATAATAATTTCTTTATTTGTATAGAATGCTGGTGTTACAATAATGGTCTTAGTTTCAGACGCAGTTCCAGTACATTCTGCTGGTTGACATACAACAATATAGCGGTTAACTTATAGATAATGTTACAATCTACATAACATATATTAAATTCAAAATGAGCTCATGCTAAGGCTGAAATTATTTAAATAATAAAAGATATAAAATAAACCAAATATTATATTCCATCATTTATAAAATCAGTAACAGAGTAGTAAAATTTCTCTGTCAGGAACAACGGCAGGAGTTTCTTTTCGATTACAGCCTAATCCTTAATACAATTTGGCAATTTGTTAAATACCTATTTAACAAATTGCCAGATTGTATTTTTTTTTTTTTTTTATAAATTATAAACCAGCGCTTGACCGCAGTCCCGCCTGATGGTAAGCAGTGACGCGATCGTTGATGGTAAAGCGCGCTAGTTTATTAAGAGCCTATTTACTCTAGCCTTGAAGACACTCAAATTGTAATGTGACGGAAACACCGACGCCGGCAAATTGTTCCAGTCCCTCGATGTACGCGGTATAAAGGAGGAAGCAAAACGCTTCGTCCGGATCGCAGTGGTGTCAACAACGTAAGGGTGGAAACTCGCCGTACGACGGGTCGTCCGATGATGGAACGGAAATGGGGGATTTAAATCATGCAATTCCCTTGCACACTCACCAGAATGCATCCTATAGAAGACCGAAAGGCTGGCTACTCTACGCCTGTGCTCTAGGCTTTGGAGACCGTTTCGAGTTAGGTCTGGGTCGCCAATCAGCCTCCTCGCACGCCTCTCCACCGAATCCAAAGTGGCAAGGTGACATTTCGCAGCACCAGCCCAAATGTGGCTGCAGTACTCCACACACGAATGGACCTGTGCTTTGTATAAAATTAGAAGCTACCCAGGTGTGAAGTACCGCCGGACCTTCGCGATGACGCCTAGTTTTCTAACAGCCACCCTGGCCTTGGACTCAATGAACCGCCCAAAGTTAAGGCTCGAGGAAATCTCAACTCCCAAAAGCTGAAGGCGGTCGGTACACTCCAAGGATACATTCTGAAAAGTAGGAGCCAAGGTGAACAGGCTCCTTTTGGCGGTGAAAAGACACGCCTGTGTTTTGGCGGCATTGAATGCTACAAGATTGGCATTGCCCCATTCGGAGACTGCCTGCAGTGCAGCACTCACACGCTCTACCATGGCCTCTCTTTCGGACCGGATTGTTTCCTTACTAGCCCGAGCTTCCGGCAGGTATCTCTCCACAACTGTGTTGTCATCTGCATACCCATAGATACCGGGCATCAGCAGATCATTAATATGCAGCAGGAACAGAGTTGCAGAGAGAACAGACCCCTCAGGAACACCGGTATTGGTCGACATGGGCTCAGATGAGCATCCGTCGACAACAACTCGGAGGGACCGTTCAGTCAGGAAGTCTTTAACCCAGCCAGTCAGGCCAGCGGAAATGCCGTACGCTGGAAGCTTACTCAAAATTAAGTATTAAGGATTAGGCTGTACTACATAATATACAGTTTACAGATTATAATATATTATATTGTTTTACTGCACTGCTTCATAAGTTTGAAGAACTGTCAAAATGAAACCCATTGCTACTTACTGTGTCGGGACGGAATCAGCCTGCAAGTAGCAATGGGTTTCATTTTGACAGTTCTACGACGTTCAATGAGTTGTTTATGTTGTTGAGCAAACAAATTGGCAAACTTATGAAGCAGTGGATTAGCAATATGATTCAGAATTTTCAATTCAGATCACCCCAAACCCATCATTTATACACCAAAATCAACTTAACAAAACATAGATTCTTATGATAATAAAGTGCAGCCAGTCGTCTATCGCTGCACGAACGAGATCCATGTCAATATCGGCGGTTGCCCTAATCAAGGATGCCTTGAGTGACTCTAAATCAGAACAAGGCTTTGAGTAGGCCTGTTCTTCCAAGTGTTGTCATATTTTGTAATCTATCGGACTCAAATCTGGACTAGAGGAGGGTTTTCCAGTCTTCATGACGGACGAAGTCGATTTCACGCGCTGCCAGTCAGTATTGTCGGATCTACGCACTATGAACTGGTGCCGAATCATGCTGGAATACCCAGTGCTTGTTATTGAAATTGGTATGAGAAACAGGTTCCACACGGTTCGGCAGGGCTGTATCTTGATCCACAACTGCATTCATTTTTACACCTTCCTCATAAACATGTACCTCAGTTAAACCCCAACAAAAAAGTCCCAATCATACCATAAGCGAGGAAGGAAAATGACCTCGTTGGACACGCAGAATGTTTGGTTGATTGATTGATTGATCGTTTGGTGGTATGATAAAATGGATCTTTTAGTTATTTTCTAATTTTTCAGTATGTCAAAATTTTGAATTGGCGTGTAACTGCAACGATGTAACGCAGCAACTGCAACTCGGTCTTCTTTAAGCGACCACTCCATAATTAAAAATTTGTCTTGCGTCTTATTCTCTTTTTATCTTATTGTCAAATCGTCCTCCGTGGCGCAGCGGTCAACACGCCTGCGTGGAGGCGCTGGGTTCGATCCCCGGCCATGTCATGATGGAAAAACGATCTATTCCTGATTGGCCTGGGTCTTGGATGTTTATCTATATATAAACATATCTGTTATAAATATAGTAGCGTTGAGTTAGTATCCCATAACACAAGTCTCGAACTTACTTTGGGGCTAGCTTAATCTGTGTGATTTGTCCGTATAGATTTATATTTATTTATTCTTCTGCGGAAGCCCCATAAAAAAATGAGTAAAATTCCAAAAAGTTCACATTGTATTTTCAAAAACAATTCGAAATACGAATTCCATAAACGTTTTTGTGACCAACATTAAAAAAAAAAGTTTTTACTCCGTGACAATACTTATGACCTGAATAAGTATAATTGGTGACATATCAATATTTTTAAAGCAAAGAAGTATTTGCCAGTACACAATAGATTCTGTTATTTTGAACTGATGGCAATCGTTTACATCCTCGTATCATTAAATGCAGGAAACATAGTCCGGCCAAATTAGAGCAAAAAACGAAAGTGAAGTTACATAAATTCACAACAAGCTGAAAATTTGTGAGATCGTTTAAAATATAATTACAATTAAAATTTCAAAGTTCCCCATCTTTCCCCTGTATGGAAAAAAATCTATTCAAGGTCAAAGGTCAAAAATATGATATTTTTGCAATTTTTATATTGCGTGGTGTAGTGGCATGTGGTTTAGCCTTTTCTCGAAGTTTGCGTTACGATGTCAGGTACACCCTGTATATTATGTAGTAATGTAGTATATACTATAGATTACCTTTCAGAACAATATCCCAGAATACTTTTCCAAACGTTAGAATCGAGTCCACTTAACCATGATATGCAATCATATTATAACTGTTTTAACATTAACTTTTTTGGACAGATTGTAGAGAGTATACCTAGCCGTGCTTAATCTTTTGCGAATTTCTTCAGCCTGCGATTTTCAAGTTAATTGACTGTTAATAAATATACTCAAGATTTTAGCCAACGTTAACGTTATCAATAGTTTGTCTCTAATAATAAGTTTTTAGGTATAAAGAAATACTTTTTTGATATAAATGCATTATATTTCTTTACTTGGTCTTATGATATGATTATTATCGTTGCGAGTTATTTAATAATGTTAGACGCTTATTTCTTTAATTTTGATAATACTCTTTTTTGAGGCAGTTTAGTAGGATCAAAAAAAAAAAATAACACACAAGGATATGGGATATGTCGGGGTAAATAATTTATGTACAGCAAGAATAAAAGGTCCTAAAACAGTGTCCAGAGGAACGCCAAAATTAATTTGTCTACGATCCAGTGAAAAGTTATTTGATTGCCATGTCTAAGCTTAAAAATACCACAAATCACTTCGCGAAAAAGTAGGTATGTATGTAGTTCCCTCTGCTTTTTGTTTTAGCGCGTGCACCACCGTTGCCCAAATCCAAGGTGAGTGTTTCTTTAAAATGTAATTTTCAAATTGCATATTTGTAAAATCACGTTAAGGGTTGATATATTTCTTAAATTGAGGACGTTTTTGTTTTAACATTATGTCACTGACCGTCGTCCTGGGTGGTGCAGTAGACGGGCGGCGCGGGTGGACCGAGCCCGGTGTCGGCGCGTGCGCGCACCCACACTGAGTAGTTGGTGGCGCTGCGAAGGCCCTGCAGCGTTGCTTCGCCACCCAGACCCGCGCGCGCCGTTTGCGCCGCGCTCGAGGCACTCCACGCTGTGTAAGTCGCACCATCACAATAATGAAAAGTATTCTATTGGTACAAACGTAATAGTACCTCGCACGAGCTTACAATTGGCGAAGTGTAAAGGCGTGTAGTGCAGGTCGTATCCGCGGAGCGCATGTGCGTGTGTGGCGGATAGTGGCGCCCAGCGCACGCGCAGCGAGCGCGCCGATAGCGCCTCGCACGATACACCGCCCGGCGGTTCCTCCGGCACTGCGAAACAGAGTACATCCTGTAGTCACACGCAGCGTAGAGTGCGCACACAGTGTCACTGGAGTATAGAGACCTCCGTCCGCGGTGGTGGCGTACTGGGTGGGCGAGTGCGGGCCGGCGCCGGCGCGGTTGTAGGCTCGCACGCTGAGTGCATAGCGCGCGAAGGGGCGTAGGCCGGGCAGTGTGAGGTCAGCGCTGCTCCAGCCCGAAACGCAGGCGCGGCCGGCGCGCTCGTCCACGCGCTCGTCCACATCGTCGTCAAGGCGGCCCAGCTCGCGCCACGTCGCGACATACCCCAGCAGCTCACCATTCCAACTGTCCGGAGGCGGCGCCTGACGAGTGATCTTATTTAGTTCTGTGTACCGCAGTGTTACGGAAACATTCTCTGCACGCTAGAGTAGGTACTCACCGACCACGAGATATGCAATTCTCCTGGGTTGGTCGCTCTAACTCTGACGTTCTGCGGGGGGGCAGTTGGAGCTGGTGGAATACACAAATAATCACAAGAGTGTTGTTTTTTGATAATATTTGTTATTCTATTCTACATTCAAAAATGTTTGTAGTAGGAAATCATTTTATAATGTAATTCTCTTACATTTCACAAATTATTAAAATGGCATAAAGTGTCAGTACAAAAAAAATATATTATATTCAAGGAAGGAGTTTACACTACAATCTCCCCTCCCTAGCTGCTACGGATCAGGGGTGCAGCAAAGAGCTGGTCGAGGTGACGGCGCCAGACATCGCCGCGATCAGTGCGGACCTCGTAGTGAACTCGGCCTAATCTTTTTATAATGGTTCCGAACTGCCAGCGATGTGTTGCCCGCCTGTGGCTCACAGGCGGGCAACACATCGGTCACCTACATTCAACTGTCGGTCTCCTTTTATTTGTTGCTTCAGCATTGAGCATTGGTTTTCTTTATATTTCCTTAGAAAAATGCATGCAGTTTTGAGCGTACATCTCGCCCAGACATTAGTTAATAAGGATATTGAGGATTTACTAAAGATTAACGTGCTGTCCGAGCAATTTACTAGTTGGGTGTAGAAGTTTTTTTTAAGAGATTTCTTTAATGATAATGGTCTTCTGACAGTTTCTTCACAATTTATTTTAGCCAACATCTTGTATGTTGGGCAAAATATTCACATGTACACCGAAAACAGTGGGATCTATAATGTTGACCCCAGAAATAAGGACAATCTACAAGCCCCTTTTCACAGACTTCAAAAGGTTAATAACTCTTATGTTGGGCTTGATATAACTTTTATAACAAGATACCCTCTGCTTTGCTATACATGTAAAGCACAAATCAAATCCCAACTTTATTCAAAGGCATATTATTCTGTAAATGACTATTTAAATGATAAGGATAGCTGGTCGCTCTGATTAACTCGAATCAATGTTTATGTTCCTTCTCCAGAATTAGCTTACTGATACATTATATTATGAGTTCATATAATTTGCTTTTTACAAAGCATAAATATGTGAGCTGTCACGCCCTTTAAATCTGGGGCTTTTATTTATTTAGGTAATAAGTGTTTACTTACTTACATTTCCATTTTAATGATATTTTATTTTTTGTTTTTGCTTTTCTGGTATTTTGGCGTCGCTAGCTGGCATATGATAAATAAATTCATTGTTGTTGTTTTTTCTCGTGTTCATTATTGTGCCTACATAATATTGTATAAAGTTATGATTTTTTTTTTTAAATGAACAGGCAGGTATGTTGCTGGGGAGTTTATTCCGCCACTTCTACTTCCCAGAAAAAGCACTAGGAAGTGTCGATGGGTGAGCGTTTTGATTGACTGTCTTATGTAATATTGACGTTCAAAAAGTGCTGATTCTTAGCCTAATTTGAATAAATGGCTTTTGATTTTTAAGCAGTCGGGGTTGGGCGTTCTTCTGAGGCGTATCTTAACTATTACTACTTTTTCTTGCAGACTACTTCTTCCACCCTCCAAACTTAGAGGTTCTTCTTCAATTGTATAAATTTTATGACTGCTAAATTCAATATCTCTAATACTTTCATCCATCTGCGGCCTGCAATAGGATCAACGGAGTTGTTCATCATCTCAGCGTATAATCCCGGTTGCATCCGCGGCTTCCGCGTTGGAGCCCAGGGTCCGTTTTCCTACACTTACTCCTCCATTTCGCACGATCTCTGGCATCCCGTGGCGTGAGATTGGGTGCATTGGGGTCCCACCACCATCTTTGGGACTCAAGTCAACCCCACCTGCCAGACGGTGCACCTGCTGACTTACGAACGGGGCTCTGACGCTGGCTTCCCCTTCGGGGTTGAGTGGTCAGACGGCAGTCGCACTCGTAAAAGCCAAACAAATGCCATATCATGAACAGGATCAACGGAGTTGTTGATAAGGTACAATTTTTCGTTAAATCTTTTTCCATGACATTTGCATTTAACATATGCGACTCCTGCTGGTTTGATCATAAATTTTCTCTGGTGTAGATTTTGAGTTTTATGTCAGTTTTTAAAATAGTTTTGCCAGTATTACAATTTTTGTAGTCTTGTAAAGACATTGAGGTTTATGTAGCTCCAGGTTTAAACTCCAACTTATTTTGGCATGTACAGTTGAACAATATGCACTCTGATCATGAATTTTTCTAATTATATTAATATTATTCCTATCATAATTATCAGGTGATACTGAATCATCAAGTTGGTTCGTATTTGGTTCATACGTAGCTCTGTGTAAATTAGTACAAGAGCGTTGCTGTGGCTGTAGGTAAACACGAGCAAAATGATTGACCTTCAAAGTGACCGACATTCCATTTATGACAACGTTGATGGCGTCGCATTTAACGGTTTCATGAGTAGATCCACAGCGAAAACATTTTCCTTTCAAATCTCTAGTTGTAATTTATCTTGAACTTGATAGTATTGTACGGTCTTGTAAAGTTTTTGTACATGCATCGCTATCTTTCACTCCTCTGATGTGAAAAATAACTAATTTCTGAAGTCGGTGTCTTTGGTTTTTGTATATTAGTTTTTGACACCGACTTCCGAAATTAGTTATTTTTCATTAATACATAACTAATATTTATTTTTTGGATGTCGGTTGTTTTTTTTTTTTTGTAAAAAAAGTTTTATTTTAAACTCTTTAGTTGTGAAAATACTGTTCAGCTGCATCAAGTTAGACTGGATTGCGCTGGACAAAATTACGTCGTTTCCTTAAAAAATTAAATTAAAAATGTTTATTTTCAACACATATGTAAATAATATCAACGTTATGTTTGGAGTCACCTTTTAAGCAAATTGTTTGCTTGTGTTAAGTGATTCCGCTCCTCCAGGTTACAATTTCTAGATTATTACATATATTATAATAATACTATATAATATTTATTAGAGATAGAATGCTTACGTGCGTGCGTGCGTGCGTGCGTGCGTGCGCGTGTGTGTGTATGTGTGTGTGTGTGTGTGTGTGTGTGTGTGTGTGTGTGTGTGTGTGTGTGTGTGTGTGTGAAGTAAAAAAGCAAGTGTGCGTGAGTGTTTGTATTATTTGTTTAATGGTTTGGTTTTCAGTTTACGTGGGTGTGTGTAGAACAATCTCGATTTCTTCGTAACTTTTACTGGTCAGCCATTCTGTCAGAATTTGTTTGCAATCGCGGTATGTCTTAGAGTAGATGTTACATTTTTTATTAAGAACATTATATAAGTGACAAGACTGTTTAGTGTATTGCCTTGCAGCAAATGTCGTTTTGACAGAGCGTTCTGGAGCAACGTTATCTTTCCTTCTGGATTGTGTTCTGGAAGTGTCAAAGGGGAGGGATTTATGTCTTTTCAATATTATCTGCAGTATATATAGTTTCCTTACAGACAAAAGGCGCGAAGTTACGTATAAGCTTTCAGTGGGGAATCTAAGTGGTCTAAAGAACATAACTTTTAATAAAGCCCTCTGTGCCCTCTCTAGCTCTAAAAAATTTGTTTTTGTGGCTCCACCCCAAATTGGTAAACAGTACATCAATATGGATTGTCCCAAAGAGACATAGATTTGCTTAATAAGATCCTTAGTGGCAATGTGTCGAAGAGATTTGAATGTCCAGATTAATTTCCGAACTCTGTTCATTATTAGTTCTAAGTGCAAGTGCCATGATAACCTCTGATCAAGCATAACTCCTAGGTATTTAGTACTATTTACTTTTTCGATTGTTAAACAAGAGCAGCCGGTGTTAGTGGGGTCGGAGCAGGTATGGATTTTAATCTGAAGATCTAGTGATGGTTGGGTACGGTTGTCTATGGAGAAACAAATGTAGTTTGTCTTTGAAATATTCAAAGTTAAAAGGTTGCGATCGAGCCAGGTAGCTACCGTAGCGAGACCACGTTCGGCGAGGCGACCGACGCTGTCCCAAGTTTCTCCCGAGAAAACGATTGCCGTATCATCAGCATATGAGAATATGTGGGCACCTTCGATATTCATGCTGCATAAGCTGTTTATATAAATGAGAAACAGCGTTGGGCCGAGCACGCTGCCTTGTCCGACTCCATAGGTAACTATTTCTTCGGAACTAATCACCGATCCCACTTTTACAACGTACCTGCGCTCGCTCAGGTATTCTTTGAAAAGATTAAGTTGCAATCCTCTTATACCAATGTCCTCTAACCTGTGTAAAAGTGTGGGGACAGAGACTGTATCGAAAGCTTTTTTGAGGTCTAGAAAGACCGCTATACACTTAGCTCGACTGTCCACTTTTTCAGTAACTATAGATGTGAGGGCGAGTACTGCATCTTCCGTTGACTTTCCTTGTCTAAAGCCAAACTGTGAGGGTGAAATAAAGTGGTTTTTAGTTAAATATCTAGATAGGCGTTTATTTATTAATCTTTCGACAACTTTAGACAAGGACGGGAGGACGGAAATCGGCCTATAGTTAGATGGATCAGTTCTGTCTCCACTCTTGAACACAGGTGTTATTACAGCTTGTTTCAGAGCAGTAGGAAAAATTCCTAACTCAAAGCAGAGGTTAACAAGGTGTGAAATTATTGGTGAGATTATGGACTTGGCAGCCTTTAAGAAACTTATGGGGATTTTATCCCAGCCGGCAGCGCTGTCGGATTTTAGGCTCATTATTACAGATGCTACTTCGTCAGGGTCGGTATTGAGTAGTACAAAGGATGAGACTGGTGGGTGCGCAGCGTTCATACGTACATTAGGATTAGTTTGTCTTTCAGGGTTTTTTATTATGTCGTCAGCCAATTGTTTGCCAATAGTGGAGAAGTATTAAAGTAAACAAAATTACGTCGTTTCCTTATATGCTAAAATAGTTGGGAAAAGGCATATAAGGAAACGACGTAATTTTGTTTACTTTAATTTTTAGCCGTAATTTTAGTTTAAAAATGGAGCTATTGAACCGATTTCTATAATATTCCTATGAAACCAAAATGAAAGTATGAACAATGCTAGACATGACGCGATTACGGAACTTAAATTCAGTCTTTTGATTATAATAATTGATTGTTGCATAAGCGGGACGAGACTTCAATGCTGTAAATTTTTGAGGAATTCCCTCAACTGCCTATGGTCTTCATCATCAGATTTATTGCAAGCCATCATTTTAACCCATATACTAGGTGCAAAGTTCTCATCAATATAAATGAATTAATTCCAAGCACAATGTTGCTGCTGTAAACCGTTGAGGAGTTCCCTTAACTGCCCTTTGTCTTCATCATAAGACCCCCAATGACAATCACAATACATCTAGGTGTAAAGCTCTTATCAATACAAATTAATCAAGCACATATACAAGGTAGCTTCTGTGAATCGTTGAGGAGTTCCCTCGACTGTCTCTCAACTCCATCATCAAATCTACTGCAGACCTTCATTAATTTAATTTAATTTATTTATTTTTCTCTTCACAACATTGGTTTAACAATATTTTTACTTATATTCCACCATTGGAAGAGACTGGTGCCTGAAGTAGGTTTTTGAAGAAGCCTGTGTCCAGGTTAGGTGTACAGGTCACAGACCGCGCCCCCATTATAACCCATATGGGTGCAAAGTGCTCATGAATATAAATGAATTAAGTCCAAACACAAGGTAATTACTGTAAACCGTTGAAGATTTTCGCGGAACTGGGCTTTGTCTTCATCATCCTCCGTAAAGTTCCTATCAATACAAATTAATCAAGCACAAAACAAAATAGCTGTTGTGAATCGATGAGGAGTTCCCTCAACTGTCTAGGGTCTTCATCATCAGATCTCCTGCAGATCTTCATTTTAAACCAGATGGGTGTAAAGTACTCATCAATATAAATGAATTAAGTCCAAACACAAAGTAGCTACTGTAAACCGCTGAGGAGTTCCCGGAACTGGCCTTTGTCTTCATCATCAGAGCCCTTATGATAGTCACAACCCATCTAGGTGTAAAGTTCCTATCAATACAAATTAGTCAAGCACAAAACAAAATAGCTGTTGTGAATCGTTGAGGAGTTCCCTCAACTGTCTAGGGTCTTCATCAACAGATCTACTACAGATCTTCATTTTAAACAAGATGAGTGAAAAGTGTTGTGTAAAGTAGCTACTGTAAACCGCTGCGGAGTTCCCGGAACTGGCCTTTGTCTTTCATCAGAGCCCTTATGACAGTCACAACCACCGAGGTGTAAACTTCTTCTCAATACAAATTAATCAAGCACAGACACTAGGTGGCTGCTGTGAATCGTTGAGGAGTTCTTTCGACTGTCTCCTGGCTCCATCATCAGATCTACCCCAGACCTTTATTATACCATAGTGCTTTAAAATACTTAATGAAAATACTTAGAAATGCACTAGTTGCCCATACGATTTTTGAAATTTCTGTCTGACTATGGGACCATCTAGAAAGTATACCCTTTCAAACATAAAAATAATTTTGCAAATCGGTCCAGGCGTCTTCGGGTAATCGGGGAACATATGTACATAATAAGTTAAATAATTCGACGAATTGATAACCTCCTCCTTTTTTTTGAAGTCGGTTAAAAAGGCTTTCGGATGTATTTTTCTCACAGTGTAGGCACAGTGGTAGCTAGTTTCTGTTCTTAATTCTGCGGCGTACTGAGCTATTGTGATAAATTTATGTTGTAGAGCCCATTTGTTGGGTTTTGGATTTAGACACTCATTAAGTACGTCATGTTTTATTTTTTCTACTTAATAATTATGTTGTTATTGTTCCTTACAGTTTTTCAAATTTGTACCTGTACTATTCGTCATGTGCATAAACGACATCGTCTTCGTTAACAATGGTTTGATCTTCGATTCTCTCTTGTATATCCCGAAGCGGTAGGACGGTCTCCTTCAGGCTTTAGGAGTGCGCAGTGCTGTCCTCGTCACACATGGTAGCTCTCTGCTCGATGTAATTGTCGAGCCGGGTGAACATCCCGCGTAGGGTGCCTCGTGCTTTCATAGTTTATCCATTATCTAGTTGCCACTATTCTATACTACATTAAAAGATGTTTGTAGTAGGAAATCATTTTGTAATGTAATTTTAATTATAATTGACGAATTATAAAGTTGACATAATTAATGTGTCAAGAAAATTATAAAATGAAGAAACGAGTATACGAGTACACTACATTAGTGTAAATAATTCATTTTCGCCAAGGCATTATGAGGTGTACATCCTGAAAGGCATACATCAAATTACCAGCCAACTTATATATAAACGTCGAGGAAGGTTCGTCTCTTCTGTCATCGTCTTTTGGCGGCGAAAACTAAGGAACAACTGATGTACGGTGAAACACACATAATGCTTATTAATTTTTTTCTTAACAGCAGTATCGTTTAGTCAGCTGCCTATCTTCTACAACTGTACACCTGGAAGTTGTACAAGTTACTAGTAACAATACTCTCAGAAAGTACTTTATCAATACTCTCAGAAAGTACTTTCTGAAAGTATTGGTACTAGTAACTTGTACATTGAATACTGGTGGTAGCTTTTTAAAGGGATCACTGTACCCAAAAAACACATTGCAGTGGTTCCATCAGTTTACCTGCATGCGGCTGGTGTAACTCGCCCAACACATTGCAGTGGTTCCATCAGTTTACCTGCATGCGGCTAGTGTAACCCGCCCAACACATTGCAGTGGTTCCATCAGTTTACCTGCATGCGGCTAATGTAACCCGCCCAACACATTGCAGTGGTTCCATCAGTGTACCTGCATGCGGCCGGTGTAACCCGCCCAACACTTTGATAGCCTCTTAATAAGTCTATAATGTTCGCACTACTAGGGCACACCCCTTTCGGTTAAAGGGAGTGGGCCGTAATCCAAAACACCCTCATGCCTATGTCTATTAGATATACTCGTCATGGTACGAAGCGTGGTGTAGATACTACCTAAGTACCTAGTACTACTTTGAACAAAAAATATTTGGTATACCTTCTTCAAGTGTGGTAAACATCAAAGGTTCAGAGTGCGGTGACAGTCCGACATGGTTGGCTGCCGTAAGGCGCAGCGAGTAGGCTGCGGCAGGACGCAGCCCCTCCAGCCGTGCGGACAGCGAGACCAGGCCATCCGCGTCCACTCTGTGCCAACAAACATGTGGTCAGCCAGCCGCAGGAACAAATCAGTCATGAGGGACACGAACAGTATGTGTCAAGCTATGGAGTATTTTATCCCCTTCAGTGACGTGCCCGTCGGTGGCTCGGCTCGCCCATGGTTTAACGCTAACTGTGTTCAAGCTGAACAGCGTAAGCACACGGCATTCCTCACCTGGGTTGACGCTCGTGACCGCAGAGCTCTGGATCTAAGCTCAAAGAAGCCTTTAACCGTGCTGCCAAGTCCTACAAAAAGGCGCTTAAGAAGGCTCGCTTCGACCGCATTACTAACATTGGTAACAAGCTCTCTGCGCACCCTTCCGGTAGCAGATCTTTCTGGTCCCTAGCCAAATCGGTCGAGGCGAACTTCTGTCGGCCCACACTGCCACCGCTGGTTAGGCCTGATGGAGCACTGGCTCATACGGCGAGAGAGAAAGCAGGTCTCTTTGCATCTCTCTTTGCCCATAGTTCGCGTCTTGACACTGGCAGTGCTACTCCACCTAATTTACCTCATTGCGGAACTTCAATGCCCGAAGTTCGCATTAGAAACAAGGAGGTTCTGAGAGTATTGTGTCGTCTGGACGTGAATAAGGCTAGTGGTTCAGATGGTATACCAGCGATTGTTCTTAAGGCTTGTGCGCCCGAGTTGTCTCCTGTATTGACGCGCCTGTATCGCCTCTCATTTAGGACTGGTATAGTGCCCAAGTCCTGGAAGCTTGCCAACGTGCAGCCCGTGCCCAAAAAGGGTAGTCGTGCCGATCCAACCAACTATCGGCCGATTTCAATAACCTCCATACTCTGCAAGATTATGGAGCGTGTATTGAACTCGAGCCTCTTGGCTTACCTGGAAGGTAACGATCTCCTCAGTAACCGACAGTACGGTTTTCGACGCAATCGGTCAACTGGGGACCTACTAGTGTATGCCACTCACTTGTGGGGCGAAGCCCTCGAGAAAAATGGGGAAGCGATTGCCGTCTCCCTTGATGTCTCGAAGGCTCTAGGTATGGCACGCTGGCCTTTTGAGTAAGCTTCCAGCGTACGGCATTACCGCTGGCCTGACTGGCTGGATAAAAGACTTCCTGACTGAACGATCCCTCCGAGTTGTTGTCGACGGATGCTCATCTGAGCCCATGTCGACCAATGCCGGTGTTCCTCAGGGGTCTGTTCTCTCTGCAACTCTGTTCCTGCTGCATATTAACGATCTGCTGATGCCCGGTATCTATGGGTATGCAGATGACAGCACAGTTGTGGAAAGATACCTGCCGGAAGCTCGGGCTAGTAAGGAAACAATCCGGTCCGAAAGAGAGGCCATGGTAGAGCGTGTGAGTGCTGCACTGCAGGCAGTCTCCGAATGGGGCAATGCCAATCTTGTAGCATTCAATGCCGCCAAAACACAGGCGTGTCTTTTCACCGCCAAAAGGAGCCCGTTCACCTTGGCTCCTACTTTTCAGAATGTATCCTTGTACCAACCGCCTTCAGCATTTGGGAGTTGAGATTTCCTCGAGCCTTAACTTTGGGCGGTTCATTGAGTCCAAGGCCAGGGTGGCTGCCAAAAAACTAGGCGTCATCGCGAAGGTCCGGCGGTACTTCACACCAAGGCAGCTTCTAATTTTATACAAAGCACAGGTCCGCTCGTGTGTGGAGTACTACTGCAGCCACTTTTGGGCTGGTGCTGCGAAATGTCACCTTGCCACTTTGGATTCGGTGGAGAGGCGTGCGAAGAGGCTGATTGGCGACCCAGACTTAACTGGAAACGGTCTCCAAAGCCTGGAGCACAGGCGTAGAGTAGCCAGCCTTTCCGTCTTCTATAGGATGCATTCTGGTGAGTGTGCAAGGGAATTGCATGATTTAATTCCCCCATCTCCGTTCCATCATCGGACGCCCGTCGTACGGCGAGTTTCCACCCTTACGTTGTTAAAAAAAAAAAACTATGCGGGCTATGTAAATCCAAGTATTGAAGTATTTATGTAAGGAAGTGTTTATGGGAGTATGTTTTTCAAATGTACATGTGTGTTTGAATTAGTATGATACACTTTAAGTACATATTTATTGTATAATCAATGTAAATAGTACACTGTAGACTACCTATATTATTTGTCTCTCCTTCCCCTTGGTATTCTTTTTTATATATCCAAAGGTTGTCTGTAAAAGAATGCTGTTATTATTTCACATTTCCCTCGGCTTCACAGCACACCTCGCGAATGTTGCAGTGAGGAAAATTCGATGGATTAACACTGCTAGTATTAAGACGTGAACTGTAGGCAAATAGAGACGCAAAGAGACCTGCTTTCTCTCTAGTTATATGAGTCAGTGTTCCAGCAGGCTCAACCAGCGGAACCTGTCTGGGCCGACAGAATTGCGCTTCGATCGGTTTGCCAAGAGACCAGAAAGATCTATTACCAGATGGCTGCTCAGCGAGCTTGTTGCCAATATGAGTAATGTGGTCTAAGCGAGCCTTCTATAGTTCCTTTTTGTAGCACTTGTAAGTACGGTTAAAGGCTCTCTTCTTTGAACTTAGATCCGGAGTTCTGCGGTCACGAGCTCAACCCAGGTGAGAAATGCCGCGTGTTTACGCTGTTCAGCTTGAGCACCATCGACGTTGAGCCACGAGTGAGCTGAGCCACCGACAATTTATAAAATATTGCAGTTTCACCCACCACATCGGATGATGATGGATTTTCAGAAGAGAAACATACTTGCTACCTAGGATAAGACGCAAAGAAGTGGTGTCCAACCTGCTGAATTGTATCGCCACATTCGCCGTTCATCACTTGAGTCGGGTAGAGAGAAGGACGATTCAGATACCTGTTATCATAACTCGTTTTGGTGATGGGCAGCGCTTGCAGCGTCGTCTACAGCATGCAGTAAGTGGATGATTTTATCAGTTCACCGTTCCTCGTGGGCGTGTAGCGTGAGGTTCAGAGCATTGCTTTGCACCTCGATAACAGGCAACGCGTTCTGCGCCGTGTACAGCGTGCAGTACGTGACCGAGTGTATATAACTGTTCACCTGTCGTCGTGGGTGTGCAGCGTGAGGTTGACGGCATTGCTTCGCGCCTCGGCAGCGGGCAGCGCGTGCAGCGCCGTGTACAGCGCGCAGTAGGTGTGGCGCGCGGGAGGGGGCGCGGCCCACACCAGGCGCACCCAGCGCGCGCCCACGCCACCTAGGCGCAGCCGGCTCGGCGCCGGAGGCGGCTCTGTCATCATACTCAAGAGTTACAAGCGTTATTTCATACTACCGTGACGGTTAACAGTTTATCAAATTAGGCTGAGATCCAGGACTTTAGAAGTATGAAATTAAATGAAATCGTTTATTTTTCAAGTAGAGATCACTGATCAATTTTACACGTCATATTTTTTTAAACTAGATGAAGCCGGAATTTCCGAACTGACCTCTAAGATGAAAAACCGATACAAATTCAGGGATAATCGCCTTTTTCAAGGCCAGACATTAAAAATGAAAATGTTTACAATAATTTACTTGATTTAATAAAAACAGTGATTAAAATGTCATAATTGTAGCATAATTACTCATATTGCCTAATGACATTGCTTAGCAGAGCGAGCAGCTCAATCCCAAGCTTTATTGTCTTCTAAATAATCTGTGATTTTATAATACCCCTTTTTGCACAGTTTAGTCTTAATATAGCTTTTAAATCGTTTAATGGATAAGTTTCGAATGTCCATGGGGAGCTTGTTGTAAAAGTGTATACATTAATCCATGAACGAGTTGCCTACTCTGTGGAAACGAGTGTGATGTACAGCAAGATTATGTTTGTTCCTGGTATTTATATTATTTATGTCGCGTATTTTCTTAAAATTAGATGTATTTTTATGTACATACATAAGATTTTCAAATATATATTGTGAAGCTACAGTCAGAATGTTCACCTCTCTGAATTTTTCTCTAAGAGAATCTCTAGGACCAAGGTAGTAAATGGCTCGAACAGCCCTTTTCTGTAAAACAAAGATGGTATTGATGTCCGCACAAGTTCCCCAGAGAAGAATTCCATATACCATAAGACTATGAAAATAACTAATATAAACAATTCTGGCTATATCTACATCAGTTACCTGTCTAATTTTCTTAACAGCGAAGGCGGCAGAACTGAGTCTACCAGGAAGCTTCTTAATGTGAGGACCCCATTGTAACTTGGCGTCAATAGTTATTCCAAGAAAAACTGTCGAATCGACAGGGATCAACTCTACTCTATTCAGTTGACAATGGGATCATACTTTGTCCTTATTTTTAGTCTCGACAATGTGAAAATCACTATTTTTAGTATGCAAGGGAGTATTGTGCCTAATATAAATTGCGAAGCAACTGTTAGAATACCAATATCTTTAAAGAAATCTCATAAAGATTCTCTAATACTAGTAGTCTAAGTTGCTCGAACAGCTCGTTCTTGGAGTACGAATATATTTTGTATGTTAGCGGCTTTGCCCCACAGTAGAATACCGTAGGACATAACGCTGTGGAAATAACTAAAATAGACTATAGGAGTACGACCTGTATCAACGTCAGTAAATTGTCTTACTTTCCTGACGGTGTAGGCGGCCGAACTGAGTCTTCCTGCTAGGGTTGATATGTGTGGTCCCCACAGAAGTTTGGCATCTACTGTTATTCCCAGAAAAACTACCGAGCCCACAGTTTCAAGCACCTCTTTATCTAAAACGATGTTGGATCCTAAATTAGTAACGTTTGGTAGGGCGAACTTTATACATTTCGTTTTCTTGGTATTTAGAACTAGGTTATTTGACGTAAACCAATCCCCGACTGTTGCGAGTCCACTGTTTACTTCGTCAAAATCTTGTCTATTCCTGTCTACTCTAAAAAATTAGAGAGTGATCAAATGCAAACAGCACGACATCAGCTTTAGGAATCAGTTTTAGGACATAAGTTTACAAAGAAAAACAAAAGTTAAAACTGTGGCGCAGCTATACGCCTAGCTCAACAATATGTTATATCAGTTCCAGAAAGAATGAAAGAAAGAAAGAAAGTTAATAATTAAACTACATCCGTATGCATGTATGTGTACGCTTGTGTGTATGTATGCGTGTGGATGCGTACGTATATGTCTGTGTGAGTATGTGTGCGTGTGTGTGGTGCGTGTGTAGTATGCGAGTGTAGCGGTACCTACAAACGCCACATGGAACAACGCGTCATACTGACGTCACACGAATTCTACATCTCGCAATCAGAGTTTACCGTGCAACTAACATACATACAACTTCCCAATTTCAAGCATCGGGCAAGTGCCCACCAGACATAACACCCGTCTGGTCGGAGAAGGATTTAAGCAATTCTGAAAGTTTTTTTCTGACTGAGGCTCTTGTTAATGGATAAATTTGAATAATTCTATTTATGTTATTGTAGAGTTTAGGGCTAAGGTAATTATAGTGGCGTTTTACTTATGCCAATCTGGAGAAAGATAAAATCAAAAGCAGCTTACAAATTAAATCGGAACGTCGCTTCTTGGAGTGGTATTGTGGATCATATTTCGTGAGATCGTGTTTCTTAAGAACGCTTTGAAGTATAAATAATTGTCTAAAAGTGAGGACATTACAGAGCGAATAAAGCTACAACGTTGGGAATCTAATAGGCTTCTTGGCCAATACCATTAGCACCGCTCTTTGTGCTCTCTCCAAACGCACCTCCGTGGGTACCTCCCCATACTGTAACGCAATAACTAAGGACTGACTGGACGAGTGCTTGGTAGATTAGTATAAGGCATGGGAAATCCACAACCACAATTTGAACACGTACATAAGTCTTCTTACACGGACCACCACTGAGTCAACTTGCTTTTTCCATGTTAGGCAATTATCTACTGTAATTCCAAGATAGTTGATGTTGTCGAAGCGTTCTATTTGGTTGGCACAGTTACAGGATATGTTAGCCACATTATGGGAGCAAACATGGATTTTAATTTGAAAAGATGTTGGTGATTGCATAAGAATTCCTGGTGTGAAGAGAATGAACTTAGACTTTTCGATATTGAGTGTGAGTAGGTTTGAGGTTAACTACTCTATGACCAAACCTAGAGCGATCTCCTTATTCATACAAGTGTCAAGCTAGTTCCTATCATGCGTTATAAGAGCTGTGTTATCCGTTTAAGTAATGATTTTTGTGTTTAGGAGTATTAGCTGACACAGCTCATTGACATAGATAAGGAAAAGAGTGGTTCCTAAAACACTACCCTGAGGCACACCAAATGTCATGTCTTCCAATGAATTAATGAAACTATCGACTTTGACTGTTTCCTTCCCGTCAAATAACTGCGAAATATTTCGAGAGCATTTCCTCGTATGCCAACTCGCTCCAGCTTGTCAATCAGCCTAGGAATAGGCTCTGTACAGTATCGAATGCCTTCGATAAATCCAGGAAGATACCAATTACTTTTTGCTTATTATTAAGCTGTTCGACTTTAGAGTTTGTAAGTTCTAAGGTAGCATCTTCCGTAGATTTATCTGCCCTGAAACCAAACTGATTGTCGGCCAAAATATTAAATTTGTTAAGGAATTTAACCAGTCTCTCGTTGATGACTTTTTCAAAGATCTTTGAGAGGGTTGTAAGCACGGATATTGGCCTGTAATTAGAAATGACGTACTTATCTCCTCCTTTGTATATGGGATGTACAAAGGCAGTTTTGAAGAGATCAGGAAATATTCCCAGAGAATGCACAAATTGAATATGTAAACAAGTATTGGAATAACAACGCCTTTGGTGACCTTAATGATTGCGGGTGAAATTCCGTCATATCTGACAGCACATTTATTTTAAAGGCTTAGTATGATGCTTTCAATTTCAACATCGTCTACAGCATACAAAGCCATGGAGTGTATTGGTGATGAGAAAGAGTTCACTGTATTAGAAGGAGAAGATATTGGGATTGGGAATTTGGATGCAAGATTGCTTCCTACATTGGCAAAATAGTGATTAATAATGTTGAGAGAATGAAGAGGATTGTTGCCACACTTTAAGAATTTGGTGGATGGGGATTTACTCGTATCCAAATAGAATACTTGCTTGATAAGCTTCCAAGTTGCATTTGGATCGTTCCTGGGCCTCTGGAACTCTGATTTCTCATATTCAAATTTTAGTTTTTTTAGTAAATTATTACAATAATTACGATAACGGACAAATATAATTTTATGAGCATCATTTTCTGGGTGTTTTTTGAAAGTTTTGTTGAGTTTGTCCCTATTACGAATGCATCTCAAAAGGCTAGGTGTAATCCAAGATTTGATGATGCGTTTTCTACTTCATATAACAGAGGAAGTGGTATGCCGGGTAGAAGAAGATAAAATAGACACAAGGGTTTCAACAATTTTCAATGTTATTCCTAACTTTTTTTATGTTAATTTTTGATTATGTCTGTTTTTTATGTCAGTTATTGCCGTGTCAGGATTGAAGAAAAGGAGAATTGGAGCATGGTGTGGTAGATCACAGTCTAGGACTAAGGTTGTGGCAGTGTGTCTAGTTTTCAATATCACATGGTCGAGGCAGTTTGCTAGTCTAGTAGGTAGAGTATGTGCAGGAAGCATAGCATGTGACGCTGCAATATTTAAATATTCGTCTGAGCTTGGGTCCAAGCAAGAAGGAGCAATGTTTATGTTTATATCTCCCACCAAAGCGATAGTGTTACATTTTTCTAGCTGTTGCAATAATGTATCTAGACTAGTGAAAAAAGGGAGTGAGATCTCTAACTGAAGGAGAACGGTATAAAGCAATAACTGCAGCTTTCTCAGAGAATTTAATTATCAAGCAATTTGCATCACTGAAAGTAGGAGTTTCAAAAAAGTACTGAAGATCATTTTTTATGTAGGTAACAACTCCATCATTCTGGTTAGTAAGCGAAGATGAATAAGCATTATAACCCGTTAGAGAAGGGCAGTTTGGCATTTACTAAGCCAACATTCAGATAAAATAATGACGTCTAGGGTGTAATCTAGCTAATAATAACGACAACCTGTCAAAATTACAATTTATGCTACGGATATTGACGTGGAGGATTTTAAGGGTGCATTCCGTTTTGGAAAGATAATTACAGCTGTACTCCGGGGTGCAGACAAAACAGTCCGATACAGAACATCCATTCCTTATTATTGGTTTATCAAAATGTGATCCAATTTTATAGCCCTGAATGTAGATAATTATACCTTGCCCAATAAAGTCATTGGCGTAGTATACAGTAACATCATTTGGTTGTCTATTATAAATAATTATGTGTATGTACACCATCATATAATTCGTACATAGCGAGAATTTCCTTTCAATGTGTAATGAGAGTTCATAGCATGACGTAACAAATCACGGACCCTCCACGTGCAGATACATGAGCTGTTCGCTGCGGCCGTACGCATTGTGTGCGTGGCAGCGGTACTCGCCGGCGTCGGCAGGCTCCGCCGCACGCAGCTGCAGCATCGAGCGCAGCCCGCCGGCCACGCGCACCTCCGTCACCGCCGACCTGCCACACTCACCGATATAGCAACGAATTGACACTAATACAACTCTGTTCTATATCATAATTGCAAGATATTTAATTTTCTCTAAAAATAATCGTGGTTTAATAAATTTCAGGTTATAAATTCTAGTAAGTACTTTTACTATCTATTCTGTGGTTGTAGATCGTAAGTTTGAACCCAGGCAGGCGATTTTCTTGGTGTAATTTATTTCATAATTACTGCTGTCAAAACGGGTAACAGATCGTGAGGAAACCGGCCCTAGAACGAACATTCCGTAGCATCTATCAATCCGAACTGGGAACTTGAGGTGGATTACAACACACACCCTCTTACAGAGTGAAGACTTGTGTCCGAGCTGTGGGATCGTTATACCGGTTATGCTATATTGAAAATATAGTGCATGGGTGGCGTGTAACCTGTAGGCGGCGATATCAAGGCGCGTGCCGCGGTGAGTCCAGTGCACCAGCAGCGGCGCGTCGCCCAGCGCCACGCACGCCAGCGCTGCACTCTGTCCGCGCACGCACGACACGTTGCCGCCCGAACCCGAGAAGTGTGCTGGCTCTACACATTTTTTAAACTACTCATTTACCTATACGTAAAGCCCATTTAGTTAAGTATGTTAATATTTTAGTTCTGCAGTTATAGAACTAACTAAGATGAATAGGAAGTAACTGAAACGATGAGCAAGAATTAGTAAATCAAAGCAAGCAGCAATTGTAGTAAACTGGTTCATATAATAATAAAAAGAGCGATTAGATACGATTAGTTACCGTGCACAGTGACGTTGACGTGCTTGAGTAATGGCGGCCCTACTTGGTTGTCTGCCACACAGCGATACGCGCCCTGCTGCGCGCGCGTCACTGCGGCCGCCGCCAGCGACCCGTTAGCCGCACGCAGCCCGTCCGCGCCGCCCCAGTGGCTCGAGCCCACCTGCTCCCACTGCTCGCTCTCGCCACCCAGTGAACCTGCCTCGCCTGTTGCACACGAAATGTCACGCGCAATTAATACTTAGCGCAACATGTGTATGACTGGGATAGTGCTTTGAACAAAAGACTGACTGACCGATACGCCTGTACCACGTGATAGAGGGTGCGGGGTAGCCCTTTGCGGCGCATTCCAGCAGCAGAGGAGCCCCGAGCAGTACGGCTGCGTCCAGCGGCTCCGTAGCCCACGTAGGTGCAACTGTGGGGGATATTATAACAGGGGGACATGAGAACAGGCTGCATAGATGATGTCTGCACCAGAAATTGTCTATGAAGCTCACCCTTAACGCTGAGCGTAGCGGTGTAGTTGACAGCGGCGGCGTGGTTGGAAACGCGGCACGTGTAGGCACCGCTGTGCCGCGCCGTCAGTTCCGAGAACATCAGTAGGGAGAACTCGTTCAGGTTCTTCTCTTCAATCTATACAATCACACATTTTTATCACTTCGCTTACATTTCTGGAAGCGAATCCGCATATGCGACGCTTCTATCATGCGTGCACTCGGCCTTGAACCATACATATACATTCACAGTTACACGGCAATAATCCCGACCTGCAAGTTAGATGGCAGCGGCGCGCCGTCCTTCAGCCACGAGAAGTACATGGGCTTGTCTCCGGATGACACACCGCACAACACCTGCACTGAGCTACCCTCCGTCAGCTCCGAAGAAAACATGAACGGCGAAATTTTTGGTGGATCTACAAACGAAACGTAGGATTATTTATTGAAACGATTTTCTCACTGATGATCGACTAAACGTTTCGTAGGCAGGACGTACTCCGGACTTGTATGTCGATGTCGCGGCGCGCAGCAGGCCCGGCGGGTGCCGCAACGGCGCAAGCGTACAGCCCCGCGTCCGCCGCCAGCGCCGGCGCCAAGCGCAGCGCGGCCCCGCGAGCGCTCACTCGCCCCGCGCTGCCCAGCGCCACGCCTGCGCCGCGGCGCCACCAAGAGATAGAGCTGGTGAACATCACCAAACATTATTTTAGGTCTGATGTCACCCATGCATTTGCCTCGAGGCCGCGGTGCGCTTAGCCACCGCAACCGTCGCTGGGACATCATCGAAAATAAGATGTTGGCGCCGGCGTAGGTAGATTGATACGAGTATCTGAAGTAAGTAATACATACTTCGACTGCCCCTAAGTACTGTATCGAAACTGAAATTTAAGGGTTTATTTTATTGCTGCAAAACATCCCTTTTTTAGTATATTTTTACACTTAAAAGAATAAAGGCTATAATATGACTTTTATCCACATTTTGTACTAATATAATATCGATACTTGACAATTGAAACAACGGTCGAATGTTGACCATCGATACTGTACGCGAAGGCAAGAAGTGTGCAAACAGGATGAAACTACCTATTCCGTTACTGTATAACGCGACCCTTGCCCGCGCGTGCCCTCCTGCGACTCGCTTTACTCGTCGTTTTTTATCGTTGTGGTAATCACGTGCGTGCTTCGTACCTAATATTATCATAATATTTTAACACGTTTATTAGTTTGATGGTGTTATGTTTTTGTCATCATGATGTGTAGATTAATTGACAAAAATTCACGAACTCCCTGGATTTTAAGACTACTCAATACAAACGAAGTCCTTGAGCAACAGGAACGAATTTGTATGTACATTTTGATTGTTACCTGTAGGAATTTAATTTAAATTAAGTCATAAGATGTTCGTTTTAATTTACGTGATGATTTATTGAATTCACATTTAAAAAGCTTCAAATAACTGAATTTTGAACTAACTTATCACTTACTCGATGTATGCTATCGAAAGTTCCAGATTCAGTTTTGTACATCATTACATTTTTGATGGGGGTATCGAAACTGACTGACTCGATATTATTCGCTGATGTTATTTTAATTAGCATTATCGAATTTGCCACATTCGTTACTACACACGGGTACATGATTTAATAATACTATCTATTATACCATAATTTACATATTACGAAAATTTCAATTAAAATAATTTGTATATCTTCTTGTTCAAAGGTGCCTAGTTCGATCCCCACTTAGTGCTTTGCACTTGTGTGCATGTACGTACATATATGTATTATAATAAATAAATATTTAGAATAGAAAAGTATATTTATTATGTGAGTTTATAGGTTCAAGTAGTATGGTATCGAAAACGCTGTTTCGATTTTCATATTATTTGATGACCGTATTAAAGTATCGAAACTAGATTTTCACAGAAACTATCAATAAATTCAATTCATAGGTCTTATATATTTGTTAGTTACAACATGTTTAGTAAATATGTGAAATTAACTGCAGTTATCTCAATAGATGTAAATTTTATACGCAAAATAAACTTCAAAGTGATCTCCTGTAAAGTGCCAGTTTTCCAATTCGATACTATACTTAGGGATAGTCGACTTACTTCAGGTATATAGAATGTCCAACGGCCAAGGCAGACTACATTAACTATAACAATAATGAAGTCGCATTAAGGGCGTGCGCCCTTACTGCTCATTACATCCTCAGCTACCGTATATGAGGAAAGCCTCGTAAACCTTATGAACACCAGTCTTATTAACAGCACAGCCCTAGACACTACTCACAAGCTCTGCCATTCTACTCATACATTCTCAGAGCAGAACATGGCGTACTTAAGCAGGATTTTTTAAAATTGGTGCGGGATGAATTTCAGATGCTCCGTGATGACTTGTCTTAATTGAGGTCTTCTGTAAACACTCTCAATGACAGGATGAGCAATTTAGAGGAGAGGGTAGCTGTATTAGAAAATAAGAATCCAAGCATCGTCAGAATCAATAACTCAACTGTGGAAAGACATCAATGGCCGAGATCAGGAGCTGCTAGCGAAACTTATAGATTTCTAACATACCGGAGACTAGCAGAGAAAAATTCAATACACACGGTCATGTTAATTGCGTCAAAGACTGGCATCAAAATGAAAGCGCGCGATATAGTAAGCGATCGAGACGAAGGTAGGCATGAACGCGACTCAGGTGACAGGACCAGTGGTGACACGCCCCCGTTTCCTTGTTGTACGCCTCGCGCGCCGCCACCTGCGTGACGAGCTGTTGGAGGCTGCTCGAGTACGACGTGGGATGACCACTGCTGAACTCCACTTGCCGGGCCATGCGACGCGCTTCTTTGTGAACGAGCGTCTTATGAAGTTGAATCGCGAGTTACTTCCGAGCGCCCGTGAGGCCGGGAGTCGCCTTGGTTGGCAATTCATATGGGCAAAGCGAGACCAAATTTTCGCCCGGTACAAATCCGGTGATTCCATCTGCCCGATCCGCTGCGAGGCTGATTTACAGCGCACCTTCCGGACAGGCACTCGGTGACCTCGACAACAACGCACTTTAAAAATTCCTCGCAATTTGTTTATTTTTGCATTGCTGAGATATTTTATATACTTTTAATGGTGTTTGTCATATTTTGTCGTAATGTTACGCTGATTCTTATAGTAAATATTTTTGAAATAAGCGTCAGATGTTTTAAAATATTAGATTTTTGTTGTTACTATGTCCTATGTGGTATATTTGTAGGTGTGTGTCTCGCGGCAGTTGCGGTACAGCTCTTTCAACCACACGTAAACTAGTTTTATAACAATACACATATATCATGACTATATATATTTATCATGACATACGGGGCAGAGACGTGGTCACTAACGGTCAGACCAGTCCATAAGTTTAAAGCCGCTCAGCGAGCTATGTAGCGGGCTATGATGGGCGACTCTATGAAGGACCGCATGAAAAATGAGGTGATCCGACAGAGGACCAGAGTCACTGACATAGCTGAGAGGATTAGCAAGCTGAAGTGGCAATGGACTGGTCACATATGCCGCAGGACCGACAACCGTTGGGGTAAACGTGTTCTCGAGTGGAGACCGCGTCTCGGCAAACGTAGCTTAGGACGCCCTTGGACGAGATGGAGCGACGACATCAAAATGGTGGCTAGTAGTGGCTTACGGAGAACTGCTCAGTATCGAGCTTGTGAGTGTGCCATAGAGGAGGCCTATGTCCAGCAGTGGACGAGTAGAGGCTGATGATGATGATGATGGCACTTTTATGTCTACACCTATTTATTACCATACTATTATATAATTTTACTAGCGATCCTCACGTGGACAAATGATATAGATACCTAAGCCTTCCTCAAGAAACGGTGGCCCTTCAATAAAAATAATGTCTACTGTGCCGTCCATCAGCCAATATCTGATTCTGTAAGATAAATCGACCTTATTGTCCATGGATAGCCAGTTCCACCACCTTTAAACAGAATGAAAGCCTACTGGGGTAGCAAGTTTTTCGAAATAATGGTCCCCCGCTCCGGCTCACGGCTCCGCGGTTTAGGCAGAGAAAAACTCAAGTAACAGGCGGCCGGCACGGGCGCGAGCGGCATGCGGATTTTTTCTGGTGCTTAGTTTTGAATAAATCGTGATATTTCCTGAATGAAACAACCAATTCCAATAATTCATAAAGAGATCTGCTGCTACTGAAATTATTTTGATCTATCTCATAGGGTTCAGCCGGCGTTTACAATGTATGCTCAAAAAACGATAGAAAAATAATAGTATTTCTCCACTATTTAATGAATGATATTATACATAAAAACCTTCCTCTTGAATCACTGTATGTATAAAAAAGACTCTATCAAAATCCGTTGCGTAGTTTTAAAGATTGAATCATACAAAGCGACATGGGGAAAATAAAAGTGAACTGGTTTTATAATAATTATGTAGTGATAACAATACACATATAATAATTAATCTACACCTATTCATTACCATACTATTACATAAATTTACAAGACTGTTATTTACCCACTGCAGATTGCGTTTGCTTCTAAAATTTATTAACATTGATTACTCATATATTATTTGCAATTTAAATTAAATTAATAAAATTATTTATAATTAGAATCGAATTCAATAAATGTGCTCTGATATTGTTAAATATCGGAATAGGTGTATATTATTTTAACATCATTAAAATAATATACACCAATTCCGATATTTAAAGGAGAAAAGTTTCGGTAGGTCATGATAACTTGATTGGTGCACTCGACAGGCACTGTTTTGATATGATGGCCATAAACGATGTACATCAGAACATTAGGCCAGTCGAGATAGGGGGTTTTAGTGACAATTTTGTGATGCATAAAGATGTCAGCCAAAGAATTTGTGAAAGAACAGATCGAAAGTTAGAAGTATTTATTTATGGCCAAACGACTCGACATCAGAACATTCGGCCAACTTGAATCTCCATAATTGTGACGATTATGTGACAAACAACCAATGCTTTATTTTTACTCGTAATGCTGCCGATTGAAAGCAAAGTGAATTTTGGTTCCTGGAACATCAGGACGTTCCTCCAACATAATTTTCATAACTGAGGACTGAGAGAAACCGTTAATGAATAAAGATTTAGTGACGAGACTGAAACGAATTTTTATTGCTTAATTTCATTTTGTGACGGCCCCTTTATACGGTAATTTAAAAATATAAAGTATAACCTCAAAACACTACGATTTGATTTTGATCTATAAAAATGCATTATAGGGGATAACCATATTGCACTTTTAAAGTCAAGTCGACGAATAGGTAATCGGGAAATTGTGACCACTACATTTTACTTGGCGGTTTCAATGTTAACTTGCTAGATACGAATGGACTGAAAACTAAGTATATTAAAGAATTTTAAAATTGACTCAGTCCGTCACAATTGGTCAAAACTCCTACGCATTTGACATCATCAAGTGAAATCTTTATCGGTCTCATATGTACTGACCTATCGGCAACTACAAAGGTAGTACTTTTCGGGTCGATCAACGGCCATTCGATTGTAGTGGGTAAATTTCACATTAAACGTCAGAAGATCAAACCCTACATAGTAAAATGTCAGGATCTTAAAAATATGAGCGTGGAAAGTTTTAATTCCTATATATAGATCTATCATTTTTAAACCTTGGAATAATTTAAACGCTTGGCAACGATAATGATATGGTACATGCTTTTAACGTCCGTATAACTTCCCTGTTCGATATTCACGCACCGATCAAGACGTTCACTGTAAGGGAAATGCCGTATCCGTATAAACAAATAAACTCTTCAGCTTTATATATTAGTATAGATGAAAATCATAGTCATGGTAGAGAGATTTTCGCAATCACTCCAGTGGAACAGGACAACGTCTCTCGCATCATCTCTAATCTTAAAAGTAACGCTGAAGGTTACGACAACATTACCCTGGATATGAATAACATGACACTACCACATACGTTAACTATTTTACCAAGGGTATGGTAAGGAAACACGAGTGAGGTTGATAATATACTGATTTATTTTACGTTTGCTATGCCTATATCGGGTAAGTTAGAATTTACTATAAAATATAGCGGACCAATCGCAAGCGAGGTGTAGTTCACAGGTCCGCCGTGGTGTGTCGCTGCTGTCGTCGAGGCGGCGATCGTAAATATAAACGCTTTACATACAGGAGTATTATGATGCTCGTAGGTGTCTGGTACATGGCTCCCCCCCAGCGAAGCGTACTGGCGGTTTCGAACATCTTCCAGTCCTCGTGGTGTAGGCAGAGTCACGAATTGCTTCCGTTTCAGATTCGGAGTCCAGCAGGAATGCAGGTTTTAGTCGGTCAATGGAGACATTCTTTGTTTTTCCATTGACTTGTATTGTGTACTTCTTATCATTCCGTTGTAGTACTCGGTGCGGGCCGTTGTATGTGTGCGTGAGTGGCTTGCGTACTGCATCGTTACGCATAAACACATGGGAACACGTAAGTAGTAGGCGAGGTATGTACGTTGTCCTACGATCGGTGTTAATGTGTGCAGCGGTTAGTTTTTTCATCGCACTTGTTATCACGTCTTCGTAATGAGATTGTGTTTGTTTATTTATGTTGACGCCTAACATTTCACCGGGTAATCTGAGTGACTGGCCATAAAGTGCTTCTGCTGCGGAGACATCTGTGTCGTTTTTTATGGTTGCGCGGAGTCCCAGCATGACTGTCGGTAGCTCGTTCGTCCAGCTTGAATTTTGAAGTCGAGCTGTTAGCGCAGTTTTGAGTGAACGGTGGAATCGTTCTATCATACCGTTTGCTTGAGGGTGGTAAGCAGTAGTACGGGTGCGCTCGATTCCAAGTCGCTTCATGAGGTTATTGAATAGCTCCGACTCAAATTGACGGCCTTGGTCCTTGGTCAATTGTTCTGGACATCCGTAGCGGGCTATCCAACCTTCGTACACAGCACGGGCGACTGTTTCAGCTGTTATGTCGGCGACTGGGTAGGCTTCAGGCCATCTCGTCGCTCTGTCGATAATTGTCACACAATACCGTTTTCCATTTGAAACAGGCAGTGGTCCAACGATATCGATGTGAATGTGAGACAAACGATGAGCGGCGGGAAAAGCTTCGAGAGGTGATACGGTATGTCGTTGCGTTTTTGTTTGTTGACATGCAATGCAACTTCGTGTCCAATTGTTTATATCAGCATTCATGTTCGGCCAAAAGAATCGCTTCGTTATCAAATGTCGTGTGGCGCGAATACCGGGATGACTCATCTCGTGGATTGCAGTAAACACTGTACGTCGTATTTGTAGCGGTATGTATGGTCGTGCGCTGTCTGTTGACATCTCACATAGTATTTTGTGACTTGAGCTGTTTGATTTTATGCGTTCAAATCTTAAGCTTTTGTTACGCATGACGTCATTGATTTCGGTGTCAACTTCTTGTTGCCTTGCCAGCTCGTCATAGTCGATGGGTGACGGTGACGTAATTGTGTCGATTCTTGATAGGGCGTCGGCAACGACGTTGTCTTTTCCATCGATGTGTAGAATCTTAGATGTGAACTGGCTGATGTAATGTAGATATCTAGTTCGCATCGGAGTTTCTGTTTTGCTGTTATCTCTCAGGAGTGCAAATGTGAGAGGTTTGTGGTCTGTGAACACGGTGATTTCCTTGCCTTCGAACATTCTTCGAAAATGACGTATTCCTAGGTAAGTGGCAAGCATTTCTCGATCATATGTGCTATATTTTTTTTGAGCGTCGTTCAGCTTTTTCGAGAAAAATCCAAGTGGTTGCCATCTCCCTTTTACGTACTGCTGTAAGGCTGCGCCGACACAGGTGTTGGATGCATCTCACATGAGTGAGATCGTTGCATGAGGAGATGGGTGTGACAGCATAACGGCGTTTTTTATGCTTTTCTTGCATGATTCGAATGCTTGTTTTTCTTCAGTCGTCAGACATATTGGAGTTTTGTCGTTCTTTTTCGAGGTGCTAAGGTATTTGAATAACTTTTCTTGAGTGTGTGCTGCGTTCGGAATACTTTCCTTATAAAAGTTAATAATACCCAGGAAACGTCGTAGTTCTTGTATTGTTTTCGGTTGTGGGTAATTTTGTATACTTTTGACGCGCTCTTCAATTGGTTGTATACCGTCAGCCGATACATTATAACCGAGGAACTCAAGTTTTTCCTTTCCGAAAACGCACTTGGAAACGTTTATTCGCAGTCCGTGTGTTTGCAATCTCTTGAACACTTCTTCTAGGTATTGACTATGACTAGCTTGATCGGGGGCCGCAAGAAGAATGTCGTCAACAAATGGGTACACATAATCCAAATCGCCCAGTATATTGTTCATGTGACGTTGAAATGTCTGCCCCGCGTTGCGTAATCCAAAGCACATTCGAGGAAATTCGTATAATCCGAATGGCGTTATCACCGCGGTCTTTTCTATATCACTTTCACGAATACGTAATTGATTGTATGCTTTTCGAAGGTCAATTTTGCTGAATACCTTCATTCCTTGCAGTCTATAAGTGAAGTCACGTAGACGAGGAATCGGGTATCGATCGGGCTTCGTCACAGCGTTCAATTTCCTATAATCACCGCATGGTCTGAGTTCACCATTTTTCTTTTGAACCAGGTGGAGGGGGCTTGCCCATGGGGATTTACTTGGTTGACATATCCCTTGCTCCAGCATTAACCGGAAAGTTTCTCTGGCGGCGTGGTATCTGTGTGGCGGTAGCGGGCGAGCTCTGCAGTACACGGGCGGTCCGTGCGTGATGATGTGGTGTTCTACGTCGGTGTTGGTTGCGTTACTGAAGTGTGCGGACGTGATTTCGCTATACTTCTTCAGCAGGTCGCAGTATGGGTCGTTTACGTTGACTGTGAGTACCGTGGGCGTCGATGTACTCTTTGACAAACAACCGTTGATTGATAAGCCTGTCCTCTTGTCAATAAGTTTCTGGGCTCGTAGGTCAACCAGGAGGTTATGGTGTTGTAAGAAGTCTGCTCCGATGATTGGTCTCTTCACGTCAGCGACAGTGAATCTCCATTTGAGTGAACGACGTAAACCAAAGTTGAGGTCTAAATTGCGTTCGCCATATGTTTGTATTGGTGTGCCGTTTGCTGCGTATAATAGTATGTCTGACGCCGTTCTTTGTTTCTTGCACGGGGGTAATACTGATATGTTCGCTCCTGTGTCGATTAGGAATCGAAGCTTGTTGGCGGTGTCGTAGACATATAGACGGTATGCAGAAATATAGTTGATCTCGGGGCCCGTCGTAGCCAAGATCTCGGTTAGTTTTCCTGACGCTTGGTGTAATTGCATGGAGGTCGACAATTGCGTGCGTTCTCACCGAAGCGCTTGTGGTAATAACAATCGTCACTTTTTTTTTTTTTTTTTTTGATATGGCATCTCGTAGTTGACCTTGAGAGGTCGTGACTACTTAACCGGACTATCCTGTGGCTGCCTTAAGTGAATTTAAAGCCTCCAGCCAGGGCTACTAAAAGCTAAGCGACTACACGCTAAGGGCACCCCCTGTGGGGTACGAACCTCGGCTTAGGGTGTCGCTGGAGAAAACAGCAAGGGACGGCTGGATCGAATTATTTTATTTTTATTTCGGTTTGATGACCACGGCGTTTCCTAGTACTAGCTCTGAGAAGAAACGGCCGAAACAAACTCAGAGGTCATAGTCGGGAGTTTATATTTACTGGCTCAGCTGCGGCGCGGGCTGGCCTTCATCGGACAAGGGACGGGGAGGGCGATTACTACGTTGAACGCGTCGCGATGGACCTCGGCGGCGAGGTCGGTAGGTCGGTTTTTTGTGTTTTGTGCTTGTGGCCCTATTGGCCTCTTGGAGGAGGGTAATGGGGTCATCAGGGTCTGTGAGAACGTGCCTAGGTCGGCGAAGCTTACTTATTTTGGAGGGGGTGTACTTTGCTGCCGCGACAACCAGAGGGTTGTGATGTTCAGCGGCTGTGTCAAAGAAACGCTTGGATAGGCGTTTCATGTACTGCTGGATAGTGGGGATTTTGAGATCTAGATGGAGGATCTCATTTCGGACGAACCAAGGGGCGTTTGTTGCTTTGCGAAGAAAGCGGTTTTGGAGTGTCTGCATCCTATGGATATGACTGGGCTCGGTGTGTGCGAAGACTACACAGGCGTATGTCATGATGGGGCGTATACAGGCTGTGTACAGGCGCATTTTGCACCTGAGGGACAGCTTGCTGCGCGGGTTGAGGAGAGAGTGGAGTTGATAGAGTGCGTAGGCGGCGCGCGAGCGTACCGTCCTTATGTGCTCTCCGAAGGTGAGGTGTTCGTCTAGGATGACTCCTAGGTATTTGGCTCGCTTTTCCCAAGGGATCGGCTTGCCAGACATGGTGATTGGTCGGGGGAGGGTGGGTTTGCTGCGCGGTTTGGAGTGGAGAACCGCTTGGCTTTTATCGGGATTAACTTCTATTCTCCATTTTTTAAACCAGTCAGCAAGTGCGTTGACAGCGGTTTGGAGATTTAGTTTAATTTGGTTGGGGCATTGTTTCGGCCGGTTGAGCGTGAGCGGGATCGTGAATGAGCGAAACGACGGTATCTGTGCGACGCTCGCCTTGTCCGCTGTACTTTTAACTCGGCTACCTCCTTTGTTAATTGTATTACGGCGTCTCGTAGATCCAGTTCTCCGTGCATTTTCTGTTCGCTTTCACGTAGCGATGATGTTTTTGAATGACCTTGACAGGTGATGGAGCACATGGTTTGTACTTCTGTGGCTTGTTCGTGCATTTTGTCAGCCATTGCTGCTAGAACTTCGAGTGATTTCTGTTCACTTACTGCCAGGACTGCTCGTGTTGACATCGGTAATCGCTGTAGCCATAACATTTGAAGTGTTGAGTCGGGTACTTTCTCGCGCGCAGGTTCTCGCATGCGTCTAAGCAGTTGTGACGGCTTCTGATCGCCGAGCTCCATATCGTTGAGAAGTTTGTGCAGCTGTCGCGTTCCAGATTCCTCGTACACAGAAAGTAGCCGTTTCTTCGCTTCCTCGTATCTACCGGTGCGGTCTTTGGACATAATAATGTCGCTGATTTGTTCAACGTCCATTTTTTCGAGATGGGCCACCATCAGGCTGAATTTGGCTTCTTCGCTGGGCTTCTGGGGGTTGACGACCGTTTCGAATTGACCAAACCATAATGCTGGTTTGTCTTGCCAAAACAAAGGTATGCGAGCTTTGACGGAGATGGTTTCTATTTCTTCCATTTCGATGCGAGGGTATGCACAAAATCGTCGGGGTCACCACTTTACCAAGGGTATGGTAAGGAAACACGAGTGAGGTTGATAATATACTGATTTATTTTACGTTTGCTCTGCCTATATATACATATCGGGTAAGTTAGAATTTACTATAAAATATAGCGGACCAATCGCAAGCGAGGTGTAGTTCACAGGTCCGCCGTGGTGTGTCGCTGCTGTCGTCGAGGCGGCGATCGTAAATATAAACGCTTTACATACAGGAGTATTATGATGCTCGTAGGTGTCTGGTACACTATTATAACGCACATAATAAACTACTCCATAGTAACGTCTACGTTCCCTGACCTATGGAAAATTGCCTCCGTTAGGCCCTTGCCAAAAAAATCAAATCCTTGCACTCTAAAGGACCTACGTCCTATAGGTATATTACCATGTCTATCCAAGGTATTAGAGAGAATCGTTAGTAACCAGATGACTGTATTTTTGGAACAAAATAGTATTCTACCTGATTTACAATCTGGTTTCAGAAAGCAGCGCAGTATATCTACTGCTTAACTGGATGTTACTGAGAATATATTATCTGCCCAAGACGGAGGAATGTGCTCATTACTGGTTTTGCGCAATAAATATTTCGTTATTACTATCAAAGTTAAATGACTATGGTTTTAGACGTTATCCAATGGTTCCGCGGCTGTCTAACCATTAGGGAGCAACTTGTTGATTTGAATTTGGGTGACGACACTACTCTCAGATGGAAACATTCTTCTGTAGACAGAGGAGTATTTTGTATAGTACGGATATTGTGAAGTGTCTCCATAAATGCAAGTACCGTATATACGCCGACAATGTCCAACTTTATATATTGTTACGAACGCACCTTATGTCGATTTCATAACGTTCAATATCGCGACACATGCAGTACATAACTTTTAAGCCTTATATCTCGAGATCTATCGATTGTAGAGTTATAATATAAAAAGCATTGCTAGACCTAGGGTGGTCTATCGAATGGCACAGGTTTCATCAACATCGTAATCGAAGTGTCGACATCGAAATTTCTAGAAACTAGTTTCCGGGAAGTACCTGTAGGTACTTGCTGAACGTACTTGAAGTTATGCGCTATTACTATAATTCTAGACAGGTCTGGAATGTTCGATCAGCTGGCCCATATAAAGCACCGTGACGCCAGCTATTTGGTGAGGTGAAATATAAAAAAACCGGACTACCTTTATATCAAGTTGAGTTGCGAGTAGATGGGAATGCGGAAGAAGGCAATGTTCACAACAATTCTCGACTCAGTCTCAGGGGTCAGCTGCTTCTAGAGGTAGCTTTCGCTATACGCATCCAAAGCATGGAACAATTTGCCGCCACCGATTAGAATCATAAACACAATAGGCGCTTTTAGACGACGGCTGCGGCAGTATCTCCTAGAATCGCAGAGGCAGTTAGACATGGTCACACTAAATATGTAAATAATTATACAATAGAGTCCGGCTCACCTGCTGATGCCGTGCGATGATCCTGCAATGCGCGTATTAAATAAATTACATAGCCTCTAATAAACTAATTTCTCTTTCTAAAATCTTTTTTACAACGCCCACTAAATATTCTACAGAAAGCATTAAGTAAAGATCCACAATTATTGTGACTTGTCCTTCTTATTCATGCATTACCACCAAATTTACTAACTCAGCCACGGATTTAACACCTCGTCGATATGTTAGTAGTGGCTTAAATAGTATTATATAGATTTTCGTTAGTTGTGGCTGACTTAGTAATTTAGAAGGCAATATCCATGTTTGGGGAAGAATAATGATATTAAAAAGAACCCTGTTTAATTAGCACCCACTTTTTTTTTTGCATATACAAGACACGTTGCGATATAAAACTGTTTTGTTTTTCTGTTGTTGTATTAAATAACCTAACCTAGCTTTCCCATTCAATTACATAAAAATCCGCATAAACTTCAATGCAGGCCTTATACAGCTAGTCGCTGCAAGATGTTTAAAAATAATGTAGGTAGCTGAGGCATTTAATGAGTTTTTTGCTAACATACCAATAGCTACAACTCGCTCCTTAAATTCACCCCCATCTAAAGCTGAGAATCTTTTGCATAGTAGTGTATCTAAGTGTAGTCGTCTGTTTCACTTTGAACACGTATCCCCGCGTGATGTGGTTAATATTTTTAAAACACTTAAGTCTAAAAACACCGGTGATTGCTGGGGCATTTCCATTAAAGTATTAAGTAATATAATAGACATCGTAGCCCACTATCTAGCTGTTAATTTTAATAAATGTGTGGAGTTAGGAATTTTTCCTAAATTAATGAAGAAAAGTAAAGTTATACCATTATTTAAATCAGGTAATAAAACCGATGTTGGCAACTTCAGACCCATTTCTATCTTACCTGCATTCAGCAAAATAATTGAAAAATTAATACTTAAGCAGTTGCTAAAACATTTTAATTCGAATAATCTCTTACATAGTGAACAATATGGTTTCACAAAGGGTCGTTCGACTATGGATGCGGGTGTTGCTCTACTGAAACACACATTTAACGCATGAGAGAGGTCGCAAAATGCTATTGGAATTTGTGATCTCTCCAAAGGCTTTGATTGCGTGCACCATGAGATACTTTTGCGTAAACTCCGCCATTACGGTGTCGAAAATGAAGCTCTCAACGTGATAGGTTCTTATTTACATAATAGATTACAGTGCGTAGACATTAACGGTGTGAAATCTTCCGGGCTACCAGTTCAGTTAGGTGTACCGCAAGGCTCAATATTGGGTCCATTCTTTTTTTACTATATATTAATGAATTTTCATTCTATTTAAAGGCCATTTGTGAAGTTGTGCTGTTTGCAGATGATACCTCTCTAATTTTTAAAGTAGACAGGAATACACATGATTTTGACGAAGTAAACAATGCACTCTCAACAGTTACGGATTGGTTCTACATTTGTTTTTCACATTTTACTTTATTTTATTATTATTATTTTACTCATTTAATGGTTGTCTTCATATGATATATTATGTGTCTTTTAGTCTGTGCTAAATAAATGTATTTTCTTTATATCTTAAAAAAATGCGAAAATTTGCTTTGGTCATATAACACTAAATTATAAATATTTTGGGAAACGTCAAGGTTTATAAGACTTCCTCATATCGTGAAATTATTTATGGCCTAGTTTAAATTGTAAAATATGACCAAAGTAAAGTCCAATCGGTTGCGTATTAGAGGAATCATCCTAACAAAATGCACCTCTATGGACCTGATCGGATATCCGGCGTAGGGGCAGTAAATGGTGGCGTTAGCGCCGGCCACCACGCGCACCGGGCCCAGCGCGCGGATCGACGGCGGTCCTGCACACAACACACTCATTGACAAAACAAAACAGACACGTGTCGATGGTCAAGAAGCGTAGTTCACAGGTGCGAAAGTATAACCGTAAATATTGAGCCGGGCGGAGTGCTGCACATGTCCGAGCGAGTTGTGCGCGCGACATGTGTAGCGTCCGCCATCCTCCGCCGCCACCGCGCTGATGTTCAACGTCGACACTACGTCACCATTCAGCGACGTCTCCTCGTTGATGAAGTATCTGAGGAACGAAAATGATCTAGTTCAAATGTGTACGTGCGTGCTGTACATACTGCAGTGGCACACACCTGTGTTGTCCACGGTAGTGGTCGAGTGACTGGTCGTCAAGCAACCAGGCGAAGCGCGGCGGCGGCGTGGCGGACGCGGCACAGCGCAGCGACACGGCGCCACCCGCGCGCAATGCCTGCTCGATGAACGTGTAGTGCAGCTCCGGCGCCGACTCTACATCATATTATATATTTTACATCTCTCATATTCGGTAATTAGGTCCTTATTACCCCCAAACGGAAGCCCCTTTGTAAGTGACCAATTAGCGCTCTAGGGTGATAATGTAGCTAAGAATGGCTAGGGCGGTAAGTAATTTAAAAAAACTTCACTGTTTCAAAAAATTCACGTACATCTAATGTAATCATCATACTGACGATAGACATCATGCATTCAGCCCAGTGACAAAAGAGGTCGTTTCGCAATTCAGTCTTTTCTTCGTATGAGTATAATAGTCATCACTTTTTTTTTTTTTTTTGTTAATAATAATTATAAACTAGCTCTTGACCGCAACCCCGCCTGATGGTAAGCAGTGATGCGATCGTTGATGGTAAAGCGCGCTAGTTTATTAACAGCCTATTCACTCAGAAAAACTGAGCGAATAGGAAGGAAGTCGGCAGTTGAGCGAGGTGATGCAATGTTAAACCCAACAATACGACCAACGATGCTGCGCCAAAGGGAGATTGATCCTAAGACCTTCCACGACCAAACTCCCAACACAACAACATTTGGCGCATCGTACCCGGCACACATCGCAACACAACTGCTCAGACCCGTCCTCCATACGGCTTCACCAGACATCATGCCGGAACACGACAAATCGCTTGGCGGCAAGACTTTGTCTGGTGGGTGGTAACTTCTGCCGGCGGCCGATGGCCGGCGAAACTTAATTTAGTTTTTTTTTTTTTATAATTATAAACTAGCGCTTGACCGCAATCCCGCCTGATGGTAAGCAGTGATGCGGTCGTTGATGGTAAAGCGTGCTAGTTTATTAAGAGCCCATTCACTCAGAAAAAACTGAGCGAAAAGGAAGGAAGACGGCAGTTCAGCGAGGTGATGCAATGTTAAACCCAACAACACGACCAACATTGCTGCGCCAAAGGGAGATTGATCTGAAGATCCTCCACGACCAAACTCCCAAAACAACAACATTTGGCGCATCGTACCCGGCACACATTGCAATACAACTGCTCAGACCCGTCTTCCGTACGGCTGCACCAGACATCATGCCGGAACACGACAAATCGCTTGGCGGCAAGGCTTTGTCTGGTGGGTGGTAACTTCTGCCGGTGGCCGATGTTATGGCCTACCACCAATAAAAGTTCTTGCAAAAATAATAAAAAAATGAATAAAGGCAGAAATAGAAAACTCTTACATATTTTTTTTTCGGATTTCGTTATAATTACGTGTTGATGAGGAAAAAAACAAGAGTTCTGCAAGTGATGAAGATATAAGCTGCACTCCCGATTCAATGAAAATGGAAGCTGATGCAGATTTTAACAATATTTTGACTGAAAGTTCTAAAATGTTTTATTCTTGTAATGCCGGTTCTTTTCTACTTACCTCAGAATCGAGATGTAAAGCAGAGTGGTAGCTCGGGTGTAAGCATCAATTGCGCCCTTTCAATAGGCGCTCTCGCTGCGCTCGTGCGGCTATATATCTCGGGCTGCAAATGATGCCTTACAGCCCTCGGCTACTAATCTACTATTACTAGCGGCCCGATACGTACTTCACTACGTTTGTATTGAAATAATAAAAAAGAAATCGGCCAAGTGCGTGTCGGATTCACGCACAAAGGGTTTCGTACCATTGACTTATTAAATTAAAGGATTTAAGTTATTTGTATGAAAGATTACGCGGTAATAAGCGGTAAAAACAATTTTATTTTGTTAGTGTCTATACATCATATGCTTTTTTTTTTTGATTTTTCATTTTCTTACTTAAGAAGTTAGAGGGGAGGGATCCAACTTTTTTCTAGTCTTCTTTCGAGCGGAAATAAGGTGCGCGCCTTCAACGGGTGGGTCATGCCGGTTTTGATGTACTCTTTCGGCATACTTAAATGGACTCAGACCGAACTCGACGCCCTGGATAGAAGGGTCCGTACACTGCTGACAGCATCACCCACGATCATCGGTGATGAGACTGTATATTCCGCGGAAGTGCGGGGGTCGAGGCTTTTTAAATGCGAAGACCCTCCACAACCGAGAGGTATGCAGTCTCAGAGAACATTTTTTAAAAACCGTAGTGGGTATGCATCATGATGTGGTCAGTAGACAAGGGGCTTACTCCGCTATCCATGGCGAAAGAGAACTGGCACAAGCCTATAATACTTACCACAGATGACCGCAAGATGATATGGCAAAGCAAGGAACTTCACGGGCGATTTTATCGGGCTCTTCTTGAACCCGATGTAGACTTCTTAGCTTCCGTTTCCTGGCTACGGTTCAGTGAGATATATTATGAAGGACGGGACGATTGATGTGTGTCGGGGATGTCATCATCCGGGTGAGCCCATCAGACACATTATCTCTGGTTGCTCTCGTTTAGCTAACGGCGAGTATTTGCACAGGCATAACCAAGTAGCTAGGATTATCCACCAGCAACTTGCTTTGAAATATAAACTTGTGGATTCTGAGGTACCGTATTATAAGTATGTGCCCGACCCAGTTCTAGAAAATGACCATGTCACGTTATACTGGGATCGGTCTATCATTACTGACAGGACTATTGTTGCAAATAAGCCTGATATAGTAGTGATAGATCGATTAGCGCGCCTCGCAATGATTGTCGATGTTACCATTCCACATTACGGGAATCTCGTGAAAGCTGAGAAAGAGAAATAAATTAAGTATCTCGACTTGGCGCACGAGGTTGTTGGCATGTGGAATGTGAACTCGGCTGTCATTGTACCGATTGTTGTATTGCCAATGGTTAGCCAAGAGCCTTGACCAACATCTATTGAGGCTCTCGTTAGGCAGTTGGATCAAAGGCCTGATTCAAAAGGAAGTACTCTTTGATACGGCCCGCATCGTGAGGAGGTTCCTGTCTCTGGAGCCCTAACCACCGGTAGCTTGAACCCTGCTCCCGTCATCGGTGGAACTGTTACGATTGCCAAATGCACCCTAAAATGCATAAATAACCCAAAATACTAAAAGATTAGCAATAAAGCTCTCTACGTCACAAAAGTGCTTAATCAGCACTTTCGTCACAAGTACAACCCTAGTTCATCAATTAGGCAGTCTGCGTTCAATCTTTATCGCGAGCACATCTCTTAGACGTATCAGTTCATCATGTCTGTATCTGAGTGCTAAATATAGTGTGTTAATTTAAAAACGTTTTTTTTTAAAACCTCTCCGACGTTTTCCCGTCTAACAGAACACTATTTTTTTATATTTTTAAATGTATTTGTATGTATTTTATAAATCAATATATTTAAAAATGTAACTAAATGAGAAAAAAGACTAATAAAGGAAATAATAATAATTTATTTCAGGTAAGATACCCATAATTTCACATAAGTAAATACAAATACACAGCAGACAAGTATCACAAACAAAAGAGAAAAAATAAAAAATAAATACAAAATTTACTAAAAACTTTCATTAAATCATTCTAATTACACAATCAATTATAGTTGACATCGCATTAAATAAATACAACATAAAAAAAATCGAATAAATCTATGGTAGAAAATGTCAAATAAAATTAAATGAAATTTCAAATAAATTAATAATGCAATAAACAATTTACTAATAGACTAGGTACTATATAATTTATTTTTTAGTGATTTTCGTTATTCAGTTGTTATTTGTAATTGTTTGTTTAAATTTTAGGATTTATAAAAATTGTTTGAATTTATCTCGAAAATTAGATGTTGTTACCTCTCTGCTTCTATGTACCTCTTTTGTATAAAGCGAACGGAGTATAGTGTAATAAAATGTTAGTAGTTTAGAGATCTTTACACACTAAAATTAATATTTCTCACAACTTCTAAAATATAGGTCAATAGAAAAGAGAAAAAATTGGACAGCATCCATAGCGTGGCGGTAGCGAACGCAGCCGCTGCGCAAGGAGGCGCGGGTTCGAACCCCGCGTTCTGCAAATATTTGTATGCATGAATATGAATATTTGCACTGGCCTTGGTCCCGGTTGCCATAAAAATATCTAATGGCAGTCGTTACGGGTTGTTGGAGCCCTCAAAAGTCCAACAATTGGTCTAAGTGCAATGCTTCGATATCACCTTCGAATTGTGGAGGTCAGACGGCATTCGCTTCACGGAAAATATCGAAGTTTAGCCAAAATCAGCTTCGGATGCGACTGGGATTAACGCTGATATGATGATGATGATGATGATGATGATGATGAGAAAAGAGAAAAAAAATAACTTAATAGTTATATTCCTAGATAAACATATTTTTTTTCTGGGAAATCTTAAAAAATGGCCATGTTCTAACATCCCACCCTCGGGCAAACCTTGCTGTGGCTGCGTCTCATTGTGTGACTCCCCGATAGTACACAATGGTTGCGAGGACATTTCTATAAATGCCGATCACTGATTGATTTCGACCCCAGTTCAGGCTACATTGTGATTGATTGTGTTCCTATCCTTACAGGCTCCCTCTTCCCGTTCCTGCTGAGTAGTGGGGGGGGGGGGGGGGAGGATTGTCGCGTAGTCAACAATGAGTCAAAGATGATCATATTTAATATTATTAGTTATTTCGAGAGTGTGACAACTACACTCGGAATTAAGAGAACAACTATTACATATGCTTTTCTATCTACAAACATTCACAATCAGATGAAGTGTTCAACATCAAGATTTTGAAATATCTCAATAATTAGCACAAACTTTTATAGCCTACTGCATCCCAATATAGAGCGGCGTAGCAAATTCAAAATTTATACATATTGAGCGAGAACAACGTGCCAAAAATTATGTATTTCAAAAGGAAATACATATTTTTTATCACGGCACGTTGAGAGGAATTCAGAGAAATGATAAAGAAATTCAGTAGGGTACGAACCCTACTGAGTTTCTCTTTTATGATAGTGGATTGCTTTCTGTTAGAAAATTATACATTATAAACAGCGTTCGTAAAAAACATAAGTTGCTAATATAACTATCCCGATAAATTAATACACTGTGCCACTACGATAGCCTAGTGGCATAGTGTATTTTTTTATCAGCAGTATCTATACATTTGTTTCAAAATCATAGGGTTTTGAAAGAAATGTATACTGCTGTGGAAGAACGGAGTCTCCTTTCACAGGCTTTTTTATTAGGATTTACTTAAGACCATACCCTGACCACATAACCCTGAGCATTTGCTCCCTCTTCACCGCGCCCCACCTCTGCAATACTTCGCAAAAATTACTAGCGCCGTCTGGCGAACGAAGTACTTACAAATATACAAATTAAATGCATAGACCACAGAAGTAACATACATGGCACATTTATTTTTGTTTATTGGTGCGCCCAAATAAATACTTTTAATTATTATAGACTCAAACAAATGTTGACGATACTTCATAATAAAAATTTTGCGGTTTTTATTTTTTAACCGACTTCACAAAAATGTGGTTCTCAAATCGATTTATGTGTGCTCGCTGATAACTTTATCGTTGATGAACCGACTTTGACCATTATTTTTTATATGAAAGGGTATGCTGCCTATGTAATCCCATTGTACCACGTCAGTGTCGATAACGGATATTCTGAGAAATTTAGGCCAATTATGGAAAATTGTAGGCACTCTTCGGGTGAAAACTTGATACTCGTGTGTATATCGGATGATACTATAAAACCGTGAAGATATGGGCCTGACCTGATAATGGAGATGACATAGAATCAAGGGAATCAACATCGTAAGCAACTGTCACGTGTTTGGGCTTATTTAATTTGTATTGATTAGACCTTTTCAACTAAATATGTTATAACTGTAACTTCAGGGTTGAAAGTTAGTTTTGTAGATTGAAAGTTAGCTAAGTCAGCTGGTCAAAGGGATAGAAAAATAATATAATAAAGTTTAATTTATCATTATTTATTATTTTAAGGGAAAACGTAATCAGGGACAAATAAATTTCTGCAGAACTGATACCTACATAAAAAAAATTTGATGTTTTGTTTGGGCCCAGGCAAGACTGTGAAATTTATTTATAATTAATAATAACGGCTTGCGCCAATGACAGTAATCAAGGTATACACACATAAAAATAAAACTAATATAGATAAAATTAAACATATTACATGAGCAAACATCATTCAAGTAAAAATAACAAATTAGAGATCAGACAAAATATTTAACTTAATATTCCTAGCAGGAAATGAGTAGGATACATGAGTGGATAATATCCGTATGTCTTCTTATACAAAAAACGCAGGAAAGCTTTCTGAACCTTCTCAATCAATAATTCATATGTGGATTCATGGGGATTCCAGACGGCTGCAGCAAATTCTAATTTACGTCTAACCAGACAGTTATACAATAATTTGATGACTATAGGATTTTTGAAGTCGCGTCCATTGCGCAGGACAAAACCTAGGCGTCTCTAAGATTCAGAAGCCAGGGCAGACATATGTGCATGGAATGTCAAACCGCAGTCAAATGTCACGCCCAGATCTCTAATGGTAGACACCCGTTTTATTTCAACGTCTGCCAAGGTATACACGGCATGTGTAGGTTGTAACTTACGGCTAAAGGTCATTTTGTTGTCTTTACTCCACTTATGGATTCGGTCTATGTCACTTTGAAGAAGTTCTGGAGTTACATTTCTGTCAATCACTTGAACTAGCTTTAAATCATCTGATTACAGAAGGCATTCGGCATACTACTACTTTAATGAGATCGTTAATCATAATAAAAAAAAGAAGGGGACCCAATATTGAGCCCTGGCTTACACCTGCACGCGTATGATATGACTTCGAAATAAAAGATTCATGGCAAACATACTGTTTTCTATTTGAAAGGTAATTCGCAAAAAAAAATCATAAGTTTGGGGGTAAAACCCAAGCTGTATAATTTATCCAATAGAATATCGTTATCCACTGTATCGAATGCCATTTTAAAATCTAAATATAGTACGTTTACATATTGACCTTTATCCATGTGAAACAATATATAGTCAACAAGGGATAACAAGTTAGTCTCTACTGATCGCCCTGGCCGGAAACCATGTTGCCCTTCACAGAGCCGCTTATTTACCTGCGCGTAGATTTCTTTGTGTGCGATATTCTTAACCCTTAATTAGGCGCATTAAAAAAATCACCCAATTAGGCGCGTGGGGTCTTGAGTGACCCCAAAAAAAACATTGGGAAAGGAGTGTCAAAAACAAATAAAACTTAATGTATTTTATAGCAATTAATAAAGTTCTTTATTATAATTAACTTTAAGAAAAGAAAACATAAGTGGAACATTATATATAATAAAAAAATAAAAAAAAGAGGAACGTCTCTTTAGACTAATTTTTTTGGCATAGCCGAGATCAACTTAAAGAAAAATTATTAATCAATCTCATCAGCGGATTCTTCTGTTCTGCATCCGACGCAGTAAATCCTCGAGTGTTGCTGAGAAATAAATTTATGACACTTGAAGCATTTTGTTGGCACTTTTTTGTCATCCTTTCTAGGACATGATGAACAGCGCCCGCGCTTCGATTGTTGGACCGTTTCGTCCACATCATGAACTCCACGGAGCCGTTTCTTTGTTGTCGTTGGTACAGCACGTAGTTGTATGCGACGTTTTTGGTGATCTTCCACAAGTGCTGCTGCTATTTTTTTAAAAAAAAACCCGTCTTGTATGTGTGATACTCTTACTAGTATTCGCTTTGTGTATGACTAATGCGTTGATTCCAGATAAATTTATAACATGAAAAAATACAACCAGTGGCCGTCTTTTTGTTCTTCTTCCAACATTATAATTGCTGCAAAGTTGGTCATTACAATCCACACCGCCTTTGGTACTATTGTAATAAGTAATTCTTTCTGGTTTCTGAGCTCTACCTGTTGTTTCGTCAACGGCGTAATCATTGTGCATGGTGGAAAGTAAAACAACAGCTTTCTTTGGCTTAGGAACATATGAGATTATAGTCATTTGATTATGAAATCCGAAAACTGAACTATATGTTGGTCTATTTTTGTTTGCATCAGCAAAAAACTGAAAAAATGGGGAAAAGATCAAAATAAACTCGAAAAATACATACAGCAATTACGCAGTATAGAAATACACACATACAGAGAAAAATAATAAACAATATACTAATATAAACTAAAAGAAAACGCAAAAGTAAAAACTTACCTTCGCCAAAAAATGTAACGTAACTGGTCGCATGGGGTCAGTGATCTAGAGAGCAGCGATACGTGCGCACGCGTTGATGTTCTGGACGCGACTAATTTGCATGCGCCGCGGGGAGTGAGGAAGCTAGAAAGAGCGTGAGCGCGCTCTAAGCACTGTAACATTATTTTTTAACTTTAAAGTCACAAGTCTTATTGCTTGTTTTAGGTATCGGAGTGACTTTTGATATCTTGCACTGCTCAGGGTATATGCCGTTTTTAAAGCCAGGTTAAAAATATAAGATAGTACAGGAGCAACAATCTCCTTGCATCCTTTTAAGATGTAAGATGGGTCTTCATCTGGACCTACCGAACTAAGTGGCTTTAACTATTCCTGATTCTACTTGTGATAGAGTAAAAGAGCTTATTTTGATATGCCCATCGCATGGCAAGGGATGCCATGCGATGGGCATATCAACATAAGATATAGATATGTTATTGCCCGTACTAGACATGTTGTTGAAATCTAATTTGGGACTATTAGGTAGAAACACACTAGCAAAATAATTAGCAAAGGCTTCAGCGGCTTCACTATCGGAAAAACTAGAACCTTTATAGGTCACGGTGGGCTCGAAGCCACCCCTATTTCTAAGGCTACTAATATGATTCCAAATTTTTTTTGGATTCGACTTAATGCCATTTTCAACAGCAGCTGTGTAAACGCAGCATGGAAAATGCTTTGTAGACGTTCAGATTATTAGTTCGTTTCTATTCATTATGGAGTTTAAATGCGATTTACATCTTTAATTATATCAAGTGAAAACCAGATAGGATAGCGTTTTCTGTTTGATATTAGTCTGCTTTTCTTAGGTACGCAAAGATCAAAGATATTATATAAGATTTCATAAAATTTAGTAGTCGCAGATTGCACATCTGAGGAATTAAATACACAATCCCAATCCACAGTAGACATCATCTCATATAAAAGAGAAAAGGTAGCCCTATTAAAATTCCAATCAGAGGCCGAGTCAAAGTTACTGGGCTTAATATTTTCATTAACAGTATTAGATAAAATATTAAGAGCAATATCCAAAGGAGGATGGTAGGAGTCCACATTAACAATGCCCCCAGTGCCGGAACTATTTACTTGCACTGCGCCACAAGAACTCTTTACAAGGACAACATCTAATTTACCGCCAAACATATTATAAACGTTATTCATGTCAGATAAAGAACAAAAAGAGAGGAAATAACTATAATAATTACACACGTTTTTGGAAGCACTATTTCAGTTGATGTCTCCAATATCCTTTAAGGTCATTTATAAAATTTTCAACTTTGAAAAACCAATCAAAATATACAGCGTCTGTAGCTCTAAGACTGATGTACACTACACACACATGAAAATTGCTCTTCCGGTAGGTAAATTTCACCCAAAGATCTTCGCTCTTAGGAGTTTCAAGCTCACGTACTCAGGTTGGTGTGACGTCTTGCTTAGATGCAAATAGGACACCACCACCATAGCCGCATCTGTCTCGGCGTATGACACTCCATCCGCCGAGGACCAACTCGGCATCTTCCACAGAAGTGTCTAGGAAAGTCTCAGTGGCTCCCAAAAGGTCATGTTCCATGAACGCCAAATTAGTTCTCCACAAATTGAGTTTGGTCTTAATGCCGCGAACATTTTGATAAAAGATGCTTACAGAGGTTAATCTTTTTGCGACCGATGACTCATTAGACGCGTCTGAAAGCGGTATGTTAACATAGTTATAGAAAAAACTGCGTGTCTATCTGGTGTGGTTTATTGGGTACTTCGTTTAGGGTTTGAGTTTCTGGGGAGCAGTGAACCTCCTGGCTCGAAGTATTCCGGTTGCCTAGAGCGAGAATTAGGTCTTGCAAATCTGATACGACAATCTTTAAACCATATTTATTTAGAGAGCCATCGCGTTATTATATTATTATATTATGCTCGTTTAATAAAACAAATACGTAAATTGTAAAAAATAAAACTATCGTATATCAAAATAAATAACAAATACATATACTATAATATTATTTACACATAGCTTCCTTTCGCAGAAAAATTATAAACGTTTGACTAATACAATATCCGGACAGACTGGATGCTGACGACAGCATATTTGGAAGAGACCTGCAAGCAAACCACGTATTTTGTTTGTTTTAATTCTTATAAGACCGTAATGAAAGTATAAGCATTGCTAGAAATAACGAAATGACATAACGCAACTCAAATTCAGTCTTTATATTTTAATTGATTTTTGCATAAGCATGACGAGTAGGTAGTGTTTGTACTATGTTAAAGTACAGTGTTGTAAATTGTTGAGTCCGTGTCCACCGTCTATGATTTTCATCATCTGATGTACTTCAGACCTTCATTTTTACCCATATGGGTACAAAGTTCTCATCAATATAATTGAATTAAGTCCAACCACAAAGTAGCTACTGTAAACCTTTGAGGAGTTCCCTCAAAAGACTGTCTTTCGTGTTCATTATCAGACTCCTAGTGATCATAACAATCTATCTAGGTGTAAAGCTCTTATCAATACAAATAAATCAAGAGATTATACAAGGTAGCTGCTGTGGGTTTTTCTGCTGCTAGCTGCTGTGGGTCTATACGGGTGTAAAGTTTTCATCAATATAAATGAATGAAGTCCAAGCATAAGGTAACTATTGTAAACTTTTGAGGAGTTCCCTTAACTGGCCTTTATCTTCATCAACAGAGCTTTAATGACAGTCTCAACTCATTTATGTATAAAGTTCTTATCAATACAAATTTATTGAGCACAAACACGAGGCAGCTAATGTGAATCATTAAGGAGTTCCCTCGGCTGTCTCCATCATCAAGTGTGAACTTTACTAAATTGTAGTGCGTTAAAACTAGAGATGTAACGGATAGTAGTTTGGCCGGATACCGGATACCGGATTTCCGGCGACCATGTGGCTGGATAGCCGGATATCCGGCGAAACTTAGTCGTTTACGCAGGCGGCGATAACCTGTGAGCTGAATTTTTATCTCAAGTCAGTGCTAATTGATCGCAATTGCGACCATTATTTTTGGTGGGCAGCTAACGCCAAACAATACCCAAATTTAACAAAGTTTGCTAAAATCTACCTGTCTGCACCATGCAGCAGTGTGTACAGCGAAAGACTTTTTTCTGAAGCTGACCTTATTTATGAAGAGAAACTCAACCGCCTGCTACCTCCCAATCTAAAGAAATTGCATGGTTTAATTCCCCCATCTCCGTTCCACCATCGGACGACCCGTCATCCGGCAACTTTCCACCGTAACGTTGTTGACATCACTACGATCCGGACGAAGCGTTTCGCTTCTTCTTTTATACCGCGTACATCGAGGTACTGGAACAATTTGCCGGCGGCGGTGTTTCTATCACACTACAATTTGAGTGTCTTCAAGGCTAGAGTGAATAGGCTCTCAATAAACTAGCGCGCTTTGCCATTAACGATCGCATCACTGCTTACCATCGGGCGGGATTGCGGTCAAGCGCTAGTTTAAGTAAAACATAAAAAAAAAAAATAGTATTCATTCACCATAATTTGCCCTTAATGCAGTATGAGTACTAATTCTATAATTTTCTTTGTATTACATTAATTTACTACTGTGTGATTAAAAATATATAACTTAAACCAATTATATTACGAGTAAAGTGATACTAACTAAATAAAGCAAATAATTACTCAAAAATATGTTTCATTTATCTAGTTTATTCTGTTTATTCGGCCGGATAGACATCCGGCCAAATGTTAGCTCTCCGGTATTCGGCCGGATAGTATTAGAACGGCCGGACAGGCTGGAAGCCGGATAGTTACCGGATGTCCGTTGCATCTCTAGTTAAAACACTTACTGAAACAGCTTAGAAATGCCCTGGGCGCCCCTATGATTTTTTAAATTTCCCCTAGATTTCCCTAGTCTTCCATCATCAGACCCTAATTTCCTTAACATGAGACTACCTTGAAGATATCGTCTTTCTAGTGAAAAAAAAAAACGTGTGGTACTCGGGGACTGCCGCGGTAAAGCTATTGCATAGCATTTTTTATCAACTTATGCAATTATAATTATTTATAATATAATAATATTATTTTCCTCGCGTGACAGAAAAATATCCTAAAAAATGTTTAGACCCCTCAAAGACTGCACTTATGCACAAGAGTGTCTTTTGTATGGCACCAATAATCTATAACAAATTACGCAAAAGTTGGAAAGAGCAAACAGTGTCTAAACTCAAAGAAACAATGAAAAAGTTTTTAGCACAAAAAGCATGTTATAGCAATAATGATTTTTTAAATGATTCAGTAATTATTATAAATAAAAATGTATGACTAACATTTTAGTAATTGTGGTCCTGTAGTAGTGGGGAACTTAAAATGCCTATATTATACATTTTATTAAAATTTGAATTGTTTAGATATTGTAAATCTTAATTGTGATAATTATAATATGAAATATTGACATGGTATTGTATATATATACATGCTAAATAGCATTTTTTATCAACTTATGCAATTATAATTATTTATATTTTATACTAGCGGCCGCCAGCGACTTCGTTCGCGTGGAGTTAGTTATACTCCACTCCTATTAGTCGCAGCGTGATGTTATAGAGCCTAAGGCTGGTGGTAGGCCATAACATCGGCCGTCGGCAGAAGTGACCACCCACCAGACAAAGCCTTGCCGCCAAGCGATTTGTCGTGTTCCGGCATGATGTCTGGTGAAGCCGTACGGAGGACGGGTCTTAGCAGTTGTGTTGCGATGTGTGCCGGGTGCGATGCGCCTAATGTTGTTGTGTTGGGGGTTTGGTCGTGGAGGGTCTTCAGATCAATCTCCCTTTGGCGCAGCATCGTTGGTCGTGTTGTTGGGTTTAACATTGCATCGCCTTTTTTTTTATTTTGTTCCGTGGTGGAAAATCCTCAATGGATGTCCGCCACCCTGGGGCGGGCGACGGGGTCTGCCAGACTCCTACTGACTAAAAACCACCCCGGTGTCTCTCCGGTCACGTGCGCACAGAGCCGCGGGAGTCCCTGATTCTGCCGCGGCCCCACACTCTCGTGCCGGCCCGGTCTGTCCGGGCCTCGCCTCCTGCACGGGATAGTGAGGTGTTAAACTACCCCGTGCATCGCCTCAGAGGCGTGCGCCTCCACCTCAGGGTCCAACTAATAGGGGGCGGGGACTTCCCCATGTCCCTCGCCACTGGACCCATTCATGGGGGCCGGAAGAGGGCGTTATCCGCCCTTCTTCGGCACCCGGTACGTCTTCTGCGGCCCGGGAAAGGAGTTGAGATCTCTCTCTCCCGTTCCGCAGCTTCCTTCTGCGACATCACGTCCTCGCAGAAGGTCACCACCGCGTCCCACGACTCTGCGTTACCGACCATCCTACGCACTAATGCCGGCAGCGTCAGGTCGCCTCCTACTTCGTTTGTGAGGACACGGCGCTGCTCCTCCCAAGCCACACACTCGGAGAGCGTGTGCTGCGGCGTGTCCTCCCCGCATTGGACGCAGTTTTGGCACCGAGCATCCGGCTCCCTGTGTATACGTCGCAAGTACTTGCCGAAGCAGCCGTGCCCTGACAGCACCTGCATCACCCTGAACGACAGGGAGCCGTGCCTCCTCCCGAGCCAGTCATCGAGTACTGGCCGGATCGCCTCGACGGTAGCGAGGCCGGCAGTAGGGCGCATAAGCCTCTGCCGCCAGTCCGCCACCAGGACCTGACGGAGCTCCTCTCGGCGCAGCTCGATCTGCTGCTACACCGGACTGGAGCCCCGTGTCCGCTCTTCCTCGCGCCATCGGTACAATGACGCGAGTACTTTCGCCTCTAGGTCCCAGGGCGGGGATCCGGCCAGGACGCAAGCCGCCTCGTAGGATATCGTGCGATACCCGCGGACGACCCTGACGGCCATCGCCCTCAGGTATTTCATCACCTCGCTCAACTGCCGTCTTCCTTCCTATTCGCTCAGTTTTTCAGAGTGAATATGCTCTTAATAAACTAACGCGCTTTACCATCAACGATCGCATCACTGCTTACCATCAGGCGGGATTGCGGTCAAGCGCTAGTTTATAATCATTGAAAAAAAGGCCTCTCTGGATGAATGGGCTATCTAACGAAGAAAGTAAAAAAAAAAAATTCAAATCGGACCCGTAGTTCCTGAGATTAGCGCGTTCAAACAAACAAACATTACACTAAATATGCGCTGCCGCGCAGGGCTGCAGATTTTCATGATAATGCAGATATAAAACGCAATCCTGCGCGTGGCTGCGGGGTAAATCGCAAAGGTGTGCACACCGAGTTTCGCAGTATGTGGTTAGTAGGAAATTTTTTATTAGTTATTTATGAAATAGTATTTTTTTATTCTGCCAATTAACGTAAACATTAAATTTGTATAAGTATGTCTCTATTTTGTATTTTATTTATTTATTTATTTTTTACCAGTGACGTCATCGAAAGAGTGCGAAAAACGATGGCGATTTAGCGACTAAATTATATTTAATGTTTCATTTTTGAATTGGATAAAGAAATAGAAGCTATGCCATAGCTTATAATTGACGTCATTTTCGTGATCAAATATCAACCCGTGTCAAAATATCATAAAATTCGCCCGCTTATTGGAGCGGACCGCGGACCGCGCGTTGACAAACTACACGGGTTCCATCTTCGAGAGCTTGTGGCATACTGAATCTCAATAGCCCGGGCAAGAGAAATGATGGCGAATACGCTCAGATTGTTGAATATTTTTTTTTATTTTGGTCGTTTTAATAAAATATTTCCACAATGATGTTCGTAATTAAATTGCCTATCTATTAGTGTAAGAACGCAATCTAAATAATGCTTACTTTTCGAGGAGATGCACGTTTATGATAATTATTTCTCTTGTCAGTAGTTTCGTTGTGAAGGAATTATTTAAACATTATATTTAGTAGAAAAAAAAAAGAAAATCTACAATTTTGGAGCCAAGATTATGGAAAAATTTATGTATTTTTCATAAGTTGCTATTTCTTTTATATAAAGAGTAGATAGCTCCGAAAAAATACATCAAAACGGCTTGCGCTCTGTTTTGGCCCCTTAACAGGACTCTCCAATCCGACCAATCTACAGTATTATTATAAAGAGGAAAGATTTGTATTTTTGTATGTAACGAATAAACTCAAAAAGTACTGAACTGATTTTAATAATTCTTTTTTCATTAGAAATCTACATCATCACTGAGTAACATAGGCTAAATTTTATTTTGGAAAAAGATAGGGTTCCGTAAGATATTTAGGTTTTTTGAACACAAGATGTAAAAAATCAACCAGAAAAGTTATTTATTTTGCGTACGCTGCCTAAAGTATAAAAGATATAACCATAAAATGTTCTAATTAATTGTAAATCTTATAAATATCTACAAAAAAGTCCGCTACACAATGATCTATCTATGTTTAGTTTTTTTTTTGGACTACATTTAAACGCATTTATTTTACTCATGCTATTTATCCTTATCAAAATAAATTAGTTCATCACTAGGTACAGTTTATCTAGATAATATTTTGTCTTTGAATGATGATTAAAATTGGACGTTTCGTTTTGAAGTTATGGCCACATTAAAAAATTAAGTAAGGTAGCGAGGTCGGCTCCCTACGCAGCGGTGGTGCGCGAAGGCTAATAATTTTCTAAGATGCAAAATGTTGGGCTAGTTTGTGAGTCAACTTATTGTGGAAAATGGTTTACCTCCGAGGCGTAGTTCGGCAGCAGCTTGCGCGGAGTCGACCGCGCGACGTGCCACACACTGGTACACTCCGCGGTGGGCGCGCGTCACGTCGCGCAACACCAGCGTCGCGCCTGTGCCCGCCGCCGCGCCGTCGTGCAGCCACGACAGGACCGCGCGCTCGTCCGACGCACTGCAGTTGAAGCGAACCGTACTGCCTGTGTCCGCGACCTGTACAATGTACACGGACTGAGTAGGTGTCTAACAAAACATTAGTAGGTGGAAGTTCCGATATGGCTTTTAAGTTCATTTTCGGAAAGAAAAATAATAATGGGTCACGGACACTTCCCTGATAAAAAGATCTCTCTCCCCTCCCCCTCTCTTTAGATTGGTAATAAAATTAATTTCAGATTTAGTTTGACAATCGTCAGCTGTAATACTAGTTACCTATTTTCTTATCGTAAGTTAACACTTTATTAAATGTAGTACATTGCCCATAATGCCATCCATACTAATATTATAAATGCGAAAGTATCTCTGTCTGTCTGTCTGTCTGTTCGGCTTACACGCCAAAACTACTGAAACGATTAGTACACAGATAGTCTAGAGCCTGAAAAAGGACACAGGCTATATAATATCCCGCTATGACCAATAGGAGCACAGCAATAACAAAAAATGTTGCGAAAACGGGGCAAACGCGGACGTACATATTTCTCCCATTATTTTAATAGGCGCTTATTTTATATCAACACGCGGACGGAGTCGCGGGCAGCAGCTAGTATTTGGGTGGATTTCAAAAAAATTGTCCAGTATGTAATGGAATTCCACTACTTTAAAAGTATTAAGTTTAAGGTTAAGTGTGTTTTATTTCATTCATTAATAATAAGACTACAGGAACTATTTTTTACATTGAATATTCATTATTTTTAGCGATAGCTCATCCACTACACCAAACGTATCGTCATTGTCGACCATATTATGGCAAGTAGGTAGGTTCTCTTAATGGACAAATGAAGGGCGTCCTTCACTAAGTCTTCCATGGCCCAAAAGCTCTTTTAGGATTGTAGCGCGTAGGTCGTGTCGCGTAATTAAAACTCAGATAAATTGAACTTTATGTATTGCACGAATGTAAAGGAGTACAATGTATAAGACGTGTGAAATGACGCGATACAAGAGTGTGATTCAGGAATGGATATAATAATGACGTTGTATAATGATGTTGTACAATGATGTAGAATATGACAATAATAATGTTATAATAATCATGTTCTTACAAGCTATGCGCTCACTTAAATACTAACTATCTCTATACTAACTATCTCTAAATGATAGTGGGGTAACCAATAACGAATCAGCTTCGTTCGTGATGCTGATTCGTTGATCGAGGCAGGCCGCGGCGTATGATTGGTTGATGTAGAAAAGCGCGCCAGTTCCGTCTTCACGTGCTAGACGACTCGTATGGTTCCCACGGACGTTGATCGTTGGTCACGATTCATGGAAACAGGGTCGGAACCCTCGCTGCGGGAGTCAGGGTCGCCGGGACGCGCGCCGTGACTTCCGCAATCCTCGTGTGAGTGATTTACAGTCCTTTGTGTAGCTGTGATCTGGTGTGAGTGATTTATAGTCCTTTGTGTAGCGCCAGTGTAGAGCTGTGATCTGGTGTGAGTGATTTATAGTCCTTTGTGTAGCGCCCGTGCTACACTATTCCCCCCTTTTTAGCAAAGCGTACGTAGCGTGCAGGCGTCCTGACGATCCTGCCTGATCTGGTACGTTGTTCCCTCGTATGCGGGTCTGGATGTAGGCTGGGTTGCTCATCTGTGGTAGCTGCAGGTGCTTGATTGGTCTCGCTGTTCATATGCCTGGGATCATCTTCTGTGTTGATTGTATACGCAGGTTTGAGGCGATCTATCGATATATTGCTAATTCGTCCTGGTAATTGGATTGTAAAATACTTTTCTTTACGTTCGATGATCTTGTATGGACCTTGGTATGGATGCTGCAGAGGTTTGCGGACGGTGTCATCGCGTACAAACACGTGGCTACATGGTTGTAGGTCGTTGTGCACGAACATACATCGCTTATTTGCATGCGATTTGTATGTAGGTGTGAGCTTGGTGATAACTTCTTGCAGGTGATTGACGTAGTCGTGGTCCATTTTCGGTGTAGCTGGTGTTGGTGATATGAAATCGCCAGGCAGGCGTATTGCTTGACCGTAGGTGAGTTGCGCTGCGCTTGTGTTAGAGTCGGAGCGGATAGCGGCTCTGAGACCCATTAGAACAGCAGGCAATTCGTCGATCCATTTGTTGCTGTTTTCTAGTCTAGCCATGAGTGCGGCTTTTAATGTCCTGTGCCAGCGTTCGACGATTCCGTTACTCTGCGGGTGGTATGCAGTAGTACGGGTTTTTTCTACACCGAGTAATTGAGCGAGGTCTCGGAATAGTCGGCTTTCGAACTGTCGTCCTTGATCGGTAGTGATTCTTATTGGACAACCGAAACGAGATATCCATACTTCGTAAAGTTTTCTTGCGACGTTTTCAGCGGTTGTCTCTTGAAGTGGTACAGCTTCAGGCCATCGTGTGCACCGGTCGATCATCGTGAGCAAGTATTTGTTTCCACATGCTGACGTCGGTAGCGGTCCAACGATATCGACGTGAATATGTTGAAATCGTTCGCTCGGTGGGAATGTTGCGATGTCACTATGATTGTGTCGCTGTACTTTGGAGAGCTGACACGAATTGCATGTCTTAGTCCACTGGCCGATGTCGGTATTCATTGACGGCCAAAAGAATCGCTCTTGCATCAGCTTCCGTGTGGATCGTACTCCTGGGTGGCTTGGGCTGTGCACGGCATTGAAAGCTATGCGACGAAAATCAGCTGTTAAGTAGGGACGAACGTGTGACGTCGATGTTTCGCAGAATATTGGCTTGTTAGTACCCGGTAAAATGATTTTCTTGAGTTGTATGTTGGTCTGTTGAGACAATGTAGGGATACAACTGTCGTTTTCTTGAGCTTGAGATAACTCGTCGTAGTTGATAGGTGATGGCACGTCGATAGTTTCGATGCGTGATAATGCATCTGCTACAACGTTTTGAGCTCCGCTCACGTGTCGAATGTCAGTAGTGAACTCGCTGATAAACAGTAGCTGCCTGATTCGCCGTGGTGTGTCGTTATCGGAAGGCGGCTTACGAATTGCGTAGGTCAGCGGTTTATGGTCGGTGAAAATCACGAGTTCTTTGCCTTCAAACATCTTTCTGAAATGTTTTATTGCCATGTGTATTGACTGGAGCTCCCGATCGTAACACGAGTACTTTTTTTGTCTTTCTGAAAATTTCTTTGAAAAATATCCGAGTGGCAGCCATTGTCCGTTGCTTCGCCTTTGTTGTAGAGATGCCCCGGCGCAGGTAGCTGAGGCGTCCGAAAAAATAGGTAGCGATTTGGTCCTCTGGCGCACTGGATGGGTAAGACAATAAAGCAGCGTTTATTATGCTTTGTTTGCACAACTCAAAAGCTTTTGTCGATTGATTGTCCCACTTTACTTCCGTCTTGTCTCGTTTTTTTGAATTATGAAGGAATGCATTCAGCGGTGCCTGAATGCTTGCCGCATTTGGGACACTGTCTCGGTAAAAATTTATCATGCCCATAAATCTTCGTAAGTCTTGAATGGTTTTGGGCTTTGGGTATTCTGTGATTGCTTTGACTTTGTCTTGAAGTGGTTTGATTCCTTTGCTTGATACTTCATAACCTAGGAACTTGACGGTTTCGCTGCCGAAAACACACTTAGAGGGATTTATAGTGACACCATACGTGTCTAATCGGCGTAAAACTTCCTGCAGATCTCCGATGTGGCTTGCTTCACTTTCAGATGCAACGATAACATCGTCGATGAATGGGAACGCGTAGTCTATTCCGTTGAGCACTTCGTTTATGAATCGTTGGAATGTCTGTCCGGCGTTCTTGAGACCTGGGCACATTCGTGGAAATTCGAATAAACCGAATGGTGTAGTGATCGCTGTCTTCTCGATATCAGGTTCGAAGATTTTTAATTGAGAATAAGCTCGGTTTAAATCGAGAGTACTGAAGATTTTCTTGCCGTGAAGTAGGTAGGTAAAATCTTTGAGGCGTGGGACTGGATAGCGGTCGGGTTTGGTGACGTCATTGAGTCTTCTGTAGTCACCACAGATGCGTAAGTCGCCGTTTTTCTTAGGAACGACGTGTAGCGGACTGGACCAAGGGCTTTTGCTTGGTCGGCAAATTCCTTGCTGCATCATGAGCTCGAATTCTTTCTTCACGGGCAGGTAGCGATGTGGAGGAAGAGGTCTGCACTTGTTGAACACTGGTGGGCCAGTAGTTTCGATGTGGTGTTCTACCTTGTGTTTGGGAGTATCCTTCATGCTTGATGGTCGCAGGATATCAGGAAACTTACTGGGGAGCTGGTGATACGGCTGTTCCATGTCGATACTTCGAACTGTGGGTTCGGCGGAACGAATGACTGATGCTCTGACGGTCATGTTGGTAACTTTGTCGACGAGGCGTCGGCCGGCTATGTCGACAAGAAGTTGATGACGCTTCAGAAAGTCTGCACCGATGATGGGTTTGCTGACTGCAGCGACGATGAATTTCCAGGTGTACGGCCGTCGTAGGTTGAGATCCAGTTGTAGGGTTTTCTCTCCGTACGTTGGGATGATCGTGTTATTTGCTGCGTACAAACAGAAATCGGTTTGTTTTGCTTTCCCGCCTTTTGTCCTCGGTATCACGGAAACGTTTGCGCCCGTATCAATTAGAAATGACAAACGCGAATTTCTATCAGTTATGAATAGGCGGTGGGAAGTGTTGTTCGCGTCAGTTGCCGCCTCAACCGACGCAGGCATTAGTTTTCCGACTGGGCGCTGTTGTTGTTGTTGTTGAAATTGCACGGACGTGTACACTTACGCGCGTTTGCGCCGTACTTGCGATGATAATAACAGATAAGTGATTGTTCGGAATACTTGCGGTTGCTATTATCGTTGCTTGTTGAACGCGATCTTGAACGCCGTCTGTCGAATGATCTGTGTGATCGTGGTCTGGATTCCTGCCTGTTTTTGAGTTCTGCCAGCTCCAGAGATAACTGCCTTATTTGATCGTGTAGGGCAGCCACATCGCTCGTGCGTGAAATCTGCGCGACCTGGTTAGGTTGCGCGATACTGTCCATTACACTGTCTGCTACTTGCGATAACTTTTCCAAGTCCGTAGTGTTGCTCACGGTGAGGACAGCGCGTACTGAGGGTGGGAGTAGCCGGGTCCACATGATGCGCAGTGTACCGTCTGGTATTTTCTGTCCGGCTAGTTCCCGCATTTTTCGCAACAGCTGTGAGGGTTTCTGATCTCCGAGTTCCATCTCATCCATCAGCTTCTGCAGCTTCCGGCTCTCGGATTCCTCGTAGACACTGATAAGTCGGGACTTCAGGGCTTCGTACTTGTTTTCAATGGGCGGGTTGATTATAATATCACTTACTTGCTGAAGTGCGTCCAGGCCTAGTCGGGCGATAGCTGCTTGATAGCGCGCGTCATCACCTTGCCTCTGTGGCGCCATTACTGCTTCGAAGTGTGTAAACCATAGTCTGGGATACGCCGGCCAAAAGTCAGACAGCCGTGCTTGTAGTGTGAGCGTGTCGACTTGCCCTCCTACCTGTGTTGCGTTGCTTACCTGTGTTGCGTTGTTGGTCGCCATCCTGATTACTCTTCTGGTGTATCACGCAGCAATACCGTGAATATAGCCTCTTGAAATCCTAGTGGTGAGACCCGCTTGTGGGAAGCCACTAGAATGTGCTAATCACGAGTACCGTCACGTTTGTCTTGATTCACGTCGCTTAGGTCACCACTGTAGCGCGTAGGTCGTGTCGCGTAATTAAAACTCAGATAAATTGAACTTTATGTATTGCACGAATGTAAAGGAGTACAATGTATAAGACGTGTGAAATGACGCGATACAAGAGTGTGATTCAGGAATGGATATAATAATGACGTTGTATAATGATGTTGTACAATGATGTAGAATATGACAATAATAATGTTATAATAATCATGTTCTTACAAGCTATGCGCTCACTTAAATACTAACTATCTCTATACTAACTATCTCTAAATGATAGTGGGGTAACCAATAACGAATCAGCTTCGTTCGTGATGCTGATTCGTTGATCGAGGCAGGCCGCGGCGTATGATTGGTTGATGTAGAAAAGCGCGCCAGTTCCGTCTTCACGTGCTAGACGACTCGTATGGTTCCCACGGACGTTGATCGTTGGTCACGATTCATGGAAACAGGGTCGGAACCCTCGCTGCGGGAGTCAGGGTCGCCGGGACGCGCGCCGTGACTTCCGCAATCCTCGTGTGAGTGATTTACAGTCCTTTGTGTAGCTGTGATCTGGTGTGAGTGATTTATAGTCCTTTGTGTAGCGCCAGTGTAGAGCTGTGATCTGGTGTGAGTGATTTATAGTCCTTTGTGTAGCGCCCGTGCTACAGGATTTTTCGGTGCGTGTCGCAACTTTTTTTCTTATTCTTGTAATAAAAGAAGTCAACTAGTCAGTTAATCTTGGTCAACTGGTCATTTGACCAAGATGGAGACTCATCAACGTGTTCAGCCTCCCCACCGGCTACACTGATCGTGTGATGTTTTGTCCTGTTTGTCTTCAACTTTATCTTTGACATATTCATCTGAAGTCGGACCATCAGGCTTGCAGTCTCTAGCATCTCAGTCAACTAAGGGACTGATGACGAAAATAGGACAATATTGTCAGTAAAACGGACTGTTTAACTACTTTTTCAATCTTCAAAAACGATCCCGCCGTGGAACCTATCTAAATCGCTGCACATATACCTTTCATGTTCTTATACAGAGTGGTGATGACAATACGACAATAAATGAAATCACGAACAATGCTCGTTCATAGGAGTAATCCTAAACCATAGAAAAAAACCTAGCATCAAAAATAAAAATAATGAAAATTTCAAACAAACTAAATCGCATAAAATTGCAAACGGAATATAACATCCTTTAAAAATATTGGTTCACTAACCTGCGATCGACGACAGCGCGATCCTGGTATCGACTTGCTTTTTTGCGCCATTATTATTAAAGTTTGGTACCGCAAGATGCGGCGGTCAGTAACCTGTAAGCGCTTCCTTATCAACATGTACTTCATGTAGAAAAGGTGAAAAATAAAAAATAATTTCCTATGACTAAACTAATGTACATATTTATATGATTTTTTATGGGTAGACTGAGAATGTGTTGAGGTACACGATGTTTAATTTATTGTCGCATTGTCAGCACCATTCTGTATATACTTTGCAGAAGGTAAATGTAAGTGGTGTCAATGACTTGAATGTGTAAAAAGTAAGTGATAAGACCGCCCATCGTGTCAACCTTTGTAAAATCTTTATATTTATGTTTCTGTAATCTATGTGGTGTACATAATAAAGAGTATGCTATTCTATTCTAAGGCCTTATATTTATCGAACGCTTTTCATCGCTCTGCCACTACACTACGCCTACCGTGTTGTCAGATGTCGAGTGATCGGTTGTTCGGTTTTCGATTAGTATTTTAATAAAAGCTTTGTATGTACAGGTCTGAAACCAAGCTGATAGGTCGTAATTATTAATGTCTGTTTCGTCACCTTTTTTATGGTCATCAATGAGTGGGAAAATTTGTGTAGTAAAATTCCGGTTTTAAATATGCTGTTAAAATATTTTGTTCAATTTGGAAAATATTGAAAGAAAGTTAATAGGTCTGTAGTTTTGAATATTTTGAGGATCACCCTTTTTATTTAAGATAAGATAAGAGCATTTTATTTGCATAAACATGTGTAGGTGATAATAATACATGGATCATTACAGGTGGAATGGATAGTCCGTTTTAACATGTTTGACCATGACTGGTGTACAAAAAAATACTTAAAGCTAATAAGATTAATTTAAATACATTATCTCTTACAAATATGAATTTTAATTTACATTAATTAGTCGAACAATATAATAATGAATTTACAATAACAACATGATACATGATTACATCTTTATAAATAATATAAATTAGCATTTAAATATAAAGTTCGGAATAATTGTGTTCAGTCAAAGAGATTTTTTTTTTACAATTATCAACTAGCGCTTGACCGCAATCCCGCCTGATGGTAAGCAGTGATGTGATCTTTGATGGTAAAGCGCGCTAGTTTATTAAGAGCCTTTCCACTCAGAAAAACTGAGCGAATAGGAAGGAAGATGGCAGTTGAGCGAGGTGATGCAATGTTAAACCCAACAACACGACTAACGATGCTGCGCCAAAGGGAGATTGATCTGAAGACCCTCCATGACCAAACTCCCAACACAACAACATTAGGCGCATCGTACCCGGCACACATCGCAACACAACTGCACAGACCCGTCCTCCGTACGGCTTCACCAGACATCATGCCGGAACACGACAAATTGCTTGGCGGCAAGGCTTTGTCTGGTGGGTGGTAACTTCTGCCGGCGGCCGATGTTATGGCCTACTGTATGGATTTGTCATTAAGAAAGTCATCAATATTATAATAACATTTTTCGATCAATATTTTTTTAAATGTTTGTGAAATTGGTTTGTATTTAATTGCTTCACATGTTTTGGAATTTTATTATAGATAATTGGAGCCTTACATACCACCAGTGGCGAAGAGTCCATACAAGCCGATTCCCACCGGGTTACCTTTCAAAAATCAGTTCCATATTCATACAAAACTATTTACATTCTATTTCATTAACAAAGTATTATTAATCAAATGCCTGCGCGATTTACAATAGCAATAGTAATTCTTAGCAATACCCTAAGTATCACATTTCATTTTATAGTCGTAAATAAATCAGCGCTTCAATTTTTCGTACATTACATTGAAGGCAACTCGACGAATTACAGCTTACCTCTGTCACCGTTTTACTATGAGGCGAAAAGAGACAGAGCGTGTCAGACCATCTCTTTCTAATGCTCGCTAACCGTCGGTAAAACTTGATAAATATAGGCTAATGCCAAAAGGCTTGCAGTTCTCTCCTCCCCTCTATTAGAAAGAGACAAAGAAACCACGCCACTACGAGAAAGGAAACACGACAAAATTAAAAAGAATTAGCGTTATAATGAAATCCTGCAGTAGGTAAGTGTTTAAGTGTTTATTTTTTTGGACCGGCTTCCCTTTGTCAAAATTTCACCCTTCGCCACTGCATACCACACTTTTACGCAGTAGCGCTGTTTTACCAGAGGGAAGACAGAGCCTGTTATTATCATGGTGATTACGTTCAACAATATCGGATAAGCGAGGAAAAAGATACGAGTTTTTATGGATAAATAAAGCTATTTCAAAGATATAGAGTGACGGTAATGTAAGGAGCTTGTGCTTAACAAATAGTGGTTTACAGCTGTCAGTACTATGGACACCGAACATAGCACGTATGCATCGCTTTAGCATTTTAAAAACCATATCCTTATTGGTTGAATTACCTCAAAAACAAATGCCGTACCTGAGGACAGACTCGACAAAGCCGCAATATGCCGAGAGTAACGCTTCAAGATTAATAGTGGGGCAAGTTTATATAATGCATAAGATAGACTACTGACTTTTTTACATAATATGTCAATATATTCTTTCCATTTAATTCGACTACCTATAGTTAAGCCGAGAAAACGGGTAGCAGGAGTATCCTTTACAACGTAATCATCATGTATCAATTGTATGTTTAACGGATTTTGAAGTCTTTGTGGAAAATGCATTATATTTGTTTTCGTCAAATTAATCTTTAAATTATTATTATTTAGCCATGAAATTATAGATATCAAAGAGTTGTTTATGTCACGATTATACTGATTAACGTAAGGACGTTAATCAGTATAATCGTGACATAAACAACACTGTTACAATTGCATGTAAGGCATGCAATTGTAACAGTGCTATCATCAGCAAACAATGTCATGGGTTGATTCGTCACACACTGTAAGTCGTTGATGTATATAATAAACAGAAGTGGCCCCAAAACACTACCTTGGGGAACACCATACTTTACAGCATGTTTCGTTGAGCTGTATATTTCTTCTTTTTTAGTTTTAAGGTTTACTTTAGTAATTACTATTACTTGTTGTCGATCTGTTAAGTATAATTCAATATAATGTAAAACATTACCTTTAATACCATAGGCATCAAGTTTACTGATTAATATGTTAGGGTCTACATAATCAAATGCCTGTGACATATCACAATATACCTACAGCACAAACGGGAGTCGTTTTATCAACGTGGTACATAAAATGTTGAATGAATTCATAAATTGCCATATTTATTGTTTTATTTTGTCGAAAACCTTTTTGTTCAGTGCACAAGATGTGATTTTTTTCAAGATACGAATTAATTTCACCATATAGATATTTTTCGAAAAATTTTGTGAATATTTTTATTAACGAAATAGGCCTGTAATTCTTCATAAACTGTTTATTATCTTTTTAAATAAACGTTTTATGATAGACAATTTGAGATCATTTTAGAAATATACCTGATGATATCGATAGATTAATTATGTGGCTTAGGTGGTGACAGATATCCTCATTTACTGTTTTTATAATTTTTGTGCAGAATTCATAGTGTCCTACACTGTTTGTATTTTAAAGGGTTTTTATTATTTGTTTTACCTGATTAGATGAACATAGTGCAAGAAACATTGATTTTTCACGGTGATTAATTAATGAAGTTACATTCTTCCCAACATCCGGAATGGAAATATCTTTGTCGACAAAAAAAATACTGAATGCATTTGCTATTTGTGTAGGATTATTAATTATTTTGTTATCATCAACTTTTATGCTATCAATAGAATCTTTTGGTTGGTTGAGTCTAGTTTTATTTATAATTCGCCATGCCGTTTTACTTTTATTACTTGAAGTTTTTATTTTATAATTATATTATGCACGTTTTGTTAATGATATGATTCTTTTAAATAATTTGCATACTCAATTTATTTTCTTTTGAAGGCTTTAGTCTGGCATTCCATAGCAAGTCCCTTTTCTTCCGGCTGCAGACTTGGATTTCGCGTGACATCCATTTTGGTGTCTGGTAGATTTTAATTAAAAATTGAGTTTGAGGGAAACCAAGGTCATAAAACAATTTAACGTCATCTATAAAATATTGATATACCTTATCAATATTTCATAGATGACTTTAAATTGTTAGGGTCATCAATATGATAAATACGTTAGAAAGATAGGCTTTTAATATATCTTTTGATTTTTTTATATTATCTATGCTATAATCTTTTTAAAACATCTATGTTGAAGTCACCAGCAATTATAAATATTTTTATAATTACATTTGGCAATATAGGTAAGCAGTTTTTCCAGCCTAATAAAAATGTATACATGTTATTTTGTTTTGGTACTCTATAGACACAGACAATAACCATGTTATAGTCAGTAAGTTCGACTGCACAGCACTCGAATATACATGACAGAGAACATAAAGATTACTTATATTCAGCGTGTAACTCACATGTACGGTGGGCGTGATGGTCACGTTGAGCTCGTCCTGCACAAGTAACGTGATGTGCGCTGTGGCGTCGCCAAACACGTTGTAGGCTTTGCAGATCCACAGACCAGCCGCGGCGGGCGTGGCGCGACGCACGCACAGTGCCGCGCCGCCGCCCCACGCCCAGCCGTCCGCCGGCGCGGCAGCAAGCAGGCGCCCACCGCGCTCGCGGTACCAGCTGCGTAAACACTGCTCTGTACACAAGGCTCACAAATACCAAAAACGAAGATTAGGGACCTACCCTTACATACAGATTCAATAATAATAATACATTTAAAAATAATAAATCATGATCTTCTTCTCCCATATTACAATAACAAATTACGAAACATGAGATAAATACAAGTAAAAAAAAAACAGTGAAGAAATAAATACATTAATTTTTATATTAATATAATTAATTAAGATAGTAATTGTTTGTTTTATTTATTCAAACAACAATTTCATTGTAGACATCACGTACCTTAAGGTACACAATGAAATTTAACGCAAACTACATATATTATAATGTGTAATATATCTAGATAAACGAGTGTTTATGCATACTTACGAGTAAGTGTTTTTGATACAATTGCTACCTATATTTACCAGGTCGCTAAGAAAGTATTGTGATCAAAAGTTTTTATGTATGAGAAACTAGACAATTATAATTTATTTATAAAATATGATTATTTATAACTAATTATAGAGACGTTCTAAATTAAAAACTTCCCTGTACATTTTTTGCGAGCTAATTAAAATTGTACACGATAATTTTAATGTCATGTTTGAAAAATGGATTTGCGTCGAGAACATTTTCGCGCTATGATTTTTACGATTTCAAATGTCGCCTGACGACTCGTAAGATAGACTTCAAATGGCATTTCTGGATAAAGGCCCTTTTAAGGTAACCGTGTATAGGTGGTATAATGAATTTATTTCAGAGACATTCAAGAGTCAACAGTAAGATATACAGTCAACAGTCATTCCTCTTCGACATTCAAGAGACATCAGTAAGATCTACAGTAAACAGTCATTCCTCTTCGACATTCAAGAATCAACAGTAAGATCTACAGTAAACAGTCATTCCTCTTCGACATTCAAGAGTCAACAGTAAGATCTACAGTAAACAGTCATTTTTCTTCGACATTCAGGAATCAACAGTAAGATCTAAAATAAACAGCCATTCCTCTTCGACATTCAAGAGTCAACAGTAAGATCTACAGTCAACACATTCGTCTTCGACATTCAAGAGACGATAGTAATATCTAAAGTCAACAGACAGTCCTCTTCTTGCCATTAGGTCTGTAATATGGTGACTAAGAGATATGTTTCTGTGGTGTATAATAAATGATTTATGTGGATATTAATATGCCATTAGGCACTGGGTATGGACTCTACTAGGCACATTCGATCAGGTACATTATTTGCATCCTAACAGTTGGGCAGTTATATCTTCATGAATTTCCATAAGTGGAGGGATCGCAGGTATTACCAATTAGTACGTGTTCGACTACCAATCGTGTTACTTGTACCAAAACATAAATACTTAGTGTTAATAAAACTTAGATTTGCCATCCCATGATTATCATAAATTTATTAGAGATAGTCTTTAAACCAAAAAAACAACAAACTCAGAAGTTAGCACTGACTTCTGAGTTTGAGTAGAAATTCTACAAACATAATGAGTAAATTAGATGGATTATTATAATAATTTTATTGTGGAAGGAGTAAAAGAAGCATCAATATTTAAGCTGAAAGGCGGATTCCAGAGAATAGAATAAGGTGTTAGTTACGTGTACTGCGGCGCGGGGTGGTCCGACGTCACGCAGGGCAGGCACACGGGCTGGCCGGCCGCCACACTAAGCTCGCCGCCCGTCGCCACAAGCCGCGGTGCCGTCGACGATGACGTCGCTGTACACACGCACCCGTTAGCGATAAACAAACACACACACGCTCACACATGCATAGGGCGGGTACTGACCGGTGATGGTGAGCGTGGCCGGCTGCGCGCGCTTGGTGACTGCGGTGAGCACGTGGCGCGCCAGACAGCTGTAGGCACCGGCATCACTCGTGCCCACGCCCAGGATCAACAGCGTGCTGCCCGCCACCAGGTAACGTGACTCTGTCATAACATCATGAAGCACACATCACTCACTGTTCACACACACCATTGTGCGACAAAGGACATCAGGCTATATTTAACGCTAAATCCCTTTTTGACGTGTTTGCCACAGCACATGGGGTTGTCTCTTTGTGCTGTGGCATGCCTCAGCCTTGCTGTTACTATTTTGTGGAAATTTCACTCACTTTAGAGAACAGTGAGGATGCCCTGAGGTAACAGTGAGAGTACCCTGAGGTAACAATGAGGGTGCCCTGAGGTAACAGTGAGGGTACTCTGAGCTAACAGTGAGAGTGCCCTTTTTTTTTTTTTTTTTTTTTTTTTTTTTTTTTCGAGTGGAAATGCCTTTACGCACCATACCCGTCGCTAGCTAGGCGACGAGCGTGTGTGGGACTCGCCCGGCCGAAGCCGGGAATACCCACTAAAACCACCCGGTTACCGTCGGGCCCTGTGTTGAGAGTGCCACGGGGCCGACCCGAAGGCCAAGTACTCCGTGACACCCTCAGGGCTTGCCGGCCCTCCCCTGTAGGGCCGGTTTCCGCGCCAAAGGGGGATTACCCGGTAACGGAATAATCCCCAGACGTGGTGACCGCTGTGCAATGCACGTGCGGGAGCTACCCGCACGCGCTGGTCACACCCTGGGGCTAAAGGAGACGGGGGTTCGTCCCCCGCCTTCTTCGCCCCACCCGTCTACGCCGGAGGGGAGAGGCAAGTACGTCCTCTTCCCGCTCCCTCTCCGCAGCCTCCTTCTGCAAGAGGACGGTCTCGCAGAAGGAGGCGGCAGCCTCCCATGCCGTCTCACTTTCAACCATGGCTCGTACCATGGTTGCCAGTGAGAGGCGTCCGCCTCCGAGCGCCGCAACGAGATCGCGGCGCTCGTTCCGCCAGGCCGGGCACTCCACCAGGGTGTGCTCAGCCGTGTCGTCGGGGGAGTCGCAGTGATGACACCGCGGTGACTCCTCCCGACGGGCGACCCGGTGCAGGTAGTGACCGAAGCACCCATGTCCGGTCAGTACCTGCACCAAGCGGAAGGTAAGGCTGCCATGCCGGCGCCCAACCCATCCCTCCAACACCGGACGAATCGCTCCAATCGTCCGGTGGCCGGCAGCTGGGGAGCGGAGCGCCTCCCTCCACCGGCTCAGGGCCTCCCCCTGAGCCGCTAATCTGACCCGCCTTACTTCCTCGAAGGCGGGTCGTTCCCCCCGTTCCCGGGCCGCGACACGGTGTCGATGCACCTGGGACAGAACCAGGGCATCGACCTCCCAAGGGGGCGTGCCCGCGAGCACGCAGGCCGCCCCATGACTGACCGTGCGGTATGCCCGCACGGTCCGTGTCGCGATGACCCTCTGCGGCCTCCGCAGCAGGGCCACTGTTGCCCGGGAAAGGCGCTCCGCCCACACCGGGGCTCCGTAGAGCGCCATCGACCGTACCACTCCCTGGTACAGCCGACGGCACGCCGAATTCGGCCCCCCAAGATTGGGGAGGAGCCGTCCGAGTGCGGCTGCGAATGAGCACAGCCGCGGAGCGAGGAGCCTAAAGTGCTCCTCGAAACTCCAGCGGGGATCCAGGATCAGGCCGAGGTACTTTATATGCACCTCGACGGGAACCCAGACCCCCTCCACTCGGATACGGAGACCCGGTGGGGTTCTGCGTCGTGGGGCGTGGAAGGTCATGGCCCTCGTCTTCTCGAGAGCCACTTCCAGCCCCAGGAGGCGGATGCGCCGGACGACCAATGAGGTGCCGACCGACGCAAGGTGAACCGCCTCCTCCCAGTCACGCGCCCCGGCCGCGACCAGGGTGTCGTCCGCAAAGCAGACGACGTCCATACGCGGCAAGAGCGCGCCACGCAGAACCCAGTTGTACCCCAGGTTCCAGAGCAGGGGACCGAGCACTGATCCCTGGGGTACTCCTACATTGACGGTCCACGACTGGACGCGACCCTCTGCGTCCTCGTACAGCACCTTCCTCTCACGGAGGTAGTCCCGCACGAGGGCGCAGAGGTAGAGGGGCACTTCATGGTACTTCAGTGCCGCCTCTATGCATTCGTGGGGGAGGGTGTTGAACGCGTTCGCGATGTCTAACGACACCGCGACGACACCCTCACCCCGCGCTGTGGCCGCCTCAGTCCACCTCTTGAGGCGAGCCACCGCGTCCATCGTGGACCGGCCGGTCCGAAAGCCGTACTGGCAGTCCGCCAACTGCGGTCCACGGCCTTCTAGGTGCTCCTGGATGCGAGAGGCGATGATCCTCTCAAAGCATTTTCCGCTTTCATCCAGGAGCACGACCGGCCTATAACCCGACGGTGAGTCGGCAGGACGTCCGTCCTTGCGAAGGAGGCAGAGCCTGCCCACCCTCCACCTCCTGGGGAAGCGGCCCGTCGCGATGCATGTGTCCATGACCGCGCGGAACCGGTCCCCCAGGGGCTCCATGGCAATTGCCATCACCTTCGCAGGGACGCCGTCCGGGCCCGGAGCCTTGTTTTTGGCTCGGAGCCTCTCCCTGACGGAGTCCAACTCACCGTCGGATACGGGAGGCCCATCCGTCCACACCTCCAGAGTGGATGAACTGGAGGCGGGCATCCTGGGGGGCGTGAAGGGTCCCGGGTTCGGAAACAGAGTTTCCAGGACCCTTCTCAATAGGCCCGGCTCCATACAGGATGTGGGGGGTGCCGCTCCCTGCAGCTTCCCCCTCACCACCCTGTACGGCCTTCCCCAGGGGTCGCTGTCGAGGAGTGCGAGGAACTCCTCAGCGGCAGCGACCTTTGCCCTGCATATGGCGGTACGCAGGGCTCGATGAGCCTCCCTGTATGCCCGGCGAAGACCGTCCTCTTCGCCGGGCGCCCTTGCGGCGCGCCTCCTGCACCTCTGGTAGGCGCGCCGTGCAGCCATACTGGCGGCACGCAGGCGAGCGACTTCCTGCGTCCACCAGTATGTCTGCTTCTTCCGGCGGGGTCCCTGGGCCCTCGGCATGGCGGCGCTGCAGACCACTTCCAGGTCCTCAGCGAGGAGGTCCGCCATGCCGTCCGCGTCTCCAATGAGGTGGGCCGGTGGTTCGGCCCACGCTCGGAACGTCGCCGCCTCCTCGGCAACGTCCCTCCGGAGATGTGCAAGCGCCCACCTCGGGAACGAGGAGGCGCCTGCCGCTGGACCCAGGTGGAGCGGGGCCGCTGGCCCCGCAGTGGAGATCTCGAAGCGGACGTACCTGTGGTCCGAGATCTCCACCGCCGTCTCTACCCGCCAGTTCCGAACTCGGTCGGCTAGGGTCGAGGTGGCCAGGGTGACATCCACTATTGATTCACCCTGCCACCTCACACACGTCGGGGTGTTGCCCCGGTTGAGGACCTGGAGACCCAAGCAGTGGGCCCACTCCACCAGGTCCTCACCGAAGACGTTCGTGACGGGAGACCCCCACGCGCCATGCTTGGCGTTGAAGTCTCCCGCCACCAACACGGGGCGTGGAGCCGCCCTCCTGACCGTCCCCTCGACGGCTGCCAGGAGGCGCTCGAATTCGGCCCGGCTGCGATTGGGGGAGAAGTAGGTCGAAATGACCACCACTCCCCCCCACTGACCCGCGACGAACCCCGGACCCCTCTCCCTAAGAACGAGAGGGGGGCCGGTGCTCGCGGCGGGCCGCGTGATCGCCGCCAGGCCGTCCGACGACCCTAACCAATTGACCGAGTTCGGAACAAAGTATGGCTCTGCCACCACCGCCAGGTCTGCTCCCCACCCCGCCATGTCCTGACACAAGAGGTCCTGTGACGTGGCGGAGTGGTTGACATTAACCTGTAGAATGGCACCGATGGACCTACTGGGCATTAGCAGTGTCCATCGGTGTCCCTTCCGTTGCGGTGGTCGCAGAGCCGGCCGCTGGTGGTCCCGCTGGCGGTCCCACTACAGGGCGGCCTCGGACCGGAGGGGCTCCGCATGCGGCGCCGGCCATTCTGTGGCCGCTGGGCAGGCCCCTGTCTGCGCATAGCGCGCATTTGACAGGGGCCTTACAGGCCGCAGCCAGATGGCCCTCCTTGCCGCACCGGAAGCAGAGCCGGCTCCGGTCCTTGGCGGAGGGGGGGCAGAGCGCCGCAGTGTGCCCCCTCGCGAGGCACCTGCGGCAGCGCATTGGGCGCTGCTCTAAAAGGTGGATGGTGGCCACACTCCAGCCCACCACCACCTTGCCCCGTTCCGCCAGCCCCTTCGCGGCCTCTATGGGGCACGAGACCCGGACCGAGCCCGTGCCCCGCGCCCCCAGGGCTATGGTGCCCACCCGGAGTTTGTCGGGCGGGCACTTGACTGCCTCGGCCAGGGCCCCCCTCACCTCCTCCGGGGTGAGGGACTCATCGAGGCCCGCCACGCGGATCTCGGCAATTTTCGTGGGCCGGGTAATGTCGGCCACCTCCCCGACCACCTCAGCCAATTTCTTGGCCAAGGCGTCGGCCTGGGAGGGGGAGGTCTCTGTTGGGAGCTCGATAAGCCAAGCTCCCGTCATGGACCTCCTCGCCTTACCCGGCCCAACCCCGATCTCCGCGAGGCTGATGGCCGCCCGCGCCTTCCGGAGGACGTCCACGTACGTGGCGCCCTCCTTCACGGCCGCGGGCTTGAGGGCCATCAGCACGGCGGGCCTCTTCGGCGCCCTAGGTGCCCTCTTGGCTGCCTTTTTCGGGGCCGCCGATTTGGGCCCCTTAGGCTTCTGCGCCGGAGCGGGAGCCGGGGCAGTAGTGGCCTTCTTCTTCTTACGGACCACTGTCGCCCACGTCTCCCGCCCCTCCAGCACCAGAGGCTGCACCTGAGCGGAGCCTCCGGCGATCTGCTCCTGGGCCCGTTTCTGCTCAGGGGCAGGGGCTTCTGCCCCTCCGCGCCCGCTCGGACCCTTCGGCTTCTTTTTTGCAGCCGGCCTAGCCTTTTTAGGCATGTTGGCCGGCGGCATCAAAGTCGCCGGCTCAGTCTCCCGCCGCTCCCTCTCTTGGGGCTGGCTCGCTCGCCTCTCGGCCGCCAGCGCGGGGCGATGGGACTTGGCCGGCAGGAGCCGACCATCCTTATCGAGGCCCTCCAGCCGCGCTGTGATGACGCTACCAGCGTAGTTCATCAGCTCGCGCTGGAGGACCTCCATACCCCGGGCAAAATCGTCCCGCGTTATGCCCCCGACAGGGGGGGGCTGCGGGACCGGCGCCGGGACCGGCTCTTGGGGCCGCTTCTTCTTGCTGCGCGGGCTTCCCCTTTCGGAGAAAGCCCTGCGCAGCGCCGCCACCTCTTTCTGCAAGGCTGCGAGCTGCCCTTGCAGGCGTTTGTTGTCCGCCCGCAGCCTTGCTACCTCCTCGTCCTCCTGCCGGGAGGCCAGGGAGTTGACCGCCTCGAGCATTTTACTCGACGCCTCCCTGATCTCCCGGATGCAGGTACCCTTGAGGTTCCGGGACTTCTTCAATACCCCCTCGATGGCCGCCGCCCCTTCCTCAGCCTTCGCCCGAAGGTCCTGAGGTGCAGCCACCGAGGGAGCAGTCCCCTTGCCCCTTCTAGTTTTGCGGGATACCGTCTCGGAGTCAGTCAGTGTGGACTCCGAGTCCGACGGACCATCCCGCAAAAACCTCCTGGCCTGGGAGAGCCCCACCGAATGGTGGGACCCGCCCCTGCCAGCTCCCGTCTTCAGGATCTTGGAGGCCGGTCTCTCCGGGGTTCCGGATCCAGCCTCCTCACCTTCCGACCCGCTCTCTCGCGTGTCGCGAGCCCCCTCGCTTGATTCCACCGCTACCACCGACAATCGTCCGGTGGCACCGGCGGAATCAAGCGCCATCATTAGCCTAACAGCGTCGCTTTCTGCTTCGCTGGCCGCCGGAGTACGCACGAACCTCCCCTTGGCGTCCCTCCGCGGCCGCGAAGCAGCAACTCCCCTGGAGTTTTGCCGACCTCTCCTCGCGGTCGGCACCTTCGGGGCTGGTAGGCCCTCCTCCTCAGAGGTCAGCTCCGCCGACCCACTTCCCTTCTGAGCATGGCCGCGTGGTCGCTTCCTTACGGAAGCCGGTCCACGCGGCCGTTCGTCCACATCTCTTCTGTCATCGTCGCTGCCAGTAATATTAACGACAGCAGGGGCCTGGTCGCCTACCCCTGCGCGTTCTTCGGAAACCAATTTAACATCCGCAGCCCCGGGTAGCTGCGGACGCCGGGCGTCAGCCGGATCGCAAGACAAAACCATATTCTTAGCCGACATTTTCATTTACGATATGGGTGATACGCACATCGCTTCCCCAAGGCGATGCGGCCGCTCTTTTTGGGAGGGTATTAATCCTCCCGAGGCCCGCGGATGCCTCCGGTGCAGGATATACCGCCCGCTATTCGGTATCTAAACCTAAGTAACTAAAACTAAATATTTTTGGTTTTTTTTTTTTTTTAAATTTTAAGCATTTTGTCTTTGGTTTTTTAAATTTTTTATTTATTTTCTCTTTGATTTTTTATATTTTGTGTTTTTTTTTTTTGGGTTTTTTTTTTTTTTTTTTTTTTTTTTTTTTCCCCTTTAATAAAATAAAAGAAGTAAACCTAAACCTAACTCTAAACCTAAAACTAACCTAAACCTTTTTTTTTTTTTTTTTTTTTTTTTTTTTTTTTTTTTTTTTTTTTTTTTTTTTTTTTTTTGACGCTGTGGGAATGCATTTACGCACCATACCCCGAAAGGGCGTGTGTGGGACTCGCCCAGCTCTGTAGCCAGGAATACCCACTAAACCCAACAGCGGCACACCGACATCGCCTTAGTGGCGGGGTCATGGGATGTAGCAAGCCTGCCGTCCACAACCCCGCCGGCGATTCCTGCCCGAAGGCAGGCCCACAGTGGGCCCTCCATAGGGAGGGGCCCGGCTGGTCACGTCTCCGTGTGCGAGAAGACGCAGCAGCCACGGGTTTTTTAGCGAGGTGTCCTTCCTCTTAGCCCCACTCGTTTGCCCGGAAGCAAACGGGGCCCCCAGCTCCTCTCAGTGAGGAGGCCGGGTTGCCCGACGGTGACCCGGAGTTCGGGTCACGTCAGCCACCTGGAGTGGTGGCCGACCCGCCGCGCGTGACCGCCGAAGCGGTCCCCACTTCTGGTTTTGGTCCGCGCCGGTAAAACTAACCTAAACCTAACCTAACCTACCCACCACCCGACACCGTGGCCGTAAACCTCCAATGGCCACTGATGCCCGTAGACCGCAGGTTGAGGAGAAACCCACGGTCTTCTCCCACTCGGTCACGCGACGTGACCCCTAGACCGTGGACTGTCAAGACGGCCCGCGGTCCACCCACCTCACTCCCTATTCGTGCGCTCCGCTACAGAGCGCAAATAGGGAGTCCTCGGGAGCGCCTCCTCCGCTCCGGCAGAAATTCGCCATGGACAACAATCTCCTCCCGCACAGTAGTCACGAAGAGATTGCTGCCCATGCCCAGGGTGCACCGGCCCAGCGTCTGCTCGTCCTCGGGTCTAAAAACCAGAGGACCAGCAGGCACTGAGCACTCGGGACAGTGAGAGTGCCCTGAGGTAACACACTGACATGACCAAACAAAATTTGATCCGCGAATTAACTCCAACTTCCCCCTAAAATTTTGTATTGTTTTAAAAGTGACATCATTTTCGGCGGCATTTTATTTGACCCTTTGGCGGCGTTCGTATGTGATATGCCGATTGGCGTGGCATGCTGTTTCTGCGACCTCAAAGTAAAAACTAGAAATCTACTATTTTTTGTATAATTGTTTTTGTATCGCTATTAATCGAAACTTGTACCTGAATGATTTCTTGTAAACACACAGATTACCTAATGGTAAAAGTACTTACATACTTTACATAGTTTCACTGTCGATTAATTACTAATACCATTATTATAACACAAGTATTAGTAAACAGAAACGAGAAGATCTTATGAAATACGATTTAATAAAGTATTAGTAACATTGTAAAACATTTTAACGATCAATGATACCAAAAACAGTTGTAATTAAATCGTATAATTTATAAAACGATCAATCAGTATTTTTAAATTTTGAGTACTTTCACATCTCTAATCAAAGCGTAACTGTTTTTATGGTATAAAAATCACTTTTGCTTTAAATCATGTGTGACCATGTCGTTTTCTAAGGTAGAGTATTTTGACATGCTGGTGTGTCTGGGTAGGAGCGACTGCAATTATGCAGACGCTTATAGAGACTATGAGATCCGTTTTGTATATTGGTGCCATTTAGCGTGCGTTCCATCTGCACAATTGCATCTACGTATCGCGCAGTGATAATGAAGTGCATAGCATTGATGCAGGGAGACCGCGCACCCACGATCCGGTGCTCGAGTTATTCAACGAGGACCCCACTCTAAGTACACAGTAGTTCTGTAGTACGAGAGCTGGGCACTAACCATATGCAAGCGTGGAAGGTCGTAGACATAGTCGGACCTTTCAACACCGCTACAGATAAGCGTTGAGACCGCGTGTCGCGTGCCCTGTCCCCGTTGCCCGCGCACCCCTATATTGCCATGTAAGTTACCCCCTTTTGTGAAATAATATTTATTTTTTGAGGGGGTATTTCTTTTAAACTTTAGCCAGTCTTTGTAGGCATTAGTGCCCGAGTTCAAAAAGGAGGAAGCTACTCAATTCGAGCGTATATATGCTTTTTTTTATATTTTTTCGCGGATAATTTCGTCGTTTATGAACCGATTTTGATAATTCTGTATGTGTTGGAAAGAAGACATTCCTAAGATGGTCCCATGATAAAGACATCAGGGTTTCATGGTGGAAGACCAGAGAAATCAAGGGAAACTTTCAGAAATCGTAAGGGCAACCAGTGCGTTTGTAAGTTTTTTCATTAAGTATTTTAGCGTCAGCATCCAGTCTAACCGGATGCAGCTGAAAAGTACTCTACACAACTAAAAAATGTAAAATAAAAACTTTTCTTTATAACAAAAAACAATCGACTTCCAATAAACGCTACAAAGTGAAAAATAACTAATTTCGGAAGTCGATGTCAAAAACTAATATACAAAAACCAAAGACACCGTCGGTTGTTTTTCTTTAACGGACTCCGCATGGATCGACTCATGTATTTCTTGTAACTCAATGTCCCCACCGAAGTTCCTCTAGGTATTCCTTTTGTTTGGACGCCTTTCTCTGTTTTGCGCCATTGTTTTATTATGATATAGAGGGCAAGTATAGCGATTCCTGCCAACAAGAGAGAAGTGACCGAATATAAATAGATGTCGTGACTTGATAAGTCAGACGCCCTCGGTAATATTTCTCTATTTTTCTGGAATTCCAATTGCTGATCTATTCTACTCATTTCTACTGTAGACGGCATTTCCAGTTCCGTAATGTTTAATTTCGCATTTTTCCAGCCAAGTTCAAAGATATTGTTGATTGTTGAATTTATAGTAGGTATTTCTATATCAGATTCCATGTTCACGCTACTTCCCAGCTGATTGTAAATATTGTGGCGTGGTTTTTCTGCAGTAAGCATTTTGATTTTAAAGGAATTACTACAGTCCCGTCAATGACCGCTGGCGTAACTTGATCGCTACATATGACGCGCATCAGCTGTTTGCAACACAACGTAAATAGCTACATGTTCGTTTTATGAAGCTTTGTCCAAGTTTCTTTGCATGTTATGTCACCGAAGACGCATGATAGCGATTCTTGTTGATTGAAGACTTGAGCCTCACATGGGGCTTCTTTATCGTGCATGTTGTAGACAGGTTGACGTGAGTAACAAATGAACTCGTCTTCTCCGTAGGAAGTGCATTGGCGCATGGTTTGGTCTTCCATTGTTATGTAGGATTTTTTTTCAAAGTTGATGGCGTTAAAGCTCGAACTTGATTGTATCAGTTTTAAATGTCATTGTCTAAGAAACGGTATTGGTATTACTCTATATATCTTGTAGTCTTCATCACACAGTTAAGGGATGTGTATTTCGAACAGCATATAATTGTTTGAAATCCGAGCCTTCATATGGATGAGGTCATAGATATCTTTCAAATCCCTTTGGATATCCTTTACCGGTATCGACAATCCCCGTGGCAATCTCCCGGATATAATGTTTAGTTGTTCGATCAATTGGTTAGTTGGAAACAGATGTGTATTTAAATGTCCTCTGTAAATATTGGCGAGAGCATTTATCAGCATTTCCAATATTCGATTTAAATCGCTTAAAATCAGAGTTGAAGTCACTGCAGCGGAATTCATGTTATTCATTGTAAATAACTTTATATATACACTAGGGTGGAGCACGAATGTATGGCGAATTTTTTTTTTTATTATTTTGATTTCTAAGTGGAGGGGTTTTATGCCTTATGTAAAAACATAAACATATGCCAATTTTAGTGATTATTGAAAATAGCATTTTACCTCCGAATCGCCTCTAAAATTTCGAAATTCTTGAAAAACTGACTTCTTCGTTCAAATCTATATTTAGTGGAAATTAAGGAAAAATGAATGTGAAATAATACACAAAGCAATAATCAGACAAGTAAGTATGTAATAAATGCAAAAAAAGTAAATGTAACATATAAAAGAAATGCTAGGAACACCTTTTAATTTGGTTTAAAATGACATTTTGTATCAAATTTTGGCATTTGGGCTCTTGACTGTAATTTTGCCTTTATGGCACCTAGTCGCGATTTTTTCGTACACTGAGACATAGCAGCTTCTGTTGTGATCTTCACGGCTCGCTTTACAGCCTGGGTATGGCACGGAAGACGCAAAAATGATAGCTGACCTTCGCCACTAGATTGAACAATACAGGTAATTTCTTCTGTCGACAAGTTTTTAAAAATTGGAGGTTCAGTTATCTCGTTTTGCCAATTTATCATATCGATATAATTCGATGTATCAAAATTAATTTTTGGTACAGCAAAAAGCCTTGGAGCTTGTACCGCACTACTACGAGCCTTCAAAATACGCCGGGCAGCCAATTCACGTATATGTTTCCTTTCGTCGGTTATCATAGCCAATAATACATTCTCAGCATGCGCGAAATATGCGTTCCTTTGAATTACAGTGTCAACGATACCTTTCGAATCATCTGGTAAGTATCTTGAAGAATATATTATATTGAATAAATGGCGGGAACCATCTTTACAAGAAGGTTTACTCTTAATTGCGAACCAGGAAGGCGCATATACTTTAACAATAAATGTAGTTAAAGTAACCAAGGCAGATGTTGGGTTTTCGGTAGCGACGTAAAGGCGCAAAAGTCTATTTGCACGCGTAAGCCAGCGCGCATGAGACAATTTTCCTGGAGACTTGTGTCCCAAATCGTCAGGAAAAGTGCCTGTAATAATTGCTGAAACAATTCTATGCAAGTACTTCTGGTCTGTACTTAGATCGTTGGGCATTTCAGGTAGCATATCTCCTTCAATTATTTTATATTTTATTACCGGGAGTTCTTCACAATTTTCTAATGCTTTGCCTAACGGACCATTGTAAGACTTGGGTCCTGAAGTTGAACCATCAAGATGAAAAAATAAATGACGTAAAGGTAACTCATTCATGTGCAGTAAACAAATTATCCACTGAAGTGGTTTATTAAGCTGTTTTTCGAGCAGCCGTATAATGCCCCCATACTTTCCAGTGTTTACATTAGTACCGTCACAACCAATTGCCATAAGACCGTCATGAGAAATATTTAGCTGTTTTAAAAAATTTGTGATTGAAAATGCTATTCCTTTTGCTGAACCAATATGAGGTACTACGTAACCTAAGTAGGTAGATCCTGGCTCCTGAACAAGCGCAATATGTTCCTCAATCATTACTTTTCTGTAATTTCGATTCCCTTTCTTAATGATTTTTAAAGTTTTATCTTTTCTGCCATCAAAATATAACGCGGAAATATCTTTGAGGTTTACTTGTTTCTGTAACTCCTGTCTAGTCTTGTTTCTTTCTCTTCGTAGCTTACTTCTATCTATAACTTCAACTTCAGAACCAATGTCATGTAATACTGATGACACAATCGCAGCAGCAGCCCTGTCAGACACTCCGTATCTATCACACGTTTTCGATACCGTAGGCAAGTCAATGGACGACACCTTTTTCTTTTTCTTTAGAGGAGAAACGGATTCAATTTTCTCAGCGCAGGCATCGTTTTTTAGTGGCTCATCCGTTTCGGAAGAAAGAGAAGAGGTGCTGATATCTAAATTAACAGAGGATGTACTTGCAATCGCCGGGCTAACAGAGCGATATTGTTGTTTTAACTTCCTTTCCTGATTTATTAGATTTTTTTTACTTACAGTAACATCAACTCTGCCAATTATCATTTTACGAGCCGTTCTTTGGTCAATTAAAAAAGCTTGTTCACATTTAGGGACCTTCTTTTCTCTTGGACACGTGCAATATTTAAAATCTTTGCATTTACAAGCTGATATATCAAAAAGTAACGTTTTATTTTTCATAAAATTTTCTAAAGTTTGCTGGGAATTCTTTTTCATCGACTTCAGAAGATTTTTCCGCTTCTCGTGGTAAGTTTTTAACATTTGTATAATTCTGGTACTAGTCACTGTTGGTAAAGATGCCGCTTGCCATATGCTCTCGATTTCAGGCACAATTTTATCGGCAATTTCTGAAAATTTGGGCTCCTGTTTGCTAGTTTTCATGCTTTGCCTCGTCCATTCGTAATGTTTCACAACATCTTCGTAAGTAGGTAGAACATTTCTCTTTAACTCACAACATTCACCAAATAGTGGGCATTTAGAAGCACTACGAGTTTTTTCCATATTTAACAAAAACAATGTTTTAGGTTATGTTTTAATTGCGCGCGAGCGACAGTTCACCTCGAAAGACAATAGTGCACTGCCCCGCACGGTCCACGCGCAAATAGTCCGGTTTGCACTCCTTGTTCGTACTTACAGTACTTACAATAGTAGGTTTTTATTTTTTATTGTTTAAATACCGTATATTTCCAATTAATTAATATAGTAATATAGAAAGAAAGATTAAAATGCTATAGAAAAAATAAATCACAAACTCCTGCATAAATTCTGAATTTAGTAAAAGTTCAATAACCTTTCGGAGGTAGTTATATTTATTTTTATCAAATAATATTTTACAGGTGTATGTTTGAGCTTAAAAGGCATAAACTTTTTACTCTTAGAAGTTGCAAATGCGAAAAAAAAATTTTCGCTCCACCCTAATATACACCTTATACTGTATTTTAGTGATTTCGCTGCCAGTTTCACCCATGTATGCGCGTAATTTCTCGAAATCTTTATCTATGAAGACAGTGTTCCTTTTTATAACATTATTTTCTGCCTCTACAATTAATGTTTGGTTTTTCATAAGTTGTAGTAGGTAGTCGTCATTTGATGGTAAGTTCTGTATGTCTCTTTCGTACTTTTTGGCGAAGTCTGCATCGCGCACTCCGAACGGAGTTCCTGCTAATTTATCAACTCCATCAAAGTAACCTCGTTTGGGTCTTGAATGTTGGGTGAGCAGCATTGAGTTGTAGTCAACTAGGTGGCTCAGTTCATGACGTAGGTGGCTGACAATTATTTCGCAAGGCGTATACTCATGTTATTTGACATAGTTTATCTATTTGGTTCACATAATCATTGATCCGTTCAGTTGCTTGCCAGTATGAAGTTAAGTTATAGTACACCAACAAGGTCCATTCGTCATGTATTAACTGAATTTTCCCAGCTTCATCAAAGTATATCGGATGGTTGTTCGATATCGGTGTGGCCTTTACGTTATTTGTCATTGGCGCTGATTGTGCAAATCCCGTCATTGCAAGTATAGATAGTAAAATAAGTGACAGCCCGGTCTTGCTTTTTGTTACGCCTCGCTGTTTTCTAGATTCCGGGGTGGGTGCAGTTTTCTTTTCGTCTTTGTTAACTTCTGGTTCTTCCTGTTTTAGTGGTAATGGTTACAGCCTTGTTATCGGTCGCTTGAGCAACCCTTTCCTAGTTTTCAAGGTTACTACTCGTACTCGACCATCGATCCCTGGATGAAGTTCCTGGACTCTTCCTAGAGCTAACGACCCGGAGGTAAATGTTCATCTTTCACTAATACTAGGCTTCCTTCTTTCAAGTTTTCTTTTGGGTGCTGCCATTTGCTTCGGATTTGCAGTTGGTGCAGATACTCATTTGACCAGCGCTTCCAGATGTGCACGTTCATTTGTTCCACTAGCCTCCATCTGTTTCTTAGGTCATGTTCCGCGAAATCCTTTTCTTCATGTAGTAGAGACAGTAAAGGACCGCCGATAAGGAAGTGACCCGGTGTCAGGTATTCCAGATCTTCGACATCCTCTGTTAATGGGCACAATGGACGAGAGTTGAGGCATGCTTCGATTTGATTTAATAAGGTTGTGAATTGCTCGAACGTAAGCTTCTGCTCCCCCAGTACTCGATGTAGGTGATATTTCATGGCTTTGACGGCAGCCTCCCACAAGCCTCCAGCTGTTGGCCAAAGCGGAGCAATAAAATGCCACTCAATTTCTAAGTGGCTCATCTCATCGAAGAATTTCGAAGTCTTGAACGTCTTGCATTGTTCAAATTCTCGTTGTAGCAGTTTTGCTGCGCCTACAAAATTCGTTCCGTTGTCTGAATAAACGTGTTGGGATGTACTTCTGCGGGCACACATTCTTTTAAATGCAGCGAGGAACGTTTGCGTAGTTAGATCCGATACCAATTCCAAATGCACAGCTTTGGTCACCATGCATATGAAAATTGCTATGTAAGCCTTGCATGTTTTGACGCCTCTTCCTTTGTTGGTTTTTACATCAACATGTCCGGTATAGTCGACACCTGTGTTTGTGAATGGCCTTGATGGAGTTACACGCTTCTTAGGCAAGTCTGCCATGAGTTGTACGTTTCGGTTTGGTATGAAACGATGACATCGGACGCATTGCCGTAGCTCCTTCTTGACTGTTCTGCTACCTCCAATGACCCAATACTTTTGACGTAAATGGGCCAACGTTAGCCGGGCACCTCCGTGGAGAGTGTCACGATGAGCCTCTTGAATAATAAGTGTCGTTAGTCTTCTTGTTACTGAAAGGATAATAGGATGCTTCGCTTCAGGAGATAAAGTTGAGTAGTCTAGTTGCTGGTCCTCGTGGCGACCTGACGCCCTTCTCAGCACCCGATAGATACCGTCCCACATAGACTCCCTTTCTTGCATCGAGCAGAACTGCTTCCAGCTCGCAGTTTGGGCGTTGACTGCCCTCCGCTCGTACTCCGCCTGGGCACTCAGGTAGTCGTCCACTACATACTGTCTGCGACGCGGCGCGGCACAGCGGATCCTACGCCGCTTTGTGTTCACGTCGCGCCGCAGCCTTTCAAGCTCGTTGTTCCACCAAGGAAAGCCCTTCTTAGGTTTGGGTGGTCTGTGCGGGGGGATAGCCCTCCTGCACGCTTCGGTAACGGACTTCACATAGTCCGAGACCACCCTTTCGAGCTCGCCCTTAGTTTGGGCGTTGGATATCCGCTCCAGGGTGAGCCCTCGAGCGGATGTCCCACTTCGCATTTCCTCGGTGAAACGACCCCAATCAGCCTTACGGGTGTTGAAACGCCGACTCGTCCACCGGGTGTGCCCCCGGGAGGCACCTTGAGACCCAGAACCACACGTATCGCCCGATGGTCAGAACTTGTCACGGAGTCGTCCACTTTCCACTCAAGGACGCTTCTCAACAGTCCCTGGGTGCAGACGGTAACATCGACATGACTCGTGTACCGCCTGCCCCCACGGACCGTATCGAAAGTGGGGACGACTCCTTCGTTCAATACGTGCAATAGGTATTTGATTGTGACCTCTCGACTAGACAATGATTACTGTTTTCTAATTATGACTTTAAAAATAACAGGTAGAATCAAGCTAGAAACTCTCGGACCAAGTTTTGCCATAAAGAGAGGCGTAAGGCAGGGCGACCCGTTATCTCCAAAACTATTTATAGCCATTCTAGAAGATGTTATTAGCAAGATAGATTGGAGTAAATTAGGTCTATATATAAATGGCGAATATCTAAGCCATTTAAGATTCGCAGATGACCTAGTCTTGCCATCTGAATCCAGTACCCTGCAACAACAAATGATGGAAACTTTACAGTTAGCAAGTGCCAGGGTGGGACTGGAAATGAATCTCTCTAAGACCATGGCAATGACAAATAGATGGAGAATACAAATCACAATAAATGGAGTGCCACTCGACTATACTGACTCATACATCTACTTAGGGAAGCGAATAAGCTTTGATCGGAGAAATAACGAACTGGAAGTGAAAAGAAGAATACAACAAACTTGGAATAACTATTGGAAGGATTTTTTTAAAAGTAACCTCTCTATCTCCATTAAAACAAAAGTGATGAATTCCAACCTCCTAATAAGTTTGACGTACGGATGCCAGACGTGGAAGTTCACTTCAATAATAAAAAACCTAATCACTACTTGTCAAAGTGGACTAGAACGCAGCATGCTTAAAATAAAGAAACTAGACAAAATTCGACACACAAAAATAAGGGCAACAATTTTAGTTATTGCCCTTATTTTTGTGTGTCGAATTTGAGTTACAAACTCACGCACAGAAACTGAAGTGGAAATGGGCTGGTCATGTCGCAAGGCTTAAAGACCAGAGATGGACCAAAAAGTAACGTTTTGGAAAGGACCTCTTGGTAAAAGACGCAGAGGAAGACCACTGACACATTGGGACGATGAGATCATTAAGTTAGCCGTCCCACACTGGAAGACACACAGATTGCACAGTATAGACACAACTGCTCAGCTTTGGAGGAGGCCTTTACCCAATAATGGGGTTCCTGCAAATCAGGTTAAGTTAATAACTAGGTACATTTAAATAAATTTAAGAAATAAACTATTTACAAATTTAAGTTATAAATTAGTTTTTAAATAAGCAAATTTGGTTTCAATGTTAAATAGGTATATTATTATTATGGTATGGTATGGTATATTATTGGTATTTCTATTTTTTTTTAATTATGACTTCATTAATGATGTGCTTGTAGGTAAAATTATATGACCCTGAAAGGAACAACAGGGTTTTTGTTACATAGTGTATACCTCAACTAACCGGAACTTCGGCCTTTGAACCGGAACTTCCTGACGTTTCTCCGTTATATATAATGATATGATATTTACTATGTGAAGTATTACATATTTTTACTATTATTTCATTTATTTTTCTCTATATATACACTAGTATAAATTAAAAAAAAAACATTTAAAAATATAAAAACAATAATCTTTCACCAATATCGGAAGCAGGGTCTACCGGTGGTTAGGGCTCCAGAGATAAGAACCTTCTCACGATGTGAGCCGTATCAAGAAGAACCCACGACCGTCCTTTAGACCCCGACTTCAAGCGGTTCGACTGAAACCGACTTGAAACCCAAAATAAAGCAGAATATTTCAGAACTCACACAGCAGAATGAGTATCTTCGTATACTCATTCTGCTACATTTTCTATGGTGCCGAAATCAGGGAATCCAATCCAGATGGGATTGGATTCTCTGGTTTCGGCGATTCAAATCATAATTGGGGTGATTCAAGTCATAATTAGTCGGAATTCAGTTGTTAAAATACTAGTTTGTAGGTGACGCAGTTCCCCACCATATTGTCTTTTGTGCAAAAACTTCTCGAATTAACGTAATTAATTTTTGTTTTTTTATATCTTTTATTGTATACAAGCAATGATATTGGTCAGAAAGTATGTTATGGTTCAAATCACAGAAAAATTATATACCGTAGTTTAAATAAACTGGTTGCAACGTGAATTAACTAATTCCCACCATAATTTAATTGGATTTGGAAAATTATTTTTGTCAAATCGTAAGGCTGTGCGGGTCAGTACCGACCGGTGTCATTGTAAATACCTTCATAAAATCGCTTAGAAAAACACATATATAAATTTCAACTTTACATAATAAAGTTTATTTTAAGTCATATACTACACACCTTTCGGTACAGCTGTCAGGTACTTGTGCTCATTGAAATCGCCTGTCAATTTTTTTTTAACATCTCAATAAATGAACAAAATCGTATAAAAATTTCAAACTTACAGCAAAAAGTTATTTTTTAAGATTTTTTACACTTTTAAGATTATGTGGGTTGATGACGTGCAGGGTTGTTGATGACGAGCAGGGTTGTTGCGCGCCAGGCGATGGTTACCGTAGTTATTAGGTATGCTATGACTCATCACTTAATTTCTAGCCTTACTTACAGACATACCGTTAGTCGGAGGGTGCAAGTAGCCCTCCTACTATATGTCCTTTAGTAATGCGAATCATTCAGCCAGTCAGTATTAATTAATAGAGAGATGTTAAATAAAGCGAAAAGGGTGCCGTAAAGTAGTGTGGGAGCTGGGGAGGATACAGGGAGAAGTATCGGGTGAGCGAGGTGCGCGGGCGGCGCGATGATAGATTTATTTGTGTCGGCCGCTCGCCGCTCTCCACCGCAACGTTTTTCCGTTTCAAGAGCGCTGGCCACAATTTATGTGCTCGATAATTCCTCTCCTTTATTAAAAGGAAAATGTTCCTCAGCACCCGACCGCTAGAATTCAACATTCAGATTTCTGTAAAATGTACTTTGCTTGTCCATTGGTCATTTGTTTTCAGATTTTCAGTTAGAAATTCTTTGCTCAGAAGCACGAGTCTTTTATAATATAATAACGATATCATGTATTTATGATCATACTTTTATGACACCCTCATATAGACACGAATCATTTGTGAATGTCGTGTGTCCCTAGACGAAGACGCTTCCCGCGTAAATGGTTCGTCGTTTGCGACCATTTGAGGAAGAGTGTGGCGTGCATTAGATACCTGGTGAGGGTGGGTCGATGTGCAGCACGGTGTCTCCGCGGTACCACAGCGCTGGCCGCACGAGTGGGCCGTCACGCGTGGCGGTACACGTGATGGCTGCCACTCCGCCCATCGCGGCCGCACCCGCATGCACCACCGCCTCCCAGCCAGCCTCCGACACTGCACAACACGGCCATCACACACCAGACACAGCGAACTACCATAACTGCCTCCTGACGTGTGCTCATGCGACAATACCTGGTACGAGTGTGACGTCCCGAGACATCGCCACGCCGTGCACGTTGACGGCGCGGCACCGCACCGTCATCGCCCCCGCATCATACGCGCTTGAGGGTAACATCTCTAGTGTGCCATTGCTCTGTATTCGCCTGGAAAAAAACAAATACTAACAAGTCATGGCCAATTGGAATTGTGTAGAAGAGAATGAAACAATATAAGAGATAAAAAGCACGAGAACCAATTTGAAAAGCGGATCATCATCAACCGTTTGTATCGTCCCACTGCTGGGCACAGGTCTCCTCTTGTACAGAGAAGGATTGAGTGTAATCACCACGCTTGCTCAATGCGGGTTGGCGATTTCAGTAAGTTTAAAGTCCAGATTCTTCCAGATGTTTTCCTTCACCTTGTAACCAGTCATTGGTGTCCAAGATATACTTAGATAGTAAAATTTTATATTATTATATAACTAAGAAAAATTACATTGGTACTTGCCTGATCTGAAATCAAACCCACACACATAAAACAACAGCCTCCCAAGCTTGACTTGGGAGGATGTTTTAACCAATAGGCCACCACGACTTCGGATAACCGAAAAGCAGATATAATGAAACAATTAAAAGATTCAGCGAGGAGCGTCACTGAACCTCAGTACAAGGAGAGGCCGCGGCTTAGTAGCCGACCATTTTGCTGTAGACGGAAATTACGACGGTTGCGAGACGTCGTATATTGTAATCTCGTTATCAAACAGAGAGAAAGATAATTCGCGCTTCGACCAAATTATCCATCAAAAAAAAAAATTATTCCATAGCTAGATACCAAGTTCAGTCCGATTAGATTGAATCCACTTAGCAAACAGATTTGGAACTTCTGTTGACAAGAAGTGCTGCTGTTACGAATGTTAATGGCTAGTGATTGAAATGTATCTCAGATACGGATATGAGTAGCATTCATGTTCAACAAATCAGCGTTAGATACGTGTCTACAGCAGAGTCGAGTCGTAGCTCAGACACTAGAGCGGTGCACTGTAGTCCAGTCGTAGCTCAGACACTAGAGCAGTGCGCTGTATTCCTGTCGTAACTCAGACACTACGCAGTGCGCTGAAGTCTAATCATAGCTCAGACATTAGAGCAGTGGGCTAAAGTCGAGTCGTAACTCAGACACTAGAGCAGTGCGCTGAAGTCGAGTCGTAGCTCAGACACTAGAGCAGTGGGCTGAAGTTGAGTCGTAGCTCAGACACTAGAGCGGTGCGCTGTAGTCCAGTCGTAGCTCAGACAATGGAGCGGTGCGCTGAAATCAAGTCGTAGCTCAGACATTAGAGCCGTGCGCTGAAGTCAAGTCGTAGCTCAGACACTAGAGCGGTGCGCTGAAGTCGAGTCGTAGCTCAGACACTAGAGCAGTGGGCTGAAGTTGAGTCGTAGTTCAGACACTAGAGCGGTGCGCTGTAGTCCAGTCGTAGCTCAGACAATGGAGCGGTGCGCTGAAATCAAGTCGTAGCTCAGACACTACAGCGGTGCGCTGTAGTCCAGTCGTAGCTCAGACACCAGAACGGTGCGCTGTAGTCCAGTCTTAGCTCAGACACTAAAGTGGTGCGCTGTAGTCCAGTCGTAGCTCAGACACTAGATCGGTGCACTGTAGTCCAGTCGTAGCTCAGACACTAGAGCGGTGCGCTGTTGTCCAGTCGTAGCTCAGACACTAGAGAGGTGCGCTGTAGTCTAGTCGTAGCTCAGACACTAGAGCGGTGCGCTGTATTCCAGTCGTAGCTCAGACACTAAACCGTAGTTGCCTCTAAGTAGACGCAAGCCACTCGTGTATATGAACACTTATGTAATGGTCGCGTGTAGCACCTACCGTAGGCCTGGCTGGTCGTTCAGGGCGGTACCGTCGTCGGCAAGCCAGGACACCACCGGCGGGGGCTCACCACTTGCGGCGCAGCGCACCCGGACTCCAGCGTGCATCGCGTACTGTACGTGCGGCGGTGGCTCCTCTGTGATCGCCGGCCCCAACATCGACAGCTCACCGCGTGACACTGGCACACATACACACCACTACTGTTACAAATAAACATCGACTTTATGTTGCAATAAGGGAAATTCAAATGTTTCAAACTTTGTTAATTATGTATACCCATGCATAATTCCGACAGTAAGGTTGTTTAAGAAAGACATTAAATAGAATAAAACTGTAGTCAATAACTTGTTGAACTTGGAGCGAAGTAAAGCAATAACAGTTTATTTTTTCTTTTTATTGAACTTCTTCTGGGAGCAATCACAAATGTATCTCACAATGCGGGAAGCGGCGGCGGAGGTTCAGCACAAACAAAGACTAACTTTAAGCCACTTAAAAGTCTAACAGGGCAACTTCAGTTTTAAACCGATTGACCTAAAAACAAACGTCGCTCCGCAGCGGACGGAAGTGATCGGCTGCGCTGCGACGCGCCGTGGGTGATGTATTGGCGGCCGGTGGTAGACCGGACTAACATTACTTTACGATGGCGGCCGGCGGCAGCAGATTGGACCGGCGTTACGGAATACTTCTCAAATTTGTAATTCAGTTAAGTTTGTTGCCACTTTTTTGTTGGAGTTACTTTTCAGTTTAACTTTCACAATTAGTTACCGCGCCCACTACGCACCACACACTTGCAACTAGGGGCAGTCGGCTAAAGGTACTTCTGGGGGTAGTCAGCTAATAGAGAGGTTGTATTAAGGATGCAGAAATATATATATACTGTGATATAATTTATTTTCGACTTTAAGTAATATATTTGACTTACTTTTTTCTTAACTGTAATATATTTGTCCTGTAAGCTATCTTGACATCAATATTACTATTTGTTTGCTTTGTATTTTCCTATGAGATTCAAAACGACCATATACCAATTATGTAAAATGTAATCCTTATACTTAGAATATTTGTACGCCGTGATTGGCAAAACATGGATGCTTTTACAACATATATTTTCAATACCTTGCATGTCTGTCATATCAGTTAATGTAAACGCACGTTTGACAAATAAATAATTTTTATCTTTATCTGGTGCGACAACCCTTGTCTATTTCCCGACTATTAATAATTACTATCATTAATTATTTTATAATTACTGATAGTAATTATTAATTATATTATATATTATATTATAATTTACATAACTTCCACCAAGAAGTTAAATTGTGCAACAATATAATGTACTTGGTCTCAAGTCCTATCAACTTAAAACTGTTTTTACATCGAAATTATTCATTTAACTCTTATTTTAGAATTGTATGTGAACTTATATGTATGAAATACTCTAAGTACTTACTGCTTGCGTTAGTATGACAAACAATTCACCATCATCATCATCATTTCGACCGAAAGACGTCCACGGCTGGACATAGGCCTCCCTCAAGGATCTCTACGACGACCGGTCCTGCGCCTCTCACATCCAGCGGTTCCCCGCGACCTTCACCAGGTCGTCGGTCCACCTTGTCGGGGGCTATCCACGCTGCGTGGTCGCCATTCGAGAATCCGTCGGCCCCATCAGGCATCGATCCTACGGGCAATATGCCCGGCCCACTGCCACTTTAGTGTTGCAATTCTTCGGGCTATGTCGGTTACTCACGTTCTTTTGTGGATCTCCTCATTCCTGATTTGATCACGCAGTGAAACCCCGAAGCATAGCCCTCCCCGTTGCCTTCCTAACTGGATTGTTTGTCCGTATTCGTAATTGTCAACAACTTCGAGAACAGAGTCTCCAATCTTTATAGGAGTCGATACAACATGGGCATTAGACATGACTTTCAGACGAAAGTTGAGTGAATCAATGAACATGGACAAGATTGTCCATGTGCATTTTCAAACCGACTCGCTCGGATGCTCTACTGAGGTCTTCGAGTATTGTACTCAGGTCCTCCGCGGTCTCAGCCATGACTACGATATCATCAGCAAATCGAAGGTGTGTAATGTTTTCGCCATTGATGTTGATGTCTAGTCCTTCCCAATCCAGAACCTAGAAGACATCCTCCAATGCAACGGTGAACCGTTTCGGGAAGATAACATCTTCATGTCTGACACCACGCTGCAGAGGTATTGGTTTCGAGGTTTGGTCCTGTATTCGGACCGACATGATGGCGTTTTCGTACAATCCCTTCAGCGCTTCAATATACCGATAGTCTACTTTGCGCCGCTGGAGAGACTGCAGTACAGCCCAGGTCTCGATCGAATCAAAGGTTTTTTCGTAGTCCACAAACGCCAAGCAAAGGGGTAGGTTATACTCTTCGGTCTTCGTATGTGGTCTACAGTGCTGAAACTGTTGTGAAGTGTGAAGTTCAGAAACTGGTTTGTTCGGGAGGCTGGCAGTCGTTAAATCCGCAAGTGAGACGATTTGTGAGAATTCTCGAAAGCAACTTATAGACATGACTCAGAAGTGAGATGGGTCTGTAACTTTCAAAAGGGTATTGTCACCCTTTTTGAAAAAGAGTACCACCACAGTACATGCACAAGTAATATCTGTGCCATGCCTGTGGTGTGTTTTCCCATGACTATGACGGAATCGCGACAAACAATTACAAACTTATAGTCTAGGTGCGTGTGATTTGTGTGCGTCACACGCTTCTGCTTGTAGTTGCGATGTGCGTCTCTAATACAAATCTAGAACTATGTCCTTTCTAACGTGTTTTATCTATTTTGCGGACAGAAATTGACCTGCAATGTTTAAAATATATGAGATGTCATATATTTTGCTGGCTACTAAGCATGTAAGTAAGTACTAGTGTAGAAGCTTCAGCCCATGACAATGTCTACTCTTACGAGTTACAAGGAGAAGAGTCAGCAGCGACGGTAGCATTTTGCCAGCGGCCGCACCGCACTGCATCGCACTGCACTGTACTGTACCGCGCCGCACCATATCGCGCCGCACCGCACCACACCGCGCCGTGTCGTACCGCTCCGCTCCGCAATGAACCGTCCACCTGTGCATAGAAATCAATAGTTTAACCGGTTATCATTTTTTATAAGTTTTATTTACCGATCAACTTAAACACATCGTTCGGCACTTAGCAAACGTCAGTATACCGATAAAAATATTGTACTCAAACCGAAGTTAAAATATGAATAATAACAGAAAATGAAACCTAGGTTTTATAATAATACCTATAGATAAAAAGGTAATATAATAACTACTGAAATATCGTACGGCGTATGTCTTGAATCCTACCTGGTGTTACGATATGGATTCATTATGTGATGATATAGTTCTGACCACAATAGAGCATTTGTTGCCCAAAAAAAATGTTAACGTTCCATATACGCGAATCCATCTGATAAGATATGCTTTCAAAATGGTGAAAGAAAACATTGTGAGGATACCGTCATGTCCTAAAGTCAAACAGAAGGAATGTGACATCTACCCATGCATCTACCAATCCCCACTAGGCACGCGTGACACTACTGTCCACTCCCTATCACCGAGAAGAGACCGGTGTCGGAATGAAACTTGAAAGTTTGTTAAAAAACATTACCTAAGAGTTTTTTCAGAGATTGGTCAATACACACTAGTACTACGAGTACATGCGCTGCCTAGGTTAGTAAAATATAATTGTACAGTCTTAGGTTTAAGTTGATATTTTAATACATTAGTTCCGAATGGCTCGATAGATGGCGTTGTTAATTTTGCACTCTCCGCTGAATCAGGAACGCAAGCTTGTCCGTCAAAAACGTGTGACCCCTTTGTGTATATTGAAATAAATTGTCTTCATCTAAGTAACAGTTAGTCTGATCTAATATATAAAAATCAATGCCACTTTCTTTGTGTTTTTATAACTCAAGAACGGACTCACCTATCCAAACCAAACGTTTAGGCTTTGTTCGGACTATTTAGTAGATGGTTTATGTGAAGTTTGGACAAATTCGACAGAGTGGTTCGTCATTTATCACATTTTTTCACGCCTTGGATGGTTTAGATTCACAAATCAGCCCAGCAGATGGCGCTGACTGCTTGAAAAATCGTGTGATCTCGGAAACGTTGTTTCGACTTCTCCTAGTATTTTGTGCTACCCTGGTACAGTTTTGCAGTACTCTCTACAAACTAGGTACAATAAAAGTCGTTCCATGTAATTATTATGGTTTGATGATGAATGAGCTTCATTGTTTCGGCTTCTTCCACACTTTTGTGCTACCCTGGTACCTTGCACCTACACAAAGTAGAGAAAATGAAATTTCTTCTATGTATTTATTATTGTGATTTAATGATGAAATGTTACAAGCCGATAACAAGGTGAAGGAAAACATCTTAAGGAAACCTGAACTTTAAGTCTGAAATCGCCAACCCGCATTGAGCAAGCGTGGTGATTACGCTCAATCCTTCTCCTTATGAAAAGAGAGTTATGCCCAGCAGGGGAACGATAAAAAAGGTTAATGATGATGATGATGAGTTTCCTACACTTTTTTGCTACCCTAATTATCCTAATTTAAAAAGCAAAAAATAAGATCATGTGATATTATTGCCTTTAAGGCGGAACAAAGTTCGCCGTGTCAGAAATCAATGCCACTTTCTTTGTAATTTTATAACTCAAGAACAGACTCACCTATCCAAACTAAATATTCTGGCTTTATTTTGACTATTTAGTAGATGGTTTATGTGAAGTTTGAACAGAATCGGTCCAGCGGTTCCTCATTTATCACATTTTTTGTAACAAATGAATTCAATGAACGGTGGAACATCATCTCATCTATATATATAAAAATCAATGCCACTTTCTTTATAATTTTAAGTTATAAAATTGCTAGCAATTAAAAAAAAATATTTTATGTTTGAATAAATAATTTTGATGATCCAATAAATTTTTATTATTTCACTTTATACGTAGCGAAGCACGTATCGGGCCGCTAGTTAAATAATCTAGAAATTCTATCAAGGTCGCGCTGTTTAACAAAATTACTGTCCAGTGTCAATGTAGTACTCCGCGAGGGGGGACCTCGCGGAGTAGTACATTGAAGCACGTCGCTTTACTTCAAGATCGACTGGAAGTACACCTGCCAGTATCGGTAAGGCTTCAGTACTGGCTGTTCTATACGCCTTGCATAAAAATATCAATGCCAAACGTTGGCTTTGAAGCAGTTTACATCGTGCCGCCCCTATGCTGGCCCTATCGGCCCAAAAAGGTTCACCGTAGCACATACATCCTAAGTAGGTAGCTCCATATATAGTTTTAAAGGTAGGAATGATAGACCCCAAGTTGCTATGGATATTCTAGTTAGGGCATAAAACTTCCTTTTAGCTTTTTCGCCAACTATTTTTATATGTTTGATAAATGAAAAATTCCTTTCTAAGACCATACCAAGGTAGCATACGGATTGCTGTTTTTAACGGAAACCGGGACAGCTCCTAATCTTTCAAAGCGGGGGGCCGTCTGTGTGTGGAGTACTGGTGCTGCAAAAGGTCACCTGACCACTTTTTTTAAACCACTATTTTGACCATTTTTTAAAAAAAAACAGCAGACACCACACACAGCGCCCATCTGTTCGAAGGATCCTCCCTTGTCAGTGGAGGACGAGTGAAGTTTACACCCTGTTTTTCATACATCTGTGAGTTATTTATCTATTCGTTTATATGCACACCGACCGACTCCTAAGCACCTCAGGTTGTGTTGGCTCTTTGTCACTACGACGTTTTTGGGAGCTCAATATTAAGTGTACAAGTCACTTCCTGCCATTTTATCTGTGTAATATATATTAAACACGATTAACTCAGTGGATAAAAAATATTACTTTGCCCTTCACTCGTATTAGTGGCAGCGTGATGGCAAGTAGCTCCAATCCTTTGTCGAAAAATGGACTATCATACAAAAAATATTTTTCAGTTTAAACAAGGAGTTCTTGACATTAGCGCGTTCAACAAGTAAACAAATTCATAATAAGTTTCCGATTTGACATCAAACTCTAAATCAGACGTATTGCGAATAAAATTACCTACTACCGTAGGTCATAAAATTAGCTGGGGTGATTTTAATTGTCGTGGTGAAATGGTATTCAAGTCCGATCGGGTAGAATAAACAGACTATTAAATTAATATCAATGTGTTGAAAACGGCACCAACTCAATAAATGTATAGTGAAAGCTTTACTATTAAGTACATTATTTCCCAGGTAACTAAAGACAATATTCACAATTTATTCATGCTAAATAAACTTAAACTATTTGTAGCAAGCTTTAAAAAAGTTAAACTAACAGCATAAGAAGTTGAAAGCCTTATATGCATAAAACATAAAAATAAAGAAAGCACAGTATTATGACGCTGTAACTCGAGTGTGTAAAAGAGCAGTTGAGAAGTTGTTCAACGAGAGCGCTTCCGGCCTCTATGTACGCTACGAACTACTACGTAACGTCGTAGGCGTTCGTAGCGCTCCGTAGCGCCGTAGCGGCCCGTAGCACTCTGTAGCGAATGTAGAACAATGTGATTTTTTGACACCCATTTTTGAAAGGTTGTTGCAGGGTGTTTATAACTTGTGTCGTTAAACAAATGAAATCAAAGTAATTTCTAAACCAAAAAGTTTTACATTAGTTGGTAATTGGAGCGTCCTGTTAAGCAACTAATGACTGTGCCAGGATACTCCAATCTTACACACTCTTATACAATTATTTCAGTCTCTTAGATATAAACAGTATGTGAATAAGTATGTAGTCCAATTTAGTGTCTCTATATCCAATTTGTTGGCATTTTTAATTAGTGTAATAGTTTGTGTATACATATGCATGTGTAGGATAAAACTGCCGTGTGGTATAACCTCAGAATTTGGGGCTTAAATTTTATTGGAGAAACTGTATGGAGCACAAAATTGTAGGATTTATTTAAATGGTACAATAAGGGTAATAACAATATAGTTAATCGAGCAGACCCCTTTTAATGTCGATGTTGATATAGGAGCCATATAAACCCAAATACAAAGTTTATCTACTCGCTATGAGCAAGCCAATTCAACTCTCAATATACAGCAGTCCTGTACCAAGTAAGCCGACAGTTATGTCGAGAGCTGGGGAGCTCTTTAATGAATCGAATCCAAAGACCGACTGACTCACATATCCAGTGCTCATTTATTTATAGGATGAAAAACTCCCTAACAATCTCTTCAACTGTGTCCGATAGCCCACGTGTGTCACGTATTAAGTTAATTCAAAAACCTAAAATATGCTTAATCCAATAAAGCTTGCGGCAAATTACATTGTATTAAAATTAAAATAAAGTTTCATCAATTACTTTGTATTGAAGAAACAGTTAAAAAGAAAACTCGTCAATGTCAATGAGAAGAATTAAAAAATGTATGTTCCGATTTATTAGACAACTAGCTGCACCGTAGATTTCGATATGTTTTTTTATATATGCTCCGCTTCTATTGGTCATAGCGTGATGTTATATAAATAGCCTAAAGCCTTCCTGGATTAATGCGCTATCTAATGTAAGAAGAATTTTTCAAATCGGAACAGTAATTTATATATTAGTATTGATAACAGAGGACATGCAGATTTCGGTCTTTATATAGCAAATATAAACATTGTTTTGAAGTATTACAAAACGTCTTGTTTTAAAACACGTTACGTTTAATTATTTTCTTTGTGTATACCCTGATGTTACATTATTTGGAAAAATTATATACATTGTTTGGAAAAATTGTTGGTACATTTTATTAATAAGAAGTGTATCATATGTGGCGATTTTAATATTGACATGCTTGTTGACAGTAAGAAATGTTTTTTTATTTTTTATTAATTTATAAACAAAATGGCTGGACTATTCGTCGACCTCAGCTCGGTTTTGGATACTATTGACTATGAATTATTACTGACTAAACTGCAACATTACGGTATCAGAGGCAAGTCCTTGATTCTTTTAAGATCCTACTTGCATAATAGGAGAATGTTTGTCGAAATTAAAAGCATCGACGTAAATAATACTGAAGTAGTAAACATGTCTAAAATCACAACGATGCAAACAAGGCTCAATTTTGGGGAAAATACTATTTATCATATTTACAAATGTCTTGCTGAACTTTATGCATCATACTCACCCTAATGTAAAACTTGTCGTCTATGCGGATGACAGTAATATAATAGGGGCCTAATGACTTAGGAGAATTGACCCATTCTGTAAACAAAACCCTTAAAACGCTCTACGATTGGTTTACAGCTAACGTCCTTTTCTTAAATACAAGTAAAACTAACGTAACTTTATTCGAGACAACAACTCGTAACAATGACAATTTAGATATACAAATCAACGGAGACAAAATTGACTTAGTAAATAAAGTCAAATTCTTAGGCATTGACATAGATGTGAACTTAAATTGGAAACATGAGCTAGCTGCTATTGACTCTTCTATTTCATCAGCATGCTATGCACTCAGGTAACTCACTTAGAGATATTTTAGACCTAAAAGAAGTAAAGACTATATATTATGCGCTAATCGAATATAGCATCATGCTTTGGGGTAATAGCTTCAATTATAATTGTCAAAAAGCCTTCATCTTACAGAAACGTGCTATAAGAACTTTGGTAAGGATCTCGCAAATAGAATCATGTGGAGAGCATTTTATAAAGTTGAAAATTATAACAGTACCAAGTTTGTACATATTGGTTATTCTTTGTTACTTTGCTAAGTATATTCATAAGTATGAATCACAAGAGTAACGTAAGCTAAGAGAAAACACAAGAAGAAAGGAGTTTAAACACAAGTTATCACCAAATTTTAACGAAGTCAGGCATTGCTCCAGATACCAAGCAGTTGAATAGTTCAATAGGTTACCAACTGCCTTGAAATGATTAATATATAATAGTCATTTATTTAAAAATAAATTGAAATCCTTCTTGTTGGAAAAATGTTTATACTCAGTGTGCGTGACAGACATGCAGGACCATTTAGTGGACGTATGCGATTGCACTCTGCACGTTCTGATGCACACTCTGTTGCTGGGTTGGTGGAAATAAGTGAGACTTCGGTGTGTAGACTTACTTGATTTATATTCTTCCAAAATATTAGCGGAGTCACTATTTAACTTATACTACTATTGATTCATAACTATTACTTCTTGATTGTTGATCCTGTAGGGATCTTGCTGTTGATCTTGACTGTAACTGTTGACTCCTCGAAGACAAAATGAATGTATACTTGCTGTAGCTATAGACTTCTCGAAGATGAAGATGAATGTGTGATTTGCTGTAGCTATTGACTCCTTCGAAGATGACGATGAATGTGTTTCACTGTAGCTATTGACTCCTTGAAGACGAAGATGAATGTGTCTTCTTACTGTAGCTATTGACTCCTCGAAGCTGAAGATGAATGTGATCTTCTTACTCAAACGTGGGGCCTATTTATACTGTGACAAGGGCGCAAACCGTGGAAGGGGACGAGATCGTCGGGTTTCACCAGCCATTGTCTTACGCACGTTTCTGGGCTGCATCCTAAACCTGAGGGTCTGCACTTTATAACGTCTATTACAAGGGGTCATTTTATTGCGCCTATCCCAAGGAACCAAGGACAAGGGATTTTATGGTGCCCACCTTTTTGGTGTTGTTACGTTCAGCCAGATGTGGGACAACCATTTCTATTACAATTTTATGTCTGCTGCATGTTATAACTAGGGAACCCTTTATGACGGTTAACTTTTGTCACTGATATTTTACCAAATGTTCACAGTCATTTCTATCATAATTGTTCCCTTGCCAGATGTGTACTACCATTCCTATCACAATGAATGATCGTCTATCTCACGCTTTCTAAATTATTATGCACAAATGTTCTATTCTAAGTAATTACAATAACATCTACTATACTGTATACACTGTTCGTAACACTATTCCTAATTAGTTCCTATGTACTATTAAAAACTATTCGTCCCGCACACTCAGTATCAGATTTCGTGACAAATGATACAAAATAAAAAATGTACCTACTAATGAACACACTTTCTACTAAATTCTTTATCATTGTAACATATTGCTTTGACTGTAACTAAACATTTGACATTATTTTTTGTAAATATATCTGACATTAGTTTATTATATATCTATTGACATATCTATAATTGAATGACTCGATATGTCTAATTTTAATTCAATATTTTTCTTTTTTTATGCTTTTTTATATATGTCGGAGATCGTCGATATACTTTTAATAGAAGTTGCTGATTTGATTTACGTAGTAGAGGGGCGAACGCTTGTGACGTTATTTTGTGATGGCGTCACATGGACAGAGTCGAGTCGCTTTGGAAAGTGGGGTTCGTCGAACGGTCACTTTGCATCGAGACGCGGACCAAGGCACATCTCCGAACCGAAACTGTCGGTTTGTCTATTCAAATTATTATTATGAAGATTGGAGGGTATATTTACACATCGTGCTTCAATTCAAAACTTACCTACGAAATGGAACCTGTACCACCACACCAAGATGCTGTCGACCCTACCGCTCTGCCGTCGCTATCTCCGACATATACACGATGACATTTTAGTCGTCTTACAAAGATGGTGCACTGACTGTATCCGACATAATATACCCCTAGCCGCGATTATTTGTTTTGTACCTTTAATTAAGATAATAGGTATAGCGAAAAATAAATAATACATCAGAAATACGAAACATCCTGTTAATAATGTTTACGTATCAAACTGACAAAATACCTACTCCGCGCAAATCTATTGGTCAATTTATTTCATTCATCATTTTCTGAGACAAAATAACGTAAGCCAATCAACGTAAGTCAAATAATAAGAATGTCGGACGCTATCCTTTAACAAGTGCGGCGCGCGCGACATGTGTGGTGTCACTTTCACATAAAAAATAAATGGGTGGGCTCAGCTCAGTTTGCGTTCTAACCCCGGAAGCGAAACATTGTGCGCGGGAGACCGGGAATCACGTGTTATCGCGATCGCTAGTACGAGAGTACAACAACTAGTGAATAGGTTACCTACTTACTTCATTATGAGTGATAGAAACTATCAGTATTCGAATATCGAGTGGCTAGAAATGGTGCGCCTGTACGCAATAAGTGGTGACAATTTACGGGAAGCAAGAAGATTGTACGCTGAGCCTAATCACCTCGAATTGTTACGCAACCGAGGAGTGATCAACCCGCAAGTGCCAGGACTGCAAACCATTTTAGCAGCAACACAGCGGCTGATTGATCACGGCCAGTTTCGTACCCCATCGCACGCGCAAGCGCGGGGCCACACACGTTATTCACCTGTTCTCGAAGAAAATGTCTTGGATTATTTCGAGCGACACCCGCGACGGAGTACTAGAGTGGCTGCCAGACATTTCGGAGTCAGCCAGTACTATGTTTGGAAAGTATTACATGCGGAAGGATTGCACCCGTACCACTACCGACGAGTACAAGCCTTGTACGGGACTGATCATGAATCCAGAATAGTATTCTGTCGCTGGCTTAGGGAACATCCTAACAACAATATTCTCTGGACGGATGAATCCACGTTCACTCGAGTTGGGATGTTCAATATCCATAACGAGCACTGGTGGTCAATAAACAATACATGTAAAGACTGCTTATCCATGTAAATAAAAAGTGATCATTTGTAAATACGAAATTAGTAATTAGTGTAAATAATTCAGTTAATTCCCATTCTTTAAATACGCCAGAAACACAGGTGCCCGGCAATGTACTCGTTCTAGAAACAGTAACAAACTTCGCGCCATTGAGAAGTTGCGAACATTTCTAAAATGTTTGTGAACATTCAACACAAGTCATAGCTGTAGACTCGCGTCGACGTGTAGGTACACAATTACGAACAAAATGTGCGTGAACAATTTTGGTGGAATTTCGTCTAAATTACAACGACAAATTGATTGAAGTTATTGAAATCGGCCGTATGTTTCTTACCTAAAGCTAGGTACCTTGTAAACATACACACTACCTTGGAAACATGTAAGTAACTCTGGTTAATCAAATTCCCATTTCGCGCAAACAAGTACAAACAGGTTTGTGCTCTGTCGAGAGGCCGCGGGCCGGCTCGCGTTTGTACACCCTTCACCCCGCCCGCGCCTCTCAACTATCAGTCGCTTGATACTTAGTTTGTAAACAAATATTTCACTTGCACGTCATAGTAGATAAATAACTGAAAAAGTTTGTTAATTAACGATGGATTTTGTGTAGTACCGTTTCAATCACTTTGATTCGGTTTTAATACGAAAAGTGTTTTTGACGGTCCTAAGCCCTTAAGGATTTTAATTTACAACTGACCTACGCACTGACAGTAAGAAACCTATCTTGCGCTAGTTGAATGAACTCAGACAAAGACGCCGCGCCCCGCGCCTCGCCCGCGAGCCACTCCATTGATACCTGCGCTCGCGACAGGATGTTTTTATTATTTTTAACCACGTGATAATAATGAAAAATATTTTTATTTTTAAATTAATGAAATTTCATAAATACCTATTTTTATTTTATGAACGTTAACTACTCATTGGATACATGATGTGGACTGCATTTGTAAGACGAATAAAAAGTCATGGTGTATATTTGGCAATTTCATTTACATTTATACTTTTTATCTGTAAAGTTTAACACAATGTTAATTGTTATGAATAAATAAATGAATGAATGAATGTAGTGTTAATAGCTATAGACTCAACAAAACTTTACAAAATATTCTTAAACTAGCTGCGCCCTGCGGTTTCACCCACGTAGATTTTGATATGTTTTTTTTATATGTTCCTCCCCTATTGGTCGCAGCGTGATGTTATATAGAGTAAAGCCTTCCTAGATTAATGGGCTATGCAACGTAAAAAGATTTTTTCAAATCAGACCTCAGTCCCTGAGATTAGCGCTTTCAAACAAACAAACTCTTCAGCTTTATATATTATTATAGATGAGTCTCAATAATCTTATAGAATTTTTGTTTTGTTATTCTTCATATTAAGATACTATATCATCTAAATATGACCTAGTATATATCAGTACCATTTTCTATTACTTATAAGATAATTAGAAATTAATATATTACCATTTCACAAAAAAGTTTTTGTTTTATTTGATTCTATTTTGGGGCTTTTATGGAGTTATGTTAGCCCCATCGTACCCACTGTACCTACGTACACTGATCTTACTTACTAAATACTGTATAAAAACTAATAATATAAGTATACAATTATATACAAATTAATAATAATAAAAAAAAACTAGAGAAAAACTAGAGCTATTCATATAGAATCTAAGTTACGCCATACAACTTTTTCGTCATCTCCGATAATGATACAGGCAAAATAGATTGTATTAAACCTATATCTTATTTATTTAAGTTAAATTCTCTTATGTATTGCTCCCGTTCATCTTTATTCCTTTTACACTCCATCAACAAATGTTGCACTTCCTGAATTTGATTGCAAGCCGAGCAGTTAGAAGACTCGGCTTTTTTCATGAGAAATGCAAATTTTGCTGACGGGTAGTGTCCCGACCGAAGTCTTAAAATTAACTTAATGCCCCTTCTACTTAAAGTACTATCATCGAAACAAAGAAAAAACTTATAAAGAGTATGTAGTTGATAGTAAAATCTCTTATATCAATAAGAAATATAATCATGACAGTGTTGAGTACCCTCTATAATAAATAATATAATTGATAACCATCTTCGACATATATATTTATGAATTTTATTATAAAGTTGATATGATAGTATAAATGAAAAATAACTAATTTCAGAAGTCGGTGTCTTTGGTTTTTGTCTATTCGTTTTACGACTTCCGAAATGAGTTATTTTTCACTTTGTAGTGTTTTGTGAAACTCGGTTATCATTTTTTGTGTTTTTTTTTTTATTTTACACTTTTTAGTTTGGATAAATACCGTTCAGCTGCACTAGCCAGACTGGACGCTAACGCTAATATAGAAGCGAAAAGACCTGTAAGCAAACGACGTAATTTTGTTTACTTTAATTTTTACCTGTAATTTTGGTTTAAAACCGAAACTTTTGAACTGATTTCTATAAAATTCCTATGAGACCATAATGAAAGTATTGTTTAGAATGCTAGGCATGAAGCGATTACGCAACTTAAATTCAGTCTCTTGATTTTAATTGATTGTTGCATAAGCGTTACGAATAGGTAGTGGTTTTCCCATGTTAAACTTCAATACTGTAATTTTTTGAGGAATTCCCTCAACTGCCTATGGTCTTCATCATCAGATTTACTGCACATCGTCATTTTAACCCATATATCGCACTAATAATACAATAGTGTATCAACTCAAAATACGTCGTACTTGACATAATACTATAAACACACGTAAAATTTAATTCCTCACACGTCATCAAAACCGTCGTTCGAATAGTGCAAAAAACAGATAAGAGATGGCCCTATAAGTCACTATTTACGATATTTCGGTTGCCACTTCCCTCCCACAATATTGTGTCATCTTTAGTTGCAACCATCAGTGATCGGGAGAGCACGTGCCGCTTGGCGTAATATTTTGAGTTGCAACAGTATTACTCAATGAGGTATGTAAGATTTATATTTTTATTTTGAATTAACACAGTATTGTTGATTTGACCTAAACACGCGCTTGGTGTTATTTAGAGTTATTACACTATTACTGATTTGCAAAAACAATAATTAAAGTTATTTCTATTTCTACTTATGACACTATAATTGATTTGGTTAGCAATTTTTGATATGATACAGTTTTGTTGAGTCACGAGGTTAAGTTGATTTTTGTATGGTTTATAAATTTATAATTCATAATATCTATATGTCAATTGCAGTAATATCTATAACTCATTCGAATGTGTACAAGAGTTATGAGAAAAATGCTTACTTAGAATTATTATTTTAATAATTTAGAGTTAATACACTATTTGTGACAGCCATCAACCAATTATTTATTTCACCAAAATTTTATTTATTTGTAGGTTCAGTATGCATCATGGCCATGTACTTGTTGATATGGCAAGAAGTATTACAAGCAGCCACCACGATAAGGAAAATCACGAACTTGTCAGGAATTCGTCACCGTCATTATTATCATCAGTGTGTACAAATACACAGAGAGAAGACAGAAATGATGCGATTGAACAGTCAACACTTTCTATACCATCGACATCAACAATTCATCCAGTACTTCAAGAAACTGACGTAAACAGTTCTCCAAATATCGTTAGTAACGTTAGCCTGATAACAAAATACAACCAAAAGAAATATTACATTTTACCCATCCACCCAGGCCAGAGCGATTTTGATGATTCTGATAATGATCCTCAATTTGTTCCTGATACGCAAAGCAAAACTCCCAATCTACTTTGAGGTCGAACAACAAAATCTCCAAGTGCTTCTTCTTCAAGAAGCTCCTTGGTAGAACCAGTAGCTTAACTACAGAATCAAATATTTCAACCGAAGACCAAAGTAATCATACCAGGGGCAGGATGAGGGTACGTAACGTCGAAGCCTGGAAACATAGTGTAGCTAAACGACTTCGTAATACTGGCAAAGCGTATGAATCTGCAAATAAAAATAAATACCTGAAAGAAAAATTGGTCCTACGTGTGGTGAAAAATGCAGGTTAACTTGTAGTTCAAAAATAAACGAGATTTCAAGACATAAACTTTTTGAAAAATATTGGAATTTAGGAAACTTACAAAAACAAAGAGAATTCATTATTAGGCACACACCAAAGAAAGATCTGTGTGATCTTTGTGAAACATTCAAAAATGCTAATGAGGATGACAAACAAGAAAAAGAAAAAGACAAAAAGGCTAACCCAGATTTCACAATAGTTGCTGTATATGATTTACGAACTGTGATGCCAATACCAAAGGGTCAAACTTCGTTATTTTATTATAAAAGTAGAATTAACTGCTATAATTTTACTGTAAGTGACTTATACGCAAAAAATGTTGAATATTTTTTTTGGGACGACACAAATGGCAAACGTGGTGCAAATGAGATTGGGAGCTGAAATATATTGAGCAAATTATACAGGTTAATCTTGGTAAAGAATTAGATTTTATATTTTACTCTGACAATTGTTGTGGGCATCAGAAAAATAAGTATCTCCTTTCAGCTTATGCATATGCAGTACAAAAAATGAATATTAAAAGTATTACGCATAAATTTTTGATTCGCGGTCACTCTCAAAATGAGGGACTATTTCACCAATAATGATTTAACTAAAAATAATGTTTCATTTTGAAAAAAGTTTATGGAGAAAGACAGTCTTAACTCAAAATTTCTAAATAATTAAACTATTTGTGTTCTTTTTTTATTTTTGTAAACCTAATATTCATTTCAATTCTGTTTAATAGCTCATATGGCAGTTATTCAAATTGTAACTATTATAGGAAGTGAGTAATAAGTTTTTTGTTAATTCTGAAAAATGATCGATTTTGAGTTGATACACTATTGTATTATTAGTGCGATATGTGCAAAGTTTTCATCAATATAAATGAATTAATTCCAAACACAATCTAGCGACTGTAAATTGTTGAGAAGTTCCCTTAACTGTTCTTTGTCTTCATCTTAAGACCCCAAATGACAATCACAATACTTCTAGTTGTAAAGCTCTTATCAATACAAAATAATCAAGCACAAACACAAGGCAGCTGCTGTGAATCGTTGAGGAGTTACCTCGACTGTCTCTCGGCTCCATCATCAAATCTACTGCACACCTTCATTATAACCATATGGGTTATAAATGGGTACAAAGTTCTCATTCATAAAAATGAATTAAGTGCAAACACAAAATAACTACTGTAAACCAGAAGGTTTTGTCTGTGCAATTATGGACCAAGTTATTTTGTCGAATAACTACCGGAGATATATTGTGAAGGACAGGACGAATGACGTGAGTCGGGCTTTCGTTATGCAGTTGAATTAAGAGGCTGATTCAAAAGGCAGTCCTCCTCGTTACGGCTCGTATCATAAGGAGGTTTCCGTCTCTGGAGCCCTAACCACTGGTAGCTTGGACCTTGATCCCGTCATCGATGGAATATTATTTTTTTATATTTTTAAATGCTTTTTATTAAGTTTTTAAACAAATATAAAACAACGTAAATGAATATGTACAATATGTAAAGAAAACCCCGTCCGATCCATACGGATAATAAAGGTTAGGTTAACACATGACCAGATAAAATGTAAAATTTTGAGGAAGTCGGAATTAATTCACGAAAACAAAAAGATTATTTCAAAATTCATTAGTGTTGTTATTATGATGATTATGTAAAATTTCATATTTTATTTTATCATGTACGAGTATTTACCTAACCTTTATTATTATTAAATGTATTGTACAGAAAAATGAACAAATTTAATGTTACTTAGCAATGTTATTATTACTATACCTACTACCTTTTGCCCGCCCGTGTGCAAAGAATCACATCGGCTGGTACTACCAGAACATACAACATGGGAGGAATCGCAAGATGCTCTTGGTATTTTTTGTGATTTGTCCAAGGCCTTTGATTGCGTACATCATGATACTCTTATTAGGAAATTGTACCATTATGGTTTAACACTAGAAGTGCCGAAACTCATGACCCCCCTTAAACCGCCGCCGGGACAATTTTGTCCTTTCACAACATCCATTAGCATAAATCATGAAATTTTAAATAAAACAATATGTGAGTTTCTTAAAATTGTATTTATTTATTTTTAATCAAATTATTAATCATTTTACAACAAATGTGTATCAATTTCTCTTTCCATTTTTGATAATCAACTAAAAAAGTAATTTTAAATGTAATAAATCTTAAAAATCTAATTATTTATTAGCAGAATAGCAAATATTACACAAATAATATTCTTTACCAGTGCATTTATTACAGACAGTTTTTTTACAATTGTGGCACTTTACTGATGACTTATTATTTGTACATTCTGACTTGACCTGACACCTTGTACGTTTTTCCTGTCTTTCTGGTAGGGTTTCTGGAATATCTACAGGAATGACTTTGTTTCTATTATTCATGTACTGCGATCCCAATTCTTCTCCCAATTGCAATAAAAAGTCTCTACGTTTAATTTTGCTGTTGTTGATAATTTTATACAATACCCATGCGTTTATAGCCGCCAAATCTAATAAATTATAAAATGTATGAACTGGCCAACGTCTAGAAGCCGCCTTTACTGTATATTTCCTGCTCATCGAATCTACAACATCTACTCCATACTTCGTGCTGTTGTAGAATAGCACTGTTTCCGGCTTTTTCTTTGAATTAGAACTTATGGTTATATCTTGATGCATAGTGCTAAGCAATAAAACATTTTTATTTGGCTTAGTTTGATAAACAGTCAAAGTTGTGTCACCAGTTTTTAGGACAGTCGTCTTGTATAATTCTTCTTTAGCCATTTTTACAGAAATAGGTATTTCTCTTCGAACTCTATTGACAGTGCCTACGATACTAGTGTTTTTAGACTTCAAATATCCTGCTAGTAAAACGGAAGTAAAAAAGTTGTCACAAGTAACATTCCTGCCTTTGCTGATGTAAGGTTCCATCAATTTCTTTACCACCCAGTCACCTAAACGCTCATTCGGTCTGTGATCATCTTTTCCGAGGTAAGGAAACGCATTTATTATATAATTTTCATCTTTGTCAACTGCCACCCAAAACTTTTGACCATATTTATCTGGCTTTGAGCTCATGAACTGGGTAAATCGGCATCGGCATTTAGATGGAAAAAGCTGTTCATCAATCGTTATGTACGGCCCGGGTATGTAAGAAGCTTGTGCATTCGCGATAAATTCATACCAAACTTCAGAAATCATAGCAAACTTATCTTCAACTAGTCTTTGGCGTCTACTGGATTTATGATCGAATCGCAAGTACTTCATTATCTCACGAAAACGGTTTCGAGACATTATTGCCTTTATAATAGGATTACCCCATTTTATCGACCATAATGAATCTAGATCTAAGTTATGTGCACCAATCGCACCACGTATGTAAAGTACAGCAATAAATGCCTCCAATTCATCCATCGTCATGTACCAGTCTTCATCTTGTAATTCGCGTCGCGCCTCTTCCATAGTATACTCTAAGATATGCTGCATAATTTTTTTAGAAACCATTAGTTGCCAAGCACTTTTACAAGTTTCATCCACGTTACGCTTTGCGTGTGGAGTTGGCCCAACGCGATCTCTAAAAACATTTTGGCATCCGTACCTACCAGGTGTTCTACCAGCTTCAATTACTGTCCAGGCAGTACCATCTGGAGAAACAAGTGTTGAGCCTGGTATCGTGTCAAAACGAGTGTTTGGCAATGTATTACCTCCAGACGGCCGACCGCGGCGGCCTCGAACACCTCGACCTCGTCCTCGTCCTCGTCTTTCAGTTGGTACTTGATCTTGGACTTCATTCACAACGCTCAACAAACTTGTTGCGTCTGAAATATAAAAATGAATAAAACAACAGCTAAACACAACATACACCTACAAATACCACACAAAATACAATACAAATACCTACATAAATACCTACCTACCTACATACCTAAATAAAAAAAACAAAACGCTGTATTCATATAGAGTAAAATAAACAATGTTTACCTTCAATTATTTCTCTCTCCACAGTGTCACAAGATTCGTCAGAAGAAGAATCGGAACTGTTTCCTAATTCATAGTTGTCGTCCGAATATTCCAAAGGCTCGCCATCTGATTCGTCCTCTAAAATATCATTCAAACTGGACAAAATTTCTTGCGGCTTCAATATTCTGCGACGTTGACTATTAGACATAATTATAATACGTGAGGTACGCGCTAGTAACAACAAAACTTCTCTTTACGCAAGGTGACGAGCGATTGACTGAATAGAAACGACGCTCAATTGATTTAGTCGCCCCTCCACCCGCGCAGTTAGCCAGAGAAATGACCTTACCTCAAATTAACACTTAGTATTTTGGCGGGACAAAACTGACCCGGCGGCACTTCTAGGTAAATCGGTAATTATTTTTATTAACTTTTATTTTTATTGAATAAAAAACATGTTTTATTAAAAATGACAATAAATTATGAAAAGTCAAAAAGTTTCACGGTCTTCAGTGGAAGAAATAAAAAGTTATAGCCAATGCAACTTGCGGGTGGGACAAAAATGGAACGGCGGCGCTTCTAGTGTTAAGGGACAGAGCTCTCGACCTTCTGACTTCTTATCTGAATAATCGAATTCAGAGGGTTGATGTTAATGGCAAGAGATCTGCAGGATCTGTGGTCACTGTGGGCGTTCCGCAGGGCTCAATTCTAGGTCCATTCTTGTTTTTAATCTATATTAATGACTTACCTCATCACGTGAGGGATAATCACAACATTGTATTGTTCGCGGATGACACTTCTCTTATTTTTAAAGTCAAGCGTCAGCTAGCCAATTTTGACGAAGTTAACAATGCACTTTCTAAAGTTGTCCATTGGTTTAATGTAAATAACCTTCTTTTAAATGAAAAAAAAACTAAAGTCATTAAATTTTCTACGCCAAATGTCAGGCAGCTAAGTACCAATGTTCAACTGAATGGAGTAGAGTTGATCCCTGTCGAGTCGACAGTTTTTCTTGGATTGACTATTGACGCCAAGTTGCAATGGGGTCCTCACGTTGAGAAGCTGTCGGGTAGACTCAGTTCCGCCGCCTTTGCTTTTAAGAAAATTAGACAGATAACTGATGTGGATACAGCCAGAATTGTTTATTTTAGTTATTTATGGTTTAAGACATTTATTTCTCAAAAAACAGAATACAATGATTCACTTACAATGAGAAACACTGGTTACAAAAGTAAACGTTCCTTGAAACGAGAATCGGAACGGCATATTTTTAAAGTTATACAAGTTCATTATACAGTATTGTTAGTTATTGACTTATTGTTATGTTAGTAAAATAAGATAAGGTAAGTTATGCTAAAATAGTTTGACAAGATTAGAGTCGAGGGAGTGTATAAGATTTACATATTTTTTTTTTTTTTTTTTTTTTTAGTGGTTGTGGGTAATCTGCAAAAGTAAGATTATGAGTCCCTATTACGTGTCGAAACGCAATTTCCATCAAAGTTACTATTGAAGACATCTATTACTTTTTGATGTTAATATTTGTTTGGACTTTTAATTTAATTTGTAAATATAATTTATAACTATAGTTATTAAGACTATGATAGTTGGAAAGTTTTCATAATGTGAAATTTTAACTTCTTTTTAAATAATGCAAAAGATTGTATTTCCTTAATGTCTTTTGGCAATTCGTTATACATTTTGGCGCCTTCATACTTAATGTTTCTAGTACCATAGTTGGTCCGTGGTCTGCTGTATAGACAGATATCATTAGCATTTCTCAGTAACCGAGTCTGGATTTGAGTTTTTTTTGTAAAAATTATTTGAGAATGTGTATCTTTTGTCAGTATTTTCCGTACAAGGATGCAGGTATGGAATTTATACATTTGAGCAAGTGTCATTAATTTAGTTTTTTGGAAAACGGTTTCGGTAGGCGTTAGGTAATTAAGGCGAAAGAGCAATTTAATAATTTTATTTTGAGTGATTTGCAAATTTTGTATCTTGGTTTTAGCTGCAGAGCCCCAGACTTCAATTAAGTAAATAAGGTGAGATTTGACGAGGGAATTATAGATTATATACTTTACTGTTTTAGGAAAGCAACAAACTGAACCTCGCAGTATACCCATCAATGATGACAATTTTGAACGCATATTATCCAAGTGCAGCTTCCATGTTAGGTGTTTATCTAAAATTAGACCGAGATATTTCACCGATTCTACTTCTGTTAACGGTTCATTATTAACGAGTATTTGTTGGAAATTTGAAACATATTTATTTTTAGCACTAAATATCATAAAGTTGGTCTTAGTCACATTAATAGTAAGTAAATTATACTGAAACCAGGCAAATAGGATATTAAGGTCCTCCTGGGCTCGACTTACGATTTCTTTAATTTCATTGCCAAAGTAGAAGAGACAGGTATCATCGGCATATAATGTTATATCTGCAGCTAGATCCAAGTCTTTTATATTATTGATATATATTAGGAAAAGCAAAGGTCCAAGTAGGGAACCTTGTGGAACTCCGTGTGTCATTAGTTCAGGAGTGCTTTTAACCTCACCGATTTTAACTATCTGGTGTCTATTAGCGAGATATGACTCAATTATTTTATGTGCTGATTCCCTGATGCCAATATCATGTAGTTTTTCTAGGAGAAGTTTATGGCTTATCGTGTCAAATGCTTTTTTTAAGTCAATAAATATACCAAGAGCTATTTGTTTTTTGTCTATTTTACATTTCAAGTTGGTAACAAGGTCTATACAGGCTGATAGTGTATTTGATTTAGAGCGGAAGCCGTACTGTTTATGGTAAAGGAAATTGTAAGAGCTCAAATATTTGTCCATGCGGTTATAGATTATCTTCTCGAAGATTTTAGAAATGACTGGTAGTACCGAGATAGGACGATAGTTACTTGGGTCCGATTTATTGCCAGATTTGAAAATTGGACTCACTTTGGCGATCTTGAGGGAATCAGGAAAATACCCGGATTTAAGGCAGTGGTTAATGCAGGTAGTTAATTTCTCGAGTACAACATGTTTAAAACTTTTCAGAGACTTGCACGAGATGCCATCGAGACCAGTTGTCGTATTCGTATTTAAGTTATCAATAATCTTGCTAACTTCCGTAAAAGAAGCAGGGGCAAATTCTGCTAGGCCAGGGTACTTTGGTTCTATTTTAGTTCTATACAACTGTTTGTATACTTCAGTGTCGTGATATTTAGGTGGTATTTTATTAGCTAGGTCAGCGCCTATATTGGCAAAGAAGGAATTAAAGCAGTTGCATACTTCAGATATTTCGCTAACACAGCCCGAGGGCGTCTCAAGTTTCGACGGGGCAATGGTATTTTTAAGTTTTTTGTTGATGCTCAAAGAGTTAATTAATTGCCACATTTTAAGCGGTTTTTTGGAACAGTTTTTAAAAGCTTTGTAGTAGTAACTACTTTTAGCAATTTTAATTTTTTCTCGGACTTCCTTCCTTGCTTTTAATAATTCTGTCTCTATATTTTCTTCCTGTTCTTCGCATAGTGTCGTATTCCGGGCACTTAGTAGGTGATTTCTTCTGCTTATTAAATCGATAATATCTTTATTAATCCAATCTGACTTTGGTGGATTTTGAATTTTTGTTTTAGTAATCCTACTTTTCTTCACAGCTTCTATTAGATTTTGCTCAAATTGTTCGTATTTCATATCGTCGTCCAGGAAAGCAGACTGTTCGATTGTCTTGTTTGGTTTATCATAGTCCACAGTAGTGTATGTGATTTTTGTCTTCTTCTCTGGTTTGTATTTGTGTATTTCTAGATATAGATGTTTGTGGTCGGACATCGCGGAATTTATAACGGCTAGATGGAATTTATTATTTCTTACATTGGTGCTGACATGGTCAAGGATTGTTTTAGTACTTTGTGTCTCTCTTGTGCAGAATGAACGGTTTATTTTATTCAGAATTTGAAATCCATTTTCCTGCAGTGTAATTTTGTAGTTAGTAGTTGCATGGCTTATTTTCAATAAATTGTAGTTGAAATCTCCAAATATAACAGCCCTTTTATATTTTTGCAGCATCTGCGAGAAAGTCCCTAGAAAATTTTCATTGTTGGTTCTTTCCGGCTTGTAAATAACACCAATGTCTAAGCAAAATCTGTTGAGATGAATCCATAAAAAATGGTTGTCATCTTCACATAATTCATCAACGAGGTTGTGCTGGAGACTGGTATGTACATAAATCGAGACGCCGCCTCCTCTTCCCCTGGCGCGGTAATTGTAGTAGTGAGTGTACTCTGTTATCATAGCACTCCCAGCCTCAGAGTCACTTTTTATCCAAGTTTCCGTTAGTATAATTAGGTGTAGAGTGCTTGGAACAGATTCGATTATACATTTTAATTCATCTAGTTTCCCTGGACTCATTATACTGCGTACGTTAGCGTATAAACATTTTAGAGATTTCTTGTCGTTGATAACATTAGCATGAATATTCGATAGTTGGTAGGTGACATTACTTAGGGGATCATTTCTTAAATCAACATTTGTTTGCGTTAGTTTTTTGGTGGATTTTTTATGATTTTAGGAACGCCTTTAACATATTTAATAGTGAGGTTTTCCTCGCTTCCTTATTTTCATAGTCTAATGACTTATGGGATTCTTCTCTGGGGAACTTGTGCGGACATCAATACCATCTTTGTTTTACAGAAAAGGGCTGTTCGAGCCATTTACAACCTTGGTCCTAGAGATTCTCTTAGAGAAAAATTCAGAGAGGTGGACATTCTGACTGTAGCTTCACAGTATATATTTGAAAATCTTATGTACGTACATAAAAATATATCGGATTTTAAGAAAATAAGCGATATTCATAATATAAATACCAGGAACAAACACAATCTTGCTGTACATCACACTCGTCTCCACAGAGTAGGCAACTCATTCATGGGTCAATGTATACACTTTTACAACAAGCTTCCCATGGACATTCGAAACTTACCCATTAAACGATTTAAAAAGTATATAAAGGCCAAACTTTGCAAAAAGGGGTATTATAAAATCACAGATTATTTAGAAGACAAAAAAGCTTGGGACTGAGCTGTTCGCTCTGATAAGCATTGTTATTAGCAATATGCGTAATTATAAGATAAATTATTGTAAAAATTCTCATTTTTAATGTCTGGACTTGAAAAAAGACGATGATCCCTGAGTTTGTTTCGGCTATTTCTTCTCAGAGGTAGTCAGTTAGGAAATGCCGGCTTCATCTAGTTAAAAAAAATATATATATGACGTGTAAAAGTGATCGGTGATCCTATTTGCTTAATAAACGATTTCATTTCATTTCATTTCATTTCATTTCATTTCATTTCATTTCATTTCATTTCATTTCATAAAAGTATCCTAAGTATGTCGTTACAAAGTTCAAAGCCTATCTCTATGCTTCCCAGCACATTAAATCCCTCCAGCCACTAAGGCATGGAACGGTACGGACAGGTCAAAAAGTGAATTCTTTTAATTATATAAATTCCATTTTTAATGTTATAAATCTAAAAGTCTTAGTAAAAATGGTGTCCCAATTAGAAATGGGCGGGTGGGTACAAAATGGGAAGGTGAAAATTGGGAGGAAAGGGTAAAATAGGTATAAAAGAAAAAATATCCTTTTTACCGGGTATTTATAAAAATACCGGGTATAAAATGAGTTGTTATTTAATTGGCTTCATCATCAATACTACGATCAGGTTTTGGTGTGCATTGGGGTCCACCACCATCTTTGGAACCCAAGTCAACCCCATCTGCCACATGGTGCACCTGCTGACTTACGGACGGATACCAGCTTTCCCTTCAGGGTCGAGTATGACGGCAGTCGCACTCGTAAAAACAAAACAAGCCAAACTATTAAGAAAAGGAAAGGAAGAAATACATGTGACTCTGTTATGGCGCCACCGCAAAACGAAGCATAGGAGCTTCGCCCGACTCCTGTGAATAGGCTAGGGCCCGGCTAGGGCCACCGTGTCAGAGGCGGATACGGCTGAACAAGAGAGTCCAAACCAGAAAAGTCCGTTTCGTTTTTCCGGGTGCGGTGACGCGAAATTGTGTTGTTCTGGAGCTGGCTCAAAGGACTGTTCACGGATCCCTTTATCCCAGAGAGTGGTTCTGGGTGATGATTTGAAAAATCATATGGATGAGAAGAGTGACGGGTTAGAGCGTGTTCACGGCCGCTTTGGGTACGGCGGCCGCACCGCAGAAGGGAACAACATAAATAAATAAACATTGAAAGAAAGAAAGAAAGAAAAATTTTTTATTCTGCACAAACAAAACGCACCTTACAACTAAATACCATAAAAACCAAACAAAATACAATACATTCTCCAAACAAATACGGCCGCTGACCTTGTAATCGTGAACACCTACTTCAAAAAGAAACCGGAGCTCCTTGTCCCTTACCCAGGTATTTTCTACTGACTAGGAGATACCACATCGGCAAAATGATCAACTAAATACAAAGTCATACCCGGTGCAAGTCTTACTGCACTATACCGCCTCCTTGTCATGGATCTCTGCGCCAAGGCCCAACGTAGACCTGTAGAGCACTGCCGGCACCAGATCCGATGGTGGCTGCTTCATGAAAATAAATCCAAGGAGTTCGCGTCGGTTAATAACGACAAGTGCTCTGGTACCGATGGACAATCTGTCCAAGACCACTGGGACAGGATCCAGGCAGCTATTATTGGTGTGGCGCGGGTGGTGCTCAGCATCTCTAAGGGCGGTCGCAAACGTGAAAAGCAAACCTGGTGGTGGGACGACACAGTCTAGAGGGAGATTAGGGTGAAGAGAGCCCTCTTCAAAACGTGGCATGCGACCGGATCTCCTGAAGATCGCGAAGCATATAAGGTTGCCAAGCGTGCAGAGCTATACCTACGAGCCAGAGCCAGATGAGACCACATGCAACCGCTTTACGAGAAGTTGGAATCATCTGAGGGGCAAAAGATCATTTCCGAATTGGTACGTTCTAGGGTCAAAGCGGCACAGGATACTTATATCCAAGTACCCTTGTGTAAAAGACTCTACTGGCAACCTGCTAGAGACCCCCGCTGATCAGCGACGCCTGCCGTCATATACGTGCTTCAAGTACATGTGTCTACGGCTGCAAAGTATTGGTTCCTTCCGTCATTCTGCGAGTGAGGGACGCCCTAGTTCTCTATCTGGCACCACTTTAGAGACACAGATTATCGAGCACTTTAGCAACGAACCTAGAACTAGTACCCGTCAAGCTGCCGCTGTTTTTAATGTGAACCATACACTGGTGTACGAACATAACGAACATTACGGGGCGACGGTCAACATCCGTACCATTTTCGTCGAACCCAAGAACTCTCAACTGCAGACCACGCGAAAATAATAAACTTTTGTACTTGGTAAAACAACCGGGTGCAAACCGACGGAAGGTTTCCAACAAAGGTGCTGCGGACGGACGTGGCTTCATTTACTAGCACAAAGAACACGTGTGGGCACGCACCAATCCGCATGTCGCCATTACCAGCAATTTTCAACATCAGTGGCGTATCAACGTCTGGGCTGGTATCGTCGGTGACCAATAAATCCGTCTTTGTGTGTAGAAAATGGAGGTGGTCATTTCGATCCTTTTTTATAAACGACGACGCCCAAAGGCTGTGATTCGTAAAATGATACCAAGTTCTATTTGTGATTTTAAATTCCTAATACATTATCTTAAGGGCAGTGAGTGAGTCAGTGTCTTCATAGATCTACTTACTGGACAGTACCTACCTAAGCGTACACGTAGGTACAATTTCAGTGTGTGTAATGCATGATCAAGCACGGTAATTTGGTTCAAACATGTAAAAACACGGTAAGGTACCTAACTAATATACACATACATAGTGCTAAATGTACCTAATATTAAAAGTTTGGCGATTAATAGTCTTTTTTTTGTTAATCTTTTTTTTCGTCCCTTATTGGTTTGTATTTCATTTAATAGGTTAATCACGCTTTTGAGTTGTACCTGAATGAGAATCTCCGACGTGGCTGCCTGGTTAGAAAAACAAGACTGATTTTTAAGGACAAATTCGTAAGTATAAATCGGCCCACCTATATTTTACACGAAAACTCATGATTTTATATTTTGAATGAAACGAATTGTATAATTATTGATTTGTTTACTAAATAAAGTCAGTTTTTTGGAATTAGTCAATAATTTTTTTATCCTAATTGTATTTATACACAATTTTACAAAAAAAAGAAAATAGCTATTTTAATCATATTTTTAGCTTCAAGTTGAACACTCTGTAACTTTTTAGTCTTACATGTTATTGAAACAAAACGTTCACGTCAATATTTGGTGTTTCTCCCCCTTGCTCTAATCGCTACCTGCATTTGCCGTGTCATTGACCTTATTAAATGGTGATGCTTCCTTGAGGAACTCGGAACACATTCTTCTCTTATGGCGATTTCCAAAGCTTCCGAGGTTGTCGGGGCGGGTTCTCAAGCTCTAACCTTCTGTTTTAACGTGTCCCATATGTGCTCTATAGGATTTAAATCCGGACTTCTTGCTAGCCACTCCATAACAGGAATGTCAACCCTTTCTAAGTACTGTGTACTAAGTACTATTTTCTCCGATGTAACCTGCATAAGGCAACAGATGATCTTCTAGAATTTCCGTTATGTAACGTGGAGTAGTTAAAGACACCCTATTGAGAAACACCCACTGTATACGTGCTGTCAAAGATATCCCGCCCCAAAACACAACGGAGCCTCCACCGTAACTGTACAGTTTCTCTAATACACCACTGAGCGTAACATTCTCCTGGCCTTCTCATGCAATTACGGAGCCCATCAGAGGCGTATAAAGTCATTCTGCCCTCATTACAGAATAAAACTGAAGCACACTGGTCTATAGTCCAATCAAAATGTTCCCTCGCAAATTGTAGTCTGGATTGGCGATGAGCTGCAGTCAGCTGTGGTCCGGTTGCTGGCCTGTGAGATCTTAAATTTTGTTCACGAAGTCTTCTTCTCACCGTGCTGACACTTATAGCCACACCCTGCACTTCACGCAGCCGCTGCTGGAGATCTACACCAGAAAGGTGCCTATTTCTTAGAGCCGATGTCATAATAAAGCAGTCATCTCTTCGAGTGGTTACCCGTTGACTTCCAGAACCTGCTCTCCTACGGTACTGCCCAGTCTCTTGAAACCTCTGGTAAAATCTCCGACAGCAGATCGACTGAGATGTAGTCGACGAGCGACAACACGTTGACTGACACAGCAAAGCCACAACCTGAACCGCTTCAGTTTCAGTAGTATCCATTATTTTAGGTTAATTTAATCCAAAGTTACAATGATAATCAATAAAGTAACAATAGTCAATAAAGATAACAAAAATTAAAATTCCTGGTTGCGAATTAAACAGATCTAAAGTGAATACTGCCGTATTTATCAAACCGGCACTGGGCAGTGTTTATTTATAAAAAGTTTATTAAGTAGCCTTATATTCGTAATCAGTTATTGGAATCAAATGTCAAAGATTCGACCCTAAACATAAACAAAACATAATTCTAAACGATTATCTTTGAAATTGTAAAGAACAATAGTGAAAAAACAGGGAGGGCCGATTTTTGTGATGACCAGTGTATATACGAGTATAATAACAAGTAGCTAGTTAGTTTCGAAACAAAGCCATAAAAAACAACACCTCTTTCAGTTTATCCAACATCTTTACAAACAAAACTAGACTGCTTTTTTTTTTTTTTATTATTAATTATAAACTAGCGCTTGACCGCAATTTCGCCTGATGGTAAGCAGTGATGCGATCGTTGATGGTAAAGCGCGCTAGTTTATTAAGAGCCTATTCACTCAGAAAAACTGAGCGAATAGGAAGGAAGACGGCAGTTGAGCGAGGTGACGCAATGTTAAACCCAACAACACGACCAAGGATGCTGCGCCAAAGGGAGATTGATGTGAAGACCGTCCACGACCAAACTCCCAACACAACAACATTAGGCGCATCGTACCCGGCACACATCGCAACACAACTGCTCAGACCCGTCCTCCGTACGGCTTCACCAGACATCATGCCGGAACACGACAAATCGCTTGGCGGCAAGGCTCTGTCTGGTGGGTGGTAACTTCTGCCGGCGGCCGATGTTATGGCCTACCACCGAGAAAAAAAGAAGCTTCCACAAAGAACAAAAAATATTATTAACTTTATTATTATCACCATTCATTTGAGATAATCTGGCGTCGCGTCGCGCAATTTACTATGTAATTACCTATATATTAGCTTAGATAAATTGGATTTTAAGTTTTAATCATTTTTAAAAACTCAAATCTTTTGAAATAGTACCTATCTATACAACAATTACAGCCGTACAAGTAAAAACATCCTCTATTTAACTCCTTTGGGGTATGATTTTGCGAAATTCTAAAAACATGTTATTCTTTATTTCTGGACACATTGTACTTTTTAGGATTACTTAATTTCACTTCTTTAGTCAACATTTTTGATTTTTTTAGCTTAATTAATTTTACTTTATATTTACTTTATTATAATAAAAAGCCACAAGATTCATAATACAGTACCGAACTTGTATTTAACATGTATTTCTAATTGTTAACAACTCCACGGTGGAGGACTCCACGAGACAGGCTCGACCTAGTGTGGAGTCCACAAGTTAAAATATAGAATTACGTTTCCACCGAAACATTAATTTTAGAAGTAGCTTGTACTTATTTATAAGGAAATGTTAATACACTATTAGGTTAATAAACCAATTATTTATTATATTTATTTCTAAACAAAATATAAATAATTTTTATAATAGATTATCCATGAAAGTTCATATGCCCTATTTTTTAGGATTATTTTGGAGAAAAAGTAGTAATGGTAATATACAGACATAAAAACAGAGTTCCCACCGAATTTATATTTTTATAACAGAATTAAAAAATCGGAGAAAGTTCGAGTAAACGATTTCGATAATCCTTTTTTATGTGTGAATTTATCTGTATGGATATATTCACCCATAAAAAAGAATGATCAATAAAATAAATTAATAGAATTATTAATAACATTTATTCAGTAGTTTGGTTTATACAATATTTTTTATAAAATTCAAATAAACGGATTTGTTTCGTTTGCTTGCTAGCCTATTCCCAATTATATTGCGGTCAGTTACTATTATGACGGGATGCACTGATTACCAGTACTTTTCAATTCTAAAAAGTGTAATAAATAAGAAGTCCTTTTTTGTAAGACAGTTTTTGCATATATAATGTATGTAATGGTGTGTTTTTTAATTAGACGCATTCTCATTTCTGGTGTCTTTAATTTCTAGCCAACTATGCTTTGATCTACATAATACTGTCAATATTTTTATTTTTCTCAGACTACAAGTTCATCTTTATAACCTTCTTCAAAATACAAATTTATTTAGCAAACAAACTAAACTCACATACCACGAGAGCAATCCCATCCAGTGAGCAACCAATTACATAGCACTCACAAGTATGTAAAGATCACGATTAACACAACACACGAAACTTATTTCAAGCTCCTGGTTGAGAGCAGTCCGCGCGGGAAGTTGTAGCGCGAGTGTCCGAGCTCGGGACGTCGCACGTTCTGTGGGGCTCAGCACTGAGTGAGGGCTGCGCGCCGCCGGCCCCAGCGGGACGTATTGCCCCGCGCGGGTTTTGTTAATTACCTACCAATCGTATCAGGATATTAGCTCTTAATGCTTTTGTAATAACTGCTCGCAAATATCTGCCGAACAAAGAGCGCTACACATTGCTATGGCGACATGTTACGACGGCGACGTTGCTGCCTTGCTATTTTGTGTATTGCAGTACACAACCGTGAGTTGTGTACTGTAATTATTTTGCTGTAGAACCCGATACAGGATAAGACAATTAGATGAGAGTAACCAGAGTTTCAGTATTTAAAATGGCGTGCGACGGAGAGGCCGATGTTCAGAAATGGACTGTCTTAGCTCTCTCGCTCTCCTGCGTCAAAATTTAAACTAGCACTGTCTTTTTTTTTTTTTTGGACGGGAGAGATCGCCGTCGATCCCCACCACGAGGACACGGCGGTGCTTCGCCCAAGTCGTGCAGACCTCCACTGTTTGCTGCACCGTACTCTAAGGGCGATTGTGACAGTGGTGACATACTTAAATCCTGCCATATCTGGACCTCCCAAAACGGCCGTGTCTGTTGAAGACTTGCGTCAAGCGGAAGCTACTTTCTCAAAGACGGCAACTCCGCTATAGTGGCGTGACCAAATAGCGCTGTATGTATAGCAAACCTACGCCTTACTTCGCACGGCGCCAATCCGATACATACTAGAATTTCAGTAATTATTATTTAGCTTACAAAAATAATGATATTGTTAAAGACTTTGTAAGTCAGGTGTTATTTATCCAATATCTACTAAATATTATGAGTAATGTTTTAATAATTCACCCAGTGAACGTCTTTAATTACACCGACTTCACAATTACTCGCTGTTCGTGATATATTCAATTATTAATTCTAATAAAACGGAGCTCGTAAATGGACGCTCTAAATATTTAAATTGGAAGTTCTGTGTTTCGGAGCAAGTTCCGGCGGCAGGAGCTGACGCGGGCAGGCAGCTAAGGATTCAAGTGTTCTCTCATTTCACTGTAGCACTAAGAAATTTGAAAAAATTTAAAACCTTATCAAAATGAGAAGGGAGGCGCAGACAAGGGCGGGGGCGAGTTCAGGGGTAGACAGGGTGTGAGGGAGGCTTCACGCGGAGACGCCGTCCCTCGAGCGTGAAGATACCTGATGAAAAGAAAATGAAACCGAGATGACACAACGTAGACACTGCACTCGCTGACGATTCACGACGCGACACGACATTATACTTTTAAGTTTTTTTTTTTTTAATTAAGAGTTCCATAACCTTTTTATTTTATAATTTTAACGAGATGCCTCTGAAGCCTGAATAGTGTGTAGCCTCCATGAAAACTCTAGAGCGAAGTGAGCGGTGCGGCAGTCTCTATAGAATATGTATCGTCACCTTCAGTTAACTCAGAGTCCTCTCTAGTTCAGAAAACTAAATTATGTAAATATTAATATGTAAAGGTCGATGCTAATAACTAATAAACAGGCCACGCACTGCTACTCTACAATAGCTCCTCATAATTTGTGTTGTGCGTTCACTTTCTACATATTATATAATATATATTCGGTCTAAAAGTTCTTAATGCTTTCACTGCGATGCGGCGATTCAAATGACGCTTTGTTTTTAGAAGCGGAATCCCGCGATTGTTTTACCTTTGTTGCGCAGTTTCATAATACACCTTTACAGTTAATTAAAGTTTGTAAATCAATCAGATGGTTTGATACTGATCAAGTGCCAATTAGGCGAACGCGAAGGTGCTTAGAAAATACTGCATGGACGTTGTCGGAATTAGCCTTGAATGTGAACGCTTCAGTTATTTATAGTTATTCCCGTAAGTACTATCTAAATAAACTAGTCCTCCAAATATTTTCGACTACGGTAGCTAAGCTTAACGGAGAAAAGCTTAATACATAATATGATAAGTGGAAGAGGACGTGGTGCGGTGCGGTGTGGCACTGAGTGGTGCGATCTCGGACATATCGCTGCTTAATTAACGTGATAAGTAATGATCCAAGCCGGGGCAGTCGCGCGTCCGAACGCGCTGCACTCACCAAATGTTCACGATGTTGTCTCGCAACTATGTACATCGAAGAAGACCTGGAATACACTCTCTAGAGACACATACACGTCATAAAATATTGATTGAAATATTTGCTCTTTCGGACAATGTTTGTTCTGCTATCTGTTTTTTACTTCTGAATGATTAAGTAATAGGTATACTAAATCAGGTTTACGGTCGATTAGATTAGATTGGATCTGACTTAATTCAATCTAATTCAGTCTTCGTTCACCTAATAGTCTCTGAGATTTACTCGTAATATAAGGTCCTATTTACGTTCCGCATATTTTTTTATATCCAGGGTACCTTTATGTACAGTTCACAATTTTTTTACGCTTAAAGTACGTATGTGTCTATGAAAACTAGATGTGTATGTGTGTGTGTGTGTGTTGTGGGAAACGCGGGCTCTGTGTGTTCTGTAGTACGACCAGCACGGCAGCAGTTTCTTCACAATGACAGCAATATGTTGCCAGTTCGTCACGCGACAACTTCATGTTACATCAGTTAATAAGGACGATACCCTCTGTAAGTAACATTTGACAAAAAAAAAAACCAGTTTGGTCCAAGACCGTACCACTCCCGTACACTTACTAATTCTAATTAGGGACGTATATAAATTGGTGTCCGTATCCTTAGTGAAATCGCTCTCGAGTGGAGCGGAGAGGACCGCGAGCGGAGCGGATCGAGAGCGGAGCGGGGCGGCCGGCGCCGGCGGGGGTCGTAATGTTATTTAGCGTGAGTGCGGCGCGACTCGCGAGTGGCCGCTGTTCATCGCTCGTAAACCTCCTAGAGTCCTACCTATTGTGTAGGTGATGTTTTTAGTCGGCTCTTTGTGTTTGTTAATGGATGAAATAATAGCAAAAAATACGATCGTGCTGAGTGGAGCGTGGCGTGGGGCAGGTTCAGATGGACTTTCTATTACATTATATTTTTTTATTACTTTAAAGAGCTTTCAAAAATTGTTTAACATTTTATACCTAAAGCAGCAGTAATGCGTGCATTTTTACATCAAGTTTTTCTATTGCTTGATTACAAGTTGTAAAATCATACTTAAAAATAAATAATTTATTCATTTATCTATTGTATTTATAAATGTGAAAGGGTGTGTGTCTGTTTTTTACAAAGTGATAGTTGAAGGGACGTTGAGTGACATAGGCTACTTTTTGTCTCATTCTAACCCCCCTACTTTCCTAAATTGAGGGGTTAAAGTTTGTATGGAATATTCCGCAATTTTCAAAGTAGAAAGTTAAAAATTGTTATGGCTATATAGTTTGTTTGCCTCCGGTACTTTAGTTATACCCATACTTCCCTGTCGCCTTAGAGAACCAATCTTTGTTAAATCTCTTATTCTTATATCTTTTATTTATTTCTATAACAATTCCAAAATATCAGCCATTACAAAACAAGTAATAAAGTATATATATACTTTATTACTTGTTTAGCAGAGCGCCACGCCGTCCCGATGTCACACTGTCTTTAAAATTGACACAATCCACTAAATCATGAAATTATTTCAGTTTTGAATTATAGTTTACTTACTCATTTCAATTGGGAGGCACGGTAGTGACATCGCCAAGTCGAGCGCGAAGCATACACTGCCGTATCATCCTTTACTCGAACCATTTAGCTGCATTTTCAGGCCCCTATTCGAGAACCCCTGGATAAGACCATAACGCAAAAATTCGTCATCCAGTAAGCTATAATCACATACCTAAAATCCAAAATTTTAAGCCTGTAGACCATTTACTTCTGAAGTTAAGCGAAAATAAAGTTTGGTGTATGACACTCACTCACTCATCATCAAAATAGAACTAGTATTTCCCATAAACTCAGAGAGCTGAAATTTGGTACAGAGTTAGGGTTTAATATTTACATAAAAGGATAACTATAAAAACTAAGACAATCGAAGATCTGGACTACCTGGTGACACTGATTAGAAAACAGAATAGCCCAACCAAACTATTAGAGATTGACGTACCGTTTTTACAAAAAATATTCAACTTGGCCGCTTCATTTGATGACAAAAATCAAAGGTCAAAAGTATTTGATGAAGAAACCTCAGATGATTTCAGCTGTCTTAGAGATACGGTGATACCCCCTTCTACTATTGGTACATAAAAAAAGACTTTCATTGGAAAAATTTGCCTAGTGGAATACATCTTCTAATTTAATCTAGTCTATAGCATCCCACAGATAGGCAAATGCCTCACCTTAGATAAGAAACTGTGTCAAATAAGAAATTGCAACACTAAAGTGGCAGTGGGCTGGACAAATTGCCCGTAGGACCGACGCCCGATGGGGCCGACGGGTTCTTGAGTGGCGACCACGCACCGGAAGACGTAGCGTGGGTAGGCCTCCGACAAGGTGGACCGACGACTTGGTGAAGGTCGCGGGAAACCGCGGGAGGCGCAGGACCGGTCGTCGTGGAGAACCTTGGGGGAGGCCTATGTCCAGCAGTGGACGTCTTTCGACTGAAATGATGATGAGGTTTACATCTCCCTATGCCAATCTGTCCTGCAATACTGTATCAGTGTTTGGAGCAGCGCGGCCAAGTCATGCATGCTGGAGCTGAAACGGGCTCAGCGTGCCGTCCTCAAGGTGCTTCTGGGCAAGTCGTGCCGTTGCTCCACAGACGAACACACACACACCCTAACACACAAACACACACACACCCCAACACACAAACACACACACACACACACCCTAACTGTTTTTGGATGTTAATTTATGTAGTTCCTCTCTTTCAACTCTCTTGTAAGTTTATGCCTTTCAAATTGTCATATAAAACTGTCAAATAACAAACCAAAACTATATAGATATTTAAAAATAATAATAAAGTATCCATCCACTGAGTGGTCGATGAATGTATGTAATGAAAGTCTTTGCTGTGCTAGCAGAACTTACCTAGTAACTATGTGTTGTGTTTGGTCACCAAATGCAGGCTGCACCTAGTTTGGGACCCACTGTTATTTCGAACTAAATGAAAAGCTGTTATGCTGTTTTAACTGAATGCTATTTCTTGTAATTTTGAACCAAGTGTAAGCCTAATAAATAATTGTTTTTTTTTTGTATAGGCGACCCTGAAACAAGCAGTATAAAAAAATATTTCCAGTACAGACGGACTTTGTCTGTACGTCTATTTTATGTTGGATTGGTGGTGGATTTGTCACTCTAAAAAGAAGAGAGCAGAAGTCAGCATTGTCAATGCTGAATGCATGTGTTGCCCAATCATAAACAGCCTAAAATGGGACACTCTAGCGTCCAATTACCAATATCGGTATGAGCTATTATCTCGCTTAACAAACATAGGCATTTACAACAGATAAACTACGTGTAAACAAAATTAACTTGTACCCACTATGGTACAAAGAATGTTCAACAGCCAAGTCACACAACATTAACTATAATAACAAAACGCAGTAAGGAACCTTAGACTTGGCACGACTTTTTCTAGATTTCATTACTTTTTAGAGATAAACAAGCAGCTCCATCGATTACTTCAATAAAAGCCCCAGGCATAAAGGGCGTGACAGGTTACATATTTATGTATTGTAAAAAAGTGAATTATATGAAATCATATAACGTGTCAGTAAGCTAATTCTGGAGAAAGAACATAAACATTATCCTGAGTTAATCAGAACGACCAGCTATTCTTATCATTTAAATAATCATTTACGGAATAATATGCCTTTGAACAAAGCTTCGATTTGATTTGTGATTTAAATGCATTGTAAGGCACGTCTAGCAAAGCAGAGGATATCTTGTTATAAAAAGTTATACCAAGCCTAATAAAAGAGTTATGTACCTTTTGAAGTCGGTGAAAAGGGGCTCGCAGTTTGTCCTTGTTTCTGGTGTTAATATTATGAAGATCACAGTTTTTGGTGAACACGTGAATATTTTGCCTAACATATAAGATATTCTTCTTCAGCCTATGCATGTCCACTGCTGGACAAAGGCCTCCCCCAAGGCTTTCCACGCTGACCGGTCTTGTGCTGCCCGCATCCATCGGCTTCCCGCGACCTTCACCAGGTCATCGGTCCACCTTGTTGGGGGCCTCCCTACGCTGCGTCTTCCAGTACGTGGCCGCCACTCCAGAACCTTACTGCCCCATCAGCCATCGGTTCTACGAGCAATGTGCCCTGCCCACTGCCACTTAAGTTTAGCGACTCGCAGAGCTATGTCGGTGACTTTGGTTCTTCTGCGGATCTCCTCATTTCTGATTCGATCACGCAGAGAAACTCCGAGCATAGCTCTTTCCATTGCCCCTTATGTGACTCTGAGCCTTCGAATGAGGCCCATTGTGAGCGACCACGTTTCAGTTCCGTAAGTCATCACTGGCAACACACACTGGTCAAAGACTTTAGTCTTGAGACACTGTGGTATCTTGGACGACGAGAAGATGTATCGTAGCTTCCCGAACGCTACCCAGCCGAGCTGGATTCGACGATACACCTCTTTCTAGAAGTTGGACCTACCTAGTTGGACTGTTTCTCCCAGGTATATATACTCGTCAACAACTTCGAGTGCAGAGCAACCAACTAGAATTGGAGTGGGTGCGACATGAGAGTTCGACATGATCTTCGTCTTATCCATGTTCATCTTTAGACCCACTTGGTGGAAAGCTCTGCTGAGGTCATTGAGCATACTGCCCAAGTCTACCAGGGTCTCAGCCATGACCACGATATCATCTGCAAAACGGAGATTAGTGATGTACTCGCCGTTGATGTTGATGCCAAGTCCTTTCCAGTCCAGGAGCTTGAAGATATCTTCCAACGCAGCAGTGAACAATTTAGGAGATATGACATCTCCTTGTCTCACTCCACGTTGGAGTTGGATCGGTTTCGAGTCCTGATCCTGGAGACGGACTGACATGGTGGCGTTTTTGTACAAACACTTTATCACCTCAATGTATCTATGGTCAATTTGGCACCGTTGGAGAGACTGTAGCACCGCCCAAGTCTCGATCGAATCGAAGGCCTTCTCATAGTCCACAAACGCCAAGCATAGTGGTTTGTTATACTCCTCGGATTTCTGCATAACTTGCCGCAGGGTATGTATGTGATCTATGGTGCTAAAGCCTTTACGGAAGCCTGCTTGTTCGGGAGGCTGGAAGTCGTCGAACCTGCGAGCGAGACGATTCGTGATGACCCTAGAAAACAGCTTACAGACATGGCTCAGGAGGGATATCGGTCTGTAGTTTTTCAGGAGGGTATTGTCACCTTTTGTCAACACCACCACGCTCCTGTGCCACGCCTTAGGCGTTTTGCCATTTATAATAAATAAATAAATAAATAAAATAAATAAATAAATAAATAAATAAATTGTTTATTTCTCAACTTTGTACATAATTTGTAAAATGATTTTCTTAATTCTAAATAGCACTGATGTATAATTTGCCTGAACTAGGTAGAACCTGTGCTTCAGGCGTAAAAGTGCTTAATATATTTTTTTATTTTGCAATAAATTAACAATAAAACAATAAAAGTAGGACATAAAAATCTAGAACACAACGGAAGTATACAGTGTTATTATTAGTATCCTATTGCTTACATAGTATTATTAGTCTGTTAAAGTAATGGTTATTGCTAAATTTATTTACATACTGTAAATAGGTCTTCAGTCTGCTCATATGACAAACCTTGTAGATAATTAGAAACAACATTCTTACAGCTAAAATAATTCAAATTATAAATATTTAATACTCTATTTAATCTATTGTATAAAAAGGACCCTAAGAAGGTATAGAATTTGTGTGTAAATGCATACTTAGAGATAGAGGTTGAGCTGCACACTATATCATTCCGCCTTTTGTTAATTATATTAGCGTTGTAAGTAAGCGTAGCATGCTGTTTTAGTATTATGTGCAGTATATAAATTTGCCGAACTGACAAAACTTTGACGGAATTAAATAGCTTCTGAAGCGCTTTAAGAACCGGTTTGCCACCTCAGCCGTAATTCCATCATCTCCAGCAGCCTTATCATTCTTAAGCTGTTTCAGGGCCATACTAATCTCGTACAGGCTGACGTCCGGGATATCGTCGGTGTAGTGTCGGGTTAGTCTGGCTCTAGGATCATTAGCCAGGCTTACAACAGGTGCGTGTGTTAATGTGTATAACTCTCCGTAGAATTTCTCAATCTCACCCAAAATCTCGGGCTTGGAAGTGACGATCCTACCATCCCCAGTCTTCAGCTTTGCAAGTAGGCTCTGTCCAACAGACAAATCTCGTGCGAACTCTTTGGAGCCTTTTCTTGATATATATGTTAAAAGATATTAGCTAAGATGAATTGCGAAGCAACCGCGAGAATAACAATATCTTTAAAGAAATCTCTCAGAGAAAATCTGACACCGAGCTGGTAAATTGCTAGGACTGCTCGTTTTTGGAGTACAAATATATTTTGTATGTCAGCGGCTTTGCCCCACAGTACAATACCGTAGGATATAACGCTGTGGAAATAACTAAAATAAACTAAACCAGCTGTATCAAAGTCAGTATATTGTCTTACTTTCCTGACGGCATAGGCGGCCGAACTGAGCCTACCTGCTAGGGTTGATATACACGATCCCCACTGAAGTTTGGCATCTACTCTTATTCCCAGAAAAACTGCCGAGCCCCCAGTTTCAAACACCTCTTTGTCTAAAGCAATGTTGGGTCCTAGATTTCTAACGTTAGGTAAAGCGAACTTTTTTTTTTTTAATAATTCATAAACCAGCGATTGACTGCAATCCGTAACTGTTGAGACTACACTGTTTACTTCATCAAAATCATGTCTATTCCTGTCTACTTTAAAAATTAGAGAGGCATCATCTGCAAACACACAACGTCACAGATGTCCTTTAAATAGAATGGTAAATCATTAATATATATTAAAACAAGAATGGACCCAGTATTGAGCCTTGCGGTACACCTAACTGAACTGGTAGCCCGGAAGATTTTACACGTTAATGTCTACACACTGTAATCTATTATGTAAATAAGAACCTATCACGTTGAGAGCTTCATTTTCGACACCGTAATGGCGGAGTTTACGCAAAAGTATGTCATGGTGCACGCAATCAAAGGCTTTGGAGAGATCATAAAAAATTCCAATATCATTTTGCAACCTCTCCCATGCGTTAATTATGTGTTTCAGTAAAGCAACACACGCATCCATAGTCGAACGACCTTTTGTGAAACCATATTATTTACTATGTAGGAGATTATTCGAATTAAAATGTTTCAGCAACTGCTTAAGTATTAATTTTCGGTTTTATTACCTGATTTAAATAATGGAATAACTTTACTTTTCTTTATTAAATCAGGAAAAATCCCTAACTCAATTGATTTATTAAAATTAACAGCTAGATAGGGGGTTATGATGTCTATTATATTACTTAATACTTTCATGGAAATGCCCCAGTAATCACCGGTGTTTTTAGACTTAAGTGTTTTAAAAATATTAACCACATCATGCGTGTTCAAAGTGAAACAGACTACTACACTTTTATACACTACTATGCAAAAGATTCTCAGCTTTAAATGGGGATGAATTTAAAATGTATACGGAGCCACACGAGGTACTGAAGAGGGCTGCCAAATATTTTGTAATTCTCGTTAAGGGTAAAAATCTGATAGTAAGCATAGACCGCTTGAAACCAGCCTATATATTGTCAGATGACCTAAAACCACCACAATGCAACCTCCTCAAACAACTCAGTCTCGGTCATTTAACTGTCCAGCACGTCGAGCTACCCAAATAACACGATCAGGAAGGCGTGTACACTTCCCTGATTATTATCGTCCGTAGACACAGCCTTTGGAGGGGAGTGATGTAGGCAACTTATTGTATTTATTAATTTATATATCAAAATACTACACAAATACACCTATACTTTACTTATTTTTGTGTTGTCTAGCACACAGACATACATCACTCATACGAATCACACGAACATTCACTATCCATCACAAAATTATATAAACAACATAATTCACGAGCAGCACCGGGTGACACTCGTAGTATGCAGCGGGCCGGTTAATAGTTGCCCAATGTAGGTATACGCATACCTACATACATACCACCGCGCCAGCGCATTGACCAACGTCTCATAATGTTCCGAGACCTACCGTCAGTCGTAATTTGTGCACCTCCACGATACTCTCGTTAACAAAAATATTAAAGTGGGTGTTTTATTAATTAACAATTACCTACATTAGAATTATAAACACTGCTTTTTTGTCGCAAAATAAATAGATATAGTGAAAATTATTATCTAATCTCATATCAAAAAACTCTCATATCGAGAAATAATGTTATAATCATTTTTTTTCATTACCGTACAGATTAAAAACCATAGACAGCACTACTTCATTTTTTATCTGTGGCTGTGCGCGCTTTGGCACGTGCGCGGTGATGCAGGGAGCAGAATTTTGGCGCCAAATACGTTTCTTTGCATTGCAAGTCGTTGTTGTGTTTCGCTAGATACATAATTGATTATTATTGTTTCATAAAATGTTAAGTGATCAATCTCTATCTTTTATTTCATACATTCAATACAAGGTATGAGATTAGATAAAGTAGTGTATGAAACTGTACATAATTAGATATTACACACTCGTGTGATAGAATTAAAAAACTCGCTTCGCTTGTTTTTTAAACACACACTCGTGCATAATATCCCTCATTATGTAACAGTTTCATAAACTACTATTATGCACATAATGTCGTACAACTTGTAATACCTGTGTCACAGATAAATAGTATTTAAAAATAGCCTTATGTATTAGTATAAAATATTCTTTAAATGTTTCAGATAAAAACACATAATAATAAAATAAATTTCTTAATATAATCTTTGGGTTATAGATTCAATACTCATGTAGTATTTTTATTCTAGGTTTCCACGCGAAAAACCAGTTTATTGCTTAGAATATTCTCCTGTATTTTTTTTTAATTTCTTTAAATATTTAGTGAACATAAAAATAAATTAGAAATATTCGCAAGAGTAAAATCATTTAGGAAATCAGATTTTACAAGCCTATAACTTGAAAGTGTATACGAGTCAGTAGTATGTATATCATAACTAATATGTATATCAGTCAGTAGTAGATAAATAGTTTAACGATTTTCAAGCACTAGCGTTGGTGTAAAATTGTTGAATGTTGTAGTGCATGTCTACGTGGTTGAAAGGGCCAATAGCACCAGCACCGTTTGTGTGTGTGTGAGTTTCAATGTGTGCGTTTATCAATGATTGGTCAAGAATTGTCAATGTACCTACGCGTGGAACAGTGTACTTATTTATATGTGCATATGAGTGTAAAATTTGTTGGCGACATCGGGCCTCGTACAAATTGTGCGGTGTAACCGATCTCCTTGTTACTGGGGGCAATCGCGCTTAAAGAATTCAACCAAAACAGAATTGGATCGCAAACAAACTATAACTTTTGTTATGTTTCGTATCGCGCTAACGGTTTAACCATAACTGAATCGCAACTGGAACATAATCGTTGTCAAATGAAAAAGTTGAAACAAAGCTAACTTTTTCTATGCCATGTGAAACAGACGTCTAAACGATTAGATTTACTTATAATCTTAACTTGCAGCGGTCAACACGCCTGCCTGCGACGTGAAGGCCCCGGGTTCGATCCCCGGCCAGGTCATGATGGAAAACGATCTTTTCCTGATTGGCCTGGGTCTTGGATGTTTATCTCTATCTGTATCTATTATAAATATAGTATCGTTTAGTTAGTATCCCATAACACAAGTCTTGAACTTACTTTGGGGCTAGCTCAATCTGTGTGATTTGTGCGTATATATTTATTTATTTTATTAATTATTTTTTTACAATTGATTTAGTTTTAATTATTATATCTGATGAAATGTATCACTCATATCTACATTGATTTTACTTCGGTTGAAGTAAAAGGCCACACTCAATGTAGGGTTCCGTAGTTACTCGACCGTCACAATAAGTATCGCCATTTAAGATTTAAAAAGTGGGTTATTTTAAAGGTTGTCTGTAAAAGATCGCTCTTAGCGATAAGACCGCCCATTGTGTCACCCTTTGTAAAATATTTTTATTTATGTTCTGTAATCTATATGGTGTACATAATAAAGAGTATTCTATTCTATTTTTTGAATTGAGTTGACACATTAAGTATGGAACCACAAAGGATGGTGATAACTAAAGAAAAAGTTATAGATTCAAATTATTCTATAGCTTACACATATCTCGACCTCATCAACACAGGAAAATCTTAACAGCGCGAAGTAGCTCAAAGTACAGCGCTATCTCTCGGGAATGGATTACTAATTTATGGGTTATGTGTGGACTTTCCGTGTTAATTTAGAATTGCGTGAATCGATTTTAAAAATTATTTTAATTATGTTTTTTTTCTTTTTGAATAACAAAATGTACGTGTAAACAAATTATAAAAAAGCTTTCACGCACAGTTAAATTAAAAATGTAGGTCAAAAATAATTATTATGTACAAGTTTTTAAAATTGATCAACCTATCAAAAATTATATAACCTAAATTTATACTTATAAATTATTTTCCAAGAAAGTCTTCATAAAGTTCTACTGCCAATTGTCTGGACCTTCTGCTGACCACTGATCCGGACAGATGTGTTGTAACAGTTTCCTCACCGTTGGGAACTTCAGACCACTGTTTGGTGAAGTGTGCATCGTCCTTCTCCCCACCAGATCACGACTCTCGTGGTGAACGGCGAATGTGGCGATACAGGTCAACAGATTTGGATGCGCCACTTCTTTGCGTCTTATCCTTGGCAACAGGTCTGCTTCTCTTCTGACAGTCCTATGGCGATGCCGGAGTACTCCAGTCTTCAAAGTCCGTCGAGCTGTGCGGACGCTATAACCGATGTGGTGCGTCAAGCTATGGAAGTATTTTATCCCCTTCAATGGGCGAGGCGAGCCACCGACGGGCACGGTGGCTCGGCTCGCCCATGATTCAATGCCGATTGTGTCCAAGCTGAACATCGTAAGCACACGGCATTTCTCACCTGGGTTGACGCTCGTGACCGTGGAGTTCCGGATCTAAGCTCAAAGAAGAGAGCCTTTAACCGTGCTGCCAAGTCCTTCAAAGATTTCCTCAGTGACCGACAGTACGGGTTTCGCCGCAATCGATCAACTGGAGACCTACTAGTGTATGCCACTCACTTGTGGGGCGAGGCCCTCGAGAGAAGTGAGGAAGCGATTGCTGTCTCCCTTGATGTCTCGAAAGCCTTCGACCGGGTATGGCACGCTGGCCTTTTGAGTAAGCTTCTAGCGTACGGCATTTCCCCTGACCTGACTGACTGGGTAAAAGACTTCCTGACTGATCCTTACTGCAGCGATCCTTGCAGTGATAGCGAGTTCGACGTTAGATCCCGACTACGGCGTCTAGAAGCATGAGGACGCTGAGATTCGCGCGAAAAAAAAAAAACAAGGGAGCAGGAAGGCCGTCATCTCCTTAATGGTGATACTGGGAAAGGAGAAGGCAGAACGCGGGAATCCTAGGCCCTCACGCCTCTAACCACTCGCCTCAGGAGACGCCCTGGTGGGGAGAGAACATTGAACTCCCAGCCACCGTAGGCGCGAGCCAGTAAGGACCAGGCCCGGGTCGACGGCGTGTTTTGTAGCTCTCACAGAAACACGGGTGGATTTTTGTCAGTAAAATTCAGACTTCTGCTCCGCCCAGAGCAGGAGCGGGCCCAGTCATTTGATATTTTCCGATCCACAAAATAAAAAGACCGAACAGTTGACACATAACACGGTGCATAAATTAACATCTTAAGGAAATGTTAGGATTGTTATTCTAGTTTGCCACAAAGCATAATAAAATGTGTCCGCAGTCCACTTTGTCCGCACAGAGCGCTCATAATCCTCCGCTCGTGAATTATGACCTAATCCGAGCGGTCAACGCATTTATCCTGTGCTGATGTACTTAGATGGCTATTTACCTACATTCGCTCGGAGACGCCATTAAATAAAGCCAGCTTTTCGTTTATTAGCCTTTCAAAGCTTGATACTTTTCATTTCATTACGCTGATAGTAAGCCATGCAATCCTAGAAATAATAAGCAGATGTTTGCAGAACAGATGCTTATAAGGAAACATTGAGTTTGTTCTTTACTTGGCGACGTGTTATGCCACTTACTATCTGAAATTGTATTAAATTTATTAACCCAAAGAGTTCATAGAGTTTCATAATGGTTGAAATAATATTTTGACTCTGATTTGAGAAACTGTTGGAGGTTGTATACCTACCTTGGCAACTAATACATGATGCAGCTGTCTGTCGTCATGACATAACTATATATAAAATATAAATGGTGTGAAGCTGATACGGTCTATAATTTAGTAAATAATGTATCTACTCGGGGAATGCGCTTAATGCTGGATTGGTTTATTTCTAACAGGTTATGGGCCCAGTCTGTACCTGAGTAAATATTATTAAAAAGTGATCGTAAAAATATTTCCTAAAAAATACTGATTGTCACACTGTTGACAGTCAAAAAACAATACTGTCAAAAATAAAAGAAGAGTGAAAAATGTGTGATGAAAATTCTGTTTCTGGTTCCTATTATTATATACCTCATCACGTGAGGGATAATCACAACATTGTATTGTTCGCGGATGACACTTCTCTTATTTTTAAAGTCAAGCGTCAGCTAGCCAATTTTGACGAAGTTAACAATGCACTTTCTAAAGTTGTCCATTGGTTTAATGTAAATAACCTTCTTTTAAATGAAAAAAAAACTAAAGTCATTAAATTTTCTACGCCAAATGTCAGGCAGCTAAGTACCAATGTTCAACTGAATGGAGCAGAGTTGATCCCTGTCGAGTCGACAGTTTTTCTTGGATTGACTATTGACGCCAAGTTGCAATGGGGTCCTCACGTTGAGAAGCTGTCGGGTAGACTCAGTTCCGTCGCCTTTGCTGTTAAGAAAATTAGACAGATAACTGATGTGGATACAGCCAGAATTGTTTATTTTAGTTATTTTCATAGTCTGATGACTTATGGGATTCTTCTCTGGGGAACTTGTGCGGACATCAATACCATCTTTGTTTTACAGAAAAGGGCTGTTCGAGCCATTTACAACCTTGGTCCTAGAGATTCTCTTAGAGAAAAATTCAGAGAGGTGGACATTCTGACTGTAGCTTCACAGTATATATTTGAAAATCTTATGTACGTACATAAAAATATATCGGATTTTAAGAAAATAAGCGATATTCATAATATAAATACCAGGAACAAACACAATCTTGCTGTACATCACACTCGTCTCCACAGAGTAGGCAACTCATTCATGGGTCAATGTATACACTTTTACAACAAGCTTCCCATGGACATTCGAAACTTACCCATTAAACGATTTAAAAAGTATATAAAGGCCAAACTTTGCAAAAAGGGGTATTATAAAATCACAGATTATTTAGAAGACAAAAAAGCTTGGGACTGAGCTGTTCGCTCTGATAAGCATTGTTATTAGCAATATGCGTAATTATAAGATAAATTATTGTAAAAATTCTCATTTTTAATGTCTGGACTTGAAAAAAGACGATGATCCCTGAGTTTGTTTCGGCTATTTCTTCTCAGAGGTAGTCAGTTAGGAAATGCCGGCTTCATCTAGTTAAAAAAAAATATATATGACGTGTAAAAGTGATCGGTGATCCTATTTGCTTAATAAACGATTTCATTTCATTTCGATTTCATTTCATTTCATTTCATTTCATTTCATTTCATTTCATTTCATTTCATTTATTGCGGAATTAAAAAACTGCAAGGAGCGAATGATTTTACATCGTGGAAATTCGTTGTGAAAAACCTCCTCGAATCCAAAAACTTGTGGGATGTTGTGGAAACAGAAAACATCAGTGATTTACAAAGAGACAGTGATAGGAAGGCACGATCAACTCTATGTCTGCTTATTGAGCCTACATGTTTTGCGCACGTGTACCAAGCAAAAACAGCACGCGAGGTATGGCAAAACTTGTGCAGAGCCTACGAGGATCAAGGCTGGGGCAGGCGAATTTTGCTGCAACGCAAACTATGGCAGTGTCGTTTGGAAAATTATTCAAATATGGAAAAATACATCTGCGATATAGTACACCTGGCACAGCAGCTTAATGATATAGACGCAAAAGTATCAGACGATTGGCTCATTTCGATTTTCATTGGCTCGTTCTACCCATATGACGAATGATGCGAACAAACTAGTGCAATATAAGGCACAGATAGGCGACTGTAAGATAAAAGTTGCCAGCGGTGAAGAGATATCAGTAGTTGGGAAGGGCAATGCAGCACCGATAGTGAGTAAAAATGAGAAACTCAAATTAAATAATGTCCTGCATGTTCCCGAATTGTCGATGAACCTAATCTCAGTGAGTGATCTCGTAAGAGACGAGTACAAAGTTGAGTTTGACAAGCGTGGATGTTTGATTAAAGATAAAAATGACCGCAAAGTTGCGATTTGCAAAGAAGTTGGTGGAATTTTCAAGCTGATTGAAAACAGCAATATTATGGTTAATTTAACAACATCGAATGAAGTTTTGTCGAATCTATGGCACAGGAGACTAGCTCATCTAGGACAAAAGTACATGATCACCTTGAAAAACATGGTATCTGGAATAGAATTCAAAACTACGGACAAAATAGAGCCGTGTGTTCCATGTATAAATGGAAAGAGCTGCAAGAGTCCATTCAAAAAACAAGGCACTCGAGCAAATGATTTATTGGAGATTGTGCACACAGATTTGTGCGGCCCAATGGAAGAGCCATCTTTTGCTGGTTCGCTGTATATGCTTTTGTTTATTGATGATTTTTCGCGAAAGACGCACGTCTATTTTTTGAAAAACAAAAGTCAATGTCTCAACAAGTTTCGTGAGTATAAGGCGGAAGTAGAAAATGAGACTGGGAAGATGATCAATTGCTTGAGATCGGACAATGGCAAAGAATTTTGCAACGATGCCTTCGACAAGCATTTGAAGTTAGCTGGTATAAAACATCAAAAGACAGTTCCATACACACCGGAGCAGAATGGCGTGGCTGAGAGAGCGAATAGAACAATCGTTGAAAAAGCACGAACATTACTTTTTGAAGCCAATTTAGGTAAAAGATTTTGGGCAGAAGCAGTCGGAACAGTTGTATATTTAAAAAACCTAAGCCCTACGAAGGCTGTCACTGGAAAAGTACCACAGGAACTCTGGTCTGGTAAGAAGGTAGATCTGAGTCATCTGAGAGTATTCGGATGTTTGGCTTACGCTCTGAAACCAAAACAAAAGAGAAAGGAGCTGGACATAAAAACTGAAGCTCTGATATTTGTTGGCTACTGTGAGACTACGAAAGGTTACAAATTGGTTGAACCAAAGACTGGAAAATTTTCAATTGTGAGAGACGTCCAATTTTTAGAAAATATTTTTCCTGGAGACGATATAAAAGTGACGAAGAACTCAGTCGTTCCTATTTCAACAGAGGAGGAACGTGTTGAACCTGAGATTGAAATTCACAGCGTTAGTGAAGGATGCAATGAAGACGTTTTTGAAGAAACTATTGATGAAATAAGACAGGAAACTCAAGAAGCAAGTACCAATCCTACATTACAATCTGAAAACAACGATTGTGAGAACCCGCCGAGATATAACTTACGTCCAAGGAATAATGTGAGCTACAGATGCACATGTGCGAAAGCCGAAGCTGAAATAAAAGCTATCGCAGATATTGATGGCGATCCAACGACAATGGATGAGGCAATGTCAAGGCCTGATCGTGAGCTGTGGCAGAAGGCCATGAACGATGAGCTCAACTCGTTGAAGGAGAACCAAACGTGGACGTTAGTTATGTTGAACCTTACAGGTCTCTTGCAGGGCTCACAAATGAAAGATAAAATTTAGGACTCAAACCCCTTTATTACATATCTTCCTTTGTTCATATACATTACTAGAAATAACTATTACAATTTAGACATCTTTACAACAATATGGTTTATAGTGAACTGCGTCAATTTGACGCAGTACAAACCTTCTAGTTATTTTGACATTCACTATTTAAAAACACGCAATCCATGATTCGGCCAGTATTCTCACAAAGGAGTTCAGATTACTTCCAACACACCCCCTTAATCTCAACCCTTTGGAGAGAAAACATCCAGAACCACTTTAAACATCTTAACTACATTCTCGAAAACCTTACTGTAATTTTTTTTTTTTAACACTTTGGACAACACACCATTTTCTCAAAAACTTTCTAAACAACCAAACCCAAACACAAAACTAACCCTAAACCTCACAACAATAAGACAAAAACTAAACACTCTACCAACCTTAACAAAGAAAAACTACAAATCATACACAACCACATAAATCTAAAAAACATATACATAATCCCATAAATCGTACCTATAAACGCATAAAAAAGAGTTCACAAACCTTTTCCAATGTTTCACAAACCTATTCCAATATTATTATGCTCACGCTTCCACTGTGCTAACACAGTGTTTCTCCTCCCCTAATAAAAATCTTTGATTATCACAAAACTTAAGTGCACCCCCTTAAACTAACCTAACTTACAAGTCACTAATTTTCTTCCGTAAGCTTCTTTTTCGTCTACTAATTCCCATGTCCCATTCTTCTCTAACGAACACTTTTCCTCCTCTATTGCTTCTAACCATTTCCTATCTATAACTTCAACAAACTCCCTATCTATAACTTCAACAAACTCCCTATCTATAACTTCAACAAACTCCCTATCTATAACTTCAACAAACTCCCTATCTATAACTTCAACAAACTCCCTATCTATAACTTCAACAAACTCCCTATCTATAACTTCAACAAACTCCCTATCTATAACTTCAACAAACTACCTATCTATAACTTCAACAAACTACCTATCTATAACTTCAACAAACTCCCTATCTATAACTTCAACAAACTCCCTATCTATAACTTCCAACTGCGCCACTCTGCTAAGAAATCCATCTCAAACTCATTAAATCTATTAGGAACCTTCCTCTCTCTATAAGGATTCCTCCTGGGTACACTAGATTCTTCTTCACACTCATTAACTCTCTCTTCAATAATCTCTTGACTCGCATCTCCTCTGTATCAGCTTCATTATCAATCTCATGATTTATTTCAACTTCTACTTCAACTCTATCTCCAAAATTTCTCCCAATACTGGTTTCCCTTTGGTTGTCCAACTGTATCCTTGTGTTTTGTTCCCTACACTCATTTATTTGTTCACTTATTTCTTCATTCTCTGAATCACTTTCATTTGTTCGCCCTTCATTTGTGCGCCCTTCATTTATTCCATCTTCAATTGTTCCATCTTACAACCGTATTACTTTCTTCGCGTTCCTGCGTTCTGGGCCCATAACCTGTTGAACCTTACAGGTCTCTTGCAGGGCTCACAAATGAAAGATAAAATTTAGGACTCAAACCCCTTTATTACATATCTTCCTTTGTTCATATACATTACTAGAAATAACTATTACAATTTAGACATCTTTACAACAATATGGTTTATAGTGAACTGCGTCAATTTGACGCAGTACAAACCTTCTAGTTATTTTGACATTCACTATTTAAAAACACGCAATCCATGATTCGGCCAGTATTCTCACAAAGGAGTTGAGATTACTTCCAACAAGTTAATCTACCGCGCGATAAGAAGCCTATACAGAACAAATGGGTATTCAAGATCAAGCGAAATAGTGATGGTAACATATTGAAATACAAGGCGAGGTTGGTAGCTAAAGGATTTACACAGGTACGTGGAATTGATTATAATGAAACCTATTCTCCTGTCGTGAGGCACTCTACGCTTCGCTTGTTATTCTCACTAGCTGCAGAATACGAGTGGACCATGGACCAGTGGGATGTTACGACTGCTTTCCTGTACGGAAAATTGAAGGAAGATATTTACATGCTTCAGCCAGAGGGCGCTATAGCCGAAGGTCAGGAAAACAAAGTTTGTAAACTACAACGGTCATTATATGGATTGAAGCAAGCCTCAAATGCTTGGTTTAACGAATTAGATAAGGAGATGCTTAATTTAGGTTTTATACAATCAAAGATAGAGCCCTGTTTATATCAAAAGATAATAGGTCAAGATAGGATAGTCGTAGTTATCTATGTTGATGATATATTTGTGTTATATCCACCAAAGCAGGATAAAGAGAAGCAAGCTTTGAAAAACGGGCTGCTCAAAAAGTTTAAAGTCAAAGACTTAGGCGAAGCTAGGCATGTACTAGGTATGAGGTTACGACGAGATAAGAGAACTATTTATCTCGATCAAGAACAGTATATCCTGAATGTACTGAAGGAATTTAAAATGTCAGACTGCAAACCAGTCAATACCCCAATGGAGGTAGGCCTCAAGCTAGAAAAAGCTGAGCCTGGTTGTAGGTTGCCGTACCAAAGTTTGATAGGATGTCTGAATTATCTGGCTCAAACTACTAGGCCTGATATAGCACATGCTGTAAGTTTACTGTCTCAATTCAATTCATGCTATGATGAGACGCACTTCAATTGTGCTAAACGGGTGTTGCGATACATAAAGGGGACATCTGATTTTGCGCTTGTCTTCCGAAAATCCGGTAACTTAGAGATGCGCGGGTACGTTGACGCTGATTGGGGGGGATCATTCGATCGAAAGTCCTTCACAGGAATGCTTTTTACATTAGGCGATAATTTAATAGTATGGGAGAGTCGCAAGCAGCGATGTGTAGCATTGTCGTCGACTGAGGCAGAATACATAGGACTCAGTCAGGCTGCTAAAGAAGCAATTTACTTGCGAGGTTTGTTGTCTAGTTTGACTAAAAATACTTGCGACAAACCAACGATTATTTTTAACGATAATCAGTCAGCACATAAAATATCGCAAAATAAAATGAACCATAATAGAACAAAACATATAGATATTAGGTATCATTTTGTCCGCGAAGCCTTGATTAAGGAGGCGATTGATGTACAATACTTGTATACTCAAGAGATGTTAGCAGATATGTTAACGAAGTCTCTGCCAGGCCCAAAACTTAAACAGATTGTACAAAAATTACCCATTAAGAGGGCGGGCAAGTACAGTTAGGTTTAGAATTTGTAATTTGAGTTTTATACCTATCTGTTGTAATGGCTAATTTTAATTTTGATATTGTTTTGTTTTGTTAATGAGACGCGTTGGATTTATTACTTCTATATGTAATTAAGTTAGCGTTTTTGGTTCTAATTTGTATAGCTCATCATGTAGTAGATTGAGGAGGCGTGTTGGAGGTTGTATACCTACCTTGGCAACTAATACATGATGCAGCTGTCTGTCGTCATGACATAACTATATATAAAATATAAATGGTGTGAAGCTGATACGGTCTATAATTTAGTAAATAATGTATCTACTCGGGGAATGCGCTTAATGCTGGATTGGTTTATTTCTAACAGAAACAATCACGACTACAGTTGCCAAACATCGACGGCTTTACGATCTTCGAGTGAAATTCAAAATGGGCTCAAAAATCGTTCAGTACATATATATGAGGTTCACGAACACCTTGGAACTGCCAACTTTTCTCATTTCCCGCGTGTCACCGGAAGTGAGGCAGTTAGGTGCCAGGGAAGAGGTATGACACAGTATGTCATTAGTATGATCATGCATGTTCGTCCTTAGCATGAGTGTTCACCACTGATTCCACACTAACTCACATTCAGGACGAGATGAGGTTGCACAAACTTCAACAGGCACATCTATCACACGATACGTACCGGTTCTTGACACCATACCTCAGTATAGCCTCGTGCATTGCGAGTTACTAGTTAACGCCGTCATAGTTATAAGCTGCAACTGTATAAGTTCGGCGGAATGTAGTCATTATGGAATTTACATACTCCAAAATCAGTACATTCCGCCACATTTTAATATGGACCGTGAAGTTACAGTACACCAGTGGCGAAGGGTCCATACAAGCCGATTCCCACCGGGTTACCTTTCAAAAATCAGTTCCATATTCATACAAAAGTATTTACATTCTATTTCATTAACAAAGTATTATTAATCAAATGCCGGCGCGATTTACAATAGCAATCGCAATTTTTAGCAATACCCTAAGTATCACATTTCATTTTATAGTCGTAAATTAATCAGCGCTTCAATTTTTCGTACTTCTTTTCGTAGTTCTCATTGAAGGAAGCCGACGAATTTCAGCTTACCTCGGTCAACGTTTTACTATGAGGCGAAAAGAGACAGAGCGTGTCAGACCATCTCTTTCTAATGCTCGCTAACCGTCGGTAAAACTTGATAAATATAGGCTTCTGGCAAGCGGCTTGTATTTCTCTCCTCTCCTCTATTAGAAAGAGACAAAGAAACCACGCCACTACAAGAAAAGAAACACGACAAAATTTCAAAACAAGACGCATTGCATTAGAATATAAATAACGTTGTGATTGTGTATAATTTGCTTTATTTTTGCTTAATATTTTTGTTGGTTTTGGATCGGTGTTTGTGTGGTTCGGTTTTTAACACTTTATTATTTTTGTAATTTTTTATTTTATTTTTTCTTGACTCTTATTCCCTAACAATAGGTACTTAACTTAGTACTTACTAACAAGCATGCATGTGTGGTATGGAGATGCACGTCGAAAAAGGCTTTTCTCTAAGCCGCTTTTATCATACTTGAAAGACACTGTTATCAAATCATCAGTCCTTTTTTGTATGGTGAAGGTGGGGCTTTTGATATTATTCTTATCTGAAGACCTCCTCCAAGATATCATGCAGTAGGCAAGTGTTTAAGTGTTTATTTTTTTGGACCGGCTTCCCTTTGTCAAAATTTCACCCTTCGCCACTGCAGTACACACTATATAAACGGTCGCACTGGCTGAAATGCGGGGCTGTGTCGCGATTTGAGACCGTTTATGTTCTTTGTGAGAGGATTATGTCAAGCTCTCTCACACAAAGGCTTTTAGACGTTATAAAACTGATATCATAATAATAACCGGCATGTACACGATAGAAGCGCTAATGTTCTAGCGGCTACAAGTACGTGAGGCTTCAGGTTGATCAAGTTATAGTGATACTTACAGAGTTGTATCTAGTCCTGTACAAATTATTATATTTCGATAGATTTAGCTGCAGCATCTACACTATCACGATAAAAATGTGGAATAAAACTTTTTATGGTGGTATATCGGTGTCCGTGGAGTATTTACATACTCGAATAGAACATTTACGACACCGAAGCACCGCTACCCAGGCTTACTATAAACTTAAGACAGATATTATCCGAGAACTGCAAGAACTGCTAAAAATTTGACACGGAGAAGTACTTTCGCTACACAAGCACAAATGTTAATACTTGATTTTCGATGTATCCAATTATTTACCTCATATAAACTGTATTTAAGCCAATATGTATGTGTGTACTGTATGGATACCAATGTCAGTCGTGTGTACGAACTCTAAGTTTTATGATAGAGACGTATCCACAAAATACTAATTGACTTTTGACGCCGACTCCACAAAGTACAACTCCATAAAAAACCCAGTACTATTAAAATATACTGCTAAATACATCCATAATAACCAACATACCACTAATGCTTGCTGTTTAAACCCTAATATATGAAACTGTTGCCAATAAATTTACATAAAGCATCACGTAAGGCTCAAGACACTGTTGACTGTACCAAAAATTTTTTAGCGCAGGCAGACGTGCCCCAGCCAAGAAAAAAAGCTCTATTGTACTGTCGACGCTGATTAACGGTCCACAAACCGCCACCATAGATTACCCTTTCTCTAATACAGCATTGTGCAATTTCCATTTCTTCTGTAAGGACCTTGTTCCTTCCCTTGTAACCATACAGACTAATCTTACACTCGTCAGAAAAGAGGACTGTTCCACTGCAGATATGGCTTAGTTAGGTGCTCACGTACAAAGTTAATACATGCTCTTCGTTAGTTAATTTCAAATTTTAACAATTTGCCAGCTTCGATCTTTCTGTTTGATTACAATTTAAGTGTCTTCAAGGCTAGAGTGAATAGGCTCTTAATAAACTAGAGCGCTTTACTCTCAACGATTGTATCACTGCTGACCACACCTGCACCATGAGGCGTTAAGTACTAGTTTAAATTATTAATTTAAAAAGAAAAATGCCTTGTTAATTTCCATCCATGTGGACGACAGCAGATCAACCTACCTGAAACTGTTAATGAACCTCATTCAATCTTGAGCGTTCAAGGTTTACGGATAAAGTTGAAAATCTATTAAAGAAATCTGACAGATTGTAGTAGCTTGATGTGTTGTCGTCTGTACATGTTCAAACTTATTTCTGCCTTCTTGTCAGAATAAGCATTTCATTACTATTAGGCGCTGTTCTGATTATGTTCGTGTTGTTCTGTTTTACTCAATAGATATCTGAAACCATTGGATTATTGGTAAAATATTGGAGTAAAAATGTCTAAGAGTTTCAAGTTGTCTAAAACCGAGTAATTCATAAATTACCGCTTTCAAAATTGAATTGAACGAGCAATTTAATCGCTGATAAGTCCGTACTTTATTTAAGTTACTAACTAATAAAGTTAGATCAAACATTCGCGAGCACTTCAGTCAAGCGTCTCACTGCTGGATTCGCTGCTGACACACTGGCTGGAGAGCTAATCTATGTTATTAGTTTCTGTTAATAAAATTGTGATAAACAGAGTGGTGCTGATCATATGACAATAAATGAAAACACGGATAGTGTTGGTTCATAGGAATAACCCTTTTTTTTGTTGGGATGGGAAACCATCAAATGACTTCTCCCACTCTGGGCGGAGCGGAAAAGCGTGTTTCTTTTTTAACTCACCCACAACCCTTTTTTTTTTTTTTTTTTTTTTTTTTTTTTTTTTTTTTTTTTTTTTTTTTTTCTCGAGTGGAAATGCCTTTACGCACCATACCCGTCGCTAGCTAGGCGACGAGCGTGTGTGGGACTCGCCCGGCCGAAGCCGGGAATACCCACTAAAACCACCCGGTTACCGTCGGGCCCTGTGTTGAGAGTGTCACGGGGCCGACCCGAAGGCCAAGTACTCCGTGACACCCTCAGGGCTTGCCGGCCCTCCCCTGTAGGGCCGGTTTCCGCGCCAAAGGGGGATTACCCGGTAACGGAATAATCCCCAGACGTGGTGACCGCTGTGCAATGCACGTGCGGGAGCTACCCGCACGCGCTGGTCACACCCTGGGGCTAAAGGAGACGGGGGTTCGTCCCCCGCCTTCTTCGCCCCACCCGTCTACGCCGGAGGGGAGCGGCAAGTACGTCCTCTTCCCGCTCCCTCTCCGCAGCCTCCTTCTGCAAGAGGACGGTCTCGCAGAAGGAGGCGGCAGCCTCCCATGCCGTCTCACTTTCAACTATGGCTCGTACCATGGTTGCCAGTGAGAGGCGTCCGCCTCCGAGCGCCGCAACGAGATCGCGGCGCTCGTTCCGCCAGGCCGGGCACTCCACCAGGGTGTGCTCGGCCGTGTCGTCGGGGGAGTCGCAGTGATGACACCGCGGTGACTCCTCCCGACGGGCGACTCGGTGCAGGTAGTGACCGAAGCACCCATGTCCGGTCAGTACCTGCACTAGGCGGAAGGTAAGGCTGCCATGCCGGCGCCCAACCCATCCCTCAGACACCGGACGAATCGCTCCAATACCCACAACCCTAACCCAGAAGGCACCGGTCTTCGTCGACCCCGTCACGATGTGCTGACATCTATTTGAGGCGCGCGTGAAAAACGACGCACCGTCGACCCGGCCTGGTCCTTACTGGGCGGCGAGCTGCCCACTGCTCACTGCCCGCAGGCCCGCGCCTACGGTGGCCGGGAGCTAGATGTTGTCTCCCGACCAGGGCATCTCCTGCAGTGGCTAGTAGCGTGAGGGCACTGGGATTACTGCTCCCTCACGCGCTGCGCCTCTTCCTTTGCCAGCATCACTGCTTCACAGAAGAGGTGACATCCTGCCATGCACTCTCGCTCCAGACCATAACCTGGACCAGGGTCGGACGTGAGAGATCGCCGCCGATCGTCACGAGGACACGGCGGTGCTCTACCCAAGCCGAGCAGACCTCCACCGTGTCCTCAAGTTGTGCCACACAATGGTGACACCCTGGCGTTTCCTCCCGCTTATACGATACAGGAACCTCCTGAAACAACCGTGCCCGGTGAGGACCTGCGTCAGGCGGAAAGTGAGGGCGCCGTGGCGCCTTTCTAGCCACTTCTCTTAAAGAGGGGACTTACCGCGGCTATTATGGCGTGCCCAATAGGAATAATCCTAAACCATAGAAAAAATCTTAATATCAAAAATAAAAAAATGAATATTTCAAACAAAGTAAATCGCATAAAATTGTAAACAGAAAAATCCTTTAAAATATTGGTTCACTGACCTCTGGTCGGCGACAGCGCGGTCCTCAATCGACTTGCTTTTTCGCGTCATTATTATTAAAATTTGGTAGATACCGCTGGATGTGGGGGTCAGCAACCTGTAAGCGCTTCCTTAGGGCCGACGCTCACTGACGACACGGCACGGCATGGCACGGCAGGTTGTGCAGTGGCATCCCGCTGCATGCTGCGGCATCCTGCGGCGTCCCATTTATAGTATTAAGTATGACACTTTCCCATTTATAATATTAGTATGATTCGGTTATATCGCGCTTTTTACATTTCTCTCTTGAATATCAAATTTTTCCGGGATAAAAGTACTCTATTATTTAATCCGGTCTTCTAACTTTAGGTCTGCAAATTTTCAAAGCAATCTATTCCCTCTAACTTAATTAATTATAATCTGAAAAATTACTTTATTATTTTTAACTCTTGATGATTATATCTTAAAACCACGTGCATTCAATATTACATGACTTCTTTCAATTTTGATGTTTTCTGTGTTTCAAGACTACAAATCGAGTGATAAATTAAAATAATTAGCAACCTGCCAGATCGAGTAAATAAATCGTTAGTAGATACATACTACATTAAGTATGAGTAATCGGATTGAAATAATCCGTTCAATGATTGCGGGAGTAATAAAATACAACAAACACAAAAAATAATACACACAAAAAAAAATGTATGTGAACAACAAGAAACTCCTTTTATTTTTATAATACCAGATCTCGCCACATTCAACATTACATTACATTCTAGGCTAGAGTGAATAGGCTCTTAATAAACTAGCGCGCTTTACCATCAACGATCGCGTCACTGCTTACCATCAGGCGGGATTGCGGTCAAGCGCTGGTTTATAATTTATATAAAAAAAAAAAAAGCTAAGCCCTATCGAAACAGCAAATAAAGCTAACAACTTCTTCATTAACATTGGAAAAAACTTAACAGTGAAAATCTTATTTTATAATTGTTGCATTCAAAACCAAAGTAAGATATACTTAACCAGAATCTCTTTTGTCTTATTAGATACGTATATTAACGCGGTAGTAGGTATGATAGATGCTTTTTTTAATACGTTGCTAGGATTTATCATCATCATCAACATTTTTATCGTCCCACTGCTGGGCACAGGTTTCCTCTCGTACAAAGAAGGATTGAGCTTAATCACCACGCTTGCTTAATGCGGTTTGGCGATTTCAGACTTAAAGTTCAGGTTTCCTCAAGAAGACGGCGCATTGTGTTTCACGCGCGCCTCAGAGATGTCAGCACATTATTAAATCATAATTAAAGAAAAATATCAAAACTGACATAATTAGATTTTTCTCATACATATCATATTAAAATACAATTTGTTATATTAAATGTTCAAAGTTCCTACCTCTGACCATAACGCACAATCTGCACCGCCTAATAAAATTCGCACGTAATCTGCGGAATGCACCTCTGTTACTAAGAATTTGTAATTTAGCAAACTCGAACTTTTGTCGGAGTTCTTGTTCGGTGTTATTGTTTTCTTGATACACTATTTCTTTAAAATAGCCCCAAACAAAAAAGTCTATTGGAGTAAGGTCGGGCGACCGGGCTGGCCATGCAATAGGCTCGCCTCGACCAATCCATTAGTTAGCCCAAGTAACAAAATATGGACTTGTAGTGGTTCCGGGGCCAAGACTATAATAGGCTAATAAACGTTTATAACCACGGAAAAGGGCCCATTTTATAAGCGTACTTTTGCTAGTAAAATACTCATACTCGACTTGGCGAGCACCACTTAGGCCAATAATACACTCATACTTGGACTACACAACACTATCTGCACCCGAGAAGCCAGCTAGAAGCATATAATAGAACCAAAAATCACGACATAAGTCCATAATACACTAATATTTAGACTTCGGAGAACCATTTACTCTTGCGGAGCCCACTATGAGCAGCCAATAGACCCAGGTAAGTCTGTAACATACTCCGCGTTTCTTTTACTAGCTACTACAAACATTTGCGAATTTTATTGTGTTGTGTTTGTTCGGTTGTGGAGAAAAATATAAAATATAAAAGGTAAGTTCATCCATTTTATATTAAATGTATTAATAAGTATTTTACATGTAATGTTATGCACGCATAAGTGTTTACACGGCAAACGCATAAGGATTTTCGGTGAAATATATTGTGTTTTACATCTCAGTTTTTGTTCGCCTTTTGAATAAGGCGTATTTACTGAGTTGTGTTGAAAAATAATACATATTAATCCTAACAGCATTGTCGCGCCATATTGTGACGAATTAGGGTTCCACATTATTTCGATATATGTCAACGATGTTTTCAAACCGCTTTTTTACATAAAATAAAATATTTATTACAATAATGATAAATAGGTATAAAAATTGATTGTCTTTAAAAATGTTATTATGAATTAGGGCTCCACAAAATGTTAATTTTAATTGCTAAGGTTGTTGCTAAAAGTTAAATTATTATTGTGTTTTAGTTGTGACTTTGACCATGGTCATATTTTTGGATGTTGACCGTTTTTTGACTAAAAATGATATTGCAGCCTTAAAAACAGCGAGATGGCCTTGGATTGAAACTCATTTCTTGTTATGTCACAATTGCAATGGTTGTGGCCATAAAGTTTCAACAAATTCTGAAAAAAGGCCAGTTCACATAGTTTTGAAGGAAGAAGACATAAAATTATTGTTAAAAGAAAAAAATATTTGGTGTGAAAATTGCAACTTCTACGCTGTTTATGACCATTTCGTCAGTGATGAATGTGAACTAGGTACCTAATATATTTTATTACTTCAGTTCATAAATGTTATTTTAGCATTGTAAATGCTGCTTGGTGTAAATTATCCGTAAATATATACTATACTAGAGGCCGCCCACGACTTAGTCTGCAAATTCCGATTCCCCAGGAACTTTGAAATAAAAAGTAGCCTATGTATGATTCTGACTACATAGGTTTCATCGTAATCGGTTCAGTATTTGCGAGAAAAAGTAACAAACATCCATACTCACAAACTTTCGCATTTATAATATTAGAAGGATAGGTATTATAGGGAATATTGTAGTATAACTCCGGGGAATCCCTGTGTTATCTATCTGTTTGAACTGAAGTTAGCCGCGCTCGCGGGAAATGCGCCGCGCTCACTCACACGCCCCAGCCCGCTGTGTTTGTTCTTGTTTAGTTAACTCGTAACTTTGCTAAAGTAACGACGCGACGGTGGACGTGCGTGAATAAGTATTATAGTACAATAAATAATTGTTCGATTACTCAGAAAGGCTTGTGCTATGCACTATTTACTTACCTACTTAATTTGTTCATCTGACGCCGACTAGCACCAAAGGTAAGCCGCCGGTGCCGCGCCGGTTAATCGAGATTGATAACGTTATGCCATAGGAACATACTTAAGGACTTGGGATAAATAATATATCACTAAAATAATACTAGTTTGGATTTAGTTACTAAATCATTCAGTCGACTTAAAATAGTAACGTAAAAATCGTACCTCGTGCTCAGTTTTTTTCTTTGGTTGGATGTAAAAGGTACCTAGGTATTTATAGTTCCGTGTTTTTTTTTTTTTTTTACAGATTCCTGCCATGCCTTTCTCAGTAGTGCAAACAATTGAAAATGGCGAAATAAGATTATCGGCCGTACCAGATCAATGGGTGCACAATAAATTACTTTTTTGGCCAAAGAAGTCAGCAGATAAATTGAGGAGGCGGGAAAATAGTTCGCCTGATGCTTCTTGGGAAATCATGTCGTGTGACGTAAAAAGAAAAAGCCTTAAAACATTTCAAGAGGCACAAAATGAAATTGATGCAATGAGTGACAAATCAGACACAGAAATTGACGAAGGAGATTCGAACCGTCGATCGTTGCACAAGGAAAAATGTCCATTGCTAGATAAATCTTTCAACGAATTGGCGAATACGTTAACTGATGTAAGCTACCTATACTTATACTTACAACTAGTATGAAAAACTATGCCCTAAAATTGAATGCGATGCAACCCCCTTTCCCGCTAGTCCGTGAGGCCCATAAATTTCCCTAAAGCCTATCAAGCGTGTTTCTAGATGAGAAGAATATTTGTAATTAGGTATTTTGCTAGCTCTAGGCACCAAGTTCCTGCATAAGAAGCCTTAAGCTATGACAGCACCAAGAGGCTGCTAGCTTAACGCCTAGAAGTTAGCGAGATACCTTACGTGTAGGTAGCGTAATAATACGATTGCACGGTTTTCGTAAACGTCGCGCGTCGCCCGCGCAATGCGACTCGAAGTTTCCGAACGTGAGGTAACGGGATATACAGAGCATCAGTGGTTCTAGTAGCTCTTGATGCCATGTTTGGCACATATTGCAAGGGCAATTATAAGACAGAAAAAGTTATACATATAATGGTTTGAGACGGTCAGCCTTTTTCCCATTATACGCTAGTACCCTCGCATTCCACTTACAGATATATATTTTTTTCAGAATCATTTCCAAGAACAAAGTAACACGTCAACAGTCACCCAAGTAGCCCAAAAATCCCAAGAAGACCTTGTGCCCAATGAATATTTTGTGCCCAATGACCAGATTGTTGGTACAGTCGAGGTCGACGGCAATTTCCCTGACACCGTTCCGGAACAGAGTTACGTCCTATATACACACCCAGAACCGGCATCATCATCATCCTACGAAATTAAAAATATTAAGGAGAGCATGTCAACAATTATGGCGAACCAAAGAGCATTATATGAAATACAAACTAATATGTGTGTAAAGATATCAGAAATACAAACAGAGTTACGAGCATTCATAAAAATGAGCGCATCACAAAAAACGATTGACGCAGAGCCTACTTTAATAAAAGATAACAAAGAGCTTGAGGAACTTGAACAAAAGCTGTCAGATAAAACATTCAAAGAATATATAAAAATGAAATTTGTCGGCGTCTGTTCTAAAGGTTTGGGCAAAGGTGGCGTAAATGCCTACCACTTGATCGATTCTTTGTTTGATAGAAATTTTCTAAAGCAATGTACGTGGACCGGCTTTTCCAAGAAGGAAGCAAAAAAAATATGTTTTAAAGGGTTTACGAGAACGATTTCTCTTTTTTTTGATATTATCCATGCATCAGATGAAAGTTTTGCAAGAGCGGATTGCGATAAATTTTTTAAAACTATTTTGAAAAATGCCCATAAACGCAGTGAAAGCAATCAGAGGATGTCGGCTCCGAAAGTTAGAGTAGTAAAGAAAAAAGCAGCAGCAAAATATCTTCCAATAAATGTGCCTATTGAGAATTGTAACGGAGAGGAGTCCAGACAAAACGGTGTCGAAACTCCCGATCAGAATAATGAAGAGAGATCTGACCAAAATTATGTTGAGATTCTCGATCAAAATAATAAGGGGATGCCTGATCAAAACGATGAAGAGATGCCCGAGTAATTGTGTATGTAGTTAATTCAGTTAGTATAAGTTTAGAAAAACATAATTGATCTACATGATACTGAAGGGCTTGTAATAAGATTATGATAAATTATCGTTAGTACTGTTTCTGGTCATTATGCTAAAGGAACGTGATTACCTCATTAATTAAACTTTTGAAGACTGACTTTTAACTCAATTATTATTATAAGAAAAAAGTATTTGTTATTGACAAATAAAACTTTGATTTTCTTTATTATAAAGACTTTTATTATTTACTTAAACTTAACTTAGGTACTTACAGAGTATGCAACAAAGGTATGAAAAACATTTTCCTACCATACAATATACTCACTATTTTACACTTAATCATTGACATTTTGAAAACAATAGCCTCTCTACCGCGCTGGAATTCATCACAATCACACTGATAAATGTTTAAAAAAGAAGATTTTAGTGACTTTTCAAACGCATCTTGAGTTGTTTGCACAACATAACCATGTATTTCTATATCTTGCTTCTGGGTCTGACTATTTTTTTTTACATAAACTGATATGAATTCAACTACGTGATTATCATTAGTGAGAAACCATTTGTCTTGTATCTTTTTCGATAAAATAAATCCATCTAAACATAAAACACTGCTACCTCGATTGCTATTTTTTATCATTGGGTATTTGTTGTTCTCTGTTGTAAGACTTTTTAACTCAACTAAATCCCTTTCAATGATTCTCCTTGCAATTTGACGCAATGGCATTTTTCCGTGTCTTACCATACGCTTCAAATGTTGAAGTTTATTTTCAAATTCGTAAGCATTAAAATTTTGCAGAATCCCGAAATTTTTAACCTCGTCAACTAAATGTGAGAGATTATGAATGTTACTTGTGACGTAGTCTTTGCCGTATATTCTTTTAAATTGTTCTGTAAAATGAGCCAACATTTCTTCAGCAATGCGAAGAAATTTAAAATGATTTTCATTCGAACATATTGTTATAGCACAAAAGAAATGCATGAAATGACTATAGGCTTCTTCTTTTAAGACTTCCTTTAGGATCACAAAGCTAAGGTAGTAAAGAAAACTACGAAACTCTGAACCTTTCCAGTGTTTTAAAACATCCAGTGATCTAACTGACCGATGCATCTCTGTAGGCATTTCACAATTATTTAAGAAATTGTCAACTTTCTTTATGTCGCTAGCACTCCATTTAGTTAGATAAATACCAAAATTGCCATCACGCCATCCTATTAGTAATCTTTTCATAAGCCCCAGGTCAAAGAGATGCAGCGAATCTGACACCGGAAAATCTTCAATCATATCAATGTTGAGTTTTAATAACGGCGAGTCTAACTTGTGGTGTTGCCCGTATTTCTTTTCACGAAAGTCGCGGTCATTTCTTTTGGGGCAATTAAATCGAGGAAATGTCACAGTATTGGATTTGTGAGAGTATTCCCCGACCACTGTGCATTTAAGGCATCCGTGTTTGCCATTAAAATTCGATACACCTGAAACAATTACCTTGTTTTTAATTAGCTAAATTAGTTAACTAGCTTACTGTACCATATGTTTCTATATTTATTAGTGAAATAAAAACCTTTTATCATAGCTCTTGCAGGTGAATCGCAAATGAATACTCGTAATTTGACATATATGATTTTTTCTTTTTGTGATTTGTCTATTATTTTAAGTCCCTCTTGAATTTGCTGCATTTCTGATACAAAAGGACCCAAGAAAGTGTCAAGATTTTCAGGTTTTCCATCACCAGCGTAGATACCTGTGAAAAATGAACTCGAATTAGTTCTGTCATTTTCTAATTTCTAGCAACGAAAAGAGATTGTCGATAAACAGCTAATTTAAGAACATCAAATTAAGTAATTGTACAATATACTCGTATACGTAAAATATAAATGAAAAAAAATATTTGGCTAACGACTGAATTTGATAGATGAATCGTAAAATTACTTAATTTAACGTCCCTAAAGAGAGTTGCTTATCTTTATTAATTGCTAAAGATTGGAAAATGACAGGTCTAATTTTAGTTTAGTAGGATTGTGTCTGCCCGAATCGAGTCCATTGCCATCTAAGGTTTTTGTCTACGAAGCTGATTCAAAAGGTAAGTACTTACCCACAACAAAAGGCGCCAGTGGAATTTCAGATACCGAACATAAAATGGGCCAAAACTGGTACTTAGAACTTTTAAACACTGGAAGGCCGTCAATGTTTATTTTCAAAGAAATTTCTTCAGGTGGGACGGAGAGTTCGGCAAAAATATTTTTTAAACATTTTATCATGCCATTATGCCAATATTCCCCGGGAGCTGAACTAATAATATCCACATTTGCTTTATTTGTTTGCAAAAGAGTGCGAGCGTCATTAGGGAGGATATTCTTCAATCTGTTATTTAAAATTTTTAATAATGAGTTTAACGCCACATGTGGAATATTGTGTTCTACAGCCCATTTACTAAGAGCATTACATAGTTCATAATTTTTCTCGTATGTTGAATAGCAGTCACATTCATCTTCCTGCATAGAATCAGAATCATCACAAATATACTCCTTGTCATCTTCCGAGTCTAAACCGTCATGACGTGTTGTAGGCAAAACCTCGTTTTGTACAGAAGTGCTACCGCTTACTCCTGGGGTAATATTTTGAAAACTATCATTTCGTACGGAACCCTCGTCAACTTCTGCAAAACGTTCTTGGCTCGATGTAAAACTAGTACTAGGCAGAAATAACATTTGTTGGTAAGTTTTCTGCACTTTTCTCTTATATGAACCACTTTTCTTATAACGTTTCCATTTATTAATATCCATTTTTGTAATAATTAAGTACAGTCACAATGACTCAAAAGAAATCAAAATGGCTGTGAAGTTACGATTTATATTATAAGCAATTGTCATCTTAAATAAACTTCATGGAGCTATCTTTGGACACTAATAGTTTTACAAGGTAGTTCTATAGATAAATTAAGACTATAACAGCATTTGAGAGTACACAATAATACCAAGTATACTTACTCTTAGAAAAAACCAATGTGGAACTAACTCACTCATAACTGGCACATAAAGTTAACTTATGCATGCCTATAAGCTCAAATAATAAGTGGTAATGGTTCCAAGTGCATTTGGTTCTATGCATTACTATTACAAGCGCATGACACTCATAGCAGATTTATAAATACTTCTTGTAGGTGATTATGACTATAAGTTACTGGAGCAACTTTTCTCAAGTGTATTTACACCTTTGCAACACTTTTATAGGTCATCTTAGCCTTTACTACTCTTATAATTTCGTTCTGTACGAGACTATAAGTCAAATTATTAGAACAGATGTACTATAAACCCAAACAAACTCAGTGTAACCTGTTATAGGCTTGGTAGTAAAACTTGGAACCACTATGAGGTAGTTATTAGTGCTGTAAGCCTGTAACTTGTGCACTAAAGGAGTACTTTGTTACTTGGGAGGGAAACGCTCGTTCAAATGTCCTCGAACTGTCCGAGCGTAATGAGGCGGGGCGCCGCCTTGTTGCAGCTACATTTCTGCCACTCTGTGTTCAGGAATCTCAGTTTCATTAAGTATTTGGTTATGTAATCATGAAAAAGTTGATATGTATAATTTGAAAGAGTTACAGTAAATCTGCTTTTTCTACATTTGGTTTGTGTAATTGTTTGGTTTTCTAACATAGCTTTCATTACCAGAAGCGTTTATTGAAGCATATTAATTTGTTTAGAAAAAATATCAAAAATAATAACTTTATAAAACTACCCAAAGAATCGTAATTACCTGCTAAAAGGGTAATAACTGAAAGTTATCGCAGGGCATATAAGGCGCGTGTCGGCGGCGGCAGCGTAAGTACTAACAATAAATAAGCTCACGCACAAAGTTACCTTAAGGCCGACGTTATTCTACAAAGCCAACCAAAATATTAATAAAAATAAGAGCCACAAAGCAAACGGTTGCGGTGAGGTTACACGAACGAAATATGACAAATATTGACGACCTGATGTTCTTTGGTGTGAAAAAAGCATGTTTTTTTTCTCAAAACTTGTTGGAATGATTTTTTATAACTTTGCAACAATTTTGTAACTTCAAAATGTATAACAAAATTATGTAAAAGGGAAAGCCGATAGCTGGCCTGTTGGATGCCATTTGTATTAACCAGAAAGATGATGTTTATGGAGCTAAATACGATGGACACAGCGCTTATGTTTAAATAAGCGCGCAACTTGAGACGGCATCGCACGAGTAGATGCGATTCCAAGTGGTGGCGGGCGGCAATTTGTTGCTTTAAATCTCAATTTTATTATTACATGATACTACTTCATGGCTTACTTCAATATACTTTGTGTTACTATGCACAGACTATGTACAAAAGTATGGCACTGGTTAATGTATGTATGCAGTCCCTGAAGACTTAGAACATAACACGGTGATAAGTTGTTGATGTATCGTTCTTAATGTTACCACATTACGCAAATCGCTACCAGTTCAGGTAATTTTACTTCTAATTGTGGGCGATAAGCAATTTCCACAATGGAATCAGCCAGGAAAGAAAGTGTTCTGTCAATAAATCTGGTCGAGTTGGCTCAGTTGAGCGTTTGGTCATGTGTAACTAACACTAACTACAGTTAATATCGTTTATTTTATTATTTTCAAAGGGAATTTATTTTTATTAACAACACAGATTAATCAGAGAAATATGGATGATTCTGTTGGATGACCTTTTGCCATCTTTTGTTAAGTTGAAAAATTCCACGAAACCTAAACCTAACCTGGTGCTAAATCAGGGCTATATTATGAATGTAGCATCAGTTTGATGTCGATAGTGGGGTCTCATTTTGCTTGGTCCATCATCGTTTTCGGACCAGATTATCTAAACTGATTTATTTTTCATCATCCGTTATGATTCCTTTTAGAAATGTAATTTATGGTTAAGATTTAGCAAAGAATCGCATAATATAATTATGTTGTTAATGCGTTTGGTGGGGTGGATTTCCTTTATTCGTGAGGAACTCAAACACCTAGTTTGTTTATATACTCAAGCTGTTCTAAGTACAAGTTTATTGTAGTACAATGTTTCAAATATATCGTACTATAATAAACTTGCACTTTTACGCATTTTTTACACACTTATTGACGTTTTGAAGTACTATTTCATCACTGCTTACCATCAGGTGGGATTGCGGTCAGGCACTAGTTTATAATTTATATAAAAATAGTAAACGGTTAAATATGGAGCATCTTTGCTATCTCCCGAGTTGTCATACGCCGGTTAGTTTCGATTAACACTTTTAATTTGTAGTAATCAGTAGTAGTTGGAAGATCAGTATGCGGTGCATTTTCATTTTAAACATTAAAATTTCCAGAGTGAAAGCGAGCAAACCATTTCTGACAAAAGTGTTCAGTAAGACAGTGTTTACCATAAACTTCAGAGAATTTCTTTCGAGCTTGCACCTAGTTTTTCCCCTTTTAGACTACCGCGCCCCCTATAGTATATCTAGTAATCGCTTGTCGGTATTGCATAGCGAGTGTCGAGTTTTTTATTTATTTATTTAATTAAGGTTCGCCAACAGTTGACAGCAACAGATATTTCACACATTACAAATACATACAAATTATTGACTTAAATCTAACTGCACAACCAATTACAGGCAAACACCACATGCTAAGTGCTCTTTGTAATTTTACTAATGTATTTGCTTATACTCTAACCAGACTGGACTGGTTTTGGACAGGAGAATGGTTGCAGTGACTCGTACCAGCTGACATGACATTCATATAATCCACAGATTCTATCAGCCAGCCGTGTACAGCGGTCGCTATGTCGTGTCACGCGTGGCGATCGGCTCATAATCCTTGCATTTCGAGTCAAATAATACACATATCATTTTACCGCCAATTGATATAAGTATGTAGGAATATAACTTACTGAGAATTGTACATTTCACCGACTGTAATCCACGTTTAGATGTCATATAACGGATTACATACTGTAATGTTATTTTATTCTAATAATACATATACCTACACAAAACGTAATTACTGTACTATTAGGAGACGTGATAGATTAACGGGCACATCGCAATCATAAGAATGTCTACTATGAACATTGACTACAATAGACGCCACAAACTTTTTTGCCACTAGACGTTTTAGGTAATGAATGACTTATGAATGCAAGTTCTTCATAATTATTCCTTACGCGATGGCAAACATAAGTTATATGGGCTCAGTTGTGGAGAGTGCCGTAACCCCATGACACATGACAGACAGATAGACAACGCTCTCAATGCTGCGCAGCGTGTAACTTCAATATATTTTAAAGAATGAAGTACTCAGCGACTGACTAAGTGGCGCTCTTAATTATGAAAGTACGCGTTAGGACGCGCTGCATTACGGCAGCTGCGTTTCCGCTCGAAAAGGTGAAGGCGCGCGCGTGAAGGTACGTATTGATTTATAAATATAAGCAATAAAAGTGTTTTATCGAAGGATTAGACAAAAAGCATTTGAATTGTTTAATGTAACTGGATATGTTTAAATAAAAATTTGTTTTGTTTTCAATTGTAGGCAAGGAAAGCAGCAGCGTAATTAAACAGCGTAACACTTTATACTTATAACTATCTCTATCTTTATACTTATAAAGTGTTACGCTGTTTAATTACGCTGCTGCTTTCCTTGCCTACAATTGAAAACAAAACAAATTTTTATTTAAACATATCCAGTTACATTAAACAATTCAAATGCTTTTTGTCTAATCCTTCGATAAAACACTTTCCCACCCAACCCACCCTAACCCATTTCTACTGAGAAATGGGTTTCAATTTGATAATTCAAAAACACTCGTTGCTTGATTTACGTTGTTGAGGAGAGACTTTTTCAAACATATAGAGATGTGTTAGGCAAATAGTCGCTTTTACACGCACGATTGCTGTTTCATGCGCAAGAGATTGTCTTGCGCATGAAACAGCAATCGTACGCAAAAAATTGCGCGTGCAAAGGACGGGAAAGGGCGAGGGAAAGACCATGCGCCGCGCTTATGCGTCATACGCTCAATCACGTTCTCTCCGGGATGCATTTACATGTAATAGTAGATTGTTAACCGAGGGTGGAAAGAATCAATTCCTACTCGGAATATAGTCTAAATACCTCGGGGATTGATTCTTTTACCCGTGTTAAACACTCTACTTTCATTTCGAATATGAGGAAAATAAAACTAGTTGTTTATCTGAACTTTTTATGGATAACACTATATATAATAATGTTAGTCCTAATTTGACTATTAATTTTAAATCGGTACTCTATTTAAAATTAATGCTTAGTCAAATTTAGACAATGCGTGAAATTAAAAGCTACATTTTTATTTGGAATGTTTATGCTATTTGATATATTTGGGTGTTCTGGATATCTGTAAAAGTAGGAGACTCTAGTATTTCATCAGACGGATACTCCCTGGCGGTTGACGGCTGAGGCGAATTGTGGTGTATTTTTATAGTTTCAGTTAATTTGTTCGAAGTTTTTATTTTATTTTCGATTGAATCCTCAATGTAGCCTTCGGCGACTGTGCTGGATTTCCAGTCTCCGTGTCTTTTTAACGTCGTCATGTTTGCCCCAGAATCGGCTAAAAGAGTTGCTGACATACGTCTATAACAATGTCAGGTATACTGCTCACAATTTGATAAATTCAAATATGTTGCTATCTGCTTCGGCATACCTGAGATTTTATTTTTCCCGATCACTTGTTTGTAGCGTTTCCCATTCTGGTAGTTGAGAAAAAAACGGTCCGTTTTTAGATCACTGAGTCTCATTTTTTGGTATTTCTTTACTATTTGTGTAAACTCTTCTTGTACTACAAACGAGCACTCAATATTTGTTTTTGTTTTAGTCAGTTTTACTAGTAATAATTGGCTTTGACTTTCAATGTCCTTAATTGTCAAATTTGTGAGTTCACTGCTTCTGCAAGCGCCGCTTATACCACTCGGTATAATCAATACCACCTGTGAAAACATATAATTTTTAAATGTGTGTAATAAATACATTCTTATTTAGAATAAATCTAATAATACTTAGGTAAACTTACCTTCACTGCCAAATATATCTCGTCAAGAACATCATTTAAAAATGTTTCCACTTCATGGGAGGTAAAAACCTTAGATTTTCTACTCTTGAAACCCTGAGACTGTCTTTTCAAAAAGGATGTTAAATTATAGAATTTTTTCAAATTTACATTGTATTTTACACTAAGTGTACTCTAGTGCATTGAATATCGGCTCCATAGCGTAGAAGGTTGTAGTTTGCTAGACAATCCTTTAAAATATGTAAGAAATACACTTTCGGAAAATGATTTTATATTCTTCTCTGCTCGCCACTTCATAAAATCATTCAATCATCTTTCTTTGAGATTTCTGGTAATAGATTGTTAATAACACAATTTGCCTTTAAGTTCTCTTTAATTGAATCTGGTGTCAATATTTCAGAATTGCTTGAACTCATTTTTAAATTAAAATCTTAGCATAAAAGATTAGGTATCATAACTATTTTTTTAATTCCGTCACAGATACATAACAGATTAGTATCCCGCTAATTTATGTCGAATTTGTAAATTTTAAATATGGAACTCGCCACGTTATTGTTGCGACCATATAATTAATAAGTAGGTACTATCGTACTTCTTAATTCTATGGTTGCAACCTATTTCGTTCAATGAAGTTTGCGCTAAGTTCACACTGGCTGTTTAAAACTCACATTGCCGCTGCATTTTTTTTTTTTATTATTTTGTTTATAAATTTCTTCACAGCTGACAGCAGTTCTATTTTTAAAGTTCATTCCGACCCTTGGGAGGGAAGTAATTTGTATGAGTTTTTCCCGCTCTAGGGAGGGAAATAGCACTTTCTACCCAATAATCAGGTCAAGAAAATACTACTTTCCGAATATGAGAAATGAAAAATTCTTTTTCTTTACTAACTTTGAGCAAAATTTTTTAAAAAAAATTTTTGATACAGTTGTTGAGGTACTTTAACTTATATAATTTATTGCACGTAAAACAATTTGGTTTTACAAAGGGTCGTTCAACTACAGATGCGGGCATGGCGTTGCTAAAGAACATATATGGGGCCTCGGAGGAATCGCAAGATGCTCTTCGTATTTTGTGATTTGTCCAAGGCCATTGATTGAGTACATCATGATACTCTTATTAGGAAATTTTACCATTACGGTTTAAGGGACAGAGTCCTCGACCTTCTGACTTCATATCTGAATAACCGAATTCAGAGGGTTGATGTTAATGTAGAAGATCTGCAGGATCTGTGGTCACATGGGCGTTCCGCAGGGTTCAATTGTAGGTCCTTTCTTGTTTTTAATCTATATTAATGACTTACCTCATCACGTGAGGGATAATCACAACATAGTATTGTTGACGAAGTTAACAATGCACTTTCTAAAGTTGTCCATTGGTTTAATGTAAACAATCTTCTTTTAAATGAAAAAAAAAAAACTAAAGTCATTAAATTTTATACTCCAAATGTCAGGCAGCTAAGTACCATTGTTCAACTGAATGGAGTAGAGTTGATCCCTGTCGAGTCGACGGTTTTTCTTGAATTAACTATTGACGCCAAGTTACAATGGGGTCCTCACATTGAGAAGCTGTCGGATAGACTCCATTCTACCGCCTTTGCTGTTAAGAAAATTAGACAGATAATTGATGTGGATACCGCCAGAATTGTTTATTTTAGTTTTTTTTTTCATAGTCTTATGACTTATGGGATTCTTCTCTGGGTAACTTGTGCGGACATAAATACCATCTTTGTTTTACAGAAAAGGGCTGTTCGAGCCATTTACAACCTTGGTCCTAGAGATTCTCTTAGAGAGAAGTTCAGAGTGGTGAACGTTCTGACTGTAGCTTCACAATATATATTTGAAAATATTATGTATGTACATAAAATGTATCGAATTTTGAGATAATAAGCGATATTGATAATATAAATACCAGGAACAGACACAATCTTGCTGTACATCATACTCGTCTCCACAGAGTAGGCAACTCGTTCATGGGTCAATGTATACACTTGTACAACAAGCTTCCCATGGACATTTGAAACTTACCTATTAAACGATTTAAAAACTATATAAAGGCCAAACTTTTCAAAAAAGGAGTATTATAAAATTACAGATTATTTAGAAGACAAAAATGCTTGGGACTGAGCTGTTCGCTCCGTTGGAGGTCATGGAGCTTAAGAGGGATGTTGCGGAGCTGAAGTCCTGTAACGACTCGTGTCACAGCCGTATGGAGAGAATCGAGTCCAGACTGCAGGCACTAGAATTGGGCCGCGATGCCGGTCCGCCAACAAATTTAAGTGCAGTGGAAAGTGTGGTCCAACAGCTCAAGAGGGAACTCAATGACAGAGATCAAGAGCTCATGGCGAATGATCTGGTGTTGGCCAACGTACCTGAGTCACAATCAGAAAACCCAGTATACCTGGTACAGTTAATTGCCACCAAGCTGGGAGTCCCACTAGAGGACCGGGACATTGTGAGTGCTGAGCGAGTTGGGGCAGACATATAAAGGCTACGAGCCCCACAGCGTCAACGGAACCTCGCCCTCGTGCTATCATGGTGCGCCTCGCTCGGCGTGACCAGCGTGATGCCGAGCGGAGCCCGTGTGCAGCGTGAAGCTACAACAGAGGGTCTCGGAATCTCTGGGAAGCCTGTGCGCTTTTATGTGAATGAGAAACTGACGAAACTGAACCAACAGTTGTTTCAGCAAACCAGGACGGCAGCGAGTATGCATGGCTGGCGATTCGTGTGGACGAGGCGTGGTCGTATCTTGGTTCGACGGAGGCCTGGCGACTCCACACAAAGAATCGCATCTGAGGAAGATATACAAAAGTATATTGGTCCATACAATAACATATAAGCTTCTGCATTATGCTGCATGTTCTCTTTCTCTAGTTAGTTTTTTGGGTGATAAGCGTTTGTTACTTGACAATACATGCATGATGTCTGCGTATACGGCGATGGTCTTTAAGAGATATATTAAATGATTATTTCATAGTGGATTTAAAATTAATGCCATGGTGTGATATAAGCTCACTGCCGGATGTTAATAGCATGACTCAGCATTTTAATGTTTCTATGACTCAGCTGTTTGACTTACATGCCCCAATAAAAAGTAAGATTTTTAGAGACCGGCACACACCATGGATTACAGAAAACATAAAATTAATGATTAGGTTGAGAGATGAGGCAAAAAGAAACTATAATAAGAACAAGCTAGATACAGCAAAGGGATACTATTTGGATTAAAAAAAACAAGCTAGTGCAGCATTGACTCATGAAAAGAAGGCATACTTTGACGGCCACATTAATAGCCAGCTAAGAAACCCCAAAATGCTTTGGAACAGTCTCAAGAAGGATGTTTTTGCTGAACATGGTGAAACTATGCTTCCCATACAGTTTGATTATCCAGACGAGATCAACAAGGCATTTTTGAAAGTACCGGGACAGTGTGCAATACCTACATCGCAGCTTGCATATTTTAGTAGCAACAGGTTTGGTGAAACACAATTTGAGTTGCGAAGCGTCAGCGAGGAAGAAATTCTAAGGGTTATAAACACCTTGGGGTCGAATGCGAAAGGGATTGATGGAATAAGCCTGGATATGATAATGCTGACTCTGCCAACCACCTTTCATGCTATCACCAAATTGGTAAATAAGTCTATAGAGACACACACCTACCCTGACTTATGGAAATGTGCCATTGTGCGTCCTCTGCCTAAAGTTAGCAACCCGAGTACCTTCAAAGATCTCCGTCCGGTTACCATTTTGCCCCGTCTATCAAAGATATTAGAGAGGGTGGTCAATAACCAAATGCTGCAATATTTGGAAGGGAACAATGTGCTACCGGACCTTCAGTCTGACTTTAGGAAGGGACGTGGGACTGCCACATCTCTCTCTGATGTAGTGTAGAATATTCTAGAGGTGCGGGACAGGGGGGAGGGAACAATCCTTGTACTTCTTGATTTCTCACGGGCTTTTGATTCAATAAACACTTCTCTATTGCTTTCAAAGCTAGCATATTATGGGCTTACAACAAAAACAATAGAGTGGTTCGCTAGCTACTTGCAAAATAGATAACAGCTTGTTGAAATCCAGAAGGAGGATGGATCAAGGCTTTCATCCCCCTTCGCCAGGTGCCACGTGGTGTGCCTCAGGGATCTATTTTGGGTCCCATTTTATATATTCTATACAGTACCGACATTATTAACTCATTCTAGTATTACATATATCACATATACGCAGATGATATCCAGTTATATAAAACTTTTAAACTAGCTGATACATTGGAAGCTATGAGAAAGATTAATGACGATCTTGAGAGAGTAGTGCTGTGGTCTGATGATAACTCACTAGTGTTAAACCCAGTAAAATCTAAATTTATGGTTTTGGCCAGTAGAAAAATGATAGGCACTATACTGTCAGCCAAGCCAGAGGTTTTAATCAGAGGAGAAAGGATAGATAGGGTAGAGGTGGCATGCAACCTTGGGTTAACCATGGATCCGGAACTACGCTTTGAAAAGCATATCAGTAATTGCAATTGTTTTTATAGACTAAAACTCCTTTACTCAATTAAAGACTACCTGAATATTGATTTACGCAAACAGTTCGTGGATAGCCTAATTTTATCTAGACTTAATTATTGTGATACTGTGTATGGCCCATGCCTGTTAACAAGAACAGAGAATCTGATTCAACGCATGCAGAATGCTTGTACACGGTTCTGTGTAAAGATACGTCCTAGACGTCATGTGACACCATTTATAAACGAAAATAATATATTGAAAATGGCTGCTAGGAGAAGGTTACATATGGCTGGTCTGCTTTTTGGAATAGTCACCACACAAAAACCTTACTATCTGTTTGAGAAGTTAAGTTGGAGACAGAGCAAATATTTACCACGTTTGGCAACTAAACCCCTTTGTACAGTGGCACATAAGACCGCAGCATTCAGGGGGAGTTTCCGGTATGCTGCCACCCACTGTTGGAATAACCTTCCTCCACCAGTAAGAGACCTTAGAACAAAGAAGCACTATTTAAATATATTAAAGAAATGCTTCTTGAAGATACAACAGACAACTTAGCTTAAGATATTAATATTACTATTTCTTTTTCTATACTCACCTCAAAGGTAATGGCCTCTGGGCAATGGATATGGCTATCCGTCAGTGCGAGTGGCATTGGATCCTCCCTGCTTAAGCCCAATTTGTCATGCTTTTCAGTTCCTTGAGTGGGTGTGTTCAAGAAGCATGGTTATCGTCTGCCAGCGACATGCTGTTGTGCAAATGGCCGCCATCGACGCCCATGGGGAAGATATAGATATTTATGTACCTAATAGAAAATCACACCACACTATACACAATATTTATACATATTTTTCTATGGTTCTCATCCAGTTTATCACTTATAGATCATGTGAAAAAAATTAGACTTACCCGATAAATTGTCTCACACGCTAGGACGTCATTACGTCATCCGAGAGGTGGTTGCTGAAAATCAGCGCTGTTGACAATAGGTTCGTCTGAAGTCACAGCATTTTGCTGAGCAACGACCTTTTCTTGCACAGATGCGACGCACAGTTAAACTGTTATTTGTTTTGTAACACACTTAATTATTTATTCCTTTCTGCAATTATCTTTTTTTTATTTTTAAGTTGTTGTTTGGTTGTTGACATGAGCCAGTGTCGCGAGCGCATTGCGGATGACGGACGGATCGAAATGTCAAATAATGCGTGCTGTCTAATGCCTATGGCATGAAGGTAGTAAGTACTACGTTGTACGTAGTACTTATTACTTCCATCGTATATGGTCAATGACTCTGGCTGTGACATCAAATTAACTCTGTTTATAGTTTTGCATGTTAGAATACGAGACTTTTGATGATATTATTATTATTATTTTTTTCCTGTATTTTGTTTGGTATTTTATTGTATTTAGTTGTAAGGTGCGTTTTGTTTGTGCGGAATAAAATTTTTCTTTCTTTCTTTCTTTCCTTCTTACAATCGTACAAAACGCTGCACTAGAAACACGCTCTTGCAGTTGTCCGCAACGCCATCGACAGTCCTCGGTCAGACACAAATAGTAATTAAATTGGAGCCGCTCTGTACAAGCACAGCTCCAATTCCGTCAGTTGTGAATAGCGGCTCGCTACTCACAACTGACGGAGATTGTAGGCTAATCTACTTTTATTGGTTATCTAGTGCTTCGCTCCAGAAATATCCGATATAACGAATTGGCCATTTGATCGCGAGACTTGTAAAAGTTGATTATAAGTAGAACAGTGATGAAGGACACTACAACTATACATATATTAAGCTCGACTTTGTTTTGCGTTGATTTATAGGTAATTTGTATGTAAACAGGGCATACTAAACAATGGGTACCAATTTAACCACCGAGGGTTTCAAAACGCTGTCAGTGAAACATAGGGATAGCCACTTGGACCGCTCTCCGCGTACTGTATGACGGGTCTAGCGCCTGTCATTAGCTAATTGCTCGGAAAAATGTCACCATTGAGCGACGCCCTCTAGCAAGCGAATTGTGAACACTGCGACGTCACACGGGCACTGATATCGAGCGCGGCGCCGATATCGCACACACCGCGGACGTTTCACGTAACCTTTTAATGAGTGAAAGCGAACATACCTGCAACACGATGACCACAAATAAATAATATATCGGCACACTTACTGTTGTTAGTTAAGTTCTGCCAAGATGTTTGTATTTTTTGTGGAGAAATGAGTAGGATTCTGTTACTAATTTAATTAATTAATTTAATAAGTATAAACTAGCACTTGACCGCAATCCCGCCTGATGGTAAGCAGTGATGCGATCGTTGATGGTAAAGCGCGCTAGTTTATTAAGAGCCTATTCACTCAGAAAAACTGAACGAATTGGAAGAAAGACGGCAGTTGAGCGAGGTGATGCAATGTTAAACCCAACAACACGACCAACGATGCTGCGCCAAAGGGAAATTGAACTGCGTACGGCTTCACCAGACATCATGCCGGAACACGACAAATCGCTTGGCGGCAAAACTTTGTCTGGTGGGTGGTAACTTCTGCCGGCGGCCGATGTTATGGCCTACCACCGAGTAACCCAACCAACTTACAAAAGGCCACGGATACAGTGTGCTGATGACACAAAAGCGTGAAATAGATTGGTGTACCGGCGGTAGAGCTACAAGACACACTGATTTTATGAAGTCGGCGCAGTTGTTCTTAATTAGTTGTTCCTAATTACTGTATTCTTGAATATTACCTATGTACGTAAAAAAATTAATGAGACAAAATTACTTCAGACATAATAAATAATTGCACTGATTCTCTGGTCCACAAACTAAATTAATTTTTTGTTAAGTGGATCTTTTTCTTTCTATTACAATAAGAAAAGGATAGAAAACAACATTTTAGTTTAATCCTGTCAAAATAAGATACTCCATTCCCAGTTTAGACGCGATTATAAACATGGCGACCAAAGGTACGTCAATTTACGTCAGGAGTGGACTAATGTGGCAAATCTAAACTAAAATTTTATCTTCTGTCAAAATTTTATTAGTGTTAAAATTTTATTTTCTTAATGAAAAGGGAAAAATAGATACACTGAACTGAAATTTGATTTAGTTTGTGATCAAGGGAATGGGAGTTTAATGTTTGTGTGTGAGTGAATCAATAACAGTGGCTACATTGGTGTGCTCACCCTGGACTCCGGCGAGTCGCCGACATTGTGACAGCTTGTCGAGGGGCGCGCCACAGATCCACGTGGTTTGTAAAATTTGCTGGCTTCAGATGTTTAATGATAGCCTTCTGCACCAAATTGTTGATCTGTTAAAGGGAATAGGATAATTTCGCCTACGATTCCTTTATTATTATTTATTATTATAAGCCTTTTAATCAGACATTTTGTTTCAGTTATTATTCATACATGTTCCTTTTATTCATGTTTTGAATGTCCGTTTGCCAGGTGGCAAAGGCCTCCTCCAATCTCCTCCATTCCCGTCTTTCTATGGCTACTCTACCCCATGTTGTTCCAGCGACTTGTCTGATATCATCATCCCACCTTCTCTGTGGTCTACCTCTCTTTCTTTTTCCATCGCTTGGGTACCATTGTGTGATTATTTTGCTCCATTTGTCTTTTCCTCTAATCACGTGGTCTGCCCATTTCCACTTTTGATTTCTTATTTTCGGATTCCGTTTCCGGTGCTAAAACTGTAAAGACGTGCTGTCAATAGCTCCCGAAATCTAATTTAAATACGTGACAAAAATAAGTGCGCCCGTGTTAAAAACATAACAGTTGTATCCAATATCGCCTGCAAGTACTCGTCACTAAAAAGGTTTCTACGAAAAGTGCAAAATAAAGTAAAATTTACTCTAAGAAATCGTAACGAATTTGGAGGTTATAATTAGAAAGACAAGTTCACCAACATAACGAACTGACACCTCAAGCAAGCCCACCAACACAACGAACTGTCACTTGAGCAAATTCACCAACTTAACAAACTGACACTTCGACGTACATTGCCGGCTAGGCTTCGAAGTACATTGCGTGTTAGCACGAGAGTAAAGTAACTTTACTGAACGAAACGTTCATCCGCCATTATGGGTACTGAACTGTCAAACGAAATGTCACTACTCTTTGACAAGTTGAAAGCAGATCTAGATCAACAAACAATACAAATAACAGAAAACATTACAAAAACGGTATTAAAAGTAGTGGATGAGAAAATACAACCAATAATAGCGGAAAACGAACGACTTGCACGTAAAGTGGAAAAACTGAATAAACAGCTACAGAATCTGGACGTAAATGCAAGGAAAAACAACATAATTTTACACGGGATCCCAGAACCTAGCACCGAAAAATACGAAGATTTAAACGCTTTGGTAATTAAAACAATAACGGATTTGGATGTATCACTCGAAAACAGTGAAATAAATAAAGTACAACGCCTTGGCAAAAAAATGGATAGTGAAAAAATAAGACCTATTCTGTTAACAATAACAACAACACAGAAAAAAATTCAAATTCTCAAGAACAAGAAGAAAATGCAAGAAAACACATATATTACCAATGACTACTCTAAGGACGCCATAGAAAAACGCAAAATAAAAGCAGCCAACTTTCGGGAAAGTGAAAAAAGGAAAAGAATCTCGGAGACACCAAGCCCAAAAGAGACAAACGACAGCGCTAGTAAGAAAATCCAACGAACGGACGCATTTCAAGTTATGCGTGAGCGAGCATACTCCATGTCCGAAAAAAACACTTACCTCAATAACTAACTGGAAACGAGAAATCACACAGTCAAAGGCAAAAACAACTATTACAAAAAAACACACTACATTCCCCAACCCGTCTGGTCTCCGTGGGGAATTAGACCGACACCCTCCTACGATTCCTTACAAACACACAATAAAATTGATAAATATATAAAAATAAGTGGTAGTACTCGCCGCGTTGGGAACCAAAAAGAAATACTTTGCAAGTGTAAACCTCCACACGCAACCAAGCGCCACACGAGGCGCCAGAGTGCGGCATCCCACGTGTTGCGACTCGTTGCCGCTTACGTCACCCACATTTCAATCCCGAGATTTTACTCTCTTCAGTATCAACCTACTATTTATTTATAAAAGTTTTTTTTTAATAAAAAATACCATAAAAATTCTTGAATCATCATCATCTCAGCGTTAATCCATAAACCACGTGCTAGTGTCTGGTAGTGTTCGCGTCCGGGCACTTCCACTGTGTTGCTGTTCGGCGGCGGACGCCGGCAGACTCTCGGATAGACAACGAGTCTGTTACAAACACTCTGTTCTATTAGGGCCTTTGTTCTGCTGACAACACATATTCATTACCATTACAATATTAAAAAGCAAGAAACGTAATGGATTTTCACCGCTGTTACTTTTTCGTCTACCATTTTGAAATTAAATGTTAAATCCAATATTCTCGTGAAATGTAAATAGCAGCCTGACAGTAACAGACAACAGAGGGGTTCGCAGAATCCGTAAGCAGCGAAGCATTAGACATTGAGTTTTTCATTTTTACAACAGGTAGAACATATTTTAAAACCTACTTGGTAAACATTACTGGGTACATAAATTTTTCTTTTTCTTTAACTATTTTGAAAATGCAGCGCTATCCATTGATATATCAATTTATGGTCACATTTGTGTGTACACAACACACAAATGTGACCATTTAAGAACATTTCTAAACCTCGGCTGTCCACGTTTTCATATTGATGTATACATACAGGGGTGATACAAAAGTAATGAGAATAGGTATATTAAAATAACTATATACTTAAAAATTAAATTTGTTTTTCTACATAATCTCCTAACAGTTCGATACACTTAGTCCATCTCTTTTCTAAACCAACAATACCTTTAAAAAAAATCATTATCTTGACTCTCCCAAAATGCCTCTACAGCGGCCATCACTGCGTCATTATATTCAAATTTCTTGTCCTGGAGGTGTTCCTTGAGCCGAGGAAACAAATAAGTCGCTGGGGGTTAGATCTGAAGAATAGGGTGGGTGCTCCACCAGCTGGAAGCCGGCTTCTTGAATGGCAGCCATTGCAACTTCAGCTTTTGTGTGCAGGTGCATTGTCTTGATGAAACAGCACTTTTGCGCGCAGTTTACCCCGTCTTTTTTCCTTGATGGCCTCTCGCAATCTTTTAATTTGTTCAGCATAGTAGGAGCCTGTTATTGTAGCTCCCTTATCAAGGTATTCAGCCATAATTATTCCCTCAGCATCCCAGAAAACAGATGCCATAACCTGGCCAGCAGAGCTTGAAACTTTGAATTTCTTTGGTGTCGGTGAGGATGGCCTTTTCCATTGACTGTTGTTTTGTTTCGGGATCAAAATGATGAATTCACGTTTCATCCATAGTCACAAATCGAGCCAAAAATTTTTCTTGATCAGCCTGGAACATTTCAAGATTGGTCCTTGAAATGTCAAGTCGTTTTTTCTTTTGTTCGTCGGTTAACATTCTCGGGACCCAACGCGTGGAGACCTTTCTCATGTTCATCTCGGTAGTTGAGATCCTTTGAATGCTACCAAATGAGATGCCTGTGTTCTCAGCTAAATGTCGAATGGTCACTCTTCGGTCTGCCAAAACCAGATCTTCAACTTTTTTGACGTTTTCCTCAGTGAGGGAACAGGATGGGCGGCCTTCGCGGTGTTCGTCTTCCGTGGATGTTCTTCCCATCTTAAACTCCTTCCACCAGCGTGCAGTTGTAGAATATGGAGGCGCAGAGTCCCCTAATGTTTCCACCAAGTCTGTATGAATGTCTTCGGTGGACATTTTTTTCAAGCAGATTCAAGCAGAAGTATTTGATGACGCTTCGTACTTCTTGTTTCTCCATTTTGATGTTATCACTCCGACTGCTCGTATTCAAATGAATGTAACTTTTAAAAATGACGTCCTATTTATACCATTTTTTGTCCGGGAACTTGTGCAGGACCAGGGAGTTGAACAAATATTTTTTCAGAATTTTATTATATTTAGATATATCCGTTTATCATTACTTTTTGATCAGCCCTAGTATATGGATATCTCAGTAGTTTAAAATTTTCGATTGCTTACTGTTGGGCTTGAGGATAGAACCCATAGCATTATGCTCATTCTTTCTTGAAAATTTTCGCAGCCGCCATCTTAGCTCTAAAACCACACAAGACGAGTATCGCATTACGTTTTTCGGTTACATGACGATTTCTACGAGTTTATTCCTAACTCAAACCGCATTAAAGAAATCCGATAATCATAATCATACGTTTATTTGCTAGAGATACATTTTTTTTTATAAAGGTAAGTTCTTAAAACCTAAAAGTTATAGTACTCTGCCTGCATGCAAGCGAGCACATGTTTGATTTTATACAATCATTATTCCTTTACTCTTGAAGCCACTCTACCAATTTTGTTTGAAAAATCTATTACAAATCTCTCTTCTGGAGCTCAAATCCAAAAGCAATAAACTAATTTATTTGAGGCGCGAACGAGGGCGTGTCAGGCATTAAATATTTCTAAGAGCTGTGAGAGGTAAATACGCATTTAAAACGGATGAGAAGTTCAAAAGTATGTAAGTGTGTAGTCAGTTTCTGCGATGAAATTGGTAAAAATATGGGTCATGCACTACAACACCATTCAAATGACCAAGTAGTCAATTATTGTATGCGTGAAGCATCTTAATGTCAAATTATAGATAAAGTTACAAGTGGTAATTGCAGTCCATCCACAACTATTATTATTTTGATTGTGAGAAGAGGAAATGGACGTGAATAAGGCTAGTTGTCCGGATGGTATACCAGCGATTGTTCTTAAAGCATGTGCGCCCGAGTTGTCTCCTGTATTGACACGCTTGTATCGCCTCTCACTTGGGACTGGTATAGTGCCCAAGTCCTGGAAGCTTGCCAACGTGCAGCCCGTGCCCAAAAAGGGTAGTCGTGCCGATCCTACCAACTATCGGCCGATTTCGATCACCTACATATTTTGCAAAATTATGGAGCGTGTATTGAACTCGCGCCTTTTGGCATACCTGGAAGGTAACGATCTCCTCAGTGATCGACAGTACGGGTTTCGCCGCAAGTGGTCAGCTGGCAACCTACTAGTGTATGCCACTTACTTGTGGGGCGAGGCCCTTGAGAGAAATGGGGAAGCGATTGCTGTCTCCCTTGATGTCTCGAAGGCCTTCGACCGGGTATGGCACGCTGGCCTTTTCAGTAAGCTTCCAGCGTACGGCATTTCCCGTAGCCTGACTGGCTGGGTAAAAGACTTCCTGACTGAACGGTCCCTCCGAGTTGTTGTCGACGGATGCTCATCTGAGCCCATGTCGACTAATGCCGGTGTTCCTCAGGGGTCTGTTCTCTCCGCAACTCTGTTTCTGCTGCATATTAACGATCTGCTGATGCCCGGTATCTATGGGTATGCAGATGACAGCACAGTTGTGGAGAAATACCTGCCGGATGCTCAGGCTAGTAGGGAATCAATCCGGTCCAAAAGAGAGGCCATGATAGAGCGAACGAGTGTTGCACTTCAGGCAGTCTCCGAATGGGGCAATGCCAATCTTGTAGCATTCAATGCCGCCGAAACGCAGGCGTGTCTTTTCACCGCCAAAAGGAGCCCGTTCACCTTGGCTCCTACTTTTTGGAATGTATCCTTGGAGTGTACCGACCGCCTTCAGCTTTTGGGTGTTGAGATTTCCTCGAACCTAAACTTTGGGCGGTTCATTGAGTCCAAGGCCAAGGTGGCTGCCAGAAAACTTGGCGTTATCGCAAAGGTCCGGCAGTACTTCACACCAGGGCAGCTTTTAATGTTGTACAAAGCATAGGTCCGTTCGTGTGTGGAGTACTGCAGCCACATTTGGGTTGGTGCTGCTAAGTGTCACCTGGCCACTTTGGATTCAGTGGAGAGGCGTGCGAAGAGGCTGATTGGTGACCTTGATTTAACTCGAGTTGGTCTCCAAAGCCTACAGCACAGGCGTAGAGTAGCCAGCCTTTCGGTGTTCTATAGGATACATTTTGGGGAGTGTGCGAGGGAATTGCACGGTTTAATTCCCCCATCTTCGTTCCACCATCGGACGACCCGTCGTACGGCGAGTTTCCACCCTTATGTTGTGAACACCTCTACGATGCGGACGAAGCGTTTCGTCTCCTTTATACCGCGTGCATCGAGGGACTGGAACAATTTGGTATTTTAAATAACAAATTTGACTTGTAGCCATTATTTAGGGACATTGATACAATAGAGTTAAACCCTAGCAGAAATGGAAACCTAGATCTATTAATATCACAAATTTAACAAATTTTAACTTTCAAAATAAAATTAGTAATAATAATCTTAAAATTGTTCATCAAAATATACAGAGTGTGATAAATAAACAATAAGAATTGGAGTTGTTCATGAACTGTAGTTACATAGATTACAAACATTTACAAAGGGTCGTTTAACTACAGATGCGGACATGGCGTTGCTAAAGAAGATATTTGGGGCCTAGGAGGAATCACAAGATGCTCTTGGTATTTTGTGATTTGTCCAAGACCTTTGATTGCGTACATCATGATACTCTTATTAGGAAATTGTACCATTATGGTTTAAGGGACAGAGCTCTCGACCTTCTGACTTCTTATCTAAATAATCGAATTCAGAGGGTTGATGTTAATGGCAATAGATCTGCAGGATCTGTGGTCACCATGGGCGTTCCGCAGGGCTCAGTTCTCGGTCCTTTCTTGTTTTTAATTTATATTAATGACTTACCTCATCACGTGAGGGATAATCACAACATAGTGTTGTTCAGATGACACTTCCCTTATTTTTAAAGTCAAGCATCAGCTAGCAAATTTTGACGAAGTTAACAATGGACTTTCTAAAGAAAGAAGGTTGAAAAAAGAAGGTTGTTTAGATTAAACCAATGGATGTCCATTGGTTTAATGTAAACAACCTTCTTTTAACTGAAAAAAACTTAAATCATTAAATTTTCTACGCCAAATATCAGGCTGATAACTACCAATCTTCAACTGAATGGAATAGAGTTGCCAAGTCGACAGTTTTTCTTAGATTTACTATTGACGCCAAGTTACAATGGCGTCCACACATTGAGAAGCTGTCGGATAGACTCCGTTCGCCGCCTTTGCTGTTAAGAAAATTAGACAGATAATTGATGTGGATACCGCCAGAATTGTTTATTTTAGTTATTTTCATAGTCTTATGACTTATGGGATTCTTCTCTGGGGAACTTGTGTGGACATCAATACCATCTTTTTTTACAGAAAAGGGCTGTTCGAGCCATTTACAACCTTGTTCCTAGAGATTCTCTTAGAGAGAAATTCAAAGAGGTGAACATTCTGACTAGCTTCACAATATATATTAGAAAATCTTATGTATCTACATAAAAATATATCGAATTTTGAGATAAGAAGCGATATTCATAATATAAATACCAGGAACAGACACAATCTTGCTGTGCATCACACTCGTCTGCAGAGAGTAGGCAACTCGTTCATGGGTCAATGTCAATCACTTTTATAACAAGCTTCTCGTGGACATTCGAAACTTACCCATTAAACGATTTAAGGGCCTTTATACAATTTAGCGAAGTTCAGAAACATACTGTTATCCATTACCACGAGAGAAATGTTTGGACTCGTCATTCTGACTAAGTTGTACCAGTCTCTTGGCAAATGTATAGCCATATCAGTTCTTTTTTTCTTTCGTTCGATTTGTGCATGTAAATAATCGCACTCCATGTGCGTATGCCCGGGAACTCAAAACTTGTGGTTTATTAGTAAACCTGGTTTCATTTTGCTTATGCATAAAAACATAGCAGCAACGTAGCTATTTTTTTCCGTCACACGTGTCGGATTAAAATGTAACTTCTTTTACGTGTGATGGCAACATCATTAAGAAATTGTATAGACACGACGCTATTTGATTAGCTCCACGTCCTCCGACAGCTTCACTCCACACGTAACAAAATCTTTTTTGCTATAACAATCATAAATAGTGAAATTAAAAGTCCACAGCAGTCGTTTGTAGAAAACAATATTTGTTTTTAAAAAAGGGGTTGGAATACATTGTTAGAGGTCAAAACAATAAACCCTTTTAATATTTTTCGACTCTTCTTTGTCCTTTTTTTCATGGAATAAACAGAATCAGCTTCTGCCTGATGGATCTCAAGGTCATTCTTCAAACTGTCTGTATCTGGTGGAAAAGCTAATTTAATTTTCATTTTGTAAGCGTCACATGTATTGCAGGTAGGTCTATAGAAGGTTTCTTAAAAGATAGACCCATAGTACGAAAAACATTTCCAACATAGGTGTATGATACAGGATTGCGGACTACTTCTTTGTACATTTGGTACATTATTGTTAGTGACAGCCATGTCGGTAAATAGCGCTTGTTTGTATGACTGCGGGTGTAATGCGATTCATATAATGGATATGAATTAATGCATCATCCCCTATCTTATTAGAAGGCACATGTAATCCTCGTTTATCAGGTCTTGAAATTCCTGTTACCCTTACAGATTTCTTTTTTATTACCACTTCTACACATCTATTAGATATTCCAAATGTTTTTAAGAAACATCCCTTACAAATTTCAATCATAGTGCCATTTACTTTTAAGTTGTATATATGATTAATACTCCGTAGTTTAGGTTCACCAAGTGTATTACGTATATGTCTAAAACAATCATAAAATCTATAAGTAATCATTCAACGAGTAATAAATTTAAGGATCAAGTAAACGAAAACGTTATAACACCATCACACTTACGTTCAATCGGACTTCCATTTAGAGCCCGTTACATCTTGTTAATCCTATTCATTTCTATATGTTTCAACACTAATACACACGGAAATCAAAATTTTGGGATTTTTTACACAGTTACACAAAAGCACGTCAACTTCGCGTGCGAAATGCAAGTGACGCGGAACAATGTATATGAATTTAGGCACGAGTGTACTTATCAAATTTTATAGTAAGGATCACGTATGTAATAAGAAGATAACTAGACACAGCTCCTTTTTACTTTTTGGGTTTTGCTATTTATGACTAGACTCGTATTTATTATTTCGATTCACGAAATTAAAGAAACATTATATTGACTCATTTCCTTTTTACTATATTATACTTAGTAATATATTTTACCCAACTGTGTAGTTAACTCGTTTTTCAAAATTTCTGACTAGTCCCCTTTTACCTTAACACCACAGAATTTTAACAACGTAAAATATAACAAACTACATATATTTTGTATTGCAAAGCTTCAATGTGAACATAAAAAGAGCCAAAATCATACTAAGTTTTATATCTGAATAATCAGTTGTTTGCGATTTACATACACTATTATTTAAGGTTTATGTATTGATGTGATATAATTACGGAATGATATTGTGTAATTATAATACCATTATCTGTAAGTATACTTATAAAGAGGAAAAAAAATAGAGAAATAAATTATGAATGATGAAAACAGATTTAGGACGCTTTACCATCAACGATCGCATCACTGCTTACCATCAGGCGGGATTGCGGTCAAGCGCTAGTTTATAATTACTGAAAAAAAAGGAGAAATAAAAAATAATTATGAGAAATAAAAGATGATTCATAATTATCACAACAGTTTAAAAAGGATAAAAATAAACACTGAGAAAATAAATCATTATTTTTAGGGAAAAAATTACATGACTGTCAAATTGAACAAACGTATTACATACAATTGATTAGAATAATAATCATTTTACAATTAATTGGAGTAAAGTGTATTTTAAGGTGGTTAAATTCTTTTTGTATATTGAAACGAAATGTAAGATAATCATGTTAATTTGATTACAAAACAAAAAACAATTTTATTTTCTTTTCCGACATAACTTACCTACTGCAGTTTCGCTGCTTTGTGGAATGTTCACCTCTAGAGCAACGGCTAGCTTGGCGGCCGGCGCGTGCGCTCGCTCACTGCGTCTTTACGTTCGACACATTACTATTTAGCGGGGGGTGAGGCAGCGTGTTGATACCTACACACCGCACTATAAGAGGGCCTTAAATAATGTGATCATGAAGTCGAAGATCGTGATGAAATAAAGTTAATGGCTATTACATCAGGACTATGTATGTATGTAGCGACTCAGAATATAAGATCATTTACATACACAAAGTTCACATCTCACACTAAAATACAAATATTATAGACTTGCTATTTTCACAAAATCACTACAAACACACGCACATAAACTTCAGTACACACCATAAAACATGCATAATCATATAAACATGCATGTCTGCTACCTCTCACTTTTGTATTACTTGGGATAATTTGTCGATATACCTACTCACGATTATTGAGATTAACAGAATGTTTGATGAATACGACGAGTTTATTTTGTACTATATAGGAGAAACACATAGAATGTATGGGGTGGGATTTAATGTCAAATAATTTATAAAATGTTACATCAATAACCTTCACAGGAAAGACTCTGGAGAAAGCCTTTACCTTTCATGATTTAATAATAATACACTTTTCATCAAAAAATCGAAACAGCTTACGAGTTTATGTTATGTAAGGATTATCAGGAAAGGATATACATATAGAAATATATGTCATTTATGTCGTTTAATAGTGAATAAAAACAGGTTTTAAAATCGTAATGTTAATGTTCTAAATTCAAATTAAATTTTCATAGGATTTGAACTTGGTAACGAGTAGGTAAGGATATGAATTAAACAATACATGTAAATAAAAAAAAAAGCTAGGAATAGTTTATTTAGTAACTGGTATTTCCGCCCCGAGCTCTTATGACTGCTTCCCCGCGGTTCTTCATGAATCGGATGAGAGTGACAATCAAATGTTGAGGCATTTCATTCCATTCTTCTTGGATCACATGCTGCAGCTGGCTGAGTGATTCCGAGTCTGGATTTCTAGCACGAACACGTCTATTTGACTCATCCCATAAATGTTCGACGAGATTCATGTCCGGGATTCTTGCTGGCCATTCCATAATGGGGATACCAACTTCGGCAAGATAATCTCGTACGACGCCCGCATTGCGTGCATAAATATGAATCCATTGCTAATAAAATGTGTAAAGGCCATCACGTGAGGCTCAAGCCACTGCTCGACGTAGCGATGACAGTTTAGTGCAGGCAGACGTGGCCCAGACACGAACACTAGCTCTGTCTTACTTTCGGCGCAGATTCCTCCCCAAACTGTCCACGAACTGCTTTACTTACTGCTTTAATTGAAAAGAGGACTTTGCTCCATTGGACGCATGACCAATTTAGATGCTCACGTGCAAAGCTAAGCCGTGCTCTCCGATGATCTGCAGTTAATTTCGGCCCGTTTGCTGGTTTGTGCAGTACCAATCCACGTTCCTTCAACCTTCTTCTAATTATAGAATCACTTACAGCTGTTGAAAAGCATTAAGGCGTCGATTTCGTAAAGAAGTTGTTAAAATAAATCGATCATCTCGTTCCGAAGTAACGTGTTTTCTGCTAGATTCTGAACGGCGCGTGAACAAACCAGTCTCTCGACAGCGTTTGTAACCTCATCACGCTGACTAAGTCCAGAATCCAATAATATCACTTGGGCGGCCTCTGCCGGGGACGTGTCCATGTTTTACAAAAAATAAAAACTTTTTCAGACGTGCCGCAGCTGCAGCAAACAAAAAAAGAACAAAAACTTTCAAGATAAACGCAAAATTTAGTTAACAATGGTGAAACGTACTTTAACTCTAAGCACACATTTGTTTCAAAACAGTGAAACATTTCGTTTGTAGATAATCAAATGAAATTCTAATTTTAAATTTAAATTTTGACATACATGATGTTTTTTTTTTCATGGAATAAATACTCTTGTTTAAAATTAGGACAGAAACCATAAAAGGGAAGTGTTTCGATTTTTCTGAAGAGAAGTGTATTTCAATTTTAACAATCAATTACAATGTTAAATTCAAATGTACCAATAATTAATTAATCTTATTTATATTATTTTAATGTTACATAGGTATTACTATATATTGCAATCTAATTATATGCTAATCACACATTCAAAAAAAGGAGGAGGAGCTCAATTCGCCGTAATCTTTTTTAAGGCGCCTGAATCGATTTGAAAAATTCTTTTTTTTGTTTGAAAGGCTATACTTTCCAAGTGGTCCCATAGTCACCGGGTTATGATTTGGTGATGGAAGACCAGATAAATCAAGGGGAACATCCAAAAATCGTAGGGGCGACTAGTGCACTTCTAAGTAGTTTCATTAAATATTTTAAAGCAGTACAATTCAAGTCAGGAATAAATCTGATGATGGAGCCGGGAGACAGTCGCAGAAACTCCTCAACGATTCACAGCAGCTACCTTGCGTTTGTGCTTCATTAATTTGTATTGATAAGATCTTTACACATAAATAGGTTATGACTGTCATTAAGGCCCTGATGAACGGTTTTCAGTAGTTACCTTGTTGGACGTAATTCATGAGAACTTTGCAACTATGTGGGTTAAAATTATGGTGTGCAGCAGATCTGATGATGAAGCCGATTGATAGACGAGGGAACTCCTCAACGATTTACGGCAGCTACGTTATGTTATTGCTTGATTAATTTGTATCGATAAGAACCTTACGTGTAAATAGGCTGTGACTGTCATTAGGGATTAATGATGTCACACTGATGATGAAGACCATAGACAGTCGAGGGACATAGGACAACCACTACCTACTCGTAACGCTTATGCAACAATCAATTAAAATCAAGAGACTGAGTTTAAGTTGCATAATTGTATCATGTCTAGCATTGCACTTTATTTATTTATTTAATCTTTCGCACATGAAATGTACAGAGGCGGACTTAATGCCTTAGGCATTCTCTACCAATCAACCTTAGGTGGTGAAGAGATAAGATGGTAGGTGCTTTCGTTTGAAAAAAAAAATGTAAAGAAAGATAAAAAAAAACCTCTTAATACTATTAAAAAAAAACTTAAATAAGCAAAATAAACATACATACAATTTGGGAGAGAGGTGTAGCAATAACTCTACCCTAATTGTTGCGAAAATAACTCTGCAGTTTCCGCTTAAATGCAAACCGACTGGCGGCCATCCTGATATCAAGAGTATCAAGAGGAAGCGCATTCCACAGAAGAATGGATTGAATATGAAATGCAGAATGAACAAAGTCAGACGTATGCGAAGGACAGAGTAAGAGGAGATTGTTAGAAGAACGCAGATTCTTAGTGTGAGAAGCACATAAATATTGGAAGTGAGTCACAAGATAAGAAGGAGGAGTGGGTGATTTAAGAAGGGAGAAAAGCGTGGTCAAGGCGCGCAAATTTCTTCTCTGACGAATAGGCATCCATTTCAGTGCAGACCTGTAGCTCGACACATGGTCATATTTCTTTAGATTAAATATGAAACGGATACCATTGTTGAGCAACCTATCAAACTTATCCAGCAAAGCCGCATTCAGGTCAAAGTAGCACACGTCACCATAGTCGATTATAGGGAAAATCAAAGTCTGCATAAGCATGGTTTTCGTTTTATCGGGTAAAAAGTTCCTCAGACGATACAGGGAACGCAGGGTACCGTGGACCCTTTGACTAACGTAGGAGACCTGACGTTGCCAGCAAAGCGTCCATATACAAACCGAGATCTTTGACATTAGGGGTAATGTGTATGACGGTACCATTGAAGATTAGAGGAGGGAGAGAGGTAAGAGTTAACCTACTCATCATGCGTGAGCTTTCATTTTCGTCTTATAGGAATTTCATAGAAATCTGTTCAGTGGTTTCGTTTTTAAATCAAAACTACGGGTAAAAATTAAAGTAAACAAAATTGCGTCGTTTGCTTACAAAGACGCTGGGAAAAGGCCTATGCCTTTTTCCATCTTTATTACCGTCATTGTTCAGTCTGACCAGATACAGCTGAACAATACTTTTCATAACTAAAGAGTGTAAAATGAAAACTTTTTACAAAAAAAAAAAAAAAAAACAATTGACTTCCAAAAATCACTACAAACTGAATAATAACTAATTTCAGAAGTCGGTGTCAAGAACGAATAGACATAAACCAAAGACCGACTTCCTTGTATTGTTTTCGGAAATCGTTTTTTTTTTTTTTTTTTTTTAAATTTACTACCTCCCTTCTTTTGTACAACTGCTAGTTTAATTCATTGACACTCTTTTCTCATGTCCTTATAAAAAATGTTTACAGAATCCATTTGGGTGAACCCTATCTTTTAAGATACAGGCGACTCCTAGTTTAAAAGATAGATTCTACCATTGCATAGTAATTATAAACTTTCCTTTCATGTAACACTGTAAAGTGCTATGTATTTTTTGTGAAATAAATACTTATCATAACCATATTATTACTACTCACCACTTTTCACCGCTCTTCACTGCTCCTCCCCGCCCAGCTCTGCTTCAGTGGAAATGCGGCCATAAACGCGGGCCGAGTATGCTGAGGGCCCCCTCACGACGAGTAGCTGGTACGTCTGCCTGTAGTATTACTACGCAGATTAGAGCGCTCTGTATTATGTGAGAGGGCGATGTTATCTCTGTACCGAAGGGGTTTAGTGCTGCTTTAGCAACGAACCGTCATTAAGGCTTAATAAGCTCAATAAATATATTTAGGTATTTATTTGTTTAAAGCACAGCCACATATATTAAACTTATGCTAGAATAATCTTAATAACTAAAGGAAAAATGCACATGACAATTACGGCGTACATATGATTGATTTATATATCTTGCTTACATGAAAAATGTATTACGCTTAACTAAAACTAATACAAACAAGACAGGCTACCTATAATGAATCAGACAGTAACAAATATTTAGAGCAAAAGTTAAGAACATTGAAAAACAATAATTTAAATTTAAAATTTATACTAATATATAAAGCTGAAGAGTTTGTTTGTTTATTTGAACGCTCTAATCTCAGGAACTACTGGTCCGATTTGAAAAATTTATTTATCCATTAATCCAGGAAGGTTTTAGGCATATAACATCACGCTGGCGCACGCGACTAATAGGAGCGGAGCATAACTAACTTCAAGCGAACGAAGTCGCTGGCGGCCGCTAGTATTAATATATAATACAAACTATATTTTTAAAAAAGTTAGTTGGCACTAATGCTGTGCCTTTTTTTTAATACTGCTTGCTTATCGCTGTATAAATCAAAGTCTGATGTGTTTATTACAGCATTATTGTATTAGTTTCCTATTTGTATAACAGGGGTTTGTAAACCGAGATTAGTTTTCACAAAAGGTATATCAAATATAATTTGAATAAAGGATATCGTCAAGATATAATAGAATATTGTACATATTATTCCCGAAGTTGTAGCAGTTTTTGATTCGTGACTGATCGGCATCGGTTGAGAAACTGTGTCGATTTAGCCTTCAGTTCTAACTGACATATTAGTTAGGTATACGTTTATAGAAACCGAAAAAAAACACATTCGTAAAAAATACTTGTTTTAAACTATTGAAGTAATGCGCAACGTTTAATTATATACGCTTAAGCCAGTTAAGTAGCGGACGGAGACTCTGGAAGTACTTTTTAAAATAATTATTAACCGCAATCAATCCCGTCTGATGGTAAGCGGAGATGCAATCGTTGATGGTAAAGTGCGCTAGTTAATTAGGCCCATTCACTCAAAAAACTAAATGAATAGGAAGAAAAACGGCAGTTGAGCGAAGTGGTCTACACACTGTCTTGAACTTAACTTTAAATACATAACCAGCTGCCCCTTACGGACAACACATTCAGACATAATGTGAAGGACGGATATCGTGCAGGGTTGTATGCTAGTGCGTAGGATGAGCCCGGCTCCTTTGTGACATCATCGTATTAAATGACATCTGAGAGGTCATAACGATTGACTGCGATAGGCTTACATTAGCCATGCATTTATCACTACACTAGTTGTGCAATACATACAATTTCTGTGTGCCCCATTCACTGAGCAGGCTGTACAAGTATATAGGGTCCCTAACCAACTCAGTAATGACTTTAACTGGAAACTAAACAAGTTCCGGAATACCCCGACTAAATTAACGGGTATCCTAATAAACTTTATATTTTAACCTGTTCAACATCACTGCTACAGAGAGTCCATTGCCATATAAATGTATGTAATGATTGTACTAAACTAAAATATCTCGAGCAAGCTACATAATACTGTGTGGCACTGTGGGTCATTTCCCGTAAAGATTATTTTAATGTGATCCTTCTTACTCGTAGGATTTTTTTATTCTGTGGTTGCTTTGATTGATGATTATATTATTTTGTAGTTTTGTATTTTATCTAAAGCTAGGTTCGGGAATAGGTTGTACAGTTTATGAGCAGCCTTACTGTCATTCCGTTCGGTATTCGCAAATTCGTCGCGATACCATCATTCCGAAGTTATTGCGTAGACAGGTGGCAGCCAGCTCACTCAAACAGATGAATCTCATTACATTTGAGGTGAAATTCTAACTCACACATATACATAAGTACAGAGGTGGTCGGGTACTTAGAGACACAACACAAAACGTTTTGGTAAAATACTGTGTGATCTACTGAGTAGTTTAGGAACATATTGAATGATATGAACAGTTTAAAATATATGACGTGTAAAAGTTATCGGTGATCCTACTTGCATAATAAACCATTTCATTTCATAGCAATAACGTAACTGTAACTTCTGAAGGGCCCTAAGAATCGGTTCACCACCCGCCTTCAGTAACTCTGCCGTTATTCCGTCATCGCCCGGCGCCTTGTTGTTTTTAAGCTGTTCCAGAGCCAATCGAATCTCCTGCAGGCTGACGTCCGGGATATCTTCGGTGTAGTGTCGGGTTAATCTTGCTCTAGGGTCTTCAGCAAGATTTAATGCGGGTTTTGTCGTCGAAGTGTAGAGCTGTCCATAAAAATTCTCGACTTCCCTCAAAAGCTCGGGCCCGGACGTTATGATCCTGCCATCGTCAGTCTTCAGCTTGCTTAGCCGGCTATGCCCAATAGTCAGATCCCTAGCGAAAACTTTAGAGCCTCTGTTTCGCTCTATGGCCTCCGTTATACGCTCGGTATTATACCGACGTAGGTCGCGCTTCAGAGACTGAGATCTGCTTATTGAGCTGCCGGTATCTGCAAGCATCACTTGACGAACGCAAAACCATCTCACGTCTATCCTCCATGAGCTCGAGAGTGTAGTCCGAGAGCTTTTTAGTTCTATTTGTACGGCGGGTCTTAAAATACTTGGTCCCGACCGTACGGACAGCTTCTACAAACCCGTCATTGTATTCGTCCACGTCGCCACTTAGGCATTCAAAGCGATTTTGGAGCTCGAGCTGGAAACCTTCGGAGTTATGGATCTGGATGGGTGCTGGCCGGAGCGTAGACTTCATCAGGCGAGATCTTTCGGACACTATATTCAGATTCAATGTGCCTCTGACCATACGGTGATCGCTGCCGCATTTGAGCGAGTTGATCACTGAGACATCATTGAATTTGTGCCTTTTTGTCGTCATAATGAAGTCTATCTCGTTCTTAGTGACCCCGTCGGGACTGATCCAAGTCCACTTCCGCTGTTCACGCTTCTTGAAGAAGGAGTTCATCATAAAGAGTCCCTCCTTCTCCATGAAGCCAGCTAGCATGTGGCCTCGGTAGTTCCGACGCCCAAATCCAAAATTTCCCAGTCCGAGCTCTTCACCGCTCCGCTCTCCAAGTTTAGCGTTGAAGTCCCCCATGACAACGCTGTAGTGAGTTTTTGAGCTATGTATGGCTTTAGAGATGTCCTCATACATAGTCTCTACTTCATCGTCGGAGTGTGTCGAGGTCGGGGCGTATACCTGAATGACCTTCAGCGAATACCGTTTGGTTATTCTGAGTACCAGGAACGCCACCCTGGTCGACACACTCTCGATCTTCACTACATTGTCCACAAGGGACCTGTGGACGAGGAACCCGACACCACCTTGGGACTGATGGTCGCCCTTCCGGAAATAGAGCAAGTTACCGGATTTAAGGATTATCGAGTCCTCACCCTCTCTTCGGACTTCAGATAATCCCAGGACACCCCATCGTAACCTGCTCAATTCTTCCTCCAGTTCAATAACCCTCTCGTCGGTCCGCAGTGTGCGCACGTTCAGTGTTGCCAGGTCGATCCGTCGTTGTTTGTGGTAGCCGGATCTCTTCCGGAGATTCTTCGCACCCCTTGCCCCGCCGTTACCTTGGCCGCTACCACAATGACCAGGAATAGCGGAGCTGCCGGGGACTAGGGGCCTTGGCTTAGTCGTGTGCATCATTATGGGGGGGGGGGGTGGGGGGGGGGGGGTTGCCATAATCCCCACGCTTGGCAAGCGGGTTGGGGATCGCAGGATTTGATATTCCACAGAAGAAGCGCTGCTGCCCGCTTCCCTGGTGAGAGAGTTCCCTTAGTCGCCTCTTACGACACCCACGGGAGGATATGGGTTGGTACTATTCTAAGCCCGGTACCACACGGGGCCCTTCAGAAGTTATTTAATTCCGTCATAGTCGAGGGAAAAACGCCACAGGCATGGCACAGAAGTGTGGTGGTACTCTTTTTCAAAAAGGGTGACAACACCCTTTTGAAAAACTACAGACCCATCTCACTTCTGAGTCATGTCTATAAGTTGTTTTCGAGAGTCCTCACGAATCGTCTCGCCTGCAGGTTTGACGACTTCCAGCCACCCGAACAAGCCGGTTTCCGAAAGGGCTTCAGCACAGTAGACCACATACATACGCTACGGCAGGTTATACAGAAGACCGAGGAGTATAACCTACCCCTTTGCTTGGCGTTTGTGGACTACGAAAAAGTCTTTGATTCGATCGAGACCTGGGCTATACTGCAGTCTCTCCAGCGGTGCCAAGTAGACTATCGGTATATCGAAGCGCTGAAGGGTTTGTACGAAAACGCCACCATGTCAGTCCGAATACAGGACCAGACCTCGAAACCAATACCTCTCCAGCGTGGTGTCAGACAGGGAGATGTTATCTCCCCGAAATTGTTCACCGCTGCATTGGAGGATGTCTTCAAGGTTCTGGACTGGAAAGGACTGGGCATCAACATCAATGGCGAGTACATGACACACCTTCGGTTTGCTGATGATATCGTAGTCATGGCTGAGACCGCGGAGGACCTGAGTACAATGCTCGAAGACCTCAGCAGAGCCTCGGAGCGAGTCGGTCTTAAAATGAACATGGGCAAGACGAAAGTCATGTCTAATGCCCATGTTGTACCGACTCCTATAAAGATTGGAGACTCTGTTCTCGAAGTTGTTGACAGTTACGTGTACCTGGGACAAACTATCCAGTTAGGAAGGTCCAACTTCGAGAAAGAGGTCAATCGTCGAATCTAACTCGGCTGGGCTGCTTTCGGGAAGCTACGAGGAATCTTCTCGTCCCAAATACCGCAGTGTCTCAAGACAAAAATCTTCGACCAGTGTGTGTTGCCAGTGATGACATATGGAATTGAGACGTGGTCGCTAACAATGGGCCTTATGAGAAGGCTCAAAGTCACTCAAAGGGCAATGGAGAGGGCTATGCTTGGAGTTTCACTGCGCGATCGAATCAGGAATGAGGAGATCCGCAGAAGAACGAGAGTAACCGACATAGCCCGAAGAATTGCAACACTAAAGTGGCAGTGGGCTGGACACATTGCCCGTAGGACCGATGCCCGATGGGGCCGACGGGTTCTCGAGTGGCAACCACGCACCGGAAGTTGTAGCGTGGGTAGGCCCCCGACAAGGTGGACCGACGACCTGGTGAAGGTCGCGGGAAACCGCTGGATGCGGGAGGCGCAGAACCGGTCGTCGTGGAGATCCTTGGGGGAGGCCTATGTCCAGCAGTGGACGTCTTTTGGCTGAAATGATGATGATGATGATGAACGTAACTGTTTAATAGTAAAAGATTTCACTCGCTGTAACACCAAATTGAAAACTTGGAAGACTCAAATACAGAAGGACTTCTATATTTGAATCCAACGTACCTATCTATATTGTAATACTTTTCACTGTCGACTTTGTTTTACGTTATTAATCCTTTATTAACCGACTTCAAAAAGGAGGAGGTTACTCAATTCGACCGGTATATATGCTTTTTTTATGTTTGTTCGAGGATAACTTCGTCGTTTATGAACCGATTTTGATAATTCTTTTTCTGTTGGAAAGAAGACATTTCCAAGGTGCTCCCATGATATGGACATCAGGGTTTGATGGTGGAAGATCAGAGAAATCAAGAGGAACTTTAAAAATCGGAAAATCGTAGGGGCAACCAGTGCGTTTGTAAGTTTTATCATTAAGTATTTTAGTGTCAGCATCTAGTCTAACCGGTTGCAGCTGAACGGTACTTTTCACAACCAAAAAGTGTAAAGTAATTTTTTTTTACAAAAAGAACAACCGATGCCCGGTATCTATGGGTATGCAGATGACAGCACAGTTGTGGAGAGATACCTGCCGGATGCTCGGGCTAGTAGGGAATCAATCCGGTCCGAAAGAGAGGCCATGGTAGAGCGAACGAGTGTTGCACTTCAGGCAGTCTCCGAATGGGGCAATGCCAATCTTGTAGCATTCAATGCCGCCGAAACGCAGGCGTGTCTTTTCACCGCCAAAAGGAGCCCGTTCACCTTGGCTCCTACTTTTTGGAATGTATCCTTGGAGTGTACCGACCGCCTTCAGCTTTTGGGTGTTGAGATTTCCTCGAACCTAAACTTAGGGCAGCTTCTATTGTTGTACAAAGCACAGATTGAGCTAGCCCCAAAGTAAGTTCGAGACTTGTGATATGTGATACTAACTCAACGATACTATATTTTATAATAGATACATATATAGATAAACATCCAAGACCCAGGCCAATCAGGAAAAGATCGTTTTCCATCATGACCTGGCCGGGGATCGAACCCGGGGCCTCCTCGTCGCAGGCAGGCGTGTTGACCGCTGCGCCACGGAGACCGACGAATTTGGGGAGTGTGCGAGGGAATTGCACGATTTAATTCCCCCATCTCCGTCCCACCATCGGACGACCCGTCGTACGGCGAGTTTCCACCCTTATGTTGTTAACACCTCTACGATCCGGACGAAGCGTTTCGCCTCCTCCTTTATACCGCGTACATCGAGGGACTGGAACAATCTCTCAGGGTAGAGTGTTGAAGGGACTGGAAATGTCTAAAGACACCGCCAACATCACCCCACCCCGGGACACCGTATCCTCCACCAGGGCTCTCACGCGCATGATGGCGTCTATGGTGGAGCGCCCCCGCCGAAAACCGTTTGGTTTTCAGTCCACTTGGGCGGAGAGGGGCCGAACCTGGACGATAACCAGTTTTGGTTATCGTCCAGGTTCGGCCCCTCTCCGCCCAAGTGGCTGACGAGGCGATCTGCCAAGAATTCCGTCGGATCCCGGCGCTGTGTTCTTTGCCCAGAGCCGCGACACGGCCGTTCCCGCCTCTGCCTGCGTCACCTCGGGGACATCGGTGCCCTCCTCTACTGGAGTGTCCGTGGCTGAGGGTGAAGCCATCGCCGGGAGAATGTGCCCCGCTCGCTCAAGGAAGAGGGTCGGCACTACCGCCTCTAACAACTGGGGTGGCATACTCTGCACCAGTGGGGGCGCCCAGGGACGCAACTTGCCTTGTACCCAACGGTAGGGGCGCCCCCACGCGATGGTCAGCCTCAGAGTCTTCTGGACCACGCGGTTTCCTCGACGGGATCCCGTCGACGTCGTCTCCTATATCTCGTGTACTGGCGGCGAGCCGCGACGCACTCCACGAGCAACCTCCTGATCTCGTCGTTCTACCAGTACACGTTACTCCTTGCGTACTATTGGCGGACGCGGAGCATGGACGCCCCGCGAAACCGCACCGCCTCCGCTTCGAAGTCGACTGGGCCGTCCGTCGCCACCTCCTAAACCCAAGACTGGACTATGGCAGCTTCCTCGAGTAGTTCCCTGTCGAGGCGCTTAAGAACCCAGCGCGGGCCGTCGTTAATCGAGGCTTTTGGATGGCGGCTGCTCGCGGTCTGGGTGGAGACGTTAAATCGGATATATCTATGGTCCGACAGCGTCTCCACCTCCATGGCGACACGCCAGTCACGGACACGTCCGGCGACAGAGGGGCGAAAGAGACGTCTACTATCGACCCGCTCCGCTGCCGCACGCACGTGTATACCGAACCCCGATTAAAAACGACCAGAGCGGTCGTCACCACCCACTTCGCTAGCACCTCGCCCCGAGGGATAGTAATCGGAGATCCCCATGCCGATGACTTGGCGTTGAGATCCCCAATCAACTCGACAAGCAAACCCTCGAAGTAGGTGAGACTCTTGTTGGGGGAGAAATACGCCCCCACGATGATGATGCCACCCGAGACTGTAGCAACCGACTGTGGGACGGGTCGATCAGAGTCCCGCCAATAATAGCCACCGAATCGTCAATGCATCCCAGTCAGTCGTCCCGGGTGGGGATGAAATACGGCTCGGCGGCCACAGCCACTTGGGTCGACCACTGCACCATGCTCTGGAACAAAAGATCCTGAGCTCTGGCGATGTGATTGATGATGCCCTGGAGGAAACGGAGTTGTGCCATTATTGATACTCCATTCCCTCGGCAATCCCGCCTGATGGTAAGCAGTGATGCGATCGTTGATGGTAAACCGCGCTAGTTTATTAAGAGCCACTCTAACCTTGAAGACACTCAAGTTTTAGTGTGACGGAAACACCGACGTCTGCAAATTGTTCCAGTCCCTCGATGTACGTGGTATAAAAGAAGAAGCGAAACGCTTCGTCCGGATCGTAGTGGTGTCAACAACGTAAGGGTGGAAAGTCGCCATACGACGGGTCGTCCGATGGTGGAACGAAGATGGGGGATTTAAATCATGCAATTCCCTTGCACACTCGCCAGAATTTATCCTATAGAAGACCGAAAGGCTGGCTACTCCACGCCTGTGCTCCAGGCTTTGAAGACCGTTTCGAGTTAAATTTGGGTCGCCAATCAGCCACAATGTGCCTGCATTACTCCACACATGAGCGGACCTGTGCTTTGTACAACATTAGATGCTGCCCTGGTGTGAACTACCGCCGGACCTTTGCGATGACCCCAAGTTTTCTGGCAGCCACCTTGGCCTTGGACTCAATGAACCGCCCAAAGTTTAAGTTCGAGGAAATCTCAACTCTCAAAAGCTGAAGTACTGAAAAGTAGGAGCCAAGGTGAACGGGCTCCTTTTGGCGGTGAAAAGACACGCCTGTGTTTTGGCGGCATTGAATGCTACAGGACTGGCTTTGCCCCATTCGGAGACTGCCTGTAGTGCAGCAGTCGTACGCTCTACCATAGCCTCTCTTTCGGACCTTACTAGCCCGAGCTTCCGGCAGGTATCTCTCCACAACTGTGCTGTTATCTGCATACCCATAGATACCAGACATCAGCAGATCGTTAAAATGCAGCAGGAACAGAGTTGCAGAGAGAACAGACCCCTGAGGAACACCGGCCGGCATTGGTTGACATGAGCTCCGATGAGAATCCGTCGACAACAACTCGGAGGGACCGTTCAGTCAGGAAGTCTTTTACCTAGCCAGTCAGACTAGCGGAAATGCCGTACGCTGGAAGCTTACTCAAAAGGCCAGCGTGCCATACTCGGTGGAAGGCCTTCGAGACATCAAGAGAGACGTCAATCGCTTCCCCGTTTTTCGAGGGCCTCGCCCCACAAGTGAGTGGCATACACTAGTAGGTCCCCAGTTGACCGATTGCGTCGAAACCCGTACTGTCGGTCACTGAGGAGATCGTTACGTTCCAGGTAAGCCAAGAGGCGCGAGTTCAATACACGCTCCATAATCTTGCAGAGTATGGAGGTTATTGAAATCGGCCGATAGTTGGTAGGATCGGCACGACTACCCTTTTTGGGCACGGGCTGCACGTTGGCAAGTTTCCAGGACTTGGGTACTGTACCATTCCTAAATGAGAGGCGATACAAGCGTGTCAATACAGGAGAAAACTCGAGCGCCCATGCCTTAAGAACAATAGCTGGTATACCATCCGGACCACTAGTCTTATTCACGTCCAAACGACACAATACTTTCAGAACCTCCTTGTTCCTAATGCGAACCTCCGGCTTTGAAGTTCCGCAATGGGGTAATTTAGGTGGAATAGCACTGATAGTTTCAAGACGCGAATTATAGGCAAAGAGAGGTGCAAAAAGACCTGCATTCTCTCTCGCCGTATGGGCCAGTGCTCCATCAGGCCTAACCAGCGGAGGCAGTGTGAGCCGACAGAAGTTCGCCTCGACCGATTTGGCTAGAGACCAGAAAGATTTGCTACCGAATGGTTCGCAGAGAGCTTGTTGCCAATATGAGTAATGCGGTCGAAGCGAGCCTTCTTAATCGCCTTTTTATAGGACTTGGCAGCACGGTTACAGGCTCTCTACTTTGAGCTTAGATCCGGAGCTCTGCGGTCACGAGCGTCAACCCAGGTAAAGAATGCCGTATGCTTACGCTGCTCAGCGTGCACACAGTCGGCGTTTAACCATGGGCAAGCCGAGTCACCGACGGGCACGTCACTAAAGGGGATAAAATACTCCATAGCTTGACGCACCACGTCGGTAATAGCGTCCGCACAGCTCGACGGATTGTCAGAAGAGAAGCAAACCTGCTGCCAAGGATAAGACGCGAAGAAGTGGAGCATCTCATCCGCTGCAGGAAATGGATCTCCGTCAAGAAAAGTAGGTGGGGCTTTTCAGTCTCAAGGTGGTGATGGACTGCATCGACATTGGAGTGAAAACCTCATATGGACAGAGAGGTGCACTTTAAACGAGAGGACGTGCGCCCGCTGTTCACACCTACTTTTCCTTTTGAGACTTTTCATTTTTAGGTATTGAGTGAATAGGAAGGAAGACGGCAGGTGAAGGAGGTGATGCGATGTTAAATCCAACAACACGACCAACGATGCCGCGCCAGAGGGAGATTGATCTGGAGACTGCGGGGACGCCCGAACCCCCCTAGGGATCCCTATCAGGTCCTCTCGTCCGGTCGCCAACCGGCACGATGGGCCACACCGGGGTTTTTTCAAAGTTGGCAGGGCAGCCTTTCGTATGTGGCTGGCACACTACTTGGGCCCCCAACTACCTGCGGTCGGCCAGCGGAGCACTGTGCTTCGGATCCCACTATCCTCCAGGACCAAACTTTCGACACAACAACATTTGGCGCATCGTACCCGGCACACATCTTAACACAACTGCTCAGGCCCGTCCTCCGTACGGCTTCACCTGACATCGTGCCGGAACACGACGAATCGCTTGGCGGCACGATTTTGTCTGGTAGGTGGTAACTTATGCCGGCGGCTGATGTTGAGGCCTCAGTCTGTACCGTGGCCTGGACCAGGCGTTGGTCTAAAATGCTCTTGGCCGCTTTATTTAAAAGAAGTCGGTTATTTTTACTCATGGTAGTATTATACTTGCCAATGTAATATGATAAGAAAGTCATCTGTATTCTTCGTCATTTTCATACGTTATTTGTTCCCATGTCGTATTTCAGTGTAGATAGCTCCCAGAACAACAAACACGCAAACGTAATCTCCAAATGTAAATAAGAGCTTGTGGAAGAATTCTTCTCATTACATGGAGTGAGCCTTCCTCCCTCCCTCCCTCTCGCTCGCGTTAAGTTGGAGTGCAATTAATTACACGCTGAGAGCGCGACTCATTTCAGATGAAACGAGAAAGAATATAATAGTTTCAACTGTACGCCGACAGATGAATGCTGCAGTGAGCGCCCTATGCACGCACACAGGCAAGCACTACTTGCACAATGTCCTAAGCTAGCAGATGATTGTGCCCTCTTACTTCTGCGATACAAGTAAACGCACATGTGTGCGTGCGATGACGAAGAATGTAAGGAGTTAAGATTTTGTATTTACATAATCTGTGGTATTGTAACTTTGTTTATGTGACTCAGCGAGTTTAGGCAGCCTGTGTGTCTCCACAAGCTACATAAACTCGCCACACACAGAGGTGGTTCAGATGTTAGACAATACACTTTGATTGCTGATACAAAGCGAATTACTTGCTGTACATACTGGCGACACTTATTCCTGTAACGTACGTTGAAATTGAATATAACCTTTTATGTTCTACACGTAACAGCTTGCGTATATAATTGGAATTGCTGAACGATTTCCATGTCGGAACACGATGAATCGCTTGGCCGCAAGACTTTGTCTGGTGGGTGATCACTTCTGCCGGCAGCCGATGTCATTTTTTTTAATTAACATAGCGAAAGAGTCGATCGACTGCCTTGAACTGTTACTAAAGTCAGCATTATGCACTAACACTATCAGATTACATGAGAGCTAGCTACTTACTATTAATTGTAAGCAGGCGTAATACTTTTCTAATAAGAAGCGCTCGACGTTTCATTGGTGTATCTCCTGGGTACGATGTTGACTTATTTTGCACTAATAACCAGGGTATTTCATCTCACCAAGGGCGCTCTTTGCCAAATAATTTATTTGTGAGTTATCCGCTGACTAGTGGTTCGATTCAGTTCATACGTAGCAACATGAACAGGTACTTATATAAAACTGACCAAACCTATTTATGTACTACAGTTCTTTAATGTCAAACAATTACCGTACACCATGTAAGTACTTTCAATTGTTTGACATTAAGAAATCGATATTCATAACTGTGGAGGCTTGTTATTAGCAACTTGTTGTTGTTGCCTATTATTTGTAACTAGCTTTCCGCCCGCGGCTTCGCCTGCGTGGAATTCGGTTATATCGCGTTTTTTAGATTTCCCTCGGGAATATATAATTTTTTCAATAGGTAGCCTATGTTCTTTCTCAGGGTCTAAAGATTTTCTGTACCTAATTTCATCAAAATCGCTCCAGAGGTTTAAACGGGAAAGCGTAACAGACAGGCAGACAGACAGACAGAGTTACTTTCGCATTTATAATATTATTATGGATTAATCCGTGCCTGAGCCTCCTTAAATATAATAAATAAATATTAAATGAATAAATACACATCACGCTGGGTCTCTAAGGAGCCATAGAGCTCTGCAAATTGTTCGTTCAGTAAATATACATAATGTTCTTTCTTTCCTCAAAACAATAACTGTTGCAACTAGTTCAGTTCTACGCTGAGCGACTGAGCGGCACGTCTCACCTCAAGTTCCCAGCATTCGAAATTAAATAAGGAGTGCAGCACGTGACGCGCTAACCGCGGCGCGGCACAGCGCGGCACGTCCGCTCGTGTGTTACTCGCCCAACCACAGTAATTATTGATGCTGCTAGCAGCTGTGGGATTAGCGACCTTAGAGAAACTCTCTACAAAGGAACTTCATTATAGGTATTTTTTACAAAGCTGTCTAATAAAATAATCTGCCCACTGTTGTGGCAAAATTTGGAATCCATCGCATGCCTCTGAGTTACATCCGTCGTAAATTTTATATCAACGATTGGGTCATAGTTCTCCTTGACGCTGAACCATAAAGGTTAGTTGACATTGTGTGGGTGTGTGGTGTCGAATATATGTAATGCTGTAGGTACGAAGGCCTTTAAATATATTACTATTTGAATCAACTTAAAAAAATACTTATACAATATGTTTAAACGAAATAAGCATAATGTTTCCTTACTGTCTAGGTACTGAATTGGATCATGAAAACTAAGTTAGTAAGCGGCGATGAATCCAAACTCAACTTTATTGACAAAACGTACAATTCAACATTACCGCTCTGTACCCGCGAGTTGGTCACGCTCAGCGCTTTAGTAGCACGTTGCGAACAGTTGATGAGTCCACAGAGAGCGAGTGCGGTGCTATCGTCAGCCGCTAAGTATCTGAGTGAGTTGCGTTAGCTTTGTGTGTCGAGCGAGAACAGTAACTTCAACTAATTTGTATTGCTTGTTATGTTTTTGGAGTTAACACTTGCACACTGTCAGTTTTAACATTGATTAGCTAAAATTGTTTAAATTATTGTAAGTTTCCTCTATCTAATATATAAAAATCAATGCCACTTTCTTGGTGTTTTTATAGAGTTTGAATAGAATCGGTCCAGCGTTTCTTCATTTATCACATTTTTTGTAACAAATGAATTCATAGAACGGTGGATCATCATCTCATCTATATATATATAAAAATCAATGCCACTTTCTTTGTAATTTTATAACTCAAAAAACGGACTCACGTTTCCAAACCAAATATACTGGCTTTGTTTTGAGTATTTAGTAGATGGTTTATGTGAAGTTTGAACAGAATCGGTCCAGCGGTTCTTCATTTATCACATTTTTTGTAATAAATGAATTCAATGAACGGTTGATCCTCATCTCGTCTATATATATAAAAATCAATGTCACTTTCTTTGTAATTTTATAATCCACCAAAACTGTATAATTGCACCAGATTGGCAGTGTGAAACTTATTGCCAAATTTAATTGAATCAACAATCTTAACTGGTAAATCAAAAGGAGAAGTTTAATACCGCGTATCCCTATGATCCCAACTGATATGCCGTTTGAGTTAAAACTAAGTCCATCAACAAAGCCCAACTTTATGTTGCCTGTTTGAGAGTCGGTACCCCAGTCGTTTGTTTATACATACTAGAAATGGAAAAAACAAAGAATATTGTTTGTCTAAATATTTAAGATTAAGTTTTAAAATTGCTAGTAATTAAAATAAATATTTTATGATTGAATAAATAATTTTGATGAACGAATAAATTTGTTTTTATTATTTCACTTTATACGTAACGAAGCACGTATCGTTCCGCTAGTTCTAGTATAAAGAGGATGAACCTATAATACTCGTATCAACGTTGCAAAGTTTGTGTATTATCTACCCTGAGCAGTGATCGAGTATTGGCTTGTTTTTAAACAATTTAGATTACGTATAATATGCGTGAAACCCATCAAGCCCATCACTATTGTAACCTACATAAGCCTCTTGTCTGTCCTCTGTCAAGCAAAGATATGTAACGTGCAGTGACCACGCTGTACAAGTAACTTCATCAAGGATATATGTAACTTGCGGTGACCACGCTGCACAAGTAACTTTATCAAAGTGAATTTTAATACGCTTTACACGTAGCTGCAGTTGATTGCACGTAACATAAACAAGCCACGCTGAACCCGTGCCGCCTCGTATAAGCAGCGATAAAGCATGAATAAATAAATACATAGTTTTTATTTAATTACATTAGGTACAAGCTGTTTAAATTCTCCGCTGTATGGATCAAGCTCACTTTAATTACTCTCTATAAGTGAATGCCATAATAGAAGCCAACACAGAAGAAACGCATTCACAAAATAATGACTAAGGGGAAAAAACTTTGAGAGGTAAGAATTTTTAGAAATACCTAAGTCAGAAACAGCAATTTCATATCATATGCAAGCTGATCTTTACTAGTGCAGTTTGCACAGACAGAAGTGTAGACATACTGCAGTAGTAAAGACCACTTACAGAACACATATTTTAAAGAGTGGTACTTTTGTACCTTTTTGTGTCCCTGTGTAGAAAGGAGCTAGCTAGCTACAAGGAGTTTTAACTGAGACATTCTTTTAGAGCCAACCGAGCGTAATAACTGTCAAGAAGAAGACTTTACCCGTCAGATTTACCTACTACGGTACCTGTTCTATTTCTATTCTCAGCTTCAATAAAAATGGTAATATCAGTCCAGTAACAAAAGGAAATATAGCACTTTACCCACATAGTGCTATATTTAAAAAAAATATTAGTGAAATGTTTCATATAGAATAGTTAAGATTGTGGGAATCCACATAAACATCTAAATGCAGTGTAACGCGTGAGACAACATACCGACATCGCTTCACAGGGCGCACTGAGCGCGAGTGCCTTAGACGAACATTTATATACTGTGCGTGCAGGCAGCGCTATACGAAGCTTACGCGTGGGAAAGAGATGGTTGCGCGTAGATCTTGTGACTGCCGAAATGAAGACGAAGAAATTACTGTTCTCTCATTGGTCAATTATAATGATATTCCTTTAGTGTAACAACAACTGTAATGCCGCATAATATTACTTAAGCTAGGGTTTGGTACGAATAAATGACAATTACTTCTACTCGCCTTTCACTTAACGTAATCCGCAACAACTGGTGACCTCCGACGTGTCAAGAAAATGTCTCTGCAAACCTCTGCGATGACTACAAACCCGCAGAGCCCGGTGATGTCCGCTCAATTAGACGTACTGAGCAAGCAAATGGAGAAATTATGCTTGGAAGTGGCTGAGCTACGTGGACGATCGATGCAGCGCCGCAGACCCCCGTTTCGATCATTCTCGCGATCACGATCACGACGTCGCCAAGACAACAAGAGTTCACTCAAGCCTGGCGATCCGACATGGCAGTGTCGATATCATTTTCGTTTTGGTGACAAGGCGATGCGCTGCGAGTCACCGTGTTGCAGGAGAAAGAACCAGACGTTAAACTAGCTTCGACATCGACGGCGGCGGACGTCGATGTTCCTTGTACCACCAACCGCCTTTGCGTCTTCGACCGTGACACCAGAGAGCGTTTCCTCGTAGACACAGGCGCAGATATTTCAGTGTTGGCCGCCGCATACAAAAAGAAAAATACGACTGCAAGCGACTATCGTTTATATGCCGCAAATAATACACCCATCAACACTTACGGTGAGAAAACTCTCAGACTCAACCTTGGTCTCCGTCGCAGTTTTCTTTGGAAATTCGTCGTAGCCGACGTGAAAACATCAATCCTGGGAGCAGACTTTCTACGTCACTTCAAACTACTGGTAGACCTGCACAGGAAGAAACTTATCGACAAAGTTACTGACTTATCAATCGACGCGCTCAAGATAACAACTGGCGGAGAAACTATACACGTCATTAGCTCCGATCAAGTTTACTATGACATCTTAAAACAATATCCAGAAGTACTGCGACCTGGGTCCCTGAAGGAACCAGCAAAACACGACGTCGTGCATCACATACAAACGTCAAGCCCCCCGCTCTTTGCCCGACCCCGCCCACTACCGCCCGACAAGTACAAGGCTGCAAAGCAAGAATTTGAACACATGATGGATATGGGCATCTGCAGGCCTTCGAAGAGTCCCTGGGCGAGTCCACTACATGTTGTCAAAAAGAAGGACGGTGGACTACGAGTTTGCGGTGACTATCGCAGACTAAACGCTGTCACGCAACCCGACCGGTACCCGATTCCCCGTATTCAAGACTTCACCTACCAATTGAGAGACATGAAGATTTTTTCAAAATTAGATCTAAAGATGGCATACTATTGGGTACCAATTAGTGAAGAAGACGCACAGAAAACAGCAATCACGACACCGTTTGGCTTGTTTGAGTTCAAATGCATGCCGTTTGGGTTACGCAACGCAAGTCAAACATTCCAGAGGTTTATGCATCAAGTACTACGGGGCATCGACAACTGTTTTTGTTACATCGACGATATTTTACTCTACTCACACGACGAAGAAGAACATAAGCTACTCTTACGTCAAGTTCTCGATCGACTAAAAGAGTATGGCGTCATGTTAAAAGTAGAAAAATGTGAGTTTGCGAAGAACAAAATCAATTTCCTGGGCTACGAGGTATCAGCGAGTGGCATCAAGCCTACAGAAGAACGAACAGAAGTCATTGTAAATTACCCGAAGCCAAAAACAGTAGCCGAGTTACGACGCTTCCTAGGCATGCTTAACTTCTACCGTAGCTGCTTACCCCGTCAAGCCGAATCACAGCATGAATTGAACAAGTTTTTACATAATCGGAAGCGCAATGACAAGACGTTGATTGAATGGAATACGGCAGCAGATACAGCTTTTGAAAATTGCCGCCAAAGCATTTTAAAAGCTACTGAGCTCACACATCCAGTACCCGGCAGCCCTCTCGCCATAATGACTGATGCATCAGATTACAGCCTTGGCGCTGTTTTACAACAGAAAATCAACAATGAATGGAAACCTCTTGCATATTATTCCAAGACGATGAGTGAAACCCAGCGTCGTTATAGTGTATATGACCGCGAACTTTTAGCGGTCTATACAGCTGTAAAGCAGTTTCGTACCCTTATCGAAGGAGGTAACGTAACGGTGTACACGGATCACAAGCCTCTCGCCTACGCTTTGTCACGCCCAGCGAGTAACAGCGATACACCTCGTCGTGAACGACAGTTGCACTTCATCAGCCAGTTCTGCACTAGCATTAAATACGTGCAAGGCGAAGAGAACAACGTAGCCGACGCGCTGTCACGTATAGAAGACATACAATGTCCTACCGTCATCGACTATGATAAATTAGCAAGAGAACAAGCAAACGATCCAGTGTTGAAACAACTGAGAAGTCAAACTAATTTGAAGTTCACTGACGTCACAATGCCTGGAATAAACCGACCAATTACGTGCGAAGCTTCTACTGGAACACCCCGACCATATTTACCGAGCACATATCGTTTTGATGCATTTCAACTGCAACATGATTTATGCCATCCTGGGATCAGAACAACACGTAAACAAATATGCTCAAAATTTTTCTGGCCCAATATGAACAAAGATGTCAGCAGCTGGACGAAAGCGTGCCTCAGCTGCCAGCGAGCAAAAGTTCATCGCCACGTCGTAACTCCGCTGAGTCAGTTCCCGCCGTCAGAACGCTTTGAACATATACACATAGATATCATCGGACCGCTGCGAATGTCAAATGACTATCGGTACTGCCTGACCATCATCGACCGCTGTACTAAGTGGCCCGAAGCTGTTCCCCTACTGGACATAACCGCTGAGAAAGTCGCTCAAGCCCTTCATGATAACTGGATAACAAGATTCGGATGCCCTCTGCGTATATCAACGGATCAAGGTCGGCAGTTTGAATCCCAACTTTTTGCATCACTTATGAAGAAACTTGGTATCACGCGGATACGCACCACGGCATATCATCCCCAGTCAAATGGCCAGATTGAGAGATGGCATCGAACGTTAAAGTCAGCATTAATGGCTCGTGGCACTACCACTCAATGGACAGAAGACTTACCCACTGTGCTTCTTGGATTACGAACAGCTCTGCGCGACAACAATTTGAGCCCGGCAATGTTGACATATGGGACAACACTACGACTGCCATCGGACTTTATTGTGTCAACAAGAACAGATATCAATGAATGCGACTATGTACGCCGTCTTATGGAAACAATGGCATCGATAAGAAGCGCGCCACGATCGGACACTGGTCATCATAATAAGCCTTTCATACATTCGGACCTCGCAACGTGCACACATGTTTTCGTGCGGAACGACGCAGTACGTTTGCCACTAACACCGCCGTACGAGGGACCGTATGAAGTTATCAAGCGCTATGACAAATACTACAAGATCAAGCTGCCGCTACGAACATCAGTTGTGTCGCTGGACAGATTAAAACCGGCCTACATCTACAATGACCACCCTGGCGAAGACAAAGGTGACAATCACAACAAAGCAACTAGCCAGCCGATTACCACCCGATCTGGCAGAATCGTGAAGCCCGTGGTCCGTTTTACTTAGCGGGGAGTGGTGTGGGAATCCACATAAACATCTAAATGCAGTGTAACGCGTGAGACAACATACCGACATCGCTTCACAGGGCGCACTGAGCGCGAGTGCCTTAGACGAACATTTATATACTGTGCGTGCAGGCAGCGCTATACGAAGCTTACGCGTGGGAAAGAGATGGTTGCGCGTAGATCTTGTGACTGCCGAAATGAAGACGAAGAAATTACTGTTCTCTCATTGGTCAATTATAATGATATTCCTTTAGTGTAACAACAACTGTAATGCCGCATAATATTACTTAAGCTAGGGTTTGGTACGAATAAATGACAATTACTTCTACTCGCCTTTCATTGAACTTAATCCACAACAAGATCTTCACTTGGGGCTTCAACTGGGGTCGCCCGCTTGCAGTGATTCGGAATGCTTCCAACGAAATTAATTTAAATTGTGTTTCATTTTGATCGTCGGTCCTTAGGTCGTCACTGCTCGATACGAACAACGAATTACAACATTTTTTATAAATTCTATATTAGTAATGATTAATATACATACTATAGTGTACTATATAGGTTACAAACATTAAACGTAATGTTATAAAGTTATTTCGTTTTTGTATATCGTATCTACGTTTCGTTCGTTTGTGTTACGGAATCCTTTGTGCGGGAGTCCGACATGCACTTGCCTGTTTTTTAATGTTTATTTTATGACATCATGTTTTGTAATAGGTATCTAAAGTTATTCTGTTTTCAGGACAACTCCAACTAGGGTTGTGACACACAATATTTGTCATTGGTGGTGGTAGTTGGTGCAATTATGTTCACAACACATATTGGTAGATGAACTACTGTTTTATTTACATAATTTTGATTTAACAAAAATTAATTGCAGTAACGAACGATTAGTAGAGACTTTTTTACGATATTGTATTTTTTTAGACTTTGCCTCACTCTATAAATTTCTGCTGTATCGTGGGTGCGTTTACAAACATAATGTCACACAAAAAGCCAGACTCGGAGCTACTAATTATTGTAGGTCATACAAATATTTGTTCCTTGCGGGAATCAAACCAGCGACACGCAGCGCAGAAATCGATCGCTCAGCCACTGCGTCAATCGTGTCGTCAAAGTTGGGTGAAGAGAGCTGTAAATAGTGCCAATTCCTTAGCGTTAGTTGGATCACAGAACACTCCACGGTCACTTCACATGAGTTATCACCGTGAGGTGGTGACACAATAGCACTACAGACACCTGTGACAATTATGACTATCAAAAGTATTTGGTATTATTACAAGCCGCTTGCCCGATGGAATCTCAGGGCAACTTCTCAGGAGTCTAAACTCAGCCACGTTTCAAAACAAATAATACTATATTAGTTTTTAGGTATTGTTATTTTATTTGATTAGTACTAAGCTTCGCTAAAACAATTTTATTACCTTGAAAAATATTTGTTAAAATATTGTTAGCGAGATTACCGGAGTGGCTGACCGCGATGGTCGCTAGGTACTTTACATGAAGACAGCAACTTTTATAACTAAAACTTTAAAATTTCAAGCAGTACAAGTTTAAACTGCTACCTTGTGCACATAGATACCAATCCAGTCTGTCAGAAAAGTGGGGTAATTGTGTGCGTGTGTAGGAATAAGTTTACCGGATATAAAAAAGTGCAACCAGTATGTATATCAAATGAGCATTGTAGTGCAGCTCCTAAAGTAAAGACTTAATTATCGAGTACGTAATGTTTATGGTTTGCCGATTGCCGCGCAGCTAATCAACGTAATGAATTTGAGCCCAGTAGGTGCGCGGTGGCACCACCGGCTGGGCCAGCGGCCTTTCAGATACAATATTTTTATTAGTTTAAAGTTAAATAGAATTATTAAATTATTATTATAATAAATATTAATTATAAATTAGTTATTACCACTTAGAATCAGCTTACTTGATTTTTACTAAATCTACCGAACTAAATATTTTAAGTATAAAAAGATGTGCTCCGAAGTCAATATTGTTTTAAAAAAAATTAACGAAAGATAAATACTTTTTAGATTTTAGAAGTTATATAAATAACTTACTATTGTGTACTTATAGTCAATGTAAACACAAATTCCACAAATAAACCAATAAGTGGTTGACGTGAAGTGCTCCTTTTACATACATTTAGTAAGAAACAGTAATTTATTCCAGTGTCTAGCGGTAGTCATGTACAAAAAGGGATGAGATTTAATGTTAATATAAACAGTACGAGCTCACTGGTATAGTAAACACTTAAACCGCCTGTGGCATGATGACATTGCTATAGACTGCGGAAGCGACAACATTATACAGATGACACAATCTGATGAACTGTCTCTGTCTGATGTCTGTCTAAATCTGAGTTCGAATCTGAATCCCAGTGTATGGCTGCTTTTTTCTTTCTTGTAACCTTTGTTAGGACATCGTGGTTCTGCTTAACGCCATCTGAAGCGACCAACAGTTTCTGCTTACGTTTGGAATTCTTTGAGTTCAGCCGTTCACAGCTTTGATCACTGCTGGAGTTTTAAAAGAGCGAGGGTATCCACTTCTTAATCTGTCACCTACACTAGAGTTTTCATTGTATCGTATGATGGTAAGATAAACGAATATTTTGGTTATATTAAAGTTTTTTAGTATGTCAAAAATTTAATTGGTGCGTAACCGCAACGATGCAACGCATCAATTTCAACACGGACTCCTTTCAACGTTTACTCCATATTAAAAAAGAGTACAATTCTAGAAATTAAGTCCTTTTTATTTTCATAAACAGTTCAAAATATTTTTTTTTCAAATAAATCTATGTGACAATAGTTATGTGACTGACGTTACTATGTAAATTCTTTTATTTGGTCTTCTATAATCAACGTTCTAGTTTCTGACTTTGTGAAATGTATGAACAAGGTCAACAAGATAAATAATATTATGTTTTTGTCCCATGGCTTACTAATTCACGTGCACGCACGCGCCTCAAGCTCATCTTGACTCGTATCATAACGTTGAAATTATGAACTACAATAATGACAATGTACATAATATATATACAACGTTAATTTTTGTTTATGGGAAACCCAAAACACGTGTCCAGTATTTTAACCCATTACTTCCCAAGCATTGAAAATATTGGATTTTTTTGATGAAATCTTGTATTAGGGCTCTTAATATGTTAAAAAAAAATAATATGGCAAAAAAATAAATTAAAAAAAAACGGTTTCGCTGACTCAGCATGTCCTATAAATAGGACAGTGGGAACATATGGTCAGGAAAAAGTAAAGATAAGAATTATATGGAAATCAGCTTTATTTAAAAATAGGACCAGTAACAGTATCAGAAATAATGTAATAAAAGCTTATTTTGTATGATAAGGTATGAAACAATCACTGCAGAGTGTTTTTTCACATTTAGAACAAAATGTTAAAGGCTTTTTTTTACAGCCTTGTCCTTGGCAACGTCTTTGTTTGTCCCTCTTGGTCATATAGTGACCATAGTTGTCAAATCTTATAGGTTGTAAAAGAACTTCTGAAGTACCTGATGTAAGCTTATTTACTTTGCCTTCCGATTTTTTCATCCAAGAAAAACATACCCTTCTTCTGAAATCAAGCAGAGGTATGGTCTCATCTTTATTTACCTGGTTATAAATAATCCATGCATTGACTAGAGTCATGTCCAAAACACGGATTACTAGAGGCCAATACCATTTTTTACCTCTAAAGCGGATTGGATACTTAGAAATAAGCCAATCATGTTTATCCACTCCTCCCATGTTTTTATTATAATTATGAATAAGCTTTGGCTGATTCACAGCAACTTTGGCCTTTTCTACCTTTGAGTACCTATTAGTTTTTACAAAAGGTTCAACAGTATCAAAATTAGTTAAGAGACATACTACATTGTTATCATGCCATTTCACGCATAATATTTCATTATTTTTATCGAAACGATGATCGGAATAACCACGTTCTTGCTTCTTCATTTCTTGTTTGGTCATGATTGGACATTTCTTAGTCCTATTGTCTCTGACTGTCCCTGTAGCTCTGAACCCTTCAGATTTCAAGTCAATCAACAATTGCATACTGCTGAAGAAGTTATCGAAGTAGACTACATGTGCACTAGGATCAGTACATACTGTAAGCAACTTTTTTACCACTCTTGAACCCAAGCCATCACCAGTATTACAAGATATTTGAGGATCCTTTCCTGTATAAAGCGAAAAGTTATAACAATATCCGCTTACTCCACACATTGCCCAAAGCTTGTATCCAAATCTTACTGGTTTACCTTTTATAAACTGTTTGATACCATGGTGACCAAAGTATTTGACGATCATTTCATCAACAGCTAAGTTGGATTCAAAAACATCAAACTTTTGGAATGATTTATTAGCTTTATCGATAAATGGGCGAATTTTGAAAGCTTTGTCACTATTATCAATTCTTGAATTGTCATTGAAATGTAAATATGATTTAATTTTATCAAAACGATTCCGAGACATCGCTCGTTCAACAAATGGAATGTGTACATCATCATCTCTGCACCAATATAGTTTGCTTTGAGGCAAGTGGAGATACGAAGAGAAAAACAAAATTCCTATGAATACTTTTAGCTCATTCACGGTAAGATTGAAGTTCAAATCATTTTTATAATTTTTGGCATAGGTTACTGTTTCATGCACTATATATTCTAGAATCTGGTCACATAACAAGTGTTCGAATATTTCTACCGCAGATTTTCCTTCCAATTCCGTAATCATATTTTCTAAACATTGTTTAGCAGTATTAGATTCCGGCTGAATTTCAGAATATACAGGTTCACACTTACGCCAAATGACTGTCTTGTTGGTCCGAGATGTGGTTTGAGTAGGAAGATCTTCCTCGACGTTATCAATTGTACATGAAAATTCCACTTGACCAGCCACATCTGACACTGGCAGAACTCCCATATCGTCGTCATTACCTTCTTCTATATCAGTCATTTCATCCACTTCATCCGGGGGCAATATCGCAACTTCCAAGTCATTGAACTCCTCGTCACTACAATCTTCAATATCTTGAAGATACTCGGTGATTTCAGACACCATCAATGCTTTTTTATATTTTCTTCTCACTGCATCCATGATCTATAAACAATAATTATACATATATAGTAAGTATAAAAATTATATTATATATATATATAAATATATATATACATATACCATCCCAAACTAAACAAATATATCGTTAACCACTTGATAAGAAACAAAATCTAATATTTTTGCTTACCTCCTTTGCTTTCCTCAATCTTATAAAAAAATCACAATTTTTTATATTACGAGATGTGTTGTGCTTGACGAAGACTTATCGACTAAAGTAAAGTTTACGAAACACTTGCAAGAAACAAAACAATAGACACGTTTGAACTTATAGCGAGCGTAACAGGATCGAACACGCTTTCACGGCTACTTGTAAAGACATGTTCCCAGTGTCATATTTATAGTACGCCTTTTTTTGAATTAGTATCACAAGCTTCCAAATAATATTTTGTTTTAGTTTTTAATTATAATAGATTCAGTAGAGATCTAAAAATCTATTTGATGGACTTTGAAGCTGATAACTTTTTATTTTCGGTTTTTTATAATCAAATCATAATACTCTTTTTAAGCTGACGAATTTCCTCAATTTAAAAATATGTATATTATAAATACGATAACTTTTTTAAGAGCGAAAAAAATATATTTTATTGGGAAAATAGTGTGAAAATACGAATTTCATCAAAACCAATAAAAATAATAACCCTAACATAGAAAAAAAAAATGTTGAATATAGTGTCCTAAAAATAGGACAGTGGGGAGGAATGGGTTAAGTAAGGAATCTATTTAGGTACAGATATTAAAAAGATATCATAAAAAACCACAAAGTTATGAGCTTGTTACTTTATGTGGTTGTCCCAACAAAAATATGATCAACGCACCGCTCGCCTGCCCGCGCCTGTAGAGGCGGCGTGAGGGATGGGCCTGTCTCACTGTTCTAGTAACTTGTTCTACTCTCAGATGTGTCGTGCAGTAGGTAACTAACCTGCAACAATTTCTAAACGTGTTTGGGAACAAAAGAATAACATGGTATAAAAAATCATTGGAGGCCCACAGTGGCCGAGGAGGCCCACAGTGGCGGGCCAGCACCAATCGGGGGTTGAGGAAGCAGTGTTCGTTCTCGCAGCCCCCGGTGTAGGTGTGAGATGGAACACCGGAGTGGTTTTTAGTCATAAGAGTCTTACAGACCCCGCCGGACATCCATGAGGGTTTTAAACCCTGGAAAAAAGTTATATAAATATAACCTTTTGTATCTATCTTCTTCTTTGCTAGATAGGTCAAGTAAAATCCAACCTCTCCTCAAAGGCATATTAGAGGCTTTTTTATAGTTTTATGTCTCTATTGGCAAAAAAAAATAAAATAATCAAGTATTTACTAACTGAACAGCTGAAGAATTTATTGCTTCACTTCTTCTGCGCAAAGACATTGTATAATATTTTTCTACGAATACTTTCCATTTTCTTACAAAATAGTAACCAAACCGATGTAAAGATATTTTTTCATAAATTTCATGAAGGCTATTGGATACTTCCCTTCTTTTTATTGAATGTTCTAATAATAAAAGCATTGACGTCACAGAGGCGAGCTGTTCAATAAGCACGTCAACGTTTTTCATCTAAATTATTTACGCCGGGTGAGGGATGGACGCGCGCCCTTATCATCTGGATTGGATTGGATCCTGTCGCGTCGGACCCTTCAGAATGGACTCCTAAAATGTGTCATCCAATGACCCCATTACCAACGGATGAAATGGTAATCAGTGATTCGAATACTTTTTTTGTACATCTTGTAGTGACTATTTCCAAAAATATTGAATAAGTAATTTGAAATAAAATGTAAGGTATGAGACGCACCATTGACTATTCAGTAAATAACTGGATTTATAACTTACTAGCGGCCGCCAGCGACTTCGTTCGCGTGAAGTTAGTTATGCTCCGCCCCTATTGGTCACAGCGTGGTGCTCTATAGCCTAAAGCCTTCCTGGATTAATGAGCTATCCAACGCAAAAAGAATTTTTCAAATTGGACCAGTAGTTCCTGGTTTGTACGTTTAAATATTTGTAAACGTACGCCACGATACAAAAGATAATTCCTAGTGTGAGGCAAAGTTCTTTTAAATACATGGTCTTCGCCACTTGACTGTCTCGGACTTCACCTTCTTGGAGAGCTCGTGGGCTTCCACTTACATTCATAAAACACTCTCTCGGTTCTCTCGTTCATACATGTATGATGTATTTGTGCACTTGGTAACTACATGTAAAGTGCGCGTCGCTTTGTGAGATAAAAAATCTGTACGAGACTTTCAGCATCAGAATTTTAATTTATAAATATAGGTAAAGTTAGACTGTGTGTGAGATGCAAAGTTTACATGGGTTCTCTATTTATTACCATTAGGCCCACAAACAATGTACGTATGTACATAATTAGCAATTTAAATAAATTATTTACTATAAAAAGTATTCATCATCATCATCATTATCAACCTTTTAACGTCCCACTGCTGGGCACAGATCTCCTCTCATACAGAGAAGGATTGAGCGTAATCACCACGCTTGCTCAATGCGGGTTGGCGATTTCAGACTTTAAGTCCAGGTTTCCTCAAGATGTTTTCCTTCACCTTCAGTCATTGGTTTCCAAGATATACTTAGAAAGTACATATAACTTTAGAAAAGTTACATTGGTACTTGCCTGACCTGGAATCGAACCTGCGCACTCATACTTGAGAGGCTGGTGTTTTAACCACTAGGCCACCACGACTATAAAAAGTATTGATTACTATAAATTAAAGAGAACATCAGCGTAACAGTCAATAATAACCGCCAGAACAATGACAACAGTAAATGGACAAGAAAATGTATATTAAACTAGCGGCTGCCAGCGACTTCGTTCGCGTGATTTATATAACCTAAAGCCTTCTTGGATTAGTGGGCTATCCAACGCAAAAATATTTTTTCAAATCGGACCAGTAGTTCCTGAGATTAGTGCGTTCAAACAAACAAACAAATAAACTCTTCAGCTTTATATATTAGTATAGATTAAATTTCAAGAGAATATTAAAACGAAATAAAAATATGAATATCAAAATGGGTCAATTCAGTCAGTTACAAAGAGAACACAGTACAATTTGAGTGATTTCAAGGCTAGAGTGAATAGGCTCTTAATAAACTAGCGCACTTTACCATTAACAATTGCTTCACTGCTTACCATCAGGCTGGATTGCGGTCAAGCGCATATTTATAATATACTAGCTGCGCCACGTGGTTTCACGCGCGTTTTTTTTTTAATATGCCCCGCTCCGACCAGTAGTTCCTGAGATTAGCGTGTTCAAAAAAACAAACTCTTCAGCTTATATTATTATATACTACCCGTAGTTCGAGTCGCCTACGACTACGAAAGCCGACTACGAGACGTAGCGTCGACTATGATACGTAGCTTCGACTACGATGCGTAGCGTCGACTACGAGACGTAGTGTCGACTATGAGACGTAGGTCGACTACGAGATGTAGCGTCGACTACGAGACGTAGCATAGACTACGAGACGTAGCGTCGACTATGAGACGTAGGTCGACTACGAGATGTAGCGTCGACTTGTAATGTTATGTACATTTTCATATATACTCACACTTATTATTTTTACTCGTACTCATACTTATATAATTATGTATCATTCATTTCCACGGATCATAATACGCATTCCATTACTATGACGCTCTGTTTTGATCATATTCCACTACACCAGGGCTCATTTTTCAGTTGACAGCCACAGTCCTCAACTTTAAGCCTAAGTTTCGGCGACTTAGCGACCCCTTAGCATAGGAAGCCGTATCTATGCAGGACTGTATTACTTTTTCCTATCAAACACAGCACTGTTTAATCTAATACCACTTATATTCACATTGTTACAAAACATTTTCATTATTATGACATTTCTTGACAACATTGTCGATGGTGTCTCTATGACAACCTTTTCATCAAAATTCTTGTTGGCCTACTATTTTTCTTTCGTAATTGTCATCCGAACTCTATTAATTTAAAATTATTTACCGTTTCCTCGTCTATATTTTTGATAATTTAGATTTGGCCCCGCAACCGTTCTCCGAGGTTTCTTTAGAAATCCTCGCAGAGCAGTGGTCAAGGGAGCTCTGGCTTTCAAGTAAGCAGCTTATAATACCTATTAAGACTTTAAAAAACGCTGCCTACAGAGCCCTTTCATGGGTACTCGTTGCTCTAGTCGACTCAGCTGCTTCCAGCCCTTTGCCGCTGGACTCGCTCCTCAGCTGCTGCATCCGGCTCTTGGCCGCCGGAGCCGCCATTCAGCTGCTGCCTCCGGCCCTTTGCCTCCGGAACCGCTCTTGAAGTATGCAGCGGGAACACTAATGTCTTCCTAAAAGAAACAAAATAAACTGAGTACTAACGAGAAACTAGATGGCGGTGAGTTCGACCACTAGTTAATATTAAAAATAACGGCCAAGTGCAAGTCGGACTCGCCCATGAAGGGTTCCGTAGCAGTAAGTAAATTAAAGTTTTTTTTTAAAACATTTCACTTGATTGAATGAAAGTTAGAATAAACACTGATGGCCTAATGGTTAAAACCCCAGTCTCTCAAGTATGAGTGTGCGGATTCGATTCCAGTTCAGGCAAGTGTCAATGTAATTTTTCTAGATTATATGTACTTTCTAAGTATATCTTGGACACCAATGACTGATTACAAGGTGAAGGAAAACATTTTAAGGAAACCTGAAGTTTAAATCTGAAATCGCCAACCCGCACTGAGCAAGCGTGGTGATTACGCTCAATCCTTTTCTATACGAGAAGAGGTCTGTGCCCAGCAGTGGGACGATAAAAAGGTTAAAGTCAAAGGTTAAAGTTAAAGATTGATAATGATGATGAAGAATGAAAGGTAAATTGCGGTTTACGATTTAAGACGTAAGTATTTAAAAAACTACTTGCTAGATTTTCTGTGCCCCAAATGCGACAATTTTGCTTGTTAACATACCCTACAAGATCGAAATGAGCTTCATCTGAAAAGATGATTTTTTGGCAAAATCGGCATCTTCTGCAACTCGATCACAGGCCCACTTAGCGAAGCGAAAACGCATTGGATGGTCAGTTGGCTTCAACTCCTGAACCAATTGGATTTTGTACGGCGTCATACCAAGGACTTTACGTAAAATTTGTCTCAGTGATGTCTCCGAAATGTCCAATTGTTGAGAACGACGGTGAACTGATGTTGATGGCGTTTCACGCACACTTTCGGCCACAGCAGCAATATTCTCGGGTGTACGTTAGTTTATCGATGAGGATGCCAGTTTCTTTCACTTTTTTCACAAGATAACGAACATTCGGAGCTGAAGGTGCTTCGTTTCTTCCAAAATCCGTACGCAATTTTCGTACACATTCTGCAACATTACCATGATTTTCAAAGTAATGTCGCAATATTTCCCAGCGTTGTTCAAGTGTATACACAACCATATTCGTTCAGCGGATGGATAAAACTAATTAACTGTCAAATCAGACATAAGCTAAGTGTTGCCATTCACGAAATAAGCACTAGTTGAAAAAAAAAACCTTAGATGGCGGACCCGTTATATATAGCTATTCGGCGGAAGTTTGCACCTCACCTGTTTTTAGTTTTATCATTTACTCTAACGCACGTGATCGTAACGCACGTTTCTTTTATGGACCGCTGAACTCGGCGGCAAGATTTCTAGGGCCGAAAGACGTTCGCCTAAGACACCTCTATGTAAAATTTCGAGTGTTCTGGCTGTTATGGTTAGGTTAGAACTGGGATCAACACGGCGCGCGAGCCGAGCGAGCGAAGCGAGCATGCCGCGGCAGCGCCCGGAGAAGCGACAGAACATCAATATGCATATTATATTATATTTTGAGTAACTAAATTAAATTTATTTAATTTTCAAATTCTCTATAACCATAAGTTTTCATCATTCCCCCTTCAGGGGGAGGGATTTCAGATTTTATCTTAAAAATAAATGAAATATTTTTTTATATTTTTAAATGTTTTTTATGTAGAAATATTTAAAAATGTAATTTATAAGTGTATATAATGAAATAAAGGAATGAAATAATAAAAACAAAATCATAATCAAAAGTCATTTATTCAAATTAGGCTGAGAATCAGCATTTTTTATGTCAATATTACATAAGACAGTCCCCAAAACGCCCACCCATCGACACTTCCTAGTGGTGTCGCTGGATGGGGAGAAGAAGTGGCGGAACATTTAAAAAAACACATGTCATACAATACTATGTAGGTACAGTAATGAACACAAATAAAACAACAACAATGAAATGATTTATCATATGCCAGCTAGTCACGTCAAAATACCAGCAAAGCAAAAACAGAAAATAAAATATCTGGGAAATGTACACAAGTAAAAATTTATTACCTAAATAAAAGCCTCAGGTATAAAGGGTGTGACAGTTCACATATATTATGTATTTATGCGTTGATACTCACTACGTTATACATACTTACCAAGATTATAGTTTCGGAAAAAAAACTTTGTGGCGGTGGCATACTGATGGACCGAACAGAAACATGACGAATGCAAAAGGGTAATTTACCTTTTGTTTAAAACTACTGTTTGGCCACGATCCAGCCTGATATTACAAAGTGATACAATCATTGATAGTAAAGTGCACTAGTTTATTACGAACTTATCCGCCAAGTCGAGCGCGAAGCAAACACTGCTGTACCATCCTTTACTCGAACCATTGCGCTGCATATGTTCAGGGCCCTGTTTGAGAACCTTTGGATAAGACCAGAACCCAGAAATTTTCGTTATTCAGAAAGCTATAATCACATACTTTAAATCCAAAATTGCAAGTCTTTAGGTCATTTAGTCCTGAAGTTAACCGAAAGTAAAGTTTCGTATTTATAACACCCACTCACTCATGATCATCAAAATTGAACTAGTACTTCCCATAAACTCAGAGGGCTGAAATTTGGTACAGAGTTAGGGTTTAATAGCCATATAAAGGAAAAACTATAAACACTAGGATAATCGAAAATCTGGAGTACCTGGTGACCCTGGTTAGAAAACAGAAGAGCCCAGCCAAACTATTTGAGATAGATGTACCGCCTCTACACAAAAAATATTGAATTTGGTGGGCAGCTTCATTTTATGTCGAAAATCAAAGGTCTTAAGTATCTGATGAAAAACCTCAACTGGTTTCAGCTATCTTAAAGATATGGTGATACTCCTTCCTTTCTTCTACTATTAGTACATAGAAAAATCGACTCTCTTTGCAAAAATCCAGCTTAGTGGAACACATCTTCTAATTTATTCTAGCCTAGAAAAAAACTATCTCACACGACAGCATCCCAAGTGCCAAGTCTAAAACTCTACCGTAACACCCTTTACTAGAACCATTTCGCTGCGTTTTCAGGCCCTTATTTGAGAACCTCTGGATCAGACCAGAACACAGAACTTTTCGTCATCCAATAAGCTATGATCACATACTTTCTATCCTTGTATACATTTGAACAACCAAGTCACACAACATTAAGTATAATACAAAAAAAACGCAATATTTTTGGTGACCCCTTTGCGTAGAGTGGCCAGCCTTTCGGTGTTCTATAGGATACATTCTGGGGAGTGTGCGAGGGAATTGCACGATTTAATTCCCCCATCTCCGTTCCACCATCGGACGACCCGTCGTACGGCGAGTTTCCACCCTTATGTTGTTAACACCTCTACGATCCAGACGAAGCGTTTTGCCTCCTCCTTTATACCACGTACATCGAGGGACTGGAACAATCTGTCGGCGGCGGTGTTTCCGTCGGACTACAATTTGAGTGTCTTCAAGGCTAGAGTGAATAGGCTCTTAATAAACTAGTGCGCTTTACCATCAATGATTGCGTCACTGCTTACCATCAGGCGGGATTGCGGTCAAGCGCTGGTTTATATTTTAAACAAAAAAAAAAAAAAAATTGCCATCGAGACTTGGCAAGTTTTTTACAAAATGTTTTTGGTGGGATTTGCTCTATCCTTGAAGACAATTAAATTGTAATCAGACGCGATAACGTCTCAGACAAATTGTTCCAGTCTTTCGATGAACGTGGTATAAAAACGAGCCAAAACGCTTCATCCGGATTGTGGCGGTGTAAACAACGTAAGGGTACTCGCCGTACGACGTGTCATCCGATGATGGAACGGGGATTTGGCTACGGAATCCTAAAATGGTAGAGTTCCCAGTCAGCGTGTTATTGTAGTCTTTGCTCCAGTCTTATTCGTGCTCTGATGACGTAGGTACTGTATACTCAGCTTAAGAATCAAGCATTAATACATTCGTAGAGTGTGCGTAATTCAATTTTAATGTATCGCTCACGTACAATATATTAGGAAATGAGATCCCACTCATGACCGCTCATTATTTCGCTACTTTAATTACACTTTAATTGAATTTAAAACTTTGGTTATGTACTAAAGATTGTTATGTGGTAGGTAGACCGTTCAGTGGCGGAGACGAACGACACGCATTTCACCCTGAAACAAAGTGCGTATAAATGAAAATTAGCTGAAGAGCGTTCCGGTGTTCGTCACCTGCGCGAAGTGCGTTCGAGTGGAGAAATTAATATCCGGCCGGGAGCCGCATCGTTTCCGGGTCAGTGCGCCGCCTGCCCCCCGCCACCCCTGACTCCCACTGCGCCCCCTCGCCTCGCCTGCACGGGGGAGCGGTCGCTGAAGGAGGATAATTAAACTGTTTCATTATGTCGGACGGGCGGGGAGAGATAAGGCGATCGGATGCAAATTTTTAAAAGTTTAGTATTATTATACTCCCTTTATACTCTGTGCTATTTCATACTGCACTAATGAGGGCGAAAACATAATGAACAGGAATACTTAGACAGTTACTTGTTAGGTTACTTGTTAGAATTACTTTAATTCAGTTATTGTACATATTATTACCACATTTGTACTTGAAATCACTGCATCAATAAGATTTCAGCACTGTTTACTGAAGGAAGGAAAACCTTTATTCACGAAAATATCAACACCGCGCGACAGTGGCCACTCGTAATTAGTTCAGAGTGGCTAATGGCTCGTACGTGTACACGCTTTGTTTACACAATTAATGTACTTTAAACTGCTTCTGATATCGCAATAGTGGTAAAAACATTACTGTAACCTAACATCCCACTTGAACATACATAAAACTTCTAAATATAACAACGAATCGTTACGACACATGTAACTGTACGAGTGTACCTCACGTGGAGACAAATCTGTTGTAACGATTCATCCACAAAGAACAAGATTCAAGGAATTCTTTTTCTAGAATACACAACACAAGTTCATCCACAAGGGTATTTTATAATGCAATGCTTATGCAATTGTTATGTTTAATAAGTTTTGGGTAGAGTCATGTGGAAAACAGTAATAAAGCATATTTATTAATTGAGAGGACGATGTAAATTACAACTGCAAGCTGATAATGTTTTAGGTACAGGACAGAGCCATTATGAACCGGGATGAACAATAGACAATCTACAGAAGATTGTCTTACACAAATGCCTGATCGATTTCCCCAGCCGGTGGCGTGCCGGACACATGTCAATACAGTGTTGTTTACATCTGCGGTATTTATTGATATTGTCTTTATACGTGTGATAGCAATGGGGGTTTTGACAGGAAAGCTAAGATGAGTGTCACGCGCATTTTTCATTGGACTTTTAAAATTATTTATAGTGTCGTTTACTAAATAAAAGCGCGTAATTTATGTAGTAAAAAGTGCATTCAGTGAATAATTCATAAAGAACATTGAAATATCGCAGCATAGTGGCCGCATCATGCCTTTGCATCAAATCTCCTAGCAGGCGGCTCACGTGGCCGTTTTTGCAACTCTCATTAGGCGACATTCGCAATTATTGTGAAATAATTTTTTAAAGAATTTCTATAATTTGTTACACGTGTTATTGGCAAAATTGTGGTATCTAACCACAGAGGTTATTGAAGAGTTGAAGTAGTATTCACTCTAAAGAAAAGAAAGAAAGAAAGTCTTTATACATGACATGTATGTGTTAGCTAACATGTAACATTTACCAACATAATGAAGTTTTCAGCAATACAAAATAAACAATTTCACAGAATCTGAATACTTAATAATTAAGATATTTTATACAATATATTATATGATAAGATATGTATAATTAAAACGTCATTGCCTTAATGTACAAATCCTACTGAATTGGTGGTAATCTATTGACATTGACATGGTGCTGATCCGTTTTTGTTTACGTAGAAATACCTAAGTAAAATGAAATCTTTTCACATGACCAAACTCCCGACACAACAAGATTTGGCGCTTCATACCCGGCACCCATCGCAACACATCTGCTCAGACCCGTCCTCCGTACGGCTTCACTAGACATCATGCCGGAACATGACGAATCGCTTGGCGGTAAGACTTTGTCTGGTGGGTGGTAATTTCTGCCGGCAGCCGATGTTATGACCTATCACCGAAAAAATTCAAGAATTCAAGTAATTATGGCGTCGTTGATGTTGCATGCTTAATTTGTTAACAAACCAACGCACCACCTGTTATTGGTTTGCTCGCATCGGTTTTGGGAATTTCGATCTGAAAACTGAACCTCGCAGTCGTCTGGAGACTTTGGTTGACAATGACGAATTAAAGGTAATTGTGGAAGCTGATGATACACAATCTACGGCTGAATTAGCAGCAGTTTTCAACGTTAGCGTCAAAAGAATTATCCATAAGGTCCATTTGCGTCAAATTGGCAAGGTAAAAAAGCTTGACTAATAGGTGCCCCACGAACTCAATGATAGCCAGCGCGAAGTCGGCGCAGAAATGTGCCTTGCACTGTTCAACAGACACATAAAAGAACAATGCAGGTAATAATTAACCGCATTGTTATCTGCGATGGAAAATGGATTCAGTTTGATGACCACAAGCCCTCAGAAAGTTAGTTGGATCTTGGTTCAGTACTTAAACAATCCCCCAGACGATAACTTACCACTAGAAAAGTGATGGTCACTGTTCGGTGGTCTAGCGCCGCCGTTGTGATTCATCACAGCTTCTTATCAAATAGAATGAGTATTACAGCAGATGTGTACTGTGAAGAACTGAACACAATGATGGAGAAACTGGCACATCTCCAACCAGCATTGGTCAATCGCTCCTCTCTGCTGCTCTTGCACGACAACACGCGACTCCATACAGCACAGCAGACGATCTCCAAGTTGCAAGAACTGGAGTTGTAAGCTCTTCGTCATCCGCCCTACTCACCAGACCTTGCGCCTACTTTTCCAGAATTTGGATAACTTCATTACGGGAAAAAAATTCAATACCCGAGAGGCAGCAGAAAATGCCTTTGAATTGGGTGCCTCCCATCCAGCTGATTTCTTTAAAAAGGGCATTAGTAAACTGAAACTGCAAAGATGTATTGTTTGCATGGGTGGTAACTTCGATCAATACATATTAAAATCACACGAAAAAACTCCGTTTAATTTTTTTCATACAAAACGGCAATTTCATAGGTAAAGACTATATGAATATACTCGTAAATTACATTTTTAAATATTTCAATACAAAATATACATAAAAAATATTTAAAAATAGAAAAAACATACTCATCCACCGATGTCGGGAGCAGGTTCCAAGCTACCGCTGGTTAGGTCTCCAGAGACAGGAACCTCCTTATGATGCGGGCCATATCATTTGATTCAGGCCATTGATCCAACTAGAGCCTATGCTGATGATAAAGGTTGGTGGAGGCTCTTGACTATCAGACCATTGTTCGATACAACAATCGGTACAATGACAGCCGAATTCACATTCCACATGTCAACAATCTCGTGTGCCAAGTAGAAATATTTAATTTATTTCTTTCTCAGCTTTCACGAGATTCCCGTCATGTGGAATGGTAACATTGACGACAATCATTGCGAGGCACGCTAATCGATCTATCACTACTATGTCGAAAAAGACAATTGACGAAAAGGTCACCAAATCGTAGCCAAGGTACGGAAGCTAAGTACATAGTTTACATTGGGCTCATGAAGAGCCTGATAAAGTCGCCATACCTTCATTATAATCATTTCTTACTGTGCATAGCATATAACTAAAATCTTTTTACGAATAATACATGTTAGCAGGATCATAGAGAAATACGACACAGCTCATTTTGTTTTACAGGTTTCATTTTTCACGTGCGGGTGATAAAGTGTTGAATACGGCGGCAGGTCACTGCGGTGCCCCGTGGACGTAAAATCATTCTTCTCGTCGCATGTAGCTAGGTATGTTGTTTTTTTAAAGCATTTAATGAAAAAGTTTTTAAAAACTTTTTTTATCATTATTATAATATGTGAACCATAAAAAATGATGGCCTTGTTGGTCTAGGTACCTGGACCAGCAATGCCACCATTTTTCATGGTTCCGAAATTAGTAATTAGTTTCTAAAACATGGAATCGGTCAAAGGAACATTCTAGATTATTAAGTGATAAGAAACTAGTTAGGTTATCAAAGTAATGATTGAATGAACCTAATCTGGATTAACAACACCAAAAATGTAGATATACTGTTGATATTTGTTTAACTTGAAATGAGGTGGAGGTGTGCAGCACTGCACACTTATACTATATTAAAACACAAAATAATAACAGAACTTTATATTTTAGCTTAAACAAAATGTTACTTGTTCTGATTAAATCGGAAACAATCTGTAGTACCTTACTATTTTCGATTCCCGGCACAACGAATAACATAGAGAATTGTACTGTTTTGTTGTAAGCGATGTAGAGAGTGGAGTACTCGCGAGTAATTTATTCAATTTAACTGCAGCGGAACAATGTATCGACACGAGTGCCATCCGCTGCTCCAAGGAGCTGCTTTCAATTATTATTTTCTGTCGGTGGTCGTATTGTTCGGGACACAATAACGTAGATATTGAATATTTTACGATGTCTGCGCCCCTGGAACCAACTGTTGAGAGCTATGGAATCCTTGCATTCTTCTCCATAGTGGCTAAATTATTGTTTCTTGAATCATGTCACTTGGATGGTAGAGCTTGGATTGTAAATAGGAAAGTAAATCGTCTTATTTTTCTATTTTCTACAATGTGCCTAAAAACTAAGCCTAGAAATAATCATGTTTTGGGACCATTTTTCATAAATCTCACTATGATACTACTTTTATTATGGCGGTCTCGTATACAATTTGTAAAGAAAACCCTGCCCGATTCTTGAAGGTATTGTTAGGTATCGATAACTGATTCTACTGAGGCCTACAACGACGGGCAAAACTTAAAAAAATCTTTTAAAAAAATAAATATTATTTCGCAAAAGGAGGTAAATTAATACATATGCGTTAGGCAATACATGCGCGGGCGATAAGGGGCAGGGCACGCGGTCGTATATATTATTTGCTGCTAGTCGCTCATAATAATACGGTCTAAAATAGTGTTGTCACTTTTTTTAAATTACCAAATTTTGTGGAAGTTGGAATTAATTCGCGGAAAAAAAATATTATTTCAAAATTCATTAGTATTGTTACTCTGATGATTATGTAAAATTTCATATTTTATTTGGTTCATGTGTTTACCTAACCTTTATTATCCTTATGGATGGGGTTTTCTTTAAATAATGTATATCGAAAATGGAAAGAAGACGGGGATTTCTGCCGTGCATTTTTTCCAACATTCTGAAAGCCAAACTAAATTCAAATCGAGCAATCGTGGCGAGGTCGTGAGATGTATGTAGTAAACTCTCTCTTGTTCAATAACTGGTTTGTGCAGCGCTGCGAATGATAAACCGGGCTATAACTCAGCGGCCTGCCAGCGGCTACCAGGGCGGCAGGCGCGCGCGGCGGTCGCGGCACCCTCGCACACGATTAACTCATTAGATTAGTTACTTCATGCTTCGCTGCGCGGGAATTGGATCGGCGTTCTCTGGAATCTGAATTTAGTTGAGACGTTTGTAATAGTCTCGGCTTTATTATGAAGTTAGCTCTTTGACTGGGACTTATGAATGTGTCAAAGTTTGGAATTAGAATTGTGTGGGTGATAGGTCTATTCAATATCTAATGGATTCATCTTTCTCAACTCAGTTATAAGCTATTAACAAGATTCCATAAGACACCATCAGTTGTTTACTCATACATAATATATAAGACTGTACTATCTAATATATAAATTTTTGTTTTAATGTTTGTAGTTGAAGGCTCGTTGTTTCGTTTCCATGTCAATCGTTAGTCCCTCTCCTGACGAGTAAGTCATTCAGTACACACTCGCATTATCGGAGTTGCCTTTTCTAATTTTCTGTGGAAGAGGGTGTCAAACTTCTCCTGACTAAAACCCAAGGCACGGCCAAGCTTCTTTCGGACAATCGGCGACCGGCGGCCCGCCAGGTCTCGGTCTGGGTGGGCTCTGTAACGACGTGCTGACATCTCTATGAGGCACGCGTAGAGCACAACGCGCACAAGAGGGCGCTGAGGTTGCGCCTCCTTCAACCGCTCCGCCTTCTCTTTTTCCAGCATTACCGTTTCGCAGGAGGTGACGGCCTGCCATGCATTCTCGGTCAAGAACATGGGCTGAACTTGAGCTGGACGCGAGATCGCCACCACGAGGACACCGCAGTGCTCCGCCCAAGCCGGGCAGACCTCCACGGTGTGCTCCACCATCTCCGATCCCACCGTGTGCTATACCGGCGTTATCTCGAGTCATACGACTAGGCACATGTTATGAATTCATGAGCTCTACAACACGAGCCCTATGAATGACTCTCTGTTTTGTAGCCTTTTTTAATCTAAAGACACAACTGCTGCAATTGACATTTTAATAATGTATTCTCAGACGGCAAACGGAGGAGTAAAATATAGAAACCGAGTTATAATTGTTCAAAAAGTTGAAACCGGAATAGCTTGCGACTAGCTTCATCTTACTGACTGACCGACCTTCTGACAATTCAAAAGTGCTTGTAACTGGTTTATTTGAAATAAATGCTTTGATTTGACTTGATTTGAATATAACAAGGTTCAATGAGGTCCACATAAAGATAAACTGTCAAAAAGCTTAACTCTGCAGCATCACTGCAGCATACACCGTTTAAATACGTGATTTAACTGATTTAGAAACAGCTCGTTTAGTTTAGTTATTTTCTTAGTTCCATTTTCAAATATAAATCTTGTTCTTTGTTCAGCCGTTTCTTCCCAGCGAAATCACTAGGAAGGCGGGCGTTTTTGATAGACTGTCTTATCCCTTCGCTGGACTTCATAATTTGAATAAATTACTTTTGATTTTGATGCAACAATCTATGAATACCAAGAGACTGAATTGAAGATGCGTAATCGCGTCATTTCTAGAAATGCTCATGCATTCTTTATAACTCGCGCAAGTTAACTGTGCACCTCGCTGGAATTTGAACCCGCTCCCGCTTCCCCGCGCGGCGCCCCGCATTCGCCGTAAGCGATGAGTAACGTTAGCATCTTTGTTCATCTTCTCTGATTGCTTGCATGCTTGCTCATCTTCTCTCTAAATATGGCTTAAATCCCCTGTTGTTATTACTGTTTCTGTGGAGTTTTTGGTTTGTTTAGTTATTTTTTTTTATTAAGTTTGTTTTTGTTTTTTTTTTTACATTTTCGACTCGTTAGTGAAGCCTGTTGGTTGCACCAACCCAACACACATTATATTTTAGTCCATATGTGTCGATTTAATTGCAAAACATCATGAGTAAAATAATCTAGTATTATGACGCTTTATCATCAAAATGGCCTTTAATTAACATAAAAAAAAAAAAAAATTTAACATAAATCTCATTTTTTACAAACGGTACCGTCCGAATAACGTCACAGAGCGAGGTGCACAGTTAACTCGTGTGAGTTTTAGTTTGGTATATGATAATATGATTAATTATACCAAGTATCATATTATTATATCAAATTACTGCAGTTTGCTTTGCTAAATCCTGATTACATGGCGAATACCTACGTGTCTTTTAAGAATTTAATTGGTTTTTCAACATTTATTATCCCCGTCTAAAACATCATTCTAATAATATAACAACCCATCCTCACTTGTGATAACATAGTTATAAAATACATACATTGACATTTTCATTACATAACGTAATTATGTACACTAGGGGCTTATATACTTGTGGAACACCTCGACAATGGCGTGTGTGTTATCCGGGCCATAAGACCGCATCGGATGCCGGACGCGTGCCGCACGGGCCGGGCGTGCCAAAGGTGACCGCAAATCAAAGCATGGCCAAAACAACCATTACTCGCTGTCAAACAGAACCGTTTGAACTCAAATACAAAGCGATCCGGATACTGCGGTTGCGGCGCCAGCAACTAGGCGCCGCGAACTGCAGGCGACCACATGAGTCAATGTTATACCAATCTGCTTGATCTATAGCAATATGTACTACTGCTATACACATGGATGTAATAGCTCATCAATCACAGGACATAGGTCATAATATGCGCATTTACATTTATCTATATAAGTGCGACGACGTTGGCTCGGCGGGCACAAGTTGGGCAAAGAAGTGTCATTACGAGTATATTATGAAAACTACAATAATTATTACTATGTAGATGTACGCGAGCTGCTTCTGGCATGTTCATAATTAACTTAACTATTGTACCTTCATCTCATTTCCATAATAAGAACCGTCGACATTTCGTTCTCGAGAGAATGCTCTGGGCACAAAGGAAGACGCACTTTAAATGGTAATTGATTACTTAACTCGGATAGGCATCAGCCCGATCTCCTGGCCTTCAACGAGAACGTCCTCAGACGAGAACTCAATTAAGTATCCTTCACAATGGCTATAAGGAGCGTCCTTTTTAAAACAAAACGCTGGAAATATATTCAGCCCATGATGAAGGGAATGCGATTTCAATAGACTTTTTGAATATTATTTGACTGGTATCTTTTGTTCTGAAGCAAATTGAATCCAGTTGTGAAATTAGTTCACATTCCTATCGGGACGGGTACAGTCCGCCTCTGCAGTGCTGCTGAGTCAATTTGAGTATTTTGTATGATTGGGCTGCCTTTTTCTTCACTAACTTTGAGAGTACTTTGAGGTACCTACGATTTCGATCTATTCAAATCCATCAATTACGTACATATCCAATCGTTTATAATTTGCGGAATAGAAAGTTTCACAACTCACACTTCAATGATGATGATGATGGGCACTTTGTGAGTTGAGCCTACCAAGTGCGTCCTTCATCAGCACATACACGCACATACATACAAATAAATAAAAATGAAGTGTCTGTTTGTAATGTCAAAATCACAGTTAGGTATTTACATATTTAGTAAATAACGGCTGTTTATAATTTATATGATTTTTTTGTTTCGGCTTGACTCCGAAACGGCTCAAATTATTATGATGAGATTTTCAGTGACCAATGCTCATAATAGAAAGATTAACAAAGGATACGCTTATTTAAAAAAAAATATAATAATAATAAACGGTTGCACACCGAGTCGCAAGAATTTTGCTTTGGAGCTTGTCAAAGAGCATCATTTTGGGTATTAAAAGAATTTGGAACACCACGCCAATATGTGCCAAGAAAAGGATGTAAGAAATTAGGCTGCCAAGCTCAAATGGAGGCGGGCGGCTCATATCAGCCATGTGCATGATGACCTCTAGGCAAAAATCTCCTGACAAAAAGTGCCTGAAGATGGACGCTTCAGAAAGATATGGCGAGATGAACTGGTTGAGTACCGCAAGAATACGTGCTCCTGGAACAATTTGTATAGGCTATCAAAAAAAACCCAGTTAGTTTGCAGTACGCTTAAATACCTACTTATATGGAAGCTCCGATAGATCCAACACTGGAATTAGTGACAATATAAAATTAAACGATTCAATTCTATAGTTATAACGTAAACATTACAAAATCTTTGCTATTTTAGTAGCTTATGATTTTAGTACTAACGATTTTACTAAAACGATACCCAGGCAACGTGGAGACAAATCCGAGAGACAACAATTAAATGAAGAAACAAAAGTAAATACGAAGACAAATGTAATAGGAATATTTACCTAAAAATAGTAGGTAACCAAAAAGCAACGTTTTATATTCCGCCTGTTACACCATTGAACACAATATTGTAACGCAATGGAATGTAATGTTATACGTGAACAGATAGAACTAGAACCAGCTCGCCGGTTACTTGTTATTCAGCCTTAATGCTATCGGCCAACATAACTCCTACTTGACGCCACGAATCTAAGTTTGATAATGACAGTACCACTGGAACAAATAATACCAATTAGGATAACAGATAGATTATACCTAAGTTAAATTGGAAGGGACGTATAGATTTAAGTATTGTGTTGAACATTAACTTCATCTACATAATGTGTTTTATTAAGATCATCTTCCATAGCAGATACGTTTTCACTTCACACGGCTTACCGCGGCATAGTTGAATATCTTGCTATACAATCTGTTAAAGTGTAATTTTCTGGGCCAACTCAATCGACAAAACTTTTTTTTTTTATAACTCATAGACTAGTGCTTGACCTCAATCCCGCCTGATGGTAAGCAGTGATGCAGTAGTTGATGGTAAAGCGCGCTAGTTAAGAGCCTATTCACTCTAGCCTTGAAGACACTCAAACTGTAGTTCGACGGAAACACCGCCACTGGCAAATTGTTTCAGTCCCTCGATGTAAATTCTAGGAAATAACTGGATTTGATTTAATTTAATAAAGGCACAGCATATAAGGCCCAAAAATATGTTTCCAATCAATGTTTAAACATAACACTGTAACAAGAAAAGAACTACACACATCAAAAGTGTCTAGGGATCAACATATATTTTTGCAATAACTTTTCTCCTGATTGATATTAATTAAAATTTTCTTTAAGGATTCATCAAATAAAGTGTTTTCGTTTGTCACAGTAACGATAAACCAAGTCACCTTTGCATTAATAAAGAAATTTGCCATTTTCCTAATAAAGGGATATTTGACATTTGAACCACTAACACAAAAGTTCGAAAAAAAAGACTGAAATAACAGTTTTCTCTAAAATTTTATTGGGTAACTTAAACAATTAATAATCCGTGTTTCTACCGCGAACACTAACAACACAAGAACATCGGTTTGGCATACTCAAAATGAGTTCATCCAAATCACGCTGTGGAATGGCCGCCAATGTTCGTTGCAACAACAAAAAAAGGTCTTCTTGCGACTGGATACCCTCCATATTCTTCTCTGTAGCATATCCCATGCATGCTCAATCGGGTTCAAGTCTGGCGACTGAGCAGGCCAGGGCAGGACATTGATGTTAGCTGCGGCGAGAGTCTGTCTTACAACTCTTGCGGTGTGCGGTCGTGCATTGTCATGCATTAACTGAAATAAGGGACCGATTTGCACTTGTAGAGGAACGATGACGTCTGATACAATCGTCTCAGCATAAATTTGAGCGTTGAGGTTGCCTCTGATCCAAATCAACTCAGTTCTTCCGCCGATCCAAATACCCGCCCATACCATGATGGTTCCACCACTATAAGGATGGACTTCCTGGCAGGATTTTAATCGCTGTTGGCGTCCAGGGGTTCTCCAGTGTCGTATATGTCTTGTATCCGGTCTCATACCAAAACGAGACTCATCAGAAAAGCACACGAAACGCCATTGTTCTTCTGCCCAATTTCTGTGTTCAAGAGCCCATTGATATCGAATCCTACGATTGTGCATTGCTATAGGTGGTACCCGTAGCGGTCTTCGGGAATGAAGGTTCACTTCATGCAAGCGGTTTCTGACTGTTTGGTCGCTAATTAAGTTCCCTGAAGAGTGATGAAGCCTCACGGCTAACATCATGGCGGTTATTGTTGGAGCTCTTCGAGTTAAGATTTGAATGTATCAGTCTTGTCTCCGTGTGGTGCAGCGATACCGTCCTCCATGGCGCTCAGCCACGGTACCAGTGCTTCGGTAACGTGTCCAAAGTCGACTGATAACACTTTGACTTGTATTCAGAGCTAAAGCCACAGTACGTTGCCGGGAACCAGCTTCTATCATTCCCACGGCTCTGAGCATTTCTTCCCTTCTTAAATGACGTCGCCGCTCCATAATAACGTTGGTTTTAATCAGTAGTAGGGAAACAGTAGCACTAATAATGTCTTCAATGCGTTGTATGTTGTTATAGGGAAAATATTGACAGCTGATTTTCATCTTTTACTCGAATTTGATTCACAGTTCCTGATTCAAATTATGAAATGCACCAAAAAGGATCCATATAAATTTATAAAATCATAAATTTATTACAAAGCCACATCTCAATCTCAAGAAATCCGCATAAAAATGCTTGATCCCGAGACACTTTTGATGTGTGTACTAAATATAATAAAGGTATTTTAAAAACTTCTTTTTGACACTTTTCAAAATAACTGAGTTTGTAAAGTTTAGAGGATTATGTTGATGATTTTAATTATTAGAATATTCTGTAAAGTCATGTTTGTTATGGACTAAATAATTTTTAAATAAATCAATATAATGAACGGATAACAACAAATCAACGCGTTTAGATAAGTCAATGACCCTGACCTGCTAATTGCCAGAAACGTAAAAATAATTGAATTTGGCGGGCACACCCTGAACTGATGGTTTTGTAGATATAAAGGTCGACGGGGTTCGTGGCACCGTGGTAAATAAATATTTTAAAGGAAAGATGTTGTTCGGTGAAAAGTTTATATTGAAGTAAGCGCTAAGGTAAACAAGGCTTTCAAATAAAATAAAAATAGAATAGAACACAATGAAAATAATAAAACGTGCCAGTAGGCTCTAAGGCCTGGTTTACACAGCTGAGATTAGGCATAATCTACAACAGCCCCACATAATCGAAGCTGTGAAACAAAAAAAATCTGCACAGAAAATTAAATTAAACCTAAACCAGCTACACATCTCTTGTGTGCTATAGGCCCCAGTGTTTTAGTGAGAACATCTGCAGGCATATCACAACTCTGAAGATATTCTAACTTAACAACATTAGAAGAGACCTTTTCTCGAATAAAATGATGTTTCGTATCTATGTGCTTCGTCCTGTTGTGGTGTACAGGATTGTGAACGAGATTTATGGCACTCTGACTATCTGAATACAGCTTAACTGGCGTAAGTTTACCTGTTATTTCATGGATAAAACGGCGTAAATAACAAGCTTCTTTAGTAGCGGACGCAAGCGCCATATATTCAGCCTCTGCAGAGGAGAGCGCTACCGTGGGTTGTTTTTTCGACTCCCATGACACAGGTGCTCCACCTTGTACAAAAACATAACCTGTGTATGACCTTCTGTCGATCGTACAGTTTGCCCAATCAGCATCACAGAATCCTTTTAAGAGTTCTCCATTTTTTCTATAAACCAATGAGTAGTTGAGAGTGCCTTTCAAGTATTGTAAAACTCTTTTTGCAGCATTCCAATGCTCTTTAGTATAACACGTATTAAATTGACTGAGATAGCTCGTCGTATACGCGATATCTGGTCGTGTGTTTACAGACAAATACATAAGAGAACCAATAAGAGTTTGGTATGGAAAATTCTCACTAACCTGATCATCACAACGCTTTTCCATCGATTTCTTTACAAGTGGAGTATTTACCGTCTTACACTCTATCATATTAAATTTTTGTAGTAGTGAACTTATGTATGACGATTGATTAATTTCTATAACATTTTCCTGTATATTAAAATTCAGGCCTAAATACTTTTTCAAAAAACCCAAATCTTTTAGTGAAAAATTACTCGACAAATCCTTTTTGACAATGTCAAATGTCATTTCAGAGTCAAAAAATACTAAAAAGTCATCGACAAAGACACTAAGAATAACGAGTTCCTTATCAAAAAGTTTAGTGTATACGCAAGGTTCAGAAGGAGTTGGAACAAAACCTATTTTTAAAAGTGTTTCATTTAACTTTTTATTCCAGGCACGCGGTGCCTGTTTTAGGCCGTAAAGGGATTTCTTTAATAGGCAAACCTTACTTTCGCCACCCTTTTCTATGAAACCAAAGGGTTGTTCCATATAAACTTCCTTTTCCAAGTTTCCATTTAGGAACGCGGTATCTACGTCCAAATGTTTTATTTTTAAACCAATTTCTGCAGCCAACGCAAATAAGGCACGTAGGGAAGAATGATGAATTACTGGCGCAAACGTTTCGTCGTAATCCACTCCTTTAACTTGCTTAAAACCTTTTGCGACCAGTCTAGCCTTGTATTTCAGTATATTTCCACTAGCGTCCTTTTTCAGTTTATAAACCCACTTGCATGGTATTGCTTTCTTGTTTGGTCTGTCAACAAGATCCCAGGTCTTGAGCTTCATAAGAGAATTGTGCTCATCTTGCATAGCATTTTGCCATTTTTCGGCATCGTCAGCATGAACTGCTTCATAGTATGTCGTCGGCTCATCCAAATCATCAGACAATACATTATAAGTAAGAAAATCTGGTGGTTTCCTGTTTCGTGAGGGGTACCGACGCTCCTGGATAAATGGCTGCTCTTCCAAACTAGCTGGTTCTTCATCAAAACGCTGTGTGTTTATTGGTGAAGACGTTTCAGCTATAGGGTCGATACTCTCAACACAATCGTGAAATTCAATTTCATTTTCATCTCTTTCAGCATTTTCTTCAAAAAGTAAAACTGAGTCCGACTGTACCTCAGGTTCCATCTTAACTGAATCTGACTGTACTTCAGGTTCATTCTGCTTTCGTTTCAAAAATGTAAAGCAGTTTTCAAAAAAGGTTACATCCCTAGATTTTAGGATTCGCCGTGGGTTAGAAGGATCTCTAAAAATATAACTATTTGGATCTTCAGAATAACCCACAAAAATAGCTTCTTCAGCTTTCATGTCCAACTTTTTTCTATTACATGAAGGTATATGGACAAGGGCTCTGCATCCAAAAATTCTTAGATGACTAAGATCACATCTTCTGCCACACCATTTATCATAGGGTATATCCCCACTTAAGGCTTGATGAGGGGACCTATTTTTTAGGTATACAGCTACGCGAAATGCGTCTTGCCAGTAAGCCTTAGGTAGTGAGCTTTCAGCCAGCAGCGATCTCGCCTTCTCGGTTATAGATCGGTGGGTTCGCTCTGCAACTCCGTTTTGTTGAGGGCTGTAAGGCGTCGTTGTTTGATGCGCGATACCTTTTGATGAAAGATATACAGCAAAAACTTTATTAACAAACTCTGTGCCGCCATCAGTCCTAATCCTTTTTATTTTAAAACTTAATTGATTTTCAACTAAAGTTTGAAAATGACAAAATTTATCTTTTACTTCGGTCTTTGAACTTAAGAAATACGCAAAAACTTTTCGGGTATAATCATCAACTAAAGTTAACATATATTTATTACCTTGAAAAGAGGTTGTAGACATAGGTCCACACAGATCACAGTGGATCAACTCTAAAGGTGAAGTTGCTCTATTAAAAGCTATCCTTTTAAAAGGTTTTCTTGCTTGTTTGCCTTCTACACAAGCGATGCAACTTGATTTATCTACTACGGAAAATTCTACCCCTACCTGGTGATTCTTCAACCGATTCATGCCTATTCGACAAAGGTGTCCAAGTCTCTTATGCCAGATTTGATACCTATCCTGACAGTCAGAGTGCTCATCTTTTGTTAAATAATTATCAGCCACAGTGTTGGAAACATTTGTAGAGCCATTAAGTACATACAATCCACCACAGGGCGAAGCATGAAGAAGCGAATCACCTGTAACACAAAAGGTATCATTTTTATAAAAGTTACATCCATTTTTATTAAAAACACATATAAAACCCTTATCTACAGCTTTTTGTACAGATAGCAAATTAGCATTTAAGTCTGGTACATAAGCAACATCAGAAATTGTATTTATTTTATTTTTAGGTGTCGAGATCGAAATATCTCCTAATCCTAAACATTTGATCTTTTCACCATTTGCGACAGTTACGGTTCCTCTATCAGTCAACTTTATATGTTGAAACCAATCACGCCTTGAAGACATATGTTTAGTTGCATCTGAGTCTACATACCAAACATCCTTGTTTTCAGATCCAGAAGTATTCAAAGCAGTAAATGAGGAGTCATTTGTACTCGTAACATTACCCTTTTCCTTCTTCTTTTTCAATGGACAGTCTGGTCTTTTATGTCCGGGTACATTACAGTCATAACATACTACTTCCTTCTTCTTTTTGGATTTAGGTTTCACTTTTGCTTGAAATACCGAATCCGTCGTTAATGTGTCGCTTTTAGACATTTCATTAAGGAGTCTCGTTTTTACCAGGTCAGTAGTTACATCAACATTGCAATTTTCAAGCGCCATAATGAGGGGCTCATATTTTGGAGTGAGTCCACCTAAAAGTATAGCGGCAATCGACGTATCTTCTATCACCTTCCCAATATCTGCAAGATCCTGTGCAGTTGAAGTAACTGCATTTATGTACTGTTCAATGTCTGCATAATCTGCGAGACTTAAGCGGTACAACTTACGTTCAAGAGCTATTCTTCGTCCTATACCGTTATCCTCAAAAGCTTTCTGTAATGATTTCCACGCTTCCGATGCAGTCTTTGCACTTCTAACGTGAGTTATAGCTGCACCATCTACAGTTAGGCAAATCTTAGCAAGAGCTTTTGTATCGTACTTTACCCTTATAGCCTGAGGAGTTGTGTCACCTTCTGGGTATCCAGTAACGGCAAACCAGAGATCCTCGTGGAGTAGGTAGTTTCTCATTTTAAACTTCCACGTCGGATAACCCTCCTTGTTTCTTAAGCCAAAGGTTGGTAATGACGAAGAGCTTGACTTCGCCACAACATTACTATCACCAGTATCATGTGACATGTTTACGCACACCAAAATACAAAACAATATTTTCCAAAAAATACACTTTTGTATATATTTCACACACGGATTTTATACTCCACAATATCGTGCTGATAACGTTTTGTAGATATAAAGGTCGACGGGGTTCGTGGCACCGTGGTAAATAAATATTTTAAAGGAAAGATGTTGTTCGGTGAAAAGTTTATATTGAAGTAAGCGCTAAGGTAAACAAGGCTTTCAAATAAAATAAAAATAGAATAGAACACAATGAAAATAATAAAACGTGCCAGTAGGCTCTAAGGCCTGGTTTACACAGCTGAGATTAGGCATAATCTACAACAGATGGTTTACTACATAAACTTATGGAAGATGACTATATTTTCTGTTGGTTCACAAGATACCTTCTATTGAGTGGTTGGATGCTCCTCTCCCATTGTATACGAGCTATCACAAAGTATGACAATCAGCGGGCGAGAGTTATTATGTGCTGGGCACGCCACAATAGCGGCGGTAAGTCCCCTATTGGACAAGTGGCTAGAGAGACATCACGACGCCCTCAGCTTTTGCCTGACGCCGGTCTTCACCGAACACGGCTGTTTCGGGAGGTCCCTTTTTCGGATAAGGCGGCAGGAAACACCAGGGTGTCACTACTGTGGGGATCGCCCTGAGGACACGGTGGAGATCTGCCTCTGGATCTGCCTGATCTGGTTAAAAAAGAAATCAGGCCTTGGCGTACAGGCAAGTGAACTTTTTTGAAGAGCGGGAGTATTCATTTGAATTTGCCATTGTGTGCCGCCCGTGTGGATCGGTCTCGGTCGGTGCAATCACAGTGGATGACAATCAGCGGGCGAAGGTCGTTGTGTGCCTGTGTACGGCGGTCTCCCCCTACTATTAGCAAAGTGGTACACAACTAAAACAACACAGTAAATCTAACTTATAGTTTCTCCCTAATAAGTAATTGAAATTGAATGCTACATTATCTATGGAACGGTTCAAAATCTTATTAACTATTTCATTATGAGTAATTGATAGATAACTAAATACTAAGTTCATCTGCTAGACGTTACTAACAACGCATTTAATATTGTTGAATAAAAAATAAAACAGGTTACCACACACCAGACAAAGTCTTGCCACCAAGCGATTCGTCGTGTTCCGGCGTGATGTCTGGTGAAGCCGTGCGGAGGACGGGTCTGAGGAGTTGTGTTGTGAAGCTTGCCGGGTACGATGCGCCAAATGATATTGTGTCGGGAGTTTGATCATGGTTCATCCAGATCAATTTCCCTCTGGCGTAGCATCATTGGCCGTGATGTTGGGTTTATAAATTTGTATCACCTCGCTCAACTGCCGTCCTTCTCCCTATTCACTAAGTTTTTTAAGTGAATGGGTTTAATAAACTAGCGTGCTTTACCATCAACGATTGCATCACTGCTTACCATCAGGCGGGATTGCAATCAAGCGCTAGTTTATAATTATTAAAAAAAAAAAGTTTGTCATTTTTAGTGTCACGCAATAAGCTTACAGTTCCTAGATCTAGAACATTAAGTACAGTGAGTTACAATATATCCGCAAAGTCGGAATAAAAGCGAGCACTGTGAAGTAGGTATACAAAGAAGCCGCAAGCCGTATTAACTTGAACCGTGTACACATCGCCTGAAGCCGCATCTACAAACAAAGCATCGGCTTTAAAGAGTGTAATATCGCACAAGTGAGACCTCTCTGCCGCAGGCGCGCGCCGCCACGGAACCCTGACCCTTGACACAGTCCGCGATTTGCAAGCACAAGCAGAATCACGTCTCCGTTCTGAATTGTTCTATAAAACGATATAGTAGAGCAACCGTATGATCAAAATATATGTCCTTCTCATGTGTGCTCGAGCCGGCCTGTGTAGTTCAATAGGTATTCATGCGACTATAATTCACACGAGTCAACTCAAATGGCTTGTATTTATGTTTCTTCAAAGGTAAAACTATGCGGTGGCTAGTGGTTATGTCCACACGATGTACAATGTGCGCAGGAAGTATAGAACATTTGTGGCGAAAAACGTTTCAGATTTGGCTTCAGAAACACGTAAATTCAAGCAAATACACTAAAATCTAAGCGAAACCTAATCAACCCTCACCCGATCTAAACTTTACTGACTAGATAGTAGATTCTGTTTAGTATAGTACAAAACACCGTGTATACATTTATGTTAGTGCTCGTTCTCTGAAAATAATACTCAACTTCCTTGTAGTGTGACCTACATCAGAAGGAGCCTAGTTTGGTTGGATCGTTTATATTCTATACGTTGTTTTAGATCGCTTTGACGTCGGCTTCACCTTCTGTCGCGACACAGGACAGTGGCAGAAGTAATATCCGCGCACATCCGTCGGTGCGGATATTAATATCCGGACGGACCGTATCAATTTCGGCGCCGTACCGGCCCCGGCACTACGGACCATTTCAATGATATACTTTTTGAAACACCAGCACTTTCCGTTTCATATGTTAATCACGGATGTAACGGAACGACCGCCATAAATAACCGCAAATAAATTGAAAGAAGCTAGTATATAGCTCATTTAACTGGTAACACACTAGCGACAAAAATACGTATTATATCACCTATCACGATACAAGCGATTGATTTCAAAGGAACTTTTAAACACGTGAACGGTACATGTGCTCATAAACCGTACATCGTGGGCAATAACGAAAAGAGACGATAACGAAAGAGATAGCCTATTGTAACAGCGTCACTTATCCTAATAATATAAATGTGAAAGTTTGTGAGGATTAATGAAGTATAGATGGATGTTTGTTACTCTTCTACGCAAAAACTATTTTCGGATTAAATTTGGTACACATATGTTTTATAACTATGAATAAATAAATAAATAAATATATACGGACAAATCACACACATTGAAGTTGAAGTTCGAGACTTGTGTTATGGGATACTAACTCAACGATACTATATTTATAATAGATACATATATAGATAAACATCCAAGACCTAGGCCAATCAGGAAAAGAACCCGGGGCCTCCACGTCGCAGGCAGGCGTGTTGACCGCTGCGCCACGGAGGTCGATACTTTTTATCGCGATATTCCCACGAGAGCGTAACAACACACAGGTGAAACGGTGGGGTACAGCTAGTACCTACAGCACGTGGAGGTGCGTGCGAGTGGCATTTTTTACATCATTGATTCAGGAGAGGTCCGCCGAGCGCAACCGGACGTACGCCTCGCAGCCACATAGACGCGGCTGTCATCGTACAGATCACGCCAATAGCTCGTCATATCACATGTACCGCTAGGGTCACATTATGATTGTGATTAGTACACAGTTACTACATTATCAGCTCGTTTGGAATGCTCCAATTGAGAGCTAGCATAGATTTTATATTTTGGTATTATTCATTTTAATTCAGTATGCATAGGTAGCGATGAGTAGTCGGCGACATGATTATTGCCTCGCTCTCTTCCCAGAATGCACGGCTGAGCAGCCGGGTCCTCGTGGTGCCACCTGCCGGGCGTCGGGTGGCACCACAAGCCCCTTGGAGCACAGGCTCCGCACAGGCGCACCGGCCTCTGACTTACTGTGAGTTTATTGAAGGTCAATAATTATAAAGTTAAGACTTTTTTTAAAACGTTAAGTTCAATAAATCTTATTACTTTAAGTTGTTAGGACCGCGTGATTAAAAAAAAAAAACATTAGACGATTCAGATTGAACTTATAATACTCACGTTAGCCATTCGCTACCAGTCATGGGCCTGTATACTATAATTAACGTTTACACTTGATCAGTAGATCTACGTAGGCACCACAGTAGGCGTCAGGTAAAGCCATACTCACTAGCGATATAATAATGGCATTAAAGTTCCTGGCACCGGTCCAGCGGCCGCAGCCGGATGTGAACCCGCACCACCGACCACCGCATTGTTGTAACAATCCGCGCGACCAGTCATGCTGAAAATATCGTTTGAAAACGAACTGGCTTCAGAGATTAACCAAAGTCGGATGATCCTTTATTTGTAGGTCGGCTTACATCGCACTGCTGAAAGAAGACTTAGAGATAATAGGTATACACTTAAACGTTTGTTATGGAAAAAAGGAAGTTGATTAAATTCAAGCAATCATATTACACGAAGTGCCAGTCATAAAATCTATTAAACAACATTAAGTATGAAGCGGGTCCTCGTCGTGAACGTTTAACTTGACGCCGCATGCGGTGACAGCGGAGTTTGTTCCCTAGGTCTGCTCCGTTATTAAACTTTCAATAGAGACAAAATGTTAATTAAAACCGTAATCCGCGTCCAAACGGAGCTCATGTTTGTGTCGATGCGGGGTGTATTAAGCGGCAATCACGCACGACCGCAGCGCACCGCGCCGAGTCATGCGGCATGCGGAGCCGCACGTGATGACGTAACGTGTGTATTATGAGCATTATGTAAGTCGACGAGAAGCGTTATTGTTCTACTGACGCGGTTTGTGGTTACGAGAGACGACGACGCGCTCTCAAGCACTCCTTTATATTACACCTTAATGTAGCACACGAACTCACAATATTTAGAAGTAATAAAAGCGCGTGGAGTTTAATAACAGTACAGTTCAGACAGACAACCTCTTTTAGTGCAAAAAGATTAAAATGAGAGAAACGAATTATTCTATATTTTCGTTCGATTTAACGTTTATGATCAATTAATACCGACAAGCTTCCATAAATAGCGGGTATTACAGAATCAGAAACAAAAACATAATAGGTATTAACATTGTGTGGCTCATAATGTGTGCTCCACCTGGCGGTGAGGCTGCCAATATCACTAGCTGCGCCATCCATACCTACTACTTTCAAAGCATTCAGCTTAATGGTAAATTGTAGCCATATATGAGTCTTTGTGCACATCTAATTTAATTGCAAAACAATATCGAGTGAATCGAGCGTCAAATGATCTCACCACAACTGATCAGATCATAGGGGGTGAGGTCGACATGAGGCCGCGGACGGCACACACGATACGATACGTCGGCGAATGCATCCATTCGAAGATTTTAAAATATAAAAAGCATTCGCATAAATAACGCAATCATACATCATAAGAAATGTCTAATACATACAAGTGTGTCTGAACGCGTCTGAGGCATCAAATATTTTATTTCCGCTTTACTCTGCCTCTCCGCTCAAACACAATAAGCTCATTTGTTTATTCAGTATATCGCAGTTAGCTGCTTTTAAAAAACTAGCCAAGTTTGAGTCGGTTTCGCAAACTAAGGGTACTATACTATATATTAATATTTATATACAATATGTATATGTTTTTAATAATTGTTTTAATAGCGGCAACTTAGTAATCTTACTACACACATATACAATGTATAAAGAATGCCCCGTCCGACCCATAAGGATAATAAAGGTTAGGTAAACACAAATGTCCAAATAAAATAAGAAATTTAACAATACTATTAATTTTTGAAATAATATTTTTTTTTCACAAATTAATTCCAAGTTCCCCAAAATTAGGTATTCTTTTAAATAAGTAACAACACCATTTTTGACGGTATTATTATGAGCGAATAGCAATGCGACCGCGTGCCCTGCCTCCCTTCGCCCGCGCATGTATGGCCTACCGTGCATGTAATACCGTGGAGTATTTACCTCCTTTTGCAAAAAGAAAATTTTTTTAGGGGTTCATTTTAACCCTTGCCTGGCTATGTTGAATCAGTTATCAATAACTTCACGGGTCGTACAGGGAATCATTTGCGGAAATTTCAACTGTTTCGCTATCATAGCTGATAATTAAATAGAAAGAAAAGATTCACCGAACTTAAATTTGCATTAATTTGAGAATAAGCAAATCGGGCCGGTGGAGACTTCAATAATAACAGTGTTCTGTTTTTACCCTTTGCATGCGGAACACTAAAAAGAGAGATATTTTTTTTTGTGTAACCATGTGTTTAACCATGATACTTTCCTAACATAGTCTGGTAAAGCCTTTTGGGTATAACACATTTAGTAATAAATATAAAAAATCGAGTGACGCTCCGGGATTTGGCTTGTATCCTAAAAAATAATTTAATGTCCGTCAGATAGCTTTATAAAAAATATTCAACACGTATTTTTTATTTTTTCTTTTATTCAAATACTTAGGAAGATATATTGATTTGAAATGTCGCATGACGTCACGCCAGTGTGCAAAATATAGAACGGCGTGACGTAATTAGCCCCACTCTGTAACTTTAATACGCTATATCTCAGTAATTCTTGGTAATTACGACAAAATAAAAAATACGGGTCTTAATTTTTTTTATTATCTGTAAGACGGACTAATTATTTTTTTGATTTTCATACCTTGGATACATCCCTATTGTTTTTGTACACATACATACACGAAGCAGTCATTATCACAAACACACACGCTCACTCCCTGCTTATAACGAAACAGATGGAATAGGCATATATATTCGCCGCACAGTAGAAAGAGATATGAGGAAGAGTCTACTTTCCCTTGTCTTACAAACCATCAGTCAAGTCACATGTCCTGACGGGAGTTTAAATCTTTTTTACCCGTTCCGTAAAATTGCACAAAACCGCTAAAGAAGTTTTAACTTCAAAAATCATTAGGTAGATTAATCTGGTGATAGCTGGCCGAGTGTGCGGTCTCGTTGAGCGTGTTCATTTGGCGCAGTCAGGAGTTGCGGGTCTCGCAATCAGCCAATCAGCTCGATAAACATTTTATATTAGCCAACTGGTGGGATCAATAGCGCCGGTCGCGGTCGCACTCGTTATGCAGCCGCTCGCAGGTAACCGTGGCATTCTTTTAGATCGTGATTGGCGTGAGTGCTTAAGTCAATTCTTATTTCATTCATTTGAATTATTCCATATTTACAAAACAAATATACGATCAGGGAAGTCATTTTTGAGACAAGAAGACAGGCTTTTCAAGAGTGTTCAAAACCAAATTAATTCCACTGCTCCAGATGCGCTGCTCCCAAGACCAACTAAAAGTAGAGTATTTTACAAAACTGCACAAGTGCAACATACATGTACCTAATCTGACCAAACATGCATTCATTCAATTATAAAATATTCACACGATCCGATAATCAATCAGGCTCATCGCACAACATCGCAAGATTCCGCACAATGTTGAACGATGCCGAGACAACTGTATTAATGGCAGACGGATCCGGACTTATGAGCCAAACAGAATAATACATTAGTTTCATCCATCAGGAAGCCAGTCCATGACAAAGGCTTGGCACTGGATGCTTTTGAAACTATCCCGCTGCAACTGCAAGGGAATTTATGCCTTACTGGTTTAAGATACAGATTGGAATTGTATGGCTTACATTTTTTTAACGTTTGGTTTAAAAGAAAGACTAAGCATAAATATTTTGAAGTTCACATGTCTAATGATTACATGGTTAGACAGCACGAAATGGAAAACGGTGCAATAATTCATTTTCACACCCCGACCGTGGCGAGGGTTTCATCATCCTTCCTAATTAATAAGTATATACCTAATTTGGCTAAAACCCTTTGACGTCTTTTCTTTATTTATTTAGTAGGTATTTATCGCAGTGAGCAGAATCTTATAAAAGGAAAAAAAATCGTAAACATTTTCGGGTGGTATAAATAAGTATAAATAAACAGAAATGTTTGGTTACCTTATTCTACAAAATCAGTACCCAATATATTCAATTACTGTAATAAATGAATGGTATAAACGTTGGGATTGCAATCAAACTATAATTTATTTCAGTTTTCAGCAGTTCAAAGGTTAGCTTGGAACTGTGTTAGTCAGGGTTCTAACCTTACGAACGTTAGATTTCTTATCAACTAACTTTACCGACGACTAACTAATGCTCACTCATAACTGCGTACATTTTGCAATATTTAATTTAAACATTTAACAATTTTCGCCTTTAAACAGAATATTTTTTGTATGTGTACGGATATTAGTAAGGATACTTGTATATTATATAAAAATACTTGTTACATATAATTACGAAAATTTAGGTTATGTGATAATTTAAGCTAATTGGGAACATAATTATTACCTACATGTGAGGTATTGAATGTTTATTCTAAAGCCAATACAAATCATATTCTAAAGATAATTTTGCTTTCAATTTCTTTAAAGAGTAAAAGTGCAGTTGATTGCTACAATTATTCCCCACCTTACAAAATTTTGCATATTATCATGGGGCATTGGCACCTAAACCATTCCCACTATCTCCTAGACATTCTGTTTATAATGGACTATGTTGTTCTTTTTATAAAGATGAGGAAAAACCGAATTGTATTAATACTAACATCACTGTGTTTATAACAGGTACTTATCTAATAAGAATCTAAAGTAATTCACAAATCAAATTATCCAAACAACATAATTAAATTAATTAAAATGGGAGCTAGCTTTATATAATACTCAACAAGCATCTTCAAAAGAGAAGTCTTTTTATTAAATTTCTCCCAAAATAATGAAAGCTGCTCCGTAAAAAGCTAATAAAGCTTGGCAGAGTCGTTGAACAATATGTTAAAGACGAGGCCTCGTGCGTCAGAGAAGATATTGCAAAGCTCAAATCGGTCCAGTCGTGCAAACATCGTTTCGGCCACTCACTCCGCTCGCATCGCTCGCACCGCTCTCGCTCGGCTACTGGCACAGAAAAGGTAATTGGAAATTTTTCAACGATATTACATAATCTACCGATGCGGATAAAGTGATGTGTTCATCGTTTATATTTTCAGTGCTTATGAGAACTCTTTACTGCGAACTGCTCCGGATATTTAAACTATTTTATGTGTTCATTTTTTGACACATTCAGAATAATTGTCGATTGAAATTTATCTGTGATATACTACAGTAACCAAACTATCGTTCATTTTGTGATGTAATATCAATTCCGAGTTAAAGATAGCTAGAAAAATAAAACAATATATTATGTATGAAGAAAGTATAATCAACGAGAATAAGAATTATTAGTACCTAAGATCCACAGTTCTATTTGGTGGACGTCAATAAACTTAATGTACACGGAGATTAACTCGATTGTGAACTCAAAGTTGATTACGAGGGTCTGAAGACGGTTAGCGGTAGCCGAGTCTGGCACAATTAGCCCGATTGTTCCGATGACCACGTGACCAGGCACACTCCTGACTTGAAGATACGCAGACAACATAAATATTCTAAAACCTAGTAAACTTGTTAACTTGTGGAAATTAAACTTAAGTTTTGCTATGAGCGACTGGTATAATTAATCTCGGTGTGTTTCCGTCGGACTACAATTTGAGTATCTTCAAGGCTAGAGTGAATAGGCTCTTAATAAACTAGTGTGCTCTACCATCAAAGATTGAGTCACTGCTTACCATCAGGCGGCATTGCGGCTTAACTTTCAAATTATGGACTACTAAATTATTCTTAAAAGAGTTTGTAGCATTTCTAACATAAGTACCTACCTATTGTTAATGCAAATGTAAAATATGAATATATTGTAATATCTAATGAAAAATATCGAATTAAACTTAAAAATGCATAAAATATCAGTGCGTGCTCAGCGGGATGAATCTAAATAAAAATGCTAGTTACCCGACCCATATCGCGTCTACTTGAATAATAATTGTAAAATACTTAGACCTCACAATGTGTCAGAATCATTGCATTGGCAAATGTTAGTCACGTCCAAAGAGCAAATACTCGAGCCTTCTGGCCAACTTATTGCAATAAAAACATTTTAAAACCCATATACGGGGTACGTGCACCATACAGTATTTTTGAGAAAGCTATTTATACCCGTATTGACTCCTTTTTTACGAAACACGGAATTCTAGCAAAGGAACAGAAAGGTTTTAGGAAAAATAAATCAATAAATATGGCTATCTATGATTTTCTTAATATTATAATGACAGATGTCGATAAAAGAACCCCCATTAGTGCTATATTCATGGACATGACGAAAGCTTTTGATTTAGTTGATCATAATACTCTAATAAAGAAACTTAATGCGAATGGAATAAGGGGCAAAGCACTATCTCTTATACAATCTTATCTAGACAATAGAACACAGTGTACGGAAATAAAGCAAATTTCTAAAGAAGGTAAAAAAGAAATTAAATATTTATCTGGACAACGTAGAACTACTTTTGGCGTACCACAGGGCAGCGTATTAGGCCCGCTGTTATTTTTGGTCTATATAAACGACTTTCCAAAACACGTTAATTTTCCTATGGTTCTTTTTGCTGATGACAGCACGATAATTATAAGACAAAATAAGAATAGAAACTATGAAACCGACATCACAGAGTCATTGCAACAATCAATTAATTGGCTTGATCAAAATAATTTAAAATTGAATTTAAGTAAAACTAAAATAATGCAGTTTAGACAAAGAGTAGCTACTCGTGACATCAATATAATTTTTGACGATAACAGAATTGAAGAAGTAGAACACGTAAAATTTCTAGGCTTAACCATTGACTCTAAACTGACGTGGAAAGAACATGCATTAATAGTTATAAAAAAATTAAGTCGCTTTGCCTTTGCTCTATACAAGCTTAGGAAAATAGTTAATCAGGCAGCTGTTTTAGCTGCATATTATGGTTATGTTGATTCCACATTACGCTATGGCGTCATTTTCTGGGCAAACTCCAGCGAGAAAAATAACATTTTTAAAGCACAGAAGAGGTGCATTAGATCGATGTGTAATTTAAAACCAACAGATAGTTGTAAACCTCATTTTGAATCTCTCAGAATATTAACATTACCTTGTCTTTACATTTACGAAATCGCATTATTCGTCAAAAAAAATTCTATCTTGTTCAAAAAAGCTTCAGAACGTTGTAAATCTACTAGACCAGAATATCGACACGAATTATGTCTAAAAGCTTTAAAGACAACCCTTATGCACAAGGGCATTCTTTGCATGGCGCCTAAAATATTTAATAAAATCCCAAATACTATCAAAGATTTGAATTTGACTCAATTTACGAGCAAACTTAATGATTTTTTAATGGAAAAATGTTACTACACTATTGACGAATTCCTTCTTGACAAAATGCAATAACTTGACTAATTCATTGTATCTTTAATGTTTGTAATAATAAGTAATAGTATTTGAATGTATATTCTAATCTAAAACAAAATTTTTTGAAGTGATAATTATAATATGTATGCTTTAAAACTATTATGTATTTAAGGAAAAATAAATAATTGTATTTTAATGACATTGTAATTAAATATTGACATTTTTGATTATGCATGTTATATCAATTAAAAAAAAAACCTATATTGTTACATAGTGTATGTCAAATTGGCAGCTTTTTGAGTTACCATAACTAACTTTAAGACCGATTGTATCACCAAAAAGCACACTAATAAATACTTTGACTTTTGACTTTGACTTTGACTTTGACTTTTAAGTGCCTACCTAAACTACCTACTGGCAGAAAAGTAACAAAAAAGATATGTTGCAGCACCCACATTTTGATAGATTCCCAAGAGTACGTGAGTTCCGTAGCCTCACAACCTACACTTGAGTAGATCGCACTATTCTCAGAGTATTTCCTCTATATTGGCGATCCAACTACCGTCTAAACTAAATGTATAAGGTTCCTGGAACACGGTTATTGCTGCAAGTTGTGAGTCGCAATAACTTCTCAACTTAATATCACTGCAGTCTCTAACCCCCCGAGACAAACTGCGCAGTTTCACTAGATACTACTTTATTTTATTATCCAACATTATATACAAGTCGGGAATGTTTTTATTTATATTCCTATTTTTGCGCTCGCATTTGGCAAGTCCGCGGAGGACTATTAAGGTCCGGCGGGATAAAACTTTTTAAGGATATAGACAGACGTTTGCCTTTCAGTGAAATGAAATGAAATGAAATGAAATCGTTTATTAAGCAAGCAGGATCAGATCACTTTTACACGTCATATGTTTTTTTTTTTTTTTATTTATTCTTTTTTTTTTTTTTAACTAGATGAAGCCGGCATTTCCTAACTGACTACCTCTGAGAAGAAATAGCCGAAACAAACTCAGGGATCATCGTCTTTTTTCAAGTCCAGACATTAAAAATGAGAATTTTTACAATAATTTATCTTATAATTACGCATATTGCTAATAACAATGCTTATCAGAGCGAACAGCTCAGTCCCAAGCTTTTTTGTCTTCTAAATAATCTGTGATTTTATAATACCCCTTTTTGCAAAGTTTGGCCTTTATATACTTTTTAAATCGTTTAATGGGTAAGTTTCGAATGTCCATGGGAAGCTTGTTGTAAAAGTGTATACATTGACCCATGAACGAGTTGCCTACTCTGTGGAGACGAGTGTGATGTACAGCAAGATTGTGTTTGTTCCTGGTATTTATATTATGAATATCGCTTATTTTCTTAAAATTAGATATATTTTTATGTACATACATAAGATTTTCAAATATATATTGCGAAGCTACAGTCAGAATGTTCACCTCTCTGAATTTTTCTCTAAGAGAATCTCTAGGACCAAGGTTGTAAATGGCTCGAACAGCCCTTTTCTGTAAAACGATGATGGTATTGATGTCCGCACAAGTTCCCCAGAGAAGAATCCCATAAGTCATAAGACTATGAAAATAACTAAAATAAACAATTCTGGCTGTATTCACATCAGTTATCTGTCTAATTTTCTTAACAGCATAAGCGGCAGAACTGAGTCTACCCGACAGCTTCTCAATGTGAGGACCCCATTGTAACTTGGAGTCAATAGTCAATCCAAGAAAAACTGTCGACTCGACAGGGATCAACTCTACTCCATTCAGTTGAACATTGGTACTTAACTGCCTGACATTTGGCGTAGAAAATTTAATGAATTTAGTTTTTTTTTTCATTCAAAAGAAGGTTATTTACATTAAACCAATGGACAACTTTCGAAAGTGCATTGTTAACTTCGTCAAAATTTGCTAGCTGACGCTTGACTTTAAAAATAAGAGAAGTGTCATCCGCGAACAATACTATGTTGTGATTATCCCTCACGTGATGAGGTAAGTCATTAATATAAATTAAAAACAAGAAAGGACCTAGAATTGAGCCCTGCGGAACGCCCATGGTGATCTCAGATCCTGCCGATTTGTTGCCATTAACATCAACCCTCTGAATTCGATTATTCAGATAAGACGTCAGAAGGCCGAGAGCTCTGTCCCTTAAACCATAATGGTACAGTTTCCTAATAAGAGTATCATGATGTACGCAATCAAAGGCCTTGGACAAATCACAAAAAATACCAAGAGCATCTTGCGATTCCTCCCAGGCCCCAAATATGTTCTTTAGCAACGCCACGCCCGCATCGGTAGTTGAACGACCCTTTGTAAAACCAAATTGTTTCACGTGCAATAAATTATATAAGTTGAAGTGTCTCAACAACTGTTTCAAAATTAATTTTTCAAAAATTTTGCTCAAAGTTGGTAATATAGAAATTGGCCGAAAATTCGTGGGATCAGTTGTACTACCAGATTTGAACAGTGGAATTACTTTGCTAAGTTTCATCAAATCAGGAAATATACCAGATGTGACACAAGAATTAAAAACAATTGCTAAGAAAGGTGCGATAACATCTATTATTGAAGCTACAGTATATACTGACAAACCCCAATGATCGGCAGTTTTTTTTACATCAAGATCCTTAAAAGATTCTATAATGTCTTTAGCAGTCGCAAACGCAAATTCAAAGTGCTTGTCACACTCTGGAACACATTCTTTTAGTATGGCGTAGGCAGAAGTGGAGGAAGAAGACAAAGTTTTTGTTGTTATTATTGGAATACTAGTAAAAAAATTCTCAAACTCAGTTGCTACCTCCAAGTCCACCTTTATATCTTCATCGTTAATTTTAAGATGGAAATCGCGATTTTGTACTTTGGTTCTTCCAGTTTCAGAATTTATAATTTGCCAAGTTGTTTTGATTTTATTTCTAGAAGATTTTATTTTATTTTTAATGTGTATGGCTTTTGCTGAGGAACAGGCTCTCTTAAAAGTTTTTGAATATTTTTTAACGAATTCTTGAAAAGCTACATCATGGTTATATGTTTTTTCCTGATACAATTCATACATTTTTTCCCTGCTTTTATAAATACCTGGGGTTGCCCAGTCACTAAATATAATGCGGTCGCTAACAGGCAATGTTTTTTTTGTGAAAACTTTCATAAACTCACAATTAATCAAGTTAAATAGTATACTATATGCATGATCCGGGTTGGTGTGATGAGGCAAGCCCGGTAGCTTTTCAATTAAATTATTTTTAAATTGTCCTAAACGATTTTCATTTACAGGAACAAAACTCACAAGTTTTCTTTGAGCTCTGACTTCACTCTTCTGAGGAAAAGTAACTAACTGGCCACAGTGATCAGAGTCTAACTCATTTATAATTAAATGGTCAGAAGGTCTTAGGTTAGTAAAGATGTTGTCTAAGCAGGTGGCACTTGTGGCAGTTATTCTAGTCGGCTCAAAGAATCTTGCGTACAAATTATAGGACTTGAATAATGAGATAAATTCATTCACTGTAGCTGATTTCTCTAGAATATTAATGTTGAAGTCTCCACAGACAACAACTGTTTTGTTACTGTGACAAGTCTTTAATAAAACTTCCTCCATATATTTTTCAAAAATATCATAGGAAGCACATGGGGGCCTGTAGACACTTATTACAATGAACCGCTCGAGCTCGATGCAAGCAATTTCAATAACTCGCTCAACAGAGAGGCTTACAATATCAGCCCGTTCTTTAAATTTGATATTGTTGCGAACAATTATTAGGGAGCCACCCCTTATCATATTCACTCTGCTGAATGAGCTACCAATCTGATAGTTATTAAAGCTGAACATGAACTGATGGGCTTTTAACCAATGTTCAGTAAGACAAACAATATCAATATAACTACAGTTCATGAACAACTCCAATTCTAATTGTTTACTTATCACACCCTGTATATTTTGATGAACAATTTTAAGATTATTATTATGGATTATATTTTGCAAATTAAGATTTATTGGGTGTGATATTAATGTTTCTAGGTTCACATCTCTGCTAGAGTTCAACTCTATTGTCTCAATGTCCCTTGATAATGGGTACATGTGTAATTTAAATAACTTGGAACAAATTCCAAGCTCTGCTCATTACCACTAAGTGTATTACTTAACTGCTCAATAGAAGCAGCATAGTTAGCCAAACACTTGGCTGACTTATATATATAATATGATAGCGATTCTGCTACCTGTCCTTTAAAAAAATTACAAAGATAATAGTTATCTTTGGTCGTAAAATAATTTTGACTAATGAGTGCATTAGAGTCAATAAATTCAAATTTTTCATTATACAATGTCATAGTTTGTAATGTCATATTACATCTATATCTAATTCTGTTTTCGGTCTGTGACAGGCCATTGCCATAAGGAAAGGCAAACAAAACTATTTTGTTTACATTTAATGAGGCCAGATTTTCAAAATATTTCTTTATCTTTACACTGTTTGCATTTCCCCTTCTGCCAATCAAAATAACAATATTTGTGGATGGACTGTAATTACCACTTATAACTTTATCTAAAATTTGGCTATAAGATGCTTCAGGCATACAATAATTGACTACTTGGTCATTTAAATGGTGTTGTAGTGTATGACCCATATTTTTACCCATTTCATCGCAGTACATCAATATTTTGTTTTTATTGTTTAACATTTTATTTGTTATTATTAATTCTTCTGTGTTTGGTGTGGCGAGGGAAGTACTGCTGAGACTGTCAAACAACTCCACAGTATGAGTCACTGATGGAGGAGACTCATTTGAGACAGCTGACCGTGAACAGCCTGATGGATCATGATTACAATCAGGTGTAAGATTGTTTGTTAAGGAGTTAAACATTCTCTCATTCTCACGACACTGTTCCACCAGACTGTTCATTGCCAGAATATACTCTCCTATTTCCTTTTGAGAAATCTCATATTTAGATATAACACTATTTAAGGAATCCTGTAAGCGGAGAGTCTCTGACTGTAATTGTTGAATTTCAGCCTCATAATTATTTTTAATGCTTTCTAACTTTATACTATGCCCACTAATTGTTTCTTTTAATTTTTGAGAACTTTTTAATGCATTGAAGCTTTTTGAAAAAGTATTTTTGTTATTTTTAATTAATTTCTGGGTTTTTCTAATCATTTTATTTATTTTAATGTATTTTTTTAACTTATTTTTACTACTATTTACAAATTTAACTTCAGGATTTGATCTTATACTATTATCACAAGTAAGATCAATTGTCTCAATGTTATTATTACTGTTTATGTTGCCCAAGATTGAGTTGGCAGAATGCAAAGTAGTTTGTATTACGAATTGTGAGGTTACTAACACTTATTATGAAACCCTTCTTATGAATAAACTTAATAAATGGAGCCTTCCTGTAATTTAGACACGCGTGGGAATTATAATTATGATAAGGAGACTTGATTGCGTTCAGTTTAGTCTTAAGATCTTCTTGTACTAGTCACAATAAAACGTCTTGTGAAAAGCTAGGAACCTTACAGTTGCGTCAAGTCTGTCTGCCTGTCACCAATAAAAAGCTGAAATTAAGTACCAATATGTATATCAATCAACCAAACCATCAAAAACACACTATCAGATAACATCTTAATTCTAAAGGAAGTATCAAAAAAGCATACAAGAAACTGCGCTCTCATAAAACATGGACGGTCTTCACGACCCTCAAAAAACAACACATGACCGAACAGAGATCTTAAGCATAGCAACCAGCTTTTATGAAAACTTGTATAGTGCCCCAATGCACCAAGACATATACCAATGTGAATCAGAAAATGATGAAAGTGATGTAGAAATAAACCAAATAGATGAAACAGTAATTATAATGGGAATCAAAAGACTAAAATATGAAAAGAGCCCAGGTCTTGACAAAATAATAAATGAGGTCATAAAAATAGCTGGTGCTTACCTAGTCAACCCTCTGGTACATTTATTTAAATTGCTATTAAGCTCCTCCATAACACCTAAACAATGGTCTGAGTCAAATATTATATTATTGCTTAAAAAAGGTGATCCAAAGAACATAGACAATTACCGACCCATAAGCCTGCTTCCATCACTAAGAAAAGAATTAGTACTACGCTTGAAAAAAGTAAACGGATCTAAAAAGGTGGTTTTCGTTACAACTTTTCCACAATAGACCAAATCCTCTCTATGGAATTACTTATTGAAAAATATCTAAAGTTGGTACTTTGACTACTTTGTAGAGTGGTAGGACTAGAGATTAACCTAGGTAAAACAAAACTGATGACAATTACCACACAATACTCTATATGTCTGAATAACATTCCACTGGAGTTCGTTACGAGTTATGTCTACCTAGGCAAACAAATCTCCTACCAAAAATTAAACAACGACGCAGATTCAATTCATATTCTAAAGTGGATAGAAGAATAACAATGTCATGGAATAAGTAAATTTTAAAAAGTCAGATGCCTATGAAAATCAAGAGCAAGGTCATGGACTCGTGTCTTTTACCTTCATTAACCTACGCCTGTCAAACGTGGAAGTTAACACGAAAAGTCAAAAATAAAATTACCTCCTGCCAGCAAAGCATGGAGAGAAGTGTCACAAAAATCAGAAAATGTCAGAAAATTCATCACACTACCATCAGGCAAAGAACTGGAGTAATAGATGCTCTAACCTACGCTTTGAAGTTAAAATGGAGATGGGCAAGTCAAGTAGCGAGAATGAGCGATGAGCGATGGACAATCCGCATGATGACATGGCCAGGTCCGACAGGCAATCGGAAAAGAGGAAAACCTGTAACTAGATGGACAGACGACATCAAGCGAGTTCCAGGGGAAATCTGGATGAAAGTAGGATGGACCCTCAATATCTGAGGGGTTCATGTTCATTTTTTCTTCATAAATATCTGAATGAATTTATAATAATCAATTTATTTAAATAGGTGTATTGGGTATTATATTGATATTTTTAAATTAAGTTTCATGAACACGAAAACTAAATAATAATATTTATGATATTTAAATTAAGTTACATGTGTCAATCTTATTATGAATGAAGTAAAAGGCGTTTTATTAATTTTTTTATGTATATCAATCACGCCGACAAAGTGAATTAATAAAAAGTGAAAAACAATTTATTAGGGTACTCCTCCTCCCTACCCTACACGTAAAGTATAAAGTCTGGAGTGATTTCTTTTTCATTTGCAACCTTGTTTGACATGCCCTTGGATAGGTATTTAAAAATGAATAGGATTTTCCTGACGTCATTTATTGACAACAATAATATTTTCGGAATTTATAAGTATCTCCCCACCTCGGAATCGTACCCGCGATATCCAGTGTAGCAGTCAATAGCATAACCATTGCGCCAACTGTGCCTGTAATTTAACCATATATACTACAAGCACTTTTCTGTTTCAGTTTAGGTTTTTTGCTTTTCTGAACGTATCTTCTTTAAATAAAAAACAAAGTTAATATCGGTTCACGCAATCCAATATTTGCTACCGAAAATCCAACATACATAAACCGTCCAGTTTGTATAAAATTAGTAACCCAAATTTCCGAGATTTGGCGCTGTACTTTAGGCTACTTCGTGCTGTTAGATTTTCTTGAGGTGATAGGGTCGGTAACGATATAACCTATAGAATGCAATCTGTAAATCTTTCTTTAGTTATCGACATAACACCGTCCTTTTATGGCTCATTTTTAAAATTTCGTTCTCAGTATGACAATGTATTAAATAGTCTATTTTTTACTAGGATGCTTTGTGATGGACGGGAAACTACGGAACCCTATGTATACTGAGTGTTTCTTCCTTTAGACTGGGATCAATAAACTGAGTGTGTGTACGCCTTTATATAAACTAATGCATGCACAACAGACTTCCCTTCGCGCCCCCGCGCCGTGTGGTGTGAAGTTAATACGCTCCTGTTATATTTACGAATATCGTGTTCCGATTATCAGTTCCGGCTGGTGTTTTTCTTTCTGGGTTGTTTAATTTGTGTCTAGTTTTGGTATCGTAAGCTTATTTTTAGTGTTTGTTTTTGTAATTACTGTAAATCAATCAATCTCGGTGAGTACATTTATTTTCTTTTTTGTGAGGGTAACGTAATATTTTTTTTCTTTTTCTTACTAGTTTTATTTATCTTTTCGTTAAGTTAGATTTGTTTTATTGTTCATTAATTAGGTATGTCAACTTACAATGATGATCCGCCTGATAGTGGCGGAGATATTTTCCGTAGAAATAATAAGACACTTAGATCGCCGCTAACGCAAACCTCCGCTAAGCGTCTGTTCTATGAAATGTCTCCGACCGACAAATTAATAGACGATCGGTCAAAACGTCTACAAACTGCTCCCGATTCGCCCGAAAAGTCCTCGCCTACATTAAATATTTCCAATCGCAGTAACAGTGACAATTATTATGATTTGGTTTCGGAGGCGTCTGTGTACCTGGTCAAAATCAACGAACTGGTTAACGATAACGGTTCTCGTATAAATGTCGCGAATAAATCAGCTATTATGGATATGACTTAACGAGTCACAAGTATCGTGTCTTTGTTAGCCTTAAAATCATCGTGTAACGAAACCAAGCTTGCTAATACCGAGCGCGAATTAGAAATAGTTAAATTAAAATCCGGCGTTAAAACTATTAATGAGGACAATAAAATGTCGTACGCAGATTCTTTGAAACTGCGGCTACCTAAACTTGCCCCCGCTATTGAATCAAGAGTGCCTCTGCCTTGTGTCGTCGCCTATCCAACCCAAGAGCGATCAGCTGACTATGCGTCATCATCCGCCACTAAACAAGCTCTTATGAAGGCGATTAGACCGAGTGACGATGGGTTTCAAATAGTCGGTATTAAAAAAACCGCCAAATCGGGTGTTGTATTACGGGTAGCGAATGAAAACCAATTGAAAAGGTTAGAATCGGTAGATGCTATAAAGTCTGCGGGTCATCGCTTAGAAAAACCAAAGGGTCGCCGCCCCCGTCTATTAGTTAAGGACATTCCCGCCTCAATGGAAGACAAAAATTTTTTGCAAGATATTTACCGCCAAAACATTAAAAATGAGTTGCCAATAAAAGAAGACGATTTCATTAAATCCACCAAAATAGTCCGTAGGCGTTCTACCGATACCGGTCGGAAATGGATAGGCATAGAAATTGAACCCGAGGTACGTAAACATCTTGTGACTACCAAGGATAAATTATTTATTGACTGGGCCACTTGCCGTTTTGTTGATGATATCGAGGTAGTTCGTTGCGCGTATTGTCAACAATTCGGTCCATGTTAAAAAGCATTGCGCTAATAAATCACCAACCTGCGCTGTCTGTTCCGAGGCTCACGAAACCAATGTTTGCCCGCATAAGGGCGATTCGAATTTTACCCCGGTTTGCGCGGCGTGTAAACGATTTAAAAAACCCTATGATCATAGATGCGGGTCGGACCAGTGCGGTACCTATAAATTAAAACTCGAACAACTTATCCTACATACTAATTACTAATTAAGATGGATAGGTTAAACATAGGGCAATTAAACCTTCACAACGATAAGGTGGCGACATCAGAGTTAGATAAATTAATTATTGACTACAACTTAGACCTTGTACTCATTCAAGAACTATATCAAAACTCACGTTTACGTCACAGGGTAGTTCAACTGGATTGCAAGGCACGAGCCGGAATTTATGTTGCGCGGTCTTCTAACTTTACGGTAACGTCTTTACGTGACCTCATGACGCCACACTGTGCGGTTGCCGAAGTATCATCAGCTTCTTTTAAAGTATTCGTTGTAAGCTGTTACTTTCAATATTCAGATCCTGTTACTCCTCATATACATAATCTCCGTCATGTCTTGCGGTCACTCGCGGGCTGCAAAGTTATCGTTGGCGCGGATGTCAACGCGTCATCGTCTCTGTGGTATGGCAAGGTTCGGGCCATCGATACCGAACGACGCTGCGCTGTTGAGGATTTCATTGCTGAGATGAACCTATTGATACATAATACCCCTGATGCACCACCTACTTTCTGCAGCCAAATGGGCGAATCTTGTATTGACGTCACACTTTCAAGTGCCGACGTACGTTTGGATAGGTGGCGTGTCCTACCGGACGCGTCTTGTAGTGATCATCGCCTGATCGTATACGAATTTGTTCCTGGTTATATTCAGGGTCCGTCTCATATTCCCGGTAATTTCAGATATAGATGTAAAGGCGCGAACTGGGAATTTTTCGGCTCGCTTTTTGCGTGTCACGCCAAAGAATTCACTCGGGACGGGCTGTCAGCCGAAGAAAGTGCTGACATTATGTCAGAAACCTTTACCTACTGTGCTGACATTGCCATTGGTCGCGGATCTATGACCAATATTCGTAGATGTGACTGGTGGAGTGATTATTTAGTTGAACAGCGTAAAAGATATCGCAGAGCGCGTAGACAGTTAAATAAACTCAAGAGCCGAAAGATTACTGGAGATCTTCTTACGTTCGCTTTAAATGCTTTTAGAGTTGCCAAGTCACGCTACAAAGCATCGGTGGAAAAATCTAAGGGTAACTTGTTGCGAAAAATCGTTGATAAACTTGACAGGGAGGGTCCGTGGTCTCCCTTATATCACGAATTTAAAGCTAACAGATCGGTCGACCTTGCATACGTTCAAAACATTAAAGTCAATGATAAGCATACCACAGGCATAGAGGAAACAACAGAAGTGCTAATTAATACACTTATCCCTGATGATTCACCGGCTAACGATAGCGACTACCACCAACAGATTCGAGCGTGGGCTCCTGTGCCACCTGAATCACCAATGTCAGACGTACCATCTAATGACGAATTTATAAATATTGTTAGAAAATTACCGGTCAACAAATCATCAGGTGAAGATAAAATATCTAATAGGATGATTAAAGAAGCGTGTAAAACAGCGGGTGATGCCATCTTAACTGTATACAACCGATGCATTGCTGAAGGCGTTTTTCCTCGTAAATGGCGACGCGGTTTCATACGAATAATACCAGTGTGGTGACAAACCACCGGATGATCCGAAGTCATATCGTCCTATCACACTTCTACCATCTTTGGGTAAACTTCTTGAGCGCCTCATCGTTCCACGTTTACTACCAAACGGTCCAAAATTCCATAATAATCAGTATGGCTTCACCATAGGTAAATCTACAGTCGACGCGGCGCTTTCTGTCAGAAGAACCGTTAACCAATCCGAAAACAAGTACGTAATTGGGATCTTCCTGGATATTTCTGGGGCTTTTGATAACGCCTGGTGGCCTATGCTGTTGTTAAAATTAAAAACCCGCGGTTGCTATAAAAACATATATAATCTCGTTTACTCTTACTTTATAAACGGTTCCGCGGTACTTAAGCTCGGTCATTTTTCTAGTACTAAAACACTAACCATGGGATGTCCTCAGGGTTCAGTTGTCGGTCCTTATTTATGGAATTTGGGTTTTGATGACTTCCTCGCGATCCCGCTTCCTTGCGGCTGTTCACTTACTGGTTACGCGGACGATGGCCTACTGCTCATTCAGTCAAGTACCCGAGCTGGACTTGAGAACTTGGCCAATACTTGCCTAAATTTAATATCTCAGTGGGGTGATCGTAACCGCCTAGCGTTTGCGCCACATAAAACCTATCAACTTCTACTAAAAGGTAATCTTAAATCATTGCCTACTATTAAATTTAATAACGTTCTCATTAAAAAACAGCAATCCGTATGCTACCTTGGTATGATCTTAGAAAGGAATTTTTCATTTATAGAACATATAAAAATAGTTGGTGAAAAAGCTAAAAGGAACTTTTATGCCCTAACTAGAATATCCAAAGCAACTTGGGGTCTATCATTCCTTACTTTAAAAACTATATATGGAGCTACCTACTTAGGATGTATGTGCTACGGTGCACCTGTTTGGGCCGATAGGGCCAGCATAGGGGCGGCACGACGTAAACTGCTTCAAAGCCAACGTTTGGCATTGATATTTTTATGCAAGGCGTATAGAACGGTCAGTACTGAAGCCTTACCGGTACTGGCAGGTGTACTTCCAGTCGACCTTGTACTACTCCGCGAGGGGGGAGGCCATGGACACTAATTTTGTTACACAACGCGACTTTAATAAAATCTCTAGATTATTTAAACCTCAGACTGATGTCTGGGAGGACCTCTTATCCGAATGGCAAAGTAGGTGGGATAATTCCATCAAGGGCCCATCTATTTTTTCCATCGGCTGGCTAAGACATGGCTGGAGGTTGACCACTGCGTTGCCCAATTTCTCACAGGTCATGGCAACTTTAAAAGTAAACTGTATTCTTTTAAACTTGTTCCTTCCCCTTTGTGTCAGTGTTCTACATCGAACTGTGAATTTGAACAGTCCGCACATCACATCTTGTGGGAGTGTGTTCTTTGGCAGAATGAACGCAATATTATGTTGGATAGTGTACAAGTTACATCCGGAGTCGTTTATTATACGGACCTTGTAGAAACTAGAACCAATTTCCGTGCGTTCAGGCGCTTTTGCCATACCTATTATTGGAATCAATTGTAACAGCTAATACCTACTTAGGACCCATTAACTTAATCAAATTTTATTCCGTGGTGTTTGGCAATCTGGGCTTCTCCCAGTTGCAATAATGTCCCTTTGTGCCGATTGGCCTAGTTCTGTTCTGTCTCCTGCTTGTTATGGAGGGAAGTGGAAAAAATATCTTTTTTCTTACTCCTCCGCTATTCTTTTCTGATTAATTTCGTTGCGGGACCCAAGACAGTTGAATCGTTTCTCCGGGACTCGTCGAGCTTCATTGCTCGGCGTTTTTCTGGCGGTCGCCACTGTTGATTCTGGCTTTCAGGAGTTGCAGTGGTTGGGAAAAGTGTGGCGGGTTTTGTCCCTAAAAAAAAAAAAATGCATGCGCAAGAGTGAGTATTAAAGTTAGCATTTAATTTATTTATAGTGCTCGTTACAAAGAGCAAGCGCGTGCCCAACGAAGTAGCGGAATATGAAAAATATAAAGTTGTATAGGTTTGTGGTACCGCTGGAGAGCTGTACGCTCACGGTATCTGCGGCACATCCCGGCTGCCTGCGAGCTGCATTCTTGTTTTGTGCAATACAACTGTTACATTTGTTATGCAACTTTCTATGTCCGTTGTAATGTGTGCAGTAGATAAAACTTGTACAACATTGCAACTTGTACGTTCGCATGCAGAGCCAACAGAATTTTATTTTAGTAATATAAACATAGGAACATTATATAGGAGGGAGGGTAGATGGTACTGCCGAGAATAATATTGGCTCCGTAATTAATATAGCTTAAAAATATTTTTCCTATATACATTGTGATAAAAACGAATTAAATAGAGAAAACGTCTATCAATAACACAGTGAAAGTGTTTGCAAAGGATTCTGCATATGAACACCGAAGATAAACGTTTAAAACGTCTGTGAAGTAAATGTCTAACCAAGTACCTACATACATATATTTGTTCAACGCGAAGAATGTTCAAAGTTTTTAAATTTGTCGGTGTACATAGTGTTGTGCTATAATTAAAAGGACAAAGTCTAATATTGTACTGAATAATTGGAATTGTCGTGGTCGTGCTTACCTACATACTCACAAATAGTTCGAGTGCTATAATCAAGAAGAACTATAAGGGAGTGACTATAGAAAAAGTGAACTTAAATGCAAATATACAACACACGATACAGTCCTGTGATAACAACTTTGTGCAAGAACGGACAACATAAAGGTAAACAAATTAAATAATTAATTCGGGTAAAACTATATGTATATATGGACATTTAAAGTGAAATAACCTTCCGATTGATCTGTGTTTACTGCAACATCTAGCGACATAAAACCTGAACCTTACGACACCATCTAGCATCATAGATCTGAACTATTTCATTCATTTGTAACAACGAATATAGTAGATAATTGCTTGTCATTGATTGAAAATAAAAGGTGTTTTAGTTCCACTAATCGCTGATAGGGGGAGGCACTAGTAGATACGACAACAGTCAATATGGAAGAGTTAAGGAAACTTATTATAGACATGAAATCTGAGTTGCAACAAAAATTTATCACTGTGGAACATTCACTTACAAATTTAGAAATCAAAATTACTAATAATGTAAACAATAATGTTAATGAAAAGTTCAATAAACTGGATAGCAACTTAAATAGTTTAAATTCACAAATACAAGAGCAAGAGAAAAGGCTCGATGAAATAGAGAAGAATATAAGACAAAGAAATGTTATATTTTTTGGAGTAGAAGAAGGTGAAACGTCATATTTTCAGTTGGCACAAAAAATTATACAAATAATACAACAAAAACTAAACATTAGCATTCAGGAATTTGAGGTGGAATCAGTGAGGAGACTGGGAAAAAGGAACAACAACACAAGACCAGTAGTTGTCGCGTTTACAACACTGGGAATGAAAATAAAAGTTTTAAGAAATAAAAAAGAACTGGCAGAGTCGAATATGTACATCAAACACGAATTTCCAACTAAGGTACTTAAAGTCAGGGAACAGTTAAAACAGCAATTAAAACTTGAAAAAGAAAAAGGAAATGAAGCCTACATACATTACGACAAACTCATAATTAAGCGCGGCAATGAGAAGCCGAACAATAAAAGGGCACCCTCAGATTCTCCTCCTCAAATTTCCTACAGTAACAACAACAAAAAGAAACTGAAAGGAAATAATCAAATTACTGGATACCTAAAACAATGTGATAAAATAACAGATCAAGCAAAAAACTACACTAATAACGCATGAAATTCACAGGCCCCCTCCGTCCTTAAAACACAGCATGAAATTAAAAATATTATAACAAGATCTCCCAGTACGGCTGGTCTCCGTGGGAGTGATCGACTAAAACCCTCCTTGCAATACAATGAAAGCGAAATTAACACCACATCATATCTTAATATATGCACACTTAACGTCCGATCCCTAGCGTCGGAAGCGAGACAAACCGAACTGCTACATGCTTTGAAGAAAATCAATTGGGATATTTTAGGTCTCTCAGAAACGAGACAAAAAGACTTTGAAATTCTAGAAAAAAATAATCTCATATATATGTATTCAGGAAATAAGAGTGGCTACAGCGGTGTTGGTTTTTTGTTGAAAGACTATATGAAAGTGCACGTAATGGATTTAAAACCAATTTCAGATAGAATAGCCCGACTCGACATAAATATAAATGACACTCACATAAATATTATCCAAGTTTATTCCCCAACTGAAAAATCGAAAGAAGAAGACATACAATTATTCTACGTAGAATTAACTAAAGCTCTGTGTAATACGGGCCCAAATACAATTATAATGGGAGATTTTAATGCCAAAGTTGGTGCCGCCAAACACGAGGACAGAGACGTTATGGGCCGTTGGGGCTACAATAGTAAAAGAAGCAGAAGAGGGAAATTACTTATAGACTTCTGCATAGAACATCGGCTCCATATTATGAATACTTATTTCAAAAAGAAACAGAAAGAAAAATGGACTTGGTGTTCTCCGGATGGTAAAACCTACAACGAAATTGACTATTTCATAACAAATGCCCGGAACAGAGTAAGTGATGTCAATATTATCAACACAACATACCCTACCGATCATAGACTGGTAAGAGCAAAGTATTCGATCGGGGCACAAGTAAAATCGAGAAAATCTTTCAAAGGTTCGAGTAAATTCATTGCCCTGACACCATTGGAAAAAGAAACAATGAAAAACAAATTTATTGAGATGTCTACATCTATGACTGATACGATTGACATTCAGGAGTCTTACTCTTCAATCATAAGAACTATTAAGAGTGCGACCTTAGCATCAAATAAGAACTCTGCAAAACCAACCCCCATAGCATATATGCCACTAGATATTGCTAAACTTATAGAACAAAGAACTTTTCTAAAAGGAAAGAAAAATAGAACGAAAACCGAAAAGCAGGAACTCACCAAGTTATATAGAACAATTAAAAGAAAAATAAAAAGAAAGAAACACACAGAAAGATTAAAAATAATTGAAGAAGAGCTCACATTAAATAGTTCAGTCAAGAGGGGACAACAGCGTCTAAATGATGTGCGAAAATGGATTCCGTCACTAAAATGCAAAGACGGACGGACTACTTTTGATAGAAAAGAGCTTGTAGAGACTGCTACAGAGTTCTACGAAGATTTATACCGACGCAGTGATGATTTTGATAATACCTTAGCAATAATGAGACCTGATGACACAAACATAGAAGTGCCAATATTTATGCAAAGTGAAATTATACATGCCATTTCCTCTCTTAAATCCTTAAAGAGTCCGGGAGAAGACGGGGTTACTAATGATGTTCTGAAGATTCTAATTGAACCACTGTCCCCTATTATTACGAAATTGTTCAATAACATCTTAGCAAGTGAGAAAATACCTGTGGAATGGGAGACCTCAATTATTACACTACTGTACAAGAAAGGAAACCCTGAGGACATAGGTAATTACAGGCCTATAAGTTTATTACAGACTACATACAAAGTGTTCACGCAAGTATTGCTCAAAAGAATTATGCCGACTCTAGAATTCAATCAACCTAAAGAGCAAGCTGGTTTCCGCCCAAGGTTCTCTACTATCGATCATATATTTACTTTGACACAAATCATCAAAAAATACGAAGAATACGGGAAAAGGCTTTATATTGCTTTCGTTGATTACTCGAAAGCATTTGACTCAATTGGACATTTGGCCCTATGGAAAGCCTTGCATCAACAAGGAGTGCCAGAAAAGTATATAAACATACTTAAGGAAATTTATACAAGGGGTAAAGCTAAAGTCAAATTAGAAAGAAAAGGAAGATCTATCGAAGTACAACGTGGAGTCAGACAAGGCGACCCAATATCACCAAACCTATTTACTGCTCTCCTCGAGACCATTTTCCGTAACTTAGAATGGGATTCTGTAGGGCTCAACATTAACGGAGAAACATTGAACCACTTGCGCTTTGCAGATGACATTGTACTGATCTGTGACAACCACACTCACCTAGAATATATGCTGCAAACTTTGCATAGAGAAAGTACAAAGTGTGGATTGTCTATGAATCTGGAGAAAACTCGCATTATGAAAAACGGAGAAAACATACCAGTCAAAATATCATTAAAAGAAATAGAGTATGTGGAAGATTATATATATTTAGGACAGAGAATCACGTTCAAGGAGCAAACTGCAGGCGAAGTAGAGCGTAGAATAAAACTGGCGTGGAAAAGATATTGGTCATTGAAGCACATTTTCAAATCCAAACTCCCAAGCAACCTTAAGAAAAAAGCGTTTGAAACTGTTGTGGCTCCCACACTACTCTACGGATGCCAGAGCTGGGCACTAACAAAAGAAATTCTTTCCAAACTCCAGGTCTTCCAGCGGGCCGTCGAACGAAGTATGTTAGGACTGAAACTGAGAGACAGAATCCGAAACTCTCAAATCAGAATGAAAACCAAACTGATAGACGTGGCAGACTTGGCCTGTAGGTTAAAATGGCGTTGGGCAGGTCACGCGGCACGCTTAGAGGACGGACGCTGGAGCGAACGTGTGCTGCACTGGTGGCCGCGTGGCGAGCTGCGTCGCCGCGGTCGTCCGCGCCGCCGCTGGAGCGACGACATCGTGAGAGTCGCGGGACCCTTTTGGACTAGGATCGCTAAAGATAGGAAACTATGGAAATGCATGGAGGAGGCCTTTGCTCAAAATTGGGCAACCCAATTAAAATAAAAATAGATTATATGTTTTATTTATACCTTTTTATAATATCAATTTCATTTCTGTGCCTATACTAATTTATTGAATCAATTGTTAATAGGTACATAACTACAAATTTTATTTTATTCCATTTCTTTTAAACTAACATAATTATATTTAATATTTTATTATAATACTCAATATTATAAATTGTTGTCAAATTTAAATTAATTGTCATTATGCTAATTCAAGATAATGTATAGGTAAATAAATAACAATTTCACACAATCAATCCAAAATTATGAATTTATAAATGAGTAACTGTATCTAATAAGCAATTTTCTTTTGTAAAATTTGGTATAGTGCCGATTTGTTGCATGCTATTTTCTAATATATAGAATGTAATAAAATTGTAATATGTTATTTTTTTTGGGAATAAAGGGCTTTATTATTATTATTATTATTATTATTAATATAAACATAATTTAATGTGAGACATTTTTACTATATCTGACCATTACAATCGTTACATTACATGCATATCAGTTATACATTTTAGAAACTTCTATGCAATATAAAAATAAACTTTATTAAAATTATGATAAATAAAGAAAAGTTACGACACAACAACAACATAACTCTGTAACTAGTGCTGGCTCATTGAGATCGGCACTGAGCCGGGGACTGTAGGCTGTTCTAAAGTTCGACTACGTAATAATTCTTCAACGTCAAACAAATTGAATTTGCAGCCGGATAGTTGAGTTAATTTCAGCTAATAGACTCCCTCTGACGATAACACCGATACTATACAAGTGGACGTACAGAAGGACCAATAACAGACTCGCATGCTGGAGGTTCTATACCGCGAGGAAAAAAAACACCGGTAAAAATACTATCATTGTATTTAGTTCCCTTTTAATATGTATTAACTATCTGTAATTTCAGCTATTATTATGGACAGGTGAACTTATTGCAGCCCGCTGCCGCACGGACACGGGCGCACGGATAGCGGAGATTTAGTATTATGGTTATGTTGGCACCCTTTGGGTATAGAATCTTAGATAGCTGTGTCTATAATGTCGAATCATAGTTAGTGCTATATCACTTAAAGCTAAAAGAGCCAACGTGTGCATAGTGTACGTGAACATTAACAATTCACGAACTCACTTACTTTTACTGACCTGAAGTATTTTATTACTTTCACAACAGAGACATTACGATTACAGACTATAACCGCTGATCCAAAGAAATGTTAATGTAATTTCTTCAGTTATATGGAAACGGTCGCAGAGATTGGTACTTCTGCATTTCTGATGCATGTGTACTTTATTAAAGCAACTTTTATCATTAGGGCCCTTCTTTACAGTATGCTGTTTCGTTCAGTCTTCACGTACCATGTTTACCTCGTTTGTCCCAATAAAAAAAAACACTCTTTTTAGTGTTTTTTTTTAAATAATAAATCAACATATTTATTAAAATTCGTTTTAAAAACTTTGGTGTACAAGAGCCTATAGGAAACTTTACATTTTAAGTGACTTTTTCCCTTATCCTATGTAATACTCTATAAAACTTTCAAATTTGGAAAATAAATAACAGAATTATATATTTTTTAAATTTAAGGGATACATTTCATTTAAAATGTCTACATAAAGGTATGTGCAATGTTCTTTGCACAGTAACTTTGGGTATCTGGAACACCCTTTTTTCGTGCGCCTGTTTTTCCTAGAGGGACACATACTGCAGATATTGTAGATCAGTTAGCAACTGATCAGCAACAGATATCAAAGTAAAAACGTTGCCCATATTTATGTTGAGGCCAGTGTTGAGGATATTTTTGGGATAATCTTTGTACTAAAGCGTTTGCTGAATTATCAATGCTGAACTGCCCTTGATGAGATGTCTACTCTAGCCAAGACATAATTTGAGCTTGAATTTTGTCCATGCTTATTTTCCACTATCAATTAATATTTGAAATGCTAAGACAAACATTTTTTATAAAAAAAAATCGTTAATTCACCATAAAATGTAGTCTACATTTCAAGTTTGCAATACATTAGACAATTTTTTTTTTTTTTTTTTTTATAAATTATAAATCTATTTTTCTATTTTATAATATAATCCGCGGGATTGCGGTCAAGCGCTGGCTTGACCGCAATCCCGCCTGATGGTAAGCAGTGACGCGATCGTTGATGGTAAAGCGCGCTAGTTTATTAAGAGCCTATTCACTCTAGCCTTGAAGACACTCAAATCGTAATGTGACGGAAACACCGACGCCGGCAAATTGTTCCAACCCCTCGATGTACGCGGTATAAAGGAGGAAGCAAAACGCTTCGTCCGGATCGCAGTGGTGTCAACGTAAGGGTGGAAACTCGCCGTACGACGGGTCGTCCGATGATGGAACGGAGATGGGGGAATTAAATCATGCAATTCCCTTGCACACTCACCAGAATGCATCCTATAGAAGACCGAAAGGCTGGCTACTCTACGCCTGTGCTCCAGGCTTTGGAGACCGTTTCGAGTTAAGTCTGGGTCGCCAATCAGCCTCTTCGCACGCCTCTCCACCGAATCCAAAGCGGCAAGGTGACACTTCGCAGCACCAGCCCAAATGTGGCTGCAGTACTCCACACACGAGCGGACCTGTGCTTTGTATAAAATTAGAAGCTGCTCTGGTGTGAAGTACCGCCGGACTTTCGCGATGACGCCTAGTTTTCTGGCAGCCACCCCGGCCTTGGACTCAATGAACCGCCCAAAGTTAAGGCTCGAGGAAATCTCAACTCCCAAAAGCTGAAGGCGGTCGGTACACTCCAAGGATACATTCTGAAAAGTAGGAGCCAAGGTAAACGGGCTCCTTTTGGCGGTGAAAAGACACGCCTGTGTTTTGGCGGCATTGAATGCTACAAGATTGGCATTGCCCCATTCGGAGACTGCCTGCAGTGCAGCACTCACACGCTCTACCATGGCCTCTCTTTCGGACCGGATAGTTTCCTTACTAGCCCGAGCTTCCGGCAGGTATCTCTCCACAACTGTGCTGTCATCTGCATACCCATAGATACCGGGCATCAGCAGATCGTTAATATGCAGCAGGAACAGAGTTGCAGAGAGAACAGACCCCTGAGGAACACCGGCATAGGTCGACATGGGCTCAGATGAACATCCGTCGACAACAACTCGGAGGGACCGTTCAGTGAGGAAGTCTTTTACCCAGCCAGTCAGGCCAGCGGAAATGCCGTACGCTGGAAGCTTACTCAAAAGGCTAGCGTGCCATACCCGGTCGAAGGCCTTCGAGACATCAAGGGAGACGGCAATCGCTTCCCCATTTTTCTCGAGGGCCTCGCCCCACAAGTGAGTGGCATACACTAGTAGGTCCCCAGTTGACCGATTGCGTCGAAAACCGTACTGTCGGTCACTGAGGAGATCGTTACCTTCCAGGTATGCCAAGAGGCGCGAGTTCAATACACGCTCCATAATCTTGCAGAGTATGGAGGTTATTGAAATCGGCCGATAGTTGGTAGGATCGGCACGACTACCCTTTTTGGGCACGGGCTGCACGTTGGCAAGCTTCCAGGACTTGGGCACTATACCAGTCCTAAATGAGAGGCGATACAGGCGCGTCAATACAGGAGACAACTCTGGCGCACAAGCCTTAAGAACAATCGCTGGTATACCATCTGGACCACTAGCCTTATTCACGTCCAGACGACACAATACTCTCAGAACCTCCTTGTTTCTAATGCGAACCTCCGGCATTGAAGTTCCGCAATGAGGTAAATTAGGTGGAGTAGCATTGCCAGTGTCAAGACGCGAACTATGGGCAAAGAGAGATGCAAAGAGACCTGCTTTCTCTCTCGCCGTATGGGCCAGTGCTCCATCAGGCCTAACCAGCGGAGGCAGTATGGGCCGACAGAAGTTCGCCTCGACCGATTTGGCTAGGGACCAGAAAGATCTGCTACCGGAAGGGTGCGCAGAGAGCTTGTTACCAATGTTAGTAATGCGGTCGAAGCGAGCCTTCTTAAGCGCCTTTTTGTAGGACTTGGCAGCACGGTTAAAGGCTCTCTTCTTTGAGCTTAGATCCAGAGCTCTGCGGTCACGAGCGTCAACCCAGGCGAGGAATGCCGCGTGCTTACGCTGTTCAGCTTGAACACAGTCGGCGTTAAACCATGGGCGAGCCGAGCCACCGACGGGCACGTCACTGAAGGGGATAAAATACTCCATAGCTTGACGCACCACGTCGGTTATAGCGTCCGCACAGCTCGATGGATTGCTAGAAGAGAAGCAGACCTGCTGCCAAGGATAAGATGCAAAGAAGTGGCGCATCTCATCCCAATCTGCTGACTTGTAACGCCATATTCGCCGCTCACCACGCGAATTTTATGTACGTGAGTGGGCGCGCGGTGAACAATTTGCCGCCCAGGCAACACCTGCTGGTAACAACCTTCTCCTCAAGCGATCCCCTGCGCACTGACAGCTTTCAGCTTTTCGGCGCGCGTTCCTAACGAGATTAGGGTCAGCTACTAAAAACCGCAAGTCTGAGTGACAGTAGTTTTAAAAATTATTAACGTTTTTTTCGCGCGGACAGCAAATGCTCACATAGCGCGCCCACTCTAGGGCTAATAGTATTGGTTAAAAAATAAGGTTTATCAAAACAATCTAAAGACTAAATTTAAGGAGGTATCAATATTAAACAGTGTCTCCAATTCGACAGTGCGTGATCTTCTGTGTCTCTATTTTCATACAAAAATAAACAGACGATTGAATATTTTTCTTACTTTTCCGTTACAAACAGAAACAGTCTTTGTTTTATGTAGGCAGTTATTTTACGGAGCCGTTCAATTACAACGTCTTTAAGGCTGTTTGTAAATAGACGCAGTAAAAATAAAACGCTTGTTGTTTCGCAGTAGTCTACTTCTGTATTCATGAGGCGGCGGTAGTTCTGTCTCTCGAGCAGCCAGGAGAGGACGGGCAAAAGGGTTACTCGAGACGATACTCAACAAAGGGATTGGTACCTACTCAATTATAAACCTGTTAAACTTTGTCGAAATACAGTTTAGAATTAATCAACGATAAAATGCTAGGGGAGCATCAGAGTTCCACTCATCATCATCATCATCATCAACCTTTTTATCGTCCCATTGCTGGGCACAGGTCTCTTCTCATACAGAGAAAGATTGAGCGTAATCACCACGCTTGCTCAATGCGGGTTGGCGATTTCAGACTTAAAGTCCAGGTTTCAAGATGTTTTCCTTCACCTTCAGTCACTGGTGTCCAAGATATACTTAGAAAGTACATATAACTTTAGAAAAGTTACATTGGTACTTGCCTGACCTGGAATCGAACCTGTGCACTCGTACTTGAGAGGCTGATGTTTTAACTACTAGGCCACCACGACTCCTCACTCCTCGGGTTCCACTCAGTGTGAGATTATCTTAAGAGCGACGTCCATCTCAGTGTATTGCAAGGTCTTTGTAACAGCTGTTGCACATTCTTAACCTGTCTTACAATACAAACAAGAGCCTTCTGTCTTGTGTCTGTGTGTGTTGTTTGTACAGTATTTTTATGCGAGGGCTGTTACGTAGTTAGGTCTGTTTCCATGAGACACAATCATATTGATACAGAACACACCTGAACATACCGGAGGGAGTTGCTAAACAAACATGAAAATAATAAACAGACTTACTTATTAGGTTGTTGGTACGTTTTCAAAGATGAACAAATATTTGTTCGGGTAACATATCGGACCGCGCACTCTCCAGCAATACTTACTCCGGAGCGGCTGGCGCAGTGATTTGGAACAAACGCGTTGTATACGATCGTAATTGTTATTGCGAGTCTAATGTAACAGAGTGTTTCATTTGTTAGCGAGCTTGTAAATATGAGCGCTTGATAAAACAAAATATCAATAAAATGCATTTTATTATTTGAGTTTCGTTTGCTTGTTGGTAAAATTGAATTTGTTTGCAAGCAGGCAAACTTGATACAAAAAGTTAGTGTAAAGTAATTTAGAGCTTTAACAAACAGGATGTCGATTTCACTCATACTTCATAGAAAAAGGAGGATCCTCCGATCAGACGGGTGTTGTGTCTGGCGGGCTCTTGCCCGACGGTCCATGTTGAGGAGTTGTATCTGTATTTGCTAGTTGCAGGATCTGCGTGCCGTCAGTATGACGCTGTATTAATTTCGGTCTTGTTCGTCGGCACTTTCGTTTTATATAATTGTACTGTTATAAACTAGTGCTTGGCCACAACCTCGCCTGATGGTAATTAAGTTGTTGTATAGTGCGCTAGTTTATTAAGAGCTTATTCACTTAGTTTTTGAAATGATGCAATGTTAAACCCAACAACACGACCTGACGAATGATGCTGCGCCAGAGGGAGATTGATTTGGAGTGCCTCTACGGCCAAATTCCCGACACAACATTTGGCGCATCGTACCCGGCACATATCTCAACACAACTGCTCAGATCGCGTCCTCTGTACGGCTTTATTTGTCATCATGCCGACGCCACACAACTTATATGCCAGTCGCTGTGGGGGCTGAAGTCCCACACAGGCTGTCGAGCACCAATTCCAGTTACTTCATGTTAGGCTCGACAACGGTCCGAGCCCCCTAAACACGATATGTAAGCCAGGCTGACGTTGAAGACATGTTAGTATTGTTAGTAGCGTAGTTAAACTTAAAGGCTTTTCTTTTACTTAATAAATTTTAAAAGAATTGTGTTTCGCATATCCCAGTCAAGACAGCACGAGTACACATATAATATTATTGCTGTTTTCACAGAATTGTGGAGAGTGTATCTTAGTCGTACATAGTGCACTTCTTTCGACGTAGAGTCCAGCTAAGCGCTCCATCGCGAACGTAACATCATGTAAAGTAATGACCAAGCCTCGTTTCTTTTTAGTTATTAGTCATTAGTATAACGACTTCATTATAAAACTGGTTTTTCGGATATGGAAGATAAAAATCCCCACGTAAATCGTGACCACTCTCTTCATGGTTTCGTAGATAGTGAAGAATATATTTTAATAATCGCCTGCTATGTTGTAAATACTACCTGTATATAATATGTACGTAACTGTTGTCTACTACGGCGTGGCGGGCACATTTATTGCTTGGTAGGCTAATAATATCGAAGTCCATATTTTGTTTACTGGACTTAATGTATGCAGAGAGTTATTTAATTACGCGGCAACACCTACGTAATCGGTCCTACTTATGTTACCATTTAATAAGTTAAATATTATTGATTGATTGCCTGACATCGAGGGCCTTGTTTTTGTCCTTTTTTTCTCCGCCAGAATGTCTAACATCGGAACTAGGTAATTATGCGTAGTCTGTACTAAGAAATCATGCCATTAAGGTTATTTATTGCTTATTCCGTGCGAATTGAAAGGTACGTATACGCAATATTGTGACGAATTTTAAAAAGAACTATTCGAAGATCCTGTGATGTAATATCTCCAGCATTACACCACGGTAACTTACCGCTCAATAAATAGCGCGACACATACACAGTTGCGCAGGGATGCTCGGATCTCAACCTCGCGGAGGATGGCCTGCATTCGATCCCGGTTCACTCGACCGAGAAACAGATAGCAGTCCGATTTAACCTAATATATCGCTGCAGGACTAGATTTTCGACGAAATCTTTGAGCTAAGTACGACTATCCATGGCTCCCTGCGGGTGAAAGGTGAGGCTTTGTCTTCATGCGTATTACCAGCGTAGTGCATGCTCCTTGCTCCACGGTACATGGTGAGAGATTAATTATTTTGACCATTTCTTGCTCTTTTTGACGTAATACATGTAGATAAGGTAATTGTAAACGGTGTTCAGTATTCAGTAAGGATCAAAATTTTTAAACTGTTTGTTTAGTGCAAAGCAATACCATCTCGTTTAAAGTATCCAATTCAAGTAAGGGTGATCACGCTCGCTATTCGCGGTCCACTGGCCAGTTTTCCTCTGTCATGAAATTGAAATACATTATATGTTATTTTGACACGGTACATATGAACAAAATAGTACATATCATATATTTCAAGGAATAGATAAACCGTTCGGTATTTTCAACGACTTGATTGTGAATACGTCGCCGTGAGAATGTTCAGATACCATATATTACCACTCATAGATAAATCTACCAAAGTCATTTTAATTAACTTCTATCCCTCCGGTCTATTTTGCGGTTCTAAATAAAGCTTTGCCACAAACATCATTCTTTATCTTCGAACTCGGTTATTTAGCAATATATAATATTAGTTTAGCAAGAGTGCAGATGGAGAGGCCTTTGTCCAGCAATGGACCTCTATAGGTAGAAGAACAAGGAGTGCAGATGGTAGCCGTCTACTGAACTAAGCTGAGGCACACGCATGCTGTGTTACTCTAGTACTTGTTATAGAATAAATACTTGAACGATCAAAATGTATACAACAACTAATATATAAAAATAGCTCGGATATATAGAGAATGGAATTATGTTGAAAACTAATATCGTAATTTTATTATCATCTACAGTTTTATCAATTGCTATTCCTTACCTGGTGGTTCTACACATATGCAGTAGGTTTGGAATATATTTGACAACAGAATACATTTTTTTAAACGTTATAAACTACTGCTTGACCGTTCCTTAATAGTAAACTGCATTATTTTATAAAATATAGATAGTGTTGAAGAGGCTATTTAATGACTAGACACTGTAACATACACAAATTATTATCAGACGAGAAGACTGTCACAGGCAAATTATTCCAGACCCTCGTTGTACGAAAAAAACATGGCGAAACGATTCGTCAGGATTGTAGCACTGTGGAGATCACCCCGAGGATGCGGTGGAGGTCTTCCCGACTTGGACAGAGTACCGCCATCTCCTTGTGGTGGCGATCGGCGGCGATCTCTCGCGTCCGTCTCTGGTCCAGGCCATGGTCCGGAGCGAAAGTGTATAACAAGCCGTCACCTCCTTCTGCGAACTAGTGACCCTGGCAAAGAAGGATGTGGAGCGCGTGAGGTAGCGGGAATCTCACCGTCCTTACGTCTCTAGCCACCGCAGGGGACGCCGTGGTCGGGAGTAGGGTTTTTTTTTCGAGAGTTATCGAATCGAGAATTCCCGGGAAATTTTGCCTTACTCGAGAAGAGAAAAAAGTGGTCGAGAATTCGAGAAATTCTGAAACTGAACACAACTATAATATAATAAACTTTATTGCTCAAAAGATTACAGACATTTTGCATTGGCCCCAAGCTAGGCAAGCTTCTGTCTTGGGTACACTAAAACTTTACAATTGATTATTCCCTAGCAGCTCAAATTTAGATGAAGATGTCACTCTAATAAAGACATCAGAAAACGAGCAACTCGAGCAAGCCACATCCTTTGAACTGAAACTGAAACAGGCTATTGAAATAGCAGCCACAGTCACTCCGATCAACACTGAAACTGTTTTAAGAAGAAGCTTGATTAGGAAAGAGTTTTTAGTTATATGAATCGACCAATAAAAGAACACCAAATCTGGAAAATTTGTATAATGCTGTTATATCAGTAAAGCCTGCGTAGAAAGAGTAGTTTTCTCCTTGTCTGGAAACTTTGGGACGAAAATAAGAAACCAATTGTCAGATTACGCTATAAATGCCCTTGTATTTTTTAAGGCTTATTTCCATTTATTCCAAGGCATTACACATAATGGGCTAGCTTTTGAAGCAGTTTCCACTTTTAATTGTGATTTTCATTAGTCTAAGATTATTAATTATTTATTAGGTTCTTATATTTACTTACGTAACGGAAAATCTCAGTTTATAACAAATATTGAAAAGTTGGACTAAACTAAGTTACTTGTACCTTAATTATTGTTATTCTTAATTATGAAGCTATTCTGATTGTTATTTTTATACTTATGTAATTGAAAAACTGTCGTTTCATGTTACATAATTGAAAACTTTGTAGTACAGACAGAGACTAGAGTAAATTATTTAGTATGTCAGGCACAAAATTTTATTGTGATGACATGGTGACATTGTTTTTAGAAGATATTCTCTTTGTTTTTTCCAAAGAAGACGACTAGTTATGAGAATAGATCTCGCTAGAGTTTATTTGACTTAATTGAAGTTTTATATACTTAAGTATAATAAATGTTATTTTATATAAAAATGTTGTTGATGTTAGTGAATATTGCATAAAAAGCGTAGTTTTATTGTTAAGTCACACATATTTTTCATAAATTTTCATATTTCTCGACAACCCGGGAATTCCCGGGAAATAGTGGTCGAGAATTCTCGTGCTCAGGGAAATAAAAAAGGTCGAGAATTGTGAAACCCTAGTTGGGAGACAACATCGAACTCCCGGCCACCGTAGGCGCGGGTGGTCTTGGTCGGCACGACACACTTGAGAGCGGGCTGACATAACCCAGTGACGCTAGTCCCGGTACGTCTCAATCTGTTCCTCACTACAACTACTAAAGTGTAACTTCTTATTCAGCGCGTTGCTCTCTGAAATACGGTGCAGTGCAGGAGGCGCGCAACAACCGGCTTAACCACACACACGCCACCTAGTGTGTTGGGGCATTTAGTCGCCGTAACGAGCCTTTTGCGGAATATCCGTGTGACTTGCTGGTTGAAAAGAATTTATACAAACCGAATCATATGACGCTTGATGTGTGCTGTCATCAATTTGAAAGCTAAACGACTATTGAGAGTGAATTCCAAACAGGCTTACAGGCGCTTCAGGCTTCATGGCCTGGCTAATGGCTGTGTAGGTAAGTGTTGATTTATTTATTTAGTGCATACTCCGTGTTTGATTGAATGTAGAAGAGTGAACGAGGCCATGAGCATGCCACAGCCAACTAAGGCTATTGGCACTGAGTAGAAACGCTATACCTATAATTAATCTCTTTCCCACATACGTCTTCAGCACTCTTATCCTCAAGACTTCATAATGACCCCACTCTAGTTCAAAAAGGAATAATAAACATCTTACAACAGCTGTTACAGTCGCATCGTTTATTATGAGAACGACTGCGGGTCCTGCCAGACGCTACACAATATTAGTCGTAGAGAAAAAGGAACAAAACTAAAGTATTGAAATTAAACGAACAGTAGAACTCATGTTTATATTTCGAAAACCACACAAATTTTTTATAAAACAAAAAAATAAAAAAAAAATCTTTCGCAGCTCAGCTAGAAGACATTTATTATGAAATAAGCAGCACCTTTGTACTTAGACCTTAATTTTGTTATATCCTTATGTATTTTATTATATGTATATAAATAATAAAATAAATAAAATATATAGACACGGTGGTGTCTCCGCGAGTGTCATTAGGTGGTGTATGTATTAAACTAAGTCATTTATCCTCATTCCGTTTGCGAAGGTGGCACAAAAGAAACCCATTAAGAGACCGGTAAACACCTGAAGGCAATTCTCAACGAAATTACCTTCCGCGCGTTTGGAAGAGACAATAGAAACCCCACTCCCCCCCCCCCCCCCCCGACAACCGTGCCCCCGTTATCGCCCTAGAGCCGCAGGGTAACACTTTCTTTAAGATTGGTGATAGTAATTAAGAAAAGACTTGTGATATATTACTTTGCCTCGAGGAATACCAGGGCTTTGGTGTTATGCCTAAATAAAAAATTCTGGATTCCGGCTGTATATATGTGACATTACGAAAAAAAACAATTATCTTTTTTACACTTGTACACTAACACAATATAGCTGGTCTCCCTGATTAACTAAAGACAAGTTTATGTTCTTTCTGTAGAAGTAGCTTACTGTCAGATTACACACTACAGAAAAAACTGTGAACGTTGTATAAAAAACATAGTCAAAAACCAAACATAAGCCCGCTGCTCCCGCCCCACCTCGGCCGGTCCGTACAGCCGTAAACTCGACGCCCTGCAATTTTTAAATCTGTAATATCTTCAAAAATATTCATTTAAATCATATGCTGTACGTGATAATATAAATATATATTAAATCAACAATGTATTTAAGATATTAAATTGGATAAGTATTAATGCTGTATATGCTAAAATCACTTCCGAAATCCGCGGGTATTTGTGGTTAAAAGTAAATGACAAAAAAATATTATTGTGGGATATCCCTGAGAGATAGACATTTATACTATCATAGACTTTTTTGTAGACTTTTTCAATGTGTCCAATATTTAGTACATATTTCTGATAAATCTCGTAGGGTTCCGTTTTCGTTTCACTGCAAATGCTGAAAAAAATGTAATTATTTACGACATCACATTAGAAACACAATTTAATGGATGTTATTATGTGTATAATAACATCCATTAAATTGCTTTTTTAAAGATTTAATCATACAAAGGGACACAGGGAAAGACAAAGTGGCATTATTTTATAATATGTAGTGATTAAATTAAGAAAAATAAATTATACAGTATGTTAAGAAAACCCTGTCCGACCCATAAGGATAATAAAGGTTAGGTAAACACATGACCAAATATAATATAAAATTTTACGTAATCATCATAGTACCAATACAAATGAATTTCGAAATAATCTTTTTTTCCCGCGAATTAATTCCAACTTCCCCAAAATTTGGTAATTTTGAGGAGAATCTGTCCTTTCTTTGGTTGCCTGGAAGAAATCGCATTAGCGATAAGGCCGCCCATTGTATGTTTTGTGTTCAATGTATTTTGTTCGATGTTTGATTGGTGTACAATAAAGAATAAATAAATAAAATAAATATTTGTATTATATAAATATTATACTCCTGTGTCGTGGGTGCGTTTACAAACATTTAAATTCGCATACATAAACAGCCAAATGAAATGAAATGAAATGAAATGAAATGAAATGAAATGAAATGAAATCGTTTAATCGTTTATTAAGCAAGTAGGATCACCGATCACTTTTACACGTCATATGTTTTTGTTTTTCTTCTTTTTTTTTTTTTTTTTAAACTAGATGAAGCCGGCATTTCCTAACTGACTACCTCTGAGAAGAAATAGCCGAAACAAACTCAGGGATCATCGTCTTTTTTAAAGTCCAGACATTAAAAATGAAAATGTTTACAATAATTTACGTTATAATTACGCATATTGCTTAATAACAATGCTTAACAGAGCGAGCAGCTCAGTCCCAAGCCTCTCTATCCTCTAAATAATCTGAGATTTTATAATACCCCTTTTTGCAAAGTTTGGCCTTTATATAGGTTTTATATCGTTTAATGGGTAAGTTTCGAATGTCCAGATAAGAAGCGGAACAACGACTTGTAGGACATACAAATATTTATTCCTTACGGAAGTGTCGCAACACGCAGTCGTCTGACCTCCACAACCCGAAGGCAATATCGAAGCATGCAATGCTAGACCAATTATTGGACTTTTGACGGCTCCAACAACCCGTAACGACTGTCATTAGATGTTCGTATAGCAACCGGGACCAACGGCTTAACATGCTTTCCGAGGCACGACCAGACCAGTGCAAATATTCATATTCATGCATACAAATATTTGCACCGGAGATCGAACCCGCGCCTCCTTGCGCAGCGGTCGCGTTCGCTACGCCACGGAGGCTGTCCATGCATTATGTCTATATATATGAGATTATGTGAATCATTATGTCTATATGAGATTATGTGAATCATTATGTCTATATGAGATTATGAATATTAGAAATTTCTTCCGTTGAAAAAAATAAATAAAAAGAGTGCAAATAATTACGCAAAAACACGTTGATACACATACTCTTAAAGCAAATCCTGTGATCTACATAACTGAGTGAAAATCTGGTGATAATAATAAATAGAAACTATAATAAAAGTGAAAATACTAGTGAGTGCAATATTAATCCACCCTCATCTAAAGCTTAATTCGAACCTGTCACTTATCTCAAACAAGAAAAAGCACCTACTAGCTTTATCATAGCAATAAATTGCATACTCTCAAATTTAAACTACAAACTGGCTCCATGCTTCGGATCCAGAGTTCATCACCTAAAAATTCAGACAGCAAAATATCCCATGCGCAGTCTAAACCAGACGTGAGAACAATATCCAGTCCCATGAAATTGGAACATAGTAATTTCTCTGCTAAAACAAAGCGCCCACGTGTTGAAGATTCACCCTGCAATGAATTCACCGCGTTCAAGCAGGAGATGGTTGACCTCTTGACTGAATGGAGACAAGACCAGGATCTAAAACTGAATAAAATTGCCGCGGACACGTCTAAATTTAAAGAACAAAACGAGGAGATTAAGTAAACCTATAAGAAAATTGAAAAATTAATGAACTTCTTGAGTAAAAAGTATGATGAAGTCAAGGCCAAACTAGAAGCTATAGAAAAGGAGAGAAAAGGGCAAAAAGATTACATTACCCGCTCATCATGCATTAAGGTCAGAAATGTACCTGTTCTGGATAAAAACAAAGGCATAGCATCAGTACTACTATTTGTAACTTTGGTAAAACTATTGGCATCAACATAAAGTTATCGGATTTGAGCGGAAAGCTGGATCCTGTGGGCCCATTATAGCGGAGTTTACGTCGATAAATACAAAGTATGAATTCCTCGCTAATGTTAGGTCATTTAATAAAGACAAACCATCTACTGAGAAACTGAACTCAGAAATACTTGGCATACCCGGCAAACGAACACCTATTTATATTATTGAACTTTTGAGTCAATCTGTAAAAACTGTTTTATCAAGCACGAGTTTATGTAAAAAATAACTCTTTAAAATACTGCTGGACATAGAATGGGAAAATCTTCTTACGCAAAGAAGATGGTGCCAAGCAGTTCCGTGTTCTTTCAGAAGACTGTCTTAAGAAAATAGTCAAGGAACAATAACTAGAGAGGTCTACAACTTACAACATATTTGAATATTACCTTATCTTCTTATATTTTTCCAAGAAACGGGTGCGAAACTAACCATATTTCTTGCTTTTATATACATGCATGTTACTCTTAATTTTTACTTATTAATTTTTCATATATTTTGCTATTTCCAACTAAAATCATTACACTCAACATACAAAATACACTAACAATACACAATTTACTATTTTTCTATCATACACAACAAATAAACAAAGTGAAAAATTTGGTCGTTACTCTCAATCTCTATGGCTACTATTAATAATATAAATGATGACTTAGTTAGTCTTCATCTGGGAAATTCATTTTTAGTTAACCCTGAGGACTGCGCTAAATATTCAAATCAAAATAACATTAAGATACTCCACGTCAATATACGCAGCATAAGTAAAAACATCGATAGCCTTCAAACACTTATCTACACCACTAAAATGGATTTCGATGTTATTGTCCTGATAGAGTGTTGGCTGAGAAAAATGAGTTACATACCGGCAATGGACGGATATCAATCACATTATTCTTTAAATACTTACTTACTACTTAATACTTACTTATATGCAAAACAGAACTGGGACTTGCGATTGTGGCAGTATACAGGTCTCCTTCGTATAACACCAGAGATGAATTTGAAAGTTTTCTGAATAGCTTAAACGAGGCCTACAATGCTACCTATCAGAATATCGCCCTAGTTGTTGATTTTAATATAGTTATCAAGAAAGATAGCAGAAACGATCTTAGTTTAGACTATCTAATCCTAAACGCTTCTCATGGACTATTACCTACCCATCTAACCTCAACTAGATTTGAAAACTGTTTAGACCACTTTCTCATAAAAACAAAATTAAACTATACCACCTTAATTCTCGAATCACACATTACTGACCACAAACCGATAGTGCTACTACTTAAACACACTATTCCTATAGGTAACAAGAAAACCACTATTTCTCGCGTAAACTACAACGCTATGAAAGACGAACTGGAGAACACAAGCTTTACAGATATCTACAGGACCCGTGATGGTAACGAAGTTATGAACATACTTATACATAAAATTTCTACAAATACAAGTAAACACAAGTCACCCTTCCAAGGACACAACGAACCCTAAAGCCATGGATCACCACACGACTTCTGAAATGCATTAAAAATCGAGACAACATGCATTTAAAACCAAAAAACAATCCAGAAAACTTGATCCTAAAAATCACATATACATGCTACAGACATTTTTATAACGATTTGCTTAGAAAACTAAAACAAACACATAAACGCAATGAGCTACAAAAATCTAAAAACAACCCTCTCTTAACCCAGATAAGCCTGAAACTAAAATTTTCTGAAAATTTTGAAAAAAGTTACATTATTTAGTTTATTATTAAGATTTGTTAACAATTGAGTCGAGTATGAAGTTGTGAGTTCGCATCTCGCCGAAGGCAATATATATTTTTTGGATCTTTTTAAGATTTGTTAACAATTGATTACCTAAGAGCACAAATAATTTATAAATTTCGTTCTGTTCTGGCCTTTATATTGTTTTATATATTTTTGCTGAACATTTCTGATATAATTGAAAGTATAGAAGTTTGAAGATATCGTCACAATACGATAATTGGACACAAAGTACAAATTGCTTTCGAGCAGGCGCGTGCGCTCCTTAGAAGCAGATAAGCATTGCATACCCTAATAATTTTCTAAAAAAATATATAATAATTACATTAAAATAATTTATATACTACAAACTTAAAACTGAAAGACTGTTGATAACACTGCCATCTATTGGGGCTAATGCAAACTACTAACACACATTACAATGCTGTCCGCGCAACTCAACTTCGTCACGACGCTCGCGCCAGTTCGCGTAGCGACATAAGCAGTTACTAATGTGCCTCTTCCATACGCGTCTGTGAATAAAATTATTTGCTTGTGTGCATAATCTTTGCGTACGTGGGCGTGTAATTTCATTCAAATTTTTAGGCCGAACAAGCACAGCTTCTAATAATGCGGCGAATTTAAGAAGTTCACAAATATAGCATGATTGTTGATGAAATATAATATAAAATTTTACGTAATCATCATAGTAACAATATTAATGTATTTTGAAATAATCTTTTTTTCCCGCGAATTAATTCCAACTTTCCCGAAATTCGGTAATTTGTAAAAAGTGACAACACTATTTTGACGGTATTATTATAAGCGATGCGCCAACATGCCGCGTGCCCTGCCTCCCGCCGCCCGCGTCAGGGTTGCATACCGCACATGTATTACGTTAACTCTTTATGCGAAATAATATTAATTTTTTTAGGGGTATTTTTTTTAAGTTTAGCCCGGATTTTTTTTAGATCTTATGCAACATAAAAAAAATTATGAAAAAAAAATTAAGTGTAAGGCTTTCAGGGAAACAGCCGTCCTATATGTAGGACAGTAGGATAATAAGAGGAAATAAAAGACCATTATGACAAAACAGAATGTAATCAAAAAGTGTAGTTTATTGATAACTATTGATTATATTACCCATTGTTATATGTAATTTACTAGATTAACACTATTTATGAATGATATGTTTCAAAACACTTGACACACACTCCAACATCACATTTCTTGCAACGTGTCAAACATTTTTTGTGACATTGACGACAGTGTGTTTGCTTCGATTGAGGAATAACCAGATGATTCATTTGGTCTTTACGACTATCAGCATGTTCATGATGGGAGGGTCGGCTAGGCCCTCTTTTGGCATTTTTTCTGTTTGATTCAATCAAAGCAATTGCTACCCTTCTGCGAAAGCCAAGATGATCCAGTTTTCCATGATTTATTTTATATAACTGCCATGCATTATGTTCGGCAAGATCAATCATGTGTGTGAGCAACGGCATGTACCATTTCTTACCTCGTATACCAATTCGGTAATGTGAAATATTTTCATCAGACCGATCCACTCCTCCCATATATTTGTTATAGATGGACACCATATGTGGTTCTTCTATGACAATGTTTCTCTTTTCACATTTGTGAGAACCGTTTGGCAGATTGTTTAGGATTTATTCCTACAGCATTAGAAGCAATACTGAATATATTATTGTCATGCCATTTAGCAATAATGAACGTGTTGTCATGTGTCGTTCTGTAATCGACAGCATCACGTTCCTTTTTTTTCAGTAACTTCGATGTAATCAGAGGACAACTAGATGTCCTGTTTTCTCGAACTGTCCCAGTGCAACGAAGGCCTTTCTTTGTTATCTCTTCCAGCAAGGGCGTCCCAGTAAAAAAATTATCAAAAACTACGTGGTAAGGAAGGTCGAAGCCACGTGAAATCAGCACATCGCAAAAAATGAGAACAACGCTTGCACCCAGCCCCAATTCTTTATATATTGGATTGCACATAGTTGTAGCACCTTGGTATGGTTCCATCCATAAAACATACCCTAACCGTGTAGCACCAACCCAAGCTTTGAACCCGTACCTAATAGGTTTACCTTTTATGTGCTGTTTGCAGCCATGTCTACCATAGTAGGGGACCATGGCCTCATCTACACTGTAATGCTCTTCAAGAGGAGAAAACTCTAAGAACTTTTTATTTAGAAGTGTAACTAGGGGGCGTACTTTTGTGTATTTGTCTTGCAAATCCAGATTATCATTGACATGAAGGTGGCGAAAAATAAAGTCAAATCTATCCCTAGTCATAGCCGAGCTGATCAATTCATTCTTTGTATCAGGGGAGTTTTCCCAATACATTCTTCTACGGGGGAGCCATGAATAACCACTAACCAACAATATGCCGATGAAACATTTCATATCTTCAGTGGTTATGTCTCCAGGCAAATTCTTTTTGACAGCATATTTATTGCTCTCTGACACCAACAACGAAATAACATCTTCATCTAAGAAGTTTTCAAACCACTCAATTGGGCGCTTATCTTGGCAAGCGCCTTGAACATCTGGCCAATTCACGGGATTTTTTGCCAAGTCCCGTTTTCTCCATGCGTAGGTACGCCTACGTTTAGTTCGACCTGTAGAATCAGAAGGTTCTTCTTCTGTATCACTCACCATAATCTGCCCTTGAATCATTACTTCAGCCGGTTGAAGCAGAATGTTTCGTGGCAAATTATTCAAAGTTACATTATCTTCTTCACCCGAATCTTCGTCAGTGAGACAGTCAGGATCAACAGGAGGAGGTAGAATACATATCAGTCGTTCTCTATAATCTTCTTCATTATCAGAAACATTTTCTAAAGCATCTAAAATTTCATGCGCAGCTAACGGTCTGTAAAGAAAAAGTTGTATTATTGTACTAAAATCATGTATATTATCCTACTGTCCTATATATAGTACGCTAGTATTTGTAACAAGTTATACGTAATTTATTTATATTATTTTGCTAGAATATTTATTTAGTACAAAAGTTAAGGTTATCAACTAGATATTAACACAGAAAAAAACAACTCACGGGTAAAATATAACTTTTTATACATACCTGTCATTTGCCATGTCTGCAACGCACTTTTATTACACACTTATAAGGTAAAATATAAGGTAAAAACTGTTAAAATAACTGTCTTTTTATTTTTTCTAATAAAGCTGACACGTTTCTTACTGCAAATCATAAGACTAAATAATCTTAGATAAAGAGGGTATTCTGATATTTTTTTTTATTTCTACTGTCCTAAATATAGGACAGTAGGCTTATCTGGGTTAAGTATGTAAGCTTAATTAGCTAAGATGTGGGTATTTTTGATAATATCCTATCTAGTATGTAACAATGAACACAATGCAATTGTAATATTATTTAAGAAGCAAATTGAAATAGTAATTATTATTAAAATTATAGTCGATTATTTAATTGTATCGAATCAAAGTTTAGGATGACAACACTGTATGACATTATTCGATGTATTCAAATCGAGGTAAAATGGAGGCATTGGCCATTTGACTGCGGAAACGATCACTTGTTATAAAATAAATCCGCTAATATTATCATAATCTTCGTTTAATTTGGGAGATAAAGAGTAGATCTTTTATCTCAGAAGTGGCATTATTCAGTTACGCCTACAATTTTGAAGCAATATTCTCAAACAACGTGTCCACGTGTTGCCACGCGTTTTCACCTTTTACCTGGTAACAATGGATAGAACTAGAGATAATCGCAAGAGCAATACGCGTAAACGTCGCCGTGACCGGAGCAGAGAAAAACGAACGAGAACTACGCATAAACGGAAGCAACGAAGGCAGCGTTCGAGCAATCGTGATTCTACGTTGGAATCTCTCCGTAGTGAAGATCGCAGTTCCCATGAGCAGAGTATGAGGCGCCGTCACCAACCGAACCGGAGTCGCAGTCGGAGTAGCAGCTACGAGCAGCGTCGGGACCTGGACGGGAGCCGCAGTAGGCGAGGCAGCAGTGAGCGAAGTCGCAGTAGGCGCTTAGAATCCAGCATCAAGCAACACACACCCCCAATTCCCGGGTACGTGAGTAACACCAATGTTCTTAACAATGACACGCAAGCGTTTTTGGCTACTTTAGTGGAAACTTTGACCAAAAGTCGACCTGAGGGCAACAAATTTCCTATGCTAGGCAATGTGATTCCAGATTTTGACCCTATGGTAAAGAGTCAGACTATTGTAATGTGGATCAATAAAGTTGAGGAATGTGCTAGGCTCTATGGTTGGGGCGACGATCAAATAGTACATTACGCTCTGCCTAAACTGTCAGGGATTGCCAAAACGTGGTACGAGGCTCTGCCATCAATGTCGTATTTATGGTCAGAGTGGAAGGACAAATTGAAGCAGTCATTCCCGAGTAGTGAAGACTATGCTGAATTATTAACCGAAATGTTGTCAAAACGTGTGAAGTTTAATGATTCGCTAGAACATTATTATTATGAAAAAATTAATCTACTAAATCGATGCGAAATACAAGGTAAACGTGCGGTAGATTGCTTACTATATGGGATTGAGGATCGGTCATTAAGATTAGGCGCTAAAGCAGCAAAATGTCAGGAGCCCGAGCAAGTTCTGGTATATCTTCAATCTATCAAGCAACATATTCGTGATCCAGATAGGTCGAGGGTAAATTACGATAGACGTAACAACACTACTTTTTTAGTATCTAGTAATAGCTCTAAGCAGATTGGTAATAACAGCGAAGCTAAGACTTCGAAGCCATACAATAATGCGTCAATTGTATGCTTTAACTGCAACGAACATGGGCATTTCAGTTCTAAATGCACAAAAAAGATATTGAAGTGTAACGTTTGTTCTAAATTAGGCCATTTGTCAATTAACTGTCCCAGATTACCCTCTGACTCGGCTAATAAAATAGATAGACCGAAAGAAAAAGATGTGATGCGCATTGAAACCAATAATACTAATGATTTTTAATATCTGATTAATCTGAAACTCAACGGTAGAGTTATTTAAGGCTATGTGGATTTGGGTAGCCAATGCACGCTGATTCGTCATAGTGAGGCTGTTAGGAGGGGAATCACGTGGACTGAAAACAACTTGCCGCCTATAAAATTTATAGGAGGGAGTATAGTAATACCAGTGGGTGTTTCAAGCGTTATTATTGAAATTCAAGGTATTATAGAGAAAGTCAACGCATACATCGTTATTGATAGCGTTATTAAATATTCAGTTTTAATTGGACATAGCTTCACAGAAAAACCAGGTATAGCTATAACGAAAACTACCCACTCGTTAATATTTAGTCGTGAACAACCAGTCAAATTACCACTGAGTTTAAAAACCGATATTGTGATACTCCCTAAGGATACGCTCATTACACGAGTGATCTGTACCAGTAATATTTCTGATATCAATTTATTAGATTTTGAAAATGCTGAGACTAAGTCTGCTTTCAATTATGGCAAACAGCTTAGTCAAAGTGAGATTAATCGATTGAAAGAATTGCTCAAAAGGTATGAAACATGTTTTTCAGACAACTTAAAAGACCTGGGATTAACTAATGTAGTTCAGATGGAAATTGAATTGAGTGATTCGCAGCCAGTAGTTTACCGCCCATATAGACTCTCCTTTCCGGAGCGTAAACAGGTTCAGACTATGGTAAAGGAAATGATCGATGCAGGCATAGTATGCGAGTCAAACTCGCTTTACGCTAGCCCAGTTTTATTGGTAAGGAAAAAGACTGGCGAAAGTAGAATATGTGTTGATTATCGTGTATTAAATAGTAACACAAAAAAGGAACACTATCCATTACCTTTAATTGATGATCAACTTGCCAGGCTAGCTGGCAATTGCTTATTTGTAAGTTTAGACCTTGCATCTGGCTACTATCAGAGGCAAAATCTCAAGACAAGACAGCATTTGTTACTCCTGATGGGCAATATCAGTTTAAACGCATGCCTTTTGATCTAGCAAATGCTCCTTCGATCTTTCAACGAGCAATGAGTAAAATACTGTCGAAAGTCGGTTATACGGTCGTTTATATGGACGACGTATTGATTCCTTCCCCAACATTTGACCAGGGCATGAGACGGCTAGAGGAGGTACTTCAGCTAATAAAAGACGCAGGTCTTACGCTGAAGTTGAAAAAATGTAGTTTTTTTTGTACTGAGCTAGACTTCCTAGGATTCCATGTTAGCGGTGAGGGGATACGTCAAGGGAAACTCAAAACATTATCTATAGAAAATTTCCCAATACCCCGGAACGTTCACGATATCAGGCGATTTATCGGCCTGACTAGCTTTTTCCGGAGGTTTGTTAAAGACTTCGCTTTTATTGCCCGTCCACTAACAGATCTCTTAAAATCTAAATTCAAATGGAAATGGACAGCGGAGGAGGCGGAGTCGTTTAGAGTTTTGAAGGCAAGATTAGTTCAACGTCCTATATTAGCTTTATACAATCCTAATTTAAAAACCGAAATTCATACGGATACGTCGAAGCTAGGTATTGCGGGGATTCTCCTACAGCGAGGTACTGACGGTTTACTTAGGCCAGTGGCGTACTACAGCCGTAAAACTACGGTAGACGAGCAAAAATTTCATTCCTTTGAGTTGGAAACTCTAGCGGTAGTCGCAACTTTAAAACGATTCAGAGTCTATTTACTAGGGCTAAGATTTAAAATAGTCACCGATTGTAACGCACTTCGTACTACCTTAACTAAGAGAGACCTTGTGCCACTAATTTTGTACAGACAGAGTTCGCGAATGGCTCACGTAGATGCTCTCAGCCGTGCCCTGTGGGTGAACCTACTGATATCCATACCGAGCATGTTTTGATGTTCAACACATAGACGTTCATGATTGGATCGCTACTGTACAGGGTGATGATAGCGAAATAAAACGTATAAAAGACATCTTAGAAGATGACACGACTAAGTTTGTAGATGACATACGTAAGAATTACATGTTGAAGGGCAGTCATGTATATAAAATCTTAGACGAAGGATTACGATGGGTAGTTCCGAGGGGTTGTAGGTGGCAAGTGCTGCGCATGAACCATGATGAGGTAGGTCATTTTGGCTTCGAAAAAACGTTAAGTCGTATCAGGAGCATATTTTGGTTTCCAAAAATGCGTAGATTCACCATGAAATACGTCTCAGTCTGTTTGGAGTGTGCGCATCATAAAGCACCTGGCGGCCCCAAAGAGGGAGTGATTCATCCAATACCCAAATTGGAGAAACCATTCCATACACTTCATGCTGATCATCTAGGCCCATTCATTCGCTCTAGGAGAGGCAACACGTATTTGCTTGTTATTATAGATGCTTTTACGAAATTTGTCAATATACGAGCTGTTGAAGATACTAAGAAGGCTAGGGCTATTAAGACATTCAAGGAACATTTCAGTTATTTTGGTGTTCCTTCTCGTCTTATAATAGATCGTGGCTCTTGTTTCACGAGCGCAAAATTTAAGTTTTATGGACCAATTAAAAATAAATCATATTTTGAATGCAGTAGCTACTCCAAGAGCTAATGGACAGGTTGAAAGATTTAACAGAACGATAACTGATGCCCTGAGTTTAAATGTCAAGACGTAAATGACAACTTATGGGACGAATAGATTGGTGACGTACAATTAGGTATTAATACCACTATTAATAAATCAACAGGGAAGAGTCCCTCTGACCTGTTGTTTGGTTGCAGATTGATGAACGCATCAGAGAATTTATTGAGTGATGTAATCGCCGAAACAACTGAACGAATCGATGGTGATGCCTTACTAAAACTGAGGTCGAATGCTAGGAAAAGGATAGAAAAACAACAGAATTATGCTAAAAAAACAATTCGATAAGCGTAGGAAGAGTCGGGCTATATATAATGTAGGTGATTTGGTCAGGGTAGAGAGGACAGTTATAGGCAAAGATAATATAGGAAAATAGCACAAACTCCTCCCCAAATTTCAAGGTCCCTATCGAATCCTCAAAATATTACCTAATGATAGATTTCTTATCGAAGATACCCCTATAACAGGAAAGGGTAACAAGAGGTATGAAAATGTTGTCGCGCTAGATAAAATTCATCCCTAGATGAATTTTAAAGGTTACACCAGTGAGAGCTCTGATAGTGATCATAGTGAAACTACAGAAATAGAAATAGAGAAAGAGTGATGTATTACTCTATGTAGTAGGTAGTAACGATATTATTATTACATTTGGGGCACTATAATAATATACTAAATTACAAGAATTAATCAAGTTGTCTGATGGAAATGAGTAGGAATTGCGTGTCATTATTAAGGTCTATATATATACATATATGAGCAATCAGTGCAGATAATGAATGGCATTAAGAAATTGATGTCGCACGTATGATTGCAAGATAGTGAGTAAGATGTGAGCACAATTTGTCACAGAGGTCAGTGCAGATTATGAATGGTGCCAAGATAACGGTGCCGCACAGTTGACCAAAGATCGTGATAGATTGTGCAAGATAGTGAGTAAGATTATACAATGTGAGCACAATTTGTCATAGAGGTCAGTGCAGATTATGAATGGTACCAAGATAACGGTGCCGCACAGTAGACCAAAGATCGTGACAGACTGTGCAAGACTTGCAGATTTTGATGAAGATTTATGACTTTGTTAAAAACCATAAGTTAAACTCAGATGTAACATAATAATATACGTAGACTTTGAAATTTTGATTGTGATGAGAATTTATAACAGAGTTTGTGAAAAATATATAGTACGCAACTGTAACGAAATTACCTTATCATAAGAATTATTATATAAGAATCAAATTAGCTATAGAAGTATGTCCGATGATAGTCTTTATTTAGTCTTAATTTGTTTTTTTTTTGTGTTTATACTTATCTTTATATTAAATATTTTACACCAAACAAGTGAGAGGACTCACTTACACAGGATGGCCGAGCTGTAAGCTTAATTAGCTAAGATGTGGGTATTTTTGATAATATCCTATCTAGTATGTAACAATGAACACAATGCAATTGTAATATTATTTAAGAAGCAAATTGAAATAGTAATTATTATTAAAATTATAGTCGATTATTTAATTGTATCGAATCAAAGTTTAGGATGACAACACTGTATGACATTATTCGATGTATTCAAATCGAGGTAAAATGGAGGCATTGGCCATTTGACTGCGGAAACGATCACTTGTTATAAAATAAATCCGCTAATATTATCATAATCTTCGTTTAATTTGGGAGATAAAGAGTAGATCTTTTAAGTAGCGATGAGCTAGTGACCTATGGCGTACCACAAGGCAGCATACTAGGGCCAACGCTGTTTCTAATTTATATAAACGATCTCTGCAAGTTGACGCTCCCAAACTGCAACATATACATATATGCAGACGACACCGCAATTATCGCCCACGGTCCATTGGAAAGCTGTCAAAAGCAGCGCTGAGTCTGCCTTAAGTAGAATAATGCAATGGTTCAACTCTAATCTACTGACATGAAATCTGGCCAAAAGTGCATAAATATACCTTTCGCCATCTGCTGCAATCTGAAACTGTCAACTACTTTCTCCATAACGGCACACTCGAGCTCGTTTTTGAAGTACAAATATATTTTGTATGTCAGCGGCTTTGCCCCACAGTAGAATACCGTAGGACATAACGCTGTGGAAATAACTAAAGTAAACTAAACGAGTTGTATCAACGTCAGTATATTGTCTTACTTTCCTGACGGCATAGGCGGCCGAACTGTGCCTTCCTGCTAGTGTTGATATGTGTGGTCCCCACTGAAGTTTGGCATCTACTGTTATTCCCAGAAAAACTGCCGAGCCCACAGTTTCAAGCACCTCTTTATCTAAAACGATGTTATGTCCTAAATTTCTAACGTTAGGCAAGGCGAACTTTACACATTTTGTTTTCTTGGGGTTAAGAGCTAGGTTATTTGACTTAAACCAATCTGTAACTGTTGAGAGTGCACTGTTTACTTCGTCAAAATTATGTCTATTCCTGTCTACTTTAAAAATTAGAGAGGTATCATCTGCAAACAACACAACGTCACAGATGTCCTTTAAATAGAATGGTAAATCATTAATGTATACTAAAAACAAGAATGGACCCAGTATTGAGCCTTGCGGTACACCTAACTCGCCCGGAAGATTTCACACCGGTAATATCTACTCACTGTAATCTATTATGTAAATAAGAACCTATCACATCGAGAGCCTCATTTCCGACACCGTAATGGCGGAGTTTACGCAAAAGTATGTCATGGTGCACGCAATCAAAGGCTTTGGAGAGATCACAAAAAATTCCAATAGCATTTTGCGACCTCTATGCGTTAAATATGTGTTTCAGTAGAGCAACACCCGCATCCATAGTCGAACGACCCTTTGTGAAACCATATTGTTCACTATGTAGGAGATTATTCGAATTAAAATGTTTTAGCAACTGCTTAAGTATTAATTTTTCAAATATTTTGCTGAATGCAGGTAAGATAGAAATCGGTCTGAAGTTACCAACATCTGTTTTATTACTGGATTTAAATAATGGTATAACTTTACTTTTCTTCATTAAATCAGGAAAAGTCCCTAGGTCAACACATTTATTAAAATTAACAGCTAGATAGGGGGCTACGATGTCTATTATATTACCTAATACTTTAATGGAAATGTCCCAATAATCACCGGTGTTTTTCAACTTAAGTGTTTTAAAAATATTAACCACATCACGCGGGGATACGTGTTCAAAGTGAAACAGACGGTTACACTTGGATACACTACTATGCAAAAGATTCTCAGCTATAGATGGGGATGAATTTAAGGAGCGAGTTGTAGTTATTGGTATGTTAGCAAAAAACTCATTAAATGCCTCAGCTACGTCAGCGGCCTTATGAACTAATTTGTTGTCGACCATGATCTCAAGTTGCTTATCCTGTTTAACAGATTTGCCAGTTTCATTATTAATAATTTTCCAAGTGGTTTTCACTTTATTATTTGAATTTTTAATTGTATCGCTTAGAAATTTTGATTTAGCAGAAACACAAATTTTTTTGAATAATTTTGAATATTTTTTTATATACTCTAGAAAGGGAGTATCAAACCTGTATTTTTTCATACCATATAGCTCGTATAGTCTCGCTCTACTTTTATAAATACCCGGAGTAGCCCATTGGTTAAATCCAACAGACGATCCATTAAGCTTAATTGTTTTGGTCTTGAAAATAATTTGGTACTCCATTTGCACAACATTAAAAACGGCACTATACATTTCATTAACATTCTTGTATTCCACTATGGATGGCGTCATTTTATGAGCCACATTATTTTTAAACATTTTGCAGCGACTAGCTGTATAAGGCCTGCATTGAAGCATATGCGGCTTTTTATGCAATTGAATGGGTAAGTTAGCTAATAAGCCACAGTGGTCGGATGTTAGCTCATTTAATACAAATTTACTATCGGCATTACAATCACTAAATATATTATCAAGACAGGTTGACGAAGATGCCGCGATACGCGTAGGTTCAAAAAAGAAGTTAATTAAATTATAAGACCTAAACAGATTGAGAAGTCTAATACTTGAAGGAGTAACCTCTAAAATGTCAATGTTGAAATCTCCACATAAAATAATACTTTTGTTACTCGATTTCAACCTATTAAGTGCATCCTCCATTACCAGTTCAAAACTAACAAAATCCCCAGAGGGGGCCTGTAAACACAAATTATAATGTATCGCTCAAGTTCAACACAAGACAACTCAATAGTGCGCTCAATAGAAAGATTAACTAAATCTAAACGTTGCTTACACTTCAACATGTTCGAAACAAGAATTAAAGAGCCACCGCGAATAGCACTTTTCCTCACAAATGCACTTTGCACGGTAAAATTATCATTATTGATAAACACTACTTCATGTTCTTTCAACCAGTGTTCAGTCAAACTTAATACCTGAACATCATAATATTCTAAAAATAAACTTAACTCTAGCTCTTTGCCGGACAGACCCTGCATATTTTGATGTACAACATTCAACATAGGCAGCTGACCCATTGTCGTACCTAATAGTTTAAACTACAAGGTGTGTCAAAAGATGTTGAACCTTACAGGTCTCTTACAATTTAGACATATTTACGACAACAGGGTTTTTAGTGAACTACATCAATTTGACGCAGTACAAACCTTCTAGTTATTTTGACATTCACTATTTAAAAACACGCAATCCATGATTCGGCCAGTATTCTCACAAAGGAGTTGAGATTACTTCCAACACACCCCCTTAATCTCAACCCTTTGGAGAGAAAACATCCAGAACCACTTTAAACATCTTAAATTTTCTCAAAAACTTTCTAAACAACCGAACCGAACTAAACACTCTACCAACCTTAACAAAGAAAAACTACAAATCATACACAACCACATAAATCTAAAAACATATACATAATCCCATAAATCGTACCTAAAAGAGTTCATAAACCTATTCCAATGTTTCACAAACCTATTCCAATATTATTATGCTCACGCTTCCACTGTGCTAACGCAGTGTTTCTCCTCCCCTAATAAAAAATCTTTGATTATCACAAAAACTTAAGTGCACCCCCTTAAACTAACCTAACTTACAAGTCACTAAATTTTCTTCCGTAAGCTTCTTTTTCGTCTACTAATTCCCATGTCCCATTCTTCTCTAACGAACACTTTTCCTCCTCTATTGCTTCTAACCATTCCCTATCTATAACTTCCACAAACTCCCTATCTATAACTTCAACAAACTCCCTATCTATAACTTCAACAAACTCCCTATCTATAACTTCAACAAACTCCCTATCTATAACTTCAACAAACTCCCTATCTATAACTTCAACAAACTCCCTATCTATATCTCAGCAGAGTGGCGCAGTGGAAGCGTGCTGGGCCCATAACCTGTTGAACCTTACAGGTCTCTTACAATTTAGACATCTTTACGACAACAGGGTTTTTAGTGAACTACATCAATTTGACGCAGTACAAACCTTCTAGTTATTTTGACATTCACTATTTAAAAACACGCAATCCATGATTCGGCCAGTATTCTCACAAAGGAGTTGAGATTACTTCCAACAAAAGAATCATTAGTATTACTACTAACAGTAATCGAAGGTACACTACAAGTACCAGTGTCAGTCCGCATACTATAAGCCAAAAGGCCCGCAATCTGTCTCCTACTACTAGGTGACAAATACATACCATAATAAGTCAACTTATAATCAGATATAAATTGATTACAGTCAAAAAATGAAATGGTGTCACTGTGATGACAAGTCCTATTATAAATTAACATATTTAAATTATAAATATGCCTGTTTTGCTCCCTGGACAAATAACGGGAATAAGGCAAGGCAGAAAAAATAAATTTACAATCATTGGCCTCACCAAGATGCAACATGAAATCCACACATTTAATAATTTCCCTTTTTCTGACATTCAAACTATCCCCATATAATAATATAATAGTTGAAGCGGGGTTTATTTTTGTCGATTTCATATTGCTAATCAATTGGCTCATACTGGCACCAGGAAAACAATTAATAATTACACACAGTTGAGAACACTGACTTAATACACTACCAAAACCCTGACAAAATTTGTCAGAGAAAACATAAGTAGTGCTATTTAATTTATTTGTACTATTATTATCATGACTAATACAAGCCTCTGACACTGGCTGAGCCGTTGGAAATGGAGTAGGTGTAGTAAGTTGAGGATGGGGTGGCTGGGAGCAGGCACAACTAAAGGAAAGGGTATTTGTCAGAGACTCATACCTCTCCGCGTTGTACCTGACCAGTCTGCCAACTCATTAGCTTCCTGCATGCGCTTACTCAGGTCTTGTTGAGTAGCCTCATATGTTTACGCTAGTTTATCGATCGGGTCCGATTGTTAGTTAGTCGAGTTGATAGATGCCCGATCGGTACGGGCTAGCGTAATTAGTATTGTCTATGGCGACGCGCGGCCGCCATTATACACACAACGTTTTGCGACCTCGCCGCGAAAGATCCGTTGCAAAAATCTTGACGAAATCCTCGCGTGCGTGGCGCGTTCGGACGAGTGAATTTCGGGAATACATACCACCGGCCGCGTTTTGTATAGTTTGTCTCGATTGTTGCCCGTGTTTTGAAGTATTTACTTGAATTATAGACAGTAATAGTGCCGCCTGTAAATTGAGTTGAATTTGAATCGGAAACGTGGTTTCATTGGCGATCTTTGTCGGGCGTGATTGACACTGCTAAATAACTTCTTACGTTGGTGAGCTTTGGTGCCCTATTAAGGGAACTTGGTGTGTCGACTGGTATGGGACAGTCAGTGAATTTGAAGACATCGGACGTCATCGTAATCGACGCGCGTGCGTCGATTCTCCGGACTTCACTTCACGACGAAGCACACTGAGTCCCAGGTAAGTCCCGTAGATTTACTAGAGTGTGATCAGAGATTGATTTTACTTGTGGTGTAAGCCGACCTTGTTTGTTGGATAAGCCGTGACAAATGCGCGGTAGATGTACGTGCTTTACTGGGGCGCCTACATCATATTTACTAAAGATATCTTTATATAATCAACAGCTCATCCCGAAGGAGCCCTGTGTCTATATCATACATAGTAATACACAAATCTAATTCTCTATTACAATTTTTTAACTCTTGTATTAAATTTAATTGTTTTTGCCTAAGTTTTGTATTTAATTTGTTAACTTTTTGGCGCTTCATGGATTTTTGAGTTTTTTTTATAAATCTATTAATTTTTATGTATTTTTTTAACTTATTGTGGCTTGTTAACGATTTGGTTTTGCTGATAGTATCATCAGTTAAGTCTATTACAACCGGCTCAATACACGTGGAACCCAACCCGCTACCAACCAACTCATCAAAAATACTGCACTCCAGTTCAGAAATGCGTTTCAAAGCTAGTTCGTGGGTGTCACTACATTTTTGGAAATTTGATACAGTTACACGGAGTTGATGATACTGGCCAACTAAGTCCATATGCTGCACATGCAGTTCAGCCAATTGATTTTTAAGATCAGTGTTCCTGTCATTAATTAATTTTATTTCCACCTCGCTGTCATCTCTTTCTCCGAGCAGTTGTTTGCAGGTCGATTCAGAAATCTCGAGCTTTGTCAACGTAGCTCTTAATTTAGCTTCCATCTCCTTAAGTGTAGCACTGCGGGTCATCATTTTATCTGTTACCTGAAAAATGCGTAGATATGCAGCTAAATAATTGTGTGAGCTAAGATGATTCAGAATTGAGATTAGCAGCAGGAGGTAGATGAAGAAATTAAAAAATTAAAAATTTAAGACAGGAAAAGAGAACAAAGTAAGATAAAAATAGGTAATAAATAATGAAAATGTTAAAAAGGAGATATTAACAACTAGTTTGAAAAGAAGGAAAGTTGTAAGAAAAACTGCTGCAATTAAAAAAAAAACTCAAAAAATAACTTGTATGTCAATATTAAGTTCAACACAACAGATTTTACAATATGAATAAGCTCTAGTGAGCCTATTTTGTGCTGTGGATTATGTAGTGTTTCTTGTCTGGGCGAATGTTTTCGTCATCGATTTGGCTTCCACTAATTGTCAAGCAAAATGAGACATAAACCGTGCCAGTGTGTGATGGACGTAGCTCAGAGACCTGAGCAGTACTCGTGTGTTGTTCAGTGGTATGTATATGTTAGCTACAATGACATTAAAACAAAAATACTCCCCGGGATTGATGATAGTTTGAAATTCTTCACCGTTGGTGCCTTCAGTTGACAGCCAGTTTTTAATCCTCCGAATTAAGATATTTTCCCCACAAAAACACTCTGCAATCACTGCTATAAATACTAACTGCCTAGGTTCGACTATATTATACTATTAAAACAGAATTATAATACTTTTATTATTTTTTTAAAATATTTAACCTAGAGATCGTTTTTTTTGACGACCGGCTGTCAGTGGAATGGCTGCTTAAACAGGACTATTACGGAACGAAATCAATTTTAACATATATAATATAACACATTAGCGCTAAATATTCACACATACAAACAAACACTCACTCTACCATAATTCACTACACACCACAAACACTTTCTAAACATAATCATCAAACACTTATTCTTACAATATACAATTTCACTTTTCACCGTCTCACTCTCATATTTTTAAAGTTTAACACAAGCTCAAAATTCAAAAACTAACTAGTCCACTGGCACAACTGCCAAAATTGCATTATGTAGCACACCCTATAGCAGGAGACTGCCCCCTAAGATACAGGCCCAGTCTAGTTTAGGGGTCAGGGATAAACCTATTGTACCTATTGTAATGCATTATTGATGTACATAAAAATTGAAAAATGTGTTTTTGGCCCAATAAATAAATATTTGTATTTGTTTGTAAATAATTTACATAAAGTAAAGCGACCGATAGGGCTCAAACCTACAAATTGTAATTCTCGACCAATACCACAAGGCCATTAATGCTCAGTTTTGTCTTCTAAATAACCAAAAATGTTTTACCATCAACGATTGCATCACTGCTTACCATCAGGCGGGATTGCGGTGTAGGACTAGTTAATAATTTATAAAAAAGCAAAATAAGTAAAGCAATATATTTGGAATGCTTAGCACTGGAACAATTTCCACATGGTTGTGTTACACGCATGACAAGATTATTTCTGTTTGTACACAGTTTTTATACAGAACAAACAAAAATACACATGAAGCAAACTCATTATAATGAAAAATCGTTCTCCGTAAAAACAAATACCCTGTTGCCAAGATATTATTAGAAGCGAGGTATCGCTCACAGTTTTGCTTAGTTCAATAGAAAATTTCGTGAAAAACACATAAATGTTTTATGAACAAATTTTGTTCAATTTAATTAAGGCTGGGGTGGCGAGGCGCCGCTGTAGGCGACGCCCCTTGTCAACTGGCGTAGGACCACCGCTGGCATGACGACGGAGACTTACAAAAGCAAAATATTTTACAAAGAGCCTTTTAACAGAGTACCTACACTTACTTACTCAAAATACGGGTAAATTCAAGTCATGTTAGCGCGACTCATTACACAACCTTCATATTGCATGGGAAGGCAATGTATTAGCAAGCTACTCGTATTTGCCATTTTCAATATAGTGTTAATCCTAATATGAAATATCGTTTACATAATTGAATTACAAAGCTTGAGTTCAACATGACTTACAGAAAAGGGTATCCCGGTGTCCTCTCACTTCTTTCCGTTATCTACATAAAACACTGAAGAAAAGCACTCCCTTAACGTGTATATAATAGACTGATGAACACCAACAGGTAAATATGAGCGGCTCACATTCCGGACGAGTCAAGTCCACTCAGTGACTGAGCTCACGTGTCGTCCGGGGTCGGTTACAAGGTGTGACTAGTAACTTATTACTGTCAAATATTATGTGAGTCGTACACTTAGCTGGCACTAGTGTACATATATACGCTTCATAAGGTCGCGAAAATTAACAGAATGTTATAAAAAAAGACGTGTGGCACTCGGGGACTGCCGCGGTAAAGCTATTGCATAGCATTTTGTATCAATTTATGCAATTATAATTATTTATTTATTTTATTTATGCAGTATTTCTTTTTCTTTGATATTAATTCAAGTTACACTTTTTGAGCGTGGTGACCGATAAGAAAACAAATTTTTCTTTTATTAAATAAATAAATAATAAATGCACTTTGTTCATTCATATTCAAAACACTTTATACACAAATTTTACAAGTACAGTTATCACTCGAGTCAGTAAGCATGTAAAATGAGAAAACTAACTTAGAACGATCCGTGTGAGAACTAAACGATCACTATTACACAACAACACTGATACCTTTGTGAAAGCGGACTTCCTCTACAATAGGGCAATTCCTCCGTAAGGTCTGTCTATGCTATTACTTATAATCTCTGTCATTGTGTGCTGTTTCCGTGCAATCGCAAGACCGGACGGGCACTGAGGGGCAGGCAAGACAGCTATAGTATCCTTATGACTCCACCAACTGGTATTTCGTTGACTCGGAAACGGCGCACAGGGAGCACCACGAAATATACTCAAATACTCCGAGGTTCTTTTTCAATATACCCCACTGTTTTGTCGTGGTGGCCTAGTGGTTAAAACACCAGCCTCTCAAGTATGAGTGCACGGGTTCGATTCCAGGTCAGGCAAGTACCAATGTAACTTTTCTAAAGTTATATGTACTTTCTAAGTATATCTTGGACACCAATGACTGAAGGCGAAGGAAAACATCTTGAGGAAACCTGGGCTTTATAAGTCTGAAATCGCCAACCCGCATTGAGCAAGCGTGGTGATTACGCTCAATCCTTCTCTGTATGAGAGGAGATCTGTGCCCAGCAGTGGGACGATAAAAAGGTTGTTGATGATGAACGGCGTCGGTGTCGAATTATTTGTTATCAATTTAATATTTTCGAGCTGATCTTTAGTAACATAATCACTTCTGATTGCGTTAACATCTGACCGTAGAATTAATAAATCCTTCATCAACTTCTTTACGTACGTTCTACGTAGTCAAAGCAAACTGGTGGCAATTTGTGAAGGTCATATGCCACAAAAACTGGGATTGTTCGGGATCCGTGATTTTAAACACCGTAATCGTATATTTCAGGTCTTTCTGCTTTTTGTTCTTACGCCTCGATACATGTTTTTGACTTGTCTTCGTAGAAACAAACAATAACTTTTTTGCCTCATCAATGTCTTCCTCAGAAAAAGCCGACGAGCATATTTTTATTAAACTTTCGTTGTTTCGTTTCGGAGATAACAATATTACAACTTAAATTAAATTACAGCTTAAATGTACTCGTATTAACATTGTTCACCGACATCTTTCTGTAATATTTTATTTAATAAAAACTTCAACTTCAACTCTTGATCTGGTCCCTGTGGATAGATACCACAATTTTGCCAATAACACGTGTAACAAATTATATAAATTCTTTAAAAAAATATTTCACAATAATGGCGGATATCGCCAATCACAGTTGAAAAAACGGCCGCGTGAGCACTTTTTGCTCTATAAAATCACGCGCTTTTATTTAGTAAACAACACTATAAATAATTTAAAAGTCCAATGAAAAATTAGCGTGACATTCATCTTAGCTTTTCCGTTAAAAAAAAAGCTATTTTATAAAAAACACTACTAAATTAATTTGAATAAAAGTACTTAATAATTAATTATATGAAAAGTTTTTAAGGTAGCCATGACAACGTCGATGACGACTATGACATATCTCTATAGAAGACCTATTTCAGAGAGAAAATTAATCGCAAGTTTAGCACATCGCGACTATCAGTAACATGGCAAGTGTGTAGAACTGAGTTCGCGCCCTGCAATATGCATGCTCTTTTTGAAAATCTATAAATTGTTTTCAAAAGATGTAGTCGCACGCACACAAAGATACCGTGCCGAAGACTGCCGAACTGAAACGACGTTAGACGATGTACGGCCTTCAAGCCACACCTCCGTGCCCGTCGGAGTGGGGAGCGTGAGGTTGTTTCGTTACGGAATTTCTGGATTCGGTCCCCGCGCTCAAGGCCTGCGATAGAAGCTATGCAATAGCTTAAAAATATATTATGTATATATGATAAAGACATACCATCATTATAATTACAATAACTTAGTGTTATTTTTGCCAAATGTGACAGGAAGTAAGTGCACCTTAGTAGCACTAGTAGGGTCGAAGATTGGCTGAGAACTGTCCGATGAAACCCATTATTTAATTACTAGCGACCCGCCCTGGTTTCGCACGGGTGCAATGCTGAAACTTAATACACTACAGAAAAACTGTGAAAGTTGTATAAAAAACATAGCGGCCCGCCGCGCCACCTCTCCCGACGCCCCGGCCGCGGTCGGTATCGCCACAAACGCGACGCCACGTAATTTTTAAATCTGTAATATCTTCGAAAATATTCGTTTAATTCATTTGCTGTAAAGGTTGATATAGATTTATATTAAATCAGTAATGCATTTCAGGTATTAAATTGGATAATCATTAATGCTGTATTGGTCAAAATCGCTTCGAAAATTAGCCAATATTTGTCGTTTGAAGTAAATGACAAAAATAATGTTATTGTGGGATATCCACAAGAAATAGAGAAATACCATCGTAGACTTTTCTGTCGACGTTTTCAGTGTGTACAATATTTGGTACATTATTTTGATAAATCTCGTTGGGTGAAACCCTATGAGATACGAGATCATTGCAAGTGCAAAAAAAAAATTCTTTACGTCACATTAATAACCTCAAAAATAATAGTATGTCTACACTATCTAATGGATGTTATTATACATATAAAGCTTCTTCTTTAAAAACTCTATCTATTAAAAAAAAACCGCATCCGTTGTGTAGTTTTAAAGATTTGATCATACATAGGGACATAGGGAAAGAGAAAGCGACTTTCTTTTATAATATGTAGTGAAATATGATTCCTCCTTGGTCACTATCAGCCCGTGGTGTGCTACTCAGACGCTGGTTACAAGGGGTGTGCCACATGTGCGGCCTACATAATGGCCCATTAATGATGAATTGTACCGTTTGTTATTGAGTAGGTAAAATAACGCACTATAACTTTTTTAACTGATAAATTAGTATATACTGGTAGTAGTAAAGTTGTTTAGTAGGCGATTCGTATCCAGTTAAACATGTATGTAGCAATCCTAACTGATGTTACGCTTACTTTCTTATCGATAAATAATCCCAAATTAATTATAATTATCTGCAGCATGTAGACAGTCTTACTTTCTACAGAACACAAACAACAACATGTACTTTCCACATAATATATAGAACATCGTCGTATCGCTAATCCCGTAGAGTACAACTAGGAACTTTCAGCTGGATTAGTGACCTGCATCAAGCTGAAATTGATTAACACCGGGGTTTAACGTGATCAGTAGTGGATGAGTGCATACGAACTGAGAAGAGCAGAAGAAGAATGTTGTAACCCGTAATCGCCTCGTACTTGACCAAACTGAGTTCAAGCACACTAGAGTTTTTTAAATTATTTTTCTTGATTTCTTGTATTTTAAGTTTCAGATAATTTGGAAATTAATCTAACTTTTTGTCTATCGAAAATAATGATTAATTTATAGTTGAACGATACTTTTAAAGAGATTTATTGTTTTACTATCTACCTGCATATTGTTATATCTATCTGTTTTCTAGTTCTTCATTTAGTTATTCCACTTTCGCATTAGTATTTCACAACTATAAGATAGCTAATTCAGATCTAGTTCGTGAATTAGGGTTGAGCAGAAAAACTAAAAAAACTCAAAAGGAAGCCGAAAGGTGCAAATTAACACAGCCTGAAGATAATTATTATAAAAAAATTGCTTATTACAAGCTTTTTGAAATCTAAACAACTTGAAAATCTAAACTGCGTAGTCAAGAGAGAGATAGAGTAGATTTTCTCCCAATTTTCAATTTACCTTTCAAACAATGACAATTAAATCAAAACTGGTTCATCCGTTTGAAGCTACAATACCACTGACAGACACACACACATCACAGAAACACGTGAAACTGTCGTGTAATGATAAGAAAACTTAACCAGAAAAAAGGAATCAATTTAGAATATAATATAAGTATTTGCAAAATAAATAAAAAGGCAAGGTCATGTAAGTGGCTCAGCAAGCAGGTAGCAGTAGCGACTCAGCAAGCAGGCAGCAGTAGTGGCTCAGCAAGCAGGTCGCAATTGTGTCTCAGCAAGATGGCGGCGGTAGCGGCTCAGCATAATGTAGCAGTAGCGAATCAGCAAGCAAGTCTTATTAGCGGCTCAGCAAGCAGGCAGCAGTAGTGACTCAACAAGCAGGCCGCAATTGTGTCTCAGCAAGATGGCGGCGGTAGCGGCTCAGCATAATGTAGCAGTAGCGAATCAGCAAGCAAGTCTTATTAGCGGCTCAGCAAGCAGGCAGCAGTAGTGACTCAACAAGCAGGCCGCAATTGTGTCTCAGCAAGATGGCGGCGGTAGCGGCTCAGCATAATGTAGCAGTAGCGAATCAGCAAGCAAGTCTTATTAGCGGCTCAGCAAGCAGGCAGCAGTAGTGACTCAACAAGCAGGCCGCAATTGTGTCTCAGCAAGATGGCGGCGGTAGCGGCTCAGCATAATGTAGCAGTAGCGAATCAGCAAGCAAGTCTTATTAGCGGCTCAGCAAGCAGGCAGCAGTAGTGACTCAACAAGCAGGCCGCAATTGTGTCTCAGCAAGATGGCGGCGGTAGCGGCTCAGCATAATGTAGCAGTAGCGAATCAGCAAGCAAGTCTTATTAGCGGCTCAGCAAGCAGGCAGCAGTAGTGACTCAACAAGCAGGCCGCAATTGTGTCTCAGCAAGATGGCGGCGGTAGCGGCTCAGCATAATGTAGCAGTAGCGAATCAGCAAGCAAGTCTTATTAGCGGCTCAGCAAGCAGGCAGCAGTAGTGACTCAACAAGCAGGCCGCAATTGTGTCTCAGCAAGATGGCGGCGGTAGCGGCTCAGCATAATGTAGCAGTAGCGAATCAGCAAGCAAGTCTTATTAGCGGCTCAGCAAGCAGGCAGCAGTAGTGACTCAACAAGCAGGCCGCAATTGTGTCTCAGAAAGATGGCGGCGGTAGCGGCTCAGCATAATGTAGCAGTAGCGAATCAGCAAGCAAGTCTTATTAGCGGCTCAGCAAGCAGGCAGCAGTAGTGACTCAACAAGCAGGCCGCAATTGTGTCTCAGCAAGATGGCGGCGGTAGCGGCTCAGCATAATGTAGCAGTAGCGAATCAGCAAGCAAGTCTTATTAGCGGCTCAGCAAGCAGGCAGCAGTAGTGACTCAACAAGCAGGCCGCAATTGTGTCTCAGCAAGATGGCGGCGGTAGCGGCTCAGCATAATGTAGCAGTAGCGAATCAGCAAGCAAGTCTTATTAGCGGCTCAGCAAGCAGGCAGCAGTAGTGACTCAACAAGCAGGCCGCAATTGTGTCTCAGCAAGATGGCGGCGGTAGCGGCTCAGCATAATGTAGCAGTAGCGAATCAGCGAGCAAGTCTTATTAGCGGCTCAGCAAGCAGGCAGCAGTAGTGACTCAACAAGCAGGCCGCAATTGTGTCTCAGCAAGATGGCGGCGGTAGCGGCTCAGCATAATGTAGCAGTAGCGAATCAGCAAGCAAGTTTTATTAGCGACTCAGCAAGCAGGCAGCAGTAGTGACTCAACAAGCAGGCCGCAATTGTGTCTCAGCAAGATGGCGGCGGTAGCGGCTCAGCATAATGTAGCAGTAGCAAATCAGCAAGCAAGTCTTATTAGCGGCTCAGCAAGCAGGCAGTAGTTGTTAAAAATACAGGTAACCAGCTGCAACCAGTCAGTCTAGACGTTGATATAAACATGGTTATTAAAAGGCAAGCAAGAAAACGTATGACAATTTCCTTTACGTGTATGTTTAATTTTATTTTAATAACCAAACTACTGAGATCAAACTTAAATTACATCCTTTCACATAAAAAGAATCATCGAAGTCAATTGGCGTGATATTGAGTTTTCTAGTACGTTTTCTTATGGATGCCATAGTCAGAACTGGTACTAAGTAAAATGTGACTACATGGGAATCAGGAGCTTTTTCAAATAAAAAAATAATCATCAGACGACCTTCAACCAGTCGAAAGTTTAGAGGTAAAAAAATGGTCGAATTGTGAACCTCCTCTTTTTTATATGAAGATTATACGTTTGTACTTATGTAAGGTTGGTTTAAAAAACAATTTAGATAATGCTTTCAGCTTCGAAACTTTAAAAGCTCGAAACCCATGAAACAAACACTTAAATACCAATATAAGGTTACCCGCTCGAAACAATAATGGACCGGGAATCAATAATGTACAGGATTGCAAAGTGCTATAGTCTCCAACTTTGTCCAACCAGTGTTACTAGCATGAGAAAATAAACATCAGTTACATTTATGTTGTCGTCTCGCAGCTAAAATAACGCTATTCAGTTTATTACGAACATCTCAGCGATCCCCGCGACACCGAGATAAGTTCAAAATTGAATTCCAATAATTGTATTTGTTAGCAAACCTCATAACCGCAATGTTAACGTTCTCTTCAACTCGAACAAAGAATAAGAGAACAAAACAAATAATCGTGAAAATTATTCAAAAGGTACTTGTACTTGCTACTAAATATAGATATATTTAAACAGCATAAACACAATGGATTGCTAGGTACCTAATGATGCAGCTATCGAGCTGACCAAAATGTACAGTACGTCAGAATCCCAGACCATACAGTACTAGGGTCTTTAGTAACCATCCTCTTCAATCAACTACGCAGGTGGCTACAGAAGCAGAGAAATCGGTGAACCTCGTCCGAAGAAAAGATGCCATCCCGTGACAGACTTACCAAACGACTGCTACGCTTGAATAGGAAAGGCCTACGACTGGTGACGGGGATAAACAGACACTTTCACACAATAAGCATTATGGACTCCCTCTGTGCTGCGCTTGCATGATACATAATCTAGAACCTTCTATAATATAAGACACTATTTAGACAGTATAAGACACTTCTAACCAAGAGAAACTCTTGTTGCGTTTCTGTTGGTTTTAATTTCCTACCAGCACAACTCAAGCTCCACTGAAACGGCTTGTTTAATAAAGCTACACAGGCGCACCAGCTTTCCAAATCACAAGCTATAAAAAATTAATGTTCACAATCACACGAACGCAACTAATAATTTTGTGATGTAACGAACAAAAGATTGGCACATCTCGTACCAGGTAGGTTCAGAAGCAGACGCTGAATTCAGCGTCTGCTCGCATGTGCCTAGATATAAATGAGTATGCGTTTCCCACGGTTGTTGTGATATTCAATGGTAGAATAAATGTACATGGGCTCCTATAGTATACAATACACTTGGTACGCATACACTTCGACATAATTTTGTGCGTAAAATGCCGCTTTCTAGCATAAGTATAATACGTTAAGTGTTTTGCTTCCCTACGAAACAGCAGCGCAGTTTGAGAGAAATATAATCAAGTTAATGGTATGCGTTTCACCGCAAAAGATAATACCGCAGTGCTCAGGCGCGGTATTATACGTCGCAGGAAATGTCTCGGCTATAGCGAGGAGAGAGCGGCCCGTCGCCGCAGCGTAGAGTCGCCGCCGAGTTCTCCGCATTCCGAACAAATGTCTCGAGAGACGCCGCCAAGCATATCGTGATGTTTAAAACATTTTCAGCTGAAATTATAGACTTTATGTACCTGTTACGTACACGGAGTAGGCCCTACCTACTGTCCGCGGCTAAGCCTGGATATGTTTTTAAGAATTTGTACGGATCAAACTTTTGTTTGTTTATTATTCACCATCTACAGGGTTTTTCATTAAGAGCGCTCGCACATTGAATTGAAATAAAACAATCTGTTTAAGTGATATTACCACAATTTTTATTAAATTTAAAAAAATATATCAATGACATTATGTGTGGAAAATAATATCAGCCAAATGGCCACCGAGACTCCGCTGTAGATGGTGTATTCTGGTGGACCAATTTCACATTTCGCGCGATCTTTAGCATCACGTAGTGTGAGATTGTTGGTACGCATGTTATCTCTTACCACGTCAAGACAGCATTTCTTTGATCAACCCCGCTCTCCTTCCCCTTAGTATTCCATCCAAGATAAGACCGCCCATTCTGTCACCTTTTCTAAAATCTTTATATTTATGTTCTGTAATCTATATAGTGTACAAAATAAAGAGTATTCTATTCTATTCTTATTGGCCCGTAGACAGCAGTGATACAAATTGCCATTGTGTGAAATCAAATTCATAAATCAGAATCAAAGCATTTATTTCAAATAAACCAGTTAATACAGTTACTTTTGAATGGTCAGAAGGTCGGTCAGTCAGTAAGATGAAGCTAGTCGCCCATTCCAAAGAGTAGGTACCTATGGAGAAGAACGGGCAAGAAATTCCATGGACACACTTTTCAATTATCAAGCTATTGATACAAATATTTGATGAAAAAGTTGTTTCGCTGGATCAATATCAATATGCCATTAATATAAATCTTATTTTACCTTTTTTTTTTTTTTTTTTTTTTTTTTTTTTTTTTTTTTTTTTTTTTTATCAAAGTATAAACCAGCGCTTGACCGCAATCCTGCCTGATGGTAAGCAGTGACGCAATCGTTGATGGTAAAGCGCACTAGTTTATTAAGAGCCTATTCACTCTAGCCTTGAAGACACTCAAATTGTATTCCGACGGAAACACCGCCGCCGGCAGATTGTTCCAGTCCCTCGATGTACGCGCGGTATAAAGGAGGAGGCGAAACGCTTCGTCCGGGTCGTAGAGGTGTTAACAACATAAGGGTGGAAACTCGCCGTACGACGGGTCGTCCGATGGTGGAACGGAGATGGGGGAATTAAATCGTGCAATTCCCTCGCACACTCCCCAGAATGTATCCTATAGAACACCGAAAGGCTGGCTACTCTACGCCTGTGCTCTAGGCTTTGAAGACCAACTCGAGTTAAATCAGGGTCACCAATCAGCCTCTTCGCACGCCTCTCCACTGAATCCAAAGTGGCCAGGTGACACTTAGCAGCACCAGCCCAAATGTGGCTGCAGTACTCCACACACGAACGGACCTGTGCTTTGTACAACATTAGAAGCTGCCCTGGTGTGAAGTACTGCCGGACCTTTGCGACCTAAAATGTCTCTATCCCCAAAATAGCTATTTTCTACACACATACTTTTGGCACTCCCGCATTATCTTTAGTAGGTGTTACTATGATAATCTACCCCATTATACCTAATAAAGCGCAAAACCCACTGGTGTAGGTATTATTATAATACATTAAATACACAATATCATCTCCGGCGGACGGGACGGATAAATGACGCACCTGTTGTCATATCACAAAGGAAAAATTATGAGCTCTGAGACGCATTGTTCGCGACGGATAATGAGGGCTAATGTTTATTATGTCGTGTCTCTGCGCTGCGAGTGGGGCGGCACGAGGCATGCGAGTGCGACGTAACACGCCGACATCACTCTCGGCTGGAATTCTCTCAGAATACGCTAACGGAATAATAGGTTTGGCTCCGGAGTTAATTGAATGAGAACACGGATTACTATTGTATAAGTAATGTAATGAGTTTTCAGAACGAATGAATATTACGAAAAGAAACTCTTACTTACTCCGACCAGCTTTGTGTTCCCCAGTCTCGAGATATAAAATGACGCAATGTATGATGAACAACATTAAATTACCACTTTTCATAATAAGCTGCTATTATATTATGAATACCTGGTACCTACTCCATACACGGAAATATTAGGGTAATAAACCTCTCCCCGATTTGTAACGAGCCTGCTAAGTTCTTGGGAACTCCTTATTGTAATATCAAACGAGTACCTACACTTGAAGCACAGAATATAAAATATGTAAAGAAAACCCTATCCGATCGGGGAAGGTATTGTTAGGTATTGATAACTGATTTTACTAATGCCTACAAATCCTGGCTAAACTTAAAAAAGTCACAGTATCCATCTTTCTTGTCTTACTTGAATAATAAAAACAGAATTGAAAGTCGAATTCAATTATTTTTTTTCTTTTTTTTTAATAATTTTACTTTTTTTAAAAAAAGAACATCATAGAAAGCACGTGAAAAACCTAAACCATAAATTTTGTCAACCCAAACATGATTCTATGTCAACTCAAAGAACCTATTGCAACAAAATGGCAATTTCATAATTTAACCCCTAATATATTTTATTCTGTCTGTGTACAGATTTCAATAAACTTCGGAGCTTCTGTTAACGTTTGTACATCTTTTTATTTGTAAAACGGGTTAGGTGATGAATAAATTTTGAGCATTTAGAACTTAAATATCCATAGGATTAAAATACTTCACAAACGTTATGTTATAGTTTTGATGCAGTCTGTTCATCATTAATCAAGATATCAAGCGAAGCCGAAAATAAAACAATATTCTTTTTGTTATTTTCTTCAGAAAAGATGTAGGTAAAGCAATACCTTTAATAAACAAACTATTCCAGGTGGCGGACACTTTTTACATCTCAGGAGAAAGGTAAACATAAAAATACTTTTAAAAAAATACAGCCGTATTTAATTTTACAATGTTTGTGTGTTTTAGTTTTCGAGGATGGTGCTGTCAAAACCGACACATAATCGACTTTCCCAACAACTCACTCGAAAACCTTGGATTTCCATGTTGACAACACTAACGGCTTTAACACGGTCGAAAACCATGAAAATGTGCCGCGTAAAGTAAATTGAAAATGTATGCCGTTTCGAACATTTGTAGGTAGTTGCTGTACTGTTCAATATTTATTCTTTGCTTGAACGTTCGGATGTAGGAATTAGAAAGGAATATTTTTGATTCTTCATACTTTAGCTTGAATGTGTTCGAGAGATAATATTGCTGTCTACTGTTGTTCCGTCGTTATCATTAAAAGTTAATAAACAAAGTTTTAACGAATCTCATTCTTTGATGATCAAGTGGAAGTAAAGTTCAGTATAAACTAAGTTATAAAATGATGCGACATCTCTCCAAATCCTCAGGCACAGAAAAGGATATATACATCAAGAGTAGGTAAGTACAGTTTAAACCATGAAACATCATTTTGTTGCAGACCTGCAAGTCAGAAAATTACATTATATCTTATTTGGGGAACATGGCAACATTTACATAAAGCTCTTTTGTTCATTATGTCGCCTCTAATTATGTTAAGCCGTGGTGGATATAAATATTGTAGAAAATAACTGTAAACAATAAAATAAAAAACCAACAAAAAAAATATTAGTAATATTATTAAACATACCAAGCCACAAATAAGTTGTAAATTTACTTGATTCTTATCACTGCGGACAAAGGATTACTATTTCAAACCATAGTAAAAAAGTGGCCAAAAAGGATATTACTGCTATCTCCCAAACCGAAAACCGCTTGGAAGTTTTTAGATTTAATCTTATTAATTAGCTGCCAGTCTTATCCAGTTCTGTTAATGCTGATCATAATCATCTCTATGAAATTATTTTTAATATATACTGTAAGTAATTTCATTCCACCTTTCGACCCTGTTATGAAAAAACAGTGCAACCCGGGTTATATAGTTTTATGGTAACACATCGTTAAATAATCTACGCGATGTTAGCTTGGTACAAGTCGGTAGCAGCCTGACATAAGCCTCCCGTATTTTTAAAGTTGATGTCGTATGGATAAAAAAAGGGCGCATGCGATTATTTGAATTGCACGTCCATATGAAAATTATATTTATTTATATTCCACACCTCGGAAGGTAATGATATATTCAGCGATTGTCTACCGCATTACGTGGATATAGTATATTGTGCACAAAATAATGATTATTTTCCGCAAATATTAAATTGCTAAAACAAGTGAGTTTCATATTTTCATATAATATAAGCGTGCGCTTGGTGTTCGCCGGCGTGGACGGGATCCGATTAGGTCGCCGCCCGCGTCGCCACGCCGTCGTCGCTGGCGGTAATCTGCGCGCCTAACTACGTCATCGCATTACTGTGCTTACGAGATTATGTCACAATCTAATAGCATTAAATATGTCTCGCAGAATATAGGAAAATAGATGACTAAGACAGATTAAAAAAAAAATAATAACTTCTGAATACAAACGAATTGGATGATGGTATGTGAAGGTTGACTGGACTCACGAAAATTCGCTACTTATGACAACAGATTTTTAAAATAGACCTTTTCAGAATGTACCCGTAATAAACGAGTGTTTTTTATCCACAATACAGCGACAAAAGTAATAAAAAACCTACAGCCGCCTTGCCATGTTATAAAAACGTTTTTTTAATCTAACTTCAAAGCCATTTCATAACATAAAACGTGTTTATAACTTTTCTCTGCAATAATCCGCCCCCATACGAATATATTAATTCATTTCCCCAATGTTAATAAATATTATTTCAAAACGTGGCTTCATTCCATTGTTTAAAGTATATCTGTCGACCGTTAATGACACAAAAGCCCTTATCAAAGACCTTTGCTAACTTGTTTAATTTGTTTATTAACTTGGGACTTTGAGCGCTACAAAGTTACAGCTTTGCTGCCAAAACACAGGCTTACGCAGAAGGTTCACTTCACTGAAGCGGGCTAGATTGAGCTCATTTACTTTGGAATCTGCAGTTTTCTACAAGCGCTAGTTTCATACGTGATCTACGTATGAAACTAGTAAAGATTTATTAGCTTAACCTGCGTATACTCGTGCACTAAAACGTTACACATAATATACTCGCACGGTGTCTCAGACCGAAAGTTGATCTCGTCTGGATTATTATAATGACAAACTTTTGAAATGGTATTGGGTTTTATTTTATACTAGAAGTCTTTATTGAATAAAAAAACTGAAAACTTACTTAGTACTTACTTGGAACTTTATTTGGTAGAAACAATGTTTTAAATCATCCTTTTAAAAACTGCGTACTTTTTGGTACTTTAAGTTAAATGACAAATTTAACTTTTTTTGTGTTAACTCAAAAGAACATCAATTATATTTAATAAATTGAAGTAAAAAAGAATAAAATACATGTATTAATCACTAATGGACTTTATTGGTATAGCAATCAGAACATACAATCAGTGCATATTCGAGACAAAAGCATTTTTTGCATATCATCTGAACATGGTCTTGAACAGATCTTTAGCATTCATATGACTATTTCTTCTAACGCCAGCAAATAAAAGAAGACAAAGTAAAGCTTCAATTTCCTCTTCATCTGTTAATCAACAGTCTCTAGCTCGTTTAAATTCATGTGAAAGTTGCTCAATATATTGGTTAGTTTACTTTGTAATCAGATGGATTACTTTATTAGAAAAAAATATTTCCAGATCTCACCTGGATCTTTTGTATTTCTTGCTTATCTTATTACGCCCGAAAGATGCATAAGAATATTTTAAAACCGTTTTCTAACACTAGAACATGAACTATTTTTGTTCCATCTAGTAGCTTTATCTTTACCAATATAGTAGTTTGCAGATGTATTCTAAAACTATTCAATTTCCACTGATGAATCACCCTCCTGCTCAGTGTCGGTATTTCCTCTGCCTCACTGTCACAACTGTCATCATGATTCGAATCAGATTATTCACATTCCAACAGCGTCCTTATTCTTTCTTCGTCCACTGCTGTGACAATAATAACTAAAAATAATTGTAGATGGTTCTAAAATGAACTTACTCATTATATTCAATAAATATTACATAACACTAAAATTTACCAATACATTTCATTGAGTAATATTCTGAAATATATAATAAGTCACTAACTTAAAATAATAACACATACACTCGCGTCGGTCTCCCTGACCGATAACTATCAACAAGTGACACACTTCCACTCGGAAACAAAGACTGCGCCACATTAAACAATGCCGAACAACAAATTAAGAAGCTGCTAAAAACCGTGAAGTCTCACTTCATATTTTCTTTTAGAAAACAAAGAATTATTGATTTGTCGGTCTGAGAGACGCGCGAGTATACGAAGGTTAAATGATACTAGTGTCATTTAAGCTAATAAATCAAGTAAAATAATACATATAATCTATACTAAATTAATTTGACTGAGGGTATGGAATCTGGAAGCAAATGTCGGTCATCATCTTTTTTTTTTTTGTTTACTTATATTACTTGACATTGATATTTTTTTTTATTTTATTATTATTGTTATTTCAAAATCATCTTTTATTCAAATAAGGCTGAGAATCAGCACTTTTTGAACGTCAATATTACATAAGACAGTCCCCCAATACGCCCACCCATTGATACTTCCTAGTGCTTTCGCTGGGAAGAAGAAGTGGCGGAAGAAACTCCCCAGCAGCACAGCTGTCTGTTCATTTAAAAAAAAAAAAAAAAGACTTGACTTTATACAATATTACGTATAGTGATGAACACGATAAAATACAACAACAATGAAATTATTTACCATATGCCAGCTTCCACGCCAAAATACAAGCAAAGCAAAACAATATATATACATTTAAATGAAAATGTAATTAGCTAAAAACTTATTACTTAAATAAAAAGCCCCAGGCATAAAGGGCGTGACAGCTTACATATTTATGTAATGTAAATAAGTAAATTATATGAAATCATATAACGTATCAGTAAGCTAATTCCGGAGAAAGAACACAAACATTGTCCTGAGTTAATCAGAGCGACCAGCTAATCTTATCATTTAAATAATCATTCACGGAATAATATGCCTTTGAACAATGCTTGGATTTGATTTGTGCTTTAAATGCATTGTTAACTTGCCTAGTCTAGCAAAGCAGAGGGTATCTTGTTATAAAAACCTATACCAAGCCCAACAAAAGAGTTATGAACCTTTTGAAGTCGGTGAAAAGGGGCTCGCAGTTTGTCCTTATTTCTGGTGTTAATATTATGAATATCACAGTTTTTGGTGTACACGTGAATATTTTGCCTAACATATAAGATGTTGGCTAAGATGAATTGCGAAGCAACCGTGAGAATACCAATATCTTTAAAGAAATTTCTCAGAGAAAATCTGACATCGAGCTGGTAAATTGCTCGGACAGCTCAGTTCTGGAGTACAAATATATTTTGTATTTCAGCGGCTTTGCCCCACAGTAGAATACCGTAGGACATAACGCTGTAGAAATAACTAAAGTAAACTAAACGAGCTGTATCGACGTCAGTATATTGTCTTACTTTCCTGACGGTGTAGGCGGCCGAACTGAGCCTTCCTGCTAGGGTTGATATATGTGGTCCCCACTCAAGTTTGGCATCTACTGCTATTCCCAGTAAAACTGCCGAGCCCACAGTTTCAAGCACCTCTTTATCTAAAACGATGTTAGGTCCTAGATTTCTAACGTTAGGCAAGGCGAACTTTACACATTTCGTTTTCTTGGTATTAAGAACTAGGTTATTTGACGTAAACCAATCCATAACTGTTGAGAGTGCACTGTTTACTTCGTCAAAATTATGTCTATTTAATTATGAGTTTTAAGTATTTGATTCTAAAAATAAATAAGTTTCAATTTAATGTATTGAACGCATGCAGGTTTATATTTTATTTAAAATTACGATAATTGATTTGTATTTTAAAGTAAAAATGTTTGCAAATAATATTTAAACGAATAGGAAAATTCATCTATACTCTATACTTAATATACAGTATGTTACAAAAACCCTGTCCGACCCGTGAAGGTGTTGTTAGGTATCGTTAGCTGATTCTACTAATGCGTACATAACCTGGCTAAACTATAAAAAAAATAAAATAAATAACTTAAATAAAATAAATAGGTAATTTCATGGCAACACAGGCACAGGTCATGACCTCAGTTGACCTCATGCATGTAGGTATTGGTAGTCTAACCACGTTTATCGACTCTAGAAAGAAACTGATACCTACTTAGCCAGCTCGTGAAAAGAACTTTTTTTTAAGTAGAAAGGTCGTCTGACCCTCCGAATGTATCTTCGAATTTCATTCGATGAGCACAATGGCTGTGGCGGAGATGTTGTTCCATATTTCGTTCACTAAGAACGATACCGGCCTGGCACCGTCCCACGAGATTAGCACGGTGTTTCACAACGTTAGTCCACTCCTACCATTCCACTGCTCGCCGAACTGATAGTGGAGGTACTCACGTACAGGTCGGCAAAAATATGGTGGGGCACCGTCATGCTGGAACCACATTGACCAAGAAGTAGTCACATCCGAATCGTTCAACACCTGATCACAACACAACACAATTGCAGTTTTACTAGGTACCTTCCATCAGCGCTTCATTACGTTAGAAAACTATGTGATCACACAATAAACGATACGTCTTCACGGACGCAATGTCTACGCGAAACTAATAAATTTAAAATAAAAATGATTTTTATTTCATAAAAATAGGTACTCTAACTGCACGGCGGTGCCCTTTGACTAGAGGTGTGAAAGTATTCAAAATATTTCTCGTATCGATTTTTGGTATCAATTTTGTATTTCAGAATTTCACGCATCGATTCAACATCGCATGTCATTCTTTAGATTTTAGAACTTTCACATAACTTAAATCAGGTGAACTTAAATGCTTTACATTGTTTATAATATTCTCCTACAATCGTATTTCATAAGACCTTTCTAGTTCCTATTTACTAATAATAGGTACTTGTGTTACAATATTGTTATGAATAATTAATCGATAATCAAAAAAAGTACTTTTACCATTAGGTAATCTGCGTTTTTACAACAAATCATTCGAGCAGGTAAAAGTTTCGAATAGTAGCGACAAAAACAAAACGTTATTACGCAAAAACTAGTACAGCTCTAATTATTCCTTTGCGCGTCGGCGGCTAGACACACTGAAGCCGCCGACAGTTATAAGGTCTAAAATGGTGTTTACACTTTTTTAAATTTCCCGAATTTTGGGGAAGTTACAGGGTAAAAAAGATTATTTCAAAATTCATTAGTATTGTTACTATGATGATTATGCAAAATTTTATATTTTATTTGGTCATTTGTTTACCTAACCCTTATTATCCTTGTGGGTCGGACAGGGTTTTCGTAACATACTGTATAGAGCTGAAGAGTTTATTTTTTTGTTTGTTTGTTTGAAAGCACTAATCTCAGGAACTGCGGGTCCGATTTGACAAATCTTTTTGCGTTGGATAGCCTATCAATCCAGGAAGGTCTTAGGCTATACATCATCACGCTGTGACTAATAGGAGAGGAGCATAACTAACTTCATAAAATATAATAAGAATAGTTGAACTAGTGCTTGTAAATGACACTAGTGTCATTTAAGCTAATAAATCTATAATAATAAATAATAATAATAATAGTTTGAATAATTTTTTATAGAAAACCTAGGTTTTAGTTGGCATTGTTAATGTTTTTTTAGTAGGTAAGCTAATCATAAAATCTGTTAATAAGTGAACTGTTATAGCATATTTTATGGATTACGTTAATTGTGGTTTTCATTTACTTTCATTCTCACTTTTGAAGCTGCTAGTTCTTCATCTTCACATTTGTTACTGAACTTGATAGTAGTGGAGCTTCTGCAAGGCGTGGTTAAGTTTCAAGTGTCAGTACCGCACTGGAGCCGGCACTTGTTACGTCACTGATCCCGACCTTGTGACATTTAATCGCGAGTTTTTAATTTTAGTTGTTAACGAGTTTCAAGAGAATTACTCACGGCTCGCTGCTGAAGTTTCAACTCGCTTTGATATTGTAGCTGTTAGAAGGTAATTACCCTTGTACATTAATATTCATACCTTCATTAGAGCTCCGTGGCTATCGGGGAAATTTGCCATGCTATTCTTACGCGAAAACCATTGTTCTTGTTTTCATGTATTGAATCCTTAATGTTACATGATATACTTAAAGCCTTATTGATTGAATACATAAAGCGCAGCCGTGTTGTGTAGCTTCTGCAGCAAAATATTTTCGTCAATAATTCCGGGCTTAAGTCATCATGGCGCTGGCGGCAATAAGCCTTGTATTATTCATTCGCGAAATATCGACAAAATATAGGATAATCGAAGCGCAGCGGGCGGGTGTGACGTGTGCGGGCGTCCCGCAGTCCCGCTGTCGCACGACCGTACCAGCTGTCAACACGTCGGATATTACACGGAATTATCTATGTCTAAGATAACAGCCGAACGCATATTTAAATCATCGATTTCCGAGTTGGGATCAATCCAGTTTTCTGTGTTCTTTGAGAAATGTTAAATATCGATATTGAAAGTATCTACTGAGTTAGGTGGTTTAGCTGCCTACGTTGCAAACCATAAAAGGTTTTACCGGCTCCCGTTTCAGGCTACATAACGTATCGTAGGCACTTGCTTAATTGCTCTTTTAAGCTGCATATCGTCCAATTGATCAGGGCTTTTATTTGAAACTACCTGCGCCTCGCGGTTTCATCTGCTTACATAAGAATCGATCTGGTGGGAATATTGGGATAAAAAGTATTTTTTATTTCTGGTTATTAACCATCTGTTTGGCTAATTTCTTCCAAATCAGTTCAGTAGTGTAGGCGTAAAAATGGAACAAACAAACTCATGTTCACATTCATAATATTAGTAAATATATTAGTTTTTCTATACCCATATTATGTTCATAAGGATTAAAATATGTTTACAATTTGTCGGATCCATAATATACGTATTTAAGAACATTTTATCAATCTTATTTTGTTCGCGTGACTGTTTCTGAATTACTTTAGGGTGATTTCTTTTTTCTAATTTGGATCGGTTCCCCTTTAGGACAAAGTTCTTCTCGAGACTTCTGTCTTATCGACATTTATTAAATTAATTCCAAATAGAAACGAGTCCAATGCTCTGTCTCATCAATAAACTATGGGATAAATTGAAAGAAATGTTAAATAAACCTGAAGATCATCACCAAAAAAGAAAATCTATTTAAGTTATTTGCAAGAATTCAACTGTTTGTTAATGTTTTTATTTGTAGTGATCGTGTTTCCTTTTACCGGAGAGAATTTATAGAGTTAACCGTATCACTTTAGAGTCCTTTACAGAACCTTCCCTTGCCAACTGAACCCCTGTCATTATGACGATGTCTGATGTGTTTGTATGTGAGGCGGGCCAGTTGACCGTGTGTCTGTCGTGCTCTATATAACTCCACACAAACTGTACAAAGGTATTAGTGGTACTTGCTCTCAGGATCCGGGCGGGGCGTGGATCGGTTAAGAGCGGGGGGTACTAATGAAACCAGCATCATCATCATTGGCAGCTTTATTCCACCCCCTGCTGAGTACATATAGGTCTTCTCCTTTTTAGGCCAAGCTTCCCTGTTGTGTGCGAGGCTCATCCGGCGTGTCCCGTGTGATGTGATGTAAAAAGATGTACAACTAGACAAGTTATATTGCGATCTTGCGCTTTTTAGGTACAGTCAACAAGAAAATTTGTTTACCATGAAAATTTTCGGTAGTTTAGGTACTTTTTGGCATTTTTTAATAGAAGCGAGGTTAAGAAGAGAGATAATCCAAGTGTTGTTCTTTGATTAAACTAAAACTTTTGTTTTTTCAGACGATTTAAAGTTTATTTACTTTTAATCGTCTTTTGTTGTTGACTGTAACAAAGCGCAGCCATGATATAATGGAAGTATGTTGTTTTTTATTCAAATCAAAGCATTTATTTCAAATAAACCAGTTACAGGTACTTTTGAATTATCAGAAGGTCGGTCAGTCAGTAAGGTGAAGCTAGTCGCCCATTCCAAAGACTAGGTACCTATGGAGAAGAATAAGCAAGAAACTCCATGGACACTCTTTTAAATTATCAAGCTATTGATACAAATATTTGATTACATCATTCATTTTGAAATCAACCATGTGAGATGCAGAAATATATTTTTCGCTGAGAGCGTCCGTTATGGAAAAAAGACTAACCCAACAAATAGATGCTTTACTGCAAGTACATTGTGCTCACACGTATGCCATGAAATTATAAAATACTAAGAAATTGAATCTACACAATGGAAAGAGAGTTTTTCCCAAGGTTCAGCAGCTCCAACAGTGTTCCCGAACACAAAGTTTAGCTCCTGTGTAGCTGTACCAGTGCCGAACACCCCTGTCAGCGATGCAATTCCGTAATATACAATATGTTTGGCTACATAGTGTGTAATACTGGCTTTGAGTAAAAAACATAAACAATTACAAATTAAAACTAACTATTGGAAATGTTATAATTTGATATCTTCTTTTATAATTATAAACTCGTACTTGACCGTAATCCCACTTGATGGTAAACAGTGATGGAATCGTTGAAGGTAAAGCGCGATAGTTTATTAAGAGCCTCTTCAATAAGAAAAAAAATGTGAACAAAAAAGCAGACGGAAGTTGAGCGAAGTGATACAATGATAAACTCAACAACACGACCAATGATGCTGCGCCAGGGTGAGATTGATCTGAAGGCCCTCCATGACGTGACTCTCGACAGAACAACATTTGGCGTATCAAACCAGGCACACATTGCATCACAACGGCTCAGAGCGTACGGCTTCACCAGACATCATGCTGGAACACGACGAATCGCTTGGTGGCAACACTTTGTCTGGTGGGTGGTAACTTCTGCCGGCAGCTATGGCCTATCACAGAGAAAAAAAAAAACATTTGGAACTTTTGAAATGATGTAATAAGAAACTAACATAATATTTTGAAAATATACGGTCTGAGACCAAAGATTTGTAGACTTAATATGTATCACATGATCCCGAGACTTCTGATATGAGTCAAAGAAAAATTTAATATGGATAGTGTTTAAGTCGACGATATTTCTAATTTTTTCAATACTGATAAAATAATAAAAACTTAAAGCATTTTTTTTAAATAAAAAGCTAGGTCACATAAAGCAATACTTGACGATGAGAATTAATATAGATAAAAATGCAAATGTGATTACAGTAAATCAGGAGAATTACATTAAACAACGTCTTAAAAAGTTTAATATTGGTTTATGATTGTAACACATGTGACACTCCAATTGAATGTAAATTCAATGAGAAAAAAAAAATATTTTAGAATCTTATTTGCCCTACAAAAGATTAATAGGCAGCCTAGTGTATTTTGCTGTAATCACACGACCAAATATTTCATATTCTGTATGTTATGCCAATTTAATAATAGGGATGTATCCAAGGTATGAAGATCAAAAAAAAAACTAATTAGTCCATCTTATAGATATTAAAAAAAAAATTAAGACCCGTATTTTTTATTTTGTTGAAATGATCAAAAACTACTGAGATATAGCGTATTAAAGTTACGGAGTGGGGGCTAATTACGTCACGCCGTGGTATATTTTGTACCACGGCGTGACGTCATGCGACATTTCAAATCAATATATCTTTCTTAGTATTTGAATGAAAGAAAAAATATTAAAAAACGTGTTCAATATTTTTTATAAATCTATCCGATGGATATTAAATTACTTTTTAGGATACAACCCAATTCTTATTCTCATATTCATTGGAATTATGCTAAGAGAATATTAAAGAATCTGTTACAAACAAAGGATTATTGTTTAATATAATCCATAGAAAAGCAGAACTTAAAGATTTTGTAGACGCTGATTGGGCCCGTGATACTATGGACAGGAGGTCTAAAAATAGATCTGCCATTTCGTGGAACAGTAAGAAGCAAAAAGCAGCAGAACTACGCATTTGCCCAGTACCAGTATGCCTGCTGATTTATTGACTAAGGGACAGCCCGAAATCAAACATTATAAATTTATGAAAATGCTTGGAATTGTTCATTAGACTAGTATCTCCCTTTTTGATACAGTGGGGGTATTATAATTTGATATCAAATTGGGATATGGCGCCATCTAGTAGGAAACATGTGAAAATTTTGTAAGGATGTAATAAGAAACTAATGAATGACAGTTATAAATCAATCGTCAACTAGTGTTTCATAGTAAACAGGTCTAGAAAGTCATCAGGATAGTGACAGAACCCGCTACCTCTTAGTGTTCACACCAGGCGCCACATTTTGGAGTTACAACGAATTCAATTAAAGCGGGATGCGACGTGGTGCACAAGCTACTGTGCTCCCGCCCCGCGCCCCTTCGTCCGTGCCTCCAGCCTCGTCCTGGAGCGTGTACTGCCATCCAATGTCTTGCAACAATGAAGGAGACACAAAAGCACTACTTGTAATAACTCCGAACTTGACAAGTAACAGTCCTATTCAAAGTTTAAGTTAGGACTAGCAAAGACGTCTGATTTAAACTTAAAATGAAGACATACCTATAGCTTGCGCTATTCCTGGGCATCTATTACATGCATGTAATAGATGCCCAGGAATGAATGTATGTAGTAACGAAGTCAAAATTGTACATAATATGTAGGCTATGAATAAACAAGTAATTACTACGTTGTGTGGGACAAAACTGATGCCGAGAATATAGTTTTTATAATTCCTGTCGGTTTTTTGTAATGTTAAAATTGCAATTGCTACTCCAAGCCGGCAAAGCCACGGGTAAAAGCTAGAACTAGATAGAATTACAGGGTTGGGCTGTCAGGCATGACTAAGGGGGCTACTAAGCGCATGCTTGGAGAGGGGCCAGTTCCCACTTCGCTGAAAGACGGAGAAACTGGTCGTCATAAAGAAGCTAGGGCGCCCTGCGTACTTTCCGTCTACTTACCGGCCCATCGTCCTGCTCGACGAGGTGGGCAAGCAGTTTGAAAGAATCATTGCAGATCGCCTTGTCGGGCGACTCATGCGGGCGGGTCCGGATTTGGCGTAGAGCCACTCGGGGTGGTTTTCAGCCACGCACCCCACGGCACTTCTCACCTGGGTTGACGCTCGTGACCGCGGAGCTCTGGATCTAAGCTCAAAGAAGAGAGCCTTAAACCGTGCTGCTAAGTCCTATAAAAAGGCGTTTAAGAAGGCTCGCTTCGGCCGCATTACCCATATTGGCAACAAGTTATCTGCGCAGCCATTCGGTAGCAGGTCTTTTTGGTCCCTTGCCAAATCGGTCGAGGTGAACTTCTGTCGGCCCACACTGCCTCCACTGGTTAGGCTTGATGGAACACTGGCTCATTCGGCGAGAGAGAAAGCAGGTCTCTATGCATCTCTCTTTGCCCATAATTCGCGTCTTGATACTGGCAGTGCTATTCCAACTAATTTACCTCATTGTGGAACTTCAATGCCTGAGGTTCGCATTAGGAACAAGGAGATTCTGAGAGTACTGTGTAGTCTGAACGTGAATAAGGCTAGTGCAAAGCATGTGCGCCCGAGTTGTCTCCTGTATTGATGCGCTTGTATCGCCTCTCATTTAGGACTGGTATAGTGCCCAAGTCATGGAAGCTTGCCAACGTGCAGCCCGTGCCTAAAAAGGGTAGTTGTGCCGATTTTGCAAAATTATGGAGCGTGTGTTGAATTAGGGCGTGTTGAGCATAGGTATGCTAAGAGGCGCAAGTTCAACAAGTTCACTGAGGATCTCCTCAGTGACCGACACTATGGGTTTCGCCGCAATCGGTCAACTGGGGACCTACTAGTGTATGCCACTCATTTGTGGGGCGAGGCCCTCGAGAGAAATGGGGAAGCGATTGCTGTCTCCCTTGATGTCTCGAAGGACTTCGACCGGGTATGGCACGCTGGCCTTTTGAGTAAGCTTCCAACGTACTGCATTTGCCCTAACCTGACTGGCTGGGTAAAAGACTTCCTGACTGAATGGTCCCTCCTAGTTGTTGTCGACGGATGCTCATCTGAACCCATGTCGACTAATGCCGGTGTTCCTCAGGGGTCTGTTCTCTCTGCAACTCTGTTTCTGCTGCATATTAGCGATCTGCTGATGCCTATATCTATGGGTATGCAGATGACAGCACAGTTGTGGAGAGATACCTGCCGGATGCTCGGGCTAGTAGGGAATCAATCCGATCCGAAAGAGAGGCTATGGTAGAGCGAACGAGTGTTGCACTATAGGCAGTCTCCGAAAGGGGCAATGCCAATCTTGTAGCATTCAATGCCGCCAAAATACAGGCGTGACTTTTCACCGCCAAATGGAGCCCAGGCTAAGATGGCTGCCAGGAAACATGGCGTTATCGCAAAGGTCCGGCAGTACTTCAACACCAGGGCAACATCTAATGTTGTACAAAGCACAGGTCCGTTCGTGTGTGGAGTACTGCAGCCATATTTGGGCTGGTGCTGCTAAGTGCTAGCTGGCCACTTTAGATTCAGTTGAGAGGCGTGCGAAGAGGCTGATTGGTGGCCCTGTTTTAAATCGAGATTGCCTCCAAAGCCTAGAGCACAGGCGTAGACTAGTCCGCCTTTCGGTGTTCTATAGGATGCATTTTGGGAAGTGTGCGAGGGAATTGCATGATTTAATTCCCCCATCTCCGTTCCACCATCGGACAACCCGTCATACGTCGAGTTTCCAGCCTTACGTTGTTAACACCTCTAAGATCCGGAGGAAGCATTTCGACTTCTCCGTTATACCGCGTACATCGAGGGTCTGGAACAATTTGCCAGCGGCGGTGTTTCCGTCGGACTACAATTTGAGTGTCTTCAAGACTAGAGTGAATAGGCGCTTAATAAACTAGTGCGCTTTGTCGTCAACGATTGCGTCACTGCTTACTATCAGGCAGGATTGCGGTCAAGCGCTAGTTTATAATTTATACAATAAAAAATATTCCGAGTAATAATTACGCGCAGACGCTCGACCGAACCGAATTTTCAAGTCGAGTCATCCGTCAAAGACATTGACAATAAGTTTTTTAATAGTGACCCGGAGTATATAATTTGTGGTTTTGGATTCCAATATTAATTTAGTTTGCACGTTTGGTGCATATAAATCCGCATTGTTAGTACATATGGGGACATCGTGGACATCGTGGGGTTATCTGAAATCCAAAGAGAGGGAGAGTACTAGAGAGGATCCTGAAGTCTGGCAACCTGCTCTATTTCCGGGAAGGCGACCAGCTGTCCCAGGGTGGTGTCGGGTTTATTGTCCACAAGTCCCTCGTGAACAATTATGTTAAAGTCGGGAGCTTTTCGACTCGGGTGGCGTACCTTTTACTCAGAATAACCAAACGATATTCGTTAAAGGTTATACAGGTTTACGCTCCGACGTCTAAACATTCCGACGATGAGGTGGAGGCTATGTATGAGGACGTCAGTAGAGCCATACATTCCTCCAAAACCCACTACACTGTTGTCATGGGGGACTTTAACGCAAAACTGGGCATGCGAGAGGCGAACGAGACGAAAGTGGGGCAATTCGGAGTTGGGAATAGGAATCCCCGAGGTCAGATGCTAATGGATTTCATGGAAAAGGAAGGACTCTTTGTGATGAATTCTTTTTTCAAAAAACCATTGCACCGCAAGTGCACCTGGATTAGCCCCAATGGTCAGACCAAAAACGAGATAGATTTCATAATGTCTACGAGAAGGCAAGTGTTCAATGATGTCTCCGTGATCCATGCGGTTAAAACCGGGAGTGATCACCGTATTGTTAGAGGCATCTTGAACCTCAACATTAGGCTCGAACGCTCTCGACTTATGAAGTCTACGCTCCGTCCAGCGTCAACCCAACTCCAAAACCCCGAAAGCTTTCAGTTCGAACTGCAAAATCGCTTCGAATGCCTCGGTGAATGCGTAGATGTGGACGATTATAACAACAAGTTTGTGGAAACTCTCCAAATGGAAGGGTCCAAGTTTTACAAAACCCTCCGTTCAAAAGGACAGAAGATCTCCGTTCCCACCCGTCGCCTAATGGAAGAAAGACGGGAGGTGTTCTTAAAATCCCCTGATGACGCTTCGCGTATCAGATGCCTTAACAGTCAATTCTCAAAGTCTCTGACTCGCGATATACGCCAATTTAATACAAATTTTATTAAAGAGGCTATCGAGCGGAACAATGACTCCAAAGTATTTCCAAAGTGTGTCAAAGATTTGTCTGTTGGACAGAGCCTACTTGCGAAGCTGAAGACTGGGGATGGTAGAATCGTCACTTCCTAGCCGAAATAGCCGGTCTTTGGCCAGTGTGTGTTGCCAGTGATGACTTACGGAACTGAAACGTGGTCGCTCACAATGGGCCTCATACGAAGGCTCAGAGTCACACAAAGGGCAATGGAAAGAGCTATGCTCGGAGCTTCTCTGCGTGATCCAATCAGAAATGAGGAGATCCGCAGAAGAACCAAAGTGACCGACATAGCTCTGCGAGTCGCTAACCTGAAGTGGCAGTGGGCAGGGCACATTGCTCGTAGAACCGATGGCCGATGGGGCAGTAAGGTTCTGGAGTGGCGGCCACGTACTGCAAGACGCAGCGTAGGGAGGCCCTCAACAAGGTGGACCGATGACCTGGTGAAGGTCGCGGGAAGCCGATGGATGCGGGCAGCACAAGACCGGTCAGCGAGGAAAGCCTTGGGGGACGCCTTTGTCCAGCAGTGGACATCCGTAGGCTGAAGAAGAAGAAGAGTACATATGACCTCATCTGCACCATTGATAATGGTGCAAACGAACCCTCAATGACATTATGAACTGTTAGATCATTTAAACAGTTGTATTTGGTATTTTGCGACCGATACAGGAAGCACCGAGGAGTAACATTTTATAGTGCCTGTAGCTTACACAGGTACTTACGGGATTTAAAAAAAAATCGGCCAAGTGCGTGTCGGACTCACGTACAAAGGGTTCCATACCATTGATTTATGTAATTAAAGGATTTAAGTTATTTGTATGAAAGTTTACGTGGTAATAAGCGGTTTATGATTTACGAGGTATTAAAAAAACTACGTACTAGAACTCGTTCAAAACAACTTTCGTTGCCCGCAATTTTTATTTTCTTATTTTAGAAGTTAGGGGGGGCGGGGACTTTTTCCACTTTGGAAGCGTCTGTTACGCAGACTATTTGCTTTAGAAAAAAATATTTTAGAGACCTCAATATCATTTTTGAAGACCTATCCATAATTACCTCACACATATGTGTTTGATGAAAAAAATATTTAAGTTTCAGTTCTAAGTATGGCCAGCCCCCAATATTGATTATTTTTTTTTTTTTGCATCAAATTCTTAATGCAGTTCATAGAATACATCTAACTACCAAATTTCAACAGTATAGCTCTTATAGTTTCGGAAAAAAATGGCTGAGACATACGGACGGACAGACAGACATGACGTATCTATAAGGTTTCCGTTTTTTGCCATTTATCTACGGAACCCTAAAAAGGTAGCATGTATTCTAAATTTGGAAATGATTAAGGCGCATATTGGAGAATGGAACCCTTCCAAATTTGTGTCGGACTACGAAGGATCGTTTTTCGGTGCCACAAGAAGAGTAATGGACATCATCTAACGAATCAAGCACGGTACAAAGGGCCTTTTTACTATATTTTGGAATGGGCTTCACTTTTCTGACTGACCGTTGCCTTGACCATTCAAAAGTTGCTGTAGTTATATACTTTAAAATAAATGCTTAGAGTTTGTACAGTTTGTTTTATTATATGTATAACAAATTGTTCACACAGCAGTCACTACAACAACAAAATAACAACTTTGAAATTCTCAGTGATATGGGATTACTGCTTAGAAATAAATAGGCACTCATTGTTGTGGAAATCTTTTGTTTCCACTGCCGTTCTTTAGGGAATACTATATAAAACTTGATCTTCTGTGTTCTGTGCTTGTATCAAGTGTGTGCTTGCCTTTGCAATAATAGCTGGATGATACTGCGCTGTAATGCCACCGTTCTCTGATTGCACTCTTGTAGTGTTATGTGCAGCAGCTTTAAGAAACGCTGCGAGCTTCTCCAATACATTCCTAAACGTATAAACGAAGACAGTTTATTCTTAAAAAATTTGTAGTGTAGTCATATAAGCGCACTTCAATTTTACTCCAAAGCCAACTGAGTTAATTGAAATTGTGTTTGTCGAAAGCCAAGTTTCTAGAACTCAGAATTTTAAGCCAAGAAATACCAAATTGCACGGCAGCTAAATTGAAATTAAAAGTGAAGTTAAAATAAAACATTTTGCAAAATAAAGTTGCCTTTTATAGTCCAAAGAGGTCAAATCCACTGGACTATAAAAAGCGACTATTTAATTTCAGTAAGAGAACCCGCCAGTGTATCTTATGAATTTTACGACTCAAGATTTTAGTTACAAACAATAATATTAGGAACAAAGTAATACCCTGTCGTTTTACGAGATAAAACTGCTGCAGTAAATAACATTGAGCGCAGTAAAGTGAACTTTAGAACCATTGGCCTGTACGTCGCTTAGGCGAGGCGATTATAGGTGAGAAATGCTTGTTTTTTACAAAATTATTTGTGAAAGTGCGTGAAATACATTCTGAGTTGAATAAATGTGCATATCAAACGGACTGGAAATGATCTCCACTAAAGTAAACATTCAGATAGAAAATTAAATATTCCTCGGTTAAGTTAAATCTACCAATATCACTGTAAGTAGCAAATAATTAAATACCTACACGATAACGTGCCACCTGCTGATAACAAATTGCAATACAATCTAGAACAACGTAATGTACAACAATAAGTGATTGTCCCAATAGCAGCCGCTCTCGGTACAACGAGCTCATCGCCCGCACTCCGCAGGCAGCAAGAAGCACAAAACATTTCATTTTCAATCTCAGCTCATTGTTGCCGCGAATCATTCAACGAGTTCCGCAATAAACAGCGGTATAGCATCGGAACGACATCGACTCGGCATCGACGCGGCGCCGGCGCGGCACGGACGCTAATATCGAGCTGTAGAACAATATAATTGGATTCCGTCGCCGGCATCCCGCTTGGGTGCTGTTAGGGCTATTGCAGATGTGATACCTTCAGCATTATCGGCGATTTTACGATTGCATCAATGACTACACTATAAAAATATATATTATAAATTTTTTTTTTTATAAATTACTAGCTTTCCGCCCGTGGATTCGGCCGCGTAGAATTCGGTTATATCGCGCTTTTTAGATTTCCCTCGGTAACATCAAATTATTCCGGGATAAAAAGTATCCCTACCGTATTATTTAATCGAATCAGTAGTTACGACGTGAAAGCGGAACAAACAGACAAACATTCACTTTCCATTTATAATATTAGTAACGATAAACTAGTGCTTGACCGTAATCCCACCTGATGGTAAGCAGTGATGTAATCGTTGATGGTAAAGCTCACTAGTTTATTAAGAGCCTATTCCCTCTAGCCTTGAAGACATTTAAATTGTAGTCTGACAGAAACAGCGCCGATGGCAAATTGTTCCAGTCCCTCGATGTACGCGGTATAAAAAAAGAAATGAAACGCTTCGTTCAGATCGTTGTGGTGTCAATAACCTAACGGTGGTAATTCCACGTACGACGGGTCGCCGATGATGGAACGGAGATGGGAGAATTAAATAAAGCAATTCCCTCGCACACTCACCAAAACGCATCCTATAGAATGTCGACAGGCTGGGTATTCTACGCCTGTGCTCCAGGCTTTATAGACCGTTTTGAGCTAAATCTGGGTCACCCATTAGCCTATTTGCACATCTGTCCACTGAATCCAAAGTAACCAGGTAGCATTTTGCAGCACCTGCCCAAATGTGGCTGCAGTACTCCATACACGAACGGACCTGTGTTTCTTATGTTGTACCATAAGAAACTTTCCTGGTGTGAAGTACCGCCGGACTATACTATACCGAATGTATACTTTTTCTATTCTATTTTTATTTATGGCAAGTCAAGCCGTTATCGACTATTCTGTATATCTTCTTCAGTCTATAGATGTCCACTGCTGCACAAAGGCTTTCCAAGCTGACCGGTCCTGTGCTGCCCGCATCCATCGGCTTCTCGAACTTCACCAGGTCATAGGTCCAAATTGTTGGGGGCCTCCCTACGCTACGTCTTCCAGTACGTGGCCGCCACTTCAGAACCTTACTGCCCCATCGGCCATCGATTTTTCGAGCAATGTGCCCTGCTCACTGCCACTTAAGTTTAGCGACTCGCAGAGCTATGTCGGTGACTTTGGTTTTTCTGCGGATCTCCTCATTTCTGATTCGATCACGCAGAGAAACACCCAGCATAGTTCTTTCCTTTCTCTCATGTTGTATACCTGGGACAAACAGTCCAACTAGGTAGGTCCAACTTCGAGAAAGAGGTGTCTCGTTGAATCCAGCTCGGCTGGGCAGCGTCCGGGAAGCTACGATACAAATTCTCGTCGTCCAAGATACCACATTCCGTATATACTTTTTCAAAAAATAAGCACCATAAATTAATTAATAGTCATGAAAAACTGCCGAACCGGAGGTGACATATCAAATCAAATCAAAGCATTTATTTCAAATAAACCAGTTACAGGCACTTTTGAATTGTCAGAAGGTCGGTCAGTCAGTAAGATGAAGCTAGTCGCCCATTCCAAAGAGTAGGTACCTATGGAAAAGAACGGACAAGAACCTCCATGGACACTCTTTTAAATTATCAAGCTATTGATACAAATATTTGATTACATCATTCATTTTGAAATCAATCGTGTGAGAACGATGCAGAAACATATTGTACGCTTAGAGCGTTCATTATGGAAAACACACAAAAAAAACCACAACAAAAAAAGACTAACCCAACAAATAGATGCTTTACAGCATATACATTGTGCTCACACGTGTGCCATGCAATTATACAATACTAAGAAATTGAATCTACACAATGCAAAGATAGTTTTATCCAAGGTTCAGCAGCTCCAAAAGTGTTCCTGAATACTAAGTTTAATTCCTGTGTAGCTGCACCAGTGCCGAATACCCCTGTCAGCGATGCAATTCCGTAATGTACAATATGCTTGGCTACATAGTATGTACTGACTTTGAGTAAAAAAAAAAAACAATAATTACAAATTAAAACTACAAGAGGAAAAATCAAAGAACAATCAGTGTAAGTATAGAAATCGGACGCAGCTCAAGCCCAAGACTTTTTATCGCCAATATAATCCTTAACACTATAACAGCCTAGCCGGCCCATGAGCGTCGAGGGTGAACACGAGCCGGATGCCATCGCAGAATTTTTTCGGCAGCATTTCAGAGTTGAGCCGTTTGTGAACCGTGCACGGTCTGAGATGATGTCGGTACCTGATGCTGGGGCTATACATGGAGATATAAATGTAAAGTACACTGCAAAGGATATTGATGTAGTTATCAAATCTAGGAAAAGAGGAAAATCTCCAGGTCATGATGGCCTCAGCATTGAGCACCTGCGGCATGCTGGGGTACACTTGCCTAGAGTTCTGGCCCTACTATTTAATCTGTGCATTAGCCACTCCTACCTGCCTGACGATCTCATGTATACCATTGTTATCCCCATTGTAAAAAACAAGACCGGAGATGTCTCGGACGGGTCTAACTACAGGCCTATATCCTTAGCAACGATTATAGCGAAGGTATTGGACAGTTTGCTTGACGGCCATTTAATGAAACATATAAAACTGCACGATGGCCAATTCGGTTTTCGAACTGGTCTATCCACTGAAAGTGCGATTTTGTGCCTCAAGCAGACTGTGCAATATTACACCGCTCGTAAAACGCCAGTATACGCATGTTTCCTGGATCTGTCCAGGGCATTCGACTTGGTTTCGTACGACCTGCTGTGGTCAAAAATGAATCAAGACACTAGTCTACCCCCTGAAATTATATCTATATTTAAGTACTGGTACAATAATCAGAATAATGTTGTTAGGAGGGCGGCTAGTAAGTCTGAGGAATTTAAGTTAGAGTGTGGGGTGTGGCAGGGAGGGTTCACCTCACCGAAGTTATTTAACTTGTACCTGGACCGCCTGATTGGTGAGCTGAGCGGCACCGGAATCGGGTGTCACATAGATGGAATTTGCGTAAACAATATAAGCTACGCGGATGGCATGGTCTTGCTCAGCCCCTCAATCGGTGCGTTGCGTAAGTTAATCAGTATATGTGAAGAGTATGCGGAAGCCCATGGGCTCAGATATAATGTAAAAAAAGTGAGTTTATGGTATTTAAAGCACATAAAAAAGAGGTCACAGTGGTATCTCCCGTCTCACTCTATGGTACACCATTGAATCGAGTCACTCACTTCAAGTATCTGGGCCACTGGGTCACTGAGGACCTTAAAGATGATATGGATGTGGAGAGGGAACGCAGGGCGTTGTCTGTTCGCTGTAACATGTTGGCTCGCAGATTCGCACGGTGTACTGAGCAAGTGAAGGTACACACAGGTAGGTTTAGAGCTTTCTGTCAGACATTCTACACGTGCAGTTTGTAGGCCAAATGCACGCAGAGGACATACAACGCTCTGCGTGTGCAATACAATAATTCGTTCAGGGTGCTGATGGGACTGCCGCAGTACTGTAGCGCCAGTGGTATGTTCTGTGAGGCGCGCGTGGACGGCTTTCACGCCGTCATACGCAAGCGAAGTGCGTCTTTAATGGTGCGGGTGCGCGGCAGCCCTAACACCATCCTGGCCGCGTGCGCAGGCCGATGGAATTCAATATTAATAGCGCACTGTATAGGCCTACACGCAAAAGCAAGTGCCTGAAATATTTTCATTGTTTTGTTTTATTATTATGCTGTTACTCACATAGGCTAAGAATATTGTTACTAACAAATTATGGAAGCAATTCTGAAATAAAGTTTATTATTATTCCTTTACATCACTGACATCACTGCATTTTACATGACAGGTGTCACCTCCGATTAAACAAATACTGAAAATGAGTACTGTATTATCAAAAATAATATTGAAAATGTTGACGAGATCAAGAGCCGTAAGACGACTTGCACAGTTACCGTCACCGGACTCGTAGCTTAGCTGCGCGTCGCCTCCGACGGTCTCCAACCATGACCCCGGAGACGGTAGTTGCGTCGAGGTCGAGCAATGTGTATTTATCTGCTCGCCGACAGGGTGGACGCCGGCTACCGGATCTCAAGGTCCATCGGCTTCTGGCAGGATCCCAGCTCCCGACGGAAGTATTCAGCGCATGAGATGGACACGATCCAGCAATGAAAATGTCAGGCGCTCATACTTACAGTTACAGAGGGAGAAAACAACCTGACCACGTACCGTGTTCGAATGCTCTCTCTTGTTTCAATTAACAAGCATACAGATATACATACTAAAAAGCTTCATGGGCACACTAACGGTAACTAAATATATGTTGTATTTTATATTGCACTTATACAATAATAATATAACGTGTCCTGACGTTATTAAACATTGTACCTGAATGAAGCAATCACAGTGTCATTTTTGCTGCTGCGAAGTCCGTGTGTGACAGACCTTAACGGAGGCGCGACTCTGGAAGCCGCAGCGTCGTCAAGTGACATGCACGTAATGTCTTCACCAAATGTGTTTAGCCTACTTCTCGCAAATGTATTATACTAAACTTTCAGCTGATAGCATTTTATACCTATAAATATAAACCTGTCTCGTGAACACAAGACATAATTTGGTGAGAATTGTCTTGGTCACAAGTGAATTAGTGCCTATAAAAATCGTCTCATTGTCTTAATAATACGAAAAGACATTGATGCGTCATAAAGAGGAGCTGATTCAATTCGACTGCATGACGGAAGTTTACTCCCAGAGGATAGGGATTTCGCACTCATACCGCTGTGTAGAACAAAATATATAGTTTTATCAAATATAACGCTTCCGCTTTTCCGTGGCGAAGGAGCCATCTGTAGTAAATAGTTAATACAACCGTGTATAATACTTGTTTCATGAATACCTTTAGCAAATATTGCATTAGAGCGAACAGATTAATTTAGTGCGAGCTGATCGCAGCTCGCTGCTGTTTACATAAATACTTCCCGCAGGATCCCGATGTCTCGGATGTTTGCTAATCTAATATCTTTGTGGTGCGTTTCATGTAGAGCCGGTTGTTATCGATATAATCATCGCAGAGAGAGAGAGAGAGAGAGAGAGAGCGCTGTTGACACCGGGTTGTCAGCTGTTTGTATAGTTCAGGGGACCCCTATAATTTCATTATTTCCATTCACCAAGGATTTATATAACGCGGACGGAGTTAGAAGAAAAAGGGATAGATTGTGATGTGTCATGTTTCCTGTAAGTTTTCGATTCCATTCGAAACATTATTGTTAGTAATAGGTTCCTATAGTATGTATTTTATTTGATGATTCCTTCACCATTGATATTTTTTTAAAACAATCAATACTAAATGCTCTACTTGCATTCCGCAATATTTAGTGTACTTAGTTGCATTTTGAGCAGTTGCGCAGTAAGATATATACTTCTGCGAATAAGTCCCTACACTCATCCCTCCCTTAAAACAAAAACTAAAGGATCAAAAATAATTATTTGGGCAAAATATCTTAACCTAATGAAACATAATGTGACTCGCCCTTGGTATGCAATAAATGTTCATTGACATGATATTCGCATCATATCGTATTGCATTACGCGATAAGCGTATTCAGCTGAATCGGCGGCGTAAGTCTCGGGCCTTGTTTCGACTACGACAACGGAAACTGACTCCATAACTTACAATAGAACGCTATTTTGCACATACTTTGTTATTAATATTGTTACGAATGCACCTTATGTCGATGGCATAAGGTTCAATATCGTGACATGCAGTGCGAAACTTTTATACCCTATATCTCGAAACCTAGACTTGTTTAGGTACCGTATAAAAACGCATTGTTAGACCAAGGGTGACCTATCAAATGGTAGAGGTCTCAACAATTTTCTCAACGAAGTGACGACATCGAAATTTCTAGAAACTCGTTTCCGGGAAATATCTGTAGGTACAAGTACCTACAGGTATTTCCCTGAAAACGAGTTTGAAGCTGAACGTACTCGAAATTATGCGCTATTATTATTACGTCTAGACGAATCTGGAATGTTCGATCAGCTGACCTATATAAAGCGCCATGACGCCAGCAGGCAGTTAGTCTGCATTCGACTAGCGATACGAAAACAGCGACAGTTAAGAAGCGATCTTTGAAAATACCTACTGCGACAACTGTAACGAGAACTTTGAGTACTCAAAAGTGCGTTGATGAAAAATAGTGTACTGTGTATGGCGCCACGTGTTTATAATCACCTGAGAAAACAATTATTAGAAAGCCTAAGCTGTAATATACAGTATGTTAAGAAAACCCTGTCCGACCCATAAGGATAATAAAGGTTAGGTATACACATGATCAAATATAATATAAAATTTTACGTAATCATCATAGTACCAATACAAATGAATTTTGAAATAATCTTTTTTTCCCGCGAATTAATTTCAACTTCCCCGAAATTTGGTAATTTTTAAAAAAGTGACAACACCGGTATTATTATGAGCGAATAGCGATGCGACCACGTGCCGCGTGCCCTGCCGCCCGCTCCCCGCGGAAGGGTGCATATCGCACATTGATTAAGTTACCTCTGTTTGCGAATATTTACTTTTTAGGGGGATTTTTTTTTAAGGTTAGCCCGGTTTTGTATGCATTAGTAGAATCAGTTATCGGTACCTAACAACACCTTCACGGGTCGGACAGGGTTTTCTTAACATACTGTATTTAAACATAAAGTAAAAAAAAAATCTCGTAGAAAAAACCTATTACAATGTAAATGAATTTATAAATGACATGCAATCTAATAATGAGAGATGACATTACAGTATTTGGTACTTACTAATTGATTTGACTTATTTTAATTATTATCTGTATGTCGGAAAAGAAAATAAAATTGCTTTTTGTTTTGTAATCAAATTAACATTATTATTTTACATTTCGTTTCAAAATACGAAAAGAATTTAACCACCTTAAAATTCACTTTTCTTCAATTAATTGTGAAATGATTATTATTCTAATCAATTGTATGTAATACGTTTGTTCAATCTGACAGTCTTGTAATTTTTTCCATGTAAATAATTATTTATTTTCTCGGTGTTTATTTTTATCCTTTTTAAACTGTTGTAATAATTATGAATCATCTTTGACATATTAATTATTTTTTATTTCTCCTAAATCATTATATTACTTAATACTCTAGGTGGTAGGCCTCAACATCGGCCGCCAGCATAAGTACCACCCAGCTGACAAAGTCGTGCCGCCAAGCGATTCGTCGTGTTCCGGCACGATGTCTGGTGAAGCCGTACGGAGGACGGGTCTGAGCAGTTGTGTTGCGATGTGTGCTAGGTACGATGCGCCAAATGTTGTCGTGTCGGGAGTTTGGTCGTGGAGGGTAGCGGGATCCGAAGCACGGTGCTCCGCTGGCCGACCGCAGGTAGTTGGGGGCCCAAGTAGTGTGCCAGCCACATACGAAAGGCTGCCCCGCCAACTGCGAAAAATCCCGGGGTGGAATCATCGTGCCGGTTAGCGACCGGACGAGAGGACCTGATGGCGATCCCTGGGGGGTTCGGGCGTCCCCGCAGTCTCCAGATCAATCTCCCTCTGGCGCGGCATCGTTGGTCGTGTTGTTGGGTTTAACATCGCACCACCTCGCTTAACAGCCATCTTCCTTCCTATTCACTCTAAAAAAAATAAAAATGAAAAGTCTCAAAAGGAAAAGTAGGTGTGCACAGCGGGCGCACGTCCCCTCGTTTAAAGTGCACCTCTCAAATATTCGAGGTTTGCACTCCAATATCGATGCAGTCCATTACCACCTTGTGACTGAAAAGGCCCACCAACTTTTTTGATGGAGACCCAGATCAGATGTCCGTCTGATGCGGCGTACCTCAGCTATCCGGGATACTCTTTGGGACATCATTTCTGACAATCCGTCGAGCTGTGCGGACGCTATATCCGATGTGGTTCGTCAAGCTATGGAGTATTTTATCCCGTTTAGTGACGTGCCTGTCGGTGCCTCGGCTCACCCATGGTTCAACGCCGATTGTGTGTAAGCTGTATAGCGTAAGTATACGGTATTCCTTACATGGGTTTTGTTTTTTGCCATCCTTTCCTACTGCCATGCCATGTGTACCTCCCGTTCCAGACAGCTACTGTGCCCTCCCTCAAACGTCGCTTGACGCATACGTCGACGGCGGCTTACGGGTATGACAGGTGTCCAATCTCATAAGACTGGACACCTGTACGCTGAGGCGACCCTGGACTGGGCCGCCGCATGCCTTGCCAACTCGTCGGCGCGATCATTGCTGAGGATCCCGACATGAGCTTTCACTCAATAGATCGGGAGGATTTTATATCTCCCCTCCTGCTCCGTAATATTCTTACGAATATGGGTAGCAAGGGGATGGTGCGTTTCCGGGTTTCGGATCAAGTCGAGAGAGGATCGAGAGTCGCTGAGCACCGCCGCGCAGTCGAAGCCTCTCAGGACAACCAGGTCCGTAGCCCTGGCTATCGCGAGCAGCTCCGCCTGAAAGACGGTACACATCGGCTCCAACCTCATTCGCTTGGTCCGAATCTCGGACCCATCCCGCCAGTATGAATATGCCGCCCCGATCCCTTCATCCGATTTATTACCGTCTGTGTAAATCAGATTAGCGGGGAGTTGTAGCTGAGCCCCAGTTTCGGGGAGCATATTCTCCAGACACTGATGATCAATATCTGGCTCACTGGCGGGGTGTAGCGTAGGGCCTTCGTGAAGGCCCTACGCTCCTCCAATTCGCGGGATTCCAGTTCTTCAATCGGACATCCCCGTTTGCACTCAAACAGCCGGGCGACCTCCAACACTTGAAGATCGAGCGGGAGGAAACCCTACAGCATGAGCGCTGCATTGAGCGACACCGTACGATGCGACTTGGCGATCTTCGGTGCAAAGCCCCTCTGGACGGTAGCAAAGGTTCTTTGTTCAGAGATCTTCTCGGCGGCCTTCACCCAGGAGCTCGCACCGTACAGGATCGTCGGTTCGACAACTGCGGTGTAGATTGTCCTGATGATCTACGGACACAAGCCCCAATTCACTCGAGCCATCGCCGACAGCTTCCTATATAAGTTGCCTTGCAACTAATATAGGACCTTCAACAAGCATATGAAATATGCTTGTTGAAGGTCAACTTTTCAGTCGACGATGACTCCGAGGATCTCGAACTCGGTCACCATTGAGATGTCAATGCCACCCATCTGCACGACCGAAGTGTCATACTTTAGCTTCCGGCTAACGACCATCGCCAGGGATTTCTCGGCGGAGAAGCGAAGCTTATTTATGACACCCCACTCGTGCACACAGGCTAAAGCGGCATTAGCATCCCGCTGGATCCCGAGCGCCATGTGCCCAGAGAATACCAACACGACATCGTCAGTAAACGCCTGCACGGACACGGCCAGCGCATCCAAGTTGTCCAGCAGAGGGTTCAGCAGCATATTCCAGAATAGAGGCCCACCGATGGAGCCCTGGACACAACGTTTGGACTGAGGCTTCCGCATCGTCTTCCCCGCGTAGCGCACGACCTCGCTCCGGTCCCTGAAGTAGTCCTCGACAAGATGTCTCAGATTACGAGAATACCTTTCTCTATCATTCTGCACTTTATGGCAGGTCACCATGCGTTTTCGAACGCCCCCTCGACGTCAAGAGAGACTATCAGTATCGGACTATCTCTGCGCAACCATCTGGTAGCAGATGTTTCTGGTCTCTAGACAAATCGGTCGAGGCAAACTTCTGTTGGCCCACACTGCCTTCCCTGGTTAAGCCTGATGGAGCACTGGCCCATACGGTGAGAGAGAAAGCAGATCTCTTCGCATTAGGAACAAGGAGGTTCTGAGAGCACTGTCTCGTCTGGACGTGAATAAGGCTAGTGGTCCGGATGGTATACCAGCAATTGTTCTAAAAGCATGTGCGCCCGAGTTGTCTCCTGTATTGACACGCTTGTATCGCCTCTCATTTGGGACTGGTATAGTGCTCGAGGTTCCTCTATATATGTGTTTTATCGTGGTGACGTCTAATGAGGTGATTGATGATTTAGCGATTCGCGGCTGGGCACGAGGAGACGACTCAGCCGTTGGGATGTTGTAATACTCCGCATAACTTCAGTTGCATGAAAATAGGTATAATATCCTGATTCGGCTGATTTGGGCCTCGTGACAAGGTGCTGGTCACGTTGAGGGGACATGTGTTGGTACCGATACGTAACATCTCCACCCTCAGAACAGCAACTATTCGAAGACTAACGTCGAGAATATTACTGGTACATGTCTCTTATCTGGGGTTGATTCTGCATCTTCATTTCGATGATTTTCAGGATTATGATTTTCAGGATTCTAATTCATTGACTGTGAAATTGTTCCATGGCTTCTTCGGTCCGCGTGAGTTTCGTGGGTCGGCATGATTTCTTCAGAGATTGGCTGTAGATGAGTCCTTGGATACAGTTCAGATGTCCTGTCGTTGGTTCATGGTTGACTCCTTCTTCGCAGAGATGATACTGGTTGAACTTCGGGCATTCTGCCTCTATGTACTTGAAGACTTTCCCATTGGTTTCAGTGAAAGGATAGGGAGGAATAAAAGTATACCTACATATGTTTATTGGGGACTATTGCTAACCTATATAGTTGAAACTTATCAGGGGAAATTACTGGGGATTTAAATATAGAAAGAATGAAACTTTTTATGATAAATTGAATATAATGTGATTAAATATGATAACTATCTTTTTATGAACAATGTCTCTAAGTTAGTCTTTTCTTCGATATTTAAATGAACTGTACGCAAGCGAGATAGAACCTTTTTAACGCGCTTAAGGTCTTGTTCGGTGCTAGTGTACTCAGTATTAGGTATCTTGGCGTATAAAGGATGGTCAAACGTAACATTTATGCCGTATTCCATCGGGTTTTTAATTTCTACAATGCCTGTGTAATCGGTATCGCGATTAATGCAATTATAGTGTATTGGCTGAGCAATCGAAACATCGCTGTCTCGACTATAAGTAGGAATATTGATTAATTTAATTCAAAGTTTACAATAACTAATAATTATTAACTTAGGCTAAGACTTGATTTTATAATTGCGGTTTTAATGATCGATTGCGAAAATTAATTTGAAACGGGATGCGGTGTCAGCGCGGTGGAAGTAGGTGTTCGGCGACACGAGGCGTCGGGTCAGCAGAGTGCGGTGGTTGCACTTTATGTGGAAACATCCGTTTTACGTAAATAGCAATCATGTCGCTATGCAGCTGATTTGGTGTAGGCAGAACACGTAACATAATTACGGGAATGGTTTCATGATAATTAGGTTTTCTACATTAAAACGTACATAAATGTATGAGTAGGTATGGTAGCAAAAATCTATAATCTGTGTTCCGGTAAGTAATTCTAGACCATCGAAATAGTTATGAAATCTATAGATGAACAACTTAATATTTACGGGGTTATTAAATTCACTAAAACGTGGGAATAATAATGGATATGGATATGGGGATAGTAATGGAATGGTTATGCTTACTAGTTACGCGAGCATGGACTAGATATTCTGATCGGTTTTAGAAGAAGTATACGGTTGTGGAGCGTCTAGGCATTTAGCGTTAGATTGAGAGTTATCCTGTACGTATTGGTAATAATTTGGGTCGTTTTAATCGTGATTGTTATACTCAGAATAGTCCTATTTATCGGTCCGAAAGAGACAGATTTCATCCTACTTTCTCGTGGATAAAAATCTTGTCTTAATAATTATAATATAATATGGGTTATTAATAAATATAATATAGGTAAAAGGGAAGGACTAGGTAGCAACACTTGAAGAAGGGTTCAAGGACTTACATAAACATGGTTTTCTTCGTTGTCTCGATGCCTGGATACGTCTTCAGTTGCGCCAGTTTTCTAATTCGGAGGATAATGGTTATAAGAGGCTTTCCTGGGTAGCTTGCTGCTGATCTGCACCTTTTCGCAAATGCCTTGGGCCTTGCTCATATTTATCGGTGCCATCTGCTTCTGGTGGCTCTGGAGGAGGAAGACTTCCTGGATGCTGCGCCGTATGATGGGCCTGCGCCGGCGGGGTAGTTATCCTGCGTACTAAATTATTCTAATTATAATATATTACTGTTTTTCTTTCTTCTTTTTTTTTCTAACGTTGGATGATTTTTGATTCCAATTGCGCTATCGATGTGTGGATATCCTCTGCTGTGGCTTCACGTAGATTCTGGATATTCGTACGGTGCTTGATAGCGATCCGGGTAGCTCGCGATCACAAATATCGATATTAGATAATTTTAACGCGCTCGCGAACCGTCCCGCGAGTATCCTACCGACTGCGCCAATTACATTTTCGGCCACGACGGAGGGTGCAAATGGAAACTATAATCACTTATACTACATTTATTATAGTTACATTACATGGTAACTCTTAAATCTACTTAACCTAAGTGCGAATGCCTCCGAAGTTAGGACGACAATGCTACACTCTACTATCCTACATTATGTCTAACGCTTAATAATTATGCCCCTGCATCTCGAGGTTCCTCTATATATGTGTTTTATCGTGGTGACGTCTAATGAGGTGATTGATGATTTAGCGATTCGCGGCTGGGCACGAGGAGACGACTCAGCCGTTGGGATGTTGTAATACTCCGCATAACTACAGTTGCATGAAAATAGGTATAATATCCTGATTCGGCTGATTTGGGCCTCGTGACAAGGTGCTGGTCACGTTGAGGGGACATGTGTTGGTACCGATACGTAACATGCCCAAGTCCTGGAAGCTTGCCAACGTGCAATCCGTGCCTAAAAAGGGTAGTGGTGCCGATCCTACCAACTATAGGCCGATTTCAATAACCTGCACACTCTGCAAGATTATGGAGCGTGTATTGAACTCGCGCCTCTTGGCTTACCTGGAAGGTAACGATCTCCTCAGTGACCGACAGTACGGGTTTCGACGCAATCGGTCAACTGGGGACCTACTAGTGTTTATCACTCACTTGTGGGGCGAGGCCCTCGAGAAAAATGGGGAACCGATTGCCCTTCCTGCATTGCCCTTTCTCGATCTCCCTTCATGTCTCGAAGGCCTTCGACCGTGTATGGCACGCTGGCCTTTTGAGTAGGTTTCCAGCGTACGGCATTTTCCCTAGCCTGACTGGCTGGGTAAAAGACTTCCTGAATTAACGGTCCCTCCGAGTTGTTGTCGTCGGATGCTCATCTGAGCCCTTGTCGACTAATGCCGGTGTTCCTTTGGGGTTTGTTCTCTCTGCAACTCTGTTCCTGCTGCATATTAACGATCTGCTGATGCCCGGTATCTATGGGTATGCAGATGAAAGCACAGTTGTGGAGGGATACCTCCCGGAAGCTCAGGCTAGTAAGGAATCAATCCGGTCCGAACGAGAGGCTATGGTAGGGCGTACGAGTGCTGCACTACAGGCAGTCTCCAAATGGGGCAAAGCCAATCTTGTAGCATTCAATGCCGCCAAAACACAGGCGTATCTTTTCACCGGCAAAAGGAGCCCGTTCTCCTTGGCTCCTACTTTTCAGAATGTATCCTTGGAGTGCACCGACCGCCTTCAGCTTTTGGGAGTTGAGATTTCCTCGAACTTAAACTTTGGGCGGTTTATTAAGTCCAAGGTCAAGGTGGCTGCCAGAAAACTTGGCGTCATCGCTAAGGTCCGCACATTACATCTTGTGGGAGTGTATTCTTTCGCAGAATGAATGCAATATTATGTTGGATAGTGTACAAGTTACATCCACTCCGGATGTAACTTGTACACTATCCAACATAGTCCGTTTATTATACGGACCTTGTAGAAACTAGAACTAATTTGCGTGCGTTCAGGCGCTGCCATACCTATTATTGGAATCAATTGTACCAGCACATACCTACTTAAGACCCATTAACTTAATCAAATTTTATTCTGTGGTGCTTGGCAATCTGGGCTTCTTCCAAATCAAACTCAAACTCATTTATTGCGAAAATGGGTAATTCAGCCCCCTAATCGGCGGACACATTTTTGTCAAATGATTGCAACTAGTCGGGATCGTTTGGATCGAACGGACCAATGGGCGGCCCGAACGATCCCAACTGATGCCAACTAGTCGCAATAATTTGACAAATATGTGTTCGCCGATTAGGGGGCTGATTTAACATTGATACGAGTATATAAGATAGTTTGGCATCTCCATAATCCGCCTGAAGGCATGTAATTTTACTTGGTGTTGGTCTCTACCTATTGTACATTACTAATTAAACATGTTATAAATTGATTCAAAATAAAATAAAAAAGGAAAAAAAGTGTCATTAAAATAATAAATATCAAGAAAATTTGTCATGGACAGGTCAATTCAGAATTCATAAATATGTCAAACAATAATTAAAATAAGTCAACTCAATTAGTTAAGTATCAAATACAATAATGTCATCTATCATTATTAAATTGCGTGTCATTTATAGATTCATTTACACTATAATAGGCCTTTTCTACGAGATTTTTTTTTTACTTTTTGTTCCAATTGCAATAATGTCCCTTTGTGCCGATTGGCCTAGTTCTGTTCTGTCTCCTGCTTGTTAGGGAGGGAAGTGGAAAAAATATCTTTTCTATTACTCCTCCGCTATTCTTTTCCGATTAATTTCGTTGTGGGACCCAAGACAGTTGAATCGTTTGTCCGGGACTCGTCGAGCTTCATTGCTCGGCGTTTTTCTGGCGGTCTCCACTGTTGATTCTGGCTTTCAGGAGTTGCAGTGGATGGTAAAAAGTGTGGCGGGTTTTGTCCCATTAAAAAAAAAAAGGTCCGGCGGTACTTCACACCAAGGCAGCTTCTAAAGTTGTACAAAGCACAGGCCCGCTCGTGTGTGGAGTACTGCAGCCACATTTGGGCTGGTGCTGCGAAATGTCACCTGGTTACTTTGGATTTACTGGAGAGGAGTGCGAAGAGGCTGTTTGGCGACCCAGATTTAACTCGAAACGGTCTCCAAAGCCTGCAGCACAGGCGTAGAGTAGTCAGCCTTTCGGTCTTCTATAGGATGCATTCTGGTGAATGTGCAAGGGAATTGCATGATTTAATTCCCCTATCTCCGTTCCATCATCGGACGACCCGTCGTACGGCAATTTTCCACCCTTACGTTTTTGACACCACTACGATCCGGACGAAGCGTTTCGCTGGAACAATTTGCCAGGGGCAATGTTTCCGTCACACTACAATTTGAGTGTCTTCAAAGCTAGAGTGAATAGGCTCTTAATAAACTAGCACGCTTTACCATCAACGATCGCATTACTGCTTACCATCAGGCGGGATTGTGGTCAAGCGCTAGTTTATATCTAATATATAAAATTCTCGTGTCACGGTGTTCGAACTTAAACTCCTCCGAAATGGCTCGACCGATTTTGATGAAATTTTTTGTACTTATCCGGTATCTATGAGAATCGGCCAACATCTATTTTTCATCCCCCTAAATGTTAGGGGTAGTCCACCCCTTAATTTTGTTTATTATTTATATGGCAATACAACGTTTGCCGGGTCAGCTAGTCTAATATATAAAATTCTCGTGTCACGGTGTTCGAACTTAAACTCCTCCGAAACGGCTCGACCGATTTTGATGAATTTTTTTGTGCTTATCCGGTATCTATGAGAATCAGCCAACATCTATTTTTCATCCCCTTAAATGTTAGGGGTAGTCCACCCCTAATTTTTTTTTATTATTTATATGGTAAAACAACGTTTGCTGGGTCAGCTAGTATATATATATATATTTTAATAATTATAAACTAGTGCTTGACCGCAATCCCCCCTGATGGTAAGCAATAATGCGATCATTGGTGGTAAAGCGTGCTAGTTTATTAAGAGCCCTTTCACTCAGAAAAACGAAATGAAACGAAACGAAAAAAATTTGAAGTAATTAATGCTTGGAACTTTACGTCATAAACGAAATAGTTTACGGCAAATAATTAGCTACTTATTTATTTGCAGCAAATGATTTGAAATTCCAGTGCCGATATTGTTGATATTGCAAAGGTATATTTTTTTGTTTGCATTAGCACGGCCCTGAACAGGCACACCATAGACCCGTCACTGAGAGGCTGGATCGCTAACATGCTCGGCCAAAGAGCTGTGCAAGTTACCGTGAACTACAAGGGCCTAGATGCAATCAAAAGGCAACCAATGATTCAAGCACCCGATGACAGAGTACCAAAGCAATGCTGCTTTCAAAAGCACTATCAGATAGTACTTGAAGAAGAGCAGTGCGATTACTCAGGTCCGGAGGATTTGAGAGTATACACTGACGGATCAAAAACCGACCATGGAACGGGCGTCGGGGTGTTCTCACAGGACCTCAACATAAATATATCCAGATCGCTAGGGATGCTCAACACGGTTTATCAAGCAGAATGTGTGGGCATAACTCTTGCAGCCCTAGCCACAAAAGCCAGGAGAGTTGCGGACACGCGCATCCGCATGTGACGACAGTGCTTCCGCCCTCCAATCCCTAAAGCAGGGATGTATCACATCAAGTCTAATACTTGAGTGCCACGATGCACTGGAACGGATAACCGCACCAGATCGCAACACCGTGACACTACAATGGATAAAGGGTCACAGCGGTTCACTGGGTAATGACGCAGCTGACGAGCTGGCTAGAAGGGCATCCAGCGCGTTGGTCAGCGGACCGGAGCCCATTGTGCCTATCCCCTTCATTCAAATACGAAGATGGCTACAAAGTATACCTACGAACAAGCAGAGATTTGGTGGTCCTCGTCACCGGACTGCAGGCAGTCCAAGGAGGCTTTGCCATCCCTAGATGGCAAGCTAACCAAAAGGCTGTTGCGCCTGGATAGGAAAACCCTACGATTGATGACGGGGATCATTACGGGCCACTGCCTGCTGAATAAGCATCTCCACACAATAGGCATAACGGACAGCCCTCTGTGCAGAGCCTGCATAGAGGCTGACGTTGCGCATGTACTCTTCGAGTGTACAGGCGTTACACAAATTAGAAACAAATTCATAGGAGCACCAAGATCTTACACAGATGTTCTCAACAGGCTAGGAGACCTGATGAGCTTTTGGAGGGAGGTGGGCTGGCTGGAATAATCCGCCAAAGGCCGCCATGGTCCACGCACAATGGTCCACTGAAGGGACTGAGTGCGGAAACCAAACCAATAACATAGAACATAGTGCACTTCCAGCGCCAGCGTATTCTCTCTCGTGGTATCTCCATTACCACTGCCGACGACCACGTGCTGTGTTGCCACGTGTCGTTGCATAACCTTTCGCCGCTCTTAGTTTCTCTGGCTCTGCCTCAATCAACGAGAGGTTAAAGAGTCATTCTGTTTTAACTGCTTTCTGTATTAAGGTATGTAACGCAGGGAGTCGCTTCCGGAAATCGGGATCAAAGTACAACTGTAACTGCGTCGCTACTGTCCACCACTTGTTTGATCATTTTGCTGTTCAATTCATGGATCACCACTTTAGGGGTGTGTGATAAATGAAACTAGTTTTACACTGAAACTATATTTTACTTTTACTTTTCCCTAATACATGTTATGAGAAATATCAGAAGGATTACAAGTGTACGATCATACTGGACTGGGTCTCCGGAACCGACTGGCGTGGCTCGCACTCGCCGCTGTTCGGCTCGCCCACCGGATGATTTGCCTGCGTAGGCATTCCGCACGTCCCTACGAGGCGAAATGCACTTGTGTGAATAGATATTAGTGTGGAAGGACACCGGCGTAAAAGTACATAGGCGTGAGAGGACAATGGCGTGAGAGGACACTGTTCTGGTGGGACAGTAGCGTGAAACAGCGCTGGCGCGAAGGGGACACTGTGGTGAAGGGACAGCGGTGGGAAAAATTTGCGAACATAAGATTTCTTCATAACTTCACACCCGTGTTCTTTCGAAGCACGAGCGTCTATAGTGATGGCCAGAGTATTTTTACTGAGCCCAGTAGTATCGTCTTGAATATCCAACGTTCTTTTTTGTTTATGCTAAACCTGAATACAGTCTGTTCAAAATAAGTAACTGAAGTTGCCAAGCGACAGGCGCACAACACAATTCACGACAAATCGGTCACAAGGCGCGTTCGCGAAGCGGAACGCGTGTCAGCATATCATGGAAAACAATACTTTCTGCTAAGCAAAGGAGCAGGGACTACGGTGTCTTTCGACATCCGACAGTCATTAATAGGGGAGTGAGTTAAATCCCCACCACAGTCCAAGAAGGAATTTTGGCACGACGAGGCTTCGCCCACTTTTAAAGTCAAAGGCATGAATACCTTTTTATTTTCTTGATGGGAAAACATCAAATGACCTCTCCCGCTCTGGGCGGAGCGGAAAGACTTTTACTGAATAGAATATCTGAATCTGATCTTATTCTTGGAATTATATGAACAATGAATCAATCGCGGCGGATCAGTTCAATGGCCCCCAAGGACAAATCTGACTCTCGCTTAGAGATTCTCTCTTAAGTACTTAAAACACCTTGTTTACCATAAGGAGAACCAACTAAAATGGAATTAAAAATAAAATTGAAAGTGAATTAGACTCAGTTAAAAACAATGATTATGTCTTAAGTAAATTATATAGAAATTTGTGCAATCACGCCCGTCTGTGCATAAGACAAATAGAGGACATTTCTAACAATTGCTAAATTATGTTTCAGGGTAGAGAATGATTAGAAACATTGTAAATAGTGATTAAGTAGATAGTGATTGTAAATAGTGATGATTCCTTTTTTAAATATGCCAATATGCTTAGTTGTAGAAAGTTATTATCTGTAACACATTTCATACAGTTTGAACTTTAAGCGGTTGGAGTAAGGTACTACAAACCGCATTGACTACATTTTATAACTCACTGATGCAACCGTTCACAAGAATTTACTAATAAAGTACATATACATACACTTGACCGTTACGACCAAAGCCTATAAGTCTGATGGAAAATGTTATCACTAGTTAATTACGATACAAACAATAAATATTATCAATGAACGCAAGGCGCCGCCGCTGCAGGCGCGAGCGCGCAAGTTTCGTGTTGCCATGATTTTATAGGAACAACCAGGCAACATAACAAGGTTATTTTCAAAAGATTGCAATTTTTCATGATACCTTTATGAAGTTTTGTACATAAATTCTTTACATTAAAATACTGGACACGTGTTTCGGATGTTGCATATAGAAAATAACTTTTATATTTTGAAAAATCAGCAGTAGAGATAAATAAAACAGAAAAACAATAACCACGTATATTTAACTAATATTTATTAATAATTTAAAATTTTTGAGCATAACAAAATCATACTACTAATTATTACAAAATATATACAAACCACTAAAATAATTAAATAACGACAAAGAGCATAATTACTATGATCACCATAAACTTCGTTGAAAGTTGCGACCGATCTCCTCGCGGAACGGTCCTTTATAGTGAGGTCGTCAGATGACGACACAGAATGCAATCTACCATCGTATCTATCCTAATAACCGTACTTATTCAGTTACCTTCTACCTAGTAACTGAATAATTAGCGCACTTAGCTCTTCTATTGTCTGTTGATACGACGCACACATAGGGGCGAGGTGAAGGGCAGATGGGGAGTTAGGTCAGGGGGACAGGGGGTCCGGCCAGTACTCGACAACTGGCTCGGGAGGAGGCACGGCTCCCTGTCGTTCAGGGTGACGCAGGTACTGTCGGGGCATGGCTGCTTCGGCATGTACCTGCGTCGCTTAGGCAGGGAGCCGGACGCTCGGTGCCACCACTGCGTCCAATGCGGGGAGGACACGGCGCAGCACACGCTCTCCGAGTGTGTAGCTTGGGAGGAGCAGCGCCGTGTCCTCACAAATGAAGTAGGAGGCGACCTGACGCTGCCGGCAGTAGTGCGGAGGATGGTCGGCAGCTCAGAGTCGTGGGACGCGGTGGTGTCCTTCTGCGAAGACGTGATGTCGCAGAAGGAAGCTGCGGAACGGGAGAGGGAGATATCAACTCCCTTCCCGGGCCGCAGAAGACGCACCGGGCGCCGAGGAAGGGCGGATAACGCCCTCTTCCGCCCCCCATGATTGGGTCCAGGGGCGAGAGACATGGGGAAGTCCCCGCCCCCCATTGATGGACCCCGAGGCGGAGGCGCGCGCGAGTGTCGGCGCGCGCCTTTGAGGCGATGCACGGGGTAGTTTAACACCCCACTACCCCGTGCAGGAGACGAGACCTGGACAGACCGGGCCAGCACGAGGATGCGGGGCCGTGGAAGAATTTAGACTCCCGCGGCCCCACGCGCGCTCGTGATAGAAGACACACCGGGGTGGTTTTAGTCAGTAAAAGTCTGACATACCCCGTCGCCCACCCCAGGGCGGCGGGCATCCTATGAGGATTTCCACCCCGGCAAAAAAAAAAAAAAAAAAAAAAAAAGGGGGACAGGGGGACAACATGTCGGGTGACAGACGAGTGGCTCGATGGCTACGTATGATTTCCGTTTGATGTCCGGCCGAGCCGAGCTACGCGTATAGTTCCATGAGATCTGTCGAGAGGTCCTTTACAAAGAGCTTGTTCAAAACACAAAATTTAATATTTTGTTGCTTTATTTTTCTGACAAAGACACAACTCCTTCGTCAAATGAGCACATTTATCTATATCAATACTACTACTAAGTACTTTACTTCTAACTAAAGAATGTGTTTGTTTGTTTGAACGCACTGCTCTAACATAGTACAGCTACATTTACTTGCTCATAGATACATTTATTGAGTAAGAACGACGTTCAAAACATGACATACGAGTAGTTTGTAAACAATAACGGTAGATAGTAGGTAGCTCGACAACCCCGACCCGTCGTGTCTCTCGAGTCGCGCTCAAACGAAATGATCCGTCCTCCTTGAACGGCTATATTCGGACGATCGCCGCCGGCGGTCTGGTCTCCGAATACTTGGACAAAACCCAGGTTATGTTCTTACTCCGGCACAGATCGTGTTCAATGGAACTCTCAAGGTTATTCAAGAATACGTTTACCTCGGGCAAACTCCGCAGTTTGGTAAGAAAAAAATTAGGAGAGAGGCTAGTGGGCTGGGCAGCGTTTGAGAAGGTTCATTGAGTCTTCCCGTCGCATATTCCACAGAGCCAAAAGACTAAAGTCTTCAATCAGTGCGTCCTGCCAGTTATGACCTACGGAGCAGAAACGTGGACACTCACGTAACGGCTGGACCACAAATTCAAGATCGCTTAGCGAGCTATGGAACGGACTGTGCTTGAAGTCTCTCTGAGGGATCGAATCTGCTAGGAGGTAACCCGGTAAAGAACCAAAGTTGTAGATATAGCTCATAGAATGAGCAAACTGAAGTGCATGCGTGCAGCAATGGACCAGCCATATTAGTCGTAGAACAGATGACCGTTGGAGTAAACGTGTTCTAGAGAGGAGATCGCGAATCGGTGAACGTAAGGTGTGTCGCCCTCAGGCTTCGAGTTAGAGTTGAATGGCGTGAAATTGGAGAGGCTTTTGTCCAGCAGTCGACTGCTGTAGGCAGATTATGATGATGTCATTTTACAATGTGTAGGACCTAGGTACACATTGTAAAATGACATTTGATTAGTGTGTAGGTGCTGCTGTTGTTATTTCCGTCACCCTAGGTATAACAGCGGACTTCATAACACTGACCATCAGCAAACAAGCAAACTCAAGTACATAACATCGCTCAATCTAACTATAAATCAATCAAAAAGCTCAATCTCATATAATTGTACACCCCCAGAGGGATAATAACTATCAACAGTTTCAATCTGTCCAAAGTTTTGAAAGCTATAATTAGTTATGGTTTTCAGCACTCCCATTACTTTGTAAACGTCGACGTGCGACAGTGACCGAGACTCTGCCAGCTCTGTGTATCCACACACCTTCGTGTGTGTCCGCTGGTAGAACAGCCGCGGGCGATATCGATGCCCGCTTTGAGGACACGTTCCGTCTATATTACGTACACTATGTTATAAACCAACTATTGTATTGTTCGCGAGGGAATTATGTCGTGGAGGGAAGCTGTATTTAGTCTATACGTAGGTCGTTACATACATATGTGAACCACAAGCCAGCATATTGCTTCGGTATTTTTTTTTTTTTTTTTAATAATTATAAACTAGCGCTTGACCGCAATCCCGCCTGATGGTAAGCAGTGATGCGATCGTTGATGGTAAAGCGCGCTAGTTTATTAAACCCATTCACTTAAACAACTGAGTGAATAGGAAGGAGGACGGCAGTTGAGCGAGGTGGTGCAATGTTAAACCCAACAACACGACCAACGATGCTGCGCCAGAGGGAGATTGATGTGGAGACCCTCCACGACCAAACTCCCGACACAACAACACTTGGCGCATCGTACCCGGCACACATCGCAACACAACTGCTCAGACCCGTCCTCCGTACGGCTTCACCAGACATCATGCCGGAACACGACGAATCGCTTGGCGGCAAGACTTTGTCTGGTGGGTGGTAACTTCTGCCGGCAGCCGATGTGGCCTACCACCGAGTAAATTTCCTTCTAATATTATAAACGTGAAATGTTTCGATGTATTTCGGATTAAACGTTGCATCACCTCGCTCAACTGCCGTCTTCCTTCATATTCACTCATTTTTTTTAGTGAAAAGGCTCTTAATAGACTAGCGCTCTTTATCATCAATTATGCATCTGATCTTACCATCAACGATTACATCACTGCTTACTATCAGGCGGGATCGTGGTCAAGTAGTAGTTTGTAACATTCAAAAACCTTGAAAAAGAGCTACAATCACAATACTAATATTAAAATTGAAGTAACCAAAAGCAATAATATTGTTTAAACATTGAAATATGGAACAGAGGCAGATTAGAGGCAGATTACATACATTTCACTACTTCGAAGGGCACGTCCCATAAGGCACTTAATATTTTATGGTATCAATATATGAAGCTGGGCAGATGTCCACCTCGTATCACTTACGAGTGCTTCATTTCACTTCTTTGTAGCTGACACATAATGTGAAAGTATAGACTATTTTTCAGGATTGTCTTTATCGTGTTATTTATCTGTCATGTAAGCCTGAAGAGCCACATAGAGATTTTCTTTGTTATTTTTATACCTATTATTGTACAGGTAGAATATATATTGATTTATTCTGATGGTTTGAAAGTATTTGAAGAGAACGGAGCTATTTTATCTCAAGGATGACCTAGGACGATCTCTAATAGACCGTGGAATAAATGATGATATTTTAAAACGCAAGCATATTTGAAATTTACAATATTATCATTGAACATAATACCTCAGAACTTTTATTTATTAGGAGACAAGTTACGAAGTAAAGAAAGTTGATAATAGCTAAGTTTAAGCATTACACCGCTGCAAACTGCAGTAATTACTAAGAATGTCGCCAGTGATGCAGCGCTGCAGCACTGCCGGTGCAGTGTCGGTTCTCATTATAAAACTAAGTGAACGTCGAGACTGTGCTCGCGCTAACCTATTACAAGTAAACAGGAGACACAATGTACAAACCTACACTATGTACCTATAATATAGCGGTGTGTGGCTATGTGTTGCTACACGACGCTTTCTCAGTTAATTCTAAGGCGGAACGTCGTCACATTTAGGTGAGGTACAAAACAATAAGGTATAAAATTTAATGAGATAAGCTACCTAGATCATTACTATGATAGCTAGTCTATTTTAGTTCTCCGAGCTGTTGAAGACTATCTTACTGGTGATCATAAATTCTGGTACTAAGGGTGCCATCAGGAATCTATTCCTTAGGCTCCGCTGTCTCACCGCCGTGTCCTAGTGGCGGCGATCGGTGGCCATCTCTCGCGCCTAGCCCTGGTCCAGGCCATGATCCGGAGAGAGAATGAATGGCAGGCTGTCACCTCCTTCTGTGAAGCAGTGATGCTGGCAAAGGAGAAGTCAAAGCGCATGAGGGAACGGGAATCCCAGCACTCTCACACCTCTAGCCGGTGCAGGAGACGCCCTGGTCGAGAGATAACATCGAACTCCTGGCCACCGAAGGCGGGGGCTTGCAAGCAGCGAGCAGTGGGCAGGTCGCCGCCCGCCCTTCGACGGCACGTTGTATTTCACACGCGCCTCAAAGAGATGTCATCACATCGTGACGTCACCGATGTCTCCTGGGTCAGGGTTGCGGGTTGGTTAAAAAAGAAACCGTGGCCCTGGTGCATAGGCAACTGAAGAAACTTGGGTAGGTTTTAGTCAGTAAAAGTCTGGCACGCCTTTTCGTTCCGCTCAGAGCGGGAGAGCACATTTGATGATTTCCTATCCACAAAAAAAGCCTCCGCCGAACGACGTACTCGACAGTAATTTAGAAGTTATTGTCGAGCAATGCTTTATAAAACCTCACATATTTATGTCTGAAAGTTATATGGTGTATTTAATAAAGAGCTTTATATTTCATGATATATTAATAAGGCCGCTGTACGACAAACGGACACGAAAATAATTATACATGTATTGAAATTAACGCACGCAACTTATACATATTGTGAAATTGTATTACGAGTATTATGTATAAAATATTGTTTTTGTTATTGAATTAGTTTAAATGTTAGAAATTAACGAATCCAGCATTAAGCGCATTCCCCGAGTAGATACATTATTTACTAAATTATAGACCGTATCAGCTTCACACCATTTATATTTTATATATATGTCATGACGACAGACAGCTGCATCATGTATTAGTTGCCAAGGTAGGTATACAACCTCCAACACGCCTCCTCAATCTACTACAAATGATGAGCTATACAAATTAGAACCAAAAACGCTAACTTAATTACATATAGAAGTAATAAATCCAACGCGTCTCATTAACAAAGCAAAACAATATCAAAATTAAAATTAGCCATTACAACAGATAGGTATAAAACTCAAATTACAAATTCTAAACCTAACTGTACTTGCCCGCCCTCTTAATGGGTAATTTTTGTACAATCTGTTTAAGTTTTGGGCCTGGCAGAGGCTTCGTTAACATATCTGTTAACATCTCTTGAGTACACAAATATTGTACATCAATCGCCTCCTTAATCAAGGCTTCGCGGACAAAATGATACCTAATATCTATATGTTTTGTTCTATTATGGTTCATTTTATTTTGCGATATTTTATGTGCTGACTGATTATCGTTAAAAATATCGTTGGTTTGTCGCAAGTACTTTTAGTCAAACTAGACAACAAACCTCGCAAGTAAATTGCTTCTTTAGCAGCCTGACTGAGTCCTATGTATTCTGCCTCAGTCGACGACAATGCTACACATCGCTGCTTGCGACTCTCCCATACTATTAAATTATCGCCTAATGTAAAAAGCATTCCTGTGAAGGACTTTCGATCGAATGATCCCCCCCAATCAGCGTCAACGTACCCGCGCATCTCTAAGTTACCGGATTTTCGGAAGACAAGCGCAAAATCAGATGTCCCCTTTATGTATCGCAACACCCGTTTAGCACAATTGAAGTGCGTCTCATCATAGCATGAATTGAATTGAGACAGTAAACTTACAGCATGTGCTATATCAGGCCTAGTAGTTTGAGCCAGATAATTCAGACATCCTATCAAACTTTGGTACGGTAACCTACAACCAGGCTCAGCTTTTTCTAGCTTGAGGCCTACCTCCATTGGGGTATTGACTGGTTTGCAGTCTGACATTTTAAATTCCTTTAGTACATTCAGGACATACTGTTCTTGATCGAGATAAATAGTTCTCTTATCTCGTCGTAACCTCATACCTAGTACATGCCTAGCTTCGCCTAAGTCTTTGACTTTAAACTTTTTGAGCAGCCCGTTTTTCAAAGCTTGCTTCTCTTTATCCAGCTTTCGAGGATATAACACAAATATATCATCAACATAGATAACTACGACTATCCTATCTTGACCTATTATCTTTTGATATAAACAGGGCTCTATCTTTGATTGTATAAAACCTAAATTAAGCATCTCCTTATCTAATTCGTTAAACCAAGCATTAGAGGCTTGCTTCAATCCATATAATGACCGTTGTAGTTTACAAACTTTGTTTTCCTGACCTTCGGCTATAGCGCCCTCTGGCTGAAGATGTAAATGTCTTCCTTCAATTTTCCGTACAGGAAAGCAGTCGTAACATCCCACTGGTCAATGGTCCACTCGTATTCTGCAGCTAGTGAGAATAACAAGCGAAGCGTAGAGTGCCTCACGACAGGAGAATAGGTTTCATTATAATCAATACCACGTACCTGTGTAAATCCTTTAGCTACCAACCTCGCCTTGTATTTCAATATGTTATCATCACTATCTCGCTTGATCTTGAATACCCATTTGTTCTGTATAGGCTTCTTATCGCGCGGTAGATTAACTAACGTCCACGTTTGGTTCTCCTTCAACGAGTTGAGCTCATCGTTCATGGCCTTCTGCCACAGCTCACGATCAGGCCTTGACATTGCTTCATCCATTGTCGTTGGATCGCCATCAATATCTGCGATAGCTTTTATTTCAGCTTCAGCTTTCGCACATGTGCATCTGTAGTCCACATTATTCCTTGGACGTAAGTTATATCTCGGCGGGTTCTCACAATCGTTGTTTTCAGATTGTAATGTAGGATTGGTACTTGCTTCTTGAGTTTCCTGTCTTATTTCATCAATAGTTTCTTCAAAAACGTCTTCATTGCTTCCTTCACTAACGCTGTGAATTTCAATCTCAGGTTCAACACGTTCCTCCTCTGTTGAAATAGGAACGACTGAGTTCTTCGTCACTTTTATACCGTCTCCAGGAAAAATATTTTCTAAAAATTGGACGTCTCTCACAATTGAAAATTTTCCAGTCTTTGGTTCAACCAATTTGTAACCTTTCGTAGTCTCACAGTAGCCAACAAATATCAGAGCTTCAGTTTTTATGTCCAGCTTCTTTCTCTTTTGTTTTGGTTTCAGAGCGTAAGCCAAACATCCGAATACTCTCAGATGACTCAGATCTACCTTCATACCAGACCAGAGTTCCTGTGGCACTTTTCCAGGGACAGCCTTCGTAGGGCTTAGGTTTTTTAAATATACAAATGTTTCGACTGCTTCTGCCCAAAATCTTTTGCCTAAATTGGCTTCAAAAAGTAATGTTCGCGCTTTTTCAACGATTGTTCTATTCGCTCTCTCAGCCACGCCATTCTGCTCCGGTGTGTATGGAACTGTCTTTTGATGTTTTATACCAGTTAACTTCAAATGCTTGTCGAAGGCATCGTTGCAAAATTCTTTGCCATTGTCCGATCTCAAGCACTTGATCATCTTCCCAGTCTCATTTTCTACTTCCGCCTTATACTCACGAAACTTGTTGAGACATTGACTTTTGTTTTTCAAAAAATAGACGTGCGTCTTTCGCGAAAAATCATCAATAAATAAAAGCATATACAGCGAACCAGCAAAAGATGGCTCTTCCATTGGGCCGCACAAATCTGTGTGCACAATCTCCAATAAATCATTTGCTCGAGTGCCTTGTTTTTTGAATGGACTCTTGCAGCTCTTTCCATTTATACATGGAACACACGGCTCTATTTTGTCCGTAGTTTTGAATTCTATTCCAGATACCACGTTTTTCAGGGTGATCATGTACTTTTGTCCTAGATGAGCTAGTCTCCTGTGCCATAGATTCGACAAAACTTCATTCGATGTTGTTAAATTAACCATAATATTGCTGTTTTCAATCAGCTTGAAAATTCCACCAACTTCTTTGCAAGTGGCAACTTTGCGGTCATTTTTATCTTTAATGAAACATCCATGCTTGTCAAACTCAACTTTGTACTCGTCTCTTACGAGATCACTCACTGAGATTAGGTTCATCGACAATTTGGGAACATGCAGGACATTATTTAATTTGAGTTTCTCATTTTTACTCACTATCGGTGCTGCATTGCCCTTCCCAACTACTGATATCTCTTCACCGCTGGCAACTTTTATCTTACAGTCGCCTATCTGTGCCTTATATTGCACTAGTTTGTTCGCATCATTCGTCATATGGGTAGAACAGCCACTATCAACATACCAGGCGTTTTTATTTATTTTATTGGCAGTACCCATGCAAATATTTGCAATTTTCTTGATGCTTTTGCATTCTGATGCTTTGTGTCCAAATTTGTGACACTTAAAACATTTGTATATCGCTGGTTTCCGACCAGTGTTATTGTTGCTCTTCCTGTTTTGCGTGGTAAAAGCTTGCTCACCAGCCCCATTACTCACTTCGGCTTGTCTGTTGCCTTCTTGTAGTAATTTGGTCTTTACTTGTTCTAGTGTTACCTCTTTTCCACTATTATCGATGGCCATCACGAACGGGTTGTACTCGCTCGTTAGGCCAGCCAATAGTATCGAAATGAGCCAATCGTCTGATACTTTTGCGTCTATATCATTAAGCTGCTGTGCCAGGTGTACTATATCGCAGATGTATTTTTCCATATTTGAATAATTTTCCAAACGACACTGCCATAGTTTGCGTTGCAGCAAAATTCGCCTGCCCCAGCCTTGATCCTCGTAGGCTCTGCACAAGTTTTGCCATACCTCGCGTGCGGTTTTTGCTTGGTACACGTGCGCAAAACATGTAGGCTCAATAAGCAGACATAGAGTTGATCGTGCCTTCCTATCACTGTCTCTTTGTAAATCACTGATGTTTTCTGTTTCCACAACATCCCACAAGTTTTTGGATTCGAAGAGGTTTTTCACAACGAATTTCCACGATGTAAAATCATTCGCTCCTTGCAGTTTTTTAATTCCGCAATAGGAACCAGAAACAGAATTTTCATCACACATTTTTTCATTTTTTTTTTTTTGACAGTATTGTTTTTTGGCTGTCAACAATGTGACAATCAGTATTTTTTAGGAAATATTTTTACGATCACTTATTAATAATATTTACTTAGGTACATCCTGGGCCCATAACCTGTTAGAAATTAACGAATCCAGCATTAAGCGCATTCCCCGAGTAGATACATTCTTTACTAAATTATAGACCGTATCAGCTTCACACCATTTATATTTTATATATATGTCATGACGACAGACAGCTGCATCATGTATTAGTTGCCAAGGTAGGTATACAACCTCCAACATTAAACACTGATTGTGATCATATTACAAATGTATGTACCTCTAACGGGTCTAACGAAGTATGTACCTACTTCATTCATTTTGATTTGTTTTAACTGTACAGCGAACAGCGATCAAAAAAACCGACAATAAAATTTACAGAAATAACCCCTTTCACTTTCATGATAAGGTTCATTGGAGAAAAGTTATTCGCTGTGTTAAAAATTCTATATTAAAAAGCCTATTCAAATGCGAAAGTCATTTATAAATATTAAACATTACTTTAGCAGAAAAGAAATAAGAAATTATGTTTTAGATTTACCTACTTAAGAAAGTTGCACAATGTTATAGGGTTATATTTACTTAAGAAAGTTGTTTTGTCGGTGAAGTCGGCAACCACATCATATGAACATAATATTGAACTTGGCTCTCATTTTTTAACTTTACGTTTTGTAGTTTTTGCGTGAAAGAGTAAAATATGTTCGGACAAGAGCAGGTCAAGCTACTCGAAACTATCAACCAACTGTCAACTGCTTCCTAATCAACCTTGGGCCTTATTGCTTTAGAGATAAAGTTGACAATCTATTAAAGAAATCTGACAGATTGTAGTAGCTTGATGTGCTGTCGTCTGTACATACATAGAAACTCTCGTATAAATAAAGCAAATACATTGTTCTGATAAGAGTCTAATATCCAGAAAGCTAGAGTCTGGGTAACGAAAGTAGGCCCTAGAATTATTTGCGAACTCTCTAATATATGAAACTGATGAAATTTTAAATCAATGTGGTTATGAGGTGTTGTCACTTTCACCCTAACATTGTGATTTAAATGCGATTGAGCTTGTGTGGAGTCTGGCAAAACATAAAGTGGCTAGGAAAAATATTGCAGTTACTACAGCTGCATTACAAGAAATAAAGATTCATTTGAAAACGTAAGTTCACAGGATTGAAAGAAAATTACTGATCATGTAATACACGTTAAAACTAAATATAAAGAACGTGATAAAATAACAGACGAAAATTAAGAAATAAGAATAAGAAAGTTTTATTATAAATGCTACAGACAACGACTAGTAGGTATCGTTGTCTGTAACATTTATAATAAAACTTTCTTAATTTTCATCTGTTATTTTATTCACGTTCTTCTTTAAATCGTGACAGTGATGAATCTTTTGGCATTGAAGTGTTAGAATCTGATTTTGATTATGATGAATAAAACTAAGTTATTATGTATGGAATATTATCGTAATTTTACGATAATATTCCATACATAATAACTTATTGTAATTCTCAATTTATTTTCGGATTCCTTAAAATCTCTTTACAAACCTGGTACATATAAAAAATTAATAAAAATAAACAAATTCTGTTTCTTTATTTCCCTAACATAAAGTTCTTATACTGTCTATATATATTTTAATAATGAATTACCAAGTATCAAAGTAAGTTATTCCTATTTTCATAGCATAATTTTAGTGTTGTCATGCATATATTTTTTAAATTTGCCGCCATAATCTGGCGCCAACTTTCGTTAGCCAGGTTATATTGCAATAGACTCAATGAGGTACAGATAATAAAATCAAAGCAAAAAAATGATAAAATCGAAATACGCTCCATCTTCTGAAACTTCGTGTAAACATTTATATTGTCAGTATACCACGAGTTGCTTCCGTTCACACAGTTCGTCATAAAACCTTAACAAACTTTTAAAACTACTAGCGCTATCTATACGCAGATAATGGAAACGGTCTACGTTTGAAGACGCATTTGACACCACTCGACAGAGGGCGCTATTCTTGTTGCTGTTTCTCAGTCCTGAAGTTACTTTATGAACAACCGTTAGCTGGCGCTGTGATAAATTAAAACGAGAGAAAAAAAAGAAATAAGTGAAATGATTTTTTTATAAGTTATATCATATAAGTTTAAGAATTTAAAGGAATTTTCTGGACATCCATTCAAAATACACTGGTGACATACTAAATAAAACTTTTAACCACATACATTTCATATGAAGCAGTTCCTCCGTGTTGTGACCGATGATGAGTGATAAGAAGCATGATGATGTTGAATTACTGTGCGTAAGTTTAAATAAATATTTTTTTATTTAACGACACAGTTGATACAGTGGCTTAATGAATGACGACGACACTGTTGTGATGCGTGTCGCAGGTTCGTATCCCGCACGGAACAAATATTTGTATGGCTTAGAAGTAGTAGTCCCAGGTCTGGCTGTTTGTGTATGTCAGTTGAAATGTTTGTAAACGCACCCACGATACAGGAGTAATTCTCAGTGTGGAGTAACGTTTTCTTTTTTTTAATCTGTCGGCCACTGGTTTATATAATGAACAGGATAAAGGTATGATGTACCGTAGAATTTGGAGGACCGGGTATCCCGGAAAGTCAGATGACGAACGCTTAGGTGGTATTTTAGCCGGTAAGAGTCCGGCACACCCCTCCGCGTCCCCGAGCGGAGGATAGTCAATGAGGATGTTTCCACTTTCGGGGAAGAATAATAATACAAATGTTACGTACCTACCTTAAATAAAAAAGACAGTTTTAAAAGGTAAAAATAACGGTATTTAAAGGAATTTGTTTGCTTTGAATTTACGGTCTATTTCGGTTGCCAGGCTGACTGACCACTTCCTGCCAATTTTCATAAAAATGGTTACTGTGTCAGTTCGCGTGTGCAGGCTACAACTACTTGTAGTCATCTATTCGTGCTGCAACAATGTCATCTGTGAAAAATAAAGAAATTAATTAATAATGTCAGTACTGTGAGGGGGGGGGGGGGGGGCAGGACGACGACTATAACTACGACGGCTTAATTTAAATTTCATTAAAAAGAAATCTTCCACGAAAATTTACGCATGATGAGATCTGATTGTATTTTATCAGTTAAATCAGTGGAATGAATTTGAACAAATTTCAGTCCAGGTACTCCGGTCATCTTAATAACTAAATAGGATAGCAGATAAGGAATTCTGTTTCACGGTGGCTACCATCGAGGGATACTATCAATATTAACAAGCATATCTATATTCTATACCAATCTATTACTAATATAAAACCTGTAGAGTTTGTTTGTTTGTTTGAATGCGAATTACAAAAATTCTTTTTCTTCCTTCCTGAACCGCGTGCTCCTGAGCGGCAATATCCCGATCCAATGAAGGCTGAGTATTATCATTCCAGTCTTAAAAGGCAAGGGCGCAATTACAACCGCGGTATTAAGGTCATGTCACACACCATGAAGATCTTTGAGAGGATTTTAGACTCCCGGATCCGGCAGAAGTGTGCTCGGAGTGTCAATATGGATTTCGTCCAGGCTACGGAACCATGGATTCTATTTTCGCACTAAGGATCGCCACGAAGAGATACAGATCGAAGAACACGCCTCTACATATGCTCCTTTTTGATATGCAGAAGGCCTTCGACTGTATCCCTCGGGGGGTGATCTGGTGGGCACTGAGGTCCAAAGGGGTACCAGAAGCATTCTTCTTCTTCTTCTTCAGCCTATGGATGTCCACTGCTGGATAAAGGCCTCCCCCGAGGCTTTCCACGCTGACCGGTCTTGTGCTGCCCGCATCCATCGGCTTCCCGACCTTCACCAGGTCATAGGTCCAAATTGTTGGGGCCTCCCTACGCTGCGTCTTCCAGTACGTGGCCGCCACTCCAGAACCTTACTGCCCCATCGGCCATCGGTTCTACGAGCAATGTGCCCTGCCCACTGCCACTTATGTTTAGCGACTCACAGAGCTATGTCGGTGACTTTGGTTCTTCTGCGGATCTCCTCATTTCTGATTCGATCACGCAGAGAAACTCCGAGCATAAGCAGAAGAAACGTAGAAGCCTATGTAGAAATAATTCGAGACATGCACCTCAATTCCGATTCCGTTGTTAGGATCGCTGTTGGCGACACTAAACCCTTCCCCATCACCGTCGGAGTCCACTAGGGATCCGTTCTTAGTCAGTTTCTGTTCAGCGTGATATTAGACATCTTGTCAAACAGCATTAAGGATTCACATGAGCAACCTGGCTGATGCGGCGGCGCTGGCAGACGCGGACAGGGAACGGTTGGTGCGGCGCGTGAATGCGTGGAAGGACTCGCTCGAGAATGGAGGTCTGAAACTCAACGTGGCGAAGACCGTGTACTTGGCCAGCAACACGACAGACCCCATGTCTGTGCTTATAGGCGGAGACATGGCCGAGTGCACAGACCAGTTTAAATACTTGGGGTCTGTGCTCCACGCGTCCGGCGACATTGATTGCGACGTCAGGGCACGTATTTCCGCAGCTTGGGCAAAATGGCGTGAGGTGACCGGTGTCATTTGAGACCTCAAAATGCCGGCTAAGCTTAAGGGGCAGGTCTATAAAACCATCACTAGACCTATCCTCCTGTATGTCAGTGAGGCGTGGCCTGTGCTTGAGCAACACAAGCAGGAGCTGCGTGTCACGGAAATGAATATGTTGCGGAGGATGTGTGGAGTTACGCGGAAAGACCGCATCAGGAACTCCTGCATCCGTGGCAGTCTTCGTGTCCGTGACATAGCAGACAAACTGCAGGAGGGTCGCCTACGCTGGTACGGCCACGTTTTACGCAAAACGGTATGTTACGTGGGTAAGAAATGTCTTGCCATGGCGCCTCCACCGGGCTAAAACAAGAGGGGCAGACCAAAGAAATGCTGGCTTGACGTTGTAAGAGATGACATGCGTACCAACAAGCTCTTACCACAGGATGCTAAAGATTGCGCGAAATGGAGGAGAATGTGCAGGGAAGCGGACCCCGGGCTCCAACGCGAAAGCCGCGGTTGCGACCGGAATAGACGCCGAGATGATGATAATGATGATCATCATGCTGCGACCAATAGGAGCGGAACATATCAAAAATTTTAAATGTATATTATGACCTAGGAGTGTAATAATGTATCTATAGAAATCGACTCTTTTGTGGTTAAAATAAAATGATCAAATAACTAACTCCACGTGAATGAAGTCGCGGACGGCTTCTAGTATCACTAGATACTAGAAGAAGAAGAAGCTTAGAAGCTTTTTTCCTTAATTCTAATATACTAATATTATAATTAAGGAAAAAAAGCTTCTTTAAGCCAATTTTAAGTTGAAGTATAAAGTCACTTAATAGGGGCGTGAGCTAACCTTTTCACTTCCGCTTCTATAATTCAGATAACTGAACCGTGCGGTGCGGACTCGCCATAACTTCAGTAGTTTTATCGCCATGACATCACATAAAGCTTTCCGAAGCATCACATGAAAAAGTAAAGTTGAATGCTGGTGTGAAATGAATAAATTTTAATTAAAGCGCGTCCGGTTTGACAGCGACGTTGACAAACGAGGCGCTCGCTCAGCGCTCGCGGAGCGCTGGCCGCTTGTGATACCAATCCTCTTTGTTGCTTGAAGATCAAATACTAGTTTTTTACCACATTTTATAGGGAGTTCAAAGTATTTGAAAGTTTAATTTCCGTGTAATGATGAACCCCCTTATTCATAAAGTTTGCTTAAAGCAAACTAGTGATTAGTGAATTTTAACAACACATTTTTGATGTTTTAGCATCACTTAACTTTAAACATCGTTTATGAATAAACACCGTAGTCTTTAAGGCGTGTATTCATAAACGTTAAAATTATGTGACGTGCTAACGTCGAAAATGCATGGTTAAACAGTCACTAATTACTAGATAACTTTCAGCAGCGTTTATAAGTAAGGGGAGAAATCATCAGTACCTGTCCATTCCACACAGCAGTTTTTGAAGTTTCACTTATGCTCGTATTATTTGAAAGTGGTATGGAACCCTGGTCGAATTTGGACCGTATAAGAAATAAAAATAAACACATTTGAGATACCTACCACACATCCTACCTACCTACCTACTATACCTACCGTAACAAATCTCAAATTATTTTGGTTTTGTGATTCAGTTTAGAGCATTTCTGCAGAACGTTTCCCATCGTTCTACAATTGTACGAGTACATAACACGAGCGGCGCATTTGTTCCAGCATTAGAATTCAGTCCAGTGTGTGATGAAACCTTCTCTGTAATATTACACTTTCAGCTGTACATGTGCTGCTATTTGAACGGCTTATTTCTTTATTTGGTCACAGCAGACGCAAGTAAAAAGAAAATGACAATAAAATACCCAATTGAACTGTACATCTACATTATTATATTTTGTAACCCCTCAACGAGTTTCGTAAAGTAAAACCATTATTAAATTCTTAAGTCCGCATCGGTATCACATTATACCGCACGGGTGGCAGTACACAGGTACCGACTGGCCGAGTCCCGTGTTCTGTTAGTGACAGTCGGGCCGCGGTCGTGCCGTGTCCGAATGTCCCCGTATCCCTAGTGACCACTTCAGACATGTTAGACGTAGATATTACATATAATAGGATTCGTAGAGGCTTCAACTAGATTTTGCTTTGATCGAGCGCGTCTTGAATAGGTGTAGTCTATTCGGTCAAAACTAGAAAGTAAATGTGATCGTTTAATATTTATAAAAAGATTCATCATATTCAACATTATCGATTGAATGTGAAAACTACTTCTATATGATTGAGCCCGATTGTTAGTAAAACTTTCTATCATATAACTCGTATAAAGTACACATTACCTTATCCAATACCCTGATGATCCCCCGGGCGCAGTTCCTTGTGTTAGCTTTAGCGCAAACTTGTCGTGTAGCAGCATTGTCAAGTAGTTGGGGGTCTTAAAGGAGCTGTTTGCTCAGGTGTACGCAAACTTCACATGGTTCACATCCGGAGCAGCCTTGTACTGCAATTCCAAGGTAAGTCATACAGTGTAGCTTGTATGACCTTAGAGAATTGAGTTCCAACTTAATCGTTGGGGACAGTTCTTCTGTAGAACAATCTATTTTAAATTTGCGATATGTTCGCCAACAATCTAAATAAATGCGATATTATGGAAAAATAACTTTTGGCGTAACTGTCGGTTTGCCTATTTAAGTTCTTATTGCCAAGATTGGAGGGTATATTTACACTTCGTGCTTTACTTCAATAGTCCACAATATGCCCTTACCACCACACCAAGATGGTGACGACGTCATCGCTCGGCCGTCGCTGACGTCGTCATATTTACTTAAATTAATTTATACCAATTATTCTAAACAACAACTTTATTTAACCTTTAAAAACTTGAGCACTATAAAACTCCTTGAAGAGCTCGTGCTCGCGGACGGCTTTCGGCTGAAAGTCCTGACCTTGGATTAAGGTCGAGTTAGTTCTGTGGATGTTGGGTGAGCGTCTTTTGTATTTGGACTGACATTATACAGACTCTTACAATAAGTTCCAGTACACCGATTTAACTTTTGTTCATATATAATTTCACTTTAAAATAATCTAAAATAACAAAACGGGGGTATTCAATGTCACACTAAGGTGGCCTCCGATCTGTCTTCACTGAATTACATTGTTAACTTGCATTTTTAATAAATGTTTAACCACAGGGGTGTACCCCAAGTGCTTCAAAAAAGCTGTTATTGTTCCAGTTTACAAATCAGTTAGTAAAGACCAAGTGTCTAATTATGGGCCTATCTCCTTACTGCCTTCTATGTTTAAAATATTGGAAAAGATTATAAATAATAGGCTTTATAAATATTTGGAGGATTAATCTATTCTCTCTAAGCAGCAGTTTGGATTTAGACCTAAAATGTCTACAGATAATGATGTACACCATCTGATGGCCTATCTAGCACAAGAACTAGATAAAGGTAACCACACAGTAGTAATTATCCTGCACCTCGCCAAAGCTTTTGACACAATTTCTATTTCCATTTTGTTGCGCAAGCTTGAAGCTGTAGGTATCAGGGAAATTCAGCTGAAACTATTTAAGAGCTACCTAGAAGAACGTACGCAATGTGTTAACATTGGGAATGTTATTAGCGATGATGCAGAACGCACACCTTTCAGAATTCCCCAAGGAAGTATTTTGGGGCCTTCACTCTTTTTAATATGCATACACGATCTCTGTAATCTAAATTTAGATCACGGCCATATCGTTTGTTATGCCGACGACACTGCTCTCTTGTTTTTGGCTGACTCAGAAGAAAATGTCTCCAAGTTTGCGCAAAACGGATTTAATGTTATTAATAATTGGCTTCAAAATAATTCACTAACTTTAAATGCTGACAAGACAAATTACGTCAAGTTTTCGATGCGCAAGAAAAATCTAACTGGCTCTACCACAACATTATATGCTCATAACTGCACACCTACCACAAATAAACAATGTGTTTGTCCTAATATTAAAATTTCAAATACAGTTAAGTACCTTGGAATTATAATAGATGAGACACGTTTCGTTTAAGCATCATATAGAAGCTGTGAATAATAGGATTCATAAATTGATATTTGTTTTTAAAAAGTTACGATACATTGCAGACCCAAAAATAATTAGACAAGTCTACATTACTCTGTACCAATCGACACTAACATATTGTATTACACATGGGGTGGAGCAGGTAAAACATTGTTACTAACAATCGAGAGAGCCCAGAGGGCAATTCTCAAAGTGTCTACTTTCCAGCCATTCCATTTTCCCACTAAACTCCTGTACAAAGAATGTGAAGTACTAACAGTCCGACAGTTATTTATAATGGCTATTGTATTAAAACAGCACGCAGATCTAGCATATAGCGGGGACTTTACCAACAAAAGACGTAAAAATCTAGTCTGTCCTCAAAGTCATACCAAACATGCTTTCACATTAAAATTTTACCTATTTCTTGGTCCTCTCCTCTACAATAGATTGAACGCGAAATCAAACATTTATAGTTTCAATCAAGTTAACTGTAAGAGAATTGTAAAGGAAACTCTGCAAAAAATGTCCTACGATGATACAGAGCACTCATTGATTGTGCTAAAGTGATTTTGTTTATATTTCGTATTTTTACAATTTTTAATTATATAACTATATTTTGAGATTTTATATTTTTTGTAGAATAACTATCTTGTAAATTAAGGAAATAGAAGTTAAGCTTTGGTAATATTAGAATAGTATAAGACAACTTGCCCACGTTTACACATTTATATTGTTAAGAATTTTGATTATTTGTTAATTTTATATTGTTTTAGCTCTTTTCGCCTGAAACACAGGATATCCTAGTTCAGGCACGTAAGATTTGGATTTAAGCTTATATTTAAGACTATATGTAAATTATCCTGATATGTTTTTTGAATAAAAAAACATTATATTATTATTATTATTTGATAATTTACTCGTAATTCTATAAAATGAGTATCAGAAATAAAATCTTTTAACATGGACTTGGCGGGGTTCAATCAAAAAACATTCAGTTTGAAACTGCATCCTATTTAACCAATGTCATGTTCACATCAGTATCTGTCGAAACAATATTAGATCGCCTTTAATCGTGCGTCAATCAACGATGTGAACGTTTCAATTGATGTTTTCATTTTGTACCGGTTATTGCCGTGTTGAGTTACATCCTACGTCACTCACCTACCCAACCTATATGTGCTGCGGATTTAATATTAACTCTTAATGTAGCAAATCAATGACTTCATAAACAGGATGTTATCTTACGAATAGGTTCCACGGTCGTTCCTGTCAGTATTTCTCATAAAACTAAAGTCATGACCGCTTTAATTATATCGTAGAAGTATTTGCTGCTGCTACTTACTTCAACTGATCTTGATACTATCCAGATCTTGTGCAGGCCCCCGACTCTCAATTTTAGCCAAATGTCTAGCTAGTCGTCATGCTGGAAAACATCATCATCATCATCAATCTTTTTATCGTCTCACTGCTGGACACAGGTCTCCTCTCATCCAGAGAAGGATTGAACATAATCACCACGCTTGATCAATGCAGGTTGGCGATTTCAGACTTAAAGTCCAAGTTTCCTCAAGGTGTTTTCCTTCACATTTTATCAGTCATTGGTGTCCAAGATATACTTAGAAAGTACTTTTAATTTAGAAAAGTTACATTGGCACTTGCCTAACCTGGAATCGAACCCGCACACTCATACTTGAGAGGCTGGTGTTTTAACCACTAGGCCACCACGACTTAACATGGCCATGCCAGCTATAGGATCAACGAATATCAAATAGATTGGGTGATAATTAACAATTAGCCGCGACCGCGATCCTCCGTTGATGTAATTATTGAATATGTTACAACTTCATGCGACACTCCGACACTCGTATCCAATTTACAAATGGGATTCATTAGGAATATACGTTTTTACTTCAATTTGAATATAATCACGGTTCGGCGCTGGATTATAAGTGCCATGTCGGATTGAGCCGTGCGTACCGTCAGCGCCGCTAAAGATAGCTCAGGTTTTATGTAGAGGTATGTCAATTGTACTTAGCTTTGCAAAAAATTTGAAGAACACTGGCACGAGAGTTTTAATATGTGTCTGAATGACATTATACAAATATTAACGATCATAATAAAACTGTACTATGAATTACACGTACCATTCTGAGAAGAATTAAATCAAACAGTAGGTAGACATACGGTTTTATTTTATAAGTTAAGTAAGTATCTAAGTTTTTTAAAATAATATGCTCTACCTTAAAGCCATTAATTCTACTCCCAGGGTAATGCATTACACAACACGAGGAGTTCAAGGGTGCTTGTAGTTTACTAGTACTTCCTCCACGGTAAGTATTCTCACAACTTGTACCTCCGGTAGGGTGACCCGTGTGATTGATAACCACTTTCATACGTTTCGTACTAGGTATTAAATATGTATATGAATATTTAAGAAACTTGTTTATACTGTTTACCATGTATATGTACTATATATACTTTAAACATTATTAATATGAAGGTAGACTTTCAGAATTCCTTAGTCATGTAAAATCACAGAACATAAGACACATTGTATTGGAGAATTTTGCCACAATAAAGTTGTGAGGTGCCCAAAACTACAACTACATACGATAACTGTGCATCGTATATAACTTTAATCTACAATATTTTCAAGCCACCTAAAAATGTGTGTATGTGTGTACGAACATTGCGCTCCCTCAGTCAAAGCTATCAGAGGTTTAGTATTCAGTGCGCGATCGTGTCATATAATCAAAAAGAAATATTTTGCTACATTATGTGCGTTTGAAGATTACCAACACGAAGGATACACCTGCACAGGAAGTTACAGAAGTAGCAGGCAGTTTATTGAACGATCTAAATATTGTCTGGATTATTTGTATAATGGCAGAACTACCAGTAGAAATTTAATTGATTGTGATTAGTCATCTCATATATATAATTTCAAGATAATTTTTATATCTGCTATCATCAATTCATCACTGACGACTGAACTACAGCTGTAAGTAGTAGATACTATAAACTTTAGCGTTGCAGCTGTAATAAAATTATTGAATCAACTAGTTCAGCGTCAATTTGTGCTCACATTTACGCTTTTTTCGTAAGTTGATTTTCTTTATCTTGTTTATATTCAAGAATAGTATTAAGTTCGCGCTTATTGAATTGTATTAACCCACGCAATAAGTAATTTCAATACGAATGTCAACGGAATTTGTGAACAAGAAAATTAGATTTTATTTTCTTTTGGGGTTACGTAAACCGGTAACGAGTTGCTATGTGTATATCAGTTTATTTAGCAATATGGTATTGTTTTTAGTTTATGAACAGCGTTACAGAGACACCTAGTGAGCACTTAGCGGTCATTATGGAATGACGCAATTTTCATTGTGATATATTTACGATCATTTACTATTTCATGTGTAAGAAAAAGCATAACCACGAATGGAGCATTGCTAGATGAACATTGAATAGGACATAAACCAAATTAGAAACAGTGACTATATGGTTTAATTTCGAGAAATTAAATAAAAATAATAAGGGAACATAACTCCTATTGGATGCTTGTGAAATATATCAGTATGTATGATATAGGTAATTCAGAAATCACAAGGCGCTTGCTGTTATCGGCCAGGTTTTCATATTGTGTGGCCTTCTGACCGTGATAATTTCCTGGAGCGACGAAGGTTCGGACACATGTGGCGGCAGCAGTATTATATTACATGTGAGAGAATCAAAGGCACAAATAAAGAGGCCGCGTCATGATTCCAATTTTTCGCTTTACTAAGCCAAAGGTCGCCGGAATTGGAGCGAACATAATCCTGATAGTTACAGGTACAAAATCTGAAGAAAATCAAACTTCATACAAATAACAAATATGAAAGATATTTCCTCCACTTCCATACAGGAAATGGCATCGACATCAGTCGAGTTGTTTCATGCATATCGAGCATAAACGTGTGTTGGTCAATATTTGTGGGGATATGATCCGGAATTATACGCACTGGGCGGCAGACAATCATGCGGCTCGCTTGTCAAAGCCGCCGCGATGTAATTACACACTCATAAATATAACTAGGTACATATTATGCATAGAATTAAACCAAATAAGTAAACAAACCTACTAAATGTGTGAAGCTTATATGTGAAAAGAACTTCAGACACAGAATGGTGGACTAAAAAATCCAAAGGCTATTGAAAGATCAGGAATTTCGCTGCTTGTTGCAATATGAGTATCGATTGAACATACGTCTAGGATTAAAAGGGGTTAATATCGGTTTATTTTACTTGATTAAAGACAGGAGAGAGTGATGTAAATGTCCCGCGGTGGCGCAAACAACACTGCAGATGATGATGATAAGTAGAAAGAAAGAATTGTTTGCGAATAACACGAGCACAATGCTACAGTTTATTAGTCAAGAAACACTAAGCTGAAAAACATTACTCTAGGAAGGGTACTAATCACCACACCCATAATTATAGAAAAAACATTTGAAGACAATACGGCCCTATTACTTTAGTCTGCTCGATGCATAACTGTGCTACCAAGGGATGGTCTTAAGTAAATTTCAATAATCCTTACGAACGGTCTTGATGCGGTTGATTCGGGATCGGTTATGTTATCGTATGAGATGAACAATCACACAAAGGTATATGAACCTATATACATGTAAATGTATATATATATATATATATAACACAGATATATATGTATATCATATATATACAAAGTGGTTATGACAATACGACAATAAATTTTACATCGTGTACTCCAACACATTCTCAGTCTACCCATAAAAAAATCATATAAATGTATCCATTAGTTTAGTCACAGGAAATTATTTTTCACATTTTCTTACATGCTTTACACGATAATAAGGAATCGATTACAGGTTGATGATCACCGCATCCAGCGGAACTAAACTTAAATAATAATGGCGCGAAAAAAGCAAGTCGATACAGGATCGCGTTGTCAACGATCGGAGGTCAGTGAACCAATATTTTAAAGGATGTTTTATTCCGTTTGCAATTTTATGCGATTTAGTTTATTTGAAATTTTCATTTTTTTATTTTTATGCTAGGTTTTTTATACGGTTCAGGATAATTCCTATGAACCAGCATTGTTCGTATTTTCATTTATTGTCGTAATATCAGCACCACTCTGTATATATGTGATTTATCATCATATTTTTCGACCCATTTAGTACACTGCGTAATTACATTATTATTTTTTATAAGTATATACTAGTGCTTGACCGCAATTCCGCCTGATGGTAAGCAATAATACAATCGTTGATGGTAAAGCGCGCTAATTTATTGAGAGTCTATTCACTCAAAATAACTGAGTGAATAAAAAGGAATACGGCAGTTGAGCGAGATGCAACAACACAACCAATGAACTGCGCCAGAGAGAGCCAACCCAACACAACAACATTTGGCGCATCGTACCCGGCACACATTGCAACACAACAGCTCAGACCCGTCCTCCGTACGGATTCACCAAGCATCATTAAGATTCTAACTATGGCATAGATATCAATTTCTTCCTGTATGTTAAAACAAACAAAGCATTAAATAATTTAATTACATTACATTAGGTTTTAAAAGTGTTTTAATGTTCTTCTACCCTTTTCCTTCCTTTGGAAATCATTAAATGATCACTCTCGGGTTCCTTCTCTTTCCTGTGCGCCAGGGCCACGGTATCTCTTTCAAATATCCCGCAGCCTTGGCAGAAAGTTCTTCGCCTCGTAGTTCCCGATTATCATCAGTCTCAATGTCATTAAAGAACATCTTAAGTTTTATGAAGTCACGTCATGCCACGTTACTGTTACTCTCCGTTAATATTTAGCTTGTATGATTGCTCACATATGTATATGTAAGTAGCCCACAAACAATGCCGTCTCTGGGCTCTGAGCCGGGCTCCTTCGACCCAGGCTTGAAGATAGTGTGTACGTCGCACATTGTTCCACATACATACATGTGTGGCATATTCTATAGGTATGGTGCGTCGAAACTGCATGTACGGTGACCACGTAAGAGGTTTGCATTGAATTAAGTAAAACTTTATCTTAGTTTTGATTTCCAAAAAATATACAATATAAGTACCTTCTTTTGGTTGACATCGCTACCCACTGGAAAAGAAAAGAACTTTGCTTTGCTTCACAGTTTATTCAACCTACAGGTTCTTTTTACAGAATTTTTGGCAAAACTCTTTACAATCCCATTTGGAAGGCTAATGGGACTTCAAAGTAAGTTACGGTAGTTTCGTATATCTATATAATTGAGAAAATTTAAACCAATGAGGTTTTAAAAATATTTACTTCAACAAAACTATTAAAAACAATATTCAGGTACAGTCAGTAATTTTATGGGCACTTCCTTACAAGGACTTTCCTGTCCTGTCTTGAGTTTACCGTCTTTTAGCAGGTTAAGAGTAGATTTGTATTACGATATATTTAACATAGTTTGGTTGCATTTTTAATTATGAGGAAAGTCCAACATAGAACATATTATTTGACTTGCAAGATGGACCCGATTTAATATTTAAATTTCAGGTGAAGCCAAAATTCTCAAACCCAGAATCCAGTTTCCCACTGAGCTAACACATGGCAGCAGTACTGTACAAAACTATGTACATACGTGAATAATTGGATGCGAGTGGATCGATGACGACATGACGTGAGCCTCCGAGCGCACCCACACGCCGACTGCACGCACACATGCACACGCGTAGGCGTGTCGCTAACGTAGAGCAATGGGCAGCAGACTCACACTGATGACGATCATGGCGTGTTTGATCATTTTCTCGAATTGGACTTTACTGTTAAGGGTACAACGTCTACCAGAAAAATATATTGTCCATTATATTCCACATTTGAAATTTAATTACCAAATTTTTTAACGAACTGAATCTTGTACGCGATTATTTCGCTTAGTTTGGAGTTTATAATCCGTGAGCTTTTGTGAACCTTCTCTACTTATCCTGCGATATAATTAGGTTTAATATCGTTTCGTTGGATGGTAATGAGGCAGTTTTTATTTCACTTACCACACAAAACTTGCAATCAACAAGCCGTGAGGTATTGGCCAACTCGGAATGTTCAAAAAATGATGCACGATTACGAAGAAAGGTTCGGACACGTGTCACATAATATATATTACGTGCGTACATTTAGATTAAAATGATTTCCTCCGAATAAAATAATTATAAGGTTGTTATTGAAAATAGAATAAACATTGATTTACATTGTTTTTCAGAACAACAATATTACTAATAAATGTCGTATATGTGGCGCGCTTCGTGCGAGAGATGAAAGCGTCAATGCGGGCGCCACCTAGCGGAGATAACAGCGCGTTCGTTTGTGTTGTTCATTAACGTGACGAAGATAATTAACTTTAACTGCACTGACTGTATACTTGTTTTATGAGCACAGAAATTGTGTTCCGAAACAATTGTGCAGTATTCACTGAGGTGCGACTGATCAAAGCATCCGCTAATCATTGGGTAACCAATAGCACTAGTTTATCTTGATGTTGCATTTCTGTTTCAGTAGCTTATTTTTTATCTATATTATTAATTGATTTCGTTGTTCAGATGCTAGCACATCAAGCTTATATAATCTATCAAATTTCTTTAATATAAAATCAGCGTTAAGGACAAGTACTAGCTGTATACATGACGCCACGAGGTGTTTGCATACGAACAGCGCACTAATCTAATTCACTAGTTAATGACTGTCTGTTCCCTAAGATAAGGTCTATGTATGTATACTAGTTGTATAGTTTTGTGGCAATAGCTTTGTGGCTTTCAATGATTGAACGTGTGTCTGTGAACAAGAATTTCATCGGATATATAGGTACCCTACATACATATCTAAACCCGCTTGTAGGATTTTGTTAATGCCTCCAACTATAATGTAAATACCCATAACAGTCATCGCCGATAAATCAAGATCTTTTACTTAGAAAAATCTCCTAATTACTTATTAATATGAACAAGTGGGATGGTAGTACATAGTAATTATACGAACAGCCATATTTCGCCAATTATAAGGCAATTCAATTCAATTCAATGTATTTGTTTGCTTAATAAGTGTACATTAGTGGTCTTATATAAAGGGTATATCTGACATCGACGCACAAACGAGTACCATGGATCCAGTACACGATTCAGAAGCCCCCAATGGTGGAATTTATCGTCGGCTTTTTTAAGATATGAAAAAAAATATATGTAGTTTTTTTTACTTTAGACCGTTCATAAATGCTATACTTTTATAACCCAATAAGATTTTATAGTAAAAATTAATTAATACGCTAATTACACAAATAAGCGCAATGAAAACAAAACTCGAAAAACTATCTTATCAGCTAATTTAATAGAGTTCACACCAGGGATCAACGTCCAAATTCGCACGACAGCACACTTTGAGCGTTCAACCGCCGAGCCGACACTTTTTTAAAAACACTTTGAATTCTGTAGCCGTTCATTAACGACTTAAATGATTATCATAATTTTATTAGTGGCATGCGGTCTTCAGGCAAATTTGAGGTTAGTGAGGATATTTCACATTAACCAATCTAATATATAAAATTCTCGTGTCACGGTGTTCGAACTTAAGCTCCTCCGAAACGGCTCGACCGATTTTGATGAAATTTTTTGTGCTCTTCCGGTATCTATGAGAATCGGCCAACATCTATTTTTCATCCCCCTAAATGTTAGGGGTAGTCCACCCCTAAATTTTTTATTATTATTTATATGGCAAAACAACGTTTGCCGGGTCAGCTAGTAGTTTATATAGAATAGAATAGAATACTTTATTTCAGACCGGAGTCCATAAGGTTAGTAACAATTTTACTTAAGTTCTAGTGTTAGTAGGTTAGTTTATATAAATCGAAGAATTTATTATTTTTATGGTCGCCGTATTAATTTTATAAATGTGGGTAGGTGTATGCAAAATTAAAATGTTCACAATTTAAAAATAAATAATTACATAAATAATTAAATAATCTAGTTCTAGTCCATCGTCTACTTAATAATATAATTCCATCAATAAAAATACAACAATTCTACTTCAATGTCATCAATCAGTAATATAATTAATTTAAAAGTATTTAATAGTTATAATTTAAAGGAAGGCCAGGTAAATTGAATACCCCGGGTAAAGCGAATACTACCTGCTACTCCTAAATTATTAGTTTTTCATTCAACATGCCACTACCATTGCGTTTGGTCATCTTGGTTTAGTTACAGATTACAGAATACTACGTTTAGTATGCGGCAAACATCGGAGTGATGGGCTGCATCGCGTCCCGTCCTCAGAGTGGAGATTTGTGTTTTCGTAAATAAAATAGTGATTTTACGCGGTAAGTAACATTGATCATTTCTCCTGTATTACTAATTCTTGATTTTTAGGAATATCTTAATGCAGTAGCGTAATAAAGAACGTTGCTAGAGTATTTTTAACAGAAAATCAGATTTATTAGTTTTTGTATGAAATATGTTAAACACAAAACTTACCTAGACGGGCAAAGTGAATAGGGCAAAGTGCATATGGTATCCTCTTTGCCCGCCATTTTACATTGGTGACTTATGTATTATCTAAAAATCTATTTTATTTGTTTCAGATGGTGAATAAAATAAAATTAGGAAAGGGTTGTGGGATGAAAATGCTATGGAAATGGCTGTTAATTTGTGTAAAGCTGGAGAATCAATAAAAAGCACAGCTGAAAAGTATGGTTTGGCTTATGCAATCCTGTATAGGCACATAAAAACTGGCATCGCTGCTTCTAAACTTGATTTTGTCCTGTTTTCACTGAAAATCAGGAAATAGATTTGGCCATATTGATATCTCAAAGATATAGATTCTGTATTTATTGGCTTGACTCAAGATGAATTGAAATTTTTAAAGTTTATCTACGTCAAGAAAAATAATTTGAACTACCCGAATAACTGCGACAAGTACGGAGCTGGAGATGATTGGTTCGTGTCATTTTTGTCTCGTCACGATCAAACATCCCTCAGAACTCAAGACAAAACTCCGGTTGTCCGGTAATACAAGGACTGACAAAGACGAAAAGCTGCTAAAAAGGTTATACAGCCAAAGAAAATGTAAGAATTTAATGATATTTTCTGCGTTTTTTGCTGTAAAATGTTTAATGAAGAAGACAGTAAACCAATTGAAAATTGTATTAAATGTGACATTTGGAAACAATGGATATACCTGAGACAAATATCATTCTTAATTTTCTAATTTTATGGTCAAGATTTTTTGCCCAAGTATTGTATCCGCTTTACCCGGGGTACCGGGCAAAGCGAATATTTTCGTACTTTTTTAAATTTTAATTGCAGTTGATTATTGTTTAAATATTAACAGTAACTGATGTTCGTATTTGCAAGAGCAATAAAGAAAGACTGATTTGTGATAATTATTTTGTTTTTGTATTTTAAACCTTTTCTGCTATGACCTTAAATAATAATAATAATACATTTTTATTTAATCGAGTATCAGTGACTCATTTTGTTAGCAAAACATAACACATACACAAAGAGATTATAAATACAAAGCGATACAGATATAAGGACAATCAGAACTGGTGCTACAGGCTCACAACTGATGTGGAAAGCTTGGAGCAGCGATTTATAAATCGACAGTTGAGTCTGCTCACAAAACAAATCAGAATGTTATTGGGGCTGGCCCGTACCTGCCGTACCATGGATGCGCATCTTTTTCGCATTGTGGCGTAAAAACAATCCACCCTGGCGTCTGCGAACATCCCTGAAGCGCTACAGCATCGGGGCAACCCCAGCAACACCCAGAACGAGTTGTTATATTGCACACAACGGGCGGTGTACGATTTCTGAGCATAATTAGCCCACAGACTACACGTGTAGAAGGAGGTGCAATACGCCTGAAACAAAGTAATTTTTACTGGTACAGAACAGCGTGGAAATCTACGAGCCAACATAATTGCTCTAACCGACAACGCCCTCCTTTCCCGTTCTATATCTTCAACATCTTTGAGGTCAGCGGTCAATAGGTGTCCGAGGTATTTAAAAACGTATACCCATGCTGAAGGTGTACTACACAGATTAAATGGCGGCACCGTTTCTAGACACCGACCGCCTCAAAGACCATGATTTCGCTCTTCTTTGTGTTATACACTAGTCCATGACTACTAGCATATTACTACTAGCAAATGGCTACCAATCGCCTAAGACCACAGACTGAGGCGCTTAGCAGAGCAATATCATCGGCGTAACTGATGTTATTAACGCAAACACCGTCAATGTAACATCCCACTCGCTTTCTACTGAGCGTCTCGATCAGCTCGTTCACATAGAGATTGTTCACGCCCCTACTGGGGCGAGCTTATCTGTCTCACGCCATACTGCCATCTGTAAGGTTCAGATAAGGCCCCTGCCCACCGAACGTGGTTGATCTGGTCCCCATACCAGTATTTGAGTGTGTTAATCAGTTCATGTGGTACTCCCACCATGTAACACTTACTCCACAAAATATCGTACGAGACCAAATCAAACACCCTGGACAAATCCAGGAAGCATGAATACACAGGCGTCCTACGATCAACATAGTACAGACCGGGACAGACCGGGCCGAAAAACCGAACTGATTATCATGCAACCGGATGTATCCACTAAGCTGGTTATGAAATAGGCTATCGAGCACCTTAGCAATCACTATAACTAAGGAAATGGGCCTGTAGTTAGCCTTGTCCGCCATGTCACCAGTCCTGTTCTTAGCTATAGGTACTACAATAGTCTTAGTCATCTTGTTTAGTATATAAGAGTGGTCACACACATATTAAAAAATAAACACAACAGATGAGGCAAGTGCGGTCCCGCGTATTTGAGGTGTTCAATGCTTAGACCATCGTGAGCTGCAGATTTCTCTCTAGACATTTTATTAATAATACGTTTAACTTCTTTTGCTGTAAATCTGATACTCAGGTCACGATGCTCCAACTCATTTGGCAACAACTCAGAAGGGACCAGTGGCGACGCTACTTTAAAGTGTTCCCTAAACTGGTCAGCAATACCCACCGGGTCACTCACACCACTGACAGATACAGTGAGGCCAGGCTTAACGTTCATTCTATTGGTATGCTTCCAAAATGCACCGAAGTTGTTGCTTGAATGAGTTGAAGCTAGCATATCCATTTTAATCTGCTCTTGATTAGTTTAACACCATTTGAACTTTGATTTAAAAACCTTTCTGCTTTCATACATCTCATTACACCTGAAAAAGGCCTTCCCATATCTACCCACAAGAAGAACTTCCGCCTGGCGTCCCTATAGGCATCACTAACGTCCCTGTTCCATCCTATGACTATTTTATTCTTTTTACGCTTAGTGTGCTGCATGTGCTCACCAAGGCTGACGTAAATAAGGTACTAACAATGTCCTTGTATTGTCCTTTTCTATAATCTGTCTATGACTTAAATCCGTACAACTTTTATCACCACAGTTTCTAAGGCTTGGTGGGAAGTCAATAACCCTCAGTCTCTCGTGACAAGACTTTGTAAACAGTTCTATTTGATTCTGATCCGATCGCCCCACACAATCTCATTTACAGCATAATTAACACTACAATATATAAAACTACCTTAAGATATCCGCTTTGCCCGACCTTCCCCTACATTATATAAAATAGTCAACCAAAATCATTTTACAACAAAAAGTTTGCAACATTATTATCTATAATAAGCCTTATCTACTAAAAACTTACGAAGACTTCACGATATAACCTTAGCTAAACTATTACCAAATAATTCAGAAAAAAAATAGCACGGAAAATGGTTTGTTTGATTCTAAAGACATGTAGATTGTTGAGGTGCCTGTGTCAGCCAAAAGAGAAAGTATGCTTTGTACTGCATTTCTTATTACGCTATAATTAGGATAACCGGTTAAGTAACAAATTACTTACATATTTGCATATTATACATAAACATTACTACCTGCACGGGGATAAACACAACAAGTAATTATGGAAATGTGGAATTATTATTATTTCGCTTCAATTTATAATTATTTATCCTGCAGCTGCATGTTTGTCCGCTGCGGTATTTACATTTAAGCACATCACGCGGCACAAAAGTGGAGCAGTCACCATCCATACACCTATAGTATCGGATACATTCCGTAGAAATTTTCATTGCCATTTCCATAGAAATACACCAGTAATAAGTACACCATTGTCTGTTAACTAAGTACTAGCAAGCGACTTCTTTTTGGCAAAAATGTAATAAGTTTTAAGTATGGAATCTAATATTTTTGAATATTTTTGTCTAGTAGCTAAGACAACTGCACAGAAAATGTAAGCGACTTATCTATGTTTTTTTATATTGAGGTCTTTTTACACTCTTTTCGTGAACTGCGTTATACTTAATTCGATACATTATTATTAACGCAGGCGCTTATTGTTAGATCAAAATAACGATACCTACACGGGATCCATGCTTCGTGCCGATACCGGCTTTGGAACAAATGTGTATTTATTTGTTTAGACTAAATACATATTAATGGATTTAACCTACATATATACCTCTATGTTTGTTTGTTTGTTTGTTGTTGTTTGTTCACTTATCCCTGATGATTCACCGGCTAACGATAGCGACTACCACCAACAGATTAGAGCGTGGGCTCCTGTGCCACCTGAATCACCAATGTCAGACGTACCATCTAATGACGAATTTATAAATATTGTTAGAAAACTACCGGTCAACAAATCATCAGGTGAAGATAAAATATCTAATAGGATGATTAAAGAAGCGTGTAAAACAGCGGGTGATGCCATCTTAACTGTATACAACCGATGCATTGCTGAAGGCGTTTTTCCTCGTAAATGGCGACGCGGTTTCATACGAATAATACCAAAGTGTGGTGACAAACCACCGGATGATCCGAAGTCATATCGTCCTATCACACTTCTACCATCTTTGGGTAAACTTCTTGAGCGCCTCATCGTTCCACGTTTACTACCGAACGGTCCAAAATTCCATAATAATCAGTATGGCTTCACCATAGGTAAATCTACAGTCGACGCGGCGCTTTCTGTCAGAAGAACCGTTAACCAATCCGAAAACAAGTACGTAATTGGGATCTTCCTGGATATTTCTGGGGCTTTTGATAACGCCTGGTGGCCTATGCTGTTGTTAAAATTAAAAACCCGCGGTTGCTATAAAAACATATATAATCTCGTTTACTCTTACTTTATAAACGGTTCCGCGGTACTTAAGCTCGGTCATTTTTCTAGTACTAAAGCACTAACCATGGGATGTCCTCAGGGTTCAGTTGTCGGTCCTTATTTATAGAATTTGGGTTTTGATGACTTCCTCGCGATCCCGCTTCCTTGCGGCTGTTCACTTACTGGTTACGCGGACGATGGCCTACTGCTCATTCAGTCAAGTACCCGAGCTGGACTTGAGAACTTGGCCAATACTTGCCTAAATTTAATATCTCAGTGGGGTGATCGTAACCGCCTAACGTTTGCGCCACATAAAACCTATCAACTTCTACTAAAAGGTAATCTTAAATCATTGCCTACTATTAAATTTAATAACGTTCCCATTAAAAAACAGCAATCCGTATGCTACCTTGGTATGGTCTTAGAAAGGAATTTTTCATTTATAGAACATATAAAAATAGTTGGTGAAAAAGCTAAAAGGAACTTTTATGCCCTAACTAGAATATCCAAAGCAACTTGGGGTCTATCATTCCTAACTTTAAAAACTATATATGGAGCTACCTACTTAGGATGTATGTGCTACGGTGCACCTGTTTGGGCCGATAGGGCCAGCATAGGGGCAGCACGACGTAAACTGCTTCAAAGCCAACGTTTGGCATTGATATTTTTATGCAAGGCGTATAGAACGGTCAGTACTGAAGCCTTACCGGTACTGGCAGGTGTACTTCCAGTCGACCTTGAGGTACAGCGACGTGCTTTAATGTACTACTCCGCGAGGGGGGAGGCCATGGACACTAATTTTGTTACACAACGCGACTTTAATAAAATCTCTAGATTATTTAAACCTCAGACTGAAGTCTGGGAGGACCTCTTATCCGAATGGCAAAGTAGGTGGGGTAATTCCATCAAGGGCCGGCACCTCCATCTGTTCTTTCCATCCGTTGGCGATCGGCTGGCTAGGACATGGCTGGAGGTTGACCACTGCGTTGCCCAATTTCTCACAGGTCATGGCAACTTTAAAAGTAAACTGTATTCTTTTAAGCTTGTTCCTTCCCCTTTGTGTCAGTGTTCTACATCGAACTGTGAATTTGAACAGTCCGCACATCACATCTTGTGGGAGTGTGTTCTTTGGCAGAATGAACGCAATATTATGTTGGATAGTGTACAAGTTACATCCGGAGTCGTTTATTATACGGACCTTGTAGAAACTAGAACCAATTTCCGTGCGTTCAGGCGCTTTTGCCATACCTATTATTGGAATCAATTGTAACAGCTAATACCTACTTAGGACCCATTAACTTAATCAAATTTTATTCCGTGGTGTTTGGCAATCTGGGCTTCTCCCAGTTGCAATAATGTCCCTTTGTGCCGATTGGCCTAGTTCTGTTCTGTCTCCTGCTTGTTATGGAGGGAAGTGGAAAAATATCTTTTTTCTTACTCCTCCGCTATTCTTTTCTGATTAATTTGTTGCGGGACCCAAGACAGTTGAATCGTTTCTCCGGGACTCGACGAGCTTCATTGCTCGGCGTTTTTCTGGCGGTCGCCACTGTTGATTCTGGCTTTCAGGAGTTGCAGTTGTTGGGAAAAGTGTGGCGGGTTTTGTCCCATAAAAAAAAAAAAAAAAAAATATTCTGGTCAATGTTTTAATTGAAAACATTATACACACACCATCATTAAAACATATAGCCCTGAATACAATATCTAGGCAAGAGTACCCAGCATGGTACATGCCTGGGTTCCAGCGACATAATATGAAGGACAAAAATAGATTTCGTGTTACGAAAAAAAAAAATGCAACAATCCCCATGATGTTATATTCTGAAACATTGCGTCCGACCGTAACAAATTAAGAACAATTTGCTACGAACAAGTTAGTTAAGTTGTTATATCAAGAGAATAGAAACGGCGGTCTTAAAAATTCCTTATGGTTTTTGTATTGAAAATAGAAAGAAATTCAGTAACACTTACTCTGAATTTATGTGTAATCCCACCAGAAACGTACCTGTTAAGAAGGGGGCCAAGTTCCTATTGGCTAATTTTTCTCCTAAAAAGGGGTTGAAATCCAATCGAATGCATAAATTTAGATGAAATAAAATTATAATACTTCTAAATTTGAACTAGGCGGGAACTGGTGCAATTGTTGATAGGTAAAGTGCGATAGTTGCACTCTAGCCTTGAAAACAATTAAATTGTAGTCAGAGCCTGGATCCACGCGGTACAAAATGACGAGGCGAAACGCTGCGTCCTTGGGTGTTACATTAGATATACAATTTAAATTTGACAAGCAAATTCTAAACTTTTCATCGAAGGGGTCCAAAATCCTTAGATTTATCTTACGAAACAGCAAATATTTAAAAAAGGCATCTAATAGAACTAAATCATACAATACACTGGTTCGGCCAATACTTCAATATGGCAGCCAGGTCTGGATCTCCAGTACGACATATATGTAGGTACATGAAGCACCAGCACCCTAAATGAGTGAGACACTATTCTGCTCAAATTGAATCATTTTGAAGCATATTACTAATATATTGCTTCATATGTTCAAAAATGTGTAGCTCCATAGCTTAAACGCAACGAATCTACGACGTCTACCTATATCATATTTGTTACAAAGATCGGTTAGCTAGAAAAGTTATCAACTAAAAATATAGATTAAAGACGGAAGACCTGATACTACTGCATAAGCTATTCAATGGAGTCATAGACTGCAGGAAAATGTTAGGCAAACTGCATTTGAACGAGCCATATATCTACCTACCAAGTTTCAACAGTATAGCTCTTATGGTTTCGGAAAAACATGACTGTGACATACGGACGGACAGACGGACAGACAGACATGACGAATCTATAAGGGTTCCGTTTTTTGCCATTTGGCTATGGAACCCGAAAAACAAAGGGATAATCAAATTGAAACTTTTTATTTCGGATCAGTTGATCTGTATAGAGTTAGTTTGAGGTTACTCTATATTATTAGAAAACAAATAAGAACAATAATTATATATAAAGACGATCCCAATTGGCGCACATAAACATGAGCACACACATGTCTGCCAGCCTAGAGCCTAATAAAAGGTTCATCAACCTCCCCAAAATAATAAAAATGACATTTTTGAATATGTGTATTTATTTCTATTTTTATAGTGCTTTAACTAGTAATATATGCATCCTGTGGTCTTTTGTAACTGGAGGAGCACACTTAATAAAACCCTTTCTAAGTGTGAATTTGTATTTTATATAATAAATATTTTCGGGTCTTCAACAACCGTTCGACACAAACCGCTTGTATGTTGAAAGACGCTCCTGATAACATTATGCCGTCCCTACGATCAAACGTTTTGCTAATAATATTTTTCTAAAGCTATCACAAACAAAATGTTTTGCAGGAGACTGTAAGAGGCTCCTTAACACGATAACCGAAGGTGTATTCGTTCAAAGGCTGGTCTTGCTACAAACTGTATTAAAATGGCCAAATTGGTTTAGTACCGACGACGACGACGCTGGCTTGCGAGACCGAACACAAACCTTGTTAATATTACACCCCATAACATACGACAGAACACTAGCGATATGGTTTTCGATGTGTTACTTTCATTACTTTTGAGTTGTCTCAATCTAGATTTTCAATTACACCACTGAATCTTTTTCTTTATAAATTATAAACTAGCGCTTGACCGCAATCCCGCCTGATGGTAAGTAGTGATGCGATCGTTGATGGTAAAGTGACGGAAACACCGCCGCCGGCAAATTGTTCCAGTCCCTCGGTGAACGCGGTATAAAAGTTCATCTCAATTTGCTGACTTGTATGTATCGCCACATTCGCCGCTCATCGATTATAGACGATACAGATTTCACCAAACTTATATTCCTAACACAACACTTATATTCCTAATTTTCCAAGTCTCTAACTTCAATGATTTTGACAAGATGGCAATAAGGAGCCAGTTAATTAGTACGTTTTCTTTTTTAGATACAGGTATTAGTCCTGACAGAATATCTATGTATGTACTACTATAGATACGCGGGTTCTATCTGCGCTGTCTCACAAAATATGAATAGTCGTACTTTTAAATCATGCATGACCAGGAAGGCATATTTTATGTACCTAAGGTATACATGTCAATCAACTTACATATTATCGGGAATAAGGAAGAAGAGAGAAGGAAGAGGAAGAAGGAAGAAGTCACTGTGTCATGTAATCAAATTAAGATTCTTTATTGAAAAACTAAGTAATAAATAATCCGGAGTTTTATAACGCATTTTTTTTTAATTATTTTAAACTAGTGCTTGACTGCAATCCCGCCTGATGGTAAGCAGTGATGCAATCGTTGATGGTAAAGCGCGCTGATTTATTAAGAGCCTATTCACTCGGAAAAACTGAGCGACTAAGAAGGAAGACGGCAGTTGAGCGAGGTGATGCAATGTTAGGCTTATGCGCCCTACCGCCGGCCTCGCTACCGTCGAAGCGATCCGGCCAGTACTCGACGACTAGCTCGGGAGGAGGCACGGCTCCCTGTCGTTCAGGGTAACGCAGGTACTGTCGGGGCATGGCTGCTTCAGCAAGTACCTGCGTCGCTTAGGCAGGGAGCCGGACGCTCGGTGCCACCACTGCGTCCAATGCGGGGAGGACACGGCGCAGCACACGCTCTCCGAGTGTGTAGCTTGGGAGGAGCAGCGCCGTGTCCTCACAAATGAAGTAGGAGGCGACCTGACGCTGCCGGCAGTAGTGCGGAGGATGGTCGGCAGCTCAGAGTCGTGGGAGGCGGTGGTGTCCTTCTGCGAGGACGTGATGTCGCAGAAGGAAGCTGCGGAACGGGAGAGGGAGATATCAACTCCCTTCCCGGGCCGCAGAAGACGCACCGGGCGCCGAGAAAGGGCGGATAACGCCCTCTTCCGCCCCCCATGAATGGGTCCAGGGGCGAGGGACATGGGGAAGTCCCCGCCCCCCATTGATGGACCCCGAGGCGGAGGCGCGCGCGAGTGTCGGCGCGTGCCTTTGAGGCGATGCACGGGGTAGTTTAACACCCCACTACCCCGTGCAGGACACGAGGCCCGGACAGACCGGGCCAGCACGAGGGTGTGGGGCCGTGGAAGAATTTAGACTCCCGCGGCCCCACGCGCGCTCGTTATAGAAGACACACCGGGGTGGTTTTAGTCAGTAAAAGTCTGACATACCCCGTCGCCCACTCCAGGGCGGCGGGCATCCTATGAGGAATTCCAGCCCGGCAAAAAAAAAAAAAAAGGTGATGCAATGTTAAACCCAACAACACGACCAACGATGCTGCGCCAGAGGGAGATTGACCTGAAGACCCTCCACGACCAAACTCTCTACACAACATTATTTGACGCATCGTACCGACACACATCGCAACACAACTGCTCAGACCCGTCCTCCGTACGGCTTCACCAGACATCGTGCCGGAACACGACGAATCGCTTGTTATTAACTTAACTTATGAATCAATAAAACACGAATTAAGATTTCTGAAACTACACTAAGCAACTAATGAAAGGACTTTGACATTAACTTATTTTTGTTCAGTAAGAACTTTCATACGGTTAGGCTACCACGTTTATATTAGTAGTAACCATAACCACAGCTTCATATATATTCATAAACTTTTATGGCACATGGTAAGTTTTACCTTTATACATATTATATGAAACACAAATCTAGAAACACCTTGCACATGCAGAGTAATTGTGTAACACACTATCAGTGGGTTTCATTTTGGCCCACACACATTTTTCAAATAATTGGAGCAATGAATTAGCAATATGTTTCAAAATTATTCAAATTGGTAGTTCTAGAATGTTACGCAAATAAGGTGCTGATCGGTTTTAACCTAATCGTCTTTTGAATCAAGTTCTCCATGAGTCAGATTAGAAGCGTTGGTATGGGGTAAAATTAAATAAAAGTCGTTGATTTGTTCTCAAACACGTCTCAAACACGTGGCAGACATCACATTTATCTTCTTTAGGTCTGTGTAGTGCCAGGTTGAAATTTGCTTTAACTACTTCCCTATACTGCCTTTTCTTAGTTGCTTTTGAGGAATATTTGGAAGTATAGAACCATTCGCAGTACAGTTTATACATCCGAGATAAACTCTGAACACCTTCTAGTTAAAGCTTGCGTGAATTGTTACTAAGTGATCCTCAACTATTGGTGAACATCCTACGTGACCGCAACCACTTTTGACCAAATCAGCATTATAAACACGTCTATCATGTTCATAAAGACCTCTTTTGTCATCTTCCATCACTGTGTTCCTATCAAATTTCATCCAGGCCGTGCTCACCACACGGGTTTCTCTTCTGAATCCGGTAAACAGTTCTGATAAGTGTTCTGTCTATCGTGCTTCTTTATGTTTTAATAACAAATTCCTAGTGACTTTTCTTCTTACTGAAGAGCCTTAAACAAGTAAAAAAAGCCAGAAATTTTAAAATGCCTTTCTTTATTCTTAGACGAGTTTCTTAAGTGTCCGCTAATGAATAATTTTGATCGTTTGGTTGCGGAACTGATGGATTTAATACATCCAATATTCGTTTTGACCTCGAAATAACGGAATCACTAAATTTAATAAAAAAAATTCCGCGTTGAAATAAATAAATTGATGCTTACGCTCCTCCCGCTCTCATTGGGTGAAGACGCAGATCCGCGCCGCGTGATCGGGTCTTTTCCACTTCCATGCTCCACAAATAACGTCTCATTGTACTATGCGACAATATTAATCGTGTGTTGAACACATACTACTTTTTTAACTTGGAAAACCAGAGACGACTTATTTCAGAATTGGAATAATTTACGGGGACGTTTATACACGTATTTTAAAACCTTTAATGCAATAAACTACAAACCGAAAACTACTGACCGATATCCCTCCTGTGCCATGTTTATAAGCTGTTTTCTAGGGTCATCACGAATCGTTTCCCTCGCAGGTTTAACGACTTCCAGCCTCCCGAACAAGCAGGCTTCCGAAAAGGCTTTAGCACCATAGACCACATACATACGCTGCGGCAAGTTATACAGAAGCCCGAGGAGTATAACAAACCAGTATGCTTGGCGTTTGTGGACTATGAGAAGGCCTTCGATTCGATCGAGACTTGGGCGGTGCTACAGTCTCTGCAGCGGTGCCAAACCGGTACAAAAATGCCACCATGCCAGTCCGTCTCCAGGATGAGGACTCGAAACCGATTCTACTCCAGCGTGGAGTGAGACAAGGAGATGTCATATCTCCTAAATTGTTCACTGCTGCGTTAGAAGATGTCTTCAAGCTCCTGGACTGGAAAGGACTTGGCATCAACATCAACGGCGAGTACATCACTAATCTCCGTTTTGCAGATGATACCGTGGTCATGGCTGAGACCCTGGAAGACTTGGGCAAAATGCTCAATGACCTAAGCAGAGCTTTCCAACAAGTGGATCTAAAGATGAACATGGATAAGTCGAAGATCATGTCGAACTCTCATGTCGCACCCTCTCCAATTGTAGTTGGTTGCTACGCACTCGACGTTTTTGACGAGTATATATACCTGGAAAAAACAGTCCAACTAGGTAGGTCCAACTTCGAGAAAGAGGTGTTTCGTCGAATCCAGCTCAGCTGGGCAGCATTCGGGAAGCTACATCTTCTCGTCGTCCAAGATACCACAGTGTCTCAAGACTAAAGTCTTTGACCAGTGTGTGTTGCCAGTGATGACTTACGGAACTGAAACGTGGTCGCTCACAATGGGGAGCGTAGGGAGGCCCCCAACATGGTGGCCGGTGACCTAGTGAAGGTCGCGGGAAGCCGATGGATGCGGGCAGCACAAGACCGGTCACCGTGGAAAGCCTTGGGGGAGGCCTTTGTCCAGCAGTGGACATCCATAGGCTGAAGAAGAATGCAATGATATGATAATCGTAAAAAAGTAGATCCGACAATGTTAATTGCTATGGTCGGTCAAGGTTTCTGATCATGTCAGAGGGACACTGAGCAAAGGCAGGAGTGGGTTTTAGCCGGTAACAGTCCGGCACTGCCCAGACTGGTTCACTTGTGAGTAGGGCTTCCAATCTCGCACCCCGTGCTCGATCCCGGTACTGGCGGGAGTTGGAGTTTTAATCCCGCGGGATCCCGGTATTGGCGGGAACCCGCATATAATTATGAAAAATAATATGTGAGACAAATAAAACAATAAATTAATCAAATGAAATCAACGTAATTTCTCCATTCAATTACTCTTTGAAGGCGACAGTAATTCTGAAGATAACATGGACAAATTTGCACGCACACTTGAAATGAAATGAAATCAACAAGTAGGATCACTGATCACTTTCACACGTCAATATGTTTTTTTTTATGCTGCTTCATCTAGATGAAGCCGGCATTTCCTAACTGACTACCTCTGAGAAGAAATAGCCGAAACAAATTCAGGGATCATCGTCTTTTTTCAAGTCCAGACATTAAAAATGAACGTTACAATTACGCATATTGCTTAATAACAATACTTAACAGAGCGAGCAGCTCAGTCCCAAGCTTTTTTGTCTTCTAAATAATCTGAGATTTTATAATACCCCTTTTTGCAAATTTTGACCTTTATATAGTTTTTATATCGATTAATGGGTAAGTTTCGAATGTCCATGGAAAAAAACTCCTGGAGATTTATTAACATACAGGAGGATGTCCGAACATGCGGCGTGCCTGACACCCCATTAACTGCTCTCAAATTACGATGCTTATTTTTAAACAGACCCTTCAAACAACTCTTTATTCGTAGCTGTAATGGCAATCATATCACTATACTCCCGTCGTTAGCTTTAGACAACAAAGTTTTATAAAGGCAGAGATAATTTTCGAAAAGAATTCAAATTGATTGAATAAATAATGGTTATGTTAATAACGAAAACTAAATAAAAACAAATGAACACATCGATTAAAAACAGAAATCGGTAAAAAACCGACCAAGGGCTCCACAATGACGGTCTAAAACCATCATTAAACCGATGTGAAAGAGGCATAGCGCTATTCATCCTGTAAAGCTCCATCTTTGTCTGACACTGAAACTTTAATGGTTTTAGAACTCCTAGATAGCATTCATATGATCGACAAGTGAAGACAGTCAAAGACAGCAACGTATTTTGGCAGACGCCCTTTTAATCCGACAAAATTAAAAAAGCATGCAGCCAAAACGTAAGTATCAAAAAACATTTCATATTTCGTAGACATGTAGTAAAATGTAAAAAATTCCAGGGACTTACTACCCCTGATTCCAAAAGCTTTTTTTTTTAAATAATCGCTAGTATAAACTAAATTCTTTATTTAATTAATAAAAAGCCTCATAAATTTCAGCAGATCGAAAGTTCACACGGGTTGATTTAAGTATATCCGTTGGTATTTAAGTTGATTATTATAAACTCAGCATCATAGTGTTAATCCTTAAATCAGCCATTTTAAAATTCTGTCTAATGATATCGCGAATGGAGTATAGATTTTTATAAGTTTTATATTTTATTAATTCTTTTGATAGATTCTTCTATAATGTGTAAATCTGTGAATATTAGACCTGAGACCATTTCTTATTTTATCAAATAGGTACTACTTGTTGACTGGCCTATGCTGTCCTCTCATACCCACTGTGATTTGAAAACATTGTAAAAGCCAATTATTTTTTAAATAGAAACTGTGGAGTTTTTACTGGCTCTTCTCCATAGTAAACGACCAATTGGAACCGTGCATATAGCCTCTGGCGTTTTATAAGAGCCCATGTTTATTTATGTGAAATAAAATATTTTGATTTTGATTATTGACCTTTCGGTGACCACGTTTATGCAATTATTGTTTTTTTTTTTTACAAGATTTCTTAAATGTAAGGCATCCGTTGGCAAAAGTAATGTAATAAATTCATATTCTGAACCTTTTCTAATTTATATTCATAAAGTCAAATTCAATTCGTGACCTCCCCTAATTTCAGTCACTTTAAATCCGCCCGCAAGTCACAGCTCGGCGTAATCCTCACGAGCTGACGACGCGACACATCTCTTCAAACAAACCTTCTCTTATTAACAAACTTGTTAATTCCAGCCAACTGCCACTCGATGAGTAAACAATACCACCGCATCCTCCCCGCACCCCTCTCCTCTCACGTATGTTAATTTAACCTAGTTTCACAAATTAGACCAGTTTGGAAGCTCCAAGTACGCGGAGCGTTCTTGCGATAGTATTTTCTGTGAAAACAGACAGACAGGCTGCAGTCTGCAGTTTTAGTGGAATGATACGAGATGACTTAGTTCAGTTGTGAGAAGACAAGTATAATCGTTGTATGCTAATGACTTCAAAGAGAATGTTTATGAGGCATAGCTGCGTCGTGATGAGAGATTAATTGAAGAAAAGTTGGACAACGGAGGAGGCGGTTTGTTGTGAAGTTTAATGTGTGAAATTGAAGTGGAATTCTATAGCTAAAACTATATGGGTCCATAATAGGTTGCATAGCGAACAGCTTCTATAGCTAAAGTATCCGACAAAGCACAAGTAAGTCTCTCAAGGGGCGACCTTCATCAACATCTGCCGACTATGTCCGCTCTGCCTATTCAACATACACACAATACTGTTTAGTACACATATGTGTCGCCAGGTGCTGAGCAACTGGAGCATGTACCAAATATTGCGACAGTACCACATGTAGGTACATCGATGTCATTAACGTTTATTCGCTCCAATTCACATAATACGAGGATCTTTTCAATTCCCAAGACTACTTGCAAACGTTTCGGTAGAAATAACTTAGATTGTATGCTGCTGGATAAGAAACTTATTGGTAATAATAAATCCTTTTGCCACTTTATCATTTACATTTACAAAAAAACATAACACTTTTTCACATAATATCACGCTATTATTTCTTGGAATGAAAATTTTCTTTACGTTAAAGTTATTTCTAACTAAATATTCGTAGATTACAACCAACGAGTACCTACATAATATGTAAAAAAGTCATTAAATTTAGAAAACAAAATAAGGATGGCAATGATGGCATTAATTCTCTACTCTATTCCTACAGATAAGAGGCGCAGTATTGAGCTGCATCCCACAGTTACATTTTCAAAATGTTAATACAGTCTTCACATAATCTAAGTTCCAAAGTAAACCTCTTTGAATAACATATACGTACTGGTAGAAGTGTTCCGCAAGCGTTCGGCCGCTTGGTGTCCGAAGGCAGCGAGGGTGGCTATAGTTGTGGTGTTCCCCTAAACATTTGGGCTATTGCATCCTGAACAAGAATGGTGCGCTGCCTATCTGGAAATCTAATATAGTGGCCCAGAAGTGGTATTAGTGTAAGTTAAATATATTATGGGTGTTCCTTTATTTCAAAAGGATTAAAATGATCATATTGAGATATCCAAGCCCTATTTGAAGAAATATCACAATAGGGGGGGGGGGGGGGGGGGGGGTCCAAGGTACGAAAATCAAAAAAAAAAAAATATTAATCCTTCTTATAGATACCTAATAAAAAAAAAATATGACCCGTATTTTTCATTTTGTCAAATTACCAATAACTACTGAGATATAGCGTATTAAAGTTACGGAGTGCAGGCTAATTACGTCACGCCAAGGTATATTTTGTACCACGGCGTGACGTCATGCGACATTTCAAATCAATATATCTTCCTTAGTATTTGAATGAAAGAAAAAATAAAAAATACGTGTCCAATATTTTTTATAAATCTATCTGATGGACATTAAAATATTTTTTAGGACACAATCCAATTATTTGTAACGGTAGCAATACTTGTACAATGGAGTAAATCTCTCATATGCCTGCTGGGTTTGATGTACAGCGTATCGAAAATTAAGTTTTATTTCTACATTCACGTCCACATTTTGAGCACGCCATGCTTAGTTTATTAAAAACAATATCAAAGAAATTGACACATTAACTCTGCCTTCTCTTTATATCTTAATAAGTACTTTATAATATGTTCGCAAAAACTTAGGACTTTTCAAAATGAGAAGTGACTACCATAGGTAATATTAAGTACTCGCGCGGACAATGAAAACTAAATTTACACGCGCGGGTCGTATATGTCATTGAAGCAACTTGTTAAATTAGCTGTTCACTCAACCGCCTGTCCTTTAGAAGTACTGCTCGCCTCGCTTCGCTCTCTCAGCTCGCATGTTAATCACAGTTGTAACCTACCTCCTGCTCGGGGTGCCCTGGCTTGGTAACAGTGATCAATCCGATTCACTGTCATTGGTTACAGTTACAACTACTCATTAAACTGCTAAGTAAATCGCTTGGATGCTAGATGTACTTTTGTTATAAATTCAAAGAACACCAAGTCGTTTCTAAACATACCTGGTAGTTACTTATCAACAAGAACAATAACTATTATAAACAAAAACACCTCATTTTGATACTATGTTACATCTCAACGCAGCTTACACAAAATATTGAAATGATATAGTTCAGGAATCGAATAGTTAGACTAAAATCTTACAATACGTTTCATCGTAATAAGTCAATTGTGTACATGATACATACGGAGAATTTTGCTCGCTGACAGAGACCGCTATATCAGACGACTGTACCATTACATGCCGTTTCTACATATGCACATATTAAGGATATTGAATGGAATGTCTGTATTACAAAAGGTTTGAGGTGTTAGCAAGTTTTGGTCTAACAATATTCAACAGTCTGGTGAAAGTGGTGGTAGAAACAGAGTCACTTTAATCAGAGGCGTTGTAGAAAATCACTAATATAAACCGACATCTTCGTTTCAAACCGCACATTATTGCAAAATATCGGCTCATTTGATGGCTCAGACAATTTTTTATAATCTACTGCTTGACCGCTATCCCGCCTGATGGTAAGCACTCATGCAATCGTTGATGGTGAAGCGTGCTAGTTCATGAAGCCTATTCATTTAAAAAACTTAGTGAATAAGTAGGAAGACGACAGTTGAGCGAGGTGATGTAATGTTAAATCCTACAACACGACCAACGATATTGCGCCAGAGGGAGATTGATCTGGAGACCCTGCATGACCAAACTCCCGACACAACAAAATTTGGAGCATCGTACCCGGCACACATCGCAACCCAACTGTTCAGACCCGTCGTCCGTACTTCTTCACCAGACATCATGCCGGGAGACAACGAATCGAATGGCGGCAAGACTTCGTCTGGTGGGTGGTAACTTCTGCCGGCCTCCGATGTTATCCCCTTCAGTCAGTTGCAGTCGATGTTGTACCCTTGCACACATCACACACACACATAACCATACCAACATCACACATACACACGATCACATTCCTGAAATAACCTCTCTAGTCAGCGCTTTGGAATTTGTACTTCGAGCCCCAAGATTAACGGTCTTGTTCGGGGCTCACTAGTGAATACCATTCAGTAACCTACCTGGTAACCTCAGTACCTAGCTGGTATCTGAAGCGGCTTATGTTGTCTAAGCTTGCTAATTTTTGAACTGGCTCACTTTATTACTGGACTGTAAAAATTTCTATTCTATTTATAAAACTTGCCTCTATACTGTACACCCAATAGTATGACACGGATACGTTGACTGTTGCGTTCTTACAGTATATTCAATAGCTAAATAGCTAATAGCTACCACTTAATCAATATAATCGCAGATTGTCTATCCAGCTTAGTGAAATAATAAACTTAGGTATAATTGCCGTTTATTACAGTTCATTAGAAATAAATCGTAATTGAGAGAGCGTAGTACTATAGCAGTTGTCCACGCTCGTCGTGGGAGCATCAAGTTCCCGGGCCAAGGAGGGGCGAGCAACATGCAAGAGATGCAGATGCCCGCGGATTGGTCGAATATCCTTACATAAATTCGTCGCCGAACATAGAAGACGCTTTTCTTTTGGATTGTCGAAGAAAGTTATTGCATCTCCTAGTAGTCAACGTTCTATATATATAAAAAGTAATGCCACTTTCTTTGTAATTTTATAAGTCAAAAACGGACTCATCTATCCAAACCAAATGTTTAGGCTTTGTTTAGACTAATTGGTAGATGGTTTATGTAAAGTTTGAACAGAATCGGTCGAGCGGTTCTTCATTTATCCCTTTTTTTAACAAATGAATTCAATCAACGGTAGATCATCATCTCTTCTATATATATAAAATCAATGCCACTTTCTTTGTAATTTTTCAATCCACTAAAACTGTGTAATGGCACCAGATTGTAAGTGAAAAACTTATTGCTAATTTTAATTGAAACTACGATTTTAACTGGTAAATCAAAAGCAGAAATTTGATCTATGATCCCAACTGATATGCTATTTGAGTTCAAACGATTACAATATCCTGTGCGTTTATCATTTGCTATTGTTAAAATAATATGGCAACACAAATTATAATATTTGGTACATAGTGTTAGTTATTAAGTTTTTATGTTATGGTTGGTTAAACTGTATTAGTATCCTTTCCCTTTCTCTCTTGTAACGTGCAAGCAAACGGATTACCTAAATAAAACAACATTATTACAACCTAAAACAGTTTTCATTTCATTAGTTTGTACAGCTATGTCCATCAAGAAAGCCCAAGGGCAAACATTTCACGTTTGTGGTCTGAATTTGGAGGAATCATGTTTCTCAAATGGCCAACTTTATGTTGCCTGTTCCAGAGTCGGTACCCCCAGTCGTTTGTTTAATAATCTAAATGTTTTGGAATAAGTTTTAAATTTGCAAGCAATTAAAAAAAAATCTTTGAATAAATAATTTTGATGATCTAATAAATTTATTTTTATTATTTCACTTTATACGTAGCGAAGCACGTGTCGGGCCGCTAGTATAATATAATTTTTTATACAGTCCAAACTTTTCTTTAAATATCTCGAAGGTGTACTTAACAGCAGTGTAACAGAGCCTATCGACAGTTGTGTACCAAACTTACAATTGCATGTGTAAGTATAACAGTGTAATCCACAAGCTGTCATTTGCTTCTTATCAGGTCGATAGCAATGGCAATGTAAATGGCGAGTCCATTGGCTGAGAATTGGGTTACTTGCTTGGCGCCATCAACAGTCAATCAATTCCTGTGGAACACGGACACGACACGTTATTACATAAGTGTCCTATCGCTTGTGGAACAGCACTATATTTACACAATAAGGTGGAGTACCCTATGAATCTCAATCTGAACAGGTTTTCCTTGCTTCGGCCGAACTGAGACCGGAAAGTGTCGTGGAACGGCTAAATTAATTGCTTCGATCATGTTAGCAATTATATACAATATGTAAAGAAAACCCTGTCCGATCCGTGAAGGTATTGTTAGGTATCGATAACTGATTCTACTAATGGATACAAAGCCGGGCTAAACTTAAAAAAAAACCCCTTAAAAAAATAAATATTATTTCGCAAAAAGAGGACACTTAATACATGTGCGATAGGCAACCCTTCCGCGGACGACGGGGGGCAGGGCACGCGGCACGTGGTCGCATCGCTTATAATAATATCGTCAAAATGCTGTTGTCAGTTTTTAAAAATTACCAAATTTCGGGGAAGTTGGAATTAATTCGTGGGAAAAAAGATTATTACAAAATTCATTAGTATTGTTACTATGATGATTACATAAAATTTTATATTATATTTGGTCATGTGTTTACCTAACCTTTATTATCCTTATGGGTCGGACAGGGTTTTCTTTACATATTGTATATATACATACGCATATTTGCATATTTAAATATATGCTATATTCATACCTTAAATATATCTTGAGTTTTTATATATAGATAGAAATTTAAATTAATAAATAAACTTTAACTTAATAAATATTTAAACTTTCGTGCGAAAAGTTTAAATAAATAAATCAACCTTTGGATGATCTTTTACAATTTACGGTAGACTGTAGGAGAAAATGAATATAATGCCTTATGTAAGTATATAACTCGACAGATTTTTTTTTTAAACATAACTTGATAATTTATAGTATGTAGACTGACTACGATTGTATGGAACATATGCGCAAAATAACATGATGATATTTGCGTTATGTTAGCAGTTGTGTATACTCGTTAAGACAAAATAACTAAATTTCTGAAAAGTATAATATAATGTGCATAAGAATTAATTCGCAGAGTTCGCGGGAACTGCATTCATTCAAAATTATTCAATGTTTCTGTATATCATCGCTACTATTTTATTACTTGTATGTATAGATATTATCTCAGTGTGAACAATTCGCGGTATTATGCTATAAAATAAACCATAAAGTTAAAGTAATTAAATATCTACACAACATATATGTACAACAATTTTTAGTATAGGCATGTCAAACATGGTGACTGGTTCACATTTCATTATTTTAATTGCATAAAAATACCTTATAAGGCTTAATAGTGAAATGTAGAGAATTTTAGGGAGTGCCTTACTTAATTTTTAAGGTCGGCAAGTGCTGATTCTCAGCTTAATTTGAATAAATGACTTTGATTTTAACAACTCTAAGTTATCCTTTAGAATTCGCAGGTGAATCGCAGGTGGTTGCCTACAATTATGAACACGCATTAGAGATAACTGACTTTGATTGACTTGTACGTTCTGCAAATAATTTAATGTCGTTTTCACTAAAACAAATGTTGCAGTTCTATTACATGGTTCGATGGGTCGATCCCAAAAAAACAGAGGCGGGGCAAGACCTAAATTTAATGTGGGCAAGACAAATTTCGCGAAGCCCTGTTCCATGGTGATCTGAAGACGGATTTTATATAGGTAATAATAAAAAACAATGGGGTGCCACTATCATCTTTGGGACCCAAGTCAACCAAGACAAAAAGGCTTGGGCTTGAGCTGCGTCCGATTTCTGTGCTTACACTGATTGTTCTTTGATTTTTCCTCTTGTAGTTAAATTTGCAATTGTTTGTTTTTTTTTTTAACTCAAAGCCAGTACACACTATGTAGCCAGGCATATTATACGTTACGGAATTGCATCGCTGACAGGGGTATTCGGCACTGGTGCAGCTACACAGGAGCTAAACTTAGCATTCGGGAACACCGTTGGAGCTGCTGAACCTTGGACAAAACTGTCTTTGCATTGTGTAGATTCAATTTCTTAGTATTGTATAATTGCATGGAACACGTGTGAGCACGATCTACTTGCTGTAAAGCATCTATTTGTTGGGTTAGTCTTTTATTGACTTGATAGTGCTATGGCTGTTGAGAGTATGTCATGCTCACTCAAATGTCTCGCTGGTGGTGGCGTGTGTGTTGGATCATTAGGTTCCCTTCAATATGGTTGAGCTGAATGATGCTGATCCATACGTCATGTTCGTGAACGGACGCCGTCAGAGGGGACTGGTCATCTCTTAGCTGCTACGGCGTATTTTAATTTCTGAATTGTTGTTTTTTTTTTTCCATAATGGACGCTCTCAGCGTACAATATATTTCTGCATCGTTCTCACACGATTGATTACAAAATGAATGATGTAATCAAATATTTGTATCAATAGCTTGATAATTTAAAAGAGCGTCCATGGAGTTTCTTGCCCGTTCTTCTCCATAGGTACCTACTCTTTGGAATGGGCGATTAGCTTCACCTTACTGACTGACCGACCTTCTGACAATGCAAAAGCCTGTAACTGGTTTATTTGAAATAAATGCTTTGATTTGATTTAAATGCTTTGATTTGAACCCACCTGCCAGATGGTGCACCTGCTGAATTACGAACGGGGCGCTGACCCCGGGCGTTCCTGCCAGAGTTGAGTGGTCAGACGGCAGTCGCACTCGTAAAAGCCAAACAAGCCAATCAATCATGGAGAGGTAAATAAGAAATGCTCATGTCACAGCTAGGGCGCCGCCGCAAAACGGCGCGCAGGAGCCTCGCCCGACTCCTGTGATCTGTGGGCTAGGGCAACCGTGTCAGAGGTGGACACGGCTGAACAAATGAGCTCAAACCATGAAAATCCATTTCAAGTCGCGGAATGTTGGCACGCTAACTGGACTGAACTCGAACTGGCCGAAACTCTCCACAGGCGGAGTGTGGCCGTAGCGTTCCTGCAGGAGACTCGGTGGAAAGGCAGCAGATCCCGACTTATTAGGACTGGCTACAAGCTGATCTACACGGGTGCACTAAGTTCGTTTTGCTTCCTCCTTTATAGCGCGTACATCGAGGGACTGGAACAATCTGCCCGCGACGGTGTTTTCGTCACACTCTTAATAAACTAGCGCGCTTTAGCATCAACGATCGCATCACTGATTACCATCAGGCGGGTATGCTATCAAGCGCTGGTTTATTAAATAATTTATAAAAAAAAAGGGGTGGCCGTGGTGTTGTCCGACGAGCTCCAGAATGACGTCTTGGAGGTGAATCGCATCAGTGATTGGCTGATGTCGGTGCGGGTGCTTGTCAACGGGGTTATAACCCACTTGATAAGTGCCTACGCTCCGCAGGCCGGGTGCGGTGAAGCCAAAAGGACGTTGTTCTGAACCCAGCTCGAAGGATTGCTTCGCGGGATCCTGTTACCCCAGGGAATCATTCTGGGTGGTGATTTAAACGGTCATGTAGGTGACGAGTGTGGCGAGTTTGAGCGTATTCACGGTGGCTTTGGGTACGGTAGCCGCAACGCGGAAGGGAACAGCATTCTCCGAATGTGTGCGGCCGTGGATCTTGCAATCGTGAACACCTACTTCAAAAAGAAGCCGGAGCACCTTGTCACCTACCGGAGCGGGCGAAGCGCTACCCAGATCGATTTTTTACTAACTAGGAGGCACCACATCGGCAAAGTAGCCAACTGCAAAGTCATACCCGCTGAGAGTCTCACTGCACAACACCGTCTCCTTGTCATGGATCTCTGCATTAAGGCCCAACGTAGACGTGTAGAGCATTGCCTGCGCCAGATCCGGTGGTAGCTGCTTGATGAAAACATAACCAAGATTTTGCGTCGGTTATTGGCGACACCGTTACCGTTGTACGTAAAGTTGTAATCGTCTGAGGGACAAAAGCTCATTTACAAGTTGGCACGTTCCATGGTCAAAGCGGCACAGGATATATCCAAGTGCCTTTGTGTAAAAGACCCTAATAGCAACCTGCTACGCGAGGACCTCGAGGTGAAGGAGAGATGGCGCTCGTACTTTCACTAGCTGCTGAACAAGCAGCACCAAGTAGTGCAGACATCGGAACTCCCTCCGAACCTTGGACTAGTGCCGCTGATAACACATGAGGAAGTAAACGGCTCGTTGTATGGGAAATCGGAAATCTCTCGGAGCTGACGGAGTCCTCATTGAGGCATGGAAGGTGATGGGTCCTCGCGGTATGGGCATGTTAAGTAACAACCTCAACCGCGTGCTCCTGACCGGCAAAATCCTGAGCCAATAGAGGCCGAGTATTATTACTCCAGTCTTCAAAGGCAAGGGCTCGGTACAGGAGTGTGGTAACTATCGCGGAATTAAGGCCATCTCCCACACCATGTAGATATTTGAGAGGATTAAAGACTCCTGGATCCGGCAGGAGTGTGCTGTCTCGGAGTGTCAATATGGATTTCGCCCAGGGTACAGAACCATGGATCCTACCTTCGCACTGAGGATCGCCATGGAAAGATACAGATCGAAGAACACGCCTCTGCATATGCTTTTTCTAGACATGCAGAAGGCCTTCGACTGTGTCCCTCAGGGGGTGATATTGTAGGCACTAAGGTCTAAAGGGGTACCAGAAGCCTTTGTTGACATAATTCGAGACATGTACCTCGATGCCGATTCCGTTGTTTGGACCGCTGTTGATGACACTAAACCCTTCCCCATCACAGTCGGAGTCGTCCACCAGGGTTCCGTCAGGGGTCCGTCGTTTCCATTCAGCGTGATAATAGACGTCTTGTCGGATAGCATCAGGGATTAACATGAGCAACCTCCTTGGTTGCTCATATATGCTGACGATATCGCGCTGGCGGATGCGTGACCCCAAAATGCTCCATAAGCTTAAGGGACAGACCTATAAGAGCATCATTAGACCTGTCCTCCTGTATGTCAGTGAGGCGTGGCCTGTGCTTGAGCAACACAAGCAGGAGCTGCATGTCACTGAGATGAATATGCTGCGGTGGAGTTACGCGGAAAGACCGCATCAGGAACTCCCGCATCCGTGGCAGTCTCCGTGTCCGTGACATAGTAGACAAACTGCAGGAGGGTCGGCTACGCTGGTACCGTCACGTGTTACGTAAACTGGCAAGTTACGTGCAACACAATTAACACTGCCAAGTTTCTATTGATAAAAATACAAATTATATTAAAATGAAAGTAAAATTAAAAGTCGTATTGTTAGGTGGAGATGACAATACCAATAAATTTATTTATGCATTGGTGAAATATCAGATTTTTTGAATTAGTGGTTATTATTAAAGGGATATTGCGCCAAAGCATAATGTTCGTCACTTAAAACCTTGTTGTTTTTTAATTTTGTGTCTGATTATGTTAAAGAATTAATGTAATGATGTTATGTAATTAGATGTATAAATTTATTTAAACTAGCATGATACACTTAACGTATATATTTATTGTATAATCTATGTAAATAGTACACTGTAGACTACCTACACTATTTCTTTATCCTACCCCTTAGAATTCCATCCAAAGGTTGTCTGTAAAAGATCGCTCTTAGCGATAAGACCGCCCATTGTGTCACCCTTTGTAAAATATTTTTATTTATGTTCTGTAATCTATATGGTGTACAAAATAAAGAGTATTCTATTCTATTCTAATAATTTCCCAGCAAATTAATTTATACCTTTTTTATTTTTTTCTTGGTTTGAAGCAATGTATACAAATAGTTGAAGGCGCGAGGCCCCTTGTATCCACGTCGCCCATGCCTTACGCCGCCTCTGCAAAAAGGTCGTAACTACAAACATTGTAATATCCAAAGACCTTCAAGATCTAGGCGCATTACAAACACTGTGTTTTCATACAAACCCACCCGAGTTTTAAGTAGCCCAATATATCACAAAGTGTTCCGAAAGCTCTCGTTTCATTTATAATTAAGTCAAGATATAGAAACTGAAGGACTGATTACGTATAATGATTGCAAGTTCCGGTTTTCTGTAACTATTTCTACTACTACTACTTTCCACAAAAACATTGTGTCAACTGTTCGCTGCGCGTAATTCTCATCAGGAACTAGTTTATTTAGTGCGGTAATCCCACATTAGGTACGGCGTACAAAGACAGAATGGATTACATGCAACGGCATGGAATAGCAGGTCATGCTGATAGCTGTTGTAACGTATGTGCAGAAACTACGTCAGAAAGGACGACGCTACCTACTTCAAAAATTTAATTTATGAGTAAAACCGAACATAACGGAACATTGTCTATTATATATGTAGCTACACCATATAAATTACAGAACGACATGGTTGGCGCAGAGATTAAGCTATTGACTGCTACGCTGCGTGTCACTAGTTCGATTCCCGCATGGAACAAATATTTGTATGACTTGTAATTAATAATTCCGGGTCTGACTGTTTGTGTATGTGCGGTAATTATGTTTGTGAGCGCAACCATGATACAGGAGTTTCTAGTGTGGGGCAACGTAAAAAAAAAAAATAATGTTCGTTCAATTTCTTTGTAAGTCTAGAAAATTATTGGACACCATAAATTAGAACTTCAAAGAAAGGCATGGCAATAGCTATATGTATACCTATGGGTACCTACGTTTCTGTAGACACGAGAATGTTCTGGCGCTGACTTAGGATATTGAGACCTAAGTCCGTTATTTGTTTATGATAATGTGTAATGATATTTAAATTAAATGTATCTATAATCAATAGATGAATTTAAGTAATTTTTTTTCACTAATTTTAATTCATTCGTTTTAAGTTATGTAATAACAATAACAAACTAAACTAACAGGAAGCTAGTAGCTTTTGTTTAATTAGTCATCAGTAATCCTTATAACTGATGACTAATTAAACAAAGGCTGGGATTACTGAACTCGCGATATTTATCTATTCACCGTACATTGCTATTTATGTACTGATGCTGCAGTACACAGCTCTATATTATTGCGTATTCAACAGACAAAGGAATTAAAGCCGTGTTCCACAAAGCTCTATGCGGGTTCAATTGATTATTTAAATGTGCATTCAATATCCATTCTTTACTTCATTTACCTTTTTAAAGCAAATATAAGTATGAGCTTCACGTATGTAAATATATTATGGTGGGTGTTAGAATAAATTGATTGATTTGTATCGCGACCTTTCGCAATACAAATCAATCAATATATTATGAAGATATATAATATCCTTTTTTTTTTTTAACACGTCCTTACCTTTTAATAAAAAATATCGTGAACCGATATGAAGAACATTTATTTATTTATGGCTAGCGAGCCGCCCCGGCTGCGCACGGGTGTAATGCTGATACTCAATACACTTCAGAAATACTGTGAGCGTTGGATAAAAAACTATCGCGAACGCCACACCGTGTACCGCCGCAAACGCGACACCCCGCAATTTTTAATATCTATATTAAATCAATAATGTATTTAAGGTATTAAATGGGATAAGGATTAATGCTGTATTGGTTAAAACCGTTTCGAAAATTATCCGATATTTCTTGTAAAACTAAATGAAAAAAAAAATGATATAGCGGGATATCCATAACAGATAGACATATACTATCGTGGACTTTTTTGTAGACCTTTTCAATGTGTACAATATTTAGTACATTATTTTGATAAATCTCGTAGGGTTCAGCCTGCGTTTCACTGCAAACGCGGAAAAAAATTAATTATTTGCGGCAACATATTAGAAACTTCAAAAATATTCTCCACAATTTAATGGATGTTCTTATACATATAAACCTTCCTCTTTATTAACTCTATCTATTAAAAAAACCGCATCAAAATCCGCTGAGGAAATTTAAATCGGTCCAGTACTTGAGTTTATTCGTTACATACAAAAATACAAATCCTTCCTCTTTATAATATTATAGACCTACCAACTTATCTGTGAACTGAGTAGTAGCGACACCGTCGTTTTAGTGTTGCAAATTAATAAAAATTACCCATGATTGGGTATGTCAGATAAGAAACTAGGTAAACATATAAACATAATTTTATTATTTTAAACAGTACCTAACATTAATACTAAATAGTTTTCAAATATAAGTACTAAATAGTCTCCTAAAATAAGAAAATTAATGCAGGTAGATACATACAACAGCGATTTCTCTGGCATTAAATTGGCAAAAAATATAACGTAGGTAACCCACTTACAAACTAACCCCTTTATTCATAAATGTTGCTTAAAGTTAACTAGAGATAAAAAAATATCTGGTAATTTAAAAAAGAGAGTAGACAACACTAACCTGTAACTGCCACAATTGAACGACATTTCAACATGGCGGCCGTAGTTCCAATTTTCTCCATTCCACATATAACTTGGTAGGACAGTAGTGCAGACAAGCGACCCGCCCCGGCCGGTCGGTGTCGCCTTAAACGCGACGCCCCGCAATTTTTATATCTGTAATATCTTCGAAAATATTCATTTAAATCTTATGCTGTGAAGGGCGATATAGATCTATTTTAAATGAACAATATATTTATGCTATTAAATTGGATAAGATCATAATGATTAAATTTATAAAACTACGCAACGGATTTTGAAGCGGTTTTTTTTATAGATACAGTGATTAAAGAGGAGGGTTTATATGTACAATAATATCCATTTAATAGTGGAGAAATATTTATAATTTAATTTTTGCCGCATTTGCAGTAAAACGCAGTCTGCACCCTACGATATTTATCAAAACAATGTACTAAATATTGTACACATTGAAAAGGTCTACAGAAAGTCCGCGATGGTATATTTCTATCTCTCATGGATATCCCACAATAACATTTTTTGTCACTTACTTTTTACCGGTTAATTTTCGAGGCGGTTTTAACCAATACAAAATTAATTCTTATCCAATGTAATACCTTAAATACATTGTTGATTTAATGTCCATATCGCCATCAAAATTATATGCTGTAAAGCATATGATTTCAATGAATATTTTCGAAGATATTATAGATTTAAAAATTGCAGGGCGGCGGGAGCAGCGGGCCGTTATGTTTTTTACCCGACTGCCAGGAAGGGTTATGTTTTTAGGGTGTATCTCAAATGTATGTATGTAATATTTTTTATTATCTTGTATTTCCAGAACCGCTAAACCTATTTTTACATTTGGCTCAAGTGTGGCTTGCAACTGCTCAAGATAGATGACATAAAAAAAACAAAATGGCGGATGTGTGACGCCATATTGTAAGATAAAAAAAAAATGTACCAAGCATATCAACACACAAAACTATTGAAAATCGGTAATTTAGGTACCGTGTAGTCAGGAGTCCTGGAGACCTAACACAGGTAGTCCTAGTACAGCTCCAGTTTCCGCTTCATCATTATATCTTGTACACTTAATTATGTGTTAAACTTATGTTTCATTATGTGGTGGAAAAAAATAAACGTTTTATTAATTATCCTGCCTGGCCCTAGTGCTGTAGTTTCGCTATAAGAAGAATATGATCTACCTTATCGAACGTCTTTCTAAAGTATTTATGGTATCGACAGGTATGGTATGTGGTGTGGTATTTATGAACCAGTCATACAAAGAGGATACGTTGAGGAGGGCGGAGGGTATTTTTTTTAAATTTGTAAACTAGTGCTTGACCGCAATCACGCTTGAAGACACTTAAATTGAAGTCCTACGGAAATACCGCCGCTGCCAATCTGTTACAGTCCCTCGATGTAGGTACGCGATGTAAAAGAAGACGCGAAACGCTTCGTTCGGATAGTTGTGGTGTCAATAACGTAAGGGTGGAAACTCGCTGTACAACGGGTCGTCCGATGATGGAACGGAGATGGGGAAATTAAATCATGCAATTCATTCTTTGTAAATGCAAAATTAACAAACAAAATGATGAAATAAACAAAATTTGATGAATAAGACAGTAAAACATTCATAATTATTTACATGAGTACAAACATACAACAACACACACCACATACCTTCAATAATTACTTACATATAATTATGAAAGTAAGATTAATCTTAACTCTCTCCTCTCGGAAAAAAAACAACGTTTTCATGTACAAGGGTAACTTCAATATTACACTATTCAGTGCATCAGTTTCGGTGTCCGCGGTACAATAAGCAGTACCAAATTGTCTAGGTACCAGTCCAGTATCCCTGCCGGCAGCACTAGGCTTCGCTTTGCAAAGTGTTTTAGGCAACATATTTCCATTTCGGATGTGTAAAATGTGTGGATATCACTAACTTCTCCCAACTCCGAAGTCATATGCATTATGTATTTGACCACCTAAGTGTATTCGTTCTTGTGATGCCATTTAACAAATTATTAAAAATAAATATTATCTGCGTTGCTTTTCACTTCATTACTATTCGTTTGTTCGGAAAATTTCGGCTTTTGTCATCTCTTTTATTATTTCACACCTTAAACAGGGTTTCGGTTGAAATTCTCACTGAAACAGCGAAGTTAGTAGATTATTCCAGAAGATTGTTACAAGTTTATTTTGAGATAGAATAAATACAATTAAAATAAACTTCTTAGCGGATTGTTTCAGTTAAGATTAAATAATTTAAGTAATGGGTAATTGAAGCCGTAACCAAATAAATAAAATATTGATTTGAATTTTATAAACGAGAATACATAAAACTTAATAAGAGTTACTGTATATTTTTAATTTGTTTTATTTTTAATGTTTTTTAGCCACTTCCAGCGAGTTGTGCGCCAGTGACACTGATAAAATTTGGTACACACTTTGACGTGAGTGATCTTAACATTATTCAATAACCATTATGGAAATGTGGAGCTTCCACTCGTTAACATAAACCGAACTCAACCTAAACCATCAAACTACATAAAGTTGAAACAAACTTGAAAGTTGTACGTAAACGACTAACTGTTTATGTTGATCCCAGTACAGGAAAATGAGGACATCCCAGAGACATTATGTCCTAGCTATAGTTAGAAAAAGAAAGATAGATAACACAGCCCAATTAACAGCCAATTGCATATCAGTGGTCATTAGTTAACCCCGGTCTGTTGTAGTCTAAGGGTGCTGAATTCACCTTCCGCCTGACGCAGATCCTCACTGATCTGAGGATGCGTTGGAGCATACGGTGGAGGTCTGCCCGGCTTGGATAGAGCACCGCCGTGTCATCATAGCGGCGATCGGAGGCTATCTCGCGCGTCAGACCCTGGTTCAGGCCATGGTCCGGAGCGAGAGTGCATGGCAGGCCGTCACCTCCTTCTGCGAAGCAGTGATGTTGGCAAAGGAGGAGGCGGAGTGCGTGAGGTAACGGGAATCCCAGCGCCCTCACGCCACTAGCCGCCGTAAGCGTGGGCCTGTAGGCGGTGAACAATGGGCAGCTTGCCTCCCGGTAAGGACCAGGCCCGAGTTGACGGCGCGTCGTATTTCACGCACCCCTCATAGAGATGTATGCACAACGTGACGGGGTCCACGAAGACCGATGCCTCCTGGGTCAGGATTGCGGGTTGATTAAACAAGAAACCGTGGCCCTGGCCGTCGCACAGGCAAGTGAAGAAACACGGGTGGGTTTTAGTCAGTAAAAGTCTGACACGCCCTTCTGCTCCGCCCAGAGCGGAAGAAGTCATTTGATGATTTCCCATCCCAACAAAAAAAGGGTGCTGAATTCCCTTGTGACGGCCAACCCCGAATGTGACGTAGTTGCGAATGATTGGAAGATTATGCGAGTATGTCTGGTGTTCTGTGAAGGAAAGTATGCGAAAGAGTCCACTGTTCCATGTTAGTTTTTATGTTAAATTTTTGTCTCCATATTAAATAATGTTCTACCGTTTTAATTAACTGTAAATAAAAAAATAAATAATACACTAAGAAAATCGATCTTATATGACATAAAGTGGCTGTCAATAACAAAGTGTTACGCGTACAATTAACATTCAACTGCCAACTACGGTGTTTATAGAATAGAATAAAATAGAAACACAAAGACAAAAAACAAGAAAAATGACAAAAGAAGAAAGATAAGAGTCCATAAAGTAAGTAACATACTTGTAGTGTTTGTAGGTTACAGAAACAAAGTATACAAGACACAGAAGTAGACACATTACTTAGCGTGTAGCTGCATCGACCTCCGCAAACCTTGTGTTATCTATAACTCCCATGGTGATTAGGACGTAAGTAAAAGTCATATTAGCTATCAACCTGCAGCCTGATTCAAAGTCTCAGGATATTACAACTACTATTTAATTTATGTCAACAAGTCAATTTATGTATACAATCAAAATTTACAGTTGGGAATTTTCTCACTTTATTGATATTGCGAAACACATGCTTTTTACTAGCTTCATTTATATGTTTGCTTGTTTGTTTGTCCGTCTCTAACTCAACATTTTTCAACCTTACCTTGCATTAATTTGTGCAGGCAAAGTATTTTTTAGTTTAGATTTAGGTTTAGATTTAATTACTTTGGTAACGCATCATTACTAATTTTAGCACTTACTTCTGTCTGTTGGAGATCAAGAAAAGTTTGGTAAAAACAAATGAGCACCACTTAAACGTTCGTGTTATCCTATTTTATTTAAAAAAGAATATTGAACTAAAAAGTTGAAAATAAATATAATTTAAAAAACTAAAAAAGCGCCTCCTGCTTTTTTATCATTTTACTAGTATTGTTTATATACTACTAGCTGACCCGGCGAACTTTGTTCCGCCTTAAAGGCAATAAATATCACATGATCACATTTTTACTTTTTCAATTAGGAACATTGTAAATAAAAAAAAATATTATTATTTCTAATTGAAATCAGTTCCTAATTGAAAAAGTAAAAAATCCATGATTTTTTTATTTGTCATTTATTTATTGGAGCACCTTGTGAAAGAAATTATGAATTTCTACCTTTGCTTCGTAAATTATCTAGCTGTTGATCTCTGAGATGTCGTGGTGGCCTAGTGGTTAAAACACTAGCCTCTCTTGTATGAGTGCGCAGGTTCGATTCCAGGTCAGGCAAGTATCGATGTAACTTTTCTAAAGTGATATGTACTCTCTAGGTATATCTAGGACACCAATGACAGGTGAAGGTGAAGGTGAAGGCAAACATCTTGAGGAAACCTGGACTTTATAAGTCTGAAATCGCCACCCCGCATTGAGCAAGCGTGGTGATTACGCTTAATCCTTCTCTGCATGAGAGGAGACCTGTCTCCAGCAGTGGGACGATAAAAAGATTGATGATGATGATGATGATCTCTGAGGTTTGTTCGCCGATTTCGCATTGTCATCGGAACAGTTTCATGGACTGCCGCCTCCCTTTGCTCTTGTGAGTGAGAAGCACGAAGTCGAGTCATACTAAAACGGCGCTCTGCACGTGCAATTTCTTGCTCTTCTTCAGTGCTTTCATTCAGAATGTTTCGATTTACTCTTGCATTACCGCTTTGTCGAGAAAGATTTGATGGTCTTGGTCACGGCATGATATTTTTATTGATGATAAATGGCACAGCAATACAATATTAGAAATTTTGAAGTTGAAGTTGGCTTTGTGGTTTTTTATTAGAAACTTTAAACCAGCAGAGAGTATTTATATTCTTTGCTTTAAACGATTGCTTCAACCGGTTAGACTTTTTTTAAATATGCTCAGCTGTCATTTGCTTTTTGTTATACCATTTTTGATATATGAATTTCTGACTTACATTTTGAATGAGTTGGATTGTTATTCCATGTCAGTTGCGTTTTGTTACACCATGTCTTATGTCACGTCACACGGGAACGACGGGGACGGGTTCTTAGCTACCTCCCACCAATATTCAGCTAAATCGGTTCAGCCGTTCTTGAGTTATATATAAATAGTGAATAAGCAACTGAATCGATTCCAATAATTTTTACACCATGTTATATTTTGTCCCAAACACATTTAGAAATTGTTGCAGTGTAGTCACCGAGCGCGTCACGCAGCTTACGTACGATACATCATAGTATTGCGCGCGCGCAACAGCTGACCCTAGAAGTAAACGCACCGCGCTCGCTCGCCCGCGGATCTTAGACCATATTTTTGTTGGGACAACCAAGTAGAATAGCAAGCTTATAACTTTGTGGTTTTTCATTATATCTTTTTGAAATTTTGTATATAATATTATTAACTTAAAAATACTGGACACGTGTTTCCTACTTTGTGGAGGTGCAAGGTACCAGGGTAGCACAAAAGTTTAGGAGAAGTCGAAACAATAAACCTCATTTTCATCATTATCAAATAATCGTAATACATGAAAGAAGGTTTATTGTGCATATTTTTTGACGTGTAAGGTACCAGGGTAGCACAAAAGTGTAGGAGAAATCGAAACAATAAAAAAACTCATTCATCATTATCAAATCACCATAATTAATACATGAAAGAGGTTTTATTGTGCATAGTTTGTGGACGTGCAAGGTAACAGGGTAGCACAAAACTGTAGAAGAAGTCGAAACAATATACCTCATTCATTCGTCATTATCAAATAATCATAATTACATGAAAGAAGGTTTATTGTGCATATTTTGTTGACGTGGAGGGTGTACCAGGGTAGCATAAAAGTGTAGGAGAAGTCGAAACAATAAACCTCATTCATTCATCATTATCAAATAATCATAATACATGAAAGAAGGTTTATTGTGCATATTTTTTTGACGTGAAAGGTACCAGGGTAGCATAAAAGTGTGGGAAATGTCGAAACAAAGAAGCTCATTTATTCCCACAGGAACGACGGGGAGCGGCATAGAAAGTATCCTATGTCCTTCTCCCAGTTCTTAGCTACCTCCTTACCAATTTTCAGCCAAATTGGTATAGCCGTTCTTCAGTTATAAATGATGTAACTAACACGACTTTCTTATATATATATAGATTGTCATAAATTAAATTTTAAAATTATTTTTAACTTTTTATTTTGATATTCTTTAAAAGCATGTTTTTTTTAGTTTTTGTAAACTATATTTATTAATTTATTTTCTTTATCAGTCATAGACAATATGCATTCTTTTCGATATCTGTGAATTTAATCGAGATAAATATCATTACGCTTCTGTCCTTATTCACTTATCATATTAATTAATAAAGTATATGTAGCTGAAAGCTAAGTACTGCTATTGTGGCAATAGTATTATGAGTTACAAATAATATATAAATAGTTTTGTGTGTAACCATTATTGGTTAGTAATAAATCGTGCCAGCGACCAGTGTCCGACCGCTTCAATTTGTTCTACAACATGAATTGTGTCCGCGCGATCCCAACAACAACGGTACAATAGTGATTAGCACGGTTGTCCAGTGGTCCAATCACTGCGGATGAGATCAGCTCGGATCGAATATCGGTTAGATTGAATCCCGCCGTGGATTACAACCGTTCTCTCTATTATTCAAACTCCTACCGAAGTGATTGTGGCTGCAGTGCGGGCGGACCGTGTATACAGTCAGACCTGTAGGCCATACAAATATTTGTTCCGTGCGAAATATAAATCGATACCTGGCATTAAAAATCGATACCTTAATTCGCAAATCAGCTAATTCCTCTTTTAGTATATTTTTTTTTATTTAGTTTAACTACTAAAAACACTATAGTATTTTGATTAATATGTATAAAGGAATCTACATTATCAAAAGTACTTACTAGCTTATGGTATTAATTTTAGATTTTTCCTTAAGTGATTCATAAAAGTATACAGTTCTAAGCATTAAGCATATCCAGTATAGGTAAATATGATATTTAAGATTTGATTTCTTGTATCGTATTTTCATTGAAGAAATGAAAATATTCTTTTCAATATTTTCAGTATCTGGTCGCTGCTCGTGCAGTCCTGTATGTCACTGACAGGAGGTAGTTCATTCAAATCATTTTTTTCAATGAATGTGAAGAATTTGAGAAATTATTTAAATTCGTACGCTGTCAATAGGTTAATAGGTGCCCAAAAGACTTACAATAAGACGTATTGGATTCTTATAGACGAATAACCAAATAATGCAATCCTCAACAAAAATAATAGCACATAAATTGTTGAACATCCCCGCTGTCACCACCGCGCCACTTAGCGGCGTAGCCACAAAACATGAATATTCAGCATTCACTCAGCGCGCGCGATGCTGTGTGCTCTAACAATACGCGCATCACAATATCAATCATCGCATGCACCAGTCGGATAAGAAAGCGGGCGCGAGTGATTTTGTAGATGTGAGCTTATACGCTCAGAGACACGAGAGCGACTTAGGGTGGCTGAGGCAACTACCCTGCTTGGCAGATTGCCGTTATGAGATCTGGATCCAAAAGACCTCGCTCATGATTGTATAGGAGCAGCGAGAGGATGCAACATACCGCTGCCGGAGCATAACTCCGATGCCATGAGAAATCAGGGTGCCGCGGACAGAGCTTCGGCGGACAACTGAAGAAACCCTGGTCGATTTTAGTCAGCAAAAGTCTGATACGCCCTTTATCTTTGCCTAGAATGGAAGTTATTTGATGGTTTCCCAACTACAACATAAAAGGGAAAAGCGAATTAAAATTTTGATATAATGTATTTTAGTTGTTGATACTAAATATATTATATAGTAGTACATTAGTTTAGAATGGCACAAATAATGTGACCTACATGTCTATTAAAATTACATTCGTACCACCTCAGATATGAACTGTGCAATTACAGATATACAGTATGTAAAGAAAACCCTGTCCGATCCGTGAAGGTATTGTTAGGTATCGATAACTGATTCTAATAATGGATACAAAGCCGAGCTAAACTTAAAAAATCCCCCTAAAAAAATAAATATTATTTCGCAAAAAGAGGGAACTTTATACATTTGCGGTAAGCAACTCTTCCGCTGGCGGCAGGGGACAGGACACGCGGCACGTGGTCGCATCGCTATTCGCTCATAATAATAGCGGTGTTGTCACTTTTTTAAAAATTACCTAATTTCGGGGAAGTTGGAATTAATTCGCGGGAAAAAAGATTATTTCAAAATTCATTAGTATTGTTTCTATGATGATTACGTAAAATTTTATATTATATTTGGTCAAGTGTTTACCTAACCTTTATTACCCTTATGGGTCGGATACGGTTTTCTTTACATATTGTATATAATTTCGGGTTAACTTACAAAAATATAAGCTGTAGAAATCTTCTGTCCTATATACTACTTACTACTTTAGTGCCAGAATCCATGTGGCAGGAGGTACGAGGCAGGGAGGAAGGACTCGCTGAATCGCGCGAAACTTTAAATTGAATATAATTCGCACTAAGTCGTCGAAATCCGCGCCGTGCGCCGCGACCCGGCCGGCTGACGTGGACGTGCCCGCCGATTGAGAGCCGAGATACACACGATAAACAAAGAAAGGTTTAATTTAAAAGAGTGTCCATGGAGTGTCCATGGAGTGTCCATGGAGTTTCTTGCCCGTTCTTCTCCATAGGTACCTACTCTTTGGAATGGGCGACTAGCTTCACCTTACTGACTGACCGACCTTCTGACAATTCAAAAGTGCCTGTAACTAGTTTATTTGAAATAAATGCTTTGATTTTGATTTTTTGATTTTGTTAATGAGTGATTACTGACTGATGACTCTAAAGACTGTTTGTGAACGTACAGTTAAAAAGTTTTTTATTCATTTATTTTCTCTAACGCATAATTTAAAGTAAGTATTCCTTATATATAGTATTGAAATTTTTCAATATATTATAAGTATCTCACACTACCTAGCAATATTTATTGTTTTAAAACTTATTGAACATTCTTCTTAATTTCCATATGAAAAACGCAAAGAATTTTTCATAACAATACAGAAACTCAGTCAATTAAAATAAAATCTTCATAATAGATGTAGTTTATTACTTTACCGTTTCGTCAGAATGAGTGCGCGAATAATTCAGTGTATAAAATAAGTGTTGAAAGTTGAAATATCTTTGAATCCGCTCGGTTAGCGCGGTATCTGCGGCCGGCAGGAACTGGCAGACACTGATAAGAAGCCAACACACAGAGAAATATAGAAGATCCATTCAAACTAAGTACGTACATGATCATTAATGGGCACTACAGTTTAACTGGACCTTTGGAGGTATACATTTTCAGTCCAAGTTACAAGTGCGCGATCTGTAAATGAAGTAGAGTGGTTCTTCTGTTTTCATAAGCTTTGTGTTAAACCTGAGAGATTCGAGCTAGTCAACCAGTAGACAGCGCGAGTTAAGCTTGCTTTGAGTTTACAGTATTTTGTGTTCAAGCTACTGTGAGGCTGGGACTTACCTAAGAATTAAGATATATTAGTACCGGACATCTATACAGTTGTGTTATGTTCAACCCACTTCGAGGCTCACAAGATTTACTTGTATAGAGAAACAAGTATACTAAATAATTTGATGTGAATAATTTAATCATTTGAAATTTTCAGTCTAAGTCATATGTTAAATGACATTATGAGTTAACAGTAAAAGTTTTAGTAGGTAAATAAAGTTAATCTTTGCTTGTTTGTAATCGACTCCTTTTAACGCTATTTTTATTTAGATTTTAATCTGCTTGAATAAAATCTGCAGACTTTGCACTTTTCATACACACACAACATATCTTGAATGTTAATAACGTTTGCAAACAAATCTTTACCACTTACTGGAAATAGTGCAAGTATTAACTTTTTGACAGCACGTGTATAAATAATGCTTTGAATCGAAGTAGAAAACACTTAATTAAATTAAGTAAACATAGAACATGACTGATAAAAAATCGACCAAAGATTTTTTTCTCTAAATAGTAGTAAGTAAATTATTATTATTTTTTTTATAATTATAAACTAGTGCTTGACCGCAATCTCGCCTGATGGTAAGCAGTGATGCGATCGTTGATGGTAAAGCGCGCTAGTTTATTAAGAGCCTATTCAATCAGATTGAGCGAATAGGAAGGAAGACGGCAGTTGAGCGAGGTGGTGCAATGTTAAACCCAACAACACGACCAACGATGCTGCGCCAAAGGGAGATTGATCTGAAGACCCTCCACGACCAAACTCCCAACACAACAACATTTAGCGCATCGTACCCGGCACACATCGCAACACAACTGTTTAGACCCGTCCTCCGTACGGCTTCACCAGACATCATGCCGGAACACGATAAATCGCTTGGCGGCAAGACTTTGTCTGGTGGGTGGTAACTTCTGCCGGCGGCCGATGTTATGGCCTACCATCAATTTTTAACATATTTTACACCTCATGCGCTTCTTCTCTATTTTCTTTTTTATTGCCCTTCATTTTGATTCTATGCTCAACTATAATTTATTTTCTTTTTAAAATATTTGAACAAATGCTTGATTTTAAAAAGGATTATTTTAATTTTTACACGTAAGTATAAGGTAATAGAGTCAGTAAGAAACAAAAATCTTGATGATTCTATAACATATTAATAATCATTGAGTGTATCAAACATATTCTTCATACATGTATATGAAATTATACTTACATTTATATAAACAAAACAGGTGTAGTTTTGAGCGTGGAATAGTGCCTATGATAAATGTAAACTATTATAAAATTCATAAAAGAAGACAACCGGTCATGAAATAAACTTATTTATATTAATAAAACATTAAATGAACCTGTATAAGCCCATAAGAGGATTACACTCGTTCGGGCTTTGACTCAGCGAACTGTTAATGTAAAATTAATATTTACAATACAAACAGGGTGCCAAACTTGCGGGAAGGTTTATGAAGTCTATATTAAAAGAATGTAATTCGCGCTGCCAGAAAGGTTTTCGCGACCGTCAGATGTCGCCGCTATCGATGATTATCATTTTATTGAGCGTCATAACTTTGTTTAACAAGTTACCAACTGTTAATGTAATGAAAAAATTTGATGTATTTGTTACTTAAAATCATATTATCACGTAAGAGGTCCCTTTTTTAGTTGCAAAATCATCAAATGACCACTACCTCTCTGGGCGGAATGGAAGGGCGTTTTAAATTTTTACTGACTAATACCCACCCTCGTTTCTTCATTTGCCTCTACGCCAGAGACTGCGAGCGACCCTGGCAAGCATCGGTCCAGTAGTTAACCAAGACACGTATGCTGACATATTTAAAAGGCGCACGTGGAATACTACGCGCCGTCGACCCGCGTTTAGTCCTTATCGGACGACGACTTACCCATTGCTCGTCGCCTGCAAGCCCACGCCCACATTTGCCGGGAGTTGGTTGTTATACGTGAGAGGTCCTTTTTTGTGTTCTGGTGGTACAGAAGGACGTGTCAGACTTTTACTGACTAAAGCCCACCCGTGTTCCTTTATTTACCTGTGCGCCAGGGCTACAGTAACGTGTGAGTCCCTTAGGTTGTAATATCCACATACATCTGACTGCTAATCCTGACCCTTCCAACTGCTTCATAACTGTTGTGTGCTCACAGAAGTACTTCAGGTCTTGCGAAGAGTGAGCTTTTTTAAAAAAGCTGATTTGCATTGGGCAAGTAGCGAATTAGTTCATATGTACAACATAATAGACATACCCTACGCGTTGAATTTGAATGAAAATCATGAAGTACCTTGAACCCAATAGCACTAAAGAGTGACGCTAACAAATCATATCACACAATAAAAAATATTTTTCCTCACAAATTCTCGAGCGATCACTACTGAGTGAAATTCGTGAAAGTTGATACGCATTCTTTTGAGAAGCTCCCAAATTTCTATTCCCGCTTATTTTCTGGATGGGAAATCATCAAATGTGCTCTCCCGCTCTCGACGGAGTGGAAGGACGTGTCAGTTTTTTGCTGACTCAAACTCACCCATGTCTCTTAACTTGCCTGTGCGCCAGGGCCTCCTACGACGGCTACTGAAGTGAGGGCGCTGGGAATCCCTCCCCCTTACACGCTCCGCCTTCTTCTGGCAAGGCTGATGCTGATGTTGGCATCACCGCTTCGCAGAAGGAAGTGACGCCTTGCCATGCAATCTCGCTTCGGACCATGGCCTGGACCAAAGTCGGACGCAAGAGATCGCCGCCGATCGCCGCCACGAGGATACGGCTGTGCTTTACTAAAGCCGGGCAGACCTCCACCGTATGCCCCACCGTGTCCTCGGGGTGATCTCTAAAGTAGTGACACCCTGGCGTTTTCTCTCGCCTTATACGGAACAAGAACTTTCCGAAACAGACGTGTCCAGTGAGGACCTGTGTCAGGCGGAAAGGTGAGGGCGCTGTGGCGCCTCTCTAGTCACTCCTCATAGAGGGGACTTGCCACCGCTATTGTGACGTGCCCAAATTCTACTCCCCTTGTGATCCAATTCAGGAGGATTATGATGTTATTGGATTACAAGTTATCGACGGCGAGGACTCCACGGATTTGCATTTTAATTTAGGTATTTAAAAGTAACCCATTGTGTTTTGAGAGATATGAATTGAGGTTTAAACCATTACAGTTTGTTTGTTTACGGACATTTTAACTGACCGAACCAAGTGGATATCGTGCTAGAGCATAAGTATAGCTCAGTCAAGACATTAACTGAATGGACTCAAGGTATCCGGTTCTATCATGGCTTCGAACAAATAAATTAAATTATTTTTGGTTTGATGGTTATTTTTTTACATCAAGTTTTGTCTTACTCAAATTGCACAAATATACAAGGTTTTACATCATCGTCTAATTTCAGAGGGCTGTAATAGAAAATCAAATCAATTTACGATGTCCTACTTATATTTATTAATTATTTAAGTTTGACAATATTTCAGAGTGAACCACATCACACAAAGACCATAATCGCCCAGTCGTGTATGCGGTAGACAGTGTCGCACGACTGTGTCGCTGTGTGCTTACAGTACCATACCACACGGGCCATCGATGTTTTGATTTACGTAAAATTTGAAAAAGGAGCTTACCAAGGTACATACCTCCTTATTATTTTATTGATTCATGCTGAACTCTGGTAAAGATGCCTCCGCTCCATTCCGCGTGCCTTAAAACGCAAGACTCAGACTGCGCTCGCATACAGGTTGTTTCAAACTACGTCATACGTCATGATATTGCAAAATATTATTATTTTTTAGTTATTCAATAATCATTTTCTTTTCTTGCTAGTGTAATACCACGAAGTTCGCTGTTGATGACTAAAATTCCACGGTTTATTAAATCCACCCTCAACCATGTCCCTATGCGCCGCGTTGCCCTCACCTTCCTGACGCACGCCCGAACCCAATCCAAGTTAAACATTTTTTTCCACCTTTTTACAACTATGGCGTGATTGATATACATATTACTACCAAATTTCAGCATTCTAGTGCTAACGGTCACTGAGATTATCCGCGGACGGCAGACAGACAGACAGTTTTGGTGAAACTATAAGGGTTCCTAGTTGACTGTGGAACCGTAAAAACCATGTTACTTGTACGCGCCCCAGTACAGCACGTACATTTACCGCGATCAGTCACGGCTTACACAATAAAGAAATCTCCGACCACACTCCACAGCAAAACTAAGAAACTTACCTTAGGACACTGTGTGTTCCGTCGTGGGATGAAATGCCGGAGAGCCGGCGCGCGCGCCGACTTACAACGCTGTCCGATGGCTCCCAACACACTAATTGTCCAATACCAGTAGGCATTAAAGTTCCTCCACGAGGACAACCAAAGCTCACCAGCATAAAAAACCGTTAGTTAGCAGCGTCAATCCACGCCCGACAAACAATCAGCAATGAAACCACGTTTCAGATTCAAATTCCACACAATTTAAAGGCGGCACTGTTACGGTTTATAATCCAAGTAAATACTTCAAACACACGGGCAACAAAACGCGAGAACTGTCCAAAACCGCGGCCCGGGACTATACTTCCCGAAAATCAATCGTCAAAACGCACCCCGCGTGCGCGATGATTTTCTCAAGACTTCTCGAAACGTTCTGTTCCCCGCGCGCCACCGACCACACCCCAGATTATAATACGTTACGCTCGCCCGTACCGGTCGCGCCATCTGTCAAACAATCTTCGAAATAACAATCGGACCGACCGATAAACGAGCGCAAACATTACTATTAAAAAGTATAGAGTAGAGTAAGAGAAATTATTCGCTTTTAGAATATCATGTGCGCACTATAATTATTACTAAAAGGGTATTACTTAGCATCCATTTAGGGATATGAGCAACTAAAATAAAAATACGTGTTTATGATAAAATAATTGAAATGTTATTTATTTCATATAACTTGATCCATACAATCCTAATTAAATTAAATGTTATTTATTTGAGATAACTTGATCCATACAATCCTAATTAAATTAATCGTTAACCGTCGAGCATATAATATATTAGTCCTTCAACCACAAGCGTGCGGTCACAGAGACCTTTTATAGATTATTGCGTTTAATTTGAGATCTATCGCAACTAATTTCATTTCAGTTAAATGAAATGCTTATACTACTACTTTTTTTGACACTACAAATCTGCAACAGTTATAGAAAATAACTTATATTTAGAGTCTAAATTAAAAATAGATGTTGTCTAAATAGGTCAAATGTGCGCGTATTCACATTTACAAGCGCAAGTGCGACACTGATTCATCATCATCATCAACCTTTTTATCGTCCCACTGCTGGACACAAGTCTCCTCTCATACAGAGAAGGCCACTGATTAGTGTGTAGAAAAGGAACGCACTATGAAGTACCACTCAGTGATGGTAATATTTGAATATGAAACACTGTTGCGGTCTCTGAGACCTAAAGAGTAGGACCTGGTAAGTGGACATAAAATAAATTAACAGATTAATTCAACCAACACGAAAACTATCAAAACTAATCCAATATGAAAAATTCAAGTCAAAGATGAAGAACTACAAAAATAACTATTAATATCAAAAATAAGATAACATATGCGTAATTCAATTAGCAAAGAGCGTTTACAAAATATGAACCGATTTCATAAAAGGACACTATCACAACACTACCGTTGTCATTATGATGGTAGTTTTGTTCGGACAATTAATTATTGCTTCATTATTGCTTTTTGCTACGGTTTATAATTCCTTAAATCGCTTATCAAAAGTCTTCAGCAACGGTATTCCAGAAACGACCGAAAACTAATTTCAAACATTTATAAGCATCTACAACCCGGCTGCCTAATTTAATTATTAATTGAAATTCACACAATAGGAATGAAACAACGCCACGTTAATCTGCGCAAAACACGGTTTCATATTCAATTATGTCCGAAACGAGCGAATTCGAAATGAGGCGCTTACCTATACACCTACACCAGTGTACCTATAAAAGTTTAACACAAACACTGAACAGCAGAGAATCAATTGCCCCACTGGTTTATCGGAACATCTGTGGTGTGAATATTTTAGTCTGTGTCACGTAGCGAAGCGGTGTATGGCATCTCCCGCCATTCGTGAACTCGTTGTGTAGGCACGCGGTCCTCCGCTACGGCGTAGAGGCGCTACGGCTACGCAATCGGAAAGTATTTCGCGGGTGAACTTTTGTGTTGAATAGTTTATTATGACTGAGTGCTACGGGATGTTAGCTCAGGAAACTTGAACATTGGGTTAGAGACGCCGACGTCGACACCATAGCCGTAAGTGTATTGTTATGTTTTGTATTGACATCTGACCGCTGTCAGGAGGACAATGTTGGTCAGAAAAAATATTTGTATATTGGAGAACCGTCACATCACGTCAAACTATCAAGATGTATTTGATATGATTTATTAAGAAATAGTTGCTGGATATACTTATAATCGTTATAATTATCAACAAAGCAACAACCGAAACATTGAAATTTGTTAGATTGTGTTGTTTATTTCTTATGTAAGTAAGTTGTAATTTATACATCAGTTACGGTTAGTTTTGGTTACGAAGTTTATTTAAACTACCTACAGCTCTAAATACATAATCGAAACCTTTCAAGCCTACATTACTTTATCAACTTCTTGAAAAACTATTATCCACAATTAAAAACCGAAAATGAAATACAAAATGGTGTACTTTAGTATAGAAGTTGCAAAGAATTAACGCGTCCACTTCCGAGTCGCGGAACAAAAGACCAGAAATAAATTAAAGCGATTATATTGTAGTAAGTGGTCTCACGCCGCGCTTTATTTAAATGCCATTTTACACTGGTAAGGATCTATTTATTAGAATTAGTTTTGAATTAATTTGTCAATTCTATTAATTGACATCGCAGATTATAAATACTCCGTGTTATGGCAGGACGTGCGGAAACTAATTAACTGTTATAAGATTATTTTATGGACTATATTCTAGCGACCAGATATTTTGATTTGTTTAATAAATTGTTTTTATTGTGGCTGCTTTATGGTGCTGAGGATACCGCGAATATTCCTGATTTAGGAGTAAAACGATGAAATATCGATGATGATGAGACATTAAATTAGTAGGTATACGACTATTTATGTAGACAGGTGTCACGGTGAGGGAACAGGCGAATATTATTTTAATAGGGTGTTCATTGTTTCGAAACACATAACCTCGTAAAATTTCTTATTTTAAAAGTTTAGTCTTTTATAGATCTTATATAGAGTTATGGAGCAGATGCTTCTTTGGCTTTTCGACGAGATTACTTTAATTACAGAGAGTGTTAAATTAAGCTAAAATTATTTGAATACTTATAAATTTAAAAGGTATCTGTAAGAACAAGAAGACAATATCAACAAACTTACAAAATTACTTGTAACTAATAGTGAGGTATATGAGATATTCAGCCGATGATGATGGAGTGATGACTGCAGAAAACATAATTATGCTTTGTCATGACCTCAACTCAATATTTAACTACTAACATAGCAATATCACGCGCCGCGTCGAAACACACACACACATATCAATCAACGAACTGTTCCGAAACTATAGAAAACGACACAACAGAAACGATTCATGTCGCCAGTGACGTGATACTTGACAGGTTACACGTTATGCTGTATCGACTATGAATACGCGTCAGGACGAACTAACCGAGACGTTAATTGAAGTTGATTATAGTCGCTTCGTGTTGAGCATGATTAAATACTAATTACGAGATTGACAACTTGGCGTCAAATATTCTCAGCGATCTAGATAGTCTTGAGTTCTTCAGAAAATATTTACTGCTCAACCTCATTATCACCTGCCCAGCCTGATCCCAACTATGTATTAGTCGATATCCAGTCTAACCGGAGTCATCGATATATCAGTATGTTACACGGAACGAGTGTCTATCTCAACTCTACAACAGTTACTGAGTAATTTAATAGTCCCAAGTCAAAGTCGGAGTGGAAGTCGAATAGTCGATAGTCATTGGTAAGACTGATTATCAAAGATCCACGAATTATAACATGCTTTTCGAGACGTTGAGGAGTTTTAGTCATCATCAGTCAACCTTCTCTGTATGAGAGGAGACCTATGCCCAGCAGTGGGACGTAAACAGGTTGATGATGATGAGGAGTCTTGGTATGTAAAGTTGGTCACCCATCCACGGGCCATCCAACAGCAACAAGCAAAGCTTAACCAGCACGGTAATTGTGTAACACATTACAGATACATTTTCCGAACATATGAATCAATAGATCGGCAATATACTTCAAAATTATTCCAATTCATAGTAATAGTGTGTTACACGAGTAGTGTGCCGATGGATCGACACGGGTACCTGTGTCTACTTAACCACGAGCTCCTAGTTTAATGCTCAATCTATAATTATGTAAGGACAAATAAAATTGGCGAAGAGGCTAAATCAATTCCAAGTGCCTAATCGCCTTTAAAATGTTCACCGTGTTCATCACTCAAATATTCACTAAGTCGTAAAAAGGATACAGAAAGTATACATCTGGCTGGTTCCTCCCGCGCATTTCAATTTTCCGACTTAGATACAGAAAAAAAAATCTGTGTAACAAGGACAACAGTTACTTAATACGCGGTACTCGTCTTAATAACATCGAACGTTGCGTGATGGTAGCCGTTCATTTATGAAGAATATTTCAACCAGCTTAAACATTTCACTGGATTTTAGAACTCCGTTATATTATCAGTTAATCATATTTTGCTAGTACACATTAACTCAACTATGTCTAATAATCGACATGCTTCGATGACGATGATTGGAAGTGTTGCAACGAGCACAAGTTTCACCTGCAGTCGGAGACATCGTACATGTTGGTTGAGAGCATTATTCATGTTAACTTATGTTGTTATAATTTGTTGTCAGGTTGGCCTAACGTTCGACCAACATGTGGTCTAATAAGCTGCCTGCGTTGCTTCTGATCGTCATGACCGGTAAGTCGATACAAAATCAGTTTCATATCATTGCAGGTGTATAATAATAACTGCTTCCCATTTTTCATTTGTTCGTAGTTTTTGCGTGAAATAGTAACAAATTTGTTACTCTTTCACGCAAAAACTACCCATCCATACATACATCCAAATGTTTGCACTTTAAGAATTTATAATATTAATGGAAAACTTGCATAAGATAGCAGTAGCTCCGTCAGGTCCTGGTGTTGGACTGGCGGTAGAGGCTTATGCGCCCTACCGCCGGCCTCGCTACCGTCGAGGCGATTCGGCCAGTACTTGACGACTGGCTCGGGAGGCGGCACGGCTCTCTGTCGTTCAGGGTGGCGCAGGTACTGTCGGGGCACGGCTGCTACGGCAAGTACCTGCGTCGCTTAGGCAGGAAGCCGGACGCTCGGTGCCACCACTGCGTCCAATGCGGGGAGGACACGGCGCAGCACACGCTCTCCGAGTGTGAAGCTTGGGAGGAGCAGCGCCGTGTCCTCACAAATGAAGTAGGAGGCGACCTGACGCTGCTGGCAGTAGTGCGGAGGATAGTCGGTAGTGCAGAGTCGTGAGACGCGGTGGTGTCCTTCTGCGAGGAAGTGATGTCGCAGAAGGAAGCTGCGGAACGGGAGAGGGAGATCTCAACTCCCTTCCCGGGCCGCAGAAGCCGCACCGGGTGCCGAGGAAGGGCGGATAACGCCCTCTTCCGCCCCCCAAGAGGCGAGGGACATGAGGGAGACCCCGTCCCATTCGATGGACCACGAGGCGGAGGCGCGAGTGTCGCGCCTTTGAGGCAATGCACGGGGTAGTTTAACACCCCACTACCCCGTGCAGGAGACGAGGCCCGGACAGACCGGGCCAGCACGAGGGTGTGGAGCCGTGAAAGAATTTAGACTCCCGCGGCCCCACGTGCGCTCGTGGTAGAAGAGACACCGGGGTTGTATTAGTCAGTAAAAGTCTGACAGACCCCGTCGCCCACCCCAGGGCGGCGGACATCCTATGAGGATTTCCAACCCGGAAAAAAAAGTCTAAATGGGATAAAGGTATGCCGTGTGGGCAGTGCACCAGTCGAGAGTTTCTAATGGGCTTGTGACTTTAATTGATTAGTTCACCGGGGACGGTAATTAAGTGCTTAACTTAAAATGTGAACCAAATATTTGTGGAAGTTGTGAGACTGTAGAACATGCTTACCTTATGATTTCCGATTTCTATACTTACACTGATTATTCTTTGATTTTTCCTCTTATAGTTTTAATTTGTAATTGTTTGTTTACTTTTACTCAAAGCCAGTACACACTAGCCAAGCATATTGTACGTTACGGAATTGCATCGCTGACAGGGGTGTTCGGCACTGGTGCAGCTACATATGAGCTAAACTTAGTATTCGGGAACACTGTTGGAGCTGCTGAACCTTGGACAAAACTATCTTTGCATTGTGTAGATTCAATTTCTTAGTATTGTATAATTGCATGGCACACGTGTGAGCACAATGTACTTGCTGTAAAGCATCTATTTGTTGGGTTAATCTTTTTTTATTGTTGATTTTTTTTTGTGGGTTTTCCATAATGGACGCTCTTAGCGTACGATATATTTCGGCATCGTTCTCACACGGTTGATTTCAAAATGAATGATGTAATCAAATATTTGTATCAATATCTTGATATAATTTAAAAGAGTGGACATGGAGTTTCTTGCCCGTTCTTCTCCATAGGTATATTTTCTTTGGAATGGGCGACTACCTTACCTTACTGACTGACCGACCTTCTGACAATTGAAAAGTGCCTGTAACTGGTTTATTTGAAATAAATGTATTGATTTTGATTTTATGTAAATCATTTTACATAGTACCATGGTATTTAATAATTAAAGACCATGGTAGTATTTAAAGTGATTTATTACACAAATTGTTAAATGTTCTTTGTATTTACAGCTTAAGAGGTTTTTAATAATCAACATGGTGTTGATTCTTAACGAAATGACTTCCATTAATTTATTATTTCCTGAAAATAATAATAAAAATGAACCTTATTACAACATATTAGCAATGTTACTGCTTATACTTACAGAGCAGCGACCGCTTTAGGAACATTGGCTAACAGTTGAAATGTAAGCCAATGTTCCTGAAGCGGTCACAAACACATAACATCACATTCCCGTTGCATCCAACGAGATCATTCATCAATCCTGATTTATAGCTGGACAAGTTGTACTAAACAAATTTCAATACAACTGCCACAAACGGTAATCAACCTTAATGTTAAGCAAGAAAACCGAATGCGATGGCATGAAAATAGTTTGCCATATCATTGACAAAGAAATACGGGCTTTAAGAGCATAATATTATGTTTTGATTTTCTGTGTTGGGGTATTAAATCCGCCATTATAGCAGCGTATTCATATTGTAATAACTTGGAATTGTTTTTGATAATTCAGTTCGTATTGGACGCAATGTTAGCGGGAATATTGTCAACGAAGTGATTTACATAACCTTTGTGATCGCGATCACAATGATCTGGTCATCCAATTTACATTACAGTAGATGTTAAAGTTTGAGTGCTGCTTCAACTCATTTCTGAACGATAACGAAGGATAGGCATTTAAAAATGAAAGTACTTAGGTACCTCCAAGTTCTGTTTAACTTTAGTACTCCAGGTGTATCGGAAAACCATCTATCGAATGCTAAACGACTCCATTAAACATTAATCTGCTTTAATTTATCTCAGTATATTATGTGATAAATAGTTTTAATCAATTTACTAAACGAATATTGTGTTTATATATGTAAAATATAATTGTAGCGGTATCTAAAAACTTAAACATGTGAATGACATGTCATACTGACGTCACATACATTAATTTAATAATCTATGTAATACTAGCTTTCCACCCGCGGCTTCGCCCGCGTGGAATTCGGTTATATAATTTTTTTTCAATAAAAGGTAGCCTATGTTCTTTCTCAGGGTCTAAAGATTGTCTGTGCCAAATTTTATCAAAATCGGTCGAGAGGTTTAAGCGGGAAAGCGTAACAAACAGAGTTACTTTCGCATTTATAATATTAGTATGGATAGACGGCACGTTTGGTGCAGTAGATGACCGATCGACTGTTGAATCATTTGTTGTGGGACTCCCGCACGGAAAAAATATTTGTAGTTTTTCCGGGTTTGGCTATTTGTGTATGTGGGTTTTAAGTATTTGGTAAACGACACTACACTAGAGTAATTCCTATTGCATAAATATGTAAGCTGTCACGCCCTTTATGCCTGGGGCTTCTTAGTTAAGTAACAAGTTTTAGTTAATTACATTTTCATTTGAATATAAATATATTGTTTTGCTTTACTGGTATTTTGGCGTGGTAGCTGGCATATGGTAAATAATTTCATTGTTGTTGTATTTTATCGTGTTCATCACTATACATAGTATTGTATAAAGACATGTGTTTTTTTAAAAATGAACAGACAGCTGTGCTGCTGGGGAGTTTGTTCCGCCACTTCTTCTTCCCAGCGAAAGCACTAGGAAGTGTCGATGGGTGGGCGTTTTGAGGGACTGTCTTATGTAATATTGACGTTCAAAAAGTGCTGATTCTCAGCCTAATTTGAATAAATGACTTTTGATTTGATTTTGATTAATTTGTGTGGCAACGTTTTTTTTTAAAAAAAAACACCTTCAACAAAACCAAAGTATAGCAAGAAAAGAAAAAAACACATTTAAAATAAGTTTCCATAAAATTCCACACCTTTTATTTGAAATCCATAGAGCAAATCGAGATTGGATATCATACATAATTCCATATACATCAGTGCAGAATTGTAGAAACGTGAATAAAAGATATGGTGGTAATAAATATTGGCATTACAGGCCGCGGGGACAATCTGCATGTGCATTAGGATATAAAGTAGGTGTCGGTGCGAGATTTATATCGAGATCGTGATGGTGTGCGAGACACACTCAATACAGGACGTCAAACGAATAAGATGATAGAGTTAGTTTGTTTCTGACAGTAGTCAGAAACAAACTAACTCTATCATCTTATTCGTATCTCTGAGTATTTCTCTACTCTTATTCGTATTTCTTATCTCTGAGTTTGTTTCAGTATTTCTTCTCAAAGTATTGAGAAGAAATACTGAAACAAACTCAGAGATCGCCGACCCTTTTAAAAACCAGACATAATCTTAGCCAGACCATGTCAAAACTATGGAGACTGGTGTCAGAAATCATCTGTCGAGGAATAAACCAAACAGATTGAGTGACAGTACATGCATTTGTCAAAAGTCGGGCAGATCAACTCAAAACTTAAGGCACTTAACGATTCAATGAATAATACCAAAAGAAAAGCAATTCAAATGGATTACCCAAACTACCCGATAGTGATTAAAACTGACTAAGAAGGAAAACCGAACAAAGAAATGATCCACATACGAAGATACTAGTTTTCTGGCGTTAAAAACGAATCATATCATGTCTTTGTGTAATGTTCCTTCTTTTCCTTCTTTGTTAGTTTTAATCATGATCGGGCAGTTTATGTGTCATTAGATATCAGTTGTGGGATAACCTTTATTTTTACAAACCCTTAAAACCGAGAAGTATTTAATACATTAAGTATATGGAGTGCTAGATACACATACGAATCACGAAATTATGCGATACGCTTTTAACTTGCAAAAGACTTTTTTGCAATTAAGATTTAATTCATAGCTCGTATCTTACAGAAATGCTTTTTGTACACAATGTCACAATCGTGTAGTTTTAATATTAACTGCTTATATCCCGCTTCGAGCGCTTGGATTGGTCTCCGGTGAACGGAATGTTCTCCATGCAACTAATACAGAGATCCGTACAAAACGATTCAGGAGGACCCCCGCACGATTCGTACAGTAGGACCCCACAACATTCCGTACAGAAGGACCTCTGAACGATGCCTACCAAAGGACCACCTTAAATAATAATATGCTCAGCCTGGGCATTGAACCCAAGAAGACTACGCTGTAAATAAATACGTTCTTACAATATAGTTTTCTATATTCGTCACAAGTGCCGAAAAGAACTAAATACACAGGGACAAACAGACAGAACAAATATTCTGTAGGCCCCTACAATATTTGTCTCTTGTTTGTATAGAGCCCACACTTTCCAAAAGGTCGACGTCGAAATCACGCATATCCACTGCATCACTGTGATAGTGGTGGTCATCCCACACTAGCACAAAGTGTCAAGGGGTATCGTGTTAAGAGAAGGGAAAAAACAACGAAATATCTAGTGAGTACTTCATCGTATTTAAATTTAAATCGTTTTTTGAATCCAAGGTGTTACGTACGCTTGTTACTCAAAGCCGGAGAGGCGCTGTTCTGTTTGAAGTCTAAAATAATGTTTTTTACGTGAATTAAAACAGCTTCCAAGTGAAATTATATTTATGGGATAGCTTTACAATTTACATAGGTACCTAGAAAAAAAAACGGCAGTACGGGTTATTAACACGAGGGTAATTCAAATAACAGCGCCCGTTATAACCATACTAAGTGACAACATTAAAAGCGAGCCATTATGGAGTTTATCCACGACAGTTAAAGGTTTCCAATATCAAATGATTACATAAAAAGATGACAAAATAAAAGTCAGTAACTTCAGACCGGTGGCCTTATATCTATTTTCTTTAAAGTGCTTACGAAGGTCATTTTGGTTTCAGAGGAAGTTTTAAACTCGGTTGTAAATGAATAGTAGTGTTTTAAACACTAGGTACTATATGTTTGTAGTAGTATATTGTACATACATATTTTATTTAAGTATTATTTTTAAACGACATATTTTGTGAAAACAGGTGGCATTGGGGAGAAATATAACTATTAACATAGCCATTTATGATTTACCTGTAAAAAAGACATTATAACATGCACAATAGGAAACCAGGTAGCTAAGCTCTCTAGATTTGGCATCAGAAGTAACGTAGTTAATTTTATACGACGCACTTGAGGGAAATAAATTACTCAGGTTAGCATCAACATCAGCAGTAACCACCTAAAATTCTTGATTGTGGTATTCCGCAGGTTTCTATATTTGCTAAATATTTGTTATATACATTACATTCCCGAGAAATTATATACCAGATGTCTTTATTTTTGGACAATAGTATTATACACAGCTTGTATACAGCTATTTAAATAATATGCATCTTTATAGAAACATGAAAGTGACGTAGTCGAAGAAAGTTTGTCGAAAGTCAACGACGTTGAAATAAATTGTATTTGCGTTTCGCTAAAACTAAATTTATTTGTAAAATCATCACTTAGATCAATCAGATCACTCCAAAAATTACAAATTTCTCTTAGTCTATGTAAGCAATTCTGGTAATGAATACATACGTATTTATAAGAGATAACGTTGGCGAAGTTACTAGTATAAACTGTGTCACAGTTGTCAGCGCCTTCCACACTTAATTATTAGAACCACAATTCATAGTTTTAAGCAATAGACAACTTTAATGAAATGGAATAATTGATATACAATTCAAAAGAATTTAGAGGAAAAACAAACCATTAAGCTAAGCTAGCTGGCTCTATCATCAGATCTACCCCAGACCTTTATTCCATCATAGTGCTTTAAAACACTTAATGAAAATACTTACAAATGCACTAGTCACCCATACGGTTTTTAAAAGTTTCCCTTGATTTCTCTAGTCTTCCATCATCAGAGACTGATCTGGTGACTATGGGACCAACTGTACAGTATACCCCTTCAAACAAAAAAAGAATTTTACAAATCGGTCCAGGCGTCTTCGAGTAATCGGGGAACATACATAAAAAATTAAATATTTCGACGAATTGACAACCTCCTCCTGTTTTTTTAAGTCGGTTAAAAATATTGGCTTTGTGGGAAAAGTGATTAAATCTATACTAATATATAAAGCAAAATAGTTTGTTTGTTTGGACGCGCTAATCTCAGGAACCACAGGTCGCATCTGAAACATTTTTTTTTTGCGATTGATTGCCCATTACCCAAGAAAGGATTTAGGCTCTATAACATCACGCTGCAACCAATAGGAGTGGAGCATAATAGCTAACTACATGCGAACGAAGTCACGCAAATAAGATGTTACACTAAATCATGAACCGTCACCAATGCAGGAGCAGCTGCTACAACGACATCTGCACTACCGAGGCTATCTACTGACACTTGATTAGTATGATTAGTATTACTGGGCGTAGATAAAGTTAGAGAGATCAAAAGTATTTTGAATGATAAATTGTGAAAAGGTTCTTTTTAAAACCCAGCACCATTGCGTGCTGGGTTTTAAAAAGAACCTTTGCATCACTTCAATTACCTCTATGGTCCGGTTCTGTGCAATCACCAACATACTACTGTATTACCTCCCGTATAAGTACTTTCGAGTCTCGTATAAGTACGTTTTACGTAATTCCAATCGTCAGACGATATATAAAAACAGAACCACTAATGATTTTTCTGTCATTGAAAAAAGGCACGAGATTTTTAAAATATAAATTTTAATTCCGACATTCCGTCCGTGCATCAACATTATGTATCACGGGTAGCGGGCGCGAATATCAAAGCTTCGCAGTTTCATCGACGGAAACCCCACCACCCCGTATCCCCTACTTCCACATAACCACAGTGAGTAGGTCCCTTGTCCTCGTCTTTCATGGCCGCAGCCGGAGCTCCACCAACATTGGTACCCGTATATAACATTGCCCCATTTTTTAATTACATGCATCACACCGCCCGACTGCAATAATTTTAAAAGGGATTTCGAGGTTTACTATGTTGTCCATTTTTTTATTTCAGTTTGAAACATTTTTATTTATTTATTTAATAATGCACTGGATTTATATGCGGAGCATTTAATTTCTAAATTAAATTTGTTGCAAAGTTCGCAAAAATATGTCTTTTTTGTTTGCAAGCCATACATGATTCTATGGATTCCAAACATTACTTACTGGGTATCCGCTTAAAAATGTTTGGGCTTATAAAAGTCCTTCCAATAGACTTCTAAACTTTTCTGAATACTTTCTAGGCTATTGAATGTAACGATGTATGCGAAATCATTACAATGCCTAACCTCGTTGAACAGATCATTAACTTTGAGATACGGTCAGTACGATTACGATTCGCCGTTCACATGAACCGCTTGAACGAACGCTGTCATGAGTGGCGTTCGCGCCAAATATGAGGACGCCATATTGGCGCTCAATACAAATTCAATGGGATGATTTCAAACCGAAAAACTGATTGTTAGGTTATTAATATTAATGCAGTGGTCTGTTTATTGTGGAAGGAAATGCAATTACAGGAGTGAAAGCATATTTTGTTTTATAAAACTCTTTATACATACATATACAACGTTTTGTTCTCTCTTGTACGTTTTGTTGTCTCTGTGTAACTCTTTAGTTATTTAATTTAAGAATTATAATTAGACTCATTTTCTATCGTTTAAACATGATCCTATAAAACTAGTTGAGAAAAACCTTGAGAAGATGTTCAATAAAATAGTTAGCTGCGAAAATGTGAGTAATACTTGAATCAAATCTACAAAAAAGGTACAATTTTGTGTTTAGACGGGCTAAACTTATACGATACCTCTGGTGTGAACGAAAATTGTATGCAATTTTTTAATGACTAAAAACTTGCATTCAATGATTGTATATTAAGACTGATTTAAATCACGCACGTAATCACATGCATGCCATACTTTTTGAAGTGAAACTTCTTTAGGCACGCTTGACTTGGGGAGTAAACTGGCGAAAGCGTTACGAAAAATGATCGGGCAAGGCGAACGGAAGCAGAGTATAGTCCTATTTCGTCTGTACTACAAACAAGGAGTTGGCTCATGTAAATATTGCATGACATGTCGAGTATGAAGTTGTGAGTTCGGATCTCGCCGAAGGCTATATATATTTTTTGGATCTTTTTAAGATTTGTTAACAATTCAGTCGAGTATGAAGTTGTGAGTTCGCATCTCGCCGAAGGAAATATATTTTTTTTTGATCTTTTTAAGATTTGTTAACCATTGATTACCTAAGAGCACAAATAATTTATAAATTTCGTTCTGTTCTGGCCTTTATATTGTTTTATATATTTTTGCTGAACATTTCTGATATAATTGAAAGTATAGAAGCTTGAAGATATCGTCACAATAGGATAATTGGACACAAAGTACAAATTGCTTTCGAGCCTCATAAGCTCAATTATTAAGCTAAGTACCTTGATTGATTAAGAACTATGAATTTCTTCGAGAACATGACGCTGCGAACACCCCCCGACCCCCCTCATTGATTACCTCACCCCTCCGTGGATTATCTCGGGAACCAGAGGTCGTGGACTACCCGAGTTTGGGGTCCCCTGATTCACGAGGAAGAGCCCGACCTTTTGGCCCCGTGGGAATCCACTAGCCCTCCCCGACACCATTTAGTTACCTCACCTCCCCGTGGATTATCTCGGGAACCAGAGGTCGTGGACTACCCGAGTTTGGGGTCCCCTGAATCAGGAGGACGAGCCCGACCTTTTGGCCCCGAGGTAATCCACTCCCCCCTCTCCCCCTCCCCCCGCAACCCCACGAAACCTATGCCCCTCCCAACCCCCTTTAGTTACCTCACCCCCCCGTGGATTATCTCGGGAACCAGAGGTCGTGGACTACCCGAGTTTGGGGTCCCCTGATTCAGGAGGAAGAGCCCGACCTTTTGGCCCCGAGGGAATCCACTTTTTTTTTTTTAAATTGGAGGTCTATGGAAAAATATTAATTTATAAATGAAAGCATGAAATAAATTTAAATATTTATAGAAAATTAATATATGTATATGTGTATACATGTATATATTGTACACACACATATATATATATATATATACATACAGATGGTGCGAAAGAAGTTTCACTTCAGTCGTGTGGTCATAAGCACACGCGTTTTTTTTATATAAAATTGACAGGAGTGGGAAATCCTCATGGACGCCTAAGCTGCCTCACTGGTGAACCAGTCTGGGCAGTGGCGGACTTTTACCGGCTAAAACCACTCTCCAGCCTTACATGTGTCCTCTGACATAATCAGAGCTCTTTGCTCTACAAATACTTTCAATTACATTTACATTTACTTTCAACTCTTATTTTAAAATCTATATATATAAAAGAAAGTCGTGTTAGTTACATCATTTATAACTGAAGAACGGCTATACCAATTTGGCTAAAAATTGGTAAGGAGGTAGCTAAGAACTGGGAGAAGGACATAGGATCCAGTCTTCGCGCGAACTCGGAAGCGTTCGGGTGTAGAAAAAAATGTCTTCTGAGAAAGTAAAGTGTGTATCGAGCTATATAGTAATAAACGAGTGTTTATGTTTTGTGCAAAACAAAATAGATATTATGGACGAGGATAGTTTGATCCGTTTGTGTATTGGCACCTATACTGAGAAAGAAATCGCAACGGCAAAAAGTTTATTGTTCGAGTCTATTTCTACAAGTACCCGCAATATATCAAGGAGAAAAAACAAAGAGCAAAAGAATATCGAAGATATTATATGCGTCTTAAAGACAACAGACCCGGATAAAACCCCAATCTTTGTGGCTCGAGAGTTGGAGAAACTACCACCGATATCCTTTGACCACATCGATGTCTCAGCTCTGTTGAAAAATATTTTGGTTTTAAAATCGGAAATTCAGAATTTGAAACAGACTAGTGTGACGATAGACCAATTAAATAATTTAAAAGCGGATATAGACCATCTGAAGTTTGCGTCGCTGGTGGATGTGGAACGACCAGTATATGTAAACAAGAGACGTGGTGGATACTTGTTGGCAAATGATTGCGATAGTGGTCCGATTGGTATTATGAATATTTCAAAAAATAACATCAACGAGGAAAGTACTCGTAAGAATAAGAGAAATGAGAAGATGCATTGGCGATTACCGGCATTTACCCAAAATAATAAGAATGCAAGCTGTGACAGCACTATCTCTTTCGCACGCAGCCCGATCCCAGCTCATAATAATGCCATCGCCGCCGCCGGTGACGACGACAACGTCATGCAACAGCGATCGGGTAGCTCAAAAACTGTGGGTATACAAAATAATAAAACATTGTCACCGTTAAACCGGTTTGCTGAGAGTTCGCAAGCGCCTGAGATCGTCACCGCTAGCGCCTACTCATTGGATAGCCGTATCGTTACGACTGATGTAAATAAAAATAAGTCGTTAGCAGAGGTGGCGCGAAATGGTGTTTTTAATTCAGAATGTCCTAAAGAACCATGGATCACAGTGCAAAGGAAGAGGCACAGAAACATGTATTCAGAGTCTGTTGTTAGAGGTAAAGCGGCTTACAAGCCGGAGGATAAATTTAAGCCCGCCAGCTTGAAGATACCTTTGTTCCTCTCCAATGTACACAAAGATACATCGGATAATGATATTTTGGAGTACGTGTTTTCTAAGATTAACGAAAACGTCGTTTTACAAAAGATTAAAATGAAAACTGAAAAACAATACAATGCGTATAAAATGTTAGTTTGCAATAACAAGTTAGACCTGTTCTTAAACGACGAGTTGTGGCCGTCAGGTATAACATGTAGACGGTTCAGACCTTACAAGCACCCAGTGCCAGCCGAAGATGAAAACAGAAAGCATTCGAAACAAATATGAGTACAACATTAGTAACTTATAACTGTAAGAATGTCAAGCGTTCCGTTGAGGGTATACAGCAGTTGTGCAGCTTTGCAGATATAATTGCTTTGCAAGAGACGTGGCTGCTGCCGGATGAGTTGTCATACTTGGCTGACGTACACAGTGAGTTTGGGAGTACTGGAACATCAGCTGTTGACACGACGGCCGGTATTCTGAAAGTCGGCCTTTCGGTGGAGTTGCATTATTGTGGCGTAAGGCGCTCTTCCCGTGCGTCTCTGTGGTATCGTGTGTGAATCCTCGTATTGCAGCTTTACGGGTGATAACTAATGATCGACCTGTGCTGGTGTTTAGTGTTTACATGCCCACGGATTGCGCGGAAAATGTGCCAGAATTCACAGACTGTTTAAGTGCGGTGAGTGCCTTAATTAATGATAGTGATACTGAGTCCGTATTCATGCTAGGGGATTTTAACGCACATCCAGGTGAACGTTTTTATCGTGAACTGTTAACTTTCTCCTTGGAACAGGACTGGACATGTGTGGACACTAGTAGGTTGCAGCTAACATCTGACACGTTTACGTTTGTTAGTGAGGCACATGGTTGCAAACGCTGGCTGGACCATTGCATGGTTACAAGCGCAGCTTTAGATTGTATTACCAACGTATATGTTAAATATGACGTCTATTGGTCAGATCATCTCCCATTAGTCGTCCACTGCAATCTAGATGTTATTAGGCAAAAAGCACTCCCATTGAACCCAGCTTGTAATGGCATTAAATGGGGAGACAGGAACGCGACTCAATGTCTAGCTTACGAAACCTTGTGTAGTTCTAAACTTAGGCTCATTGATTTGCAAACTGATTTGCAGCAGTGTTGTGGTAAATATTGTGATATTGCCTCTCATAAAGAGGTTATAGATGATATTTATAAAGAGGTAGTAAATATCTTATGTACAAGCGCTGCTGTTACTTACAAGCGAAAGGCTTGTAAACGGAGGAAGTCAGTGGCGGGATGGAACAGTAATGTGAGCGAGGCTCACAGAAATGCTAGGCTGGATTTCAGTAAATGGTGCCACTACGGAAAGCCTTCATCAGGTCCCGTATATGACTCAATGGTGCAATTACGCAAAATTTTTAAAGGAAAGGTCAAGTGGTGTCAAAACCACCAAGAACAGTTGAGGATGGATGCACTGGCAAAGCACTATGCCAAGTCAGACTTCAAAAATTTCTGGAAAGGTACTGGTAAGCTGAATCCTAGGCCTGGTATTCCTGTGAGTATCGATGGAGTTACCAACCCAAAAGATATTGCCGAGTTATTCAAAACCCAGTTTTCCACGCAGTCGCCCTTAGGGCCGCCATGCGGGGCGCTTGATGCTTTTCCCAGAGATAAAGAAGTACCAACAGTGATCTTGGCGAAAGAGGTCAGGGCCAAAATTAAGAATATGACTAGGGGGAAATCGCCAGGTCATGATGGGCTAAGCATTGAGCACTTGCAGCATGCTGGTGTCCACTTACCGCGAGTACTCGCATTGTTATTTAACTTGTGTCTGTCTCATTCCTACCTGCCCTCGGACATGATGCGGACTCTGGTGGTGCCAGTAGTCAAGAACAAGACTGGAGACGTATCGGACGGATCAAACTACAGGCCAATTTCACTGGCCACCGTCATAGCCAAGGTACTTGACAGCGTGCTCAACTCGTATCTGATTAGGCATGTTAAGATTCATGATGCCCAGTTCGGTTTTCGGGCAGGGCTGTCGACGGAAACGGCCATACTTAGTTTGAAGCACGCTGTTAAGTATTACACGGATAGACAGACTCCAGTCTACGCGGTGTTCCTGGACCTATCCAAGGCTTTTGACTTAGTCTCTTACGATTTACTCTGGCAGAAGCTAGGCGACACAACACTGCCGCCGGAGCTCGCATCTCTCCTTAAATACTGGTACCTACACCAGGAGACTCGGGTGAGATGGATGGGGGAGCTTTCGGAGCCATGCAGGCCGGAGTGTGGGGTGAGACAGGGGGGACTTTCTTCGCCCTTACTCTTTAGCCTCTATGTGAATGACTTGATCGAGCGACTCAGCAGCATACGTGTCGGCTGCTATGTAGATGGAGTGTGTTTTAATAATCTGAGTTACGCGGACGACATGGTGCTGTTGGCTCCCTCGATCAATGCTCTCCGAAGGTTACTGGCTGTGTGTGAATCGTACGCGGAGTCTCATGGGTTGATATACAACGCCAAAAAGACAGAGTATATTGTCTTCGGGTCTAGAGCCAGGTGCCCATCTACGGTCCCTCCTCTGTTCCTTAAAGGTCATCCAATAAACAGGGTGTATAAATTTAAATACTTGGGCCACATGGTAACAGATACCCTGAAAGATGATATAGATTTGGAGAGGGAACGCAGAGCGTTGTCGGTCCGGGCGAACATGCTGGCCCACAGGTTCTCTCGATGTGCAGTTTCAGTTAAAATTGCCCTTTTTAAGGCGTATTGTACATCACTGTACTCGGGGGCCCTGTGGTTCAGATATACCCAAAGGGCTTGCAACGCTTTGCGTATCCAATACAACAATGCGTTCAGGATGCTGTTGCGACTGCCGCGCTTCTGTAGTGCGTCGGCGATGTTAGCTGACGCGCGCGTTGACAGCTTTGACGCAGTATGGCGCAAGAAATCTGCCTCGTTACTTCGCAGGTTGCGTAGCAGTCCCAACATCATTCTGCACTCGATAGCGGCCCGGGAAGATAGTCCAATTGTGTGGGCATTAGCGGACCGTACAAAATCGGTTTTAGTTATTAAGTACTAACATAGGTTTTAAGTGAAATTGTTACTAACATAATGGACCACATGTAGTCTGAATCAATAAATAATAAATAAATAAAATAAATAGGATACTTTCCATGCCGCTCCCCGTCGTTCCTGTGGGAATAAATGAGCTTCTTTGTTTCGACTTCTCCCACGCTTTTATGCTACCCTGGTACCTTGAACGTCAAAAAAATATGCACAATAAACCTTCTTTCATGTATTATGATTATTTGATAATGATGAATGAATGACGTTTATTGTTTCGACTTCTACAGTTTTGTGATACCCTGGTACTTTGCACTTCCACAAACTATGCACAATAAAACCTCTTTCATGTATTATGGTGATTTGATAATGATGAATGAGCTTTTTTATTGTTTCGATTTCTTCTACACTTTTATGCTACCCTGGTACCTTGCACGTCAAAAAATATGCACAATAAACCTTCTTTCATGTATTACGATTATTTGATAATGATGAATGAATGAGGTTTATTGTTTCGACTTCTCCTACAGTTTTGTGCTACCCTGGTACCTTGCACCTCCACAAAGTAGGAAACACGTGTCCAGTATTTTTAAGTTAATAATATTATGTACAAAATTTCAAAAAGATATAATGAAAAACCACAAAGTTATAATAAGCTTGCTACGTGTATTCTACTTCGTTGTCCCAACATAAATATGGTCAAAGATCCGCGGGCGAGCAAGCGCGGTGCATTGACCTCTAGCGTCAGCTGTTGCGCGCGCACAATACTATGATGATGTATCGTAAGCTGCGTGACGCACTCGGTAACTACACTGTAACAATTTCTAAATGTATTTGGGACAAAATATAACATGGTGTAAAAATTATTGAAATCGATTCAGTTGCTTATTCATTATTTATATATAACTCAAGAACGGCTGAACCGATTTAGCTGAATATTGGTGGGAGGTAGTTAAGAATCCGTCCCCGTCGTTCCCGTGTGACGTGACATAAGACATAGTCCAACTCATTCAAAATGTAAGTCAGCAATTCATATACCAAAAATGGTATAACAAAAAGCAAATGACAGCTGAGCATATTTAAAAAAAAAGTCTAACCGGTTGAAGCAATCGTTTAAAGCAAAGAATATAAATACTCTCTGCTGGTTTAAAGTTTCTAATAAAAAACCACAAAGCCAACTTCAACTTCAAAATTTCTAATATTGTATTGCTGTGCCATTTATCATCAATAAAAATATCATGCCGTGACCAAGACCATCAAATCTTTCTCGACAAAGTGGTAATGCAAGAGTAAATCGAAACATTCTGATCAACACTCACAAAGCAAAGGGAGGCGGCAGTCCGTGAAACTGTTCCGTTGACAATGCGAAATCGGCGAACAAACCTCAGAGATCATCATCATCATCATCAATCTTTTTATCGTCCCACTGCTGGAGACAGGTCTCCTCTCATGCAGAGAAGGATTGAGTGTAATCACCACGCTTGCTCAATGCGGGGTGGCGACTTCAGACTTATAAAGTCCAGGTTTCCTTAAGATTTTTTCTTTCACGTTCAGTCATTGGTGTCCTAGATATTGTACTTAGAGAGTACATATCACTTTAGAAAAGTTACATCGATACTTGCCTGACCTGGAATCGAACCCGCGCAATCAGACAAGAGAGGCTGGTGTTTTAACCACTAGGCCACCACGACATCTCAGAGATCAATAGCTAGATAATTTACGAAGCACAAGTAGAAATTCATTTCTTTCACATGGTGCTACACTAAATAAATGACAAATAAAAAAATCATGGAATACTTTTTTTTTTTTATTTACAGTGTTCCTAATTTAAAAAGTAAAAAATGTGATCATGTGATATTTATTGCCTTTAAGGCGGAACAAAGTTCGCCGGGTCAGCTAGTAAATATGTAATCTTAAGTTAGACACACTATCCATATCAAATAATATCATAGATTTTAGACTGGGTCATTGGGCGTCATAGGGTCAAGCGGTGTCAGACATTTTCAATGACCTGAGTTCTTATTATGCTACTGTTAAATATTAATATGAATATTAAGCATATCGTATTTACTTGTTCCTACTAGTGGTCTTTACGGCTACTCTTATGTAAAACCCAATAAACTTGTCCTTATTCCTTATTAGCACATTAATATTTGCTATCGTTCTCTCTATTCCCAATTCTTGCTCAGTATTGTATCTCTCCAGACTCTAAACGGGGCAATCTGCTTTGCATGCCATACTAGAATGACAATGTTTTTGGACTTGATTGACATTTCAGAATCTAGCACCGTGTAAATGGGGTTTTAAAGGCAAAACATGGCACGGATATGGACATAATGTATTTCTATAGTAATTAAGTACGTGCGTCTCTGTGCCCATAAGTTATATATGACGTCGACGGCAGCGACGGCGGAGCGATAAGGTTGGCACCATCTTGGTGTGGTGGTAAGGGCTCCATTTTGTAGTTGAAGTTTTGAATAAAAGTGTGAAGTGTAAATATACCCTCCGATCTTAACAATAACAATTTAAATAGGCAAACCAACAGTTTCGGCGTGGAGAAATGTTCTGGTCCGCGTCTTAATGCGTTCGACAATCCCCCTTTTTCAAAACGACTCTGTCCACGTGCCGCGATTACAAAATAATGTCACAACGTTTGCCCCACTACCACGTAAAATAAATGTGAAACTTTAATTGAAATGATATCGACGATCCACGATATACCTACACATTCGATATAGACAATGTTAGCGCATTCTGCTACTACTTTGATATTTATACAACGTGAACGTGACTCTTTTCGCATGACCAAGCAAAACGGATCCTCATAATTCCTACATAGAACATGCGAGTGTAGTAGAAAAAGAACTTAATGTTGGAATAAACAAATTAAATTGCTGAAATTATCAAACGTAATGTTTTTGCATTTCAGCTATTTAAATTATACTGGAATACACCACCCCGACACTACAGACTAAAGTTACACGTATTATAAAAGGAGAACTAAATTAAATCCAAATAAGTTCATGTAACTTACTGCCTGTCTATACTAACCTACCACTACCTACCTATTGATATAATCTTGGCTGATGCATTGCATTCATAAAACAATGTTATATGTATTTCGGGAAATTAGAAGGTTACGTTTGCTTAAATAAGTAACACCAATAAGACGACACGATTGGTGCAGTGGCTGAACGCTGGACTGCTGCGCTGAGTGTCGCGGGTTCGACTCCCCCACGGAAAAAAATATTTGTATGGCCTACTGATAGTTTTTCCGAGTCTGGCTGTTTGTGTATGTAAGTTTAAATGTCGATACAACGTGAGGCAAAGTTTAAAAAATAAATAAAGAATAATATTCTCTCTCGATGATTTTGTGAAGCTATCTCTTGCCCGGTCATACTCAATCTGTGTGCACGAATGCTAGCTTGGGTCAGCGTGATAGATCCGGAGCGCTCAAGCGAAACAGTGATGCGTCACGTTTTTGGCGTGGACTGATCGATGCCGGGTAGGTGATAATTTCTTGTATGTTGTACTTATATGTTGTACTGTGGATCATCTGCCACCTCATGTGTGTTAGTAATTTAATTGCTACCTACTTCTCATCCACCAGTATGCTAGAAATGTAATCGTAATTGCAATAAGTACAATGTTGTAAAGATATTTTATATAAAAAAAAAATAGTTTCTTCTTCTTTTTACCATTTAGTAAAGGTTCAGATTTTTTGCAGCTCATCTTGTCATGTCATTTCTTTTGCATAGTCAATGTAAAAGATAAATCCTACAGTCGCTGCCCTCACTGTTATAAAGGCCAAAACTGCCAACGTGTCCAGTTTCAATGGCCGCTTAATCACCTACATAATCGGAAGCTCATCATATTCAATCAATTGTAGCAAATATTCGAAGGGTCTCCGGCGTGATGGATCTGCGCCCAGAATCGTGACGCGACCACTGACTCGCCGTGATTGATGTCATAGCCGCATTGCTGACATTATGATTGTGTAAGGGTTATGGTTTTAGGACATTAAGTTTGAAAAAATAACTAAATTATAGTGAAATTATGGGAACGTTTTCCCATAGTAGTTTCAACGATTTTACCACAATGGTTAGTTATTTTGATAACTGTAAAATAATTTACAAAAGCGTGAACGATTACGAGTCACGGCATGACTGTCACTGACATGAGATAAACATCTCAATTTTGCTTTAACAAGGTATTACGGTGTGTTCATATTTGAGCGAAACTCTTTACGAAAAGTTTGATGGGTTAACCTAAACTGATGCAAAGCAATAACAATTATATAAAATAGGAGAGAAACCTTAGGTTAGAAAAATTGCCAGTGAACATAAATTATCATACATACATTCAGAAATGCGAATTGAATCGTGTTTTTATCGAGTATTTTGTGAGATATCTTTGTATATTTGAATTTAATCGTACCTTCAGGTAACATTGCATTTCGTAACTTTCAAAAAAGTAACCAGAATTGGGCGCTGCATATTACATGAAGCATTGTGCCTCCATCAATAATAGCGTGTCTTTCATGACGGACTTAACGAACTGTGGCTTCGATGCTATTTTCTCTGAACCTCATTCCTACAACGATGTTAGATATTGCACGAGATTCGATTCTGTTGCCGCTACGTCATATCAACTTTGTGTTTTATCTTCACTCCAAACCCCGACGGTAATTACTACATTTTAGAAATTCGAATGAACCAAGGCTACGACTATCAAAGAATTTATGCTCAAACGGATAACTAAGCACTTTACTGAATTTTATTAATTATTATGATTTCACTAAGTTAAATACTTGAAGTACACTAAGTTACGAATGTGACATATCGCTAGTATGATATACCAAGCGTTAGTAATGGACAGTCACATAAGAAACGTTTCTAGTCCCTGCGACATTGTCCTTCTGATGGTTACAGTGATCGATGACCCCGACAGGATACCACACGTCACTGTACGACATACGATTGGAAGACATAAGAAAAAGTAACAAATAATGAGTGTGTCAAACATTCAATTGCAGATACAGATGCGTTTTCATGCTAGTGATTAACAACTCGTGGATTTTATGATCCTATTTTAAATTTGATTATTTTATTTAAATGTAAGAAAAAATCACATCATTCAATGTGTCCATTGGATATTACAACTTGGTGAGACCAATGGTTATAAATATATTTGTTATGTGATACTTTATTTAAAATAGACTTATTTATAATTTAAATATATTAATTTATAACAGGATAAATTACATTTTTATTAATCAAAACGTTGCCTAAGAATTCCTCCTGTATTGTGGGTACCTTTACACACTCAGACCCGGAACAACTACTTGTAGATCATACAAATATTTGTTCCGTGTGGTAATCGAACACACGACACGCAGCGCAGCGCAGTCTTATTTCAGTCTATTATCTCAGATTTCGATTATAATTAATTTATTCCTGATTAAAAATAAGAGTATTAGACAAATTGCTAATCTTTTAGCATATAATATACATAAAGAGACTGGTACTTGTAGTGTACCATCGATCGCTTTTAGTAGTGATACTAATGCTTCTTCTGATACACCTTGTAGTTCAACTAATAGTTGCGATAACAGGTCAGCTGACAATGTTGAATGTTGTAGATCGTAGTATCTGTCCGGCAACATAACAATGTTTGACTGGACATTAGTTGCTAGAACATACACAAGTACAAGAAACAGTTTTTTTTTGTTTTTAAGAATTCTAAACTAGTGCTTGACTGCCCGCCTTGAATCCCGCCTGATGGTAAGCAGTGATGCAATGGTTGATGATAAAGCGGACTAGTTTATTAAGCCTATTCATTTAAAAAACTTAGGAATAGGAAGGATGACGACAGTTGAGCGAGGTGATGCCACGTTAAACCCAAGACCAACACGACCAACGATACTGCACCAGAGGGAGATTGATCTGGAGACTCTCCACGACCAATCTCCCGACACAACAACATTTGGCACATCGTACCCGGTACACATCGCAACACAACTGCTCAGACCCGTCCTCCGTACGGCTTCACCAGACATCATGCCAGAACACGACGAATCGCTTGGCGGCAGGACAGTGTTTATCAAATGATAATTTGAGCGTGAAAAGTGCTTCTGTGAGAAAGTGATATTCGCGGTGGCTCTTTAATTCTTGTTTAAAACAAGTGGAAGTGTAAACATTGTTTAGATTTTCTTAATATTTCAATTGCGCGCACTATTGAGTTGTCTTGTGTTGAACTTCAGGAATACATTATAATTTGTGTTTATCGATCTAACAAACACTTACATTATCCCCAGTGGGGCTGCAGATTTTGTCGGTTTTGAATCGGTAATGAAGCATTGTCTCAATAGGGTGTAATCAAGTAGTAAAAGTATTACTTTATGTGGTGATTTCAATGTAGGTCGTAGGTTCAAATCAAATCAGGTACTTCAGTTTGTGTAAATTATTTCATCACCATTGCTCTGAAAACGGTTCAAAGACATATTGTTACGGGGTACTAAAACGCCGTTTAAGGGTTTCGAAGTTTATTGGCAACGAAAGTACAGTCGGTAGCTGACGTTGCACCGAATTCTTCCCTTACGTCCACGAAGTCCCACACACAATAATACTACAGAATGATTTTACTTCACGTAGTCCTCAAAGTTCTCGTTACAGTTACCGCAATAGGTGTTTTCAAAGATCGCTTCTTAACTGTTTCTTGTTTTCGCCTCGGTGGTGGAATGCAGACTGACCCACACTGACGTCACGGGGCTTTATATAGATCAACTGATCGAACATTCTACACATGTCCAGAATCAATAATAATAGCGCATAAGTTCGAGTACATTCAGCAGGTACCTATGGAAATTACCTCTAGTTTCTAGAAATTTCGATGAAATTTTGTTGACAATACTGATGAAACCTGTACCATTCGATAGGCCACCCTAGGTCCAGCAATGGGTTTTTATATTGTACCTCTGTAATACCTAGGTCTCGAGATATAGCGCTTAAAAGTTATTTACCGCATGTCACACAATATTGAACTTTATGCCCTCGACATAAGGTGCATTCGTCAAAATATCATAAATAAATCCAAAATATTTCGCAAGTATACAAAAATAAACGGAAATAAGCAGAATCCTTAGTATCACTAGATTAATTAGAAATTCAGCTAGCCACGTGCCCGGACTGCGAGCAGCCGGCTTTGTGTAGAGACCAGGGATGTTGCGGATCTACTTTTTTCCACATCCGCGGATGCGGATGCGGATGCAGATTCTAAGATACTCACATCCGCGGATGCGGATGCGGATGCGGATCTGTAGAAAAAACATAAATGTTGGTTTGGTAGATAAAAAAACACAGTATTATTTATATTTTTTTATTTAATAATAAAGTAGTGAAAGAGATATTTTTAGTAATTGTTGATCTTAATACTTAAATTTTAAAAAAGGAGCCCTATATTTTACCTTTTCATTTTTAAAAATTTTTGGTAATAGGAAATTAGGCATACCTTTGTTTATTCCGATAAGAAACCCGTTTTCTTTACTCAAAAATTTCCAAAATCTCGCCAGCCTTAACAAAAATTTTTTTTTATCATCATTTTTTATTTTCTGTAGCTTTTCTTTATTTGTTTTTTCAAACATAGCAAACTCCTCATAGTGCATTGATTTCAAATGATTTTTAATGACGATGTTGTTTGGCCCTTTCGCGAATATGTTTTATTACATATTTTACATTGCGACTTTTCCCGGTCGTTGTCCACAGGTTTGAAATACGTCCAAATTTCACTTTGTGTAGGTGGTGGCATAGTTCACTTATCCAATAGTAAACAACACTTTACTTAAATACGTAATATGAATGTAGGTATTACGTTAAACAATGTAGTTAGTGCAGTTCTTAACAAAAATCACAATAAAATCAAACGTGCGCTTCAATTCTTCTTATCACTTGTCACACACCACTACTCACTACTAATTACTACAAAACAATAACGAGACGCGTCACCGTCACCGATTCACCGAAGTCCAAAACAAAAATCACTGCTTTCCTATTGGTCAATCAACACATGCGCTTGACACACGCCACTCGCTGGGACCGCCCCTTTTTTTCTTGTCGCGACCTGCTACAAATCCGCATCCGCATCAGCTCCGCATCGATCTATACGGATGCGGATGCGGATGCGAATGTCAAAATCAAATCGGATGTTCCGCATATGCGGATGCGGATGCGAATATTCGCAACATCCCTGGTAGAGACTGATGCTCAGGGGACCAGCGACAATTATTATGTTGACTATAACGCACTTCTGCTGTTTAATAATAATATTAATTTTGAGTGGTTGAATTTTGAGTGTGCTCTTGGTGTTAAGAAAAATATTTTGCTTCATTAGGTGTGGGAGGGGTTATCAGTCTCTGTACTATGCTCTTTCTTTATTTACATATAGGTATCATAAGTACTTATGTCTCCAGTTTTCTTTAATATTGTACGATAATTAATGATCTCTGCTACCATATAATGCATGGGAAGCCATGCTTGCATGACCACCTATAAAAATAAGGATTCATAAAACACTTAGCACAACTGCTGACCCTGTTTTCACGCACTATGTCCAACGTTATGTGGCGTCTACGCCTGTGCCCTATTATGTAGTATAATTATATAATACATATAGAATACTTGGATTGTGTGTGTACTTCTGGAATGTTCTGTAGATGTCCCTGCCCGCGAAGGAGACTCAGCCCCTAAACACAGCTGGGTAAAAACTACGAAATCACACCGTACACCGTACGCGCCTGATCGCGACGGTCTTCAACTTTATAATTATATCGAATAGAATAGCGTCCGAACGCTGAGAGACAGATCCGCCATCTTTTTTATCTATTCCACGTCGCCCGAGCGACGCAGCGCGCTCGCGCCCATCGGTAACTGGTTTTGGACTATCAGATGACGACTCGCTGACGATGACGTGTCGCCAGCTCCCGTCAACGCCTGGGTTGCCAGCCTCAGTTTTTTACCGTGACCGGCTTTTTATTCTAAACAAATATGTAATTTCTTACCGTGTTATATACATATCTACATATGTGTATACAAAAGCGTAACTTTTATAAATAAAAACATGAATTTGATCTAGACGTGTACGATATTTATTAGTAATATATTTTCTTATTGGTTCTATCTATCTATTATCTCACGATAGCAAAAGTACACCTGAATAAACATTTTGCTTACCTACTCCGCGATTCACGCCAATCAGCATCGAAGCCTTATAATTCCTCTTTAAAATACATCATCCAATAAGCCCATCAGTCAGTGTTCCGTGCACGCTTACATTAGATACTCTCAGTTAAGCGTCAGCGGGATGGCGGGCCGGCGGGCTGGCGGGCTCGAGGCGGACAGGCGTATTTCCGCAGCTCTGTTTGCTTTTACAATGGAAATTATTCCGGCAAGTGTAACGATGATGCGTCCCTGAGGACCACCCGTGGTAACACCCTGCGGTACACTGAGAGGTGGCAGCGAAGCCAAGAGCGATTTAGGAAGTCGTTTGTTTGATTCGCGAACATAACTTTTATCACCATGATCGCTCTGTGTCAATAAGATGCTTCAGTGTAGTTCAGAGATATTTTAGATAACTCTAAGATATCATCATCATTATCATCCTTCCCTGTATGAGAGGAGACCTTTGCCCAGCAGTGGGACGAAAAAAAGGTTGATGATGATGATGATGATGATGATCAACCTTTTTATCGTCCCATTGCTGGGTACAGGTCTCCTCTCATACAGGGAAGGATTGAGCGTAATCACCACGCTTGCGCAATGCGGGTTGATGATTATAGACTTAAAGTCTAGGTTTCTTCAAAATGATTTCGTTCACCTTTTAATCAATTAGTCATAGTCCTCTAAGACATGATGTGTCTAAATTGTACTTAGTAAACTAAACGTTTTTATTCGCCATACAGTCCACTATAATTTGATTCATTAACTCAGCCTAAAGATACGTAGGTAAATAAAATCATAAACAAGTCTACACAAAGTCACAGCACACAGAACATTATGTAAAGTTTCCCGCTCCTGCCAGTGTGGACCCGCCCTTATATTTGACTTGCTGATACCAAGAACCGTTTGATGAGAACCTTGCAATATCTGGCCCCGGTAGTGCCGTGCGAAGCGATCCGTGCATTAGTACCTCTTTGATCTGAGATAGTTTTCTTATTGGGAATGAGGGTAAAGTTGCACAACTCATGGGCTGTTGCGAGTGTGACGTGGTGGTTAAGGTCGCGCCACTTACTGGTCATGGAGCAGATAGTGCGGCAGAGTTGAAGTTATGATATTGGTTGTGGTGTGGGTTGTCACTGTCTGGTTAAATACGATTTCATATAAAACGACATTTGGTATTTAAAATTGTTACAACGAGAGCTATGACAGTGACTAAAGTAATTAAGTTGTTGTCAAAGAATGATGACACTTATAGTCAGCACGTCAGTCATTTCATGTGGCATGGTCACTTGGTGCTTCTAATAGTATAGTTAATTATCGTCTGTAAGTGTACCTATACTGAATGTTATCACAGGCTAATTGAGTTGCTTGTGTGTGTGTGTATGTAAATGGCGTTGTTGTATAATTGTTAAGTACGTAAACTGAGCCTACGCAGTACTAACAAGTGATGTTCATAATATGTGTGGTTGTGTGGCTGGCAACAATGCCAACATTAATATCGATGTTTTGGTGCCATTGTACAGTCAGCAAAATGCCATAAAGTACATCATGAATCATAATTATCATGGTGATTGATTTTGTTGCTGACCGTACTACGGGTGAACAATAATGGTGAACAACGAGTGCTAATTTACTACTCATTTGCTATTACACAATATGAATTCGATATAGTTCTTGAAATATTTTATTTTTTTGAATTTGGTTCTGTATGCTTGATTTTGCATATTTTTTTTATTTACATAAATGTTTACACATTATTTAATATTGCACGTTGTCTAGGATTGAGTATCCGGTATAGTATATTAGTAATAATTGCTTTATGCAAGTACAGTTCATCTAGAAATTCCGCGCGGTTAGTATTATTAATTAAAAAATATAGTAATAACTGTTACTTTTTTAACCGACTTCAAAATAGGAGGACGTTCTCAATTCATCGGAATCGTTTTTTTATGTATGTTCACTCTAAGACGCCTAGAACAATTTGCAAAATTCTATTTATGTTTGATAAGGTTCACTTTCCAGGTGGTCCCGGTTTACAGTAGCTGCTTTGTCTTTGGACTTAATTCATTTATATTGATGAGAATTTTGCACCAAATGGGTTAAAATGAAGGTCTGCAGTAGATCTAATGATGAAGACCATGGACAGTCGAGAGAATTCCTCAAAAATTTAAGGAATTGAACTTTAACACAGGGCAACCACTTGCTACTCGTCATACTGATGCAACAATCAATAATCAATTAAAATCGAGAGACTGAATTTAAGTTGCGTAATCACATCATCTTTAGCAATGCTCATACTTTCATTTTGTTCGCATAGGAATTTTATAGAAATCGGTTCAGTCGTATGATTTTAAACCAAAATTACAAATAAAAATTAAAGTAAACAAAATTACGACGTTTGCTTGCAGCCTTTTTCTCAACTATGTTAGCGTCAGCGTCCAGTCTGACCGGATTCAGCTGAACAGTACTTTTCGTAACTGAAAGGTGTATAATTTTTTTTATAAAAAATAAAAACAGCACTACAAAGTGCAAAATATTTTTCTTTTATATAAAAAATAAAAACAGCACTACAAAGTGTAAAATAACTAATTTCTGAAGTTGGTGTCTTTGGTTTTTGTAAACTCGTTTTTGACACCGACTTCCGAAATTAGTAATTTTTAGTTTGTAATGCTTTTTTCTGAAGTCGGTTGTTGTATTTTTTTTAATTCTGTCATTTGTCTTGAGTGTTTTGTCAGAGGTACTATGGTTAGCAGCTACATACAGTAGGTAATCCATTAGACAGGCGCGACACTAGTGGCCTTGAAAGTGGAAAATCTAGTGTCTAGTAAATTATAAACTCAAAACCAAAACATCTAAATGTCATCATATATTATCATTCCATAAGCCAGCCTCCTCATTCCTCCATATTGACGGAAGGCCTGCAATAAAAAACGCTGGCCCGCCAATATTAATGAGGCGATGGAACGATCCCGCCGCAATCAAACCCGGATTACACACCGCTGACAAAAGTGCTCACTCTTGTGCAGCCCAACTTGCATTGTGACTGCACTCAAGACCATCTATATTGATTCTAGTTACGTACCAGAGTTATTTAAACCACAAATGTTTGAATTAAAGAGGTAGGCTCCAAGGTCCCAGAAAAAACCGCCATTAATATCCTAACCCATTATACGAGTATTCCTAAGTGTCGCTTGTGATCCTCCTTTTTTTTGTGATGATGCTGATGATCCAGATGTGAAATCATCTAATAGCCTCTCCTGCTCTGGGTGGTGCGAAAGGGCGTGTTAGCCTTTAACTGACTAAAATGTACCCATGTTTATTTATTTGCCTGTGACAACACGCGGTTTATTCGACCGTACAACTAGTTGTTCAACCCGCGGCCCTGACAGGCAACGATCCTTGTGTGGTGATAATCGATGTCTTTGGGACGCACGTGGAACACAAGATACCGTTGACCCGAGCACCGTCTTTATCGGGCACCGAGCTTACCGTTCGCAAGTCCGCGCTGTCGGTGACCGGTTCGTTGTTGTCTTACGACGTTCAGGGTCTGTAGCCAATGTAATGTAGATCTTCCGGATCATTAGTAACAATGGGAGTCCCACAGGGGTCAATTCTTGGTCCCTTTTTGTTTCTTATTTACATTAATGACCTGCTGTACCTAATAAAGGATAATCACGATATAGTGTTGTTTGCAGATGACACTTCACTTTTATTTAAACTTAAACGTCAGCAGCAGATCACTGATGATGTAAATAGCGCGATCTCCAAAGTAGTCCACTGGTTTAATGTTAATAATTTACTCTTAAACGAGAAAAAAACCAAATGCATTAAGTTTACTCTACCTCACATTAGGCAGGTGAAAACTAAAGTGTTTATAAAGGGCGAAGAATTGGAATCTGAAGACAGCACAGTGTTCTTGGGTATATCTCTGGATGCTAAGCTTCAATGGGGTCCCCATATAGAAAAATTGACAAAAAAACTAAGTTCTGCTGCATACGCAGTTAGAACAATTCGTAATTTGACTGATATTGAGACGGCCCGTTTAGTGTACTTTGACTATTTCCATAGCGTAATGTCGTACGGCATTCTGTTGTGGGGTAATGCCACTGATATTCAGACAATATTTGTTTTGCAGAAATGAGCTGTTCGTGCAATTTATAAATTAAGTCCAAGACACTCTCTCAGAGAAAAATTTAAAGAAATTAATGTACTGACCGTGCCGTCTCAATATATTTATGAAAATCTTTTGTATGCTCATAAAAATATAAAATTGTTTAAAAAATACAGTGATGTCCATAATATAAATACTAGGAACAAGCACAAATTTATTGTACCTACAACAAGGCTCAAGAAAATAGGTGGCTCTTTTAGATGCCAATGTATACATTTTTACAATAGGCTTCCAGAGGTGGTTCAAGATCTGAGCCTGAATAAATTCAAATCCTTCATTAAACGTAAGTTGTGTCAGAAAGCATTTTATAGTGTTAAAGATTATATTGACGACAAAAAGGCTTGGGCTTGAGCTGCGTCCGATTTCTATGCTTACACTGATTGTTCTTTGATTTTTCCTCTTGTAGTTTAAATTTGCAATTGTTTGTTTTTTTTTTTTTAACTCAAAGCCAGTACACACTACGTGGCCAGGCATATTGTACGTTACGGAATTGCATCGCTGACAGGGGTATTCGGCACTGGTGCAGCTACACAGGAGCTAAACTTAGCATTCGGGAACACCGTTGGAGCTGCTGAACCTTGGACAAAACTGTCTTTGCATTGTGTATATTCAATTTCCTAGTATTGTATAATTGCATGGAACACGTGTGAGCACGATCTACTTGCTGTAAAGCATCTATTTGTTGGGTTAGTCGTTTATTGACTTGATAGTGCTATGGCTGTTGAGAGTATGTCATGCTCACTCAAATGTCTCGCTGGTGGTGGCGTGTGTGTTGGGTCATTAGGATCCCTTCAATATGGTTGAGCTGAATGATGCTAAACCATCTATTTGATGGATTAGTCTTTTTTCCATAATGGACGCTCTCAGCGAAAAATATATTTCTGCATCTCACATGGTTGATTTCAAAATGAATGATGTAATCAAATATTTGTATCAATAGCTTGATAATTTAAAAGAGTGTCCATGGAGTTTCTTGCCCGTTCTTCTCCATAGGTACCAACTCTTTGGAATGGGCGACTAGCTTCACCTTACTGACTGACCGACCTTCTGACAATTCAAAAGTGCCTGTAACTGGTTTATTTGAAATAAATGCTTTGATTTTGATTTTGATTTTAATATCGGTTCGTAGCGAAGTGAAATCGAATACCAAACCAACCAAGGGCTGGAACGATTGACCACGTAATTTATCGCGTCACGTGGTCAATCGTTTTCGTTATTGGTTGGTTTGGTATTCGATTTCGTTTCGTTGTGAAGCGATGTTACATTGGCTAGGGCCCGAGGGCGTATCTTGCAACGACTAGGGGCTCGACGGCGTAGAGATTACCTCTCCCTTCCCTTTTGGTCAAGGATTTTATCATTTCACGAACTTCGTAGAATACGATTGAGGTCTAATTTCTATGAATATTTATTTACGAAATATTGTTATTTTCCAGCTTATTTAGTCACTTACACGAAACGAATTCTCCATGTAGAACTAATAAAAAATCATATACATAGGTATCAATCTTTGACTTCGCCATTTAAGCCACATGACTTTTATGTTTTTTAAACAGACAAGTAGAGTGCAGACCTTTCCCAAAATAACTATGCTTACAAGGACAATGGTGCGCAGTAACAATGACAGCTCGCAGCGCGCACTCGCTCGTGTACACAATGCAAAACCTTAGCCGAAGTGTACGGCCTGCACGCGGTGCCATTTTCAGTGTGCATTGCGGATGTAAACGTATGTATGTTCACCGATTAAATAGAATTCTAATTTAAGAGCAAAACAGGTATCGGCGTGCTATTTCTTTCTGGAGGTACCAAAAGTTTTAACTATTGCGTATTATTCGAAGATAGATCTATGAATAACGTTGCTAATTAGCACAAAAATAACTTAATACCAGCCTGTTGCTATTCTACTGCAAGCTTTTGCTCATACGGAGAAGGCATGGGCATTATTTTGTATAGGACCATGATATCTAAGTATCTAAGTAGTATCAGAAAATTTGCAAACTTACTTAAACAATCAAGACATTTATTCCGTGTTTACAAAATTAGGTTTACATTAAAACAAGACTAGCCACCATCATCACCATTGACCTTAACATTGTGTTGTACCTCCAGGAGGTAATTCTTATAATTTTATAAACATTCACAGTCTGATCTCAGTTTCAATTTGTCACTTTTAGTTTCCCTACATTTTGACAAGTTTCTGACATTTTGAACGTTTTACGTTACGAGAATCGGGGCACTGTTCGCCAGCTCACGTTGGTGACGTCCAAATGAAAACTAAGAACGAACTTGAAACAATTTTCATGTAGGTATTTATTGTAGAACACACACAGAGCCCCACATTCCGTCAAATAAATTGTCAAAAATACTTTTATTGCTAGATTTTGACTGATAATTTTGAACTAAAATGAGATTTGTGCAAGTCGCATAACAAAGCATTCACTTATTTAGCCAGCATTTTTTGCTTCTGTAATAAGTATAGTTTCCAGTGGCAGGCCATAGAAATCTTAACCATACGAACATTTGAGTTCTATTAGAAATAAATACGATTATTTTTACTTTTCCTTGGATCTACTTATACTATATGAGATTCGTTCAATTTAAAATTTGACATTTTATTTTCTCGTAGTCACGAGTGAGGATTTAGAGATTTATGTAAGGATTAATCGGACGTATAAAAATAAGCCCCATGAAATCGACGTAAGTATTTGCCCTTACTGTTTTTTACACTACCTACATGATACACCTGCGACTATGTATAAGCCGATACTTGTATTGAACGAGGATTAACAATTATACAAATAAATTTGTTTGTAGCGATATGGTTTGCGGCGGCCCGCATATAAATTATTTCATAACGAAATTGAACGAGGTATCAGCTTGTGTTACGTTCGCGGCGAGTAACTGTTTGCCTGTTCAATTATTGTGTAGGTATTGTGATATGTCTGCAGTAGACTGGATTGTAATTATCCGAGGCCTTGTGTTTTTGAACATGAGGTTTTCTAATTAAATTGAATTGTTGGTGGAAAATGTATTTTATTCATGATTCGGGTAGAGACTTTTTACGAAATATATTGTAATAATGAATTTGACACATGTTGAGTATTTATAATACACCTCAACTGTGGTATAGATATTATTATCTATACCACAGTTGAGGTGTATTGTTTGAAAAGTGGTATGAGTTCAGGTATATGTACACGGTAACAAGCGGTTCAAATAATTATACAGACAGCTATAGATGCAAGTATTTCTCATACCAAGCCATACGAAGGACTGATCACTGTGACAAACTTATCTAAGACGTCCCAAAAGACAGTTGATACCGTCTTGTGTCTGCAACTCTAAGTCAAAGCGCGTATTTTGCATACGGAGAAGGCAGGTATAACACTGCAATTGTGCTCGCGCTGCAACACCACAACCTATGGAATTAAGCACACTTGAGAGACGTCATCAATTCACTTAGGTATGTATACATAACAAGAAAAACCTCAACAATAACATAATATGTACATTACATAGTTACATTTAATAAAAATATCGAATAAATAAAAAATACCGCGGGTAGCGTAAAGCTCGGTCGCTGGGAGAGCGCGGTAATTAATCTAAAATCAATAAGCCCACTCGAATCGAACTCGAGTGCTGTGCTTAATGCGATGTCCACTGGTATATGGAATTATTGTGGACTGACTAAAGCGATATATCTGAATTACGAAGCTATTTTATGTGTATATTGATCGATGTACTACGGCATTAATATGTATGCTAGTCTAACGCCGCCAGCAGAGAAAGCTACTGAGTTACAATATGATACTTCAAAGATACGAAGGGCGGATAAAGGTGTGTAAAGGTACCTCAAACCAACTATCAAATTAACGTACCATATGAGGAACAATATCATAGTACTGCGCTTCATAGTACTGGAATGCGTATTACCTGCAGGAATGAATGAATATAAGTGCGAGCACAAATAATAAGATTGAGTATAATTATGTGTATATGTACTTAGCATTACAGCAGGTATTATTAGGAGCGGTATAAAATCTACTGAGATTTTTTACAAAGACTTTCGTAATAACAGGGTATTTGACTAAAAAAAACTAATCAGTCCGTCAGTCAGATTTCCAAAAAATACTAGAAACGTATTTTTTCTTTTTTCTTATAAACAAAAAATGAAGACGACACAGTGCGTTGAAAATTCATGTGACGTCACTGCACGCTACACTTTTTAGCGACCAGTGACGTCACCAGCCACCACTTCTGATCTTTGATGCCTTTTATATTTGTCAATTTTTATTGATTTATTTGAACAAAAAATACGTGGCTAGTATTTTTTGGAAATCCGACTGACGGACTAATTAGTTTTTTTTAGTCAAATACCCTATTACCTCAATATGCATACAATTAGGTACCGCAACCGTTGGACTCACATTTGATGATTGTCTTTTTTATCTGTTTCTCTCTCTTTTTTTTTTGTTCTGTTTTCTTTGTTTAAAACTATTATTACTACCACTACTGTCACTACATATACTGTATGTACTTATAAGGGTGTGCGCCAAATTAACAACAAACGGTTTCTTTTCTTTTTCTTTTTCTTACCTACATACATTATCTTATTCCAATAACGTTTATGGTAATTAGGGTAATGGTAATCGTCAAACTGAAACCCAACGCTACTGATGGTGTGTTACTCAATCGTCCTGTTGAATTAATATAAATATTTATAAAAGAACACAATGTTTAACATGAAATATCAATGCCAGATGGGAACTAGAATCAGTTCAAAACATTTTCAAATCCCGTATTGACACCTAAACGATATGAAATGTTCACAATGCGACAACAAGAAGCACGAAGCCAGGACGTCTGCAATTTGACTGCACATTGCAGCCCCGTACAATAGTAGCTACTGCGAACCTATTGTGAGTCTATTTGAATGAGACTCTCAGGACCGCGGATGCTGGTCCTTCTACGTGTTCAGCATTCAACATTTGTATTGGCGACTTTTGCTGGCCTGCAAATTGTTTAGTCGCAAAGTTGCAGACAATGGGCTCGTGGAGTATTGAATTTAATGCACGGACTTTAGAAACAGTTTATTTATTTACACTTTCGTGCATGAACTGTACAGAGTTTGATTTAATGACTTAGGCATTCTCTACCAGTCAACCACGAGTGGTGAATAGATTAGATCGCAGGTGTTTTAATTGAAAAACATTATAAGCCGCGCCGTGTTGCTATCCTGTCGATACCAATGTGTGCACAGCAAAATATTCCTTCTATTGGCTTCATTATTGTAGCTGTATTGTACATTGTAGATGTTGTTGCAGAAGACTTTTTAATTTGTTTTATGATGTAGTAGGTAGTTCTTTGGAACACTTATTACACCCATGCTGTATGGCCACAGGCACTGTAATAGAAATACCTAAGTATTTTGGTAGTACTTATGAAATATAATAAACTGGTCAACTAGTTAAACTGATAACGCGATTAATGTCTCTGAAATCATAAAATACCATGATGTTAACGCAAATTAACTTTCTTTATCTTTCAGATTTCTTAAAGCTCTTTGTTATTCTGTAGAAATTTTGTGGTTATTACATTGATTTTGTTTCATATACCTTATTAATAGTGCTATATGTAATCTTATATAGCTTTTTTCCCAAATAAAATACAACGAAAAAAACCGAAAATATAAATAAATTAAATTGCAAAGCAAACTTATTTTATTAAATTTTTCAGTTTTTTAACTAACTTGTTTTTTTAAGTAATTGTTCGGCGGAAGCTACATACCGATTACACAAAAGATTGTAACAGTATAAATTTAACTACGTTGTGGAGTCGTCTTACTCCGGCGAGGAAGCTCGGCTGATAATATTAGTTCGGTGAATCAAATTCTCTGTTCTAAATCTTCTCTTTCAAAACAAGATTTTGCATCAATTTTACAATTTGTAAACAATGTGTCGTGGTGCCGCGTGCACCACCGGCTAGAAGCGCGGCCGTGCCGCTGTTATCGATATCGATAGGTAATAGCGTGTTGATCCGCCTCGTCTTGTGATGCCCGTCTTTGTTGAGGTTTGCATTACCGCCTCGCGCCTGCACGGGACGTACCGGATAATACCTATCTTTTTATCTGACATAAGCTTTACGTGAAGTGATTGTCGTGTGACAGAAATCTAATGAAATTCCAAAATCCAACCGACGTGTTACGACATTTTCCATTATCAGGAGTACGTGTGTTATAGCAAACTCGTCATCTATATGTATAAACCTCAATCACATCATAATATTATTGTGATATTATCTGAGAACCCAATCACAGGAATATAATAGAATAGAATAGGCACCCTTTGTTATGTACATCACATAAGTTACAGAACGAATTGTGCGGTGAAATGAGCGCCGTATAATCGCTAATCATCTTAGCATTAGGTGACAATAAATTAAACTGTAGTTAATCATCATCATCATCATTTCAGCCGAAAGACGTCCACTGCTGGACATAGGCCTCCCCCAAGGTTTTCCACAACGACCGGTCCTGCGCCTCCCGCATCCAGCGGTTTCCCGCAACCTTCACCAGGTCGTCGGTCCACCTTGTCGGGGGCCTACCCAAGCTACGTCTTCCGGTGCGTGGTCGCCACTCGAGAACCAATCGGCCCCGTCGGGCATCGGTCCTACGGGCAATGTGTCCAGCCCACCGCCACTTTAGTGTTGCAATTCTTCGGGCTATGTCGGTTATTCTCGTTCTTCTGCGGATCTCCTCATTCCTGAGTCGATCGCGCAGTGAAATCCCAAGCATGGTCCTCTCCATTGCCCTTTGAGTGACTTTGAGCCTTTTTATAAAGCCCATTGTTAGCGACCACGTCTCAATTCCATAAGTCATCACTGGCAACACACACTGGTCGAAGACTTTTGGCTTGAGACTGTGGTATTTCGGACGAGAAGATTGTACGTAGTTAATAAATATTAATAAATATATATTGATAATAATTTGTTTATTACATAACTATGTAGGTACATCGTGCCTACTTGTTAATTTTTGTACCAATTACAAAAAAGCCATGAGATCGTATTACAAGTAAGTGTGTGTGAGGGTGTGTGTGTGTGTGTATGTGTGAAAGTAATATTGGTTTTGATAGTCATTTTAGTAGCTTTTGCAAATAAATATTTGATCTTAAATGGCCAAAGATTCACCTTCTACTTTTCCACTCCATGGTTTTGAATACCATCACTACCAAAATGTACTTTATGTAGATGATGCAGAAGTTAATTAGTTTACCAGAACTTCTATAACCTTTTCAGCAATTTTAAGATACAACATTTACTTTCTTTCTAGTTGAATGCTTTAAAACATTACCAGATACACCTAACTTAATCCTATTAATCCTAACGCAATTTGATAGTGCATGTCTAGTAAATCTTCGTACAAACCTTGTCAACGAGAGAAACGGTTTGAATGACATTAAACGGCAAGGCGCCCCGTTGGACGGGTAATAATGGGTGCCTTGAGTCCGGTGACCTGCATGTCGCACGTCACACGGTGCCGTCGGCGTCGGCAGGGTTGCAAAGTCACTTGTGTTTTAATAATAATTATTTAATTATTAAATCTAATAATGGTAAAGAAATAGTTATTTGAGATATTAGCATCGACATTATTTATAAACAGATGCATCCAAAATTAAAATGAAAATTTTAAACGAAATAAGATTAACAATAACAATCAAATTCATATAAAAAAAACAGTATTAACGAAAAATTAAAAATATAATATACTTACACTACTGACGGTTTACGTAAGTTTATGATGCTCGACGCGTGTCATCCAATGCCACATTATTGGATTGTCCATCCTGCATTCCTGCCGGCTATTACAGACCCCAGGCTGGTAAAGCTGTCACGGCAGCATCAATGACGCGTGAGTGCCTAATAAAAGAAAAAAAGTAAATATTATCGGTCAAACATAATTTAATTAGTTGACAGATATAAGTAAAAAAAAGTATAATAGCAATTTATTTGATAATATAAAATACAATTCATTCGAATTTAAACTGATACCAAATACTTCATAAAGATTTATTTTAATGTAATACAACTGTGTTTTTTATTTTATATTTAATCAAACGTAAAAACAAGTGTCGTCTAAGATTTGTTAATCTAAGCTGAAATTAGATCAGATTAGAGAAACATAAAGTCAAAGTTAATCCTTTCAGAACAGATGTATCAAGAATTCAAGAGAGCTCTAGATTTTGAGCCGAAGTTAATTACGAGTACAATCTCATAGAATGAACGATCAGACAGATCCCTTTAGATCTAAGTCATGTGTTACAAGATATTAACCATCGATGTTATTTATTGGTATGTAATTTTGTGCAAGATGAATAACCTCACGAATTTAAAGTAAGCATTTATTTAAAATAAAGCCTGTTTTTAAAATAATTATGTCTTTAAAACTCATAGAAAAACTTCTGCATTTGCAAAATGCAATGTCAAAACTTTTAAAATTCAAGAAATCCAATCGCTTTTCTAGACGTTCTTTGAATCTATTCCGTTTGATTGATCGCAATCCGGTTTTATTTTGCTCCTCACCTCGCCATTCGTTTCAGCACTGTGTGGAACAAACAATTGCTAAAAATCCAATCAACAGAAAAAGGGACACTTTTTCTCGGCACAATTGTATCCGGCGACGTCCGCTAAGATCTAAGAGATAGCCTTCACGCTCATCGGTTGCTGTTTTATTTTAAAGAATGTGTTGTTTTGGTTTCATTACAATTTACTCTAGTGTATAGCTACTCGCAAAGTCAACAACTTATTATATTCTGTTATCTAAAAGTAATTTCTTAGATCGGTACTGATATCTATAACAAACTAAATTCTCCTAATTCTAAAAGTGATAAAATTGATTAAAGTAGACAGGACACCTTACACAACAGTTACTAAGTAGTAACTGTAGCTGCACGATGATAAATACTATGTTAGAATCTTACTCTATTAAGACTTTAACTTCTTTTTCAACTTCTTAAAGCTGGTAACCCTATAATCTCGAACAAGACGGCGTTGCAGTAATTCGTCAAAGGACTCTGAGCGCCACGTCAGCGAGACCATCTGAATTGCAGCAGTCGCTGAACCTCGCCCACGAGATATTGACTCACTCAACTCTCAGGGACGCGTCTTAAAACGTTGTATCGTTCAGAAGCGTGAAATTGGCTTAAATATTGTAGGATTATTTTCGAACGATAATTTAGGTATACATAGGTTGTGCTATATCAGGTAGTTTGAAAGAAATAAAGAAAATTTGGAACAGAAAAAGAAAACAAATAAAAGAAACAAAACAACTGCTACGGTGACGATCCAGATCCAGTACTAGAAACCATCCCCAACAGTTTGGGGGTGAGACTGAGATATGTAACGATCCCTTAATTGTTTACAAATGCTTTGGAGCCGAACTGTCTCAATCGCTCAAGTATTTGTATATAACGAGAGGAAACCGTCAGGAAGACGAGGCCGAATTTCCGGATAGTTGAGGTGTCTTCTCATCCGCATGAGCATCCATCGTGGGCGGTATTTCGATAAAACGTTGAATAATAACTATGGTGTGATGTTCGATTCTTATTATTTTAACTGTACAGATACTTAGATCACTTTAATATTAATGAAACAAAACATTAATGAAAAATTATAGACCAGTGGCGTTGATACCAATATTTTCAATAGTAATCTAAAAAGTTATTTACTGGCGGTTATACAATTACCTAGAAAATATAAATATTTTAGTCGATGAACAAAAAGGTTTCTGAAAGAAGAAATCTATTAATTTAGCTATTTTTCATTTTCTACGCATTGTAATGAATAGCATGGATAAAAGAGTACCCATTTGCGGTCTTTACATGGACATGACGAAGGCTTTTGATTACGTAGATCACAGTATTCTTATAAACAAATTGAAGAGATATGACATACGTGGCAATATCCTTAACCTATTAATATCATATTTAAGTAAACGAACACAGTTCACAGAAATAACAAATATCGGTACTATAAACAAAACAGAAATCCATACTAATATTATAAATGTGAAAGTGTGTTTGTTTGTTTGTTTGTCCTTCCTTCACGCCGTAGCTAAGCAATCAATCGACCTGATTTTTGGCATACAGTTAGTTAAAAAGATGGAGAGTAACATAGGCTACTTTTGGTCCCCAAAAACATCAAGTTCCCAAGGGAGATTACTGGAATATTTGTATGTGTACACCAAATTTCGTCAATATATAGTCCTAATAAAGCAACGAATCGACTTGATTTTTGGCATATAGTTATTTGAAAATATGGAGAGTAACATAGGCTACTTTTGGTCCTAAAAAAACACCAAGTTCCCAAGGGAGATTACTGGAATATTTGTATGTGTACACCAAACATATCCTTACTAATATTATACATTGGAAAGTGAGTTTGTTTGTACCACTTTCACGCCGTAACTCCTGAACCGATTGCTTTCAAATTTTGCAGATGTAGTTAGAAGTCCGGATTAAATAATATGGTACTTTTTATCCCGAAAAAATATTCCTGATATTCCCGAGAGAAATCTAAAAAGCGCGATAAAACCGAAGTTAACGCGGGCGAAGCCGCGGGCGGAAAGCTAGTTAAATATAAATCCAAATCGAGGCCGGTTAAATATAGTGCCTCAAGGGAGTGTTTTAGGTCTGTTATTATTTCTGCTCTATATTAATGATCTCCCAAAAATCACTAAACATCCAACAGTATTGTTTGCTGATGATAGCACAATAATTGTTAAATCAGATAATTCTTACAACTATGAGGAAGAGGTAAATAACACATTAAAACAAACAATAGAATGGCTTAACTGTAATAATCTGCTAATCAACCTAGAAAAAACTCACATTATGCATTTTGAACAAAGAGTTAGAGAAAATCATATACATGTAAATTATAATGGAACATCTATTTTAGAAAAAGATGACATTAAGTTTCTAGGCTTATTGATAGATTCTAAACTTACATGGTAATCACAGGTAGAAGTCATTTGTAGTAGAGTAAATAGCTTTTCTTATGCACTGTATAAATTATCAAAATTTGTGAATCGTGATACGATACTTGTAGCCTATCACAGTTATGTTGAATCTATTATGCGATATGGTCTCATTTTCTGGGGCAATTCAACAGATAAAGAACAAATATTTATAGCACAAAAGAGGTGCATTCGTGCAATATGTAACTGTATGATTCTTGTGTTGGTAAATATTAAAGACTTCAGATAATTAGACTGGTTTATTACTTGTAGAATTATATTACATTATAATCGACATCTTCTAGGTCAGATCCAAAGTTACAATGACAAGACTATAGACTCTATTCATAGACACTAATACATAGAGATGGTATTAGTTACTCGACTACAGAGTAGTGATGTATGATACAACATCCCCCCTGTTTAAGTTTAAATTAACCCTTGACAAACAATATTATAGAGACCTGACTTAGTTACAATTTAGACAATGACTTAAGACTATGGTTAGGTCTTAATCTAGGATACAATGTTCTACTTAATCTATTTCATCAATTAGCCTTCTGGTTGGCTTTACAACTCTTCCAGAACGAGTTACATATTGACTAACTGAGGATTGAGATGAGAGCTCTTGAGGTCTAGACTCCTGCCTGTTACCTTCCTCTCTCCCCTGCGACGACAGACAGACAGACGAGGTAGACATCCAAGACCCTGAAATACATCATTGTATTGTGTAAGAATTTGTTCACTAAAATTTTGTTGAGACACAGAGAAAACTCTTTGAATTATACCTAATTTTTCACAAGTTGGTAGACCTAAAACATTCGGACAAACTAAATCTGCGACTATAAACACTATATTTACACTAATAGTGCTATTATTTAAAGATAAACTACATTTTACATTGACTTTGCCCATAATTGGTATTGATATACCACCAAACCCACTAACGTTTATTTGACATTTCTCAAGTGACATTTGACTTTGACATTTCAAAAATTGAAAAGTTCTCTTTGACATAATATTGATATCAGCTCCTGAGTCAATAATGCAATTAATTTGTGTATGACCAACTGAAATGTTTATGTTCCATGACTGTTTAGAATAGTATTTGTTTTGTTTTGACTCGACTGTATTGACCTGTTCACTATGTGTTGACTTTGCTGTAATAATTCTACAAGTGTTTGTTGTGTGAGATTCCTCAGACTTGTGTCTGTACTCATCATTAAGATATGAATCTCGACTAAGACTTTTTGACTTTTTTGACTTGACTGTAAATCTCTCAGACTGTTTAGTGTTTTCATCATTGAGATATGACATATGACAAGATGAGTCTTCATGAGATCTCTTAGACTTATCAGTCACCAGACTTTTTTCATCACTGAGGCATTTTTTATTAGACCTCTCAGATATGACATTATCACCACTTTCATCACAGAAATATGACACAGGATATTTTTTATGACAAGATGAGTCTTCATGAGATCTCTTAGACTTTGACTGCGACTGGCCTATGTGCGACCTGACCGTTGATTGTAACTTTGGATGTGACTGTGTGTATGACAACCTGCTATGTCTGTAATGATTTTGATTGTGATGACTTTGTGACTCTAAATGACAATTATATTGACTAGACTTATGACTATGACTGAAATTATGACAATTTAAAATTCCAACAAAATTATCTTGACTACTAGTTGCACTAAAAGACTCTAAATGACTGACTTTTTTGTTATTGGAGTAACAAAATTTTGCAAAATGACCATAAGAGTTACATGACCTGCACTTAGCTCCCTGCGCTGGACATTTGTAGCGGTGGTGTTGTCCACAGCGGCTACACGTCTTCGAGCGCTTCTCAGGACTGGGACTTGACTTTGACCTCCCTGCGCTGGATCCCTGCTGACTGACTGGTGAAGCTCGCCGTCGCTGACGCTCCGCTCGACCACGGCTCCTCCGACGCAGATGCATGACTTTTTCAGACTCTTGACTAGTGGACCTCTTGACCATTTGGTCTGCATCCTGCTGTGCGACGATGAGTGTCCTAGCTAGCTCTCGCATCCTCTGATATGTCAGATCAGGTTCCTGCAGCAGTCTCTGACGTACATGTGCTAAGTCCAAACTCAAGTTGGCGATAAAAATATCTCTGATAAGAGATTCTCTGAGCGTTCCAAATTCGCAATTTTGGCTCTTATTTTCGAGATCGGTTAAGAAATCCTCGATGCTTTCCGATTTCTGTTGACGTGTGGTAAAAAACATGTAACGATACATGGTAATATTTTTTCTGGGTAGAAAAAATTCGTCGAATTTGGCTTTGACGTCATGTAATGTGCTTTCTCCAATATTTATGTTGAATGTGTTGAAAATATTTAAGCATTTTTCACCAATGTGATGTAATAAAATGGCGATCTTGCGTTTCTCACCGGACTTGTCTAAACCTGTTGCCAACAAGTATAATTCGAACTGTTGCCACCAGCGCTTCCAGGTTTCGTAATTGTTGCTTGTTGCATCTGACGACATTTTGAGCGCCTTCAAGCCACTGTTCATTGTAGCTGCGGTGTCATGGCCGCCACCGACGCCATCCGACTTTTGCATTTTTTGAATTTTCTTTCTTCGTATTGGGTTTTTTCACTCTTCTGACACCATGTATGATTCTTGTGTTGGTAAATATTAAAGACTTCAGATAATTAGACTGGTTTATTACTTGTAGAATTATATTACATTATAATCGACATCTTCTAGGTCAGATCCAAAGTTACAATGACAAGACTATAGACTCTATTCATAGACACTAATACATAGAGATGGTATTAGTTACTCGACTACAGAGTAGTGATGTATGATACAACAGTAACTTGCACACTAGAGACAGTTGTAAACCGTTCTTTCAGTCATTAAATGTTCTTACATTTCCAGCTCTTTATATCTATGACTATGAGGTGGCGGTGTACGCGCCCCAGTACAGCACGCACATTCACCGCGCATCAGTCACGGCTTATACCACAAGAAATCAATCTCCGACCACTCCACAACAAAACTAAGGTACTCACCTTAGGACACAGTGTGTTCCGTCGTACCACCGGAGGGTCAGCGCGCGCGCCGACTTCAACGCCGTCCGGATGGCTTCCAAAACACTGATTGTCCAATACCAGTCGACACATTAAAGTTCCTCCAGGAGGACACCAAAGCTCACAAGCATAGGAAACCGTTATTTAGCAGCGTCAATCCACGCCCGACAAACGATCAGCAATGAAACCACGTTTCAGATTCAAATTCAACTCAATTTAAAGACGGCACTGTTACGGTTACAATCCAGGTAACTACTTCAAACACACGGGCATCAAAACGCGAAAACTGTCCAAACCGCGGCCCGGGAGTAGATATCCCGAAAATCAATCGTCAATACGCGCCCCGCACGCGCGATGATTTTGGCAAGACTTCTAGAAACGGTCTGTCCAAACGTTCTCTCGAAAACGTTGTGTCATAGCGCGTCACCGATCACTACAGATTATAATAATTACGCTCGCCCGTACCGGTCGCGCCATCTATCAAACTCGACTAACTAACAATCGGACTCGACCGATAAACGAGCGCAAACAGGCGGTGTTTGTAAAAAGTAACTTACAATTATTTGCAATGAAGCCCCCAGCAGATCCAAGGTTAAGGAAAAGGGAGTCTAATATACTAAGAATTGAGCATACCAAGACTGCCCTTTTACGGAAAAGCATTTATGAAATGGCTCCAAGAATATATAACAAAATACCTCATGACTTAAAAATACTAAATACAAATGCCTTTAAGAAAAAGCTGAAGGAACTGTTAATAAAGAAATGCTGCTATTCTATTAATGAATTTTTATTATGATTTTAATTCATATAATTAATTTAGATTTAAAAAACAAAATTGGGTAATATAATTAATAAAGTTTTCGAAACAGACTGTATAAATATGTATGCATAATAGAAAAAATTATTATAATTACAATAGATATTAACATTACTATATATGTATAAATATATTAGAGTAAGAAAGCCCAATAATTAATATAAATTTAAAAAATAAAAACTATATTATATGTTAAGCAATGATGAGATATAAGTGATGGAATTAGTATTATATAAATGTGATAGTATTATATACATAAAGGTAAAATAATTTTCGTATGCCCACAGGTACAATGTAGCGAACTTCCTGCAACCCTAACACATTTTGTATTATACACCTGCATTGACGAATAAAAAGATTTGATTTGATTTGATTTGATCTGAGTTTGAGTATGACCAACCCACTCGATTGAAGCTTGAGCAAAGAATTCCTAGCGCCAACGGTCGATCGCTATGTCAAACGCAACTCCAGTCGGTGTTACCATTCGCTCCATGGTGTTATCCGCTCTTAATAAAAATCATAATTTATCCGAATACCGACCGATAAATCGACTTCAAAAAATAGTAGAGTAATTTACGATCAATTGATACTGATACAATAAAACATCACAATATTCAAATTAACCAGTCACGCGCCGTTATATATATTTAATTTGCAACCCAGTGCATCGCTAATAATGACGCCACACTATATGAAGAGCTTTTAGTATCAAAGACAAACGAGCAAACGTTTGTACCGCTCTGACGTCATGAACTGTCCAGCGGGCAATAACGCCGTCTGACCGAACCGCGCATAAACCCTTTGATGTGACCGGATGCTGTCGCCCCGCAGAACTGATAGCTGTAGAAGTTCAACTTCATACGGTATGTGTACACGGTATAATAAATAGTTAGGTGGTAGTTAGAAGATACAGGCAAAACTATGCAGGCGAATAATACACCACTATCAACAAATGCAAAAAGTTGTTGGAAGTCCTTGAGGAATTTCTGTAGCGAATGTAAGCACACACGACGGAGTTTATACTGGGTACGCGTCCCACATGACGACACTATCTCACCGGGTCGTGTGAGGAGTACACAGGCTTGATCTTCTTCAAAAAATAAAGGGGTGTTTCAGTTTCTTGTAGCCTCGTCTACACCCTGCACAGTGAGTCTTCTATATTGACTATCACACAGTAGCAGTGTCATACCATTCCGCTTTATGACCGTACTTCACAGCACTCGAGCTTTGCGTATTCGCGTATTGTCTGGTGATTCGACCAATTTTGTCCAGTTTTTATAAACGTTGGCCCTAGTTTGACCTTTTTAATGTGATTGCTGTACAAATATGGACAGAATGAACGTTGGTTGTGTAAAGGATTATTGCATGCAGTTGTAGTGAAATATATTCCAGTAGTTCAGCAGAAATATGCAGCTGTAATTATCAGAGAGCCACGCTTAATTACCGTTATATAACATTTACGAGAGAATGAGTAATTCGTTTCCGAAAACTCGATTTAACAACGTTCTGCGTAGGAAAGCACCAATCGAAATATTGGAAGTTTTAATTTGTTCCAGCAATAAATCCCAGGCGTGTTGTATGAAAAAACACCAGTTGCCAGTTAATGAAAGCGGAGACGTGTCGGTTCATTGTGATGCTCCGTGCACGCACGCCTCCTGCGGCCTGCCAGGTCAAAGGGAGGGACGGAGACACCCTAAAATGTTGATTTAACTTATTTGAAACACGCCCCGAATTGATTGTGTAAATAAAGGAAATTAATTTGTTTTTGTGCACGAGCGAGCCTACTGTGAATGGGTTTAATTGTGAGTTGAGAACGAAGCTGGTTTTAATCATTTAGGTGTGTTGATAACGCGCTTTGTAATCACGAATTAGAGAAACAAAAAATGTGTTTTTTTATTGTAAAGATTACTTTCTCTTTGTTGGTACTTCCTCACAGAGATGACTTCGGGTAATGACAACATCATTCAAGTGGAAATATTTAGCTACTTATACAATGATAAACACAGGAAGTTAGAATAATTGAAGAGCACTTATTGTAATTATCAATAAGCATAAAGTTTACAAAGTGAGAAAACCGAAAGCCGAGTACGAGAGTTCAAATTTGCAACTTAAATCAGAATTAAAACCTAGACTGGCGACTGACAAAATATATTTTCTTTTAAACTCCTGTAATCCCGAGTCGAGACGGATATTTCAGGTTGACTTTCTTGATATGAGAATGGGTACCATACAGATTGACTTGATTGGTTTTCGTCAACTAAAATAGATGTTTCCAGGTTAACCCAGTCAGTATTAAAAACTCCATAAGGCCATTAGATTAAATAGCTGCGTCCTGTAATTTCATTCGTAGTTAGTTTGGATCCCGTAGAAATATCTACTTAAAAACTGCATCCGTATGTTAATCCCTATTATAATCTATCTTTGTGCCGAACTTCATCTAAATCCCTTCTGCAGTTTTTGCGAGAAAGAGTAAAAACCTAACATCCTTCACAAATTTTATCTTAATAATATTAGTTGGATTTAAGTATCATCGCCGGTTATATTGTGATGTCTGCACTAGAGACGCAAAACATGCAGACTGGCTGACTTGATCACATAGCTACATAAGTTTACGAGACCAAGGGGAGCGATAAGCAAGAAGGTTGGTATTAAAATTCTCCATAACAAAGTGATGTGCGTACTCCGAACCCAAAGGTCAAAGAGCATATTTGAATTCAGTCAAACAATTAATAGAACGGAAGCAATAAACGAAATCAAGGAAAATTATAGCTGCTTTAACACAAACCTGATGGGAGAGAAACTCTGGGGATGAAGAAAATGAAGACTTTAAAAAAGATATCATTACTAACTGGTTTAAAATATAGCCATTTAATCCATTCGAGATGTTGAAGTGCCTTCCCAAAAATGGATTACAGAACCCTTGTCAGGAACTCTCTGACTGAGAAGTTTTTTTTTTCTATTCAAGCGTGTCCTAGCTTCCCATAACACTGATTTGTTATCATAATAAAAAGCTTATCAGTATGAGCATGTCATGTTCTTCGTTTGCAATGCCTAGTCTATGATCCGTTTATGGAAGTAGCAGATTTCTTGAGAGACAGCCTAATGGGGCTAATACCAAAGGAGACTGTGTCACTGTCTTTACTTCACTAAAAATTTCTAAAACCAGTTATTTACGCTTATGTCTTATCTCAATTTTACCAACTTGCTTAGCACACTCACTAATCTGCCACGATATCCCTGGTAGGCCCAGGAATTCCAATGCTCCCAACTTCAGTGTGAAGTTCTTCTCAAAGTTTTTTGTGCTGACAATGATTTAGCAAATCGTTAGGGTGATAGATGCTGACACAGTGGTATAGTTTTAATACATTGGGATGCAAAAATAAAGGTTCACTTAGAAAGACCGCGATATCTAAGTGGCGCTCATTTCAAAATAGGTTCCAATTGAATAAGCTATAGCTTAAAAAAAGCAATTCTAAATATTTTAAAAATATAAAATTTCGTTTTTTTTATAAAATAATATTTTTAGCTTCTGTTTCCAACCGAGCTTCTTGTGCACCAACATGCCGTTATCTCCTGAAGCATGTACATGAATTATGACGATGGTACAAGAAGGAAGGAGTTCGCGGAGTACTGCTACAACAGTAGGTGTATCTTTATCCATGATCCAAAGAGTACTCCAGCAAATTTGAGGGACCGGTATGAACTTCAGAAGACCAGGGAATGGCAGGCCAGGGTGCACGCACAACTGTATGAGAAGACCGATTCATCGTGAGCACTATGTTAAGAAATCGACATCTCACGGCTGTTCAGGTCCGAAATAGCCTTCAAGAAGTTCACCACAACAAGTCTAATACATTGAGTTACCTAAATATACCACCTCCGCAAGTACCTACTGTACCACACCCGCGAAAACAGTTTGATAATATAAGGTTGATTTAAAACTCTCGTAGGGCCAAACCATCAGTTAAAAATGCCGCGCACACAATCTATGCATCGATCACACAGTTATTCCCTCTTCTCGTGGTTCTTTGCGAGCTAGTCTGCTGGCTCTGGCACTAAACTGTGTTGGCGCGATTCCAAGCCACTAGACACCGACGCTCACAGCCTTCAGCTGACTCTCACAACTTGCGGCCTAAGAAGCACCTGTTTGAAAGTAACGTTGAAAACTTTTGAAATCATAGGCTAGCGTCCGTTTTCTACAGATAGTCGATTCTTAATGTCACGGGTTTGATATAGTGTCTTTAGTTTATGTCAAGTGGTATGTCTGTTAATGTCAGTTTTGTTATCATAGCGAATTCATAATTATATATGTATAAATTCACTACACACTTAAAAAATATTTGACAATAATTAATATTTTTTTTAATTCCATATACTAATAGTTACTAGTGCATGAGCGCGATCCCGAATGATGGTAAGCAGGTATTGTAATTGCTGATAATAAAAAAACAAATAAAATATTGTAATTGCTGATGGTACAATGCACTAATTCATTATGAGCCTAGTCCGTCTAGCTTATCTTTTTTGGATGGGAATTCAATAAATAACTTGTCCCGCACTGGCGAAGCAGAAGGGCGTGCCAGACTTTTTCTGACTAAAACCCACCCGTGTTTCATCACTTGCTTGTGCCCCATGGCCACGGTTTCTTTTTTAATCAACTCACAACCCTGACCCAAGAGGCATCGGTCTTCGTGGACCCTGTTACGATGTGCTGACATCTCTTTGAGGCCCGCGTGAAACACAAGGCGCCTTCGACCCGGGCCTGGTCCTTACCGCGCCTACGGTGGCCGGGAGTTCGATATTGTCTCCCTCGTCTCCTGCAGCGGCTAGTGGCGTGAGACTCTCTCACGCGCTCCGCCTCCTTCTTTGCCAGCATTACTACTACTACTCGACATTCGTCGTACCACTCTTCGTACGACGAATGTCGAGTAGTATAGCGAGAATTGAAACAATGTGTTTACGGAAACTGACGATATTTGTGTAATAGTCGGATTGAATGTCTTTTGTTATCAGAATTTTGGTTAGTTATGACTTATGAGGCTCAAGCACTATTTTATAATTTAAAAAATGTATATTTCAAAAATGTGTACAAAATGAAATCTAAATAATTTATAATTAATATAAATAGGTTTACAACTCTCATTTAGACTTCGTTTTGTCAGGGAACATTAATCATATTAAACCTAAAGTAGGTATTCAACCTATATTGCAGATTTTTGTGCTCGGAGACAAATCTGGGACCTCGTTACAAACAATAAATGATTTCTGTTGAATTTACCAACTGGTTAATGATAATGCACCACAGCCGCGTGTGCGCGGCGAATGGCGAGCTGCATACGGCGGTGTGGTATTTAATGTAAAATTGAAAAAGGTCAAGATTGGAGTCTGTTGCTTTTAAAATGGGGTCAAACGAATAATAATATCGCCACCATTTACCGATGTCCAATTAAGCAAAATTACCGGTTAAAATTATAAACAAAATTAATTGATCGTTTGAAAATTTAAAGGTATGTGTACGGTGGATGTCACAACGAGCCATAAAGGCAATTAGTGACAATGGTACGTAGGTAATGGCCTATATGGGCCAATGCGCGATTTGGCCCCGAGCCAGCGGCCGACAGCGAGTGGTACCACACTACGTATTCATGTCCAGCAATGCGCAGAAGGAACATGATTTTTAATGTATTAGGATGTTGCATAGAATAAGAAAGGAAACAATAATAATTGGATAGATTTTAGATTATAATGTTGACATTTTGTAGGGTACCTTTTTGCAAACTAATTATTTGGGTTAATAAAACATGGAATTTGGACAAACTTGACCATCTTGACCAGTTATCAGACATCGATTTAATTTCCTGTGATATCATCAACAGCTGACTAAGATATGTAATAGGGGTTAAAGTATGAAACCGTCGATTTGTACTGAAGATGTAAAATGTTTATTTTTTTTAATTTTAACTATTTTTTTAAACAAAATACTATTTTTATCTATATCTGAGGATCTAGACTGCGTGGGATTCGTCCTAGACTACTCCTTCTGCGAAGAAGTGATTTTTTTTTATTTAATTTATTTTATTAAATAAGTACAGTGACAGACTACAGACTAAGACAATCAACACAGTCAATATAAAATACAGTACATAAATCTGAAGTCCAATTATTCCTGTACATAACATTCAATGATTAATACTATGCTTTGCGAGAATCCCAGCGCCCTCACGCCTCTAGCCACGCGCTAGATCACGCGCGCCTCAAGGAGATGTCAGCTCATCGTGACGGGGTCCACGAAGACCGATGTCTCCTGGGCCAGGGTTGCGGGTTGGTTAAAAAAGGAACCGTGGCCCTGGCGCACAGGCAAGTGAGTGAAGTAAATATTCAAATATTTCTCATTTTTTAAAAGAAGAACATCATGGAAAAAGTGTAACTTTCGGAAACTTCAAACCATGATGATTCTATGTAAATTCAAAGAACCTATTGCAACAAAACGGCAATATTATACGCTAACCCCTAATATATTATGGTAACTACAACACATAGCCATCTCTATTGTGTATAGTCTCTTGCCAGGTGGTTAAGACTCGTCTGGATTCTTCTGACATTTTATTGTAAACAACCTCCAGATTCCCAACAAAACTAAATAATCTCCAAATAAACAACTTCTGAGAAAATATTTTACAAAATTATAATAATAATTACATAAATTGCTGCGCGCTCACATATTCTCTTTCGGGCGGAACATTGTTTAGTTTGCTAAATTATTTATAATAAAGAGAGAAATCGTTTCGGCTTTGATTTAATTAAAACGGAGTTACTAATTACCTAGACTAACTTCGAAGAAAATTGTTTGAATTTTAAATCTTTTCTGAATACTCTTACAAGTATCCAAATTAGTGGACTCAGTAAAGATCAATGCTAAATACACGGGCAACCAAAAACTGTGTAAGTATACAGTTTTATTTTAATAGCTTTTTGTGATTTATGAAATATTTTTATAGGTTTTTATTTTTAATCCCAAATTTTAATAACATATTATAGTTTTCCGATTTGGTAACCCTATTTGTGTCCCTTTGTGTACCTTGTATGGAAGTTTGTTTACAGGAATTGTAGTGAGTCAAACTTCGGTCGTAGCTGTACCTAATACAGCACGCCGTCCTTGTCACACGTTGGAGTAGTCACCGGATAAAATGGCCGGTATTTTTCATTCGTTTCGAATATCAAGCATGACACGCCAAATTTTATTAAATATTTCTCACTTTAAATTTTGCTCTTTCGATACGTATAAATGTTCTATCATAAATATACACTTTTACTGTAGTTTAACGAACCTAGTATGTACCGACGCCAACACATCAAACTACTAGTTGATTTTCAACTTACAACTTTGGAAGCATTAACGTACAAGGTTGATTCGGAAAGTTTGACAGTTTCGGTGACTTGACCTGCTATCTATATAATGTAATACATTTTCAATTAATTAGAAATTACATTCATGTCTCATCGTTTCTCCATTCCGGTGTCCATATTACTGAAAAAAAAACTTTTTGTGAAACAAAATGCCTATAATATAATTTAGTTAATATCTGTACTAATATTAAAGCTGTAGAGTTTTGTTTGTTTCTTTGTTTGAACGCGCTAATCTCAGGAACTACTAGTCCGATTTGAAAAATTCAATAGGAGTGGAGCATATAAAAAAAACATCCGAACCTACGAGGATGAAACCGCGCGGCGCAGCTAGTCATAGATAATAGTCATATATATTTAACGCAAACTTCACGCAAGTCCTTCTTATCAAACAAACATAATTAGTAAGCTAAGCAATACTTTGATTCCCCATAAATTATTTCGAGAAATATCTAACTACATAAGTAAGATGACGAGGTCATAAAAGTTCATGAATATAATAATACTGCTATCACATTACATCGATTTTCGATGCTCATGTAGGCGCTCGAGAGGCTCGGTATTAACTGAGTACAGATCCCAGCAAAGCGGCTTTACAATGACAGTAATCTTACTTTATTACCGAAGATAGGTAGGGCTTCATTAATACCAGAGAGGTAGGATTCGGCTCGCCACGCGGCTCGGCGATCTATATCTACCTAGAGGGTGAAATGATGTTACAAGTGATGTGATACGTCTTATCTATACTTATAACAAATCTGTAGAAGTACAAATTCTGTACAATGACAATATCAAAAAATAAATGGCAGGGGGTGTTATTGGTCCCACACCGAAGCCAAAAGTGTGAATTAAAAAAAAAAAAAAATCTGTGTCTCTTTGTCTGTGTGTTTGTCTGGGTGTGGTCGCAAAAACTACCGGTTCGATTACGATGAAACTTGATATAACTAATATACAAAAAAACAAACTTAATTTTACGGTTCAGAAGTTTGTCGTAGGTCCGCGGTGGAGTTCACTGGGGGTGCTGCACGGCTAAGATACTATATAATATCTGAAGAAACAATTTCGCTCGTCATATAATTCAATGGACTCATCATCATCTCAGCGTTAATCCCAGTCGCATCCGAAGCTTTTTCAGCTTTGGAGTCTAGGGTCCGCTTTACCAGTCTAACTGCCATTTTGGTTAAACTTCGATATTTTCCGTGAAGTGACTCCCATCTGACCTCCACAACCTAAAGGCGATATCAAAGCCTTGCAGTTAGACCAATATTGCAGATAGTCCATTGAAATATAATTCAATGGACTGTTACACACTAAAATAATAATTATTATTATTTCATATTTTCGTTATTTTATAATAAAGCTTGGGTTTGGGGAAATCTCAACTTCCAAAAGGTGAAAGCGATCGGTGCACTCCAAGGATACATTTCGAAAAGTAGGAGCCAAGGCGAACGGGCTTCTTTTAGAGGTGTGTAGAAAAGCTGCTGTTTTGGCGGCGTTGAATGCTACAAAATTGACTTCATCCCATTCAGTGGCTGCCTATAGTATGACATTTTTACGATCTATTATAGCCTCTCTTTCGAACCGAATTGATTCCTTACTAGCCAGATCATCCGACAGGTATCTCTCGACAACTCTGTTGCTATCTGCATACCTATAGATAGCGGGCATCAGTAGATCATTAATATGTAGCAGGAACAGAGTAGCAGAGAGAACAGACCCCTGAGGAACACCGGCATTAGTCAACAACAACTCGAAGGCACCGTTCAGTAAGGAAGTGTTTTTCCCAGCCAGAGTTCAATACACACTCCATAATCTTGCAGAGTATCGGCACGACTACTCTTTTTGGACACGCGCTGCACTTTGGCAAGCTTCTAGGACTTGGGCACTATACCAATCCTAAGTGAGAGGCGATACAAGTTCGTCAATACAGGAGACAAATCGGGCGTACACGCCTTAAGAACAATCGCTGGGATACCAACTCGACCACTAGTTTTATTCACATCCAGACAACACAGTACTCTCAGAACCTTTTTGTTCTTAATGCGAACCTCAACCTGAAGCATTGAAGTGTCGCAGTGAGGTGACACAAATTCGGTGGAGTAGCAATTAAAACCGATCCAGCACTCTAATTGGATAACATAATATTATTATCAGTTGGAATCATTTCGAAGCATATTGCTAGTCCATTGCTCCTTGTGTTCGAAAATGTGTCCGCTAAATAACATAAATAACGCAATGAATGTTGTTGAACTGTCAAAATGAAACCCATTGCTATTGATAGTGTGTTACGTAATTAGCTTGCTGATCGAACGCCTTCAAAATTTCCTGCGATACCCAGTCGTCTCATGGAGCGTCGAGCCCATCGGCTACGCTCGTAAGCTTCTACCACACACATGACTCGCAAACGTAATAATAAGGAAATTCAAAGAGTTTTACGAGTATACACCTTGAAGTAAAATTGATTTCGTTTACCTTGTCAGAAATAGGTCAAGAGGCGCATGTCAAAAGAGGAAAAACTCTCGAGAGCGCGAAATGATTTTTTGAAGAATTTTCCGTTAACAAAGTGTTTTTGTGATGTGCAAACTCAATCTGTAACAATTGTGTCTTAAATATTGATCATTTAGCAATTTGTGGTCGATGTACTCAGCTATAGAGAGAGGGGGGGAGAGGGGGGGGATTTTTACGACATTCTTGTTGAATTCGAACTTCACATTCAAACACGTCAGTAGATCGCTGAGGAAGCATTTGATAACCGTCTGTGACGAGTTTACAATCAGAAATAAGTTTCTTAGTAATATGTAACATTTTTGTTGGTTGTTCATTGTTGTATGTTGGTTATGGAATATGAAAATTTTGAATCCGGGTGATCTGTTTGAAGGCATATTTATCGACGAGGGAATAAAACCCTTCGGAAGTCTGATCGTTTTAGCCGAAGATCCAATCCCAGGTCCCACTTCAATCGTCCGTCTATAACAAGGAGTCAAATTAAAGCAGTGAATGGACCTCTAATCCTCTTTCAAGACTCCCATTCCGACATTAACGATGTCTGTCGGATTTACTCCTTTATTAAATTCACTGCGAACGGCGAACCGTTTCGACGTGCAAACACAATATGACACTGTGTAACTGGGTGCCAGATTACGAGCCATTGTAGCATTTTCGTAGTGGAGCATGCCTGTTACAAATGTTGTTTTGGAAAACGTTTTTGCATGTTGATATACGTTTTGTACAACATGATGGGTTGTTTTATTACTTGTTCAGGTGTGCTCTCAATGAAATATCTGGGCCTTCAATGCGAAATGTAAGATGGAAATGCTTAGACACAGCTGCACAGACTGAATAGTTATTTAGTTAAACAGACGAACTATTGATTAAAAAATATGATGTTTCATGGAACTTGGTATTCGGATCGCCAATATTGTACATTTGTGACTTGAAATTTGTTGGCATTATGTACCGTCTGAAAACAGTATTTTAAGATTAAACTCCAGCTTCAGTGCATTACATTTTGTATAAATAAACCCACTTTTGTGAGAGTGGCATTTTGCCGTGGGCTAATTTAAATACGTAAAGGAGCCGACTGAAAGGAAGCATCTGGATAAATTTGGCTACATTGCAGCACAATATCATCCGTCACGCGCGCCGCATCACTCCACGTCTCGCGCCCGGCTGTGGATCCGCACCCAGCACTGTGACACAGTGGACACACTGACGGTACAAGCTTTTAACTGATATTACTCGACATTCGTCGGAGTGATGTGTTAACAGTGATCTTATTGATTTTCTAAAAAAAGGAATAAGGCTAAAGTGATAAGGCTCTTAATAAACTAGCGCGTTTTACCATCAACGATCGCATCACTGCTTACCATCTGGCGGGATTGCGGTCAAGCACTGGTTTATAATTTATAAAAAAGGGCGTCTGTACATGTTTTGGTTTCACATTTTAAACTGTTAGGTATATACACCTAACAGTTTATGTGAAACCAAAACATTGTCCAGTTTCCTCATTAAAATGGAAAATGCTGTAGTGAACATATTGTAGGTCTATTTGAAGAACTCTACAATGACTAACTATAAGGCCGTAAACTTAGACCACGTTTCATCTAGTTTTATTGATAGCCATTATGATGATTGACGATTATGATTCTTGACGTTTTTCCTTTTAATGATATAGTGGAGAGAAAATATTGATAAATAAGTTATTTTCTGTAAATAGATTTGTATAGTGTGAGTACACTTTAACAAGTAACATTTTCCTCTTCTTTTTAGGGTTCCGTAGCCAACCGTCTGTCCGTCCGTATGTCACAGCTATTTTTTCCGAAACAATAGGAGCTATACTGTTGAAACTTGGTAGGTAGATGTATTCTGTGAACCGCATTAAGGTTTTGATGCAACAATAACAATAAATATTGGAGCCTGCTCATACTTAGAACTGAAACTCAAAAACAATTTTTTCATCAAACACACGTTGGGGTATCTATGGATAGGCCTAAAAAAAACATATGATGTATATTATTATAAAAACTACCAACGAAAATTGTTTTGAACGAGATCTAGTAAGTAGATTTGTTTTTAATACCTCGTAAATCGTAAACCGCTTATTACCGCGTAATCTTTCATACAAATAACTTAAATCCTTTAATTTCATACATCAATGGTACGGAACCCTTTGTGCGTGAGTCCGTTTTTAACCAGATGAGTACCTGAACAGGACAGGAGATGTGACAATAGAAATAATGTGAGCACGTGGTGCTTCTTGACTTTTATGTTTGGCACATATTTGCACGTTTTACACTTTTTCTATTTAGTACCATTCTACTTACAGATACATAAAAGAAATTTTTCTGTAATGAAAGTTTTGAAATCAGAGTTTTAAAAACGTGGTATTTGTCAGTTCTCTTCAAGCTGGACATACAATTTAAATTATGACCAAATAGTTTTTTTTTTCTTTCAGGATATTAGGGTGATAATTTTTTCTATTCAAATAGAAATTTTTTGATCTGTATCTCACAATTTACCTTGCAAATATTGTGTCGTGCATTCGGGACACAGACGTTTACACAATTTGTATAACGCCATTAATCACCGGTGTTGCACCCGTACATTGCCCCAACGTTGGTAAAACTCTGGTGGCCTGCATTCCTACTTGCCTTCCGCCATGGCCTCAGTGTTAGCGTATATATGGAGTTAATTTTATTTCCGACAATCTATTTGGCAACTGTTGTTTTATTTCGAAATCCGCCATCGTTCGACACTTTTTATCGTCTACAGCGGCTGAAGAGCTGTATTCTCAGAGTGGCTGACTTTTAACTCAATGTCGGGTTATATTTCTATCCTCAATATGTGCATCAACGATGCGTATTTCTGTTAGGTATATCTAAAGTTTGAAAATTATAAGTACGTGTTGACTTCCAGATATCGTAAATAGTCTGATCATCGAGCAAGGGCTTACTTACATTCACAAAATAATTGGACCTATGATAAATTTATAAAGCGATTATGATTTTCCAAAAATCATAATCGCTTTATAAATTTCTATATCTCAAATTTCAATTAACCGTTTAGGACACTTCATAACAATTAATTTTCTTTTTTATTGTAATTAACTAAAACGTCGCCGAACCCTGTGCCGCGACGCCGGTGCCTGCCGCCTCCACTCTGCCCCGGCCTCGTATAATATTACTGGCTCTGTTTAACTTTAAATTGTTTTCGAGGAATCCTAGACGGCTATTGTGCGATATATTAGGATTTTAGGTGGAATTTCGGACGGAATGGAATGATAGGGCTCTAGACGGTAACGCGGTCGGTATTGGACTGGCCAACTATGCGAGATATTTGATGGTACATTCTTTATCTGCTACATATGATGGTTTATTTCAGTTACACCGGTCTGTTTCTGCATTGGGTTTACTTTTCACTTTGTTGGATGTAAATTTAATGTACGTATCTACAAGGGCTGTGCCCTCGGGAATAATTACCTATGTGAACTGAAGGAATTTCGCATATTGATGTGCCTACTAGGGTTTTTCCTTTGATGCCAAGGCGTTATAATCTAATTCAATGTATATATGTGCTTAATTACACCCGTAGCAATTACTAAATGCAAAGTGCATTTAGTATTTGGAACCAGTGTAATAGAAACGAGTGTAATAGAAACCAGGATGTTATAGGAGCTCTTTGTATCATAGAACCCATTAAGCCCCCTAATGGAGATTCGGACAAAATTGTTTTTATTCTTTTAATAACTTTGTTTGTATTCATTTATTGACCACAGAAATGAATATCATGTATATCTTCATATTTACTCATACGTTTATGAGGTACCAGCGTGGGTGTTCAATTAATTTCTACCAAATATGTTGGCTGTGTTTTGTTCGGCCTGGCGACCTATATCAATGCAAAGCCTCTGTCACCATTAAATTATTTCAAATTAATTAAATTCCTCGAGTTAGTTTCCATTAATTACTAAACTCCCATTTACAATATAGTTTTGACTTGTAAAACATCGTTCGTGAACTCGTCACCACTGTTAGTGTGTTCTGACTTGTTCGGAGACGAAAGTTGTGTAATATCACATTAATTCAACTTTTTTATTACAACCACTTCGATAAACATAATACCCTCAATCTCGCAATGAGATGAGGGACTTTGAGAGGCCCAATTTTTCATATAAGTAGTTAAATCAACCAAAATACAAGTTTATGGGGAGCTGCTATAATTCCCGGCCATCATTCATAAGCCTTTCATTTCCTAAATATGTTTAAAACAATACATTAATGTTGGATATATTTTCTTTTCTCGCATAACAACATAAATATGTATATTTATATACCTACAACCACATTACATGCGGAATTTCAGGCGACTTATAAACTTCCATTTATAACGTCAAGAAGAAATCCAAATAAGGATTTACAAGGGGTCCGGTGTTCCGTCAGCCATCGTGGGACGAAGAGTGATGGCCGCTGTGACAATGACGTCTAGTGACGACACGGTGCTATGTCGATGACCAGACAGGAATATTATTACCTATGGTTATTGTTATTAGGAATGTTATCTGTTAAGTACCTGAGCGAGGGGACGAGTAAAACACTTAGCGGTTGAATACGCTCTGACATTTATTAGAGAATGACTGCATATAAGTAGCTACACATATACAACATTATCATAATTATTGTTTAAGGAGTGTAGTGATAGACTTATGAATGGTAAAACAAAATAACAAATGGAAGGTTACTTTTTATTTAATCTTTTAAAAACTATGTACCGGAATATCAATCCTAAAATTTTTATGATTGTTTACTGAACGAATTTAAAATTTCCCAATTGAATAAAGCGTTTTAGTTTGTTATACTCGAGAGCTTTCCCCAACAAAAAATCATGTCTTTACAAAATTCATATTTCAACTAAAAATTCGGACCAATTCCGGGAAAATATAGTTATTAAAACAAATATTGAAGCCCAGCCTGACGTGTTGGCGCATCCCGGTTATATGAGAACATTCTCTGCTACAGGAGACAGAATAATAGATACTCAAAACTAATTGCTTTGTTATTTTAAACACTATTATGGTAGTAACAAGAGTGATTGTGAAAAAATAACCTCTTTTTTCCATCGATCCATTGTAAAACTTATTGAGGCTGCAATATACGTTCTTGGAAATTTACGGAAGGAATAAAACGAATAATTATGTATTAATCATACAGATTTCGTGGCCCAACAGATTCATAACTCCAACAGTGCAAGAATGTGTACTAAGAACCGTAGCCATCATTAAACTTGCATGCCTAGTTGAAGAACTTCCTACAACACGTCAGCACACTGATATAGTGGACTCCTCGGCTCGTCCAAACTTGTACAGTACTAAATTTAACCAACCCTTTCTTAGCGGAATTATGACGTAATCAAATCACGGGCGGCGAGATTACACGGCCGTGTTTATAATTTTAATTAGTTTGGGAATTCGCCTCCGCTTCGGCGCGGCAAGTTGTGTCGTCATCTTAACACTGTCTATCTTGATCTACTTTATGACCTGGGTGAGAGGGGTGAAGCCTTATGCTATAATTGATACTGAGCTCTAATGATTCTAACGTTTGACGACTGTTGCCAACCCCATATGGAAGGCAGGACCGTAAATCTCACAGATTTTTTAAATCAAACTAGACTGTAAAGCCAATCTCCAATTAGATTACAAGCTAAACGTTTTCCGCTTTCAAAAAAGTCTCGCCATAGAATACTTGCGCGACTTGCTGATGTTCGCTTTGTTCTGGGAGATAGCGTAGCCTTTTTTAACCGTTAACTGGATTTCTAGGCGTAGATTGTAGACTGTGACTCGATAAATGATCCCTAATGTTTTATAAGACTATTACTTTATCGTCACAAGTACCTCGTAATCATCAATTAATGTAGTTGTAAATGACTAGTTCAAACACAAGCGTAAAGTTCCCTCTATCGTGTAATATCATTAAAACTATTGCAGTTGTGAGAGACAAAGCGTGAGCATTATTTATAATACTAAACCCTGATATAATATATTATATATCTTTGCATACATGATACACTCTTCTCATATCTTCATACACTAATAATTATTTGGAACACTTGTGCCTATTGCTATCTGATTCTGATCACCAGTAACTTGTCCCCAAGGTACAAGTCGGAACAAGACATTAAATCCGTCTTCTATCTTTTTAAGTGTTAAAACATTAAATAAATATATTTGGTCGTGGGAATTCAAGTGGGAAGGTGTCCGGGTCTGGTGTAAAAGCCCTACAGGTGTACGCGGTGGGAGGGGGCGAGCTACTCTCCTACAGGAGAACCTGATCATATAATATTATCACAATTAGGAAAAACAAAAAAAGTCGGTAATTGATCAACAGTCACATTATCTATTTTAGTATCTCACTTTTCTCAGTAATAATTTATTAAAAATCCGAAAATAGATAAGTATTTACAAATATTGAAGGTAGGTTTCATTAGAAATTAGCAGAATTGACAACAGAATAAATAATTTGTGTATTCTTAATTCGGGTGTCTTTGAAGTACCGGGGTTAATTCACTATGACGAGATCATAGTTTGATTTGACAAGACTTGATTTTCATTCCTATTTTATGAATGACCTGACTTTACCAGTCAGGCGTTAATCATTAAAATTATATTAGAGGCATCGGCAGAATATTTTTTAGAGAGTTAGTTAACTTTCAGTTAAAAGGCAAACGCTGTTAACTGAATGACTAAGGAAACTAATTAGTTAGATGTAAAATATTAACTACACTTGAAAGATTTGTATTTTTGTATGTAACGAACAAACTCAAACTCAGTACTGGACCGATTTTAATAATGCTTTTTTCATTACAAAGCTACATTATCACTGAGTAACATAGGCTATATTTAATACTAGATTATTATAGAAACCTTTAAAAATTATTGTTAAAACCAACCGCAGGTGCAAAAAAAAATAGCCATAAAATGTCTTTCATCGCATAGGTACGCTGTGAAGAGTATTAATGATAGGACAAAAAATGTTAGACAATATTATAGAATATATCATTATCTACAAAAAACTTCGCGAGACTATATGTCTAACTATTGTAGTTACGTCACTATAACTACATTTTTACATTTAACAAATTGATAGAAATGCCGATCAAAATCAGACCGTGTTATCCATACCATTTATACATTTTTATCCAAATAAATAATTTAATATTCAAGACTTTTAATTCCATTCAAAAGATATCTTGGTGGTAGGCCATAACATCGACCGCCGGCAGAAGTTACCACCCACCAGACAAAGCCTTGCCGCCAAGCGATTTGTCGTGTTCCGGCATGATGTCTGGTGAAGCCGTTCGGAGGACGGGTCTGAGCAGTTGTGTTGCGATGTGTGACGGGTACGATGCGCCTAATTTTGTTGTGTTGGGAGTTTGGTCGTGGAGGGTCTTCAGATCAATCTCCCTTTGGCGCAGCATCGTTGGTCGTGTTGTTGGGTTTAACATTGCATCACCTCGCTCAACTGCCGTCTTCCTTCCTATTCGCTCAGTTTTTCTGAGTGAATAGGCTCTTAATAAACTAGCGCGCTTTACCATCAACGATCGCATCACTGCTTACCATCAGGCGGGAATGCGGTCAAGTGCTAGTTTATAATTATTAAAAAAAAAATATCACGAAATTATGTAAAATAACAAATAAAAAATAAAAAACTTAAGAATAGGAAGGATGGCGGCAGTTGAGCGAGATGATGCAAAGTTAAACCCAAGATCAACACTACCAACAATGCTGCGCCAGAGGGAGATTGATCTGGAGCCGGGAGGCAGGCGAGGGAAATCCTCAATGATTCACAGCAGTTACCTTGTGTTTGTGCTTGAATAATTTGCATTGATAAGAACTATACACCTAGATGGATTGTGACTGTCATTAAAGTGCTGATGATGAAGACAAACGTCAGTTCTGGGAACTCCTCAAGTTCACTTATATTGATGAGAAGTTTTAGATCTGGTAATAAAGAGTATAGACAGTCGAGAGAAGTCATCAACAATTTATAGCATGGAAGTTTAACGTAGAACAACTACTAGCCACTGCTACTCGCCATGCTGATGCGACAATGAAAAAATACAAAAGAATGAATTTAAGTCTCGTAATCGTGTCATCACTAGGAATGCTCACACATTCAACACAGTCCCAGAGAAATTTAAAAAATCGGTTTAGTAGTTTGAAAACAAAAATTACGGGTAAAAATTCAAGTCAACAAAATCCGTCGTTTTGCTTGATACAGCTGAACAGTACTTACTTTTTGCAACTAAAAATTGTAAAATAAAAACTTTTTTACAAAAAAAAAGTAGTAGTACTTATTGTTTTTTTTTTTTGGGAAGTCGGTTGTTTTTTTTAGGATTTTTTTTTTTTTTATTAGATATTTGATTAGCTTCACCGTTATGTAGTTGGGTACCTCACTAGACAAAATATATTTTTTTGTGAAAACTTAATAACACAAACATGTACTTCTTGTTCCAGGTGAGTACTGTCGTTTGTCAGCTGGTGACCGTAAATGAAGAGTATGTAAGTATCGCAACAAGTAGCAGCAGCCCCATGACAGGAGGGTGTGAGTGTAAATAAGTATCTACTGCCGAATACATATGAAACACTTTTTAAGTTTCCGTACCCAAAAGGTGAAAACTGGAGCGTTTTATTAAGAGTCCACTGTCTGTCTATCACCCAGATGTATTTCATGAACCGACGTGAAAGCAAGAAGGTTTTGACGGAAATTTTCATAAGATAAGTCATGTACACAAACAACCAGACCCGGAACAACTAGTTATAATGCATACAAATATTTGTTTTGTGCAGGAATCGAACCCACTACAAGCAGCGGCGCACTCATTCGCTTTACTTTTTATTTGTATGAATATTGGTGCTCTTCGTTCTCGAGTCCGACTCGCTCTATGAACCTAACTTATTGTTTGCACTAATACAAGAGCAGATATTGTATAAACCACACTCCATTAGTTCCCGCCATATATTTTGAGAGTTCCAAGAATGTGTCTCTTACTAGGTGTTTCACACCTCATACCGGAGTTGACAACAATTATAGGAAATGCAAAACCTTTATACATAAAAATACAGTAAAATACTCTGTTTTATTAAGTAAAATAATTGGATTTTTTATGTGGGGCCTGATTGTGTGAGGCGGGGACACATTAGGTCACTGGAAGCAAAGAGATTGCTGTTCCAGCGATGTACTTCTTCGATCCACGTGGAAGTTAAAGAAAGCTATTTGAGCTAAAAGAAAGCTGTCTGACCGTTCCATACGTTTGCCTTGAGTTGTTTCTGAGTGTATTACAGTCACATAAAAGAGAAAATTGGTATCGCGCATCAAAGAGAATTTAAGTTTACAACCTATACATCTGTGTTAAAACGTTGTGCTGTCTTTTTAAAGTATATAGTGTATAAGTACGACACACATTGGTGGTTGGACGCTGTGAGGATGGTGGTCAGAAGACTTCACAACAAATTCGTAGTTTTATTTTTCGTTTTTATCTCTGTTTTTGTTTAATAACAGTAGTTTTTTGAAAACAATGTAAGTGACAAGTTGGGCATGGTTGCCATAAATATACAAACATTGAATTGAATGATGTCGAGTTGCTACATAAGTCAAACATAATAGACATAATTATATAGTACCACTTCAAAGAATTAACATATTACAATAGCTTCAATGGATAAAGTTAAGCATTGCATAAAGCTAAAAAGCTATATCGCCCACACTGAAGTGTTTAAACACTCGCCGACCTGAGCAATAAATCGACCATTAATATTTTTATCAGGTCCCTATTACCTACAGTTGGCAAGGGTGCGCCGTGCAGATTTAGCCAGGGGAGGCTATAGTTCGTCAGGCTTTCACGCCCTACTTCACCACCATCAAGGCAATCCGGCCGGTACTGGCGGACTTGCTGGGGAGCAGGCACAGCTCCCTGACGTTTTGGGTGACACAGGTACTCTCGGGGCATGGTAGCTTCGGAGAGTACTAGTGTCGCATAAACAAGGAGCCGGACGACCAGTGTCAACACTGCGTCGCCTGCCGGGAGGACATGCGCGGCATACGGGCACAACGCAGCTCTTTCCAGCGGCACACTCTGCCATGTGCCGCTAGGGAGGAGCTGTGCTATACCCTCATCTTCAAAGTAGGCAGTGACCTGTCGCTGTCGGTTGTAATCGAGTTGATGGATAGTTTCCTTCTGCGAAACAGTCGTCTCCCAGAAGGAGACTGCTGAAAGGGGGAGAGTGATCTCGTCCACTGAGCCCGCCCTCAACGGCACCTCAATCCCCCCTCCCCCTTCTGACCCAAGGAGGCCCACAGTGGCACCAATTGGGGCTTGCGGAAGCAGTGTTTGTTTTCGCACCCCCGGCGTAGGTGTGCGATGGAACACCGGGGTGGTATTTAGTCAGTAAGAATCTGACAGGCACCGCCGCTCACCCCAGGGTGGCGGATATCCACCCGGGATTGATGGAAGCCGAGGATTTTCCACCCGAAAAAAAGGCCTATAGTGCGTAAGTTGAAGTTCAATGCGTAATGTTTAGCCGTAGCCCAGGGATGTAATTACAGCGTGCACCAATTACGAAGTACTAGTCAATTTCTATAACTACGTGAGGTATAAAGGGATTGTGGTGCCAGGAGCCGAGCGAGAGCGGTAAATGATCCCAATTATATAAATGACCGTCTTAATAGTGGAAGTTCGGGTCTCAACTTTTAGAGCCTAATAACTTTCCCCTAAAAGATTAAATAAAAGCGAAACTGAAAATCTTCTACATTATGATCACAGATTTCGCGTCGTATAAGTATTAAAAACTAGCTTCTAGTTCCAGCATAAGTTTTAACACGGGATTATCAGGATAAAAGTGTCTTGTCTTAGAGTCCTAATCCAGGTAATGGTCTAACTCGATGTGCCAAATTTCATTTGTTATGTAATATTGTTATTACATTAATTTTTTAACACAACTCTCAATTTACAAGACACAAAGCATGTTATATTTTTATGCTTTTCCAACCGCTGGCGTTTCTCACTCAGCCTGCCGCTGATTCGAACATTATACCTTTATTAGTACTGCAGATGTTCTGTTTTATTGTCAGAACGGCCTGTTACAGCGCGGTTAGTGTTATCTCCTCGTTAGCAACTACTGTGGGTGACTCTCTTTGGATATGAACTTGGTCTGATAGTTGCTACTGAGATGGTAGTGTTGTAGTTTCACACACAGTCCCACATACTATTTTAGGATAAATAAAATTAATGTTATGTTACGTTAATTTTATTGTTCTCTATTAGACGTCATCTGCCTTTGTCACCCCTTCCTTAACCATATCATCATTCACACATTCCATCCATCGTATCTTTGGTCTTCCCCTCCTCTTATAGCTATCGACAGTTATACTCAAAACTCTCCTCACAATATTTTCCTCATTTCTCCGTAACACATGCTCATACCATGACATCCAATTTCCACACAACTTTCAATTATCGGTGCTATTTTCAGATTTCTGCTCTTATTTCTTATTCTATCCATTTGTGTAACACGACACTTTCATCTTAGCATTCTCACCTCAGTTGCATGCAATTGCTTTTCATTCATCCCTTTTGTGGCGCAACATTCTGATCCATCCAAGACAGTAGGTCGGATCGTGGTTTTATATATCTTCCCTTTAAGTTTAAGGGGAATGCGGAAGTTGCAGATCTTTCCCGCGAGTTGCCGCCCAATAATTTGTGTCGACAAGTGCCGCTTTACTTTGCGCCCCTTGTATATTTCAGTTAGCTATGGTTCAGCAATGTCATTTACATCACGGCGTAATAAGATCCTGATTTCTAAATACCTTCGTCATCACACGTACCTTCGTATATAGACATAGATAATGTCGTCTTTGGCTATTTTTACGCTGTCAAACTATAGGAAGTAGGTCAACAGTAGTGTGGGTGATGGACCAGCTAATACCAATTACTTACGCACTATTGCTGCCTTTAAAGTGCAATGTTGTAAACTGACCTTATATATGAAGCCTGTTTGCATGTTTATTGAATGGCAGGACACCGTCCAGTGAGTTGTATGTCGTACCTGCGTGACACAATACGGAACCCTTGTGATTTTTAAATAGAGTTAAAACTTTTCTAAATTTGATTTTTAAATTTCAGATTTATGTTTTATGCGTAATATATTCCACTGCTAAATTATTATATTGTTACATTAGAACATTTAGCACTGGGTTACAAACTGTATACAATAAAAATCTTCGCTTTAACAATATCAAACTTAACATGTCTTTATTTCGTAACAATACCATAAAGTTTGTTTTTGTGTGAGCCTTATTATTAAAGGCCTGTTATATCGTATTGTTTATTTTGGTCAATAAATTCAGTTTTCTATACAGAGGGACGATTAAACTATGTGTATGCGTACCCAAAACGAGATTATTGTAATATTGTCAAGTCACGCACTTGAACGCGTGTGTAGGAATATTCACAAATAGCTTAGCTTTGCTGTAAATCAAGCGAATGTTCCGTGCGATATATTTGTGCTGACGTGTTCATCGCCTTGCAGGTATGCTAATAGGTGTCGTCTTATTTCGCTAATATCTATTGGGTCATACGTGTTTAAACTACTACATCTATCTGTTATTATGATGTAAGCAAATTGGTTTGTGCAGATAGATAGATAGATAGCTACGCTTTATTCGCTATAGTATTAAACAGAAGTTAAATGAGGTTATGTTTAAGGTACACTTGTAATCAACATACAAATGTTGTGTTTTGTGATAATTCAAATTGAGTATTTTTTTTTATAACTATAAATTAGTGCTTGGCTGCAATCCCGCCTGTTGGTAAAGCGCGCTAGTTTATTAAGAGCCTATTCACTCAAAAAACTGAGTGAATAGGAAGGAAGACGGCCGCTGAGCATGGTGATGCAATGATAAACCAAATAAAACTACCAAAAATGATGCGCCAGAGGGAGATTGATCTGGAGACCCTCCATGACGAAATTCCCGACACAACAACATTTGGCGCATCTACCCGACACACATCGCAACACAATTGCTCAGGCCCGTCCTCCGTACTGCTTTACCAGACATCATGCCGGAACACGATGAATCACTTTGCAAGTTTTATCCAATTCGCACACAAGTGCCGCACGGCAATACGTTGTCTGGTGGGTGGTAACTTCTACCACCGAGAAACTGACTGACTGAATTCATTATAATTAATTTACATACCAACCTGTTAATTTTCTCATTTAAACTATATCTTTTCTTTAATTCAATAATTTATTACGTTTATACATAAACGACTACCAGAGTGCACGTTGAAAACCTTTTAGGAGTAGCTAATACCTGGAACTCTTTACATTTTACTATAAGTATATAGATATTTCATTATCGATATTAACAGTATCGTGCAACATGTTATAATATTTTAGTCAAACTTCAAAGACTCTTAAGAGAAAAAGACGAATTTACGCCTTTTAAGCATAACTGCTTAAATGCAAACCAAGCCTTTCAAATATTCACTCACTGATATACAGACCCGCTACACTTGACCGCACAATGATAATGACAGTCATCCATCATCTCAAGCGATATATAAACAGCACTTTCTAAATGAGTAATTTCGCCAGTATCTAGCGACTGAACGTGCAACTAACGCTCGCAGCCTCAGAGCCTCTTGGAAAGCAATTACAGCCACTCAAACGTATAATGGCCACACAGAGCGGTGCAACGGAAACCGCTAGAGCCTGCGACTTGTACCACACAGTTATGAGCAAAACTTTAACTGTGTTACTGGTTGTTATTGTTTTTTTTATGTACTTTTCGTTAATGTTTATGTTTATTTTGTTTAATACGTGCAATGTAATGTTTGTCTATGTGGAATATTATCTGAGTAAAGCCTACATTAGCTTCCTAGTTATGGACGAAGCGATCAAACAAGAATAGCTTTGTCCATATATGTATAAAAACTAAATGACAGATAAATATTTGAAAACTTCCTTACAAAAACTAATTTTTAAGAATACTAATAAAACAAAACGGAAAGAAGAAACGCACTAAGTTTTACATAAAAATATAAATGAACACTGAATTATGACATTGCTATAATAGCGTAATATTTCTAGCAATTCCAACAACACTTGAATTTCATTAATATTATTGTGCTGCAATTCAATGCAGCCTAAAGTGCTGTAATTGCGTCACTAGCACTCTTCGGGAGTAATTATAGCAACTCAAAAATGTAATGGTTCGTGCGGAGTGGGCAATTTGTGCCACGCCGTGTGATTCTCCACAAATAAGTCTTTTTGTATTAGTTTCTCTTTTGTGTCAGTACGGTTGCAGCCAGTCGCCTTTGTCACACCGTCGTGGTTTCACCCTCGGCGGCAACAGAATACGCCGCTGAAGGAAGAGGGTAAAAAGTATGCGCCGCTGAAGGGCAAATATCATTTTGTGGCTATATTTGTGGAGTCCATCGGTAGTTGGGGCATTAAGGCCAAGAAACTCATTAGTGGGAAATCAATAGGACTCCCGCTCTGGCTCGTGCTTCTCTAGGTTAGCCATCGTCCTCCAACATGGCAGAGCGGCAAGCGTTGTGAACGCCTTTGAGCCAGAAACAGATTATATTATAGTTAAACTAGCGACCCGCCCCGACTTCACACGGTTGCAATGCTGATACTAAATACACTATAGAAAACTGTAAACGTTGTATAAAAAAAGCGGCCTGCCGCTCCCGCTACTCCGGACGGATTGCGACGCCCCAGAATTTTTAAATCTGTAATATCTTCGAAAATATTCATATAAATAATTTTCTGTAAAGTTAATTTTTATTTTTAATCATTTCAGAGGGGTTAATTGTAAAGGGTTGAAAATTCAGGTTTATATGTATTTACTAATGCTGTATCATAAAAAAAAAACTTATGTATAATATTGAAAAAAAAATTTAGGGGTGGATTACCCTTAACATTTAGGAGGATAAAAAATATTGGGTACAATATGCACACAAAATTTCATGACGATCGGGAAAGCCGTTTCGGAGGAGTTTAACCACAAACACCGTGACACGAGAATATTATATGTATATTAGTAGATTATATGATTTGACAGAACTAAACTAATATTTATTACTAGCTGTGCCGCGAGGTTTCACTCGCGTAGGTTTCGATATGTTTTTTTATATGCTCCACTCCTATTGGTCGCAGCATGATGTTATATAGCCTAAAGCCTACCTGGATTAATGGGCTACCTAACACAAAAATATTTTTTCAAATCGGACCAGTAGTTCCTGAGATTAGCGCGTTCAAACAAACAAACAAACTCTTCAGCTTTATATATTAGTAGAGATTAGTGTAAAGTTTATTTAATCATTGTGTTTTCATAAATTAGCTTTTATATAATTGTATTTACTATTAACGATGTAAGCCACACTTCGTAAAGATAAATTGGTACTAAATAGAGAAGTGGCCTTGTGATCTAGTTTAATTGATTTAAAAGTATCATTTTCAGTTAAATTAACCCTGGGGCTATATTTTTTATAGAATTTTGAAGGAAGCTTTGCACATTGCTCACCTTCCTCCACTAACAATTTCTGTTGCGCTATTATAGGACAGATTATGGAAGCGAAGATATCAAAGCCTCAATGTCGTCGTAGCTTTTGTTCTTAAGCCAATCCATCACAGCTAGTTTTTAGTGGTTTTGTGTAAGATTAATTAAATGCATAATACTAAATAATTCTAATTTGGTACCGGGAAAGTCAAATAATCAATAGAAAGAAAGAAAGTAAGAAAATACATTTATTCAGCAAAGACTTGACACACAATACAATACATCTAGCATAAACATATCGCACCTTCATAACAATAGAGACTTAATTCGAAATTTGAAGATTTCAATGTTGATATGTTGAACTTGTTGCAACAATGTTGAACAATAAAACGGAGACAGTTTCACGGTTGTTCGTGAAAAGGACGAGCGTCTGTTTTATTAACAGTCGATGAATATGGTCTTGCAAGATAATTTTATGAGTCAACATTGAAATCTTTAAATTTTGAATTAGGTCTCTATTGTTCTAAAGGTGCGACATATCGGGTAGCAACAAAAAAATAATAAAAAACATAAAACAAAAAACCAAATCTACACTAATATTATAAAGAGGAGAGATTTGTATTTTTGTATATAACGAATAAACTCAAAAAGTAATGGACCAATTTAAATAATTCTTTTTTCATTAGAAAGCCACATTATCACTGAGTAACATATGCTAAATTTTATTTTGGAAAAAAATAGCGTTCCGTTATATTTGGGTTTTTTATTTACACAAGGTGTAAAAAATCAACCAGAAAAGTTAATTATTTTGCGTACGCTACCTAAACTATAAAAGATGTAACCTTAAAATGTTCTAATTAATTGTAGATCTTATAAACATCTACAAAAAGTCCGCGACACACTATACCTATCATGTCGAGGGAGGCACAACAACATTTTTTTTTTATTTAAATGTCTTGAATTTTTTTTTGACTACATTTAAACGCATTTATTTTACTCATGCTTTTTATCCTTATCAAAATAAATTATTTCATCACTAGATACAGTTTATGTCGATAATATTTGGGTTTTGAATGATTAAAATTGGACGTTTGGTTTTGAAGTTATGACGAAATTAAAAGATTATGATTTTTATCGACGCATGCGAGAGGGGAGTTTAGATCTATGAGTAACAGAGTAAGGTCCCCGCGCGGCTCAAATGCGAGGTCGGCTCCCTACGCAGCGGTGGTCCACGAATTCTTTAATTTTCGTGCGATTATTTTTTAGATTTAGTTGTTAAAAATACACCTACGCAAAAGTTCTTCTCAGAACTAAACAACAATTCTTCTCATAGCTAATTAACAGTTCTTTACAGAGCTAACCAATAGTTCTTTTCAGGGGTAACCAACAGTTCTTTTCAGGGCTAGCCAACAGTTCTTTTCAGAGCTAAACAACAGACCTTTTGAGAGCTAGAATATTACACGCTATTAACATTTTCTTAAACAATTGAAAATACCTAAGAGAGCCAGGTCTCAACTTTCTAAACAGTTCTCAACTATGGGCAGCAAGAATAGGTACGTCGTATAGGAGAATCTTCACCTGAACGTTCACAACTCCTTGCTGTACAAAATCAGAGAAACTCTCAGGTATGCACACGAGAGTAGAGTGTCGAACATTCGCAATGCCTTGCACAACAGAATCTGAGAACCTTTGAGTTACGTGCACGGGAGTCGAGGCTGGAGCGTTTCCAACGTCTTCATGAACAAAATGTAGGGAGCTCGACCGCTATGTAGTATAAAACAAAGTCGCTTTCTCTGTCCCTATATCCCTATATATGCTTAAATCTTTAAAACTACGCAACTGATTATGATGCGATTTTTTTTTTAATAGAAATAGAGATAGAATGATTCAAAAGGAAGGTTTATATGTATAATACATTCACCCATACGAAGCCGGGGCGGGTCGCTAGTAATTAAATAAAATAAAAAAAAGCCAAATATAAAGTAAAAAAAACCCTTAAACCCTTGTGTAAAAAATAGCAGCAAAGTGTGCCTTGTGGTTGCACCAAAAAGGTCCAGTTCATCAAAAATGCCAGACAACTAGTGCCTGACGCTGGTTTTCAACTGAACCTGATGTGTGGTGACAGATGTAAATCAGTTTTAGACAACAGCATAACGTGTGTATTCATATTTAAATAAAAATAAATACATGTTACATCAATATATTATTATTACGAGTATGTGCAAAAAATAATGTGAGATTGATTAATCTTACAAGCATTTGTACAATTTATATACGTTATCTTTATTTGTTTGAGATGATAGACTGAACATGTTGCGGGTTATTGTTTGCTTAATTCAAAGTCACTCAGGCGAAAGCTGTTAAACATATATAGAAAATCTACTTATGTATTTCGAAGGTCGAGTTCCAATGAATCGCTTCAGAGTCTAGCTTGGGTCAAAATGTTGAGAGTAGGAAGAAACTCGACTAGTTCATACACAGCCAGCATTTAGTTTCGTTGCGCATCATACATTTTTGCAGTAGTGGGTGTGACCCAGCGGAAACGAGCGCAACTTACAACTTGTAGATAGTAAGAGGTTCGCACCCAGGGAGACACTTTACTGTGTGTTAATTATTTCATCACCATATCTCTCAAAACGGAATGTACATCATCGTGACGAAATAGACATGTCTTAAAACAAATATCCACTAATATATACAATATGTAAAGAAAACCCTGTCTGATCCGTGAAGGTAATGTTAGGTATCGTTAACTGATTCTAATAATGTAAGACGGGCTAAACTTAAAAAAAATCCCCCTAAAAAAATTAATATTATTTCGAAAAATCGAGGTAACTTAATGCATGTGCAACACGTTAGGGGTACATGCGCGGGTGTAGGGGGGCAGGGCACGCGGCACGTGGTCGTATCGCTATTCGCTCCGTCACAAATGGTGTTGTCACTTTTTTAAAAATACCAAATTTTGGGGAAGTTGGAATTAATTCGCGGAAAAAAAAGATTATTTCAAAATTTATTACTGTTGTCACTATGATGATTACGTAAACTTTCATATTTTATTTGGTCATGTGTATATCTAACATTTATTATCCTTTTGGGTCGGACGGGGTTTTCTTTACATATTGTATATAACACACCAGCAACCTGCACTATTCCGATCGTGGTTGATAACGTCCTCTCCCTCTGACAGTCAGCCCACTGTCCCAGCAGTGGGAACATTATAGACTAATCATGTTTACACATTTTTGCTGTACAACGTATCCCGGAACTAAGGCGCACCATCAAATACTCCAATTAGAATATTATACATATTATAATGATAGAAGGCAATGAATTAGTATTATTATGTATAAAATGTTGAATTTTATTAAATAAGTTAAACTGATTGTGGGAGAAAATTTTGGTCACATTACAAAACTCTGTACGCACACAGTCGCACACTTATAGTCGCACAGCGAGTGTGTGATAGTAATTTACGTAGTTTTAACTAATCCTTACTAATATTATAAATGGGAAAATGAGTTTGTTTGTTTGTTTATTCCGCTTTCGCCGTAACTACTAAACCAATTGCTTTGAAATTTTGCAGACGTAAAGTTAGACGTCCGGATTAAATAATAGGGTACTTTTTTATGCCGGAAAAATTTGATATCCCCGAGAGATCTAAAAAGCGCGATATAACCGAACTCCACGGAAAGCTAGTTTTGGAATAAAACCCACATTATATAAATGTCAGAAGTCGATTCAGTAAACAATCTTCAACAAACCAGTTTCATAATGTGCATTAATTCAGTTATACGTTCTATATACCTACACATTTACTCTCTATACTCTGTAATAGTATTCTATATACTATTACAGAGATTTATCTTCTCTTGACGATTTGTTTGCCTGGTTGTCATGTTGACTTTTAAACACGAGATTTCTGTTTTAAAGCTATTCATATTTTTTCAAGCTAGTCATTATTTTTTAAATTATCAAGACTGTTAAACATGGATATTCATCAAAAATATTTTCAGTCTACATGTTAATTTTTGTCTCCACTCCAGCCGCGAAAATTTAGAATTCCAGCGCAAACAACATTTTTCTTCAGAGCAGATCATTACACTATGTTAATTGCAAGAAGAATAAATTATTGTAACATGATGTTGTGTTGAACTATTCGTAGTTTTGTGCGACTACACTCAAAATAGTTTATGCAGCAATTTGGAGCTTTGTTATAAGCTCTATGGTGCGGTTTGGTTTTGATAATATCGTGTGTAATTTCAAATGTGGATGGAATACGATGCAGGTACGAGCTGCATTATGCTTTATATTATAATGACTGGGTTTAACAAACTCGTTAGTATTTAGGTATATCCTCCCCGTAGTACAACGCATGGTTATTGTGATTTGGTGTTTTATGAAGATTATCTTAGCATTTAATGAATCTATTCCAATGGGTACGAATGATTTTATCTAATTCAAAAAAGCCAATTCAAAGCAAACGGCTGGTGAGAGCAAACATCAATCTAAACCCCCACTCTAGGGTCAAGGGGGTGATTATACCATTTCACAGTGAAAGGGGTCAGCCTCCAAGCCTGGGCTATCTCCATACTTGACCTCTGCCAGCTTCTTTTGGGAAAATTTATTGCAAAATCAACACGTCTGCTACATCCCCTGGGTGAGGCGGGGTTGCGGCTAAGAGGGATGTTTGCATATGATTTGACTATTGTAAAAGTTATTATTATGACCGTTAGGTTCATTTTGTTCGTGTCATTGAACTTACAGCATTTTTAAATGAACAGTGACAAAAAAGTGTTACTCTTTCTTGTAAAATAAACTTCAAATAGTTTTCCGTATTTTATATTTCTCAGATGTTCAACACAGCCCACCAACAATAGACACCTAGGTTATAACAAGGAGATTATACTATACGGGTGCCTCACCCACCGTATCGAAACGCAGCGTCAACGCAGCATAAAGGCAGCGTGGCGGCGGCGTCGCGTCACTCATTACACGTCTCAGTTGCTCTAATTGCTTTCCGGGTACATGGTCTTGCCTGCCGGGTGTGGGCGCCGGGTCGGGTGTAAGCGGGGGCAAAATGCATTTGCATACTTCTACCCCAATACATCGCTTGTTTGCCGATGCCATCATAGAAAAATGCTTACCAAGTAATTGATTAATTTGATATGTGCGCAAATACGGTTTTTCAAACTAGTAGTTCAAATGTATTTAATTATAATTTGTCTAAGGTTTCTACAAGACTTACAATATTTTACTAGACTTACAATATTTCTGTTAACAGTAGGTAGCAACAATATCAATCAAAACAATTTACTTTCAGAGATAAATAAATAATCCATAATTAGATAAATATCTAGTTGTCTGTTTACTTGCCCAATTACAATGATCATTATTCACAACACCTATTACGTCTTCTAATCAGTACAGCACATACAATTACATTAACCAAGTGGTCTGCAGCACGGGAACATACAATCACTCACCCTGTAGGGTGGGCAGACCACTCGGTCACTAGAAATTCCCCGAAAAATATCTCATTTGTGGCGATGCATAATTCATCTGTCAACGACATGAAACTTGCACGCGCTAACCCTTGCTCTGAGGTCGCATCAATTTTGCAACAGAGCCGAATGCTACGCGATACGTTGCACGCTAGACTCGTCCGACAATAGCGAAAACGCGTACCAGCTGCTCTTTGGACCATGGGCTATAAAAAATGATAGTTATTTGGCTGGCTTCGTCCGGCATGGTAACTATAATGTTTTGTAGTTTATAGTAGACGTTGTTTTAGTATTATGTTCACAAAACTGTTTACTCAATAATAAGACTCAGTTATTTGCAGGCACTTTTAAATTGACTATACGTTATTGACTAGGTGAAAAGAAAATATATAATTACAGGAAAATTAATTGAAAAATATGTTATATGATATATAAAATTGTATGTAGAAGGTGAGATGATACTCTTAATAAGAAGAAGGAAATAAGATAAATGTATTTCATGATGATTAAATTGAAGCAGGATTTTATACAGACCATGCTGAAAAATATGAAATTCTACGTACGTAATTAATTTCGCATCCGAGCTCAATGCGAGAGCTCTGATTAGTGCCCGCTCTATGCAGATACTAATGAATCAATCAAACGGAATAGCGGCCGCAGATCAAACAGAAACGCATGCATGAGTACGTACCTCTAACATATTATATGTATGTACGTGTGCGCCTGGTATCCACCAATACCGAGGCTGTACTTCAGGCGTAGCTTCACAACGGACGCATATTATATGAAAACAGTCTATTGAAGAACTGAATACCTTATTTCACAGTATGTATTAATTACGGTATTATTTTTACAAACGTGTAGATCAGCAGTTTGTACGATTATATAACTAAATAACTATCTTTAATGTGCATAGTTGTGGAACTGCTTATCCATAAATGTCCATCGTTTAATACTTATCTTTTAATTCAATATCTGATAATTAAATAGATGGATAACTTATGACCCAGCACGGACAAACACTTATTAATAAAAAAAAAACTTATCATCATGCTTTTCTTTTCTTTGCACAAGTTTGTGGGAAAATATCAATTTAAAAGATTATTATTTTATTTTGATTACCATTCGTGAGTTGCTATAATTGTTGCAATTATTTGAATTAATATTATAATTAATACATTTTCATTGATTTAAAGCATGTGTAGGTACATATTCAACTGTATTAAAAAAAAAATACTAATTTATATAATAAATATAACAGAAAATTGCGCAGTCTGCTGAAAGGTTTTTATTGACAAGTAAGGAAGTTTCCAAAAAAAAAAAATCCAAAATATAAAATTTGTACATGGTGTTCTTAGTGGCTAGTATTAATCTTTACTACAGAGTTTTAACACCCCCCCGCAATAAGAACACCCTATATACAATATTATGGATAAGGTATATAGACATATCAAAGTTAACTGTACACTTAACACTAATACATACTTACAAAAAATAGACACATTGATATACACCGACCTATCACTATCTTTACACAACTACTATACGCCTGCAGAATAATAACAACATACACCTAAACCTAAACTAAGCCTAACAACTGTACACATTTACAGTGCTTCAGTCTCGGCAAAGGTTTGGTCAAAATGTCTGCAATCATTTCTGTCGTGGGTTTGTATTGAAGACGTATGCAGTGTTGTGAAAGCGAGTCTCGTATGAAATGGTGTTTAATGTCTATGTGTTTTGTGCGTGAGTGATATGTATTGTTGTGTGCCAGTTTTAAAGAACTTTGGTTGTCTGTATGTATGGTGATGGGAAGAGAGACGGCAAAGACTTCGTGTATGAGAGTTTTCAGGTAAATCGCCTCTTTGCAAGCTTCAGCTAGAGCCATGTACTCGGCCTCTGTGGTTGAAAGCGCGACTGTGCGCTGCTTGCGTGCTTCCCATGAGATTGGTGCACCACACATGATAAAGGTAAATCCAGTAAATGAACGTCGATCAATAATGTTGTTCCCGTAATCGGCATCAACATATCCGACTGGCTATGTCTGACCTTTTGAAGTGTACTGAAGCTTTAGATCTTTGGTAGCCTTCAGGTACCGTAGAACCCTCTTAGCGGCCCTCCAGTGTACCCCCCCGTAATGTGCATTGAATTGGGAAAGATACGACACTGAGTGTGAGATGTCAGGTCTTGTACATATAGCAATGTACATTAGCGAGCCGATAAGTTCCTGATAAGGAGCTTCAGTTTCTTCTTCCTTCGAGGGAAGAGTTAGTTTCAGACCAGGTTCTAAAGGAGTTGATATAGTTATTGCATCATTCATCCCAAACTTTGTAATAAGTTTCTCTATGTACTTGGTCTGATGGAGAGTAGTGCAGCCTTTGCTCTGTATGACACGCATACCGAGACAGTCTCTAAGAGGACCAAAATCTTTAATTTTGAACATTTTTTTAAGTTCTTTTTTAAATGTCGCTCTCATGAGATCATTGCTGCTCAAAACAAGGAAATCGTCGACAAACACGGCAACGACTAGTATGTCATTACCATCTCTTTTAATGTAGAGACAGTGTTCGGATGGAACTTGAGTAAGCGACAAAGTGGCAAGTGCTTCGCACACTTTTTTATTCCATTGTCGTGGAGCTTGCTTCAAGCCATATAGTGCTTTTTTCAGTAAACACACTTTCCTTGGATCTTCAGAAAAACCTTCCGGCTGTTCCATATATATTTCCTCATCGAGATCTCCATTTAGAAAAGCAGTTTCTACATCTAGATGATGTACTTGTAGATTGTGATGAACTGCATATGCCAAAAGAAGTCTTACAGAAGAGAGTCTAGCAACTGGTGAAAAAGTTTCTCCGTAGTCTACTCCAGCCACTTGAGTGAAACCTTTTGCTACTAGTCTCGCTTTGTACTTTGTTATTTGTCCACTTGTATCTTTTTTAATTTTATAAACCCATTTGCATTTAGTTGTTTTCCGATCTGACGGTCGGTCGACTAGAACCCATGTTCCGTGATTCATTAAAGAATTGTATTCAGCATTCATTGCTTCTAACCATTTATCCTTTTGTGGATGTTGTGCAACTTCTTTGTAAGTCTCAGGCTCCATATCTGAAGTAAGGTAGATATTACAACCAGCTTCAAATCTATCAGGTTGACGTCTGTCTCGCTGAGGATATCTGCGCTCTGGCGATGGTGATTCTCTAGCTATAGCTTCATTTGGATGAGGACTGGAAGAAGTTGAGGGTTCATCCAAAGGTACTTCCTCTGATGGTGGTATCGTCACAGGCTGAATGTCTCGCTGTTGCTGAGATACAGATTGTGGAACAGGTCCGTCTTCAATTGGTTCAGAATCAAGGGGTACAAGAACTTCTACTGACTTTGGAGGATCTGTTGATTCTAAATCTGGTTTTCCAGATTTAGTGTTGGCATATATTTTATCCTCTATGAAGACAACATCTCTTGCAATTATAATCGTTCGAGGATTTTCAGGATTTATAAGGCGGTAACCTTTGCTTTCAGTTGTATAGCCAACAAAGATACAACTTTCTGTTTTGGAATCCAGTTTCTTCCGTTTTTCTTTCGGGATAAGGACATGAGCTTCACATCCGAAGACTTTGGTTAGAGAGGTTAACTTTCTTCCTGGTCCATAATTCTTCTGGAATTCTGTTATTTAGGGCTTGGGTGGGCATACGGTTTTTAAGGTAAATTGCCGTATTTACCGCTTCTCCCCAATATGCTAAAGGTAAATTCGAGTCTTTGAGCATGCATCTGGCTTTTTCAATTATAGTCCGATTAGCACGTTCACTAACTCCATTTTGCTGCGGTGTGTATGGTACGGTGGTCTGATGGATGATTCCATTCTCCTTTAAAAAATTAGACAAATCCGTATTTACATACTCGCGACCATTATCTGAACGTAAAACCTTAATTTTTTCGCCAGTTTGGTTTTCAACTAAATATTTAAACTCCACAAACTTACTAAAAACTTCGGCTTTTGATTTCAAAAGATACCCGTAAGTTTTTCGACTGTAGTCGTCGGTAAATGTGAGAAGATATAATGCTCCGCCCCAAGAATGCGTACTCATGGGTCCGCATAAGTCCGAATGGACTAATTCTAGGACTTTACTTGATTTACTTTGAGATTTTGAAAACTTTTTCTTTGATAGTTTGCCCTGTAAACATGGAACACAAGTTTCATTACAGTTCCCGCTAAAATTAACGCCAACTCGTTTATTTTTTAAAATATTCATACTCCTTGCATTGAGGTGACCAAGGCGTCTATGCCAAAACATAGCAGTCTCTTTGGTGGTAGAGCAAAGAGCTTGAGAACTCTTTACATCAAGTTTAAACATGCCTCTGTAGTGTGAACCTGAAGCAATGACATTACCTGTCACTTGACAACTGCCACTCAAAGATATGGTAGCCCCTTGTGATGTAAATAAAACATCATACCCCTTATTTACTAATTTACTGACTGATAGTAAATTAGTTGCAAGGTTGGGAACGTATAAAACATCAGAAACTCTATTTACATTGTCAGATATATTAATATTTACAGTACCTCTGCCTTGACTCAGGAGTTGCTCTTTATTAGCAACAGTGATTGGAGTAATATGGGTGGACAAAGTCTCAAACCACTCTTTGTTATTACTCATATGTGTGGTTGCACCAGAGTCTAGGATCCAATCCTCTGAACCTGAAAAAGGGATGTTAGAAAAACAAGATGAAAGTGTAGAGTGGGATGTATAATTTGAATTACACTTTGCCGAAACTGAAATCTTATTTTTCTTTAACTTCCTACACTGTGATACGACATGCCCGGTTTTTTTACAAAATGTACAAAATAGTTTCTTCTTCTGCTGCTCGTTAGTTTGAAATGCCGTCGTGCTAGGTTCTTTAACTCTGGTAGGTAAAGATTTCCTGGAGTCTTCCTTCAATAGGGCTGCTATAACATTTTCTGACGTTAGTTTGGTGTTCGTGTGTTCTAATGCCATTACTAGCGGTCGAAATTCTTCAGGTAGGCCTGCTAGTATGATAATAGCGAGAAACTCGTCTTCGACTGCCTTGCCAATTGCCTGTAGCTCTTGTTGAATGCTTGTTGCCGCGTTTTTGCAGCTCTGGATGCTACCAGTGTACTTATTGCTTAGCAACCTTTGCATAAGTGATAATCTTCTGGTTAAGCCGCTATCCGCATATGCTTTTCTCAGCCTGTTTAGTACGTCAAAAGCTGATGTGGCCGGTCGTATAACTGGATATACAGACTCGTCGCAAAGTAGGCATATTTTCGCTCGTGCCTTCTCATCTCGCCTTTTTTGTACTGGATCACTGAGGTTGGGCTGACTTGTAGTAATCTCCCAGAGGTCAAGGTCGACTAAATAGCATTGTATAGAAAACATCCAATTAGAAAAGTTACTGCTACCTCTCAGCTTGTTTATGAGCTGCGATTGTGCCGGTAGTTCTGCCGTTGACGTGGTCTTCGACCGATCACCCGATGGTATATTTTCCATAGCACTTGCTCATAAAATACTTGCAGAATACGTATTTCTTACTGTTTTAACTGTATTCGTTATTCTTAATGGCCCATAACCACTAATTTATATAATAAATATAACAGAAAATTGCGCAGTCTGCTGAAAGGTTTTTATTGACAAGTAAGGAAGCTTCCAAAAAAAAAAAAAATTCAAAATATAAAATTTGTACATGGTGTTCTTAGTGGCTAGTATTAATATTTACTACAGAGTTTTAACAAAAATTATGTACGTTTAATAACTACGGGAGTAAAAGTGAAGAATACTCTAGTTTATGTATTTAATTTAAAATCAATAGATTATTTGGTTCTACAAAATTCTACATTATCTGCTTCTGTTAAGATAGGTACATACGAAGCAATAAAATGTTTTCAAAATTTAAATCGTATTTCGATGTAATGTTTACTAGGTACTCACATTGTTACGCCTGTAATCCTCGAAGGGTAAGGTGGGATACACCTATCGTATGGTCCGAATTAACCATTATGTTCAAATCCCATGAAATAGAGCGCGAGTATATTGCCATTAACCGCGCGGAGTCCAGATTCGGGCTGCTAGTGAGACATTCAATACAACATAATATAACATTACCTACTTATAGTACGTAACCAATATCGTTATTTACAAACTAAACTAACTTTAAGTCCAGTGCATCTTTTATCTTTCTATTTAATTAATAAAGACAGAATATAAATTTGTAATATCATCAAAATTCTGAGTCTCTCTGAGGGATCGAATCCGCAACTAGATGATCCGGCAGAGAACAAAGTCGTCAACCATAGATCACAAAATAAGCAAACTGAAGTGGCAATGGGCCGGCCATATTAGCCGTAGAACCGATGACCGTTGGAGTAGACGTGTTCTAGAGTGGAGACCTCGAATCGGTAAACGTAAGGTGGGACGCCCTCGGGCTAAGCGGAGGGACGATCTTCAATACCGTAATGCACTACCACTGCCAGTATTGTCATAAGTAAGTAAGCCATGCTGCTGAGGAATGTCATTATTTCCGAGGTAAAGTTCTAGGAAGTGGTGAAGGATGAATGGTTTTTTGAGGAGTTTCGTGTGCAATTTTGATTTTCAAAAAGTGCTGATTTTGCGTTTGAATAATGACTCATTTTTTACACGTACACGTTGCATACTCTATACTATTAATTATTTCCAAATGGATATTCTACCTCGCGATACACTTTTCTAAGTTTAATCAACAGCCTACCTTCGCGGAACTAGCGAAACTTGATTGAGAAAAATAAGTTCATCCAGTACCTACAAATTATACAACTATCTACAATGAAACCAACTACATTATATCGGTATTTATACAGTTTTGAAGTTTCTCATTTCACGACTTTTCAAAAGATTTTGAGCTCCAATTACTCTGCAAAGGGAACCGAACTGACACATGCGTTATAATCACGAGTCTAATTAAAAGCATGCCTGCACACCCCGCCGGAAAACGAGACTTCACTTCGCAAACTGGAATACAAGTTAAAATCTAATGCAGCCGCATTCAAATCTACACACCACGGTATGTGGATGTACAGAAGTTGAAAGTACTTATATTAAGTAGGCTAAGTAGTTCTCTCCTAAGCAGGAAGAAGCACAAATGAAAGAAACAATGAATCACATACAGTACTTCGGCATCCAAGCCACATAGATCATGAACTATAAGGTTTTGTAACATATTGTTTCTTACATTGCACACGCAGATGTTGCAGCTGCATGTCACAAGCAGCTATGCTGTAACTTGAAACCAACAGATGAACTACAGGGAGCCATGTCTGACTGAAGTGCAGTAAACACTGGTGCATCGGAATTGCTAATCATGCCGCCATCCGCAGAGCTACTCCACTGCTCGCTGCAGAACCCAGCTTTAAGGCTGGCCTAGAATCTGAGTAATGGATGCGAAACCCGTCATCAAACTAACTCTGTAAGTTTGCGAGATATCGTGCGACCGCGATATGAGACTCAAACTTTTTCTGTTGGAGATTTTCTGCCTTTTGTGAAGGGAGCTTTAGTAGTTTTGGTGTTATAAATCCCCTTTATTAAAGTTGTTGCAAAAGACTTTGTGATCTGCATTTATACGAGAGATTTTAGAATTCAGCCACATTTTCAACTCAAGCTAAATTCAAGTTATTAAAATAATTTCAATACGTTACAAAATAGAAATGCAACAAGATTTAGTAGATCTGCGAAGACATTTCAGTATATCAATGCAATTCACAATGGTCAATTCGGAAGTACGAAACGTAGCCCCCCGATTTATTTTGGATCCCAATCCCGCTGTAAATACACGTATGTGACACCCACAACAGTTTGTGTAGTAAACAAGTGGGCGCGTATTTGTCACAGTTAGCGCAGAACGTGCGGCAGCTCGGCACACGGCATGGCGGCACGTGAACCATGTTTTGGTGACGTGTCACGATTCAAATGTATCCCGTGTCCCGTTATGTGTGTGTGTTTGTAGCTTAGAAAACAAAAGTAGCTCATAGTTTTTATTTTCCACCAAAACAGTACACAGTTACAGTATACCCCCAGAACTTTACTTCTAATATTCCATAAGTAGTCAGGTCTAATAACGTACTTAAGTTTAATATTCAGCACCGTACGAGTCATACACATGCATTACGAGACGAGACGGGTAGTTCAGTTTTAGTTTCAGCTGAGTGATCAACTGCTGCGCTGCGTGTCGCGAGCGCAATTCCCGCGCGTAAAAAATATGTCTATAGCCCATAAGTAGTTCTTGCGGGTCTGGCTGTTTGTGTATCACTACATATTATAAAACAAAGTCATTTTCACTTTCCCTATGTTCCTTTGTACTAAATATTGTACACATTGAAAAGGTCTACAAAAAAGTTCGCGATGGTATATCTGTCTCTTATGGATACCCCACAATCAATTTTTTTTGTCATTTACTGTTAACGACAAATACCGGCTAATTTTCGAAATGATATTAACCAATACAGCATTAATCCTTGTCCAATTTAATACCTAAAATACGTTTTTCATTTAATATAGATCTATATCGTCCTTTACAATATATGATTTCAATGAATATTTTCGAAGATATTACAGATTTAAACATTGCGGGGTGGCGGTACACGGCGCGTTGTTTGCGGCCGTTTTTAACCGACTTCAAAAAAAGGAGGAGGTTCTCAATTCGTTAAAATATTTTATTTTTTATGTACGTTCCCCGATTACTTGAAGACCGTTGGTCAGTTGGCCAGTTGGTCCCATAGTCACCAGGTCAGGATCTGATGATGGAAGACCAGAGAAGTCAAGGGGAACTTTAAAAAATATGGGAGATTAGTGTATTTATAAGTATTTTAATTAAGTATTTTAAAGCACTACGATGTAATAAAGATCTGAGGTAGATCTGATAATGAAGCCGGGAGACAGTCGAAGAAACTCCTCAACGATTCACAGCAGCTGCCTAGTGTCTATGCTTGATTAATTTGTATTGAGAAGAACTTTACATCTGGATGGTTGTGACTGTCATAAGGGCTCTGATGATGAAGACTAATGCCAGTTCCGGGAACTCCTCAGCGGTTTACTGTAGCTACTTTGTTTTTGGACTTAATTCATTTATATTCATAAGCACTTTGCACCCATATGGGTTATAATGGTGACCCGGTTGGTGACCTGTAACACAGGTTTCTTCAAAAACCTACTTCAAGCACCACTGTCTTCCAATGGTGGAATATAAGTAAAAATATTATTAAACCAATGTTGTGAAGAGAGAAATAAATAAATAAAATTAATGCAAGCAGACCTTCATTAATTTTATTTTATTTTATTTAGTAGATTCACAGAAGCTACCTTGTATTTGTGCTTGACTAATTTATATTGATAAGAGCTTTACACCTAGATGTATTGTGATTGTCATTAGGGGTCTTACGACGAAGACAAAGGACAGGTAAGGGAACTCCTCAACGATTTACAGTAGCAACATTCTGCTTGGAATTAATTCATTTATATTGATGAGAACTTTGCACCTATATGGGTTAAAATGATGGTTTGCAATAAGTCTTATGATGAAGACCATAGGCAGTTGAGGAAATTCCTCAAAAATATATACTCGTCACGCTTGTGCAACAATCACTACTCGTACATATTATAAAACCAAGTAACTTGTACTTTCCCTATGTCGATTTGTATGATTCAATCTTTAAAATTACACAACGGATTTTGATAGCGTTTTCTTTCAGTAGATAGAGTGATTCAAGAGGAAGGATTTTATGTATAGAACATGCATAATATATAAGAGGAACACTGATAATTTTTGAGGTTTCTAACACATGTCGCAAAAAAAACCCATATTTTTGGGCTTATATTGCAAACGCAAAATCCTATGAGATAGATCAATATAATGTACTACAGTATTCTAGACCTTAAAAATGCCTACAAAAAAGTCTGCAACACCATAGGTCCTACTATAGTTTCTTCATTATGACTATTTTTTTATGTTTGAAAAGTTAATTAAAATGCCAGTCGAAATCAGAGCCCACTTTTTGTTCCGTATTATTAATCCTTATCCAAATAAATTAGGTCATATCAAAGGTAATTTCAGTAGCAGCAGATCTCTTTTTGAATTATTCGAATTGGTTGTTTTATTCAGGAGATATCACGATTTATTCAAAATTAAACGCCAGAAAAAATCCGCGTGCCGCTCGCGCCCCTGCCGGCCGCCTGCCACTTGAGTGTTTCTCTGCCTAAACCGCGGAGTGAGGGGGCCGGAGTGGGGGACCATTATTTTGATCAAACTTGCCACCCCGGTAGGCTTTCATTCTGTTTGAAGGTAGTGGAACTGGCTATCCATGGACAATAAGGTCGATGTATCTTGCAGAGTCAGATATTGGCTGATGGGCGGCACAGTAGACATTACTTTTATTGAAGGGCCACCGTTTTTTGAGGAAGGCTTAGGTACGTATATGATTTGTTCACGTGCGAAGCCGGGGCGGGTCGCTAGTCAATTATAATCAAGAGACTGAATTTATGTTCCGTAATCGCGTCATGTCTAGCATTGTTCATACACTCATTTTGGTTTCATAGGAATTTTATAGAAATCGGTTCAGAGGCTCCGTTTTTAAACTAAACTTACGGATAAAAATTAAAGTAAACAAGATTACGTCGTTTGCTTACATGCCTTTTCCCAACTATTTTTGCGTCAGCATTCATTCTAACCGGATGCAGCTGAACAGTACTTTTCACAACTAAAAAGTGTAAAATATTTTTTTTACAAAAAAACACCGACTTCCAAAAAACACTAGATAGTAGATTAGTTATTTTTATAAGTCGGTTGTTTTTTTTTTTATAAAACGGAAAAATATACAACGTTCAGTTTTTCTGTAGTGTATTTAGTATCAGCATTGCACCCGTGGGAAGCCGGGGCGGGTCGCTAGTTTAGTACAAATGTATGATTTGAGTGTTTGTAAACGCATCCACGATAAAGGAGCAATTCCTAGCGTAGGATAACGTTTGTAATAAAAAATAAAAACAGTACCATCTTCCATTCCGTATTCATTTTCCTCAAAGTTCACACAACAGCACAGGCACTCTGGGACACAACACTTGGGCTTCATTAGTGAGCGCTAAAAACATGGTCTTAACTCTCGAAGGCCCCAATAGTTGAGGAACCGCATTGCATCAGACAGACAAGAGGCATAAGAGCCTCTTGTTACACGATGTCATTATACTATGCCACAGTTAGATCTGTGTTGTGCTTCAAGTCTTCTGAAGAGTTGTTTAGATATGAGTGTGTTTGTTCTGTATTTTGGACTGTTTCAGTTTGATCCTTTACTGAGCGGATTAACCTCAATGACTTGATATCGGTCTAGTTTGATTCTTAACAGTCTTGATAACGCCTCACGTCCTTTCGGATGACTTGCATATGAACCTCGATTTGACGCAATTTTATTGTGAAACTGTGACTGTTTTGTAATCAACTTTTTTTAATGTTGCCGCGCTAATGATTTTTCTCCTGTATTATGGGTGCGTTTACAAACATTTTAACTCACATACACAAACAGCCAGACCTGGAAATGTATGATACAAATTATTCTTCCGTGCGAGAATCAAACCCGCGATACACAGCGCAACAGTCGATCGCTCAGCCACTACACCAACCGTGTGGTCATCGTGTTCGGCACAGTGTATCAGATACCTTTCTATAAACGATAACATCTCAACAGCATTGGGAATAAAGATTATTATAATCGTTATAATTATTTTAGCCGAAAGACGTCCACTGCTACCATTGGGCATAGCCGTAAGTACAAACATGATTCACGTCTGTTATTACCATCCAATATACCCATGAAATCATATAGGTAAAGTGTTTCCTTTATGAAATCCTTTAATGTAGTGGTAACAACATAGAGCATTGAACATTCAAATATTCGACTGAATGTGCCAACATGAATAATTTTAAAGTTCTCATGTTAATACTTTATCGGTAGAAAATTTGAACAAGCGATAGGAACTGAATTTCTATTTGAAAGCCATTGTTAACATTTCAAAGCAACTGTTGGTATTTGACATCTCATTTGAATTTAATCTGCTCAATGTTGGCTGTGCACGGTATTTGTGATGTGAAATTTTGATAGCGTTTGTACGGTGACCTCTTTTGTGAAAAACGAATTGGAGCAAATATTGGTCTCACTGTACCAGGTAATGTTAAGGAGTATATGCTATTTAGTCTAGTGGATATTACGATGTGTGTTATTTGTGAGCTCAATGAGGTTCTATTACGAGACCAGGCACGTGGTAGCTAGGTGGCTTGTTGGAAATGATGTTACCGTCCAGTGACAGTAAACAAATAGGTAGTTTCAGAAACAGCACACAGATTGAACACAGTTTAAAATAATAGTCTTTAGAACAAGAATCGTGTGTGATGAATACCTACAGCTTTTCATTACAAATTTCAATCTAAATATTTAATAAAATAATCCGCTATACAACTGATATGAAATTAGAATCGAGAAATTCCTTAATATTTTTTTCAATAATTGTAGCTAAATGGATATGATACACTGATATATTTTTCTTTTTTTTATTGGTCTATCTACAACTGTTACACAATAACAACAAAACAATACAAGGAACATACAAATATAGTGCACAATATGATGCGAAAAAATCAGAAAAAATCAAAATCAAGGCATTTATTTCAAATAAACCAGTTACAGGCACTTGAATTGTCAGAAGGTCGGTCAGTCAGTAAGGTGAAGATAGTCGCCCATTCCAAAGAGTAGGTACCAATGGAGAAGAACGGGCAAGAAACTCCATGGACACTCGTTTCAATTATCAAGCTATTGATACAAATATTTGATTACATCATTCATGTTGAAATCAACCGTGTGAGAACGATGCAGAAATATATTTTACGCTAAGAGCGTCCATTATTGAAAACACAAAAAAAAAACAACAATTCAGAAGTTAAAATGCTCCGTGGCAGCTAAGAAATGCCTAATCCCCTCCGACGGCGTCCGTTCACGAACATGACGTATGGATCAGCATCATTCAGCCCAACCATATTGAAGGGAACCTGATGACCCAACACACACGTCACCACCAGCGAGACATTTGAGTGTGCATGATATACTCTCAACAGCCAGGGCACAATCAAGTCAATAAAAAAGACTAACCCAACAAATAGATGCTTTACTGCAAGTACATTGTGCTCACACGTGTGCCATGCAATTATACAATACTAAGAAATTGAATCTACACAATGCAAAGATAGTTTTGTCTAAGGTTCAGCAGCTCCGATAGTGTTCCCAAATACTAAATTTAGCTCCTTTGTAGGTGTACCAGTGCCGAACACCACTGTCAGCGATGCAATTCTGTAACGTACAATATGCTTGGTTATATGTATAGTACGTAATACTAGCATTGAGAAAAAAAAAACATAAACAGTTACAAATTAAAACTACAAGAGGAAAAATCAGAGAACAATCAGTGTATAGAAATCGAACGCAGCTCAAGCCTAAGCCTTTTTGTCCTCAATATAATCCTTAACACTATAAAATGCTTTCTGACACAACTAAAGTTTAATGAAGGCTCTGAATTTATTCAGGCTCAGATCTTGTACCACCTCTGGAAATCTATTGTAGAAATGTATACGTTGGCATCTAAAAGAGGCACCTATTTTCTTGAGCTTTGTTGTAGGTACAATAAATTTGTGCCTGTTCCTAGTTTTTATATTATGGACATCACTGTATTTTTTCAACAATATTATATTTTTGTGAGCATACAAAAGATTTTCATAAATATATTGAGACAGCACGATCAGTACATTAATCTCTTTAAATTTTTCTCTGAGAGAGTGTCTTGGACATAAATTCTAAATTGCACGAACAACTCGTTTCTGCAAAACTAATATTGTTTGAATATCAGCGGCATTTCCCGACAAGAGAATGCCGTACGACATTACGCTATGGAAATATCCAAAGTACACTAAACGGGCCGTCTCAATATCAGTCAAATTACGAATTGTTCTAACTGCGTATGCAGCAAAACATAGTTTGTTTGTTTATTTTCCTATAAGACCCCTTTGAAGCTTAGCATCCAGAGTTATACCCAAGAATACTGTGCTGTCTTCAGATTTCAATTTTTCGCCCTTTATCAACACTTTAGTTTTCGCGTTTAAGAGTAAATTATTAACATTAAACCAGTGGACTACTTTAGAGATCGCGCTATTTACATCGTCAGTAACCTGCTGTTGACGTTTAAGTTTAAATAAAAGTGAAGTGTCGTTTGCAAACAACACTATATCGTGATTATCCTTTATGAGGTACGACAGATCATTAATGTAAATAAGAAACAAAAAAGGACCAAGAATTGACCCCTGTTGGGGCACCCATTGTTACTAAAGATCCGGCAGATCTTTTTCCATTCACGTTTACGCTCTGAATCCCACCACTCAAGTAAGATGTAATAAGATTCAGTGCGAAGTTCTGGATCCCGTAGTGGCGGAGTTTCCTGATTAACGTATCGTGAAGGACGCAATCGAATGCCTTGGATAAATCACAAAAGATGCCCAAAGCATCGCATTTATCCTCCCATGCATTATAGATATGTCCTAGAAGTTCAACACCATCAGTAGTTGAATGACCCCTTGTAAAACAGAAATAGGTCTATAATTTATGGGTTCTGATGTACTACCTGATTTAAACAAAGGTATTATTTTACTATTTTTCATGAGATCAGAAAACTCTCCACAGTCAATACAAGTATTAAAAATAACAGCTAGAGGGGGTGCCACAATATTAATAATAGACTTTGCAACACAGATAAACACAGCATGCAATGCATTTGAGTTTGATGTCACCAGTGACTTCTTATATTACACACTTATTTATTTAATATTACGACGTCAGCGACGGCGGAGCGATAGGGTCGTCCTCATTTTGATGTGGTGATAAGGGCTCTATTTCTTAGGTGAAGTTTGGAATTAAAGCATGTAAAAATGTAAATATACCCTCCAATCTTGACAATAACAATTTAAATAGACAAACCGACTATTTCGCTCAGGAGAAGTGCCCTGGTCCGCGTCTCAGTCCGAAGATACCGTATGAAACCCCACTTTCCAAAACGACTCTTCCCACGTCCCAATATAATGTCACAGGGTTTGCCCTACTACTACATAATTCACTTGAGCAACTGTCGATCCACGACAAATATATTCACAAAGAAACAAAAATTACAATTTATAAGCTAACACTAAAATAACGAAATTGTATTCTTACTTAATCAAAACTATCGTGTCTGTCGACTGGTAATGTACGCAAGAGATTGGTGGTATTGTCAAGTTGTATGGCAATGCTTAGCCTCTGGACAATATGAAAGCCAGCCCTTGACCTGAGGGTTTCAACAGTTCGAAAATATAATTACTAATAAGGTTATTGGACAAATACTGCAGCAGCAGAAGTGAAGCACACCGACCCCGGAAGTTTTAAAGTTATTTAATTTTTTGACATCATTATTTTCGACCTAAAATAATGACCATGTTGTCACCTTGTCAGGACGTTGTTACAAAATGAATGCTGGAAAGTAGTAAGGTAACAGTTCCGCAAAGTACACATAATTACTTTGCGGTACTGGATATCAGCAAAACTCACAAACTTATGTCTAATCTGCCTCAGGTATTCCTCAGACGAACTTGCGTATTGTCTAGACACAATCTTAAGTATCTACTAATACCACTACAAGTAATGCCATAAGCTATGGATATCCTTATGTCAGTTACCAACCAATGGCTAATGTACCACACAACAACCCGACAACACATTCGATTCAAAAGTATCCAAGTTAATCAGACTTAGCAACAAACTCGTCGAAGTAGAAGCAGATCCTATTAAAGATAATCGTCTCAGATACTTGCCGCGTCCGGAAGTAGCTCCCACGAACAATAGAATCCGTGTTTTGTTTTAACAAAAGATTTATCGGCCACTTATGGGGATATATATTCAGCCGTGTTTGGGAGAGGCCACCCTCAATAGTCTGTTAAAAGATCAAAAAGAGCGTGCGGTAGACACTTTCAGGGATATAATATAATGCGGGTTCAAAATTTCATATAATTTGGCATTTATTTTACCTACATTTGATGTTATTTTACTTATTTAATGAAATATTATCAATTAGAATTTTCATGATATAGGAAGTACCCATTTATACGGAAAAAATTTTAATCGATGTTACGTACTACTTATTATTAGGATAATTCTGTCCTGCATTGACCGACATGACATTATTTTCTTCTTCCAACTTTTTCTCTTTAACATCTACTATTACGTTCGAAATCAGCTACAACTGCGACAGTATGAAAGTATCAAAATCAGTGAATAGTCCGTCAGTCAGATTTCCAAAAAATACTCGACACGAATTTTCGAAACGACGTCAGCAGCCACCACTCCTGATCTTTGATGCCTTTTATATTTGTCAATTTTTATTGATTTAATAAAACAAAATATACGTATCCAATATTTTTCTATAATCTGAATAACGGACTAAATAGAATCAATTTTTTTAACCCAGAAAACATCCCTATTATGAATTGTAATTTTTTAAAAGTTAGTAGAAAGGGGATCGCAATGAGCTCGTATTGAGCACTCTATGTCATAGTCTATTTTCCTATTTTACCATCGTCAGCATCTCAACTTATTCATTCCCACCTTCCAAAATAGTACAATATCTTAGCAGCAGGCTTGCATCGGTCACTAGTATCTGATATCTTGGGAGATGTTCCGCTGCTGTCTCATTGTAGACTCCGATAGTGTCACAACCGGCGCATTGTCTCGCGGTACGACGCGCCGCCTGCGTCAAGATAGATTAACAAATGATAAATAAATGCAAATTTATTTTATTTCTGTAAGTAGACAAACACAAGTCAATTAAATTTCCTTAAACAAGATGAGTTCAGCATTTCGCATCTGACTGATCTACAATATTGTTAGAACTTCATTTTGTATTTTCAATTCTGTGTTTCAAAAAAATTAATTATTGAAGCTGTTATAGAAAGGGTATATACACATACTAATGATACGTCTTTAGACGATATCAGACGATATTGAAAGGGATTTTTTAATAATATTAAAATTCTATATGTTCAGAAGTTAATAATAAATAATAATAAAGTTATGAGAAATATTCACTACATTTCATACCTGAAACTGAACTATCAAAATTGAAATAAACACATCACTTTATCGTGATATTGACAAGTAACGTGCGTACGTAGTGTGGTGACAAGTTTATTATGATTTGAATTTATGAAACATGTTTTTTTAAACAAAAAATTGTCATCAATTCTTATTTTGAGTTGAAAATATGTATACCTTTAACTAACTGTAATCTTTAGTTCTAGAATAAAGGGTTTATGTTACCCTGTGTACATTTTACTAGGATGTTATTATGACGCATTCTTTTAAGATGTTAGATAATGTGGAAATATTTTTGTTCCCATATCTAAACTTACTACGGGTGCTGTATTTCTTTTTGCATATTTCTTAATTAGGTATTATAATGGCATCTCTTTACTTTTTGTAATGTCTGCGGGGTGATTACGTAACACATGATCATTAGCAATGGCTTTCATTTTGACACTTCTACAACATTCATTGCGTTATTTATGTTGTTAAGCAGACAAAAAAAAAAAAAAAAATTATATTAAAATATAAAGTGACTTAAGCAATTAGGGAGCTGCTTATAATGATTATGGTGAAGAAATACTTAAAATGAACCTAACCAGCATCACATACAATAGCGCTTAACAACATCTACAACATGTTTATCCTATTTACTCAAAGACGTCACTTGTCAAATTACCTTGGCAGTGTAACAGTAATGTTGCAAAGTACCCTCGCGGAGGAGGTGGTCCGAGATCAGCTGTCAAATCAAGTGAACTCCCGCCTGTACAAGTTGGCGCCGGAGGTCGCTTAATGTGACTCGCGGTAGATTTATGAACAGAGTTTATGTTTACCTAAGTGTTTTAGTTCGGCAAGATATCTACTGCGAATAAATCAACTGAGCTAGGTAGCTACTGTGCACGCAGTTCATGATTGTAATAAGTCGGTACCTACTAACTTGTCAGACAATTACAATTCCCTTTTGTATTTCTAACAACATCTTGTATTTAAGTTTCATGAGTTTGTTATTCCTACAAACTAAGTCAATGTTAGCTTCGCCCAAGTAAATGAGCACTTGACGGCACGATATTTATTTAAAATACAGCAAAAGTAGGTATAAAATACATAATATAATTATGAGTTTTCATTTCGTTTTAGCTGTATTTTTTTAAACAGTTATATTGTATAATTAATCATTTTTATCAGCAAATAATTTTAGTAAGATTCCTATGAATGTAAGTCATTTCTTACAATAACTTTGTCCGATTTGCCGGCGCAGTGGCCGGTCGCGCTGAGATCAGCTGTCAAATCAATTGAACTAGCCACCCCCACAGGGCACCCGCCGCGCGCCGCTGTCGTCCCGCCCCCCGACCTTAACGCACAGATATCATTGCAACGGCTCTGTAATGTAAGTATCTAATCTATCTAACGAGTAATGTAATACAATTATTGTGATACATTGCTCATTTTTTTGGTTATAAAAATGTTTTACATAAATAATGAATGGTAAGTACTTACTTACCTCATTATGACTATTACATTGTTTCCGTTAGTAATTTTGTATTATCATTTTCACACGTTAATCATAATATATTTTAAAAACTATGTTGAATGAGGTCAGCGTTTTCTGACTACTCTGAGACCAAAAACCGAAAAAAAATCATTTTATTTACGCTAAGTAGGTTCAACATGGGAAAAATGAGGTTCTTAATGCATACTTAGCTCAATTAAATTTCCTTAAATTTACAAATATTGTTGTAATGGATGACTTCTAAATACTCCTTCGTTAGATTTGATTTGTGAAAGCTAAAAAGCCTTCACCAAAGACTGCCAAACAGACAGTAAGTATTCAATACCTCACAACAACCACCGATGATCTCAAATTAATTCAATATTGGATCTCAAACAGTTTGCGGTCTATCTAAATAGATATAGAGCAGAAACAGACAATCTCAACACGAGACCATTTAACTGTATCTGTCAGGAACAGTATATATACAACCATTTATTAAACTCGAAGGTCTCATGAAATACAGCGAGTTAATTAAGAAATTCTTCGCAAATATTTTCTGCAGTCCTAACGATCTTTAAAATTTGTTCGTTTTAATAAAGATTTAAGCACCCTTTATTAAAGATGGCGTTAAGCTGTGGTTTAATATATATTTATTTACAAGCAAGTGAACCTACCGCTTCGAGTTAATTTATACTTGTAATTATATGAAGGCGACCTCTGAATATATTAGTGGCGTGAAGTTTATTAAAGGCATTTATCTTAATTTTGAGTAACTTGTGTCTAAGTTTCTGGATATTGACTTTGTTTGGTGTTTCTAACAAACTTTGAGTTGTGCAGCTAGTAATGTACCAAGGAAATAAAATTGGGAATGCTTATGTTTCATACTGAATAAATTTATTAAAAATAAATAATGTGTTATCTACGCCATTGTTACATTCATCAGGCCATAAATTAAATAGGTTAAGTTATTTTCAATATTAAATGTTTGTGATGTGGCAGTACTTTTATAAATAAATATTATTTACGTTTATTGATGTCAGAAGTAAAAATAAAAAAATACTCATTTTATTTATTTCTTTAATCAATAGATGTTTATTTAGTCCTACAACGTGAGTGTATTCTTATTCTGAAAACATATAATTATTGCTTAGTAGGTGTGTACTAGTGTGGTTATACTAATATTGCTCCATGCGGGAATCGAACCGGCAGCCCATAGTGCAGCTGTCAATAGCTTATCCACCGTGCGGACCGTGTCATCGATGGCAAAAACAGGGAGTTTATGTATGAAAACTTAGAATTTTGATCCTTTTTCAGAATTTAAATTTCTCTAAATAAATAGCAAAAATCGTTAATTATACGTTATGTTAACGTAGGTAAAACTGCATTAGTCTACTGTAAACATTGTATAAAATATGTAGTATTAGATACTACACCTCTCCAAAAAGTAGGCAAATTCAATGCACTGAAAATATGTACATCAACAATTTAATCTGCTGAAAATATGAAACAAATAAAGAAATTATTATTATTATTTTGCAAAAGGGAAAATAAAGATTGTGTTGTTCTCTCTACATTATTATTTATATATCACTTATGTATTTGGTCATACAAAAACTAAATTTTATATAATTTTGAACAGTAAAGAACAATACTGAATATTAATTAAAATATATACCTTTTAGCGTGAAATTTACTCAATGGTCCTCTTTTATCGACTCAGTTTGAATATTATATCCAGAAGCTATTAAAATTTCATATGAAAGCAATCAGCCAATAATTTTTACAAATTATTGTTATAAATTATAACAATGCTTATATTATTTGATACTGAAAATAATTTTAGGGTAATTTTCACGAAATGGCGAAATTCGGCTATCTTAAAATTCCAAAAAATATTTAAATTATTTGATATTTCTTGTATGTGAATTTGATAGTACTAATGTTACTTGAATTTAATTATGTAGTGGTCCCAAACATTATCGCGTTTTACAAAAGTTATGAGGACATTAAAAAAAATCACAGTGAGGGAATGACAATCAAGGTGAGGGAATGATTATTATTATTACAGACAAGTCAAGAAGCTTTTCAAATAAAATGTTTTTTTTTTTAAGTATAATCTTTAATTATTAAATGAAATTTTGTTCTTAAACAATAAGTAAGATCAATGAGTAATTTCAGCGAATCACAAAATTATTGCAGCACTTTGGCATAACTCTAATTTAAACTTATTTTTATTTGTTATAGCACTTAATTTAATAACAAAACCCTTGCTTAAAACTTAAAGATTCTTCTAACAGCATTTTTTATAACAGAAAAACTTCTTATTTTAAACTTTAGTCTCATACATGAACGTTTAGTATTAACTCAACAAAACAAAAAATAACTTCTAATTTAGTAGGTAACCTACTTTTAAAATTTGTAATCTTAAACGATACAGTCTTAAAATTACAATTAAATCTTAATCAGATCTTTTAGACTAGTTTAAGTCTTTTATAAAATAACAACCCCTACTGATTAATTTTGGAGGCTCAATCTTCCTCAGAATGTCATGCCAGGCATATAACTGTTCATCTTTGATTTTAGGCCACTTCCAAGATTTAGTTCCTCTTTTCATACACTTTACTAAAGCGCCTTCCTCAGAAACTGATATTATTTCCCCTGGGTAAACATTTTCGTCCCATTTGATAAGTACGTTATCACCAATATTGTAAGTGATATTACTGTGCGTACAAATAACATCATTTGATAAATGTCCATCATCATAAGATTTGTTTCGTGATTTTAATTCAAAGGATGTGGTTGGCTGTGATGGTTTTTTGATGCAACGTTTTGAAGATTTGTAATATCCCATGTGAAAATGTTTACACTTTTCTGCGCATTCACAACATGAAAGACTTCTAAATTCCAAGACATCATTACTGAAGAGAAATTGACGAATTTTTTGGGTTCCACGAAATGCAGCAATGATTGTTGACTGTTTGACTAAGTCTTCTATTTTCGCGATATTAGCAGTGGTAACTTCGAATAGTTTTATTGAAGAACATCTTGCCAACAAAATTTCTTTGAGAGATTTCAAATTTACGATGTCCTTGCCTTCAGCCACTGCCTTATCAGCTGTTCTTTTTAATGTGCCACCTACGCCATCAGGGGCACCTTTGCCATGGCCAGGTTCTGAATAATTCCACGCAAAAAAAGTCGCATCCGGAAACAAATCATTTCTATGATGATATACTAGATGAAACATGAACTTGTTCTTGTATTGGTTGACAGGACTATCACTTAGCATGTGTATTCTGTGAATGTTTGGATTGTGATTTTTAAGCCACTCAAAAACTGGTAATAAGTGTGCCCATACTGCCGTTGCATCGTGTCTATTATTCTCAGAAAGAGAACAAAACGTGTAGGGTTTTACAGTGCCATTTTCACGTAAATATAATACTCCTGTATGTAGTGTAACTTGTTGTCTTGCACCTCCGAAATGTACTGCCTGAATCTCTTCGTTGTATTTGCAACAATAATTTTCACTGAAATCTATGTGAATAAGGACTTCATTGTCAGTTAAAGTCTTTTTAAGTTCTGATATGGTCTGATACTGGTGTGTTATTGTAGCAACGTGTTTAAATAATGAAGGCAAAGTTTTTTCTAATTGAAGTACCAATGTTCTCAGTGAAAGCTTGATCTCTTTTAAAATAGGTTTTCTACAAATCTTCATCTTTCCATTTTTTTCGAAGGATGTAGTTTCATAGATCCACTGTTGATAAGTCACTATTCTGTTTGGCTGTGGAAGATTATACTCTAGCATTTTGTTTGCACAACCTTCACATTCTCGTAACAGACATTTAGTTGAATAGACATTGCATGTTCTCATGGTCAAGAAATTAATAAGATTACAGCAAGGCAATACTCTATTTTCATGTAACTTCATAATCATTCGTTGAACATTTGCGTGGATTACACATTTGCATGTGTTACGGTCTTTTATGTTTGCCCAAGTCACCCAAAAAGGCCGAAACCTGCAGAAAGTTGTCAAGCTTATTTTATACTCAACTGCAGTCAGGAATTTACTGTGCAAATTTTTCAGGGTATCGCAAAGTAAACGTTTTTGTTTCACCTGTCCCATTGACCTTATAAAATCTTTCTTTCCTGGGCACATTCGGGAATTTTCGTCCTTTTCCAAAAAATCTTGAACATCCTTTTTGACCTTTATCAATTTATCACTGATTTTTCTAGAAACCCTCTTTTTATAATCCTCTTTGAAAAACTGTTTTGATAAGCTGAGTAGTTTATGCTTCTTCAAAAGATCTGGTTTTACTATTTCATAGTACTTTTTCTTTTCACTATGTTTCTTTAAATTACTGTACCCATCTTTTAGCTGTTTAGTAATAACTTCTGATAGAAGAAGCTTCTTCTTAACAATTTCAGGAACGCGGACGTTCTTCAAGAGAGCGGATACTTTAGCTTCTGGTGAAGTTGATTATTTTTGTTCTGTCTTTGACATCTCTTACGGAATCTCTCTTTTCTTCTTATTTCTTGTTTCAATTTTTCCTGTAATCTGGATATTTTTGCATAAAGTATTCCTCTACGTCTTCTGAGTTGCTGCCTTCTCCGATTAACTGCCAAATTTCTTAATTGATCATTATTTGGCATAGGTTCTGGGTTAGGAGGCGGTGTCTCATCTAACAGTCTAGCTAAATTCTTTCGCACTTTCATCGTTTTGTTTCTATATGTTTGACTATTTTTCTTCCAGTTTTTCCTTTTTTGTCTTCTTTCTCGGGAACTCATTGCGGATATAGGTTTGACTTGACCTTTTCTTTTTTTTTAAGGTATTTAATTCTTTCTTTTTGGCGAAGTACTTCAAGTGTTACAGGATCAGCTTTCATTTTTTCCCTGCGTTTTCGGTCATATTCTTGCTTTTTCAATTTAGCTTCTTCTTTGCTTATCTTCTTTTTTCTTGACATTTTTTAGCCTACAACAATATTGCAGCAATAAATTCAAGCGTTAATTAAAAAATAACAATAAAAAGAGCCAGTTAGCCCACCCAAAAATCATTCCCTCATATATCATCATTCCCTCACCATAAACTTTAATGAGGGAATGATGGTGAGGGAATGACGAAATAAAAAATAAACGTAAAGGACTCGTGACATAACCTTACTTTGGAAATGATTTTTCTGCTTAAGAAAATAACTCCCAAAAGCCATCTTATCTGTGCAACTTATTATCACTTAAAGTGCTTACCTTTTGGTTTTTTAGAATGTGATGAAATGACGGTCAAAAATTTAATTTAGCCATAAAATTAATAAAATGTTTTTGCAGCGCACATCCGAACACAATTACAAAAAATTCGCCATTTTGATAAATTGACATTAGTGCCAACTTTCAAAAACTAATGGTAGCGTTCGTATTTTATTTGAAATGCGTTCATAATTCAACTGCCAGTAATAGTGTGAGGGAATGATTTATTTATGTGAGACATTAATAAATATTTAATTATTTTATTCGTTTTTTGCTGTATAACGCTTATTTCGGTTTTTCCAATAAATATATAATATGTTTATACAATACAGCCTACTTGAATATGATTCGAATGATTTTTGTGTTTTTTTGGTAAATAAAAGTAAATAAAATTGGTACTTGGGACATAGTGAGGGAATGATATTAGGAACATTTTGGTTATGCATTTTTATTTATACAGCTCGAAAATCTCATGTGAAAGTGTTAGGTATAGTTATGAGGATTGTATAGAAATATTAGTAACATCCATTTCTTTCTTAGATTTTTACATAAACTCCAAGGACAAGAATTTCGGATTTTCGTGAGAATTACCCTTTAATACAATTTTCGTGAAACTTTTCTCACATTCGATCTATTACTCGTTTGCTATAAATCTTTCATTTTCATTGAAAAAAAGAAACAATATGGTTGGCCATTTTATACACAAACTGAGATAGTATATGAGATAGGAAGTGATAATAAATAATATGTGTTATTGGACCTGTATTCTAATTTTAAATTAAAATTTTAAAATTGGAACACATGTCCAGTATAACATTTTCTTGTTGTTTATAACATTTAAAATCTTATCTCTGTGCGTGCGTGAATATCGTGAAAATAAAAAAAGCACGATTGGCGCGAAAATTGGATTTAAAGTGTACTTAACAAAACTTCATAACCATTATTTGTATGAACAGTGGATGAATTCGTCAAATTATTTAATTATATACTGTTCATTGTCCCAGTGATCAAAAATCAAATTCAAACATTCATTTATTTAGGCTGAAAATCTGCACTTTTTGAACGTCAAAATTAAATAAGACAGTTCCCAAAACGCCGTTCTTTCGCCACTTTCTGGTGCTTTCGGTGGAGTTTGAATGTTCAAAATCCCCAAACCAGTGTAAAAAAATCGCGATTAGGTATAGCATTCACAGACAAAAGAATAAACGAATTGCACAATGTGACATAAAACAGTATACCTACATCATGAAGGGATCTTCATGATGTAGGTCCATAAAAGTATGTCCACGCTGGACCATACTTTTATGGGAGCGTTATCTTTCTCCATTGCCTATTTCTAAAAGTATATAAAGTGACCTGAAATGAGCAAACCTACACTTTGCCGGTGCATAGGTCAAGCGTAATGAAACTATTAAGAATCTTATTCTAAGAAGAAACTTTTGGTAAAAATATGGCCCAAAAGTTTCTTCTCACAGTGCAAAAAAGTGGATTAAAGTTTTTTTTTTCCACCTCACAAAAATATAAGACAATCCTAATTAAAAATAATTTATTTTGAGCTTTAAAGACAAATCCCCTGTTAAATGTTACAATAACAGCTAAAAGCACGTTAATGTACCTATTTAATCTACTATTACATTATCATTTCAACCGAAAGACGTCAACTGACAGACATAGCATCTCCAAGCTCCTCCACTTGTACTAACTATTGTTTAATTTTAACAATTGCTTAGTAAAAACTAATAACGAAACTTAGTAAAGATCTTTCACATTATTTGTTGTTTTGACTGCAGATAGGACGTTGTGCGTTCAAATACTCCTTTCATCTTTATTCTCAAAACTTCTAAGAAATATGTTCCACTTCATTCATTAAAATATACTAACACAATTATACATATCTAGTATATAAGTATTTGCAGTTACTGTTTCAAAAATGTATTCAGCATGTGGAGTAACTAACCTAAATTAAAGATGTGTGTAGCACGCCGCACATGCTCCTAATGAGTGTCTTTGCGAGGTGGCTCCGTAATGAACTCCCGATGTGTACGAGTAGGTATACTCTGCTATTATAATTTCCGTACTACTTGCATCGTCATTCATTTACAATTTTACGGTTATATATTAATCTTTGGTAAAGATGTACCTATATTTTGGCGTCGCTCGTGAAACTTTATTGATCTCATTTAGGAGTTGCCGAAACTGGAGTATTTGAAATTCAGAATCATCTAGATTAATTTGACTTGTGGGTTATTTATCGAAATTTAACGACGTACTTGTTTCGCATAATCGGTATCCTTTACGTTTTCTACTGCTGAGACACGGTACAGACCACCTCTGTTCGAGGTTTTGAGCTGTAAAATGCCACGTGGGGGAGATATCACATATTCTAGGTCACGCCGGTTCCCAAACAATGGTTTCCTTTACCAGTTAGGGTGTAGTGGTGATAAAATGATTTACCTCAAATGTATCAAGAATGTTTCATGCGATAAAATGATTGAATGTTTGCAAGTTTGTCTTCCAACAATTTGAATGTACATTGTTAACTTGAGGTGAGACTGTGTGGCATAATAATTTTACAAATAGCATCACATCATTATGTACTTCGTGGGCGCTTTACATTATAATTCTGTTTGGGTAAGAACATTTCAAAGTAAATTGTAGCGAGTAAAAACAAGTTGTGTTTTCTGCTTGACTAACTACTTACTTCAGTATGATAATAAATAAATTATAAGTATTAATATTAGCTTACTGATCAATTCAGTAGTTGGAAACAATAATGATCAATTTTATACGGCTCTCGTCAGACATTATTCCCCGAACTTCCAAAGAACAGTACTCGTAAAGCGGGCAATAGCTCGTGGTTGAACTTCAGTAGCGACTTTCAGTTTAGATAGATAAATGAAATATTTAGGTCACAAGTATTTCCAATTTGATACTAACTTGATCTTGTTTATCAATAGTTTAAGAATTCTGGAACAGCAATAACGATGATACCTGTTGGTTGTAACTGAATATACTACTCATACAATCAATTTAAACACGATTTTTACTTATAAAGAATACAAGAAGTGCGAGGTCCTGTACCAAGTGAATAGCCCTGTATCAAGTGCGTTGTCCTGTATCAAGTGCGTTCTCCTGTATCAAATGCGTTGTCCTGTATCAAGTGCGTTGTCCTTTATCAAGCACAGGGACCCTAGTCTGCTATTACAATAGTGTTAGAATGGTCGGTTACAGATCTCATTATGATCGATTTTAACAAGTTCTGTAATCTGCTAACAAAATGGCGTCTATTTCACTTTCCAGTGGTCAATCACTGACCTGAGTAGTAGTTTTTAGAAAATCATTTTTAGTAACGGGCTTTATAATAATGACAATACCTACGGCAATTTCATTCTATCACCATTCCATTACGAGACGACTGAGATGATTGATCGTCATTATGCATTTAGCAGATTACGAAGTTTTAAGCACAATGACAGTGGAATTGCGCAAATTTATAAAAATAGTAGATTAGGGCCCCAGATCCTATATCAACTGCAAGGTTCTGTATCAAGTGATAGGACGTGTATTAAGTGCGACGTCCTGTGTTAAAAAACAACTATTTAAAATTTTGACAATAGTGTTCAAAATTCCTGATGAAAACCATGATGTATGGAGCCACAGAAACCATAATAGACCCCTGTCTGATCCCCCGGGGGTGAAGTGCGCCGGTAACATTCTCAGTTTATGAGCATTGATCCTTCAACACGTAGTCTGCCCGATAGTAAAGTTTTACGACACGGGTATCAACTGCTTGATTAAATTTTTCAACTCTTCTTTCACGTCCGTTTTTTTCGTTCCTTTATGAATTCCTACTGCGATGAAGGAATTATATGTAACGCGAAAATAAATGTTAGTAAAATCAATGGCGGCGACGTCATTAAGTATTCTTAAGTATAAAGTCATATGTTTTTAAATGAACAGACAGCTGTGTTGCCGGAGAGTTTGTTAGTATGTAGCGAAAGCACTAGGAAGTGGCGATGAGCGGGAGTTTTGGGGGGGGGGGGGGGGGAGTCCTATCTTCTGTAATAATTACGTTCAAAAAGTGCTGATTCACAGTGTGATTTGAATAAATAACTTTGATTTTGATCAAAAAATATTTATTTTTCCATTTTTTTTTCAGTCCTATCAAATTAATATTGATGCATAACAAGTTTAAGCTTTGAAATAGTAACCAACGAAGGTTTGCTCCCAAAAACTACATACATTATAATATTCGTAGCGTCGTGAGAAAACGTGCGAACTTTAGACTTTAGAAAACTACGGAACGTCAGGACAGGAATATATATTTTTTGTTAATCATAAAATCGTTGCCCCTCATTAGGGCTCTCAGCTACTTGTATGTGAATACTAATATTTGTTCTGTGCGGGAATTCAATAGCTCCTAGTCTTAGGATGATGGTGTCCGTCAGCGTTTTACTGACTAAAAACCATCCCGCTGTTACACCTATGCAGGGAGTCGCAGGACCGAACAATACTTCCGCAACTCCCGACTACTCGGTGGTAGGCCATAACATCAGCCGCCGGCAGAAGTTACCACCCACCAGAGAAAGCCTTGCCGCCAAGCGATTTGTTGTGTTCCGGCATGATGTCTGGTGAAGTCGTACGGAGGACGGGTCTGAGCAGTTGTGTTGCGATGTGTGCCGGGTACGATGCGCCTAATGTTGTTGTGTTGGGAGTTTGGTCGTGGAGGGTCTTCAGATTAATCTCCCTTTGGCGCAGCATCGTTGGTCGTGTTGTTGGGTTTAACATTAGATCACCTCGCTCAACAGCCGTCTTCCTTCCTATTCGCTCAGTTTTTTCTGAGTGAATAGGCTCTTAATAAACTAGCGCGCTTTACCATCAACGATCGATGCGGTCAAGCGCTAGTTTATAATTATTAAAAAAAAAGACTGGTGCCAGTCTGACGCTGCGGGCCTCATCGGGTGACGGGGGAAAGTAAGGGTTTGACTCTCCCTACCACGCCTAAAGGGGCGCGCGTGGAACACTTCGCAGCGCCACCCGCCCCTTGCCCCTTGGGTGCTGACGTTTGCGGAGTAACAGACGTCCCTGAGTCTGTCACCTCTAGACTTATTCAAAGAGGCTGGAAAAGGGCATCCACCCTCCACCGACGCCCGGTGCGCCTGCTGCGGGCCGGGTGAGCGGACGAGATCTGCACCCATAGATAGTGGTCCAGGGACAGTCAAAACAAATTAACAAAGTACAAATTTAAAAGTGATTACTATTACTACATCTATTTTAGTATCAAGTATTTACCAACTCGTAGTTAGCTACGACTGTTCCATAACAAGGTGTCTGTAAAGTGAAGCCATCGAAGTATAGTAGTAGTTTCCATGGTACAATATTAGTATTAATCATTTGAAATATCGATATAGTTGTGACGTTTAACAGAGCTAAAATACAAATCCATAAGTATCACATAAGTAAATACGTACGCATTCATACTCTCTGTATGTAGTTACAGTGTACTTAAACTTATGGATTTGTATTTATTCGACTTATCGTGATTATTACAATATCGAGCCACTCACACTAACATATTATGTACGTTGCCGCTAACTTTACCAAACAGATCAGCGACTGGATGAATTAAAAGTATAACCAGAGTACGGCGTGACTTGACGTGACTCCCCTCCCCCACCCCCATGTGCTCCCCGCCGGCGGGGGATGATGGCCCGGCTCGTGATATGTGCTACTTTGATCATAGTTTCTTTGTAGTTTCCACTTCGGTAGAGCAAGAACGTTTTCAACGATGTATAATTTTTAATTACATGTTAAAATTCACTTTTTATGGCTTAATATATACGATTTTTAATATTTTAATTCATGCTGAATCAAGATATTGCTCAGACAGTTGAATCTATCACGAAAACTGATTCTCAGAATAAGGGCATTGCTGTATAGTTTTATAATATTTAATTCAAACTAAATAACGAAATTGATTTGACTATTACAGAATCTGTAATCAATAACAAATCAATTAAAACTGACTATGAAGTGAATCAAATATTCCACAACAAATTCAATATTTGTCACCCCCTTTAGGTATTAGCCTAACCCCAAAACTGATCCAACATGTATTCACCCCACAAAGTTGTAATAGGTGTAATGATCCGTGAAGTGGTCGCCGGTCTCTCCCTGTAAGGGTTTGAAGGGGGAAGGGGGGAGGACTGATTGTTAGTTACGTGTTAAATGCAGGCTCAACCCCGGGCTGGTAATTATGGTGGCTTCGAGTTAAGGGCCTAATGTGTTTGTAAGTTTTGTCGCCACATCACTCTAATAGTTTGGGAAAATGAAATGATTTCTATTTTTGGGCCTCTGCTCGTGTAATAAAGATGTCCTTTCATGAATAGGCCCGTGACACTCGTTAAACTACATTCATTCATTACCTCCTTAAACTTGATTCAAACTGTGATCCCTCCAGATAATTAATTTCTTCTTTTATTCCTCTATTATCTTTTCTGCATCGGCAAAATGTACCTACTTAAATTGTGAGCCGATGTATAACAATAAAAAGTGATTACCTGGAGTAGATATTAAAGAATTACTGATAGCTAGCGCTCCAGACGGTCACAATTTCCTATTAAAATTGGTAATTTGGTAAATTGGTAATTTCAATAATGTAACCTTTATATTCCTCATGAAAACCTTGGTAAGTACCTATTAGATCCGAGCCTCTTCGTAAATCTTGTTCTTATCATCTCTAGAGTTACTACTAAGATTTGTTTTGTACTACATAAAGCTTCGTGTAACAATTCAAACTTCTCCATAATTCGTAACCTCCAATTAACTTCAATGTTGCGAGAACGATAATTTTAACAATGTTGCAGTAATAATGCTGGCTGACTATAACCCGATCGTGAATATTATACCGTTGCGCCGACAATGTAAAACGAACTGCGGCCTGTGTTTGGAAGTCGTTAATTGTTCGCTTTACCTTATTAAGTTTGCTGCAACCCAGTTTGACAGTAAGTTTCATAACGTAATTTAAATTGTCAGTTTAAATGTACTGTGCAAAAAGTTTCGCCAAAGTTTTAATTGATGCTTGTTTGCAAATTCATCGTTAATAAGATAGGGCAGCGAAACTTTATGAAGAATAATAAGAAATATTCTTCTTTGTCTTGGAACTTAGCGATATTGTCGAAGGTAAGTGTATAGTAATAGAAAGGAATAGAATGATTAATCAATATACATATATAATATATATATTGTAATAATACATATATTAAACAGTATATGAGGGTCGTCAGGCGCGTCGCCTTCTCGTAGGTGGCGTTTTGAATCAAAGCACGAACTGTACATTTACCCTCCAATCTTGACAATAACAATAGGCAAATCGACAGTTTCGCCCCGGAGAAGCGCCCTTGTCTGCACCTCAAAGTGAAGTGACCGTTCGATAATACCCACTTTCTAAAACGACATGGATAGCCACGTGCCGCCATTACAAAAAACGTTACAGTATTTGCCCCACTACTACATAAATCAAATGAGCAACTTTTATTAAATTGACATCTTTATTCACGACATATATAATACGGCAAAGTTATAATAATTCGCTCTTACCCCCACGAGCGTCAGTTAGAATACACCGATTGAGCGCTGCCCTTGGGCGTCATCAGTATTGCCATCCAAGCCTTCATCAATTCACTGCCGAGCGCAATGTGTTTATGGCCTCTCTTTAAAGTGATCCCTTGTGTCTATCTACAAAGATACACTTTGTTACACAATGGGCGTTTGTTATATAGATTATCATTATTTCTGCCGAATAACAAAGTATACGCTATTTGTCTTTCATTCCATTATTATACAAATTAATCTAAAATATCTGCCTCCTAAGAAACCTGGGCAATCACTTTCGATGTTATTATCGAAAGCTCATATGTTATCTATTTGTAATCCTTTAGGCTAAGCTTAGAGCGTATTACGCCTCCTGGAACAAAGTACTAATCGACAATATTCAGCACGTGTATATTTAATAAACATACCAGGTAGAAACAAATACGGTGTGTAAACATTGCAAATTGAGTTGTGTGTGGACACCCGCCCCCCGAGCCGCCGGGCTCCGGCCTCCGAGCGGATCCGTTCATATTTGCCAATTTTTTGGGCAACTGCGTCCATCACGAGTGGCTGGCTGTGGCATGGGTGAGTCTAAATCCTTTGTAGCTTGAGAATCTAATGTTTACTCTGTATATACATAACTGTATAATTGTGCTGAAAAGTAATAAGCATAAAAAAAACTTTTTGACGCCACACATCCACGTTGATTTGGGGGAATTTTTTTTGTTATATTTATTTTTATCCAATTTTTCCGTCCATCGCTTATAAAACAACGCAGTAACATCTCTGAAATTAATGAATTGAAAAGCTCAGAAATGTTTGTGACTTTTACGTTCTAAACATGACCGCAACTTTGTTTAATGTGAACTTTGTTCAAAACTTATAATTAAAATTCTGTATTTCAGTTGCTAATTGAAGCTCTTAACATAACGTAGGTACTAATTTACACGAAAAAAATATATAGTAAAGCGAGAGCAAATATTTATTTGAGTAGTTTGCTACGTTCTTATTCCCCGACGACTGTGGACGTGGAGCACTCCACACGACGGGAAATGTAAAAAAATCATCCAACTGCCAACTCATGTAAAACTGAAATCATTCAGCGCATGAAAAAGAGTTTGAGGTATGATCAACATTCCGTATTTAATCTTCTTTCCTTATAATATTTCCACTATCTATTGTGACACTGGCCTCCTGTCAATGAGAGGCAGTGGGTTATGATCCATCATACGTGCCGAGTGTGGGTTGATACATGTCACATGTTCTTGAAGTTTTAGTGGTTCTAGGACATGCCAGTTACTTCAAGATCTTTTCCTTTACCATTTTGATAGCAGTGGTGATTTAATAATTTCCACAAATTAAAGACATACAACTTGTGAGCCGCTACCGTGACTATTGGCTGTCTCTGCTCTCCCCACTTCTCATCTTTGTTTTTGTCTGTAATACTTTAAAATAGCCTACCTACTACCGTCACTTGCTAGAATTGAAAGTGTGCTAATTACGTTCATAGTTGGGACTTAGGAGGCCAACCAACGTTTAACAAAATAACAAAATGTCCTACTACTGTCTACTGTCTTAGGGTCAAGTTCAAGTAGGTCAGGGGAAGGTTTAAAAATAAAAATCAGAAGTCATTTATGCAAATTATGTTGACAATCAGCACGTTTTGAACGTCAATCCATATTAATATTATACATGCGAAAGTATCTCTGTCTGTCTGTCTATCTGTCCGTTCGGCTTTCACTCCAAAACTACTAAACCGATTGTAATGAAATTTGGCTATATAACACCCCGCTATGTCCAATAGGAGCAGAACAGTAATAAAAAATGTTGAGAAAACGGGGCCAATCGCGGATGGACATATTGCTCCCATTATTTTAACAGGCGCTTATTTTATATGAACACGCCGACGGAGTCGCAGGCAACAGCTAATATTACATAAGACAGTCCCCCGAAACGCCCGCCCTTCTCCACTTCTTAGTGCTTTCCCTGGAAAGAAGTGGTGGAACAAAGTAAGTCCCCAGCAGAATAGCTGTCTGTTCAGTTAAAAAAAGCACCTGATTAAACACAATACTCAATATCAGCTAGCCACGCAAATATACTAGCAAAGCCAAAAAATAGAATACATTTAAAATTAAAAAAGTAAAAAAATCTTTTTATCTAAATAAAAGCCCTCCCTCCAGGCATAAAGGGCGTGACAACTTACAAATTTATGTATTACTGGGTTCAAAAAATGAACAATTATATGAACTCATATATCCCTCAGATATAATCTTGGTCAGATTATGTGAGGATCATGTAGATCCGTTTCTGAAATGACTTACTTTTTATTTTATCACTTTGTTCCACCAGACCTAGGGTTCCCCACCCTAGGTCTGGAAATACGTAAACGGTACAAACGGGGTCCAATTATTAAGATGCGCTGTCTGTCTCCAGGTTGTATATCATGAACTGTGTTTACAAGACAGTTGAAGTTTTCACTGATCATTTATTTCTACTGTCGCTATAACGACAAAAACTATAAACAGTCTTTTTAAAATTAATTAACAATTTTTATCTTCGGGCTCAAAAGGTTCCGAAGCATTATCTATGCAAAAACAGACAGTCCTTCGATGTACGCGGTGTAAAAGACGAAGCGAAACGCTGTAACGGTGGACCCCGCCGTACGACGGGTCATCCAATGATGGAATAGTAACAGCGGAATTAAGTCTATTAATTCCCACGCATATCTCCAAAATATATCCTACATAATACCGAAAGCATTGGTAAACTAAGCCTGTGTTCCAAGCTTTGGAGATAAAACCACATCACACAGATTCTAGACAACATAATGAGTGACAAGCATTTCTCAGTAATCATGTAGCAGAACTCAGAACTACCTCAACTCCTCAGATTATACCCCTAGTTCACCAATAACTTCCAATTATTACTCGTGTTCCAAATAACATCGATTAAACTAACAGTAGTGGTGCAGCCGTGGCAACTGACTCGTCGCAACAGTTCGATGTTCTAAGAACAAATTTGCTTCGACAATTCTAATAGCTCGAGCGGGTTATAGTAGGGTTGTATATTGGAGTTTGTTAACAAAATCGGCTTCGTTTTTATTTTTCTTTTGAATGCTTTAGTTTAGTAACTTTTAATAACTTTAGTATATTGTTACACACTCACTGAAGCTTATTATTTAAGTTAAACTTTGTAGATAACATTAACTATGCAAAAGGTTTAGGGGGTTAGTTTAATAATATTTTCCAGACGAGTGGCACTTATCTGCTCTCATATTACTGACTACGACAATATACCAATACTGGATATTTTAGTTGAGCTATTGCTTCACTAAAATATTAATTACTTTCTTACGTTACAGACCACTTCACGTTACCATGTCTCGGACGAGCTACTAATTGTTCGTATGCAACTCTCTCTCTCTCATCTCTGAACAACAGTAACTATATACCTAAATAAACAGTGCCACAAGGAATCTCAATTAACTTCGTTCAAACGAGATTCGAGATAATATTAATTATATACACATAATAGGGGATAATACTGCAATATTCGGCCTTAGAGTGCAGTACCAGCGCATACAGCAAAGAATTTTTTATTGCCGTATAGGCCACCGATGCTTGCAAATTCTATACCCCAAAATTTTTCATTTAATGGAGTATATATATTTTTGATTGTATTATTATTATCAGTTGTACTACTTAAATGGTTTTTTTACACCACAAAAGTTATTTATTATCGTCGTATAATCTAAACCTGAAACGAAAAAAAGAAAATAATAAAATTATATTCATTAATGTCGAGTTGAATAACATTAAAAAGAGCAGAATTCTGTTAATTATTTTATTTCTGTACCTTTCCACCACATCCTCCTTTTTAATCGACTAGTTGTTGACAGAATATTTGTTACATTTCAATAATTCAGAATGACAAGAATATGATGTGCATTATGTGCTTATACCGAGTTTTGCCTGATTTCCCATAATTAGAGGAGAATGCCAAGTCGCCATAGCCCACTGTGCACACAAATATAAAATAATGATAACAATAGGGAGTAATTCTAACAATTAATTAGTAAAAATAATGATCTGCAGAAAGCTTAGCATTTCAAAATTATTTAAGATTCTTATATTCCATCAATAGTGTTTATGTCAGTGAATATAATTAACTTGGAGATTATAACTATAAGTATAACTACAAAATTCATTGTAGTTTCACATCTTTATTAATTTTGTTCTTCATCATATATCACTAAATCATCATGCAAATATAGTGCCGGTGGAAAAATATTATTCTGATGCCGTGCCGCACAGCATCCTACAGTGCGGCGGCCGACAATACAGTTACAGCAGTACTGCTGTATTGCGCGGCCTGTGTCAGCAGTGCTGACTAAAACACACGAAGTATACTTTGCGACTAACATGACGACTAACGATTCTGGCCCTCACCAGTGAACAGTTATGTCCATTATATATTGCCATTCATGATTCTATTTCCACCATTAGTGCACACTTTAATACCATATTCCATTAAATCTTATGTGCTCGCCATAATATGAGGGAGCTTGCTTAAGTTGGTAAGTCCCACGTGCAATCAATATTAAATCACTAACATTTAAATCAGGGAATTCAGTTAGATTTTCATTACTAACAGTAATGTTGTAAAAATCTGCCCTACTCCTATTAAGATTTTGATTCTGAGCATAATCAGACAGATCATTATTTTTATTCCTATTTTGATTCACTATTTGCAGAATTTCAGGAGCATCTTCTTTGTCAGGTACTCTCAAATGGTACTTATTGATAAGAGCACCAGCCACAGAGAAATCTATCATAATATGTTTAGAATCCCTATTAAAAAGTGCTTGCCAAAATAGTTTAAACTTTGTTTTAAAAATGCCATTTACCACTTCCACCACCCATCGACATAATGTGACTGCTCTTGTTTTAATAGCATCCCTAGCGGTAAGTTGTGTCTCACCTTCTTCTAGAGACAAAGACACATGCACATTATACCCACAACTGCCTAATAGTATCAATGAGTACCTAAAACCTTTGTCCAAAATAAATGCATCCCCTGGTTGAGAAATTCCGAACAATGGCTATTTTCATTTGAAAATTCTTTATTAATTATGTCAGCATTCATTAGTTGTTGCAGGATATGGACCAATTATATGAATTATATAACCATCACTGCACATAAACAAAAATGGTTTCACTAAATTGCGGTATTTATGTACTACAGCCTTCGTGGCGTAGCGGTAGCGAACGCGGCCGCTGCGCAAAGAGACGCGGGTTCGATCCCCGCGCAGTGCAAATATTTGTATGCATGAATATGAATATTTGCACTGGTCTGGTCGTGCCTCGGAAAGCACGTTAAGCCGTTGGTCCCGGTTGCCATACGCACATCTAATGGCAGTTGTTACGGGTTGTTGGAGCCCTCAAAAGTCCACCAATTTGTCTAACTGCAATGCTTCGATATCGCCTTCAGGTTGTAGAGGTCAGACGGCAGTCGCTTCATGGAAAATGCCGAAGTTTAGCCAAAATGAGCAGTTAGACCGGTAAAGCGGACCCTAAACTCAAAGCTGAAAAGCTTCGGATACGACTGGGATTAACGCTGAGATGAAGAAGAAGAATTTATGTATAGAGTAGGTCTTTTTTGATACCAGTAATTAGAGCTTTTCTCTATATAGACATACGTGCCATCAGCAATTATAATTGGTTTCCTGTCAGCCCCTCCAAAAAGGCTATTAGGAATGATAAGATTCCTTCGAGAGATATCTTCCCTTGTGATATGCCTTAAACCAAGATTTCTCGAAACAAATTTCTGGTGCAATAATTCACGAGCTGTATTCATTAGTGATTCTAGTGTGCTCCTGGGCACTTGCAATAAAGCTGCAATATGCTTGCTACTATCCCCTGTTCTTAATTTTATTAAATAGGCTGCAAGTGCAAATGTTCCTCCATGCTTGTCTGATAAACTCGGTACTTCTGCAAGAATTGGCTCAAATTGTTGTTTGGAAAATCCTAAATAATATCTAATGAACGATATGATCTGCCATAGTTTGAATGTTGTCAAAATCTAAATGCGTTATTCATATTATCTTTCAGTAAAGAGAGTGAGTAGTTCTTACTCAATACTCAATACTCAATACTTTTATTGTTTTCCACATGTATTCTTAGATGGTAATACTTAAAATTAGTTCACGTGGACCCTGTCGGGCACAAACAAAATAAGTGAAGCATGTGAAAGTGTGCAATTGCAAATATTGCAAATATTCATAATATTCTTCCATTTGTTCAGAGCTAAATGTTCTAATAGGATTCAATATTGATTGCAACAATAGATCCCATGAATTGCCGGTCAAGTGATATGAGCAGATTCTACAATAAGAAGGCACATAGTAATAATTATAATCGCAAAGTGAACTTACTCGTACAACCAGGGAAAAAACAATGCCGTTGTGTACTTAGGGCCCGTTTGTAATTTGGCACTCACAGCAGTAGCTGATAACTGCAGTGCTTGTGAACAACTAGGGCCAGAAGGCCGTCGGTCGAATAACAAATCGTCTAATACTAAATCCAATTTGTCGCCAGTGTCGTCATGAGTAGCGGGAGCAGAATCCATAATCAGGCCGTGGTCATTAGGTGTAAGAGAATCGTCAGAGTCAGTATTATGTAATAACTTGAATATTTTCCACGAAGGTGTAGCCAGAGAAAGCATCTACTAGAGCGGGTTCTATTGCCTGGAAACTGAACTGGGTCCAAAACCGAACTGCGGACTTAACTGTGGCTAAACTAAGCCCAATAACATATATGATCGTTATCGGCCCTCTCCTTTTTTAAATAATTAAAGATAACATAATTTGTCCAACATAATGTACCTATGCAGTATGATGCATGCAAATTATTAAGCATGAGGATACATGCATGGATAAAAGGCCTATAAATTTATGAAATTTAAAAATTATTATAAATACTAAATAAAAACTGAATTACTAAAGTAACTTAACCAGTGTTAAGAAATAATCACGCCATGGATGATTCACCGCAATCCGTTCCATGAAGCTACCACCATCGCTGCCTTGTTTAGCAAGACCTCCCGAACATCAAGCGCTACCGAGAAATATCATACCGTGGGGTCCAACCTGTGATTCACGGATTACATTATATCGTTCGATTAAATTTAGTTATAGTGTAGACTTAAGAGCTTCACTTTTTGTTCTGACATCGAACAGATTGTCGCGTCTTAGAGATAATTAATTGTAATGTTAATTACTTAATTAAACACATAAATAAATTCGTTTCGGTTTCATTCTGCATCCTCAACGGCAGCCCTACGTTATTCCCGAGTAGACAATAGTCAGTAATAAACATACATAACTGAGTAAAATAATAATACGACTGAAGATACTTTATTTAAATTATATATACATATGGCCGTACAGAAAACGCTTTTTCATATTAATACCGTTTTTGACGCGTGCAAATACAGTTTATTATTGTCACGTCTGTTACGTTGGAAGCTGTCAGCTAGTCGTGGAAATAAAACTTGATTTACCCCAACAAATGTCGCAACTTTAATATTTGCACACATGATGGGTAAAGTTAATAACATACGGCTGTTTCTAAATTTCGAACTGATGATAGCCCGAATGATTGGAAGCGTTGAGCCTTTTTTTGGGCTGGAAAATTAACAAATGACAACTCTCTCAACTTTTGAAGTGAAACTTCTTTAGGCACGCTTTACTTGGGGAGTAAGCTGGCGAAAGCGTTACGAAAAATGATCGGGCAAGGCTAACGGAAGTTAAGTGGGAGATATAAGCACAGAGGCGCCCGTGGCGCGAGCTTGGTACTACAAGGTCTACGAGTTTTTTTTTTTCCATAAAAATAGAAGATCTATGCAAAAATATATATTTTTTTTTTTATTTTGAGACACGGATACACTTATTTATTTATTTAGTCCCTCCTGTATCCCCCCTCCCTTACTCCCCCCCACCCCTTAATATTCCCACGAAACTACCCCCCCCCCCCCGACCCCCTCATTGATTACCTCACACCCCCGTGGATTATCTCGGGAACCAGAGGTCGTGGACTACCCTACTACAAGTTTGAGGTCCCCTGATTCAGGAGGAAGAGCCCGACCTTTTGGCCCCGAGGGAATCCACTCCACATATTAATTTACCAATGAAACCATGAAATAAATTTAAATATTTATAGAAAATTAATGTATGTATATGTGTATACATGTATATATTGTACACACAAATATATATATATGTCGGAGACAGCGACGGCAGAGCGGTAGGTTCGACAGAGTCTTAGTGTGGTGGTACAGGTTCCATTTCGTAGGTGAGTTTTGAATTGAAGCACGATGTGTAGATATACCCACCAATCTTCATAATAACAATTTGAATAGGCAAACCGACAGTTTCGGTTCGGAGGAGTGCCTTGGTCCGCGTCTCGATGCAAAGTGACCGTTTGACGAACCCCACTTTCCAAAGCGACTCTGTCCATGTGACGTCATCACAAAATAACGTCACAAGCGTTCGCCCCTCTACTACGTAAATCAAATCAGCAACTTCTATTAAAATTATATCGACGATCTCCGACACGGCCAGCCTGACGATTTGCACGTCCTCGTGCATCATCATCATCATCATCATCCCAGAGCCAATCCAAGTCGCATCCGAAGCTCCCTCAGCCCCGGAGTCCGGGATTCGCTTCACGAGGCCAACCGCCGATTCCGGCCAAAATTCGATATTTCCCGTTGCACGTCCTCGTGCATGTCTGTAACAAATAAAAAAAAAAAAACGCAGAAAACCGACTTTGAAGCATTTTTGAGAACTCGGCCAACCTGACCGTCACACGTCATGTTTAATTACAATGACTATTAGAAAACCAACCAAACTTAATTATTTTAACAACTTGAACACAAAAGCTTCCTTCAAGCCTCATAATTATCAAATTTCAAAAAGAAAACAAAAGGTTCCTCCAAGCCTCATAATTATCAAATCAAAATCATAATCATCAAAAAGAAAACACACCATGGTTCGCTACCACAGTAGCTAGTGGCAACTCATAGTTGACACTCATATCGTCATCACCTCTTGTGATACGACCAACTTTAGAGTCCACGACTCCCAGGTCAACACATGACCGTACAACTAATAGTCTCCTCAGAGACCCAGGTCTCCGCCACATCACTAGCTGCCCATCGCCCCCTGAACAACTCCTCACTGAGTTGCAGTTACGACTACAGACTAGTGCATGCAGTGCGACCATATCTACCAGAGTCCCCGCCACACCACTAGCTGCCCATCGCCCCCTGAACAACTCCTCACCGAGTTGCAGTTACGACTACAGACTAGTGCATGCAGTGCGACCATACCTACTAGTGTCCCCGCCACACCACTAGCTGCCCATCGCGCTCTGAACAACCTCTCACTGGGTTGCAGTTACGACTACAGACTAGTGCGTGCAGCGCGACCACATAGCCATGATACGTGTTCTATTTGCTGGCGGAGGCACCCTCCTCACCATCTTCTACATTTTGAAAATCTAACTCAGCAGACATTACTTGGAAAAATCTTTCGTACCTATGCGATCGTGGGGTACTTATAAGTTCTGTTTACAATCAACGATTTCAATAGGTAACGATCGCCATTATCGCCATCAAACAACTCACCAATATTAAATTTCATTACTTTAGCTCATTTCTATCAAATTTGTATTTTTCGTAAATAGCACTCATTTCTATGTTCGTTACCGCTTGTTCTCTTGAGAAGATTTAATAGTCTAGCCACGCATACTCTCAGAAGCTCAAGTGAGCTCGTAACTATAGGCCACAGTGATCTTTAGTTTTGAAATAAAGACAAACCAGACATCATAATTTTAAAACCCTGATTTAAAATTTCTCAGTCCATTATAACAAAGAATACGGGCAGTACAAGAAATAAAATTTGCAAATAACTCTTATTATCATGTCGCAAAGAAATGGTTCAGTACACAACGCTGGTACTACCCATACCCTGTATACGTACTATCGCGTGTGTACGTATACTAATGAAATTACAGATAGCTTGACAAGAGAACATTCAGCACCGAAATCAAAATAAAAATAGTACGACTCACCGGATTGTGGCAATTTCCCACAAACACCTGCCACTTGGCAGTTGTCAACCGTTGCACACCAGACATCTCGGAGCTCTCATAAAATCCCATTACGTTACCACAAACGTTTTAGGTATTTTGACATCTTTTCATCGCCTGCAGAGTAGAGGCTCAAGTCTTGAAAACATGGGCATACCGCAAAGCGCACGCAGCTCTGACTCCGCACCACACGCCATTGATGTGATTCACCAAGCAGCTAGAAGCGGGCTCCGCAAGCGCACTTTGCATGCTCCGCAAACGCACCTCCCTTGCCAAGCAACAGCCTGCACGGCGCGCGCCATGGATCAAGGATCAGCCAGCACTGTCGCGCGCCAAGGATCAGCCAGCACTATCGCGACAGTGCCGCGTCCAGCCGCACGTGCACGCCTGCAGCGCAATCCTGGAGCGCACCATCACGCGGAGCGATTTCTGCGCCAGCAATTGAGCGCACCTCGTGACATGACGTTCACTTCCAGCTTCACTGCCAGTACATCCAGCATTTACAGAAGGTCATAGGCAATGAACAACACCACACAAGTACTATAAAAATATTGGCAGAAAGTGACTGTTATTCTGTTCCTTGATTTATAACGAGATTGTGAGCAGTCTAGTTCTTTATCCAACTTCTGATGTCGGAGACAGCGACGGCAGAGCGGTAGGTTCGACAACGTCTTAGTGTGGTGGTACAGGTTCCATTTCGTAGGTGAGTTTTGAATTGAAGCACGACGTGTAGATATACCCTCCAATCTTCATAATAACAATTTGAATAGGCAAACCGACAGTTTCGGTTCGGAGGAGTGCCTTGGTCCGCGTCTCGATGCAAAGTGACCGTTTGACGAACCCCACTTTCCAAAGCGACTCTGTCCATGTGACGTCATCACAAAATAACGTCACAAGCGTTCGCCCCTCTACTACGTAAATCAAATCAGCAACTTCTATTAAAATTATATCGACGATCTCCGACATATACATACAGATGGTGCGAAAGAAGTTTCACTTCAGTCGTGTGGTAATTTTTTTTTTGTTTTTTTATTAAAATATAAACCAGCGCTTGACCGCAATCCCGCCTGATGGTAAGCAGTGACGCAATCGTTGATGGTAAAGCGCACTAGTTTATTAAGAGCCTATTCACTCTAGCCTTGAAGACACTCAAATTGTAGTCCGACGGAAACACCGCCGCCGGCAGATTATTCTAGTTCCTCGATGTACGCGGTATAAAGGAGGAGGCGAAACGCTTTGTCCGGATCGTAGAGGTGTTAACAACATAAGGGTGGAAACTCGCCGTACGACGGGTCGTCCGATTGTGGAACGGAGATGGGGGAATTACACACACTCCCCAAAATGTATCCTATAGAGCACCGAAAGGCTGGCTACTCTACGCCTGTGCTCTAGGCTTTGGAGACCAACTCGAGTTAAATCAAGGTCACCAATCAGCCTCTTCGCACGCCTCTCCACTGAATCCAAAGTGGCCAGGTGCCCTTAGCAGCACCAGCCCAAATGTGGCTGCAGTACTCCACACACGAACGGACCTGTGCTTTGTACAACATTAAAAGCTGCCCTGGTGTGAAGTACTGCCGGACCTTTGCCATAACGCCAAGTTTTCTGGCAGCCACCTTGGCCTTGGACTCAATGAACCGCCCAAAGTTTAGGTTCGAGGAAATCTCAACACCCAAAAGCTGAAGGCGGTCGGTACACTCCAAGGATACATTCCGAAAAGAAGGAGCCAAGGTGAACGGGCTCCTTTTGGCGGTGAAAAGACACGCCTGCGTTTTGGCTTCATTGAATGCTACAAGATTGGCATTGCCCCATTCGGAGACTGCCTGAAGTGCAACACTCGTTCGCTCTACCATGGCCTCTCTTTCGGACCGGATTGATTCCCTACTAGCCCGAGCATCCGGCAGGTATCTCTCTACAACTGTGCTGTCATCTGTATACCCATAGATACCGGGCATCAGCAGATTGTTAATATGCAGCAGAAACAAAGTTGCAGAGAGAACAGACCCCTGAGGAACACCGGCATTAGTCGACATGGGCTCAGATGAGCATCCGTCGACAACAACTCGGAGGGACCGTTCAGTCAGGAAGTCTTTTACCCAGCCAGTCAGGCTAGGCGAAATGCCGTACGCTGGAAGCTTACTCAAAAGGCCAGCATGCCATACCCGGTCGAAGGCCTTCGAGACATCAAGGGAGATAGCAATCGCTTCCCCATTTCTCTCGCGGGCCTCGCCCCACAAGTGAGTGGCATACACTAGTAGGTCCCCAGTTGACCGATTGCGGCGAAACCCGTACTGTCGGTCACTGAGGAGATCGTTACCTTCCAGGTATGCCAAGAGGCGCGAGTTCAATACACGCTCCATATTTTTGCAAAGTATGGAGGTGATCGAAATCGGCCGATAGTTAAAAGGATCGGCACGACTACCCTTTTCGGTCACGGGCTGCACGTTGGCAAGCTTCCAGGACTTGGGCACTATACCAGTCCCTAATGAGAGGCGATACAAACGTGTCAATACAGGAGACAAATCAGGTACACATACTTTTAGAACAATTAGTAACTAAATTAATAAAATAACAAAAGTAGATACTGATGAGAAGGAGACATACATATTTCGTCATAAGATTAAAAGTAAGAAATTTATTGATAAGAAAAATATTTTGCTTATGTTTTTTTTGTTGAAAACTAATACCCCTAAACTAATACTACTAAACATGTCAAAAGGAATCGGGTCAATAGTGCTTATGGTTCAGTTATATCCTGTAGTAATACGATTATCTCATCTTGAGTAAACAAGTTAGTCACCTCGTCCGGTCTCCATCGCGGACAGATAAGCAGCCAGTGTATCGTTGTCTTTTTATTGCAGTCAACTAGGGAGCGATTCCAATGAGATGAAAAAAGGTATTTGAAAAGCATTTGTATTTGAATACGCTTTATGCGCTTTGTTGAGTTGATACACTGGACAGGCTTAGTGCTCTTATGAAACGATTCAGCATATTATTCTGTTAAGATTATGAGGGCCGTTTTTCATTTGATGATCGCCAGCACCATCATTCACACCGGTGTGGTGGAAATCCGATCAACTTTTCTATGGAAATTTAGAGCAGACATTTAGGGCATAATCAATACAATCTTGCGATAAGAGAAGATTTTGTTTCCTGACTATAATTAGATTAGCTTTAATTATTTTAGAAAAAACATTAGCAGTATTGAAAGTACCTACTGATTTTTTTCGTCACCAGAATTAACGCTACAATAACGGTAGAAGAAAGGACTTTCAGTTAACAAACTAGAAACTTTTAATTAACTTGCCGGTTACAATGGAAGTAATGACTCCCCCCGACGGCGACGCGCAAAATATTTCACACTGGAAATTTAACTTTGCTTGATTAATTGAGACGAAAACATTTTAAATGCACTTTAATTAGGTTACAGGATAGAACAAGTAACTGGTATGTAGTAAGTACTAATATTATCTTGGCATACTCAGTACATAACGGCACACTAGGATTGCAAATAAAGTTGGTTAGTTTGTTTAGCCCTGCTAGTATCGCCTTCCTGACCCTTTAAAAATACTAATTACTTAATATCCTTTAAAAGGATCACAGATTTCGTATTGTGGACTATTTTTTGTGAAGATGGATTTCCATTCGCCGGAGAAGTAATTTGCGCTCTTTGACCACGCTTTTTTCCCTTCTTAACTTACCCACTCTATCTTATCTTGAGACTCACTTCCAATATTTATGTTCTTTACTCACTAAGAGAGAATGCCTAAGGCATTAAGTCCGCCATGTGTGGACCATGTTCGCCATGTTCGTCATGTGCGAAAGAATAAATAAATAAATGTTAATTTTCAAACGTGTATAATATAATTAAGCTGTTGTGTTACAATTGTTCAAATCTCATCACAGTTTTTTATCAAGTACTCTATCTTATTCAAAAAGCCTGTTTTTTTTTTTTTAGCACATTTTACTCGATTTTATAGTTATCCTGATCTATCAAAACGAAAATCACAATTTGTAGACACTTAAGTAGTTGTCTTTGATAAGTACATTTTCCGTTAGTGGCACCCTTAGTTGGCACTTAGTGGCACCGCTTAGTGACAATTCTCTAGTCATTACGGAAACGACTTGGACTGGAGATAGCTATGGCAACATTAATTTGCGCTTGTATTCACAAACTACTCGATTTCATTGAAATTAAATGTACTATGTTCTACAATGATATTATCTCGTGGCGAGGATCAATTAAATGGATTTTGTTTGCAATCAACAGTCATTTTAGCTTCATAAAATTAAATAAAATTTATCGATCGAATAGTCAGTTTCGGTAAGTATCAGGAAAGAGTTGTATTATTTAATTTAGAGTAAGTAACAAATTATTGGCACTGTTTGTGTATTTAGAGCTACTAAATAGATTTTTGCTAAAGTAAACTAAACCTAATAAGACAAAAAGATGAAAGAAAAATGTCGTAAATACACTAGCAGTAACTATTATTTATAATAATAATAAAAAAACACTCACTCGGCCTGTCTCAATCAAAGAACAAAATTAAACACTCACATTATATCAAGCAAAATGCATGCGTACAAAAATCAAGTCAAGATATAGCGTTATTTCTTGATTATTTGTTGAGTGTGGGCCCTGCGCGGTGCCACAGCAGGAAGCCGCCGCCGCAAACATTAAAAAAGAGTTTTTCATAAACCGCGCGTTATTAAGGCCGGGGACGCAATATATGGGGAAAACAATTGTACGCGAACAATACGCCCGCCATTGTACCTGCGAACGGATTAATTTGGCGCTCAGCTGCCTCCGCGCGCTCTCAGATTTGCGCTAGTGCCGGAGTGATTGCGTAAAGATTTTATGCTAATAAACTGTATTTTAATGTTGAGCCTACCTTCGATAACCTCGACCTTGGATGACCTCGGCACATTAAGACATCAATTAAGTGCTTTTGTATCGTATCTATTTATAACGTTTCATATCAATCAAAATCAAGCATGGTGTACCATTTGAGAAAGTAATAGTTCATTTCAGTTATCTTAAAAAAATTAGGAAAGTGTATTGAACTGACATAGGTACTATGTACTGGGTACTGTGTAGGCTGTTCAAGTCAACAATTCGTGTAATAATGATATAATTTAGTGTGTGCAGTTAGAAATATAAGGTTAGGCGAGCTGCACACTACAAAAATATCTGGATCTATCCACGATATTCATTACGTGGTATGCAAATCTGAACATTATGCCGTGTCAAGTGAGGTCACAAAAAGGAACACTATATCAATGTCGTGCTGATAACAAAGTTAAATAACTGTAACACGCCACAGCGAGCTCAGCAATCATAACTTTGCACTTGAGCTGTGGATCCTAAGTTGGAGCCCTTTGCACTGTGTGCTCTGCAGTCTACTTTGCAGAGTATGGAGTACTCCGCAGCGGTAAGTGCGCTCGCTGTCTGAGCTTGATTAGCGGGAGATCGAATTACGGTTAGCGGTACTAGTTGTAAATTTAGCGGCTGTTTTGGGTTTTGTTAAGCAAACTATGTATTACGATGGTAGACTTTATTTTATTAGCTACGTGTCTATAGCAAATATGTTGTAGCCTAAATACTTGAGCAAATTCTTTTGGTCTTTATTAGCTTTTAATGTTAAGTTCGGCGAATATAATTTTAATTAGTCTACGGCGAAAAGATCCATAGTACAAAAAGTCGCAACATATTTGTAACTATATATTTTAATTGTATCAAGAACTGTAAGTAGGTTCTACTTATATTGTTACGATGACGTCAAGCACAGTGTTTTGGGGCTTAACATCCCGATTGACTGGCCTGGCTTGAGTGGAGACAAAACATTAATATTATTTTCAAAAATATCAATGATAAGTAACCGATTATTAACTTAACACAATTTATTGTTTATATTCGTTCACTTTGACGACAAACTCTACGTCACTGTAACGCCTACCTACTGTAAATGGTACCTCTAAGCTCCTAGTTGTAGTGTCCAAACACGGTCAAGTTGGTCGTCGGTCCGCATTACGTGCAGCTCTGAACTGCTCAGTGTTCGGCGTTTGCATTGCTAATAGAGGCTTGATCCGCCCGCACTAACTCGCTTTGCATCTTATATTGTTTGGAGTAACCAGCTCTTTGAGGCCCAAATGAGGAGATAAGTGAATTGAAACCTATTTATGCTTATACCTAGTTGTTTTTTGTTTATCGGTAGCGAGGATAAATGATAAGAAAAATGTAAGTTAAAAATAATCACAATAATAACTCACTGTACTGATTAGTCGTACCAATCACTCATGCTGCGATTGATTTGACGAACACGTGAGGTGACGTTTGTTAGGTAGCTGCATGAAGGGCTTGATCCACAAACTGGCGTATTGTTAGGGTTCCTCTCTGACAAGATTTGATCATCTATAGCTTGGACCTTATTATTTAAATAAAGGATTTTTAACAGTGGTTACGGGTAGTCAGCTTGAAAGTCTGACATTCATTCTTACCAAGGGGTATAGCCTTAGTAGAATTACCCAGTAATTGGGTCGTGGAGGGCAGATACACAGCCACGTAAAATATTGATATTCGGCTGAAACCGGTTAGACTGAGAGCCGACCCTAACAAAATTGGGAAAACAAAGGCAGATGATGGTGATGATATGATAAATTATGTATTGGTAAGTTTAAAAAGTGAAATACGAGTAATATTTATTTGCAAATAATAATTACCCCACAGATATAGGGTGACAACGATTACAAGCTTGGAAATGAGACAAAATAAATGTGAAATAAATGTATAATACCTCTATAACACAAGCCTGTTTTAGTATGGGGATGCTAAACAAATCTGTGACGCAAGGGGTGCCCATTTGAGACAGCAAAAATAATAACACCATCGTAATTTTGTGTAAGGGGAAATTATTTATTTATTAAATGGACACATAACCCATCATACAATCATTTCACACAACTGTCAAAGAACAACAGTTTGTGATTTGAAGACAGTTCGTAGTATATTTTTTTTCCAAGTAGGTACCTATACGCAGATATCACTTCTCCAAAAATTTCTAAACATTTAAACGTGTGTGAGAAGTTCATCAAACTTGTACTGAATTTATTTAAACCCAACTCATCATCATCATCTCAGCGTTAATCTCAGTCGCATCCGAAGCTTTTTTCAGCTTTGGAGTCTGGGGTCCGCTTTACCAGTCTAACTGCTGATTTTGGCGAAACTACGACATTTTCCGTAAAGCGACTGCCGTCTGACCTTCACAACTCGAAGGCGATATCGAAGCATTGCAGTTAGACCAATTGTTGGACTTTTGAGGGCTCCAACAACCCGTAATGACTGCCACTAGATGTTCGTATGGCAACCGGGATCCGTTGCACGTTTTGCCGTTGCTTAACGTGTTTTCCGAGGCACGACACGGTTATGGCCTACCACGACATCTCGGTGGTAGGCCATAACATCGGCCGCCGGCAGAAGTTACCACCCACCAGACAAAGTCTTGCCGCCAAGCGATTTGTCGTGTTCCGGCATGATGTCTGGTGAAGCCGTATGGAGGACGGGTCTAAGCAGTTGTGTTGCGATGTGTGCCGGGTACGATGCGCCAAATGTTGTTGTGTTGGGAGTTTGGTCGTGGAAGGTCTTCGGATCAATCTCCCTTTGGCGCAGCATCGTTGGTCGTATTGTTGGGTTTAACATTGCATCACCTCGCTCAACTGCCGTCTTCCTTCCTATTCGCTCAGTTTTTCTGAGTGAATAGGCTGTTAATAAACTAGCGTGCTTTACCATCAACGATCGCATGACTGCTTACCATCAGGCGGGATTGCGGTCAAGAGCTAGTTTATAATTAATAATTAAAAAAAAAGACCAGACCAGTGCAAATATTCATATTCATGCTTACAAATATTTGCACTGTGCGGGGATCGAACCGCTACGCCACGGACGCTGTCGAATTTTAAAATTTAAACTTTTTAAACTTTAAACCCAACTGACGGCCCTTAAATATTAGTTGTTCCACAAGACTTTAATACATTCAAAGCAGTAATTCAGATAGTATGTGAGCGAGCTCGTGTGTAAGCACGTACTTACAAAACAATTCCGAGCATGTAACGTCAACGTGAGCTACTTAGCGGAGAGAAACTACAACCTAATGTTAGGCGGACTCTTTACATATTTTGAACTTTTTATTGTTTGCTAAATGTGCGTTGTTAGTTTTTTATGTATAACGATAGTTGTATATATTATTAATTTAAGTATATATTGTAATTCATTGGAAAGTCAGAAACAAATGTTAATTTACCTGAAACTTTTGATGAAAAAAAAAAAATATTTATTAATGTGTAAGTCGTGAAAGTCGTGGTGGCCTAGAAACTCGTGGTGGCCTATTGGTTAAAACGCCAGCCTCTCAAGTATGAGTGTGCGGGTTCGATTAAGGTCAGGCAAATACCAATGTAATTTTTCTAAGTTATATGTCCTTTCTAAGTATATCTTGTACACCAATGACTGATTAAAAGGTGAAGGAAAACATCTTGAAGAAATCTGATCTTTAAGTCTGAAATCCCCAACCCGCATTGAGCAAGCTTGGTGATTACGCTCAATCCTTCTCTGTATAAGTGGAGATGTGTGCCCAGCAGTGGGACTATAAAAAAAGGTTGATGATGATGATGATGATTGAAATCGTTTATTAAGCAAGTAGGATCACTGATCACTTATACACGTCATATTTCTTTTAAACTAGATGGAGCCGGCATTTCCTAATTGACTACCTCTAAGAAGAAATAGCCGAAACAAACTCAGGGATCATCGTCTTTTTTCAAGTGCAGACATTAAAAATGAAAATATTTACAATAATGTACGTGATTTAAAAAAAACAGTGTTTAAAATGTCATAATTGTAACACAATTACGCATATTGCTTAATAACAATGCTTAGCAAAGCGAACAGCTCAGTACCAAGCTTTACTGTCTTCTAAATAATCTGTGTTTTTATATCCCTTTTTGCAAAGTTTGGCCTTTATTTAGTTTTTAAATCATTTAATAAGTAAGTTTCGAATGTCCTCATTCATCATCAGAATCATTTGTAGTTCCCTCAACGTTCCGATACCTAGGTATTGAAACGTCGGACCAACAATATATTTCGAGCTGAAATTGAACTACTATTGGTTGAGTTATTAATTCCCGTCTTCCGGGTCGTTAATAACGGTCCTGGCGTGTTTCCTCTCCGGAACTGCGCGACTCCCGCTCCTACGTCACTATCGCTTTATAATTATTTTAGATTATGTCTATTTATATTACATTTTGACGTGACAACGTCTTAAATTAGGTTGCGGCTGGGAGTCACTTATGAAAAAGTGTAACGCTCGGTAACGTTACGATGAGTCACCGAACTAAAAAATATATTTCTATAGTTAAAATTTGTGCAATTCTTATTTTCATTCAATTCCTTGTTCCTATTGTGCAATTTAATTATATTCATATCAATAAATATTCTACCGAGGAAAAAACGCTGTCACGTAAAATCTTCGCCCGTAAAACCGACTTTACAGGCAACCATTTTTATTTATTTTATTATATGATCACTTTAATAATGCATATCGGAAAAGTGATTACTCTAATATTGGTTGTGCCGTTTGAAGAGGTACATTCAAAGTATAATGATAGCTATATGATTAGTGAACTTACCTGATTTAAGATGAACACGTCATCTCCTAAAAACAGACTTGAGATTACATCGCCAATTGTTAATATACAAAGCGTGGTTGGCATGATTCGTTGATGCTCAGTAAGAGAAGATGCCTCTACTTTATAAAGGCACAACATCAGACTTATTAACATAACACTTATTGTTGTGATGTTAAGTAGGAACAACCATTTCCGTTACACAATATTCCCGTGCTTCTGTAATGAATTCATCGAGTTTATGTTGACTGCTTACATTAGCATATAAAGTACAAATATTAGCTGCTTGTAACTCGCTGAAGTTACGTAGCTCTGCACACACACACACACACACACACACACACACACACACACACACACACACACACACACACACACACACACACTCTGCTCGCTGTAGCGTTCGTGAGAGTTGCTGACTACAGTCAATTTCCTTAAACTTTAAACTAACATCGAGAATACTGAATGTGTTTTTTTTGTTAAAAAGATTTATAAATAAGCATGGGCGTACCCAGTTTTGATTCAAGGGGGAGGCAAGTCAGGCCTAGAGGGAGGAAATCAAATTGTTAGAGTAATCGGACGCGGTTTTATGACAAATACACCATACATTTTGCCAGTGTCTATTGCGTGGTGTATTTAAAACTTAGAGATCAGTGCTTGTTTATACTTTGTTTAATAATTAGGCGAATTCTTACATGTTCTGCGAGATTTCCAGCTGCCCTCTCCTTTCACCCCAAATCAACAGTTAATTTACTAATCTAAATGACAATATATACAAGTCAGTGTTGCCCTACATTGGAACAACACACTGGCCAGATTGTTGATCGCTTAGTTTGTTTGCGCCGCCCGGGACCAGTGCAGCTGCAGTAGAACTAGTTTAGAGTAGGGATGTAATAGAACCTCGTCTGCACCTTCGCAGTAATTGTATCACTGTTTTATATAAGGCCTAAGAAAATCGGCATCAAAGAAAGCGAATACCCTTCTGATGGTATAACAACTCAAAGTTTCAAGCTTCCATGTCATCGTTACCTACCAGTGAGCCACTGCTTAGTGGAGCCACTGTACATTTTTCAACAACGTGTTTGTCCCCTTTTAAATTTTGATTACAAGAACTGTATATTCTTTTTTGTTTTGGTTTGTAACATGTTTTTAAATTTCCACCTGTGCCTTCGTTACCCTTTTTTTTTTTTTGTAATGAGAAATCATCAAATGAGCTCTCCTGCTCTAGGCGGAGTGGAAGGGCGTGTCAGACTTTTACTGACTAAACCCACCAGTGTTCCGTTGCCACGGTTTCTTTTTTAACAAACCCGCAATGCCTTCATTACCCTTTCCTAATGCAGAGAACAAGCTCGGAACTGTCTGCTAAGATAGCCTCCGTTACAACACTAGTTCAGATTAGCAGCTTGTTTAGATTCGCTGTCAAGCTGCAAAGCTGCTTTCCTTTAGGACTGTAGGGACCGTAATGAGAATACAGTGGAGGCGCCCGTCTACTGATAAGATTGTGAGATAAAATACAAAGTCAAACAGGGTTTTTGTTTAAACTAGACAGGTTTGTTTATACATTGTTCTATTGTATTATTTAGTTTTGTTTTAAAAAATTGATTGATTAGTAGTTAATATTACCGCTACGGTATTCACACCTGTTAACATTTCTCATTTTCTTTACTAGTTAAATATGTAAACAATTTTTAATCAATCCAAGCGATATTTATAATAATTTCATCAACATCATCAACCTTTTTATCATCCCACTGCTGGGCACAGGTCTCCTCTCATACATAGAAGGATTGAGCGTAATCACCACGCTTGCTCAATGCGGGTTGGCGATTTCAGACTTAAAGTCCAGGTTTCCTCAAGATGTTTTCCTTCACCTTCAGTCATTGGTGTCCAAGATATACTCAGAAAGTACATACCTATAACTTTAGAAAAGTTGCATTGGTACTTGCCTGACCTGGAATCGAACCCGCGCACTCATACTTGAGAGGCTAGTGTTTTAACCACTAGGCCACCACGACTTTTTATAATAATTATATATAATAATTTACCATACAGGTATTTACATATTTCGTGCGGACTGTAACTAAAAGCTGATATTTTACTGAAACCCGTTGAATACAAGTTTCAACCACCGTTTTATTCCCAGTAATCAAAATTCCGACTCGGTAAGCAAAGTGGCTATAAAGTGTGCACGAAAAACATTTTTACTTTGAATACTTATTCGTTTGAAAGAGCCGGCGGATTTTTGTCAATGCATACGAACGGCCGTATGCCGCGTGTCGTACGTTCCGCAAACCTACTGCGGTATATGAGCAAAGTACAAAGGACCCTTCCAGAGATCCGTGTTTTTGTTCAACTGCCGTATTTCGTTAATTAAAACATACATACTAACAGTTTTATTTAAAAACTTGAGATATTTTTATTGTTACAATTGTTTGGGATGAAAACAAGTTTTATGAATATTTACTTGGAAATGAAACATACGCAGATTTATGCTTAGCGTATTACATGTAATCAAAAATTAAGTCTATAGATAAGAAACGGTTAACGAGCTACGAGCTACGTGGCTACGTGGCTTTGTGCCTACGAAGCTACGACGCTACGAAGTTAAGTGCTTCCTTCTAGTCTGTTGCTGATTAAATATTACTTATGGCACACATAAATTCACAGGTCTATTATATCAGTTTTACTTAGAAGTAGTCGTATGTAAAGTTGATTTCTACAAAGGTTGGTAGATACTATTTATAGGCAGAAATATGAAATGTCTTTTTTCTTTTATTTATTTATTTTATTATTTATGTACACACAATAAAATACATAAAGATACGACAAAATTAAGATCTGAGTACAAATATGCTGCTTATTTCTTAAGCATTTTTTTCCAGCCGAATGTAGACAATAGTGTGTAAGAACAAGGAGGAAATACAATATGAATATGATAACTATAAAAGTATCAATATTAAATATACCTAAACATAAAACCAAAAATAATATCTTAAATATATTTTTAAAATTTTGTTTTCAACACTTACAATCAGCCAAATATCACAAATGTTACACATGCACATATACTGTAGGCAACAGCACAATGTGAGTTGAAAACAAAGCGTCAATGTGCGCAGCTCCCGGCGCGACGCCGCAGTGACGCGCGGCCGGCGACCTCTGGCGGCGCGTAATTTAATGCAAGTGTAATTGCGCCATGCAATTATCGAAGCATAGGTTCGGTGACCCCGAGGATAATATTTAAACTTATTTTTACTAAATAATCTCTTGATGAAATAAGTTGTGGTAATAAACAAATACATTGATTAAGGGCTAATTTTATAAATTTTATTCGTCAAAGGATATTGTCCTCTGAAAAATTACGAATGGAAAACTGTCAAAAATTAAAAATTATTTCTTAAATAATATTATATGAAGTTGGAAAAATCATTAAATGAAGTTGGAAAAATGAGCCTTAGCCATTGAAACACTAAGGAGGCTATTTTAGAATCGGCAGAGATCTCTCGCTACCGGGCCTGGTCCAGGCCATGGTCCAGGCCATGGTACGGAGCGAGAGTGTACGGCAAGCTGTCACCTCCTTCTGTAAAGCAGGGATGCTGGCAAAGGAGAGAGATTACCCAAGCGCGTGAGGGAGCAGGAATCCCAGCACCCTCCGATCTCTAGGCGCCGCAGGAGACGCCCTGGTTAGGACACAACACTTAACTCCTGGTCGTCGACACGCGCACACCGTAGACGCGGACTTACGCCAGGTCGACGGCGCGTTGTGATTCACGCGCACCTCAAAGAGGTGTCAGTAAAACGTAACGGGATCCAGGTCCACGAACACCGATGCCTCCAGGGTCAGAGTTGCGGGTTGGGTAAAAGAGAAACCGTGGCCCTGGCGCACAGGTAAGCAAAGGAACACGGGTAGGTTTTATTCAGTAAAAGTAAGACACACCCTTCCGCTCCGCCCTGAGCGGGAGTGCTGATTTGATAATTATTCATTTTTTTTTAATAATTATAAACTAGCGCTTGACCGCAATCCCGCCTGATGGTAAGCAATGATGCGATCGTTGATGGTAAAGCGCGCTAGTTTATTAAGAGCCTATTCACTCAGAAAAATCGAGCGAATAGGAAGGAAGACGGCAGTTGAGCGAGGTGATGCAATGTTAAACCCAACAACACGACCAATGATGCTGCGCTAAAGGGAGATTGATGTGAAGACCCTCCACGACCAAACTAACAACACAACAGCATTAGGCGCATCGTACTCGGCACACATCGCAACACAACTGCATCCACAACAAAAAAAAAATAGTCTATTGTAGAACTCGAATGGACACTATGCACCAGATACATGTGTAAAAAAATGTATCCGCTTTTGGTTTTATTTTATTTTAATTAAGTTGTTATATATATTGATCACATTAATTTCGATATAATAACTTTGGTTATTATTAAAGCAGAACGCGTGCAGTGGCGCAAGGCAAGTGGGTTTTGTGTTAATGACCGTTAATTATGACTGGCATTACATCGACAACGTGACCATCTGTTACGTTGTACCGTATCGGTGACATAGACCCTGTTCTGCTTATTAAGACATATTTATGCTGCAAGACGATTTCTGTCTTTGATTACGATACTAATCTTAAGATTACTATCCAATTTACCTCATAATACATAAAACGAAGCGAGTTTATTCAGCGGTTATCTCAGCGCTGAGATTTGAAATCCACATACATTTAGACATTGCATTTAAATCACCTCCCCAGTTTAGAGATCGCGATGGCTGAGCACAATGTTTGGGCTTATATACTTAGTCGGGCTATGGATGATTTGGTTTTATTATGTGGTAATTCTCAGTAGTCTCATTAATGACAATGTTCTCTTTACTGAAACACAGGCCACCTCTCCGAGAGAGAGAGAGTGGACCATGGCGCACTAATGCGCGGACCTAATGCGGGTTGGTAGATGAATGACTCATGTTTTCCAAATATTTAATTCTAGGACATGCCGGTTGTCTCACGATGTTTTCCTTCACCGTTTTGGAAACAGTGTGGTGATGAAATCATTTATACAAAGTAATGCAGCAAGTTATTCATAAATTGAGGCCAATATAAGCGTAATGTGAGTTTTTACAAGCTTTATATTATCTTACAATGTAAGTATGTACGTATATGTTCGGGTGATATCTTGTAACTCCATTTTGAAACAGATATCTTTAACCGATTGAACTTGAATTTTGTGTAGGTACCTACTAGTTCAATTTTAAAGCATCTGGAATTTGCAGCAAAAATCCAACATGGTCGCATACCCAATATGGATGTTAATTATCATTACTCCTACGTCTACGTGGTCGCTAACAATGGGTTCAAGGTTCAATAGGTTCAAGGTCACTCAAAGGGCAATGAGAGGGCTATGCTTGGGGTTTCACTGCGCGATTGAATCAGGAATGAGGAGATCCACAGAAGAACGAGAGTAACCGACATAGTCCGAAAAATTGCAACACTAAAGTGACAGTGGGCTGGACACATTGCCCGTAGGACCGATACCCGAAGGGGCCGACGGGTTCTCGAGTGGCAACCACGCACCGGAAGACGCAGGGTGGGTAGGCCCCCGGCAAGGTATACCGACGAACTAGTGAAGGTCGCGGTAAACCGCTGGATGCGGGAGGCGCCGGACCGGTTGTCGTGGAGAACCTTGGGGGAGGCCTGTGTCCAGCAGTGGACGTCTTTCGGGTAAAATGATGATGATGATGATGATGATTTCTACAATATGGGTATCAAATAAAATACCAGCAAACGACTTTGCAACAACGATGCGTCAAATGAGATGACCTGACTAGACTGAGCAACGCGTCATACTCACGTCACGCAAATCCTAGTTCTCGTAAGCAAAGTTTATTGTGCAACTAGCACGCATACAAGTTCGCGACATCAACCGGGGTTCAAGTATTCACCAGACAATACCAGCCTGGTCGGAAAATCCTCCCACTTCTGTGGAGGATGAGTAAAATTTACACCCTGTTCCTCATACCTCCACTCTGGTGACCCGACGTGATCCCTAATTGATCCCGATGAACTGAACCGATCCCTAATTGGTCTCGACGAATCGTACCGATTCCTAATTAATACCGACGAATCGAATAACGATTCTGAACCGATCCCGATGAACCGTATCGGTCCCGAACTAATCCCGAACTGATCCCGACTAACCGAAAAATGATCCCGACGGAAAAGGAACAGAACCCTCAGCCGAAGGGAAGTAATGTACCGGTACCTACAACGCTATATTGTAGCAACAGTTTACTGTGCAACTAGCACACATACAAGTTCACGACATCAATCGGCGGGCAAGTGCCGGCCAGACGACACCGGTCTGGTCGGAAGATCCTCCCTTTTCTATGGAGGATGAGTGGACCTTACTCCCTGTTCCAGCTAAAAATAATTAAAAGTCAAAAAGCCTTTTTAAAAACAAGCTTTAATTTGAATGCGTTAAAAAAAAAACAAAAACTCTTACATAATAAAAATGTAGTCATGGGACTGACCGAACGAAGTGAAAACTGAAATCATTAAAAACACAGAATACACAAAAAGTAAAAAACTGAAATCATTAAAAACACAGAATACACAAAAAGTAAAAAACTGAAATCATTAAAAACACAGAATACACAAAAAGTAAAAAACTGGAAACATTAAAAACACAGAATACACAAAAAGTAAAAAACAAAATACGATCACTGTATCGGGTCGGTCACGCTCACGCGAATTCAATACTTTTTCTCCATCTAACAAAAGTGCTCAACGTTCCTAAAGAAGTTTACACTTCATATAACAGCTGCCTTCCGAAATACACTACAAAGAGAAAAATAACTAATATCAGAGGTCGGTGTCTTTTTTGTGTTTGTAACATAATTTCACATTTAACACAATTGGTATGATATAAAAGCTTGTACACTGATGTATGTGTATAGAAAAACAAGTGAATTAAATACAAGTATGTACTTTAACCTCGTGACAAGCTTTTGTATTGATCATTATAAATTTAAAAAAATATAAATTAACGTTATAAACGAACAATAACGCCTTTAGTGTACAAGTTTATTGTTTACTTTTGTAGTTCACAGCATTTAAATCAAATTGTTTTTAAAAAAAGTATTTTTTTTACTTTGCATATATTTACTTTTCGGTGCGTTCAAACGTGATGTTACGTATACATTTATCTACGTCCATGTGCTTAATCCCTAATCCTAAATTGGGCTTAGGGAATTAGCCAACGACTTAAGCCACAAACATGGACTGTCTGTGAAAACATAGACGTCTAGGTTTAAGACATTTCGCAATGTTTGTGTCGGCTGAACTTGCTCAAATATAGCCCCAAGATAAATGGCATCCTGTACTAATACATGGTGCTCTAGCACTTATAAACATAACGTGACTGTGTGTCGTGTAGGTTAACTATCTCATAGTAATCTAGAGAATCCCTCCAAGCCAATGAACCAATTTCATGTACCTACCTTCAGTCAAGTTGTAAACGATCTATATCGTAACGTGTGGATAGTAAAACTGATAATAAAGCCATGTCACCTCGCACGCTGTAAAAAGCAATGTTTTTTTAAAAATAATTATAAACTAGCGCTTGACCGCAATCCCGCCTGATGGTAAGCAGTGATGCGATTGTTGATGGTAAAGCGCGCTAGTTTATTAAGAGCCTATTCACTCAGAAAAACTGAGCGAATAAGAAGGAAGATGGCAGTTGAGTGAGGTGATGCAATGTTAAACCCAACAACACGACCAACGATGCTGCGCCAAAGGGAGACTGATCTGAAGACTCTCCACGACCAAACTCCCAACACAACAACATTAGGCGCATCGTACCCGGCACACATCGCAACACAACTGCTCAGACCCGTCCTCCGTACGGCTTCACCAGACATCATGCCGGAACACGACAAATCGCTTGGCGGCAAGGCTTTGTCTGGTGGGTGGTACCTTCTGCCGGCGGCCGATGTTCTAGAATTCTTGAAAGTGTTGATTTATTTATATAAAACTTAATTACCGACCGTTAGTAATACAAAATCTCAAAAATGGCTGTATCAAATGTTACTTTGGTAAATTATGCCACCAAAATAAGAACAAAAGTTTACTAAATAACTTTTGATGCTACCATAGTAATTTGACTTGAAACGTGTACATAAACTATGTAATAAGGGTACGTACACGTCCATTTGCCGATTACCTCATAGGCACATCTTCACGTAACGTCACTTTTAAAACCCATCAAGGCATGTCTTCCATTCAGACAGTATTTATCCAATATAAGAACGCATAAACTAATTTAATGTCCGTCGTATCGACGAGCGAACACCCGCTTTACTGCTCAGCGTTTAAACGTATAGGCGTTTTACGGCGCTGTAGCTGTTACGTCGCCTTTTACGGCCACGCTGCGTCAGTAATACACTCTGACAGTTTTTATAAGTGTTATTATTGAAATAATGGACATTTTAGGAGGGTGAGTTAAGCGATATATGAGGGAGAGGAATAAACAGAAAGCATTTACCGCCCCCGAGCTTCGCAGTGCGGGACATGGGATCATTCTCCTGAATATTCTTATTTTACAACGTTAATGGGTAACGTTTCCTATATCTTTGGCTCTTATTTTCCATTTAATGGTTGATGTACATTTACTGTTTTATCATCCATGACGAAGACGGTCCCTAATTACTTGTGAAACTAAACTAAAGCAAGAAATACTTCTTACAGTTGTTGGTGAACTAAGTTTCAGCTTTAAGTGAAGTTAAGCAGCGCTTCAGTCACTACCCGAGACCGTCGCCTTGCCAGCACTTAGCACCAGCCTCACTTAATGATCTACTTCACGAATGAGAAAAACCTGCCAAGTGCGAGTCTGACTCATGCACGAAGGTTTTCCTAACATTGCCTGTGGAAAGAAATAAACTGTTTTTAGTATTTGTTGTCGTAGCGGCAATAGCGAAAATAAAAAAAAAACATCATCTTTGAATATTTCAACTGTCTAATAATCACGGCTTGTGAGATATAGCCTGGTGACAGATAAACTGACAAAATGAAAATCAAAGCATTTATTTCAAATAAGCCAATTACATGTACTTTAGAATTGTCAAAGTGGCGGTCAGTCAGTAGGATGATGCTAGTCAACCAATCCAAACCATGGAGAAGAACGAGCAAGAAATGTGTGATTGTAGTGATTTTAAAAGTAAGAAACTTCATAAAATAGTTACAAAATATAGTTGATTACAAATCATTCATGTTCAATTCATATGAATCATGAATGATCATCATCATCTCAGCGTTAATCCCAGTCGCATCCGAAGCTTTTTCAGCTTTGGAGTCTGGGGTCTGCTTTACCAGTCTAACTGGTCATTTGACTAAACTTTGATATTTTCCGTCACGCAATCATGAATGATTGAAAGTTTTTAACCATATAAGAAGTATGTAGAAATCTACATACTTCTCATATGGATGAGAACTTTGTAGAACGATGTGCGTATTAAAGGCCTCCGTTAGAGAAAATAAAAGCAATTTAGAAATAAAAATGATACATGGCTAAGAAACGACTAGTTCCCACGATCGTTCATAAACATAATGCATTGATCAGCATAATTCAGCTAAACCATTTTAAAGGGAATTTAGCGATCCAACACACAATATGTCACCATCAGCGAGACATGACATACTAACAAGTCAGAGCATATTCAAGCCAAGGATAGACGTACCCAGAAAATGGTAGTTTATTAGCAAGTACATAATAGTCACTCGTATTTTAAGTAATTCCACAATACTAAGAAATTCTCAATTTGAGTTCCATCTCCTGAAATAGTTTCAGAATTAGTTAATGAAATTACAATAGACAAACTGTGAGAAAATGATAGATGTTGGCGTAGTTTAGTGGAGAAATTATGTTGGCTGAATTGGCAACACTGATACAGTTGTTTTCAAAGTTCACCATCATCATATCAGCGCTAATCTCAGTCCCATCCGAAGCTTTTTCAGCTTTGGAGTCTGGGGTCCGCTTTATCAGTCTAACTGCTCATTTGGCTAAACTTCGATATTTTCCGTGAAGCGACTGCCGTTTGACCTCCACAACCCGAAGTTGTAACGACTGCCATTAGATGTTCACATGGCAACCGGGACCAATGGCTTAACGTGCTTGTCGAGGGACGACCAGAGCAGTGCAAATATTCATATTTATTAATAAAAATATTTGCACTGCGCGGGGATCGAACCCGCGCCTCCTTGCGCAGCGGCCGTGTTGGCTACCGCTACGCCATGGAGGCTGTCGAGATGTTTTCAAAGTTATATTATCAAATTTGGATGATTTTTGCATTATAATTTTACTTTTCTTTATATAGGATAGGCTGCTTAGCTTTTAAAATTAGTTTTTATTATAAACATAAAAGAAGCCCGTTGACCTTGGCACCTACTTTTCGGAACATATCCTTGCACAGCACCGACCGCCTTCGGCTTTTCGGAGTTGAGATTTCCTCGAACTTAAACTTTGGGTGGTTCATAGGGTCCAAAGCTAAGGTGGCTGCCAGGAAACTTGGAGTTATCGCAAAGATCCGCCGGTATTTCGCACCAGGGCAGGGTATTCAATTTAAGATCAGAGTGAGAATAAGAAAATTTCCACCAAGTTTGGTTTCCTATAATGTATACTATTTAAACTCAATGCGTAGGTCTAAACCCGCGTATCAAAGTTACAAGAACGATCATGTGAATGTGTGGAGACAGCCAGTATAATCTAATTATGTAATAGGGTCCAGTTTTTACCCTTTGAGTACGGAACCCTAAAGACTGTAGCAAGAGAATATTATTTTATATATTTTAATAAGGGAGAAATTCATATGGATTGGAGTGCTCGATTATTTTTAAGTGAGTGCCATTCTAAGGTAAAATTTACCAAGGCAGGTTCCTTTGCACAGCACAGGCAAAGCACAGTACTGCCGGGTTATATTACGACGTTAACTGGAATCATTGAAAAGGCCGTATAAAAGTAATAATGGCGGTGACTGTCACTCTAAATTTTGATAACAGATATGATGTCAGACGAGACGCAGTCGTAGCCCGTCGACGAGAAACTGATGTATTCCGGCAGTCTGTATGATATTCAAGTTGGCGCACTACTTATATGATGGCCAGTTCTGATAAGCGGTATCCTATCCTGATAATATTGAAGCTTGTTAACTACTAATGTGATTACCACTATTGGTAAAAGCTATGCTGCTCCAGTATAGACGTTTCGTTTTACATATTTGAACACAGGCTCAAAGCATTGATTATGTGAATGGAAAACAAACAAGAAATACAATCGATCACCTACCTCTACAGAATGCAAAGTTAGTACTAAATTCTCAAGGACTTATTAAACTCCTTTATTAATTTGTACGGGATCGTTTGGAAGGCTTTAGTTTAACTTGTATGAAGCTCAGCTGACCCAGTTGTGAGACGAAAGGACTGTTCTTGTTTTGTAGATATACATACCTATATTCTCGCCAAGTTCCATAAAGAATAGAGGTAAACAAACCAAATAAGGCTTATCGCAATTCACGTTTTACAAATATCCTATTACTTATATGATTATCGACTTTTAAATGCTATTTATTAACAATTTCTATTGCAGCATATTTAGATAGAATCACTTAAATAACATGCATAATAACTTGGTAGTTCGAAAAACCATTAAAAAGTCGACATTAATTTTACGTGATAGCCCTACAAAAAAAGAAGGATGGATGAAATCCATGTATTAAATACTTTTTGTAGAATTCAACCGATGATTAAAGTTTTGACAAATGTCTCACATTTGCCAATACAATTTTAATTAATTTCAAATCAACTGCATTACATATGCATTGTAATACTTTGAAGTATGGACTAAGTATAGTATATATATATATGTATAAAAAAATTTAACCTATTAGGAAAAAAATAAAGCATTCAAATAATTTTAGCGTTCTGCAAATCATAAATATGTAAACAAATAATAATAATAGCATATTTATTTTCTGAGAAACATTAAAATAGATTATTTGTGTTTGATTTAAATTAATCAAACACAAATAAACTATTTTAATCTTTAAGAGCAAATAAAAGTTTTTTGTTGTCTATTTAACTTATAATTTTTATTTTTATTTGGGAATAAAAACGTAACTTCAAAGCCAAAACAAACCATAACAAAAGACTTTAACATAACACAGTAGTTGAGCTTGGTCATTTTTTTTCTTACATACAATGTTCCAGAAAACGGTATTTTCCGTAAAAGTAACATATATTATCAAAATATGCGTTCAATTCATGATCTGTAATGAAAGCGATCGCCTGACAATATCCGCCAGGCTCAGCAGCCGGTGACGGTGACCCACTATAGGTGGGTCTTGGCGAATTTCAATTTGCCTGAAGGAGGCCGTCGTGCATGCATATTGGCATATCAAAGACCTTTTTTGGCATGGAATATGTGATAGGCGCTAGCGAATTGCAGCGTACCTATTGTACTAAGTATTCAATAGTTTATCAAAATAATAGACGCGTGCTAGCACAAAACTAGTAATGTATTCAATGTACCTAGTTAACTAGTAACTACCTTCTAAGCCAAACTGGCCTGGAACTGCTGCTTTTTGCAAAAAACTTTAAATATTAAAATCCTGTTCAAACTTCACCACGCAAATAAAACAATACTGAATTAACTGAGGATCGTTCGTCATTAGTACATAGGAATATCTTATATTGTTTAATGTGTCAATGTGAATATCTTATATTGTTTAATGTGTTTGAACTATCTTCTTTTTACGGCTCAAAGGATATAACTCTATGTCAGATAGGAGAACATAAATGGAACCTCAATAATAAGGTCTGGTAGACATCCTTTGGGTACGGAATCTGATACATCGAGATCAGATATCTCGTAATCCAATCTGAGTTATTTCATTACTCACAAAACAAAACACTCTAACAGTAGTTCGCTTGCGCCACACACACGGTTCTCATGCTCTGAAGTTACTGCCTTGTTTAGGGCCAAAAGGGTTAAACGACACCCAAATGGATTACGTAGTTATTAATGAGCTACCAAGGATTAAATTTAACTAAATAGGTAAAACAATGACTTTTGACCAGCAGTCTTTTACTGCGGCATTAAACCAGAGCACATTAAGATCTTATAAGAGGATTCTAAACGATTTGTGTGAAATGTTTCCTTTTATTAATGTTTGTACGTAAGTTGGATTATGTTTCGTATTAATCAACGGTATATACTGAGAAGGATAAGTCGTGGGGGCCTAGTGGTTAAAACACCAGCCCTAGAAGTGTGAGTGTGTGTGTTCGATTCCAGGTCAGGCAGGTACCAATGTAACTTTTCTATGTTATAGGTACTTTCTAAGTATATCTTAGGCACCAACGACTGATTACAAGGTGAAATGAAACATCTTGAGGAAACCTGGACTTTAAGTTCGTAATAGCCAACCCGCATTGAGCAAGGGTGATGATTACGCTCAATCCTTCTCTGTATGGGAAGAAACCTGTGCCCAACAGTGGGATGATAAAAAGATTAATGATGATAATGATATACTGAGAAGCAGTACGATGAAATATCTTGAAATTCAGCTATTGTAGGATATCTCGAAAATTTGGATTATATGTATTTTTATAGTTTAAGCCAGTGTTGTTCATCGTGTGGGTTGCGATCCTCTAGAGGTCGCCAAGCTGCTTCATTAAGTGCATCGCTATTTCTTTAAAATTACAGGGAGTTCCAAATAGAATCGAACACTCCAAAGATTCAGTGGTTGACTGTGGGAAGTCTCTTTTTGTTTAACCAAACGGTACCCAAAGTAACAGACTGAAATTCCAAGTTAGTCGTAGCGGAGGAAAGGGGTCTCAAAATACAATGTAAAATACAATGTTTTAAGCCCTCGAGTTTGTTCCACTTTCATCAGATTATAATAATGAATCAACTTTGTATGGATACTTATATCAGGAAATCCGTACCGCGGACCGAGGGTAAATTAGTTCATGAATTAATTGTATTTTCATTTGATCTAATTTATATTTGTCTCAGTATTTTGATACATTAAGGACTTAAAATAATATTCATGTTGTTGTTAAAAATATTAACATTTAAATATAAAAAATACAAACTAAAAAATAAATCATATTGGCAAGATTATGGGCGTACTCAGCTTCTGGCCTTCAAGTCAGGCCTAGGGTTGGGCAAGTCAGGCCTAGGGGTGGGCAAGTCGGGCCGGTTCAAGTCAAATTCTTAGAGTGGGTAATGTTTGTGCGCTATAGTCGGGCACGGTTTTTTGGCAATTACATAGTATATTTTGTCAGTGCTGTGTGGTTATTTGAAAGTTGGAGATAAGTCCTCATTTGTACCTTGCTTAGTAATCAGAGGAGTTCATACATGTTCTGAGAGATTTCCAGGAGGGCAGCTGCCTCCCCTCCTTCCTCGTTACGCCCATACCAAGATATAATTCACAATGTTAAAATACAATAAAAATTATAATGTTTAAGAATTCATAATAATATCAAATACTAATGTGATTATTAACACCTACAACATTACAGTATCAAAAATTATGATTCATAAATTCAATGACGAAATAAAAACACATGACTAAGTGCAATGCAAACATTTATTTATTTATATATTCTTTATTGTACACCAATTAAACATCGAGTAAATACATTCAACACAAAAAGACATACAATGGGCGGCCTTATCGCTAATGCGATCTCTTCCAGGCAACCAAAGAATGGACAGATTCTCCCGAACCACAAATGGGACTGTCGTTGGGGCAAATATTATTACTACAAACACTAGGTAGATACAAAAATACATACATAAACAACACAAAAACATTAAAATTCTTAATTGGTAACATTCTCATGACAGTTAGTAATTTATTATAAATTTCTATTGTCATACAACAGGTATTGCTACTGTATAATTTGGCCTCCTGAAGTGGTACTAGTAATTACCGGCATTTTTTTATTGTTCATGCTTCGGAGACTTGTTGACGGCAGTTTTTTTACAAACAAATTTCAAAAACAAAGAAGGTGAGAATATTGTTACGGGCTGGGGGTACTAAAACGCCGGTTAAGGGTTTCGAAGTTTATTGGCAACGAAGGTACCGATTGTAGGCAATGACAAGTAGAATGTTGCTGACGTTGCACCGAAGTCTTCACTTACGTCCACGAAGTCTGTGTCGTAAACACACAATAACACTACAGATGTTACTTTACATAGTACTCACAGTTCTCGTTACAGTTGTCGCAGTAGGTATTCTCAAAGATCGCTTCTTAAGTATCGTTTGTTTTCGTATCGCTAGTCGAATGCAGACTGACTCTTCGCCGGCGCCACGGCGCTATATATAGGCCAGCTGATCGAACATTCCAGAATCGTCTAGACGTAATAATAATAGCGCATAACTTCGAGTACATTCAGTAGGTACCTACGGTAATTCCCGGAAACGGGCTTCTAGAAATTTCGATGCCGTCACTTAGTTGACAAAATTGATGAAACCTGTACCATTCGATAGGCCACCCTAAGTGTAGGAATGCGTTTTTATATTACACCTAAACAATGTCTAGGTCTCGAGTTATAGGGCTTAAAAGTTACGCACTGCATGTCACGCGATATTGAACCTTATGCCCTCGACATAAGGTGCATTCGTAACACTATTATTAATTTCTCAAATCAACTACAAACTTAAGAGCGTTTCAATAACTTAATATTATTTTATCCTGTAGTGTTGGTATATATTTATAGATTATCGGTGAATTTTTATTAAAATGGCTTATTTAAAAAAAAATTTTTTTTTGGATCCATTAGGGATTGAGTGATTGGTTTCGTTCTACAATATCTAATATGGCCTTGAAAATATTGTACTTTCAGCTGGTTGTAGATACTTTTTTACGCGAGATAGATGACTGTAGATACATGGATCACTTGCAGAACAAATTACAAGATTAATATTGAATAAACATTGTAACTGCCGAATTCAATATAGTGATTAAAATTGGATTTGGCTCGAAATAAAAGCCGTACTTAAAAAACAACATACGGCAAACAAACACTGCTACAAGGTTACTTTGTGAGTGACCATCAATTTGTTGGCCTTAGCATGTTATTAACCTTATGGAGGATGCTGTAGCCCATCGTCTTTACATAAACTCGTAATTTTCGTTTACGAATATCCGACAAAAAGCGCTCCTAAACATCAAAACGTTTGAGTTTGGAGGGGCTGGAAATCGACGAGTGGACAGAAATAACAGTTATTTTACATAAGCCTTTCAAACGCTTCATCATCAACATTTTTATCGTCCCACTGCTGGGCACAGGTCTCCTCTTATACAGAGGAGGATTGAGCGTAATCACCACGCTTGCTCAATGCGGGTTGGCAATTTCAGACTTACCTATAAAGTTCAGGTTTCCTCAAGATGTTTTCCTTCACCTTCAGTCATTGGTGTCCAAGATATACTTAGAAAGTACATATAACTTTAGAAAAGTTACATTGGTACTTGCCTGACCTGGAATCGAACCCGCGCACTCATACTTGAGAGGCTGATGTTTTTACCACTAGGCCACCACGACGGCCAAACGCTCAAATGCTTCAAACGCTTGTTAATGACTTAAGATTGACTCTTAACAGCTATGTTAAAAAGCACTTGGGAAAGAATTCATTCATTTGTGGAGGCATGAGGAACAGGAAGTAAAGTTCACTCACCCTCCATAGAAAAGGGAGGATCCTCCGACCAGACTAGTTGTCTGGCGGGCACTTTGCCCGTCGGTTTATGTGGTGAACTTGTATGCGTGCTAGTTGTACAGAAAACTCTGATTGCGAGATGCAGGATTCGCGTGACGTCAGTATGACGCGTTGTTCGCATGTTGCGTTGTAGGCACCGCTACATTATTCCCCTCCGTGAGGGTTTTTTTGATTTTTGTCGAGATCGGACCAGGATCAGGTCGAGATCGGTATGGTTCGTCGATCGGACCGGGATCGGGTCGGGATCGGTTCGGGTTCAGGATCGGTTCGGGGTCGGGATCGAATCGGTTCGGTATCGTCGGGATCGTCGGGATCGATTCGGGATCGTCGGGGTCACCAGTGTGGAGGAATGAGGAACAGGGAGTAAAGTTCACTCATCCTCCATAGAAAAGGGAGGATCCTCCGACCAGACTAGTTGTCTGGCGGGCCACTTTGCCCGTCGGTTTATGTGGTGAACTTGTATGCGTGCTAGTTGTACAGAAAACTCTGATTGCGAGATGCAGGATTCGCGTGACGTCAGTATGACGCGTTGTTCGCATGTTGCGTTGTAGGCACCGCTACACATTCATTCATTCATTTCAGCCGAAAGACGTCCACTGCTGGACATAGGCCTCCCCCAAGGTTCTCCACGACGACCGGTTCTGCGCCTCCCGCTTCCAGCGTTTTCCCGCGATCTTCACCAGGTCGTCGGTCCACCTTGTCGGGGGCCTACCCACGCTACGTCTTCCGGCCCCATCGGGCATCGGTCCTACGGGCAATGTGTCCAGCCCACTGCCACTTTAGTGTTGCAATTCTTCGGGCTATGTCGGTTACTCTCGTTCTTCTGCGGATCTCCTCATTCCTGATTCGATCGCGCAGTGAAACCCCAAGCATAGCCCTCTCCATTGCCCTTTGAGTGACTTTGAGCCTTCTCATAAGGCCCATTGTTAGCGACCACGTCTCAATTCCATAAGTCATCACTGGCAACACACACTGGTCGAAGACTTTTGTCTTGAGACACTGCGGTATTTCGGACGAGAAGATTCTTCGTAGCTTCCCGAAAGCAGCCCAGCCGAGTTGGATTCGACGATTGACCTCTTTCTCGAAGTTGGACCTTCCTAACTGGATAGTTTGTCCCAGGTACACGTACCTGTCAACAACTTCGAGAACAGAGTCTCCAATCTTTATAGGAGTCGGTACAACATGGGCATTAGACATGACTTTCGTCTTGCCCATGTTCATTTTAAGACCGACTCGCTCGGAGGCTTTACTGAGGTCTTCGAACATTGTACTCAGGTCCTTCGCGGTCTCAGCCATGACTACGATATCATCAGCAAACCGAAGGTGTGTCATGTACTCACCATTGATGTTGATGCCCAGTCCTTTCCAGTCCAGAACCTTGAAGACATCCTCCAATGCAGCGGTGAACAATTTCGGGGAGATAACATCTCCCTGTCTGACACCACGCTGCAGAGGTATTGGTTTCGAGGTCTGGTCCTGTGTTCGGACTGACATGGTGGCGTTTTCGTACAAACCCTTCAGCGCTTCAATATACCGATAGTCTACTTGGCACCGCTAGAGAGACTGCAGTACAGCCCAGGTCTCGATCGAATCAAAGGCTTTTTCGTAGTCCACAAACGCCAAGCAAAGGGGTAGGTTATACTCCTCGGTCTTCTGTATAACCTGCCGTAGCGTATGTATGTGGTCTACTGTGCTGAAGCCCTTTCGGAAACCGGCTTGTTCGGGTGGCTGGAAGTCGTCAAACCTACAGGCGAGACGATTCGTGAGGACTCTCGAAAACAACTTATAGACATGACTCAGAAGTGAGATAGGTCTGTAGTTTTTCAAAAGGGTTTTATAACCCTTTTTGAAAAAGAGTACCACCACACTTCTGTACCATGCCTGTGGCGTTTTTCCCTTGACTATGACGGAATTAAATAACTTCTGAAGGGCCTTAAGGATCGGTTCACCACCCGCCTTCAGTAGCTCTGCCGTTATTCCGCCATCGCCCGGCGCCTTGTTGTTTTTAAGTTGTTTCAGATCCAATCGAATCTCCTGCAGGCTGACGTCCGGGATATATTCAGTGTAGTGTCGGGTTAATCTTGCTCTAGGGTCTTCAGCAAGATTTAATGCGGGTTTTGTCGTCGAAGTGTAGAGCTGTCCATAGAAATTCTCGACTTCCCTCAAAAGCTCGGGCCCGGACGTTATGATCCTGCCGTCGTCAGTATTCAGCTTGCTTAGCCGGCTATGCCCAATAGTCAGATCCCTAGCGAAAACTTTAGAGCCTCTGTTTCGCTCTATGGCCTCCGTTATACGCTCGGTATTATACCGACGTAGGTCGCGCTTCAGAGACTTTGAGATCTGCTTATTGAGCTGCCGGTATCTGCAAGCATCACTTGACGAACGCAAAACCATCTCACGTCTATCCTCCATGAGCTCGAGAGTGTAGTCCGAGAGCTTTTTAGTTCTATTTGTACGGCGGGTCTTAAAATACTTGGTCCCGACCGTACGGACAGCTTCTACAAACCCGTCATTGTATTCGTCCACGTCACCACTTAGGCATTCGAAGCGATTTTGGAGCTCGAGCTGGAAACCTTCGGAGCTATGGATCTGGATGGGTGCTGGCCGGAGCGTAGACTTCATCAGGCGAAATCTTTCGGACACTATGTTCAGATTCAATGTGCCTCTGACCATACGGTGATCGCTGCCGCATTTGAGCAAGTTGATCACTGAGACATCATTGAATATGTGCCTTTTTGTCGTCATAATGAAGTCTATCTCGTTCTGAGTGACCCCGTCGGGACTGATCCAAGTCCACTTCCGCTGTTCACGCTTCTTGAAGAAAGAGTTCATCATAAAGAGGCCCTCCTTCTCCATGAAGCCAGCTAACATGTGGCCTCGGCAGTTCCGACGCCCAAATCCAAAATTTCCCAGTCCGAGCTCTTCACCGCTCCGTTTTCCAAGTTTAGCGTTGAAGTCCCCTATGATAACGCTGTAGCGAGTTTTAGAGCTATGTATGGCTTTAGAGATGTCTTCATACATAGTCTCTACTTCATCGCGTCAATGTGTCGAGGTCGGGGCGTATACCTGAATGACCTTCAGCGAATACCGTTTGGTTATTCTGAGTACCAGGAACGCCACCCTGGTCGACACACTCTCGATCTTCACTACATTGTCCACAAGGGACCTGTGGACGAGGAACCCGACACCACCTTGGGACTGATGGTCGCCCTCCCGGAAATAGAGCAAGTTATCCGGATTATCGAATCCTCACCCTCTCTTCGGACTTCAGATAATCCCAGGACACCCCATCGTAACCTGCTCTATTCTTCCTCCAGTTCAATTACCCTCTCGGCGGTCCGCAGTGTGCGCACGTTCAGTGTTGCCAGGTCGATCCGTCGTTGTTTGTGGTAGCCGGATCTCTTCCGGAGATTCTTCGCACCCCTTGCCTCGCCGTTACCTTGGCCGCTACCACAATGACCAGGAATAGCGGAGCTGCCGGGGACTAGGGGCCTTGGCTTAGTCGTGTGCATCATTATGGGGGGGTTTGCCATAATCTCCACGCTTGGCAAGCGGGTTGGGGATCGCAGGATTTGATATTCCACAGAAGAAGCGCTGCTGCCCGCTTCCCTGGTGAGAGAGTTCCCTTAGTCGCCTCTTACGACACCCACGGGAGGATATGGGTTGGTACTATTCTAAGCCCGGTACCACACGGGGGGAAAGAATTGTTAAAGTATAAAAATAAAGATGGAAAAAACAAATGTAATGCTATTTCACTCAGAACAAACATCAATAGTATAAATGTTCAATATAAACAATACTGTAAACACTATTGTACTCTTACTGTGTACTTTTAGGTTATAACCGTGGATATTATGGAAATTCAGTTGGAAACCATACATCGATAAAATACACAAAAGAAATCGCTTTGTGTCCTGAAATGAACCAAACAAACAGTGAATCGAAATACCACAATAGCGAATAGAGTATCACTCAAATACTATTTATTTTAACTACTCGTTACACATCACGTTACTTGCCATTACGTGCGATAAATCTCTTTCATAATTCTATCCGATACTAGATGATCAGAATTACGGAAGAGATTTAAGAACACCACTTACGGTGATACTAGAAATCACCCAAAGAAGCCGTGCCCTTGATATTTACGAGTATATATGGGCCCTCTCCGTGATATGTTGTATATTATAATTAAAAAAATAAAAAACAAATTATTTCTCAGGTTTGTACATAATTTTAATTATATTTTGCTTAAATCCAAATGGTATAAATGGAAAATAATAATAAAGTAAAAATAGAAAAAAGAGTAATTGTCACACAATAAGTATTTATTTTAAATAGCTTAGCTTTATTTTAATTAATTTCAATTAGTCTTGGTTTTGGTTCTTTTCTTTCAGAAATACATGATTTAAAATATAAAACAAGGTAAAGGCAGTGTTTTAATTCTATAAAATACTGGTTTACAGCTATCTAAAAAGGCACACATGTAGGCTCCACACATTGCCCGGATACACATTGTTTGTCTTCTAATAAATATACAATGTAATGTAAATAAAATATAAGCATGGATCTTTTTATATAAATACTAGCGATACACCCCGGCTTCGCACGGGTGCATGTATTATTCATATAAAACATCCTCTTGAATCATTCTATCTATTTAAAAAAAATCGCATCAAAATCCGTTGCGTAGTTTTAAAGATTTAAGCATACATAGGGATACAGGGCCAGAGAAAGCGACTTTGTTTTATACTGCATAGCTGTCGCTCGCAGCTCCGCTCGCGTGGATGTCGGTTACCGCTGCAAAACACCTACCCAGGAAAGACACGGACAGCAAAATGATTCCCAAGTCAACTCACAGACACCGACACTAACAACGACGACGCAGTCATTATTTCCTGGCTGCATACTTAGATTGTTTTTATGAGTTACAGTTGTTAATCATGAAAATATTTATATGTAGGTAATTAATACTAAGTTTTCACATTCGCGAATTCTATCTATTCTTAAGGTTAATGCGATGCTTGATCGCAACGATAACAGGTCTGCATCCAAAATAAAATATATTTGTAAGAATTGTGGATTTTGGCCTGATGGTGGTAAAAGGCTACCAAGGAGATGATCCTGTCCTTCAGTTTTAAAAGTGGGCATGAAATTACCTACCCTGATTTCTTTTGCGCCAAATGAAGTCATTTGAATGAGACTATTGTATTTACGTATACATATATTATTTGTTAAAAAATGACCAGATAATGGACAGTTATTGGAAGATCTTTATTGGTCGTGGCTGCTTCTGAGGTTAGGAAGACAAACTTTACCTGAAGCACAGCACATACCTTTAGGTTTGTCGGCTCATTTCTTGGTAGAGCAGTTAGAGCAGATCCTCTCCTAGAGACTCCGATTTGGACTGACGCTTGTTGTGTATAATTAACCTGCGGATCATATGTAAAAGCCAGTCTGTTGCTTTTTGCTATAATTCGATTACGAACTCTATTTGTGGACAACTGCTGTCTCTCTGCCTGATCTCTAAGTCGCTGCAAACGCTCGACACTCGACTCTCTCTTTCGCACAACTGAGAAGTATTTATATTTTGTTCATGAAGACGTTGGGAACACTCTAGCCTCGACTCTTGAGCGCGTAGCTCAGAAGTTCTCAGACTATGTTCAGCAAGGCGTTGCGAACGTTCAGGTGAAGATTCTCCAATACGATGTATTCTTGCTGCGCGTGCTTGAGAACTATGTTTAGAAAATTTAGACCTGGCTCTCTTAGGCGTTTTCAAATGTTTCATAAAATGTTAATAGCATGTAATATTCTAGCCCTGAAAAGAACTGTTGTTTAGAACTGAAAAGAACTGTTGGTTAGCCCTGAAAAGAATTATTGGTTAGCCCTAAAAGAACTGTTGATTGACTCTGAGCAGAACTGTCGTTTAGTTCTGAGAAGAACTTTTGCATGTGTAGTTTTAAGAACGAAATAAAAAAAAATCGCACGAAAATTATAAGACTTCGCGTGCGACCGCTTCGTAGGGAGCCAACTTCGCGTCTGAGCCGCGCCGGAACCATTTTTTTTTTTTGGGATAGTAAATCTTCACATGACTTACTCATAGATCGAAACTCACCTCCCACACGCGCACCCCCACCTTGGTGACCTCACATCGCAACGCGCCGTGCAGCAGAAATCATAATATTTAAATTTCGCCATAACGCCAATTATAATCATTCAAGGATAAAATATTATCTACACAAACTGTACTTAGTGATGAAATAATTTATTTTGATAAGGATTAATAGGATGAGTAAAATAATTGCGTTTAAATGTAGTCCAAAAAATATTCAAGATTTTTAAATAAAATTGTTGTTGTTGTTGTTGTGACCAACGTCAGTCAGATAGTAGATATTTATAAGATTTACAATTAATTGGAACATTTTATGGTTGTATCTTTTATAGTGTAGGCAGCGTACGCAAGATAAATAACTTTTCTGGTTGATTTTTCCACCTTGTGTTCAAAAAACCCAAAAATCTTACGGAACTATTTTTTTCCAAAATAAAATTTAGCCTATGTTACTCTTTGATAATGTAGCTTTCGAATGGTGAATGAATTTTTGAAAAAGGTCCAGTATTTTTTGAGCCTATTCATTACAACCAAGCAAACACAGTTTTCCTCTTTATAATAACGCTCGATGTTTGATTTTGATGTACAATAAAGAATATATAAATAAATAGGTATAGTGTATCGCGGACTTTTTATAGAGAGATTCATAAGATTTATAAGTGTAGATTTATATGCCACATTCCGGTTGGCTGGCGTTATGATGGAATCAATATTGTAATATCTATTGTGGATACTATGTCATATATTTATAAATTTATTACAATTATATAATAACACTTTTTGGGACTGATGTGACCATAAAATTTCTCAGCAAGTGAACCGCGAGGTACTTAAAAGTTTAACTGTACTGTAACGTACATTTGAAAGAACAATAGTATGGCATCCTGTTCTTTGTCTAGGTTTATTAAGGCTACTAATAAAGACAAAAGTCACTTGTTTCCGCCAGTTTTATTAACAAAAAAGAAATGTCCCAGAAATTCGTGGCTCTATTTATACGTACAGAAAAGCCTTTATTAGGAAATTTACTTAAACGACACAAATTAGGAGGGATTCCTGTGACGAACTGCTTGAAGTATCCCTCGACATTTAATTTAGACAATGTAAAAAATCAGCTTTTTGTCATATTTTGCAATCTTAACATTTTACATAAAATCATCTGAATACTTAAATAAACTTTTACACTTATCATTAGCAGAAGCGTCACCCTTGAAAACACTAAATATATAACATTCACAACTAAATTACTAGTATCATAATAGAGTCATATGGTACCTGTTTCACGCACTACTTTATCTTCATTGAGAATACATTCAGCACAACTAGGTAGGAAAGAACAACCACCTATTAAAGTGCTTTTACTGCGACATATACTTATATTACTGTAGTGTACATATATTCATACGTATAAACATTTATTACAGTAATATTACTATTAATAAATGAGACGATAAGACAGTTTAAGCTATATAAATTCCCTAACTGAAGAAAAACGATGGGTATATCGAGTGAACATAATGTACTCGAACAGTTTATTGTGTGACTTTTGACTTTATTGACTTTGCTTCTCCGGTCAACAACAACAGTACAGCGACCATCATAATACGTACTGATTAATATCCGGAACATACTGTAATTTCTGTACCAACACTTTATAGGTATGACTAAGAGTAAATGAGTTATAAAGCGAAAGACTCATTGATCGTTACGATCGCGTAAAAATAAAGTGTGGAGTTTCACTGACGGCGTTGATTTCCTCTAGGTTATATCTGTTTGGTATCACATCGATAAACACATAGCAGACCAACTTGTGCAATTTGCTTCAAACTGGAACTGCCATAAAACAATATCGGAACACCTGGCATTGGTTTTAGTGATGTGGCGAATCGATATCGATTTTTGTCCTCGACTCTTTGTATCTGACATGACATGGTTCAAATCATGGTTCACGGTGGAATGGTTTTTTTATATATTTTTCAATAAGAGTTAGTGAAAATACTTTTTTATTAGTTACTAGATTTCATTGAGTAAATACTTTTGTTGATAAATGGTGTGGTTAAGTTTTAACAAAATTTGAATGTGGAAACACCATCTATCTTAATAGGTCAAAAAATCTCAAGTTATTATTAGGTCCACCATTGTACGTAAAAGTTTAATTGTACAAAATATTAAAAAAAAAAAATTGTTCAAGGTGAGACTTTAATTAAAACATATATCCATATTTAAACAATACTCATAATATTTTAATTAAAGTACTCATAATATTTTTATTTTAATATTTTAATCAAATACTGAGGTAAAATATTTGAGGTATTGTAATCAAATATTTGACAACATGTGTTGCTATTTCTTAGAATTAAATTGATTTTAATTTTATTTAGGTTTTTAAATATATGTTTTTACTTTTATGGTTGATATATATATACAAACTTGTGTAATCTTAATATCGTCCTGGGTGTGATATTTAGGTCATTTCTTTTGTTACTGTTAAATCTTATTTTTAGATGCTTAAGAAAAAGCTGTGGGATCTTACTTTGACATACAGACTGTTCCAATTGTTGAGCCTCTTTCAACTTCAACTAGGCGAGGCAAAGCCATGGTAGCTCCAACTTCACCGTAAAAACAGGAGGAAATAGAAACAGAGACAGGAACAGGGATCAAAAAGAACAAAAAAAACAAAGAAAAACAGAAAAAAAAAGGTCACAAATGGAAATAAAAATACGACAGGAAGAAATAAAAAGAAAACCAATAAGTGACATAAGACTCAATCTTCTATTGAGAATACGTCTGATTAAGACTCTCCAATTTTAGTTTCTACTATCGGTACTACTATATACTATCGGTTTGGTATATTAATTATTATATTATTAAAATAAAATATGTTTACTTGTGACTTTACCTTACACAAAACAAGTATGTTTTACTCGTACATCTAATTGAGTTCTTAGAAACCAATATTTGACAAATTAACATCGTTTAGTAACAAAGAACGAATCATTTCTTCAAAACACCTCACATGTCGATCATTCTCACCACATCTCTATGTGAGGTGTTAGGCCAGGAGATCGTATATTTTACGGTCGCGTAACACGCTCAAATGCTCTTTTTATAGTCGCGGAGACGGCCAGTAAATTTGAGTGGTGGCTGGCCTAAGCCCCTGTAAGCCACACTACGTGTAATTTCGTTTTATTAAGTTCCCTCTCCTACACTATATTAGAGTCAGCCTCTTGATATGGATGTTAGTTATTGTAACCATTATTTGTAGCGCGGCTGTTGTGTTGTATTTGTGGACGGTATATACTATAAGGGAAGTTGTAGTCAGTGACTAATGATGCTATATGTGAGCGTAAGACTTATTGGATTTAGTTAGTGCAGATATCATTAAAGCAAAAAGCCAAGATTTGGCTTGTTTCGTTTGGTTTCCAAGGTGTGGTCAAGCAGGGTGATTGTTGATTGTTTAATGTTTAATTGGATTTATGGACTATAATTGTCTGAAATAAATAAATAAAAAAAATTGTAGTCCAAAGAATACAATTCCCTGGTACAGATAGGGGTAAAAACTGAAGAATTTAGTTGAAAGCAGAAGTTATTATGAATTCATAGAACTCTCTCGAGCCCAGATAGGTAGACTCGTGAACCAACAAACTTAATCTAAATAAACACGAAGGTGCGGTTAGCGCAGAAATATCAAGTCTGACTAATTTACACAACGTCTTATAATAATAATAAGAGAACATCAAAGGAGTTTCGTCAAAGAGGATTCCGTTGTGAATTGTTGCGAGACTTGCTACAATTAGCGTGGTCGCGGCAAAGTGACGCAACAGTGGAATTTTAATAAAGCGTTATGTAGGTATACTGAGAAACGAATTGTGAGGATGTCGCTTTGTATAGCTGTGTCGAGAGATTAAGGAGCGGTTCTGTGCACGCGACACTCATAAATCTGTAAGTCAAACGGAGGATGAACGGTGAAGGAATGAGGACACGTGTTTCATGGTTGTTTGTCAAATTTGTTTAATTATGTTTAAAAAGAAATATTTGCAATAATCTGTTGTGGTTTTTATGTTTGGTCTATGTTTTTACATAAGTTTGTTGTGTTTAATAAATGATATGTGAATTATTTTCTAAGTAGGTACAAGTCAATCTTGTTTTTAAACTAGATAAGTATGACGTTTGTTGATCCTTTCTTACTCCTTCCCAAATCCAAATCTTAGTGATAATAAAATAAAATAAAATAAAATAGCCTTTAATTGCTGTTTCTTTTTACACTGAATTCATACATGCCTACTTGCTAATAACCAAATATATATTCTAATTCTAATTTGTATTAAAGTAATCGGCAACTGGTTGCTTTTGTTGAACAGCTTGTCTGTCGACAAAGGCCTCCTCTAAAGATTTCCACGTGCTCCTGTCTCTTGCTAATCGGCTCCATATTGGGCCAGCTATTTTCCGCAAGTCATCTTCCCATCTTTTGTTTTGTCTGCCTCTGCTTCTTTTTCCATCCCTTGGATACCATTCTGTTACTAACCTACTCCATTTTTCTATATTTTCTCTCGACATATGTCCCGTCCACCGCCATTTGAGCTGTCTGTAGGCTTTGTGTGCATTTTTAAATTTGGTCTTTCCCTTAATTGTTTGCAATTTTACTCTATCCCTCCTTTTTATACCCAAGATGCTTCTTTCCATTGAATTCTGGCATACTTTTAGTTTATCTTCTTGTAACTCTGTTAACGCCCACGACTGGCACCCGTATAGTAAGCATGGTATAATGCATACCTCATATACTTTCTTCTTTGTTGTCATTGGCATATTTTTATCCTTAAATATTTCTTTGAGAGACCAAAACTTTTTCCAAGTATTAGTTACTCTTCGTTCTATTTCTTTATTCATGCTGCCATCTGAAGATATACGTTGGCCCAAGTATATATATTCATTTACATATTCTATTTGTTCGTTATTTACCATAATCAGTTCGTTGGGTACTGTCTGTTGAGAATTTGTCAGAATTTTTGTTTTCGTTAGGTTCATTGTCAAGCCGGCCTTTGCGCTTCCGTCTGATAGTTGTTGTAACATTGTTTCCAGAGTTCTAGCGTCCTCTGAAAATAAAATCAAGTCGTCTGCGAAGCGCAGGTGGCTAAGGTTTTCGCCATTTATATTGATGCCGTTTTTGGTCCAGTTCAGATTTCTGAAAATCATTTCCAGCACCGCTGAAAATATTTTAGGTGATATCGGATCTCCTTGGCGAACACCTCTTGTAATGGGAAATTCACTACCCTCAGATTCGAGTTTTACTTTTGCTTTACTTGCTGTGTATACATTTTTAATTATTCTTATATACTTTTCTTGAACCCCTTGTTTGTTCAGAGCGACCCATATATATTCATGATCCAATGTATCGAACGCTTTGTTGTAGTCTACGAACCCTATGTAATATGTTTTATTGTATTCATTATATTTTTGGAGAATTTGTCTGAGAGTGTGAATGTGATCTATAGTCGAAAATTTGCTTCGGAAACCAGCTTGTTCCTTAGGTTGGTTTTGATCCAGTGTCTTGGTGATTCTGTTTAGTATGATTTTTGAAAATATTTTGTAAATATTGGACATTAAACTAATTGGCCTGTAGTTTCCTATAACGCCCTTGTCTCCCTTCTTGTGCAGCAGTATGATTGTCGATTTGGTCCAATCTTCTGGGATGACTTCCGTTTCGAGGATTTCATTGAACAAATCTGTAAGTCTAGGAGCCATCACTGGTAATGTAGTTTTTAATAGTTCATTTGTAATTAAGTCTGATCCAGGTGCCTTATCAAGTTTTTGAGATTCGATAGCTTTTATTGTTTCGTCCTTAAGAATTGGCTCAATCTTCTCTTTATTTACTGAGTTATATTCCTCTATTACCTGTTCACCTTTACGACTTTGGTAAAGATTTTTGTAGTAGTCCGTGGCAATTTCCAATATTTCCGATCGATTGCTGGTTTTTCCGCTGTCCTTATTTTCCATATTTGGAATCCAGTCCTTTTTGTAGTTTAATTCTTTTATTGCCTTCCTTATTCCTCCTGTTTTTTCTATGTGTTTTCTTAATGTTGTTAAACTTTTTGCTTTTCGTTCTTTTCTGAGTTGTTTACTTATTTCCTTACTTATTTCTGATATCTTTTGATAATTATAATAATTTTTTCCTTGTTGAATAAGTTTTTTCCGTTCTTGTAATAATTGTTTGCTTTTCAGTGATATCTCTGTTTTACTAATCATGTTTACTTTTTTAGTTTCTAGCTTTAATTGTTGGAGCAGATTGGTGTATTTTTGTTGAGTCGATCTACAATCATTATCTTTATCCCCGCTTTGCAAGGATATGTCGAGGTTGTTCAGAAGTAGATCAGTATCACCGGTGCATTCAATGGCTTTCATATTGTTGTGGAATTTTCGGGCTCTTTTAGCACGTGATCCTGTTAACCTTGCTCGAATTATTCTATGATCTGAGTTAAAATTAAAAGCGTTCAGAACAGATATATCCTTAAAAACTTTTACATTATTAGACATTATATAGTCAATCTCGTTTTTATACCGGCCATCAGGAGAGGTCCAAGTCCATTTCTTTGATGGTTTCTTTTTGTAAAAACTATTCAGGATACTTAATTTATTTACCATTGCAAAAGATACTACTCGAGATCCATTTTTACTTCTATTTCCAAATCCATGAATCCCTATGGTATTTTCTTCTCCACTCTTCTGTTTGCCAATCTGTCCGTTAAAGTCACCCATAACTATTATGTTTTTATATGCAATTTCAGTGGTCAATTGTAGATCCTCGTAGAATTTCTCGACTTTTGTCAGATCTTCTTTCTTGTTTGGTTCAGTAGGTGAGTACGCCTGGATTATAGACCACAATTGATCTTCCTCTCCATCTACAGGTAATTTAATATTAAGAAATGCTATCCGTTCCGAAATTCCTTTGAGTTCTTGTATGTTTTTGGCAAGGTTTTTTTTGATCAGGAATCCGACACCGTATAAACCAGGCGTTTCTCCTATATGGTGAAGTATCTATTTTCCATGGTCTTCTATTTTTTCTCCATATCTTCTCACTTCGCTAATTCTAATGATGTCCCATTTTATTTCGTCCAACGCTAATTCCAGTTCTTGTAATTTTTCCATGGTTCCTAGTGATCGCCAGTTTAGAGTCGCTATATGTATATCGTTATGTTGTATTCTCTTCTTATTGTCTATCTTTAGAGGGTCTTGGTCATTTTCCCTCACGAGGACCAGTCGGCTTGAGGGAGTTTGGTGATTTCTAATTAATTGTTTTTTAGTAATAGATAGTTGTGTTTTCCGGTTGCCGATAGCTAATTGTTATTTCCTATTATTATCCGCCGTATAGGAAGAGAGAGAGTTGGATCTGCCTCTCATGACATCGAAAGCATTAAGCCTATTATTTATTATTTTGTGATGGCGTCCAGGTTTGTTTCTTAGCCTGTGTATTGTCTCGCGGTGATGAAGATACTTTCCTTTTTCTTTTCTCATTGATTGTATTGTTTTCCTTTACCACAAGCTTGTCGTATTTCAGATATGCGACATTTCCTTTCATTCTTTCTTCCCTCAGTCTATTTTGTAACAATTTTCTCTTTTCCAAAACTTCTTTAGTATAATCCTCTGTGATAAATATATCTTTGAGATTCTTCCGGACTTTCATTATCTCTTTTTTTTTCCACGCATTAGCAAAAGAAAGCAGAACCGGTCTCGGCTTTTCACCTTGGCTTCTTTTACCTATGCGATAAATGTTGTTTATTTCAGAAGCCTCAATGTTTATATTTTTTTTTTTTTTTTTAATAATTATAAACTAGCACTTGACCGCAATCCCGCCTGATGGTAAGCAGTGATGCGATCGTTGATGGTAAAGCGCGCTAGTTTATTAAGAACCTATTCACTCAGAAAAACTGAGCAAATAGGAAGGAAGACGGCAGTTGAGCGAGGTGATGCAATGTTAAACCCAACAACACGACCAACGATGCTGCGCCAAAGGGAGATTGATCTGAAGAACCTCCACGACCAAACTCCCAACACAACAACATTTGGCGCATCGTACCCGGCACACATCGCAACACAACTGCTCAGACCCGTCCTCCGCACGGGAAGAAAGAAGTGAAGCCGTTTATATTTGTGTCTTTATTATTAAATATTTTCTTCACCTCTTGTATTAGCCCTGAAGTAGATTCTTCTCCCTCCTTTAGTCCAAAAATAATAATGTTGTTTTGCTTCTTATCTCTTTTCAAATATTCAATCTCATTTTCGAGTTTATTTATTTTAATCTTTAAATCTTTGTTTTCCTCTATAATAGGCTTTATTTTTTCTTCCATTTTCTCCATAATTGAATTAGTTATAGACTCTTTCAGCTCAACAGTCTGCTTCTGCATTTCTATTTTCATTTTCTCAAACAAAATTAGAAATTGATCATCCATGTTTAAGTTTTAACTTTACTGTATAATGGAACGCAGCCGTCGTAGAAATATAATTTTCAAGCTGGCAACACCGCTTGGCGAACGTCGCTGACAATGTCAATCTGACTGTATTACTCTGACGTATGACGTTTCTAATAATACTCTGTGTGGAAATTTCTAACCTCAATCCGGTAGCCGTTGGTTCTTGCTTTGTTGTGATTTGTTCTTGTTCCGCGTTAATCACGCAAGAATCAATATTCCACCAATCCGCCGCACTTATACTTGTATTTTTCGATATTGGATGTGTCTGATAATCCGTAGATGTTTTTTAGTTATAATAAGTTTGGAGACTGCACTACAACTATGTTTACGCTTCGAGCACCGGAACCGGATCTTAGTGATATCTAATATTATATATAATAGATATTAGATAGAATATTTTATTTACATGATTTCAGTTAGAGAACCATGTTTATCTAAGGAATTTGGTATATTAATTATTTTACCATGATAACAATAAAGCTATGTAAACTTACTTTCAAAACGCGCCCCACCACATCAGTGAACCGCATTTCAACATATGTAGCTTTGATACTTACTGTGACTGTTGTTAAAATGATAGCAGTGATTCTCCGCACGCGCTTACTTATTAACAAAACGGTATTTCATACTGACATCCTAATGAACCGCAGTGCACGAGTGTACTGACTCCCTTTGATTTCGTAATCAAAAGGCACATCCAATAACTCATACGAGTTCGCACGCTGCTGCTAATTACGTACAGTCGTCGACAACTGACTCATGCTGATATTCACGCGTCTGCCGCGCCGCGTCGCACTTTTCTCGACTAATTGTTTATGCTGTTCGGTTCACATTAATTGAGTTACCGTTTGAAAAGCCCTTTTATTTAATAAATGTAATGTTTTGGATTGAAGACTTAGTAATTTTATACCAAATAATTAAAGAGAAAATTATTAGCAACCTTGTCAGTAATTATGTTGCTGTAACCGTTACACACTCCTTTCAATCGTCGAAATTAGGACGAAGACGTATTGTGATAGGTAGCTTATGACCTCCTTAAGGGAAAATGGTGGTAATCTTTTATGTAACTAGATGTTTCCGTGTAAATTGCGTGATCGTAGCTATTAGCACTCCGGTGGAAAGAATTAGATAAGCACAATGAAAGTTTCTCCTAAAGAGCTTAGTTGTTTTACTTCAAACCTTCGAACATAATATTAGCTTCTGTTTGACAGATGACATCGAGAGCCAGAAAAAGTTGAATTTATTATATACTAATAAATATTTTATTCAGGATTCATGTTGGTAAAATATTAATATTCCACAGCAATAGGATAACCCAGTATAACAAGCGGAAAGAGCTCATACGTAAGGGTAGGATATTAACGTTTTTTTTTTTTAAATAATATTAAAATAACGAGAACAGACTTCTTGTTATTTCTCAATTTAATAATTAGCTATATACCACAACCTGTAACATAGTGATCTCGATAAAATAAAATGTGATAACATGTATTTAATATTAACTTGTAATGTAAATATGTAGTCGTTTGTATGCAGGTGACGCGAATTCTACATATGAACATCGCGCAAGCAGAGTTTACCGTGCAATAAGCAAACATACATCTTCTCAACTTCAACCGTTGGGCACGTGCCCGCTAGACATAACTCCCGCTGGTCGGAGGATCCTCCCTCTTCTATGCAGGATGAGTGAATCTGTGAACTTTATTCCCTATACCTCATGCCTCCACAGGCATAGGTTTGCTCTCTTCACTACAGAGTTGGTTATAATTGTTCTTGTACCAATCCAGAGTATACATCAGTTTTTTGTTCAATAAAAAATACGTCACAAAATTTTAGTCATCACAAGCAGCCAGCCAATAGTTAACTAGATTTTATTTTCAAAGAAAAACAAATAATAACGTGTATACTTTCCAAATTCGTAGTTTTTGTTGATCTAACAGTCATTATTGTTGCGATCAGTCTATCATGGTTATAAGTGGGTTATAGTCTCATTTCCTATGAAATGTATGCCAAAAAATTCTTTAAGAAACTGCAAATGCTAATTATCATATTTCTAAAAGACAAGGAAAGTCGTCTTACACTGATTTCCAACTGTAAGGAAGCTGCCCTGACTGAAAAGTGTTTGTACAGAAGTGTCTAAATGTCGGCTCTACCCAAACGTTGATGTTGATTTTCAGTAAGCAAGTATTATTATATCCACACGTGGAGTTTAAACACACGTGCTCAATCTGTCGAGTGACGTGTTGAATCATGATGACGGTTATATGCTACGTTTGGAGGAGATTACAGGTCCCCCAAATTCCCTGGTCATAGCTGAGGTGACACAAATGGATGTTGAGTCCATCATTTTGCAGCTCCGTCCAGACTGTGCTACAGGCTGGGATGGGATCTCATCCCAGATAGTAAGGCAATGTCGGAAGGAGCTGGTACCCTCCATCGCTCACATATGTAACCGATCTATAGCGACAGGTGTCTTCCCGGATGCGTTCAAAACTGGAATCATCCACCCTATTTTCAAGAACGGGGATGCAGACTGTGTCAACAATTATCGCCCCATAACAGTGCTTTCTACCATATCAAAAATAATAGAGAAAGTACTTAACCACTCTCTAAAGAAATTTCTGGATAAAAATCACATTCTAGCGGATAATCAGTATGGTTTTCGATCAAGTCTCTCCACTTAGGACGCAGTAATGGATTTGAGTAATCTTGTGGTTAAGACACTGGACGACAAAAATAATTGCTTATGCGTCTTCCTTGACCTATCTAAGGCATTTGACACAGTCTCCATCCCCATATTACTAACCAAGCTTGAGACGATGGGGGTCCGTGGCATAAGCTACAAAATTTTTGAAGACTACCTCACAAACAGGAAACAACGCGTTATAATTGGGGATTGCGTGAGTGATGAGGAGACTGTCTCTTACGGCGTTCCACAAGGGAGTGTCTTGGCTCCCACCCTCTTCCAGCTTTATATCAACGACCTGTGCACAATGTCCTTACCTTACACTAGCATTTTCACGTATGCTGATGACACCGCCATATTTGTTTGGGGTCCAAACTGGCACACAGTTAAAGAAAGAGCAGAATTCGCACTATCCAAGGTGAATAACTGGTTGACTCATAACCTTCTCACGCTAAATCTCTCCAAAACGCAATATGTCCCCTTCTCCATCAACAAAACTAAGGCTCCACCGCGAAGCTTTTCTTTGCAAGCCCACACTTGTATCACATCGACCAAATGCAATTGCCAAGAAATTACTCGCACGGAATCATTTAAATATTTAGGAGTTCATATGGATAGTGGCTTGCGGTGGGAGAAACATATAAGCACAGTCAATTCCAGAGTAAGTCGACTCATGCATGTATTTAAAACACTTAGAGACAGTGCAACCCTAGAACAACTCAAACTTGTATACATTGCCATTTGCCAATCTATTGTGCAATATTGCATCACTGTATGGGGAGGGGCAGCAAAAACGCATCTACTGAGCTTAGAAAGAGCACAAAGAGCAGTGTTGAAAGTGATGACAAGGAAACCATACCGACATCCAACATCTCAGCTCTATTCAGAATGCAAGGTCCTTACAGTTCGCCAACTCTTTGTGCTCAGAGCCGTAATCAGGAAGCATCGAAGCGTGCCTTTGCCCAATCCCAACAGACGCAGCAAAATGCCCGTATGCCCTCAACAACCATGCAAAACCGCCTTTGCAAGGAGACAGTACAAGGCTTTAAGTTGCAAGCTATACAACACACTTCACAAGCAATTCAACATTACTTCTCTTAGCAGACATGAACTCAAAAGTAAAGTTTCCAAATGGCTTCAATTGCTCGACTATCAGAAGACGGAACATTTACTGGCATAATAAAAAACACTTACACTTATATTGTAACCCCCACACTCACCCATACTATACAAAAACACACCCTCACACCACACACACAACAACAAACACACATATGCTAAATATTGTTTTAAGTAAGAAATAGACTTAGACTAAGAAAAATTCTTAAGAACATGATGCGCTACTTCCTGCGGCTGACCGCTGTTACCCAAAACACAAGCCTTGGCTTAGTTTGGGTGACAGTTAGCCCATAAAAGATTGTAAAAACTTGTGACAATAAAGAATTTTTATTTTTTTTTTATTTTTTTTATTACCTACTACATCTACCTAAAATGCGAAAGTCGAAATACCTAGACGGCAAAAGTCATAAATTACTATTACATTTATTTTTCTATAAAAGACGCACTAGGATTACTCCTGTATCGTGGGGGTGCTTACAAACATATAAACTCACATACACAAACATCCAGACCCGGAACAACTACATATAGGTCATACAAATATTTGTTCCGTGCGGGAATCGAACCCGCGACACGCGGCGCTGCAGCCAATAGTTCTAACACTGCGCTAACCGTTCAGTCGATATAATTATTACCTTCCTATTAAAAAAACACAGATATTTAACACATTTAGCAATGATCAATAATTTTGTACAGTGGCAACTCTTGCTTGTGATATTGTTACATAAATAATAATATTACGTGGATATGTGCGTAAATCGCCTATGGCGCCGACCATCAGATACAAGTATAAATGAGTTATTTTGTGTAAATAGGTTTGAACAAACACTTTTACACATAAATATATTTTAAAACTCGACAAGTTTGGGTAAATCCAGTCATATTGGTCAGATCATAATATCAAGACCATGTTAAAGCGATATAACATCAACCTGCCGTCCGCCGCAGCGCGAATACAGCTGAGATGTTCAATCGAGCGATTACACATTGCAACAAGCTCGAAGGCGGTCATCGAGCACAAATAAGGCTACGTGAAACTAGTTCTTGGAAGGATTTTGTTTGGTTTTGATCAATAAGTCTAAGTTATAACGTTTCATACGTTAGATCTCGCTCGAATAAATGTGAAAAGATCGAGCTTGTACGCTCGTGGGGACTTAGCGTAACGTTTCCGATAGAATAAACCCCGCACAGTAACGTCTTACATTCTGTCTTTATCAGCATAACCACTATTATGCTCCGAAAATGATCAATTGGTGGGCGTACTACATGTAAAAATTGGAGCATATCATGCACTTAATCTTTAGTTAGGGTAACCGAAGACCGCTAAAGTGAACACTCTCGAAAGTCCAGATCACCACCTAGCAAGTATGACTAATCATATCCTCGCAATTAGTTATCATATAGACGAAAACAAATTATTTAATTATTTTCCGATAGGTTTTTAAGTCTCATCAGCATCAATTATTCTTAAATCGGTACATACTATTATGTTTTTTTTAGTTCCTTACCCAAGCGGAATAAATGACTAAGACTCCGCTGACCGTTTGTCTGTCTATTACTAGACTGTATCTCATAAACCTTGACAGTTATTTAATGTATTATTTTATTTTCTGTTGCCAGTAAACAACAAATACTAAAAACAAAACAACGGCCTGTTTTGTAAATCCTTATAGGGCCTTACTACCTATTACCTACATGATCCTGACAGGCATATAATTAATAGTTATACTCGACATTGTAAATATTGCTCAGGCAAATAAAAAAGGACGTCACTTAGAAATGATATTCCTATGGACCAAAATACTTAACCGAATACTAAATACCAACTAACCAAAACCATTAAGATGTTTTTCACCATTAGACAAGGTCACTTCCAGAGAAGCCAATTAGTTCCACTGGTTTATTTAAACGCTTTTATTTCTCCAAAATATTAGGTTGTCTAAAATAATTTTCAAAATTATGTTGTTTTTTATATTCTTTTCTAACTGCCATCAAATTCCAAATTCCAATCAAATTTATTGTCAACTAGCCTATCTTAACGATTTCTCTTTCTCCTCAGTGTCGCCGTCGTCATGCCAGTTGCTGTTCCTGATGGAGCCGCCCCCTCGGCTATCATTCTCCAACAGCACGGGCGCCAGGGTCTCGTGTGCGGCTCACGGCACTCCAGTTCCCGTCATATCCTGGCTCTCGGAAGATGGCGCACCGGTATCTGATGTTCCTGGGCTGAGGTAACACAAACATTGCATCTCTGACACTTTATTGTAACTTCAACTAACTCGGATTTATCGTAACTGTAACGTTACACACAATCATATCATAAGTTGTCTTAATGTATTTAAGGAAGGATTTCAACGCCAACTGCTTCTTGAAATTCTTCTTGATTATCTTGAAGTTAATTTATATTTAATGCCAAAATAATAGATAAAGATTATAAGGGTTTTGCGTAAATCTCATTCTAACGGAGTGAATTGTGGTGTGTCGGGTGATGAACTCTAAACTTGGTATAAGGTCATTTTGAACCAGGTAAATAATCTTTAGGTCAAGTTATGGAAATATTCCAAACAATTGGTCAAAATCTTAACCCTGTGAGGTTAAGAAGCGGGGACACAGTTTATATTGGAAATCTTATTGAATTGGTTAATAATCTTAAAACTTGGCGCGAAAAATTACCTAAGTATTGAAGTGAAGGTTCTATTAACTTGAAACTCTGTTAGTAAAAATACTTTGGTCAGAAAAGACATGAAGATAAGTTTTTGTGTCTTTCGAAAATCGACCTTTAATTAAATCATTAAAAAGAGATGTTCCTTTTTACAAGTGATTAACTAAAAACTGACATAATAAATTTTGAACAAAATTTTGAAAATTTTGGATTTTTTTCGTTTGGTTAACTAACTTAGAACTCGGAAAAAATTACCTCAGTAATAAAGATTGTCAGTTTTAGTTTTTTAAGCCAATTTTCAGTTTAAGTTAGCAGAGAGATCCAAACTTTATTATCCTTTTTTTTTTTTTTTTGCCGGGGAGGAAATCCTCATAGGATGCCCGCCGCCCTGGGGTGGGCGACGGGGTATGTCAGACTTTTACTGACTAAAACCACCCCGGTGTGTCTTCTATCACGAGCGCGCGTGGGGCCGCGGGAGTCCAAATTCTTCCACGGCCCCACATCCTCGTGCTGGCCCGGTCTGTCCAGGCCTCGTCTCCTGCACGGGGTAGTGGGGTGTTAAACTACCCCGTGCATCGCCTCAAAGGCGCGCGCCGACACTCGCGCGCGCCTCCGCCTCGGGGTCCATCAATGGGGGGCGGGGACTTCCCCATGTCCCTCGCCCCTGGACCCAATCATGGGGGGCGGAAGAGGGCGTTATCCGCCCTTCCTCGGCGCCCGGTGCGTCATCTGCGGCCCGGGAAGGGAGTTGATATCTCCCTCTCCCGTTCCGCAGCTTCCTTCTGCGACATCACGTCTTCGCAGAAGGACACCACCGCGTCCCACGACTCTGAGCTGCCGACCATCCTCCGCACTACTGCCGGCAGCGTCAGGTCGCCTCCTACTTCATTTGTGAGGACACGGCGCTGCTCCTCCCAAGCTACACACTCGGAGAGCGTGTGCTGCGCCGTGTCCTCCCCGCATTGGACGCAGTGGTGGCACCGAGCGTCCGGCTCCCTGCCTAAGCGACGCAGGTACTTGCCGAAGCAGCCATGCCCCGACAGTACCTGCGTCACCCTGAACGACAGGGAGCCGTGCCTCCTCCCGAGCCAGTTGTCGAGTACTGGCCGGATCGCCTCGACGGTAGCGAGGCCGGCGGTAGGGCGCATAAGCCTCTGCCGCCAGTCCGCCACCAGGACCTGACGGAGCTCCTCTCGGCGCAGCTCTATCTGCCGCTGCACCGGACTGGAGCCCCGTGTCCGTTCTTCCTCGCGCCATCGGTACAATGACGCGAGCACTTTCGCCTCTAGGTCCCAGGGCGGGGATCCGGCCAGGACGCAAGCCGCTTCGTAGGATATCGTGCGATACCCGCGGACGACCCTGACGGCCATCGCCCTCTGCGGCTTGCGCAGAATGGCGAGTGTTCCGGTCGTCAGGTCCATCGCCCACACAGGGGCCCCATACAGGGCCATGGACCGCACGATTCCCACGTACAACCGCCTACAGGCGGCGCTCGGGCCCCCCATGTTGGGAAGCAACGTTGATAGTGCGCCCGCTGCACTCATCAGCTTGGGCGCCAGCCGCCGGAAGTGGGGTCCGAAATCCCACCGGCTGTCGAGCACCAATCCCAGGTACTTCATGGTGAACTCGACAGCTATCCGGGCCCCACTGACCACGATATGTGATCCCGGCGCCGGCGCACGCCGGGGGCCATGGAAAACCATGGCCAAACTTTATTATCCTTGCCCAAGCCGTTGGGATGTGAACAAATTTACAACACGTACTTTATAAATTTCTGAATTATTTTCTAATAGGTAGCGATTTTAATATTTTTCTTACCTAATTACTTTGTCACCCCTAAATCCTCTGTGGGATACAGGGGGTTTAGGGATAACAAATAAACCAGCCATACAAAACAAGGGGTTGTTTTATATGTTGGTAGGTAGATGGCGCTATAGCCGAGTAAACATTAGCTCCGTGTACTAAAATCATTTTAAAATAGTAAAACTCATGTTTCGTTGTGCCTGTGTGAAGAATAAGAATCAGTGTTGCGACATTGTTACTATATATTGATTGTGATCAAAAATTTATATCGTTAATACCAGAAATATATAAAAATACCAAGTGAACTGTCGATGTGAACTGCCGAATTAGTGAAGTTTTTCTGTAACATTATTTTACCACAGTGTAATAAGAACTCTAATGAAGAAATCAGCAAAGTTATAGGAAGTACATGAACTGTATCTTAAACAGTAGTTGTAACTTAAAATACTGCTTCAAAATTTTATTTTTTATTTTTCGATAAAAATAAAATACGGGTACATTTTCTCTCGAATCATAACTGATAAAATACTCTGAGCAATAAGATTCAAATCTGGGGAACCTGTGTGTTTCTAAAGTTCGCGGTATTACTATTTCTGTAGGTACTTAAATAATTGAATTATACTGTAAGAATGTCGTCTTAAAAAGGTCACAAAGAGCAACCGCAGGATACAAGAGAAGGTAATATGCTTTAAATGCAAGAAGTCAGTAATATTAACAAAACGGCCTTATGCTCAATGTGTAACAACCGATATGAACTGGATTGCGACGGTTATCCCGAACAAACCTACCGCCTTATGGATTTAGAATCTAGGCAAAAATTGCGATGTAGAACATGTATCAAAACTAAAAAAGTTCCAACTACTAACCAAATATCAGACGTATCCAACATCACAATGAGGAAACGGGCAAACCTACAACTTAAAAGCCCATCACCAATACCTAGTGATAGCTTGCAGGAACATAAACTACTCGTAACGGGAAATACTGTCGTTCAAAACCGCTCTGATATCTTGGATTCCCACATACTATCCGAATGTGAAACTTCAGATGAATCATTTGTCACACCAAACAAGCTATCTCACAGTGTTGATGGTACAGTGTCTGAAATATCTGAAACACTAACTGTGTTAGAATTGAAAAACACAATAAAGTATCTCTCGCTAAAACCGGACAGTGCAGAAAATGAGCTAGAAAATGTTCTTCTAGAAAATAGCAATCTCCTTCAGCAAATTAATAAATTAACCGCAGAGATAGAAATATTAAAAACACTGTGTTATTCTGCAGTACCCACTGAGAATACTCCAGTTATCAAACATAAAAGAAAAAGACTCTCCCTGGTACCTCAAAACATGCTCTCCGCACCTTGTACTCCACTACCAAGTAAGTCGGCTTTAGACTGTTCTAAGAGCTTTGAAATTATTAGTCTTCAGAAAAAAATTACGGATCTTCAGCTAAACCTGAAAGAAGCACAGCAACAGATAGAAAATCTCACAAAGACAATAGAATCGTTGCAACGTAGTAACAAAACACTTCAGAAATGTCCGGTAACAGCATCCAACTCAAAAACGCCTACTTGCACCGAAGAGCAAAAACACGAACCGACGAGTAGACTATTTGTCTTCGGTTCTCAACAATGTGTTGGTTTAGCAGCAGCTTTGATACGTTCAAGACAAAACACAAGTTATGAAAGGTATAGGATAATCGCGAACACTAAACCAAATGCACTCAGTAGTCAAATAATAATGAGCTGCCGTTATGCCAAATTGAATCCGAATGATAAACTTGTGATTTGTTTAGGAGAAAATGATTACAATTTAAAATCAATCTTATCTCAATTGCAAATTATATTAGACACTTTTTATAATAATATGATCATTGTCTTAAATGTATTTAAAAATGAGTACCTAGATGTTAATACACTTAATTATCGTATCAAAAATGTATGTATAAATTATAAAAAATGTAAGTTTTTGGAAAGCAAATCTAGCAAAATATCTGAATTGTGTACTAAAATTAACTACGTAATTGACTGCCAACATTATACTGATAATTATTTAAACCCCAGAATTCTTGCTAAACGAATACTAAGTAACAAATCAAGTCAAAAAGTAAACACCAAAATTATTAAACATAAAAAAGGAACAATTCCTTTCTATTTTGATCGTATACGCCGCCATCAATCAGAAAGTATAAAAATACCCGTTGAAAAACTCCAAAAAGGAACTATCCCCTACTACTTTCCAGTAATAAAAAAAAAGAATATAAAGCTTTTCGAGTCTAACAATCCGAAATCTGTAATGCAGAAAAGTTTTAAAATACTGCATCAAAACATTGCCAGTATCTTATCGAAGAGAGAACTCCTTGAAATAACCCTACAGGAACTCCAGGAGATTAACAGTAGCCCTGACGCAATATGCCTTTCCGAGACGTTCATAAAAAAAGGTAATGAATCTAATATTAAAATCCATGGTTACAAGATGTCGGCTAGTTTTTGCAGAGAAAAGCAAAGAGGTGGTACCTGTATTTTGCTTAAAAAACACCACGTTTGTAGAGAGTTAGCTTTTGTAAATACATACGCAACACAAAATACTTTCGAAGTGTGTGGAATAGAAGTTACACACCATAGACTAGTAATTATATGTGTTTATAGGACTCCTCAGTCCGATCCCACACAATTTTTGATTAAGTTAAATGGTCTTTTACACCACATCTTTAATAAATATTCCAAAGCAAATGTAGTTTTGGCGGGTGATTTTAACATTAATACGCTAATAAAAAGTAATATTGCTAATCATTTGCAAGATCTGTCCTATAATTATAATTTGAAACTTCATATTGATCGTCCAACTCGTAAGTCTTCCTGTATTGATCACATTCTCAGTAACATTCCCAATGCTAATGCTACAATAATGCCACTTCATCAATCAGATCACGACACCGCACAATTGTTGAGTTTTCCTATAAAGCATATGGTGCCAAATCTGACGACATACCACTTGTACAAAAGAGATTATAACTTGAATAATATCATAAAGTTTAAGGAATGTATAGGTAAACTGTCTTGGTCAGAGGTTTACGCTGAGAACGACTTAAATGTAGCATTCAACTCTTTTCACGAATCATTGTGCTCGTTCTATAGTTTATGTTTTCCAAAAATCAGGAAAACAGTCAATATTAACAATAAAAACAAACAGACCTGGATAACCAAGGGTCTAAAACAAAGTTGCAAAACAAAACGTTCTTTAAGATATCAATACTATAAAAGTAAAAATGTTGAAAGTAAAAATAAATATATTAAGTATTCCAAAATTTTACAGAAATGTATTTACATATCGAAAAAGAACACAAACATTAAATTTATAAAAAATAGTGAAAATAAATGTAAAGCAGCATGGAAAGTAATAAAAGATGAAATCGTGGGCTTTACCCATAGAGACACCATTGACTTTATTCAAATTGATAATGCGCTGCTCTCAGATCCTATAGACATTGCAACTGCTTTAAATAATCACTATATTAATACGGCACAATCTTCAAACAACTGTGCAAAATTAATTAACGACTGTTCAATGGTCCATTCGATGTTCCTTAAACCAGTATCTGAAAACGAAGTTAAACAGGAGATAATGGCATTGAGAAACACGAACTCCGAAGGCTATTATGAGATTAATACCAAAATCATTAAAGCATGTACTAATGAAATTCTTAAAATCGTAACATATTTAATAAATTTATCATTTTCAACTGGCACTTTTCCAGAAGCACTGAAGACGTCAATTGTGAAGCCCCTTTATAAAACGGGTGAAAAATCAGACGTTAATAACTACCGCCCAATTACGTTGATATCTGTTTTATCGAAGTTATTAGAAAAGTACATGTATAAAAGATTGATTGAGTTCTGTAATAAATTTAACATTATAAGGAAGGAACAATTTGGCTTCCAAAAAAATAAATCCACTACCTTAGCAATCTACAGTCTCATTAAAATAGTATTAACCAACATAAATAATAATTTTTATACAACCGGGCTGTTCTTTGATTTATCTAAGGCCTTTGATCTCGTCTCTCATTGTCTATTGCTTCAGAAATTAGAGGCAGTTGGAATTAGAGGAATTGCACTCCAATGGATATCATGTTATTTAAATAATAGACAGCAGCGCGTTGCCATTACAAGAATGGATAGTAATAATGATATGACATCGCACTATTCTGATTTAAAATCTAACCAATGTGGCGTCCCGCAAGGAAGCGTACTAGGCCCTATTTTATTCCTATTATATATAAATTCTATAACTAATATAACAAATCATAAATGCATATTATTCGCTGATGACATCGCTATTATTGTGACATCTGATAAGACAAAAAATACTATTAATGACCATGAGACTGAAATAAATAATGTGATAGAGAGACTGATTGAATGGCTGAATGAAAACAATTTATCTATAAATTTAAAAAAATCTGTTTATATCCAATTTAATAAATCGAATGCAAAACACACGATTAAAATGAATATACATAAAATTCACGAAGTAGTTCAAACTAAATTTCTAGGCGTGACTTTGGATCAAGACTTTAACTGGAAAGCCCATGTTGATACAGTTTCCAAAAGAATTAATAAGTTTGTATACGCACTGAGACAGATCAGTAAAATAACAAACACCAAAACAGCAATTACTACATACCATGCATATGTGGAATCTGTGTTACGCTATGGTCTAATCATGTGGGGTAATAGCACCGATCAAAATAGAGCATTTGTCGCGCAAAAAAAATGCATTAGAGCTATATATGGGCTTCAACCTGACGAATCTTGTAGGCCGATATTTAAAAAACTTGATTTGTTACCATTACCGTCTCTTTATATTCTAGAAATTTGTATGTTTGTGTGGAGGCATAAGGAGTTGTTTACTAAAGCGAGCGATATAAATTGTCGTAGCCGTCGTGACCCTCACGGGCTCGTGCTAGATGTCCTAACAAGACTTGCAAAATATAATAAAAGCTGCATGTTTATGTGTGTCCGGGTATACAATAAAATACCAGATGAATTTAAAATGTTAAATAAAAGATTGTTTAAACGTAAATTATATAAATGGTTGTCGGCTAATAGTTTTTACAGTGTCAGGGAGTTCCTAGAGCATAAAACAGTAGAGTTAAATAAATAAGTATTATTTTCATGTAAAGTTTGCACGCTTCTATGAAGCAAAACATGTATGTTCTACTATGTATGTTCCACCTTTATACCATGTTTTACGCAAATAAATGATATTATTATTATTATACTCAAGATAACTCTTTCTCGAAATTTTAAGAATTTCGGTTTTACACTGAAATGACGGGCCTAAACCAAGTGCATTTCAGGTGGGGAATCTTGGTTGGAGATTTCTTCTTGCAAAAACTTCCTAACAATGCGGCATGTATTTAGAATGGCAGCTTTTTGCATACTGATATAAAGATATTTTGGTAAACCTAACAGTTGTATTCCGTGGTGTAGATATTTAGGTATAACTCCTGTACTAGAGAGCACCAACGGCACAATATATACTTTTTTCATCTTCCAGATTCGTGTAATTTATTCCTTTAGTTCCGTATATTTGTGTATTTTTTCGGTTATCGTTTTCTGTAAGTTATGGGTATTGGGTACTATTATTATTATTATTATGACTTAAGTTTGTTAAAAAATTGTTATTGATTTTATGAATCAACTTGGAAATTGGCCCGAGGTCTTATTTACAAAGATATTTTAATAAAAATTATTTTGATAATTTGTTTAAGGAGCATGGAGGGGTTAAAATTTTTAGAGGTAATAAAATCCCACCCGACCCAGTTTCAAGCAAACTGCCAATGATAAATATATTCAGAGTTTAATTACGTAATTAGAATCTATTATTGAACTACCAATTATGTAGTTTCTCGTTGAACCTATTTTTGTGACAACCTATTATCACAATATGTTCAATATTTTTATTTCATACAGATTGAACTGAATCTTTCTTTTGGACAAGATCATCTAAAAAGGATCAGAAGCATCACTAACGAGAATGTGGAAAGCGAAAATGCATTTAAAAATATATAGTAGTAGGTATTTTTAAATGCATTTTCGCTTGTGTACTAACACAAGAAGCCTTCGTGTGTGAACTAAGCGGAGGTATCGGCTACACCGCACGATGCCGACCGGTCATCTCTATACAAACGGTTTAAACCCAAATTTATAGCTCGTTAATCTTGTCTGACCCTTCCGCGTCATTGGTTCTGAATGAATTAATGCCTGCCCTCCGCCTGGGATTAGCGTGGTGCTTTTCCGACTACGGGACGACTCCGTACGGAGCCACCGACGCGTGAATATTGCGTGACGGATGGTGTACGTCGCCTCATTTGCTCGACCACGATAAACTCCTGTAGGTTTCATTGATACAGTAGCCATGTCATCGGAAAGTTACGGTCACATACATATTCAATACGATTTATAGTAAAACTGAAATAAAATTAGTTAATCCTCTTAATGTTACTCTTTATTTAATTCTTCAAGAATCAAAATGTAAAAATAGTGTTGACATTAAATAAAAACCACTAAGATAATAATAGCAAGCTCCAGATCGACCAGATTCAGATTCGTAAACCCTGCCATTTTATTCATGGAAATAGACGGTAAAAATTTATCAGCTCAGACGCAAATGAAATCCAATTGAAATGAGAATTAAAAACGAAATGCGATGACGTCACAAAGAGGCTCAGATATCAAAAGCTGACGTCATATCGTATTCCGTGTGTTGGTCGCTAAGCGCTCAGTGTCCTGGTAATCCTGCGAACCAGATTAGTACTCGTATCGGCCCTCAGCCATTCGCTCCTGACTTTAACGAAGCTTGTATCAAGCGCATTAATTTGTGAGATAAAGGTCGGGCTGTATTTAAATTTATTTAGGGTTAAATATTGCGGTTGGTGTAGCAGGACATTAATATTTGTTACTTGTTATGTTATACCTGTTTTACCTATAATATAGCAAAATCTGTACCCAAACTGTTCTTGACACGAGATGTATCTCCGCCAACACATCAGCCACTCCTGTTCAACCTGTGCTCAATGGGCCGATCATTGCGTCACTTATAAGCGTCGCTCCAGTGAACACTGAACACAATATTAACAATTCCATTTTCGGAGAGCCGGGATTCATTCATTCGATGCTTCAGACGGTGTACTTCATATAAAATTTCTACTGTTTGTTATTTGTTAGAATTTGAAAAGTAAACTTGTCGTTTGCCAGAGGAACTGATGGTTTGAGATACAATATTCTCATTTATTGATTGACAAATATTAAAAATTTGATGATTGTTTACTCTACCATTTTGCTTTAGCAAATGTTCTCACAAAGATCCTTAACCTGAACGAGAAAAGTCAAAAAGAAGTAGACACATTATTTTCACATCACATAGAAATCAGTTTGCTCACTGATCATTTTTCTGAACCAATTTTCAATTTCCATTAGTGTCCGGCTTATTTAGCCCAATGCGGTGTGTAAGTGTTCAGCGCGGTCGCTACGTGATAAATTATGTTTATGAACGGTGAATGGGAAGCTGAGAGGTGAAAAGAAGGAGCGAGTAGCGGTAGACGTCTTTTGAGCTTGCATTATAAGTGGGAAGGCTGTATTATATAAAGGGAGATAAAATTAAAATTGAGAGATGAATTGGATAATAAGTAGACTAATTAAAATAAGCTCAAATGAATAAAAGCAAATCATTGAATTGGAACATTTAATAAAACTAAATAAATAGGTACATATAAATTTCAAAAAGTTTTCTTGGAGATTAGAGGGTATTTGCAAAGTGAACAATCACTGTTCTTGTGTGACCTATACAACTTTGCAAGCTATTGAGTTTATTTTTTGCTAAGTCCCAAGAATTATGAATTTTTCCGAAAATTGGTTGTGAAAAATCCGCATCGTTGGTCGTGTTGTTGGGTTTAACATTGCATCACCTCGCTCAACTGCCGTCTTCCTTCCTATTCGCTCAGTTTTTCTGAGTGAATAGGCTCTTAATAAACTAGCGCGCTTTACCATCACTGCTTACCATCAGGTGGGAATGCGGTCAAGTGCTAGTTTATAATTATTAAAAAAAAAAAATTGAGACTACAACTAGTGGACAGAAGCGTTACCAAATTATTGATTCACCTAGACCAAGTTAATTGAGTGTTTTGCCCGACTATCATTTATCATAATAGCAGTAATATCACGCCCTACCTCAGAGGCGCACAAGATTTATGAACAGCAGTCTGTCACAATTTAGGCATGTCTGGAGCATTAATATTTCTCCTATAAATAGCTTACCTACCTTCTTTCTATATCTATTTATGGAATCTTAATTATTTATAGTAACGCAGTATGTCAGAATGTCGCAATATATTTGTAACATACTGTACGCTTTCCTTAGCACCTCACTAGCCTCAACCTTCCGCTGCCTCTCAACGCTTGTTCTCTTATCCCCCCGCATGCAGTTCATATTCGCGTCATACCGACCGTTTGTCTTCGTTACGGTAATAACCTCCTGACGTAATAACCTCGTGGCTCGTCTCCAGAATATGGCCGCGTCAGCTGATGTCACGCTTACACAGAATATATAGTGTTATTAGCTGTCGCACGGAAAATATGATGGCCCCAATAATTAGGCAGGGTATCATTATTTACTGAGGTGAAAAGAAATGCCAGTCAAGTTCTGAAGTTTAAGTAGACTGTGCGTCATGTTGGTATGGATAGAATCCGCTTTGTCACAGGAGCAAATCGTGACTAAGATTAATTTATAAACATAAAAAGTTAAAAAGGCTCAACATGACACACATTTGATGGATACGCTCACCACACTTGGGTCATGACCTTCTCAAGTCTTCCGTCATTTGCCAAAACACAGCAAATTATAGTGCCCGTTGACCGTTGATACTTTGTTTCCATCGTCATCAACCCATCTAACGTCATAATACCTTGTACGAGGTCGGCGTACAAAAATTGTTTCCGACAAAATATTACAACTAAGCCGGGGCGAATTCACGTAGGAACCTCGTTTGTCTTCGTTCCGCTAATAATGTGCTGCAAGCCAATAATTGTGGATGATGTATTTACCTACTTACCATCTCACTACATCGTCTCCTGTAGCCTGTATGCCCAACATAATAAAGCCCTTTATTTTTTGGAGCAATGATATCGTTTACGTGGTAATATATTCACTTACCAAACATATACAGTTAAATTAGATCGGTGAATGGTCCTTCGTAATGTTTTTCATTTGCTATTCTTGTATGATTTTTGCAATTTAAATTTCGGTCTGTGAAGTATTATTGGATTCGTAATAACCACTTCAGTTAAGTGTTAGCTTTCTCGGAAGTAAATGTTTAATATCAGTTCTGTTAAAATGAGTTTCAGCGTTGAAGTAAATAGTAACTTAAAGGTCTTGAAGAATTAAAAACTCATAAAATTGACAGTTATTGAAACGATAACAACTGGAATACTTGTGAGCAGTTCCTATTTTTTATAAATACTGGCCTTAGATATCATAGACATTTCTGTAAATGGTAGAATTTAATCATTGTAATTTAGTAAAACAACCTGAAACAACAACTACTTTTTCTTTAAAAATCCTTTGTAAAAGTCGAAGAAGTCTTTGTCATCATGATGCCAAAAAGGACAACTATGAATCCTATTAAGTATATATTTGTGCGGGACGAATAGTTTTTAATAGTACATAGGAACTAATTAGGAATAGTTTTACGAACAGTGTATACAGTATAGTAGATGTTATTGTAATTACTTAGAATAGAACATTTGTGCATAAGAATTTAGAAAGCGTAAGATGGACGATCATTCATTGTGATAGGAATGGTTGTACACATCTGGCAAGGCGGCAATTATGATAGGAATGACTGGGAACATTCGGTAAAATATCAGTGACAAAAGTTAACCGTCATAAAGTGTTGCCTTGTCATAAAATGCAGCAGACATAAAATTATAAAATTAGAAATCGTTGTCCCACATTTGGCTGAACATAACAACACCAAAAAGGTGGGCGCCATAAAATCCCTTGTCCTTGGTTCCTTGGGATAGGCGCAATAAAATGACCCCTTGTAATGGACGTTATAAAGTACAGACCCTCAGGTTTAGGATGCAGCCCAGAAACGTGCGTAAGACAATGGCTGGTGAAACCCGACGATCTCGTCCCTTCCCACGGTTTGCGCCCTTGTCACAGTATAAATAGGCCCCACGTTTGTGCATCAAGACACATTCATCTTCATCTTCGAGAAGTCAATAGCTACAGCACAGATCTACAGCAAGATCCCTACAAGATCTCTACAGAATCAACAGTCAAGAAGTAATAGTAGTATAAGTTAAATAGTGACTCCGCTAATAATTTGAAGAATATAAACCAAGTAAGTCTACACACCGAAGTCTCACTTATTTCCACCAACCCAGCAACAGAGTGTGCATCAGAACGTGCAGAGTGCAACCGCATACGTCCACTAAATGGTCCTGCATGTCTGTCGTGCACAATTTGGTCCTTCGAGCCGGATTAGTGGAAATTAAGTGAAGAACGTATCCGGATACACGCACATATTTAATGGTGCTTCGATATCCGGATAAGTGGAAAATAAGTGAAGAACGCATCCAGCTAGAAGAAACGTGAAGACTCTCAAGTTCTCGCCACAAGATAAGTTCGCGTCGTAGACTGACGGCTATCGATAAACAATATGCCGGTCACACGATCAGAGGGAAAAGCTGCTAGCAAATCAACAACGGGAACGTACACAGAAACCGGAACAGTTACTACCGGGACGGCTACCACAGGGACAGCGACCACGAGGGAGACAACAGAAACGGGTACCACGGAATATACTGGTACCTCGACAGCCACAGGGATCTCCGCCGTATCAATGCCCGCCGCCGCCGCCGCCCCGCCCGCTGTGTCGCCCCCCGCTGTTGTCGCCGCCGCTGCTACTACTCTCTCCGTGACACAGTCAACAGCTACAACGATGAACCCGCCTACAACTGTGTGCCACAACAACAAAGGAACACGACCCGCAACAGAAAAATCAACAGTAAAGCGGGTCAAGAATACAGATGGTTTGCCACTGCCGAGCGGACTACAAGACCCCCGCACCCCCGCTAGGAAGGGCGCGGGGGGATCGACCTACAGTAAATCAAAGGCATACAAGTTGGCGAAGGCAAAGGAAGACTTACTGCGACTGCAAGTGGAGCTAGCCGCCGCACGCTTAGCTACTTTGGAACATGAAGACTCCGACAATGAAGAAGATGATGTCTCCATCTACTCTAAGGAAGAAACAGATCGAAGAGTAGACAACTGGCTAGAGGACCAACAGAACAGAACGCCCGTGGTTGCCGTACAACAGAATCAACCTACAGCAGAGCCGGTGATCACGCGCATAGAGAATAGCGTCCCAGCCAGTACAGAACAGAAGCGTCAAGTACATAATGTACTACAGTTACCGGCGGGAGGTCAATCCGACCTCGCCGCGCTCGCCGACGCAATAACAAGTGCCGTCAACGCAGCTCAACGACCGAGATCCATAGAGCTACCTTTGTTTAGTGGATCACATCAAGAGTGGTTACCGTTCCGCGCCGCTTACTACGAAACAGAAAATATATACACGCCGATTGAAAATACAAACAGGCTACGAAGAACACTGAAAGGCAAAGCGAAAGAAGCAGTGGACTCTTTGCTGATTACCAACACGGATCCAGCAGACATAATGAAGGCTTTAGAGTCAAGATTCGGAAGACCGGAATCCATCGCCATGATGGAAATGGACGCGCTCCGTGCCCTGCCACGCCTCACCGAATCACCGCGGGACATCTGCATCTTTGCAACAAAAGTGTCCAACATTGTAGCAACATTGAAAACTCTCGGCTGTGTACACTATCTGTACAACCCAGAAGTGTCAAAGACCGTCGTAGACAAGCTCACGCCTACGCTTCGCTACAGATACTACGATTTCTCGTTCGTACAACCGAGGGAAGATCCTGACTTAGTGAAGCTAGACAAGTTCCTCAAAAGAGAAGCGGACTTCTGCGCACCGTACGCTGTACCCGAACAACTAAATACAGGTACAGCGGCCACTCAACAGAAGAGAACACAGAAGGTCCACAACGTAACAGAAAGGACGAATACGTCGAACTGTCCGGTCTGTGAACAAACCGGTCACACAGCGGTTGACTGCAATCAATTCAGGAAGTTAGATGAAAACGGCAGATGGGACGCAGCTAAGTCCAAACGCCTATGCTTCAGATGTCTTCAATACAGAAACAAGACTCACAGTTGCCGTCCTCGTGAGTGTGGTGTCAACAGCTGCAGATTTTCACATCACAAGCTGTTACATCACACTAAGAAGAAGGAGGCTAAAGAAGAGGCATCGAAGGAAGCTACAGAAGTCATCAACTCTGCCTGGGCCGAGAGTAAGAAACAGTCGTTCCTGAAAATAATACCGATCCAAATAATGGGTCCAAAGGGTACAGTCGACACCTTCGCGTTGATGGACGACGGGTCAACAGTCACGCTAGTTGACGATAGCGTGGCAAACAGCATCGGAGCAACAGGCCCCGTCGACCCACTGAAAATAGAAACCATCAACGATCTGAAGGCGTCTGAATCAAATTCGCGTCGAGTTAGTATCAAGTTGAAAGGGTTCAACGGGTACGAAGAACAAGTACATGCACGCACGGTGAAGAACTTGCATGTTTCGTCTCAGCGGGTACCGTCAGAAACAGTAACGGGATGCAAGCACCTGGCAGACATCCGCGACTACCTCACGTACGCCAATGCCAAGCCTAAAGTTTTGATTGGGCAAGACAACTGGCATCTCCTGTTGACATCGGAGGTCAGAAGAGGCAACAAGTACCAACCAGTGGCATCTCTCACACCACTGGGTTGGGTACTACACGGCAGACAGATCCGGACCTCCAGGCACAATATAGACTTTGTGTCTCATGTCACTGAGAAAATAGAAGACAGTCAGGAAGTCCTAGCGAAGCAATACGTTGAGATGAACGCCCTCTGCATCGACCCCAAGAGACCAATCGATACCTCTTCATCAGTAACAGAACCGTACGGGAAAGTTAAGATATGCCACGTATCGAACAAGAAGGGACTAAGTTTAGGAGAAGCTTTACCCGATCCAATAAGATTCTCCAATTCGCTACATTCCACCGGACGCCCCGTTCATGGGAGGAGCCTGGGAACGCATGGTACGCTCAATGAAGACAGCACTAGCCGCGACACTACACGAGCGTCTCCCTACAGAGGAAGTACTCACCACCTTACTCGCAGAGGTGGAATATGCTATCAACAGCCGCCCTCTGACACACGTGTCAATCAGTGCAGAGGACCTTCTGGCCCTGACCCTGAACCACTTCTTGTTGGGAAGCTCAGGACGAGTGCCTCAACCGGGCACATTCGACGACAAAGACGCCGCATCGAGATCCAGTTGGCGAGCAGCACAGAGGCTTGCCGACCTTTTCTGGAAACGCTGAGTTCAGAAGTACCTCCCGGAGCTGCAACACCGGCGGGAGCCGCATGGAAGAGGACCGAAGATACAAGTCGACGACATGTTACAAGTCGTCGACCCCAACCTGCCGCGCAATATATGGCCGCGTGGCAGAGTCATAGCGACGTATCCGGGCCCCGACGACATCGTGCGAACAGTGGACGTCCGAACTAAGGGAGGTGTGCTACGACGGCCGGTGAGGAAGCTAGTAGTCCTGCCTCTCCAAACGGAAGACAAACCCGCACCGGAGATAGCTGCGACGCGGTCGCACGGCGGGAGTGATGTGCGGGACGAATAGTTTTTAATAGTACATAGGAACTAATTAGGAATAGTTTTACGAACAGTGTATACAGTATAGTAGATGTTATTGTAATTACTTAGAATAGAACATTTGTGCATAAGAATTTAGAAAGCGTAAGATGGACGATCATTCATTGTGATAGGAATGGTTGTACACATCTGGCAAGGCGGCAATTATGATAGGAATGACTGGGAACATTCGGTAAAATATCAGTGACAAAAGTTAACCGTCATAAAGTGTTCCCTTGTCATAAAATGCAGCAGACATAAAATTATAAAATTAGAAATCGTTGTCCCACATTTGGCTGAACATAACAACACCAAAAAGGTGGGCGCCATAAAATCCCTTGTCCTTGGTTCCTTGGGATAGGCGCAATAAAATGACCCCTTGTAATGGACGTTATAAAGTACAGACCCTCAGGTTTAGGATGCAGCCCAGAAACGTGCGTAAGACAATGGCTGGTGAAACCCGACGATCTCGTCCCTTCCCACGGTTTGCGCCCTTGTCACAGTATAAATAGGCCCCACGTTTGAGCATCAAGACACATTCATCTTCATCTTCGAGAAGTCAATAGCTACAGCACAGATCTACAGCAAGATCCCTACAAGATCTCTACAGAATCAACAGTCAAGAAGTAATAGTAGTATAAGTTAAATAGTGACTCCGCTAATAATTTGAAGAATATAAACCAAGTAAGTCTACACACCGAAGTCTCACTTATTTCCACCAACCCAGCAACAGAGTGTGCATCAGAACGTGCAGAGTGCAACCGCATACGTCCACTAAATGGTCCTGCATGTCTGTCGTGCACAATATTCTATGTACATTGAGTTATTTAACAAACTTCAAAAGCCACGTAAAGGTAGCTAACAATTCACTTATCAATAATTTCAACTTGATTTGTGAGTATCTACAGAATTTAATCGTATTCGCAAAACAAACTTTCAAAGTCACAAAATGAACAACTTTAATGTGCATACGCTAAATCTTTATGATAGGGTTATTAGGGTTCATTTCTCTTTGTCGGGCCGTATGGTAACGACGTGGGAACGACGCCGTCATATTTCAGTGGGTGGCCGTCTATTGAGGCGTGAACCGCGATAAGGCCAACGTCTCACTAGCTGACGACACTTTCGGGAACAAAATGTTGCGATGTTCCTGAAACGCTGCTATACCTTGAGTTTTTCTCTTTAATATAAGCATACTTTTCAGTTCATTAGATGTTATGTGTTACGGAGCTTACACAGATTTATGTTGTGATTAAACAATGTTATAGGAACTTTAATCAAAAGGCCAATTTTCGTAATTTAAACTGTGCCAAATCTAGTCACAGTTTTATTTCTGATCAGTCTCATTTCGACGACAAATAAATGTCACAAACCTGTATATTGGAGATATTTTTGACAGTTTGAGAATGAGATCTGAGTTCATACAGCGACTAGATTTTGTACGGTTTAAATTACTACAATAACCTCTCTCTTAAGTTCTTAGTAATTTAGACTATGACTATTACTATTATTATTTCATCATCGTTTCTCCCTTCATCGATTCATATGTTTATGTTCCAAAAATAAACCTTTTTATTTTTTACTTTATTTATTACTTATATTTTCCTCATCACAAGTAAATATGTGTCAGCGTAAATTATAACACAGTATTACAAAGAGCCGACAGTGTGATGCCATTTTATCCTAAGTATGAAAATGTTAGTTGTAAGTTCAAATACTGAAGCAAACCAAGAGCCTCCGAGTGATTTAGCTGAGTGAGTGAATTACTCGTCTTCTGTGGGTGATACCGAAACTTGAGCAGGAGTCATAAAACACAGTGATGTGTCTTCCGATGGCGACGTCGCCATAGATGGCGCATCTATTCAATAAAACATTTTACGAGTTTTGGAAGGAGCGACACGAATTACCATACATGCGTAAATCATTCATATGGATGATAAGATGTATGCTGAATTAATAGGATTGGATGCTTCTATAGAAAGGTTTTCTTATTTTTTGTAGAAAATGTATTGCGGTGAGGTCCTTATTTAAATGAAAGCCCATAATTGAGGACTCGTTTGATTTTCCTTAAGCTACTAGAAGTCTAGAAAAAGTTGAAGCGTGTGTGCTACTAGAAGTCTAGAAAAAGTTGAAGCGTGTGTGTCTAGATTATAAAAAATAATAATCTTGGTTATTTTCGTGAAATAGTGTTTTTTTTTTTCTCATATCATGGATAAAGAGAATTGAACTCAATTTCACGAAAATAACCACAATGTAGATTCGAAAGGATAGGTTTTGAATCTATATTAACAATTAAGTGTTCAGTTCTCTTTATGCATGATAATATTCATGTTATTTCAGTAGTACATGTTGTAGAAAGCCGTTGGGATATAACTTGCCAGTGATACATAAACGTCACGTCCCGACTACCCTCAATCTTAACAAGATCTTCGGACGGAGCGAAATGAAATATATCCAGAAACACATCTGGTTTGAAATATAAAAGATAATATATTATGTCATGTAATTTCATTTAAAATTATTTATTGTATTTTTTTCAGAAAATTTTCATCAAAACAAACCTTAATACACAAAGTCGATAAGTTATAAATATTATGAGACAACCTTTTATAGAAATTGATAATATTGTAAATGAAATGGCCTCGTTCACTTGAGCTTAGATTCATGGTCACTTTAGCAAAGTCTTCAAACACCGGTGCTTAGTCTAGCCTAAGGGATCAATGCGAACTCAATGTAACCCTTATCGGTAATCCTCGCAGCTTTAACAATACGCATACATGAATTTCGGACTTATATAATTAAATAAAAATATTTAGAGTAGCTAGTCTTGAGGAAATTTAATTACTCATAAGCTCGCGCTTCTTTTTTTTTTTTTAATAAAAAATAATCTTTCACTCAAAAATATCACTCAAATCGCAGTAGCAAGGACTGCATATTATTGCACCTTAAATTAAAAAACAATCCACTCTTTCCGGACGCCGTGCTATAATAGTCATCAATATTTCCAGGACATAGGCCAACAATTACACATCGACCTACTAGCACAGCTCTTTGTAGGCAGTAAGTTGGTACGCGTTCGATCGTCGGATGAATTTTTACAATTTACATGAAAATTGGCGCCCGGTGACGCGTGTGCACAATTATCGGTGCGGATGCCGGACGCCGGTCGCAAGCTGGACGGCCGGACAGCGAACTGTGCTGTACTTGCTGTCACACGAAATTTTTGTTATACGCTGTTTTCAATGCTATCCTGAATTATTTGATTCTAAAGTCGCGCGAGTGGGTAGTTTTCGCTTATGTCGACAATTTGTGATTGTTAATTTTTTTTAAATGGTAAAATCATCAAATGACAGTTCTTATATACCACTAATATGTTGGATTATTTGCATGTGAGGTTTTAACAGAATAATATAATGTAAATTGTATGTCTTAATTAAGCACCCACTTGTTCCTGTAATGTTTACCTATAATAGACTAAAACAAGAAACTCACGTTATTCAATTGACTTAATATAAAAATACATTTCACAGATATGTCCACAACAGTCGCGCCTCGCGTGCGTGTCGCCGTGTCTAGTTATATTATGATATGATGGCGGGTGCATGCCCACCGGAACCTCTTCGTCAACTGTCCTATCTCTGCCACCAACATTGACGTTTGTTATACCTTGTGGTATACATATATTGGTTCTTTAGTATGCTTGTGGGAAATGGACGAAAGGTCGCTGATAAGTGGTCTGAATATTTGTTAACAATGAATATTGTTAGGGGCAGTTTTTCTTAAAGTTTGGATAGAAATATTCCAAAGAAGATTTTGCTGACTTAGCATTAAACGGACTTTACTAACACTTTGAAACTTTAAATATCAGTTTCTACAATAGAGATCGTTAAACCTTTAGCTATAACCCTATTTTAAAGCAAGTCCAGGGGAACAAATAAGTGTGAGTTCGTCCGAGACGATCAATCATCGCAACTGTAGCATGTATAACTTCTGGCGTCATTAATATAACACGAGCTGTGTGTCCCGTGACGTCATTGGCCCCATACATCTCTGTCAGGCCGGTAGCACTGGGAACTGGTAACCGATTGCTGTTCACTTGTTTTATTTGAAGCGGTTTAGTATTAGACGAGTTTATAAAGTCACTGTAAAAATGGATTTTGTCAAGGGATTTTTTTGTCAAAGTAAATATGATCGAAAGGTTTAAGACCAAAAAAATACGTGTGTGCTTATGACCACACGACTGAAGTGAAACTTCTTTCGCTCCATCTGTATGTATATATATATGTGTGTGTACAATATATACATGTATACACATATACATATATTAATTTTCTATAAATATTTAAATTTATTTCATGGTTTCATTGGTAAATTAATATTTTTGCATAGATCTTCTATTTTTATTGAAAAAAAAAAAAAACTCGTTGTAGACCTTGTAGTACCAAGCTCGCGCCACGGGCGCCTCTGTGCTTATATCCCCCACTTAACTTCCGTTGGCCTTGCCCGATCACTTTTCGTAACGCTTACGTCACGCGTTCGCCAGCTTACTCCCCAAGTCAAGCGTGCGTAAAGAAGTTTCACTTCAAAAATTTCAATTATTACTGAATAGAATATGAATTTATAACAATATTTAATTCATACAACGCCCTCTTTTTGAAAAATTTAATTGATAGTATTTTATCTCTGTGATAAAGTACATCGGCACTACGGGAGGTTGCTTTTCAAATTAAATATCGTCAATCCACGATAGATGGCCTAGTTTATGTATAATATAGGTTTTGATAAGTTCGTTTTCTGAAAATAGTGTCATTTATAAGTGCCATCTAGTACGTTTTCTTAGTAAATAACATTATACTGACAATCATAGAACTCGTTGTAGACCTTGTAGTAAAAAAATTCAATTATTACTGAATAGAATATGAATTTATAACAATATTTAATTCATACAACGCCCTCTTTTTGAAAAATTTAATTGATAGTCTTTTATCTCTGTGATAAAGTACATCGGCACTACGGGAGGTTGCTTTTCTAATTAAAGACTTACTTAAACTAGAATTAAAATTATGCGTCCCAATAGGGGGACGATAACAGCACAACACACACAATTCCTAACCTAACTAACCTATAAGACACGGCCTGCTCGCCAACGATTGAGTGCGCAGCACCAGGTGAGTCAGTGGGATAGGGCAAGTGGATTTCCTCGAGGCCAAAAGGTCGGGCTTTTCCTCCTGATTCATGGGACCCCAAACTCGGGTAGTCCACGACCTCTGGTTCCCGAGATAATCCACGGGGAGGTGAGGTAACTAAAGGGTGTCGGGGGGGGGGGGGGTAGTAGATTCCTATGGGGCCAAAAGGTCGGGCTCTTCCTCGTGAATCAGGGGACCCCAAACTCGGGTAGTCCACGACCTCTGGTTCCCGAGATAATCCACGGGGGGGTGAGGTAATCAATGAGGGGGGTCGGGGAGTGTTCGCAGCGTCATGTTCTCGAAGAAATTCATAGTTATTAATCAATCAAGGTACTTAGCTTAATAATTGAGCTTATGAGGCTCGAAAGCAATTTGTACTTTGTGTCCAATTATCGTATTGTGACGATATCTTCAAGCTTCTATACTTTCAATTATATCAGAAATGTTCAGCAAAAATATATAAAACAATATAAAGGCCAGAACAGAACGAAATTTATAAATTATTTGTGCTCTTAGGTAATCAATTGTTAACAAATCTTAAAAAGATCCAAAAAATATATATTTCCTTCGGCGAGATGCGAACTCACAACTTCATACTCGACATGTCATGCAATATTTACATGAGCCAACTCTTTGTTTATAGTACAGACGAAATAGGACCCCACTTAACTTCAGTTCCATTTTTCGTAACGCTTTCGCCAGCTTACTCCCCAAGTCAAGCGTGCCTAAAGAAGTTTCACTTCAAAAATATTTATGTGGCGCATATATGTGCAAGCATCTTAAATTCTTCTAAGAACATTAAATAAAAATGCAAGTCAGATGTGTACGGCATAGTTACCTCCTTCAGTTAGTTGTCAACATTCAGGGCATGTCTGCCATCACTACTTTACGAGGATTGACTTCAGCCATTAGATGTAAATCGGGATTAACTTGTAGAAACCTGAATGTTACTACACTCCATCTACAATATATACTTTATATTGCAAGATGTGTGTTAATTAAACATATTTTAGTCATATTCAGACAAAATAAAATGCATGCGATTATTGTAGAAGTCAAAATTACTTCTGAAATTATTAGTGTTATTCCCCGAGTTGGTACATTGTCCGATAGTATATAGGCAAATCATTATACATGTAGTTTGACACGCTTCTGCGACGTTACTATAGAGATTAAATATTCCGCGGTAGTCAAAGTACATATCTTCAACATAACAACAACATAGGCTTTCAGCAAAACCTAGCTCGTGAAGTTTAGCGCACATTTCGCGAATGTGGTTCAAAGTTTTCACTTATTTTGAGTTAATGTTTGTCAACCAGCAAAAAAAGTTCTACTGGACGGATGTCACGTCTGTCGGCTCCGGTATTATTCGTAAAAATATTAAATTAAAATAATTCCTGTTGTGTCCATTATATGACAATTTACGTTATGCTACCCTCTGTAAAGATTTTCGCCGCTGTGGCATTGGATATTCAATTTTTTCCTTCAACATACTTTCCAAATCAGTCTGAGTTCAGATTGCCGGCTTATTTTCTACATTTATAATTACCACAATTTTGATAAAAACTAAGGCATTTCTTAAATACGGCAGCTAACTATAAAAAGGTGGTATTGTATCCTCTTATATTTTATTATCACTTTTGGTGTTATCCACTTCGAGCCTCCCAAAGTCTCCATTTGCATCATTTCCTGGTTGTCAAAAGCCGGTAAGTGTAATGCATCGGTTCTCATCGCTTCACTGGTCGCTCCACTCGTTAGTGACGGACGCAATTTGCTCTACATGCTCATGTTCAGCAGATATTGTATCTTGTGACACTTTTATTGATGAACCTGTAAAAGTGTTACGTTAACTTTTCATTTCGTTTAAATACCCTCTTTCGGTTATATATTTTCGGCAAAGTTATTGTTTTATATTAATCAAATCTCTTTTCACAAAATCGTTTCATATTTATTAAATAATTTAAGGGTAACATAAATTGTAAATCTCATTTAATATACAACTGTTCCTTCAACTCTAAATTCCTCACCCATTTCAAATCAAAGCACATTTTTATGACTTCGCTTCGTATTTCACTATCCGTGAATTTTCCAACATGTGGGTGTTTATTAGAAAAGTTTGTGCTACTTTGATTAGTTTCCGAAGCGAGTAAATATGACTGGTATATTAAATATTTATGAATGTGGGCGGGGCTCGGCAGCGCGGCGCGTCATAGATTTAATTCAGCGTTAATTCTTAGGCTATTTAACTATAAATAGCCTAAGAATAACATATATGTAAAATATGTGAAACTCCACTTTATGCCCTACAAAATACCTGAAATTGGGAGATTTTTGTGTGGCAAATTTGTGTTACTATTAAGGCGTTAGTGTTTAAGCTGTTGTGAAATAATTTTAAAAGATTAGTCAATGACCAATGGTGATGACTCAAATGTTAAACAGAAAATACATCAGCATTTATTTTTACTATTTCCCTCACTCAAAAATACAACACTAACCGCATCAGGAGAATATAAATAGAAAAATTTCCCAACATAGAACAGTCACGCGCTATAGACAGCGCCTGTTTGGACCTCTAATTTAACTTTTATTCTGCGTGGGGCCTTAATTTCAGTTGTGAAGTCTGTTCCTCCGTGTAATTCATGCGGGCTTCGTTTGTTATTTGCTTCATCTAAAGTACTGTGACATTAATTTTTGGTAAGGAACGTAAGTTGTACAAGCTATGTTATGTGGTTTTCTCTGAGGGTAGCGCAGAGATAAACGATTCCATGGTTCAAGAAATAAAAGATTTGATTACAATCTATAATTTTTAATAATTAAAATGGCATTTTATTTTTAACATTTTTAATATCTAGAAACTAGTAGTCACATTTAAACTTAACGTTATAAGAAAAATTGTTAGTCTATATGTTATTCTGTGGTATTTTTGACAAGATACTAAGTTTTAAATACAAGTAAGTAATGTAATACATTCTTTCTTAAAATTTTACCGCGACAATGTCGATTGTCATGTAAACGCCTGTTTGTAGCAGTCTTATAATATAATGTAGAGCAATAGTAATTGAAAATCACCACTGAAGAGCTGTAAAAATGGGAAACTTCTCCCAGAGAGTAATAAAAGTATATCAAGTGCGACTTTTCTATGAAAGAAGATTTTATTGCGCTTCGATTTAATCTTCGTTGCAATTTTGTATTTCACTCTTAGATATATGAGTTAGTCGAAGAGCAATTGTAACATTCGTGGGACACTCAGAAAGTTTTACGATAGTAAAAAAAATGTTCTATAGGTACATATATTTTTATTACATCTTTTCAAAGTATTCTTCATCAGCCTCTTTATAAAGTGTCATGCGTCCGCCGCAGACACCTTGTTTACAGCCTGCTCGAACGCTGATAGCGCATCATCCGAAAACTTTATCTCTTTGAGCTACTCTTTTAGTTTTGGGAATAAGAAGAAGTCACACAGTGTTAGGTCAGGGCTGTAATAGTCCCTCGATTTGATTGCGGTGTGGGCGGGCGCATTGTCGTGGTGATGCAATAACGCGCGGAGCTATATGTTTGGTCGCTTGTTGCTTACAACAGAGAAAGCTTCTTTCAAGCATTTGTTATAACATGTATGATACCATTCTGCGTTCATGCTTCTTTGGATTCGTAAAGGAATTGACACCAGCGTAGCCAGTCAAACTGAAAAAGCTCGCGATCTAAATCTTAATCCCGCTTCTAGATCGCTTCACTTGGTTAGGCGTTGGTTCGTTTTGAAACACCATCCGTCGATTGGTGCTTCGCTTCTGTATCGTATTGATAAATCCAAGATCCATCACCTGTGACTATGTCGTAAACACGTCGAGACAAGCCTGCTTCAAATTTGTCTATAATATATCATGCCAAAATGCCACCCGTGCCTACTTCTGAGCATCGGTGAGATTGTGCGGCACCCAGCGTTAAACTATCCTCCGCAACCGAAGATGCACGTGTAGAATCTCGCAAAGGCTTCCTGATCCAATCTGCACTTTATACTGAATTTCTTGGTATCTAATTCGTCTATTTCTTGGATCAAACTTTTCACTGCTAGCACACTTTCTTCTGTAACAGCCGTCAAAGGGCGACCACTTCTTTCTTCATCCCCCAAAGTTAGTCGACTGCGCTTAAGTTCATTATACCACCGATACACGATTGCCTAAGAAGGGCCTTCATCCATGAATCCCATTTGAAGTTTATCGTACGATTCGTCTAAAAAATCATAGCGCGGAAATCGTCTCGACGCAAATTAATTTTTCAAAGAAAATGTACTATTATTAGTTATAAATAATCATATTTTTAAATAAATTGTAACCGGCTAGTTTCTCATACATAAAAACATTTTTTTGTCGCAATACTATATGAGTGACCTGGTACTTTATTATAGAGTGATAGTTTTACCGAAATAGATTGTCTACTACTGGTAGTAGTAAAGAGTACAGTCTAGACTACTTGGTAGATTGGCCTAATTTTATTGTTATTTCTTTTTTAGTAGCCAGATCAAACAAATGTTTTGTTTTATCTCACGTTTAAAACTTTAACCATGTATCTATTTGATTTTTTTTATTTATAAAATAAGCAACTGTCAAAGCATTTGATTTTCTACGGTTAATACGTAACGCTACGTATTTTTATAGAGAATTATTCTCATCATTTAGTTGTTCTTTGGTCACGTATACAACAGTTACCTATCTCAAGATGTTTGTATTCGTAACAAAAGAACACGGCCAAAAATAATCTCAATATTATCCTTCGACGTCCTCCGTAGTCAAAATTCTTTTACATTTTCTTATCTCGACACTTTCGTGCGAACATCGTTACGTAATCTAGAAACATTGTTGAACCAACAAAAGATAATTCTCCATTAAAATTAGCGCGTTCAAACCAATCTTTTTTTTTATGAAACACGGTTGCTTTTCATTACGAAGTTGAGTCTAAAATACATTCAAAGTGTTCTCCGACGTTATCCCGGCAGGTAATGGTTGGTGTTCCCGAGGGATGCCGACGGAAAATTGTGCGAGCTAAAGGTATCGAAGGATAAACCGTCCACGTCTCACTATGTACTCGTGAAGCCAAGAAAGTCACTCACACATGCACATCCTTTTCGGTAGGTTACAGTAAAACTAGGCACACATTGCAGATTTTATCTGTGTGTTAAATCCTCAGATCGACTGAGATAATGATACGTTGCAAGACAATGACGGTGAGCGCTACACCGCTACACATACATTTGCATGAAGCAAAATATATATACATCCACAAGTAGGAACACAAATGATCGGTTTGCGTATGTGTGCATGAGAACATTGTGAAAAAGCGGTTCTGTGCAAGTGTACGTGTGTGTGTGACTTGATTGCGATGAAGTGGACGCTCTGTTCTCGGGTCCATATATAGGTTTGTTAAAAATAATGTCTTGCGGTATGAGTCCCTCCATTCCACGTCGGAATTCTTTTGTCCGGTGCCAAATTGTTCGGATTCGAGATGTATTGTATTTTTTTCGTTCATTTTAATGAGTCCAAATTTTAGATTTGAATATCTTTTTCAGTAAAAAATACTAATGTTAATGGAGATGTGATACTTTGTTATTTACTAGCTGCGCCGCGCGGTTTCATCCGCGTAGGTTTTGATATGTTTATTTTATATGCTCTGCTCCTATTGGTCGCAGCGTGATGTTATAGACTTAAGCCTTCCTGGATTAACGGGCTATCCAACAGAAAAATATTTTTTTCAAATCAGACCAGCTGTTCCTGAGATTAGCGCGTTCAAACACAGAACCAAACTCTTCAGCTTTATATGTATATTAGTATAGATATTGGAATATTCTCTTGGAATAAGCTTCAAATAGGATAAATAATTACGTAATATTATTAGAAATGCGAATATGAGTACGAAACACCTGCTTAGATTACATATAGGAATATTATACATTCTTGTTATGAAACTACAACCAAATGAACATATTAAATTAAAATATTTACTTAACTAAACTACTTAATTAATAAGTTGAAACAAACGCAGAACATACATAAGTGACGGAATTGAAACAAAAGTCAACTGTCAGCAATCTGTGAATTGCTGCAAAAGATGGTTTCATCATTATCAACCTTTTTATCGTCCCACTGCTGGGCATAGGTCTCCTCATACAGAGAGGGAAAGATGGTTTTTTATGTTATATTCCATGAACCTTTCTAAACAACAGTACCTTGAGCTACCTACATAACAAATCAGGGTACAAACTAGAATAACTTGACATATTATCATAACATTCCAGAACCTTGAAGGCCTATAATAATCCGTAGATTATAGTCAACGGCCTGACGTCATAAGCTGGGTCTAAAGTCTACACTCGATAAACTCCGGTTACAACTAATATTAATAATGTTCGCTTTACATAGAATTGTTTCGTGCGCGTTTGTTGAGCAAACAATCGGCCTTCTGGGTTCGCTCGTAAAACCGACCTTCTCCGTGTACTCTACGCACTATATTATGTGTAACCAAACTGTAAGGGCTGACGCAACTGAATGATGTAACAAATATAGATTGAAACTTATCATAATATTTCACACTGGTTTAAATACAAATAAATAAATCTCTTAAAATATCAAATAACATATTATAAACTAAATTACATTTGTTCGTCAACTTGCGTAGTCCTCACAAAGTTAGTAAACTTTTAAAATCTATTTTTACATAAGTGGCAAAATTGGCCCCTCTTATAAAGCGTCCACCAAAGAGGACCGATTCCAGTAACTCCATTACAATAGCTCCATGAAAGACATACTCACACATGTCCACACCAATAGACAATCACACACCACCCATAATCATTCAATACAACCCCATCAAACTGCGCCCCACAACAAACACGCTTTGTCTAAGTTCCGGCAAATATTTATCTAGCAGCGCTCTGCGGGCTAGTTGGATTGCCCGAGCTTATCCTACTCCTTACCCGCACTATGCCCCGTCACGCCGGCCTCCTTACGCCGATACCCGTGACGAATGTGTGCGGGCGTAGTCGGCACAGAGCATTAACAACTTTTGGGCCGATTTGAATATAGGACCCTTGTTTGACTTTACATGTTAAGGGTTAAATATGTATTATTTATTTTATAGTTCTGTTGAAGTAGATGTTTTGTTTACGACTCTGTATTGAGTTCCTGGAGTAGAGGGTTATATGTATGTTTTGTAGGGAATTTAAAGCGATGTAAATGTTTATAATTGTTCATTTCTAGAGTAAGCCTTATATAAACCCAATTATTTACATTTAAAGGACTTGAATATACGTATAGCTACAAATACGCAGCACAACAATATTGTATAAAACATAAGAAAATATTTTCATAAAGCATGCAAAAACACCCGATTCGTACAAAATTCTCGGATTCCACACAACACAAAAACATTCCCACAAGCTTCATGGAACATTGATTACTATTCATTATTCACGAATTGTAATGAAAACACGCACACATATGCACAGACATACATACATGTTGACACGACCACATTTCAACTGAGGGGATTATGTGCTGTTTGACGATGACTTACGTCTCATGAGGATTACACGTTCACAGAACTATAGAACTTACGCTATCCTGTCTGTAACTGAGTAACGTTAAATTGTTTTCATTCATTCAATATTTGTATTTATAGGAACCACAAATATCACCATCTTAGTTTTTCAATTCATTTCACAAAATAATCGTACAAATATTGTCAAACAGGATCCGCTGTCGGTGTCAGATCTCAACTAGAGAGAACGCGTGTAGTATCGCCGATAGTAGTATAAGTGTGTCAATCAAATGGTACGGAGTGAAGTAGTATCCAATGAAATAGTTTTAACAAGAAGTTTAGCTTTATTAAGTGAGTTCGTTAAATCTCAGCGTGTCACACTTACGCCGATTACTGCATTCTTTGAAGTTGATAATTACTGATCACTAGACTCTCAAAATGCGCATAATTTTCGTTTTTATATGTTTTTACAGTATTCCAATTTTACCCAGAAATTAAAATTATAGCTGAATAATTCTGTCTGTTAGTCATTCATACAACTAACGGAGAACTTACCTTCTAGAGCCGCTTCAAAAGTAAAGAACGCTCCTAATCCCAGCATCTAATCCCTTGATTCCGTTGTAACCCAAACTTCGCACAGTCGTACCCCCCGGTATTCAATATTCCGTCGTGAATAATTCATGTATTACCGACATACGATTAGGATGTACATCAGATTTTATTTCCCTTTTTTGAGCGAATCACACTTGCAAATGTTAGGATCACAGTTTAGGAACATATGTGGGACACGCCACTATTATGTGTATGGGAACCTAAGAAAGTACTGCAGATCTAATGAATTGAAGTCTTGTTCCTTTAGAAGTAAATAACGCTTTTTCTACATTTTGTCCAATCATTGTGTTCAGTCATCAAACCGATTGGGCAAAATGGAGCTTCAAAGTGATCCCATAAAGGAGCACTGACACCTGTACCCTTAATAGATGATAACCAGAATAATACCAAATAATAAACAATATCAAAAATATATGCGTAGTGACAACTCCACAGAGTACACATTCTATTACAAATATCAACTTACTACGAATAAGCGTAGGCGGCTACGGCGTAGCAAATCGAGTAGGCGGCTACGATGTAGCAATTCGTCTAGAGCAGGGATGGCGAACCTCTATGCATCTACGTGCGGTTTTTTCCAACTAAAATTTTATGTAGCAGTGACAAACCAACGAAGAAATCTTGGCTTAGTGATGACTGCATAAAAACTTTAACTATACATATTTGCATATTATTGTTATTTAAAATCTCTTTTGACATTTCTCAGGATCTTGTAGTTCTGGATCTTTGAAAGGTGTTAGTAGGGTGTGGAACAAACATGGCGTGGCCAATTGGTAGCTTTAATGAAATTTCAGAAATTATGTCGTGCTGAAATTACTTTGATACGTGCCATCAATGTTACGCGTGCCATTTGTTCGCCATATCTGACCTAGTGCGTAGTCAGTAACTTCGAAAACACGAATTAAGTTGCTGGTCAGAACAGGGTGTGTTGACCATATTTATTGTATTTTTTTTTTTTATATTTTATTTCTACTGTTCTATTCTAACTGAGAAGTAAATACTGCACTTTATATTATTAAAAAAAAGTTTATGACTCATTCATAAACTTTTTTTTATATCATATTAAAAATTTTAATCCCCACAGAATAAAGTTCAGTTTCCACTGCGAAATCAAACATTTTAATAACTTCTTCAATAACCCCGACATTCTGGAATTAACTTTATTACCAATATATCAAAGTTGATGAGCTTAACTTGAATAAACATTTTTTTTAAACTATACCCAACACTAGGAATTACTGCTGTATCGTGGGGGCGTTAGAAACATTTAAACTCAGACGAACAAACAGCCAAACAGCTACCTGTAAGCCATACAATTATTTGTTCCGTGCGGGAATCGAACCCGAGACACCCAGTGCAGTAGTCGATCGCTCAGCCATTGTATCAAGAGCAGCCAACTACTGAGACTGTAAATATCACACTAATATTACCTTGAAAGGCGACATTTTGTGGGTGTTACTTCTATACGTTCAGACGGGTGTAACGGTCTGCTTGGAAGAAGCCATGTCCAGTCTGTTCGGAACGGTGATTACGGCCGAATTGATTGCTACACCGCTTCATGATCAAAACCATTTCTCTACTAAACATTCTTGGACAAACCACGTTACGTTATTTCTAATTTACAGTGAGTCCCTTAAGTTCTTATTTACGCTGCAGGATTCCTGAGGAATGCTTGCACTAACTGGACAAGGCCACTCAAATCTGTGTGGTTCTTTCCTCCAAATACTATTGAAGATACTAATTTACACGATTAAGATTATGTCTGGATATTGTAAGAGACTGACCCTTTAGTTTGTTTTACTATTTTTTCTCGCAGGATTTCAGCTTAGAAATGTAGATTGAAATCAAAAGTCATTTATTCAAATTAGGCTGAGAATCAGTACTTTTTAAACGTCATTACATAAGACAGCCCCACAAAACGCCCACCCTTCGACACTTCCCAGTGCTTTTGCTCGAAAGAAGAAGTGGCGGAACAAACTCCCCAACAGCACAGCTGTCTGTTCATAAAAAAAAATACATGATTTTATACATTTCTTTAAATAAGTTTATAGCAGTCTTATACTTAATCCAAACCCTTTAAAGCTGCTCCCACAGTTTGCCTGTTGAAATACATGAATAATGGCACTACTAGGTAGTAATATTACTACGATGAAATTCATTTTATGACCTCTATCACAAACTTTAGTACTTTACTAGGTAGGTTACACTGACGACGCAATGAAACCCGCATACATGTCGGCACAGGAACATCGCTTGGTACATAAAAACTCCCACCGTCATCGTTACAACACAAAACCTTCAGCGAGAAAATATATAGATACGTCAGAGTAAGTCAAGTACCGTCACGAAGTAAACGTAACAACGACAAAGATAATATTTACCTCAGTTTTTAATACGTCATACAGGACTTGTGCGTTACGAATAATATTGAAAAAAAATCGATTATCGCAAGGAACAATTATTTGTATAGCCTACAGGTAAATCTTCCGGATCTGGCTGTTTGTGCATGTACGTTTAAATATTTGTAAGTGCACCCACGATACAGGAATAATTCCTAGTATGCGGCATGTTTAACAAGGCACCAATGTACTCACTTAAGACAAGCACTTCAATCTTTCCTTTACCACATCCTCCACCAGGGCCCTTCGCGCGCGCGACACAATCCGTCCGCCATGCAATATTCATGCGCGATGAGCCACGTAAACACAGCCATGATTATTTTATCGTGACCTTATACTGTTATTGGGGAGATACGACTCTTGCGCTGGATGATTGATGTGGACTCTGCAATATGGCTCTCAGGTTAACCTAGAAATATTTGAGTGGGTCTATTTAGAGTGGCTCTAGTCTGCTGTTTCTTTGTTGATTTCAATTGAAATGTATGGTTTGTAAAAAATAAGTTACATAGTAACCACAAACCTAGCAAAGATTTTTTTTCCTAGTATTTGTGAGGGGACAATTTCTTTGAAATCTAGACAACTGACCTTCACTGCTGCTGTATATATATAGCTATCATTGCCTTCATTTTACAATTGTGAACACTGTGTAATTTATTAATGATTGATCATACGAAATAATGTTCGACTCGCATCACTAAATAATTATCTACGCTCGAGTTAATTGAGTTTTAATGACGAAATATTATATCGTTTCGTAGGGTGTTTATTTCACGTAAAATGTAATCACAATATACGTTTAGAGAACAATTTAGTAACTTGATATATTTATTAGAATGTTTTATATTATTATCGGCTCCGGAAAAGCAATTTTCGATCAAAGTTCAGCATTATTAGAGTTCGTTTTTCAGACATAAATTATAATGAAACATTAACAATTTACGTACATAAATAGTATCTAATGGAACGTTTCAATTGAAGCAAATTGGGAATTGAAAATATTGTCACTTTCTTTTTGGAACATATTTGTATAATAACAATTAGATTGGTATCGAAGAGTGGAGGTATCCGAACGGCCTCTGTTAAGTAAATAATTTATAAAAGTAAATTTTCTGTTCATAATTAATAATGGAAACTCATTTATTCGTAAGTGTAACTTCACACGGTAAGATAGTGAATAAACAAAGTATAAGGTAATTATTACAAATCTTGAGTTGAGTAAACGAACGAGTGAGAGTCGTGAGAAAAAACTTAAAAATATAAGTGATCAACACCTCTTGAAGGAACTTCTATATTCCGCACAACAGTAGCCAAACTGGAACATTTATGAACGCCATGTCCAGTCTGTTCGGAGCGGTGATTACGGCCGAACTGATTGCTTCACCGCTTCATGATCAAAACCATTTCTCTACTAAACATTCTTTCAGCTTTGCCGCCAAGCGATTTGTCGTGTTCCGGCATGATGTCTGGTGAAGCCGTACGGAGGACGGGTCTGAGCAGTTGTGTTGCGATGTGTGCCGGGTACCATGCGCCTAATGTTGTTGTGTTGGGAGTTGGTCGGAGCGCCTGATCGTGGAGGGTCTTCAGTTCAATCTCCCTTAGACGCAGCATCGTTGGTCGCGTTGTTAGGTTTAACATTGCATCACCTCGCTCAACTGCCATCTTCCTTTCTGTTCGCTTAGTTTTTCTGAGTGAATAGGCTCTTAATAAACTAGCGCGCTTTACCATCAATGATCGCATCACTGTTTACCATCAGGCGGGATTGCAGCCAAGCGCTAGTTTATAATTATGAAAAAAAAACTAATTGATCTGCTAACATTTGTGTTTAAGTTGTATATGTCGATATATAAGAAAAAAGTATTAAGATAGTAAAATACATTTTGGACTAACAAAATTTATTTTAGAATCATATTATTTTACCAAGAAGTATGCAAAGACAACCCTAGGCTAATGTACAAAAAGAAGACATTTTTTTAAATAAATTATACGGCCAGCAGGGGATGTTTTGCACACTCAATAATAATAATAAGTAGCAACAAGGGGGCAACATATCCTGAGGTGCTTATGAAGAGTGGATCGATAGTCCACGGCTAACAAGACGATCCTGGAATTACGGTCAAGATCTCTACCAGCATCTTATTGGAATACTTCCTTCCTCTGTGCACGTTTGCTCTTACGAATCCCCACTTAAGCCAGCCAGAATGAGGTGAGTCCTCGCCATTGTTCACTTCAGCCGGCTAATAAAGGCAAGCCAGAGGTGCGGGTCAAGATCTCTTTTGGGCAATAGGGTCCAGGAGGTTGTAACTGCCCAACTGCTCGTCACATGTTGAAGTGTGGGTTTTATTATCGTCAGGATTTGGTTTTATTATTAATCGGATCACGTAGATTTTAATGTTTTTGTTTTATTTGAAAGAAGACACATTCAGGACATTAAATAAGTAATATAAAAAAATATGCTCTTAATCAAAAATTAGTTCAGAATAATTTTGTACACTTTTCATAAAATATTCAACTTTAATACAATTCTTTATAAAGTTCCACTTTTTAGGTCTTTTTCATAATTTTTTTAATTTTAGGTTCAAAACTAAGAGGTCTGGGGGGGGGGGGGGGGGAGGGGGCGCTTTTTTAGCGTTTGGAGCATTTTGTTTATCAAAAATTATTTCAGTAAACCTCTATTAATTTTTAAATACCTATCTAACGATATATCACACGATAGGGTTGAAAAGAAAACATAATCTCACCCCGTTGTATGGGACCCCCCTAATAAAACGCAAATCTACACTTTTTAATTGACCATTTTGTCGGGATAATTGATTAAATATGGGTACAAAATTTATCTGCGGACGGACAGACATACACACAGACAAACTTGGCGGAACTATAAAGGTTCCTAGTTTACTACGAAACCCTAAAAAGAGATGAGTGGTGGAGGTGTAGGGTGTAGGTAAGAATATGTGGAGAGGGAGTGTAAAGATGATGTTATGATAACTTTATTATCACAGCATATCATATTAAGGTAGGTATATGGAAGACAGGTTGACCAGAGGAGTGTGGATCCCAGTCAGCCGAAATAGAACCTACATGGCCGGCGACCGGCACAATGTGGATCCGACATGGAATTGGCTCACCATTTTTTTTTCATCATTTGGCAAGCGGGTAATTTGGCCGGTTGTCAGATATGATATGAACAAGCAATGGATGGGCTCAAGCAACAGCAGAGATTCAGGAAATAGAAGACGGTACCCTTGGATATGCTCAGGCAAAAGCAGTGGTTCAGCGAGCAGAAACATTATAGGTAGGAAACATAAGTCTATTATATCTTTTCTTTTAGTGGTGAAATCCGAACTATTTTTAACACTGCGTGGATTTATAATGTAGCCTCGGAGAACGTTTTTAAGTCGAAATTTGAAAAACGATACTGGCCAGAAGAAATTGTATAATTTTCAAGGAGTTTGGACGTCTAGTCACCTAAAAATACAATTTAAAGAAAGGTTGTCATGGTGTCTTAATATAATTAATATTGTTGATACAATGAAATCGTAAGATAAATTGTATGAAAAAGTATTTTGTTTAGAAGGAAAAAGTATTACCATTAAGCGTGGGTACAATTTCCAACACTAAGTTGTCGAAACTTAGCGTCAAAGTTGAGGGCTGTGTCTGAGAGCTGATTATGAATGAGTAATGAGTTTTGGTGTCGTGGAAGATATCAGAATAGCGCTTAACAGTAACGGAAAGCTTATTCTGACTTTCGGCTATCATGCCATTGGCTGATACGACAATTCCATATTCGACTTATTTTTATTTTCAGGTCCGTGTATTTAAACAGCTTTTCTGCAATAGTTCTTTGTGAGTTGTATGTTTGGTACTGCTATGTCCATTATTTTGCGCAGTTTAGTTAATTTTATCTACACACATCAAAAGTGTCTAGGGATCAACATATATTTTTGCAATAACTTTTCTCCTGATTGATATTAATTAAAATTTTCTTTAAGGATTCATCAAATAAAGTGTTTTCGTTTGTCACAGTAACGATAAACCAAGTCACCTTTGCATTAATAAAGAAATTATGCCATTTTCCTAATAAAGGGATATTTAACATTTGAACCACTAACACAAAAGTTCGAAAAAAAGACTGAAATAACAGTTTTCTCTAAAATTTTATTGGGTAACTTAAACAATTAATAATCCGTGTTTCTACCGCGAACACTAACAACACAAGAACATCGGTTTGGCATACTCAAAATGAGTTCATCCAAATCACACTGTGGAATGGCCGCCCATGTTCGTTGCAACAACAAAAAAAGGTCTTCTTGCGACTGGATATCCTCCATATTCGGCAGAGCTCTTCTCTGTAGCATATCCCATGCATGCTCAATCGGGTTCAAGTCTGGCGACTGAGCAGGCCAGGGCAGGACATTGATGTTAGCTGCGGCGAGAGTCTGTCTTACAACTCTTGTGGTGTGCGGTCGTGCATTATCATGCATTAACTGAAATAAGGGACCGATTTGCACTTGTAGAGGAACGATGACGTCTGATACAATCGTCTCAGCATAAATTTGAGCGTTGAGGTTGCCTCTGATCCAAATCAACTCAGTTCTTCCGCCGATCCAAATACCCGCCCATACCATGATGGTTCCACCACTATAAGGATGGACTTCCTGGCAGGATTTTAATCGCTGTTGGCGTCCAGGGGTTCTCCAGTGTCGTATACGTCTTGTATCCGGTCTCATACCAAAACGAGACTCATCAGAAAAGCACACGAAACGCCATTGTTCTTCTGCCCAATTTCTGTGTTCAAGAGCCCATTGATATCGAATCCTACGATTGTGCATTGCTATAGGTGGTACCCGTAGCGGTCTTCGGGAATGAAGGTTCACTTCATGCAAGCGGTTTCTGACTGTTTGGTCGCTAATTAAGTTCCCTGAAGAGTGATGAAGCCTCACGGCTAACATCATGGCGGTTATTGTTGGAGCTCTTCGAGTTAAGATTTGAATGTATCGGTCTTGTCTCCATGTGGTGCAGCGATACCGTCCTCCATGGCGCTCAGCCACGGTACCAGTGCTTCGGTAACGTGTTCAAAGTCGACTGATAACACTCTGACTTGTATTCAGAGCTAAAGCCACAGTACGTTGCTGGAAACCAGCTTCTATCATTCCCACGGCTCTGAGCATTTCTTCCCTGCTTAAATGACGTCGCCGCTCCATAATAACGTTGGTTTTAATCAGTAGTAGGGAAACAGTAGCACTAATAATGTCTTCAATGCGTTGTATGTTTTTATAGGGAAAATATTGACAGCTGATTTTCATCTTTTACTCGAATTTGATTCACAGTTCCTGATTCAAATTATGAAATGCACCAAAAAGGATCCATATAAATTTATAAAATCATAAATTTATTACAAAGCCACATCTCAATCTCAAGAAATCCGCATAAAAATGCTTGATCCCTAGACACTTTTGATGTGTGTATTAAAGTTAAATCTGCACCCTAATTGCGTAACATACTATTATTATCAGTTGGAATGATTTCGAAGCATATTGCTAATCCATTGCCCCATATATTCGAAAATGTGTCTGTTCAACAACGTAAATAACGCAATGAATGTTGTTAAACTGTCAAAATGAAACCCATTGCTACTAATAGTGTGTTACGTAATTACCGTGCTGTTCTTTTATAATATTTTGTTGTGAGTCTAACGTATTATTGTGTCTGTGATATTGGCAATATATTTGTAGCAAGGTACTGGAGGTGTAAGAATTAATTTGTATTTTGACTAGCTTTTAGAGAGTTATTTTGGCTATTGGATCATGACTGTTTTTTTGTTGGGATATGAAATCATCAAATGATTTCTCCCGCTCTGGGCGGAGCGGAAGGGCGTGTCAGGCTTTTACTGAATAAAATCCACCAGTGTTTCTTCACTGGTCTGTGCACGGCCAGGGCCACGGTTTCTTGTTTAACCAACCCTCAACCCTGACCCAGAAGGCATCGACCTTCGTGGACCCCGTCACGATATGCTGACATCTCTTTGAGGTGCGCGTGGAACGCGCCAGCGAGCTGCCCACTGCTCACCGCCCGCAGGCCCGCGCCTTCGGTGGCTGGGAGTTCGTTGTCGACTTCCTACCATGGCGTCTCCTGGCTAGTGGTGTGAGGGCACTGGGATTCCCGCTGCCTCACGCGCTCCGCCTCCTCCTTTGCTAGCATCACTGCTTCGCAGAAGGAGATGACGGCCTGCCATGCACTCTCGCTCCGCCGCCGATCGCCGCTACGAGGACACGGCAGTGCTCTACCCAAGCCGGGAAGAGCACTACCGTATGCTCCACCGTGTCCTCAGGGTGATCCACGTAATAGTGACACCCTGGCGTTACCTCCTTATACGCAACAGGAACCTCCCGAAACAACCGTGTCCGGAGAGGACCGGCGTCAGGCGGAAGGTGAGGGCTCCGTGGCGCCTCTATAGCAACTCCACAATGAGGGGACTTACAGTTATGGGATCATGCCCGTGTTTATAATAAGTCTGAAGTATTGCTTTGCCTGTTCCAGTAAATCCATTCCAAAATTATACTATGTCTATCAAACGGTTTAGATTAATTAAACCTTTGATCATTATAAACTATTGATTGGGGTATGCTAGAGATTCTACTTTATGTGTTCAAATATTTTCTCAAAATACTGATTTGTAGGTTCGTTATATTGACTATTCCTTGTCTCTCTTCTTTCCTGTAAGATAAAGATAAATTTATTTTCATAAACATATGTGTACTTGTATGTACACATATGTTTATGAAAATAAATTTAAATGAATATAAATGTCAAACTGTGTAGTGTTAGTCGCTGTACGTAACATCCAAGGTAATATATTAGGTGTTTGATCAAACTAGTGTCAATAACGCGTCGTAGGTTTTTCGTCCAGCTTATTATGCCAAAAAATATGCAATTTGTTGTTTAAATAATATTTTTAGAGTGCAATTGAATGTTTAAAATTAACTTTAGTTTGTGTTTGTTTCATTTGAATGTATCCATATATAAGTCCTGTGTCCGCCACTTTCAAAGTCTGTGCTTGGTGCAAATTCCCCGATTCCTAGATTGTGCCAAATTTCTTAATGGCCGTAGTGACTTAGTAGATATACACCACGACACCATAAAGATATTCCTGCGAGCTTTTGTCAACAGTTCAGTGTTTATTTAATTTTGTACTATTTTTTTAGTGTTCAGGTTCAGTTTTGTTCTTTTTGTATTTACTTTCATTTCCATTTTCAATATTTTATTAATTTTAATCCTCTTAAATCATAATTCGTTAATTAATCTCAATAATTAATATCATTGATAATTAATTATTATTTAATCAGATTTTATATTTGTTATTTATTGTTCAACTTCCCGCCTATTGTTATTTAATTATTTTTAGTATGTATGCTTTTCAATTTTAATATCAATTAAGTTTTAATTAAGCATTTAATGTAAACCGTTTTTTCGTCCATGTGGAGTTAACCTGTAATTAATTGTTGCACTTGTAAGTGTTACTTTAGTCATTAAATCACAATAATGTACAGTGTAAACAATTGTTGGTTAACCTAAATAAATAAATAAGTACTACGTATATAAGTACTTGTATGTTCCATGTTCATCTAAGGAATCCATGCTTACATCCGACTGTGTAGTATATAAATTTATTATTATAAAGACACAGCCAATGGGATTTTTAGGGTTTCGTATCCAAAAGGGCAAAAACGGCATCCTTTTTGTAAGACTCAACTATCTGTTCGTCAAGAGGCATCGCGTGAACAAGTATGAATATGACGGATATCTTTCGAAAACAGATTGTATAATTAAGCGACCGTACACTTGGCTATTATCTATTTTTATAGATCAACTTTTCACTGCAAGTTATTTTTATAAGCACTCAAAATGTAAGAGCCACAGTCAATCTGGTGCCAAATCTATAGCCCAGAGAGGGCAGTAAGTGTAACGTACACTATCATTTTAAACGCGACGGTTATAAATGGCGCGAGCCACAGTCCGACCCGACTTCCATTCAAACGTTATTTTTCTTACATTCACCGACATTTTTTATCCAAACCAAAAATCGTGGCTCATTTATCTTATTCACAAACCCGCGGATTCTATTAAAAAGATTTTCTTATTCAAAAACGCCAAGGAATTGAATTGGAATGGAAATGAACAGTATCTGGGTGATTAATTACGAGGACAGTCACAAAAGTGAGTGTTTTGTTTTAAGTAATCATTTGTATTCAAAGAGATTATTCAATGAAAAGTTTGGGCACTATGAATAGGACAGAGTTTGAAGGGCGCTGAGAAAAATCGCTTTGAATTTAAATAATTTAAGTGTTGAAAAGAGTCATTGGTTTAATTACAGGAGGTTCAGGAACTGGCTCTCGTTATTACAAAACTCTTTCGGCGAAAAATTTTAAAGGTGATGAATTGTAAGAGCAATTTTGAAGAAGAATTATTGGAAAATCCTTATGACATTAAGTCCACCTCGGTACATTTCTGTGTTTGAATAATTTAATTAATAATATTATTGGGTAAGTTATTCTATGTTCATGTATCTAAAATAATAATTCTAGATACATGAATGATGGTGTTACGTTACTGGTCATCAGAAGCCTGAAAGGTTAACAACTAGCCTTCCGAGATGGTATCGTGTTACCCAGTAAGTGGGCTGTACAGGTCTGATAGGCAGTTGCTCCATGTAACAATGCAGCTAAATACTAAGGGTAGCTAAATACCCCTAGTATGTAGCTGCATACCCTGCGGTGGGCGGTGGAGGACGTTCTTACCGGCCCACCTGACTATAAGAGGTTGAAGAACGGGCTTGTAAAACGCTTATCAGTGTCCCGAGAAAACAAAGTCAAGCAACTACTGATGAACGAGGAGCTCAGTATACACAAACCTTCAAAATTTTTGCTGCACCTTCAGCACCTCGCTGGCCCAGAGATACCAGAAGATTTGTTGAGGACAATCTGGAGCAGTCGTCTGCCTGCAGGTATGTAGTCGATCGTCGCGTCGCAATCTACGTTGTCACTGGATAACCTAGCCGAACTCGCAGATCGTACAAACGACATTGCGACAGGTCACAGCAGCTTTAGCATCACCAGTGGATGAGTTGAGGCGGCAAGTAGCAGAGCTGACCCGTCAAGTGAGTGCACTCACGATTCAAGGTGAATGGGCAGTCGAGACCACGCGAACGGGATTCACGACCCCAGCAGAAACATCGGAGTGCGACAACGCACAGGTCGCAATCCAGTTATCGACGGTTCCCGATCTACAGGTACCGCAACAATCATGGCAGTAAGGCTTTGAACTGCATCAAGCCATGTGGCTACAAGGAGGAAAACACACCGGACAGTCAGTGGCGGCAATGGACGACTGTCTCAGTTCTACGGGTTGCCTCTTTGTGTCGGCTCGTAAGACATATGTACAGTTTTAATAGACACGGGCAGTGATATTTATGTTTACCCAGTGACCGCGCTAAGGGATCGCCACCGTTGTAAAACATCATATCAACTAAGTACTGCCAGAGGTTCAACTATCGATACTTATGGTTACATGCAATTAAACCTAGACATAGGGTTAGGTTAGGGTTCGTAACTATCCGTGGCGTTTCATCATTGCTGACGTCACGAAAGCTAAAATCGGGGTCACCAGTTGTAGTATTCTTTACTTATGCAGCTCAGTTTTTGATAAACTCCAATGATATATAAAAAAATAAGAAGAAATGAAAGAGGCAATCGCACGGAGGATTTTCACATAACACTACGAATATTATCCGGTGATGCCTGCGAATGAATGTTATATACATAATATGAATACAAATAAATACAGATATTATTGCTTCATAAAATAAACTTAACTAAACAATTTTTATCGCCACAATAAATTGTACAAAAAGAAATCACATATATGTAAATACTATGCAACTAGGGAAACAGAGTTATTGTCGAGCTCTGGCACCCCATGTAAGATTTAACTTGTGTTTAGGGTGCCAGCGTCTTCACCTAATCATTGTACATCGTTAGTAGTAGTTGCGGGACAAGCACAGTACGTCATCATAATATTCTAAAGTAGTGGAGTACTAAAAATTATGCATTTATGTACCTTTGAGTGTGTGTGTGTGTGTGTGTGTGTGTGTGTGTGTGTGTGTGTGTGTGTGTGTGTGTGTGTGTGTGTGTGTGTGTGTGTGTGTGTGTGTGTGTGTGTGTGTGTGTGTGTGTGTGTGTGTGTGTGTGTGTGTGTGTGTGTGTGTGTGTGTGTGTGTGTGTGTGTGTGTGTGTGTGTGTGTGTGTGTGTGTGTGTGTGTGTGTGAATATATGTGTGTGTTTTTACGTGTGTTTGTGTGATAATAACTATGGAGACCTGTTTATATGTTCAACTAATTAATATGAATATATTTACTTATTTACAATATCAGCCAAACGAAATTTCTAATAAGTCTTCAGTCTTATTATAGGTTAATGTCAAGAGGCACTTGGTGACCTCAGTTTTGAATTCATTTAGACACATGGGAGCAATGGGGCAGTATTTATTTATTTTGTTATATAGGTGGCTTGACAGTATATTAAAATGACGGTGGGCAAGGGCCGTTCTACATCCCTGTGTTGCACATACTTCGAAGTGTCTACGTTTTTTGGTAGCATTCGGATCGTAAACCACACAGGGAAGTTTGCGGAGAATAGTAGCAAGAATAAACAGCCGTCTCATTGTGAGGACCTGACATTCGCTGTAGAGAGCCGTGATGGGATACCTAAATGGCTTCGAGGTCATAACCTTTAGAATCGCTCTCTGTGCTCGTTCAAGAGGGATGAATACTGTCTTAGGGCCCCACCCCACACTGTGATACAGTAGTTAATTAAACTTTGGCATAGGGAATAATAGACAGTTTTCATTGTAAAGCGATCAGCGAAGTGCCTTAGTTTTTTAAAAATAAATATGCACTTGCGGACTCTCGATATGAGATTATTAAGGTGAGGTTTCCAGCTCAGAGAGCCATCCAACCAGACACCGAGATATTTGACTGAATCACATCTGTTGATTTGAGGATTGTGACGAAGATAGACCGAAAGAACAAGTGTGGGCTCTGAGCATCATTGATTCCACAGGAGGTATGCTGGTGGACAATAAGGAGAAAGGTAAGTATACCGTTTTGCTTAGATTTAAAGTTAAGATGTTATGGAGTTCAAAGCAAGTTCCACGTAAAAATGCTTCGTATGTTCGAAAAATTAATTGCTCAACAACGTAAAAAACGAAATGGATGGCGATAGACGACTGTTGAAATTTCAAAATGAATACTATTCCCATTGTTAGTGTGCTATACCTCTACCCGCGGGTTGTAATCGATATGTACACAAAACACACAGCGAACTAAAATTCACGCCGGTCAGATTGAGTTCAGTTTCAACATGGCGCATCTAGTTATGTTTTTGACGAGTCAACAGGAACAGCGAATAGCTTTAATCGACTTGACGTTAATACATCATTAAATGTCAATCATTTTCGAATGTACTATTGTATTGATTTATTAATAAAGTCTTCACCAAGTATACAAGCGACTTGAATATTTTCCGGAGCATTAATAGTACTATTGCTTTTAAAACACGCTAACCCAAATAAGATTATATAGCTCAACTTTAGAAAAAAGTTTGCGAAAATATTTCGTTGACGATCTTATCGATTGCATAAAATCGACTGCGCCCCTGCAATCTATTATAAAACCAGACTTACATACTTTTCAATGTGATCACTAGTAATTTTACTAAGCCATTTCCGACGCCTATATTAAATATTACGAGGTGGTAAAATAAGATCTAATTTCAAGCAACGATACACCATGATCACTGAAACTTAATAAACTCTCGCTTAACTGGAAAAGTATAAAAATTAATGATAGCCCATTTATGAATTTAACGTAACTCAGGGATTTACTACAGCGAGCTCTGAAGCGATCGCAAGTTATTACCTAAAATAAGGTCTATCGTAACTCTTGGACCTCAAAAGTCGACGATAGCCGTTAAACCCATGATTGAGGAATCTACTCCGACCCGCACACGTAACAACCTTTTTTATCTCTCGTAAATTTTGTGTGCCTAGCTTTAGAACGTTTTTTTTTTCAACTTACATCAAAGGAGTAAATGCTTTAAAGAATAGTTTCTTCGAATTGGTTTAGGGAGGCTCTGAAAGACTTTATTAGATCAAGACCTTTGTCTGGGTAGCGAGCACTTACTTTAACCTGTAAAACCGTGTATTTCCTGGGAGACTCCCTTATTTTTGTTCCAGTAAGTATTGTAGTGTAGTTTTGTAAATATCTCGCATCTATTTGTATATAACACACATAGAGAAAAATTATTCACGTTCTATATTTTCTACTCCATACAGATATGACATTTATATTACTTCCTTCAGCCAATTACTGAAACGATAAACAAACTTGTTATATTTAACAAACAAAGACAACACGAACAAATGGCAGAACTAACTATTAGTTAGCAACTATATTGTTCCCAGAGGTTGCGATACTTCAAAGAAATGAACTTCCTTGGAAATCTTTAAGTTTCCGTAACTCTCGAACATAACTTCTTTTTTAAATATTTTCTTCTCTTTGGTCTCGTAACAAGCGACGGTTCGTGAACGAGGACGTCCGTCGTTAATAGAATTTAGCCTTTTACTAGAAAATGTAGATTTTGATCGAAAAAACGAAACGCGGTTTACTTGTTAGTGTGCTTACCTATAGGTAGAAGTTGACGAAGAAATAGGGCTCATTATGTTTATCTTATTAGACCGCTAGTCAAGCGATAAAAGCTGAACTTCATGAATTTATTGATAGTTGATTTGCAAATTTAAACAGTTTTTGTAATTGTAAGTTTATATTATTGTATATTAATAATATAATATTTATTTATTTTATTTAGGAACAAACATAAGATAATTTTTTGACAAAAAAAAAAGGAATTAGAAGATAACTTTCACGAAAATACAATAGACATTCATTACTTGGAATTTTTTGTAATCGCAAACAACTGTTTGGTGAGAAAATGTCTGAACCAGTTGCTAAGTCCCGTCGTACAACTTTTATATTAAGTTAAAGCAAACTTAGTTCTCGCAACAGGTGATCGTGTTCCATGGTGTGTTTCTGAGAAATGTCGCTTAACAACTCGTCGAGAACACCTCAATGTTTTGTGTTAATTTAGAATTTTATTACAGTACTAGCCACTCGCCCCGGCTTCGAACGTGGACAAATGTTATAGACATCTAAGCCTTCCTCAAGAAATGGTGGCCCTTCAATAAAAATAAAATAATGTCTACTGTGCTGCCCATCAGCCAATATCTGACTCTGTAAGATACATCGACCTTATTGTCCATGGATAGCCAGTTCCACCACGTTCAAACAGAATGAAAGCCTACCAAGGTAGCAAGTTTGTTCAAAATAATGGTCCCCCACTCCGGCCCACTCACTCCGCGGTTTAGGCAGAGAAACACTCAAGTAGCAGGCGCTTAGCTTTGAATAAATCGTGATATCTCCGGAACGAAACAACCAATTCCAATAATTCAAAAAGAGATCTGTTGCTACTAAAATTACCTTTCATATGACGTAATTTATTTTGAAAAGGATTAATAATAAGGAACCAGTTTCCGTGCGTTCAGGCGCTTTTGCCATACCTATTATTGGAATCAATTGTAACAGCACATACCTACTTAGGACCCATTAACTTGATCTAATTTTATTCCGTGGTGCTTGGCAATCTGGGCTTTTCCCAGTTGCAATAATGTACCTTTGTGCCGATTGACCTAGTTCTGTTCTGTCTCCTGCTTGTTATGGAGGGATGTGGAAAAAATATCTTTTTTCTTACTCCTCCGGTGTTTTTTTCTGATTAATTTCGTTGTGAAACACAAGACAGTTGAATCGTTTCTCCGGGACTCGTCGAGCTTCATTGCTCGGCTTTTTTCTGGCGGTCTCCACTGTTGATTCTGGCTTTCAGGAGTTGCAGTGGGTGGGAAAATGTGTGGCGGGTTTTGTCCCAATAAAAAAAGCCCTAAAATCTGTTAACTAGTCTTACCAAGGATATCGTATCATCCAGTAACTGGGTGTATGGAGGTTAGATTGGAATCCAATCCTAAAATAGTCGGAAAAAGGCTAGACTAATGATCTGTGCCTTATTATTATCATTTGCTTGTCGGAGATCGTCGATATAATTTTAATAGAAGTTGCTGATTTGATTTACGTAGTAGAGGGGCGAACGCTTGTGACGTTATTTTGTGATGGCGTCACATGGACAGAGTCGCTTTGGAAAGTGGGGTTCGTCGAACGGTGACTTTACATCGGGACGCGGACCAAGGCACTTCTCCGAACCGGAACTGTCGGTTTGCCTATTCAAATTGTTAATATGAAGATTGGAGGGTATATCTACACGTCGTGCTTCAATTCAAAACTCACCTACGAAATGGAACCTGTACCACCACACCAAGATGCTGTCGACCCTACCGCTCTGCCGTCGCTGTCTCCGACATCAGAAGTTGGATAAAGAACTACATTGCTCACAATCTCGTTATAAATCAAGGAACAGAATAACAGTCACTTTCTGCCAATATTTTTATAGTACTTGTGTGATTACTTGTGTGGTAATTGTTCATTGCCATTGTAAATGCTGGATGTACTGGCAGTGAGGCTGGAAGAGAAACGACACGTTACGAGGTGCGTTCAATTGCTGACGCAGAAGAGATCGCTCCGCGTGATAGTGCGCTGCAGGAGTCCGCTGCAGGCGTGCACGTGCGGCTGGACGCGGTGCTGTCGCGGCAGTGCTGGCTGTTGCTTGGCGCGCGACAGTGCTGGCTGATGCTTGGCGCGCGACAGTGCTGGCTGTTGCTTGGCGCGCGACAGTGCTGGCTGTTGCTTGGCGCGCGACAATGGTGGCTGATGCTTGGCGAACGAGGTGTGCTTGCGGAACATGCAAGGTGTGCTTGCGGAGCGAGCAAGGTGCGCTTGCAGAGTGTGCTTCTAGCTGCTTGGTGAATCACATCAATGGCGTGTGGTGCGGAGTCAGAGCTGCGTACGCTTTGCGGAATGCCCAAGGTTTCAAGACTTAAGCCTCTACTCTGCAGGCGATGAGAAGATGTCAAAATACCCAAAACGTTTATGGTAACGTAATGGAGTTTTATGAGAGCTCCGAGATGTCTGGTGTGCAACGGTTGACAACTGTCAAGTGGCAGGTGTTTGCGGGAAATTGCCATAATCCGGTGAGTCGTACTATTTTTATTTTGATTTCGTGGCCGAATGTTCTCTTGTCAAGCAATCTGTAATTTCATTGGTGTATGTATACACGCGCCAGTATATATACAGTGTACAAGGTTGTGCCAATGTATTGTGTACTGAACAATTTCTTTGCGACATGATAATAAGAGTTATTTTGCTAATTTTATAACTTGTACTACCCGTATTCTTTGTTATAATGGGCTGAGAAATTTTAAATCAGGGTTTTAAAATTATGATGTCTGTTTTGTCTTTATTTCAAAGCTAAAGTTCACTGTGGCCTATAGTTACGATCTCACTTGAGTTTCTGATAGTATGTGCGGCTAGACTATTAAATCTTCTCAAGGGAACAAGCGGTAACGAACATAGAAATGAGTGCTATTTGCGAAAAATCTAAATTTGATAGAAGTGTGCTAAAGTAATGAAATTTAATAATGGTGAGTTGTTTGATGGCGATAATGGCGATCGTTACCTATTGAAATCGTTGATTGGAAACAGAACTTATAAGTACCCCACGATCGCATAAGTACGAAAGATTTTTCCAAGTAATGTCTGCTGAGTTAGATTTTCATAATGTAGAAGATGGTGAGGAGGTTGCCTCCGCCAGCAAATGGAACACGTATCATGGCTATGTGGTCGCGCTGCACGCACTAGTCTGTAGTCGTAACTGCAACCCAGTGAGGGGTTGTTCAGAGCGCGATGTGCAGCTAGTGGTGTGGCGGGGACACTAGTAGGTATGGTCGCACTGCATGCACTAGTGACTAGTCTGTAGTCGTAACTGCAATCCAGTGAGGAGTTGTTCAGGGGGCGATGGGCAGCTAGTGATGTGGCGGGGACTTTGATAGATATGGTCGCACTGCATGCACTAGTCTGTCGTCGTAACTGCAACTCAGTGAGGAGTTGTTCAGGGGGCGATGGGCAGCTAGTGATGTGGCGGGGACCTGGGTCTCGGAGGAGACTATTAGTTGTACGGTCATGTGTTGACCTGGGAGTCGTGGAATCTAGAGTTGGTCGTATCACAAGAGGTGATGACGATATGGGTGTCAACTATGAGTTGTCACTAGCTACTGTGGTAGCGGGCGATGATGTGTTTTCTTTTTGATGATTATGATTTTGATTTGATAATTATGAGGCTTGGAGGAACCTTTTGTGTTTTATTTTTGAAATTTGATAATTATGAGGTTTGGAGGAACCTTTTGTTTTCTTTTTGAATCTTGATAATTATGAGGCTTGAAGGAAGCTCTTGCGTTTAAGTTGTTAAAATGATTAAGCTTCTTTGGTTTTCTACTAGTCATTGTTATTAAACGTGACGTGTGACGGTCAGGTTGGCCGAGTTCTCCAAAATGCTTCAAAGTCGGTTTTCTGTGTTTTTTTTTTATTTGTTACAGACATGCACGAGGACGTGCAAAGGGAAATATCGAAGTATGGCCGGAATCGGCGGTTGGCCTGTTGAAGCGGATCCCGGACTTCAGGGCTAAGGGAGCTTCGGATTCGACTGGGATTGATGATGATGATGATGATGCACGAGGACTGTCGTCAGGCTGGCCGTGTCGGAGATCGTCGATATAATTTTAATAGAAGTTGCTGATTTGATTTACGTAGTAGAGGGGCGAACGCTTGTGACGTTATTTTGTGATGGCGTCACATGGACAGAGTCGCTTTGGAAAGTGGGGTTCGTCGAACGGTGACTTTACATCGGGACGCGGACCAAGGCACTTCTCCGAACCGGAACTGTCGGTTTGCCTATTCAAATTGTTATTATGAAGATTGGAGGGTATATCTACACGTCGTGCTTCAATTCAAAACTCACCTACGAAATGGAACCTGTACCACCGCACCAAGATGCTGCCGACCCTACCGCTCTGCCGTCGCTGTCTCCGACATGCTTTATTTGATATATGCACTATATATTTATTACTCCTGATTTCTTTATTATTAATAGTCCTTTGTTTCTCCTGATAGGTAATCCTTTAGTAGACTTATGCTTCTGATGTAAATCTAAAATTATTAAGTCCTAATTTTATTCACAAAGCATTCTTCAGTTCACCACATGTAAAGGCCTCTCCGCATTGTCCACAGGGGCGCCCTCCCGAACGGGACGCTGTGGCTGGGCGCGTTCTCCGCGGCGCAGTACCGCAGCGACGTGCACGCGGCGGTGTACCGCTGCCGCGCCGCCAGCAACGCGGGGACTATACTGTCACGAGACATGCGGCTTGAAGCTGGTGAGTAAAACGGCCTCATTTTTCCGCATTTATTTATTTTGTGATTATTTTCATTCATTGAATAAGAATGTTAGACTACTCAATATGGTCAAAATTCTGAAGTCGCCTGTTTTGATCTTTTACAATGCTGCAATTTAACTTACCTAAAAGGACTTTTTATTTAGAATAATAAACAACGCGCCAGTGACAATACTTACCTAAAGCTAAAGCCACTTTTTGTATTTCCATTAACAGTAAAGTTCATAAATGAATTTACACGTAAATAGCAAATGAGTACCTAAGCAACTATTATTTTGGTAGGGTGTGTATGTGTACCTACATGTATCGCGACTCGCGGCGACCACAGACGTGCGACATTCTCGAAGCCTAACGTTCGCGGTCTCATCTGTGACGTGTGGGCACGACTGTTTCCATGGCTTTCTACACATGAATAGTTGAAGTACAGCGGTATTACGCCGAACTTGAACCTATTTATGGATAATCTTTGTTTGTCGGTCTCCGTGGCGCAGCGGTCAACACGCCTGACTGCGACGCGGAGGCCCCGGGTTCGATGCCCGGCCAGGTCATGATGGGAAACGATCTTTTCCTGATTGGCCTGGGTCTTGGATGTTTATCTATATATGTATTTATTATAAAATATAGTATCGTTGAGTTAGTATCCCATAACACAAGTCTCGAACTTACTTTGGGGCTAGCTCAATCTGTGTGATTTGTCCGTATATATTTATTATTTATATATTTATTATTTAATCTCAACTAACATATAGTTTACAATGTACAAAGTAATGTCGATACTGTATTTACAGTCTTCATAAAATACAACCCTCATATATTATTACATACATTCTCACGCACACTCACACACATTTGTATGTGGTATACAATCACACATGTGCTTGTGATTGTATGCTACATACAAATATAACATATGTTGACACGGCAAATCATAAATCGTGTTATGTGAACACGCGTGACGCTGCGGTGCGTACAGCTGCACTGCGACATGGAACATCTAGATACAATCAAAGATTCGTGGCGTGTCTTTTCACCGCCGAAAGGAGCCCGTTCACCTTGGCTCCTACATTTCGGAATGTATCCTTGGAGTGTACCGACCGCCTTCAGCTTTTGAGATTTCCTGGAACCTAAACTTTGGGTGGTTCATTGAGTCCAAGGCCAAGGTGGCTGCCAGAAAACTTGGCGTCATCGCAAAGGTCCGGCGGTACTTCACACCAAGGCAGCGTCTAATGTTGTACAAAGCACAGGTCCGCTAGTGTATGGAGTACTGCAGCCACATTTGGGCTGATGGTGTGAAATGTCACCTGGCTACTTTGGATTCAGTGGAGAGGCGTGCGAAGAGGCTGATTGGTGACCCTGATTTAACTCGAAGCGGTCTCTAAATCCTAGAGCACAGGCGTAGAGTAGCCAGCCTTTCGGTGTTCTATAGGATGCATTTTGGGGACTATGAGAAGGAATTGCATGATTTAATTCCCCCATCGGACGATCCGTCGTACGGCGACTTTCCACCCTTATGCTGTTGTCGTCTTTTATACCGCGTACATCGAGGGACTGGAACAATCTGCCGGTGGCAATGTTTCCATCACACTACAATTTCAGTGTCTTCAAGGCTAGATTAACGATCGCATCACTGCTTACCATCAGGCGGGATTGCGGTCAAGCGCTAGTTTATAATTTATAAAAAAAATGCTATACTTAGTATGTCATCAGTGAGGTGACTACTGACTGCTGTAATCAATCATAAAATCTGTAGTTCACAGTAGACTGGAAGTGGGTTGTACACCCACCACATCAGATACCAATATGTTGTCCATAATATGCGAAAAATAATAGTCGACTGGCAGATGTAGAGCAGTGATAGCTCAGTAGGAACTGCTCCGACTTCCGAGTTGTAGGTCGTCGGTTCCCACCCAGGCAGGTGGTTTACTTTATGTAATTTATTTCAACACCATTGCTCTTAAACGGCGAAGAAAAAATAAAAGATGAAATCGCCATTTCTTAAGACCAAAAATTCGAAGACTTGGCACCACTATCAACTCGCATCGTATTACGTCCTGTTCTCTCGCAGTGGTCAAATGTTTGACTGCTGCGCTGAATGTCGTAAATTCGATTACCGCACGGAACAAATATTTGTATGACCTGCAAGTAATTGTTCTGGGTCTGGTTGTTTGTGTACGTGGGCTTATATGTTTGTAAATGCATTCACGATATAGAAGAAATATCGAGAACTTTAAAAAAATATGCCTGATGAACATTAGTAGGTATACAGAGGCCATATATTATATTATATTGCATGCCGATTGGTAAAATATGGCTGATCAGTAGGAACCTTTACTTATGTAACAACATTATTGTACCCATATTTGCAAAATAAAATGTCTTTGTCTTTGCCATTTTAGGACCCTATTATTAAGATAACACTATCTGTCTGTTACCTGGCTGTATCTCATGAACCGTGATAACTAGACAGTTGAAATTCTCACAGATTATGTATTTCTACTGTCACTACAACAACAAAAAAACAGGTTTTTTAAAACCTTCCGTGTTCAAGTCCGTCTTACACTTCAATACCATAAATACTTTGATTACTTAATATAGATAAACACTAAATCCCTCGACGAATTCAGCTACAACTACGATTTAACGGAATTATTGTGTGCAAAACCGTACGTCAGTGGAGAAAGCAGTATTCCAAACAATGTGTAAAAACATAAGTATCTGGGAAACTGAACGATGAGCTTTCTGTAAAGCGTTGCCAGTAAACTACGTTGAAGCGAGTGAAGTGACTTGCTCTCTTCGTGCGGAAAAGGAACAAACATTCATAAAATAATCACGTTTCCTTATAAAACTTTACATCAGTCCTGGTAGTACGTACGGCCACAGTGACCTTATATATCCTTGGGCGGCCCACATTCGGTCCGTTGTCAACAAATCATTCGGGCACGTTTACAGTCGGCATGTAGGTCGCGCTGCGGCTCCACTGCCACCACGCTATGCGATTAATTCTATTTTATTCAATGGACAACTGGTTCTGTTTGTTTTTGTTCTTGGTTCGGTTAGATGTAGACTTTGTTGTGCGATGGAATTTAAGTTAAATAATAGGAAGTCATATTGCCACTAGCGGAATAATATTACCTCTTATAACTAGCGGAATTGTTTTAACAATTTTATAAGATCATAGGTATTTTTATATATATACAGATATATGTATACATATACAACTATATTTTTGTTTATGTGAATATAGTTGAATACCTGAACATAGTTTGTTGAGAATAAGCATCTGAATCGATTCCAATAATTTTACATTTTTTTTTTGATTGGCTACTGCTCATTCCGCCATCTCCGCCCAGGACTGCCGCGATGTGGTTTGCCATTACGCGAGTCCCACAGGGTCGTAAGTTTACCCCATTGGTCGTCTGATATGCGACAGATGAGACAACTTTATATAAGTTCTTATAAAATAGCTTTGTAGAACGGCTACATGAGATGTTTGTTTGATCGAATGATTAGAGATTGATCAAAGCTATTTTATTTAATGCGAGTTGGACTTGCGCTCGGAGGGTTTCGTGCCATTTTTATACAAAAAAATATGTTGTTATAGCAGCAGTATAAACACATATATCATCTGTGAACATTCAATAAAACCATTCAAAAACGAACTCCACAATGACCACCCTGAACTATTTCCAATATTGCAAAATAACACACAACACCAAATATGTGCGCGGTCCAGATAATGGAAATACTTGAGACGATTCTGCGAAGTTAATCTGTCGTCAGGCGTCACGCATCACGCCTGCGGGGACAGGACGTCCGCTTGTCACGCCGAAACGCGCGTAATCCGACGTCTCGACCGCTTCCCGAATACTTCGTACAATCTCATTTAGCAGAGATTATTTGCAAGACAAGACAAGTTTTTTTTAAATAATGTCTCAGTAAATAAACTCCTTGTATAAATCCGTTACCGAATACAACATTTTTGAAGTGAAACTTTTTTAGGCACGCTTGACTTGGGGAGTAAACTCGCGAAAGCGTTACGAAAAATGAAGCAAAAAAAATCGGGCAAGGCGAACGGAAGTAGAGTATAGTCCTATTTCGTCTGTACTACAAACAAGGAGTTGGCTCATGTAAATATTGCGTGACATGTCGTGTATGAAGTTGTGAGTTCGCATCTCGCCGAAGGCAATATATATTTTTTGGATCTTGTTAAGATTTGTTAACAATTGAGTCGAGTATGAAGTTGTGAGTTCGCATCTCGCCGAAGGCAATATATATTTTTTGGATCTTTTTAAGATTTGTTAACAATTGATTACCTAAGAGCACAAATAATTTATAAATTTCGTTCTGTTCTGGCCTATATATTGTTTTATATATTTTTGCTGAACATTTCTGATATAATTGAAAGTATAGAAGTTTGAAGATATCGTCACAATACGATAATTGGACACAAAGTACAAATTGCTTTCGAGCCTCATAAGCTCAATTATTAAGCTAAGTACCTTGATTGATTAAGAACTATGAATTTCTTCGAGAACATGACGCTGCGACCACCCCTCGACCCCCCTCATTGATTACCTCACCCCCCCGTGGATTATCTCGGGAACCAGAGGTCGTGGACTACCCGAGTTTGGGGTCCCCTGATTCACGAGGAAGAGCCCGACCTTTTGGCCCCGTGGGAATCCACTACCCCTCCCCCCCCCCCCCCGACACCCTTTAGTTACCTCACCTCCCCGTGGATTATCTCGGGAACCAGAGGTCGTGGACTACCCGAGTTTGGGGTCCCCTGAATCAGGAGGAGGAGCCCGACCTTTTGGCCCCGAGGGAATCCACTCCCCCTCTCCCCTTCACCCCTCTCCCCCTACCCCCCGCAACACCACGAAATCTAACCTCCCCCCCCCCCCGCCCCCTTTAGTTACCTCACCCCCCCGTGGATTATCTCGGGAACCAGAGGTCGTGGACTACCCGAGTTTGGGGTCCCCTGATTCAGGAGGAAGAGCCCGACCTTTTGGCCCCGAGGGAATCCACTTTTTTTTTTTTAATTGGAGGTCTATGCAAAAATATTAATTTATAAATGAAAGCATGAAATAAATTTAAATATTTATAGAAAATTAATATATGTATATGTGTATACATGTATATATTGTACACACATATATATATATATATATATATATATATATATATATATATATACATATATATATGTCGCAGACAGCGACGGCAGAGCGGTAGGGTCGACAGCATCTTGGTGTGGTGGTACAGGTTCCATTTCGTAGGTGAGTTTTGAATTGAAGCACGACGTGTAGATATACCCTCCAATCTTCATAATAACAATTTGAATAGGCAAACCGACAGTTTCGGTTCGGAGATGTGCCTTGGTCCGCGTCTCGATGCAAAGTCACCGTTCGACGAACCCCACTTTCCAAAGCGACTCTGTCCATGTGACGCCATCACAAAATAACGTCACAAGCGTTCGCCCCTCTACTAGGTAAATCAAATCAGCAACTTCTATTAAAATTATATCGAACGATCTCCGACACGGCCAGCCTGACGAGTTGCACGTCCTCGTGCATCATCATCTTCATCATCATCATCATCATCATCTCAGCGCCAATCCCAGTCGCATCCGAAGCTCCCTCAGCCCCGGAGTCCAGGATCCGGTTCTCCAGGCCAACCGCCGATTCCGGCCAAACCTCGACATTTCCCGTTGCACGTTCTAGTGCACGTCTGTAACAAATTTAAAAAAAAACACAGAAAACCGACTTTGAAGCATTTTGAGAACTCGGCCAACCTGACCGTCACACGTCACGTTTAGTTACAATGACTGTTAGAAAACCAAACAAGCTTAATCATTTTAGCAACTTAAACGCAAGAGCTTCCTTCAAGCCTCATAACTATCAAAATTCAAAAAGAAAACAAAGGGTTCCTTCAAGCCTCATAATTATCAAATTTCAAAAAGAAAACAAAAGGTTCCTCCAAGTCTCATAATTATCAAATCAAAATCATAATTATCAAAAAGAAAACACACCATGGTTCGCTACCACAGTAGCTAGTGACAACTCATAGTTGACACCCATATCGTCATCACCTCTTGTGATACGACCAACTCTAGAGTCCACGACTCCCAGGTCAACACATGACCGTACAACTAATAGTCTCCTCTGAGACCCTGGTCCCCACCACACCACCATCTGCCCATCGTGCCCTGACCAACTCCTCACTGAGTTTCAGTCACGACAACAGACTAGTGCATGCAGTGCGACCATATCTACCTAGGTCCCCGCCACATCACTAGCTGCCCATCGCCCCCTGAACAACTCCTCACTGAGTTGCAGTTACGACTACAGACTAGTGCATGCAGTGCGACCATACCTACTAGTGTCCCCGCCACACCACTAGCTGCCCATCGCGCTCTGAACAACCCCTCATTGGGTTGCAGTTACGACTACAGACTAGTGCGTGCAGCGCGACCACACCTACTAGTGTCCCCGCCACACCACTAGCTGCCCATCGCGCTCTGAACAACCTCTCACTGGGTTGCAGTTACGACTACAGACTAGTGCGTGCAGCGCGACCACTCAGCCATGATACGTGTTCTATTTGCTGGCGGAGGCACCCTCCTCACCATCTTCTACATTTTGAAAATCTAACTCAGCAGACATTACTTGGAGAAGTCTTTCATATACGATCGTGGGGGTACTTATAAGTTCTGTTTCCAATCAACGATTTCAATAGGTAACGATCGCCATTATCGCCATCAAACAACTCACCAATATTAAATTTCATTACTTTAGCTCACTTCTATCAAATTTGTATTTTTTGTAAATAGCACTCATTTCTATGTTCGTTACCGCTTGTTCTCTTGGGAAGATTTAATAGTCTAGCCACACATAATATCAGAAGCTCAAGTGAGCTCGTAACTATAGGCACAGTGAACTTTAGTTTCAAAATAAAGACAAACCAGACATAATTTTAAAACTCTGATTTAAAATTTCTCAGCCCATTATAACAAACAATAATCGGGTAGTCCAAGAAATAAAATTTGCAAATAACTCTTATTATCATATCGCAAAGAAATTGTTCAGTACACAATACACTGGCACAACCTTGTACGCTGTATATATACTGGTGCGTGTGTACATACATCAATGAAATTACAGATTGCTTGACAAGAGAACATTCGGCCACGGCAGTGGCGAAGGGTGAAATTTTGACAAAGGGAAGCCGGTCCAAAAAAATAAACACTTAAACACTTACCTACTGCAGGATATCTTGGAGGAGGTCTTCAGATAAGAATAATATGAAAAGCCCCACCTTCACCTTACAAAAAATGACTGATGATTTGATAACAATGTCTTTCAAGTATGATAAAAGCGGCTTTGTGAAAAGCCTTTTTCGACGTGCATCTCTATACCACACATGCATGCTTGTTAGTAAGTACTAAGTTAAGTACCTATTGTTAGGGAATAAGAGTCAAGAAAAAATAAAATAAAAAATTATAAAAATAATAAAGTGTTAAAAACCGAACCACACAGACACCGATCCAAAACCAACAAAAATATTAAGCAAAAATAAAGCAAATTATACACAATCACAACGTTATTTATATTCTAATGCAATGCGTCTGTTTTTTTTTTAACAAAATGAGCTAAAATGTTGTTATAAAAATTCGGATTACTTTTAATTTTATTAAGCAAATTTTTTTCAATTGACATGATAGCCAAATCGGACAATCTCTGCTCTTTTTGGCAGTTTCGCACATACGTGTGAATGCGTTTTAAAGCAGAAAATGACCGCTCAGCTGAAGCTACTGAAATGGGGAGGGTCAGAATTAAACTGCAAAGAGTCGAAACTTGAGAAAATGCGTCTTTCAAAGACGAATTAACAGTAACAGCACTCTATATGAATTAAAGCCATAATAACAAACAAAATTAACAGTATTTAACCAAATCTGCGATTAAATTACCTTACAGAATCCGTCACAGTTTAAATAACACAAATATTAAAAACAAACGAAAAACTCACGCACCATAGGTATAGAACGCTATCTCGTAGTAGCGTGGTTTCTGTCTCTTTCTAATAGAGGAGAGGAGAGAAATACAGGCCGCTCGCGGGCGGCTTATCGCGACGGTTAGCGAGAATTAGAAAGAGATGGTCTGACACGCTCTCTCTTTTCGCGGCATAGTAAACCGTTGACATAGGTAAGCTGAAATTCGACGGCTTCCTTCAAGAGAACTACGAAAAGAATTACGAAAAATTGAAGCGCTGATTAATTTACGACTATAAAATGAAATGTGATACTTAGGGTATTGCTAAAAATTGCGATTGCTATTGTAAATCGCGCCGGCATTTGATTAATAATACTTTGTTAATGAAATAGAATGTAAATACTTTTGTATGAATATGGAACTGATTATTGAAAGGTAACCCGGTGGGAATCGGCTTGTATGGACTCTTCGCCACTGGGCCACGGCATCAAAATAAAAATAGTACGACTCACCGGATTATGGCAACTTCCCACAAACACCTGCCACTTGGCAGTTATCAACCGTTGCACACCAGACATCTCTGAGGTCTCATAAAATCCCATTACGTTACCACAAACGTTTTGGATATTTTGAAACCTTCTCATCGCCTGCAGAGTAGATGCTCAAGTCTTGAAACCTTGGGGGTTCCGCAAAGCGCACGCAGCTCCGGCTGCGCCGCACGCAGCTCCAGCAGCGCCACACGCCATTGATGCGATTCACCAATTGAGCGCACCTCGTAACGTGACGTTCACTTCCAGCCTCACTACCAGTACATCCAACATTTACAGAAGGTCGTACAAAGGCAATGAACAACTACCACACAAGTACTTTAGAAATATTGGCAGAAAGTGACTTATTCTGTTCCTTGATTTATAACGAGATTGTGAGCAGTGTAGTTCTTGATCCAACTTCTGATGTCGCAGACAGCGACGGCAGAGCGGTAGGGTCGACAGCATCTTGGTGTGGTGGTACAGGTTCCATTTCGTAGGTGAGTTTTGAATTGAAGCACGACGTGTAGATATACCCTCCAATCTTCATAATAACAATTTGAATAGGCAAACCGACAGTTTCGGTTCGGAGATGTGCCTTGGTCCGCGTCTCGATGCAAAGTCACCGTTCGACGAACCCCACTTTCCAAAGCGACTCTGTCCATGTGACGCCATCACAAAATAACGTCACAAGCGTTCGCCCCTCTACTACGTAAATCAAATCAGCAACTTCTATTAAAATTATATCGAACGATCTCCGACATATATATATACATACAGATGGTGCGAAAGAAGTTTCACTTCAGTCGTGCGGTCATAAGCACACTCGTTTTTTATTTTTTGCGAAGACTCACAAATTTCTTTATTTATGAAAGTCCTTTAACCGAATTTACGAGAGTCCCGAATCGAGTCCTTTATCCGAACAAGGGATACCTCTAGGAACCAATTAATTGATCGATGTATCGACAATCGTATTATAATGATTGTGTAGTGAATATTCCCTGAAAAGTATTTGGTAGCTGTATTAGAAGTTTAAATCCAAATTCTGGATACAAACAATGTTGACCATCTGCTTGCTTGGTCTTTGTTCCCAACGCCGTCGTGACGTCACTCTCTATTCCATTAGCGAGGTTTTTCTCCCAATAAGCACTTAAGTGAGTTCAAGAGGCACGTCGTCAGGAAATTGTTTCTCTGAAAATGTTTAAATTTAATTTATAAAGTTAATGTCAAATATTCATAGATAATTTTGATAAGGCTTTTAAATAAATAAAATGGAAATAACAATCAAAATAACATAAATAATTTCAATTTATTACTTTTATGTGATGCTTAAAATAGAAAGACTATATTTAGGTAAACTCTTTAGAGAAAAGTGATGATTCTAAATAATATTTATTTTAATCCCTGCTCAGCAATAACAGAATAAGTACATCAACAAACAATTATATTATCATTTAAACATGTTTTACTTGAATCTACAAACTCCTCAGAGCAGTAAATACTATGTGAAACTCTATGTTACTTAGTATTACCTGCAGCAGTTCGGAACTCTAGAAGAAATCCTAATGTATTCAGAACGTGTTATTCATAGCGCTATCGAAGTTAGTTTTGTTATACGTTACATTACCGGCTATAGAGTTTAATGATAATAGCTGTCAATATAAAAACGGCAATGGACCGCGAAATGAAATTTAATATTTAACACGGGTTTTCTTATAAGTATTTTGTAAATATTTTCACGTAAGCGGTGTAACGTCCAAACTGTATAAAATATTTTTTGTGAGTATCTCGTAAAAGAGAAATATCGTAATTTTGTATTTCTGATGTACTCCTTTTCATGTGTGTAATTATTTCCTTAACAAAATTTAAAATCCAAATTTAAAATAACCAGGGAACATGACATACTAAATACTAATCCCACCGCTATTACGAATAACTATGACGCATTTAAGCGTCTCATGAGATCCTCTATAAAAACGCGACACAATTCCCAAGAATTATCGAATCAGCACCCTTCAATTTATATATTTGATTACGTGCACTAAACGGTTAGGACCTTTCTTTGTCATGTAGAAAAACATGTAGGGACGTGACTCGTGTGCTTATATTCAATCTAACATACAAAGGGACCGAGTGTGACACGAATGAGAAACGAACTCACCCGGGAGGTGAAAACTGACTTGTGGACTGTGGGAGCGCCCTCGTGGAGACTGCGGCGCGTTTCGAGCAGTCATTGGAACTTTACCGGATTAAAGTTGTGTGGTTAGTGCAAGTTTGTTTAGAAGATGCTGATAGGCGACGTTGTTGCTCTCTTTGAAGTTTAGCTGAAGATGTCTGACAAGGAGTCGAGTTTTGAGAAGTATGCAGTACATAATGATTTGTTGTAGCGCAAAAGTAGGAGGCAGACTTTCAATGTCACGTTATATTGTTATAAAAATTGTGACGTTCTATAGTGATGCGTATTCTAACAGACTTGATACACTTACGAGTATTGTAAGTTCCCAGCCCCATCATTTTATTTATCTACAATATCGCCCAACATAGAACCTTTGACCTAAGCACCACTGCCTACAAACGATCTTCAAACACTGGCATATATCACCTCCCACTGAAATAGCACCCTTAACCCCAGCTAATACGGTTTTAATTCCCCAATAAATTGCGGCCCTTGACCTCCAGTATTGACATGCTAAAGTCGGGATCAATCCCTCAGCCTTCGGAATGCAAATACAATTCTTTATGGAGGAGGTTTGGAGGGCCGCAGTAAACCTCCGAGATTGAGGTCTGTGCCCCTCAATATCCTCGCTCTGTTCAAGGCGCGAAAAAGGTTCGTTAATGGAATAAGGCCCGCGAAATACGGACGGTTCTTGAACGTCCAATTTTCGCTGGGATTTTTTGATGTTAAGGTATGGGAATTAGGCGGCTATGAGATTCGGGTTCGAAGAGTTTTTGTTGATGGGATGGAGATCATGGCTTACGTTGTTGGATGAGGTCGTGACCTTACCTTCACAGGGTTCAGCTTGTAAATATACGTTGCATTCATATATCTATTACGTGTACCTATGTGAGTCCTCATACTCATTCGGTTTTTTACGCATCCGACCAGATTAATAGCGACAAAACCAAGCTCTGTAAAGCTCGGAAAATCTCTAAAAGGCAATCACTGAAGTGGTGCAGACTTTTGTAACTATTTGCACAACTGTACAAGAGAACCACTTCACTTATTGACTTGATTTTCTATTTCTTTTCGGTTACACAATGACCGACCTCACGTCTTTCTTCGTTTACAGAATACTCATGCCACTAAATGTATAAATGTGTACTTCTACCGCCAATCTGTGTTTAAAATCCATAGCTAGGGTAGGTGCACCTATAACAGCATTTACAAAAGCCCTGCGGCACTATCTCCGACGTCAGCTTTCTGGAAACACTTATCCGGTGGCTCTTGTATCAGCCGATTTGCCACTCGCGGTATCTCGACGACCACTTGACGGCTCTTTTTGCTCAGCTGAACAATGGCGGACCACAATGGCGATACGGTGTAAGCTCCGCTTTAAAGCCCGCATCAGAGATTGAACGCTGTTTTGTCGTGTGTGGCTATACAAGTGGGGATTTCTTCTGGCTATAGATTCTCTTCAGTGATAAGTTATTAGCTACGAAATTGTTTTATAAGCTTTTAAATATTTATTATACATATATTATCTATTAATATTGTCTTTTATATTATAAAAAAAAAATCATGGCAGCCTAGTGGCTAAAACACCAGCCTCTCAAGTATGAGTGCGCAGGTTCGATTCCAGGTCAGGCAAGTACCAATGTGACTTTGACACCAATGACTGAAGGTGAAGGAAAACATCTTGAGGAAACCTGGACTTTATAAGTCTGAAATCGCCAACCCGTGATGAACGCCAACCAATGAGCAAGCGTGGTGTTTACGCTCAATCCTTCTCTGTATGAGAGGAGACCTGTGCCCAGCAGTGGGACGATAAAAAGGTTGATGATGATTGTCTTTTATTAATTCGCTAAACGTAGTACTTATTATAAATAATCGAAGACCTCAAAATTCCTGCAGTAATCTAAAAACTTAACAATAAATAGATTAATGGAACTGACAAACGAAACCCAAGCAAGTAAATAAAATACTATAAATAGACTTTAATTAACATCAGCTCTGAACATTATAAAGAATCCTTCAATCACAAAATATTACCGAACAATTTTACTGACACTACCAAAATTGTATCCGAAAATACAGTAGTATATCAAAGCGCTGCCTGTAACTTGGGAGTTTATTGAAATTACACAAAACATAATCCCGCTTTATAACTGGGAATAAACAAATGAAGTTGAGCGTTTTACAAAAGTCCTTCTGCCGAGAGTGGAATTAATGGCCCTCGAGGTGTTGAGTAAAAAGGGCTTTTGTTCCGCCCTGGGCTGAAGGGCGGCGCGGACTGAGCACTGGGCTGACTGTCACATAACGACTTGGGGCCGATGTCTCTAATGTATACATGCAGAGCCTACGGGGTGAAAGGCATTTCCTGATTGTATGAGAATGAGGATTTAATGAGACTGGCCTAGTTTTACTCGGGAAGGCAATATGTGAATATAGAGGGTGGTGAGAGACCTATCTTTGAGAGGGAAGCTCTTTTAACTTCTAAATAACGCTCGCGGATAATGCAATAAGTATGTATATCATATAACGAAAATAATAAATCAACCTGTGGGTGTCGTCACAGACAACCAAAGAACTTTTCGTGGACAAAATAGGTAGCAACGTCCTGTGTTTTCATGATAAGTTAACTATGTATAACAAATGTGTTGTTTATTAAATACGAATGACAAGTGCTAGGTATCAAAAAGCGATTATTAGCAATTTGTTAGCGCAGTGGTTAAGCTTTTGACTGCTGCGCTGCGTATCGCGGGTTCGATTCCCGCAGGGAACAAATATTCGTATGACCTACAAGTAGTTGTTTCGGGTCTGAATGTTTGTGTGTGTGAGTTCTATATATTTGTAAAAGCATCCACGATATAAGAGAAATTCCTAGTGTGAGGCAACATTTTTTTTTAATAATAATTCTGAAGCAGAGACAGAAAAGACCACAATGTATTTCAAGTTCTAAATATATTTCCTTAACAGTAGGGGGTAGTCCATTGAACAACTTAAGTAAACCAAGAAACAATGTCTTATTTTATGTACCATTTTAGTAAATAAATACCACACTTTACTACTTAAATTGTTTTGTCTGGAAGTATTACAAACGATATCCGGAGAGCGGAACTAGCATAAACATGAAATGATAGTTTAAAGCTTTCTTGCGTCGTATCACGCCCCAGATTGGAGTCAGGGCATAACTTACCTACTATTTGAGTGGACAAATAGTGATCACAACATAACATTGTTATCCATAGTGACAGTTTCAACATCTTTGTATTGTCTACGTTAGAACGGCGTGCTATGTTTGATTGTAACAAGTTCCATCTGTACACTGAGGCTTTTGAAATGTATCGTTTGCTGTGTAGGTACTAATATTATTCTATGAAAACTCATGTAATTGGCAGGCATCATGAACACCCCCGGAACTGCTATTACGAAGTCATCGTAAGTAAAATTAAAAAGAATCTCTAAAACACTTTTAATTCACTGACCGCACATTTCAACTTTCCATTGAACTTTAACAAAATTTATTCCTGAGTGAAAAAAAATGTGATTAGAATGTTAAGTGAAGTTTTTGTAACATTTCTCTGAGGAAAGTTAATTAGTCGGAAAGTCGACGTCCGTCGTAATGTGCCACCAGATGTTCCTTACTGCCGCTCGCTTTACATACATAACGATGTTTGCCTGACCAAGTTTTTGAGGTAAAAAGTAGTATTTTGTGTATAGCACCTTATTTGGGCTTTTGTAGTCTTAATCAAAGTATTTGTATGCAACCTTTGTGCTGGTAAGCCGTAAAAATATTGGAAAATCTTTTCGGGTTTCCACTTTTATAGTAGTATGTATTATGTAAGATTTTGGTTGATACTTGATAAAAACTAGTACGCTCAGAAATGTAAGCTCAAAGTAGGTAACCAGAAAGGTACCAGATTCATTAATTTTTTAGAATACAAATGCTAAATACATTTTCATTAAAATAAAAATTAAATTTAAAAATATAAAGGTACTATTTTTTTCATTGTTCATTTAAAAGATTTTACATGAACAAAGCACTTAACCAAATTCTCAAACTCGACAAACATTGTTAAAGTTTGTTTACTAGTCTTCCACACTTATTTGTATGCGCGTTATTTGAAATACCTAAGCATTTTCTAATAGAACTTTTGTCGTTACAAACCTTAATGCCCTCGGAACGTAATGGAGTACCTGCACAAAGTAAGGGGGAAAAGTTATAAATGTTATAGGCATTGAACATGATGAAAGAAATTAGAAAATGAGTGTAGGCATACTTACATATACGTTTAATATTACTAGTGTTATTATTATAACAATATACTCACTAATAATAGTATTACGTATTACTCACACCAATGGCAGCTAACATTAAACCTTGAAATAAAACACGTCCCTTCCAAACCTCTGTAACAAGTACCTCACGCCCACAACAAACTCAATTTTCTTCCGCCCAAATTTTTCTTCGAAACGGAGCGCGATAAATATTATGAATAATTAAAAAAAAACCGCTGTTCATTTGCGAGCAAACTGCTCTTATAAAATCTATTTATATATACAAAAATTAATCGAGTCTGTTTATGTAGGAAATCTTCGGGAAGCGGGAGAAAACACGTTTTTAATTTACAAATAACTAGGCGGCTTTGATGTCGCACAAAAAGAAATTAATTAAAGAAACCGATTTCGCAAGCTCCGTTCAGGAAATGAAGTATATTGAATTTTTATCCGGTAAGAATAAATCGAAAAGAGACGATTAGAGAAAATTTCAATTTCAAATCTGTTCGTTCTTTATTTCTGGCGGCAGTTAGAAGTTTATTCAAACTTGACGGCGCAAGATTAACACTTCCTTTCCACAATTTGTAATCCAGTCAATTGATTACTGGTTCTTGTGGGAAAACAATTATTGCGCATTTTTACGAATGAAAATTATTGTAAGATGCTGTTACAACATCGTGAATTTGTTGTCGTAAACACTTTTGTACTTCAACTATTTTACCCCATTGCGGTACTTCAATGCCTGAGGTTCGCATTCGGAACAAGGAGGTTCTGAGAGCACTGTGTCGTCTGGACGTGAATAAGGCTAGTGGTCCGGATGGTATACCAGCGATTGTTCTAAAAGCATGTACGCCCGAGTTGTCTCCTGTATTGACACGCTTGTACCGCCTCTTATTTGGGACTGGTATAGTGCCCAAGTCCTGGAAGCTTGCCAACGTGCAGCCCGTGCCCAAAAAGGGTAGTCGTGCCGATCCTACCAACTATCGGCCAATTTCGGTCACCTCCATACTTTGCAAAATTATGGAGCGTGTATTGAACTCGCGCCTCTTGGCATACCTGGAAGGTAACGATCTCCTCAGTGACCGACAGTACGGGTTTCGCCGCAATCGGTCAACTGGGGACCTACTAGTGTATGCCACGCACTTGTGGGGCGAGGCCCTCGAGAGAAATGGGGAAGCGATTGCTGTCTCCCTTGATGTCTCGAAGGCCTTCGACCGGGTATGGCACGCTGGCCTTTTGAGTAAGCTTCCAGCGTACGGCATTTCCCCTAGCCTGACTGGCTGGGTAAAAGACTTCCTGACTGAACGGTCCCTCCGAGTTGTTGTCGACGGATGCTCATCTGAGCCCATGTCGACTAATGCCGGTGTTCCTCAGGGGTCTGATCTCTCTGCAACTCTGTTTCTGCTGCATATTAACGATCTGCTGATGCCCGGTATCTATGGGTATGCAGATGACAGCACAGTTGTGGAGAGATACCTGCCGGATGCTAGGGCTAGTAGGGAATCAATCCGGTCCGAAAGAGAGGCCATGGTAGAGCGAACGAGTGTTGCACTTCAGGCAGTCTCCGAATGGGGCAATGCCAATCTTGTAGCATTCAATGCCGCCAAAACGCAGGCGTGTCTCTTCACCGCCAAAAGGAGCCCGTTCACCTTGGCTCCTACTTTTCGGAATGTATCCTTGGAGTGTACCGACCGCCTTCAGCTTTTGGGTGTTGAGATTTCCTAAACTTTGGGCGGTTCATTGAGTCCAAGGCCAAGGTGGCTGCCAGAAAACTTGGTGTAATCGCAAAGGTCCGGCAGTACTTCACACCAGGGCAGCTTCTAATGTTGTACAAAGCACAGGTCCGTTCGTGTGTGGAGTACTGCAGCCACATTTGGGCTGGTGCTGCTAAGTGTCACCTGGCCACTTTGGATTCAGTGGAGAGGCGTGCGAAGAGGCTGATTGGTGACCCTGATTTAACTCGAGTTGGCCTCCAAAGCCTAGAGCACAGGCGTAGAGTAGCCAGCCTTTCGGTGTTCTATAGGATACATTCTGGGGAGTGTGCGAGGGAATTGCATGATTTAATTCCCCCATCTCCGTTCCACCATCGGACGACCCGTCGTACGGCGAGTTTCCACCCTTATGTTGTTAACACCTCAACGATCCGGACGAAGCGTTTCGCCTCGTCCTTTATACCGCGTACATCGAGGGACTGGAACAATCTGCCGGCGGCGGTGTTTCCGTCGGACTACAATTTGAGTGTCTTCAAGGCTAGAGTGAATAGGCTCTTAATAAACTAGTGCGCTTTACCATCAACGATTGCGTCACTGCTTACCATCAGGCGGGATTGCGGTCAAGCGCTGGTTTATATTTTAATAATAATAATAATAATTCAAGACGCGTCTATAAAAAGATATGTTTAACATTGTTGGAACATCGTCTAACAACGACAAATAACTTTACCGATGCCAATGCAGTATAGTTTAAAGTTTCAATCCTTAATTAATAAATTATTCCTAATGAATGTTTCTCATGATTCTAGAAACATGCTTTTTAACAGAGTCAACAATTGACGTGCTAGAGACAAAAACCAACTACAAGCGTTTGAAGTTTTGTAATTTTGATTCATAAAGTTTTCCCATATAGTCATTGACAGGGCTACAACACTGCTACTAGCATACTATTCCAGTATCTCAAACCAATAAAAAGACGAGTGAATTTTCGGTCATAAATAAGGTGTATCAGGTGCTCTTCGCTATTCGTTTCATAGTCGTAAACGTCAAGCACACGAAAAGCTTGTTATTATGTGAACTTATCGCTGACATGATGTATGTACAAGCTAAAACTGTTGTGTCTAAGAACAATATTGAAAGGGGATTCGAATCAAATTTGACCTCTTGTCCAGAAATTGAAGGGTTCTTGTATTCTCTTGAGTGACTTTAAATATGGAAATATACTGAAAATAAAGAAAAACTCCAAATCACGCAGTTGATCAATTCAATTCGAAGTTTTGCCAACTGTGGCGCTATTCCCTAAAAAGGTATGCATATAGTTATAGGTACTAGGTACCTATTCAATTTCACCCATACATCGTCAGCCTTACTTCAAATCTATGCAATAGGGGGTGTTTGTTGTGGTGACCATCAATGTGTCCATACCTTCAACAATTAGATACATCAGATATCAAGTCTCAAGCGCTGATAAAGTAATAAAGATGAAACCGCTTGTTGAAATAGGATCTCCTTCAACAGCCCTCAACGACCGCCCAGAGATCACCTCGTAAAACGAAACAGCTGAAAAGTTCTACCGCAGTGATAATTGGCTACAATACAGTATCATACTCATTTGCTTGACAGACTAATGCTTCAGTTAACCAACATTTTGTTTGGAGCCATCGGCGGCGAGGGAAATCAGAGTCCGGTGGATGTTTATTATTCAAGGCGGACTCGCCGCGGATTTCATTACTGGCGGATTCGCCGCAAGTTGGAGGGATGGGGGGGGGAGGTGTGACATCTTATTATTTTTGACTGACTGCTTTGTTTATGTGGGTATAATTGGGTGTGTATTGTAGTGTTCATTATAGTGGGTGATTTGGCTTGCTATCGTCATCTTACAACAGAACATATGTAAATAACTGCCCTTACCTTTCGTGAAGAAAGAGTCGTGGTGGCCTAGTGGTTAAAACACCAGCCTCTCAAGTATGAGTGCGCGGGTTCGATTCCAGGTCAGGCAAGTACCAATGTAACTTTTCTAAAGTTATATGTACTTTCTAAGTGCATCTTGGACACCAATGACTGAAGGTGAAGGAAAACATTTTGAGGAAACCTGTCCAGGTTTATAAGTCTGAAATCGCCAACCCGCATTGAGCAAGCGTGGTGATTATGCTCAATCCTTCTCTGTATGAGAGGAGACCTGTGCCCAGCAGTGGGACGATAAAAAGGTTGATGATGATGATGATGATACCTTTCCTGAAGCCCACCTATCTAGCCCATAGGTAGGGTTAATCTATAGCCATAATGTCTTCATTTAATTGATCAAATAGCGAAATCATAAGCTGCAATGAAAATGCATGAACAAACTTACTGGTGGAATAAAGCGGGTGTTGTGTTTTGTTTCCTTAACCACGGTACTGGGGCCCTATTCAGCTATTAAAATATTATTGTCACAATGGTTGATCACTAATCTCATAATAATCAATTTGGACGAGTTTCGTAATGTAGATACTAACAAAATGGCGCAATTATCAGGTTTCAGTTTCAGTAGCTTTTAAGAAACCATTTCTACTAACGGGTTTTATAATAATGGCAATACGACCATCTACCACCACTATCACCATTTCATTACGAGACGCCTGATCGATAATTGGGCGATCATTCTGAATTTAGTAGATTACGAACTTTTAGCACAATGACAATGGAATCGTTTTGGATTGACGAATTTATGAAATTAGCAGACTAGGGCTCCTAAAGCTACGTAATTAGTGCAGTGAATTTTTTCTTTTTAATTCTTTACTAAAAGAACAGAAGAAGTTGAAGCGAGGAGGTGATTGGTGGGTGACGAGATCGTACATTATGTTATATTCATTATTGCACGAATTTAACTAAATATTAGTGTAGTCTGGTCAAAATAAAAAGAATACTCTAAACTGAAAATAATATAGCTACAAAAAATACATCAAATTATATCAGTTGCTGATAAATTTGACAGGACAACTAATATTATCAGTCAAATCAGTCTATTTTTAAATGAAATTAAAAAGAAAGGTGAAGAACAGAAATTTGGTTTTGTTTGTAAACAAATATTGGCGCCGAATATGTTACTATTTGTATCTTCCATATTGAAAACATAACAACAGTTGTAAATTGAAATATTACTTACCTACGTAAGTATGATGCTAACAAACAATTCTTGTAACACCCTGCGAACACTGACACATTTTAATGTATAATTCGCTGTCACTCCTCATGCGACCTCCTGCTTGAAGAGGGGTAATCCCTGTCAAACCCCCCACTAATGTGTTACCTGATTGCTGTCACTTTGTCTACGCAACACGTACTTGTACTTCCATTTGGAGTTTTAATTAATTTCATGGTTTCTACACCGTTTGAGAGAGAATCGGGATAAGCTGATAATGGTTTGTGGGGCTAATATAAGGAAATACGGTTCTGCATGTCACATTGTAATTTGTAATTTTAAAACAAACAAAGGTAAGATAACGTACATTGTCTCTATTACTCCAAGCTACTCACACACTTGACTGTACATTTATCAAAATAAGCAATATTCAAGTAATTTTATTAACATAAAGAATGTTAATATTTTTTAAGATTTCCGCAATTGTTGCTTAATTCCTATTACATGGTAAGTAATTTGTGCTTTGATCTGATTACAAGAAATCGCTTTACTTTGAAACCCAACACCTAAAATGATGAGTGAACAAAACAAAATTTGAGTAGAAACCCGAGGGCCTCAACATAATAATTGGATTAAAATTGAACTCGTGGAATAAATCGGATTACCCCGAGTTACAGATTTTTATTACTCGCTTTTAAATTAAATGTTTATATATTTCTTGCAATACTTTTTACGACGTTGAATTTCCAGTCAGTAAATCGTAGATTTATTATTAGGAATTATTAACTAAAAAAATATGAATGTTTAACGGTCAATTCAGCGAAATCTTTTATTTTTGCCACATATTTCATAACGTCACGTGTCTATATCGTGGGTTGTGACATGGACACATGACGCTGCGGTGGTTACAAACACTCCGCTACTGAGGGCTGATAGTACGGAGGAGCTCGTACATCGCCATACCTGAAGTTCAATCCCTGTATTTAAAAACTTTCACAATTTAGACGCAATCTCATCTCAACTACAATCAGTGTCAGATCTAAGAGACGTTTGCTGTCAAGAAGGGTCACAGTCAGATCTGTCTCAATCTATCTAAAATACCTGTAATTTTCTTAAAATTTTTATATTTTGTCGTTTTTCGCTGAGATGAAACTATGATTATATTTTGGACGTTTTTAATAACAGGAATTGTCCCTCTTATCAATATCAATACAATACGCGGTAAAGCCTTCTTACGTTTACCGACAAATAACGAACACAATATTATTAATGACAAATAATGATGATGCTAATCGGGCATTGTTTATCAAGAGAATTCATTGTCTAAAATAATTTATCTCCCGTATAACAAATGTTTGGTATCAGGTAAAGGTGATTTGTCTTATTTATTCCCGAAATAACTAAAAATCTTGGTAGCCGTATAGCCGCTTTATATACGTGACTAATATTCTTGTTCACTAACAAGTAAATATTTTCAGTGTCAGACCATTTTATCTTTAGTCTTTCTTCAGCAAACTAATGTTTTTTTACAAGTTATATTATGTAAAAATCATTGGTATTGAACATTGTACATGCTACTTGTTTTGAAAATACATTCAATGAAAACAAATATTTCATAATATTTCGTCAAACTTCATAACCCCGATTAAATAAAACTATCCCAAACTTGTAACCAATTCTCCAAAGCCCAGTACAATGGCCGTCCAAACTACACGTAATTGATGCATGCAGTAACCACTGACCCAATTCCGCTGGACGTGTGCTCGTTTAATTAATGACGTCACTCGATGTCATGTCATCATTACAGGGACTAGGCTGCCGTGGGTTTAAAGAGGGACGGGTCAGATAATGAGTGACACACTGATCTAGGGGAGCTATCGAGGGAATGATTGTGCAGATAGAGTTCGTGTATCATTGTGACATACTGCTCTCATAGCGGATCTGCAGTCTGCGTGGAGTTGTAATTAAATATAAACCTTACAAGGCATACCTCACATAACATAACATTACACTTGTATTCCCTGAAGGGGTACACAGAGAGAGGTTTATACCCATCTATTTGTTGGCTTAGTCGTTTATTGACTTGATAGTGCTATGGCTGTTGAGAGTATGTCATACTCACTCAAATGTCTCGCTGGTGGTGGCGTGTGTGTTGGGTCATTCAGTTCCCTTCAATATGGTTGAGCTGAATGATGCTGATCCATACGTCATGTTCGTGAACGGACGCCGTCAGAGGGGACTGGTCATCTCTTAGCTGCTACGGCGTATTTTAAATTCTGAATTATTGTTTTTTTTTCCATAATAGACGCTCTCAGCGTACAATATATTTCTGCGTCGTTCTCACACGATTGATTTCAAAATGAATGATGTAATCAAATATTTGTATCAATAGCTTGATAATTTAAAAGAGTGTCCATGGAGTTTCTTGCCCGTTCTTCTCCATAGGTACCTACTCTTTGGAATGGGCGATTAGCTTCACCTTACTGACTGACCGACCTTCTGACAATTCAAAAGTGCCTGTAACTGGTTTATTTGAAATAAATGCTTTGATTTTGATTTTTTTGATTAAGAACGCGATTTCCTTTTCAAAAATTTTTGATTTCTTTTTCAACCATTACGAATCAATGGAATAATATTGTAACTTAAATCCAAATATTTTTATAACTTTTTCAATAGTTTTAGTCACTCTGAATAAATAATCAACTCAATTTGAAATAAAATTAATATTTGTAATGTGTTGGGCCCAGAAATGATTGGTCCAGAATTGGGCCCAGTTGAATATCGCTCAAACTCAAACTCATTTATTGCGAAAATAGGTATTAGAAACATCGATACATAAAATAGTTTAGCATCTCCATAATCCACCTGACGGCATGCAATGTTAATTGGTGTTTGTATCTACTTATTGAAAATTACTAATAATCATCTAAATTTTATTAATTCATTCGAAACAAAATAATTAAAAAATATGGAAAAAAAGTCATAAAAATAATAAATTTCAGGAAATTTCGTCATGGACAGGTCAATCGAAAATTTATAAATATGTCAAACAATAAATAACCAATAATTCAGTAACTTTTTTGTATTACTTAAAGTAGTATCTATTAAAATAAATAAAAAAAAAAACGTTACATTTCTCTCTCCACGATGATCTGCCACGGTTTATTTTTGTGAATATTGATTCTGTTTTCACTAACGGACGCTTTTAACGTGCATGTCTTAATGAATCAAATAATTTGTAACAATTTTTAAACGAGTGTCCGTGGAGTTTCTTTCTCTAGATAGACCTACTGTTTGGGTTGGTCGACTAGCTTCATCTTACTTACTGATCGACTCTGTGACAATTCAAAAGTACCTACAATTGGTTTATTAAGGAAACGCTTTGATTTTGATTTTGTATATTTCGTTTATTTGATCTCGTCGTTTCGATGGCATAATTAATTTTACGACAAATTCCTTTTATCATCGACGTTGATTGACGTGGGTATCTCCAAATAAATGTCAAAATTGTATTATAGACTAGTGCAAAAAAATGTGTTACGAATATAATCCCTTTTTCACAAAATCAATAATGAAAAAAAAAGACAACTGACTAACTAATTTCGGGTAGAAGTCGATGTCTTTGATTTTAGTACATTCGTTTTCGATCACCGACTTTCGAAATTAATTATTTTTCACTTTGTAGTATTTTTCTGGTCAAAAAATTATTAAAAACCCATAATAAGAAGCATAACGTTCTATAACTGTGATCGGAAGGAAACGTGAATTTTAGGGAATCTGTTGAACATGTCGGTGGACGTATTCGTTTGATAAGTTTTTGTTGTACCTACTAGATTTGCGAATTTCCAGGATATCTCCGCTGCCCGGCCTTTTGGCCTCTCGTGTCATGGAAAAATACCAACATTTCCGCTCATGTCAGAGCACGAAGTTGACGGACTACACACGTCCTGATATAGTCTCACTTGCGTCGCCACTAACAACATAGCAGGGATATGACGTAAAATTCACAAAATAACTCAATTAGGAATATATTCGCGCGGTTTGCGTTATGTACAGGCGCCAGTATACCAAGCTACTACAATGACTTAACTGATTGTCAACTTTATTGCTGAAGCTTTGAGATTTAAGGTTGATTGAAGAAAATTTTACAGCTTCGTGTAGCTTGACCTGCAAACATACTATCACATGTAGAAGTTCCCTTCCACCATAAAGACTACTGTCGCCTGCGCTAAATCGGCCGCTCTACGAAGAATTAAAGATGTAGTCTATGCTAGACAAGGAAAATAATATTAGCAAACAGTTTTTATATCGCAGTCTTCGACTTTCTTTAAAGTAATGCAAAATTTCGTTACTTCAGTTGAAGTTAAGTTAGCGGCCGCACTTAACAATGGTGCTATGAAATGCGTGAGATTGTGGGTTCGAATCCTAATTCAGACAAAACCTTTTTGTTGTTTCATATAATATAAAATTATGATAATTGATTTGTATTTTAAAGTAAAAATGTTTGCAAATAATATTTAAACGAATAGGAAAATTTATTGAATATTTATACTAAAAAAGGTTTTTATTATATGTTTTGGTTCACTATAGATGTAATATAATAAGAAACAATAAACATATTATAATGTAATATAAGTATTATAAAGGTATATATTATTAGGTGTAGATATAATTATACTAATAAATGAAATAAACGTTTATATGGCAACATTGTAATATTTTATATAAAAGTAATCCCTGACAAACTTATGATATTGTTATGGTAAAAAATATAAAATACATTTTTGGCTTTTTGATATTAAAATGATAATATTATATGTTATCATTAAAGAGGTGATTGCGCTCAATCCTTCTCTGAATGAGAAGAAACTTGTGCCCAGCAGTGGGACGATAAAAAGGTTGGTAATGATTAAAGAGGTTATAGCTAATAATTACAATTAACCTGAATATTATTATAATCATAAAATAATCTATAGAACACAAAACAGTACCTACTTTTTACACTAGCATTTTTGTATAGCGTGTCACTACAGTGCTGCCATCTTGCAGTGCCTTTTTCGGAGTTTGATGGCATGAGATTGTAATGTTCAAGCGCTTTCTTAGTTCAATAGTTAACAAACTTTCTTTTCGAATTCCAAAATTATTGTTTTTATAATTTACCACTTATATATCCACTTGTACATTATGGATTGCAATAAACGATTTGATTTGATTTATATTTAAAGCACTGTGTAGGAGACTTCTACGCTGAGATTGTTATAAATTGTTTTTTTTTTTTATTTAGCTCGATAAGTCTGCACCAGTCTCGCCGGTTTATTTTTAAACCACAAATGCAACCTCACTTCTTCGCTCGATTTAAAGGTTTATTCAACGGTAAATATTGTCGTTTCGTTCCACTTCTCTCGGCGCTTTAAGCCACCTTCATCCTCCAACCTCTTGACCAACGGCTTACAGTATTTCTCTAAAACAATAACAATTTTGTTACACACTTGCAACAAGCGATTGGTTTGTACGTTACCCAAATAATAATTAAAACAACTTACACAAAAGCCAGTTTCATATGATATTTGACATATATTGAGTTCATTCGTAATGTATTAGCCTGCATATTGATTAAAAAAGTAAAACTAATAACACAAACTCGTTACTATATGTTCGCCAACCAACAACAGCTAAGTAATATTATTTGAGTGATTGCAGCTAATAGGTAGTGGAATATTTTATGTGAACTAGTTATTTACTTTGTTTCAAATCTACCCTCATCTTTTTATAATGACTTTAATATAGAAAAAAACGAGTGTGCTTATGACCACACGACTGAAGTGAAACTTCTTTCGCACCATCTGTATGTATATATATATATATATATATATGTGTGTGTACAATATATACATGTATACACATTTACATATATTAATTTTCTATAAATATTTAAATTTATTTCATGCTTTCATTTATAAATTAATATTTTTGCATAGACCTCCAATTTAAAAAAAAAGAAAAGTGGATTCCCTCGGGGCCAAAAGGTCGGGCTCTACCTCCTGAATCAGGGGACCCCAAACTCGGGTAGTCCACGACCTCTGGTTCCCGAGATAATCCACGGGGGGGTGAGGTAACTAAAGGGGGTCGGGGGGGGATAGGGTTTGTGGGGTTGCGGGGGAGGGAGGGGGGAGGGGGAGAGCGGGCAGTGGATTCCCTCTGGGCCAAAAGGTCGGGCTCCTCCTCCTGATTCAGGGGACCCCAAACTCGGGTAGTCCACGACCTCTGGTTCCCGAGATAATCCACGGGGGGGTGAGGTAACTAAAGCGGGGGGGGGGGGTTAGATTTCGTGGGGTTGCGGGGGGTAGGGGGAGGGGGAGAGGGGGGAAGGGGAGAGGGTGGAGTGGATTCCCTCGGGGCCAAAAGGTCGGGCTCCTCCTCTTGATTCAGGGGACCCCAAACTCGGGTAGTCCACGACCTCTGGTTCCCGAGATAATCCTCGGGGGGGTGAGGTAATCAATGAGGGGAGTCGGGGGGTGTTCGCAGCGTCATGTTCTCGAAGAAATTCATAGTTCTTAATCAATCAAGGTACTTAGCTTAATAATTGAGCTTATGAGGCTCGAAAGCAATTTGTACTTTGTGTCCAATTATAATCGTATTGTGACGATATCTTCTTCTATACTTTCAATTATATCAGAAATGTTCAGCAAAAATATATAAAACAATATAAAAGCCAGAACAGAACGAAATTTATAAATTATTTGTGCTCTTAGGTAATCAATTGTTACCAAATCTTAAAAAGATCCAAAAAATATATATTGCCTACGGCGAGATGCGAACTCACAACTTCATACTCGACTCAATTGTTAACAAATCTTAAAAAGATCCAAAAAATATACATTGTCTTCGGCGAGATGCGAACCCACAACTTTATACACGGCATGTCATGCAATATTTACATGTGCCAACTGCTCGGTTGTAGTACAGACGAAATAGGACTATACTTTGCTTCCGTTCGCCTTGCCCGATCATTTTTGTAATATTTTTCGTAACGCTTTCGCGAGTTTACTCCCCAAGTCAAGCGTGCCTAAAGAAGTTTCACTTCAAAAATCTTAAAAGAAAGTATCATCGGTATTTTTACATATTTTTGTTGTCTGGATTCATAACTCACAATTATTTTTTTTTATGTAATTAGGTTTGAATTCGAACCACCTTGAATGCTAATCGCGGCGAGGACTGCTTAGACATTCGGACACTTACGTAAACTTTCAAATTAGTAATTACCTAACAATCATAAGCGGACTGCAAGTTGTCAAAGTCTATGAGTGTGTATCAAACTTTATTATAGAAGAACGTCGTAACTACAACTAGTATTGCTTGGCCATAGCTTTGTGAGATTGTAACTCAACTTTTGGTCGCGATAGTACATATTATATGTGTATACCTACATGTAACGCTACGCTGTACATGCATACATGTAACGCTAATGAACTGATTGATTCATTCCAGTAATCATTAAAAATTCTGTTAGCTTATAGTTACGAAATGTGTACAAAATTTATGAAATTCATAAATACGCCAACTTCGGCTGTATACAGAGTATGCAGATAGATATTATATTGGAATCCGAAAATTTTGTTCTATATGTATTTTGTATACGATATTGATAACACATACACAAACCAACTTAATTTAATTGTCATCATCATCATCTGCTCGACATGGGCCTCCCATATGGATCTCCACGACGACTGGTCCTGTACCTCCCGCATCCAGCGGTTTACCTTCACCAGGTCGTCGGTCCACCTTGTCGGAGGCCTACCCACGCTGCGTTTTCCGGTGCGTGGTCGCCACTCGAGAACCCGTCGGCGCCATTGGACATCGGTCCTACTAGTTAATAAAAATTAAATAACTTAAAAACCTTTTAAAATATCACACATTAGTAGTTTCAGGATATAATCTTCTGCATATTTATTTCCAACCCTGGCATCACGTTGTTGAGATAGATCTTCTCGAGTATTCTAGGTAGATTATTAAATTTATTTTTTCCACAATTTATACAAGTATTTTAACAATGTCCAGCATATGTATATTGCTGACTTAGAAATTCTTGCTAACAAGTCACTTTTTACTATAGTAATGGACGTGCCGTGGGACGTACGAGTGAAGTCTTCACACGGCGTGGCTGGAGGCGCTGCCCTGCTGACGTGCACCGTGCCTTCCATTGTGAAGAACCATGTGACGGTCACCAGCTGGTTCAAGGACGGCATCGTACTGGCTCCGCTAGCTGCTGAGGCTGGTGAGTCTAGTGTTATCATCTACTACCTGCGACTTGCGGTATCACTCGGATGTGTTTTGCTCCCGTATTGATATCTAGATAAAAACTATCCTTTGTGTTAATCCTGGTGTTCAAATATTTGTGTGAAATTTTTTATCACAATACATTTAGTAGTTTTGGCTTGAAAAAGTAACAAACATTCATCTATACAAACATTCTAGTTTATAATATTAGGGGAGTTATATTTTATCTATATACAATATGTAAAGAAAACCCTGTCCGATCCATGAAGGTATTGTTAGGTAGCGATAACTGATTCTACTAATGCCTACAAAGCCGAACTAAACTTAAAAAACTCTTACATGTGCGGTAGGCAACCCTTCCGCAGGCGACGGGGGGCAGGGCACGCGGCACGTGGTCGCATCGCTATAATAATACCGTGATAATGGTGTTGTCACTTTTTAAAAACTTCCAAATTTCGGGGAAATTGGAATTAATTCGCGGGAAAAAAATATTTTTTTAAAATCCATTAGTATTGTTACTATAATGATTACGTAAAATTTTATATTATATTTGGACATGTGTTAACCTAACCTTTATTATCCTTATGGGTCGGACGGGGTTTTCATCACATATTGTATAGTAGGTCCTTCTCTGTATGAGAGGAGACCCGTGCCCAGCAGTGGGTCGATAAAAAGGTTGATAATGATGATGCTGATGATAGTAGGAATTAGGAACTTTTGAACAGCAATACGTACCACACTCCGTACAAAAGTCAGTACGACACTTCCTAAATACATGCTATTAGGCCATGAAAATATTGTAAGGAAAGCGGTATGTGAGCTAACCAGAAAAAAATATCACAAATATCATCCGCAGGGCAATTGCGTGACACATTATCAAAAGCAATGGGTTTCATTTTGACAGTTTAACAATATTCATTGCGTTATTTAAGTTATTTAGCATACTCATTTTCGAACACATTTAGCAATGCATTAGCAATAATTATGCTTCGAAATACTTCACCTAACCGGTGGTAGGCCATAACATCGGCCGTCGACAGAAGTTACCACCCACCAGACAAAGCCTTGCCGCCAAGCGATTTGTCGTGTTCCGGCATGATGACTGGTGAAACCGTATGGAGGTCGGGTCTGAGCAGTTGTGTTGCGATGTGTGCCGGGTACGATGCGCCAAATGTTGTTGTGTTGGGAGTTTGGTCGTGGAGGGTCTTCAGATCAATCTCCCTTTGGCCAAGCATCGTTGGTCGTGTTGTTGGGTTTAACATTGCATCACCTCGCTCAACTGCCGTCTTCCTTCCTATTCGCTCAGTTTTTCTGAGTGAATAGGCTCTTAATAAACTAGCGCGCTTTACCTTCAACGATCGCATCACTGCTTACCATCAGGCGGGATTGCGGTCAAGCGCTAGTTTATTATTATTAAAAAAAAAAGATGCAAATCGAAATGATGAAATTCCGACTGATAATAATAGTGTACATATTATGAAATGATGGTGCTGACCACCACTGGGACCGTAAGGTTAATTAAGGCATCCGTCGCAGCAGTGGGAAAAACATGGGTTGATTGCGTAGTTATTCATAAATTTGAACAGATTCTTTACATCAGTATTTTGTTGCTTTACCAGATTTTTTTTTCTTTTATATATTAAAAACTAGCGCTTGACCGCAATCCCGCCTGATGGTAAGCAGTGATGCGATCGTTGATGGTAAAACGCGCTGGTTTATTAAAAGCCTATTCACTCTAGCCTTGAAGATATTCAAATTGTAGTTTGACGGAAAAACCGTCGCTGGAAAATTGTTCCAGTCTCTCGGTGTACCCGGTATAAAAGAGGCAGCGAAACGCTTCGTCCGGATCGCAGTGGTATCAACAACGTAAGGGTGGAAACTCGCCGTTCGGCGGGTCGTCCGATGGTGGAACGGAGATGGAGAAATTAAGTTATGCAATTCCCTTGCACACTCACCAGAATGCATCCTATAGAACACCGAATGGCTGGCTACTCTACGCCTGCGCTCCAAGCTTTGGAGACCGTTTCGAGTTAAGTCTGGGTCGCCAATCAGCCTGTTCGCGCTAGTTTTATCGGTCGAGTCCGATTGCTAGTTAGTCGAGTTATAGATGCACGTCCGGTACGTGCTAGCGTAATTTAGTATTGTCTATGGTGACGCGCCGCCATATTATACACACAACGTCTTGAGACTCCGTCGCGTACGGGGTCCGTTGCTTGAACTCGGGATAGCACAACGTCTTGCGACCCCGTCGCGTACGGGAACCGTCGCTTGAACTTTAAATATAAAACAACGTTTTGGGACCGCGCCGGCAGCGGTCGTTGCTTGAAAATAACAACGTCTTGCGACCTCGCCGGGCGGTTGCTTGAAATCTTGACGAAATCCTCGCACGCGTGGCGTGTTTCGGACGAGTGAATTTCGGGAAATTATATATACCACCGGCCGCGTTTTGTATAGTTTGTCGCGATTGTTGCCCGTGTTTTGAAGTATTTACTTGAACTATAAAACGTAACAGTGCGTCTGTAAATTGAGTTGAATTTGAATCGGAAACGTGGTTTCATTGGCGATCTTTGTCAGGCGTGATTGACACTGCTAAATAACTTCTTACGTTGGTGAGCTTTGGTGCCCTAATAAGGGAACTTTGGTGTGTCGACTGGTATGGGACAGTCAGCGAACTGAAGACATCGGACGTCATTGTAAGGTCGGCGCGCGCGTCGACCTCGCCGGACTTCGCTTCATGACGGAGCACACTGGGTCCCAGGTAAGTCCCGTAGATTTACTAGAGTGTGAGATTGATTTTACTTGTGGTGTAAGCCGACCTTGTTTGTTGGATAAGCCGTGACAAATGCGCGGTAGATGTACGTGCTTTACTGGGGCGCCTACACAGCCTTTTGATTTATTTATTTATTCTCACCTATCTCTATCATTACAGATCCATGATCCAATGCGACAGATTGGCCGTATAAACTAAATTCTAAATATACACATTATAAAAATATTCATATTGATATTGATATTGTTACTTAGACTAAGAATCAAGTGGGTACTTAATTCTTAGTCCAAGCAACAACATCAATTAGTCTAAGTAACTTATTATATATAATGTAACTTTAGCAAGTTCACTCATATTGCACCACAATACATCAACCCTCTCATGAACCTCATTCACCACACGTATGGCTCTAGTGAGAGGAGTTCTCGCCAGTAGGTTGGTCCTGGCCGCAGGCACAGCGAGCAGGGGCGGGCGGCGCCGCCTCCACACGTACCGGTCGGGCACGCACAGCTGTAGGTGAGGAGGCTGTAGGTGTGTAGGTGAGCTGTAGGCAGGTGTTGATGAGGATAGCAAACGGTGTGCCGTTTGCCGTGGAAACAGATAAGGAAATTAATGATTTTACAAAGGCAAAAACAGTATCTAAGTTCTAAATACATAATAACATTACTTTATAATGAAACTGATCCGGCTAACTTCATACCGCCTTAAAATCAATCTCCATTATTTTCGCAAATTTTCCTCTTAATATAATAGTTATTCTTATAATCGGGCAGAGAAAAATCCAATAAATCAAAGATTATTAAAACTGTGTCTAGCGGTTCTTGAGTTTTATTGATTGTGGGTTAGCCAGTTAGTTAGATATAGATTTTAGCGATGAATCTAAAATGTAAAACTAAGTTATTTATATATATGATTCTGCCTTTGACGTGACATCTAAATTTCAACGAGAAATTTTGACATGTAAAGGAAAAATTAATTCCACACTTGAATTCTTACAAAAAAATTATTTCAATAACCGATTGATCCAATAAGCTTCAGCAACCCCCCAAATATGATTTAGAACGCAATACAACTTTTTATTTTTATTCCAAAATTATAAGCAGGTTAAGTAATAAGCTTCGAAAAATTTTATATGTACATACATATAGTTGCTTAATTTTTGCAGTTCTAGAATCTTTCTATGGGTCCCAATAATGAATATTCCCTTCTGTGAGACATGTTTATTAAACGTAACCTTCCTCCAATCCCAGTTGATACATCGTCTGGAACGTTTCCAAGAGTACCGATTCTGGACCTTATACAATCGAAATTAATTTTCTGGAACGAATCAAACGGTCGATTATTGCTTTCGAAAGGAGAAAATTAAGAATGTTTCGTTGATCCAAGTGTAGGAAGCGGCTGTCGGTGACAGGACAAGGGAGCTGAACTTGCTTTATGAGTTCCGAGTTCTCGATTAGAACCAGAAAATTCGATTAATGTTTTCATTTACGGACCTTCCGCTCTTTTTCGATTACTCCTCGAGGTAATGACTCATTCAACTTCTTGGACATTTTCCGGGAGATTGTTTTTAAGCTCAAGTTTATATTTGTTTCCGGAACTTGTTTAATGTTCGGCGGTTTTTGTATTTTCTCTTTATCATACTTATTTTTTGTTCACTTCAGTGTTTACACTATATTTATCTATTTACTCTAAACATAGACACATTGTAGCAACACTCAACATTGAGATAGTTACACAGTTTTTTACATAACAAACTATAGAGGTAGCTATTCTAATGAAGTCACCCAAAGCGCAACAAAATATGTCCAAGCCCAGCATCAATAATGTGGTTGAGACAGCGAAACGCGCTCGTGAGCGGCGCCTTGCACGGGAAGTTACAGTGCGGCTCGGCTAGCAGCTGAGGCTGACGACGACGCCCCACGTACATGTCCGGTTTACTAGCTCTACCATTCGCAATAAATTTGCAATATCTAGTATTTTCCCTCTGATTACTTTATAGATATAAGTAACGAGTGTGAGTTGCCTCTTGACCTTCATTTCATCATATCCGACCATAACAATGATAAATATAGTTGGATACATCAACGAACAAAATGCATATGGCCCATAAAAAAATCCTTATAAAATTTTATACTCGCTTCGACATGGGTCTATACTTAGTTTCATGGTTTTTTTTTAGTTTTTATAATTATTATAAACTAGTGCCAATCCCACCTGATGGTAAACAGTGATGCAATCGTTTGATGGTAAAGTGTGCTAGTTTATTAAGAGCCTATTCACTCAAACAAACTGAGTGAATAGGAAGGAAGATGGGTAGTTGAACGAGGTGATGCAATGTTAAACCCAACAACAAGACCAACAATGGCAACCAGCCAAGGAACAATGTTTCTGACTCCATCTATCATATTTTCTGTACAAAAGGCGAAGGCAATTTCTATTGTTTTCTTTACTTATCTGTTGAGTGCACTGTTATGAATGTAAACAATTCCCTTCTCTTGACTGCTACAACTTCCGCCTGATAGTAATGAATCGGAAGCTTTCTTTACATCTAAACAGACACCAACTCAATTTTATCTTGAATGAGCAACGAACAACAGATTCTCAAGAAGGCCAATAAATACTCATTGGGCCTTAAATGCTAAGATAACCGTGGAATAAGTGGTGCGTAACACAGTTACCGACGGGATCCGGTGAGCGGTGCTTCAAACGTCTTAATTAATATAAAACCTCTTAGAATTGTCTGAAACGTCAAAATGATGTTCTTTTGATTCGATTTCCAATGAACCAGATTAAATTCTAGTCTAAATTTTGTGTATTTTCTAGTAAAGTCTTTTGATATTATATTCAGAGAATTGTGTGATAGTTAATGATGTAACTGTAGACGGCGCAACTGATTAATTTACTGATTTATTGTAGATAATGTTGAACATACATCTCGTAATAAAAAAAAGGATATTTACTACCACTGGTGTGAACATAACAATATAAAATATTAATCACTAAATTTAAGATTTAACTTGTGTTTAGGGTGCCAGGGATAGGTGCCAATGATTATTATTACATTGACAATAATTACTTAAAACAGCAACCGCAGTATATCATCTATCCGGATCCTGTAACCAGACAGTACAGGAATAACCGACAATGGGAACAAAACTATGTTGACTGTTGAATAAGTAATTATTGAAAAACAAACGTTATCGCGTCCGACGTGTGTTAGTGGGGATCAATTAAATTATGAATTGATTTAACACTATTGTTTATGATCGAACAAATTATTACATACATAGATTTGAATTTTATGCAGTTTTTCTTATTTGCGGATACTCCCTTTAAACTAAATAGTTTTCTGTTCTTTTTGTTTTTTTTTTATATCCTGAAATTGATCTATCTTAAACATTAATCTCACCACATGAAATAAATTCCCACTAATGTGTTGTCGGAACAAAGGTCCCTGCAATAATTAACTTCACTCCAACGGCAAATACTGACGAGCAGTTAATCTGTCTCCGGTGGCAGCGAATAAGTTACCTTTTCCTTCAGACAAGCTGAACGCACAACATTTGCCTTCATATCCTTAATAGACTCGGAGTATTAAATTCACAGAGATATTTTGTTTCTGATAATCTGATAACTATGATTTAATCAAACGTTATTTTTCGGCCACAACTTTGGTTACTTTCTTATTCTTTAGTCAAGACGTATAGTTACTAGATTTACGTATATTATATAGGCTGTCAGTTGTTCCAGTTACCTCAACCACACCACAGATCGGTGCTGGGTCAATTATTTGCTCAGTCGCTTAATAAAGAAGAAGAGTACGATTTGAATAGGGAACTTTTCTCAATTGTCTGTGCGCTGCGACAATAAGATTCAAACTTTACGTAAAAGTTAAGCGTCGCTAACACAAGTTTAATGTTCGTCTTTGATGCAGTTGCGACGAATTACCACTCTTTTCTTAAAGAGATAACTCGCGGAGTTTATACTGGAAATGATTACTTTTAGCTTAGACAAGAATTTAACGACACTTTACTTTGCATAATTTAATTATAATTGTCTCTTAAACTGTCTTCGCCAGCCAAGCTTAACTAACTTCCACCCCATTTTTCGTTGATAAAACTAATGCAAACTTTCAGAAGTTGAATAGAAAAGGCTAATTTGCACCATCTAGTGATCTGCAGCAGATACAGTTAACTGTCGGAGCTGGTCGATAATTTAACCGACGTTTATGCAGATTTCCCGCGCGCTTGATTTAATATCCGCCGCAGGTTTGAGGAACTCGCTGTTATAGAATCCATTCTTTACTTTTTATTTATTTCATGTTTATCAGTTTGCGGCTTTGAATATACAACGTTTTTATATCCGAAACCCGGATGTCGGAGCTGACGGAATTCCCATTGAGGCCTGGAAGGCGATGGGTCCTCGCGGTGTGGTCAACCGCGTGCTCTTGAACGGCAAAATCCCGAACCAACGGAGGCTGAGTATCATCAGTCTAGTCTTCAAAGGCAAGGGCTCTGTCCAGGAGTGTAGTAATTACCACGGTATAAAGGTCATGTCCGACACCATGAAGATCTTTGTGAGGATTTTAGACTCCCGGATCCGGCAGAAGTGAGCTATCTCGGAGTGTCAATATGGGTTTCGCCCAGGGTACGGAACTATGGACCCTATATTCGCCTTAAGGATCACCATGGATCACAGACCGACAGACAGATCGAAGAACACGCCTCTGCTACCAGAAGCCTTTGTTGACATAATTCGAGACATGTACCTCAATTCCGATTCCATTGTTTGTACCGCTGTTGGCGACACTAAACCCTTCCCCATGACAGTCTGAGGCAACACGCCTGCCTGCGACGTGGAGGCCCCGGTTTTGATCCCCGGCCAGGTCATGATGGAAAACGATCTTTGGCCTGGATCTTGGATGTTTATATATATATACGTTTCTATTATAAATATATTATCGTTGAATTAGTATCCCATAACACAAATCTCGAACTTACTTAGGGGCTAGCTCATTCTGTGTGATTTGTCTGTATACATTTAATTATTTAGTAGTTGCTTATTATAAACAAACTATATAATGCCAATAATGTTCTAACCATTGGGACGGCGGCCTCCTCTCGGTCAGAGGGAATGGCCGAAATTTACTACGCTGGCCCAGTGCGGGTTAGTATATTTATATACATATATAATATAATAATAATAATAATGTTTATTGGTACAAAACCTTACACAGAAGCTTAATATCTAGCTAAAATTAAAGGCGCACAAAAGTTGAAACCCTGACTCCCGAACTAGGAATTACCTGTGACTTAGGAGTCAGTGTTCTGCCACTAGAATGACATTCTGGTAAGCTGATATTGATCAGGAAAATATATTACTAAACATATTGCATTTGAAAACACAGTAAAAGAAAAGTGATAAACAAAAAGTAAAAACAGTACAGAAAAAAATAAAAAAAAGACGTGTGGCACTCGGGGACTGCCGCGGTAAAGCTATTGCATAGCATTTTGTATCAATTTATGCAATTATAATTATTTATTTATTTTATTTATGCAGTATTTCTTTTTCTTTGATATTAATTCAAGTTACACTTTTTGAGCGTGGTGACCGATAAGAAAACAAATTTTTCTTTTATTAAATAAATAAAAAGTTAATATTATTTAAAATATTTTTATTATTTTACAATACATGTGGGTTTTATTACCTTACAGTAGCTGTTGGTTATTCAGGAATATTTATCATTGAAACTATAGGTTTATTATATTTGAAATAAGAAACATAAGTTTGCGACTTAATATCCTCTAAATACCTAGAAAATACCGCGTCAATGGTGGTCCCATATTTTGTTGTGGACTCTTGTGGATCATCATTCATTTTCAAATTCAATGTTTTTGATAGAAAAGTTGTCAACCGCTCTGATTTTTTATCAGCGAAGTTAATGTTGAAATCGCCAGCCAAGATAAGTGGAAATTTATTACCATTTGTACCAAGTATTTTCGAGCCTTCTTCAGTGTACTCCAGTAAAGTGCGATGAATAAAATGCTCTACCTCGTCCAATTTTGGATTCGGAGAAATGTAAATTGCTACCATAACTATTTGTAGGCCATTTCTAAGTTTGCATAAGCACGCACAAATATCTCCAACAACTGAGCGCCTAACATTAACATCGCTAACGTGTGCAATATTTATTTCAATATTCGGAGTCATAATATTAGTAATATCATTTTTATTTTGATAAATAGCTACCCCACCTTTTGAAACAGTATCTCGGTTGAACTGAACAATACAATTAAAATTAGGTATTTCAATTGGATTATCATGCGTCATGCAAGTTTCGGTAAGAAGTAACACATTTGTTTGTCTCTTAACTGAATCTTGTAAATCGTATTTAGGACTATTTAGACTTTGGCAGTTGAAAGTCATTATTGAAATGCCATTTCTATTACTAATGAAATCTAATACACTTTGAGCAATCGTCTGAACACTATTTAAAGACAGTCTTTTGAATTCTTGCAACAATTGAAAAAACGGCCGCGTGAGCACTTTTTACTCTATAAAATCACGCGCTTTTATTTAGTAAACAACACTATAAATAATTTAAAAGTCCAATGAAAAATTAGCGTGACATTCATCTTAGCTTTTCCGTTAAAAAAAAAAGCTATTTTATAAAAAACACTACTAAATTAATTTGAATAAAAGTACTTAATAATTAATTATATGAAAAGTTTTTAAGGTAGCCATGACAACGTCGATGACGTCTATGACATATCTCTATAGAAGACCTATTTCAGAGAGACAATTAATCGCAAGTTTAGCACATCGCGACTATCAGTAACATGGCAAGTCAGTAGAACTGAGTTCGCGCCCTGCAATATGCATGCTCTTTTTGAAAATCTATAAATTGTTTTCAAAAGATGTAGTCGCACGCACACAAACATACCGTGCCGAAGACTGCCGAACTGAAACGACGTTAGACGATGGGGAGCGTGAGGTTTTTTCGTTACGGAATTTCTGGATTCGGTCCCCGCGCTCAAGGCCCGCGATAGAAGCTATGCAATAGCTTAATAAAAAAGTAAGCATAAAATGACTGTGTCGTGGGTTGATAACTTGTGTGTGTAACTGTAAATCGTGAGTATTGTTTGCATTGTCCGAGTGGGTGTGTGTGTGTGCATGTGGGTGTGTGCGCGTGTGGGTGTGGATGAATGTGCGTGTGCATGTGTGTGTATGTGTGGATGCATGACGTGTCCATTTTTAGTTATGTGAGTATGATGCGAATGAATATATGTTTGAATAATATGTAGGTTTTCAGTTTACTGCACTTGACACACTTGTTGTTGTGGTATTCCATTTTCTGGAATGCTGTGAGAATTTCGTTAAAGAAAATGCGTAAACTCAAATCGATTTTCAAATTTTTAAGGATTTGACACCCACACACTGATGTTGAGTACTTGTTAATTTTTTTACTGTATTTACATAGTTAAATTCAAAAACAATCATATGTTCATAATCATTGTTATGTTGTGTAACTCGTTTTATATTATTATAAAACGAGTAAAAGACACAGAGAATTTTTTTTTCAACTTAAACGTAGCCGCTTGATAATTATTAATAAATAGGGTAGAGTAAGTATGAACGGTTTTCTTTTTAAATTTTATGTAAAATAAAGAATCTTCTATGTTTGAATTCTACACCGATTACTTTTTACCCTGATTTTGTCCCTAAAGTATTAAAGTCAGCCAGTATTTGTATTTAACACTGTTAAATACAAATAATAAAAATAAAATTAAATATAAGACTAAATTAATTTCACCCGTTTAAAACGACTGGTATCTATACATCATGAGCGTGCACATTTAGCTCAGATCGCTCTCTTCGCTCAACTGAATTTTACTGCTTTCCGGAAAATAAACAGCTAATGTATTCTACATGTATTGCTACTCTCAGACGCTCTCAGCATAAAAAAATAACGGATTGACTTATATATTTTTTTCTATTAAAAAGGCCAAACTTTTGAACGGAAATTATTAAATAAAACTTCACTTATATTTTAACCTAACCTAGGCTTGTATTGTCATTGTTATCATTTTTGTCATATATACTTACATCACCTGTGCTCGTGATAAATTTGGCTACTAACATTTCTATAACTTTTTCAATAGTACTTAGTCACTCTGAAATCAACTTATTTGTCATTGGAATAAAGTTAACAGATATTTAAATTGAAATAGGATGGCGGCGTGCACCTAATGTCGTGCGGTGTCCCACAGGGATCGCTCCTGTGGAACATCGACTACCACTGGGTGCTGAGAGGCGAGCTCCCTTCGGGCGTCGACTTGACTTGTTATGCGGACGACACGCTTATCACTGCCCAGAGGAGCTCGCACAGGGAAGCGACGTTGATAGCTACGGCTGCGGTGTCACAGGTGGTGAACCGCATCCGGCGCCTGGGCCTGGAGGTGGCCTTTGACAAGTCGGAGGCCATGGTTTTCCATGGCCCCCGGCGTGGGCCGGCACCGGGATCACATATCGTGGTGAGCGGGGCCCGGATAGCTGTCGAGTCCACCATGAAGTATCTGGGATTGGTGCTCGACAGCTGGCGCCCAAGCTGATGGGTGCAGCAGGTGCGCTATCAACGTTGCTTCCAAACATGGGGGATCCGAGCGCTGCCGCGCCGTGGGAATCGTGCGGTTCTTGGCCCTGTATGGAGCCCCTGTGTGGGCGATGGACCTGACGGCCAGAACACTCGCCATTCTGCACAAGCCGCAGAGGGCGATGGCCGTCAGAGTCGTCCGCGGGTATCGTACGATTTCCTACGAGGCGGATTGCGTCCTGGCCGGATCCCCGCCCTGGGACCTAGTGGCGAAAGTACTTGCGTCATTGTACCGGTGGCGCGAGGAAGAGCGGACACGGGGCTCCAGTCCGGTACAGCGGCAGATCGAGCTGCGCCGAGAGGAGCTCCATGAGGTCCTAGTGGCAGACTGGCGGCAGAGGCTTATGCGCCCTACCGTCGAGGTGATCCGGCCAGTACTCGACTACTGGCTCGGGAGAAGGCACGGCTCCCTGTCGTTCAGGGTGACGCAGATACTGTCGGGGCACGGCTGCTTCGGCAAGTACCTGCGTCGCATAGGCAGGGAGCCGGACGCTCGGTGGCACCACTGCGTCCATTGCGGGGAGGACACGGCGCAGCACACGCTCTCCGAGTGTGTAACTTGGGAAGAGCAGCGCCGTGTCCTCACAACTGAAGGAGGAGGCGACCTGACGCTGCCGGCAGTAGTGCGGAGGATGGTCGGTAGCGCAGAGTCGTGGGACGCGGTGGTGTCTTTCTGCCAGGATATGATGTCACAAAAGGAAGCTGTGGAACAGGAGAGGGAGATCTCAACTCCCTTCACGGGCCGCAGAAGGCGCACCGGGCGCCGAGGAAGGACGGACAACGGCCTCTTCCGGCCCCCATGAATGGGTCCAGGGGCGAGGGACATGGGGATGTCCCCGCCCTTTTATCTGATGGACCCCGAGGCGAAGGCGCGAGTGAGTGTTGGCGCGCGCCTCAGAGGCGATGCACAGGGTAGGTTAACACCCCACTACCCCGTGCAGGAGACGAGGACCGGACAGACCGGACCAGCACGAGGGTGTGGGGCCGTAGAAGAATTTAGGCTCCCGCGGCCGCACGCGAGCTCATGATAGAAGAGACACCGGGGTGGTTTTAGTCAGTAAAAGTCTGACAGACCCCGTCGCCCACCCTAGGGCCGCGGACATCCATTGAGGATTTCCAACCCGGACAAAAAAAAGGGTGGCGGCGTGCAGTGCAACAAACAGTAAAATTTAGTTATTAGTGAGTAAGTTTACACATAAGAATGCGTTCCGACCTTTTTCAAAATGACGCGAACAATGCGAAAACTAAAAATAATTAATGAATTCAAACCTCCCAGGCGCAGGAGTTTTTCTTCGACTAACAAAAACATCTATTATTTCATTGTTGATTACAATACCTGCGGTCAAAATAATTAGGACTGCTAAGTATGGGTAGTCCGTACCCCGAGCCCCTAGTACTTAGACTTCACTGCCCAATGACTGATAACTGGAGAGTTGTAATTTTCACAGATGATGTATTACTGTTGCGATGTAACAACAAAAACAGTACTTTTCATTTATTTTGTATAGATAATGTTACGAAACAGTTGCTGCGCGAGTCCGATTCGCAAATAATTAGCCGGTATATTTTCAATAACGTAAAAAATGTATTTCGTACTTATTGTGGTATTGTGGTGGCATTCTGTAATATGCATTAGACAAAACAATTTTAAATTTTATGAAATATTATTCAAATCAACTAATCGTTTAATTACAATCTCTGAGTTTCTTTCGACCTTTCTTCGCAGACTTATCAGAAAAGAAATGCCGACTTGATAGTTAAAAAAATTACGGCTGTTTAAAAGTGATCATACAAACTTACCTACAGAAAATAAAAAAAAAATATTGATAATATAATCTTATATTATTATATAAAACACTTTTTAGATTCTATTTCCCTTCACTCACATAAACTCAGTTTACATAACTCAAATTAAAAAGGCGATTTTACTGACACTTATCAGCTACAACAGACGTTCTTCCAGCTTATCTCGCGTTACCCATCAGCTGAACCTCCCCACGACGCCTCCAACTCTAATACCAATGTCACAGTCAAACTGTAAATCAGTGAAAACAGCTTTCAGCTGTGAAAGTCAGTTAAAAAGTACTTTAAAGAAATACTACCCTTAATTTAGAAACCTATCAATTTGATAGGTTTATGTTCTTGTGTTTTGTTTTCGAAACTTTTTAAAACAATTATTATTGTAGTGATTCTAGATTCCCGCTAGAGGGCACGCGCCCTGAAGTACTCCTGGAGTACACGCGCGCGCATCGTTATAGCCCACTTATGGATCAATCATTTTATTAAACAATAAAAACACAGCATATATTTACAAAGACTTTACTTTATCAAAATGGTACATAAAATTAACAAAATTCAGCGTCTGAGTTACAATCTGAAACTTAAAAATAAACTTCTTAAAAATCAACTATATTCCGGAAATTTCAGGTCTCGTCCTTGTCTTCCACGCCTTCTTACTCCTTATGAGAATCTAGGAGAAGCGACAAAATCTAAGCGATTTATTTTATTCTATAACTCGCGCGAGCTTACTGTGCACCTTGCTCTGTGACGTCATTCGGACGGTACTGTTTATAAAAAATGAGAATTATGTTAAAAAAATATAAATTACAATTTTATTTTTATGTTAATAAAAGGTCATTTTATGATAAAGTATCATAATACTAGGTTGTTTTACTAGTGACGTTTTCACATTCATACTGGCCTGGCTTCACTAATACGCTGAAAATATAAAAAACAAAACCAAACTTATTAAAAAACTTAACAAAGCAAAAACTCCACAGAAACAGTAATAGCAAATGGGAATTTAAACTGTATTTAGATATTTGTAACAAAAATGCTATCGCTACTCAGCCCTTACGGCAATGGCGGTGCGACGCGCGGGGAAGCAGGAGAGGGTTCGTATTCCAGCGCATCATACAGATCACAATTAACGCACGTGTAGTAGTCCTCTCACTTTCGGTCAATCTGTCGACATCTTCATTATCCTCCATCATTTTCGTTTTTGATCACACTCTGTTCAAGTTACCCGTTATCTAATAAGGGAACAAAATATTATAAATCAAATAACAAATACGTAAAAAATAATTAACGGAATGTGTTGTAGTAGTACTGAAATAAATATTTCATATAAATTTCAATTTCACCAGTTGTACACCAAAAACTTAATGTCCTCCAAAGCGCGGCCCATCTTCTAGAATGATGCTTGCAGACATCCATTGAGCCGCAAGGGTCATGAAGCTACTGGCAGGAACAGGGGATATTGCTTGAGGAATACACTAGACATTCCTGGTCCCACCATGGAGTAGAAGGAATTTTTCCACGAGCACAGTTTTTAAGGGGAAAGCATGAGTCAGCACTGGCTGTTATAGCAGAAATTAGGTTCTTATAACAGTTTGACACTTGTAATCTCTTACAAGTAAGAGACTTAAAATCCTGTGCAACGCACATATATATTTATTTATTTATTTATTATGTATTCCAGGGTGCGCTTCAGAATTGGAGGTAAACTTTGGTTAGGATGAGCAAATTTAGACTGATAGGAGGGTTATACCCTCCACCCTGCCGGCCACAATGCTAATATCATCCCCTACAAAAGGCAACGATACAGCCACAAGTGGAAAACGATTGATCCTGCAGAGAGCCGACCCGCCATAGCTCAGATCGGTCGCATCTGAGAATATTGAAGGAAGATAACGGAAATTAAGACTCGGAACAAGCCAAGTCTCAGCGAGTACTGTGATGTGAGCTCGTGCTTCTTATGCAGCACGCTCGTCACATTCCATTGAAGAAACGCTAGTTGAGGCAATGTTGTAAGATTGAAGGAAGTTGATGTGTGATGAGGCAACGTTGGACGGTAATTGAGTTTTATTAGAGGAAGACATTAAAATTAAAAGAAGTTTGCTGAGAAGTTCAATTAATGGGGACAAGTTTTCAGGAGATTGTGTGGGTTGAGTATTGAGAGCACAGCCATTAGGCTGAGAAGATAAAGGAGTGCTAGTAAGCAGCTGATGCACAGATTTATAATAGGAGGGGAAAGAGAAGCTTGGGTCTTTGGCATAAGAAACAGTTTTGCGGTATGACTGGGTTTGTGACTTCGTAATGTTAGCATAGTTATGAGTAGAATTAGGGACTGTTTTACTTACTTCAGCCTACGAAATCATTTTCTCAGCCATAATGGTTTTAATGGTCCTCTGCCTGCTGTACTCCGGATAGGACTTGCTATTAGCAAAGTGACCCTCAGAGCACAACACACAGAAGGCTTCACTCTCAGCAATGCTGCAACCAACACCACGGTGATCATTGCCGCACTTACTGCAGCGGGGTTTGGAGCGACACAGGCATTCTACATGTCCAAATTGGCAATACTTGCGGCATTGAATAGTAGGGTATATATATTGCTCTACGGTAAGGGATGTGTAGAAGCAGAAGATGCGGTTAGGTAGAATTTGGCCATCGAATGTGATGACGCATGTTTCTGTGGGCCTGTATTCTATTAAACCGCCTTTATTAACTCTTCGATTTATCCTCCGAACTTTAATTATAGGTCCACAGCCAGCTGGTGATTTTAAATACGCCAAGACTTCATCCTCCTAGAAGTCTCTAGCGATACAACTGACAACGCCCATGCGGGGTATATAAAAGATGGAATAGTTGCTTCATAGTGATTTGAGCCCATAACATTATTAGACAAGAAGGCGTTGGCGTCCTGAGGTGATTTAAATTCCACGGATACGCGGTTTCGGCTAACACGCTTAACGACAATAATATTGCTTAAGTTTAAATTTGCTAAAAAGCGCCCAAATGTTACCGGATGTAAAGTAGATCCAGAGTTAGTTTGCGTTTCCAGATGGGAAACGTGGACAATGAATGATCCTTTATCAGCGACCGAGTATATGGGATCTAGGTTGTTTTGTAGGGCGATTAGGAACATCCTCATCATTTCCGGGACGTTTTCGGAAGTTAGTAGATAGGGGGGTTTAGGTATATCATTCGGAAGATCCGGAGGTTTAGTTTTATCCATATTTCTGGATATACGTCTTTGAGGTTATGATTAAGAAAATAAAATATAAAAGGGATAAATTAACTAAAAGCAGATGCACAACAAACCTGAAACGTAGTAACAACACAAAAAAAACACAGAAGTCACAATGTTTGGTGATGGGATACTGATATTTCTTCGATAGCTGGACTGCGTTTTTTAGGCGCGTCTTCTGGGAAACTCGGTGGAATCCCCACGGATCCCAAGCACAAACAAATGAGACAAGGGTGGACTTACGGGACCCCCAGCGCTGCACTCTCCGGGTTGTGTTTCAGGCCTCCACAGATATTCACTTGGTCACTTTGTTGGTGGTTTCAAGGATTAATTATTGATTTATAGAATTTTTATGATAAGCCGGCCGGCGCGCATGGTGAACTTTTTTCGATGTTGTTGAAGAGAGCGAGTGAAGTTATTCGTGAGCGCTGAATGTGAATGAATGGAAAGGAACCTGGAAATTTGAATGTGCTTGATATAAGAATGGTTGTATGCTTTAATACACAACAAACACAATATAACCGAAAAAACAACAAAAATTCTAGCGCACGTGTAGTCAAAAACAGCAAGAAATTGACAATCCATAGGGACATATGGAAAGACAAAGCGACTTTGTTTTATACTATGTAGAGATAATGACATTATTCCCTAAAAACTGATTAGGCTATGTGCCTTATAACGGTTTACTCTGAAACTAGGCAAAACTAGTTTTGTCTAATTAGACGTTTTGACTGTAACATATAGGTACATTCAGTTAACAGCACCGGCATCCATTTTTATGGTTATTTGAATGACGCACCGTTCATAAAGCCGACATCGAACAAGTTGAGGCCGCGATAAAGGATCAGTTAATTTCTGGACGAGGCTCTTGTCTTTAAGAGGTTTTTGTTATATTTTTTTGGTCCTTAAGGAAAATGGTTTTGATGGCCCTATTACCGTTGATCTGGATGCGTTATTTCCTGATAGATAAGCAGATAGGCTCGTTGTTGAATGAATATTGGGATCTTTGGAGAACTTTGTTGTTTTCTTTTCTTCTACGAAGTACACAAAAAATCTTAGGTTTGTTATAATATGTGTAACGGGCAGGTACATAACCAACCATATTTTTCTAAAGGACACCACCAGGAGATGTTTTCGAAAAAAGTATAGTGGCTCACTGAATCAAATATTAGATTATATAATTGGGTTTTGAATTTTAGCTATTTGGGTCACTGGTTTTATGTTAAGGAAGACAATGACATGTTCTTTTTTATATTTTGATAGATATTATACAGACAAATTAAACAAAAAAATAAAAAAAAAACTACAACTCAAACATTTTTTTATTAGTTTTTCAATAATGCTTGTCACTGTATAATTAATTTATTCACAAATAAAAAAAAGTTGATACTCGTAATTGTTTAACCTGAGCCACAGGTTTACGTTAAGGGTTAAGAACTTAAGACAACTGTTTTTAGGGACTGCCTGTCGTTTTACACGAGCAGTTTGTAGACCAAATATACCTAGTAGACACACAGCGAGCTACGCGTGCAGCACAAAATCAGATTCAGGACACGACCACATAGATGTCTATATAATACACAGGTACAATATATAATTTATGCATACAAAATACTTTAAATAAGTAACTGTGGAATTCCTTACCCATTCTTTCTTAGATTTGAAAGGCGGGACTAATATTAACTTGATTTTATTGCTATCATGTTGTATATATGTAGGTACGGGCACGATTAGAGCCGTGGTTAAGCGATTGACTACTTCGCTGCATATCATGAGTTAGATTCCCACGCGAAACAAATAATGTATTTATATGAGCTTAATTTTTGTTAAAGTACCCACACTTCACTTAACTGTTCATCTGTTCTGTTTATTTATTTTTTATTATTTATTTATTTATTCTTTATTGTACACCAATCAAACATCGAACAAAATACATGGAACATAAAACAAACAATGGGCGGCCTTATCGCTAATGCGATTTCTTCCAGGCAACCCAAGAATGGTTATTCATCTTTAACTAAAAATATGTGATTTCTTTAATAAACCTGAAATAACTTGGATTTAAATCTAACAATGGCTATAAAAGATGAATAATGGATACAATTTAATCTTAACCATCCTTCAGACACAGACACTTATATTAACATAAATTACTCTCAAAAGTAATTTAACAAGTTTGCAAACGAAATTAAAAGTAAATCAGAGTCTTTCTTGTTTTATTCAATAGTAGGTTTCCTTGTTGTTCCTGGCGCACTCCTGTCTCAGCTATTTAAATTAAATTTGTTATGAAGAAATTAATTTAAATAATGAATTGATATTCAGGATTCCCTTTCAGTATTAAAGAAAGTAATGTATATTTAATAATAAGTAGGTGTCAAATACCGGGAATATAATATTTCCTTGCTGCTCGCTTTTTCTTAAGAATGTATTAAAATTATTGTTTAACTTATTTAAAGTATTCTAACATTTTTATGCAAATCTCGTTGAATAAGTTATGTTTTATTAAAATAAAATAGCTGCGAATAATGTTATTATATTGAATGGATTGTTTCGACATTCCTATAGTACAGGTGCGCAGTGCTGCATACCCTACTTCAAGTTAGACAAATATGAACTTTATTTCAGTAATTATGTTTTTTATTTATAATTATAAACTAGTGCTTGACCACAATCCCGCCTGATGGTAAGCAGTGATGCAATCGTTGATTTTAAAGTGCTCTAGTTTATTATGAGCTTATTCACTCAAAAAAAAAACTAAGTGAATAGCAAGGAAAACGGCAGTTGAGCGAGGTGATGTGATGTAAGCGTAACCCAACAACATGACCAACGATGTTGCGCCAGAGGGGGATTGATCTGGAGACGCTTCACGACTAAACTCCCGATACAACAACGTTTGGCGCATCGTACCCGGCACACATCGCAATGCAACTGCTCAGACCCGTCTTCCGCAAGGCTTCACCAGACATCATGCCGGAAAACAACGATTCGCTTGGCGGCAAGACTTTGACTGGTGGGTGATGACTTTTGCTGCAGATATGTTATGGCCTACCGCCGAGAAGTAGTTGGTTTCAGAGTGACTACACAGCACTCTTGAAACACTCATGAAAATATTGGAAGTTGTAGTGTAAACTAGAGACTATTTCACAAATGTTTCTGTAGTACTTAACCTAGCCAATCAAGTACATACATAAATGTATGTACTTGATAGTATTGTGAGTGCAGAAAAACGCAATGTGAAAACAAAATAAAGAAAATAAAATTATCTGTTATTTTGAATAAATATATAAATAGTGATTTCGAAAGTTCATTTTGTTCAGTTGACAATTTTGGCACAAAGGGCACAAAAAGGCGTTAATTAAACCTTCGTTATACTGTTCCGCGTGAACGAGCGTGGCGGCGTGTATGTGAGGCAAGGCACCAGCTCTATTGTATATTACTCATGACTACAAACGATGAGATTATTTTTTCAGTGTTGTAGTGATTGTTACGTGCATCATGTATTTACGAACAACAATGAATGTTTCAACATAAAACTGCAACTCAGAGACATCTTCCACCTACTTTACGTAATATTGCTGAAGTCCATAGTTGGAAAAACAGTTATTATTTTACTGGGTCTAGTGTATTATTAATGCTATTTTTCCAGTCGAGATGTTCTTTGACAAAGGTTTATTTGCATTTTTAAATCAAAATTCATTTTCAATCTGTCGTTTTTGTAATTAAATCAATTTGGTAACCCAAAAATTATCAATCTTTCTTTAAAATTTCTTAAAGTATAATGTAGAACCTTTATTAAAACACCCTCCTACGTTTACATTTATACAACGAAATCGCTTAAAGGCCAAACAAAGTAACAATAGTATCGACTGGATCAGTTAACAGTCGACAATCGTGAAACAAAGCGCCGGAACGCGACGGGGGCCCGAGGTAGTCGCGCATTTAGAATTCATTGAAAAACTCCCGCTTGAAAGTTATCTGATCGTAAACGGTGACGACCGGCGAGACGCTGCCACACACAAGCGTTTTGAACGGAAGGAAAGGTTATGTGAAGCGTGCTCAAAAGTTTACTATTAATTTATTAGAAATGGGTGAACAAACACTAATGGAAGCTGGAATGATTACCTGTGCAGATTGTAAGAGAAACACTTAAAGGAGTTTTGATGTAATGTTCGGAAGTAATGAGAGGGAATATCTTTGCCTGCGCTGTTCTACTACGACATCGAGGACGCCTTTCTAGGTGGTGGGCTCACACGTTCGTTATGATTTGACATTAAGAAACACAAGAAAACTGAAAATTTGATAACAATTCTTTCATTATCCAAAGAAGTCGTACCTTTGTTTTATGTAATTATACCCCCTCTTTACACGTTTAGTATTGGGCGACAAAAGTGTAACTCTGACTTTAACTCTGGTACCCAAGTTGTCAACTTGGGTACCAGAGTTAAAGAATTTTATTACTATTTAGGCCAAATACTCCAATGTGACTAACAGTTGGCAAAAGTAATATATTATAATAGTCTATATTTTATGGCTATTAGGCTTTTCATTTAGGCAGAAATCCATACTTAAGTGCGTATTCCACTTTATCTTTTCATAACCACATAATATATAATCGGATTCACTAGATGTTGAAGCTGTAAAAGCAAAAGGCTTAGATCAGTCAGTATCAACAAAGAAAAATAGGAATTGGTATAACTTTTCATCTTTCAGATAGCTTTTCCAATTCTTTTGTGTCGCAAAGCGTAATACAATTTCTATGATGTGACTTTTCTCTCTGACTGTCCAACACTAGAGTAAGTCCCTCGGTCAAATGGTGTCACCCCCGCGCTATAATAGGTAAGTGCACTCGATCGAAGTTGTCTCCTAATTTCAAAGTCATGAGCGTTTCACTACCTCCACACATAAAATGGTTTCAGAAGTACCTTACTATAAAACTGGTGGCCCAAATTCATTTAATACATGTCTGACAAAGATGTTTGGCTCAATGCTGGTTCAACTCTAATCCGTCTCGGTGGTAGGCCATAAAACATCGGCCGCCGACAGAAGTTACCACCCACCAGACAAAGCCTTGCCGCCAAGCGATTTGTCGTGTTCCGGCATGATGTCTGGTGAAGCCGTTCGGAGGACGGGTCTGAGCAGTTGTGTTGCGATGTGTGCCGGGTACGAGTCGCCTAATGTTGTTGTGTTGGGAGTTTGGTCGTGGAGGGTCTTCAGATCAATCTCCCTTTGGCGCAGCATCGTTGGTCGTGTTGTTGGGTTTAACATTGCATCACCTCGCTCAACTGCCGTCTTCCTTCCTATTCGCTCAGTTTTTCTGAGTGAATAGGCTCTTAATAAACTAGCGCGCTTTACCATCAACGATCGCATCACTGCTTACCATCAGGCGGGAATGCGGCCAGGTGCTGGTTTATAATTATTAAAAAAAAAAAAGACTCCACAGGGGCTAAACTTTCGATTTAGGAACATTATTGGGGCTGATAAACATTAGTAAAAACTATTTTTGCATTGTATAGAATCAATTTATTAGTATTCTTTATTCAATAAAATTCCATAGCACACGTGTGAGGACTGTACTTTTACACTTCATACTTCGTACTCGCAAGATGTATATGTAGATTCTTCATAATCGCAAGATGCTCTTGGCATTTTTTGTGATTTGTTCAAGGCCTTTGATTGCATACAGTCAGAAGTCGCCTTCCACCTTAAAGACTACTGTCGTCTGTGCTAAACCGGCTATGCACACTAACGCATTATTTTCTTTATCGCAGTCTTCGTCTTTCTTTAAAGTAATGCAAAATTTCGTTACTTCACTTGAAGTTGAGTTAGCGGCTGCACTAAACAATGGTGCTATCATAAGCGTGCGATTGTGGGTTTTAGGCTTAATAATGGCAAGTCTTTTTGTTGTTTCGTACAATTTAAAATTATAATAATTTATTTGTATTTTAAAGTTAAAATGTTTGCAATAATATTTAAACGAATAGGAAAATTTATTGAATATTTATACCAAAAAAGGTTTTTATTATATGTTTTAGTTTACTATAGATGTAATATAATAACAAACAATAAACATATTATAATACAATATATTATAAAGTTTTTTTTTATTTAATGACACCCGTCATCACAGGGCGTTGTCGTTCCTACTTCTTGCATGGCAAGAATCCTTGTTAGCACGTTAGTTATCCGCCAATTCTTTTTTTTTCCACTAACTGGCTTTTTTGTGGCATTGGCTCTCTTTTTGGGCTGCTCTTTTCCCACTTTGTCTTCTTATTTTCTTTCTTTATTTTCTTATGTTACATTTTGAAACACCTTACATTATAACTAATTATACATTTAATACATTTACAATAAATGTATAATTAGTTATAATTATACATTTATTTATTTACAATACAATATTACTAACTCCAATTCATCTTGCCGACGGGGTGCCGGTTGCACTGCCCCATGTTCTGTTCCTTTCAATACCTATTTTAGCAACCTTAAGGCAAAACCGCTCCAGATACGGCCTGGAATGTTTGTCCGCCATAAGGTCGGCAATAGTTATTTCCGTCAGTATTCTGCCTGTACTTACTTCCAGGTCGTATCTGTCGCGGTTATGCCTCGGACACTCGAACAACAAGTGCTGGATTGTCTCAGTTGCCTGTGTGTCACACACACAGGCCGGACTGTCTTTCGATTTAAATCTATGTAGGTACGCGGCAAAGCCGCCGTGACCTGTCAAAATCTGCGCCCAAATAGACGTCCTGTCGAGGCTCCTCAGGACCTTGCGCACCCGCACCACATTGGGGAAGAACATCCGCGTGACCCCAGCCGTGGTCCCGCCGGTGTACCTCCCGTTCCAGACAGCTACTGTGCCCTCTCTCAAACGTCGCTTGACGTATGAGACTGGACACCTGTCATACGCTGGGGCGACCCTGGACTGGGCCGCCGCCTGCCTAGCCAATTCGTCGGCGCGCTCATTGCCGGGGATCCCGGCATGAGCTTTATCCATACTAATATTATAAATGTGAAAGTGTGTTTGTTTGTTTGTTTGTCCTTCCTTCACGCCGTAGCTAAACAATCAATCGACCTGATTTTTGGCATACAATTAGTTGAAAAGAAGGAGAGTAACATAGGCTTTTGGTCCTAAAAAAACATCAAGTTCCCAAGGGAGATTACTGGAATATTTGTATGTGTACACCAAATATCCTAATATTATAAATCGGAAAGTGAGTTTGTTTGTTTGTTTGTTCCGCTTTCACGCCGTAACTACTAAGCCGATTGTTTTGAAATTTTGCAGACGTAAAGTTAGAAGTCCGGATTAAATAATAGGGTACTTTTTTTATCCCGAAAAAAAAAATGTATTCACGAGGGAAATCTGAATGCGCGATATAACCGATCTCCACGCGAGCGAAGCCGCGGGCGGAAAGCTAGTATATTATAAAGTTACATATTATTAGGTGTAGATATACTTATACTAATAAATGAAACAAACGTTGATATAGCAGCACTGTAATCTATATATATAAACGAAAATCGTGTTAGTTACATCATTTATAACTGAAGAACGGCTATACCAATTTAGCTGAAAATTGGTAAGGAGGTAGCTAAGAACTGGGAGAAGGACATAGGATACTTTCTATGCCGCTCCCCGTCGTTCCTGTGGGAACAAATGAGCTTCTTTGTTTCGACTTCTCCCACACTTTTATGCTACCCTAGTACCTTGAACGTAAAAAAATATGCACAATAGAACTTCTTTCATGTATTATGATTATTTGATAATGATGAATGAATGAGGTTTATTGTTTCGACTTCTCCCACACTTTTGTGCTACCCTGGTACCTTCCACGTCAAAAAAAATGAGTGTGCTTATGACCACACGACTGAAGTGAAACTTCTTTCGCACCATCTGTATGTATATATATATATATATATGTGTGTACAATATATACATGTATACACATATACATATATTAATTTTCTATAAATATTTAAATTTATTTCATGCTTTCATTTATTTCAATGAGGGGGGTGGGGGGGTGGTAGTTTCGTGGGATTAATATTTTAAATTAATATTTTTGCATAGACCTCCAATTAAAAAAAAAAAAGAAAAGTGGATTCCCTCGAGGCCAAAAGGTCGGGCTCTTCCTCCTGAATCAGGGGACCCCAAACTCGGGTAGTCCACGACCTCTGGTTCCCGAGATAATCCACGGGGGGCTGAGGTAACTAAAGGGGGCGGGGGGGGGTAGATTTCGTGTGTTTGCGGGGGAGGGGGAGAGGGGGGAGTGGATTCCCTCGGGGCCAAAAGGTCGGGCTCCTCCTCCTGATTCAGGGGACCCCAAACTCGGGTAGTCCACGACCTCTGGTTCCCGAGATAATCCACGGGGGGGTGAGGTAATCAATGAGGGGGGTGGGGGGGTGGTAGTTTCGTGGGATTATTAAGGGGTGAGGGGGGGGGTAGTTTCGTGGGAATATTAAGGGTGAGGGCGGGGGAGTAAGGGAGGGGGATACAGGAGGAACTACATAAATAAATAAGTGTATCCGTGTCCCAAAATTAAAAAAAAAAAATTGCACAGATCTTCTATTTTTATTGAAAAATAAAAAAAAAACTCGTAGACCTTGTAGTACCAAGCTCGCGCCACGGGCGCCTCTGTGCTTATATCCCCCACTTAAATTCCGTTCGCCTTGCCCGATCATTTTTCGTAACGCTTTCGCCAGCTTACTCCCCAAAGTCAAGCGTGCCTAAAGAAGTTTCACTTTCACACGAAATTTATTTTTTTTGTTAACAAATCTTAAAAAGATCCAAAAAATATATATTGCCTTCGGCGAGATGCGAACTCACAACTTCATACTCGACTCAATTGTTAACAAATCTTAAAAAGGTCCAAAAAATATATATTGCCTTCGGCGAGATGCGAACTCACAACTTCATACTCGACATGTCATGCAATATTTACATGAGCCAACTCCTTGTTTGTAGTACAGACGAAATAGGACTATACTCTGCTTCCGTTCGCCTTGCCCAATCATTTTTCGTAACGCTTTCGCCAGTTTACTCCCCAAGTCAAGCGTGCCTAAAGAAGTTTCACTTCAAAAATATGCACAATAAACCTTCTTTCATGTATTATGATTATTTGATAATGATGAATGAATAAGGTTTATTGTTTCGACTTCTCCTAAACTTTTGTGCTACCCTGGTACCCTGCACCTCCACAAAGTAGGAAACACGTGTCCAGTATTTTTAGATTAATTAATATTATGTACAAAATTTCAAAAAGATATAATGAAAAACCACAAAGTTATAATAAGCTTGCTACGAGTATTCTACTTGGTTGTCCCAACATAAATATAATTAAAGATCCGCGCGCGAGCGAGCGCGGTGCGTTGACCTCTAGCGTCAGCTGTTGCGCCCGCACAATACTATGATGATGTATCGTAAGCTGCGTGACGCACTCGGTAACTACACTGTAACAATTTCTAAATGTATTTGGGACAAAATATAACATGGTGTCAAAATTATTGGAATCGATTCAGTTGCTTATTCACTATCTATAAATATATAAAAGAAAGTCGTGTTAGTTACTCCACTTATAACACAAGAACGGCTCCATCGATTTGGCTGAAAATTGGTAGGGGGGTAGCTAAAAACTAGGAAAAGGACATAGGATACCTTTTATCTCGTTCCCGTCGATCCCATGAGAATAAATTAGCTTCATTGTTTCGACTTCTCCTACACTTTTGTGCTGCCCTGGTACCTTGCACTTCCACAAACTATGCACAATAAAACTTCTTTCATGTATTATGATGATTTGTGATAATGATGAATGAATGAGGTTTATTGTTTCGACTTCTCCTACAGTTTTGTGCTACCCTGGTACCTTGCACCTCCACAAAGTAGGAAACACGTGTCCAGTATTTTTAAGTTAATAATTATGTACAAAATTTCAAAAAGATATAATGAAAAACCACAAAGTTATAATAAGCTTGTTACGTGTATTCTACTTCGTTGTCCCAACATAAATATGGTCAAAGATCCGCGGGCGAGCAAGCGCGGTGCATTGACCTCTAGCGTCAGCTGTTGCGCGCGCACAATACTATGATGATGTATCGTAAGCTGCGTGACGCACTCGGTAACTACACTGTAACAATTTCTAAATGTATTTGGGACAAAATATAACATGGTGTAAAAATTATTGGATTCGATTCAGTTGCTTATTCACTATTTATATATAACTCAAGAACGGCTGAACCGATTTAGCTGAATATTGGTGGGAGGTAGTTAAGAACCCGTCCCCATCGTTCCCGTGTGACGTGACATAAGACATGGTCCAACTCATTCAAAATGTAAGTCAGCAATCCGACAACCAAGACTCCGGTCTATGCATGTTTTCTGGACCTCTCCAGGGCTTTCGACCTGGTGTCTTACGATTGCCTATGGAGGAAGCTGTCTGACACTGGCCTGCCTAGGGATCTCATGGAGGTGCTTAAGTATTGGTATAACAACCAATACAATCACGTTAAGTGGGCGGGCGTCCTGTCGGATGCATATAGGTTGGACTGCGGGGTGAGGCAGGGGGGACTCAGCTCGCCTAAGCTTTTCAACCTGTATGTTAATCAGCTAATCTGTGAGCTTAGCAACACCAATATTGGTTGTTTCATTGACGGGCATTGTGCCAATAATATCAGCTACGCAGATGATATGGTGTTGCTGAGCCCATCTATCGGCGCACTTAGAAGGCTGATTCGTATTTGTGAGGAGTATGCGGTGGCCCACGGTCTCAGGTACAACGCTGTCAAGAGCGAACTCCTGGTTTTTAAAGCGGGGAACAAAGGTTATGACTCGGTCCCACCTGTTACCTTAGGGGACGCTCCGCTTACCAGAGTAACGAAGTTTAAGTACCTGGGACATTGGATCACTGATACTCTATCTGACGATTTAGACTTGGAGAGGGAACGCAGGGCATTGGCAGTTAAGTGTAATATGCTGGTTCGTAGGTTTGCGCGTTGTACGAGGGAGGTCAAACTTACGCTTTTTAGAGCATATTGCCAATCTCTGTACACATGTGCCCTATGGGTCAATTATACAAAAAGTTCGTATAATGCTCTGCGTATCCAGTACAATAACGCCTTCAGGGTTATGTTGGGGCTACCGCGATTTTGCAGCGCGTCGGGGATGTTCGGGAGGCAGGTGTGCCTGATTTTTATGTACTAATCCGTACACGCATAGCATCCTTGATGCGGCGAGTTCGCGATAGCTCCAACAGCCTAGTCTCTGTAATAGCCGGCAGGATGGACAGCCCAATAATGTGGCACTGGATGACGATGCATCGAGCGTCATTCTGTTACGTGGACTGAATAGTTTTTAGTTTAATTTTATCTTAACTGTGTTTGTTTTAACCCGCCATTGGTGACGTCAGTTTCACTTACAACATTGGTGACGCCGGTCTCACAGACCCATGATTTAGCCAACCATTAACTAGTTATCCTACTTTTAGTTAGTTTAAGTTTAATTAATTAATTAATTATAAACATATGTTTGGCAAGAAAACACAAAAAATAATTAAATCACAGCTTGTTTATTACGAATTAAACAATTGTACTTAAAACACTAAAAAACAGTATGGTTTTACGCATATAATTTAAAAATTTCGAAATTAGTAACATTATTTAACTTTTTGTACTTAAATCAGCCTTTGTCTGTCTAATGACATTGCATACTCTTAGAAATTAAATAAAAAAATATATCCTATTAACAAAAAAAAAAAAGACATATACATGCTCAAGGCACAGGTATTTCTCGCATTTTTGGCAAAAGTATTTAGTTTTTCTGTTTTTTTTGCCTCCCACATTCATGGCAACGACCTTTACGTAAAGGACCAACAGAACCGCGTTCTTCATCAAACTTCAAAATCTCTGAAATCCTTTCTCTCAGAGGAGGTTCAGTTAGTTTCATGGCTAAATTCTCAATAAAGTGACGGCGTTGTAGTTTTGAGTTTTCATTGTTAGCTGTACGTAAAATATTGTGCCTTTGGGTACGGATTGATTGACGATGGGGTTCCTTGCTCCATTTTGTATGTTTGTCCTTTCCTAGGTAAAATGAAGAGGTGTTACCTGATGATTCTCGATCACTCAAATCCTCTTCGCTATCCGTATTTCGATCTCATGCAAGATTTTCTGCTTCTACATCGCTCTCCGTTTCGCTATCCGAAGATTGCTGTGGGCTTTCCTCGACAGATAAAATTTTTGTTGTAAAAGAGCCTCAAGACGACGCTGTTCTCTTTCGTGCGACATTCTGAAACGAATTTTTCATACTAGATAAAGGAATCAGTATATTTATTATGTTTAAAAAATACTATCCATAAAATTATACAAAAATCACATTAATCAAATACCATTCAATAAAATAATTAAGAAAACAGTAACAATAGTACTAAGTTTTGATGTTATTCTAAGATTTTTTAAATTTTGTGCTAAATTCCATGTAAATATTTTACTTACTTGTTTGGTGACGCCGGTCTCACGGACCGGGTTGGCAATAAAACTCCGGAACGTGCGTTCACCGCTAAGCCAAGAGCGGCACTGACTGTTTAGGACTTAAAATGAGGCAGCTACTCGAAATCGCAACCCGAATAGACGGCGGGCGAAAAAGTTATTCGAATTTTTCCAGTCACCCGGTCTCTCAGACATATACGTCACCAATGGCGGGTTAATTTAAATGCATACCTACATTAATACATTAATTCCAATTTTGATTTAAATTAAATTTTATTGTATTTCATAATTATTTGACATTTTATTTTATTTTATTTTTTTATTTTTGATTCATGGATTAAGCAGTTTCATTTTATTTTAATTTTATTGTTAAATTTAAATTTTGTACTTTAATAGTAATTCTGTTTTAATTTTGATTTTATTTTATTGTTAATATTAACTTCCACAATTTTGATTTTGATTTTGGATGAATCTTCTTCATGTTGTTGCTATTTTATTTTATATGCTATTTCTATGGACCATGGTCTGACAATAAAATTTATTATTATTATTATTATTATTATATACCAAAAATGGTATAACAAAAAGCAAATGACAGCTGAGCATATTTAAAAAAAAGTCTAACCGGTTGAAGCAATCGTTTAAAGCAAAGAATATAAATATTCTCTGTTGGTTTAAAGTTTCTAATAAAAAACCACAAAGCCAACTTCAACTTCAAAATTTCTAATATTGTATTGCTGTGCCATTTATCATCAATAAAAATATCATGCCGTGACCAAGACCATCAAATCTTTCTCGACAAAGCGGTAATGCAAGAGTAAATCGAAACATTCTGAATGAAAGCACTGAAGAAGAGCAAGAAATTGCACATGCAGAGCACCGCCTTACTATGACTCGACTTTGTGCTTCTCACTCACAAGAGCAAAGGGAGGCGGCAGTCCGTGAAACTGTTCCGTTGACAATGCGAAATCGGCGAACAAACCTCAGAGATCATCATCATCATCATCAATATTTTTATCGTCCCACTGCTGGAGACAGGTCTCCTCTCATGCAGAGAAGGATTGAGTGTAATCACCACGCTTGCTCAATGCGGGGTGGCGATTTCAGACTTATAAAGTCCAGGTTTCCTCAAGATTTTTTCCTTCACGTTCAGTCATTGGTGTCCTAGATATTATACTTAGAGAGTACATATCACTTTAGAAAAGTTACATCGATACTTGCCTGACCTGGAATCGAACCCGCGCAATCATACAAGAGAGGCTGGTGTTTTAACCATTAGGCCACCACGACATCTCAGAGATCAATAGCTAGATAATTTACGAAGCACAAGTAGAAATTCATTTCTTTCACAAGGTGCTACACTAAATAAATGACAAATAAAAAAATCATGGAATACTTTTTTTTTATTTACAGTGTTCCTAATTTAAAAAGTAAAAAATGTGATCATGTGATATTTATTGCCTTTAAGGCGGAACAAAGTTCGCCGGGTCAGCTAGTATTTTATATAAAAGTAATCCCTGACAAACTTATGATATTGTAATGGTAAAAATTATAAAAATCATTCTTGTTTTTTAGATGTGATAATTATTATATTATATGTTATCATTAAAATGGTTATAGCTAAATTATTCATTTTCTCAAAGAAAAGAGGATTAAAGCTTAGCCTGAATATTATTAAATAAATAAATAAAATAAAATCTATTTATTTCAGGCAACATGCCTGCATATATTGTTAGTGTAGTCGACCCACAGATTGCAAGTGTAGAGAGATTGGCAGAATGCTGTAAACATAGTAATTTTTACCTCAAGACTACTTCTTGCAAATCTGCGTGTCAACATATTACAGCGGACCGCCATCTTTTTTTTTTTTAATAATTATAAACTAGCGCTTGACCGCAATCCCGCCTGATGGTAAGCAGTGATGCAATCGTTGATGGTAAAGCGCGCTAGTTTATTAAGAGCCTATTCACTCAGAAAAACTTAGCAAATAGGAAGGAAGACGGCAGTTGAGCGAGGTGATGCAATGTTAAACCCAACAACACGACCAACGAAACTGCGCCAAAGGGAGATTGATCTGAACACCCTCCACGACCAAACTCCCAACACAACAACATTTGGCGCTCCCCTTTCCCTTTATATATCCCCGTCATCTTTTAGTTCCTCGTTAACCACATGGCCGAGGTATTTAAATTCATTTACTCTTCTAAGCGCGACATCATTAAGCAGCACAGGTGCCACACCCTCCAGTTTTCGACCCCTGGCTTGGAAAACCAGGAGCTCGCTTTTCTGGGCATTCTACAGGAGACCGTGTACCCTCGTGTACTCCTCACACACACCTATCAGCGTCCTGAGCGTGGCTATTGATGGACTGAGCAACACTATATTGTCTGCATAACTGATACTATTGACACAATGTCCATCAATTGCGCATCCGACTCCAGTGTCACTCAGCTTATCAATCAGTCCGTTTACATACAAGCTAAAGAGCGAAGGAGATGTTAACCTCCCTTTCCTCACTCCTCATTCCAGCCCGTGCTCTTCAGAAAGTTCTCCAAGTTATTTGACCCGGTTAGTCTGATGACCGTACCAATATTTAAATATATTGATGACTTCACCTGGCACACCTATGCTCTTCAATTTATGCCAGAGAATATCATACCTAACTAGGTCAAAAGCCTTGGAGAGATCAAGGAAGGCTGCATAAACAGGCGTGCTCCTGTCAGTGTAATACCTGACAGTCTGCTTGAGAGACATAACCGCACATTCTGTCAAAAGTCCAGGTCTAAAACCGAACTGTGCGACATTTAAGTTCAGGTGTTCTTTAAGTTGTCTCTCAAGAAGACCATCAAGCACCTTAGCTGCGGTTGTAGCTAATGATATCGGGCGGTAGTTGCACTTATCGGACCTATCTCCGGTCTTGTTTTTAATTATAGGCACTACCACCGTCTTCATCAGCTCATTTGGCAGGTAAGAATGCCTAATACACAAAGTAAATAACAGTCCCAGGAGCCTTGGCAGGTGTGGCCCCGCATGCTGAATATGTTTGATGCTCAGCCCGTCGTGTCCAGGGGACTTCCCTCGTGTCATGCCTTTTATTACTAGCGCAACTTGCTTTGCTGTGACACGCTCAGGTACCCCTGACACGACAACCCCCACATCCCTGATCTTTTTTTTTTTAATAATTATAAACTAGCATTTGACCGCATTCTCGCCTGATGGTAAGCAGTGATGCGATTGTTGATGGTAAAGCGGGCTAGTTTATTAAGAGCTTATTCACTCAGAAAAACTGAGCGAATAGGAAGGAAGACGGCAGTTGAGCGAGGTGCTGCAATGTTAAACCCCATAACACCACCAACGATGCTGCGCCAAAGGGAGATTGATCTGAAGACCCTCCACGACCAAACTCCCAACACAACAACATTAGGCGCATCGTACCCGGCACACATCGCAACACAACTGCTCAGACCCGTCCTCCGAACGGCTTCACCAGACATCATGCCGGAACACGACAAATCGCTTGGCGGCAAGGCTTTGTCTGGTGGGGGGTAACTTCTGCCGGCGGCCGATGTTATGGCCTACCACCGAGAAATGTTGAGATCTGCTCACCTTTCAGCGGAGACTCCACTTGAAAGTGACATTTAAATAAGTTTGCAATGTCCTTCGGTTCACAGATCCCGTTGATACTCACAGGGATACTGGGTTATTACAATCATAAAATAATCTATATAACACACAGTATTTTTTACATTTACATTTTTTTTTGCATATATAGCATGCTACTAGTGCTGCCATCTTGCAGTGCCTTTTTTCGGAGTTTGATGGAATGAGATTATAATGCTCAAGCGCTTTGTTAGTTTATTGAAGTAACTTTAACGAAATTATTTCTTTTCGAATCCCGAAATAATTGTTTTTATAATTTAACAAAAGTAATTTGTTGGGTTTGAACTCACAACCACTTATATAATATATAAAACACTCTATGGGACACTTCTGCACTGTGATTGTTATAATTATTATTTTTTTGTTTAGTTCGATAAGTCTGCACCAACCTCGCCAGTTTATTTTTAAACCACAAATGCAACCTCCCTTCTTCGCACGATTTAAAGGTTTATGGCTATCGACACTTTAAGCTACCTTCGTCCTCCAACATCTTGACCCAACGGCTTACAGTATTTCTCTAAAACAATAACAATTTTATTACACACTTTCAAGAAGCGATTGTTTCGCACCTTATCCAAATAATAATAAAAACAACTTACACAAAAGCCGGTTTTATTTGATATTTCAGATTTATTGCAACCATTCCTGTATAGGGTCACAATATTTGCCTTAGCTTCGTTACTAATATTAGCATATTGATTAAAAAGTAAATCTAACAACACAAACGCTCCTTACTATATGTTCACCAATAAACAACAGCTAATATTATTTGAGATTACTTATTGCAGCTAATAGGTAGTAGAATATTTTATGTGAATTAGTGATTGACATTGTTTCTAATCTACCCTCATCTTTTTATAATGACTCTAACATAGAAAAAATCTTAAAAGAAAGTATCGTCGTTAAGTTCCGGATCGGTATTTTTACATATTTTTGTTGTCAGCATTCATAAATCACCAATAACATTTAAAAAAGACGTGTGGCACTCGGGGACTGCCGCGGTAAAGCTATTGCATGGCATTTTGTATCAATTTATGCAATTATAATTATTTTTTTATTTTATTTACGCAGTATTTCTTTTTCTTTGATATTAATTCAAGTTACACTTTTTGAGCATGGTGACCGATAAGAAAACAAATTTTTCTTTTATTAAATAAATAAATAAGGTCTGTCTATGCTATTACTTATAATCTCTGTCATTGTGTGCTGTTTCGGTGCAATCGCAAGACCGGCCGGGCACTGAGGGGCAGGCAAGACAGCTATAGTATCCTTATGACTCCACCAACTGGTATTTCGTTGACTCGGAAACGGCGCACAGGGAGCACCACGAAATATACTCAAATACTCCGAGGTTCTTTTTCAATATACCTCACTGTTTTGTCGTGGTGGTCTAGTGGTTAAAACACCAGCCTCTCAAGTATGAGTGCGCGGGTTCGATTCCAGGTCAGGCAAGTACCAATATAACTTTTCTAAAGTTATATGTACTTTCTAAGTATATCTTGGACACCAATGACCGAAGGCGAAGGAAAACATCTTGAGGAAACCTGGGCTTTATAAGTCTGAAATCGCCAACCCGCATTGAGCAAGCGTGGTGATTACGCTCAATCCTTCTCTGTATGAGAGGAGATCTGTGCCCAGCAGTGGGACGATAAAAAGGTTGTTGATGATGAACGGCGTCGGTGTCGAATTATTTGTTATCAATTTAATATTTTCGAGCTGATCTTTAGTAACATAATCACTTCTGATTGCGTTAACATCTGACCGTAGAATTAATAAATCCTTCATCAACTTCTTTACGTACGTTCTACGTAGTCAAAGCAAACTGGTGGCAATTTGTGAAGGTCATATGCCACAAAAACTGGGATTGTTCGGGATCCGTGATTTTAAACACCGTAATCGTATATTTTAGGTCTTTCTGCTTTTTGTTCTTACGCCTCGATACATGTTTTTGTCTTGTCTTCGTAGAAACAAACAATAACTTTTTTGCCTCATCAATGTCTTCCTCAGAAAAAGCCGACGAGCATATTTTTATTAAACTTTCGTTGTTTCGTTTCGGAGATAACAATATTACAACTCGTACACTTAAATGTACTCGTATTAACATTGTTCACCGACATCTTTCTGTAATATTTTATTTAATAAAAACTTCAACTTCAACTCTTGATCTGGTCCCTGTGGATAGATACCACAATTTTGCCAATAACACGTGTAACAAATTATAGAAATTCTTTAAAAAAATATTTCACAATAATGGCGGATATCGCCAATCACAGTTGAAAAAACGGCCGCGTGAGCACTTTTTACTCTATAAAATCACGCGCTTTTATTTAGTAAACAACACTATAAATAATTTAAAAGTCCAATGAAAAATTAGCGTGACATTCATCTTAGCTTTTCCGTTAAAAAAAAAGCTATTTTATAAAAATACTACTAAATTAATTTAAATAAAAGTACTTAATAATTAATTATATGGAAAGTTTTTAAGGTAGCTATGACAACGTCGATGACGTCTATGACATATCTCTATAGAAGACCTATTTCAGAGAGAAAATTAATCGCAAGTTTAGCACATCGCGACTATCAGTAACATGGCAAGTTTGTAGAACTGAGTTCGCGCTCTGCAATATGCATGCTCTTTTTGAAAATCTATAAATTGTTTTCAAAAGATGTAGTCGCACGCACTCAAACATACCGTGCCGAAGACTGCCGAACTGAAACGACGTTAGACGATGTACGGCCTTCAAGCCACACCTCCGTGCCCGTCGGAGTGGGGAGCGTGAGGTTTTTTCGTTACGGAATTTCTGGATTCGGTCCCCGCGCTCAAGGCCCGTGATAGAAGCTATGCAATAGCTTAAAAAAAATTGTTAGTTATTAGATTTGAACTCGAACCACCTCAATCGCTAATCACGGCGTTATCCGCTTGAACATTGAAACACCTGCTGCGAACGTTCAAATTAGTAGTACCTAACAATCATAAGCGGGCAGCAAGTTGTCAAAGTGTATGTATGTATTCAAATCAAATCAAATCAAAGCATTTATTTCAAATAAACCAGTTACAGGCACTTTTGAATTGTCAGAAGTTCGGTCAGTCAGTAAGGTGAAGCTAGTCGCCCATTCCAAAAAGTAGGTACCTATGGAGAAGAACGGGCAAGAAACTCCATGGACACTCTTTTAAAATATCAAGCTATTGATACAAATATTTGATTACATCATTCATTTTGAAATCAATCGTGTGAGAACGATGCAGAAATATATTGTACGCTGAGAGCGTCCATTATGGAAAAAAAAAACAACAATTCAGAAATTAAAATACGCCATAGCAGCTAAGAGATGACCAGTCCCCTCTGACGGCGTCCGTTCACGAACATGACGTATGGATCAGCATCATTCAGCTCAACCATACATATTGAAGGGAACCTAATGACCCAACACACACGCCACCACCAGCGAGACATTTGAGTGAGCATGACATACTCTCAACAGCCATAGCACTATCAAGTCAATAAACGACTAACCCAACAAATAGATGCTTTACAGCAAATAGATCGTGCTCACACGTGTTCCATGCAATTATACAATACTAAGAAATTGAATCTACACAATGCAAAGACAGTTTTGTCCAAGGTTCAGCAGCTCCAACGGTGTTCCCGAATGCTAAGTTTAGCTCCTGTGCAGCTGCACCAGTGCCGAATACCCCTGTCAGCGATGCAATTCCGTAACGTACAATATGCCTGGCTACATAGTGTGTACTGGCTTTGAGTTAAGAAAAAACAAACAATTGCAAATTTAAACTACGAGAGGAAAAATCAAAGAACAATCAGTGTAAGCATAGAAATCGGACGCAGCTCAAGCCCAAGCCTTTTTGTCGTCAATATAATCTTTAACACTATAAAATGCTTTCTGACACAACTTACGTTTAATGAAGCATTTGAATTTATTCAGGCTCAGATCTTGAACCACCTCTGGAAGTCTATTGTAAAAATGTATACATTGGCATCTAAAAGAGCCACCTATTTTCTTGAGCCTTGTTGTAGGTACAATAAATTTGTGCTTGTTTCTAGTATTTATACTATGGACATCACTGTATTTTTTATACAATTTTATATTTTTATGAGCATACAAAAGATTTTCATAAATATATTGAGACGGCACGGTCAGTACATTAATTTCTTTAAATTTTTCTCTGAGAGAGTGTCTTGGACTTAATTTATAAATTGCACGAACAGCTCGTTTCTGCAAAACAAATATTGTCTGAATATCAGTGGCATTTCCCCACAACAGAATGCCGTACGACATTACGCTATGGAAATAGCCAAAGTACACTAAACGGGCCGTCTCAATATCAGTCAAATTACGAATTGTTCTAACTGCGTATGCAGCAGAACTTAGTTTTTTTGTCAATTTTTCTATATGGGGACCCCATTGAAGCTTAGCATCCAGAGTTATACCCAAGAACACTGTGCTGTCTTCAGATTCCAATTCTTCGCCCTTTATCAACACTTTAGTTTTCACCTGCCTAACGTGAGGTAGAGTAAACTTAATGCATTTGGTTTTTTTCTCGTTTAAAAGTAAGTTATTAACATTAAACCAGTGGACTACTTTGGAGATCGCGCTATTTACATCATCAGTGACCTGCTGCTGACGTTTAAGTTTAAATAAAAGTGAAGTGTCATCTGCAAACAACACTATATCGTGATTATCCTTTATGAGGTACGGCAGGTCATTAATGTAAACAAGAAACAAAAAGGGACCAAGAATTGACCCCTGTGGGACTCCCATTGTTACTAAAGATCCGGATGATCTTTTTCCATTAACGTCAACGCTTTGAATCCTACCACTCAAGTGGATGTAATAAGATCCAATGCAGAGTTCCTGATCCCGTAGTGGCGGAGTTTCCTGATTAACGTCTCGTGGAGAACGCAATCGAATGCCTTGGACAAATCACAAAAAATGCCCAAGGCATCGCATTTATCCTCCCATGCATTGTAGATATGACATAGAAGTTCAACACCGGCATCAGTAGTTGAACGACCCCTTGTAAAACCGAACTGTTTGCTATGTAATAATTTATGTTTATTAAAAAAACTTAGCATTTGGTTTAAAATTAATTTCTCAAAAATTTTACTAAAGGTAGGTAGTACAGAAATAGGTCTATAATTTGTGGGGTCTGATGTACTGCCTGATTTAAACAAAGGTATTATCTTACTATTTTTCATGAGATCAGGAAACTCTCCACAGTCAATACAAGTATTAAAGATAACCGCTAGAGTGGGTGCCACAATATCAATAATAGACTTCGCAACTTCCACCGAATGACCCCATAGGTCAGCAGTCTTTTTTATATTGAGAGTGTGAAAGATTTTAATTATATCTTTACTGGTAACATATTCAAAGTGAAATTCCGAATTACAAACATTAACATTTTCTTTAAGCAAAGACTCAGCAACAGAAGGTGATGAGTTTAGGGATTTAGTAGTTAAAACAGGAATATCCGAAAAGAAATTTTCAAACACCTCAGCGACTTGCGAGTCTGATTTTATTATGTTGCCATTAACAGTCAGGCTATAGTCAGTATTTCTATCACTGGACCTTCCCGTTTCACTATTAATAATTTTCCAAGTCGTTTTAATTACATTACTACTGTTTTTTATCTTTGAACTCAAGTAACGTGACTTGGCCATATAGCAAACTTGTTTAAATAATTTTGAGTATTTTCTAACATACAAATTAAATTCAACAGTGTTAATATAAGTCCTCTCATTGTACAGTTCATAAAGCCGAGTTCTACTTTTATGAATACCTATGGTAGCCCAATCAGAGAAAGATGCATTACTATTAATAGAGATAGTCTTGGGAACAAAGGTGGAATCAAATTGCTTACAATATATATTAAAAAAAATATCATAGAGATGATTAGGATCAGCATTAACATAACTGGATAAGACTGGCACTTTATTGATGAGATTAAATCTAAAAACCTCCAAGCGGCTTTCAGTTTTGGGGTTAACAGTGATATCCTTTTTGACCACTTTTTTACTATTGTTTGGAATAGTAATCCTTTGTCCGCAGTGATCAGAATCAAATAAATTTACAACTTCTTTGCGGCTTGGTATTATGTTAGTAAAAATATTATCTAGGCATGTGGCACAAGTAGGTGTTATTCTTGTGGGCTCCAAAAATAGGTTTACAAGATTGTAGGACTGAAATAGACTTATAATTTTATTACAATAACCTGAGTTCTCTAATAAATTAACATTAAAATCACCGCAAACGATAATGGCTTTGTTCGAAACACAAATCTTGTGTAAAACTTCATCCATTACCTTTTCAAAGCAGTCATACAATCCTGAAGGGGGTCTGTACACACTTAATACAACGAAGCCCTCCAACTCTATACAGGCAATTTCAGCTGTTCGTTCAACAGACAGGCTCACAATGTCTTTACGATTTTTAAATTTGAGCAGGTTACTAACTAATATTAATGAGCCACCATGTATAGCATTTATTCTGCTAAACGAACTACCAACCTGGTGATTCTTAAAATTGAACAAGAACTGGTGACTTTTTAGCCAATGTTCGGTTATGCAAAGAATATCAATACCATAATGGTTCATCAATAAATCTACCTCTAAATCTTTGTTCATAAATCCTTGAATATTTTGATGCACCAAATTAATATTATTTATTGACCTTAAATTTCCTCCCGAGTTGCCTTTGCAATCCTGTATATTATTATAGCTAGAGGTTGGCTCTATTGTCTTAATTTCTAATTTAAATTATTAATAATGTCAACTGGGACCAAATTATTGGCAGAATTAATTAAAATGTCATTGCATTGCTCAAAAGAAGCAATTTGTTTAGCCAAATTCTTGGCTGTAATAGAAAAAAAATATGATAGCGACACAGCTATCTGTCTTTTATAATAATTAGAAAGATAATACATAACATTGTTATGTCTATCTCTTGTCAAATACAAATTATTCTTAAAATAATTATTTATGTCAATTAAATGTAATATTTTATTATTAAATGTCAAGTTGGACATAGTCATGTTTAGTTCATATCTAATCCTATTTTCTTCCTGTGGCAACTGTTCACTGTATGGGAATGTAAATAAGACAACCTTTCCAACATTCAGATTGCTTAACGTTTCACAACATTTAAGCATTTCTCTTTTGCTCACATTTCCCCTACTACCCACAAAAATTAACAATGTTGTATCCTGGGAGAAGTTACATTTAATAATTTTTTGCATAATTCCATATAAAGAACAACCAGGCATACAGTAGTTCAATATTGAGTGACCTGGACATTCATCAGTCAACAAGCGCCCCAAGCCCTTACCTATCTCATCACAGAACAACACAACATCATTAGTCAAGTTTTGTTTAATATTATTGAGATCATTAGGATCAAGATTATTGGGACTATTAGCAGAAGGAACTACGACATCAACACAAGGCTGCGGCAAGGTGGTATCACATGATGTCAACGAATGATCCAGTGTAAGCACATTCGATGTTAAACCGCACTCACAGTTGGTTTTTTGTGAGTTAACCAGCTCATTCATCGCCAACACATATTCTCTCATTAGGTCTTCTGAGGTATTATACTTATTAGTCATAGAAATAAGTTTATTTTGCAGATGGTCAAGTTCAGATTGCAATGACTCCGTGTCAATGTCGTACCTCCTATTACTTTGCTCTAAGTTATATGAATACATGTCTAATCGTTTCAACAAATTCAATCTTTCTCTGTTTAACTTAACACTTTTTATAAAGTACCTTTGTCTTTTTACCATTTTTTGAGTTTTGACAATGTACTTATTAATTTTGATGTATTTTTTTAATTTATTTTTGCTGGTTACTACCCTCACTGAATTTAATGACTTTGTATCATTGTCATCAGTCAAATCTATAGTGTAAGAGGGGTTTATTGCAGAAACCATTGTGGGGGCAATAGGCATCAACTCGCTAAATAGACTCTGATTCAGCGAGGCAGTGGTGTTATTATTGGAAGTCTCGAGTTGTATAATTTGACTTTGAGCCTCTTGTAGCTGCTGTTGTAAGAGGTCTTTCTGACAAAGAACTTGTTCATACTCTAAGCTACACTGGCTGAACCCGTCCACAACAAGCTGGAGCCTATCCCGGGCTTCTATGGCATCAGTGTATTGAGTATGTAACTGAGCCATTTCATTTCTCAACTTCTTATTTGCTTCGTGGGCATTGAAGAGGACTCTCTCATTGTCATCGATTTCCTTAAGTAGTTGGTCACAGGACTCCCTCGAAGCCTTTAATAGGCTCAAAGCCTCTTTGAGTTTGGACTCTTGGAGGCGAGCATGGGCACTACGAGTCATGATCATTATTGAAACTAGGTAGGTAAGGAAGTGACAAGAAATTAGAAGTGAGGCGGTAGTTGTGGTAGAAAATTAAGATAATTAGTAAAAATGAAAAATGAGATTTAGATTTAAGTAAATAAAAGATGATTTGAAAGTAAAAGTTGACCAATAATCGAGTTTGGTGTAAATAAAAGGGGTTCTGTCACCAAACCAAAATAAGGTTATGTTTACGTTCAGAGGTCATTGGCATCAATAAGTAGCCTTTCTAAAAGTGAACTACGCAAATTGCTGATTTAAATAAAGCTCGAAAACAAACTAATAGCAAGTAAAATACAAAATATTACACCTGATATCAAGATGACAATGCAAGATTCACTTGTACCGGTAACTGTCAACGATTTATAAAGAAAAAAATTACACTCAATACGCACCATGTATGTGAACTTAACACAAAATATACATTACTGTTCCATAAACTTCATGAATAATTGGAAATAGGTCTACAAATCCAGCTAATTTAATATTTAAAATTAAAAAAATTATAAGAACAAATTTAAACAGCTGTCAGCTGTAGTGTTGCCACAGGAAATATTAAACTTTATTATAGAAGAAGGTCGAAACTACAACTAGTATTGCTTGGCCATAGTTTTTTTAAGATTGTAACTCGACTTTTGGTGTTGATAGTATGTCATGATACTCTTATTAGGAAATTGAACCATTATGGTTTAAGGAACAGAGCTCTTGACGTTCTGACTTCTTATTTGAATAATCGAATTCAGAGGGTTGATGTTAATGGCAAGATATCTGCAGGATCTCTAGTAACCATGGGCGTTCCGCAGGGCTCAATTCTAGGTTCTTTTTTATTTTTAATCTATATTAATGACTTACCTTATCATGTGAGGGATAATCACAACATAGTATTGTTCGCGGTTGACACTTCTCTTATCAGAAAGTCCAAGTTCTTACGCACGACGCGGAATGGATTATCTGGGGTTTTCTCGCACACTGTCTCGAACGGCAACAATATTCTCCAACGATCTTGCGTTTCTTTGACGTACAGGAACTGCTTCATCGATCACCGACCCGGTTGTCTCAATTTTTTTTATCAAACGACTGTTTATGGACTCTGCAGGACGGCCATGAACGCCATAAATTGGACGCAACGCACGGTACGTTAGGCGAGTAGAGCACCGATTTTGATAGTAAATTTTAATCATTTCTACGCATTGTTGAAGCATGTAGCGTTTCATGGTGAAATGTCACGACGAAATATGTATTCAAGCCAAATTTGACAGCTATCGAATTACCAATATGGCAGCTATGCGCTGTCAAATTTCGAGGGTCCCTATTGAAAACTCTTTACCAGGAACAGACACAATCTTGTTGTACATTACACTCGTCTCCACAGAGCAGGCAACTCGTTCATGGGTCAATGTATACACTTTTACAACAAGCTTTCCATGGGCATTCGAAACTTACCTATTAAACGATTTACAAACTATATAAAGGCCAAACTTAGCAAAAAGGGGTATTATAAAATCACAGATTATTTAGAACACAAAAAAGCTTGGGACTGAGCTGGTATCTCTGCTAAGCATAATTACTAAGCAATATGCGTAATTATAACGTAAATTATTGTAACCATTTTCATTTCTAATGTCTGGACTTGAAAAAAGACGATGATCCCTGAGTTTGTTTCGGCTGTTTCTTCTCCGAGGTAGTCAGTTAGGAAATGTCGGCTTCATCTAGGTAAAAAAAAAACATGACGTGTAAAAGTGATCAGTGATCCTACTTGCTTAGTAAACGATTTCATTTCATTTCACCGAACAAAAATGCATAGCAATTAACATCCTCCCCACACAACGATACCGCAAGTTAACAAACTCTAAGTAAAAATACAACAAATCTTCCAATCCGGCTGGTCACCGTGGAAGAGGACGGCCAAAACCCTCCAAAGATACAAAAATCACACTTAAAGTTAAACGGTCAAATGGATATTGTCACATACAATATCAGAACCCTTACATCATATGATCGAATATTGGAACTGGAAGTATGTTTAAGTAGAATAAAACATGATACTATGGGAATTTCGGAAGTTAGACAACAAGGTAACACAATAGAAGAACATAACTCTGTTATACTTTGCTACATTGGCTCCACACCCGGACATTATGGGGTGGGTTTCATAATAAACACGTCACGTTTCGTAATACATACACACAAAAATAATAAAGAGAGCTTTAAAGGCATAACAGAACAGATGATCTGAAAATATCAACGGGCACAAACTGCCACACCAAATGGGCATCTTGGGAGGAGGCCTTTACCCAAACGGGGGTTCTTGTTGATTTATAAATAAGTAAAAAAAAAACACTACTAACATAAAATAAACCTTCATTACTGAAATTAGTTAGAATAACTTACTATTACATAGAAATATAAATTGTGTTTTTTTTTGTAACATTAATACTCACTATTACAAAACTGTAAAACAAGAAATAAAAATTATTATTATTTCCTAAAATAGTTCCTTTCCTTAATATCTTTCCATTATATGCTCTAATCAAGGTGTTCTGAACTACACTGGTAGGTACTGCCGCTCCGCTACCCACCACCTAGTGTATGTCACTTGAACTTCCTAGTAGGATGTTGATGGATGTATCGAGTGGGCGGGTTGTATTTCAATCAAATAGAAAGCGTGATTGTGTGCTCAGTCCTGCCTCGACCTGCTCGTTATATCAAACGCTGTCACTAGTACAGACAATTTACGATAGTCCTCTAATGTATCCTCGGAGATCAGTCTTGGTAGCGTTCAGGTTTGTTGAAGTTGTTCAACCGGAAAGACAAAAGGTTTTATATTCTGAGGCAACTAAGAAAATGCTCGCGGCATCAGTACAGCTTATCAATGTCTGCCCGTGTTAACAAATACAAAATTAACACAAGTGTTCTGTATCACTACTTTTGACATTGTATCGCGAATGTCACCAGTAGGGTAATTGTGTAACACACTATCACGATATTGCTAAATGTGATCATTTACGACTTTTTTTTGTGTGGGCATTTAAATTAAATGGATTTTTCTATAAAATACAACTGTTCTTACTGTTCCAGCAAATTTTCAATGGCTAACATTAATTATATATCCAACGAACTTGACAATATTGATATAGCTTCATCGTATGAATGCCCGCCTGACAGATGCACAGAGTACATTACAAACCCTAACTTAGACCTGAAAATTGTACATATTAATATTAGGAGTATTAATAAGAATTTTGATCAATTCATTACTATGCTGTCCATCACTAAAATAGGTTTCGATGTTATTGTGCTCACTGAGTGCTGGCTTAAAGCATCTGGATCTATTCCTTTTATGCAGGGATATACTTGTCACAAGACTGTAAAAAACGGATCACAAAATGATGGAGTCGTAGTTTTCATTAAGTCATCCCTTCGATGTACAGTGCATGAACCCATTTTTTACGGCGCTAACTGCCTTCTTTGCACCACAGATAATACTGCCATCATCTGTTTGTATCGTTCTCCCGCATATTCTAATTTAGACACCTTTTACAATAGCTTAAGCAGTTTAACAGCTTCTATGAATAACTCTCAAAATGTGGTTCTGATTGGTGACATAAACATAGACATAAAACCTAGTAACAATGACCGAAACTCCGATCATTATCTTACACATACTGCCACTCTTGGTCTGCTCCCAGCGCACTTTCGCCCTACCAGAGCAGGCAACTGTTTAGATCATGTACTGTTAAAAACTAAAAATGTAGCGTGTGTTTTGGTACTTCAAACATTCATCACCGACCACCTGCCAATCATCCTGACCCTAAGGATCAAGCGCCGTTTATCCAAGAATATACAAAGTACATCTCTGCGTTACAATTTCCTAGCAATTCAAGAAGACCTTAAAAGCACTGATTTCACCCCGGTATTAAATGAAATCAATCCTAACTTGGCCGCAGAATTATTTGTGTTAATGCTTCAAGAGGTTATCGCTTCACATACTCTATCCACACGTATCCCCAATAGGATTCGTGTTATTAAGCCATGGATGACTCAGGGCTTGGTAAGATGCATACGCAACCGTGACAGGATGAATTACAGATTAAAAAAAGATCCTAATAATACAGTCCTCCAAGTCACTTATAAAAGATATCGCAATTACCTTAATTCTTTATTGAAAAAACTAAGGCGAGCACACGATAGAAGTGAATTGCGAAAGGCTAGAAATAACCCTAAAGCCACTTGGAGAGCAATTAGGGCTATTACCAACTCTCGTCGTCAACCGCAATCTCCCGAAGAACTTCTCCATCTCACTGATGATCCTAAAGCTTCAGCAAACCATCTCAATTGCTTTTTTACCATTATTGGTCGTAAACTAGCCTCCCAAGTAACTCCTCTCCCAAGATATTTTAATAATATTAGAGTCCCTCCCCTTCCTTCTCCCTCCCAGTCCCTTGTCATACTGCCGGTGGACGTAACACAGGTTGAAAGGCTAATTAGCACTTTGCGCTCTGATTGTGCCACTGGCTATGATAACATATCAGCTAAAGTACTGAAACAATCAAAATCTATTCTCGCACTTCCCATCACGCATATTTTCAATCGTGCTATTGATACTGGAGTTTTTCCAAACGTCCTCAAAAAAGCAATCGTGCACCCAATTTTCAAGGGTGGTGACAGAGCCAACGAATCAAATTACCGTCCAATCTCCGTATTAAGCTCCTTATCTAAGGTTCTCGAAAGGATACTTAACAATTGCCTCGTCGCGTATCTCTCTAAGCACAAAATCATTGCCAACAATCAGTACGGTTTTAGACCCGGAATCTCAACGGAGGATGCTGTTGTTGACCTTACTAAAGCCTTGGTTAACAAACTTGACAAAGGTATGAAATGCTACGGTATCTTCCTTGACTTATCCAAGGCATTCGACATGGTTTCTGCTCCCATCTTGATCTCGAAAATGGAAAGTGTTGGGATTCGTGGCCTCGCACTGGACATTTTTAAGGATTATCTCTCCAATCGCACTCAACGGGTTAAAATCGGTTCTACAAGAAGTGATGATAAATTTATCAGCTTTGGTGTTCCGCAGGGTAGCATCCTTGGACCCACCCTCTTTCTACTCTACATCAATGACCTGTGTCATGCACATATACAAAATTGCGACATATTTACGTATGCCGATGACACAGCGTTGATAGTTTATGATACTGACTGGGACAGTGCTAGAGGGAGGGCGGAACTTTTGCTCCGGTTTGTGATGGAGTGGCTCTCTGAGAATTTACTTACCCTTAACGTTACGAAGACAAGGGTCATTAGATTTTCGTTACCCAACACTTCTAACCCTCCACTGGAATCAGGTCTAATTAAAGCCCATATTTGCTCCGGTGGGGCACCTAATTGCAGCTGCCCATTACTGTCCTTGGTCACTGACATAAAATATCTGGGGGTCCATATCGACTACAAACTTAGCTGGCAACCCCACATCGAAGCCTTATGTACAAGGATCAGAAAACTAATTTATATATTTAAGGAACTTAGGCACTCAGCTGATCCCGATATAGCTTTGATGGTTTACCAGAGTCTTTGCCAGTCCATTTTCTTATATTGTATCCCAGCTTGGGGTGGAACCTACAAAACCTCCTTACTTAACCCTAGAAACATAACCTTCTTAATATACCCTTTAAACATAACCATTCGTCGTATCGACGAATATTTTCTAAAGTGTAAAATTTTAACTCAAAACGTTATTATTTGAAACTGTTTACTATACACCTTTTTAGGGAAAAGGGTCTTATTTGTAAATAAAATGCAATAATATAAATAAACTGAAATCTTTATATATTTTATAACGGTATCATAAGGCACTAGTTATAAGGAGATCATAATTGACGAGGTAGATAAAAAATTAATATTAAAAAAATAACAAAACATAGCCTTTTTTTTCTTTGGCCAAAATAAACTTAGGGCGTTACTCTACACTTGAAAAAATAAAACAACTATTTATTCACAGAGCAATTCAAACAGAATTCAACCTTATGTTCACCACAAATTGCCGTGTTACATTTCGAGCAATATGACTTAGTCATGCGTCTCAGCTTATAGGAACATAGACCACAAATCTTCCTTTTGTTCAAATGTTGAGCTTGAGGTGGTGGAGGGTTGGCCGTGGATGTAGAAGGGCCTTCATCACTCTTTAGGGCTAATATATTCTGGATATTAGTTTTTACATGCGTTGGCATTGTTGCAACGTCAAGCCGCGTTTTTAGCCACGGTTCTACAAGTTCGGAATGCAACTTCTTCATAAAATCTCGACGACTCATTATCTTCTGTCCTAGGGTAGAAACATTGTGACAATATATCACGTAGGCATTGATACATGATATGTTAATCATTGCGTAAAAAATGCACATAGGCCAGCGATTAGTTTTTCGGTTACAATTCATCACTGAGCACATCTGGTCAAACGTGTCGACACCGCCTTTTGTTTTGTTATAAAATTCTATCATGTGCGGTTTCTTTGATACAGGGTTGACTGTACCTTCCTCATCACAGGAAGACAACAGATAAACCATTTTTGATGGTTTAGCTTTGAACGACAAGAGTGTCAGGGGTCCATCATAACAAAAAGTTGACGTTTTAACATTTCTGGATCGATTATTTTTTATTTCCTCAGGGATTTCTCTTTTATTTGCACGCAGTGTTCCTACAATAGTTAGTTTGTAAGGTTGCCGAAGTAATTGTTTCGCTAGTGGTACCGAAGTAAACCAGTTATCCATGCTGACGTTCCTATGTGTGCCATGTATAGATCGTGTAAGTTCTTTTACATAGAACTCGCCCAAGGGAATACCCCCGGTATTACTGCCTTTTCCGAGATATGGTGAGCAATCGATCATATATTTTGTGCCACTGTCACACATCATTATCAATTTTAGACCATATTTTGCAGGTTTGTTTGGGATATACATTCGAAATTTACACCTACCTCGGAATGCCAATAACTGCTCATCAATTGTCACATTTGTTCCTGGCACATGATTCTGTCGACACTGAGTGATCAGCATATCCCAAATATTCCTGATAGGTGTGAAAGGATCATCTCTTTGTCGTTGCAATCTGACTGTTTTGTCGTCAAAACGAAGGCATCGTAGAAGGAAGTCACACCTTTCTTTGCTCATGCATGACACGTACCTAGTACCAGAATACTCAGGGTTAAACAATTCTTCAAGAGAGAGGTGGTTGTCCTTTAGAGCTGCTGTTAACACCAAAATACCTACAAGTGCTCTAAGCTCCTCTTTGCAAGTATCTTTGAAAGTAGATGTGACTTGTTCATACGTTTGTTTTTTTATAGCGATCTCGGAGTTGGTCCATTTCAAAATTTCTTCAAATATCTCATCAGTCATGAACTGATCAAATAATGATAAAGGATCTACCATCCCTCTTACACCACGAGATGGCCCTCTTGCTACATGCACGATATTTATCGCAGTTGCCCTTCCTGATGAACGACCTTTACTTGTGGCCCAAATGTGACGATTGCGACTACGAATGACACTTTGTGATAAGGTCAAAATACTGGAATCAGTACCTGAAGTCTCTTCCGAATCGGGAGGTGATTGAGAATCGGTCACATGGTCCCGTGAGTGAGATGGTGATGATCCAGGACGGATTTGTTCAGCATCCTCTTGGTCAGAGGGTTCATATTGGTAATCGCTTTCTACGTCGTCTTCCTCCAAAAAGTCTTCACTTTCAGTATCTGAAGAAGCCGGAAGCGAGTTGGTGTTATCTTCTTCCAATAATAATCGCTCAACAGCGTCATCACATAGTGCACGTCGAGACTCCATCTCAAAAATCTACAAACAAATATTTCAACCTGTTATCAAAACTAACACAAACCATAACCATTCGTCGAAACGACGAACATATGCTCAATAAATCAAAAAATAAAATACTTACACGCTGAACACCGGTGTCGCCTGCAACAGCGTGTCGAGCACTGAGTTGACAATAACGGACAAGTTCATACGCACACGCATTAGAAAGAGACAGCGTATTTAGTAACGTGTATTCGTCGGATCGACGAAGGTTATGTTTCTAGGGTTAAAATCGAAAGAGCGCAAAGGGCGATTTTAAAAGTCATCCTCTTTAAACGCAGGGATTTTCCCACCATCGAACTTTATTCAGAGGCCAAAGTGCTGACAGTGAGACAGCTTTTTGTGCTTCGCGCCACGTTGCGGAAACACTCCACCCTAAATCTAGATCTCACTAAACTTAAAAGGCGAAAAGGCACTCCTGTATGCGAAATAGTTCAATGCCGTTCTATGTTTGCCAGCCGACAGTATGCAGCGACTAGTTCTCGATTATATAATAAAATTCAAAAATCTATACCCATTTACTCCCTGACTAAACGGGAAGTTAAACTGAAACTTACAGATTGGTTGCAGAAGTTAACGTACGACGAAACCGAGAATCTTATTACTATTGTCTCTTAAGTATCATTCCAACACTGTATTTTATTTAAGGCGTATTTGTTTTTGTATTATTATTGTTGTCCTTTTCTATTTGCATTCTCTGTATTTGTGTTCATATAAGTACTTGCACGTCACCTTATACCATTTGTGTCTCATACCCTGAGGAACCCTGGCTCCTAAAACACAGGCTTTTGTCCTAGTTTAGGAGGCATCAGTTCGCCTTTTAAAGTGACTTCCTGTACAGACTTTTTTGATCCTGTGTACTTATGTGTGTTTTTAAAGTGTACAAATAAATTATTATTATTATTATTATACTCAAGATAACTCTTTCTCGAAATTTTAAGAATTTCGGTTTTACACTGAAATGACGGGCCTAAACCAAGTGCATTTCAGGTGGGGAATCTTGGTTGGAGATTTCTTCTTGCAAAAACTTTCTAACAATGCGGCATGTGTTTAGAATGGCAGCTTTTTGCATACTGATATAAAGATATTTTGGTAAACCTAACAGTTGTATTCCGTGGTGTAGATATTTAGGTATAACTCCTGTACTAGAGAGCACCAATGGCACAATATATACTTTGTTCATCTTCCAGATTCGTGTAATTTCTTCCTTTAGTTCCGTATATTTGTGTATTTTTTCGGTTATCGTTTTCTGTAAGTTATGGGTATTGGGTACGGCTATGTCTGTTAGGTACACTACTTTGTCTCCTTTATCGATTATAGTGATATCCGGTCTATTATTGTGCACAGTTTTATCAGTTAAAATTGCTCTGTCAAAGTATATCTTGTGTGTGGAATTCTCTAGCACCGGTTTGGGGACATATTGATAGTAAGGTGTTAGTGGTTGTGGTATAAGTTTATGTTTTGCCGAGAGCTGTTGGTGAATAATGTTTGCGACCTGATTGTGCCTATGAGTATAATCGGTTTGAGTGAGTGTTGGACAAGCGCTGGTAATATGTTGGATAGTCTCGGGCTGGCGGTGACATTTTCTGCATTTATCGTTCTGGATATTGGGGTCTTTCAGTATATATTTCCTGTACTTTTTTGTATTTATGACCTGGTCTTGAATAGCAACCATAAAACCCTCTGTTTCGGGAAACAAGGAACCTACTTTAAGCCATTTGTTGGACGCTTCAGGATCTACATGAGCTTGTTCTAAGTCGTGGATATGTCTACCATGCAATTCTTTAGCCCTCCATCTACCGATTTTACTATTCTCGTGATCAGTTTGTGAATTAAAATATATGGTTCTATCTATCAATTTTAATGGTGTGAAGTTATTGTCAATTGTAGCTATTGCTTCGTGGATATTGCTGTTACTCGTTTTATCGTAGAAGAACTTTCTCAAGTGAATCAGTTGTTTTTCCCACAATAACCTTAAATCTGTTAGGCCTCTCCCACCATTTTGGCGCTTAACTGAGATTCGTTCAATAGCTGATTTAGGGTGCAAATATTTGTTTTTTGTGAGGGTGGTTCGAATTTTGATTTCTATCTTATTTATGTCTGTTTTGGTCCATTTAATTATGCCAAAAGAATAGGTTAAAACTGGTATTGCATACGTGTTAATAGCTTTAAACATATTTTTAGAGTATAGTTGCTTTTTACAAATTAGGTTTAACCTCCGTACGAATTCTCCAGTTAGTTTATTCTTAATGTTAATGTGATCTATAGTATTCGATTGGTGTATGCCGAGGTACTTGTATGTGTCTGTAGGTTCCATTTTCGTAAATGTGTGTTCTGTGTTGTCTGTTGGATTAGAGGTAGATTTAGTTTTTCCTTTGTTTATGTGTAATGTTCGGCATTTATCAAGGCCGAAATGCATTCTAATGTCATTGCTAAATTGTGTGGTTATATCTATTAAATTTTGTAAATCTTTTTCCGATTTGGAGAAAATTTTAATGTCGTCCATATATAATAGATGGGTTATAGCTACCGTGTCAGTTATTTTGTATCCGCCATCTGTGTTATTTAAGAGTGTGGAAAGTGGGTTAAGGGCAAGACAAAACCACAAGGGACTCAGTGAGTCTCCCTGGAAAATGCCATTTGCTATTGGGATCTCTTCAGTTACTATGGAAGTGTTGCTATTGGATAAATGGAGAGTGGTTCTCCAGTCAGACATCGCGGTTTTCAAAAAGGTTATAATTGTGGGATTTATTTTATATATTTCTAAAATGTTGATAAGCCAAGAATGAGGGACACTATCAAACGCTTTCCGGTAATCTATGTATGTGATGTGGAGATGATGATGTGTTATTATTATTATTATTTATTATCAGTAGCAATGGGTTCCATTTTGACAATTGGGTATTTGACTAAAGAAAAAAAAAACTAATTAGTCTGTCAGTCAGATTTCCAAAAAATATTGGACACGTATTTTTTCTTTTTTCATATAAACAAAAAATGAAGATGACAAAGTGCGTTGAAAATTCGTGTGACATCACTGGATGCTATACTTTTTAGCGACCAGTGACGTCACCAGCCATCACTCCTGATCTTTGATACCTTTTATATATGTCTTTCTAAGTATATCTTTTACACCAATGACTGAAGGTGAAGGAAAACATCTTGAGGAAACCTGGACTTTCAAGTCTGAAATCGCCAACCCGCATTGAGCAAGCGTGGTGATTACGCTCAATCCTTCTCTATATGAGAAGGATTGAGCCATTGATTGATCCTTCTGTGCCCAGCAGTGGGACGATAAAAAGGTTGATGATGATGATGATGATATATGTCAATTTTTATTGTTTTGATAAAACAAAAAACACGTGTCTAGTATTTTTTTGGAAATGTGACTGACGGACTAATTAGTTTTTTTTAGTCAAATACCCTATTTAACAACATTCATTGCATTATTTACTTTGTTGAGTGGACATAATTTTAGAACATATGAAGCAATGGATTTGCCAATATGCTTCGAAATGATTCCAACTGATAGTAATAGTGTGTTTTGCAATTAGGGTGCTGGTTAAAATACCTAAAAAGTGAAGTTTTGAATATTTAACATATTTAACACAATGGTCTTGTTCCAGGTGGGCACTATATAGTGGGAGGTAGCCGCGGCGACATTCTGGTGGTCCGTGACGCCCGTCCTGATGATGGCAGCTCGTATTCCTGCGAGGCTCAGCACGCGCTGACTGGGGAGAAGAGGCGGAGTTCATCTACTATGGTCACTGTATCACGTTAGTATCTTTATTTTATTATAAATTGTAGTAATAAGTGAGCACTTCTTAACGAGTCATTCTACTCTTCGTTATAAAGAACGAATGTGACTATTTATTATTATGTTTTGACTTCTGCTTTTGTATTTATTATTGTATGCCTCAACGGCGGAACATAGATGAACTTATTTTAATTATTTAAGATCTGTATTTATGACGTATATCTATAGTTCACAATAAAGATGATTTGATTTGTAATACGGAGCAGCTGATAACTTACCTCATACTATACTCGTAGTTATTACCACGTAGGATATCTGTGCCCTTGCTCTAGGGGGATTGTTTGGACGGCCGTAGTAACCTTTGCAACCAACGGCCTTCTTTTCTTTTAAGAGACTACTAGAAGGTCACTTATTAGTGTATAACTAATGGAAGTTTTATTTCCAGAAGCAACATCAAGTATGGCACCGAGAATGTTGACAGTCTCTGAAGATGAAATGGTGCCTCAAGGTGGTGACATTCGATTGGTTTGCTGTGCGATTGGAAGTCCACCACCTACATACAGGTATAAGTTTTCTCACATTACATCAAAACTTCATATTTATATGTAAAAGTACTTCTTCTATTTAAAAAAAAAATATATATTTTGCCTCACACTAGGAATTTCTCCTGTATCGTTTACAAACACAAAAAGTCAGACTCGGAACAAATACTTGTAGGTCATAAAATTTTTGTTCCGTGCGGGAATCGAGCGCGTGACACGCAGCGCAGCAGTCAATAGCTTAACCGCTGCACTAACCGTGCAGTCAGTTATACCTAATACGAGTTTACATATAGGAAAACACTCGTATTTCGGATAGCTTCAATGAGGAGCCCACTTGGCTTTGTTCCCATTATAGCGGACCAGCTGTTTAAGCAAGCCATTCAAACGGCCAGAGTAAATACATACTTAAAATATGGACAGTTCAACGAAGCACAAAAAACAAACTAAGCTAATGGGATCCGTCTCTAGAAACGCTGGAATGTACTATTATACTAAGCTGGTTGTTTCGCGAGTCTATCACAGTAAAACCAAATGCAACTTTGAAAACTCAGGTTGTTTTCGAATTCCTGTTTTATGTACTAAGAGCTAGGTTTCCATCGCCAAATACTTTTTATTCGAGGAATGAAATTGACATATAACAATTTTTTCAACACTGTCAAAAACTTGTCAAAATAAAGGAAAATTAGACGTATTTTTGAAAGATTGAGACTATGAGCAAACTTGTGTTCTTAAAATGGCGCTCTTAGACAAGTTTACATGACTATTTTAATATACACTATTACGTTAAAAGGAAATATGATTCAAACCCCAATTATCCTAAAACGGAGAAGGAACTAATTATTTTTGAATTAAGTCTAGCTATTTACTAGTAGACTTTATGGGGGCTTGAGGTTAAATAATAATAGCCGGAGCGGTCGATCGATCAGGTTAAGGTACGTATGCCCCGTCTTTGCATATTATAACCCCCTGTCTGTTGGAAAGAGCGTTGAGTCCATTGCTACCGGTTCTCATTCTTGCTTCTTTGATAGCAACTCCATAGAAACCCGAAAATCTGTGCATTTATGTCAAAGAGTCTTAACAAGGGTTCAAGTACCCACTATGTACTTGGGTTGTGGAGATACAGCCCCTGTATATACTATTATTACTTAAACTTTCTATCACTTACAGTTGGTTCCGCCACTCAAACGGCCGCCTGAGCCCTGTCTCAAACAGTATCAGGATCTCGGTGTCAGATCAGGTGCTGATCATCAGACGCGCGCAGCTGTCTGACGGCGGAGTGTGGACCTGCAGGGCGCACAACCAGTTCGGCGAACAGAGGAGAGACGCCAGACTGAGGGTTAGGTCCAGGCTGGTTGTCAGTGTGCATCCGCAGTTACAGGTGAGGTTTTTTAAACTTGGACCACTGTTTACTTTTGTTGCCAAGACTTCAGATGTTGTGCAGGTTCTTTTAATTGTTCTAGATTTTCATAAAACTAACATTTAGACAGCCAATATGACGTAGAACTTCTGCAAATCTTAATGCTTACTAATGAATAGTACCAAATAGAATGTATTTATTAACCGCTTGCTATCTATTTCTTCAAAAGTCTCCGATACCCAATGATTCTCTCACTGGAACATTTCACAACACTCAAACGTTATCTTCGCACAATAGAACGTGACCAATACGGAGAAGTCGATCGCATTATTTCGAAATTGTCAGAGAATAAACAGCGTACGTTTCAGACCAAGAATAACCTTCCAACATTTGCTTTTATTACATAAAGAGGGTGAACAGAAAACACAATTGTCCCGAACGTCCTAACATCAGTATTTGGACGAGCGACTAAATTCCCGTCAGCGACGGTGACGTTGCAAAAATTGAAAAATAAGTATTCAGATCACACAGCGACGAGACACATCGCACGGTATGATCCAAGCGGTGCGCTCATCGAATATAGACAAGATGTGGTGGGGTCGTTGTGTTAGCGGGTCTGTCTGTCTGGTGTTGCTGCACTTTCTACGTATGAAATTGCACCCGGGAATTTGACCTATTTAAACCTATTTGTGCCTGACGATACCAAGAGTATACGATAGAGGAGGAAAATAGATTACAGCCGATTATATGCGATTCAACGTCACCGACAGAAACAAAAATCAAAAAAATCAAAGCATTTATTTCAAATAAACCAGTTACAGGTACTTTTGAATTATCAGAAGGTCGGTCAGTCAGTAAGGTGCAGCTAGTCGCCCATTCCAAAGAGTAGGTACCTATGGAGAAGAACGGGCAAGAAACTCCATGGACACTCTTTTAAATTATCAAGCTATTGATACAAATATTTGATTACATCATTCATTTTGAAATCAATCGTGTGAGAACGATGCAGAAATATATTGTACGCTGAGAGCGTCCATTATGGAAAAAAAAACAACAATTCAGAATTTAAAATACGCCATAGCAGCTAAGAGATGACCAGTCCCCTCTGACGGCGTCCGTTCACGAACATGACGTATGGATCAGCATCATTCAGCTCAACCATATTGAAGGGAACCTAATGACCCAACACACACGCCACCACCAGCGAGACATTTGAGTGAGCATGACATACTCTCAACAACCATAGCACTATCAAGTCAATAAACGACTTACCCAACAAATAGATGCTTTACAGCAAGTAGATCGTGCTCACACGTGTTCCATGCAATTATACAATACTAGGAAATTGAATCTACACAATGCAAAGACAGTTTTTTCCAAGGTTCAGCAGCTCCAACGGTGTTCCCGAATGCTAAGTTTAGCTCCTGTGTAGCTGCACCAGTGCCGAATACCCCTGTCAGCGATGCAATTCCGTAACGTATAATATGCCTGGCTACATAGTGTGTACAGGCTTTGAGTTTAAAAAAAAAACAAACAATTGCAAATTTAAACTACAAGAGGAAAAATCAAAGAACAATCAGTGTAAGCATAGAAATCGGACGCAGCTCAAGCCCAAGCCTTTTTGTCGTCAATATAATCTTTAACACTATAAAGTGCTTTCTAACACAACTTACGTTTAATGAAGGATTTCAATTTATTCAGGTTCAGATCTTGAACCACCTCTGGAAGCCTTTTGTAAAAATGTATACATTGGCATCTAAAAGAGCCACCTATTTTCTTGAGCCTTGTTGTAGGTACAATAAATTTGTGCTTGTTCCTAGTATTCACATTATGGACATCACTGTATTTTTTATACAATTTTATATTTTTATGAGCATACAAAACATACAAAACAATTTTCATAAATATATTGAGACGTTAAACGTTACGAATTAGTTTTGTTCACTATTCAGAAAGAGCGGTAAGTGCGTAAAGAAGTTTTCACTTTAAAACTACGTATAAAAAACATTTTTACAAAAAAAAATAAAAATATATCCGGCTTTCAAAAAACACTGAAATGTGAAAAATAATTTCTTTGGTGTTTGTATAATCGTTTTTGACATCGACTTCCGAAATTAGTTATTTTTCACTTGGTAGTGTTTTTTTTTTATTAAGTCGTTTATTTTTATTTTTTTTTGTAACAAAGTTTTTATTTTACATTTTTAGTTGTGAAAACTACTGTTCAGCTGCATCCGGTCAGACTGGACGCTGACGATAATATAGTTGGAAAAATGCCTGTAAGCAAACGGCGTAATTTTGTTCAGTTTAATTTTTAACCGTGATTTTGGTTTAAAAATGAAACAATCGAACCGATTTCTATAAAATTCCTATGAGACCAAAATAAAAGTATAAGCAATGCTAGACACGATTACGCAACTTAAATTCAGTCTCTTGATTTTAATTTTTTGTTGCATAAGCGTGACGAGTAGGTAGTGGTTGTCCTATGTTAAAATTCAATGCTATAATTTTTTGAGGAATTTCCTCTACTGTCTTCATCTTCAGATTTACTGCAGACCATCATGTTAACCCTCATGGGTGTAAAGTTCTCATCAATATAAATTAATTAAGTCCAAACACAAAGTAGCTACTGTAAACCGTTGAGGAGTTCCTGCAACTAGCCTTTGTCTTCATTATCAGAGCCTTTATTATTTATTCAGACTACATGTGGTCCATTGTGTTAGTTATGACAGTCACAACCCATCTAGGTGTAAAGTTCTTATCAATACAAATTAATCAAGCATAAAGACTATCAAGACAAGGTAGCTGCTATGAATCGTTGAGGGGTTCCCTCGACTCTCTCCCGCTCCATCACCAGATCAACTTTAGACCTTTATCAAATTGTAGTGTTTTAAAATACTTAATGAAAATACGAGTACTAAGAAATTCACGAGTTGCCCCTACAATTTTTGAAACATTCCCTTAATTTCTCTTGTCTTCCATCATCAGATCCTGACCAGTTGACTATGGGACCACCTGGAAAGTATACCCTTTCAAACAAAAAAGAAATTTGCAAATCGATATAGGCGTCTTAGTGAACATACATAAAAAAAAAAAAAAAATAAAAGATTACGACGAATTGAGAACCCACTCAAATCGCATTTGTCATGCGACCAACGAAACAAAAGTAAATAGATATTTAAATAAATATTAGGTGCTTACATATGAAATTGGCGTTTTTTATTGGAGGAATAAAAGTCATTTATTTTTTTGATATAATATATTTATTAAATCAAAGTATGATCCATTGCTATCTATGCACTTCTGCCATCTCATAGGTAGTACGTTTATGCCTTTTCTAAAAAAACATCAAAACATTAGGACGGGAATCAATAAAATCTTTGAAGGCGGTTTGGACTGCCTCATCGGAGTTGAATTTTTTCCCCTGCAAAAATTTATCCTATAAATATTTCTAAAAAATGGTAGTCGGTTGGAACAAGGTCCGGGGAGTATGGTGGATGTCTTAAACATTCCGATTAAAGCTCGTCTAATTTGGTAGCAGTCTGTTGTGCAGTGTGTGGCCTCGCGATGCCCTAAAGCAGCAGTGGCCTGGTGCGATTGACCAGTCTCGGTTATTTAGCGGCTAGTTTATCCATCATTATGTGGAGCTGCTCACAGTAGAGATCTGCAGTAATCGTCTGGCCAGATTTAAGTTTGATCCGGTCTATTTTCTCTTGGGGCAGAATTTGGATGGTTCACCAGGGTTCAGCCATTGCGATGACGCACATCGCAATGGCTGAACCCCGGTGAACCACCCATCAACCATATTGTTGTAGAGTATCCACTTTTCATCACAGGTAATGCTTCGATTTAAAATCGAATCATTATATTACATATTGAATAAAAACAATGTAAAATCAAAAATTATATATAAATTCAATATTATTATATATTGTGCCGATTCAGTAATGTCATGGGGTACCCACCTTTCGAGCTTTATTATCTTCCCTATTTGTTTCAAGTGGATTAAAACAGTTTTATCACTAACACCGCAGCCTGCAGCTAACTCGGACGTAGTTTGCGATGGATCTGGTTCTACAATAGTCTTCAATTCTTCATTGTCGACTTTGTTCACCGGCCGTCCACGGGGATTGCTCTGTAGGTTGAAATTTCCAGAACGAAAACGTTGGTACCAAAAACGCACTGTGCTTTCTCTAGCGACACCATTGCCATACACGTCATTAATTCTTCGAGGCGTTTCTGCAGCACTGGGGCCACGGCGGAACTCTTATTCGTAAATAACGCAAATTTTTAAAATTTTCCATTTTTTAACTTAATGACGCATAGAACAAACCAAAAGAAAAAAAAAACAAAAGAAATACGGTTTTCGAGACACAAGCTGTATAAATTTGAATTTGGAATTCTGAACCAAAATTTGAGATCAAAGTACTGGCCGTACTACAAAACGCCAATTTCATATATAAGAAACCAATATATATATATATCCAAGCTTATTTACAGTGTAAGAGGAGTATAGAGAAGGATGGATAGAGTACAGTTAGCCCAGTGGTAAATATCCGACTCACAAATTATAATTTGTAGGAAGGCGCGTTACTTTGTCTTATTTATTTCAGCCACATCATTCAAAACTGTGAATAAAGACATCACCAGGAAAACGGCAAATCTTCGAACCAAAAATGTGACGTATGTCACATGGTTGTAAGTTGTATATCTTAGAGAGAGGAGGCCAATGATCTAGTAGTGGGGACACTTTATGGATTGATTATGTGCGTTTTGTGGTGTTTGAGGAAAAATATTTGTATAATCCGAATTCACAATCGTATTAAGCACTTAATTCATTAGCAAGAATTATAAAAATCATTATACGGACAGTGTATAATGATGGAATTTCCGTTTCGAAATTATTATGGTTTAATTTTATTTATACCTAAGTAATTTTTAGTTCTAGGAATTTGTTATAAAAGAAATTTTACAAATTTAAGGAAAGGACAGTTTAAGGAAAGGTTTGTATAAAGCCACAGTAAATAAAGCAGCCACCAGTGAGAGGAAGTCAAAAATTTTAACCACTGCCCACACGTTATCATATCGTTTAAAATCATCCTTTGAATAAAGTAATCTTTTTACGTGATGAAATCGTTTACTCAAATACAGACTTGGAGATGTTATATCTATGAAGATACAGTGTATCTACGAATAATACAAAAAATCCTCTTTGATGTAAAAATACGGAATATTTTAAATGTTTCGTTCTGGATGACTGCGTTAGTTGCATGGCACTGGAATGAATGACACGTTTTACTCGACTTTTTAACAATTTTTGTAAAAAAAATACAGTTACTGGTAGCTTTAACAACGATTGATGAACAATGGAATTGATTAAAGAACATTTAGTTATTATACATTGAAGTAAAATACAATATTTCTATAGGTAGGGTTTACCCGATTCCTTTCATATTGAGTCTACTTTTACTAAATGGTTATTTTCAATAATATTCTTATGAATATCAGAATTATTCGCTATTTATTACTTTTATCTTGTAAAGGTTTTTTTTTTTCATTGTTGATCACTTTGACAACTAATTAATTGCATGGGTGACAAATCTGTGTATCTTTAAATGGCCCTGTCAACAGACAGACTATTGTTTCAGACATAAAATGTTTTTAATTAATTCATTCGTTCCCATCAAATTCAATAAAGCAAGCTTGATACATTGTAATTTAATTTACAAGTAAATATTCCTTGTACATAATTTGATTAAGAACTGAACAACAGTGTTTTCATTAGTTTATCTTTAGATCACAAGTTCATACTCCTTATAACAACGTGAAATTAATGAATTTGGACCAAGTTCGTTTATTTGTTGTGTACCTATACTTTGTAATTAACTATTAATTAGAAACATAATAACGTTGTGAGCAAAATGACTTTTGTCACCAATCTATTGTATATCTCCTATTTTACTCTGATAAATATAATTATAATCTGTATAATTAGAAACCTATCCAATTATAATTACATAATCTAGTCACAAAGTCGTTTCAAGAGTTTCTCAGTATGACGGCTCGGGTCTTCGTATGTAAATTTTGCATTTTTTCAGAACATACTTTGTATACCTGATACATTAATTTCTAAATTAAATTTAACACAGAAATTTTGAAGTCCTCAACAGTGTTTTTCGGTGGATAGCAAATTCTAAAAGCAAGTTCTAAAATCTTTTTTATATACAGAGTGTTGCTGGTAATACGACAATTTATTTATTTCCTGAACCATAGAAGAAACCTAGCGTCAAAAATAATAAAATGAAAATTTCAAACAAACTCGCAAAATTGCAAATGGAATAGATTGGTTCAATGACCTCCGATCAGTGGGCGACAGCACGGTCCTGTATCAACTTGCTTTTTGGCGCCATTACTATTAAAGTTTAGTACCGCTGGATGCGGCAGTCATCAACCTATAAGCGCTTCCTTATCAACATGTACATCATGTAGAAAATGTGAAAAATAAAAAATAATTTCCTGTGACTAAATTAATGGATATATTTATATGATTTTTTTATGGGTAGACTGAGAATGTGTTGGGGTACACGATGTTTAATTTACTGTGGCATTGTCAGCACCACTTTGTATATAATTATAACCTAGTGCTTGACTACAATCCCGCCTGATGGTAAGCAGTGATGCAATCGTTGATGGTAAAGTGCGCTAGTTTATTAAGAGCCTCTTCACTCTAGCTTTGAAGACACTTAAATTGTAGTCAGACGGAAACACTACCGCTGGCAAATTGTTTCACATGCCTCTCCACCGAATCCAAAGTAGCCAGGTGGCATTTTGCAGCACCAGCCCAAATGTGGCTGTAGTACTCCAGACACGAGCAGTATTTTGTATAACATTACTGTACTTTGTATAACATTAAAAGCTGTCCTGGTGTGAAGTACCGCCGACTTTTGCAATAACGCCAAGTTTCCTGGCCGGGTTGATTTCTTACTAGCCTGAACACCCGGCACCCGGCTCACAACTGTGCTGTCAGGCATCAGTACATCGTTAATATGCTGCAGGAACAGAGTTACAGAAAGAACAGACCCCTGAGGAACCGTCGACATGGGCTCCGATGAGCATCCGTCGACAACAACTCGGGGTAACCGTTCAGTCAGGAATTCTTTTACCCAGCCATGCAGGCCAGGGGATATGCCGTACGCAGGAAGCTTACAAAAAGGCAAGCGTGCCATACACGGTCGAAGGCTTTTTAGACATTTAGGGACACGGCAATCGCTTCTCCATTTCTCTTGAGGGCCTCGCCCCACAAATAAGTGGCATACACTAGTAGGTCCCCAGCTGGCAGATGCACGGCGAACACCTTACTGTCGGTCACTATGGAGATCGTTACCTTCCAGGTATGCCATGAAGCGCGAGTTGAACACATGCTCCATAATCTTGCAGAGTATGGAGGTTATTGAAATTGGTCGATAGTTGGTAGGATCGGCACGACTACCACTTTTGAGCACAGACTGTACGTTGACAAGCTTCCTGGAGTTCAAATTTACACCAGTCCTAAATCGTCCGTGAACTTCTGAGATCTCCTATCTGACTATACACAAATTATACAGGAGGAACAATAAACTGATTTATTTAGTTTCCGTGAAGTATATTGACGAAATAAAAAAACACTTCGTTTGTTTATGAGTCAGTTTACTATTACTGTTCAAAAATAGCTATTATTTTGAGCTTTACTTTATTATATGGAAGTTAGGAGATTTAACTTTTCAAATTCTAAACAAAATGCAGATAGGAGATATTTTCATTAGTTATTGAGGAGGAATTGCCACCCAAAACTATACACGAGGTGTTAGTATCTGAAGATAGAATTTATTAGAAAAGGCCACAAAAAGAGTATATTAAACAAAATTATTTATTTTCTATTAAAACAATAATGAAATTATTTTGTATTTAAACAAAAACAAAAAACAAAGATGAAAAATTTAGAAATTAAAATAAATTTAAACTTAAAAAATAACACATCAGTCTAGACAACAGGAACTAAGGACATACTAACAAAAATATTTTTTTATTAAAATAATCATCTTGTGTGCTTGATCAGCGTGCAACTTGCAAACGCGTTCTAAATTTTTAATCATTATGAGGTAATGAGTCATAGAAGGAATGGCAGTCCAATGGAATTACTGACTTAAGTTCTTGTAAGTGTTTATACTTCTGGTTTGTGATTGGAATTCTATTTCTATGCAAGGGAGGATACTCTTTTATGATTGAAATTTTGTTAACACGTTGAGGGAGAATATCCCAATCAGAATCAAAATCTAGTTTAAATTTAATGATACCGTTTTTATCGTAATGGATAGCTCTTATATCGGTTACCTTTGGATCTCCCGTCTTGCGACCTGGCCGTATTGAGGTATAGCGCAATGTTTCAGGAGAGGAAAAGTTTTTAAAAAATGTGTAGTCGACCATAATGGCTTCATAGGGCTTTCTGCGGGCTTCTTTGGTAACCGACAGAAAGTCGCTTGGAAGATGGATTAATCTATTTTTCAATTTTCTCTCTATAGCGCTATGCACACAATCTCCTTCCATCTGAGTATGTCCGACCTCAAGGTACTTTTGAACAATGGATACTTCATATTGCATAGAAAAATTCAATAGGGCATTGGATAGAATATTATTTCTGTTTTGGCTTGTGCAACCATCTGAGTATATTATAATTGGTAGTTGTTTGGACAGGCAATGGCGAGTCAAATAATCTATAATGAATGTTGCGTAGGTAGATGCTGATAAATCACCTTCCGTTTCTGTAAACCAGTAACAGGTACACTCATGTGAGGCCAAATCATAGATGGAAAAATTGTGCACACACAATTTGGTCTTGTAATAAACAGCGCTTGCAGTAATAAATGGACACACCTTAACAGATTGTAAATCCATCGTCAAAACAATGTATTTTCCATTAACAGCTTCATTTTTGTCTTTATTTTTTTCTTCACGAGCTCGATTTTTCTTTCGTAGATGTATTTGGAAGTCATTCTCGGATACATTACCAGTCTGATAACCCACACAAGTATCACACATGTCCTTCTTTATTGTATGGATAGCTATAATCTTAGATTTTAGTGTTTGTGTAAATTTATTTCTAGCATAGGGAATAACGTCCTTTTCTGTACAAAATTGTTTATACGTACTGTATAAGTGATTAATATTGCGATAAATTGGTTCTAAATAAACCTTAGTGGTGTTAAGACGATTATAATGAGACGGCATTTTAGGCAACCCATCCAAAAAGCTATTAAGGGTATCCGCACGTTCCTGACAGGGTAATGCTCTGGGACGGTTACGATTCATATTTTCTTCAGATGGATGCATGCCACATTGTCCTTTCTTGGCCCAACTCTGTACTGAAAATGATCCGAGACATAGAGTATGAAGAAATATTTCTCGACATACTCGTTTCTTGGTTGTGGTGCCATCATTAGGATTGGTAACAGGAAGAAAATAAATTAAAGTACCTGATCTTCTCGAACTTTCAGATACTGTAAGTCTGCCTTTTCCCTGAAAAGTAACGTTATTAGCTACGTACACTTTTCGTTGATGCCAATCCATGTCACTCCAGAATTGTTGGAATATCTTATCCCTGTCCTCATCTCCTATTTCGTCACAATACCTGATCTTACTTTTTCTGCAGAAATTCGAATTACACCTAGGACCTAGGACCCTTGAGTTTCGAAATTGGGACTGCACTTTTTCACCCTTTGGCCGTTTGTACCCTACATACTCTTTACCCTCCATTCGCAATCGCTTAGTAACATTCTTTTTCCATCTTTCTGGTTGAGCTTCCTTTAGTCGACGTCGCCCTTCTGTCATATCTCCATAGTGAACTGGATCCTCGATAGATGCCGTTATTTCATCATCTTTCCCCTCGGACCGCAGTAGCGTTAAGACGTGTTCACTCGCTAAAATTTTTATTAAAATACTTATTTTGTCGCTAATTATCGAGTAATAAATTTCGGACGAATACTAGGCGCTCAGAACATAGTGAAAGGTGGAAGCGGAGCGACTCATCGGGCAGAGCTGGACAACAACACCTGCGACGGCAACAACACTCTCAGCCCTCTTTCGTGTTACTTACGCCGCAATCCATAAGCGACGGCGTTTTGGTGAGTAGTGGGGCAATTTGTACGAAATGTCTGTAAAACGAACGCCACCAACAAGTAGTGCCAAAGTCGACAGCCCCATGCATTATGGATCCGATTCCATGCTTTATAATAACCCCAATAATCAGCAACCCTTAGATTTTAATATCACAAAACGATCAAAACGTCGACTAGGCGAATCGCAAAATGATACTGACGTCACTTTGTCTGACTTGCTGACCAAAATGGACGAGTTGAGAACCCAGCAAGATGCCAAATTTGCCTCACTAGAAGCACACATAAAAGAGCTTACATGTCAAAACACTGACATAAAAGACTCCATGGCACTCCTGTCGGCAAAATATGATGACGTCCTTAATAATTTGAAAATCCTACAACAGGAAAATCTCCACCACAAAAATCATATTAAAAACCTAGAAGCAAAACTAGAACAATTGGAACTTAATGCAAGATCCACTACAATTGAACTTAGAAACATTCCAGCCGGCAACTTAGAACATAAGGACAACTTGATCGAGATTGCTAAAAAAATTGGGGAAGTTGTTAATGTTCCCATCTTTGATTCAGATGTAAGAGATGTGTTTCGATTGAAAACCAAAAACAATGAAAACGGTCCAGTCATTTTAGACTTTACCTCGACCTTAAAGCGAGAGAAGTTTATAAGAGCCACAAGAACATTCAACAAAGAAAACCGTGAGAAGCGCCTGACAACGGCCAGTATAAATATGACGGGACCAGCTGAGCCCATATATGTAGCTGAATCTCTCACGTCATCGATTAGGCGCTTGCACTATCTCACTAGAATGTTTGCAAAAAAACACAACTTTGTCCATTGTTGGACTTCCTTCGGCAAAGTGTACTTAAAACGCAACGACAACGAACCTCGCCTTCGTATCACCTGTGCAGAAGATCTAAAAAAACTGGAAATGGGCATCTGACTGGGTTTTTTGTCTATAATTTACAGTAATACTTTTAAGGCATGTTTTTTATTTAAGTTTTCACGTCTCAACTCCAATAGCGCCTATAATACCTCTCTTTCAAATAAATTATATAAGTCAAACCTATGTGCATACTATTCACACAAAACTCACACACACACCCATACACTTTTCCTGGATAATACACATATACACTTTTCACTACATAGTCGCTTAAACATAACACATTCACAGATTCGATTTTTTTCTGCACCTATTAAGCCACTAATCAATTGCCGAAACCCGATAAATCTAAATAGTTATGTTTGGAAAAGTTATCTACAGTCCAGTGATGAATTACTGATGAAATCAATAATGAATATGTCCATTGAATATTATCCTCATTATAAAATTTATTTTAGACAAATTCGATGAATTAATTGATATCCAAAATGAAATCGATACCTTTAAAGTTGCCGATGTAGCTGTATGCGATGTAGATGACTGCACGTCTTTCCTGCCTGTATCAAATAAAAGCCTCAAAATATTTCACCAAAACATTCGCAGTTTGAAATGTAATATGACTGGACTACTACCCATCTTGGCTAGTACAAAAGTAGAGTGGGACTGTATTGTCCTCACTGAGTGTTGGTTACCGTCTTCTTCATACATACCTAGTCTGGATGGATACGACAACTTCGCTTCTGCGATCAACCGTACCCAAAATGAAGGAGTTGTGGTATACTATAAAAGCAACCTCTTTTTTACAGTAGAAGAATACAACTTGGAGGATGCGAACTGCTTAGTCATTGTTCCTAATAAGGATACCATAGTGTTTGCTATTTACAGGCCTCCAGACTACAAAAATCTTGACAACTTTTTTAGGTCTCTAAATTGTATCCTATCAAAATATTCATCAACCCAAAATCTGATACTATTGGGAGACATAAATATTAACATAGCTGATCACTCTACAGATAACAATTACTCAGCTTATCTGAACCTACTCGGATTCCACGGCATGCTTACTGCATATACTGTACCAACACGCAATAAGACTTGCCTGGACCATGTATTCCTTAGGACTAAATTGTTAGCTCATTGCCTCATTCTGAACTCTACACTTACTGATCACAATAGTATAGCCTTATCTATAGCTACTCTGCCTAGACTAAAGTCCCCAAAACTTGTTAAACGAATAGATTACTGTCACATAAACCAAGAATTGAAAAATATTGACCTCAATCCCTTGTATACGATGTCCGACGCTAATCAAGCGGCCGATTTTCTTCACGAAAAACTAACTGAAGCTATTAATAAATGTTCTAAAAATAGCAAAATTTCTAATCGTAAAAAGATTTTAAAGCCCTGGATTACCCCGGGAATACTAAAATGCATAAAAAATCGTGACAACCTATACAAGAAACTTAAGAAAGACCTTACTAACGAGATTCTACAGTCCACATATAAAAGGTACCGAAATTTTTGTACTGGACTATTAAAAAAATTAAAAAGAAATTTTGATAAACTACAGTTTCAGAAGGCAGGAAAGAACTCAAAAAAAATTTGGCAGCTTGTCAAACAAATAACTTTTTCTAATAAACCTAAAGATAACCCACTGGAATTATTATGCTCAAATAATCCACTAAAGTCAGCAAACGATGCAAATCACTACTTCGCAAGCGTAGGTAAAACACTGGCTGAAAACATTACTTTGTTACACCCACAAACAACGCCACAACCTTTAACACGGTATTGTCATTCTTTTAGTCTTCTGCACACCGATGAGGAAGAGGTTGGATTACTTATCTTGGGCCTAAAAAGTGAGTGCTCCGCCGGTCTAGATGGAATACCGACTCAAATCATAAAAGAAAATGCTGGTATTTTGACCCTCCCGATAACATTCGTCTGTAATCTTTGTTTTTCTACTGGTGTATTTCCCAGGATATATAAAAAATCACGAATACATCCCATATACAAGAGTGGAGCCAGAGACTGTGTCAAAAATTATAGACCCATTGCTATTCTGCCGTGTTTATCAAAAATCCTTGAACGTTTAACCCATTCCTCCCCACTGTCCTATTTTTAGGACACTATATTCAACATTTTTTTTTTCTATGTTAGGGTTATTATTTTTATTGGTTTTGATGAAATTCGTATTTTCACACTATTTTCCCAATAAAATATATTTTTTTCGCTCTTAAAAAAGTTATCGTATTTATAATATACATATTTTTAAATTGAGGAAATTCGTCAGCTTAAAAAGAGTATTATGATTTGATTATAAAAAACCGAAAATAAAAAGTTATCAGCTTCAAAGTCCATCAAATAGATTTTTAGATCTCTACTGAATCTATTATAATTAAAAACTAAAACAAAATATTATTTGGAAGCTTGTGATACTAATTCAAAAAAAGGCGTACTATAAATATGACACTGGGAACATGTCTTTACAAGTAGCCGTGAAAGCGTGTTCGATCCTGTTACGCTCGCTATAAGTTCAAACGTGTCTATTGTTTTGTTTCTTGCAAGTGTTTCGTAAACTTTACTTTAGTCGATAAGTCTTCGTCAAGCACAACACATCTCGTAATATAAAAAATTGTGATTTTTTTATAAGATTGAGGAAAGCAAAGGAGGTAAGCAAAAATATTAGATTTTGTTTCTTATCAAGTGGTTAACGATATATTTGTTTAGTTTGGGATGGTATATGTATATATATATTTATATATATATAATATAATTTTTATACTTACTATATATGTATAATTATTGTTTATAGATCATGGATGCAGTGAGAAGAAAATATAAAAAAGCATTGATGGTGTCTGAAATCACCGAGTATCTTCAAGATATTGAAGATTGTAGTGACGAGGAGTTCAATGACTTGGAAGTTGCGATATTGCCCCCGGATGAAGTGGATGAAATGACTGATATAGAAGAAGGTAATGACGACGATATGGGAGTTCTGCCAGTGTCAGATGTGGCTGGTCAAGTGGAATTTTCATGTACAATTGATAACGTCGAGGAAGATCTTCCTACTCAAACCACATCTCGGACCAACAAGACAGTCATTTGGCGTAAGTGTGAACCTGTATATTCTGAAATTCAGCCGGAATCTAATACTGCTAAACAATGTTTAGAAAATATGATTACGGAATTGGAAGGAAAATCTGCGGTAGAAATATTCGAACACTTGTTATGTGACCAGATTCTAGAATATATAGTGCATGAAACAGTAACCTATGCCAAAAATTATAAAAATGATTTGAACTTCAATCTTACCGTGAATGAGCTAAAAGTATTCATAGGAATTTTGTTTTTCTCTTCGTATCTCCACTTGCCTCAAAGCAAACTATATTGGTGCAGAGATGATGATGTACACATTCCATTTGTTGAACGAGCGATGTCTCGGAATCGTTTTGATAAAATTAAATCATATTTACATTTCAATGACAATTCAAGAATTGATAATAGTGACAAAGCTTTCAAAATTCGCCCATTTATCGATAAAGCTAATAAATCATTCCAAAAGTTTGGTGTTTTTGAATCCAACTTAGCTGTTGATGAAATGATCGTCAAATACTTTGGTCACCATGGCATCAAACAGTTTATAAAAGGTAAACCAGTAAGATTTGGATACAAGCTTTGGGCACTGTGTGGAGTAAGCGGATATTGTTATAACTTTTCGCTTTATACAGGAAAGGATCCTCAAATATCTTGTAATACTGGTGATGGCTTGGGTTCAAGAGTGGTAAAAAAGTTGCTTACAGTATGTACTGATCCTAGTGCACATGTAGTCTACTTCGATAACTTCTTCAGCAGTATGCAATTGTTGATTGACTTGAAATCTGAAGGGTTCAGAGCTACAGGGACAGTCAGAGACAATAGGACTAAGAAATGTCCAATCATGACCAAACAAGAAATGAAGAAGCAAGAACGTGGTTATTCCGATCATCGTTTCGATAAAAATAATGAAATATTATGCGTGAAATGGCATGATAACAATGTAGTATGTCTCTTAACTAATTTTGATACTGTTGAACCTTTTGTAAAAACTAATAGGTACTCAAAGGTAAAAAAGGCCAAAGTTGCTGTGAATCAGCCAAAGCTTATTCATAATTATAATAAAAACATGGGAGGAGTGGATAAACATGATTGGCTTATTTCTAAGTATCCAATCCGCTTTAGAGGTAAAAAATGGTATTGGCCTGTAGTAATCCGTGTTTTGGACATGACTCTAGTCAATGCATGGATTATTTATAACCAGGTAAATAAAGATGAGACCATACCTCTGCTTGATTTCAGAAGAAGGGTATGTTTTTCTTGGATGAAAAAATCGGAAGGCAAAGTAAATAAGCTTACATCAGGTACTTCAGAAGTTCTTTTACAACCTATAAGATTTGACAACTATGGTCACTATATGACCAAGAGGGACAAACAAAGACGTTGCCAAGGACAAGGCTGTAAAAAAAGCCTTTAACATTTTGTTCTAAATGTGAAAAAACACTCTGCAGTGATTGTTTCATACCTTATCATACAAAATAAGCTTTTATTACATTATTTCTGATACTGTTACTGGTCCTATTTTTAAATAAAGCTGATTTCCATATAATTCTTATCTTTACTTTTTCCTGACCATATGTTCCCACTGTCCTATTTATAGGACATGCTGAGTCAGCGAAACCGTTTTTTTTTAATTTATTTTTTTGCCATATTATTTTTTCTTAACATATTAAGAGCCCTAATACAAGATTTCATCAAAAAAATCCAATATTTTCAATGCTTGGGAAGTAATGGGTTAATTAACAGAAGACTCATAAAATATCTAGAAGATAAAAACCTGTTATCCAATGCACAGTTCGGATTTAGAGCGAACAAATCCACATCGGACGCGGTGTTGGAATTGACTAATAACATAATCGGCAACCTAGACAATAAAAATAAAACTATTGGAATTTTCTTGGATTTAGCAAAGGCTTTTGACACGGTCTCTGTGCCTATACTCCTGATGAAGCTCGAATGCCTGGGAATCAGAGGTTTGCAGCTGAAACTGTTAAAAGACTACCTAACGGATAGAACGCAATGTGTCCAGATAGGAAATGTGACCAGTGAAGAGGTCCCAGTGACCTTCGGAGTCCCTCAAGGAAGTATCTTGGGCCCAACACTGTTCCTGTGCTACATTAACGATCTTTGCCAAATTCAGATTCCCAACTCAAAACTCATCGCATTTGCGGATGACACAGCTCTGCTGTTTAGTGCTAACTCTTGGCCAGAGGTGTTTATGAATGCACAGCAGGGTTTTAATTTGGTAACTCAGTGGCTAAGCAAAAACCTTCTCACACTAAATGTTGATAAAACTCACTATGTTGCTTTCTCTACTAGGTCCAACAATAAGCCGGATCCGTCACTTCAAATAAAATCACATATATGCCCTAACGTCAGTAGTACTAACTGTCTGTGCCCTATTCTAAAAGCCCAGTCATGTGTCAAATATCTAGGAGTAATGATAGACAGTGATTTGAAATTTCATGCCCACATAGACCTTATTTCGGCTCGAGTCCGCAAACTTATGATGATCTTTAAGTCTCTAAGACACGTAACTGAACCGAATGTGATTAAATCCGTTTACTACGCGTTGTGTCAATCGCAACTGAGCTACTGCATTACCTCCTGGGGTGGTGCATACAAAACATATTTCCTAAACATTGAAAGGGCTCAGCGTGCACTTCTGAAAGTAAGTTTGTCCCTACCATTTGATTTCCCGACTAAGGAACTCTATGAGAAAAGTGGAGTTTTAACTGTCAGACAGCTTTTTATACACGCAACTGTATTAAAGCAACATGACTCGGTTAAATTTGAACCAGATAAATTTCAAAACCAACGTCGTAAAGATAAAATTTGCCTCGTCCCCTTATTTAAAACTAATCTAGCCCAAAGGTTTTTCAGTTACCAAGGACCTAACTTATATAATAAATTAAATCGTAGCTTATCATTCTATTCCCTACCAAAAAGGAAATGCAAGGAGGTGGTTAGAAATGGGTTGCAGAAGCTAAACTATTCACACACAGAAAGCCTCCTCCAGAATAATTCAATGTTTTTTTGATTAAATGCATCCACATCTTAAACACTCACCCACACCTTCACACATACCCCTTCATACATGCACATACACATCTCTCACCCTCATACACATAATCTACACTTCACAACTAGATACACAAAACACACATACGTAAGCGCAGCGTACACAAATTAACAACACTAAATTATAACACCGAGCTCCGCTCCGCTTATTAAAATTAGACCGCAGTGTATCACAGCTACAAAACTATAACTAGACAACTGCGCCTGCGGCGTGGTGATGGCGAGCGGTGGATTATTCGTCTACCCACAGTCATGCCACGGTAGGCAAGCTTGTATGACGAGCCAGTGCGTAAGGATATAATAATTGCGGGTGACTTAGTTGATATTTTGTTTATGTTGTTTTGTGTGCACTGTGCTCTCACAATTACTCATAGTAGATAATAGGCGCTAAAAATTTATTTCTGTATTAAAATCCTCGTTTGGTTCTAGTGATTTTCTCCAGAATTGTATACATACATAGTTTTAAGTTCAATCTTTTTTTTCTACTATTTTGTATAAGTACCTTCACGCTTAATATAAATTGTACCCAGTCAAAATTGAATTTACATGTCCGACGGGTGGGGCACTGGTGATCCGTAACACAGGCAGCTCATGCCTTTCACGGACACCAGCTCCTCACATATGTAACACATACTGGACTGAGTAATTGTACCGTTTTAGCTATAAACAAAACATTGTGAGGTGAAATAAATAAATTATTATTATTATTATTATTATTATTATTATTTGAGTATTTGGTTGGATATTTTCAGAATCAGATCTTATTGCGTCATGGTTAGGTGGTTCTTAATCGCTGTCGTCGTCTGGCGAAAAGTCTTCACAAAATGTAGAAGTAGAATCTTGTCTAGGTGGAGGGAATATTGGCGATGATGTCGATGTTGAACCTAATAAAAAAGGCAGTGATTCTGTCACTATGAAGTCTTCTAATTGAATTAGATCTGGATTGTTTTCAGTATTAAATGATTTCAAGATCAAACTTTCTTCTTCCGGTGGTTCGTGCCTTTCATTGGAATGTGGTTCCGTAAATGTGGCTAGATCAATCTGTTCCAAAATAGCAGTAGGAGTTAAAGTTGAGGGTGCAAGATTCTGTGTTTCATTTGACCTACACACTATGTTCACTAGAGCATGAGCCCTGTTCCTTGAAGCCATTATTGCAGAAGCTGTCAAATAAAAAAAAACAATAGAAAAACGGTTCAAACTCAAACATTATAACTATTAACCTACCTACCGTAAAGATATTGATTACAATTATGTAAATAGTTGAGTTAAAATAAGTTAACCCCAATAGAAATTTATCCTATCTGATCAGGATCTAACACAAACGGTACCATATTTTCATAAAAAGTGTTCAAAGAAATTACTCCTATCTGTTAAATTTACTTTTAATGTGTCTCAGCTACATCTAATTTTTAGTATTCTAAGAAACAAAAGTAACAAAACCGTTTTGGATAGTTACAAAATTAGTTTCAAATGACAAATTTGAGTATAAAAATCTCTAAAAACTTACTTTTTATCACCAAACGCCTTTCAAGTACGACGCCGTGCACGGATGCTTCGAGCAAACTGTCAGTTAGGAGAAATTGTCGCCAAATATAGGGCGACCAAATTTAAGAGATATTTCTCGGAAAGAATATCGTCCATACTATTGACTATTTAATTTAGGAGGTTATTACATTCGATTGTGTATGATTGTCCCGTTGGTAGATATTAAAGACTTTAGATAATTAGACTGGTTTATTACACTTGTAGAATTATTACATTGGAATCGACCTCTTCTAGTTCAGATCCTAAGTTACAATCACAAGACTATAGACTATATTCATAGACACTAATACATAGAGATGGTATTAGTTACTCGACTACAGAGTAGTGATGTATGATACAACATCCCCCCTGTTTAAGTTTAAATTAACCCTTGACAAACAATATTATAGAAACCTGACTTAGTTACAATTTAGACAATGACTTAAGACTATAGTTAGGTCTTAATCTAGGATACAATGTTCTACTTAATCTATTTCATCAATTAGCCTTCTGGTTGTCTTTACAACTCTTCCAGAACGAGTTACATGTTGACTGACTGAGGATTGAGATGAGAGCTCTTGAGGTCTAGACTCCTGCCTGTTACCTTCCTCTCTCCCCTGCGACGAATTGGATAGCATAGGAGAATATTTGTGTCTTAAATGAACCCTATTCCTCCTATACCTAACTCCATTGACATCCTCAACGACATATGACCTATTATTAGCCAACCTTAGCTTGACAATGGCTTGTTCCCAATTGCTATCAGGCTTTCTTTTAAAGTATACATGATCATCGGGATACAATAATGACAATGACTTTGTATTTCTATTATAATATTTAGACTTATTTTTATTATTTTGCTTGACACATTCTTTATAATTTTTGAATGTAACCACTTTAGGTTTTAATTTCTTATAAGACATAGGAATGTTATTTCTTAAATTCCTGGACATTAACAATTGAGCTGGAGATGGTAAATTATTCTTAGGTGTGTTTCTATACTGTAATAAAGCTATGTATGGATCAGATAAGTTTCTTTTACATTTTTTTAACATATTTTTGATGATTTTGACTGAACTCTCTGCTTGACCATTTGACTGTGGATGATATGGGCTAGTTACAAAGTGTTCTATGTCCCATTCATGCATAAAATTCTTAAATTCTAATGACTGAAAAGGAGGACCGCCATCAGACACTAAAGATAAACGTATTCCATGACGAGCAAAAATGGACTTTAAATGTGTTATTACATTCTTTGCTGTACTGTTTTTATTTAACAAAGCTATTTCTATAAATTTAGAATAATAATCTGTGACAATTAAATAAGTAAGGTTATCAAAATACATTAAATCAACACCTACTTGTTGCCATGGATATTTATTGATTTCAAAATTTTTTAGTGGTTCCTTTGGATTATTAGGTTTAAATTGTGCACATACATAACATTGTTCTACCAAGTTTTTAATATCAGCTGACATGCTTGGCCAGTACAAAGACTCTCTAGCCAGTTTTAAGCATTTATTTATACCTTGGTGACTTTGTAATTTCATCGATTAAACTCTTAAGACATTGACTATGATTTTCATCCCAAGTCCAGACTGAATCTTTCTTCAAAAGATTTCTTAAAATTTGAGTTTTTTGAGACAAATTGCTAATTAAGGGACCTAAATAATTGATCATACCTAATATTCTTTGCAATTCTTTGACATTTTTTGGTGTGGGCATATTGACAATTGCTTTTACTTTCTCTTCATCAACCCTAGCACCATCTTTACTAAAAACATACCCTAAAAAACAGACTTCTGAAACTAAAAATTTACATTTAGACTTATTGAACTTTAAATTGACTTCACGTGCTCGTTGCATGACTTTATGTACTCTCTCATTATGTACTGACTCGTTTGGTCCATATACCAAAATATCATCGATGAATATTAGAACTCCTTCTAAATCACCGAACAAATTCATCATGACTCTTTGAAAAATTTCAGACGATGCATTAATACCAAAAGGTAACCTTAAATATTTATATCTACCGAAAGGTGTTTGAAATGTACATAAATCAGAACTATATTCATCTAGTTTAAGCATCCAAAATCCTGAAAATGCATCTAAATGAGAAAAACAAACAGCTCCTGCTAGTTGAGATCTGATCTCATCTATTGACTTAAGTGGATAAATTTCCCTTATAATATTCTTATTCAAATTTCTAGGATCTAAACAAATTCGTAACTGACCTGTGCTTTTGACTGTTATCACTATACTGTTCACCCATTCTGTAGGTTTAAAAACCTTTTCAATGACCTGCATTTTCTCCATGCGATCCAATTCCTCGCGCAGTTTGTTCAGTAAAGCGAAGGGTACTCTTCTCGGAGCATCCACGCATGGCACTGCTTCAGGTTTGAGTTTCAGGCGACAGACTTGAGGTAGACATCCAAGACCCTGAAATACATCATTGTATTGTGTAAGAATTTGTTCACTAAAATTTTGTTGAGACACAGAGAAAACTCTTTGAATTATACCTAATTTTTCACAAGTTGGTAGACCTAAAACATTCGGACAAACTAAATCTGCGACTATAAACACTATATTTACACTAATAGTGCTATTATTTAAAGATAAACTACATTTTACATTAACTTTACCTATAATGGGTATTGATATACCACCAAACCCACTAACGTTTATTTGACATTTCTCAAGTGACATTTGACTTTGACATTTCAAAGATTGAAAAGTTTTCTTTGACATAATATTAATATCAGCTCCTGAATCAATAATGCAATTAATTTGTGTATGACCAACTAAAATGTTTATGTTCCATGACTGTTTAGAATAGTATTTGTTTTCTTTTGACTCGACTGTATTGACCTGTTTACTATGTGTTGACTTTGCTGTAATAATTCTACAAGTGTTTGTTGTGTGAGATTCCTCAGACTTGTGTCTGTACTCATCATTAAGATATGAATCTCGACTAAGACTTTTTGACTTTTTTGACTTGACTCTGAATCTCTCAGACTGTTCAGTGTTTTCATCACTGAAATATGACATATGACAAGAGTCTTCATTGGATCTCTCAGACTTATCAGTCACCAGTCTTTTTTCATCACTGAGGCATTTTTTATTAGACCTCTCAGATATGACATTATCACCACTTTCATCACAGAAATATGACACAGGATATTTTTTATGACAAGATGAGTCTACATGAGATCTCTTAGACATTGACTGCGACTGGCCTATGTGCGACCTGACCGTTGATTGTAACTTATATAGTATAGGATCTGACTGTGTGTATGACAACCTGCTATGTCTGTAATGATTTTGATTGTGATGACTTTGTGACTCTAAATGACAATTATATTGACTAGACTTATGACTATGACTGAAGTTATGACAATTTAAAATTCCAACAAAATTATCTTGACTACCAGTTGAACTAAACGACTCTAAATGACTGACTTTTTTATTGTTGGAGTAACAAAATTTTGCAAAATGACCATAAGAGTTACATGACCTGCATTTAGCTCCCTGCGCTGGACATTTGTAGCGGTGGTGTTGTCCACAGCGGCTACACGTCTTCGAGCGCTTCTCAGGACTGGGACTTGACTTTGACCTCCCTGCGCTGGATCCCTGCTGACTGACTGGTGAAGCTCGCCGTCGCTGACGCTCCGCTCGACCACGGCTCCTCCGACGCAGATGCATGACTTTTTCAGACTCTTCACTAGTGGACCTCTTGACAATTTGGTCTGCATCCTGCTGTGCGACGATGAGTGTCCTAGCTAGCTCTCGCATCCTCTGATATGTCAGATCAGGTTCCTGCAGCAGTCTCTGACGTACATGTGCTAAGTCCAAACTCAAGTTGGCGATAAAAATATCTCTGATAAGAGATTCTCTGAGCGTTCCAAATTCGCAATCTTGGCTCTTATTTTCGAGATCGGTTAAGAAATCCTCGATGCTTTCCGATTTCTGTTGACGTGTGGTAAAATTCAAATTCAAATTTCAGATTGGTTATACCCGTCGTCAAAAGATGGCGTAATAATAAATATTTGATAAAAATGTTAGTTAGGAGGTGTCAGAAGTTCACGGACGATAATGAAACTCGATACAAGCACGTCATTATGCAGTATATGCGGTAGCGAACGCGGCTGCTGCGCAAGGCGGCGTGGGTTCGATCTCCGCGCAGTGCAAATATTTGTATGCATAAATTTGAATATTTGCACTGGTGTGGTCGTGCCTCAGAAAGCACGTTAAGCTCTTGGTCCCGGTTGCTATACGAACATCTAATGGCAGTCGTTACTAGTTGTTGGAGCCCTCAAAAGTCCAACAATTGGTCTCGGGTTGTGGAGGTCAGACGGTAGTCACTTTACGGAAAATATCGGAGTTTAGCCAAAATCAGCAGTTAGACTGGTAAAGCGGACCCCAGACTCCAAAGCTGAAAAAGCTTCGAATGTGACTGGGATTAACGCTGAGATTATGACGATGATGATGACAAGCACGTCAATACAGGAGACAACTATGGCGCACAAGCAAAAAAAAAAACCTCCTTGTTCTTAATGTGAACCTTCGGCATTGAAGAGTCGCAGTGAGGTAAATTCGGTGGGGTAGCACTGCTAGTATCAAGACGCGAATTGTGGGCAAAAAGTGATGCAAAGAGACTTGCTTTCTCTCTCGCCATATGAGTCAGTTTTCCATCAGGCTTAGCCAGCGAAGGCAGCGTGTGTGGCTTCAAAGTTTGCTTCGATTTGGCAAGGGACCTTGTTGCTAATTTGAGTAATGCGGTCGAAGTGAGCCTTCTTAAGCGCCTTTTTGTAGGACTTGTTAGCACGCCTAAAGTCTCTCTTCTTTGAATTAAGATCCGGAGCTCTGCAGTCATGAGCGTCAACCTAGGTGAGAAATGCAGTGTGCTTACGCTGTTCAGCTTGAACACAATTGGCGTTGAACCATGGCTGAGCCGAGCCACCGACCGCCACATCCCTGAAACCGATAAAATACTCCATAGCTTGGCACCACATCGTTTATAGCATCCACACAGCTAGACGGATTGTCAGAAGAGAAGCAGACCTGCTGTCAAGGATAAAACGCAAAGAAGTGACGCATCTAATCCCAATCTGCTGACTTGTATAACCACATTCACTTATAACCACGTGGTTCTTTCAGGTTCTTAATGGTGACGAAACTGTTAGAACTGTCCAGATCAGTGGTCAGCAGAAGGTATAGACAATTAGCGCAATGACCAACTACATCAGGTTCATTGTTTTTTTTTATTTGACCTTTTCTTGTCATATTTGCCAAGATCATCTGATGTATATTTCACAAGAGCCTTATTTTTTATGTACATAGATATTCCCTGTAGTACATATCATACACATCTTTTACCATAATAATAAATTATTCACGTACTATGTGAACAATGTTCCTAACTATCCCATATCATAGGGTTGCCGCTGTACCGGACATGTCATCAATATAAGCTGTTTGTGAGCAGAGCATTCTGAGCTATCAATAGCCCGCCCTATCACTTCCTTATTGCGCTGTAGCTTCCGACAGAGATTAAGTCACCGTGTCTCGAGCCCGAAAATATTGTTAGGAAATTAAAGGGATTAAACCAGAAGAATGGCCAGTATAACAATTCAGTATAGTAATAATTATTGAAGTCTATGAACGTTCAGTGATAACCACAACAACAATAAGTGAGATAAACGTTCCAAAAATCATAAAAAGAACCACTGTGTGAAAAATATACTACTTAGAATAAAAAAATTTAACGAAATAGAAATCTATCCGTTATTCTTAGATTATCTTTAGTAGGAATAGATATGGAAGTCTTTGATAGTTAGAAAACTTTTTCACTCTACACTTTATCTGCGCTTATCTTACTTGTGACTACAACTTCACATTTCCCTTCTCATCTAAATTACAGCAAAATTGAATATCAGATTTAGTAGCCATGACAACCATACCTTTTTGTTGCTATAACACACCTATATCTAACGTAAATGCTTCGTTACTCACGAAATTTGATTACATTTCGAGTAAATAAATTCTGTACAAATACTAAACGTAATTGAAAACCCAACACATCAACTCAAAGACTTGTAGGTGTCCCTACCATTGCCCTAATAATCCAGTTTGATCCGACACACGGCGTGACGTAGTCACTAGGCGATGTCCTCTTGAATCATTCATGAGGAGAACTCGAAGGATCGTTTTGATTCGACTCAGTCGTATTTGTAGTTTGGTTATCGAGTTCCGACAGTAATAATAATTGGACTAATTCGTCTCTTTTTATCACCTGTCATGGCGTGGACTATTAAATAAATAAAATCAAAGTTAGGTTTAAATAATTTTTCGAATATTTTCTTTATACAAATAATTACATCATGTGAAAATATGTTAGTGATGACGAGATCACCATTGTGATCAAATCGGTAATCATGGTGGTAACTGATGTAATGTTATGAGATTTTTGAAATATTTAATATATTGTGAAATTAATAGTAGATTAGTAGCCAAGGGCTGTTAGGCATCAATTGCAGCCCGAGATATTTAGGCCCGTGAGGGCAATTGATGCTTACACCCGAGCTAACTACTCTGCTCTACATCTCGATTGTGGGGTAAGTAGAAAAAAAACCGGTATCATTATAAACTAGCGCTTGACCGCAATCCCGCCTGATGGTAAGCAGTGCTGCGATCGTTGATGGTAAAGCGCACTAGTTTATTAACAGCCTATTCACTCAGAAAAACTGAGCGAATAGGAAGACGGCAGTTGAGCGAGGTGATGCAATGTTAAACCCAACAGCACGACCAACGATGCTGCGCTAAAGTGAGATTGATCTGAAGACCCTCCACGATCAAACTCCCAACACAACAACATTTGGCGCATCGTACCCGGCACACATCGCAACACAACTTCTCAGACCCGTCCTCCGTGCGGCTTCACCGCCTTCCACCACCTTCACCGGATGTTATGGCCTACCACCGAGAAAAATATTGGGAATAAAATATATAAATACTATCAGGCAAAATATTGTTAATTGCTGTTTCAGCTTTCATTTTCATTAAATCGGGAATGCAGCTTATATCTTCATCACGTGCAGAACTCATGTTTTTTCCTAATTAGCACGTAACTATAAAAAGATCCCAAAAGCAAACAATATTTAAAGTAAAAGTTTTCTATTCTCGCGTTTTTCCATCCATTTTTAAACTTTTTTTTTTTTAAGAACGAAATTTAGCTTCGCCGTTCCATATTTAAAATTGATGACTATTATAGATACTTATACAAAGACAATTTTTATGCAAAGTGTTGCTATAATGGCGACATTAATTTCACATACTGGTAGACTGGTGAGTAATAAATATTAATAAAAATGTAACAACCAAAATTAATTTAAAGGTATTAAAACTATCGCTTGCACTGCAATCGAGTGACCTGAAGGAGAGGGAGCGTTATGTTGGTGTAACGCTCCCTCTCCTTCAGGTCACTCTTTGCACGTTATTCATTTTAATTTCATTGATGCGATATTATGATCCATAACACCAGATAATGAACCTATGCACTCATACCTATAACCCGTACGCTACAGTTCATTACGTACAGCTCGAAGATATTATTTTAGGAAATTTCAAAGAAATAATATAAACCGTTACGTTATGTTAATATAGGCATCAATGCACCACACTGTGTACTATACCTACATATTACTATTGATTTGACCTAAATTTACAATACAGTGCAAGTTGAACTTCAAAGATTTTGGTTCAAAATTATTGTAACGACAGCTTTTTCATGTTGGTTTTAATTTCGTAAAATCGCTGTATGATATGATACGTTTCAGAACAACTGCTGAAATTGGATCTCTATTGTTAGAAAAAGTTGCCATATTTTTTTAAATCCATTTATTTAAAAAAAAAAAAATCCGTCCTTCCACAGGTAGCCAACTCAGGAAGCTCAGTGACCTTCAACTGTTCGGTGGAAGGTGGAGACGCTCGAGTTAGATGGTTGCACGACGGGGTTCCAGTGGGGGGCGGTGAGCGGGTTTTAAGGGTACACGGGGTCGTCAGGGCTCATAGAGGGATGTACCAGTGCTTCGCGGAGAGGGACCTGGACAGCGCGCAGGCGGCTGCTGAACTCAGGCTGGGAGGTAAGAGGAAGACCATTTAGATCTGATGAGCACGTCAAATAAAGCGTTGAAAAACTATGGGCATTCATTCCAAGAGCACTTCTCAAAATAAATCAAGTATACACACGGGATTTGTTCAGTGTGGACACACTCCTAAATCAATATAATTATTAGGACCTACATGTTTTCCAAAGTGTATGAGGAATAAAAATATATGAAGATTCAGCAGGTCTGAGGACTGATCTCGAGAGATTTAATGGGCGACAAAATAATATTACAGGATATCATTAAAAAAAAATTGAATATTGTTCTCGTTTCTGAATCTCTGTGGCCTTCATATGAGCCCGCTCTGGGCATCCGTCCCTCAATCTGTTATAAAATCTTAGTTCCATTTTGAACTTTGCGGCAAAAATATAAAATCCAGCCTAAAACATTTGTGTGACGTGACAACTGAACCCCAACCAGCTTTCGTCCCAGTTCCATCATTCATTGTTAGTCCAATTCGCAAACTATTAATTGTACTTGAAATGCTTTTGTTCAGATGAATCTTTACAAGTACTCCTAAAATGGTTTCTATGTATTTAATTCACTGTCAAATTTCTTCGAATTCACCATTGAAAGACGAACGTCTAAAATAACTTACATATGTCACAAACATGTCAATGTATAAACTTGACTCCCTCGACTCGCAACACTAAACTACAAAACTTTCCTTTTAAAAACCCCAATTGAGCCGAATAAGAGAATATTATCTTATTTCTTGTTAAAATGTCGATATCCCTCTTAGTAAAAGTGCCGAGCATGTGTAGCTATCCGTAACAGCTTTATTTAGTTTATCTTCGGACCAGAAAAACTCGATAGTCCTTACGGAATTAATTCCCTTCAACAAATGTTTAGTCCCATAGCGAGGGTCCATTTGGAATTAATGGACGGTTCAAGGCCATTCCCACGTATTTGTTTAGGACTTGCCAGTTTCGGCATTGTGTTCTCTATGTCTTATAAAAGAATTAGAAACAGAAATGGTGTTCTTAAATTTACTTCACCACCGAATTGGATATATCGGTAAGTGTTCAGTGTGTCTCGATATCCTATCTAGAGTTCTTACAACCTCTCGATATGCCAAGACGAAGACCTTCAGGCGATCTTGACTCATACACAAAGGAAACTAGCTTAAGGCTGAATTGTCTGGAAAAGAGAGAGGAAGGTTTTCCTTCCGGGACCTTTCTTATAATAGTATACTCCATTTGTACATCAGGAACCATAAAAATTCTTGTCTCGAAGGGAAAATTGGTTTCTGATTGGTCGATTAACATCCTTTGAGAACCAATTAGCCAATCGGAGGCCACTTCGTCGTGTAATTACCAATAGTGTAATTTTGCGGAGTGCAGTGCGGTACGATTTCGTGTGTCGTCGGGTTATTGATTAACGGGAACAGTAATGACTGGCCGGCCATGCGTCAGTCGCTGCCGTGACCGCGGGGCAAGTTGGGTGCGGTAGCGATATACCTATACATATACGAGTATGTACTTACTCTGAAAGTTTTTCTTTAACATTTAAATAATAATAAACCCAGCGTGGCGCTTGAATGGCGACATTAATTAAAACACGTATACAGCTTCATAAAATGTTATTATTTAATTATTATTTTCCGGGTTCCGAGAACATAACATCGCATCAATGAAAATTAAAATGAAAAAAGAGCAAAGAGTTTTAGGAAAGAAAGCCTTATGATCGCTATCGTATTTTCTCCTAAGATAATGTAGGTTTAGCCTAGTTTAGGAGACGGGGTTCAAACTATCATTCGTATCTAACCTAATACTGAATTCTTTATTATCTATTCTTTAAAAAAAAATATCATGCTTCATCCTAGGAATTTTCCCTGTATCATGAGTGCATTTACAAACATGTAAAACTCACATACACATACAGCCAGACCCGGAACAACTACTTGTAGGTCATACAAATATTTGTTCCGTACGGGAATCGAGTCCACTACGCGCAGCGCAGCAGTCAATAGCTTAACCACTGTGCCAACCGTGCCGTCGAACTTAAATTAAATTAAGAATAAAATTAAGAGGTTGAAATTAGCATAAGTTATTCTATACACAATGCAATATACTTGAATCTTTGTGGTAATAAAACACAAGCCGGTAATAATTATTAATTATTATCGGTAAAGGCATGTTAGATATGTTTCCACTAGCCATACTCGTGTGTTAAACTACCACAGCAGCGCCATGTTGTCTAGGTACCTATACCTAGGTACTTTCTGGTAATTATCGTTTCCGGAATGGCTTATTTATAGTTGTGCTGTATTTTATCTGGCTATACTACCTGGCTGCAGATTTCAAGCTGGATACCTGTTTTTCTTAGAATCTGTTAGAAAGAGCTTTGTTTAATTCTCTGTAAAAAGTGTTTTATTCCATTTTGTACAAAATCTGCTGTTGTTTTTCAGTTTATTAATAAGTCAGCTTTATTTTTCCAAAAAGCTTTTGTTATGATTGTGTCAGCAAATGAAATGAAATACCGCAACGTTCTTCACTGTTAAGTCTATGTATAATAGCTTAACAGATAGCACATTATATTAATCAAAAAACAACTACAACATGATACTTGGCCCCATCCATTTCCCGCTCGATGAGATCTATTGCAAGCATCAAACACTGGACCCGGCCTCACAGAAACACAATCTACTATGATACACCTAAAACCTGCCACTGGACGCAAACATAGATAGGTACATCATGCAGCCGAACTAGGTCACCTATAACAATGTACAGAAAACATCACAATTCAGTGATGAAGTTTTAGATTGAACAATGAAACGTTACCAAAGTATTGCATACATAATTTCACGCTTGTATTTGTATTATTTAAGTTACGGTAATTAAAACTAACAATTTCCAGAGACTGCAAAATTTTAATATTGTGTTTCCCCTACAATTTGTCAGAACGGACCTTCGTAGCAAAATATTCGCAAATTCGTTATTATGATAACAGTATTGTATACTTAGCTCGTGTTCGTTCAATGGCTGGATTCTATGTTAATCGTTAGTAAGTTCTGCAGCAGGAAAAAATAGCCGATATCATAAATTCGCAGTCTGACAGCGTTAATACCACAAAGTAAGATATATGTACGTGAGGCCGGAGCCTGTAATCCCATTCAAACCTTGATTCAAAAACTTGACGACTTTGCTCTTTATGAATATTACTGACACTATTTTTATTATGTTCATTACTATAAGTACTTAATGTTTACAAATGCTCGTTAATTTAGGAAACATCTTTCGAAAATTCCGGTTATATTGAAGCCTGTCTTTATAGTTAACAGTACTATTTAGATTAAAATTGCTTAAATCTGACGAAACATATCAGCAATTTAAAAAGGCTTTCCGTAAAAGAGCGTCGTCACCTTCCATAAATTGTCTCTCGCCTCATCGTTTATATCCCGTACATCGAAGAACTGGAACAATTTCCGATTATAATTTAGGTGACTTCAAAGTTAGAATGAATGAGCTTATAATAATCTAGTGTGTTTTACCACTAACTACTGCATCTCCATCAGGCCGTTTGCTGTCAAGAACTAGTATATAAAACAATGAAACATGTGCTTCAAAGGAGATGAAGTGTGGTCCAGCACGGACCAAAGCTTAATATTAATTAAAATCCTTAAATAATATTTGTATATACTTCTATTCCGACACATGTCTCATCTATTCTACGTATTAGCCACTTTAAAGTGCAATTCAATTAGCAACATTGCTTGTATAGTAATGTTGTTTAACTTCCAAATAAAAAAGCCCTTTTATTTCACTACAAAAGCTTTGTAATATAATCTTTAACAACTTTTGCAGGTACTACTACTTACTTGGGACTTTTGCTCATATAAAGGAAAAGAGTGCAAAATTGTAAGACGGTGTAAGCCTTTAGTTAAGCGAAACCTGCTCTCTGTGTGCACACCACTACAATGCAGCCAGTGTGCATTCTAATGAAATGTACAGAAAAATATTGTTCACAGAGAGCAAACAGTCTTATTTAAGATTTGGCTAAAATATTGTCATTCATATGAGAAGGTACGAGAGTAGGTACACTCAGTACGAATTTGAAGGACATATATGTAGACAGAAATAGCTTAAAACGTATCAAACTAATTTGTTATTCGATCATGAGTCAAATTGGGATAAATTGAGGCGAAATTATGAAATATGTATGAAGTAGTAGGCCTACAATTTTTGATGGGAAATTATTATTATGACTTATAAGGAATATAATTGAATAAAATAGAATACTCTTTATTATGTAATATCACATGTAGAAGTTCCCTTCCACTTTAAAGACTACTGTCGCCTGCGCTAAACCGGCCACGCGCACACTAACGCATTATTTTATATCCGTGTGTGTCATACTGCCACCAATCAACCGCATCCTGTGTAGTATCTCTACGAAGAATTAAAGATATAGTTTATGCTATACAAGGACAACAATATATAGCATACCGTTTTTTATCGCAGTCTTCGTCTTTCTTTAAAGTAATGCAAAATTTCGTTAGTTCAATTTAAGTTAAGTTAGCGGCCGCACTTAACAACGATGCTATCAAATGCGTGCAATTGTGGGTTCGAATCCTAATTAAAACAAAATCTTTTTTTTGTTTCATATCATTTAAAATTATAATAACTTAGTTGTATTTTAAAGTAAAAATTATTGCAAATAATATTTAAATGAATAGGAAAATTTATTGAATATTTATACCAAAAAAGGTTTATATTTTATTTTTAGTTAACTATAGATGTAATATAATAACAAATAATTAACATATTATTATGCAATATACTATAAAGTTATATATTATTCGGTATAGATATACTAATAAATGAAACAAACGTTGATATGGCAGCATTGTAATATTTTATATAAAAGTAATCCCTGACAAACTTATGATATTGTTATAGTAAAAAATATAAAAACCTTTTTTGGTTTTTAGATTTCAAAATCAAAATCAAAATCAAAAGTCATTTATTCAAATTAGGCTGAGAATCAGCACTTTTTGAACGTCAATATTACATAAGACAGTCCCCCAAAAGCGCCCACCCATCGACACTTCCTAGTGCTTTCGCTGGGAAGAAGAAGTGGCGGAACAAACTCCCCAGCAGCACAGCTGTCTGTTCATTTTAAAAAAAACATGTCTTTATACAATACTATGTAAACAAACGATACGATAAAATACAAAAATGAAATTATTTACCATATGCCAGCTACCACGCCAAAATACCAGCAAAGCAAAACAATATATTTATATTCAAATGAAAATGTAATTAACTAAAACTTGTTACTTAACTAAAAGCCCCAGGCATAAAAGGCGTGACAGCTTACATATTTATGTAATGTAAAAAAGTAAATTATATGAACTCATATAACGTATCAATAAGCTAATTACTGAGAAAGAACACGAACATTGTCCTGAGTTAATCAGAGCGACCAGCTATTCTTATCATTTAAATAATCATTCACGGAATAATATGCCTTTGAACAAAGCCTGGACTTAATTTGTGCTTTAAATGCATTGTAGGGCAAGTCTAGCAAAGCAGAGGGTATCTTGTTATAAAAAGCTATACCAAGCCCAACAAAAGAGTTATGGACCTTTTGAAGTCGGTGAAAAGGGGCTCGCAGTTTGTCCTTATTTCTGGTGTTAATATTATGAATATCACAGTTTCTGGTGTACACGTGAATATTTTGCCTAACATATAAGATGTTGGCTAAGATGAACTGTGAAGCAACCGTGAGAATACCAATGTCTTTAAACAAATTTCTCAGAGAAAATCTGACACCGAGCTGGTAAATTGCTCGGACAGCTCGTTTTTGAAGTACAAATATATTTTGTATGTCAGCGGCTTTGCCCCACAGTAGAATACCGTAGGACATAACGCTATGGAAATAACTAAAGTAAACTAAACGAGCTGTATCAACGTCAGTATATTGTCTTACTTTCCTGACGGCGTAGGCGGCCGAACTGAGCCTTCCTGCTAGGGTTGATATGTGTGGTCCCCACTGAAGTTTGGCATCTACTGTTATTCCCAGAAAAACTGCCGAGCCCACAGTTTCAAGCACCTCTTTATCTAAAACGATGTTAGGTCCTAAATTTCTAACGTTAGGCAAGGCGAACTTTACACATTTTGTTTTCTTGGGGTTAAGAGCTAGGTTATTTGACGTAAACCAATTTGTAACTGTTGAGAGTGCACTGTTTACTTCGTCAAAATTATGTCTATTCCTGTCTACTTTAAAAATTAGAGAGGTATCATCTGCAAACAACACAACGTCACAGATGCCCTTTAAATAGAATGGTAAATCATTAATGTATACTAAAAACAAGAATGGACCCAGTATTGAGCCTTGCGGTACACCTAACTGAACTGGTAGCCCGGAAGATTTCACACCGTTAATATCTACACACTGTAATCTATTATGTAAATAAGAACCTATCACATCGAGAGCCTCATTTTCGACACCGTAATGGCGGAGTTTACGCAAAAGTATGTCATGGTGTACGCAATCAAAGGCTTTGGAGAGATCACAAAAAATTCCAATAGCATTTTGCGACCTCTCCCATGCGTTAAATATGTGTTTCAGTAGAGCAACACCCGCATCCATAGTCGAACGACCCTTTGTGAAACCATATTGTTCACTATGTAGGAGATTATTCGAATTAAAATGTTTTAGCAACTGCTTAAGTATTAATTTTTCAAATATTTTGCTGAATGCAGGTAAGATAGAAATCGGTCTGAAGTTACCAACATCTGTTTTATTACCGGATTTAAATAATGGTATAACTTTACTTTTCTTCATTAAATCAGGAAAAGTCCCTAGGTCAATACATTTATTAAAATTAACAGCTAGATAGGGGGCTACGATGTCTATTATATTACCCAATACTTTAATGGAAATGTCCCAATAATCACCGGTGTTTTTCAACTTAAGTGTTTTAAAAATATTAACCACATCACGCGGGGATACGTGTTCAAAGTGAAACAGACGGTTACACTTGGATACACTACTATGCAAAAGATTCTCAGCTATAGATGGGGATGAATTTAAGGAGCGAGTTGTAGCTATTGGTATGTTAGCAAAAATCTCATTAAATGCCTCAGCTACGTCAGCGGCCTTATGAACTAATTTGTTGTCGACCATGATCTCAAGTTGCTTATCCTGTTTAACAGATTTGCCAGTTTCATTATTAATAATTTTCCAAGTGGTTTTTACTTTATTATTTGAATTTTTAATTGTATCGCTTAGAAATTTTGATTTAGCAGAAACACAAACTTTTTTGAATAATTTTGAATATTTTTTTATATACTCTAGAAAGGGAGTATCAAACCTGTATTTTTTCATACCATATAGCTCGTATAGTCTCGCTCTACTTTTATAAATACCCGGAGTAGCCCATTGGTTAAATCCTACAGACGATCCATTAAGCTTAATGGTTTTGGTCTTGAAAATAATTTGGTACTCCATTTGCACAACATTAAAAAGGGAACTATACATTTCATTAACATTCTTGTATTCCACTATGGATGGCGTCATTTTATGAGCCACATTATTTTTAAACATTTTGCAGCGACTAGCTGTATAAGGCCTGCATTGAAGCATATGCGGCTTTTTATGCAATTGAATGGGAAAGTTAGCTAATAAGCCACAGTGGTCGGATGTTAGCTCATTTAATACAAATTTACTATCGGCATTACAATCACTAAATATATTATCAAGACAGGTTGACGAAGATGCCGTGATACGCGTAGGTTCAAAAAACAAGTTAATTAAATTATAAGACCTAAACAGATTGAGAAGTCTAATACTTGAAGGAGTAACCTCTAAAATGTCAATGTTGAAATCTCCACATAAAATAATACTTTTGTTACTTGATTTCAACCTATTAAGTGCATCCTCCATTACCAGTTCAAAACTAACAAAATCCCCAGAGGGGGGCCTATAAACACAAATTATAATGTATCGCTCAAGTTCAACACAAGACAACTCAATAGTGCGCTCAATAGAAAGATTAACTAAATCTAAACGTTGCTTACACTTCAACATGTTCGAAACAAGAATTAAAGAGCCACCGCGAATAGCACTTTTCCTCACAAATGCACTTTGCACGGTAAAATTATCATTATTGATAAACACTACTTCATGTTCTTTCAACCAGTGTTCAGTTAAACATAATACCTGAACATCATAATATTCTAAAAATAAACTTAACTCTAGCTCTTTGCCGGACAGACCCTGCATATTTTGATGTACAACATTCAACATAGGCAGCTGACCCATTGTCGCACCTAATAGTTTAAACTACAAGGTGTGTCAAAAGAATTATTAGTATTACTACTAACAGTAATCGAAGGTACACTACAAGTACCAGTGTCACTCCGCATACTATAAGCCAAAAGGCCCGCAATCTGTCTCCTACTACTAGGTGACAAATACATACCATAATAAGTCAACTTATAATCAGATATAAATTGATTACAGTCAAAAAATGAAATGGTGTCACTGTGATGACAAGTCCTATTATAAATTAACATATTTAAATTATAAATATGCCTGTTTTGCTCCCTGGACAAATAACGGGAATAAGGCAAGGCAGAAAAAATAAATTTACAATCATTGGCCTCACCAAGATGCAACATGAAATCCACACATTTAATAATTTCCCTTTTTCTGACATTCAAACTAAAAATGATAATATTTCATTAAAGAGGTTGTTGCTTAATTATTCATTTTCTTAAAGAAAAGAGGATTGAAACTTAACCTGAATATTATTACAATCATAAAATAATCTATAGAACACGAAACAGTACCTACTTTTTACATTTACATTTTCTTTTTTTTTGCGTGTATAGCATGTTACCGTGCTAGTGTGTTTAGTGCTGCCATCTTGCCGTGACTTTTTTCGGAGTTTTATGGCATGAGATTATAATGTACACGTGCTTTCTTTGTTCAATAATTAACAAACTTATTTCTTTTCGAATTCCGAAATTATTCTTTTATTATTTACCAAAAGTAATTTGTTGTTACTGGGATTTGAACTCACAACCACTCATGGCTTATGAATCGATATCTGTTAGCCATTAAGCCAACCGATCATACTGTTACTTAACATGAGTAGTAGCAATATTATTTTTTGTTTATTTAGGTAAGTCCGTTGTTAAGATATATTACGGTATATATTTAAAACACTCTGTAGTACACTTCTGCACTGTGATTGTTATAAATTGTTTTTTTTTTGTTTAGTTCGATAAGTCTCCACCAATAGCGCCAGTTTATTTTTAACCCACAAATGCAACCTCCTTTGTTCGCACGATTTAAAGGTTTATTCAACGGTAAATATTTTCGTTTAGTTCCACTATTCTCGACACTTTAAGCCACCTTCGTCCTCCAACCTCTTAACCCAACGGCTTACAGTATTTCTCTAAAACAATAAATAAAATATTACACACTTGCAACAAACGATTGGTTTGCACCTTACCCAAATAACAATAAAAACAACTTACACAAAAGCCGGTTTCATATGATTTTTGAGATATATTGAGTCCATTCGTATCTAGGGCCATAATATTTGTCTTGGCTTCGATGCTAATGTTGTAGCCTGTATATTGATTAAAAAAGTAAAACTAATAAAACAAACTCGTAACTATATGTTCACCAACCAACAACAGCTAAGTGATATTATTTGAGTTATTGCAGTTAAAAGGTAGTGGAATATTTTATGTGAACTAGTGATTCACTTTGTTTCAAATCTACCTTCATCTTTTTATAATGACTCTAATATAGAAAAAATCTTAAAAGAAAGTATCATCGTTAAGTTGCGGATCGGTATTTTCAGACATTTTTGTTGTCAGCATTCACAACTCACCAATAAACATTCCAAAAAAAAATTGTAAGTTATTAGATTTGAACTCGAATCACCTTAAATGCTTATCACGGCGGGGACCGCTTAGCCATCGAGACACTATGAACGTTGAAATTAGTAGTACCTAACAATCATAAATGGGCAGCAAGTTGTCAAAGTGTATGAGTGTGTATCAAACTTTATTATAGAAGAAGGTCGTAACTACAACTAGTATGGCTTGGCCATAGTCTTGTGAGATTGTAACTCGACTTTTGGTTGTGATAGTAAACTATATAGATTACAGAACATAAATAAAAAGATTTTACAAAGGGGGACACAATGGGCGGTCTTATCGCTAAGAGCGATGGAATACTAAGGCGAAGGAGAGAGAAATAATGTAGGTAGTCTACAGTGTACTATTTCCATAGATTATACAATAAATATGTACGTTAAGTGTATCATAGCAGTGTAGTTTAAATAAGTATATACATCTCATTAATAAATATTATACAAAAGTAAATAAAATACACACTTCTGGACACATCTATTGGCCCACCTTGCATTTTCAGTTTCGTTTGGTCCTAGCTAAAATTTTATATTAGGTCGAGCAAAAAGTTTTTATGCAGTTTTGAACCTGGCACATTCACAATTTCATTTAATAGTCTTTTTTTGAATTTCCAACACAGAATTTAAAGAAACAAAAGACAATTTGGAGCCTGTTTGTTGATATCAAAAAATCGAATACTAAGAAAAAATGATTTTATTGGTTTACTTGGATTTAATTCTTGTGATTGATATCTTTGGTTTTGCAACAAACATTACTTATTCTTAACATTAAGGTGAGGTTCTATCAATAATCTATGATACTATATGATAGCTGCGGCGTGGCACTGCTGTGGCACTTATGCAGGCCGGACACAGCCAAAGAAATGTGAGTGCTCAACTTAATTTAAGACGATCTGCGGTCCGAAATATTTATCGGAGGTACCTAGAGACTGGCGGCTTTGTTCGTCGCCAAGGAAGGCCACGATCTCGGGTAACAACTAAAAGGCAGGATCGATTCATCGTGACGACCAGCTTGAGAAATTGTCACCTTACCTCCATTGAAATACAAAACCAACTTCGCGACTTCCACGGAATATCTGTGAGCTCTCAAACTGTTCGGAGAAGGTTAAAAGAACGCGATATGGTACCACACAAGCCAGCTGGGCCCAAACTAACGCGAGCTCACCGAACTGCGCGCCTTCATTTCGCACGCACTCATTTAAATTGGACACAGTAAGTTTGGAGCCGTGTACTCTTTTCTGATGCGTCTAAAATTGTGTTACATAGCAATGATGGAAGGAAGAAGGTCTACCGACGTAAGGGAGAGCGTTTCGCACAATGCTGCTTTGAAGAGAGGGTTGCTTATGGCGGTGGCTCATGGACTGTCTGGGGCGATATATCCGCGAGCGGCAAAACTCAACTTGTCGTTGTTACAGGACCACGGCTGCCAACATTAAATGCTGAAAGGTACATTTGTGAGTGCTTAGAACCTCACGTGATACCATACGCGAACTTTGTGGGCCCAAATTTCAGTTATGGACTGGCCAGCCAGAAGTCCAGACATGAACCCCATTAAACACATGTGGGACGAGCTAAAAAGACGTGTTAGGGCTCGTCAGCCAGACGAAACAGGAGATGAAAACTGCCATAGAAAAGGAATGGGAGCTGATCCCTCAAAATTTCATAGAGCGGTTGATAAACTCTATGCCTAATCGTATGAGAGCTGTGGTAGATGCCCATGGAGGCAACACGCGTTATTAAATTGAACCTTTATTTGATAAAACATGTTTTTTATTCAAAAATCAATTGCCTTTAACAAGGCACATATCAGACTTGTCAAGCATAACTCTATGTCGTATGGTATTCTGAATTCAAATTTAAAACAATACGATCGAAAAAGGTGGTAAAATGTATCAGGTTTAAAACTGCATCAATGGTTTTTGTTCAATCTAGCAATCATATTTTGGTAGGGGACATCGAAACCTAAACTCTAAAGTGGGCCAATAGATGTGTCCTGAAGTGTAATTATATTTTCAAAGAGATAAAAAACGCTATTTTGTCATAGTTTTAAAAGTGGACAATGTTAGAGCACGCCTGACGGACAGTGTAGTAAGGCATATATCATAAAAACTAGTGGAATGCATCGGCATCTCTAATATCAGATTTTCCGATGACCTCAGATATTTAAGTATTATGTGTATCATGGAGGAATTTGAAACGTTCTTTAAGATAAGAGGGGGGTTTAGGATGAAACAAAATGCTGTAGAGCTGAAATAGGATATATTGAAGGTTCTAGAACCGGCCGAAGTGGACATGCTAGAGGAACTGTGGAAGCTTGTGCCCAGCTGTGAGAGTCTTCCAGTTGAAATGATGATGATGAAGGTGCCTTCCAAATGCGCCCGGTGAAGAAGAAAGTATTATTGATTGAGCCAACACATTTGTGTTCATACTACCCGCCTACCAACCTACATACATACATTGTAATATCGATAAGTTTTTTCTGCCAAACTATGCTCTCCCTCATTCCCCGGAAGCACCATTCACCATGACTAATGACTTACCTATAAGTCGGCCTCCTCCTGCGCGGCATGGTGGCCATAACTCGCGCAATAATGTCGCGGACAGCGCATAAGTCAGGCCGTGGGATAATCCGGATAGCTCTAATGGAATAATAGAGACGATCTATGACGTCATATATTTTACGAACTAGCTGGATTAGTACCAATGAGATATGGCCTTCATTATGGTATTGTATTGTTTGTGTCGAACTGAAAGTGGAAATGGTTTTTATTGGGATGCGATAGAGAAATGGAAAAATCCATACCTTAAAAAACGGAAGGTCATTTCGTTGTACGTCCCTCTGTCTATCAGTGTGTCTATCTAGACCTTTCTTAGTAGGAACGCGTGAAGATATCAAATTAACATCAAATAAATATATCAGCGCGGTCCCTTCGAGTTGTAAAAAAATGCAAGCTTCTTAGTTTCAACCCCATTTAAAAAAAATTCACCACAATGAAATGAAATAAATCGTTTATTAAGCAAGTAGGATCACTGATCATTTTTACACGTGATGTTTTTTTTTTTTAAACTAGATTTCCTAACTGACTACCTCTGAAAAGAAATAGCCGAAACAAACACACCACAATCACCACCACCTATTTGTTTTATGTTTATATTCTTTATTTATTTTTTTACCATCAATAAACGCATTTTTTTTTTACATATTTTGATACCCACAAATAAATATATTCTTGATGCTTCTCATCAAGAAAATAAGTAGGAAAATAAATGTGAAGAAACTAAAAACCAGCCTTTCGCAAACATAACGTATGCTGCGATACCTTGCATCGATGCGATAGCTTGCATTATGAAAATACCTGTCAAGGTCAGAAATTGACATTCGTCGAGTTCCCCAATAGTAGCAGCCAATATCTGTGAAGAAAGGAAACATAATTCTGGTAATCAGTAAGTGCAATAGCATCACTCGCGGTAGATCTTAAACGTTTAAGAGCAAATACAAATTGATTTACTTTCTTGTATGCATCTCATCATGCTCTATACTTATTTTTGTTACAATGCTGGTCTAGAATAAGTCTCTGAGGTCTCTGAGTAGAGCGGCCAGGTGGCTTCGGTGTGGGAAAATATTTTTTACCTTCGATCGGGAATTGTATTTATAAAATAAAGAAAGGAAAAATGATGTTACTGTCGCGGAAAACGCTTAGCCTAGGGCATGGGTCATGGAATGTCATGCACCTTACCTTTATTACAAGCTGTTCGGTCGTCCAGTAGGAATCAGAGCAGCTTGGAGATCTTTACAGGTTCCTCGCACTCTCGTCGGCAGCACGGTTTCACCACAAGTTCGGCAAAAAACACACGTGGTTTTTATGTTTTCCACAACTCAACAAGTCCACACGCACCAATTGAGCGGGTGGATGATACAACTAATGATCGAAAACTGATTATATCGTTCAGGGATAAATCGCAGTGCACAACAGTGCAATTGCGTGCAAACAAAATAATAACAGATGGCGCCAACACTGAGAATATCTCGGATTTTATTTATAAATTGATCGAACTGCTCGCTTCTGCAAAACAAAGATAAATAGAAGAATAGTTTTCATTGTATACTAAGATTGTATTGTATGCTATTGAATAGTATCAAATCATATCTGATCCAGAGTATTGAACATTGAATTAGGCCTTTATAATGCAATAATTCCATTGGAAGCCGATTCTGGTGCTAACTGAAATAAATAATGATATTTGACGGTCATTAGCATAACGCTATAAATCGGCTCAGCGCTGCGTTTAATAAGCCAAATGTGATGAGTTTTGTGTAGTAAGCCGTGTAATACATTAGCATACCATGGATTCATAAATGCCAATGTAACAACTCCACCTAAAGCAAAGTCCAAAGCCCAAATAATTAGTTTTTTCTCTGGTTTAAATAATAAATACATAGACTAAGCCCAGTGCTCGTTCCTTATGAATGAGACGAGATCTTTGCCCAGATCAGAGAGAGAAGTAAAAGTTTTCTTAGTATAGCTAATCACTGTTTTAGTTCAAAAGGCAAGCATCGTAGTTACTTCCAATTTCATTTTGCAAGCTTTTCTTAAATAAATGATTAAAATAACTATCTCCTTTTAACCGAGCAGCCTGGCAATGATCCAAGAAATTATTTCACTACTAGAATATTTTATGAAATAATTAAACTTGCAAGTAGCTAATCTCCCGTTAATTCCTCAGACTAAGAGCTACGTTCCTCCCGAGGAGTTTCCATCGCCTGCAAACTTCGAGGTTCTGTTTCAAATATTTTATCCGCGGACGCAGTTTGGCAACAGTTTAATACTTATTAAAACTGCTTTAAACTAAAATAGTTTAAAAAACATGATCGCTTATGTTTGAGATATAAAAGAAATACAATTTACTTCTGAAAAATATATAATGTTCACAAGTAGCGCTTCCTAGAGTGTTTTGTTGGAATAAAAGTTATCAACATTTTTTTCGGACAATAAAATGTCTCTTAAGTAAAACGGAATTCATAGTTATGTTTACTCTCGCCATTTTACATAGCATAAGCATCTTATATCACTTTCAATCTGAGAAGAGCGAGCTGTAGAGTCTTCACTTTTCTAAGGCTTCTGGTTAAGAATCTTAAAGGATTTCATGAAGATAGCTATTGCCTTTGCCGCACAGTAATTAATTATATACGTATAGGTAGCTATGGTGAACATAGTGGAAGTTAATTCAATTCTTGTTCAAATGAGTAGTATCTTTTTCACTATAAATTGTGCTATTTTTCTCGTAGATAACAGTATCAACTATTATTTTGTTTACCCTAAAATTAATTTATTTGAACTTACAATTAAAAAAAATTTGGATGCGATCAAATAATCCAGCAATAATTCTCTGAATAGGTTTTACAATAACATTTGCATTTTCTTTATTGAATTTAAGGTCCTATCCAGAAACATTACAGCAATAAACAATTTTTCGCTTATTCCCTGTTTTGAATTGCATTCGATGTCCGGCGGACGGCAGACAAGCACATCGCACACAATTATACAATTAGCCGACTATCAGCGGCATCTGATATAAATTCGCGCAAAACGATGCAACGTTTACAAGAGCTAGGTTGTGAGCGGGCGCCGAGCCAAGTGGGGCGAGGGCTAAATGATAGGTGACAGCGGGTATGTTTGTAACAACGCTGAGAATGTTAAGCTTCGTAGAAGATTTAAGTGTACTATCATTTCTTCAACGGGGGCTAAACAATAGAGGAAAGACAGTGAAACGTTTTATGTAATCACAAAGATCATTAGTAGGTACTAAAATGTTAGGTACAAGTACTAATTATAAAACATAAAAAATACACATACGTAGGGGGAATATGCAATGAAATAGCCGCGCTGTGAAACGGACACTGAATGATGTTTTAGAATTGTTGCGTGAAAATATTTAAGGCAAGTAATGACTGCCGCGAGCCGTCGATATTGTGGGGTTATCTATGTTCATCAGTGTAGCCAATTACCAAACGATATGAATATTTTCGTGCAAAAATTTTAAGACAACAGTGAGTGTCCGTTTCACAACACGTCCATTTCATCCCCCTACATAAAAAAGGTAAGGTACATTTCCCCTTTCATTCGCTGAAATACCTTCAGGGTCTTCTGCTCTTGAAGATTAAAATTTCATTGGCACAAATACTTATTCAGCCTATTATAGATTATGCCGACGCCTGCTATCTATGTAGATGCTAGTGAGAAGTTGTTAAACAAGCTTGAGTGCTTGTAAAACCTGTGCGTTCGCTTTATTTTCGGTCTTCGAAAGTATGACCATGTTTCTCACCTTCGCAAGGAACTCAAGTGGCTCTCAATCCGTTTTCGCAGGAATACTAGGATTTTATGTCTCCTTTTCAACATCTTACACAACCCGTCTTATCCTTCCTACCCGCGTGAGCGTTTCCCTTACGCGCGCTCTAGCCGCGCAGCCTATAAATCACACCTAAGATCCATGCTTAAATCTCATCCTCATAAAACGAGTTACTGTTCCTATTCCTTCTCTGTTTATGCTGTAAGATTGTGGAACTCACTCCACTAATCATCCTTTATGAATAAACACCACAATGTTTAAGGGGTTTATTCATTAAAGATGATTAAAGTTTAGTGACGTGCAAACGTCTAAAATGTATGTTTAAAAAATCGCTAATCACTAGTTAACTTTAAGCAGCGTTTATGAATAAGGGGGTATTTGTATATTTAAACGTCGATTGAAAGAGCATTTCACTCTCTCTTTCTTTTATACCATGAGAATTTGTTTATTATGTATTAATATTTATATATTTTAGTATTGTGTACTTATTTAAGTATTTTTATGTAATTATTTTTGGATTATATGTTTGGTACATATATTTAATATTATTACTTTTCTTCCTCTTCTTCTTCAGCCTATAGATGTCCGCTGCTGGACAAAGGCCTGCCCCAAGGATTTCCACGATGACTGGTCTTGTGCTGCACGCATCCATCAGCTTCCCGCGGTCCACCTTGTTGGGGGCCTCTCTACGCTGCGTCTTCCAGTACGTGGCCGCCACTCCAGAACCTTACTGTCCCATCAGCCATCGGTTCTACGACCAATGTGCCCTGCCCACAGTGGGCACACTTAGGTTTAGAGACTCGAAGAGCTATGTCGGTGACTTTGGTTCTTCTGCGGATCTCCTCATTTCTGATACAATCACGCAGAGAAACTCCGTGCATTGTCCTTCTGTATAACTTGCCGCAACGTATGTATGTGATCTATGGTGCTAAAGCCTTTTCGGAAACCTGCTTGCTCGCGAGACTGGAAGTCGTCGAATCTAGACCCTGGAAAACAGCTTGTAGACATGGCTTAGGAGGGATATCGGTCTGTAATTTTTCAGGAGGGTATTGTCACCTTTTTTGAAAATCAACACTACCACGCTCCTGGGCCACTTTTAGGCATTTCGCCTTTAAGAATGATGGAATTAAATAGCTTCTGAAACGCTTTAAGAACCGGGTTGCCACCCGCTTTCAAAAGCTCAGCAGTAATTCCATCATCTCCAGCCGCCTTATCGTTCTTGAGTTGTTTCAGGGCCATACTAATCTCGTACAGGCTGACGTCCGGGATATCGTCGGGTTAGTCTGGCTCTAGGATCCTTAGCCAGGCTTACAACAGGTGCGCGTGTTGATGTGTATAACTCTCCGTAGAATCTCTCAACCTCATCCAAAAGTTCGGGCTTGGAAGTGACGATCCTACCATCCCCAGTCTTCAGCTTCACAAATAGGCTCTGTCCAACAGACAAATCTCGTGCGAACACTTTGGAGCCTTTGTTCCGCTCGATAGCCTCTTTAATACAATTTGTATTAAATTGGCGTATATCGCGAGTTGGAGACTTTGAGGTCTGTCTGTTGAGGCATCTGATTCGCGAAGCGTCATCAGGGGATTTTAAGACCACCTCCCGTCTTTCTTCGATTAGCCGACGGGTGGGACCGGAGATCTTCTTCTATCCTTTTGAACGGAGGGTTTTGTAAAACTTGGACTCTTTCGTTTAGAAACCACAAACCTGTTGTTATACTCGTCCACATCTACGGATTTATCGTGGCATTCGAAGCAATTTTAGCGACGGAGCGTAGACTTCACAAGTCGAGAGCGTTCGAGCTTAATGTCCTCAACATTCAAGATGCCTTTAACAATACGGTGATGACTCCCGGTTTTAACCGTATGGATCACGGAGACATCGTTGAACACTTGCCTTCTCGTTGACATTATGAAGTCTATCTCGTTTTTGGTCTGACCATCGGGGCTAATCCAGGTCCACTTTCGGTGCAATGGTTTCCTGAAAAAAGAATTCATCACAAAGAGTCTTTCCTTTTCCATGCATTAGCATCTGACCTCGGGGATTCAGATTCACATTTTCATTTCCCCTTTCGTCTCGTCCGCCTCTAGCATGCCCAGTTTTGCGTTAAAGTCCCCTATGACAACAGTGTAGTGGATTTTGGAGGAATGTATGGCTCTACTGACGTCCTCATACATAGCCTCCACCTCATCGTCGGAGTATTTTGACGTCGTATTTACCTGTATAACCTTTAACGAGTATCGTTTGGTTATTCTGAGCACAAGTTACGCCACCCGAGTCGAAAAGCTCTCGACTTTAACAACGTTGTTCACGAGGAACTTGTGGACAATAAACCCGACGCCACTCTGGGACAGCCCGGAAATAGAGCAGTCCTCTTCCTCTCTCAGTTCTTCCTCCAGTTCGATAATCTTCTCATCAGTAAGTAGTGTGCGCGTGTTATATATAATGTTGCCAGGGCCAAAGGTCGTCGTTGGTGATGGCAGCCGGATCTCTTCCGGGGATTCTTCTCTTCTTCTCACCCTTTGCTCCGCCGTAACCGAGTCCGCTACCGTAGATTGGAATAGGAGAACTGCCGGGCCGGGGACTAGGGGCCTGGGCTGTGGTGTGCATCATCACCACACGGGGTTATTACTTTTAAACTTATCTTATTCATATTTATTTCCTCTTTTTTCTTACACACTATTGTCTACATTTCTGTTTTACTTCTCCTTTTGCAGGTCTGCTGGACGAAAGTTATTAACAAATAAGTAGCACCTTTGTACACAAATCTTAACTGTGTCTTATCCTTATGTATTTTATTGTGTGTACATAAAAATAAAATAGAAAATACGTAAATAAATAATTACATAAAATTGCACATACATTTAATAATAATACACAATGCCACTACACACATTACAATGAAGTAATAGTCAACATTATCAATTTTTATATTATAAATGATCTGCGTTTTCTGAAACTCGATATTACAGTGATTTGCTCAAATTGGCTAGCTGTATTAATTGGTTTTTATATGTATTAAGTTTACCTACATTTTTAATTTATTTGCTAGTGATCTCTTACATTATGTGTTATTGTTATATCTGTATGCTTCTTCATTGGACGCTGTTAATTTTTACGTTTGAAGTCAAATCTTATGTAAATGTACTGTATTAAGTTCATTTTTGAGAAATAAATATTCTTTTAACCTATATTTAATAATCATTTGAATTATTTTTCCCACATACTCCGGGATATGAGGTTTGTTGGTGTATTAACAACAGCTACATTTCTTACCTTCAATCAATTCATATAATTCTGGTCTCATCGCCACCTCCTCAGCTTGCACCACACGCTGACATATTGTCTGTCATGTGGTCCGCTACGGCCTGTAATAAAGCTCTCAGAAACGCTCGCCGCTCACAATTTAGACCCTCATAATTCCGGTGGCCATTGTATTCATTCGTTATTATGTTAGTGTAGCGTCTAATTGAATTTATTTGCCAAGATTTATGAATGGATGCCGACTGAGCTTATGTAGTTGAATATTTTGGATACAAATACAAATTTTAGGTTGTAATGAGCGAGTAAAGTTGTGGTTCTGTGGTATGTGATTAAAATTTAAGGATTGTAATACAATTCTGCCATAACTGATGATCTTTTGCATCTAATGCACTCAAAGATAACCCTTGTTGTTGAAATCAGCGTAAACTTTTGTCATTAATGGGTAAACTTGGTGGTTTTGTTTACATAGGTACATTGTTCAACATTATTGCGATTGCTAGCTATCCATTCTAACAGTTCATGTATACGGAACTTTAGTAACAATCCAATATAAGTCCTTACTTTATGAATCCCTTTAACAAACATTACAATCTCCTCGTGACTAACAACTGTATTAGTAATGCACATTCGGAGCTCTGCATTAACTACATGCCTAATTCTAATCCCCCTCGTGCAACGATTTCTGTATGCTATATGAAATAATAAGAAAGAGACACTATAAAATGTGCTGAATGTACTAAGTACTGCTTGCAGAAATTATTGTACTTAAGCTTACCCTGTGACCTAATGTTACGAGTTACGGAATGTATGTAAATGACGATATTTTTTTTTCTTCTCTCAGTAGCCAGTCCGCCCATTTAGGTATATTTCATTGTCAAATATTTTTATATAAACAAAGGATTAGCTCAAAATCTGTCCCACATCACTCAGTATCTAACATATAGCATAAACAATGATGTGTCGGCGTCACGAGTGCGATAAATCCGCTGCTAATGGCAGATACCCCGTTATGATCTGTGATAAACGGCGGCCATACATTGGGCTGTACACTGATTAGATTCTGTTGTGATATAAGACTGTTGTTTGGTACAATATTTAGAGGTTACTTATTACGAAGCGTGTGGCTATTTGTCATCAGTGGTTGGTTATGAGGATAAGGGCTCGATTAATATCTGTCGGCGAAAGGGTCGGACTTTCGTTAGGTTCATCATCAGGCATCATTTTTATTATTGTGGACGTGCTGTGGGTAGTGTGTTATAACGTAATATCATATTGGTTTGGAATTTAAATGTGATTATAATTTATTAACAAATACACAATAGCGAATCATACAGTATATATAAGAACACAATCCAGCGATACAGAAGGCTAGACAGTTTTTAAGCACATGTTATGAGTTTGATATCCAAAGTTTCAAAATCTAGAGACCTCTCGCGCTCACACCGTTCTCATAGATATAGTCCCGTCCACTCCCACGAACTCAGGCGAGACCGCGAGACTCTGTCTAGTGGCACGCAGCCCGTACTCAATGATAATATGAACGACACCTTTACACGTCATATTGAACATATTAACACTGTGGTTCGTGGTGATACCAACAGCAGTGAAAGAATCGCCTTATCATTAAAATCTTCACAATTTTACTTTACAGACACAGCCCCTGAACTGCACTACACGTTCATAGAACAGGCGTTACACCCTGGACCATCCCTTGCGCTGCACTGTGCTGCATCCGGCAGCCCTCCACCAAGATTCACTTGGTTACTAGATGGACAGGCTGTTGAAGAGCATAATACACCACAAAGGTACTGTAAAAATTTGAAAATTATCGCAAAGCCTTATTTATATCATCGAGGCTACTTGTAAAGTAATTTTTAAAGAGTAGGGCTGCATTCGATCACTTAAAGGAATTTAGCACATACAACCTCAAGTAATTTTACAATTTATGACGTGACCTTTTATTTCATGTGAGATATGGTTGGTCTATGTTTAGATATGACCTATTTGCCACAAAATTTTAACATGGCTACTATCCTAACAGGTATTTTACTTAGAAAGTAATATCGAATAAGAATTTGAAATCTGTATGCGACACAGGATGCTCACATAAAGATTAAAGAAACAATTTAAGCAGCGGGTCATATATTGCGTCGTTCCAGTTTTCGGAGTTGGATTCCCGAGGGTTTTTAACTTGAGCTATTTTGCTCATAAAATCCTCCGAGCTGTTATAACGTCCCATGTATATTCTCATGCATATAATGACGGACGTCTATCGTAATATCAACTCAGTTGTAGTACTAGTGATATTTTTTACGTGAAATTATTGTATCGTCAAAATTATTATTTTGTTTTTCTTGTCACAGAAGTATAACGCAGTTCATGAACTCAAATGGCGACGTGGTGAGTTACATGAACCTAACTTCAGTCCGGCCTGAGGATGGTGGTCGCTACACCTGCAGGGCGCACAACTCTAGAGGAGCTGTTGAACATTCCACCAGGCTCAATGTTTATGGTAAGTTTGCTTATGGCTTAGTCCTTAAATTCGGCTGAGATGTATCCTGTGTTTATATTATTAACTACACGAGACCATCTACCATTCATCCACCTTTCCAGGACCGCCATCGATAAGGAATATCGGCCCCATCCGGGTAGTAGCCGGTGTCAACACCACCATCTACTGTCCATTCTCCGGATTTCCAATCAGGTTGATGGAGGTGCATTTGCTTAGTAAAATTATAAGTTTCATTTTTGTTTTGTTTTCGTAGTTCGATGTTAGATGACCTTGACTTTAGCCCTGAAAGTAGCCGTGTTAATTTTTCTTTCTTGTAAATATTTTCTGACCATGACTTATGTATGAACGAATGGAATGATAATAGCGCCGTTTCCTGTGTTAAAATATTAAACTAAATTTTCACTCAGTGAGATTAATATTAGTTTAGCCTCTCTAAGTCAACAGCGCTAACATAAATTGACGTGTTTTTAGTAGCCCTGTTTTAATCATGTACTTATTTAATGTCCTTTTCATAATGAAATAGATAGAAAAAATGCACTGAACTTGAATTTAGTTTAGTTTGTGAACAATGGTATCGATTCCTTTATACTTGTACTTTATACTTGTACTTGTACCTATACTTCTCACAAAATAAAATACTGTTTATTCTTCTTTCCTTACTTTTCCAAAAACAAGGTAGTACTGATAGCCCGAACTAGACTAGTTGTAGTTATGATGGTGATATTAGACAGAAAATATTCATAAATAATAAATTCACAAACAAATTTTCTTACCTTTCAGTGAGATCCGCTGGCAACGTGGAGGGTTAGACGTCAGTTCTACCGGAGGTCGCGCCTTGTCAGGAGTGGGGGGAGAACTGCTGCTGTGGCCAGCGGAACCTGCGGATGCAGGAGTATACTCCTGCAGGGTAACATCCCCATCGGGGCCGTATGCCCAGAAGGATGTTCAAATTTTTGTCAGAAGTAAGTCGATCTACTATATTATGATATTGATGAGAAAAACGGACTTAATATCAAATGTTTTTGTAATTGAATAAACCCAAAACTTCTATTGTTATAACTAGAGATCTGAAATTGAGGAGGCTATATACCTAAACTTGAACAAGATGCCGACGAAAGAACAATGTGGATATTTACCTTCAAAAATGACAAAATACCTTGTTATACGCGATCTGGTAGTGGTTGTAGAAAACCGAAAGGCTTATCTATATATTCCTTACGTTAAATCATGTTTAGGTATTTAAGCGCCGGAATATCCGACCTCTAGTTACTAACCTAAAAATTAAACACCATATTTGATTCCAGATCCACCAAAAATAGCGGGATTTACGTTTCCACTTGACTTAGTAGAGGGCAGCTCGATACAAGTGTTATGTGGGATCACCTCTGGCGACAAACCAGTTTACTTTTCTTGGCTCAAAGATGGTCAGCACATCCCAACTGGCTTACAGGTATACAGCAGGCTTTACCAGGCCATAAGTTCAAACTCAAATATTTAAATGAAGAAGACTAAACAAGTTATTGTTAATAAATACGGCTTTTAGTGTCCACAAAGTGTTAATCGTGTGTCCCTGGCTCCTGTATAGATAAGGTTGTTTTCACGATTGCGTTAGTATTGCCATTGGTCACGACACAACGGAGAATTTTGATATTTGTTATTGTACCTGATTTATTTTTTTTTGTATTTCGTTTTTAGGTTCAAGAGAAATCTCTAGACGAATTCAGTTTTCTAATATTCTCTCACGTGACATCTAAACATAGCGGGGACTACACGTGTGTTGCAAGCAACTCTGCGGCAGAAGTAAACCATACTGCTAGATTAGCTGTAAAAGGTTAGACAAAAGTCATGTTTTATAAGTTGTTGGTCTGTTGTGAACAAATAATCCTTAATAATTTTACTTATTTTGTTTTAGTTGCACCATCATGGGTGTACGAGCCTCAAGATATATCAGCTCTCTTAGGGACTCAAATCTTAATTCACTGTTCCACTAAGGGATATCCTGAACCAAGGGTCACCTGGCTCAAAGGTCATGGTGAGTTTATGTTAAAAAAAAAGTTTTAAAAAGATTTTATGTATAACAAAACAAACATTGAAGTCACTATTGCTGAAGTATTATATTCTTCTACATATATAGATAATTTTTTTTCTGCAAGTTCACTGACTAGTCTCGAATGTTTTTGTAGGGTCGGGAGTAAGTGATTTTCGACCAGTATCACACCTAGACCTACAGTTTTCTATTCTTCCCAATGGGTCTCTAAGCATAGCCCCAGCAGCCCATCATCATGAGGGACAGTACATGTGTAGATCAGAAAACGGGATCGGAAGGGGACTGTCGAAGATTATTGCTGTGTCTGTCAATGGTACGTAATAATTACTGAACGTTGTTACTTAAACTTCGAATACCTACCTATCAACTTTACCTCTAAATAAGGCTTAGTTATTTTGCAGAAGTCTATGACGACGGTATTATTTGTTGATTTCATTACGCCAGAAACTAACTCCAAGATCCAGGTTTGCAACCCATTTTATGATTTTCTATTAAATACATTTCCCAGTATCGTTGGTCGGTATCGTTTTTATTCACTTTTTATTTTAGTTTTTGTGAATTTGTCACTTTTGAATCAACTATGATCTTAATTGGTCGAAATACCTACCAGATTTACTATTATTTAGGTGTTCGAGCCTACGCTCGACTCACTGTGATATTACCCCCTTGAACTTTACGCGTTTGCAGTGTGACTACCCTACCCTTTCCTAATATTTTGGCCCTAATTATGGTTTCTTTTCGAGAGTTCTTGAACCGAGAATTCTCGGGAAATTTTGTCCTACTCGAAATGAGAAAAAAATCGTCGAGGAATCGAGAATTCGAGAAATTTTATTGCTTTATTGCTCAAAAGATTACTGAGCTTTTATCTTGGGTACACTAAAACTGTACAATAGATTATTTCCTAGGAGTTCTAATTTATATGAAGATGACACTCTAATAAAGATATCAGAAAACGAGCAACTCGAGCAAGCCACATCTTTTGAGCTGAAACTAAAACATGATATTAAAATAGCAGCCACAGACATTGAGGACAGCAACATTGAGGGTGTTTTCCACAAAAATTGACCCTAGCAAAATCGGACTGTCCCACAACTTCAAACATTTTTTTGTTTTTTTTTTTTATATGGCACACGAAAATGTGAATTGATATGTGATTAAGGCAAACATTTCAAAATCAAGTTAAATTGAAAAAGACCATAAAAAGCTAACAGATATAGTTATATTTAAAAAAATGAATTACAGAAGGTGAAGATTTCGCGTGTCCCATCGTGCTCTCGGAGATTTCGAATACTCTTTACTTGTAGATTATTGAGGTCTGAGTATGTCTAGAAGTGTGTTTTAGTCTTTCTTTAATTTATTTATGGTTAATTTTAAGAAATATGATTAAATTAATGTTGTCCTACGAAAACCATAGTACCGGAAAATCCGGTATCGTCAGGGCGAATTTGATATCTTACCTAAGATAAAATCTACTAGTTTGTGTTTTTTCTGCTTTTTTGGCGATATTGTGATCGTATTATAATACAAAATCTGTGACTAAAGTGGTGGTGTGTTCGATGTGCAGAAAAAGTGTTCTGGATAGTGACAGTATTTAAAAGGTAAATAAACTCATTTTCTTCACTTTTCCACATTTTATTTCAAACATAACCTAATGTATATTAGATTAGTAAAGCTAAAAATAAGTTAATTTAACAGAGTATTAGTTATTTTAATGTTAAAATTTTCGTCATATGAATATGTCACATCCTGTGCGTCATGTGATATACTACCGGAATAAAATCGTGACGAATTTGAATTATAAAGCTTAGTGTATAACGAACTATTTAATATTAAATATTATCTTTTTTAAATATATAATATTTAATTTTTTTTACTTCTAATACTTACGTACGTGTTACCTAATTTAAAAAAAAAATATTGTTGTTAGTACGCACTTAACAACCTTGACGTCTCATTGGACTTAAATCTAAATTGACTGTAAAAATTGCGATAAACTACTTATTGTCCAATTTTACCATGAAATGAATACCTTTCTTGTTTCAGATATTAGTTAGCATTTAACATACTCGTATGTATGATCAATTGATCACTCTGCTGATAAGATAGTGTATTGGGACGTTGACAAATCCTAACATATTTTGATTTAAATCAATGTTACATTAGTAATGCCAGGTGGCTCTGGCCTGTTACTGACAACTATTAAGAAAACTGCAGCATTTTACTCTTGCGATGAATCAAAGTGATATTAGAAAGTTACTACAGTGCTCCACTTTTTGGTGCTCTTTCAAATCAAATCAAATCAAATCAAATCTTTTTATTCGTCAATGCAGGTGTATAATACAAAAGGTGTTAGGGTTGCAGGAAGTTCGCTACATTGTGCCTGTGGGCATACGAAAATTATTTTAAACGAGAATTACTTATATTCCATTAACCTATCTTTATGTGTAAATACTATCACATTTATATAATACTAATTCCATCACTTATATCTAATCATTGCTTAACATATAGTATAGTTTTTATTTTTAAATTTATATTAATTATTGGGCTTTCTTACTCTATTATATTTATACATATATAGTAATGTTAATATCTATTGTAATTATAATTATTTTTCCTATTATGCATACATATTTATACAGTCTGTTTCGAAAACTTTATTAATTATATTATACAATTTTGTTTTTTACATCTAAATTAATTATATGAATTATAATTATAATAAAAATTCATTAATAGTATAGCAGCATTTCTTTATTAAGAGTTCCTTCAGCTTTTTCTTAAAGGCATTTATATTTAGTATTTTTAAGTCATGAGGTATTTTGTTATATATTCTTGGAGCCATTTCATAAACGCTTTTCCGTAAAAGGTATGCATTCTATTTATGATCATTTTCCCGAAGACGAGTGCAAGGTTTACGCTCTTTGTGAATGTGTTTTAAATCGGCAGTATAGATTCTGCTGAATTTTTCCTATTCGTCATGCAATTTTCATAATAGTCACTGTCCTATATTCTAAATTGTATAAAACTAGATTTCAAAGTATCTAAAGTTCTTTAGAGAATTAAGTTTGGTCTCTATTAGAATTTTGTTATTGCCGAAAATTCCTCGCTTTGCTTGATTTTTAAATTTGTAACACGTATCATTAGTAAACAACAACTTTTCTAGGGCGATGTGCCTAAAAAGTGACGAAAATGAAACTATTTGGCTGATTATTTATTGTTCTGATAGAATAATGCAATTTTTTTATTATTTTTGGAAACATTTTAAGCATATCTTTATGATAATTAATAAGTTGATTTTCTTTCAATAACTGGTTGTTTTATTTTTGACTAATTATATTGTGTGACGTAGAAGAACACTTTGCGTCATATTTTGATCGTAAATCTTGAATATTTCTCATATTTATGTTTAAATTTTAATTTAAATAACATATGTACATGGTTCATTTTACATTCTTTGATGCCAAAGTAAATTTAAGCAATTTCATTTAATCCCAAAATTATATTTCCTGATCGTCACGGGGTCATTTTTTCTGAAAAACACCCTGTCAAAACTGTTTTAACAAGAAGCTTGATTAGAAAAGGAATTTTAGTTATATGAATCAACCAGCAAAAGAACACCAAATCTGGAAAACTGGTATGAAGCTGTTATGTCAGTAAAGCCTACGACGACAGAAAATGAACGGGTTTTCTCCTTGTCTGGAAACTTTCTGACGAAAATAAGAAATCGATTGTCAGATGATGCTATAAATGCCCTCGTATTTTCAAAGGCTTATCTAGAAAACATAGTGGCTTAGCTTTTGAAGCAGTTTCCACTTTAACTTGTGATTGTCATTAGTCTAAATTATTAATTATTTATTAGATTCTTATGTTTACGTATGCAGCGGAAAATCTCATCATCATAATCATCATCATCAACCTTCTATCGTCCCACTGCTGGGTACAGGTCTCCTCTCATAGAGAGAAAGAAGGATTGGGCGTAATCACCACGCTTGCTCAATGCGGGTTGGCGATTTCAGACTTAAAGTCCAGGTTTCCTCAAGATGTTTTCTTTCACCTTCAGTCATTGGTGTCCAAGATATACTTAGAAAAATCTCAATTTATAACAAATGTTGAAAAGTTGGTCTAAACTAAGTTACCTGTACCTTATTTTTGTTCGTAATTATGAAGCTAGTCTGATTGTTATTTTTATATCTATGTAATTGAAAAACTGTCGTTTCATGTTACATAATGGAAACGTTTTGTAGTTCAGACAGAGACTACAGTAAATTATTTAGTATGTAAGGTACTTACGTTACTACTTACGTACTTTTACTGTGGTGACATGGTGACATTGTTTTTAAAAGATTTTCTATTTGTTTTTTCCAAAGAAGACGACTATTTATAATAAAACATCTCACTAGAGTTTATTTCGCTTAATTAAAGTTTTATATACCTACTTACTTAAGTTAAAGTCACATAAAAATGTTGTTGATTGATAATATATAAAAAGCGTAACTTTATTGTTAAATCACACATATTTTTAATAAATTTCCATATTTCTCGACAACCCGGGTATTCCCGGGAAATAGTTGCCGCGAATTCTCGTGCTCCGCGAAATAAAAAGGTCGAGAATAGAGAAACCTTACTCCTAAAGTCAGTTACGTCAACTGTCATCGGGTGTCGAGCCATCGACGGTTAGCTTGAACTGTCAGTACGTCTTTGAACTTTATCGTGAGCAGTGTACTGCTATAAACAAATTTACGAATAATAGTCAACCTGAACAAAAGGTAAGAATACGTTATTATATTTGGTGAAAGTGATTTAAGTGCGGAAAATCTATCTCCTGTCTTCAGCTATATATCTATCGCGAATGTGATAAAGTGCAATAGGACATGCCCGCATGCCTTGCAATAGACTATCTGCTAACAAATCACCACATCATGGTGATCGGGTGTCGGCTGCATATGCGTACTTTGCTACGAGTTGTCGGCTGAGCAGCCGACCAAACTTTTATTTATTCATACCCACATGAGTGTGTTTACTGTCGGCAGATCTTCAAACGCACTGCCATGGGTACCCTGGCTGATTAGGAGCCCTCTTTTGATGGGGAAGAGGTGTTTACTAGACTCATCCACAAAATTGATGAGATATATCCAGAAGTTTGGAGAGTTTGGGAGATGAACTGCGTCAAGTATGAAGATCTTTTCGATAGCAAGATTTGTTCCGCCATCAAAAGGAAGTTAACAAGCTGGCCTATTGGTCGCGCTTTAATTTACGCCCTCTTAGCCAAAATGAAGATGATACATCCATTGCTTACAATAGGTTTGCGGAATCCAGACCAATTTATAATCTTAAAATGTTGAATCAATATTTGAATCCACCCAAATTTCGACTTTTTTTTTTTTTTGGGACAAAACCCGCCACACTTTTCCCAACCACTGCAACTCCTGAAAGCCAGAATCAACAGTGGCGACCGCCAGAAAAACGCCGAGCAATGAAGCTCGACGAGTCCCGGAGAAACGATTCAACTGTCTTGGGTCCCGCAACAAATTAATCAGAAAAGAATAGCGGAGGAGTAAGAAAAAAGATATTTTTTCCACTTCCCTCCATAACAAGCAGGAGACAGAACAGAACTAGGCCAATCGGCACAAAGGGACATTATTGCAACTGGGAGAAGCCCAAATTGCCAAACACCACGGAATAAAATATGATTACGTTAATGGGTCCTAAGTAGGTATTAGCTGTTACAATTGATTCCAATAATAGGTATGGCAAAAGCGCCTGAACGCACGGAAATTGGTTCTAGTTTCTACAAGGTCCGTATAATAAACGACTCCGGATGTAACTTGTACACTATCCAACATAATATTGCGTTCATTCTGCCAAAGAACACACTCCCACAAGATGTGATGTGCGGACTGTTCAAATTCACAGTTCGATGTAGAACACTGACACAAACGGGAAGGAACAAGTTTAAAAGAATACAGTTTACTTTTAAAGTTGCCATGACCTGTGAGAAATTGGGCAACGCAGTGGTCAACCTCCAGCCATGTCCTAGCCAGCCGATAACCGCCAAATTTCGACTAATAAACCAACATAAAATCCCTCTTTTCTTGAACGAGCCAGATTTCATGATTAAAATAGATCTGTTGCAGGCTTATTTCCATATACCAATTATAGATTACCACCGTCGGTTTTTAACCTTATATTATAATTGGAACGTCAATTAAACACCGGGATGGATAGCTGACTGGTTTATTCATTTTTAGAGCATACCCACATATACAATAATAAAACCAGGTGCAAATACCTTACACTTTTCCCTCTTAAAAACTACGGGTAAACACAGGAACAGGTAATAGATGAACCTTGACAAGATTTTTAACAATCAAAATCGATACTAATAACTAAGTACCCAATACGTCACAGGTAAATATTGTACGAGCCAATAATGCTCGTACAGCAAAATACTATTATATAATGAACTTGAACACAATGTAATTCAGTCGTAAATATACCTCCGTCACGCGGTCAGGTGTAAATAAAACAAGTGCGGCTCAAAACAGGTGGTTTTAGTGTTACTCATTAATTACCTACAACAACTCTGGGGTATCGTCAACGGCGAGAAAACCCCAACATCTTTTGGTCCTTCGAGCTACAAACAAGCGGAGATTACGTCTACTGCTTCAGACCAGCAGGGATTACGTCTACTGCTACGAAACAGCGGAGATTACCTCTACTGCTACAAAACATAATCAGCGGGGATAACATCCACTGCGATTACAACTACACTTAACTAAAGACGCAGCTGACATAAATTAGTGAACTGCTACTTCAACTTCGAATCTGCGTGAGTACACAACACCTACTACTAACTACCTATTAACCATGTCGAAAGAAGATTACCTCGAATTTGAGGAGCTTATAACCAAGCAACAAAGCAGCTACGAGAAAATCAAGACTCTGCAAACTAATTACAAAAAGGATTCTGCGAGTAGAAAAACCGTAGATTACCTTAAGAAACGCATCGAAGCTTTACAATCTCACTGGGATGAATTTCGGACAAACCAGGAGGTCTTAAAGAAGTACGAGGCTGTTAACAGCGACCATGACTACTTTGAGAACAAAGTTTTCGAAATAACAAGGAGCATGTTCAATGAAACAATGCAATCAATGAGTCAACTACGAGACAAATTGGAACAACTAAGAGATGAACCGGGATTCTCGGGTATCTCCAAAACAAAAACGCCACAACCTCAAGAAATACGGCAATTTGATACAGCTGGAGCACACCAACAAATCGGAGATGAGGCGAACCAGCATCTATCGATGCTATTTCGTAATCAAATGTGCAACTTCAACGCCTTGAAGCGAGCAGTTTCCAAAACTAATCTATACGCTCTAGGAGATACAATTATTCAAGCAATAGTTTTTAAATTCATGTGATAGGAATGGTGGTCCGTTATCCGTTACGAGTTGCGAAGGTAATCCGAACCTACTGAAAACAGTCATTAAAGCTGTGATAGTTGACTGTGCGTTCGTGCGACCCATCGCTTCAAGGTCGGCATCTAAATTAGGCCAATATACGTAATTACGAGATAAGTTTTTCATTTTTTTAACACCTAAATGACCTTGATGTATTTCTTCCAGAATTTTACTTTGTAGTGTCTGTGGTATTATAATTCTATATTTATAAATTAAACAACCAAAATCCATTGTTATATCACCTTTACGAGCAAAATATGGTTTTTCTTCTTCGCAACTAGGTACGGATGGCCATCCAAACTTTACATACCCCAATATACGAGATAAGATTACATCTTTATTGGTTTTCTTACCGACGTCATGAAAATTAACAGGCATACATTGATGAACAAGCTTAACATAACTCATAGTTTCAGTGGGACGGCGCTCCCGTGCTAACGGTAAACGCGACAGCGCGTCCGCGGGGCCATTTTGTTTAGAAGTTATATATTTAATAGTGAACTCATATGCGGCTAATCGTGCAGCCCAGCGTTGTAAGCGACTGACCGCCGTTTGCGGTATACCCACTTTCGCTCCGAAAATATAGCTTAAAGGCTGATGATCCGTTCGTAGTTCAAACTGTCTACCATAGAGATACTGGTGGTGTCTAGTGACTCCATAAAATATGGCTAATGCCTCTTTATCAATTTGACTATAATTGCGTTCCGCATCATTGAGTGTGCGCGACACACAGCTAACCGGTCGCTCACTGCCGTCAGGTAAACGATGCGCCAACACTGCGCCCAACCCGTACGCGCTGCTGTCCACCGATAGCACCAAGGGGCGCCCCTCCTCATAATGCGCGAGCACTCTCTCGCCTGACAGGACTCGTTTAGCCTCTTTAAAGGTCTCATCGCACTCCTTACTCCAATTCCAACTGACATTCTTTCCTAAGAGATTATGTAACGGGTGTAACAATATACTTAAATTTGGTATAAATTTGCCATAATAATTCAGTAAACCCAGAAAACTCCTTAATTGTGTGGTATCTGTGGGTGTCGGAGCATCAACAATAGCTTCCACTTTCTTGGGATCCGGGCGCAGACCACTTCGATCAATTATGAACCCGAGATATTTAACGCTAGATTGTAAAAAGCAACATTTGTTAAGTTTGACTGTCAAACCCATATCTCTTAATCTGACGAGTACTTGCCTCAAATTAATCAAGTGTTCTGCTCTCGAAGCCCCAGTCACACAGATATCATCCAGAAACCCGACCGTGGCTGGCACCCCGCGCAACGTCTCCTCCATTAGTTTTTGGAATTTTTCCGGAATGCAAGATAACCCAAATGGCGTACGGCGATAGACGAATGTACCAATGTGTATCGTGATAGATGTACACGGTTGCGAATCCTCGGTCAACATAGTTTGTTGATATGCATGCGTTAAATCGATTTTAGAAAATTCACTTCCCCCGCTTAGAGTAGCAAACAACTCTTCAATGTGTGGGAGTGGGTAATATTCACGTTTTAGTTTACGATTAATAGTCACTTTGTAATCGCCGCAAATCCGTATATCGCCGTTCGTCTTGATCACCGGCACAATCGGTGTACCGTAGTCAGAGTGCTCGACTCGGGCAATCGTCCCCTCGGCCTCGAGCCGCTCGAGCTCGCGCTCCACGCGCGCGCGGAGCGTCAGCGGCACGGGCCGCGCTCGCACATATACCGGCTCGTTGTCTGTCAGATGCAATTGGAGCAACTTTTTACACTTTCCTAATTTGTCAGTAAAAACTTCAGGAAATTCTATAGCTAATTTACTTATACACGGATCTGTTATAATATCATTTAAATTGATTTGTTTCACATTAAGGGACTTCAACCAATCCCTTCCCAATAGAGGGCGTCCCCCATTTTTAATTACATAACAACACAAATTGTTTGCTGTAACATCACCAAGTCGAACATTCACAGGTATATAACCCAATGAATCAATACGCGTACCGGAATAGCAACGTAACATAAGGTTATCTAATTTTATTGTTTTATTTGAAAACATCTGCTTATAAAAGTCTTCACTAATCGCCGAGATACGACTCCCCGTATCGACTTCACATTTAATTAGATAATCGTCTATGTTTACGTCAATAAAATAAGGTTTGTTACCTTTAGATGCCAGTTCGATACTCAACAAATCCTCGTCCTCCGATTCCTCGCTGACGTAGTTTTGTCTGCCAGACCGACCACTACGTCCCACTTCTTTGCACATTACTTTCAAATGTCCGCGTTGGTTGCACTCATCACAATTGTAATTAATATAACGACACCTTTCTGGCCGATGCGCCTTACCGCACCGCCAGCACTGTTGAGTAGACGTGGAAGGCCCCGGCGCCGCAGTGGTGCAGCGTCCTCCTGACGTCGCTCCATCGGCCCTCAGAGCCGGGTTCCGCCTTAATGGGCGCGCGCCTCCCCCACTCGTTTGTGTCCGCCCTGCGCCTGTCCTGTGCAAGCCTTCGCCTGCGTCGCCGCCTGCACCTGAGGTCGTGGCTGCGGCGGTCGCCGCGCTCACCTCCGCGTGCCTCTCTGCGGCCTCTAGCGCCAGAGCCAGCTCCTCCGCCTCTTTGTATTTAATATTTCGCTCCGCAAAAATTCGCGATCGCATCGCGCTATTGGATAAACCCGATACAAATTGGTCACGTAAATTTTCTTCCAGCATCGTGCCAAAGTTACATGTGGTCGCAAGATGTTTCAAATCTTGGAGGTACTCAGTCATGGATTCACCCACACGCTGTCTACGTAAACGAAACATGTGACGCTCGGCGATCTCCGATCTTTGTGGTTCTAGATGATCAGTCACCAAACCCAATTCGTCAAATGTTTTTGTCTCCGGATCTGCCGGGGCACATAGGTCGCACATTAACGAATAAGTAATTTCACCCACCACCGTAATTAACAACGGTACACGCAACTTGACTTTTATCTCATTTAGGAGAATGTACTGTTTAACGCGACGAATATACGACGGCCACTGCTTGGAATTGATGTCGAATGGTTCTAATCGTCCGATCGGCATTGTTAATAAAATAGTAACACTTCGACTTGACACGTTTCACGCGGATTCAATTAATAAAATACCTCGTCGCCAAATGGAACGTCAATTAAACACCGGGATGGATAGCTGACTGGTTTATTCATTTTTAGAGCATACCCACATATACAATAATAAAACCAGGTGCAAATACCTTACAATAATAAACAGTATTTCAAATCCATTTCGACTCGCAACAGCACCCAATTGAAAACTCGCAGCATATTCGCTAAAATCACTAACTGGATTGCGAATATTTTCAAGGAAAAGAGCATCAGAGTGGTAGTATACCTCGACGACTTCCTTATAGTTCACCACAACCCATCCATTCTCCGGCAGCAAAGCAAGCTTGTTCAAAACTATCTAACAGACATGGGTTGGTGTATAAATTTCCAGAAGTCTGTCCTTATTCCATGTTGGAGTGTAGAGTATCTCGGGATTATTTGTAACACAAAAACAAATATAAAACAACTACCACAGCCCAAAATCCTGAAAATGGAGCCAATAATTCGAGACATCTTACAAGATCAAGCTTGGAGTTGGTGGAAGGCAAGTCTTAATGGGAGACCTCAATTTCGTTGCTTTCGTTGTCCCTTTAGGAAGACTTCATTGCTGACGAATCCAAGTAGAAACCAATCGGTTACCAAAAGAAACAGGCATAAAAGATGGGCATCTCTGAAATGGTGGCGCAGCACTTGAAATGGTGTCTTCACAACATTCATCACGTGACACCTATTCATCAAAAGTGTGCCACGACTATTACCACCAACGCTGCTGGAACTGGCTGGGGGGCAACAATCAAAAACTGCAAGGCTAGTGGAACGAATCCCAATAGTTATGGCACAGCAACAGGAAAGAACTGTGGGTAGTTTTGGAAGCCCTCCTAAGAACGGGGCCCCTGTTGAAGGATCATACCGTTATGGTTCAATCCAACAACATATCAGTGGTTGCGTATATTACCAAAGAAGCTGGAACTAGATCACCGAAACTCTTGGAAATCACCAACGCAATACTACGTCTGACCAATTATTACCAAATAACTCTAATATCCCGTTATCTACTGGATAGATACAACACAACTTCCGACAGCCTGTCGAGAGCTACCGAGCTTCCAGAATGGACGCTGAGCAAGTCCATATTTCGATGGATATTTCAAAAGTGGGACACCCCCTCAAACGACCTCTTCGCGTGCGCCCATTCAGCCATCGTGAGCAAATATGTGAGCGAAGATGCAAGACATACAAACTGCCTCTTTGTGGAAACATTCAGTCGCCCTTGGCATTTCGACCTGGGGTGGATATTCCAGCCTCCGGCACTCATACCACGCATTCTTCAACATCTCAAAATAAGCTCAGGAATATACCTCCTTGTGACTCCGCGATGGAAGCGGACCTTCTGGAAAACTGAGGTCAAACAGAGAGCACTAGACCCAGCGTACACAATTCCGAACCTCCACAAGAATTCACTAGACCTCAAACCGGGACGCCCTCCCGAGATAAAAGGCCTGCGTATGCAGGTCTGGAGGGTACGGGCTGGTCTTGGCTAACAGAATCTTGGCCTAACGAAAGTCGAGAACTCTCAGAATCAGCGTGGCGCAAGTCCACCTTAAAAACTAATTTTCCGGCATGGGAACAATGGAGTTGACCTCCCTTGTTGCCATGCCGGAAAATAAGGGCCTCAAGCTATAACTGTCAAGTAGACAATCCGAAACCTCAGGAAGTCGCACTATTTCCACACTATTTCCTACACTATTTCTTTATCCTACCCCTTAGAATTCCATTCAAAGGTTGTCGTAAAAGATCGCTCTTAAGATAAGACCGCCCATTGTGTCACCCTTTGTAAAATATTTTAATTTATGTTCTGTAATCTATATGGTGTACATAATAAAGAGTATTCTATTCTATTCTAAATCGCAAAGTACTTACATTTTCTACACCACGAGGTAAAACTAGCCATAAAAAACTATTTGCAGTTCATAAGTCGGTAGTCACCACTTTCGCTAATCCAGAAATGGGCGACCGGCTAAGTAGTCACCCATTAGTAAAACAAATGATGAAAACCATTTTTATCTCACGGTCTCCTCCTCCTAAATCAAATACCTAGGATGTGTCAAGACTGATAGAATATTTGCAATCATACGACATAGACAATAATAGTATTTTTCAAGTATCACGCCACGTCGTCGCATTACTTTTACTATCATCAGGAAGAAGAATTCATGACCTGACTCTTCTTGACATATGACCTGAATCATTTGAAACTTATGATGAATACATTATATTCTGACCAAAATTTGGCTCAAAAAACCACTGTTCGAGATTTAGGCAATCGGGGCTGCAAATAAGCATAACCGACGATGGTACATTAAATGCTGTTTCCTGGATATCAAAACTTATCTCCCTGAGCAAACCGAGGCGAAGTAGCCTTACAAGCTTATTTATTTCTACCGGAGGAAAGTAAAAGAAGCTTCTCGAAGAGTAATAGCGGGTTGGATCCGGACATTGCTTAGAGCCGCTCAGATTAATGCATCACCTGGAAGCTGTAGAGCCGCTGTCAATTCCCATAATTGGATTAACAGAAACCTGGACTTGGATGAGGTTATCAGACGTGGAAATTGGCGGTTCAAAGATACTTTTCTAAAATTTAATTTCAAAGAAATCTCTGTTAAACCAAATAATGTATGCCTAAATAATTTTAGCAAGTCTTTTGATACAATTTATTTATTATTTATTTATTTTATTATTTATGTACACACAATAAAATACATATAGATACAACAAAATGAAGATCTGAGTACAAAGGTACAGCTTATTTCTTAAGAAATTTCTTCCAGCAGACCTGCGAAAGGAGAAGTAAAACAGAAATGTAGACAATAGTGTGTAAGAACAAGGAGAAAATAAAGTATGAATATGATAACTATTAAAGTAATAATATTAAATATACCTAAACATATGAACCTAAAATAAGTATACTACTTAAATAAATACATAATACTAAAATATATAAATATGTATAAATAATAAACAAATTCTCACAATATAGAGGAAAGGTAATGCTCTTTTAATCGACGCTTAAAATTAGAAATAGTGTTTAAATCACGAATGTTAGGCGGGAGTGAGTTCCACAATCTTACAGCATGTACAGAGAAGGAATAGGAATAGTAAATCGTTTTATGAGGATGAGATTTAAGGATGGATCTTAGGTGTGATCTACAGGGTGCGTCGCTAGAGCGCGCGTAAGAAAAACGCTCACGCAGGTAGGAAGGATAAGACGGGTTGTGTAAGATGTTGAAAAGGAGACATAAAATCCTAGTATTCCTGCGAAGGTGAATTAATATTAATATTAATATAATCTTGTTGATTTACATACAATTTCTTTGATCTCTTGATGCAACCTTTTTCTAATTTTACACAGTACGTCTAGCCATCGCTGGCAGAATATAACACATCTGACTGTGGGTCGAGCGTGGGCTCGAACACCTAATTAGAACCGTTTTGCCGCCGAAGGGAAGAAAGCGGATATTAAGGTTTCAGCAGTAGCTCGACCCACTAAGTTTGCCGTTCTTGCAAGTGAGAGTACTTATAGATCAAACCTACCACCAATGGCTCGACAGTCGATGACAGTTGACGTAACTGCCATTAGGACCAACATGTTAGGAAAGGGTAGTCACACTGCAAACGCGTAAAGTTCCAGAGGGTAATTTCACAGTGGGTCGAGCTACTACTGAAACCTAAATATCTATTATCTAAACTTACTTTTCAGAGCCCGCACATTTTGAGTTCTCATCGCGAAACATGACTGTCAAAAGAACTGCGCAGGCAACACTCCAGTGTGACGCACGAGGAGATCCGCCCATACAGCTGCAGTGGACGCATAACATGAAGAGAGTAGACCTTACTACTTACAGGTAAATATGAATGTCTCTGTATGAGAAGAGACCTGTGCCCAGCAGTAGGACGATAAAAAGGTTAATAATGATGATGATCCAATATGGTACTTTCGAGATTGGGCCGAAAACCATTATATAAATAAAAACTTTTTTTATCCCAAAAAATAACAACCGACTTCCAAAAAACACTACAAAGTGTGGTGTCTGTAGTAGTAGTCCATTCTTGATATATTAGCCTGCATATTGATAAAAAAGTAAAACTAATAAGCAAACTCGATTTCAAGTCAATCCACCTTGAATGCTAATCACGGCGAGGATCACTTAGCCATTCGGGCACTTACTGTGAACGTTGAAATTAGTAAGTAGTACTTACCTAACAATCATAAGCAGGCAGCAAGTTGTCAAATTGTATGAGTATGTATCCAAGTTTATTATAGAAGAAGATCGTAACTACAACTAATATTACTTGGCCATAGTTTTTTGAGATTGTAACTCGAATTTTGATCGTGATAGTACTTAGATATATAAAGATCCATCATTACCATCTATCTAGTATTTTTCTACCATGTTGGGGTCGTTTTTTAGTATTTTCGAATCTAGCTGGAATACTAGTATTTTTTTATTATTTTAATCCATAAACACTGTCGTTTTTCCAGAATATCAGTATCAGAGAAAAGATCAGAAAGTGGTGTGAGTTCTCAACTGAGTATTGCGCATGCGGAGCGCCACGATTCAGGAGTTTATCGCTGTCGTGCCGAAAACGCGTACGGCAGAGACGAGCTACTCATATACCTAGCTGTCCAGGGTAACTAACCTACTTACTGGTCTGAATAAAATTCGATCTTACTACTCATCGACTTTTGATTTATAAGGGATATAGTACCCTTATGCTTGACGTTAAGTTTCGCACAATAATGAACACATATACAACCCGTTGCCCGCAGAGTTCCCGGAGGCCCCGCTGGGACTGCAGGTGTGGCGTCGCTCGGGGCGCGGCGCTAGTATCTCGTGGCGACGCGGGTATGACGGAAACGCGCAGGTGCAGCTGTACCGTCTGCAGTACCGCGTCGTGGGGGACGCGCGCCGCCCCGACACGGGGGACTGGGCAGACGCACCCACACGGGACGTGCCCGCGGACAGGGTGCTGGAGAGGTGACGAATTCAACAGTACTGGACTTGGAACATAAAGTTTTATTTTTATTCATTGTTAATGAATGGCGGACTAGAATTACTTCTAATCCGTCACTTTCTGTTTACTTCAAATGTAAATTCTGTAGTATTGCATGCTTTTTTATTGGCGAAATTTCATTTTACTTATTCATAAACAATTTAAATTGTGTTGAATATTACACATTAGATAAAATTATGGCATGCAGAATAATATATACACTTGTAAAGAAAACCCTGTCACATCACACAATAAACGATACGTCTACACGGACGCAATGTCTACGCGAAACTAATAAATTTAAAATAAATACGATTTTTATTTCATAATAATAGGTACTCTAGCTGCACGGCGGTACCCTTTGACTAGAGGTGTGAATGTATTCAAAATATGACTCGTAACGATTTTTGGTATCGATTTAGTATTGCAAATCTCACGCATCGATTCAACATCGCATGGCATTCTATAGATTTTAGAACTTTCACGTAACTTAAATCAGGTAACTTAAATGCTTTACATTGATTATAATATTTTCCTAAAATCGTATTTCATAAGACCTTTCTAGTTTCAATCGATAATCAAACGAAAGCACTTTTACCATTAGGTAATCCGTTTTTTTACAACAAATCATTGTACCAGGTATAAGTTTCGATTAATAGCGATAAAAAAAAATGTTATTACGCAAAAAAATTATGCATCTCTAGTCATTCTTTTGACGTCGCCGAAAATGCTCACTGCCCACTGCTGGTTGGTCATTGGCTAGACAGACGGACACCGCCAAAGAATGAAAGGAAAGCCGACAATTATACCATCTAAAAAGGTGTTGTCACTATTTAGAAATTTACCAGATTTTGGAGAAGTTAGAGTAAATACTCGGAGAAAAAAGATTGTTTCAAAATTGATTAGTATTGTTATTATGATGATTATGCAAAACTCGAATTTTATTTGGTCATGTGATTATCTAACCTTTATTATCCTTATGGGTCAAACGGGGTTTTCTTTACATATTATATACATAAAATTTACATTGATTAATTAATTTATTTTTAATTATATAAAATCAAATAAATCATATTAAAATATAAAAAAAGAAAATTAATAAAAGGATATAGAAATAAGTCTGTATGTGGCGATATATAAGATGTTAAAATAAATATTTCCATTATCTTTATAGTTAGATAATTAGTTTAAACATTAGTTTACTAGGTTTTGTGACTTTTAAATTTAACAATATTTATATTTTAAAATGCCTGCCAAACCAATGCAGGTCATTAAACGTGTTTAACCGTTTTAAAATCATACTAAGTCCACACATAATAGATATCTGTGGTCATCGGAAAACCAGATATTAGAGACGCCGATATATTCCTCTACTTTCTATGATAAATCCTTTACTGTACAAGCAGTTCGGCTATGGAATGACTTGCCCGTGTCCGTAAGGCGTGCTCAAACACTGTCCACATTTAAAACTCTTAATGAACTAGTTTGCTTTACCATCAACGATTGCGTCACTGCTTACCATCAGGCGGGATTGCGGTCAAGCGCTGGTTTATATTTTAATAAAAAAAAAACATATTATTATATTTTATTTGTTTTTGTATGGTATTTATTAATTAGAGTATACATTTAATTAAACTAGTATGATACACTTAACGTCTATATTTATTGTATAATCTATGTAAATAGTACACTGTTTACTACCTACATTAGTTCTCTCTCCTTCTCCTTAGTATTCCATCCAAAGGTTGTCTGTAAAAGATTGCTCTTAGCGATAAGACCGTCCATTGTGTCACCCTTTGTAAAATCTTTATATTTATGTTCTGTATAGAATAATCTTTACTATGTACACCATATAGATATCATCATATAGATTTGGTGTACATAATAATCACTTCACTAATTACAGACAAGATCCAGATGCTACAGAAGTGCACCTAGAGTACCGAGTAGAGGGTCTCCGACCGGCCACCGCGTATGCGCTGAGAGTTGCAGCGGTTAACGCTATCGGAGACAGTGACTACTCCGACCCAGTCATCGTTCAGACTTTGGAAGAAGGTAAGAATGAATAAGTTATTCTTCTTTTGTAATACTAATGGGGAACATAAAGCATCAATCACACCTGACCAAGGCGTTGAAAACATAAGTATGACAAGGAACTAATCAGAAATTCTTCTTTGCAGCTCCGTCTGAACCTCCTCACAATGTACAAGTGCAGGCCACCTCACCAGGAGAATTGCTCGTCAAATGGCAGGTGAAATCTGTATTCCTTATTAATCAGTGACACAGTGGCCTTTCTTCAGCGGATGAAAAAAGAAAGCAATTTTTTATTTTTTTTATTTGTGTTTTAATTTACTGAGTTAATTTAAAATACCTGTCCAAAAACAATAATCGTTTGACAGGCACCACCGCAAGAGTCGTGGAACGGCGAGCTCCTGGGCTACGTGGTGACGTGGCAGTCGGTGCGGTCCGCCGACAACTCGAGCGCGACGCTGACGGCGCGCGGGTGGGGCGCCGCGCACGTGCTGCTGGGGGCACTGCGGCCGCACGCGCAGTACGACGTGCGCGTGCGGGCATACAACGCGGTGGGGGCCGGACCGCCCTCCGCGCCAATCACGGCCACCACCTTGGAAGGAGGTGAGACACGATAATAAACAAATCGTTTACTAACCCGCGTTGGACTTAACGACCCCGACTAACGTCCCATGACCAAAGTGGTAACGGACTGAAGGAAAGTAGACGAATGTCTGAAATCCACCAGATCCCCTCACTTAGACTCTATTCCCGCCGTTTTGGACTCAATCCCGAGCACGACGGCCGCAGTCGACTCGTTCATGGAACACGTACAGTCAGTCCTTAACGACTGTTTAAGGGAAATTTCAACGACGGATGACCGTCGCCGGAAGTTCCCAGACGACATACTTAAATTCAGGCGTGCGGGCTTACAGCTACTTCCCCTGCGACGCAAACAAAGTCCACGTGCACTACTTGCAGCGAACTGCAAAGAACCGCATATCGGAGTGGCGTGAAGCTAGCTGAGACAAGTTGCTGAGCAAACTAAAGCCAAACCACCCTTCTGCCTTCTGGGACCTTCAAAGAAAACTCAAATCCAGAGAAGAAGTCGCCATACCCCCCCTAGTCCGACCGGATAAAACCATCGCCTTTGACGATGATGACAATACTGAATGTCTAGCCATCAGCCTTGAAGCCCAATGCTACCCCAGTGCTCAACCAGTAGACCCAGCTCACCTCCTGGCGGATAACGCGGAGGTCGAACGCAGAGCTTCCCTACCCACTCGTCGAAGGCCCTGAAGATCCTCTGCCTCCCATCACTCCAGACGAAGTGCAGGATATTATCAGAGGTCTCAAATATAAAAAAGCTCCCGATTTTGACGGTATCACCAATAAAGTGATACGACTTCTCCCTGCCCACCTGATTATCCTACTGGCCACCATCTTCAAGGAGCCATGTGCAAAAATATCTTCACACAAACGTGGAAGGAAGGCCACATCGGCTACCGGCAGAAGTTACCACCCAGACAAAGTCTTGCCGCCAAGCGATTCGTCGTGTTCCGGCATGATGTCTGGTGAAGCCGTATGGAGGACGGGTCTGAGCAGTTGAGTTGCGATGTGTGCCGGGTACGATGAGCCAAGTGTTGTTGTGTCGGGAGTTTGGTCGTGGAGGGTCTCCACATCAATCTCCCTCAGGCGCAGCATCGTTGGTCGTGTTGTTGGGTTTAACATTGTACCACCTCGCTCAACTGCCGTCTTCCTTCCTATTCATAAGTTTTTTAAGTGAATGGGTTTAATAAACTAGTGCGCTTTACCATCAACGTTTGCATCACTGCTTAACATCAGGCGGGATTGCAGTCAAGCGCTAGTTTTTAATTATTAAAAAAAACCGTTATAGGTATTCCTAAGCCCGGCAACCCAAAATCTGAGCCTTTGAGCTATCGTCCTATTAGCTTGCTAAAAGTTCTCGGCAAAGTCTATGAAAGCCTTATTTATAAGCGTCTTAGAGCCTTTGCCGAAAACAAGGGCCTCGTCCCCGACGAATAATTCGGGTTCCATTCCCGGCACTCCAGTGTCCAACAAGTCCTCTGCATCACCGAGCACATCCACGCAGGATGCCTACGTGGCATGATGACAAGTGTTATATATCAAAGTCTGGCACAACGGCTTAATATACAAACTGTACCAACTCGGCGTGCCTGACCGTCTCGTGCTCATCCTGCGAGACATTCCGCCAACCTGCACTTTCCGCTACAAGACCGAAGGAGCTCTCCCCGGTACGCTCGCGTGCCGTCTATGTACTCTACCGCCTCCACTCTCTCCTCAACCCATGTAGCAAGCTATCCCTCAAGTGCAAAATGCGCCTGTACACAGCCTGCATACTCCCCATCATGACATACGCCAGCGTAGTCTTCGCACACGCTAAGCCCAGTCATATCCATAGGATGCAGACACTCCAAAATCGTTTTCTACGTAGAGCAAGAAACTCTCCTTGGTTCGTCCGAAATGAGATCCTCTACCTAGATCTCAAAATCCCCACTATCCAGCAATTCATGAGACGCCTTTCCAAGCGTTTCTTTGACGCAGACGCTATACATCACAACCCTCTGGTTGTCGAGGCAGCAAAATTAGTAAGACTCAGGCACGTTCTCACCGACTCTGACGGCCCCATAAGCTTTCTCCAAGAGGCCAATAGGGCCACTAGCACAAAACACACAAGACCGACCTTCCGACCTCGCCTCCGAGGTCCATCGCGACGCGTTCAACGTAGTAATTACCAGCCCACGCCACAACTGAGCCAGTAAATATAAATTTCCGACTCTGACCTCTGAGTTTGTTTCGATCGTTTCTTCTCAAAACTAGTACTAGGACACGCCGCGGTCATATAACTGAAATAAAAACAAAGTTCGATCAAGCCGTCCTTTGCTGTTCTCTCCAGTGACACCGTAAGCTGAGGTTCGTACCCCACAGGAGGTGCCCTTAGCTTGTAGTCGCTTGGTTTTTAGTTGCCCCTGGCTGGAGGCTTTAAATTCATTTAAGGCAGCCACAGGATAATCCGGTTAAGTAGTCACGACCTCTCAAGATCAACTACGAGATGCCATATTAAAAAAAAAAATGTACTAACCAAATAGTGTAGATGCACATCAATATCATTCACTGAGAGTTGGATACTGACTGGCTAAGTGAATAGGTACCTTTTTTTCTGGTAACTAAATGACATTTTGGCGTGTCAGAATTTCACTGATTTATTATTCACCCATGTTGCCTTACCTATGCCAGGAGCTACAGTATCTCATTTGACCAACCGCGTGTTAACATCCCCTTGAGGCTCGCGCGGACATAGGTACCCAGTGCTCACCGCCTGCAAACCCGCATCTACTGAGGCCGAGAGTCGCACGCTGATTCCTGGTGTCCAAGGCGTCTCCTGCTGCGACTGAGACGCACTAACTAAATTGAGTATTGTCCAGCTCCCGAGGCCGCACCAGAGCGAGTTCGCTGCGAGCCACTGTCGGCGCAGTCGGTGCGCGTGTGGTGGGAACCTCCACCACCGGCGCTGAGAGGAGGAGTGCTGCTTGGGTATGAAGTTCTATATGAGGTAATTTTATTGCTAAATTAATTTATTATCGACCTAATTTTTATTTCGCAAGAATACTTTGCTGCTTTCCTTCTATATTTTTTAAATACTTTACTAGAATATAATATCATTATTTGAGCAAGTGTGAAAATTGATAAAAATCGAATTCATATAACTTAAAATTTGTAAACATATAATAATAAATCAAGCATTTGATCAAGAATCCGAACGTAACAAAAAAAAGCGACTAATCACAAAAATTTAAACACTTGTTTAACTCAGAAGTAGTGCATCAATGTTACGTCAAATCCCATAAATAATAATTACGAGTTAAAAATTTGTTAAACCTAAACAACTGATAAACACGGTTCTGTCGTATTAAGTTTAATGTTTGATATGTCATTAAAAACTCCTCCGAATCTCGTTTGTTAGGAAGTGGTCAGACAGAAACATGAAGCTAGCTTCCCGTTCTCTTTTTCAACTTCACAGACGGTTGACGAGCTAGAAACCCAAGTAGAAACCCGTCGCTCAGGCGGCATGGAAACTGTACTGCAAGCGTTACGAAGAGCTGCTAACTATAGCATATCAGTACGGGCCAGAACTGCGGCTGGCACGGGGCCTGCCTCGGAACCGGTCTATTGCGTTACTCATGAAGACAGTGAGTATAATGACTGAAGACAATTCAAGAACATTTTGTATTACGAAGACTACATATGAATAAGATAGTCGAACTTAGATTCTACAGTAAAATTTATTTACTTTTTTCGTTATTTGTAACACTTTTCAGTACCAGGAGCTCCAATGGATATAAAAGCAGCGGCAAATTCCGAAGACACGGTTATTGTGAGCTGGCTGGCACCGCTACAGAAGAACGGCAAGATCAAACACTATACCGTCTATAATAGACCACAGAGGTTTGTTTTTCATAGCGATAAAGATTTAGAACTACAGCATTTCACCATCAACGATCGCATCACTGCTTACCATCAGGCGGGATTGCGGTCAAGCGCTGGTTTATAAATTATAAAAAAAAAAAAAAATTAAATGACAAAAATTGAAGCCACTTACCAATTTTGTGTCAAGTTGTATTTACTGGCTTGCAGGTTACTAACTGCACTATTTTTTCATAAAATCCAATTCTATTAAACAGGACAGGCCAGCACTCGCAGATGATGGTTCTCCACAAAGATGATGAAGAAGAGTATCAGGTTGAAGTCCGGGGTCTACAGGAACATCAGGTCTATGAATTTTGGGTGACGGCAGCCACTGCTTCCGGGGAAGGAGAAATGAGCCTTATTGTGGCGAGGAAACCAAACGCTAGAGGTGAAATGAATATAATTTTAATACTTTTTCAACTAAAAATATATTATGCTAAAAAATGATAAATAAAAGGTAATCAGAATTTTATATGGATCCGCAATAATGCTATTTCTCAAATGTATATCTATTGTCTGGGTTTATCACTTTATCATATATAAAGTACATTACTGACATCGGCGAAAAAAATATCGTAAGGAAACCTATTTAGTATAAATCTAAATATCTAATCTAAATCAATACCTATATGATATAACTTCTCTGTATGAAACAAAACTACTGCCTTGCAGTAAACCAAGAAATAGCATTTAAACTTTTGACTAATTACAATACGCACCCAGTTCATAAGGTTCAAATAAATGAAACGTTCATTGTTCAGCTCCAGCAAAAGTAACATCATTCGGTCGGCGGCTGGAGGCGGCGGAGGGAGGTCGGTCGCGGGTGTGGTGCGGGGCGGCGGGGGCGCCCCCCCCGCGCCGCACGTGGTCGCGGCGCCGCCCCGCGCCGCCGCTCGCGCTCGACGACAACTACCTCATCGAGGGGCCCTACCTCACCATACTCAGTTAGTACATAATATTAATTATTAATAGCGAATTTTCACGACTTGACATCAGGGTTTTCTGATTTTATATATGTTTAATATACAACTTTATTTTTTATTTATATGAAACCTGAATATAGTTTGTTCACAATAAACAACTGAATCGATTCCAATCATTTTTACACCATGTTATATTTTTTCCCAAATACATATGGAAATTGTTGCAGTGTGTTTACTGAGCGCGCCACGCAGCTTACAGTAGATCATAGTACTTGCGCTCTATCTTTTTGAAATTTTATACACAGATTATTTACTTAAAAATAATGGACACTTTATACACAGATTATTTACTTAAAAATAATGGACACCTGTTTCAGGTTTCGCATAAACAAAAAATAATGTTCTATTGTAAATTTAATATACACATAAATCATTCGGAATAAATGCTCAGAATGATGATATAATACTTAGTTTAAAAGTAAAAAAAAAGAAGAGCCTAAAAACCTTAATTTTAAATTTAATTATTAATCTTTTTGTTTCATAACTGACTTGTTATTACTGTATAATGAATAATAATAATACTATAATAATAAAGTATTTATTTCACAAAAAATACATAGCACTTTACACTGTTACATGAAAGGAAAGTTTATAATTACTATGCAATGTAACCTCTTCTATCTATCTTTTAAGCTAGGACTCGCCTTTATCTTAAAAGATAGGGATCAGCCAAATGGATTCTGTAAACAATTTCCATATGGACATGAGAAAACAGTGTCATTGAATTGAACTAACAGATGTACAAAAGAAGGAAGAAAAAAAAGTAATAACAACAGAAATTGAAATTAAAATTATCCCAAGTAACGAGTGAGAGACAGCAGACATGCATTTTTATATGTATATGTGTGTGTTGTAGTGTGTGGAAGTGTGTGTGTGTGTGTGTGAGGGTGTGTGTGTATGTTTGTGCGTCTGTGTGTAGTGATTCTGTGAATATAATAAGTCTATAATATTTGGATATTAGTGTGAGACGTGATCTTTGAGTATGTATATGATCTATATTATATTGAGAGATGTTAGTTAACAGAATCTCCTTCGCCACATAGTCCTGATACAACAGCCAATGACTTCTGTCTCTCTTTAACTTATATCTATTTAACTCCAGTATATTTAGCTGTTTATGTCGATTTTTATATAAAAGTTTACTTAAAACTTAAAATTGTTGTCAACAACAATTTTAGTGGAACAATGGGACATTGGTGGCTTTTTAGGGTTTGATTTGGGCATGGTTCTATGAGTCCTGAGGGCCGATTGCAGAATGAACAGTTGTCTAACTGTTAAGACCCCACAATCTTTATAGAGTTGCTTAGTAGGATATCTGTATGGCTTTTTGTACATAACCTTTAGTACGGCTCTTTGAGCTCTCTCAGCTTTCAGCAAGTACATTTTAGATGCACCACCCCACACAGTAATGCAATATCCTATTATAGACTGGCACAGTGCAAAATACACCATCTTCAGCATGCCCATATCAGGTTCTCTTAGTGATTTAAAGACGTAGATGAGTCGCAGTATTCTGGAAGTTATCATATCGAGCTTTTTGTCCCATCTAAGGCATTCGTTAATTTGCAAACCTAAATATTTGACACTATTGCATCTGTCCAGTGTTGAGAGCCTTTAACCGTGCTGCCAAGTCCTACAAAAAGGCGCTAATGAAGGCTCGCTTCGACTGCATTACCGATATTGGCAACAACTTATCTGCGCAGCCATCCAGCAGCAGATCTTCTTGGCCCCTTGCCAAATTTGTCAAGGCGAACTTCTGTCGGCCCACACTGCCTCCGCTGGTTAGGCCTGATGGAGCACTGGCTCATACGGCGAGAGAGAAAGCAGGTCTCTTTGCATCTCTCTTTGCCCATAATTCGCGTCTTGATACTGGCAGTGCTACTTTACCTAATTTGCCTCATTGCGGAACTTCAATGCCTGAGGTTCGCATTAGGAACAAGGCGGTTCTGAGAGTACTGTGTCGTCTGGACGTGAATAAGGCTAGTAGTGTACCAGCGGTTGTTCTTAAAGCATGTGCGCCCGAGTTGTCTTCTGTATTGACGTGCCTGTATCGCCTCTCATTTAGGACTGGTATAGCGCCCTAGTCCTGGAAGCTTGCCAATGTGCAGCCCGTGCCCAAAAAGGGTAGTCGTGCCGATCCTACCAACTATCGCCCGATTTCAATCACCTCTGTACTTTGCAAAATTAAGGAGCGTGTTTTGAACTCGCGTCTCTTGGTATACCTGGAACAATCTCCTCAGTGACTGACAGTACGGGCTTCGCCCCAATTAGTCAATTGGGGACCTACTAGTGTATGCCACTCATTTGTGGGGAGGCCCTCGAGAGAAATGGGGAAGCGATTGCTGTCTCCCTTGATGTCTCGCAGGGCTTCAACCGGGTATGGCACGCTGGCTTTTTGAGTAAGCTTCCAGCGTACGGCATTTCCCCTAGCCTGACTGGCTGGGTAAAAGACTTCCTGACTGGACGGTCCCTCCGAGTTGTAGTCGACGGATGCTCATCTAAGCCCATGTCGACTAATGCCGGTGTTCCTCAGGGGTCTGTTCTCTCTGCAAATCTGTCCCTGCTGCATATTAACGATCTGCTGATGCCCGGTATCTATGGGTATGCAAATGACAGCACAGTTATGGAGAGATATCTGCCGGATGCTCGGGCTAGTAGAGAGTCAATTCGGTCCGAAAGAGAGGCTATGGTAGAGCGAACGAGTGTTGCACTACAGGCAGTCTCCGAATGGGGCAATGCCAATCTTGTAGCATTCAGTGCCGCCAAAAGACAGGCGTGTATTTTCACCGCCAAAAGGAGCCCGTTCACCTTGGCTCCTACTTTTCGAAATGTATCCTTGGAATGTATCGACCGCCTTCAGCTTTTGGGAGTTGAGATTTCCTCGAAGCTAAACTTTGGGCGGTTCATTGAGTCCAAGGCCAAGGTGGCTGCCAGGAAACTTGGCGTTATCGCAAAGGTCCGGCAGTACTTCACACCAGGGCAGCTTCTAACGTTGTACAAAACACAGGTACGTTCGTGTGTGGGGTACTGCAGCCATATTTGGGCTGGTGCTGCTAAGTGTCCCCTGGCCACTTTTGATTCAGTGGAGAGGCGTGCTAAGAGGCTGATTGGTGACCCTGATTTAACTAGAGAGGGTCTCCAAAGCCTAGAGCACAGGCGTAGAGTATCCAGTCTATCGGTGTTCTGTAGGATGCATTTTGGGGAGTATGCAAGGGAATTGCATGATTTAATTCCTCCATCTCCGTTCCACCATCGGACGACCCGTCGTACGGTGAGTTTCCATCCTTACGTTGTTAACACCACTACGATCCGGACGAAGTGTTTCGCCTCCTCTTTTATATAGAGGGACTGGAACAATTTTCCAGTTGAGTTTGTGAACAGAAACTGTGTCGAAGGCCTTAGAGAGGTCTAGAAATATACCTAAGCATTGAGACAATACCCCAGCATCCTCAAACAATACCCCAGCTTTAAAACCATACTGGTTAGTCCCTATTGTAAGGTATTTGCACCTGGTTTTATTATTGTATATGTGGGTATGCTCTAAAAATGAATAAATCAGTCAGCTATCCATCCCGGTGTTTAATTGACGTTCCATTTGGCGACGAGGTATTTTATTAATCGAATCCGCGTGAATCGTGTCAAGTCGAAGTGTTACTATTTTATTAACAATGCCGATCGGACGATTAGAACCATTCGACATCAATTCCAAGCAGTGGCCGTCGTATATTCGTCGCGTTAAACAGTACATTCTCCTAAATGAGATAAAAGTCGAGTTGCGTGTACCGTTGTTAATTACGGTGGTGGGTGAAATTACTTATTCGTTAATGTGCGACCTATGTGCCCCGGCAGATCCGGAGACAAAAACATTTGACGAATTGGTACGTTTGGTGACTGATCATCTAGAACCACAAAGATCGGAGATCGCCGAGCGTCACATGTTTCGTTTACGTAGACAGTGTGTGGGTGAATCCATGACGGAGTACCTCCAAGATTTGAAACATCTTGCGACCACATGTAACTTTGGCACGATGCTGGAAGAAAATTTACGTGACCAATTTGTATCGGGTTTATCCAATAGCGCGATGCGATCGCGAATTTTTGCGGAGCGAAATATTAAATACAAAGAGGCGGTGGAGCTGGCTCTGGCGCTAGAGGCCGCAGAGAGGCACGCGGAGGTGAGCGCGGCGACCGCCGCAGCCACCACCTCAGGTGCAGGCGGCGACGCAGGCGAAGGCTTGCACAGGACAGGCGTAGGGCGGACACAAACGAGTGGGGGAGGCGCGCGCCGACCAAGGCGGAACCCGGCCCTGAGGGCCGACGGAGCGACGCCAGGAGGACGCAGCACCACTGCGGCGCCGGGGCCTTCCACGTCTACTCAACAGTGCTGGCGGTGCGGTAAGGCGCATCGATTAGAAAGGTGTCGTTATATTAATTACAATTGTGATGAGTGCAACCAACGCGGACATTTGAAAGTAATGTGCAAAGAAGTGGGACGTAGTGGTCGGTCTGGCAGACAAAACTACGTCAGTGAGGAATCGGAGGACGAGGATTTGTTGAGTATCGAACTGGCATCTAAAGGTAACAAACCTTATTTTATTGACATAAACATAGACGATTATCTAATTAAATGTGAAGTCGATACGGGGAGTCGTATCTCGGTGATTAGTGAAGACTTTTATAAGCAAATGTTTTCAAATAAAACAATAAAATTAGATAACCTTATGTTACGTTGCTATTCCGGTACGCGTATTGATTCATTGGGTTATATACATGTGAATGTTCGACTTGGTGATGTTACAGCAAACAATTTGTGTTGTTATGTAATTAAAAATGGGGGACGCCCTCTATTGGGAAGGGATTGGTTGAAGTCCCTTAATGTGAAACAAATCAATTTAAATGATATTATAACAGATCCGTGTATAAGTAAATTAGCTATAGAATTTCCTGAAGTTTTTACTGACAAATTAGGAAAGTGTAAAAAGTTGCTCCAATTGCATCTGACAGACAACGAGCCGGTATATGTGCGAGCGCGGCCCGTGCCGCTGACGCTCCGCGCGCGCGTGGAGCGCGAGCTCGAGCGGCTCGAGGCCGAGGGGACGATTGCCCGAGTCGAGCACTCTGACTACGGTACACCGATTGTGCCGGTGATCAAGACGAACGGCGATATACGGATTTGCGGCGATTACAAAGTGACTATTAATCGTAAACTAAAACGTGAATATTACCCACTCCCACACATTGAAGAATTGTTTGCTACTCTAAGCGGGAGAAGTGAATTTAACGCATGCATATCAACAAACTATGTTGACCGAGGATTCGCAACCGTGTACAGCTATCACGACACACATTGGTACATTCGTCTATCGCCGTACGCCATTTGGGTTATCTTGCATTCCGGAAAAATTCCAAAAACTAATGGAGGAGACGTTGCGCGGGGTGCCAGCCACGGTCGTGTTTTTGGATGATATCTGTGTGACTGGGGCTTCGAGAGCAGAACACTTGATTAATTTGAGGCAAGTACTCGTCAGATTAAGAGATATGGGTTTGACAGTCAAACTTAACAAATGTTGCTTTTTACAATCTAGCGTTAAATATCTCGGGTTCATAATTGATCGAAGTGGTCTGCGCCCGGATCCTAAGAAAGTGTAAGCTATTGTTGATGCTCCGACACCCACAGATACCACACAATTAAGGAGTTTTCTGGGTTTACTGAATTATTATGGCAAATTTATACCAAATTTAAGTATATTGTTACACCCGTTACATAATCTCTTAAGAAAGAATGTCAGTTGGAATTGGAGTAAGGAGTGCGATGAGACCTTTAAAGAGGCTAAACGAGTCCTGTCAGGCGAGAGAGTGCTCGCGCATTATGAGGAGGGGCGCCCCTTGGTGCTATCGGTGGACAGCAGCGCGTACGGGTTGGGCGCAGTGTTGGCGCATCGTTTACCTGACGGTAGTGAGCGACCGGTTAGCTGTGTGTCGCGCACACTCAATGATGCGGAACGCAATTATAGTCAAATTGATAAAGAGGCATTAGCCATATTTTATGGAGTCACTAGACATCTCTATGATAGACAGTTTGAACTACGAACGGATCATCAGCCTTTAAGCTATATTTTCGGAGCGAAAGTGGGTATACCGCAAACGGCGGCCAGTCGCTTACAACGCTGGGCTGCACGATTAGCCGGATATGAGTTCACTAATAAATATATAACTTCTAAACAAAATGGCCCCGCGGACGCGCTGTCGCGTTTACCGTTAGCACGGGAGCGCCGTCCCACTGAAACTATGAGTTATGTTAAGCTTGTTCATCAATGTATGCCTGTTAATTTTCATGACGTCGGTAAGAAAACCAATAAAGATGTAATCTTATCTCGTATATTGGGGTATGTAAAGTTTGGATGGCCATCCGTACCTAGTTGCGAAGAAGAAAAACCATATTTTGCTCGTAAAGGTGATATAACAATGGATTTTGGTTGTTTAATTTATAAATATAGAATTATAATACCACAGACACTACAAAGTAAAATTCTGGAAGAAATACATCAAGGTCATTTAGGTGTTAAAAAAATGAAAAACTTATCTCGTAATTACGTATATTGGCCTAATTTAGATGCCGACCTTGAAGCGATGGTACGTTCGTGCGAGCCGTGTCGCATGGTGCGCGATGCAGCGCCGCGCGCAGATCTGCATCCGTGGGAATTTCCAACGTTTCCATGGCAACGTTTGCATGCAGATTTTGCGGAATACGCAGAAAAAAATATCTTATACTTATCGACGCGCATTCAAAATGGATTGGGTCCATGGGTCGCACGGACGCACAGTCAACTATCACAGCTTTAATGACTGTTTTCAGTAGGTTCGGATTACCTTCGCAACTCGTAACGGATAATGGACCACCATTTCTATCACATGAATTTAAAAACTATTGCTTGAATAATTGTATCTCCCATGTAACAACGGCACCATACAGGCCACAGGGCAATGGTGCCGCTGAAAATGCGGTGAAGACCGTTAAAAAGGCTATTAAAAGAGCTGTTCATAGTGGTGAGAATGTATTAAATGCATTAAATATATTTTTATTCAATTATCGTAATTGTGAGCATGCAACTACGGGCGTGCCACCGGCAGTATTGCTAACCGGGCGTCGGATGCGGTCAAGACTAGATGCATTACGGCCCGACGTCGCGCAAGTGGCACGAGCAGCGCAGCAACGCCAGGTGGCACATGCGGGAGGCACGCCTCGGCCCCCAATCCAGAAAGGAGAACCAGTGCTCGCACGCGATTACACTTCTAATTCACAGAAATGGTCTGCGGGAACAGTATCCAAATGTACGGGACCAGTTTCATATCGAGTAGATATGGGAAACGGGGTCGAGTGGCGCAGACACCGAGATCAAATAATTCCAGTCGGGAATAAGTCGCAATTTTCACTATCGCGAACGAGCATCGGTTCTAAAAAGGGGGAAAATGATGGTAATGACAAAGATGATGATGATTTCGAGGATGCGTCGGAAGCATCCGGTGAGTTGGAGGCGGAGACGGGTAGCGCAGACTTAGTGAGTCCGGCCGCCCCGGCGACTCGCTCCCCGCCGCCGCCGCCGCCTCCGGGGGCTTCGGCCAGAACAATACGAGCGCACACGCGCGCCATAAACAAAGATAAGGCCATAACTAAGTAGTATAATATTTACCTGTGACGTATTGGGTACTTAGTTATTAGTATCGATTTTGATTGTTAAAAATCTTGTCAAGGTTCATCTATTACCTGTTCCTGTGTTTACCCGTAGTTTTTAAGAGGGAAAAGTGTAAGGTATTTGCACCTGGTTTTATTATTGTATATGTGGGTATGCTCTAAAAATGAATAAATCAGTCAGCTATCCATCCCGGTGTTTAATTGACGTTCCACTCAAAAAGCTTTTGAGTTGCTTGTTGAGGATCTTCTCGAATATTTTAGAAATCGATGGTAGGATTCGGATCTGTCGGTAGTTATTGACACAGTCTGTGTTCCTGTGTTAATTATATTGAATTTCTTCTTTTTTTTTGTATGACTTAACATTTGCGACAATATGTACGCCATTATTGGCACATACATCAGACCATAAATTGAATAGTTGAAATTATTTTCAATGTTAAATATTTGTGATGTGGCAGTACTTTTTCAAATGAATAAATCAAATGATTCTAATTATATAATATCTACTGGATTGACTCCCTCAGTCGCACACTGACTAAGTAGGGTGAGATGTCCAACAGTGAACCAGTGGTACACATTGAGCCACCATTCTTACTTTGTAAATGCTTCGTTTCCAAACCGTGCTTGGACATGAATATACTAGTATAGTAATAGTTTTTACTGCGCCGCCTGCTGGTAAGTCGGGAACAAGCTAGCATCAAAGACGTCCGTGTGGCGGATCGAAATACGATTTTCGGCGATAAAACGCAATAAAACGTAAGTATTACCTTTTCGTATTACTTCTGTTATGCGTACTTTTATTATGTGACATTAATTATACCTAATATAGTGTTTATTTGGCTATCGTACGCAACTAAAATCACTACAGTAACTCTTTTCATTTGTTTTTAACATCACCTTAAACGTTGAATGGTGGGTGTAGTACACAGTGAACCGCGAACATAGTAATCAAATTGTTGTTGTTTCAGCATAGGGCGAATCAAAGCAGCGCCTAGGAAAATTGGAGGCCACACAAAAGAACTCATGTTGCAAGCCATGTTGCTAGTAAAACATGGACGTTTCATATTTAAAAATATAAAAACATTATCAAAACATTTAATTAATAAAGTTGATTACTTAGTAACATTTACAAGGCGATTTATTGCTTTACCTTAGTTTTGTAGCATAAATAGTCATAATTTATTGTAAAATAAATAGGAAGCTTCACTGAGTACATATTGGTTCACTGTTGACCTGGCCCCGGTTCAGAGTGTCCCACGTGGTGGACTCAGTGAGCCATTTGCCATCTTTTAAAAAAACTTAAATATATACTATCTTGTTGCGTTTGGTTCTAAAATGAATATACAAAATTATAGCCAGATATATGGAAAGTCCTCTAGTAAAAAAAATCTTCATTTTCTTTAGAAACAGCTGAGCTATGAATGTGCAACTTTTTCATGGTTCACTGTTGAAATGAAATGAAATGAAATGAAATGAAATGAAATGAAATGAAATGAAATCGTTTATTAAGCAAGTAGGATCACCGATCACTTTTACACGTCATTTTTTTTTTTCTTTTTTTTTTTTTTAAACTAGATGAAGCCGGCATTTCCTAACTGACTACCTCTGAGAAGAAATAGCCGAAACAAACTCAGGGATCATCGTCTTTTTTAAAGTCCAGACATTAAAAATGAAAATGTTTACAATAATTTACGTTATAATTACGCATATTGCTTAATAACAATGCTTAACAGAGCGAGCAGCTCAGTCCCAAGCCTCTCTATCCTCTAAATAATCTGAGATTTTATAATACCCCTTTTTGCAAAGTTTGGCCTTTATATAGGTTTTATATCGTTTAATGGGTAAGTTTCGAATGTCCATGGGAAGCTTGTTGTAAAAGTGTATACATTGACCCATGAACGAGTTGCCTACTCTGTGGAGACGAGTGTGATGTACAGCAAGATTGTGTTTGTTCCTGGTATTTATATTATGAACTTCGCTTATTTTCTTAAAATTAGATATATTTTTATGTACATACATAAGATTTTCAAATATATATTGCGAAGCTACCGTCAGAATGTTCACCTCTCTGAATTTTTCTCTAAGAGAGTCTCTAGGACCAAGGTTGTAAATGGCTCGAACAGCCCTTTTCTGTAAAACAAAGATGGTATTGATGTCCGCACAAGTTCCCCAGAGAAGAATCCCATAAGTCATAAGACTATGAAAATAACTAAAATAAACAATTCTGGCTGTATTCACATCAGTTATCTGTCTAATTTTCTTAACAGCATAAGCGGCAGAACTGAGTCTACCCGACAGCTTCTCAATGTGAGGACCCCATTGTAACTTGGAGTCAATAGTCAATCCAAGAAAAACTGTCGACTCGACAGGGATCAACTCTACTCCATTCAGTTGAACATTGGTACTTAACTGCCTGACATTTGGCGTAGAAAATTTAATGAATTTAGTTTTTTTTTCATTCAAAAGAAGGTTATTTACATTAAACCAATGGACAACTTTCGAAAGTGCATTGTTAACTTCGTCAAAATTTGCTAGCTGACGCTTGACTTTAAAAATAAGAGAAGTGTCATCCGCGAACAATACTATGTTGTGATTATCCCTCACGTGATGAGGTAAGTCATTAATATAAATTAAAAACAAGAAAGGACCTAGAATTGAGCCCTGCGGAACGCCCATGGTGACCTCAGATCCTGCAGATTTGTTGCCATTAACATCAACCCTCTGAATTCGATTATTCAGATAAGAAGTCAGAAGGTCGAGAGCTCTGTCCCTTAAACCATAATGGTACAGTTTCCTAATAAGAGTATCATGATGTACGCAATCAAAGGCCTTGGACAAATCACAAAAAATACCAAGAGCATCTTGCGATTCCTCCCAGGCCCCAAATATGTTCTTTAGCAACGCCACGCCCGCATCGGTAGTTGAACGACCCTTTGTAAAACCAAATTGTTTCACGTGCAATAAATTATATAAGTTGAAATGTCTCAACAACTGTTTCAAAATTAATTTTTCAAAAATTTTGCTCAAAGTTGGTAATATAGAAATTGGCCGAAAATTCGTGGGATCAGTTGTACTACCAGATTTGAACAGTGGAATTACTTTGCTAAGTTTCATCAAATCAGGAAATATACCAGATGTGACACAAGAATTAAAAACAATTGCTAAGAAAGGTGCGATAACATCTATTATTGAAGCTACAGTATATACTGACAAACCCCAATGATCGGCAGTTTTTTTTACATCAAGATCCTTAAAAGATTCTCTAATGTCTTTAGCAGTCGCAAACGTAAATTCAAAGTGTTTGTCACATTCTGGAACACATTCTTTTAGTATGGCGTAGGCAGAAGTGGAGGAAGAAGACAAAGTTTTTGTTGTTATTATTGGAATACTAGTAAAAAAATTCTCAAACTCAGTTGCTACCTCCAAGTCCGCCTTTATATCTTCATCGTTAATTTTAAGATGGAAATCGCGATTTTGTACTTTGGTTCTTCCAGTTTCAGAATTTATAATTTGCCAAGTTGTTTTGATTTTATTTCTAGAAGATTTTATTTTATTTTTAATGTGTATGGCTTTTGCTGAGGAACAGGCTCTCTTAAAAGTTTTTGAATATTTTTTAACGAATTCTTGAAAAGCTACATCATGGTTATATGTTTTTTCCTGATACAATTCATACATTTTTTCCCTGCTTTTATAAATACCTGGGGTTGCCCAGTCACTAAATATAATGCGGTCGCTAACAGGCAATGTTTTTTTTGTGAAAACTTTCATAAATTCACAATTAATCAAGTTAAATAGTATACTATATGCATGATCCGGGTTGGTGTGATGAGGCAAGCCCGGTAGCTTTTCAATTAAATTATTTTTAAATTGTCCTAAACGATTTTCATTTACAGGAACAAAACTCACAAGTTTTCTTTGAGCTCTGACTTCACTCTTCTGAGGAAAAGTAACTAACTGGCCACAGTGATCAGAGTCTAACTCATTTATAATTAAATGGTCAGAAGGTCTTAGGTTAGAAAAGATGTTGTCTAAACAGGTGGCACTTGTGGCAGTTATTCTAGTCGGCTCAAAGAATCTTGCGTACAAATTATAGGACTTGAATAATGAGATAAATTCATTCACTGTAGCTGATTTCTCTAGAATATTAATGTTGAAGTCTCCACAGACAACAACTGTTTTGTTACTGTGACAAGTCTTTAATAAAACTTCCTCCATATATTTTCCAAAAATATCATAGGAAGCACATGGGGGCCTGTAGACACTTATTACAATGAACCGCTCGAGCTCGATGCAAGCAATTTCAATAACTCGCTCAACAGAGAGGCTTACAATATCAGCCCGTTCTTTAAATTTGATATTGTTGCGAACAATTATTAGGGAGCCACCCCTTATCATATTCACTCTGCTGAATGAGCTACCAATCTGATGGTTATTAAAGCTGAACATGAACTGATGGGCTTTTAACCAATGTTCAGTAAGACAAACAATATCAATATAACTACAGTTCATGAACAACTCCAATTCTAATTGTTTATTTATCACACCCTGTATATTTTGATGAACAATTTTAAGGTTATTATTATTGATTAGATTTTGAAAATTAAAATTTATTGGGTGTGATATTAATGTTTCTAGGTTCACATCTCTGCTAGAGTTCAACTCTATTGTCTCAATGTCCCTTGATAATGGGTACATGTCTAATTTATTATTCAAAATAGTGCTAGAGGTTGACTCTATTGTCTCAAATTGCAATTTAAATAACTTGGAACAAATTCCAAGCTCTGCTCATTACCACTAAGTGTATTACTTAACTGCTCAATAGAAGCAGCATAGTTAGCCAAACACTTGGCTGACTTATATATATAGTATGATAGCGATTCTGCTACCTGTCTTTTTAAAAAATTACAAAGATAATAGTTATCTTTGGTCGTAAAATAATTTTGACTAATGAGTGCATTAGAGTCAATAAATTCAAATTTTTCATTATACAATGTCATAGTTTGTAATGTCATATTACATCTATATCTAATTCTGTTTTCGGTCTGTGACAGGCCATTGCCATAAGGAAAGGCAAACAAAACTATTTTGTTTACATTTAATGAGGCCAGATTTTCAAAATATTTCTTTATCTTTACACTGTTTGCATTTCCCCTTCTCCCAATCAAAATAACAATATTTGTGGATGGACTGTAATTACCACTTATAACTTTATCTATAATTTGACTATAAGATGCTTCAGGCATACAATAATTGACTACTTGGTCATTTAAATGGTGTTGTAGTGTATGACCCATATTTTTACCCATTTCATCGCAGTTGGACACCTCACCCTACCTACTAAAGCTACTTCTTGTCGGTTATCCATGCTTGTTTCAATATTAGAATACAGCCCCATCATTGTACATAATCCCATTAGAATACCATAGCCTATATAATATTATTACTATACTATACTACTATACTTTCAGAGGTTGACCGTAGTTCAGCGGATAACTACACGTGCACTGTGAGGAACCCGTGGGGCGAGGAGCGGGCCAGTTGGGAGCTGCGAGTGTTGGAAGTTCCTGCGAGACCACAGCTGAGACTAGCCGCTGCAGCACCGGCGAGATTACACCTGGTGTGGGAAAAACCGCACACTGGAGGGTCTAGTTTACACGGTAAGTTATACGTTCAATGTTTATACTTCATGACGAATGAGAACTGGTTTGTGTCACCTACGTATGTACATTAGGTGTTATTACGCAAGTGCAATAGGTCAGTTCTATTTATAACTCCTTGGTTCTTGCTCCTTGGTGGTCGTGGTGGCCTAGTGGTTAAAATACCAGTCTCTCAAGTATGAGTTCGCGGGTTCGATTCCAGGTCAGGCAAACACCAATGTAACATTTCTAAAGTTATATGTATTTTCTAAGTATATCTTGGACACCATTGACTGAAGGTGAAGGAAAACATCTTGAGGAAACCTGGACTTTATAAGTCTGAAATCGCCAACCCGCATTGAGCAAGCGTGGTGATTACACTCAATGCTTCTCTGTATGAGAGGAGACCTGTGTCCAGCAGTGGGACAATAAAAAGGTTGATGATGATGGTTATTGCTATTTTCTACTTTACTATTTAGCCCTGTTCTAAAGTCATCGAGACCAACGAGGTAATGAAACTGTGACTGTTAGAGGGAGTGTTATTTGGATTTTCCATCTAGGAATGTCGCAGTAGTAGCCTAGAGTCCGGAAGCATCAACTTTCAAAATTTCGGAGTGCTACAGAGAAATTTATGTAATATCTGTTGCGTAATATCTTTGTTAACATTGGTCAACGTAATCGAAATTTAAACGAGGAAATGTCAATATAGTACGGTTAAGTAGTCACGATCTCTCAAGGTCAAATAGGTCAACTACAATATGCCATTAATAAAAAAATGAAAGGGAATGTTAAGTTATTTCATAAAGTTTCATTCGTGTTTTAAAGTTGACTGTTTTTTGGTCATCCCTAGGTTATTTAGTCGAGCATTCCCGCTCGGATGACGGTAAATGGCACACGACTCGATTGCCAGCTGATACCAGAACTCACACTTTGGAGCGACTGTCTTGTGGGACGCTGTACAAAGTAAGGCTGACAGCATACAACGCGGTTGGTTCTTCACCGCCTAGTGAAGAACTGGTGGTTTCTACTAAAGGAGGACGTATGTGAATTTTAAGTGCTTATTCTATACTTCCTTATCCAGTATGATTTTATGAAATGTGGCTGAATAACTTGATAAAATAGTATACCAAATGAATAATGTTTGAATCATTAATTTCAGCATCAAAAGCCTCTCCAGAGAAGGACCTAATAACGACCAACAGTTCCTGTGTACGGCTCAACCTATTGACTTGGGACAGCAACGGCTGTCCCCTCACCCAGTTCGCGGTATCTGTGAGGAGTTTCGATGAGTCCTCGTGGAACAGTCAGACAGTGTCGCCGGCCGCGCAGCCCACCGTCGTGTGCGGGCTGACGGCGGCCACCTGGCACCACCTCAAGGTGCTCGCCACCAGCGCCGCGGGGACTACGTTGGGGAATTATTATTTTTCGACATTAACGGAAGATGGAGGTGCGTTGAAAGTTTCGATAAATAACCAGGGAATCTTGAACAAATATCTCACCCCTACAAAATAAAGTTGAACATCGCAAATACTTGTTAAATTTCCACGTGCTGCAGCTCAAACATCATGTCCGTTGATTCTAGATCGGATACCGGCACCAGCTCACTTCCCTCCCGGAGGTGATGAAGGTGAAGAGCGGGCGACTATAATGTTGGTAGCGGCTGCCTGTGGACTATTTGCTGCGATGCTGTTGTTGGCAGCCATAGCATACAAACGGGGGTGAGACTATATCCGTATTATTTTGACCTGACTGGGTTTGTTAAAATGACATTTAATAGATAATTTTTTAAATATAGTAATGGTCTTAATTTTTTCTGTTTCCAGTCCCTCAACAACATGTTTCAGGAAAGGTTATGAGCAGGGAGATATATCGGAAGAAGAGGATAAGTCAGTAGAGAAGAGAGATAACCGGCGTAATTGTCAGCAGGTGTACACTTCATCACCCATCAAGCACCCTATTGGGAAGAAGGATCAACAAGGTAAAGTTTTCTTCCACACAAAACACACTCATCTTAGCTTTCCTATCAAAACTCCTTGAAGATATGTATTTTCTTACAATGTAAGATTGACGTTTTAAGTCAAAGAAATTATTGCCCAAACAGTGTTTTGGGTTTTTTATACATTTTAGTAGTTTTTTTTTTAGTTTTCGAATTATTATTGAAGCGTTTCATGAATCAAAGTAAAATAATACCTACTCATAAAAAAGCTAATGAAGAATACTGTCATAAGCAGTCAAAATTAATATGGTTCATGGAAGCTTTTAAATACAATAACTAAGAATAATTTATAATATACAATATGTAAAGAAAACCCTGTTCGATCCGTGAAGGTATTGTTAGGTATCGTTAACTGATTCTAATAATGCCTACAAAGACGGGCTAAACTAAAAAAAAATCCCCCTAAAAATATGAATATTATTTCGAAAAAGCGAGGTAACTTAATGCATGAGTGGTAGGGAACACGTTAGGCATGCGTACGCGGGTGTAGGGGGGCAAGGCACGCGGCACGTGGTCGCATCGCTATTCGCTCCGTCACAAATGGTGTTGTCACTTTTTTTTAATTACCAAATTTTGGGGAAGTTGGAGTTAATTTGCGGAAAAAAATAATATTTCAAAATTCATTAGTATTGTCACTATGATGATTACGTAAAATTTAATACTCGTATTTTATTTGGTCATGTAACAACCTAACATTTATTATCCTTTTGGGTCGGACAGGCTTTTCTTTACACATTGTATATGTACCTACGGTCAAATTGGTCGGTTGAATGACAACTGAAGGCAGAGCACATAGTGTCATGGCATAACCTGGAGGCCTATATGTAGCAATTAATTGACCGATATTGTGTATGTGAGTTTATATGTTTATAAACGCACCCACGATACAGGAGAAATCCCTAGTGCGAGGCAAGTTTAAAAAAAAAACGAGTGTGCTTATGACCACACGACTGAAGTGAAACTTCTTTTGCACCATCTGTATGTATATATATATATATGTGTGTGTACAATATATACATGTATACACATATACATATATTAATTTTCTATAAATATTTAAATTTATTTCATGCTTTCATTTATAAATTAATATTTTTGCATAGAACTCCAATTTAAAAAAAAAAAAAAAAGTGTATTCCCTCGGGGCCAAAAGGTCGGGCTCCTCGTCCTGATTCAGGGGAACCCAAACTCGGGTAGTCCACGACCTCTGGTTCCCGAGATAATCCACGGGGGGGTGAGGTAACTAAAGAGGGGGGGGGGGGTAGATTTCGTGGGGTTGCGGGGGGTAGGGGGGAGGGGGAGAGGGGGGAGTGGATTCCCTCGGGGCCAAAAGGTCGGGCTCCTCCTCCTGATTCAGGGGACCCCAAACTCGGGTAGTCCACGACCTCTGGTTCCCGAGATAATCCACGGGGGGGTGAGGTAATCAATGAGGGGGGTCGGGGGGTGTTCGCAGCGTCATGTTCTCGAAGAAATTCATAGTTCTTAATCAATCAAGGTACTTAGCTTAATAATTGAGCTTATGAGGCTCGAAAGCAATTTGTACTTTGTGTCCAATTATCGTATTGTGACGATATCTTAAAGCTTCTATACTTTCAATTATATCAGAAATGTTCAGCAAAAATATATAAAACAATATAAAGGCCAGAACAGAACGAAATTTATAAATTTATTTGTGCTCTTAGGTAATCAATTGTTAACAAATCTTAAAAAGATCCAAAAAATATATATTGCCTTCGGCGAGATGCGAACTCACAACTTCATACTCGACAGGTCATGCAATATTTACATGAGCCAACTCCTTGTTTGTATTACAGACGAAATAGGACTATACTCTGCTTCCGTTCGCCTTCATCATTTTTTTTCCTATCATTTTTCGTAACGCTTTCGCTAGTTTACTCCCCAAGTCAAGCGTGCCTAAAGAAGTTTCACTTCAAAAAATAGGATAACATCTAGGAATTTATGGTTCCAGAAATGTACGAGATCAGTCCGTATGCCACGTTCAGCATGTCGGGCGGCGCGGGGGTCGCGGGGGTCGCGGGGGTTGCGGGGGGCGCGGGTGTCGCGGCAGAGGAGGGCGCGGGCACGTTGCGCACGTTCGGTCGCGCCGAGCCCGCGCCGCTGCAGGCCGCGCCGCCGCGCCGACACCACCACCTGCAGCATGAGAACGCGGGTATATTGCACTACTCTGTCTTCTTGAGGACTACTTTGATCTTATATTACTGGGTATCTGGGATATGACATTTACCCTTTCATTTTTCCAGATTTTTCTTTCTCTTATTCAACCTACATCTTTCATCAATCCTTCAACAAGTTATCTTACTCTTTAGTCTTCTTAGAATAGAATAAAATAGCCTCTTTATTATGTACACCATATAGATTACAGAACGTAAATAAAAATATTCCTCCTTACATTACCCATACTCAATACTGTTCTACAATTCATACGAAATAATGAACGAAACAAAAAAAAACCATATCTCATTTCTCCAACAGTAGACTTAGGTTACTTGTTGAAATATTAAAAAAATTAAAGCATTTATTTCAAATAAACCAAATACTGGCACTTTTCTAAGGGGTGGGATATGGAGCAATGGACTAGCAATATGCTTCGAAATGATTCCAACTGATGGTAATAGTGTGTTACGCAATTAGAGTGCAGGCAGTAAGATGAGACTAGTTGTCCACTCCATAGAAAAAAGAAGAACGCAACTCCTAATATATTAATTGTTATGATTTAATATTTCATATATTTTTATCATTTAATATTGTATATATTATTGTAATACTATGTATGTGTATATATATAAACTTTATATCTATACCAATATATAAAGCTGAAGAGTTTGTTTGTTTATTTGAACGCGCTAATCTTAGGAACTACTGGTCCGATTTAAAAAAATATCATTAACATAACGCTGCAACCAAAAGGAGCAGAGCATAACGAATTCCACGCGAACGAAGTCGCTAGCGGCCGCTAGTGTATTTATGTTACTGGATTTTAGAGTTATTTTTTATCATTGTTCTTATCAACCAAAGCACCTGAACAAATGAACACGAAGTGAAACGCTTAATCCTTTCACTTTAGAGTGATTGTGTGCTGGGACGGAATCTCTTCCGGTTTTCTAAAACAACATAGAAACATTATTGTACCTCCGCTCCTCTGTCTTTCCGGACTGGTTCATAAAAGGCATTCTTCATCCTATTTTTAAATCTGCTGAAAATTATATACCTATATCAGTTTTGTCTGCCATGTTCAAAATAATGCAAATTATAATAAATAAGAGTCTAGTTGCATATTTAGAGAAATCTTTTGCCAACTAACCAGTTTGGCTTTCGAAAAAATCTATCTATAGCTGAAGCTATTCATAAATTTTTTAATCACATAGCTCAGTAACTTGACAACAGTAAGAAATGTGTTGCACTATTCCTGGATCTAGGGTTGGCATTCGACACGGTCGCGATTCCGTCTTAATACCTAAGCTAGAATGTCAGGGCATACGAGGTACCCAACTACCCCTTTTTAAAAGACCCTCCTAAACTCCTCACTTCCCTCTCGCGCCCCCGCGCCGTGTGGTGTGAAGTTGATACGCTCCTGTTATATTTGCGAATATCGTGTTCCGATTATCAGTTCCGGCTGGTGTTTTCTTTCTGGGTTGTTTAATTTGTGTCTAGTTTTGGTATCGTAAGTTTATTTTTAGTGTTTGTTTTTGTAATTACTGTAAATCAATCAATCTCGGTGAGTACATTTATTTTCTTTTTTGTGAGGGTAACGTAATATTTTTTTTTTTTCCTTCTCACTAGTTTTATTTATCTTTTCGTTAAGTTAGATTTGTTCTATTGTTCATTAATTAGGTATGTCAACTTACAATGATGATCCGCCTGATCGTGGCGGAGACATTTTTCGTAGAAATAATAAGACACTTAGATCACCGCCAACTCAAACCTCCGCTAAGCGTCTGTTTTGTGAAATGTCTCCGACCGATAAATTAATAGACGATCGGTCGAAACGTCTACAAACTGCTCCGGATTCGCCCGAAAAGTCCTCGCCTACATTAAATATTTCCAATCGCAGTAACAGTGACAATTATTATGATTTAGTTTCGGAGGCGTCTGTGTACCTGGCCAAAATTAACGAACTGGTTAACGATAACGGTTCTCGTATAAATGTCGCGAATAAATCAGCTATTATGGATATGACTCAACGAGTCACAAGTATCGTATCTTTGTTAGCCTTAAAATCATCGTGTAACGAAACCAAGCTTGCTAATACCGAGCGCGAATTAGAAATAATTAAATTAAAATCCGGCGTTAAAACCATTAATGAGGACAATAAAATGTCGTACGCAGATTCTTTGAAACTGCGGCTACCTAAAGTTGCCCCCGCTATTGAATCAAAAGTGCCTCTGCCTTGTGTCGTCGCCTATCCGACCCAAGAGCGATCAGCTGACTATGCGTCATCATCCGCCACTAAACAAGCTCTTATGAAAGCGATTAGACCGAGTGACGATGGGTTTCAAATAGTCGGTATTAAAAAAACCGCCAAATCGGGGGTTGTTTTACGTGTAGCGAATGAAAACCAATTGAAAAAGTTAGAATCGGTAGATGCTATAAAGTCTGCGGGTCTTCGCTTAGAAAAACCAAAGGGTCGCCGCCCCCGTCTATTAGTTAAGGACATTCCCGCCTCAATGGAAGACAAAAATTTTTTGCAAGCTATTTACCGCCAAAACATTAAAAATGAGTTGGCAATAAAAGAAGACGATTTCATTAAATCCACCAAAATAGTCCGTAGGCGTTCTACCGATACCGGTCGGAAGTGGATAGGCATAGAAATTGAACCTGAGGTACGTAAACATCTTGTGACTACCAAGGATAAATTATTTATTGACTGGGCCACTTGCCGTTTTGTTGATGATATCGAGGTAGTTCGTTGCGCGTATTGTCAACAATTCGGTCATGTTAAAAAGCATTGCGCTAATAAATCACCAACCTGCGCTGTCTGTTCCGAGGCTCACGAAACCAATGTTTGCCCGCATAAGGGCGATTCGAATTTTACCCCGGTTTGCGCGGCGTGTAAACGATTTAAAAAACCCTATGATCATAGATGCGGGTCGGACCAGTGCGGTACCTATAAATTAAAACTCGAACAACTTATCCTACATACTAATTACTAATTAAGATGGATAGGTTAAACATAGGGCAATTAAACCTTCACAACGATAAGGTGGCGACATCAGAGTTAGATAAATTAATTATTGACTACAACTTAGACCTTGTACTCATTCAGGAACAATATCAAAACTCACGTTTACGTCACAGGGTAGTTCAACTGGATTGCAAGGCACGAGCCGGAATTTATGTTGCGCGGTCTTCTAACTTTACGGTAACGTCTTTACGTGACCTCATGACGCCACACTGTGCGGTTGCCGAAGTATCATCAGCTTCTTTTAAAGTATTCGTTGTAAGCTGTTACTTTCAATACTCAGATCCTGTTACTCCTCATATACATAATCTCCGTCATGTCTTGCGGTCACTCGCGGGCTGCAAAGTTATCGTTGGCGCGGATGTCAACGCGTCATCGTCTCTGTGGTATGGCAAGGTTCGGGCCACCGATACCGAACGGCGCTGCGCTGTTGAGGATTTCATTGCTGAGATGAACCTATCGATTCATAATACCCCTGATGCACCACCTACTTTCTGCAGCCAAATGGGCGAATCTTGTATTGACGTCACACTTTCAAGTGCCGACGTACGTTTGGATAGGTGGCGTGTCCTACCGGACGCGTCTTGTAGTGATCATCGCCTGATCGTGTACGAATTTGTTCCTGGTTATATTCAGGGTCCGTCTCATATTCCCGGTAATTTCAGATATAGATGTAAAGGCGCGAACTGGGAATTTTTCGGCTCGCTTTTTGCGTGTCACGCCAAAGAATTCACTCGGGACGGGCTGTCAGCCGAAGAAAGTGCTGACATTATGTCAGAAACCTTTACCTACTGTGCTGACATTGCCATTGGTCGCGGATCTATGACCAATATTCGTAGATGTGACTGGTGGAGTGATTATTTAGTTGAACAGCGTAAAAGATATCGCAGAGCGCGTAGACAGTTAAATAAACTCAAGAGCCGAAAGATTACTGGAGATCTTCTTACGTTCGCTTTAAATGCTTTTAGAGTTGCCAAGTCACGCTACAAAGCATCGGTGGAAAAATCTAAGGGTAACTTGTTGCGAAAAATCGTTGATAAACTTGACAGGGAGGGTCCGTGGTCTCCCTTATATCACGAATTTAAAGCTAACAGATCGGTCGACCTTGCATACGTTCAAAACATTAAAGTCAATGATAAGCATACCACAGGCATAGAGGAAACAACAGAAGTGCTAATTAATACACTTATCCCTGATGATTCACCGGCTAACGATAGCGACTACCACCAACAGATTAGAGCGTGGGCTCCTGTGCCACCTGAATCACCAATGTCAGACGTACCATCTAATGATGAATTTATAAATATTGTTAGAAAACTACCGGTCAACAAATCATCAGGTGAAGATAAAATTTCTAATAGGATGATTAAAGAAGCGTGTAAAACAGCGGGTGATGCCATCTTAACTGTATACAACCGATGCATTGCTGAAGGCGTTTTTCCTCGTAAATGGCGACGCGGTTTCATACGAATAATACCAAAGTGTGGTGACAAACCACCGGATGATCCGAAGTCATATCGTCCTATCACACTTCTACCATCTTTGGGTAAACTTCTTGAGCGCCTCATCGTTCCACGTTTACTACCGAACGGTCCAAAATTCCATAATAATCAGTATGGCTTCACCATAGGTAAATCTACAGTCGACGCGGCGCTTTCTGTCAGAAGAACCGTTAACCAATCCGAAAACAAGTACGTAATTGGGATCTTCCTGGATATTTCTGGGGCTTTTGATAACGCCTGGTGGCCTATGCTGTTGTTAAAATTAAAAACCCGCGGTTGCTATAAAAACATATATAACCTCGTTTACTCTTACTTTATAAACGGTTCCGCAGTACTTAAGCTCGGTCATTTTTCTAGTACTAAAACACTAACCATGGGATGTCCTCAGGGTTCAGTTGTCGGTCCTTATTTATGGAATTTGGGTTTTGATGACTTCCTCGCGATCCCGCTTCCTTGCGGCTGTTCACTTACTGGTTACGCGGACGATGGCCTACTGCTCATTCAGTCAAGTACCCGAGCTGGACTTGAGAACTTGGCCAATACTTGCCTAAATTTAATATCTCAGTGGGGTGATCGTAACCGCCTAACGTTTGCGCCACATAAAACCTATCAACTTCTACTAAAAGGTAATCTTAAATCATTGCCTACTATTAAATTTAATAACGTTCCCATTAAAAAACAGCAATCCGTATGCTACCTTGGTATGATCTTAGAAAGGAATTTTTCATTTATAGAACATATAAAAATAGTTGGTGAAAAAGCTAAAAGGAACTTTTATGCCCTAACTAGAATATCCAAAGCAACTTGGGGTCTATCATTCCTAACTTTAAAAACTATATATGGAGCTACCTACTTAGGATGTATGTGCTACGGTGCACCTGTTTGGGCCGATAGGGCCAGCATAGGGGCGGCACGACGTAAACTGCTTCAAAGCCAACGTTTGGCATTGATATTTTTATGCAAGGCGTATAGAACGGTCAGTACTGAAGCCTTACCGGTACTGGCAGGTGTACTTCCAGTCGACCTTGAGGTACAGCGACGTGCCTCAATGTACTACTCCGCGAGGGGGGAGGCCATGGACACGAATTTTGTTACACAACGCGACTTTAATAAAATCTCTAGATTATTTAAACCTCAGACTGAAGTCTGGGAGGACCTTTTATCCGAATGGCAAAGTAGGTGGGATAATTCCATCAAGGGCCGGCACCTCCATCTATTCTTTCCATCCGTTGGCGATCGGCTGGCTAGGACATGGCTGGAGGTTGACCACTGCGTTGCCCAATTTCTCACAGGTCATGGCAACTTTAAAAGTAAACTGTATTCTTTTAAACTTGTTCCTTCCCCTTTGTGTCAGTGTTCTACATCGAACTGTGAATTTGAACAGTCCGCACATCACATCTTGTGGGAGTGTGTTCTTTGGCAGAATGAACGCAATATTATGTTGGATAGTGTACAAGTTACATCCGGAGTCGTTTATTATACGGACCTTGTAGAAACTAGAACCAATTTCCGTGCGTTCAGGCGCTTTTGCCATACCTATTATTGGAATCAATTGTAACAGCTAATACCTACTTAGGACCCATTAACTTAATCAAATTTTATTCCGTGGTGTTTGGCAATCTGGGCTTCTCCCAGTTGCAATAATGTCCCTTTGTGCCGATTGGCCTAGTTCTGTTCTGTCTCCTGCTTGTTATGGAGGGAAGTGGAAAAAATATCTTTTTTCTTACTCCTCCGCTATTCTTTTCTGATTAATTTGTTGCGGGACCCAAGACAGTTGAATCGTTTCTCCGGGACTCGTCGAGCTTCATTGCTCGGCGTTTTTCTGGCGGTCGCCACTGTTGATTCTGGCTCTCAGGAGTTGCAGTGGTTGGGAATAGTGTGGCGGGTTTTGTCCCTTAAAAAAAAAAAAAAAAAAAAGACCCTCCTAAAAAGGGGTAGTTGGGTACCTCGTATGCCCTGACATTCTAGCTTAGGTATTAAGACGGAATTTTAATACCTAAGTTAGAATGTCAGGGCATACGAGGTACCCAACTACCCCTTTTTAGGAGGGTCTTTTTCACAAATAGAATGCTTGTGCACAAATAAACTAACTCCACGGACACAAAGTTGTTACAAAATATAATATGTTCACGTTGTAATCGTATATTAATGCAATAACAGACACATTTTTATGAACTTACATGTATACAAAAACACATAGATCAAACCAAATCATCATTTTTTTACTATCCTATACTCACTATCCCTCTACTGGGCAAAGGCCCCAAATCCTTCCGGATTTTTTTTCATATAACATAATAAACTGCTGGCTTGACATTGTAAGAGATGACATGTGTGCCAATAATCTCACACCATGATACTAAAGATCGCGCGAAATGGAGGAGAATGAGCAGAAAAGCTGACCCCGGGCTCCAACGCGAAAGCCGCGGATGTCAACCGGGAATTAATGCTGAGATGATGATGATAACATAAGGAGTATTCTATTCTCCTAACTATGTTTGTAGTTTTGGTGGCAGCAGCCAAAATATAATATATAAATGAAAAGAGTCAATACTAGTGGAGTGGTGGAGCTGACGTGGAAGCATACGACGTATAGTGTCCTTAAATATATTAAGTAATTTTATTTGTGCATGTGAGAAGTTATATTTTCTTTGTGGACGTTCTATGAATTATCCTACTTCTACTTCGCCACGATTTTATTAGAAGTATGGTTTTTATGCAGACTTCTAATCATATGTTTTTCATAGATGAATACACACTGTCTCGTGCAATGACGCTGATGGTGCGTCGCTCGGAGTCCGACTCCGACTCGAGCGGGTCGCCGTGCGCTGAGTGCAACTCCAGTGTGTCCTACAGGATGCCCGTCACGCCAGGAAAAGGTATGAAAATGTTTCAAATGATCTTGTTAATGTTGTCAACAGTTATTCGTAGCATAATTATATTCTGGCCCACTCCTCGGAATAGTTCTTTCATAACCTCCTCTTTCCCTCTCTCATGGTGATCTGACTTTTAGGCATAATGAAAACATTCACCTAGCAGTCATTATTTTGATTTTGAAAGTTGTAAAGTAATATTTTTGTAGTAATTAGACAATAGTTGTGGTTCCAGACGAGGTGTTCCGTGCGGTGACGGACTCGAGCGCGGAGTCGGCGGCGGACGCGCGCTCGGTGTCGCAGCGGCCGCACGACAAGGTGCGGCGCCGACCACGGAGACACCACACGCCCACATCCTCTAGGTAAACTTACTATTAGGTAAAACTATTTCTGAGTAGGTAAAGGATTAAATGTGTGGCTACTTATGATGTAAAGTGTTTATTGTCGCATACATGTTTATTTTAACGTGCAGTTACAAATTAATGTAAGTATAGTAAAAAACTGTTCTATTGAGTAATCTAAGTAATGATAATGAATTAAATGCTATTAGGAGTCAAAACGGTGTTCTGATGACCAAGTGTAGCCATCTATCATATGGTAAATACATTTTCTAAAGCGGACGTATTTCGCTTCCCACACTTATACTTTCTGCTGCCACTAGATGGCGCTATATTTTCGTCATGCTATGGGTTGTTAGATGACGCTATTTTATTTTTCCAGATACCAACAACGGCAAGAACAAGAGAGAAGAGATTTTACGATACACGTATGAATATGACGACAATAAAGACTGCTACAAGCGAAATACTATTAAATTGTTACCTAGATAAATTACCGTTTTAGCTATAAGAGATTTTAACAAGAAAAATAAAAATGTAAATATATTGTTTTGTACTATGTTGGATTTGACAAAAATATTGCGGCCTATTTGGTATCTCTAAAATGAACATAAATAAATGAACTCCCACTTTTGTAGTACATAAATACTTAGGTACATACTCCATAAACTTTATCAATAGTTTTTTAATATCAAACGGAACCCTGAATCATATCTGACGGATTGTAAAAATTAGAACCTAGATTGTAATAAAACGTCAATAAAATAAGTACAAGAAGATTTTATTGTTAGCGTTAAGGTTGACTAAATAATTATGTTTATCTGGTTGAGTACCGCGCACTACTGCGCTCGACGGATGGTATTGTTATACCCGTTAACAATCAGGATCTATAGATGGCGTAGTTATCATTTAATGTTTTCATGTGATCATAATGTGTTTTATCATTTTTAAGATGCTCAAGAATACGATTAAGTTTACATTTGTATACTTGTATTACGAATTTTATAATTATACCTTTTTCCCAGTGAAGGTTTTGTACAATACTATAATTTACACAGTTAATTGTGGTTGATGACTATCTTATATGTTAAGTCGTGTCCTTACCGGAAGCCTGTTTAATTGCTTTCGATGACGATACAAGATTAGGGAGACGGGGCACCTTGATACGATTTTTACTGAGACCCAATAAAAGACGATCTAATGATAGTTACATCCAACTTAATAACTATAATATATTCAATATATATTCAGTTAACATGTTACATACAAATTAACAGATAGATTTATTCACAAAACGTATTAGAGCCTATTTACTAAAAAATTAAATTTGTATCAATGTACCCCTACATACGGGGTACATCGGTACATACACTGGCACTTTGGTTCATAGAAATATTTTTTACAAATTACTATTATTTTAAATTTTATTTATTCGCTGCTTTTGTTTTTTTTTTTTTTAATAAATATAAATTAGCGCTTGACCGCAATTCCGCCTGATGGTAAGCAGTGATGCGATCGTTGATGGTAAAGCGCGCTAGTTTATTAAGAGCCTATTAACACAGAAAAACTGAACGAATAGGAAGTAAGACGGCAGTTGAGCGAGGTGATGCAATGTTAAACCCAACAACACGACCAACGATGCTGCGCCAAAGGGAGATTGATCTGAAGACCCTCCACGACCGGAGTTTGGTCGTGGAGGGTCTTCAGATCAATCTCCCAACACAACAACATTAGGCGCATCGTAGCCGGCACAGAACGCAACACAACTGCTCAGACCCGTCCTCCGTACGGCTTCACGAGACATCATGTCGAAACACGACAAATCGCTTGGCGGCAAGGCTTTGTCTGGTGGGTGGTAACTTCAGAAGCCACGGAAATTTCGTTGATGGAACTTCAATTCATCTTGCGTTTAAATCTTCAAACCATTTTTCTATAAAGTAAAATATATTACCTATTATATATGTATGCGAGAGCATACACATATATTTAACAAAATATCGGGTGTCAATGTGTCCCAAGAGCACTTGTATCTATGTGCCCCTGCCTACTAGGTACTATCGAAATCAACATTTTATAAAAATTAAAGCAATAAATAATCAAAAAATTTAAGTCCATTTAATGTGATGCGAACATCAGAAACAGTTTTATACGTGCCAGTCGCTAGTCGTCGAGTGAACATTGCTCTGCGCTAGTGTGCGTGTAGGCTTTATTACATACCTTCTTATTCTAACATGTTCTGTTTTCGATGAATATTGACTGTATCTATGTGCCCCTTGAATCAATATACCCCGTCTCCCCCTACATATAAGTATTAATTAAAACAATGTGCCAATTTAGTTGATATAAGATAAGAAACAAAAAAAAAAACAAATAGCTATTTCAATAAATTATTTTTACTTTGTCATCGAAAACTAAGTTGTACGACAAATAGGTGTATTGAATATCGTCTCTAAGTGTTGCATTGAGCACAATTTTACCCAATGTACTTACTAAATTGATGCAACCCATATACTCAGACATTTATAGTAGATATTTATTGTAACTTGTTTTATATTGTTGTAATAATTGATCAGTAAGGTAAAAATAGTTATAGCAATAAACCAATCTACTCAAAACTTATGTTAACTCTCACTGCCGACCGGTTTGCTATGTACATAATTTTAAAAGAAACGAAAAATAAAATCGATTGATTTGTGTTTGATGTTTTATACTTTATCACACTCAATATTAAATTCAAATAAAACTTTAAGCCATTTTTGTTTTTCAAATAAATTTGCAATATACAGAATAATAGCGGGTTTGTATATCTAATTAGTGTCTCCTCCTTGCGAAACCACTACTGCCTGACCCCATCCAGGGGTACCCTCTTCAGCTGACAGGTCGCTGAGTCTGCTGCTGTCTGAGTATGTCCATGCCGTCGAGGTCCTGATTCATTTGCCTGGGCTCCCCCAAGTCTCCTTAGTCAATACTAAGCCCATAGTTGTTATAAGACCAGCCTCTCAAGTATGAGTGTGCGGGTTCGATTCCAGGTCAGGCAAGTACCAATAAAACTTTTCTAAGTTATAAGTACTTTCTTAGTATATTTTGGACAACAATGACTGATTAAAAAGGTGAAGGAAAATATCTTGAGGAAACCTGGACTTTAAGTCTGAAATCGCCAATCCGCATTGAGCAAGCGTGGTGATTACGCTCAATCCTTCTCTGTATAGGAGGAGACCTGTGCCCAGCAGTGGGACGATAAAAAGGTTGATGATAAGTACATAACAAGGGCATTACTTCTTTGGATGATACCAAAAGATATCGGAATGGTTTTTTAATCCTATCTCTACATGTTTGAGAGTTATGAGAAAGAATAGCTATGCATGCGGTAGGCAACTACGATACTAGGGACGCAGAATTACCGAAGTTACTCGTATTTATAACGATATTGGCAAGTAACGTGATGTGTCATGCTTAGTTATTGACAACATTTGAATATTCCCCCTTATTCATAAACGCTGCTTAAAGTTAACTAGTGATTAGCGATTGTTTAAACACACATTTTAGATGTTTGCATGTCACTTAACTCTAATCATTGTTTATGTATAAACTCTTAAACTCGGGGGCGTTTACTCATAAAGGATTATTAAAGTGAAGTGACGTTAAAAGGTCATAAATGTATGGTTAAATAATCGCTACTCACTGGTCAACTTTAAGCAGTGTTTATGAATAAGGGAGATTAAGAATTAATATGAAACCATGAATTTGCTAACAATTTAGAGTATTTTTTTTTTATTTTGAGTCAAAACCCAGTTTGCTATCCTCCAAAGAAGATGTGCCCTTGGTAGCTATGTGTTTACCTCTTCCGTTAAACGTTGTATATATAAATGAATGGCAAATACTTGAATGATTTATTGAGAAAGCGTTTTTGATTTGCCATAATTTTGTGTAAAATAAAAATAGATAAGACAGTAAAATATACCAACAGATAAATGGCGCACTTGATATTATTTACAAAGATTTATTTTGACCACAACACAGTGACCTCGTTTCATAATGACTAGTCCACGTGTCCACGCGGTAATGTACCTCTATCAAAAGTTTTCTTTACATTGCCATGTCAGCCAGCACTGGGCACGTACGTATAACTCTTCAAAGCAAGATGTTTCAATTCCCTGGCTGGCACACCGCCTTTGCATTATTATCTACACTATATTTTGCAATCACTCCATAAGGAATAGGGATGTTTTCTGGGTAAAAAAAAATGATTCTATTTAGTCCGTCATTCAGATTGTAGAAAAATATTGGATACGTATATTTTGTTTTATCAAATCAATAAAAATTGACAAATATAAAAGGCATAAAAGATCAGGAGTGGTGGCTGATGACGTCTCTGTACGCTAAAAAGTGTAGCGCGCAGTGACGACTGACACAAAAAGAAAAATAAGGTGCCTAGTATTTTTTGGAAATCTGACTGACGGACTAATTAGTTTATTTTAGTCAACTACCCTATTAGGAACATTACTGTAATACGTCATGGGCTTAAAATTAGATGTTGGGTTTATTGTCTTTTTCCTTTTGTTTAAAGTTTTGCAGATGTAGGTTATTGTAACATTTTGGATGAATTAATTGTTAAACCATCCTAAAAAAGAAATTAAAATATTACTCTCTGCTTTCAACCACCAAAACGTGCGTTTTATTATTAATTTCGTAGTAGACATATAGTGTCCAATATGATTATTAATTTACCAATACAACTGGGAGAAAATATTAAGGATAAACTACTGTGTATGAAAAATTAAAATTTTTCAACACGAGCAGTGAGGCGTACATCGCTGGGGACTGTTGTGAGTTGGGAAAGTCTTAAAATAGTGATATGTTTGCAAAATGATGCAAACAATTATTTCCATTTTTCATGTCAGAATTATAAAACGTTAGTGGATCTCTCAAGCAGCAATTTATTTATATTCTCTAAAAATTTCTAGTTAGTTAGAATTTTGTAACTAAAGAGTCTAAAGTAGCTCACTTAATTCCGCTGAGTAGCTGATAGTAATCGACTGGCTACGAGTGCTACGAGTGCTACGCTGCGCTACGTCGTAGCACTCATCGTACTACATTTATAATACATACATCTTATAATAGACAGCAGAACTAGTGAGTTGTAATAGCAGGATAATCTTGAACTAACGAGACAGTAAACATTGCTCATTTTGTTTTGTACCGTAAATTAAATCTGATATCCTGCTACTTGTATTGAATTACAAAGTGAAATTGTTCAAGTCTGTTCTGTTGTTAGGCACAATAAACTTTTAAGTGATGCTTGGAGTTTTCTTCGGTTGCTTTTTGTTTGAGATTCCAAGAACGTGATTGATTATATTATCGTATTGGGACAAAATAAATGGCTTGCATAGAATTTTCGGTTATGGAAATGTATTTTTTAACGATAAGCATGAAGTATTTAATCTCTTTATTATTCTGTATCATCGTGCAGATAATAATGCATATTATATATAATAATGCATACGATATCCTCCCCCCTCCCCTTCATTAGTACACATGTGTATGCACTAATTGGTCGACCGCAGAACAGTGGCCGCTTGATAAATTGCTCCTGCTGTATACCGCCGCAGGCCTGCTCAATGGTACCGCAGATAGATTACTAGCAGCTCTGCTCTTCACAATGGTTAGCTACAGATGTCGATGTTTCAAAGTGTTCCACTTACATGGAGTTCATAACTATTTATTAACTGAAGTTTTTTGCCAATCAATTATTACTTTTTGTTTTATAGGATGACTTTAACTTTTGAAAGATTTTGCAATTTATCTACCCACTATGTTACTGAATTGAATTGATAAGTATTTAGATGAAGATAACTAAATAACAGAAGAACCAGCGTATTTGAAAATTACATACAATTAATAGGGAAATTTCCTGGGTAAAAGAAATGATTCTATTTAGTCCGTCATTCAGATTATAGAAAAATATTGGATTGGTATATTTTGTTTGATCAAATCAATAAAAATTGACAAATATAAAAGGCATCAAAGATCAGGAGTGGTGGCTGGTGACGTCACTGCTCTCTAAAAAGTGTAGCGTGCAGTGACGTGCAGAAGCGAGCCTGGCGGCGGAGGAACGGCAGTAACAGCTGAGGGACGGCTGCAGTAGAACTCGTGCCAGGTAGCAGAGGCGGCATCGGCAGCGAGTACCCCTGAAAGGGCTCTGGGGGCAGCGTTGATATAAGACTAAATAATTGAAGCTGCTTATTTGAAAGCCAGAGCTCAACTGACCACTGCTCTGCGAGGATTTCCGAAGAAACCTCGGAGAACAGCTTTTTTACGAAATTTAAATATTTGAAAAATTATAAGCAATGTGAAATAACCTAAAAGAGTTCGGATGACAAATCCGGTAGAAAAATAGCACGCTGTCAAGAATTTAGAAGAAAAAGGTTGTCATTACTCGTAGAGACATAAGTAACAGCGTTGTCAAAAACTGTCATAACAATGAAAATATTGTAGAGTTTTTGACAGGAGAGCTAAGATGAGTGTCACGCTCATTTTTCATTGGACTTTTTTTTTATTAATTTATAAACCAGCGCTTGACCGCAATCCCGCCTGATGGTAAGCAGTGACGCAATCGTTGATGGTAAAGCGCACTAGTTTATTAAGACCCTATTCACTCTAGCCTTGAAGACACTCAAATTGTAGTGTGATGGAAACACCGACGCTGGCAAATTGTTCCAGTCCCTCGATGTACGCGGTATAAAGGAGGAGGCGTAACGCTTCGTCCGGATCGCAGTGGTGTCAACAACGTAAGGGTGGAAACTCGCCGTACGACGGGTCGTCCGATGATGGAACGGAGATGGGGGAATTAAATCATGCAATTCCCTTGTACGCTCACCAGAAAGCATCCTATAGAAGACCGAAAGGCTGGCTACTCTACACCTGTGCTCCAGGCTTTGGAGACCGTTTCGAGTTAAGAAAAATAAAAACCTAAAATAAGAATTCGGATAACAAATCCGGTAGAAAAATAGCAGGCTGTCAAGAATTTAGAAGAAAAAAGCAAACAGCGTTATCCAAAACTGTCATAACAATGAAAATATTGTTGAGGTTTTGACAGGAGAGCTAAGATGAGTGCCACGCTCATTCTTCATTGGACTTTTCGATTATTTATAGTGTTGTCTAAATAAAAGCGCGTGATTTATGTATTAAAAACTGCATTCAGTGAACAATTCATAAAGAACATTGAAATATCGCAGCATAGTGGCCTCATCATGGCTTTGCATCAAATCTCCTCGTAGTTGGCTCACGCGGCCGTTTTTTCAACTATTATTGGCGATATCCGCCATTATTCTGAAATATTTTTTTTAAAGCATTTCTATAATTTCTTACACATGTTATTGGCAAAATTGTGGTATCTAGCCACAGGGGCCATTGAAGAGTTGAAGTAGTATTCACTCTAAGGAAAAGAAAGAAAGAAAGAAAATATTGTAGTAAATATGTAAACATAAGTAAATATTAAATTATAGTGTTGTGTTGAGTAGGAAAAATTAATACAACACAATATAGGTACAGATTCTTACGCTAAGATATCGCTAGGTCGCCGAAATTTAGGCTTGAAGTAGAGATAGTCCTCAAACTATGACTGTAAGGTAATAATGAGTCTTGGTGTAGTAAAATATGTTATCAGATCAGCGCCTCATAATACTGGAATGCGTATGATCTGCAGAAATGAATGATATATAAGCATGAATATAAATACATAAGTGTAAGTATATGTAGTTAAATAACATAACACTACAAAACGTCTTGTTTCTTCTCAAAGAAAGTACCTCAAAATATATATTTTTCTTTTTATTTCTAATATTGTATTAGTAAACAATGTTTTTGGAATGTATTTTGGAGGAGGAATCTTCTTAGGTAGAATAAAACTGCGTGTCCGATATGATCTGTGTAATTCGACTTCAAAACCCCTGCTTATATTTACATTTTTTATGGCACAAGTTGCGGTATGACTAATTATTTACAATTATAAAATACAATATTATTACTGCGATCTTTAACACGCGTCGCGTCTCGGAGAGGGGCGCGGGGCGCCGCAGGCCCGCGCTGTGCGTCTATAAATATAGGTCGACGCGCTGAGTCGTTCCTTTTCGCCGAGGGCCGCCCGCCGTGTCAAGATCTCCGCTGCGCTGCGCCAGCTTCGTGTGTCGTCTTCGCGCCAAGATTCCACTGCGATGTATCCTTCGTGTGTAGTCTTCGTGGACATATCTCCGCTGCGATGTAATCTTCGTGTGCAGTCTTCGTGGACATATCTCCGCTGCGATGTAATCTTCGTGTGCAGTCTTCGTGTACAGATCTCCGCTGCGATATATCAACTCCGTGTGTCAAAAACGTACTTACGAGTGATGTCGTTGAACCCACGCAACGCATCACGTATCATATTCCTTTGACAGTAAACGCCTTTTTCAGGGCGGCCTCTTGTTCCTTTCAACAGATGTGTCAAACGTATAGCGTCTCTCTCGAGACGACGTTGTTCGATTATTCCTGAATGGATGTTGTCAAAACGTATTGGTAATAAGGTGTTGTTGGTATTCCTTGGTAACTGGTAACTGTTTGGAGGTAACTGGTAACTGTTTGGAGGTAACTGTTTGGAGGTACGGTAATTCTATGAGTGCTGTATGTATGTTCCTACAGCATCCCCCTCTTAAGCGAATCGTACATTTTTTTTAACGGTGCGTCCGGTGCGAGTGACGTAGGATTCGCGGGTTGTACTCGAGGTCGGCGGGGTCAGCGGCCGCGGCTCATTATTAGCGCTCGATGTATGTGTGCGGCGAGTGTCACGTGCGTCTGTTGTTCCTCTAGTAGTAGATTCTTCTTGCTTGAGTAAGTGTGCTGGTTTGAGTCTGTCGATTGTGATGACAGATGTTCGTAGGGGCATCTGAATGGTAAATTGTTTGTTGCCGCGATGTAGAACTTTGAATGGGCCTTCGTAAGGTGGAGTCAGTGGGCTTCGTACGGTATCATTACGCACGAAGACATGAGAACACGTAGCCAAGTCTTTGTACACGAAAATCTTTCTGTTGTTGCTATGTGACTTGCTGTTTGGAGATAGTGTCGACATTGTTTCGGTCAGCTGACGGGCGAATTCTGCGTCGTCGTTTTTTGGCTGTGTAGGCGTGAAAAAATCTAACGGTATTCTTAATGTTGACCCGTATGTCATGAGAGCTGGGCTGACTTGCGTATCTTCACGTAAAACTGTTCTTAAACCAAGGAGTACGGTCGCTAGTTCCTCGCTCCAGTGTACGCCGGCGTTACGCGCCATAAGTGCGGATTTCAAGGTTCGATGCCATCGTTCGACTTGACCGTTTGCTTGAGGGTGAAATGCGGTGGTTCGAATCCGTGTTATGCCAAATTTCTTCATCAGTGCGTTGAATAATGACGACTCGAACTGTCTGCCTTGATCCGTTGTCACACGTAAGGGGCAGCCAAATCGCGCTATCCATCCCTCGTAAATTGCCTTAGCAACAGTGTCGGCGGTGATGTCACGAGTAGGTATTGCTTCGGGCCATTTAGTGCAACGGTCGACCATAGTGACTAGGTATCTATAGTCATTAGACGGCGGAAGTGGTCCGACAATGTCTACGTGAATATGTTCGAAACGCGCTGATTTTTGAAACTCGCCGAGCGGGCTGATAACATGTCGCTGGATTTTCCCGCGCTGGCATCCGATGCATGACCTTGTCCACATACCGACTTCTTTATTCATATTTGGCCAAAAGAATTTAGTGACCATTATCTTTCTTGTCGTATGGACACCTGGGTGGCTAAGTTCGTGTTGTGCTTTGAATGCTACAAAACGATAAGACGCTGGTAGGTACGGGCGTAAGTTGCCTGTTGATGTTTCGCATATGATAGGTCGTTGACCTCCGGGCAATGTGATTTCTGCAAACTTCAGATTCGGGTTGGTCATGCTGATCTTGAGTTCGTCGTCGTTCTCTTGGTCTTTAGCGAGTTGATTGTAGTCGATCGTAGATTGCGACAAGTCGATTTCTTCTATACGAGATAGGGCGTCGGCCGCATCGTTATTATTACCGTGAACGTATTGAATTTTCGAGCAAAACTGACTTATGTAATGTAGTTGACGCTCTCTTCTCGGTGTATCGCTGGTACTGGGCGGTCTTGATAATGCATACGTTAATGGCTTATGGTCGGTGAATATTGTTACGTCGTTGCCTTCTATCAGCCGACGTAGGTGCTTAATTGAGATGAACATTGCCAATAATTCGCGATCATATACGCTATATTTTCTTTGCGTATCACTCAATGTTTTTGAATAGAATGCCAGTGGTTTCCATACGCCATCAACCTTCTGTTGTAATACAGCGCCAATGCTAGTGTTTGATACGTCTGTGTATAAACGTAACATTGCGTTGGGAATCGGGTGCGTAAGTGTTGTGGCCTTGAGAATGCTTTGTCGGCATTTCTCAAAAGCTTGCTCGCTTTCTGGTGTCCATTGTATCGGAGTTTTATCATTTTTCTTGCTGTTGTGTAGGTACTTGTTTAATTCATGCTGATGTTCGGCTTGATGTGGTAAACAGCTGCGATAAAAGTTAATCATGCCTAAAAATCTTCTTAGTTCTTGTACTGTCTGTGGTTTCGGGTAATTGACTATTGCTTGTATACGTTCTTGCGTGGGATTGATACCATTTGCTGATACTTGATAACCGAGGAACTCTATGTTTTCTTTATCAAACTCGCACTTGTCGATGTTAAGACTGACGCCGTAGGTATTTAGGCGTTCGAGTACTATTTGTAAGTGCTGGCGATGTTCTTCCTGGTTATTTGAATAGACAAGTAGATCGTCGACGAAACAAAATACGATGTTGTCCAGTCCTCGTAAAACTTCATGCATGAAACGTTGAAATGTTTGGCCTGAGTTGCGTAATCCAAACGTCATGCAGTTGAATTCGAATAGGCCGAAAGGTGTTATGATTGCGGTCTTCTGTGCGTCTTGTGCAGCTATAGGAATCCAAAAGTATGCCATTTTCAGGTCCAACTTTGAAAATATTTTCTTGCCGTTTAACTGGTACGTAAAATCCTGAATACGTGGAATGGGATATCTGTCAGGTACGGTGACTGCATTTAGTCTCCGGTAGTCTCCACATACACGAAGTGACCCATCCTTTTTCTTGACGACGTGGAGAGGACTTGCCCACGGACTTTTTGACGGCTTGCATATACCCATCTCTATCATGCGCTCGAATTCCAGTTTTGCCGCTTTGTATTTGTCCGGCGGTAGAGGGCGCGGCCGTGCGTATATCGGCGGTCCTGTAGTCTCAATATGATGTGTGACGTCATGCTTCACTGGAGTCTTGAGTGACATCGGCCGCAGAACATCAGGGTATTTCTTCAATATGTCGTGATATACGTGGTCTCGGTTGACCATGTGTATAGTTTCTTCGTTGTTATTTATTTTGATGGCGTTCATGCTGAGATCGGTAACGCGGTCGATAAGTTTCCTATGGTGCAGGTCGACTAGCAATTTGTGGTATACTAGGAAGTCTGCACCCAGTATTGAGGTTTTTACATCGGCGACTACGAATGTCCATTTGAAGCTTCTTCGTAAACCTAAGTTAAGTTCAAGCGTGCGCTCTCCGTAGGTACGAATCTCTGTTCCGTTTGCCGCGAACAATTTGTAGGTATTCTTGGTCGGTTTATTTTTCTTATTTCGGACGGCTAATACCGATATGTCGGCTCCTGTGTCGACGAGAAATCTCTCTCTGTTGTTGATGTCGATCACGCATAGGCGGCGAGATGTGTGGTTTACATCGACACCCGCCACAGTCGATGTACATTTTAGTTTTCCTGCTTGCTCTTGGAACACGGCGATTCGCAATTCCGAGCATCGTCGCCGTATCGATAGTGATAACGGCATAGCCAGTCGGCGTCCCTCGGTGTACGTGCGTTACTAGCGCGCGGCCTTGACCTTGAGTGTGAGCGAGAGCGGCTATGTTGACGGCTAGCAAAGTGCGAGCGGGAACGGCGATGTGATGCATTTTGCTGATTACTTCGTAATTCGGCGACTTCGAGAGATAGCTTTTCTATTTGTTTGCACAGCATGCTGATTTGCAGATTTGTGACGGAGTTCTGTTGTACTTCGTTGACCGATGCTGGCGGGGGAACTACGGAGACTGCGGCGACTGTTGGTTCGAAGTGTTCCATCATTTTGTCGGCCATCGCAGCTAGAACTTCGAGTGTAGATTCTGTGTTCACGGATAATACTGCGCGAACATGGGCGGGCAAGTGATTGAGCCACATGACCTTGAGCGCTTCGTCGGACAGAAGTTTGCCACTTAGGTCGCGCATTTTACGTAGCAGCTGGCTCGGTTTCTGATCACCGAGTTCGAGACCGCTGAGGAGTTTCTGAAGCTGGCGATGGTCTGATTCTTGATAAGTGGAAATCAGTCTCTCTTTCAGCGCGCTGTATTTACCGGTGGCTGGCGGTTCCAGTATGATGTCGGCGATTTGTTCCAGGTCGCTGCAGCCGAGTAGTGGGACGACAAGGTTGAATTTTTGCTCGTCACCTATCTTGCTGGCGGCGACGGCGGCTTCAAACTGCGCGAACCAAAGTCGAGGGTTTTGGCGCCAAAATGGTGGTAGTCGTGCAGGCAGCGATATTGTAGCGACGTCGTTCTTCATTGTTGTGACGCCTAGTGCATCGCTGAATTCTTCGCTCCTCAACATTTTTTTTTTTTTTTATAATTTCTGCAGGGATTCAGTCTTGATATTTCTTCTTTTCTTCGGGGTCACCAATTTGGAGGAGGAATCTTCTTAGGTAGAATAAAACTGCGTGTCCGATATGATCTGTGTAATTCGACTTCAAAACCCCTGCTTATCACGTTAAACGCCGCCTTGATTTTTGAGTTTTTCTGTTTGGGCCATGGGGGACACCATGTAGTCGACATGCCATTGTTCCGTTAGGGCCGCGGGGGACACCATGTGTCCGCGAGCTAGGGGCGACTTTAAGCGTGTCGTTGAAGCCGTTGGGCATAAATGTGAAGCAAATATGTATTAGACGTGACCCCCACGGCCCTGTAGACAAATTATTTGCACTTGGTTTTTAGAAAAAAATAAGACTTAGAAAAATATGCCATATAATGTCACAACATGTAATGGGACAAGAATTTCAATGTGAGATTATGTATCATTATTTCATAATTTTATTTAAATAATGTGATAGTTATAAAATAAATATTAAGGTTCTACTATAAATTAGTAGAATTCAGTAATATATCTATTAATAAGTAATTTTACTCATTCGGGGGTAGTTTGCTAAGTGAAACCGCATGTGTAAATAAATAACGTGGCTATTTATTTAAAGTTATTAACAATTAAAAAACAAATAAATCAGACTACAGATTGAGATCAATGGTATTTTAGCAAATAAACTGTTGAACAATGAATTTTATGGAACCACTGAAAACAAAAAAAAAAATGGTTTATTAGGATAGGTTTCACAAAAGGTAACAACCTTTTAGTCTTGTTTTTGGCTAGAACTCGCCCCGTTTTCTCCCGCTTTGTGATTGTCTAAAATTGGTCGGAATGTTTTGTAGATAGAACCAGAACATTTCTCTTATCCTTCCACTTCATGACTGTAATTACATCTTGACTCTTTCTGGCAATATAGTCACCTCTTTTCAGTTTAGCATCTGTAACTACTTTTGGAATATGTCTTCTGTTCTTCCTACCTTTCCTACGAGATGGGTTCAATTTTTTTATGAGATCGCTTGCTAAATCAATACTCGTGTACCAATCGTCTGTGTATAAGGTGTTACCTTTATTTAACAAGCCACTGCAAAGGCACATGATGACGTTTGCCGGCGTTGTGTTGACTTGGTCGTTTTCTTTTCCAGCATAAACGTTGATTTTATATGTATATCCGGGTAGTATGTATAATTTTAATTCTTTTATGCCATATTTGTGGCGAAAAATGAGTCTGCCACGGAACGGTACAACGCTTTCATCGATACATAGATCTTCGGCAGGAGTATAATGCTTTGCAAAATTGATATATGTATCAGATTTGTGAACATCGTCATGATGGGAAAAATTAAGCATTTGGAGAAGCAATTCAAAGCAATTACGAGGCGTAATCGTTGCAGCAGAACTATAGCCTGTTATTTCGTCCTTAGACCAATAATCTGAGAACTTAGGAAGTTTTACCAATCCCATAAACATTATTAATGCAAAAAATCTTTTCATCTCCGTCAAATTAGTAGGTGACCAGTTACGGATTCGTGCTGCCTTGGAAGTCTGACGCATGGCAATTCTGTTAATAGCGAACTGATTCGTATCGTCAACTATCTTCTGAAAACTTCTTCAGGATCCAAAACGCAGTAAAAATTTGCAAGTTTTTTGTAACTCATTGCTAAGCGAAGGTAGGTAGACAAGCCAGTGTTTTCTGTGAAAGGTAAGTATTATTTGACGTTGGTTACCTCTAGGCGGTGTCCATGTACGTATAAACTGTGTTATTTGTCCTGAGGTATCTGGATATGGACTCTCATCTAACTCACTTTCTTCACTTTCGATTACCATTATACGACGACGTTTGCGTGGAACCGGGTGGACTATTTCGTCTTCATCGGAGCTTATGTTTACTATTTATATATTATGGAAACTATTATTAACAAATTTCTAATTCTTCTATTTGTGCTAAATCGTCCTGAGTTATCTCGAATTCTTCGAAGAAATCCATTATGTGTTAATAATATTACAACAACAAGAAAATAAAATAATTACTTGCGAGATAAATAATAAAAAAACCTACTTCCAGTGTTAACTAATACATAATAAGCGCCCGGGAATCGCAACGACCAGGCGGCGCGGCGCTCGGGCACGAGCGGGGAAGCCCGACACCTCGACCCCCGCGGCCCCCGCTAACGGACATGCGGATTATTTAACGCGTACGCCATGGGGGACAACTAATGAGTGACACTACTGTTTTAGAAAAATTAAGCCACAAATTAAATTTATTCGATGTTTTTTAGGTGATTTACCACATTTTATAACCCCTCGTACAATAAAAACTTATACATGAAATTCTATAAACTTGTTATTTTTGGCCTGGCTCTATCGACTACTTAAGTGAGGCCCATATGTTGTCCCCCATGGCGTTTAACGTGTTATATTTACATTTTTTATGGCACAAGTTGCGGTATGACTAATTATTTACAATTATAAAATACAATATTATTACTGCGATCTTTAACACGCGTCGCGTCTCGGAGAGGGGCGCGGGGCGCCGCAGGCCCGCGCTGTGCGTCTATAAATATAGGTCGACGCGCTGAGTCGTTCCTTTTCGCCGAGGGCCGCCCGCCGTGTCAAGATCTCCGCTGCGCTGCGCCAGCTTCGTGTGTCGTCTTCGCGCCAAGATTCCACTGCGATGTATCCTTCGTGTGTAGTCTTCGTGGACATATCTCCGCTGCGATGTAATCTTCGTGTGCAGTCTTCGTGGACATATCTCCGCTGCGATGTAATCTTCGTGTGCAGTCTTCGTGTACAGATCTCCGCTGCGATATATCAACTCCGTGTGTCAAAAACGTACTTACGAGTGATGTCGTTGAACCCACGCAACGCATCACGTATCATATTCCTTTGACAGTAAACGCCTTTTTCAGGGCGGCCTCTTGTTCCTTTCAACAGATGTGTCAAACGTATAGCGTCTCTCTCGAGACGACGTTGTTCGATTATTCCTGAATGGATGTTGTCAAAACGTATTGGTAATAAGGTGTTGTTGGTATTCCTTGGTAACTGGTAACTGTTTGGAGGTAACTGGTAACTGTTTGGAGGTAACTGTTTGGAGGTACGGTAATTCTTTGAGTGCTGTATGTATGTTCCTACAGTATCATAATTTATAGTAAATAAAACTAGCTGTGATGTGGGATCACAGCTAGTTTTATTTATTATAAATTATTTGAGAGGTTTCACCTGCATACATTTCGATCAGTAGGGACGTCAGGATGAAAAGTCAAATCGTTTGTGTTAACACAGATTATAAACTATCTATGTGCCAAGTTTTATCGCAATCCATTGAGTGGTTATTGCGTGCAAGACTGAAAAAAATCCATCCTTAATCAAAAAATTTCGCATTATTATATTAATAATTAGTAGGATTTCATTATAAAAAAGTGTTTATTTCGAATTTCCCTCGCAAATTTCCAAAACGCAACGCTATTGGTGAAAAAAACCGTTGTTAAATTAAACTCGAGCTCGACTACTTACATATAAGTGTCAACAAGTGGTTTCTTCTTAAGTGGTTGTTTGAACGACTTAACACCATGACTGAAACTGGTTTTGTCAAAGCGCAATCAGATAATCTTTCTAAACTAGATGTGTTTATACCAATAATTTCTATGTCAGATTTTATGTCTACTAAACTCAGAGATGTAAAACTGAATGTATGAAAAAATCTAATCTATTTACAGTTGGCGTCAGCTTAAAAAAAAAAGAATGTTGCACCAACAAGATCAGAAAGTATGAGTTTTCTGTTTATATTGAAAACATTGTAATGATACACATACCTCTAAACTAAACCTCTCAATGCGCTTCGATTCGTTTGATATCCCCTACACGTGGTTTACTTCCAGAGATTTTTACTTCTTGTTTTTGAGCGATTTTTACTAATTAAATAATTTAAGTATCAAATAAAAAGAAAATAATATATGATTGCGTTTTTCAGAACGAGTTATTTACTAATTAACTAATAAATAAGTAACTCGTTTAATTCGAGGTATCACGGTTCCTCTTTTTTGATTCAAACAGAATCAAAAAGAACAAAGAAGAGAACTCTGAACAGAATATTATTTCAATACTTCACTGTAGACGATATTATGTCTTTCCATTTGGGGAATTTTTGTTAATAATAAATATCTTTGAACTAAAATAATTTTCAACTTGAATATCGCGCAATATTCCATACAAACTTCCACCCCCCCCCCCTCCTAATTTTAGGAAAGTGGGGGTATATATAAAGAAATAAAAAATCGCTTGTCTCACTATAAATTACTTCAAATATCGCCACTTAAAAATCACGTCAAATCGTCGCTCCGCTTTGCCGCGAAAGACGGACAAATAAACAGACACACATTTTTCTATTTATAATATTAGTGTAGATTTATCCTTTATCGCTCAATCAATGTTATCTTCGTTATTCTTATGTATATGCCGGCGTAACTGCAGGCTGCTCGTTACATATGGCACAATGAACGCTAGGAAACTAATATAAAGCTACGATTATTATTATTTTTTATTATTATAGATTATATGGCGGGGCGATAGGGTCGTCACCATCTTAATGTGCTAATAAGGGCTCCATTTGGTAGGTGAAGTTTTGAATTAAAGCACGTTGTTCAAATAATTATACCCACCAATCTGGCAATAACAATTTCAATAGGCAAACCGACAGTTTCACCTCGAAGAAATGCTCTGGTCCGCGTCTAAATCCGAAGTCACCGTTCGACAATCGCCACTTTCCAAGATGTCTCTATTCACGCGCCGCCATTACAAAATAACGTCTCAGAGTTTGCCCCGCTACTACATAAATGAAACTTTTATTAAAATTATATCGTTATCCACGACAAATATATTTCTCATCTGTTGTGTTCTATTCTTGAATCGTCTAGTACTACAGGTACAAGAAGTAAATAATATAAACGATGGACAAAATTTTACCAACTCATTTACTCAAGTAGTACGCAGTAGCAAATAACATTTAAACTTGCACAGCATGCCGTACACAACACTTATAACGCTAACCGTGCTGTAAGTTTGTAGCTGTGTGAGCACTCATTTTAATTCTCTATACGCCACCAACGTCAAGAAGTGTCCTTTACCTTACTCAAGTCCGAACTTTAAAAACCCGCCGTGTTTACTACCAATTTACTGTACATGGTCCAAAAACTCAACCACAAACTTTATTTTCAACAACGTATAGATCAAATTCAAATAGCATTTAAAACTTCAACAGCATCGATTGTAGGTTTTCGGACGCATGCGCGCTTTCCACGGCGGCCATTTTCAGGGAAACCAACACAGTACAACCTCCTGTATACACACAGACACTTGTAACACACACATACAGATTGTATCAAGTTTTCCGAAGGATGGTGGAACAGTGTGCGTGCTTATTGATGCGCCTGTGTGTGCGGGATGCTGAATAAAGCTGCATTCATAAAGACGACTGATTGAGTTCGTACGATTGTTTGCCTGAGTGCTCTACGCGGGTTGTGTGAAGTTTACAAACTCTGAGTGGTTATAGGAAGATTTGAAATACTTTCGATTAATCGTGACACGTCGCTACCGATATTGCTTATTGATATACTACTTATAGTGTTATTTATTCGATGAAAGAATCTTGATTTAGTGCAATGCAGGTTGAATTTGCAAATAAATTTAATAAACGTTTATAATAATGATATAATTATAATAATTTAATATAATTTTTATTCCTATAATACCGTTACCGCAAAAATACCGTTCGTAATTTTTAATTAGACACTTGTAAAGATCAGATTTTAATAATGATATGGGTGTCTGAAAAGTTGCGTGGAAATCGGTTGTTGTGTAATCATTAATAGATAGGCACACTTACATATTTCCCGTATGTAAGTTAAATGTTGCACCAGAAAATGATGATTTAACAATCACTGTGTTAACCTAATAATTTCCTCGTGAGCTATTTTTTACAAAACAGTTTGATGGGCAAAGGACCGCTGTTAACTTTTCAATCCCAAATATTTTAAAATGTAATCTAAGCTGTTAATCCCCTAAATTGAAACATCAAACGGAATTAGAAAAACGCGTTTGATCCCTACGTGTTTACACGTGCGGCCAAATAAATCGGACACAATAAAATTCGTACCGACAGCTACGAATTCGTTAGAACGAGCCGCGTCCCGTCAAATTGCCGATGAAAACACCGGGCCCATGTTAAAATATTTACACAATTTATTCAGGAAATGTTCGCCCTCTGGACGCGGCTCTACGTCTGACCTGACCTGGCTTGAGAGGGACACAGATTTAGTCAGCCTCGCGCCGCCACCGCCGGCGGGTGTTCGGCAAACGCGCTCTTTTACCATCCACTGTGTCCATCCCTCTCCTGCAAACCGATACCACCGTTTGTGCGAAAGAAAGGCACGAAAAAATCACGTGAAAATAGGTACGTAGTAATTAAGTGTGACCGGCGGAATGCAGGGTCTTTATGAGTGCAATCGTAATTAAATTTTAAATGTTGAGTTTATGTACGAGGAAATGTATTTGGACCTCATCGTACGCGGAAAATTGAGGTTACTTTTATTGTTTTGTACAATTTGTCAGCTGACAGTAATTGTTTTCGATTAGTTTCCGAAAGTAGGCCATTATTTTGGCATTCATGATGGCATTCTGACGAATAATTTATTTTAATATTCTTAATTTTCATTGGTTGATATGCTTATAAACATATAGGATATCGCCCAAATTCAGTTACGTCCTCCGTTACCCATGTGTTGGCTGCGGTAAGTGTGTGAAATGCACAGCATCACAGTCAGAGCTGTTTGTAGTCATTAATGACCAGGAACAGCGCTGCTGGCTAATGGTATGTAATTTGTAACCCTGTTTATACAGAGCGCAGGGTTTGACTAACTTTCTAAACATTGAACATCCCGGACAAACATTTGTTGGGATACGAGATGTGTTAGCGTGATTTTAGCTGCACTCAGCCAAATTTAGACATCGTGTTAATTTACTGGTTTAAAGAGTGTGCTTCAAGATCGTTTATGTTTATAAGTGATTGTTAAAAGGAAGATTTTTCTTAACTTCATTTAGTGATTTTTTTATTGCAAATGTGCAAATTATCCACTTTAAGCTGTTCATGTTAATATAGTATTAACGTAGGTTTAGAAATGCTTTCGCGCTGCATACAGACACTACTTAAGTCATTATGATGCCAAGTCTATGTAACTTATCAATTAAGTAAAACGAAATACTAATTACGTACAAGAGAAATCGTAAAAAGTATCCAGTGTGAAACTACCGTCAATATTCATTTAATAAAAACTGGTCCAGTGCTAGTCGGCAATGCGTACGAAGGGTTCCATTATCTACACAGCATATATAAATATAAATTCCATTTTTAGTAATTGTTATTAGAGAAGCAACAGACATACATCATCTAGAACAATTTCTACTGTTAAGCTCCACCGTTCATGAAATACAGCCTGCCATGGAACCTTAAGAGTAAAAACAAAACGACATACCGACCAAACGTGGACCTTACCCGTGTCAATAGAATCGTAGACTCAAATAAGTTGCACTTGTTAGTGCAATAGATTGTAATCTAACAGGAGTAGCTGTGTCAACTCGGTGGGAAACATTCTCTCGGACGGAGTTTTATTATTACGGCCCTCTAAGTAGCTGATATGTTCTTGTTTTTATTTGTTTTTGCGTTCGGTTCGGAAGTATATATGCGGTGTAGCATGCGATATTATTAGGCTACTGCCTCGAATCTTGCGGGCAGCGGGGCGGCGGCGGCGGCGGCGAGTGAGCGGCAGGATCTTATGCGTAAAATCCAATGAATCGGTTCTCGAAAACAGCGGCACAACAGGGGGGCGGTGGTGGGCAGCGAGCGGTGTACTTCTCGCGCTAGAATCTTGCGGGCAGCGGGCGGGCAGCGATGCAACGGTGATCGAGCGTTAGGAATAAATTTGAATCAAAAATATGTTGCCGCCGTTGTTTAGACATTTCTTTCGCGAATAAAAACAAATATCTCGTCGACACAATCGTGAACACAACACTACGCGGCTACTGTGACGCGCGATCTGCCCGCTAGTTTCGAGAATGGGTCTTCCATGCCCGCCCGGCACCCGCGCCGCTGCCGCCGCCACTCCGCTGCCCACAAGATTCGAGGCAGCGGCCTTAGTGTATTACAACATTCATAAATTGAACTTTGACGGCGTCGATATAATGAGAGCCTTAAGAAACGTCAAGAATATCAGCGGAGATTTGACAAGCACGGCCAGAGTTTCTTCACGCTGACACAATACGGGCTCTTTTTGCATATTGCCGTCGGATGGATCATAATCCGTTGGCCGTTGGATGATACTGTTTGAATACTTGAGCTTCTACTCCGTCAACAAAGAGCTAAAATAAAATACGAAAAATATATTTTTGTGTTGTATGTAAAATGGGGTTGACTTTTTGTTTCTCGAGTCTACAACATAGTGTGGAGTGTCATTAAATAGGTCTTTTAAAAACATTGCAGGGTTACTGCCCTAGTAATTTTAGATTTATCTACCCGTTTGCGACGTATTCAATTTTAAAAAGCATTTTTTGTTAAAACAGGGGCGAAAAGTCTGAAAAAAAAGATTGTACATGTGATGAACTTTGAAGAAAAATTATAAGGTTTCGTTAGTTTTTTTTTTTTTCAGTTTAGGAGCGAATCCAAAAAAAAAATGATTTTAAACACCCTTGAAAATTCCCTACTTTTATCTTTTCGTAAGTTTAGACATTAAAAACCATTTACAAAAGGTTTAAAATTGCTCATCCGATTAATGCTCGGTCTTGGATTGTTGATTTACGACTCCTCGGATACTGCATTATGATAGGTTATCGCATTCATAGCTGCGATCTTATGATTCACTTTATTGGTGCACGTTGGTGCACTATAACTGGCACACTAGATACTTTAGAATCTGCTCACATCTTAAAACAACAATCTCAAGAGCAAACAAAACATTTCGCTTGATATAAAACGTTTGTAGAAATGTTAGAACAAATGTTAACGTTTGTATGTATCGATAGGAACCACTAACTATTACTTCCTTTTGCTATATTCGAAACTTGGTGTTTACTTTCGTACTTAATACGAGTTTGAAATAACTTCCGACTTTATTCTTACTCTCACATAATATTTATACGAGCTAAGTGTTACACGTAATTTGAATAATGTGTTGGGTAAGAAAAACAGCAGATGTTAACCCTCCCACGCTTGTGATAGTCGCTGGAGTAAAATGGATATGTAATGGCTCGGTGGATAGGCTTACGGGTAATACTTGTATCCGTGGATACCGTTAATATTATTTAATATTAGAGGGTTATGAGCGATGAGAATAACAAATAGTTTAATAAATAAAAGTTCGGATGTTGGTAAGCGAAGCTAATTAAATGAATGAGAATTGTTCAGTGCTATTATTATTTTGTTTAGTTGTGTACTATTAGTTGAGATTGTTTTAATATTGTTTATTTATTTGTAATAATTTCACGCAAAACCGTTCACAGTCTGATCTCATTCTCCATCTATCACAAATACCTCTAAGATTAATGCGCAGCACAAATAATTAAGAATGTCGGCTTTAAATTGATAATATAAAACATACCTACTTTTTACAAAGAACCACTGTTCTTCCCAAAAGATATTCCGTCAATATTGTATTATTCTGACACTAATCACATGGCCATGCTCTGTCTGTTTCTATCAACAGTTAGTAATCATTCTTAATTTATAGCTTTACTATCTTTAATGTTAGCTAAAGCTATAAATTAAGAATGATTACTAATTGGTGATAGAAACAGACAGAGCATGGCCATGTGATAAGTGTCTATGATGATGTGATAGCTTTACTATCTTTAATGTTAGTTGACAGCCTCCGTAGAGTAGCGGTAGCAAACGCGGCCGCTGCGCAGGGGTGCGCGGGTTCGATCCCCGCGCAGTGCAAATATTTGTATGCATGAATATGAATATTTGCATTGGTCTGATCGTGCCTCGGAGAGCACGTTAAGCCGTTGGTCCCGGTTGCCATACGAACATCTAATGCCCTCAAAAGTCTAACAATTGGTCTAACTGCAATGCTTCGATATCGCCTTCGGGTTTTGGAAGTCCGACGGCAGTCACTTCACGGAAAATGTCGAAGTTTAGCCAAAATCAGAAGTTAGACTGGTAAAGCGGACCCCAGACTCCTAAGCTGAAAAAGCTTCGGATGCCACTGGGATTAACGCTGAAATGATGATGATGACTATCTTTAATGTTAGCTGGCAATAACTACTTGTTATTAAGTATAAGTTAGCTAAACCAAACCTAATGTCTAAGCAAACACCCTTCACACAATACCCATCAGTCGGGCCATCAACAAGCAGTAGTGAGGACTACTATCGTGAGTACGTTACGTGACGTGACTGAGAACAAGCCTGGAGGTAATCAGGTCAACGGACGAACCTACTGACTATTGGGATGTCACCACGAAAATAGTTATTAAAACTTTCGTGGATTTTTCGTGATAGTGTTGAAAGTGCTTCATAATCGATATGGTATTTGAGCTTCATAGAACTGAAATTAACTCTTAACGAACCTGTGAATAACATAAAAACTTTTTTTACAAAAATAAAACAAATAAAGTGAAAAATAACTAATTTCGGAAGTCGGTGTCTTTGGTTTTTTATATACGTTTTTGACACCGACTTCCGAAATAAGTTATTTTTCACTTTGTAGTGGTTTTTGGAAGTCGTTTATTTTCTTTTTCTAAAAAAAGTTTTTATTTTACACTTTTTAGTTGTGAAAAAGTACTATTCAGCTGCATCCGGTCAGAGTGGACGCTGACGCTAATATAGTTGGGGGACGATGTAATTTTGTTTACTTTCATCTTTACCCGTAATTTTGGTTTAATAACCAAATCACTGAACCGATTTCTATAAAATTCTAATGAAACCAAACTGAAAGTATGAGCAATGCTAGATATGATGCAATTTCGCAATCGCGTCATGTCTTTGAACTAAAATTCAGTCTCTTGAATTTAATTGATAAGCGTGACGAGTAGGTGGTACTACCATCACCTACTCGTCACGCTTACGGTCATAGTCTTATATATATTGTCCTATGTTAAACATCAAAGTTGTAAATTTCTGAAAAATTCCCTCGACTGTCTACGGTCTTTATCATCAGATTTAATGCAAACCATCATTTTAATCCATTTTAATATGTGCAAAGTTCTCATCAATATAAATGAATTAAGTCCAAACATAAAGTAGCTACTGTAAACCATTTAGGAGTTCCCTTAACTGTCCTCCGTCATGACCTAATGAGAATCACAATACATCTAGGTGTAAAGTCCTTAATTATATAAATTAATCAAGTATAAACACAGGACAGCTGCTGTGAATCGTTAAGGAGTTACCTCGACTGCCCCTCGGCTCCATAATCAAATCTACTGCATACCTTCATTATAACGCATATGGGTGCAAAGTTCTCATTAATATAAAAGAATCAAGGCTAAACACAAGGTAACTATCGTAGACCGTTGAGGAGTTCCCTGAAATGGCCTTTGTCTTCATCATCAGGTGAAGTTCTAGGTGTAAAGTTCTTATCAATACAAATTAATCAAACCCAAATACAAGGTAGCTGCTGTAAATTGTTGAGGAGTTCCTTCGACTGTCTCCCGACTCCATCATCAGATCTACTACAGACTTGTATTAAATTGTAGTGCTTTAAAATGCTTAATGAAAATACTAAGAAACGCACTAGTAACCCCTACCATTTTTGAGAGTTTTCCTTGATTTCTCTGGTCTTCCATTATCCGATCTTGATCTCCTTATCATGGGACCACTTTGAAACTATCTTCTTTCCAATAAAAAAAGAATTATAAAACGGTTTATAAACGACGAAGTTACCGCGAACAACATAAAAAAGCATGTATACGGTCGAATTGAGTAACCTCCTCCTTTTTGAAGTCGGTTAAAAACACACACATAAAGAGCTTGGGATAAAAAATCTATATACACTAATAACGAAGTCAAAACTGCATATTGGATATTAAAAAAAAAAAGAAACTGCTGCGAGGTGGTGGGAACTGTTCTGAAGCACGATTGACGCAGGGACTGAGCGATCGACTGCTGCGCTGGATATCATAGGTTCAATTCTCGCACAGAATAAATTTTTGTATAGCCTACACGTTGTACCGGGTCTGGCTGTTTGTGCCTGTGACTTTATATATTTGTATATGCACCTGCGATATAAGAGAAATTCCTAGTGTGGGGCAACGTTTAAAAAAAAAGAATTTAAAGAAAATGTTGGATAATATTTTGTTTGAATGTATGTACGTGTGTTTGAAGGTATGTATATTCTCTGAGCAGTAATTCCCAAGCTGAAGTATATACTTGTCTGTTCAGTGACCAAAATAAAACGCATAGTTTACAGTTTTATAAAATACTCATAATTTAGAGTGGTGTTTTACAACTTTGACACAGACAGGCAGAAGCTCATAAGTAATGAACAGGTAGGCCCACTAACTATATAACATCACTCATAACACAGGCAGTACTCAAACAACTCATTCAAAGCTATTTAATTGGTTGAAACTAGTTTTAGTAAAGCTTTAGTTTTTAAAATCATGGTCAATTTCTTTTCATTTGACTACTTTATAAGCGTTGTAAAACTTCTAGTTAAATACATATAGGTACACCACAGTCTGAGAGATAATTCTAGAACTCGCATAATATATTACAGGAAAGGCATGGTACTATGAATTATAGTGGTTAACATTTACACTAAATAAAACATATAAACAGCTGTAATCATATTTAAATAAGATATCATAAATATTCATTAACATTGGGGCCTTTATTATTACAATGTTATAAACGAAAGTAACCGTTTTATTAAATTTCTAATTTAGCTCAAATATATTCATAAACGTGACAGAGTCATTCATTGACAATCATGGATCTGACACCGTTACTGATGCTCCTCATGAATCCAACGTGACGCGACTCGGAAGCGCACCGACGATATCCAGGTCAACAGACTATTTTGTTGTTGATGGCGAGTATAAATTTGTCTTTTATTTTGTGTTTAAGTTCTTTGTTTTAATCGAACTTTACCAAGAGCTATTTATTGATGATTAGATATAATTACGTTTTTTGAATTTTTCATTGGTTTTAATAATATTGAGCTTACACTATCAACTATAATACATATTTTATTTTCACATAACCGTATAATTATAAAACAGGTACCAATTTTAAAGATTCCTAAAGATTCACAGTTTAGATATATAACATGTTCGTAGAGCTACTCTTGGCAGTCGATTCTAGTTTACGTTTTATGCAAAAAATTAAGACTCTGAAACATATTTGAAATAAAAACACTGTGTAGGTTACATCCCTAACATAAGTTTTATCGACGCAAATGTAAAATGTCAATTAATTCTTAACAGCATGAATCAAAAAAGATAAATGCAAACTGTCCGAATCAATCCAGGTTTCACTGAACTGAACTTGAATACTACGTATACATACATAGAATGAATAGAATAATGTAATATGTCAGCACTGTAAAGTCGATTAGAGTATCCATTACCACCACGTATTTAAATAAAAAGTAAACTAATGTGCTTAATCATCATTAAGTTTAATTTTCTATCTAAAATTTCCACCGACGCGACGCGACGTCGAAAAGGTCTACGACATACGTAGTGCTGCTACGCCGTAGCACATCTACGAGTTCAAATGAGTAATTAGGGAATTCATCATGAGCCGAGCGTAGATTTTGGTAACTTTGTAATATAATATGTATTTTGTTTGAAAATACTTTCCTAGTGTTCGCTTTAAAGCCCTTTAGGGACTCAAGAGAATGGAAAGAAGTTTAAAATATATTTTTTGTTGGCTTGACGTAGCTGAATGTTGTAAATAAATATTGGACTCGTTTTAACATAGGTCGTAATTAAATTCCAATCATATGTAGTGTGATTGTGGGTAAATCATCGTGGTGACGTGAAACTATAAAATTATGTTTTACTTCGTATGATTGAAGCCAATCTGATAAATTTAATCCGAATCAAAAAATTATGAGGCCTTTTCCCAGCTATTTGGGAGTCGGATTCCAAACTAACATATTAATTGGAATCTATATCATAGTCAGAATTTTTATGGGTTTCTGACTATCTATAATGACTGTCAAAAATCTATGAATAGCAACCTTGACAAACGGATTAAGGAGCTTACCTACGCACGAAGCGGTCTCAATATGTACCTAATGGATAGTCACCCATCCATACACCGACAACAGTAAAGATAGCTTGACTTTCGATAGATCCGTGCGCTTGTTATTATTTAGCTATGCTGGAAACAATTGTTTTATTTAATATTAAAACGTAAATACACTCAATAAAAAAAACATTAATATTAATTAAAACTAAATTATGAATAAATTAAAGCTAAAAAGAAATAAACCACAAATTAAATTTAAAGTATATAAAAAATACGTTTAGCTATTAATAAAGGTGACGTCATAACAGTAGAACAAAACATCGAGAGTAGGTGACAACCTAGTCCCGATGTCTTAGGAGCAGAAGAAACATGCCACATATACCAATCCTCACTGGGCGCGCGTTGTGAATTACGGGCCACTCTTTCTCATAAAGAGGAGCCTTCTGTTCCAGCATTAGTAAAATAATGGGCTATATAAGAGTACTGAAATACAATATTGGATATTGAAATACTCGTACAATATATTTTATTTATAATAAGTGGCGTGACGTAGTCACTAATGTTACCTTGACGCTTAGATTTCACATCTTTCGTTGCCAACTAAATGAGACAATGTAATATGAAAGATAAACAAGCATGTTACCCTAAGATCGGATCAATATCTTTAACTCACGTAGGTAATGCCTTTTTGTCAAGGGACGTGACATATTAATAAGTTAGCGGTAGCGGCGTCTATCACATGTGCGACCTCGAGACTAATAACAACTTTGTGTTTATGTATTAGAGCTTGTTACTTGGTCGACTGTGTGTATGTGTGCGTAACCTTAGCTTTGTATAAATTATATAATATTAGACGTTAAAGGCAATTTGTGTCCATAAACTACGTAAAAGTATTAAGAAAACAATTCACTTATTCTGCGAAAATTTACTTTCAAATTTCGGTAACAGCTTAGAATTTGAGTATTTGATTTTGAGAGAGTTTCGTAATACTTACGAAAAACGTTTTATCAAGAATACTAACTCGTTACATCTTTTAGACAGCACCTTGTCTGTGTTGCTATCCAAAAAATGTTGTAAGTAAATGTATTTTCCTTCTTTTCAATTTTCCCCTGACTTATTATCCCGAAAAACATAGTAACTACCCGGCTAATGTTGCTTCTTAATTTCCTGATTTAATTTACGACAAGTGTCAGTACTGTACGCACTGCGGAAACCCACAGGTTAGCAGAATACGACAATGTTTACCTTTACCAATCCTAAACTACCGGCTACTTCCACTTTCATTTATGTAAACATGAAAGTTTAATAATATATCGGAGGGTCAAATGTCGGCAACGAAATTAAATTTTGCGATTCTATCGTCAAGTACAATGGACCAGTACATGTAGCCAGGCATATTGTACGTTACGGAATTGCATCGCTGACAGGGGTATTCGGCACTGGTGCAGCTGCACAGGAGCTAAACTTAGCATTCGGGAACACCGTTGGAGCTGCTGAACCTTGGACAAAACTGTCTTTGCATTGTGTAGATTCAATTTCTTAGTATTGTATAATTGCATGGAACACGTGTGAGCACGATCTATTTGCTGTAAAGCATCTATTTGTTGGGTTAGTCGTTTATTGACTTGATAGTGCTATGGCTGTTGAGAGTATGTCATGCTCACTCAAATGTCTCGCTGGTGGTGGCGTGTGTGTTGGGTCATTAGGTTCCCTTCAATATGGTTGAGCTGAATGATGCTGATCCATACGTCATGTTCGTGAACGGACGCCGTCAGAGGGGACTGGTCATCTCTTAGCTGCTACGGCGTATTTTAAATTTCTGAATTGTTGTTTTTTTTTTTTTCCATAATGGACGCTCTCAGCGTACAATATATTTCTGCATCGTTCTCACACGATTTATTTCAAAATGAATGATGTAATCAAATATTTGTATCAATAGCTTGATATTTTAAAAGAGTGTCCATGGAGTTTCTTGCCCGTTCTTCTCCATAGGTACCTACTTTTTGGAATGGGCGACTAGCTTCACCTTACTGACTGACCGAACTTCTGACAATTCAAAAGTGCCTGTAACTGGTTTATTTGAAATAAATGCTTTGATTTGATTTGATTTGATTTGGACACAACTTGAGCCATAGCTCTTGGCATGAATGTGAGCCGGCCAGTCCGTTTACATTTACTCTCTACGGTCACGGTAGGTACAAGGGAAGTTTTTCACCATGGAAAGCGTCGGGTCAGGAAAAATAAGCTACTTTTTTACCCCTTTGAATGGATAATTCTCATGGGAAGACGCAGCAGTTTTCCTTCCCTCGCTATAGTGTGTTAACAAGTTGTTTTAGTAGCAGCTGTAGGAGTTGGACTATGTAATTAATTGACTTCGAATCTGTAAAATTGTCACCCAAAGTATAATTCGACTGAGTGATTAAAATATTCGTGTGGTGTCTGTGTACATTTGTGACTGTGTGGGTATTTATGTGTATATTTTATAGTAATTATTGAATTTGTTATAAACTAGTCAGTCAGGATGTACTGAGCAGATTTGCTTACGTTTAAAGAGTACAGACTATAGTGGAACTTAGTAACGTATGATAAGAAGGTTTAGAAAACACATACAGATTGGGTTTCCTTTCCTGGCTTGGAATATATTAAATTACTACTCAGCCTGTATACACAACAGTCGATCGCTGTGTCAACATTATGTCGGTATATGGTAAGTACTAAAACCGATCCCGAATCCCAGACTTTAATAATTAGTCGTATCAAATCTCCCACATTGAATAGATCCCCTTTATTATTTAAACCCCAACCTCTTGTCATGGCATGCATAATTGAACTCTCAGGCTCACGAGTGCCTTGGCTATCTAGTCATCCATCTACTATCGTTTCAGGGTAATTTGATCTTTATTGGAACGCGTTAAGATCAAGATGGGAAGTAAGGTGATGTTTGTTTTTGAAGCCTAGACAAATAGGAGACATCGCAAAGCAGATTGGAGTGGAAAGGAAAAAAAGTCTTTCAGACAGTCTGCGAGTGTTTGTGTGAGTTTGTTCTGTGTGTGGCTGTGTCAGTGTGAGGCGACCATTGAAGTTTGAATTCACACTTCACGTGAGGGTGCATTAGAGTGAGTCAATTGTTATGTTTGCGCATGACTGAGTTCCTTGTTACGAATGTACGTATGTGTCTTATTAATGGACTTTGACAGAGCCATTAACTTTTTTATTTTTGTTTTCGTTAGTTCCTGAAACGTAAGTATGTAGTGCACTTTAACCAATTATATCATTATCAGTATTTAACACTTTTTGAATTATTCAACGGTTTCTGAATAATTGACATTCATAGAAACAATACATGAATAAATATAAATAGTGTAAAATGTTTAAAACCTTTTTTTCGCCATTATTTCAATGAAGTGGGAAGACAAAAGAATGGGGGGTATTATAGCCTTATTGTCACTTGGATGTCTGATAGGATAAGAGGAGTGTGATTGAGAAGTAGATTTACAGAACTTCTAGCGGGAAGCAAAACTCCAAAATGAGAGTTATGTTTCCTATGTTTAAAATCAAGCTTACGAACGACCCAGTTAACAGAAAATAGATATCTTATGATATAGTACATTAAATTAATCAACCAATCTGGGTCAAATTGTGCTAAATTCAACTGATGCCATACTGGCTGTAAGCTGATTAGTCCGGAGTTGTGGTGACAAACTTGTCTGGTGGTTATCTCCTTAGTTGGATTAAATTCGCTTTGAATATTTCAAGTTGATTCGAAGTACCACTTCCTGTTTAAAAAGTTTCTGGTTTAAAGTTTCGGATTTATAGTGACTTTGAAAATATTATATCTGTCTGTAGGTACGTACAAAATTTCAAAATTATAAATGTAAAAGCTTGTATTTTTACTCAATCGCAAAAACGCCTGAACAGACTTGGGTAAAATTGCTACATAAATAATTTACAACTTGGATTAACACATAGTAAACAATAATATTGAATACTATACCTACTTGAACACAAAATAAGAATCATAAGAAATCGTTCTCTAATTATACTCAGGTACATATAATTATAGTATCTAAGTATGGCTATAGGTACTTACGTATACTTACTTACATAAAAAAAGTTTCTGCTGGCGGGAAAGGATTATGTTTTGTTTCCGTCGTGTTTGCTGAAAGGGGTAGACGAGGGTGAAACTAGACTTCTTCTGGGTTTATACGCCTGGTTAATCTATACTAATATATAAAACTGAAGTTTGTTTGTTTGAACGCGCTAATCTCAGGAACTACGGGTACGATTTTTGCATTCGATAGCCCATTAATCCAGGAAGTCTTTAGGCTATACTGCATCATGCTGCAACCAATAGGAGTGGACCAAAACTAACTCCACGCGAACGAAGTCGCTGGCGGCCGCTAGTACATTATAAAAATATTGAACCCAGAAAAAGCAACTGAGTTGTCGAGCTCAAACACGTAACTTATCGTAAAAAGAAATCACTACTGGTAAAAACTATATTAATCCAATTTCCTCACGCTCCAAATTGACTTGGAACTTCCAAGAATGTTATCATAAAGTCAAAAATATATGATATACTGCGCCCCTCTCGTTAAGTTCATCAATCGGGTCTTATCAACGATTTATAGGCTTAACCTCCATTTAGCCATTCCATCTAAGTACCGAAATTAAAACTGACGTCTTCGGTATATTTTGAACTTTGTAATGGGGATGAAGCGGTGACGTAATCATGAAAGCAGCACGGGTTTATCTGCATTCAGAGAGGTTTTAAAAACTTCAGTAAGATCGTAGTTTTATCATAAAAAGTTAAGAAGTTTGATGAACATTTCATCTAAGGGCTTATTTTGTCGTTTTCTTAAGCAAATCGGTCATTTTATGAAAATAACAGTAAATTACAGAAGATATATTTCTACCGTTTCTTAATTACCTTGACTGTCCAAAAAACATTATAAATATAAATAATAAACCTTGTTGTATGCAGACAGAAAACATTCTAAACTAAATATATTTTAACTCGGGGTTTTACCTCATCATATGAAACTAAGTTATCCTATTTCTGACAAAGTTTTATCATAACATCTAAGGTCTCTATGAAATAACTTGGTTCGGACGTAAAACTAAGTTTATTATTCTTTATTTTCTTTCGTTCGTCAGATATAAAAACACATTTCTTCCTTATATCCGAATTGTTTATTTCCTTAATACGTACATAAGTTGTAAAAATAAGTTACATAATTAAGTGTCAAGTGGATTGTGTTGATAAATCTATGATAACAAGGTGCAGGTATAGTAGATTTTTACATGGACCGGCTGTCTATCTGACGCTACATAACTTGGAAAATACATAGTTGTGAACGGGGCAGATGCCTACACGTGATTTCAATTGAATAGAATAACTAACCAAAGGAAAATACGCGACCAACGTGTTTACACAAAGTACCTCAACTACTTTGCTGCATAAAGCTTGAAAACTCAAGCTTTACATATTGAGATTTATTAAGTTTAAAACTGGCAAAAATATTAATCTACACTAATATTATAAAGATGAAAGATTTGTTTTTTTGTTTGTAACGAATAACCTCAAAAAGTACTACCGATTTTAATAATTCTATTTTCATTAGAAAGCTACACTCATCATCATCATCTCAGCGTATAATCCCGATTGCATCCGCGGCTTCCACGTTGGAGCCCAGGGTCCGCTTTCCTACACTTACTCCTCCATTTCGCACGATCACTGACATCCCGTGGTGTGATATTGTTGACACACATGTCATCTCTTACGACGTCAAGCCAGTACTTCTTTGGTCTACCTCCCTTGTTCCGGCAAGACATTTGTTACCCACGTAGCATGCCGGTTTTCGTAAGACGTGACCATACCAGCGTAGACGACCCTATTGCAGTTTGTCTGCTATGTCACGGACCTCAGTACCCACCAGATCACCCCCTAAGGGACACAGTCGAAGGCCTTCTGCATATCTAGAAAGAGCATATGCAGAGGCGTGTTCTTCGATCTGTTATCTCTCCATGGTGATCCTTAGGGCGAATGTAGGGTCCATGGTTCCATACCCTGGGCGAAACCCATATAGACAGTCCGAGACAGCACACTCCCGGGAGTTTAAAATCCTCTCAAAGATCTTCATGGTGTGGGACATGACCTTTATTCCGCGGTAATTACTACAGTCCTGGGTCGAGCCCTTGCCTTTGAAGACTGGAGTGATGATACTCAGCCTCCATTGGTTCGGGACTTTGCAGTTCAGGAGCACGCGGTTGACCACACCGCGAGGACCCATCGCCTTCCAAGCCTCAATGGGGACTCCGTCAGCTCCGACAGCTTTCCGATTCACCATGCGACGAAGAGCAGTTTGGACTTCCTCAGGCGTCCAAACTGCCATTATAAAGCTACACTATCGGTGAGTTACAGAGGCTAAATTTTATTTTGAAAAAAATAGGGTTCCGTAATATATTTGGGTTTTTTGAACACAAGGTGTAAAAAATTAACCAGAAATGCTACATATTTTGCGTACGCTGCCTAAACTATAAAGGATAGAACCATAAAATGTACTAATTAATTGTAGATCTTATACATATCTACAAAAAAGTCGACGATACACTACACCTATCTATGTCGAGTAAGGCATAATAACCATTTTTTTATTTAAAAATCTACATTATTTTTTTTTTTTACTACATTTAGACGCTTTTATTTTACTCGTGCTATTTATCCTTTTCAAAATAAATTATTTCATCACTAGGTACAGTTTATGTAGATAATAGGTATTATGTTTGGTTGAATGATTAAAATTGGACGTTTGGTTTTTAAGTTATGGCTAAATTAAAATCTTATTACGATTTCTTTCGACGCATGCGGGAGGGGAGTTTATTAAATTATAAGTAAGGTCCCCGCGCGGCTCAACCGCGAGGTCGGCTCCCCACGCAGCGGTGGTGCGTGAAGTCTAATAATTTACGTGCGATTTTTTTTTAGATTTAAAATTTTTTACGTTGTTAAAACTACACCTACGCAAAATTTCTTCTCAGAACTAAACAACAGTTATTCTCATAGCTAATTAACAGTTCTGTACAGGGCTTACCAATAGTTCTTTTCAGGGTAACCAACAGTTCTTTTCGGGACTAACTAACAGTTCTTTTCAGGGCTAAACAGCAGTCCTTTTCAGAGCTAAAATATTACACGCTATTAACATTTTCTTAAACATTTGAAAATGCCCAAGAACGCCAGGTCTCAACTTTCTAAAGATAGTTCTCAAGCACGGGCAGCAAGAATACGTCGTATGGGAGAATCTTCACCTGAACGTTCACAACACCTTGCTGAACAAAATCAGAGAACCTTTGAATTACGTGCACGAGTGTCGAAGAGCGTTTCTAACTTCTTCATGAACAAAATGTAAGAACCTCTGACTTCCGCGAACGGAAGTCAAGTGTCGGGCGTTCGCAACGCCTTGCCAAACAAAGTCTGAGTTACTCGCTCAAGAGTCGAGGATGGAGCGTTTCCAGCGTCTTCATAAACAAAATGTAAGGACCCCTGACTTACGCGAACGAGAGTCAAGTGTCGAGCATCCACAACGCCTTGACGAACAAAGTCTGAGGACCTCCGAGTTACGCGCTCAATAGTCGAGGCTGGAGCGTTCCCCAACGTCTTCATGGACAAAATACGAGTATACGGACCTCTCCGTTGCGCGTAAGAGAATCGAGTGTCGAGCGTTTGCAGCGACTTAGCGCTTAGGCAGAGAGACAGCAGTTGTCCACAAATGAACTGCTGGTTGATTATGCACAACAAGCGTCAGTCCAAATCGAAATCATGAATAAGATCTGCTCTAACTGCTCTACCAAGAAATGGAAGAAGAAATGGAAATGGTCGGACGAACCTAAGAGTATATGCTGGGCTTCAGGTAAAGTTTATTTTTTCTAACCTTCAGGAGCCGCCACAACCAATAAAAATTCTTTTAACTAATAACCATCCATTATCTGTTAATTTTTTAACAAATATACGTAAATACAATAGTTTTTTTTCAAATGAATTCCTTTGGCGCAAAAATAACTAGGGTAGGTAATTATATTTTATTTATTTATTAAAGCTTTATGCTCAAAGAAAATCATTGTACAATGGCGGATTTAATAATGCCTCATGCATTTTTACCAGTCTACCTTAAGGTAATGTAGAGACAAAACATGGTAGGTGCAAAGATATGAAAGAGAAGTTAAAAGAGAAACACAGAAAAAAAGAAATATATTATAATAAATACATACATACAAATTATAAACAGTGGAGAAAGTTAAAAAATATAGATAGAGAAAAAGAATAAATTATATGGTTAATGAATCTGTCAATTTCTTGCGCAAGTATTCCCGAGCTTTAATTTTAAAAGTATACCGACTGGTCAACGTCCTGATAGTCTAAGGAAAATCATTCTAAAGAAAAACCGCCTGGACAAGAAATGAAGACTTAGGAAAACTAGAGCGGTGAGAAGGACATCGTAGAAGGCAATTATTGAACGAACGAAGATTCCTATTATGCGCAGAGCATAAATATTGAAAATGAGAAGTAAGATAAGGAGAACAGGGTTTGTGTAGGAGAGAATTATATGCCCACTTTTAAAATTAAAGGACAGGTGTATCATTACATTGGTAGAATTTTACCACCATCAGGCCAAAATCTACAATTCTTATAAATATATTTTATTTCGGATGCAGACCAGCTCTCGTTGCGATCAATCATCGTACCAACCTTAAGAAATTTAATTCGCGAATGTGAAAACTTAGTATTAATTAGATTTAAATATTTTCAATTAACAACCTCATGAAGACAATCTATGCAGCCTGCGGATAGTGACTGCGTAGTGGATGTTGCTGTCAATGTCTGTGAATCGACTTAGGAATCATTTTGCTAACAGTATCTTTCCTACGTACGGAGCTACTGGCGACCGCTATATAGTATAAAACAAAATCACTTTCTCTATCCCTATATCCTTCCTCTTGAATCACTCTATCTATGTAAAAAATAACCTCAAAATCAGTTGCGTAGTTTTAAAGATTTAAACATACCTATATATGCTAAAAATAGCCTCAAAATCAGTTGCGTAGTTTTAAAGATTTAAGCATACCTATATATGCTTAAATCTTTAAAACTACGCAACTGATTTTGAGGCTATTTTTTAAATAGAGTGATTCAAGAGGAAGGTTTATATGAAAATACATGCAACCGTGCGAAGCCGGGGCGGATCGCTAGTGAAGACTATATAGTCATACTGTGTGCAAATTGTAAATTATTTGATATAATGTGGTCGCTTCTCGCAGAGTCATCGTCTTCGTACCTACTTCTAGTAACGATGTCTCACAAAAACAGTTCATTATTAATTTTACTTATATATATGGTGGTGAATTTTCTTGTAATACATTATAGGTACGTGTGTGTGTGTAGTTTGTGTGCGGTTATAATTTAGGTACAAGAGTGTTAAACAAGTTATTAAAATATTAAACTTAAGCCAAACTTTATTATGTCGAATTCGAAGTTGCTGCTGGGGAGTTTGTTCCGCCACTTCTTCTTCCCAGCGAAAGCTCTAGGAAGTGTCGATGGGTGGGCGTTTTGGGAGACTGTCTTATGTAATATTGACGTTCAAAAAGTGCTGATTCTCAGCCTAATTTGAATAAATGACTTTTGATTTTGAGTTATATATACTCATACTTGTTTACATTTCTGGTGAATATGTAGAAAATACAAATTATATAATTTACTAGCTGAGCACCTCAGGCATGCAGGTGTCCATCTGCCGCGAGTCCTGTCTATGTTTTTCACAATGTGCATTAGTCACGCGTACTTTCTTGCTAATCTGATTAAGGCCATCGTGGTTCAATAAGGGTTCTGATAAGGGCAATTATCGTCTCGTTTCGCTTGCGACTGTAATAGCAAAGGTGTTGGATGATGAGCTTGATTCTTGTTTAAGTAATATATACATCTTCATGATGCACAGTTCGGGTTTCGACCCGGACTATCAACTGAAAGTGCTATTTTGAGCCTCAAGCACACCGTTCAATATTATAAAGATCGCGGTACGCCGGTGTACGCCTGTTTCCTTTATCTATTTTTTTAATACTTATAAACTAGCGCTTGACTGCAATCCCGCCTGATGGTAAGCAGTGGTGCAATCGTTGATGGTAAAGCGCACTAGTTTATTAAGCCCATTCACTTAAAACCAAAACCTTAGTGAATAATAAGGAAGACGGCAGTTGAGCAAGGTGCCGCAATACCAAACACACTATATACTATTGCACCCAACAACACGACCAACGATTCTGCGCCAGGGGGAGATTGATGTGGAGACCTTCCACGAACAAACTCCCAGCACAACAACATTTGACGGATCGTACCCGGCACACATCGCAACACAACTGCTCAGACCCGTCCTCCGTACGGCTTCACCAGACATTATGCCGGAACACGGCAAACCGCTTGGCGGCAAGACTTTGTCTGGTGGGTGGTAACTTCTGCCGGCAGCTGATGTGCCGATGGCCTACCACCGAGGATAAGGTCTCCAGACCTTCGATCTTGTCTCTTACGATGTGCTTTGGGGAAAGATGGGAGACAGGGGTATACCAGTGGAATTATGTGGGCTACCCCAGTATTGGTATGGTAACCAAGTTAATCATGTGAAATGGGACGATACGGCCTCTCAGCCATACAGTTGGAGAGACTGGGTGGTCTGACGTCTCCCAGACTCTTCAACCTCTACGTGGATGACCTGCTGGTTGCACTCAGCCGCATGCGTGTCGGATGCAGTGTTGTTGGGGTTACAATGAACAACATCAGCTATGCAGATGACATGGTGCTGCTGGGTCCGTCGGCGGGAGCAATCGGAGAGGAGAGAATCGCAGGGCACTTGCGATTCGGAGTAATATGTTGTCCCTTAGACTTGCCCGGTGTACAGACCAAGTAAAAGTAACACTGTTCAGGGCTTATTGTCAAGTCTGTACAAGGGCAGTCTGTACATTATAATAAAAGATAGCTGGGCGTCCTGCGTGTCTAATATAGTAATGCTTTCAGGATGTTGTTGAGACTACCTCGTTACTGTTGTGCGTCGGAAATATTTGCGCAAGCCCGTACCGACTGTTTTTATGCAATCATACGCAAAAAGATCGCGTCGTTGCTGAGAAGAGTGAGGGACAGTCAAAACAGCATCCTGAAAACTGTAGCTGAGAGCTTCGACTCTGCAATAATTCAATAATTTGTGCACACTTTAATAATTACTAACACTAGGCAATAAGTTTTGTTTTCTTTGTATGTTACTGACAGTCTATAGATTTTTGTTCGAAATAAACATGATTTATTTATTATATTTATAAATATAAAAAATAGTAGCCCACCGGTATCGGGAACAGGGTCCATGCTACCGGCGGTCAGGGCTCCAGAGAGAGGAACTTCCTGACAATGCGAGCCGTGTCCAGAAGTACTGGTTTTATTGTTATTTTCACGAATGACAGTCCCATTGTATATCCCATGCAAATCGATGTCTCTTTCAAAGTTGTTTGGAAGAGATTGCAAAAGCGATAGCCGCACCATTGTATATTTTTTAATCTTAGACTATTTTTGGGGTATATAGAAATAACGCCAGTAAAAATAAACTCCCGACCTGCACTCCGACCTCATAATAGGCAACTTGTATAAAAGCGAGAAGTAGAATTAAGAGCAGTCCCTGAGACGTACGGCGAGTGGCCGGGGCAGGGGCCGGGCGCGGGGGAGAGGGCAAAGGGATGGCGGACACTAATTTATCACCGCCACACTTCACTTTACCAACTTGTCTGCCAGATTTATTACCACCACGTAAAAATGTTTATGACTTGTAATTATGTATCAAAATCAAAATAATAAGACATTTATTCACTTTCAGAACGCAAAAATTATATGAGACAGTACCCAAAATATAGTTTGACTCTCGGAAATGAGTACCACTTTGAAAAAAGTTTCCCTTTCAATGTCCAGCACTGTCCAAGACACAGCTACATTGACGATGGAATAAAATCCTTTTAATCTATTTGAATGTAGTGAACATTAAAATACCTACGGCTAAAATGTCAACGTTCATGACATCGAACTAAATCGATTGTAATATAATTTCGAAAACTGTTATTGTCATAATGTCAACATTCAATACGCTATATTTTATTCATTATATTTAGGTAAAACATACGTACTCATTAAATTAATTTTTGATTATGTAGTGACTCATTTATGGAATTGCCTTTACTTCAAGTGTTTATAGAATTTCACTGGTATTTACGATAGTTGATTTTTCCTACTATTTTTTACGATTTTTTAACAAAAAGAAAACTATTAATTTTATTTATTATTTTGTATAGTCTATTGATATTGATAATCGGAAATATATTTTATAGAAATAGTGCTCATCGGCTTCGGCCACAACATTCCTCGATTCGCTCGCTGGGCTCGCGCACTGACACAGTCAAAATGACGGAACATACCTACAATGTCCAGCAGACATATTTTCACCATTGTCTAATAATCTACTCGCAGGCAGATTTTATGATTCATTATTTTCTCGGTGGTAGGCCATAACATCGGCTGCCGGCAGAAGTTACCACCCACCAGACAAAGTTTTGACGCCAAGCGATTGGTCGTGTTCCGGCATGATGAATGATGAAACTGATGAAGCCGAACGAAGGACGGGTCTGAGTAGTTGTGTTGCGATGTGTGCTGGATGTGATGCCAAATGCTGTTGTGTAGGGGTTTAGTCGTGGAGAGTCTCCAGATCAATCTCCCTCTGGAGCAGCATCGTTGGTCGTGTTGGGTTTAACATTGCATCAACTCGCTCAACTGCCGTCTTAATTCCTATTCACTCAGTTTTTTTTCTGAGTAAATAGACTCTAAATAAACTAGCGCGCTTTATCATTAACGATTCCATCACTGCTTGCGATCAGGCGAGATTGCGGTAAAACACTAGTTTATAATTTACTAACGACCCGCCCCGGCTTCGCGCGGATGCAATGCTAATACTAAATACACCACAGAAAAACTGTGAACGTTGTACAAAAAACCGACGCGAACGCCGCGCCTTGTACTGCTGGAAACGCCACACCCTGCAATTTTCAAATCTGTAAAAAAAAAAGCAAAATCAAAGCATTTATTTCAATTAAACCAGTTACAGGCACTTTTGAATTGTCAGAAGGTCGTTCAGTCAGTAAGGTGAAGCTAGTTGCCCATTCCAAAGAGTAGATACCTATGGAGAAGAACGGGCAAGAAACTCCATGAACACTCTTTTAAATTATCAAGATATTGATACAAATATTTGATTGCATCATTCATTTTGAAATCAACCATGTGAGAACGATGCAGAAATATATTGCACGCGTCCATTATGGAAAACACAGAAAAAAAAACAACAACAAAAAAAGACTAAGCCAACAAATAGATGCTTTACAGCAAGTACATTGTGCTCACACGTGTGCCATGCAATTATACAATACTATAAAATTAAATCTACACAATGCAAAGATAGTTTTGTCCAAGGTTCAGCAGCTCCAACAGTGTTCCCGAATATTAAGTTTAGCTCCTGTGTAGCTGCACCAGTGCCGAAGTGTAATATCTTCATTTAAACCATAGATGCTATAGGCGATATAGATCTATATTAAATCAACAGTGTATTTAAGGTATTACAGTGGATAAGGATTAATGCTGTTTTGGTTAAAATTAGCCGGCACTTGTAGTAAAAAGTAAATGACAACAAAATGTTAGTGTGGAATATCATAAGAGATAGATATGTATCATCGCGGACTTTTTTGTAGACCTTTTCAAGTGTATTATAATATTTAGTACATTATTTTGATAAATCTTGTAGGGTTCAGCGTTGTAACGCTGAACCCTACAAGATTTGCAATGTACTGCAAACGCGGAAAAAAAATAATTATTTACGACATCACATTAAAATCCTCAAAAATAATAGTATTTCTCCACTATTTAATGGATCTTATTATAAAAACAGCATCAATATCCGCTGCGTAGTTTTAAATATTTCATCATACAAAGGTACATAGGGAGAGTGAAAGTGACTTTTTGTTCTATCAAAAAAAATAAGAAGGAAGGTTTATATAAAAACTAGCTGTTGCCCGCGACTCCGTCCACGTGGACTTCAGTTTACAGCGCGCGGTGGTTCCCGTTTCCATGGGAATGTCCATTCCGAAAAAAATTAAAAACCGCAGCTTCGGTAGGCAGCCACAGCAGTCATTGTTAAAACCACCTGCTCCACAGCTTGCGGGTCTCCTCGCCTCTCATTCGAGTCGGTTTTGCAACGAATCCTTTCTGTCACTTTAATAATAGTAATAAAATAATTATTTATTTTGATTTAATTCACAGAAGAATTGAAAAAAACACAGTCTTGATTTTTTTTTTTTAACAAAGAATTCATAATTCTACATGACGACGTCAGCGACGGTGGAGCGATATGGTCGTTACCATCTTGGTATAGTAGTAAGGGCTTCATTTCGTAGATGAAGTTTTGAATTAAAGCACGTAGTGTAAATATACCCTCCAAACTTGAAAATAACAATTAAAATAGGCAAACCGATAGTTTCGCCCCGGAGAAGTGCCTTGGTCCGCGCCTCAAAGCGAAATCACCGTTCGAGAATGCCCACTTTCCAAAACGACTGTATCCACGTGCCGCCAATACAAAATATCGTCTCAGCGTTCGCCCCACTACTATGTAAATTAAATGATCAACTATTATATTAATGATATCGTTATCCACGACAAACATAATGTTTAATATGAAATGTATTTTAACATATTTTATTATTTATGTACTTCTTGAAGACTCAATTATAAGTAATCCAATTTTATACATTATTAATCTCATAAAATACCATGAAATAAACACCAAACAATTAGCTAAAAATAACTTCACTGTATGATAAGTGTGTTTAGCAAAAATCAAGTAATTAAAATTCATTGAATTGTGTTTCCAATTGTTTTCATTCATGTAAAAATATGTCCTGGAATACGAAATTCTATGAAATGTCTCCCTGAAAAAAAGCGCTACAGATATTTCTTCACATCAAGTATTGTTCTGCGAAATGGAGGGTGTAAATGAGTAATAGGAGCACGAGGGAATCTAACATTCGAACTTGAATACTACTACAGGACAATCAATTCTGCATGTGAGTTCTTTGTATACGATGCTGTGATCAATGATTATTCTAAGATATAGAGGTCGAACATTTTGTTACAGAATTTAATGGATATTCCCCAAATTTCACTTCCCCTAATGCTCCTAATGAGCATGGGGACTCAATCCCCATAAGTAAACGAAAAATCTGCTTCACGCACGCAAGGGAACGCCAAAATTAAGCTCATTTGGTACAATTTCGTATACATTATAAATATTACTTTTGAATCAAATATTTGAAGCACGGATTATCCTATTTTAATGAATGAATTGTATTAATAAGCATTTCGTACCTATGTAATCTTTTTGTTTTGTAATTTATCACCAATTATATTTTTAATAAGATTCTTCTCCACCTATAGAGGTCCACTGCTCGATAAAGTCCTCCCCCAATGGCTTTCCATGAGGTGGAATTAATAGTAAGATTCGGTTCAAAATAAAAACATCGCAAACGTCAAACATCGTCTTGAATTCGATAAATATTTATTTCCTTTATTTCAACATATACCACGTTATTTTTTGTAAACGCGAAACCCAAAACACGTGTCCAGTATTTTTTAAGTAAAGAATCTATGTACAAAATTGTAAATTAATATACCTTATACCTTGAAAATTCACAAAGTTTTGAGCTTGTTATCTTATCTGGTCGTCCCGCTGTGCTTACGCGATGGTAACACTATGATCTGCCGTGAACTGGTTGTTGGCTCGGTAACCACACTGCAAGAATTTCTAAATGTATTTGGAAAAGAAAATAACATTGTGTAAAAATGATTGGAATCGATTCAGTTGCTTATTCTGAACAAACTATATTCAGGTTGGTTTAAAGAAACAATAAGTTTGTAAACATAAACAATATGGTTTTGGGCATTTTCGGGGGACGGTCTTATGTAATATTGACGAAATTTTAATATTAGTTTACTGGGGACACGACAGAAATAGAAATCCATTAGTATAACATGGTTTTATGTCATAAAAGATTACAGTTAGCATGACAACTGTGTCTAAAAGACATTACCTATTTCATTTAATAATGATTAAGTGGTAATCATTTCATATCTTTTTATAATATATACGTTTGTATTATCTGTATATTTATTTATCATTTAATCAGTTTTTATTTCTATCAGTGCGGACTGATTAACTCTGATGCCATTCTTCTCCTAGGCTATGGATGCCTGACCCACTTGTCCGAATACATGGCAACGCATCTCCCCAGAGACAGTGAGTGGATGAGCCGGGCAGCAAAGTTCCACGGAAAAATTTAGTTGATTTATCTGCTACGATACGGAGTGTGCACGCCACTGGTTGTGCGAAGATAGGATGGGTCTGGGCAGTTGGGTTGCGATGTGTGCCGGATATGATGCGCCAAAGGCTGTGATGTCAGGAGTTGCTGCTGCGGCTGTGGAAAACCTCAAGTGGTCAAATACAAAAACCTTATCAGAAATTATAATTTCACTAGCGACCCGCCCCGGCTTTGCACTGGTGCAATGTTGATACTAAATACTGTGAACGTTGTTGTATACTAAAACATAGCGGTAAGGCGCGGCGCGGCCGGTCGCTACGTCCCACATTTTATTTAAAAATCTCTATTTAAATCATCTGCTGTAAAGGACCATATAGATCTATATTAAATCAGCAATGTATTCAATTTATTTAGTTGGGTAAGGATTAATGTTGTATTGGTTAAAATCGCTTAGAAAATTAGTCCATATTTATCTTAAAAATTAAATGACAAAAAAATGTTTTTGTGGGATATCCATAACAGATAGACATATACCATCACAGACTTTTCTGTAGACCTTTTCAATGAGTACTATATTTAGTACATTATCTTGATAAATCTCTAAGGGTTTAGCCTGCGTTTCAGTGTAACCGCGGAAAAATGTAATTATTTACGACATCGCATTAGAAACCTCAAAAATAATAGTATTTCTTCACTATTTAATGGATGTTATTATACACATGAACCTTACTCTTTAATCACTCTATCTGTTATAAAAAACCGCATCAAAATCTGTTGCGCAGTTTTAAAAATTTAATCATACATAGGGACATAGGGAAAGAGAATGCGACTAATATGTAGTAACGCTATTGGAGTTGACAACCTCGGGCCGTGGGGTCCGAGTGCTCATTGCCTGTCCAATAAGCTCTCCAAACGTCTTCTTGATACTTCCCGTAATCCAAGTCTGGCTTTTACCCTGGCAAGAGGCTGAGTATTGCCATACAATATGGCAAAGCCGGCAATCTCTTGGGAATATTATCAATCGTTAGAGATGCTAAGGAATTTTTCGACACTATTTTTCCCTATTTTATCCTCGTAATTACAAGACATGTAGTCAACACCAACTCGACTAGTTTCTTCTATACAATAGAATAGTAACACAAATTATATTTTTATTCAGCTAACTAAAGAATTCTTGTGTAAAATATATAAGTAAGTTCTTATGAGACAAGAGTTTCTTGGAGCGCCAACGGAACAGAAAAATTGTTTGCAAAAGTTGTAAAGTTTTCTTAAGACTTGATAACATTTTCGACAAATCCGCGGGAACTTCCCTTTGTGAATGTTTTTCTCTTTCTGTGATGAATGTTTGCTGGTGTATATCGTCAACATGTTTTTCTTTAGCATTGTTTAAATAATAAACTTTAGAAGAATCAATATTGGCTAATTACTATAGTTTTAAGTCATGGTGGCCTAGTGGTTAAAACACCAGCCTCTCAAGTATAAGTGCGCGGGTTCGATTCCAGGTCAGGCAAGTACTAATGCAACTTTTCTAAAGTTATATGTACTTTCTAAGTATATCTTGGACACCAATGACTGAAGGGGAAGGAAAACATCTTGAGGAAACCTGGACTTTAAGTCTGAAATCGCCAACCCGCAATGAGCAAGCGTGGTGATTACGCTCAATCCCTCTCTGTATGAGAGGAGACCTGTGCCCAGTAGTGGGACGATAAAAGGTTGATAATGATAACTATAGTTTTATAGTCTTGCTGGCTATTCCGAAAGCACTGGGATAACTAGAAAGTGGTGAAGGAGGATGGATGTTACCGAAAAGTGCTGATTCGATCTTAGCCCAATTTGATTAAATGACTTGATTGGCTGCAGGCCAAAGATTTTTGTATGTACTCGCATTAAAGTATTATTACCTTGAACTGGTCCAGTACACTCGCTTTAAAAATAGCACACCGTAGGTATAGTCACGAGCATAAATACCTTCGAATCAAAAGCGATTTTCTCGTCTCTAGAATATCGAGGGAAATTTTATGATGTATGGAAACCATACTATAATGATTTTAAACGTTCGCTATCGTCGCTCTTTCTACAGATAATCTTGTTAGGGTTCCATACCTAAAAGGTAAAACGGAACCCTACTCATGAAACTTCGATGTCCGTCTGACACCAGATTGTATCTCATGAACCGTTATAGCAGACAGTTGAAATTTTCCAAGATTATGTATTTCTGTTGCCGTTATAACAACAAATACTAAAAATAAATAAAAAAAATATTTAAGGGCGAGGACAAGGGTCCATGCGACAAACGTGTTTTTTTTTGCCTTTTTTAAAGATAATGATAATGATACGGAACCCTTTGTGCGTGAGTCCGACTCGCACTTGATAAATAAGTAAGAACTTTAAAAACACATGGGTTTCAAATTAGAGTTAAAGCTAGTGTAAATAATGATATAATGATGATACTGATTGATATTTTGTTCCAGATCGCATTCTCCCGATGTGAAATCAATCAGGTGTAATTGACAATGTAAGGGGTCCTGGAAGTGACGTCACAATGTGCTCTTGGGTCGTGTCAGCCCTCATCATCCTCTTTGCCATGGGTAAGTTGTACTTAACTAACTTTTGTCTAAGTTCTTAGTAGAATAATAATGCCTGGTTTTTGAGGTTCCCATATAAACCAACTAAGAGTTATCTCCCGCATTTTTAAGAACTTTTATACGGTACGCGAAAAATAAATATATGCTCGGCGAAAATCGCAAATAGTATTTTGCCGCTATTTGGACTATTAACATGAAACACCATACACTTTCTTGACACCTTTCCGCAACACTTTTCCCGTGTTCCGTGTTTTCCAAAGTAAAAAGTCGATATCATTACGTGGAAAATGACTAAGAAACTGGTAGGGATTTATGTAATTACACTTCACGCACACATTGCTCTTGCACACATTCTAATCTAAGACTTAATTGAACCGTTCATCCGTTGTATTGCCTCTCATTAGATAATCTTAGACGTGTCATTAATTAATAAATGTAATTTGCTCATTACGATATTACATTCTAAGAAGTCTTTTGATAATCAGGGATATTCTATAATATTATTAAAAGAAAACACACAATCTTAGGTTTAATCAAATAATGAAATAACCTGGAGCAATTAAGATTGCCAGGTCAATGCTTTTGATGATTTTAATTATTTTTAAAAATTATAGTCAATGTACCCGTGTGGTACCGGGCTTAGAATAGTCCAAACTCATATCCTCTCGTGGGTGTAGTAAGAGGCGACTAAGGGAACTTTCAATAAGGCAGTGGGCACCAGCGCTACTCGTGAGCCAACCCGCCTACCAAGCGTGGGGGTTATGGCAAAACTCCCTAATGGAATGAAAGCCTTGGGGGAGGCCTTTGTCCAGCAGTTGATCTCTATAAGCTAAGAAGAAAAAACATTGTTGCAGCTCTTATTAGCTTAACTTATTCTACTGCAGGACATTGGCCTCACCAATTGCTCGCCATATAGCTTGATTTTGGCAACTCTCACTCATGCCACTTCTACCATCCGCTGTGCAAAGATCATCCCTCGATCGAGCCTCAGCGTGACCTGTTTTATGTTTACCTATTTTCGCAGTTTCTACTCGGTTTCGGGTTGATGTGTTCTCTTATCTACTCTAACGTTAATCGGTTCTATAATTAATATTGCCATAATCGCTTCATCTTGCTTATTTTGCGAGTTATGTCTACTACATACTTTAAACTGTCGAATAATCTCACTAATCCTCCAGAGAAACTACATGCATAGCTCTTCGTTCTATAGATCCCAGAGCGACCTTGAATTTATATCACGGCTGTACCGTGAGTGTTTGCGTTTCGGTTCCGTAAGTCATATGTGAAAGTTGTTCTTGACAAGCTGCAGAATTTTCAAAGAGAAACATTCCCGAACAACAAAAAATCTAATATTGCTGCTTAGCTGATTAGCTTTTGTGCATATTCTCCTGTCTGTCTGTCTAAAGCACGGAGGATCAAGCCCCCGTCAAATCATTAACAAACAATATCACGTTACTCAATGATATGACTTAGTCGGATTTAGTGGCTTATCCGTGTACTGTCACTTAGTTTTAAGTGATCATTAGTTTCAATTAGCCGGATTATCTGTATCAAACTCATTTAAACTCGTGCACAATTAAATAAATTGTTTCATTAAATGCGCGTCTCTGGAACTATTGCCGGATTTGTAAACATATTTTGGCATTTGTTAAACCAATTGTTCAGAAAGGCACACTAGGACATTTAAGAGTCATGCAGAATCAAATAAAGATAAAAATTTAAACGACAGAATATGATATTTGACTAAAAAAAAACTAATTAGTCTGTCAGTCAGATTTCCAAAAAATACTAGACACGTATTTTTTCTTTTATCATAACAATAAACATTGACAAATATAAAAGGCATCAAAGATCAGGAGTGGTGGCTGGTGACGTCACTGGTTGCTAAAAGTGTAACGTGTAGTGACGTAACACGAGTTTTCAAAGCACTCTGTCGTCATCATTTTTTGTTTATATGAAAAAAGAAAAAATACGTGTCTGGTATTTTTTGGAAATCTGACTGACGGACTTATTGGTTTATTTTAGTGAAATACCCTATTCACTTGTAACAGGTTGCTGGCACGAACTAGTATCTACAGTAAACTGAAACTGCGAGGCTCTTGTTGTGGCGTAACTTATGAGAAGATTATATCTGGGGCTAGCTTATTTAAGAGAGGGTTTTATTAACAAAATTATTAGTGGATAAACTAAGTGAAGTAGGAAACAAAGCAATGTGAACTTAATCCATCAAATATAGTTTATATCATTACTACGGGAAAATGTAAATGGTTATAAGTGGTTGGCTGGATATAAATGGTTTAATTTAATCGAGAAGTTCGGGTAAAAGATTAAGGTGACCTAAGTTTTGTTAAGATCATAACTTGCCGCCACACAGGATTAGTCTTTTCTTAACTTAGTTTAATGTTGATTGTGGTACTTACTTGTATCTACATATGTATCTTAATGGGAATGCCTGTTTTAGGTGGGACATCATCAAATGTCTTCTGCCGTTATGGGCAGACTAAGTATTCCTTCATTGGTCTATGCCAGGAGCCACGGTATATCTAACCAACAACCAGCGTCCCTGGTAGACTTCGGGCCGTCAAAATAATGTACGCCTTCAGAGCGTTTACTAAGCACAACTGCCATTTAGTGCCATATTTCGTGGTTTTCATTTTTTCATTAAACTGGAGCTATATTTTTTACCTGTCAACCGTAATATTTACTGTTATTTTACTATGAAAATAACGCCATGAAAGATTTCAATGCATTATTTGCATATAAATAGAACTATAAACGCAATTATTTCTTACCTTTCACATACTTTTCACCTAATTCTAAATAGCTAATAGATTTTTTTTTTAAATATAGCTCCAGATTAATGAAAAACAAAATGTACATGTGGGCGGAGCTATCGCCGTACTCACGCCGAATTAGCCAAATGCGCGCGGTGTTGCGTTAAATACGCAAAGGCGCAGACATGACACAAGTAAGTCGCTATGTTTGCCAACGATTCCAGAGAGGGATACAGATGCAAGGCTAATTTAGTTTCTATAGATACAGGTTACTTACATAATTTTTTCACTACTTATTTGCATATTCCTAGGAAACCTTGAATCTATCAACTCTGGAAGCAAACAATCCAAATAAAATGTTACTAGTTTTGGTTTCATTTCCAGTTTATATAATATTAACATAAATATTTTTTTCTATTGGTATGTAAATACAGGCAATTTTATAGTGTAAATAAGAGAAATAATCCTAACTAAGACATACATTTGATACTATCAAATGATAGTACTAAATGTGTTATTATATATTGTTACGGGTTAGGGGTACTAAAACGCTGGTTAAGAGTAGCGAAGTTTATTGGTAACGATGGTACAGTCAATCGTCGGCAATGACAAGTAGAACGTAGCTGATGTCGCACCGAAGTCTTCCCTTAGATCCACGAAGTCCGTATGGTACACACAAAACAACGCTACAGATGTGTCATTACGTAGTTCATAAAGTTCTCGTTACAGTTGTCGCAATAGGTATTCTCGAAGACCGCTTCTTAACTGTCGCTTGTTTCGTCTCGGTAGTCGAATGCATACTGACTGCGGGCTGGCGTCACGAGGCTTTATATAGATCAGCTGATCGAACATTTCAGATGTAACCAGAATCAATAATAATAGCGCATAATTTAGAGTACGTTCGGTAGGTACATATAGGTACTTTACCGAAGACCACTTTCTTGAAACCTGTACCATTCGATAGGCTATCCTAAGTCTAGCAATGCGTTTTATACTGTAATTTCCTAATACCTAGGTCATGAGATATAGCACTTAAAAGTTATGTACTACATGTCACGCAATATTGAACCTTATGCCATCGACACAAGGTACATTCGTAGCAATATTATTATAAAAATTGGCACAACCCTCCCGTCTGAAGGACATTTTTTATCAAATATTTATGGGTTTAAATAGAATAGTAAAGTAGTTTCATATCTGCAGTACCTCTAAAACAATTTTTTCAGTGTAAAAATATTTCCAAACCTCAAAGTCATTTAGAAATAGTAGGGAATATTAGCCAAAAATAACGGTTTGGTAAGTATTTAAATCTGGTGATCATAAGGATACTAATAATTACAGACCCGTATCGGTAATGTAACGAAATGAAATGAAATGAAATCGTTTATTAAGCAAGTAGGATCACCGATCACTTTACACGTCATATGTTTTTTTTTTTATTCTTTTTTTTTTTTAAACTAGATGAAGCCGGCATTTCCTAACTGACTACCTCTGAGAAGAAATAGCCGAAACAAACTCAGGGATCATCGTCTTTTTTAAAGTCCAGACATTAAAAATGAAAATGTTTACAATAATTTACGTTATAATTACGCATATTGCTTAATAACAATGCTTAACAGAGCGAGCAGCTCAGTCCCAAGCCTCTCTATCCTCTAAATAATCTGAGATTTTATAATACCCCTTTTTGCAAAGTTTGGCCTTTATATAGGTTTTATATCGTTTAATGGGTAAGTTTCGAATGTCCATGGGAAGCTTGTTGTAAAAGTGTATACATTGACCCATGAACGAGTTGCCTACTCTGTGGAGACGAGTGTGATGTACAGCAAGATTGTGTTTGTTCCTGGTATTTATATTATGAATATCGCTTATTTTCTTAAAATTAGATATATTTTTATGTACATACATAAGATTTTCAAATATATATTGCGAAGCTACAGTCAGAATGTTCACCTCTCTGAATTTTTCTCTAAGAGAATCTCTAGGACCAAGGTTGTAAATGGCTCGAACAGCCCTTTTCTGTAAAACAAAGATGGTATTGATGTCCGCACAAGTTCCCCAGAGAAGAATCCCGTAAGTCATAAGACTATGAAAATAACTAAAATAAACAATTCTGGCTGTATTCACATCAGTTATCTGTCTAATTTTCTTAACAGCATAAGCGGCAGAACTGAGTCTACCCGACAGCTTCTCAATGTGAGGACCCCATTGTAACTTGGAGTCAATAGTCAATCCAAGAAAAACTGTCGACTCGACAGGGATCAACTCTACTCCATTCAGTTGAACATTGGTACTTAACTGCCTGACATTTGGCGTAGAAAATTTAATGAATTTAGTTTTTTTTTCATTCAAAAGAAGGTTATTTACATTAAACCAATGGACAACTTTCAAATTGGTATTGCCTGTTATCAGTAAGATGTTTGAAAAAGTTATGCTTTATCATTTTAACAGCAATACAATCTTTCATGGTATCATCATCAACGGCATGGTTTCACCAGAGGACGTTGTACGACTGAAGCTGGTGTCACTTTATTAAAACATATTTGCAGCGTGGAAAGAAGCCCTAGATGCGATAGGGATTTTTTGTGACCTCTCAAAGGCTTTTGATTATGTCAATCATGAAACCTTACCTTTAAAGCTTGAACATTATGGGCTCGGTAAACCTGCACTCAGCTTGGTATATTCTTATTTAATTGATAGACAACAGCAAGTTTAGATAAATGGTGTCAATTCTCCGGGTTTCAAAGTCAAAGTGGGTGTACCACAAGGCTCAATTTTGGATCCTTTCCTCTTTTTAGTACTTATATGTATATGATCTACCGCATCTGTTAAAAAAAACAACCACATATTGTATTGTTTGCTGATGATACTTCATTAATTTTTAAAATCAATAGACGTAACAATGCTTTACAGCAAGTCCAAAATTGTTTACTGCTGATAATTTATTACTAAATGCAAAAAAGACTAAGTGTATAAGATTTGCGTTAACAAATGTTACAAGTACTTACTCCGATATAGTATTGAACAAGGAGAAACTCGAATTCGTCGAGAACACGGTTTTCCTGGGGATCGTGCTTGACTTGAGGCTACAATGGGGTCCTCATTTAACATCTCTGGTAGGACGGCTTAGTTCAGCAGCATATGCTGTCAGAAAAATCCGTCAATTTACTGATGTAGATACTGCGAGACTAGTCTATTTTAGCTACTTTCATAGTATCATGTCATACGGTATTTTGCTTTGGGGACGGGCTGCAGACATAGAGTCTATTTTTATTTTGCAGAAAAGAGCTATCAGAGTCACATATAATCTCCGTAGACGCGATTCTCTTAGGGAACTATTTAAAGAAATAAACATCCTTACGGTCCCTTGTCAATACATTTATGAAAACATTATGTATGTTCGGAAAAATATTGATCTTCTTATTAAGATAAGTGACAGGCACAATTTTAATACTAGAAATAGAAACAACTTATACCAACCTCGGTTCAGACTGGCTTAAGTAAATAGTTCTTTTATGGTGTACTGTCTAAAATTTTATAATAATGTACCGCTAGCGATTCAACAACTCAATGAGTCTAAATTTAAAACATGCATTAAACGCACGCTGTGTAAACAAGCATATTATAAACTGGAAGATTATATCCTTGATAAAATTGCTTGGCTAAATGTCAGTCCTGCTCCACAGCCACAGACAATTTTGTAGGTTGCGAAGAGATACCATTCCCCTTTTTGTTGTTTTCCAAATATTCCTTTTTTTATTTGTTTATTTCAATTGTGCATAAGATTTTGCTACCATGATTTTGCAAGTAATATAGTATTGTTTAAAGCAAAAGCACTTTTCAAGTTTGTGAATGTGATGCACCATAGACTATGGTTTGTTTTTTTTTATACAACTTGTTTGACATTACGAGCATGGCAGTTGAGAGTTTGTCATGCTCACTCAAATGTCTTGCTGATGGTGGCGCGTGTTGTTGGGTCATTTGGTTCCCTTCAAAATTGTTGAGCTAGGTGGGGCTGATACGCGCGTCATGCTCGTGAACGGGTGCCGCCAGTGAAGACTGGTCATCTCTTAGCTGCCAGTGGGCTTAATTCATTTTCTATCTTTTAATGTATTTTTATATTTATACATTGTGCTCACATGATAGAAGCAACACAAATATGTAACGAAGAAATGTAACCCATACTATGATTTTAAAAGAGTGTTCATGGAGTTTCTTGCACGTTCTTCTCGATATAGATCTACACTTTGGAACGTGCAATTTAGCTTCACTTTTCTTGGACTGACCGACTTTGACTATTCAAAAGCACCAACGGATAGTTAATTTGAAATAAACAATTATGATTTTGATTTTTTTAAGGCAAAAGTATTAGTCCTTTGACAAAATACTCTTTTGATAAATATTGTACATCAATAGACAAAATATAGTTTTTGCAAATCTCAAGACCACTGCACGACTGATTGAACGATTAGCGCAGTGGCTAAACTATCGCCTAACGTCGCGGGTTCGATTTCCGCTCAGAAAAAATATTCGTATGACCTACAAGTAGTTGTTCCGAGTCTGGATGTTTGTGTATGTGAGTTATATGTTTGTAAACTTACTCACCATACAGAAGAAATTCCTAGTGTGAGGGCAAAATTTTAAAAAAATCCGTCAATGAGAAATAGGCTTCATAAAGTGATCATGTTGCAATACTAAATGAGAGGAAGGCCTTTAAGGAAGTAGGCAGTACTAGAAGAAAGTTTCAAGCTTTCTTGCTTGAAGATTAGTGAAAGATTGCGCGTGTATATGATATTTTACAATAATTGTACAAGAACAACTTTAGAGATTAATATGTTCACCTTGTCTTATCAATAAAGATTAACATCTCTCACTTTACTCTGACTTCCCGTGCTATATTCAAGAGCAAATCGTTCCCAAAATGGAGATCTTTCACCTCGGCCATCCGCTGTGCAAAACAAAGAGTCCCCGCGACAAAGATCCGACGGAAAGCCGACCCGACTCCCATTCAATTTGCCACGTGACATTTCACTTGAACTCATCTTAGTTATAGTGGACACTACGCAGCTAGTTACAGAAGGACTGGACATTGAATACATGAAGACTAACTATCAATGTAACTTTTCTAAGTTATATGTACTTTCTAAGTATATTTTGGACACCAATGACTGATTACAAGGTTTGGATTGCGGTTGCGACGTCACATTGATATGATCGGGATCGCTCAAGCGGTTGATGGGTGAATACACTATTCAATTTGCTACACATGCGCCCGTTCATTAGTTGTTGCTGAAGTTCGTTTGATTGATCGTAAACTTTGGAAAATAAGACACAGCCGTTACGTCCGACCGCTCTCTCATCGACATTTTGTGTTTCATTGTGCATTTAACCTTGACATTACCATTGTTAACCTTCTGCACATATCTTTTGTGTGCTCTTTTATATATACGCCTTTGTCTCCAAAACAGTTAAAGAAAAAATCTATTATCATTTTTAAGACATTTATACAATTATGGTTCCGTTTTCCTTTTTTCGACTCAGGTATGAAGCAGTTTGCTGGTCCCCATTGGCGCTGTTGGCAAATAGAGGATTATTTTCTTTTTCATAGTCACATTTTTGTCTCACCTGTGAACTAAAGACATTATTAGATACAATTCTTGTTCAGATTCTAAACTTCTTGGAAATAGTTTGCTTGTATTTACCAAACTACTTAGTTGGCTCGAATATTGAATTTATTAGGTCATTGTTGTTACTAAGATCCTGAATAAAACAAGGCAATATTTTCTTCACTTAGCATACTTTTCTTGCCTTCCTGTGCTGTTACAATTTTTGTGCAATTATTTGCACTTAAAGGGCTTGGCTTGAACCACTACTTTAATCAGTTGAATTAGTTATTGAGGATTGTAGATGTTGTCCATTACCATATCTACAACCCATCATGCAATACGAAGGAAGGATATAGCTGCAGTTATTGTGTAAAATAAATATTTAAATGCATTTTTATCATAAATCGATAATGCCAGCCTAAACTCGTGGTTATTGTGGGGCCCTTAGCTCTACGTATGTATGTACATGTATCATCTTTCGTATGATGTTACGGGAATGGATAAAATAAGAAATAAGAAAACAGTTGTCTGAATGTCCCGCCGGTACTGAAAATGTCTGCAAATCAGGGTACGGTATGTGATACGGAGAAATGAGGAAAACGTCGTCAGGAACTAAAACTAACATATTTCGCCTTGTCTTTTATAACGCCTACATCGAGGGACTCGAGCAATGTGCCAGCCGCGGTGTCTGACTGCAATTTAAGTGTCTTCAAGGCTAGGCTCTTAATAAACTAGTGAACTATGCCATCAACGTTTGCATCACTGCTTGTCATCAGGCGGTATTGCGGTCAAGCTCTAGTTTGTCATTATAAAAAAGGAATAATTTTGAGAATGTTGAATGTGAGTCGCTATACGAGTAGAAAACGATCAAAATAACGATGGATGGATTGTGTAACAGTTGATATGGCTATGGTTGAGTCGGACTCGTGCCCCACGGGTTCCGTGCCATTATCTACAAAAACTAAGTCTTTAGTATTTGTCGGCAATAGAAACACATCACAACACAGCTATAACTGTTCATGCGATGAGAGTATGGTGACTGCAGGTGAACAGAGGTACTGATGAAGCCCAAAATGAAGACATGTCACGCTCATCATCATCATCTCAGCGTTAATAATCCCAGTCGCATCCGAAGCTTTTTTAGCTTTGGAGTATGGGGTCCGCTTTACCAGTCTTACTGCTGATTTTGCCTAAACTTCGATTTTTTCCGTGAATCGACTGCCGTCTGACCTCCACAATCCGAAGGCGATATCGAAGCATTGCAGTTAGACCAATTGTTGGACTTTTGAGGGCTCCAACAACCCGTAACGACTGCCATTAGATGTTCGTATGGCAACCGGGAAAAACGGCTTAACATGCATCCGAGACACGACCGGACCAGTGCAAATATTCATATTCATGCGTACAAATATTTGCACGCCACGGAGGCTGTGGGTACTGATAAAGCCCAAAATGTAGACATATCGTGCTTTTCCAAAATAAATTGAATCATTTTAAAACTAGTCGGTAACGGTAGGTGAGATCAACAGAACGCTGATTCAGTAAACCTTCTCTAAACACACTCTCTGACCATCGAGAGAGACCAAGTTGCTCATCATTTCTAAAACTTAAGTCAAAACAACCGATCCCTCGGTCCCGCACCAAAATAACTTAATTAAATGTTGTATGAACTCTGACCCGTCAGTCACAGATTTAAACAAATCCCATGTTTTATTAAGCAAATCCTCTTTGCCGCTTAAAATGTGTACACGGAAATATGTATACAGCCTGTATTCATGCATACGTCCGTAGGGATGTACCATTCTTTTGAAAAATTGTTAATTTAGGGCCTCGTGTGCTGTGTCTCCCACCAGGTAATAGATCATTATGTTGATTATAAAGATTTATAATAATGTCAAGAAGCTAATCTTTTATTTTGTTTTTTTTTTTTTTAACGATTATCCATACTATGAATATCTCCTGTATCGTAGGTGTATTTATAAAGTCACACACCCACAGCCAGACCCGGAACAAGTACCTGTAGGCGATACAAATATTTGTTAGGTGCGGGAATCGAACCCGCGACATGCAGCGCAGCAGTCGATCGCTCAGTGTCGTCTCGTGTTGAATCTTGATTATATTACTTGTTACATTGAATATATTAATTTGCAATATAAGTACTTGATTATTATACCATAGACATTATACAAGTTTCTTTCATAGACGTCATACGTTTCGATACTGTGATAATTAGTTATGCCCTAACGATTTCACACATCCATCAGAGTTGACAGCCTCAGTAAATCAGGGGCGGGCCACCAAAGCGGTTTCAGCTTAAAAGTCCCTCTGTGCCACAAAAAGGACACTTTCCTGGGCATGTGAAAGGGGCCAGCCCTACGCTTGGGGGACTAATCAACGAGCGAGTCCAATTTACATGTTAATTGACGTACGTCCGATGAAAAATCACGATACATGACAACCTTTGTCCAGTAGTGAGCAGGATATTTGTTACCTATGAAAAAATCATGTTGAGGGATTTTATTTTTCATTTAGGGTTGGTTATGAGAGTTAATTAAGATTATATTTGGTATTTTGTTGTACTTTACTTATGGTAAAGTGTACAAACCCGCTGAATATGTAGGTTCCAACCAACTAGTCAAATTAGCCGTTTAGTCAACTGCCTGCTTTTAAAAAGTAGTGCTCGCCTCGTTTCACTTTCTCGGCTCACAAGCGGTTGACCACAATTCTAATTCTAACCAAAACTAACACGTTTACTCCGGCACCTTGGCTTAGTTACTGCAACTCATTCGGCTCTCATGTGATTAACTACAGTTTCAACCGAAACAATATTAATCAAAATATTATTCAGGCCGTCAGTTAAATGACTAATTAAACCTATTGGTACTACTGCGCCCACGCATACTTGTCATTTCACAATTACCTTGAAAGGTACAAAGAGCTATATTCGACAATTATTTATTTTGAGTTGTTAATTGTTGGGTGAAGCCCTCTCACTTGGTATTATTCATGAATTGGCTTGCCTTAGTTACGGTACTTTCACTGAATGGCTTTATTTATCAAAAACAATGGGATAATTATCTTGTTACCGTGGCGTTATTGGAAAAGGGTTTCAATACAGTAAAGAAACCAGGCACCTTTTACTTTGTTATATATCTGAATAATTACACGATCTATAATTAATAAGTTTTTTAATTTGGAGTTTATATCACGATCAGTTATGTAAAGCGACATTAAAGTGCCTTGTTTTATGAGTGACAATAAAACAGTAGGTAGCTAATGTAAAATAATAAGTAAACCCTTTTGAAATGCGCGGGGTTGTAAAGGTAGGCCCGGTAGCAAACGGAACGACAAAGCGACGGTAGATAAAATGGAGTTATTTTATATCAACCAAGAAGACTCTCTCCTCAATTTATATAAATAAATTGTTCTACCTACCTTTCTACTTATCGTAATATAAATTCTTCTTAATGACCTGTTTGTTTACATTTTGCGCTATGCTAATAAAATATAGTATAAGTATAATCAAGGTGCCCGCTTAAGTATATCGTCAACGTTTGAAAAGTTAAAACTTCAAGCTTTTATACAAGACTTCTACATGTTATAAATAGAAGTATTCCGTGTCTGTTTTTGTGACCGCGTTTAAACTATAGTACAGATCCTGATCGGTTTTCAACATAATTAACCTAAGTAATATATTCCAGACTCTTCGAAAGAAAGAAAAATGACATTGAAATAATTGACTACACAAAATATAATACTGAATATTTACAAAGTTCTGTCTTCTTCTTTCAAGTCCTACCTGTATCTCGCTCAAGTGCTTATACATAAATAGTATTTGTATGTAAAATGACTTACTACAAAGAGAATCGAACTCGTGCGAAACAGAATCGGGTCGCTACTTTTATAATAAACTAACCGAATTGCACTCTGGACAGGACATTAATCTATAGAACCCATAATTCACGATAAATATCCGTTCGTTGGTTGCCTTGTTGTTATAAGGGACAGTTCCAGCTTTAATTGTTTTCATAGGATGGCAATAACGCGGAGGAAGAAATCGTTTTTATTCGGTAATGCTTTTTTAGAGCTTATCTTGAATACCTCGTTTACTTTAGTAATAATAATAATAATTCATGATTGTCGATGTTACCATTCCACATGACGGGAATCTCGTGTAAGCTGAGAAAGAGAAACAAATTAAATATCTCGACTACGCGCACGAGGTTGTGACATGTGGAATGTGAACTCGGCTGTCATTGTACCGATTGTCGTGTCGGCCAATAGTTTGATAGCCAAGAGCCTCGACCAACATCTATTGAGGCTCTCGTTTGGCAGTTAGATTAAAGGCCTTATTCAAAAGGCAGTATTCCTCGTTACGGCCCGCATCGTGAGGAAGTTCCTGTCTCTGGAGCCCTAACCACCGGTAGCTTGAACCCTGCTGCCATCATCGATGAAACACTAATTTTTTTTTTTTAATGTATTTGTATGTATTTTATAAATAATATTTTTTTTATATAATAATTGTGTTAATGATGTGATTGTGTTTTTTTTTTCCTAAGTTCAGTTTGTGGATATTTTCTCGCTAAAAATAAAGTCTAATAATAATCCAGAGAACGTTAAAAATAAAAAATAACACAATTCTCACAGTTCTAAAATGATATATGTAATTAATTAATCTCAACATTCTATTTGATATTCAATTATATTATTAGTTAATATTGATCTATATCGCCTTTTAAAGCATATGCTTTAAATGAATATATTCGAAGACATTACAGATTTAAAAATTGCAGGGTGTCGTGTTTACGGCGGTAAAATTAAATAGAGTATTTGGTACGAAATAATATAGCCCTTTGATAATAAAGTTCCAAAGTCAATACAATGTTACGGTTCATTTTGTTTAGGCACGTTTAGTAATTATAATCTATACAACTTGCCAACAGAAGAAGTTAAATATGTATAAACTTTAAGGCTTCTAAGCCGTTGCCAATTTCACCTGAACTAGTACAAAGTAACGATACCATAAAATAACTTTGTTATTTCAATAACAAACACAAACATGAACATGGAATGTTTCAGAGCTATTCTGCGTTCTCAATTGGTACCTTAACAGCTTACCTACGACGTTATTAAAGTAGTAAACAGTCACACACATTGACAACTAACTCCTTTACTGTAGGTACTTTACATAATGGCTATGTGTGTGCCTCCAAGCTGTAGCTTCCGACTGAACACAGACAATACTACCCTTTTACTTTAGCCAGATCTTATATTAATTATCATACATAAAGAAAGAAAAATCAACTTTGTTTCTGTTGGCGCAGTGGTTAAACTATTGACTGCTGCGCTGCATGTCGCGAGTTCGATTCCCGTAAGGTACAAATATTTGTATGATCTACAAATAGTTGTACCGGGTCTGGCTATTTGTGTTTGTGAATTTAGGTATACGTTTGTAAATGCTCCCATGATACAGGAGAATATAATGGCGCAAAAAAATAAAAATTAAGTTCAGAATGACTAGCATTGAAAAAAATATAAATTTTTTTAGTCTTCTAGTGTAAATTGAACTTTCGTTTGTAGGAATAAAAGTAAATTTTCTATTAATTTATATTTGCTCATTTTTTTACGACTATATTAACAATGTAACAATGCTGCAATGTTACGATAGATCATCTATGAGATCATACAGTTCAGGTTTATGTTTTAATAGATTGTTTCTTTATTAACATACCTCGAAGCGGAATGATTTCCAAGGATCATTCATATGAATGAAATAGAATAATTTTATGTGGTCATTTACATTTATATTATTTTCATAACCCTCTATATCTTCCTTACCCAAACAACAATAGCAATGAATATATTCGAACAATAATAGTAACGAGTACCTATATTCAAACACCATTAATGTTTATTGAATTTAATGTCGATGAGTTTTTTGTCCTGTATAAAAAAAAATTAAGGCATGATTTTCAGACATTAAAAATCAATCACACATTTGTACATTTTTCCCAGCACATTTTTTTTTTTTAATAATTATAAACTAGCGCTTGACCGCAATCCCGCCTGATGGTAAGCAGTGCAGCGATCGTTGATGGTAAAGCGGGCTAGTTTATTAAGAGCCTATTCACTATAGGCGCATCGTACCCGGCACACATGGCAACATAACTGCTCAGACCCGTCCTCCGTACGGCTTCACCAGACATCATGCCGGAACACGACAAATCGCTTGGCGGCAAGGTTTTGTCTGGTGGTAACTTCTGCCGGCGGCCGATGTTGTGGCCGAAATTCATAGTTCTAAGATCTCTTATAAGTTGCTATATTTAAAGCATACAGCTTTCAAATTTGATCCCTTTTAGCACGTTATTAAAATGTAATGAGTTCACAAAACATTTTCATTAACTTTTGACGGAAAAGTTGTTGTCACCTTGTATATATGCTAATGTGTTTGGATGCACCCCTAACGATATAAATAGCTCTATAAATTTAGGTCCTACAGGTGGATCTTAAAGTTTATTTTGGAATAGCTTGAGTCCCGAAATGACGACGAAAAATTTTTGAGAGAATTAAAGGAACTGGATATGTTAGATACTTCTTTGTTGTTTTAAAATGTTATTCCGACGTTGTTTTAGAGCAAGTGGTCCAAAACTGGTTTTTGAAAAAAGATGTTATAACAAAAACGTTATAGCTACTACGCTACCCAAAAAAAAAACATAACCAACGTTACTACGTAGGTACGTAGTATTTGAGAAAGATAAGGAAAAGAAAACGAAAAACCTTATAATACCTTTACATTAAAGCATCAGGGAAATATAATAACTTTACCACATCTACACACAAACAATTTACACCTGATTCTCATGACGCCCCCCCCCCCCTCCCCCCGCTATACACCTTCTCGGTCCTCTTGAAATGTAAAAGTGTCAGCAACAAACCCGTCAGTCACACGTGCGGGTCGTCGGGCGTCAATTCAGCCTCCGCATCAAATTACGTTAGCCCTCCGTCCGTCTGTCGGGACAATCGGATTGCGTCGGTTCAACCCGCTTATTAGATTCCACTGGCACTCGCTTGGGTAACTGTTGTAAAATATTAAGCCTATTTCTTGCTAAATATAGGCTTGGTCTGTGCCTGAATGTTTAGATAAAAATAGGTAGAAAAAAAAATTATGTTCAACTGCCGAAACTTCCAGATATTAAATTGTCTATTTTTCCGTTTTTTTTTTTTTGGAACCTTCCCCATCCTCTTTATCTCAACTTGGATCTATGTTAACATTATCGAAGCATTATTCGTTATAATGATAGTAAGTTGATTAGTATTTTCTTATGCCATGGAATTGTAAAAACATTTGAAAGTTAGTATATATTTTTTTTATTCAAATTCCATATAAGGTTAAGTTCAGTCCAGTAATTAAAAACGAACAAAAATATGTCAAAAACTTTTCAAAATGAAGGGAAATTGCAGGTACTATGGACAAATCGGGACTGAGATCAAACTGCGAACTTTCTTAAAATTACGAAGTCATTTGCTATTCAAACAGTCCTTCTACACGTGCAGCTGTGAGTTAACTAGGCATACAGTGACCTACGATGACAGCCTCCGTGGCGTTGCGGGAGCGAACGCGGCCGTTGCGCAACGAGGCATGGGTTTGATCACTGCGTAGTGCTGGTCGTGCCTTGGAAAGCACGTTAAGCCGTTGGTCCCGGATGCAATACGACCATCTAATGGCAGTCGTTACGGGTTGTTGAAGTCCTCAAAAGTTCAACAATTGGTCTAACTGCAATGCTTCGATATCACCTTCAGGTTGTGGAGGTCAGACGGCAGTTGTTTCACGAAAAATGTCGAAATTTAGCCAAAATCAGCAGTTAGAGTGCTAAAGTGGACCCCAGACTCCAAAGCTGAAAAAGCTTCGGATGCGACTGGGATCAACGCTGAGATGATGATATGACAGTGACCTACGATATAAAACGACCTACACTTTCAATATAATAATGACCTGAGATTATTGTTGCGGTTGTGGTGACGTTGTTGTGAGGATGTTTGCGGATAATAATAATTATTAACGGGTTTGCTACCATTATTTGGAACAGATGAGCATCCTTGATGACGAGTGGTCGCGGCGGCACCAACAATACCTAACCTCAATGTGTTTGCATTTCGGTATAATTCACCGATGTTGCAGTTGTCAGCTAAGTAAAATTGATTATGTGTGAGATTCAAACAACAATGTCCGAAATGTAGCATCGCTTTAAACCAAATTTGACCCCAATATGAAAGGCTAGCGCATGGTGATCAAAGAAAACTATAATAACATCATCAGCTACTTGCAACTTGAACTAGATGCAAAGTGTGTGCAGCGTGAACAAGTGAACTAGATGTAGAAGTTCACTTTTCATTACTGCAAGACATTACTCTGACGGATGATCTACAGGAGCAACTGACTTGGGACTACGAGTATTATGTATATCAAACTAATATCGCAGCGATCAAATTGTATAGAGATGAAGTTTCTCAATCGACGATTGTCAATCGTGGAATCCAACTCGGCTGAGTTGCTTTCGCGAAGCTACGTAGAATCTTCTCGTCCAAAATACCGCAGTGTCTCAAGACAAAAGTCTTCGATCAGTGTATGTTGCCAGTGATGACTTTTTGAACTGAGACGTGGTCGCTAACAATAGGCCTTATAAGACGGCTTAAGGTCACACCGGCGTAAGGGCAATGGAGAGGGCTACGCTTGGGGTTTCACTGCGCGATCGAATCAGTATGAGGAGATCCGCAGAAGAACGAGAGACCGACATAGCCCGAAGAATTGCAAAACCAACGCGTCAGTAGGCTGGGCACATTGCCCGTAGGACCGATGCCCGATGGGCCCGACGGGTTCTCGCGTGGCCACCACGCACCGGAAGACGTAGCGTGGGTAGGCCCCCGACAAGGTGACCCGACGACCTGGTGAAGGTCGCTGAAAACCGCTGGATGCGAGAGGCGCAGGACCGGTCGTTGTGGAGAACCCTGGGAAAGACCTATGTCCAGCAGTGGACGTCTTTCGGCCGAAATAATGATGATGATGAAGTTTCTATTGAATTCTACTAACAAATAATTTTATAATTCAGTCTATGCTATCGTCCTAAATCGTTGTTGTTAATTATTAAGTTTCTAACTTTACATTAGCAAGCTATAACACAGTGCTTTTTGAATTGATTTTACTCCTGAATTATCTTATCCGTTGTAAAATCAAGTTTCGTTTTGACTCAAAATAACTAGAATATTACCGCTGTTGATTAAACATAGCCTTTTAATAAAAATAGTTAATCAGCTTTAGCGCTAACATAATCTTAATTTCCTGTCTCGTAGTGACGAACGGCGGACTACAAAGTGCCGTATTTGTTAAAGGAATATTCTAGAAGAAACGAAATATTTTAAAGCTTAATAACATATTTAAAATGTAGACTGCCTGACACCGTTTCTAAAAGTTGACAGCGTAAAATAAACCTGAAAGTATTCAAATACAATGGATATCCAAACTTGTACTATAAGTTGGCACTTAAATTTAATAATTAAAGAATGACATTTGAATATTTGTACACAATAACATTTATATTCTGGTACAATTTAGAACTTAAAGAATATTATTTAAATATTGAAGGCACTGTTGAATATTGTCAGCCAAACCGTAAAATATTCCACACACATAAAATCTGTGTGCTAAGTTCGCAATGTTTGACTTTTGCTTACAAAAAATATAGTAAACTTAGTTAAAACAAGTTTCTGCTGGGACTTTAAATTGCTTCCTAACCCTGGATGAAGCACGCTTAGGAGCACCTGCAGTGAGGAAACTTAGGGTTATCGAGACAACGGGCTTTTTGCGAGGTTTCCTCGTTATTGGATGCCTTCTTGTCTGCTGCTTTCTTAAGTGTCTGTTTACGTAACATTATATTATTGCTTTGGTTGCTCTAGGTTAATGTATAATAATGATTACCTTTTGTTTTTAGACTACATTAAATATTAAAAAAATATATTTTGTACCATAAAACAAACTTAAAATATTGTTAACTACAAAACTCTGCTAGATATGACGCATTTCATCCAAACAAGCGGTTTGTTTTCGTTTTAAATTTCCATTGCATTGTGTTTCGCAACACGTCTTATTTATTAGTGTTATAACGATTTTTGTACAACACTGTTTGAAAAGATTCTGATTGTATATTTGCATAGATTTTATTTTTTATCAAATTGAATTATTTAGTAAATATTATAGCGAAATACTCTGAATACACTTGTATTTATGTCGCTTAGTAGGTAAATTAATTATGATTCACTCGAAACCCGTACTGGAATCGGATTTTCTTCAACCCAAATCTCGTATATTGCAGCTGACATGTCTTTGAGCACACTATCTACAAAAACAGAGGCACGGGACCGCTCCGACTCCAAATAAATTGTGAGTGACGCTCACACGCGCGGCACCCGCCGCCGCCAGCAACATTGTAACATCGTACTTGCCCATTTTTCAAACTCCTAAACTTTTATTTGGGTAAAATATATGTTTTCGTTCTCCATTGTACGCGGAGGTTTTAAAAATAAAAAACAAAAGAGCATAGAGTTATGACGAGCTGAATTGCTGGCCCTATTGTTGTTGTTGCGTTGTTCGTTTCAATTTGAACGTAACTGCGGGTAGTTGAAACACTTTTGTTGACAACGCTAAAAATAGGTCAAATGAAAAGTAAATAATGTGTGAGGAGAAATGTAATGCGGGTAGCGACTGCTTTGTTTTTCTTTACGGGACGAGTGTGAAGTTATTTAATTACAGTTGGAATTACTATTTTATTCGAACACTGGAACAAAAGAATACGTCCAAAAATTTTATTCTCTGGTATATATCAGAGCAACCAGCAATTTGTTTGTTTTGGTAAAATTTCCAAGTATCTATGAAGACTTATAATCCCACAATGACACCAATTCCTTTGTTTACAAACTAACATAAATATAAGTTCAGTGCATCTTCCCATTTCTATTTCATTGAGAAAAGTTCTTTTATTTAATGTTGCGGAGTCAATTCTCCAACCGAATGAAAACACACAAATTTAAAATTAACGCAGCCTTATAATAACCCTACTCTTTTAGTAATTGTATACATTAATTGGCAGTTTATTTTGTTTTAAAGAGCAAAGTGTAATTATTTACTGTTATGTTAAACACTTCACTTGCCCAGTTCGTCTGATATTCAGCAGATGCCGCTATTTTATTGACAAGGTTACATCCGCCACGAAAATATTAGGAGAAAACATACGGAAGACGAGTTTGAGGGCTAGTAAATCATTGGGCACTCCACAATAGCAGCGGTAAGCGCCCTCGCCTTCTGCCTGACGCAGGTCCTAACTGGACACGGTTGTTTCGGAAGGTTCCTGTTCCAGATAAGGTGGGAGGAAACGCCAGGATGTCACCATTGTGTGGATCGCCCTGAGGACACGGTGGAGCATGAGCACGATCTCTCACGTCCGACCCTAATCCAGGCCATGGTCCGGAGCGAGAGTACATGGCAGGCCGTCACCTTCTTTTGCGAAGCAGTGATGCTGACAAAGGCGTAGGTGGAGCGCGTCAGGGAGCGGGAATACCAGCGCACTCACGCCACTAGCTGCTGCAGGAGACTCTCTGGTCAGGAGGAAACATCGAAATCCCGGCCACCGTAGGCACGGGTTTGCGGGCGGTGAGCAGTAGGCAGCTCCCCGCCCGGTAAGAACTAGGCCCGAGTAGACGGCTCGTTGTGTTTCACGCGCGCCTCAAATTTCACCGGGTGTGAAATTCGTGACGGGGTACACGAAGACCGATGCCTCCTGAGTCAGGGAGGGGGTTATGTAAAAAGAAACCTTGGCCCCGGCGCACAGATGGATGGATGGTTAACAGAGTGAAAACAAATTATTTTTAACTAAACATTTTATAGTTATGTTATGACAGTTAATTTGAAATATGATGTGTAATAAATTACCATAAGAGCTTTTGTAGCACATCACGTAAACTAAAATTATTTAGTTGTGTATCGCGCCGTGAATTGTGTACATTATCACACGTGCTCATAGTATTACATTCTAATGTACAACTTCGTCACGGACACTCGTATTTAATGTAAATAACACAGCTTAATTGAGCCTGAAATCGTTTGCCGCAGAGTTTAACCTGAGTTTCATCGTTGACATTATGCTATACCTACGCTTTGTTAACAAATGATATTGTAATTAGCGTGAAATAATAATGAGGCGTTCTATCAAATGATGTTTATGCGTTTTATTTTATTTACGAGACGAGTTCTTTTCTAAGTTTTTCCATCCTTCGTCTCTGTCTTCTTAGTGTGATGTTGGTAATCTAAATGTATCCGGTCCAGAATTCAGCTATGTGTTTGTCATTACTAGCGTCCTTAAGTGACTATAGCGGGCAGCTGATAGGACACGTACGACATAATATTAAGAATTTCACCGTTTATAAAACAGCACCAAAGAACAACTCTATCTCTGTGATTAGATTACTCGTACATTTAAGATGTTTTTTTTTTTTTTCTAAACGAATTTCCTCTCACTTTACATGATATATACTTACTTACGTATGTTGCCACACCCAGCATGGTGTTGCTTACACTTTATACACTTCACAGCCCTATGACCTAAAAAGAGTGCTTCTTTTTATAGTTGGCAATAATATTATAAACGAGCTTGGACTCTAGGGATGCTACCACTTCTATAAACTTAAAAACAAGTCTTAAAACTCATGTCTTACTTTAGTATTCAAAACTTAAAGAGCTTATTTGAAAATTAAGAGTGATGTTTCTTTGTTTATTTTACTAAAGATAATTTATATAAAAGGATTTTGCGTCACTGCTTACCATCAGGCAGGATTGCGGTCAAGCGCTGGTTTATTCATTAATAAAAAAAAAAAAAAAAAAAAAATAATTTAGAATTACTTCCAAGCTTTTTTTTTTTTTTTTTTTTTTTTTTTTTTATTAATGTATAAACCAGCGCTTGACCGCAATCCTGCCTGCTGAAAGGTTTCTAGAGGATATTCGTTTTACTTTTAGTGATAGAATTAACTATTCATGGGGTACCTAATTAAGTTTTATTTGTAGTTACAATAACCTAAGTATTAATGCGTAGTGAATTTATTCTTATATTTCTCAACTTTAACACTTAGATCTGTCAATCATTTAAGTAATTACCTTAATTTGTTAAAACAAATTGACTTTGTTCATTGCCATTTAAATAGTACTTTTATTTAATTTATTTTCAAAAGTCCTGTTTACTGTTTACGTTAAAGGTGCTGTTTATTAAACTAATCCTAATCGAATACAATTATGATAGAAACAGTAAAGACATTTCGATTCCCTTTTGTTTTACTTTCTATGTTTGTGGAGGGTTGTAAAACAAGTTTTGTGTTTTATGATTTTTCATTAAGAACAAAATTAAAAACATATTCCTAAGAGAAAATGTGTTTGTCATTTATTACACCACACTCTGTACACCCTGAATAAAAAAGATTCATGATGATGACTCCGTACACCCTGCGAAGATGCAAGACAATACAAAATTTTTGATGCGAATAAAAACTCCATAGTGTGAGCAACTTAATCTTTGTCCTAGATTTCAGAACAGTATCCATACAATCGACGCGACAGGTTCTTTGAGCCGAACGTGCACAAAGAGTGACGTCAGAGCCACGAAATCTACACAACGCAAAAGGCCGGATTTATTGTACAAGCAAAAAATGTCGTATACCCGAATACATAATAATATTTACATTCTTATCGATTATTAATCCTGACTCTACTAGAATATGCAATATTGTAGTTGAACCCCTATTATAGTAAATGATATACTTATTGTAGCGAGCGTATAGTGTGTCATTTCCTGCAGCAATACATTGTCGTTGTACTAGATGTCGTATTTGCCACCTTTATAGCGACTTACTGAAAAAATACAACATGCTCTCTGCGGAGTCTGTATTTACTTTTCTAGAGAGCATAATTATCTCTATACGATTTTGTATAACAACTCGTATGATTATATGCCTATTTGTAATAAAGTCGTCCCTAGTACCATTAAGGGACGTGAGGTTCTCACACGACCCGATTTCGTGGTCATTTCTAGTCGCACGACTGAAGAAAGCATAGTTGCACGTACCTTCACATCACCACACAGACAATGACCATAAGGTTTCTCTTACTTAGAGTTATTTGTTTTACCCGTCGGGAAATTTAAAAATAATATATAGCTTAGGATAGGTTCCACCAAAACTGGAACGACAGCGCGTGGGCTCGCGGAAGACGGAATGAAGGAATTGAGGGAGGTTTTTCTCAGGAGTAGGATAGTGTAGGCTACTGTAGAGAAATAATGAATGCTTCACACAATTAAAAAACGTATATTAATATTAAATCTCACTAGTGTTCTTGAGTAGTAGATGATATTTGTGTAATTTTTCTAAGTTTACTTAAACAAAATTAACTTTGTCTATTTGTGTATCTGTGGAGATCGTTGTTGATTGCACAATTGTAAAACTTCTTGAATTCTATTTCAATGCAATGTATAATGCAATAGTTTCTCCTCCCATCCTACCAGCTCACAGACGCCACATACTGCAGGTTATATCAGTCGCGTGAGCGTTTTATGTGCTTCATTTTGACTCAATGTATTGGCTTTCTGTACCCATCTATTTATTGTGACAGCCCAGGTAAAACTGAACAAAAGAAACACGACCAAGATAAAAGTATTAAACGTTTCATGTCTCACGGATTTTTTTCTTTCTACATAAGTACGGACAGTATGGTTTTGTTTTGCTTTAGAAATATTAGCTCACTGAATTGGGAAAGTTAAATCATCTTTTTCCGGTTTCTTTGTGCAAAACGAATCGTTTTTTAACACGCTTTCATTAGTTTGAGCTGTACTTATCCATCTATCTATGTAACGGAATCTTTCATCGTAATATTTACTAACTTCAAAATATCCGACTAAAATAAAAATTGTTTTGTGGAAATACGCAGTAATTTAAAGTACATATTGTATACTGGACTCAACCCGGAATATAAAATTTTGAAGCTGAAAAGCAAAATTGCTGACGCAGGTCGCCGCTCTGAGAATTAGTAAGGCGGCGACCTCGTAAGACTGAGGGGCATTGGATGCAAGTAGCGAAGAATTGTTCTAGAGCCCTTACGTTATGTAGCTGATAAAATTAAGTTAGAATTAGAGCCTTTGGTCCAATAAACATTTATGCCGTCGCAATGTAAACTGTAATTCTATATAAATCAAGACGATAATAAACACAAAACATCGTTATCTACCAATGTATAAAATCTTCGTAAATTTTGTCAGAACACCCGCTTGAGTTTAATTATGTAAATACTTTTAAAAGTTTGGGCCGCCAAATCCGTATCAAGATTTAGCAATTCCTAAACAAAACAAAAAAAAAAAAGTTATTTAAACATTTTTGCATGCCAGAGCCACTACAGATAGCAGAATAATTTATTTCAAATTATACATATACTAGACAAACATATAATACGAAAACTAATACATATAACTAATAACAAACTAAAATATGGCGGCGGAAATTTCGGCTGTCGACTGGTGACGTACCCAAGTGACTTAAGAGACGATTAACACATTGGCTGTAATGCTTAGCCTCTTGGAAAGTTAAAGGCTACCTAGGCTAGCATTTAAGTCACGAGAAGCGTCGACAAGGTTGAACAAATCATGAACAATCAGACCCTACGGCGCGGCACTCCAATCCCAAACGGTGGAATATATAATTACCGATATGGATATTATACTTTTGCCACATGAGGTGTACTTCAGCTTCAGAACAGCACACCACGCTGCTAGGAACATGGGATAACGCAAAAGTATCGACACAGACATATTATGTCCCATACTAAAGGTTTACTTACCTTTCATGGAAATAAATACAATATGTAATAATAATAATAATAATAGAATTTATTTGTAAGAATATTGTTGTTACAAGGTGTTACATACAATTCACGTCCAAAATATTCTGCTGTCTTTCAGCGTACAAACATTTTCAAGCATTAAAATTAAATTTATTAAAGATTAAATGTAATATAATGTCAAATAAATTAAGTCAAATACGTGTAATATAATGTCAAATAAATTAAGAAAATCCAATTACATAGAATATTATTACTGTCACTATTATCAATGTCAAAAAGTATGATTTAAAAATTCATTAACAGAATAGAAACACATGTCTAAGAGCCAAGCAAACATTTTATGTTTAAATTTATCAAATGGTAAATTTGTGTGTAACTCGGTATTTTACTATCGTTGTGCCAAGTCATTGAGTTCTAATAAAGCTGGAAAACCGAAAGTGATAAAAGTTTATCCGATGATCTCAGTAAGGTTCGCGTGAGGTGTGTGGGTGACTTTTCGCTAACCATCAGCCAGCTAGCGCGTGCACTGCGCGATGTGACTTGTCAAATGAATTGTTCTGTGTTGTTCTGGGGCACGGTTAATTCCACCGTGTCTTGAAAGATAGATTGTAGGGAGATCTAAATTCGAATAAATACATTCATAGTATCGGTGAAGCATGGCAATTTAGAAATAATATCGAATGATTGACCTACAGCACACTCCGTTACAATGACGTCACAGATTAGGTACCATACAAAAGTGCATATTTTTTTTAGAAGATTGGCGGCTGAAGTATGTTTGGTACTTTAGCAAATTGAGAGTGTGTTTGGAATTTCGAGAATGCTGCGTTAACATAAACAAGTCCATTCTAACATAATGTATACGTAATATATTAGTATCATACGATGAGAAAAAGAATTAGTAAAACCTAAAGATTTAGAATATCTTTAAGTTGGATCGGCTTCGGTTTGGCTTGTTTGGGAAACAAGCTTGTATCGAACTAAAGTGATCCAGTTCGATCCAACAATAATCCAATCTGAGTCCCTATAATCCAAACTAAGTTATATAACACATTATTATGTTAATTCCAACATAACATTGTGGCAAACGCTAGTTGAATCCAGTTCACGGAGGAATGGCGTTTGAAATTCAAATGGCGTATTATACATATCAAGGCAGCAGTCTATCTGTCGGCGGTAATCACGTTAACGTAGTTAACCCGATGTCTAATTTGACAAATCTCGGTTTAACCCGGAATCTACAGAACGATAACAAGCTCTGGACTGAATGAAAACATTTTTGTTTTCGATGTTGTGAGGGTTGTCGGGGAGGGAGGCTGTATGCGAAATACGGAACGACCTAATTTCGAGACTGTAGATGACCTGTACTCGGTCTGATAATTTTGAATGCTAGATCGCCTGACATAGATACGTGCTCGTACTAACTACGCTCAAAGCGTAATTCTAAACTTAGCTAGCTACCTACCATTAGCTAGCCACATTTCGTCAATGCTAGTTAGCTTTGTCATTAAATCTTGCTACTGAAGACTGACCAAAACATTACATAATTGAAAATTCAATCAAGTATGTTTACTTCCCAATCACTTGCTTCAAATTTATTGGTATCCTGTATAATAATCTACCACTGCAGTCAAAGTAAAAAACAAATTTCACAATCTATTCAAGTTGCTCAATACTATCTTGGTATATATATCGTAGACAACTGGTTCAATTAGCCATTTAACCGCCCTGGCCTTTTTATTAAACGAAACGACGGCCATCTAACTAATGGACTGAATGATATTCAATAAATTATATTTTAGATTTCAATTTTAACCAATTCCGTCCGGGTCGAATTGCTTGCTGTCACTAAACAAAGCCCGCCGACAAAAAAAAAAAAAACTACAGAAATTCTTGTTTAAACAGCAAATTTTACCACCAGCCTGAGACACATACATGCTGAAACTACAAAGTCCGATCCTCGAAATTCGTTCATTTATATTTGATTGTGACTGGTCTGCTCGACTGGCTTGGTTTCTAGTTTCCAGTCATGCATTGCTATTTAATCCAACTAGAATAACTTCATTAAAATACAGAAAGGTAGATAGTCGAATAGATACGTTCTGAAGATGCAATTGATATGTTCTGTAATGAAAAAGTAAACAATTCTATTGATAAAAACCGCAGAACAGATGAAATAACTACTTCGCTAAACTTTTATAAAATTTCAAAAGTTATCGTAGTTCACAAAAAGTTTGAAATGGCCAACTTAATAACATTTTGGAACAGATCCCAAATTAAATGTTCATTTCCAAACTTAGTTTTTAACAAGTTATTTTATCTGGCTGTCAGCCTCATTCAGCAGGTAAGTTGAGATCTAATCGTTGTTTAACCTCATGACTAGTCCGGCTATATTGCGTTTATAACAGACCTTAACGGCTGTCTGACAATTTGCAATCCCTCGGAGAGAACCCTTTGGAGAGTTTTATAGCCGTCTTTATATTTTTGGGTAGCCAGAAATTGTTCAGAGTACCCAATTATGATTACAAAGTTTCTGGAAGGTCTATTGGAGCAAAATAATAGGATTTCCTTCCATAGAATTACAATACAATAGCTAACTTGTAAGAATTGCTGAAATGTAAGTAAGTTATCGCAACGCGAATAGTTTTGTGGGAACAGCTACTTCAATAGGAACGATTCATACAATCTATGTATTTATAAAAGTTATATTTATAAATCTTAGAGGAAATTGGTAACGTTTCGTACGTTGGAATGGCACATCTGCAATTGTCCGTTGAAACACACTTTGTTTTAGTCGTTTCGGCGGTAACCAGTATAAATGTAATGTTTCACACCATACTCCCGTCACCGCTGTATTTATTATTTGTGTTCTTAAAGTATCAAATATATAATTCTAACACCACATAATGAAGGTATATTTTCTGGTTTAAATAACGTTTTCTAGTCTAATCCAATATAGCTGAATATCTATATTTTATACGGAGCGATTCTCAGACCTTATAAAATATCATACACAAATTCATGTTTTATTTTCTAAGTGTATCTGTTCACACAACTGCCACATTCCTAAATCAATTTCCGTGTTTTTAACAATTGACCGAGTTATTGACATTTGCTATTGGTTTTATAAGATCGTGATTTACATTTTCAATGTTTTTAATTACGTTTATTATTATTTTGAGCTCGAGTTCACAGTTAAAAGGTGTTTGAGAACATGTTCTTGTTATCAAGGAGAAGGGCTTATAAAACAAAATGAGGTATATACCTTATTGTATTAGTTGTAATTTTATCTTATAAGTTTACTGTTACCTTATCATAATAGTTTTAAATGTTACCTTATCTTTTTTTTTTAAATTAAATTTTGCCTCAGACTAGGAATTACTCCTGTATCGTGGGTGCGTTTACAAACATTTCAAACTCACATACACAAACAGCTAGACCCGGAACAACTACCTATAGGTCATACAAATATTTGTTTCGTGTGGGAATCAAAAACGCGACATCACAGCAGTCGATCGTGAAGCCACTACACCAACCGTGTCGACAATCATATTGAACCATTAGGTCTATCTTCCTAAGAGTAAATAAAAATATTTATTTCTTCTTCCTTTTTTAATTTTATGTTATTCACCTTCTAAGATCCCCGCGTTATTTCTCAGGTGGCGAAGGCCAGGAGCACGGGCCAGTGTTTCTGATGGAGCCGCCTCCACGACTGGTGTTCTCCAACAGCACTGGCGCCAGAGCCTCGTGTGCGGCGCATGGGTTTCCCTCGCCGCAGATCGCTTGGCAGCAGCCGGACGGCGCGCAGCTTGATGATGTGCCGGGGTTGAGGTTAGTGGAGTGATTTGTCGGTCGTAGAATTTTGGGTTTGTGATAGTTTTGTGCGTTTTTTGGACCCAAATCATCTTGTAACACATGAGATGATTTTGGCCCAAAAACTGTCAAAACAGTAGTTTGTAAATGGCCAAGTGTGTATCGGACCACGCATAATGATGGATTCCATACTTGTGATAAATTTATTCCTAAACAAACTTATAATGTTGTAGTTGAAAATTATGTTGTATTTGTTACGTCCCATATGTTTATATACGTCACAGTCAGTTTTGGAACTGCCAATGTATAATACAAAAATATCTATGTGATAAAACTACAAACTAACGATGTTAACAACCTTTTTTTTTGCTGTGAGACTGCTTTTTAACAAATTTCATGATCGTCAAATATAATTATAAGCGTTATTTAAGAGTTGTTTAACTTGTGTTAAGAGATTTATATTTGGAATTGTTTTCTTTTCAACCAAGCACCTGCCATCTAATCTCTTCACCACCCATAGTCCGTCTTTGTACATTTCTTTGTAGGAAATGTATAAATAAATAAATAATCGTATTTTTCATTGTGTTGACTTAAAAGTTTGATTATTTTTAGAGCTCCAAGGGACAGTAAACTAGTATCGAATCTTCATATCGTTCGATATAAATACCAATTTTGTACCTCCACGCATTTCTGAGAAAAGGTGGTTTGATAAACTGATATACCGACGAAGAGACAACACAGTGGTGCTAAAATAAAAAACTAGTGTATTTTTTAAATGTTATTAGCTCAATTTATATCATCTTGCTTATAAAGAGATTGACAAGTTGAGCTGAGCTGTAGTCATTACACGTTTCAAGATGTTATCGTAATAATTATGCGCAACCTTCTCGCCCAGAATGATTAATAGGGACCTCAAATCAATGTATATATTACCATAACTATGCCCTATGATCCTTCCAAAACAAGAACCGAAACATTGCTTGGATATTATATATTATGCAAATAACATTATCTCACGCACGCTGTATTCAACATTGGGCGTCCAAGTTCATGCGTAGTTTATAACCATATAGCTACATAAGTACTGGGGTAGGCTGAATAAGACCAGCTGCGGCTCTCATCCTACATAACGTCATTCTTTACCGAAGATATGTGCTAATCAAGTACTGAATCTAATCATTTTTCAGGAAGAAAACAACACCTTTTTGCTCTAATACCTTATAGTGTCAATGTAGCGGAAATTCTCATAATATCATAAATTCAAAAACGCTCACACACTGAGGCGCAGCCCCGTACTTTTTTAAAAAAACCTGCGTAATTTCAGTCGCAGCAGTCAAAATATAATTGACATACATTTATGAAAAGTTTTTGATATTGATTGTCACTGAGATGACAGATCTAGGTCACAATCTAGCAAAAATATTTCTAATTTTTTGATAATGATTGTCGCTGAGATGACAGATTTAGGTCTCAATCTAGCAAAATTATTTCTAATTTTTTGATAATGATTGTCGCTGAAATGACAGATCCAGATCACAATCAAGCAAAAATATTTCTAATTCTTTGATAATGATTGTGGTTGAGATGACAGATCTAGGTCACAATCTAGCAAACATATTTCTAATTTCTGTAACTTATTGTCAAGTTTTTGACATTGATTATTATTGAAATGAGGGTGAATGGAAATTGGCATTCAGGTCATTGAAATACGCTACGAGTATATATTGGAAAAAGTAATAACGGCATATAAAACGAATTGACACCTCCTTCTCGGAAGCCAGACCATCAACCCACAGACTACAAACTCGTGTAAAAGTAAATAAACACGTCCTCGACGTATCAGACTCTTGTATAATATAAGAGGGATCACAGCGCCACCTGGTGCCAAATGCTCTGAAGAATTCTGTTTCGTAGCGAAAAGTGCCGCGAATTACAATAAGATGGGGTTTCTTCAGTATGTGGTAGAATAAGGGATGTTTTAGTAATACGTGCGTTCGGCTGGAGAGATTGGTTTTGGGAATAAAATTATGTTAGAGTACGGAGACACGAGATTTTAGTGGAATCTTTGGTCTCTTTTATTTTTCTTTTTGTAAAACGATAAACTGACTGACAGTGTAAATAAAGTTCTACCGTATGAATCTTATTGTGTGAAACGTTGTTAGGCTGGATCGTTTCTGGTCCTGTTACCTATAATAATGGAAAATTAACCTCTAACAATATTTCATGCAATTGAATTCAAAATGATTCCTCTAGTGACGACGAATTAATAAAAATTCGTACTGATTTAGAAAAGTTCTGGAACCTAGAAGAGATTAATTCTCCATTCTCACATTATTTACCGGAGGAGAAGTTGTGGAAATGTTAAATATACACATACATGCAATAGCTATCTTTGATTGACATAAATTTGTACTTATTCTGTTAACACTAACGTAATAATACGTAACGTAATGCAGGACATGTGAAATAGATTGATATAGATAGACATTATGATATATACAGATGATTTTTTCATGCTGTCACTATTGTGCCTATCTAATTATCTTCAGCACTCATCATAAAACGTTCTTCTTCCAAAAGCACGGTGGTATGCTTGCATCACACAACGACATACAAACTGTAACAAAGGCTGTTGTTGCCTTTGTTACAGTTTCAAATTATTATCATTTTGTTTTATATATGAAACCAAAGAATAATAATTTCCCTCTTTAATAATAATTATATTCTCAGTTTAGGGACGTAGTGGCCCACTCAATTTTATATTAAACAAATACCAACTTTATTTCATTGACCATTGAGATGATTTCAGAGTGACTGGAACTAAAGATACATTTCCATTAATTCATTTGTTCACATTTTTTGGTAAATAAACTGCGATTCGTCATGTTCGGGCATGATGTCTGGTGAAGCAGTGTGAACGATGTGTCTAAGCAGTTGTGTTGCGATGTGTGCCGGGTACGATGCGCCAAATCTTGTTGTGTTGGGAGTTTGGTCGTGTAGGGTCTCCAGAGCAGTCTCCCTCTGGTAAAGCATTGTTGATCGTGTTGTTGGGTTTAGCATTACATCACCTCGCTCAACTGCCGTCTTCCTTCCTTGTCACTCAGGTTTTTGAATGAATAGGCTCTTATTAAACTAGCGTGCTGATGAACAACGATTGCCTCACTGCTTGGATTTCGTTCAAGCACTAGTTCTAGGTAGTTATAAAGAATACGTAATATACATGATATACAGTACTACGACAGACATGGCCATGCATGAAGGTTGCGGTCAGATAGAGCTCGCAGCAGCTACTCAAGTAGAGCTCTTCTAACTCAACTTCAAGTAAATATACTCGTACTACTAACAGAGAATGCTTCAGTGGAGAACTGTGTAGAGTATGCATTTATATGGATAGCTTGTTTCAGGCAATGTGATGAGGTTGAGTTAGATTGCATTCCAATTTATAAAACTGCTTCCTTCATTCATTCATTACTGTCTTGACACTTTTTGCACACCACAGATTTTAAATACAAAATTTAAGCTCCGATAAAAAAAATAAATGCTGTTATGGTTAGTTTGCGTCGCAAAATAAACCAAAAACCTTTACAACCAGAATCTAGACGATGCAAAACGCAAAATTAGCAAATCGCCACTGCGTTAAACCGTGAATTTTAATGAAACGGTTTGCGGTACAAACGATCTTTAAAATAATCCAAGTGTCGGCGCGATTCGGATGAGCGTCATGAAATATGTATCAGGCATTGTGAATAGTTCGCCGTGACGGGGGCACACCAGGAGTAGCGGGTATGGGTACCCACTCTTTTTCTTTCATTTTCATTTGAGAATTTTCGAATGTTCGTTTGAGATTCCTTTGTGTTACATTTGAAATGAAAGATGGTTTTAAAGATGGATAGTAGATATTTTACTTATTATTTTTACATTATTTCTTACAGGGTTTAAGAATATTTCTGGGATAATATGAATTCCTCATAACTCTTAGCGTATACCCAAAGTCATGAACTTCTGGTATCGTGCGGTCACACAGACAGTTTTTAGGTTTATAAAAAACTCTGAAGAGATGTAATATTAAAAGTTATACCCGCATACCACAACTTTTGCCATCAAAATTCACAATAGGGTTTCCTCCTTTTATCGATTCAACCTTTACTCAAAACTATTGTTTTGTTATATTCACAGCTGATTGACTAAACTAACATTCAATATTATAACTACACGATGTAAACCGACGCGTGGGATAAAGTTAAACCACTGGATGATGTAACCAAGTTAGGAAGTAATAAGCTAATAAAATTCTCTTGTTCATCAAAACTCTGAAGTCTAATCGAGTGTGAACACCGAATAATATCACACATCACTTGATTTATGAGAGTTGAAACGGTATTTGTGTTTGCTCAGGCACATCCATAAACATAATCACGTTCACACATGTAGGTACCATGTGGATGTGAAAATTATTTAAAGAAGCGTAGAACAGATTTCATTTACAATATTCCTTCTACCATTTGTATTAAGATTAATAGCTACATATATATATTATATAGATATTATAGTATTACCTTATGATAGAGAAAGAAAGAAAAAGTACTTATTGTGACTCGAACAAGAAGATCACAAATTAAACTAAATCAAATATAAAACGCTGCATTCTATAAACAAGCAAAATGTTTCCATTACAATTTAGAAAGGTAACAGTTTAAAACAATATCTAATATGTTTAAGTATATAAAAAGGAGGGGAAAAAATGAAAGGGTATGAAAAACCCATCCACTTCGCTGTCAATAGAAAACATGCCCAAGTGACTAGCAGCATTGCCACGTTGTATGGCAATGTAGATTCTTTAGCCAAAAAAGCCAGCCCTCGGGTCACGGGAACATTCATGTTAGCGATATGTGGAAATACTAAATATGCACTCGGACCATATGGCCGTTCTGCCGGAGGCTTAACGCGCGGTTCTTGCGGTACATGGTCCTTTACAGGACACCGGTGTGGGCTCAGTCTTTGAGTCGACTACCAGCCCAACGCCTGACTGAGCCCCAGAGGGTCATGGCTGTCCGGCTAGTCCAGAGATACCGTAGTATCTCCACTGGTGTGGCGAGCTTCCTTGCCGGATTGCCGCCATGGAATCTGGAGGAGGCCAAAGCTGTCGCCCATATGTGAGAGTGACGAGGGGAGGTAAAACTTCGGCGACATAACTACAGCGGAAAGACCTCCGGCAGGATCTCATGACTACATGGAGAGTGCTGGCCCCCAGTGCAGGGTACGCCAAAATAGTGAATAGTGCCCTTCTTTGAGAAGTGGCTAGAGAGCACAACGCAGGTCCTCACCAGACATGTCTGTTTTGGATGTTTGGTAAGGTGGGAGGTATCGTCAGGGCGTCACCACTATGGAGATCGCCTTGAGGACATGAGAGAGGTCTGCCCGGCTTGGGTAGAGCATCGCCGTGCCCTCGTGGTGGCGATCGCCGGCGATCTCTGTCGTCCGGCCCTAGTCCGGGCCGTACTCTGGAGCGAAAGTACACGGCAGGCCGTCACCACTTTCTGCGAAGCAGTGATGCTGGCAAAGGAGGAAATGGAGCGGAACTGTGAGTGAGACGAGGGAATTTCAGCGCCCTTACGCCTCTAGCCGCCGCAAGAGATGTTCTTTCTGGTCCGGAGACACCATCAAACTCCCGGCCACCAAAGGTGCGGGCTTGCGGGCGACAAACAGTGGGCAGCTCGCCACCCGGTAAGGCACAGGCCCGGGTGGACAGCGCGTTGCGTTTCACGCGCGCGTAAAAGAGATGACAGCACATCGTGACGGGTTCCATGAAGACCGGTGACTGCCAGAGCTGCGAGTTGATTGAAAGAAAATTTGATTTCCCATCCGAAAAAAAAACCCCACGTACCATATAAATTTAAGAGATTGGAAAAAAGTAGCTAATAGAAAATTAAAGTGAGAGTCAAAAGGATCCTATCACAGCATGATAGTGCGACATTTGAACGATAAATTTCACGGCGCTGGTATTCCGATAGGCTCGATTTACTGAAACTTTGTACCGCGTCACACTCGTGTGTGTCTTTGATAATAGTTTCCTCACGATATTTTCCTTCATTGATTTGTGAGTAATTGACATAAAAAATAATGGGTTGCACTCCAGGAGAGATCACGAAGCCTGACGGGAGTTTAACAATTTTTTCTCATCAAAAGAAGTATAATATGTATAATAATATACATACGTTCGTTTCATTTTCTTCCAAGTACAAGTCTGATACATAATTAATCTATCGTTTATTGAAAGAATATATACTCGTATTGGGCTTTTTTTTTTATACGGAGGAAATACGGAAGATTATTTTTTTTCATTTTCTATACAAATTGGTACACATTCGCTTAAAATAACTTTACGTTCACTTTCTAGCTATGCTCTAGTTGTAGTTACAAATAATCGAAATGAAAATGGGGTTTCTAAACATCAAAATGTGTTGATCAAAAGTAACACACAATTTGTACAAGCTACCCGAAACTGTCAAATATTCCTAATGAACCTTGAGCCTTAATGCTTTATAGATAAAGTTGAAAATCTAATAAAGAAATCTGACAGATTGAATGGAGTAGCTTGATGTGCTTTCGTCTGTACATTTATTTATTGTTAACCCAACACCAAACCTCTTGGTATTGGATACAAATTCAAATATATTACGACATTCCTCTTGATGTAGCCCTTCCGTAGCAACCTCACATTAGGCTCACGACAATGTTGCTCTCTATATCTAAATATGGCGCCGCGCTTCCTCATCCTACTCGATCAATAGTTCACGCTATATTTGCAAATCGGGACTCTACTGGACGTCATTTGAAGTCCTACAAATAAAAATAGTTGAGACTAGGTCATATATATTTTCGTGGTTAACGTTTAACTTGAGTGACCAGTTTGAAGAATATTAACCAAGTGTTTTTTTTTTAATTTGTCTTTCTTTCTCTCCTTGCATGGCAAGAAATCTTTTTTGCCCTTATTTTTTTTTACAGCAGTTTTGTTCCGCTTATATTTTTTTTGCGGCTTGTCAATCTTTTTATTACGGGTTGCTCTTTTCCCGATGTCCTCTTTTTATATATATTTTTAGGATCAGGAGGGAGATTTACATAAAGAAAAGTACAACTCAAATCAAAAACAATGATTTATAATCAATAACTCAATGTTATAACCTTAAAATGATTCTAACACAAACAACCATCAGTTTAACAACATTTACAGCGAAATACCAACAAAATGACGGACTTACTGCAAATCGCACAGACTACCATTTCAACCACCTTACCGTCCAAGAGTTCAGGAGCAAAAGGGTCTGTCAATCAGCCCGCTGTCTATTTATAATAGACAGGCATAGATTATAGTAGAAGTAAGCATAAACAGGGTAGGTGCGAGTTGCTACAAGTATTCGAACTTCTTTCTGCTAACACGGCCTCTCCTGACCGTGCACCGTCCTCGGCTGCATCAGCACCAGCAACATCTTCATCTGAAGCACTGAAGCACGTCGAGCGTCTGCTCGCCAACTTCATCTGCACACCCGAAGTACCACAGGATCCAGCAGGAGTATCTGGAGGTTAACCAGCATCATAGGGGTTGTCGCCATCGCAATCTGCATGAAACAAAGTCATTAAATAATCATGACGACATTTGAGGTTGCCTATTCTTTCACTCTTCACACGTTCAAGGCCCTCATACAAAATTACACTGTCGAACAAGATAAAGACACTTCACTTTCAAAAGTATGCATAGTTCTTCAGACACATGTCTCTTTCTTGCTCATACTTGAACTTGTAAAAGTTCCCCACGTTAAAAACGTGTACCCAGGACTCAGCCTGCCAGGACAACGCTTGATACGCATACATAGTACACGTAACCCGGGACAACACCCAATGCGCGTTCAAAGAACACGACTTCCAGGACAACACCTGATACGCATACATAGTACACGTAACCCGGGACAACGCCCGATGCGCGTTCAAAGAACACGACTTCCAGGACAACACCTGAGCGCACACACAGTACGCTTAACACGGGACAACACCCGACACCCACACTGGGCACACATCTGCCAAAACCAGGCATTCAGGAACCAGGAGGACAGTTGTCAGAGCGCACTCCAACTGTGCTGCTACAGCCGCCTGGTCAGCAACGGTCTCAGCACCGTCGCGCCTCCAGCAACGGTCTCAGCACCGTCGCGCCTCCAGCAACGGTCTCAGCACCGTCGCTCGCCCAGCGCCAGCGCCGCGTCCACTCGCAAGCGCACGACTGTAGCACATGCATGCAGCGCTCGCCTGCAGCGCTCGCCTGCAGCGCTCGCCTGCAGCGCTCGCGTGCAGCGCTCGCGTGCAGCGCTCGCATGCAGCGCTCGCCTGCAGCGCTCGCCTGCAGCGCTCGCCTGCAGCGCTCGCATGCAGCGCTCGCATGCAGCGCTCACCTGCAGCGCTCGCCTGCAGCGCTCGCCTGCAGCGCTCACCTGCAGCGCACGCATGCAGCACACGCATGCAGCACACGCATGCAGCACACTTCCGCAGCGCACTCCTGCAGCGCACTCCTGCAGCGCACCATCATGCGGAGCGATCTCTGCGCCAGCAATTGAGTGCACCTCATAGCGTGATGTCCATTTCCAGCCTCATGCAAGTCCATCCAGCATTTACACAAGCTCGTACAAAGGCAATGAACAACTAACTGAAACAAAGTGCATGTTAGACGTATGTACTTTCAAAAAAATGCATTACTGCTTTCGGGACACCACTCTCTCTTCCCAAGGCATCATGTACAATACATGATGCTTCCGCTTGTGTTGTCTACGGCTACGGCTACCGTGTCTACGGCTTTGAAGACCGTTTCGAGTTAATATACCCTACGCTGCTTGCATCCGTGTCTAATTCTGTCGAAAGACACGGATTGGAAATTGCAAGAATAAGCTCACTCGTCAGTTGCACTATCAAGTATTGACGAACCTATTCTTGTTCAGTGACATAGTCAAACTTAACGTTCTTTTTAGTGAGATGAGAAATATCCTGCCAGGCCTAGTAATTGGCGTACCACCACCGTACCACGTACCGTCTGACGTGACTTGGTACCGGAGTATTTATCGAAACATACCTTCCGAGAGCTCGGTCTACCTGACCATGGCTTGATATACTTTCAATGAAATTTCACTAAATTGCACTGTTAGTGTAACGTATTCGCGAGCAACGATCTCAGTGTACGTATGCCTTTGAAAACTTGACGCATAGGTTTTCCATTACAATCAAAATGTTTTAAAATACCGGCGGATATCTGTCTATGAGAACGTCGACCGGAATGCCCTGTATAATTGCGGTATTAATGTCACTACTACGCCTTCAGAGTACAACCTCATTACACAAATTGACACTTTTTATATTTTCAACGATTTTTAGTGAAAGTAGAAGAAGTGACACTGTCATTGTGCCCTATCATTTTGCAAAAAAATACACGTGATTTTAGATTCATAGCACATTAATTCAGTTTGATCTGAATTTCTTTTCTTATTTATTGTTAAACTATGTGCTGAGCGATTGTTCGACTCACTGTGGCTTGATAAATAACCAAAAATTACACTAAATTATTGGCAGTTTAGTTGGCATTTGCCGCTACTACGCGTACCCACTAGCGCATCTGTGATGCCACGTATCACAATAGAAATCATGAGACCACTAATAACAAACGCAGTGCATACTCGGTATAGGTAGAAAACTTGTCTGAACTAATATTCATCGAATCATCTGAACTAGTGTTCGGGAATAATCATTTGAGGACAAAGGCATATTCTTTATAGAAATTTGACCAGGTACGTTCACCTGTAGTCCAGTCACCCAGCCAGGATTTGGCATCTGCCATAAGACAATTAGTGACCTGTGATAAGCACTCAGAATCCTAGCAATTATTTACAAAACTAGCACGATTCACTTCACTACACCACGCCTCAAAATTTGACACATCAAAGTTTGACACATAATTTTTCGGTTTTTCTATCGCCAAAAGGGCATTTGTAAGCATTTTCACGAGCTGCTAATGAGATATCATCATAACCTTGAGATGTGTTGACATCAGATGGTAACGGGCTTTATTTTTCGTATTACCCTCGATAGCATAATTATTGAACCTAGCACTGCCTTAACGGAATACTACGTTACGTACGGACGGAGAACTAAGTTCATGACTCCGACGGGACCGCCAGCGAGGCTTATGACGGTGCCGGTGCGACTTGCAACGAGACCGCTTCGTCTTTCGACGATGCGTGTCCCCTGTACTACTACCGCTACGCGAGCGAGATGGTCGTGGAATGATTTAAATTGATGGCTGTTCTAATTTTACAACAAATAGGCTTGTATAGGCACAGGCCTATCCCACTTCTGATTTTAGGATCAGGAGGGAGATTTACATAAAGAAAAGTACAACTCAAATCAAAAACAATGATTTATAATCAATAACTCAATGTTATAACCTTAAAATGATTCTAACACAAACAACCATCAGTTTAACAACATTTACAGCGAAATACCAACAAAATGACGGACTTACTGCAAATCGCACCGACTACCATTTCAACCACCTTACCGTCCAAGAGTTCAGGAGCAAAAGGGTCTGTCAATCAGCCCGCTGTCTATTTATAATAGACAGGCATAGATTATAGTAGAAGTAAGCATAAACAGGGTAGGTGCGAGTTGCTACAAGTATTCGAACTTCTTTCTGCTAACAATATATACAGTATGTTAAGAAAACCCTGTCCGACCCGTGAAGGTGTTGTTAGGTATCGATAACTGATTCTACTAATGCATACAAAACCGGGCTAAACTTATTTAATAAATGTGCGCTATGCACACCTATGCCCCATTCCGCGGGCGGCGGGCGGCAGGGCACGCGGCACGTGGTCGCATCGCTATTCGCCCATAATAATACCGGTGTTGTCACTTTTTAAAAATTACCAAATTTCCGAGAAGTTGAAATTAATTCGCGGGAAAAAAAGATTATTTCAAAATTCATTTGTATTGGTACTATGATGATTACGAAAAATTTTATATTATATGTGGTCATGTGTTTACCTAACCTTTATTATCCTTATGGGTCGGACAGGGTTTCCTTAACATACTGTATATATATATATATATTTTCGTCTTATTATTATTTACATTATAATCCTTAATAACTTATATTTACATTTTGTCATCTTGTCTTATACAATTACTGTTTACTATTTTCCATATTTTCTTTAACTGCTAATAAAATATTCTTGCCAGCGGCTCGCTGGCTGTGCTGCTACCTTGTACGGTTTCTGTCTATACTGATTTTAGCCACCTTGAGCCAAACCGCTTCAGGTACGGCCTGGAGTGTTTATCAGCCATTAGGTCGGCGATGGTTGTTTCGTTTAATAATTTACCTGTACTTATTTCCAGGTAGTACCTATCGCGGTTGTGCCTCGGGCATTCAAATAAGAGGTGCTGTATGGTTTCCGTAGCCTGTGTGTCACACACACAGGCTGGACTATCTTTCAATTTGAAGCGATGCAGGTACGCGGCGAAGCCGCCGTGACCAGTCAAGATTTGCGCCCAGATAGACGTTCTGTCGAGACACTTCAGGACCTTGCGCTCGCGCACCACGTCGAGGAAGAACATTCGCGTGACCCCAGCCGGTGCCCCGCCGGTGTACCTCCCGTTCCAGACAGCTACTGTGCCCTCTCTCAAACGTCTCTTGACGTAAGAGACTGGACACCTGTCATACGCTGGGGCGACCCTGGACTGGGCCGCCGCCTGCCTAGCCAGTTCGTCGGCGCGCTCATTGCCGGGGATCCCGACATGAGCTTTCACCCAAAAGAACCGGAGGATTTTACCACTCCCCTCTTGCTCCCTGATATTCTTACGAATATGGGTAGCAAGGAGATGGTGCGTTTCCGGGTTTCGGATCAAGTTGAGCGAGGATCGAGAGTCGCTGAGCACCGCCCACAGTCGAAGCGTCTCAGGACAACCAAGTCCGTAGTCCTGGCTATCGCGAGCAGCTCCGCCTGAAAGACGGTACACATCGGCTCCAATCTCATTCGCTTGGTCCAAATCTCGGACCCATCCCGCCAGTATGAATATGCCGCCCCGACCCCTTCATCCGATTTACTACCATCTGTGTAAATCAGATGAGCGGGGAGCTGTAGCTGAGCCACAGTTTCGGGGAGCATATTCTCCAGACACTGATAGTCAACATCTGGCTCACTGGCGGGGTGAGGGGCCTCCGTAAAGGCCCTACGCTCCTCCAGTTCGCGGGATTCCAGCTCATCAATCGGACGTCCCCGTTTGCACTCAAACAGCCGGGCGACCTCCAACACTCGAAGATCGAGCGGGAGGAGGCCCGACAGCGTGAGCGCTGCATTGAGCGACACCGTACGATGCGACTTGGCGATCTTCTGTGCAAAGCCCCTTTGGACGGTAGCAAAGGTTCTTTGCACAGAGATCTTCTCGGCGGCTTTCGCCCAGGAGCTTGCGCCGTACAGGATGTTGGGTTCGACCACCGCGATGTATATCGTCCCGATGATCTCCGGACACAAGCCCCACACATACAGGTTAGTTGCCTTGCAACAAGCATATGAATATGAAATATGCTTGTTAAAGGTCAAATTACTGTCGAAGATGACTCCGAGGATCTTGAGCTCGGTCACCATCGAGATGTCAACGCCACCCATCTGCACGTCCGGAGTGTCATACTTAAGCTTCCGCGTGACAACCATCGCCAGAGTCTTCTCGGCGGAGAAGCGAAGCTTATTCATGACACCCCACTCATGCACACAGGCTAAAGCGGCATTGGCATCCCGCTGGATCCCGAGCGCCGTGTGCCCAGAGAACACCAGCACGATATCATCCGCGAACGCCTGCACGTACGCGCCCAGCGCATCCAGGTTGTCCAGTAGAGGGTCCAGCAGCATGTTCCAGAAGAGAGGCCCACCGATGGAGCCTTGGACACAGCCCTTGGACGGGGGCTTTCGCACCGTCCCCCCCCGCGTAGCGCACGACTACGCTCCGGTCCCTGAAGTAATCCTCGACAAGACGTCTAAGATTAACGGGAATCCTCTTCTCAATCATTCTGCACTTTATAGCAGGCCACCATGCATTGTCAAACGCCCCCTCGATGTCAAGAGAGACTATCAGGGCGATCTCCTTCTTGTGGAGGATGCCTCTGACGTGCTGCACCAGGTCGTACAGCGTGTCCTCCGTGCTCCGCTGCGGAACGAAGCCGTACTGCCTCGCATTGGACTTGGGCAAGAAGTGCCAACGCCAATTAACCAAGTGTTGACAAAGTAGCCGCTGGTTTATTATTGGTAGTAATTAATTTCTGCTAAGTCTGACGTCAGGAGTAATTTGGACGGATGTGGGATTACAATATTAAAAGATGAAAACATCTGACTCGTAAATGTTTTCTGTTAAATTTGAATGACTGAAATGACTTTCAAAAAACAGGGTTCATTTCCCCCGTGTAGTTTTTTTAGTCTTGAACCACCAATTCTTTACCCAAGATAAGACATCAATTATTAACACAACACAACAATGACAATATTTCAAAAACATGACAACACAGAAGGTGACACCAGGTTGAAAATAAATGTTATTTTGCTCTGTACCGAGCCCAAGCGTCGTAATAAATAACATCTATTTTCTGTACAATACAAGTGATATTTCATGACAATATTCTCAGGAGGACGGTGGTAAGCCATCCAAAGCTAAGGTATATCTTACTGACCCAACACCAACATCGTACCTTAGCTTTTGAATATAAACATTTATTTATCGACAATAAAAATAAAGAATCTGGCTACTGGGTAAAGAGATAAAACCACACCAGCCGGACAGCTTATCTAAAAATCAACATGTGTTTCATATCAATCCTTTTTAGGGTTCTCTGTCCAAAGTGGAAACTTGGGACGCTATTGCTAAGACTTCTCTGTCCGTCTGTATGTCTGTCAGTAGTCAGTTGATGATTTCCCTTCCAAAACAAAAACAAAAAGCGCAGCTCACACTTTGAACTCGGCGCATGTGCGCTGTGGCGTAGTTTTGACACGTTCATTAGTGTTTCGACTCTAGCCAAGTATAGTTCAATTTTAGATAAATGGAAATCACACAGGTAAGTCTTATCACGACACGACGAAATGTTTTTATATTTTATTATTTAAAAATACATAATTTTTAAATATTAAAATATAAAAACATTTCAAAATACAAAAAATAGTAGCCCACTCGTATCGGGAACAGGGTCCAAACTATCGGCGGTTAGAGCTCTAGAGAAAGGAACCTCCTGCCAATGCGAGCCAATAATTTCTGAATCAAGCCCTTGTTCCAGCTGCCTAACGAGAGCCTCCTGAGATCGAGGCTCTTGGCTATTAAGCCATTGCCTGTCACGACTATCGGTATAATAGTTGCTGAATCCACATCCCACATGTCGACAATCTCGCGAGCCAAGATACACCTTTCTCTGCTTTAATCTTAACATTATTATTAATCTTAATATATTAATAATCTATAAATTAACGTCTTTTTTGTGTAGATTTTTTGTTTAGTTTAATAGAAGTTATTTCTTTTTATAAGTTCTAAATAACTACCCAAAAATGGTGCTCTCATTATAATTATAAAACATTATTTTTGTATTTTTTAAGTTAATTAGCTTATTCATAAGATAAGTTAGTAATTAATTTGATAGTGTCATTTGAGCTGAAAATGACTGAATTTGTTGACGTTATTGGAACTAAATAATATGAGAAAACGTACGTAAATGTAAATTTCTCGACAACCCGAGAAGACCCGAGAAATAAGCCTCGAGAACTTTAGGGACCCGAGAAATTGAAAAGCTCGAGAAATCATGAACTCTATTCACAACAAATACAATACTATACTATTAAAACTTAAAGATACTATAAATAAATATTCGGCCATAGCTCTTCTTTCAGGAACTTGTCGAGATCATGCATCAGAACACATATCACAAACGACTTGAAGCACGTGCTGTGGCGCGGCTCCAACACCTCGACCCTCACAGTCCATTTAGTCTTGACGCGTAGATACACCCACTATCTCCTCAGCCTTCGTGGAGTAGTGTAGTCTGGACACGCACAGCATCGTCGTCGGTACTGCTGGATGCAGCAACATGTTAGGGCCTGTCAACGGAGTACCGCACAAATTCCAACAAGGAAGCTTCTTCTTCATCTTCTCTACCTTGATGAAACCATCCTTGTCGCACGTGTCCTTCTCTGGACCCTGTTTATTCGAAACCAGCTTTGGTTTCGACCGGCTCGGTTTACCCCCTATCGTTTTTCCCGCTCGTTTTACCTGCGAGGTTTTGCAGCAGCGGCAGTTATTGCAGCTTAGGCTCGTTTGGGGGTCGAAGAAACTACACACATCGTCGTCTCCACCGGTGTCGAGGCAGGAACGGCGCGGCACACGTTCTAACGCATGCATTCTCGGCAGCTGGTGACTTATTCGAGCCCGCCGACTCGAAACTGCAGATGAAGGCGTTTTGTGCAACATTTGCGGCGTCGTCGGTCGGTGACCTACTTGCAAAAATTGCATTGCGCACACTACTTCCGCCCGCAGATCGCCAATAGTTTTGTTAGACACCTCCAGTACATACACCGCCTTCAATACAAACAGAAGATAAGTAAGTACTTATAGCATTTATCTCATTTTGTATATTCCCTTTACGTTCTAAACTCTAACTTCTCGTAATAAATACAGTGTAATCTTATTTCTCTGAACATTCTGTGTATCGCCGTCAGTGAGACGGATGGCTGTCTTATCTCACGATAATACGCATCGCGTCGTATTTCTTTCTTATCACCGACTTGACAGCAATCACCCGTCACGACCAGCACGCGAGCGGTGATGGCTGGGCGGAGAATACTTAATAGCTGACGCAAATTTTAGATCTAAATCACTTTTTTTTTTGCTTTTGTTTTACAAAATGTGTTAACTAATGCTCTGAATGCAGTGAAAGAGTAAATTATGTCAATGAAAAGTAGACTCGAAATATTCTATTCTTTACTAGTTTTCTTCCCTCGGCTTCGTCGACATGGAGTTCGGTTAAATCGCGTGTTCTAGATTCCTCATTTTCGGGGATTAATGTATTATTAAGGCGCTGTATTGGGTATTTAGCTTCAGTGTTTACATGTGCATTTTCGTTTGCAATATATTATATTGTTTTAAAAGACACACAGCGCCATCTATCTAACATATATCTATATGAAGCTGACAATATTTTTGTTTTCCCTCGGAAATATTTAATTTTCATGGTATCAAAAGTACCTTATTATTCAATCCGGACTTCTAACTTAACGTCTGCAAAATTTCAGTAATTTAAGTAATCGGTTCAGTAGTTACGGCGTGAAAGCGGAACAAACAAATAAACAAACTCACTTTCCGATTTATAATATTAGTAAGGTTTGTCCCACCTCACAGACTTTTGGACTAGCACTATCCATTGGGAAAGACGCTTTGTACGCAAAGCGAGACCATATAAGATAATGGTTAAAGTAAAAAAAATGTTAAATTAAAAGTATGTTTGAGCAAATTTGAGCCTAAAGTCTGATTTACACGGTGCAATTTAATTGCCAACAATAAAACTCTGCAAGATTATGGAGCGTGTATTGAACTCGCGCCTCTTGGCTTACCTGGAAGGTAACGATCTCCTCAGTGACCGACAGTACGGTTTTCGACGCAATCGGTCAACTGGGGACCTACTAGTGTATGCCACTCACTTGTGGGGCGAGGCCCTCGAGAAAAATGGGGAAGCGATTGCCGTCTCCCTTGATGTCTCGAAGGCCTTCGACCGGGTATGGCACGCTGGCCTTTTGAGTAAGCTTCCAGCGTACGGCATTTCCGCTGGCCTGACTGGCTGGGTAAAAGACTTCCTGACTGAACGGTCCCTCCGAGTTGTTGTCGACGGATGTTCATCTGAGCCCATGTCGACCAATGCCGGTGTTCCTCAGGGGTCTGTTCTCTCTGCAACTCTGTTCCTGCTGCATATTAACGATCTGCTGATGCCCGGTATCTATGGGTATGCAGATGACAGCACAGTTGTGGAGAGATACCTGCCGGAAGCTCGGGCTAGTAAGGAAACTATCCGGTCCGAAAGAGAGGCCATGGTAGAGCGTGTGAGTGCTGCACTGCAGGCAGTCTCCGAATGGGGCAATGCCAATCTTGTAGCATTCAATGCCGCCAAAACACAGGCGTGTCTTTTCACCGCCAAAAGGAGCCCGTTTACCTTGGCTCCTACTTTTCAGAATGTATCCTTGGAGTGTACCGACCGCCTTCAGCTTTTGGGAGTTGAGATTTCCTCGAGCCTTAACTTTGGGCGGTTCATTGAGTCCAACGCCGTGGTGGCTGCCAGAAAACTAGGCGTCATCGCGAAAGTCCGGCGGTACTTCACACCAGGGCAGCTTCTAATTTTATACAAAGCACAGGTCCGCTCGTGTGTGGAGTACTGCAGCCACATTTGGGCTGGTGCTGCGAAGTGTCACCTTGTCGCTTTGGATTCGGTGGAGAGGCGTGCGAAGAGGCTGATTGGCGACCCAGACTTAACTCGAAACGGTCTCCAAAGCCTGGAGCACAGGCGTAGAGTAGCCAGCCTTTCGGTCTTCTATAGGATGCATTCTGGTGAGTGTGCAAGGGAATTGCATGATTTAATTCCCCCATCTCCGTTCCATCATCGGACGACCCGTCTTACGGCGAGTTTCCACCCTTACGTTGTTGACACCACTGCGATCCGGACGAAGCGTTTTGCTTCCTCCTTTATACCGCGTACATCGAGGGATTGGAACAATTTGCCGGCGTCGGTGTTTCCGTCACATTACGATTTGAGTGTCTTCAAGGCTAGAGTGAATAGGCTCTTAATAAACTAGCGCGCTTTACCATCAACGATCGCGTCACTGCTACCTGCCTACCTACCTACTACCATCAGGCGGGATTGCGGTCAAGCGCTGGTTAAAAAAAACACCATTGTCTAAATGGTGTTTTTTTGCAAGTCAATTGTTACATCAATTTTATTGTATGAGCGTAGATAAGGTTAATAAATTGTACACTTACACAGTTAGTTAGATCCACATATCATGCAATTCCATTATCACTCCTCGAAGATAAATAAATAAATATATACGGACAAATCACACAGATTGAGCTAGCCCCAAAGTAAGCTCGAGACTTGTGTTATGGGATAATAAGTAAACGGAAAACGGAAGTAACATCAATATTTAAATATAAGTACATAGAACACTACATTACATTGAGTACGCATGCAGGTAGTTGGATCAGCCTCAGTTTTGTTTGTGAAGGCCGTCTCAAAAGGTGTTCCTTTGTGGTACCGCAGCGAAACAAATTACATACCTACCTACATATTTTCTAACCGCCATTTGACTTTCAACATTGTCGTTTTGTAGTTATATTACTTACATTTTTTTTTTTTTTGAAAACTAGTTCACAATAACAGCGTAAATTAAAATAAAGCTAGAAAAGAAGTCTTGAAAATGTAATGCACTCACCAGCTCAGTTTTTTAATTACGTTATACTAGCGACCTGCCCCGGCTTTGCATGGGTGCATGTATTATACATATAAACCTTCCTCTTGAATCATTCTATCTCTATCTCTATTTAAAAAAATGGCATCATTATAAGTTGCGTAGTTTTAAAGATTTAAGCATATATAGGGATATAGGGACAGAGAAAGCAACTTTGTTTTATACTACATAGCGGTCGAAGTGCACGTAACTCAAAGGTTCTCAGATTTTGTTGTGCAAGGCATTGCGAACGTTCGACACTCTACTCTCGTGTACATATCTGAGAGTTTCTCTGATTTTGTTCAGCAAGGCGTTGTGAACATTCAGGTGAAGATTCTCCCATACAACGACGTACCTATTCTTGCTGCCTGTGGTTGAGAACTGTTTAGAAAGTTGAGACCTGGCTCTCTTAGGTATTTTGAAATGTTTAAGAAAATGTTAATACCGTGTAATATTCTAGCTCTGAAAAGGTCTGTTGTTTAGCTCTGAAAAGTACTGTTGGTTAGCCCTGAAAAGAACTGTTGGTTACCCCTGGATGAACTTTTGGATAGCTGTATTTTTAACAACGAAATCTAAAAAAAAAAATCGCACGAAAATTACGCATTTTCGAATTCGCGCACCACCGCTGCGTAGGGAGCCGACCTCGCGTTTGATCTGCGCGGGGACCTTACTCTGTTAATCATAGATCTAAACTCCCCTCTCGCAAGCGTCGGAAGAAATCGTAATATTTTAATTTCATCATAACTTCAAAATCAAACGTCCAATTTTAATCATTCAGAGACCAAGTATTATCGACATAAACTGTACCTTGTGATGAAATAATTTATTTTGATAAGTATGAAAAGTATGTGTAAAATAAATGCGTTTAAATGTTGTCTAAAAAAATTCAAGATTTTTAAATAATAAAATAGTTGTTATGCCTCCCTCGATATGGATAGGTATAGTCTGTCGCGGACTTTTTTGTAGATATGTATAAGATCTACAATTAATTAGAACATTTTATGGTTACATCTTTTATACTTTAGACAGCGTACGCAAAATAAGTAACTTTTCTGGTTGATTTTGTACACCTTGTGTTCAAAAAACCCAAATATCTTACGGTACCCTATTTTTTTTTTCCAAAACAAAATTTAGCCTAAGTTACTCAGTGATAATGTAGATTTCTAATGAAAAAAGGATTATTAAAATCGGTCCCTTACTTTTTGAGTTTATTAGTTACATACAAAAATACAAATCTTTACTCTTTATAATATTATAATAGTGAAAAGAAGTGAAATTGTAAAGTATTAAAGAAGTGTAGATTACTTGCTCGAGGTAACAAACAGATTTTTACACATAAAATACAGTGTTCAGTGAACGTCATTCTTGCTTTTATCGAAAACATAACATGCAGAGAGGGATACTTTTGAATTTAAATAAATAAATATATACGGACAAATCACACAGATTGGGCTAGCCCCAAAGTAAGTTCGAGACTTGTGTTATGGGATACTAACTCAACGATACTATATTTATAATAGATACATATATAGATAAACATCCAAGACCCAGACAATCAGGAAAAGATCGCTTTCCATCATGAACTGGGCGGGGATTGAACCCGGGGCCTCCACGTCGCAGGCAGGCGTGGTGAATGCTGCGCCACGGAGGACGATAAATTTATAACATCTGTATATATACTTAAATTATATTAATATGAAAGTATGGATTAGTTTGAATTCTTGCTTGTTTACATTCTTACAAATATAAAGTAGGTATTTGTCCAAACCCAATGACCCACTGTGCTCGCACAGGACGAAATAATGATTACAATAGGAAAACATTCCGATATATTATGTGTCAGACACACAAATGTCTTATACAGAACACGCAAGCGATTTTTTGTGGAAATAGGTCACTCCTTGTTTACGAATTCAACCGTCTCTTATTACATCAAATTTATTTAAGTTTATTATTAAACCACACGGAAATATTTAAAAAAATCTTATTATTTTGAACGCACAAATGATAAATGAATTTATTTCTGAAGGTAAGTTTATACAAACACTTTTTTGAAGTTGTGTTACTACTTACCTAACTAGTCTGAGAAGAAACATCGAAAAATTCTCAGAGGCCATAGTCCCTTTTTAAATCTTGGTCAGATCATGTGCATACCATGTAGATTGGGTGTCAGAAATAGTCTTTTGCAGAAAAAGCCACATGGATTGAGTAGATCTGTTCAGTAAGTGTACGCATTAGTAAGTACTAGAGTTCAGAACTCCGACATGAACGGATGCTACTTACGCCGCTCGATATAATTTTAAATTTTTTTAAATTTTATTATCTTTATTAGTACAAGTTGTTTCGCGTACCGATTTGCACCTAATATAAAAAGATTTCTTGTATAAACTTACTCATGAAAGCTTGGCGACGATAATGAGCTTAAAAGTATTTAATTAACCATACCATTTGCGGTCGGTGAAAATAAGGTCTCTTACTCCCGTCAATGGTCGTATTCGTCTCTTAGATGCATCCATCGTTACTAATGTCTGATGGAACACTGCATTTGCATTAAAATTTAATGTTGAGATACAGAAAATAATCTCATGAAATCGAAAAAAAGACATCTTGCAATTGAGGAAAACCAAAGTACCTATTAAAATACCGTTGGTTCTTTTATTGAAAAAAAAAAACATGGTTTAAAGAATGAAGCCCTTGCAAAACTATGAGATTATTGACAAGTAACGTGTCCGACAGTCCATATTTATGTATTTAGCAAAATCTACATACCAAAATAATGGACCTGATCCCGAAAAACAAACAACAAAATATAAAACCTGATATGAACGCTGCTCTTAGTAAACAACACACATGGTATGCCTTTCAGATTAGCAAGCTACGTGTATATCCGTGACGTCAATGCAATTACCGGCGTCATAAATAGCCGAAACAAAAGAGAAGCGTACAAAGATCGCCTTTGTTCCACTGAGCTTGTTTGCATGTTTCACGTGTTATAACTTCGGTTATTTGTAATTGTGTTCATGTAGGCCATCAGGGCAGTTAATTGTTCATCTTGATGATCGTCGTCGATCTACATAATTCATACCTCTAAATATTACTCCGATCTCATTGGAACATATATGTTTCAGCCGTTTGGCGTTGAAAAACTAGGGCCAAGGGGTCCGAGGCACACCTACTATTTCGAGACATCGCCGAGCGCTTAGTCGACTCTTCACGTGACCAGAGGGCTGGGCTATTATTTTTCCAAAGAATCAGCATCGCCATACAACGTGGCAATGCTGGCAGCATTGCCACGTTGTTTTTTTTTTGGCACATTTCCTGTTGACAGCGATGCGGATAAAGTTTTTGATGCCCTCTAATAATTATTTCTGTTTCTACATTATATAAGTACTTGTACATAATATTATTTTTGCACCTTTTAAATTATGTAAATATTATTAATATTCATTTATTAAATCCTATATAATTATAAAATAGAGAAAATAAATTCGTACCTTATGTTAATTTATATTTTTTTTAAACTTGAAAAAATAGCCATACAACGAAAAACAATGACGGCTTAAATTGGTACTCAATTTGATAAACAATTACTTTCGGTAAGTTGACCACGCTCGAATCCTTACACGCACTAAACACTTATCCGTATTCCATGTAAGCTTTGAACATGGCAAAATTGGTTCCAAACCTTTGATAACAACGGTATAAGAAGTTATTTAAAATATAAATAAGTGAGCCACCATTTCTGTAGTAGTGGAAATCTAAATTCAATTGCTACTTAATTTGATTTCTAACGTCACACCACACAAAACCCAATGATATTGATATAAAATCACAAAAGATGTAGGCTTTTTGGTCTAGGTAGAAGAAAGACCTTCACAAGTTAGTAGCTGGATAATAGTTGCCAAAATTTGAGTTGAATGACGTGCAATAAGAGAAGCTTATGTCCAGTAGTGGACTGCTGTATGTTGATGATGATGATGTGTGGTGATTCAACTGACATAGCAGCTATATGAATGTGGGAAGCCGATGGATGCGGGCAGCGCAAGACCAGTCGTAGTGGAAAGCCTTGACGAGGCCGTTGTCCAGTAGTGGACTTCTATAGGCTGAAGAATATAGCGGCTAGATATTATTTTCAAATATTTGAATAAATCTCTGGTATATCTTGTTCTGCCTACCTAGATATCGTGTATAACGCTATAATACACAAAACAAGGGTTGTGTACAGAAAGAGTGTTTTGTTTCGGCCGAGCATGCCGCAATTAATTACAAGACAAACGTCATGAGACCAGCGGGATGGCAAACATACAATGTACGTATTTCTAAAGGAAAATAATAAAAAACTTTGTATAGCCAAGGGTTAAAGGACTTTGTCAAGCATTACAATGTTAAAAAAGGTTTTTTTTTATGCAATATATTTATAAGAAGATATATCATAATATCCTTCTATGTATGAGAGGAGACCTGTGTCCAGCAGTAGGACGACAAAAAGGTTGATAATGATGATGATGATATCATAAGACTTCAGAAGTTTTATTTTAAAAAATATATTTGATTGGTAGTTCTAGAAACAGACTCCCATCTCATCGGAGAAGTGGTCAATGCTTATACGAATCCTGCACCCCCGGCTGTAGGTAGAGGTGGAACACTATGGTAGATTTAGCCAGGAAGAGTCCGATATACCCCTCTGTAACCCCCAAAATGGAGGGAGTCAATGAGGATCTCCACCGTGAAACAAAAAGAAGACCCGCATATGTATGTAAAAGCTTATGAACTATTAAACGCCTCTAATGTAAAGAAATGTTTCCTTTTATAAAGTAAATACAAGAATAAAGCATTCCCTTTGTTTTTCACAACACTCTGTCACCATTAGAACATCATTGTGTCACATTTTAAAGATATCGTAGCTGGCGTAGCGAAACTCGTAGCACCGTAGCCGCGTAGCACTTAGACGGTGCTACAAACCTTGTAACGATTGACGTGTTTTTTATTTATTTACATTTGTATAGTACTGTTTACTCTTTCTAAATTATACCAGAATTCTGATGTTGTCTTTGTTTTGTTAAGATTTCTTGGTAGCTAATCGTCGGAAGCAATTTGCAGGGAAAAGTGTCTTTGAAATATAAAAACGGCAAACTTTGCAATAATAATTCAAAATTTGAGTAAACCAACCTAAACAAATAACATTTTCTCATTAAAATATATTTAAACGTTATAATATTGAAGAACTACAGTTTCGGAGCATTACGCAATGTAAAACGTTGTTGGTTAACGGGTAGAATGCAAAACTACAGTGGTCGCGACAAAGCGTCGCAGGCGAGCCGTGGGAGCGCAACATTAAGACCGCCAGTAAATCAAAGTTGTGCAACTACTTATGAAGTAGAGGCTCTTGTACACTGACTTAGTGCTTTTCGAACGTTACTTTTGGATCTTCAGTGACACCGACATTCTAATAAATGCTTAAAAAGTTCTGTTTAGCAGATTACTTTTACAGACGTGACTCCCTGTACAGACGTTTTTGATCCTGTGTACTTATGTGTATACACCATGCTGGCTGCTTCCGAAGTAGAAGCAGCAAAGACGCTGTTACATACTCCAGCTTCGCAAATACTATTAAAAGCTATAATAAACCTCATATTTCCGTCTCATTCCGCACACATTCCATGATAATATGATAAACGTCTTCAATCAAATTGCATTCCACACAATTTGGTGACACAACTTTAACCATTAAAAATGAATGATTTAAGGGTATGTGTCGGGAGGGAAGTCGCAGAGTTGATATGATTATCTGCCTTCCCATATTGACACTGTCTATCTATGTACTTTAGAGGATGTTCGGTGGTATAGTTGCATACACATAGGTATTTATAAAACATAATTCATCTATTATTTAACATTATATAAAGAGAATTTCTATTTAACAATTTAATTTCTATTTTAACCTTTATTTTCAAAACACATCTCTTTTCATGCAACAGTTGACATAGTAAAGTGGTTTTTAAGCTCATCGAACCGAGAAACCAAAATAATATTATTTTGTGGACTGAATCTTCGCTATTACATTATGGATACCAACAAAATATGACTTTTACAGTTCAGCTGCAACCACTCAGTGTGCAATCACCGTAACAACACTACAGCGGGATGCAAGTCCACAATAAAGAATAAAACGATGTTGTATATACTTTTGGAGACTTTCGGAATAAGGGAGTGAAGTTGTAGGAGTCTTTGTAAAATAAGTACACTCAACAGTCCGGTTTGTTTTTGTAGGAAAAGAAAGGTAAACTCGTACATTCAGTATAGAAGTCTAGTAGCATGATATAACAATTAAAAGATCTTTCACTGACTAGCCACGAGCCACGAGCCACGAGCCACGATAATAAACTTAAACCTAGAGTGAAATACATTTACTTTGTTAACCAAAATCATAATTGATGATACTGAATCAGTTGCTTATAATTTACACAATGATGACTAGCAGGAACTGCTATTATTAATCAAAAACAGTACCTGTAATGCCTGAATTCCCGAAATTTACGTTAATGTATCAAAATTTCATATCAAGTATTTGCATATATTTACTTTATAATAATTATTGAGTGACAACGCACAGTTAGGTTGGTATTGTATTTACAGATTGATGATAAAATACCAATAAATCTCAATGCAGTGCTGAATATCGTGTAGTATGTCGGTAAATATAGCGATTTGGGCAAATATTCCCATTTCCCAGTGCAATCAGAACAGGCGATACTAGCGCCATTGATTGAAGAAATTTTAGTGGTCGTAATTGGTAATTGATTGTAGGCTGGAGTTGCTTATTGGTTGAAAATTGTTTGATATTATTAATTTGTTTATTTTCATCAAGGTTGTTTTTAGATAGGATTATTTATAGTAGCAACAACACAGCTTTTGACGTAGAAAAAATAAATACTGTGCCTAATAAATAAATCACTACTGATTTTGAGTTTCTTTTTTATTGTTTCTTTCTTTATTATTCTTTGTTATCTCGTATTTCATTTATGTTCACTCAAAATAACCAACTTTTCCTTCGTATTCTCTGTGTCCCGCAGCTGATAATATTAAGTACTTCATATAAAACATACGAAGCTAACAAAATAGAAGTTGGACAAAGCGCAACACTAAATATTAAAAAATTTCAATGGAAACTTTGGTCGTCATCATATATGTATGTATATAAAATTGAACGGTTCTTTAAAAGTTACCTAGTTTAGACTCCAGTAGTTAACGGATATAATATATTTAGAGAACTTATGAAGCGATGTCAACTTTTACGATAAGAATGTGATCACAATGCGACATTCAATATATTTTACTCTGTAACTAAAACAGGGTTTATCAAAAAAAACTTATCTTTTAAATATAGCTTTGCAGCCTTCTGCTTTTCTCCAAAGTCTATAAACGTCATGTCTCCCGACCACAGTATTTTTCACAATATTAAAGTTGTAGACCAATTACTTCAAGAATAAAATTCTTTTTAGTTATTTTATTCTTATAATAATAAATGCATCCATAATGCATTTCTTCTAATTTAAATTATTATTTTCTTTAAAAAAATCGATTAGTAAGCAACGCCATCTATACGAACCCATGGCACCTATCATTAATTCTTTCCACAGTTTGTCGCTAGATGTCGCTGCTTATATCGTTTACTAATTTTTCTGATTTTTATACGTTACAAGGTTACAGCAGTACATCAGGAATGTATGCCAAAACACACACTTTTGGGTTCAATCAGAGCGCATGATGTAGGTAACCAGTGTGTCAGGTGAGTAAAATATATACATACATATGTATGATATTATTTTAGAGTTCCGTACCTCGAAGGGAAAAAACGGAAGTCGTATATGATTACTTTTTCTCAGATGCTATAGTAAAGATTTTTTTTTTATTATTTAGCAACTACCGCAGCTATCTTTAACACAAAGGAAACCGACTGTGCGGGACGAATAGTTTTAAATAGTACATAGGAACTAACTAGGAATAGTGTTACGAACAGTGTATACAGTATAGTAGATGTTATTGTAAGTACTTAGAAAAGAACATTTGTGCGTAAGAATTTAGAAAGCGTAAGATGGACGATCATTCATTGTGATAGGAATGGTTGTACACATCTGGCAAGGCGGCAATTATGATAGGAATGACTGGGAACATTTGGTAAAATATCAGTGACAAAAGTTAACCGTCATAAAGTGTTCCCTTGTCATAAAATGCAGCAGACATAAAATTATAATATTAGAAATAGTTGTCCCACATCTGGCTGAACATAACAACACCAAAAAGGTGGGCGCCATAAAATCCCTTGTCCTTGGTTCCTTGGGATAGGCGCAATAAAATGACCCCTTGTAATGGACGTTATAAAATGCAGACCCTCAGATTTAGGATGCAGCCCAAAAACGTGCGTAAGACAATGGCTGGTGAAACTCGACGATCTCGTCCCTTCCCACGGTTTGCGCCCTTGTCACAGTATAAATAGGCCCCACGTTTGAGCATCAAGACACATTCATCTTCATCTTCGAGAAGTCAATAGCTACAGCACAGATCAACAGCAAGATCCCTACAAGATCTCTACAGAATCAACAGTCAAGAAGTAATAGTTAAAATCAATAGTGTTATAAGTTAAATAGTGACTCCGCTAATAATTTGAAGAATATAAACCAAGTAAGTCTACACACCGAAGTCTCACTTATTTCCACCAACCCAGCAACAGAGTGTGCATCAGAACGTGCAGAGTGCAACCGCATACGTCCACTAAATGGTCCTGCATGTCTGTCACGCAGAATTTGGTCCTTCGATAGCCGGATAAGTGGAAAATAAGTGAAGAACGCATCCGGATACACGCACAATTTGGTCCTTCGATAGCCGAATTAGTGGAAATTAAGTGAAGAACGTATCCGGATACACGCACATATTTAATGGTGCTTCGATGTCCGGATAAGTGGAAAATAAGTGAAGAACGCATCCAGCTAGAAGAAACGTGAAGACTCTCAAGTCCTCGCCACAAGATAAGTTCGCGTCGTAGACTGACGGCTATCGATAAACAATATGCCGGTCACACGATCAGAGGGAAAAGCCGCTAGCAAATCAACAACGGGAACGTGCACAGAAACCGGAACAGTTACTACCGGGACGGCTACCACAGGGACAGCGACCACGAGGGAGACAACAGAAACGGGTACCACGGAATATACTGGTACCTCGACAGCCACAGGGATCTCCGCCGTATCAATGCCCGCCGCCGCCGCCGCCCCGCCCGCTGTGTCACCCCCCGCTGTTGTCGCCGCCGCTGCTACTACTCTCTCCGTGACACAGTCAACAGCTACAACGATGAACCCGCCTACAACTGTGTGCCACAGCAACAAAGGAACACGACCCGCAACAGAAAAATCAACAGTAAAGCGGGTCAAGAATACAGATGGTTTGCCACTGCCGAGCGGACTACAAGACCCCCGCACCCCCGCTAGGAAGGCCGCGGGGGGATCGACCTACAGTAAATCAAAGGCATACAAGTTGGCGAAGGCAAAGGAAGACTTACTGCGACTGCAAGTGGAGCTAGCCGCCGCACGCTTAGCTACTTTGGAACATGAAGACTCCGACAATGAAGAAGATGATGTCTCCATCTACTCTAAGGAAGAAACAGATCGAAGAGTAGACAACTGGCTAGAGGACCAACAGAACAGAACGCCCGTGGTTGCCGTACAAGAGAATCAACCTACAGCAGAGCCGGTGATCACGCGCATAGAGAATAGCGTCCCAGCCAGTACAGAACAGAAGCGTCAAGTACATAACGTACTACAGTTACCGGCGGGAGGTCAATCCGACCTCGCCGCGCTCGCCGACGCAATCACAAGTGCCGTCAACGCAGCTCAACGACCGAGATCCGTAGAGCTACCGTTGTTTAGTGGATCACATCAAGAGTGGTTACCGTTCCGCGCCGCTTACTACGAAACAGAAAATATATACACGCCGATTGAAAATACAAACAGGCTACGAAGAACACTGAAAGGCAAAGCGAAAGAAGCAGTGGACTCTTTGCTGATTACCAACACGGATCCAGCAGACATAATGAAGGCTTTAGAGTCAAGATTCGGAAGACCGGAATCCATCGCCATGATGGAAATGGACGCGCTCCGTGCCCTGCCACGCCTCACCGAATCACCGCGCGACATCTGCATCTTCGCAACAAAAGTGTCCAACATAGTAGCGACACTGAAAACTCTCGGCTGTACACACTATCTGTACAACCCAGAAGTGTCAAAGACCGTCGTAGACAAGCTGACGCCAACGCTTCGCTACAGATACTACGATTTCTCGTACGTCCAACCGAGGGAAGATCCTGACCTAGTGAAGCTAGAGAAGTTCCTCAGAAGAGAAGCAGACTTGTGCGCACCGTACGCTGTACCCGAACAATTGAATACAGGTATAGCGGCCACTCAACAGAAGAGAACACAAAAGGTCCACAACGTAACAGAAAGGACGAATACGTCGAAATGTCCGGTCTGTAACGAGAGCGATCATACAGTGATCGACTGCAAACAATTCAGGAAGTTAGATGAAAACGGCAGATGGGACGCAGCTAAGTCCAAACGCCTATGCTTCAGATGTCTTCAATACAGAAACAAGACTCACAGTTGTCGTCCTCGTGAGTGTGGTGTCAACAGCTGCAGATTTTCACATCATAAGCTGTTACATCACACTAAGAAGAAGGAGGCTAAAGAAGAGGCATCGAAGGAAGCTACAGAAATCATCAACTCAGCCTGGGCCGAGAGTAAGAAACAGTCGTTCCTGAAAATCCTACCGATCCAAATAAAGGGTCCAAAGGGTACAGTCGACACCTTCGCGTTGATGGACGACGGGTCAACAGTCACGCTAGTTGACGATAGCGTGGCAAACAGCATCGGAGCAACAGGCCCCGTCGACCCACTGAAAATAGAAACCATCAACGATCTGAAGGCGTCTGAATCAAATTCGCGTCGAGTTAGTATCAAGTTGAAAGGGCTCAACGGGTACGAAGAACAAGTACAAGCGCGCACGGTGAAGAACTTGCATGTTTCGTCTCAGCGAGTACCATCAGAAACAGTAACGGGATGCAAGCACCTGGCAGACATCCGCGACTACCTCACGTACGCCAATGCCAAGCCTAAAGTACTGATTGGGCAGGACAACTGGCATCTCCTGTTAACATCGGAGGTAAGAAGAGGCAGCAAATACCAACCAGTGGCATCTCTCACACCACTGGGTTGGGTACTCCACGGCAGACAGATACGGACCTCCAGGCACAATATCGACTTTGTGTCTCATGTCGCTGAGAAAATAGAAGACAGTCAGGAAGTCCTAGCGAAGCAATACGTTAAGATGGACGCCCTTTGCATCAACCCTAAGAGACCTACCGACACCTCTACACTGGTAACAGAACTGTCCGGAAAAGATAGGATATGCCACGTATCGAACAAGAAGGGAATCAGTTTAGCAGAAGCATTACCCGATCCTATAAGATTCTCCAATTCGCTACATTCCACCGGGCGCCCCGTTCATGGGAGGAGCCTGGGAACGCATGGTACGCTCATTGAAGATAGCACCAGCCGCGACGATACACGAGCGTCACCCTACAGAGGAAGTACTCACCACCTTACTGACAGAGGTGGAATACGCTACCAACAGCCGCCCTCTGACACACGTGTCAGTCAATGCAGAGGACCCAGAAGCCCTGAACCCGAACCGCTTCTTATTGGTAAGCTCGGGAGGAGTGCCTCAACCGGGCACATTCGACGAAAAAGACGTCGCATCGAGAGGCAGTTCGCGAGCAGCACAGCGACTCGCCAACCTTTTCTGGAAACGCTGAGTCCAGGAGTACCTCCAGGAGTTGCAACACCGGCGGGAGCTGCATGGAAGAGGACCGAAGATACAAGTCGACGACATGGTACAGGTCGTCGACCCCAACCTGCCGCGCAATATATGGCCGCGTGGCAGAGTCACAGCGACGTATCCGGGCCCCGACGACATCGTGCGAACAGTGGACGTCCGAACTAAGGGAGGTGTGCTGCGACGGCCGGCGAGGAAGTTAGTAGTCCTGCCTCTGCAAACGGAAGACGAACCCGCACCGGAGATAGCTGCGACGCGGTCGCACGGCGGGAGTGATGTGCGGGACGAATAGTTTTAAATAGTACATAGGAACTAACTAGGAATAGTGTTACGAACAGTGTATACAGTATAGTAGATGTTATTGTAAGTACTTAGAAAAGAACATTTGTGCGTAAGAATTTAGAAAGCGTAAGATGGACGATCATTCATTGTGATAGGAATGGTTGTACACATCTGGCAAGGCGGCAATTATGATAGGAATGACTGGGAACATTTGGTAAAATATCAGTGACAAAAGTTAACCGTCATAAAGTGTTCCCTTGTCATAAAATGCAGCAGACATAAAATTATAATATTAGAAATAGTTGTCCCACATCTGGCTGAACATAACAACACCAAAAAGGTGGGCGCCATAAAATCCCTTGTCCTTGGTTCCTTGGGATAGGCGCAATAAAATGACCCCTTGTAATGGACGTTATAAAATGCAGACCCTCAGATTTAGGATGCAGCCCAAAAACGTGCGTAAGACAATGGCTGGTGAAACTCGACGATCTCGTCCCTTCCCACGGTTTGCGCCCTTGTCACAGTATAAATAGGCCCCACGTTTGAGCATCAAGACACATTCATCTTCATCTTCGAGAAGTCAATAGCTACAGCACAGATCAACAGCAAGATCCCTACAAGATCTCTACAGAATCAACAGTCAAGAAGTAATAGTTAAAATCAATAGTGTTATAAGTTAAATAGTGACTCCGCTAATAATTTGAAGAATATAAACCAAGTAAGTCTACACACCGAAGTCTCACTTATTTCCACCAACCCAGCAACAGAGTGTGCATCAGAACGTGCAGAGTGCAACCGCATACGTCCACTAAATGGTCCTGCATGTCTGTCGTGCACACCGACCGAGTTCGAGCCAAAAATAGGACTTCAACTCGCAACTATTTGAAAGCACCACTTATAAAAATAGATACCTAGTGTATTTGAAATAAACGTAAAAACGGATTCTCTTATAATTACAAAAAATATAGCTGCAAATATACACACATATAAATATACATATATTGTAGTTTTTCTGTACATTGATACATCATATTACAAAAATTAATTCTAACTAAAAACATATTTTAATATAATATAGAAAAGTTATACGTATATTCCAACAAGGAGTATGTATACATTTCACAATCGTTGATGGTCAAGCGCGTTAGTTTATTAAGAGCCTATTCGCTCTAGCCTTGATGACATTTAAATTGTAGTCAGACGAAAATACCGCCGCTGGCAAATTGTTCCAGTCCCTCGTTGTAAAACAACTTTATTGAAGGCTCTTTCTTTTGCCCAAAAGTAAACATTACTGGCCGTTTCCTACATCCACTATGTGCCCCTTTTTACGATCAAGTTTTGTAGCCCCAAGACTGTATAAAATCTTTACGCACGAAAAGCCACCTTTTGTCCCCAGGTATAGTTAGTTCTAACTATCAGTTCATTGGCACGTCGGATCCGAGAGATAAGCGAGTTACTGGCACAAAAACCTATAAACTGACTGCTAATGGTGTCATAACAGTGAGCACACTAACGGTAATGACAATGGCCCGGTGTGGCTGCACGCAGGGCTGCGTCCTGGTACTACTCGTACTTGTACTGCGCGGAGCTTAGTAAAGGCTTTATTTAGGAAATTGATAGTGGTACTTCTTCTAATACTATTTTGCTTGTTGTGTAATGTTCCATCAACTCTGTTAGTATGTTCATGCATTAATATCATTTAAATGTTTTTTTTTATTTTCGGGGAAACAAAACGTTGTGAACAATATAAAACCCGGCCAGGTTCGAGGTGGATTCGCACACGAAGGGTTCCGTACCATCCATTATTTATAAAAATCATGTCTCAATCGTGTTGTATGGGAGCTCCTCTGAAATATACATTTTATTCTGTTTTAGTTATTTTTGTCATACCGGCAACAGGAATAAATATGAGAAATTTCAACTGTCTAGCTATCACGATTTATTAGATACAGTCTAATGACAGACAGTGAAGTCCTAGTAAAATGGTCCTGTCTTTACCCTTAACGTACGGAAACAGAATGTGGAATAATAATAGTATCAACACAATTTATGTAGTTATTAGTTATTAATAGTGTCGCGTAAGCGGAACAAGATTTTCACATTTATTTTTCAAATTTTTTTTTTAATAATTATAAGCTAGTGCTTGATCGCAATCCCGCCTGATGGTAAGCAGTGATGCAATGTTAAACTCAGCAACACGACAAACGATACTGCGATACAGGGTGATTGATCTGACGATCCTACACGACCAAACTCCCGACACAACATCATTTAGCGCATCATAACCGGCGCTCATCGCAGCACAACTGCTCAGACCCGACCCCGTACGGCTTCACCAGACATCATGCCGGAACACGACGAATCGCTTGGCGGCAAGACTTTATCTGTTGGGTGATAACTTCTGCCGGTAGCCGAGGTTATGGACTACCACCGAGAATACCCATACTATTTAAAATAGTGTCCATGAAGTTTCTTGCTCGTTCTTCTCCATAGAGATCTACGCTTTGGGACGTGCAATTTAGCTTCACTTTTCTTGGACTGACCGACATTGACTATTCAAAAGCACCAACGGATGGTTAATTTGAAATAAACAATTTTGATTTTTATTTTGATTATTTAAAGTAAACAGATGCAAACCGCAGAAATTACTACTAAAATTGTTGTATTTAATACTTTGTTATATTTTATCGCCTTGTCACATATACATAATATCTCCAGTATACAAACACCCATTTAAAACCAAACACATGTCATGAACAAAATACACTTGAAAGCCAAACCGAAGTAAATTAATTTGTCATCTCTCGTGCCCCAAAACTTAAAACCGCAATGTCCGACTTATGTAAAGTGATTTATTTTAACATTATTTCATAGCAAAAACTATTTTGGCCCTCCGTCATAACCTGGTACGCGGAGCAGGTTCCATGCTGCGAATTATGACAATTTCCTTATTGGACTGCACCCTGTTCTTAATTTACGTATTCGTGGAAATCCACAGAAATGTGTTTGTTGCGAGATTTTTTAAGAGGGCATTCGAAACGAACTTATTTCTCATATTCTTGACGATAACATAATCGGAATCTGGTATTTACTTGTAGGGAAAATATTGTAAAATAATTCAATTCTTAGCAAATACTGGGAAAAAATATTTGCAAAGAAAATTCTAAAGCATGTTACTGCTATGTATAATGTAACCACGCTACAACGGGATGCAACAGATTACTACTTTCACAACACTAAAAAAATATTGCGACCGCATATCGTAGCCTAAGTCCGGTTGCAAAAACCATCCTGTGAAATGCAGCAGCCAATGTGAACGAACAATAAATCCGTCATATTTGTCTGGGAGTTAGCATCGGCGTCCGATCCTCACGTGGGCCTGGTCAGGTAGGCAGGCGGGCAGGTGTGGGTGGCATGGTCCTACATAATGTCTTGTTTTGCCCTGTTCATGCATATTCATGTGGTTTATCCTGCCTGGGCCATCGTTGCCGAATGAATTAACGGTACACTATATTTTGAGAAGGAATAATGTTTTGGCAGATTGGTTTTGTTGAACTACTGAGTGTTTTGTTATACAATAGGCACAATCGATAAACACAACATTTAAAACTGTAGGAACGGACGGTTTGGCTTGATAGTCTAGTAGTGGAGTCAAGTAAATTAGTTTGATTTACATATGTATAGATGCAATCCGTGAATTAATGCAATAAATACCTGCAATGATATGGTTACCGAGTTATCCGGCCTACAAGATAATTACTAAGCTATAATAGCCTTACAGAAATAAATAATTTATATAAAATTACACGCTTATTTGCTAATGTCCATTGCCAGGTTTTACGAATTATGATTACCTTTTTTGTGTTTTTGGTGCTGTTACATAATATGACTAGGAGGAGGTAAATCTGTTTTCTGTGGCTTTTCTGGTTTAATAAATAATTCATATTATATCTGGTCTGTAACATTTTACTCTTTAACTCGATGTTATTGTTCTCTAAAGTGGTATAAAAATATAGTTTAAAATATTCATTTCTCAAAGATAGAATAAAATTATTCAGTTAGAATGAGAAACACTGGTTACAAACATTAAGTTTTTGTTTTTAAGACGAGAATGGGAACGGCACTCACTCATATCACTTAGTTTTCTATAATAATTGCTATTGATAGTATCTATTATTTTTAATGTTTTGACTTAGATTTACTGTTATATATTATTATTATTTATCATTATACATTTTAGTCTATTTGTAAATCCTACTTCTTATCCTATCCTATTAATATTATAAATGCGAATATTTATAATAATTTATGCAAATATGTACTACTAAACGTTCTAGATGAAATTTAACATACATAAAACATATAATAATACCATATATGAAGGAATACGATACCTTGTGTCAAATGATACAACGTTAATTCAATCTAATCTTTATCACAACCACATAAAGTTTACTATCAACGTAAAGTTACATTTACCATTAAAAAGACCGCAATATAACTGGTTACCGTAGAGATAATTAACGAAAATGTCCTATTATTGTTTACGAAGAAATGTTTCTGGCAAATTTGAATCTTAGAGTTGTGGTTTTAAAATTCATTTTGCTTTGTTCTATTTAAAGTCGGGGCCTTTGTGGTGTAGTTATGTCAATTTCCTTTTATCTTTGTGCTTTGAGTTTGTCAGGTCTCAGTCTATGAAGCTATTGCACTCAAAGACTGCTAAATGCTGCTATAGTTCCGAGCTAGACCAGTTCCTTGGTTTGTTGATAACTATTTGTGAGTAAGATAGCCAACTAATTGGCAACCATACTATGCTTAGTTTTGAGAGATTATAATCGTAAAGGCGTATCTGTTGATTAAAACTTGTATTATATATGTCGCGAAGTATAATTATTATCTCCAATTATTCATTCAAAATAGAATGCTCATATGGCAATCCATATGAGCAGGTTAGCTGAACTAAAGCTACAAATCATACGTAGGGTTAATATTATTGATAGAACAGGCTACCTAAGGCTAAATATATACGAGATGCCAGACGACAGTAATAGCCGACCTCTAAAGCTGGTTTTTAATTTTATTTTTATTTTAGATGACTACCTAAAATATTCTTTAACTTATATTGCCCAAGGGCATGATAAGAAAAAAATTGAAAATATTTCTCTGTCTTTTCTATAAGGCCGGAGAAGGTCACGTTCTAATTATTAACGTTTTAATCTTTGAAACAAAACTTTTGAAGAATTTTAAAATGAAATTGTAATCGAATAAGCCCTAGAACATTCTGCGACACAAAGGAAAAGCTGTTTTGCTAGTAGATTTTAATCACAGCTCAACAATTTAATTTTAAACTCATTCACAAAACGTTCGTAAACCTAACTTAAATGAAACAGTCCTTTACATCTAAATTTGAATAGGATTTTGCTGTTTGTCTTCAAAATTATCTAACAACTCAGTAAAACATCGTTCATTGAGTTTATTACCGGATAAGCTGGCGCTAAGTCAGCGAGGTCTCTTCGGGTCCGTTCGGATGTCGTCGTAATTCTTCGGCCTGACGTTTGATTTATCCGGGGCGGGTACCGACGGACCGGACAGCTATGGGATTCTACTGAGAAAACTTTTGTGAAGCATTGTTCAGTTTTAGGAAGTAGCTGGAATAAAATGGTTAATAGGTACTTTACTTGGTGCTAGAAAAGAAATACTTTAGACAGTCAGCGGGGAAATAAATCGAGTTGATCGCAAGTAATCATTTTGTGCTAAGAAAAATTATCGTTTTTTCAGCCGAGTGTTCAATGCGTGCTATTACACTCAGGAAAACCTTCCTTTTACATTTTTTATAGAAATCTGAAAATGTACACTTTAAGTATATACTTAGTCAAAGTGTTTTTGTGTGCGAAAAGTTTTAATTAAATAACGTACCCCTTAGCCCGATTTCCCCTAGGTGTTCAGTATTGATGTAGTTTGGGTATTTCAAACATTTTTTTTAACATTGCAAATGATCCGGGCATACCAAACAATTTCAATCAAAATGTAAATCTACTACGACTACTCTTTCAGGTACTTATCAAATGATTTTGGAGCGAACAATACAGAAACTACTTTGCAATTCATTATTATTGCAAATGTTAAATAAAAGTGAACTAAACCATTATTTTTTTTAAAGGTTTAAGTATTTCTGCATTGAAAAACTCAATACTTACTCATCCAGAAACTATGTACTTCCACAATAAATATGAGACATAGTTTACTAAATTTAAGGCATTATTATCATCGCTGCATCGTATCTCCGATACGTATACAGTTATTCCGATACGTATATATTTATTTGCGTTGATGTTAATTCATTGGATTTAATGTATTTTTTAATTTGTTTTCGTAATTATATGTATACATGTCTAAGTTGTTCAATGAATTTGTGAAAAAGAAGGGCACGCAGCTACTGTAGAATGCAGATACATAAATGTAAAAAATTAAAGCACATTTCACGACGCGTTTTACGCCCGCTGTGTACGCGGTTGTTTGCGGGTCCCGCTGCACCGGCGGGCGCGAGTCGTGGTTCCGCAGCCGCGGCGGTTTGCTCCCGCGCGTTCTACAACCACCCATCTTGCAACCGCCCGTCTTGCGATAATCAGCCGCCAAGTTTGCTGGTGATAATCGCTACCGTGACGGTTGCGTAACAGCACAAAACTACGGTGTCGTGAGTTTTGAAAATAAAACTACATTCCGCCACCGCAGCGTGCGCGGGTGAAAACCGCTTCGTGAGTCCTTAGCCTTATGGTAAGATACCATTTGTCCGCGGTTTTTACATAAAGACTCATTTTGATGCTGTTTCTGTGAATCAAACCTGAATGTATTTGCAACAAACCAACCAGAACCAGGCAACTAATAGGTTCTCACATTAATTTCTATAATCTTACTACATTAATAAATAACTAATATTTAAATAACGTTGCGTCTATTCCTATTATCACACAATTATAATCCGCACTAGCTGCGTGTTAATATACGTAAGCTCAAGGCTATGTACGTAATTATAAGGAAATACTCGGACAGATAATAATACAGCGCTCTACAAAAACTTGTTTGTTTCTGAAAGGAGATAAACAACTAACAAAACAGTATTCCTGAATGACAGCTTAATATAACTTAACAGAGTTCGTTATAAATTTCTTTTATGTTGTTGGTTGTTCTAGTAAAAATAGACCAATTTTCCGGGTTTTTACCACTTTACTGCAATAACAAATCCGTTTCTCGTGTGAAATTATAATGAAAATGTCTCGACCATTATTAAGGTCCGATGAATGTTTGTGAGCCGATCAACGGCAAATAAAAACACTGAACAAGGAACGGACTCTGAATATAAATGAAGGGAAACCTTTGAATCTCCAAAAATTATATAATTGTACAGAAACTCCAATTTTAGGAACCATTTCAATGCCTCTGTACAGTCTCTCCTGAAAACGTCGGCATCCCTCTCAATGAATTTCTAATGTTCCTAATAGTCTGGCTAAAAGTTTCCTTTAATTTGCATAATTCGTAGTCTTTCAAAGCGTCCAGTCGCGGGTCAGCCGGAAAGTTAAGCGCAGAGCTAGCGCCTTTCATATTTACACCATGAGAATATATTTGAAATTAGAGAAAATATACTCTATAAGAGATAATATATATTTCAAACCTTATTATTTTATTGTGAATTCTTATATCAAATAAGTATTACAGACAAGAATTTAGCATTGTGGTTAAAAAGCAATCTCATTGACATTAGTTTTCTGTGCTGGTCGACGCAGTAGCCAGCCTCAACCCGATGCTATAAAGTAAATTGTAGTTAAAAATAAACACACTTGCATGAGAAATCGATGTAAAAAGTAAAAACAAAATATTTTTTGAGCACAAAAACAAACTGAGGGACGATGAAAGTTCCGTCCATCATTTTGGTTTTAAGATCAAAAACTGTTTTTTACTCCTGTATTCAATTTCTCATTAAAAAGTATTATTTTTTTGGTCAATACGAATGTTAGCGACTGGCGAATCGTAAATATGTATAATGAGGAGGAATTATCCTTTCTTGTGAGTAGCTCTCGGTCGTGGTAGAACACTTCTTTTGTATGACAATTAATTTCTTGAAATAATATTCAAGCAGTTGCCATTTTATTTATGTATTGTTGTAGAAGGCAATTGCTTCTAGCCACTTCGTTAGTTAGTGTAGTAATGATGGCCTTCAGCTGTTCTAGATAGCGATCCAACCAATCCGCGCAAAAGCACTCATTTGATGAATGAAGAGATGTTTAAAAATGTGTGACATTGTTTTTCTGACAAGTTTGCGATTCGTACATATACCAGGATGTCTCGGGCCCTTGCCTGATATTACAATGGTATCAGAATGTCAATAGTTGTCAGAATGGTAATCAGTGATCTCATAGTGGTACATTTTGATAAATTTCGTAATCTACTAACGAAATGGCGTCATTGTGGCTTTTCAATGAATAATCACTGACACCCCACTTCATAATAATAATGTTTAAATAGAGTAGTTTACAGAAAATAATTTCTACTAAGGAGTTTTATAATAATGGCAATACGGCAATGTTATTCTATCACCATTCCTTTACGAGACTACTGACTGATAATTGATCGATTATAATGAATTTAGCAAATTACGAAGTTTTAGCACAATGACAATGGAATAGTGTTGGAATGATAATAGCAGACTAGTGCCCCTGATGTTGTGAACGCTGTTAAAAACTCTCTGCTATATATGGTATTTTGTTTCGCAAAATAACTCGACGTCTTTGGTGGGTTGTGCAATAGGACTGTGATTAGCACGATGTATTTCCATTTAAGCTATGAAGCTGGGTTGGCTTTTCTTGAGGTCATTGATTACTGCTTCAAAGCTGAATAACCGGAGTTAGAAAGGAAAGGTGGAATGCGCTTGATGATAGATGTACAGGCAACTTCCACCTTCGGTACTGAGTGCGATGTTGAGCTGGATGTACATCCGCTTGATTACATACGTTTGATCATAATTGTGATACAGTGATTAGATTGAGTTCGCTGATCTTAAGTTTCTTCACCATGTGCAGGCACCGGTTCACCACTTAGGGGACTTTGGGGATTGAAAATTTTGAAGAAAATTATCGTTTATATATGAATATGTATTCCATAAAATAACACGACTTTATACTATTTACAATATATGACCTTACCGATAAAAGAAACTAACACATTTTTGTCAACGTAACACGGTTGGCGTAGTGGCTGAGTGATCGACTGCTGCGCTGCGTGTCGCGGGTTCAGGGTACAGATATTTGTTTCTGGCTATTTGTGTATGTGAGTTTAAATGTTTGTAAACGTGCCGATGATACAGCAGTAATTCCCAGTGAGAGGTAATGTTATTTTTAGGGTTCCGTAGTCAACTAGAAACCCTTATAGTTTCGCCAAGTCTCTGTGTCTGTCCGTCCGCGGATAATCTCAGTGACTGCTAAGACTAGAGAGCTAAAATTTAGTACCAAAATGTATATTAATTACGCCGACAATGTGGTAAAATAAAAAGTTGAAAAGAATGTTTTATAAGGATACCTTCATACAAGTAACGTGGGAAGCGATTTTTTTTTAATTTGTACCCTAACGTGTGATAGATTTTTGGATAGGTATTTCAAAATTAATATGGGATTGCAGAAATTGATTTTTGATAATGTTAATATTTTCAGAAATAAACGCTCCGAAAGTAAAAATAAAAGCACTACTCTAACTTTTGAACCATACGTTTGAAAAAGGAAATGCGAAAATAAAGAGCCATTTTCGTCCATCTTACACTCGAAAAACAAAGTTTCTAACTCTGTTCAATTCTTAAATCTATTGTAAACTTAAAGATATGTATTTTCTTATAATATAAGATTGACGTGATAAATAAAATAGTAAGTCAAAGAAATTATTGCTCGAACAGACAGTGTTTTGGGTTTTTTTATACATTTTAGTAGTTTTTTTAGTTTTCGATTATTATTATATTAAGAAGCGTTCCATGAACCATATTGATTTTGACTGCTACTCTTCACAAGCTTTTTTATGAATATTATTTTACTTTGGTTCATGGAATTTTATTATCTTACCTAACTTATATTCTTTCAAATAAAAAAAGAATATTATTAAAATCGGTTCACGCAATCCAAAATTACCACCAAAAGTTCGACATATATAACCCGTCTAATTTGTATAAATTAGTAATCCAATTTCCCGAGCGGTGGCGCTGTACTTCACGGTGTTAAGATTTATCTGAGTTGATGGGATCAGGATGGATATGAGCTATATAATAGTTGGAAATAACAATAAGTCTTTCTTCAGTTATCATCGTTCTTTGTCGGCACGTTTTTAGGATTTTGTACTTTGTATGTCAAGAATAATAACTGTAACTGAGCACTCGTGTCCTACTTATATCTAAACAAGCGTCAGTCCTTATCATGTTTCACTTATCATTAGTCACTACTTTTATCACTATTAGTCCTTATTCTAAACACAGCGATGGCATCCGTACATGTAACAAATAGTTACTTTTTAAATCTTATTTAACTTTAAATTGGGTCACTCACTGTTACGGACAGGAAACTACGGAAAAATGCGAGTTATTAAAAAAAAAAATATCTCACACCACCACGTCACGCTGAGTCACGCTCAGTGTAGATGCTGAAGGCATAATTATGGGTGCCTAGTAAACCACGTCCACTTCGGTGGGGACACCGTTGTGTAAAGATATGTGCAACAAACTGAAACTGCTGTTGCTTTAACGACTTGCCAAAGCGTGGTATCAGTTGTTCTCAAGACTGTTTGCTACTGTCTATTCTTAATGAGCTGTTAAAACGTATAATGTACCGAGTTGTGGCTACCTCCCTATCATCTTAACGTCAGAAGAGCTTAGCCTAATCTTCATCAGCAACCACATGAGAAAAGTACCAATAAACAGAGTTATTTCACGATAGAACAAGTTAAAGTTCCTGGTGTCATAAATCATGGTGCTTGCAGGGAGCTTGCAAGCTATAAAAGTAAATAAAATGGTTATGACCATTCTTGTTCTCTCGGCTCTTTTACGAGACCCGTGGCGAAGATTAACACGCTCTGTTACTGGTTCTGTGACAGTAAGCAGTTTAACCAAAACTTTTGAGTTCGATTCCTCTTGCAAATAAAAATTGAAATTACGCAGTTTCAATTCAAGATCTTAAACCATTAAATAACATTTATAAAGACATCATCTGAAAAGCATGTCTTTTTATCAACATTGATTCCTCAAAATTTTACCAAAGTATTATTCTCATTAGATCACGTTCGGCACTCGGCGTCCTAGCTCCAAGACCGTCTGATCACGAAATTAATGTTTTACTTTTCTCAACCTCAAAGAAATAAAGAAAAGAAGTCCAAGTTAATCGGATTTTAACACAATTGTCTTTCTATTATGTACTTTGTTCTTTTAAGCGAGTCTATTTACTTCTTTTTCTTTGTTGAACGTTTCTACTTCCACGCTCATTTGTGCGTTATATTATGAGCTTTTACAATAAACAGGCTTGATTCTAATATGTTTAGTTTCTAAATGTTTATTTGTGTGTGACAGCCTGGGTTTATAATTATTTTGCCATTTATTATGGTCCTGTATTATTATATAATTATAACCACATAAAACTTGTTTACTCATTTATTTACTCTACCTAAATAGATTCATTCAAAATATCTAGGTACAAAATGTATGCTGTTCATGGGTTTTATGCTTTTTATGGCATGAAGACATGCATGTCTTTCAGAATCTCCGTTCCATCATCGGACGACCCGTCGTACGGCGAGTTTCCACCCTTACGTTGTTGACACCACTGCGATCCGGACGAAGCGTTTTGCTTCCTCCTTTATACCGCGTACATCGAGGGATTGGAACAATTTGCCGGCGTCGGTGTTTCCGTCACATTACGATTTGAGTGTCTTCAAGGCTAGAGTGAATAGGCTCTTAATAAACTAGCGCGCTTTACCATCAACGATCGCGTCACTGCTTACCATCAGGCGGGATTGCGGTCAAGCGCTGGTTTATAATTTATAAAAAAAAAAAAAAAAAAATACATATGTTTTATGCCTGTCATGTTGCTTCGATATTTTCTGAATACAGAATAAGATATATATGATAACTATTAACATTGAAATATTCCGAAGAAAGTTAAAACTTTACTCATTTCTAGTTTCTATTGTCACTATTAGGGATACCTGAGAATGTCTAAAAAGTAAAAAATAGCCGGCTAAGTGCTAGTCAGGTGAGTAGAGAGGGTTCCGTACCATTACTTATAAAAAAACGACTAACTTAGTATTATAGCGGTATTAGAAATACGTCATCTGTTTAAAACTGTCTTTCTATCAACTGGCTTAGATTTTGAACTACGTTTGGAAATGCATACATTGACATCTGAAAGAGCCATCTATCTTTTGAACCTTGTTATAGATACAAAAAAAATTGGGTTTGTTCCTAGTATTTATATTATGGATATCACTATATTATTTTAACAATTTTACATTTTTATGGACATATAAAAGATTGTCAAAAATATACCGAGACGACTCAGTCGTTACATTAATCCCTTCAAATTTCTCTCTGTGAGAGTGTCGGACTTAATTAATAAATTGATCGAACACCTCGCTTCTGCAAAGCAAAGATATTCTGAATATCCGAAACATTTTCCCACAATAGACTACCGTACGACATTACACTATGAAAATAGCTAAGCAGGCTTAGCGGCCCGTTTAGTGTAACTAAACTATTAATATCGTCAGTAACCTGCTGCCGACGTATATGTTCAAGCAAGAGTGAACTGTCATCTGCAAGTAATACTATGCCATGATAACAGCATGAGGGACGGCGAGTCATTACTGTAAATGAGAAACAAGAAAGGACCAAACATCGAGCTCTGTGTACATTGTTACTATAGATTCAGAAGATCTTTTTCTATTAAAGTCAACGCACTGAATCCTCCCACGCAAGTATGAACTAAGAAAATCTAGTGCAGTAATGAGGATCCAGATAAAAATTCAATACCATCAGTGGGTATGTGAACAATTCCTTGTAAATCCGAACTGTTTGCTGAGTATACTGAGTATCTTTGCATTTAATCTAAAATTAGTTTCCCTAAATTTTTTCTAAAGCTATGTAGTGCAGAAATAGGTTTACAATTTGTGAGTCTGATATACTACATGATTTAAACAAATTTATTTTTTATGAGGTCAAGAAACTCCGCACCGTCAATACAACTATTAAAGAAATGAGCTAGAGTTGGTGCCAAAATGTCAATAATAGAATGAGCAATTCTACAGAATAATTAATTTTTATAAGTTCCCGTTTTTGCTGATCTATTGTTATCAGCACAAACGGAAATACCTGAAAATAAATTTTTAAATGCCTCAGTGTCTTGTGAGTCTAATTTGAGTATGTTTTCATTAATAGGCAGGATGTAGTTAGAATTTCGGTTATTAGACCTTCCGTTTTTATTATTAATAATTTTGCAAGTGGTTTTACTTACATTATTCCTGTTTTCAATCATTGAATAACGTGTGTGCAAAGTACATGACTCGGCCATAAAACAAACTTTTTACATAATGCATTACTATTAATTGAGATAATCTTGAGAATTAAGTTTTTGTTGTCATGGTTGTTATGGTTTTGAATAGTAATCCTTTGCCCGCTATGATCAGAATGAATTATTTTTTTTTTATTTAAATTGTTAACTATGATTATCTGAGACCGTTTGGTCTCAGATAATCATAGTTAACAACGTTGTTCGAAGTAGTTTTACTTCGATCACCGTGGACCCCGTCACTATGTGCTGACATCTCTTTGAGGCGCGTGTAAAACTCGACGCGCCGCCGACTCGGGCCTTACCGTGCGGCGAGCTACCTGCTCACCGCCCGCAGGCCCGCGCCTACGGTAGCTGGGAGTTCAGTGTCGTCTCCCGACCTGGGCCTTTCCTGCCTTTTGGGTCAGGGTTGCGGGGTGGTTAAACAAGAAACCGTGGCCCTGGCCGTCGCACAGGCAAGTGAAGAAACACGGGTAGGTTTTAGTCAGTAAAAGTCTGGCACGCCCTTCTGCTCCGCCCAGAGCGGGAGAAGTCATATGACGATTTCTGATCCCAACAAATAAAAGGCCAAATTACTTCAATTCCTAAAGAGACTTCATAATGTAATATTACCTAAAACACTAGTTTTACAGGTCCATTTCGAGTTGTAACATCAGATAAGAACAAGAACTAACAAGCTAACTCACAAAATTGAGAAAATTCGAAATCACAGCAAAGGAAAGAAAATAATGAAATGCAAATTTTGTAAGACGAATCGGAAGATGGCGAAAGCCACAGCGCTAGTTCAATTGACTGGATGATAATACATTACGAAGGTGTAATTTATATGTTTTGTTTAGTGAAGTTTAAGAAATGATCATATAAATTGCCCTCATTCTGTTTAAAATCTTTTTGTTTTTTTATTTGATCACTAAGCAAACAAATAAAACACTGTTTTGATATATACTGTTCCGTTACAAGAAGTTTCAAGAATAGAATGGAACCAAACGTCGAATAAATAGTTCGACCACTTTACACAACTATTAAGAGTTCAAAATTTAATGTAAAGCAATCGTTTATGACAATCAATCTAATTGAGTTTAATTTCACTTGAAATTGATAGTGAAAAAGCATTATTCAAAATATTAGCACGCCATACTAGGTGGCAAACATTTTTTTTATGTTATCCTGCATGCATTTACGCATTTCTCAGCAAAAAAATCGAAACAGCTTACGAGTTTATGGTATGTAAGGATCGGTCTCCGTGGCGCAGCGGTCAACACGCCTGCCTGTGACGTGGAGGCCCCAGGTTCGATCCCCGGCCAGGTCATGACGGGAAACGATCTTTTCCTGATTGGCCTGGGTCTTGGATGTTTATCTATATATGTATCTATTTTAAAATATAGTATCGTTGAGTTAGTATCCCATAACACAAGTCTCGAACTTACTTTGGAGCTAGCTCAATCTGTGTGATTTGTCCGTATATATTTATTTATTTTTTATTTATTTATCAGAAAGATATAAATACTTAGAAATATATGACATATGTCGTTTAATAGTGAATAAAAAAATCCTAATGTTAATGTTCGTCAACAATGGTCGCTAGCAATGGGCCTTATAAGAAGGCTCAAAGTCACTCAAAGGGCAATGGAGAGGGCTATGCTTGGGGTTTTATTGCGCGATCGAATCAGGAATGAGGAGATCCGCAGAAGAACGGGAGTAACCGACATAGTCCGAAGAATTGCAACACTAAAGTGGCAGTAGGCTGGACACATTGCCCGTAGGACCGATGCCCGATGGGGCTGACGGGTTCTCGAGTGGCGACTACGCACCGGAAGACGTAGCGTAGGTAGGCCCCCGACAAGGTTGACCGACGTCGCCGGTGAAGGTCGCGGGAAACTGCTGGATGCGGGAGGCGCAGGAGCGGTCGTCGTGGAGAACCTTGGGGGAGGCCTATGTCCAGCAGTGGACGTCTTTCGGCTAAAATGATGATGATGATGATGATGATGAATGTTAATGTTCTAAATTCAAATTAAATTTCCATAGGATTCGTATTTAGTAACGAGTAGGTAATTTTTGCCCTGTATGGAGTATGAAGGATATGAATTAAACAATACATGTAAATGAAAAAAAAGGGTAGGAAAAGTTTATTTAGTACCTGGTATTCCCTCCCCAAGCTTTTATGACTACTTCCATGCGGTTCTTCATGGATCGAATGAGAGTGACAATCAAATGTTCCATTCCACTCTTCTTGGATCCCATGCTGCAGCTGGCTGAGTGATTCCGAGGCCGGATTTCTATCACGAACACGTCTCTTTAAGTCATCCCATAAATGTTCGATGGGATCCATGTCCGGGCTTCTTGCTGGCCATTCCATAGTGGGGATACCGACTTCGGCAAGATAATCTCGTACGCCGCCCGCATTGTGCGCCCTAGCATTGTCGAGCATGAATATGAAGCCGTTGCCAGTAAAATGTGCATAGGGCATCACGTGAGGCTCCAGTGCAAGCAGACGTGGCCCAGACACGAACAGCTCTAGCAGCTAGCTCCGTCTTACTTTCGGCGCTGATTCCTCCCCAAACCGTCCACGAACCGCCACCGTAGCTGACCTTTTCTTCAATACAGTACTGTGGAAAGCGTTCTCCATCTCTTCTATAGACCTTGTTCCTTGCGCCGTTACCATATATGTACCATAATTTTACATTCATCAGAAATGAGGACTTTGCTCCATTGGACGTATGACCAATTTAGGTGCTCACGTGCAAAACTAAGCCGTGTTCTCCGATACTCTGCAGTTAATTTCGTCCCGTTTGCTGGTTTGTGCGGTAGCAATCCACGTTCCTCCAATCTTCTTCTAATTGTAGAGTCACTTACAGCCACACCACATACAACATGAAGCTGTTGCTGTAGTTGACAAGCGTTAGGCGTCGATTTCGTAAAGAAGTTGTTTTTTTTATTATTATTAATTTGTAAACCAGCGCTTGACCGCAATCCCGCCTGATGGTTAGCAGTGACGCAATCGTTGATGGTAAAGCGCACTAGTTTATTAAGAGCCTATTCACTCTAGCCTTGAAGACACTCAAATTGTAGTCCGACGAAAACACCGCCGCCGGCAGATTGTTCCAGTCCCTCGATGGACGCAGTATTAAGGAGGAGGTGAAACGCTTCGTCCGGATCGTAGAGGTGTTAATAACATAAGGGTGGAAACTCGCCGTACGACGGGTCGTCCGATGGTGGAACGGAGATGGGGGAATTAAATCGTGCAATTCCCTCGCACACTCCCCAAAATGTATCCTATAGAACACCGAAAGGCTGGCTACTCTACGCCTGTGCTCTAGGCTTTGGAGATCAACTCGAGTTAAATCAGGGTCACCAATCAGCCGCTTCGCACGCCTCTCCACTGAATCCAAAGTGGCCAGGTGACAGTTAGCAGCACCAGCCCAAATTTGGCTGCAGTACTCCACACACGAACGGACCTGTGCTTTGTACAACATTAGAAGCTGCCCTGGTGTGAAGTACTGCCGGGTCTCTGCGATAACGCCAAGTTTTCTGGCAGCCACCCTGGCCTTGGACTCAATGAACCGCCCAAAGTTTAGTTTCGAGGAAATCTCAACACCCAAAAGCTGAAGGCGGTCGGTACACTCCAAGAATACATTCCGAAAAGTAGGAGTCATGGTGAACGGGCTCCTTTAGGCGGTGAAAAGACAATACAAATAATAAATTTAATCTATCATCTCGCTCCGAAGCAACGCGATTCCTGCCAGATCCTAAACAGCGTGTGAACAAACCAGTCTCCTAATAGCGTTTGTAGACTCTATGAACAGATGCCAGGCTTAGATGCAATCTTTCAGCGACAACTCGCTGACTAAGTCCAGAATCCAGTAATGCCACCACTTGGGCGGCCTCTGCCGGTGACGGATCCATGTTCTATAAAAATTAAAACTATCAAAATAAACGCAAAATTTGAGTTAACAAAGGTGAAATGTACTCTAACTCTAAACACACACTTTTTTTCAAAACAGTGATATATTTCATTTGTAGATAAACAAATGAAATTCTAATTTTGAATTTAAAATTTTCGCTTACCTTTTTAATGGCCAAACTGCTAGCTATATATGATGTATTTTTTTTTCATGGAATAAATGCTCTTTTATAAAATTTGGATAGTAGCCATTAAAAGGGAATAGTATATAATAATAGGATAGAAGCCATAAGAAGTGTATTTTTGTATGAGTACGTAATTATGTTTGAGCACATCTATGTTTTTCTTGTCTATCTTCAATGAAGTTTGCAAGATTTACAAGAAATTAGAACACATTAAGACCTTTGACTAAACATAACTTTGTACAATCTAAATTTAATATTTAAATCACATTAAAATATTCGAGATATATCACGAAATGCCTACGCCCTTATCACTAATACATATATTTTTAAAAAGAACCACATATTTAGAGAGTCAGGAATTTACTTTTCAAAGACAGCGCGTGATGCGAGTCTGCTAACGAACGTCGGTACCGTTTGCGCACTGGCCCGCGAAAATTTACTGAGACTGGCGGTCCAAGATGTAGACTACGAGCAAAATATATATTCGTTTCTGACGTGATTTCTGGCCCTTTGAGTCAAATTATGAATGCAAGCGCAACTTCCGGAATATTTCCAAACAGTCTCAAAACCGTGATTGTGAAACCTCTTCATAAAAAAAATAGTAAAGAAAATATGTCAAATTACAGACCAATTGCTCTTATTCCCGTGTTTTCTAAAGTAATAGAAAAAATTATATGTGAATCTATTGATAGCTTCTTGACGAAATTTAATATACTTTGTGATGAGCAAAAGGGTTTCCGTAAAAATAAAAATATTAATATGGCTATATTCGATTTGTTGAAAATCATAATGGTAAACGTAGATAATAAAACACCAATCTGCGCCATTTTCACGGATATGTCAAAGGCCTTCGACTTTGTAGATCACAATATACTTATAAATAAACTGCACGCTTACGGGATACGTGGAAATGCATTAAATTTAATAAAATCTTATCTTACTGATCGTATGCAATATACCGAAATTTCTAATGTATGCTTGAGTTCCAAACGCGAATTGAAGTTCAGATCTTCTTACAGAAGTATCAATTACGGCGTCCCACAAGGAAGCGTCCTCGGTCCGCTTTTATTTTTAATTTACATTAACGACCTTCCACTCCAAATAGACCATCCAGTTATATTGTTTGCTGACGACAGTACAGCACTAGTTAAATGCGTAAATAAGGGAAAATATGAAAAAGATATTAATGACGCTCTTAAAGCTACAGTTAATTGGCTTAATTGCAATAACTTAAAAATAAATATACAAAAAACTAATATCATGCATTTTTACCAACGCATTGATCCCGAAGACTTAGACATTAATTATGATGGACATAAGATTGAAAGTGTTAAAGTGGTTAAATTCCTGGGAATATTGATGGACAATCAGTTGACATAGAAGGCACAGGCTGAACATATTTGTAAAAAGCTAAGCACCTACGCCTACATGTTATACAATCTATCAAGAAAAGTAAACATTAATACAGTCCTCATTGCTTACCATGGCTTCGTGGTTTCAACATTGAGATTTGGCATTATATTCTGGGGTAACAGCAGTGAAAGAGAAGTCATTTTCAAGGCCCAAAAACGATGCATTAGGTCAATTTTTAACTTAAAGGTTACGGACAGTTGTATTCCTGTATTCAAATCGCACAAATTATTAACCTTTCCATGTCTATATATTCTAGAAATAGCCATTTTCGTGAAAACTAACCCACATTTGTTCCCGTTGTTAAACGAGACACGAAAGAGGACAAATTGTATGAGGTCTCAATATCAAAACTTGTTGCATACAGGTGGCTATAACACCACACTGTTAAAAAAAAGCGTTATTTGTATGGGGCCAAGCGTATACAATAAAATACCTAAGGAAATTAAGGAACAACCATTAAAAGTATTTAAAAAAAATCATACTGACATATTGTTAATAAAATGATATTATACTGTTACTGAATTCTTCACAGATGTTTTATGATGCTGGTATTATATCCTTATTGACATGACATTTAATTATATTTGACCTTTTATTAATTTAACTTTACATTAATTGCTTTTTGACCCTATTGTGACCAAATCGACTTTTTTTTGTATTTAGTTGTTGTGTTGTTTTTTTTTTATCTGATTAATGATTATTGTTCTTCTCTGTAGCTTCATAATGACATAATTTAAATTTTGCATGTCCCATCTTGGACAGAATGTATGGCTCCACTTTATTTTCTGACAACCATATTTGTATACCTGCATTCTAGCAAATAAATAATTTGATTTGATTTGATTTTTGATTTTATATTCTATACTTAATGTTCCCGTACAAATTGGTCGTTTTCTATAGAGCCTGCAAGATACTTCACGGATACTCTTTTAAATCTTATTTTATCTTCTTTACACCGGTTTTAACAATACCTAAAATTTATATAAAAAAGATGAAATAAGATTATGATACGAATACCGAAACTTTAATGTTTAAAAAGCCATTCTATCCTCCATATATTTGCTGACGAAGATAACTTGCACCAAGGCTCAAGACACTTGAAGACGTCGCGAAGGATATGGTTACGAGACAATTATAACATTGAGAACATATTTATTCTGTTCTACATAATTCCTATTTATAACAATGTCTGTAATGTACCATATATACTTAACCGATGCCCGATGGGGCCGACGTGTTCTCGAGTGGCGGCCACGCACCGGAAGACAAGGTGGATAGGCCCCCGACAAGGTGGACCGACGACCTGGTGAAGGTCGCGGGAAACCGTTGGATGCGGGAGGTGCAGTATCGGTCGTCGTGGAGAACCTTGAGGGAGGCTTATGTCCAGCAGTGGACGTCTTTCGGCTGAAACGATGATGATGATGATGATGATGATGTGGAACCTACAATGTGTGCTACCCTGTACCTTGGAAATACTAAATTTGTAGTAGCCCTTTCTTCATAATATGGCTGTACATATTTTCTTCTAGAAAAGAAGGAGAGAAAACAGTTGTCAAAAGCATTAACTGTTATAAGCCAATATCTAACTTACAAATAATTTATCTGCAACATTAGCCAGGCCACAAATATCAACAAAGGACGATGTCCAAAAGCCCCTTCATCCCCCAAAATAACATTACCTACAGTAATGGGAACGACAAAAATTTATGTGAAAAGTTAACACCAATAACTTTTGTTCCGAAGGACGATAATGAAGCTCACCCTACCGGTAATTGGGTATTAAGATGGGTAACGACCCAGACGATGGATTAGTGTTTATTTCTATGCACATGGTTTGGATAGAATAGAATAGAATACTCTTTATTATGTAAACCATATAGATTTCAGATACTGAAAACGTATTATCTTTGAGACTTTGATAAGAAAGACATAACAACACAATAATGAGGTAGAGTACTTACGCTAATGTTATGTAAAATCAAAATCAAAATCAAAGCATTTATTTCAAATAAACCAGTTACAGGCACTTTTGAATTGTCAGAAGGTCGGTCAGTCAGTAAGGTAAAGGATAGCCGATGTTTTAAAATGCCTATTTCCATCAAGCATATGAAATTTATTCTGCCTGTATTGAAGATCTGTTACCATTTTACAACTTAACGGCTGAACTCGTTTGAACGACAGTAACACAAATAGACCGTGATCTGGGTGATGATGATGAGTTTTTATCTCATTGTATGTTTGCGTGGAAGAATTTCTGACTTTCTAAAGCTATTCTAGAATATATGTGTAGAAGTGTGATCGTCATGTTCTCGTTTGGTCAAATTTGGTTTACTACGTATATAAAAATTGTGACTACTATAATTAATAGCCATAATTTATTGTTGTATACACCCATAATTATCAGTTTACCGGTAATTAGATATTAATAATGTCTATTGATCCCAACACATTGTTGACCCATTTCCTGTGTGATAGAAGGACTCTCTATACAGTTAAATACATTACTTTATCCGGCTTCATCTATCTTCATACAGTGGAGTTGCATTTAATTAATGTAAAAAATGATACTGCAATTACTTACAAAACAGCTGCATAAAACATGTTTTATTGGTTAGAGATATTGAAAAAACTACAGTTCAGCAGAAACCTATGTAGTTGCCTTAAGTACCTACTACCTTAGAAAAAGTTATTACTACATCTAAGTAAATGGTTTTAATTTCAACAGATGACTTTTAAATCTAAATGACATAGAAAATTCACCTATTTGTCGTTATATTGATGGACGGTAAAGATATCTTCATGCTAAGGCTTACTTTTAAAGTACATACAAATACATTGCAAGTATAAGTACATTGTCAAAGTACATACGTTTTATAAGACTTCATTTTGTCTTGTTACTTTCCTGTAGGTTTATACCTAAAATATGCCGTAGGCATGGCTTATAGCATGCCTACTTCATATTTTAAATAAATATTGAAATGATGGTAAGGTAAAGCTACAAAAGTGTACAATTTAAATTCTGGCCAAATATTTAGGTTTTTGATTTAACATACAGAATCTGGGCCAAGACATTTTTTATATTAAAAATAATAGTTGCATAGTACCAAAAAAAATATTCCATCAGTTGCATATTATTTTATTATACATAATCATAAAGAGATATAGCCCGAAGAATTGAAACACTTAAGTGGCACAAAAGTCTTCGACCAGTGTGTGTTGCCAGTGATGACTTATGGAATTGAGACGTGGTCGCTAACAATGGGCCTTATGAGAAGGCTCAAAGTCACTCAAAGGGCAATGGAGAGGGCTATGCTTGGGGTTTCACTGCGCGATCGAATCAGGAATGAGGAGATCCGCAGAAGAACGAGAGTTACCGACATAGCCCGAAGAATTGCAACACTAAAGTGGCAGTGGGCTGGACACATTGCCCGTTGGACCGATGCCCGATGGGGCCGACGGTTTCTCGAGTGGCGACCACGCTTCGGAAGACGCAGCGTGGGTAGGCCCCCGACAAGTTCGACCGATGACCTGGTGAAGGTCGCGGGGTACCGCTGGATGCGGGAGGTGCAGGACCCGTCGTTCTGAAGATCCTTGGGAGAGGCCTATGTCCAGCGGTGGACGTCTTTCGGCTAAAATAATGATGATGATGATGATGATTTTTACTATAAAAATTAAACATCTGTTCAACGCATGTCTGAGTTCTCTCACTTTACTATACTGTGTTTAAAAGGTGTGTAGCCTAAGCCACTGATATAAGAAGCTTTGTAGTATACGTTATTGTACTTATTCTTAAAGGTATACTGTGTACCTACCTAACATAATCTCTATTCCTATCCTTGAGCACTATTGATAATAGCTGGTATGGAATCTCTATACATAGTTTCAAATTAAACAAAATACTCTTAGAATTGATAACAATCTGTTTCATCACTTTCTTAAATTCAAATCACCATAAACTTGTCAATGGATAACGTCGTCGCCGACGTCACTAGCCAACATCAAGAAAAAGTGTAAAAATATTTAAATTTGATAATTTCTGTTTCTGGTATCAATGTATTAAAAAATCTCATTACGTTTTTACATACAGAGGTAGGATTAAAAAACCCTTTTAATATCGTTTGATATCATCCAAAGAAGCCGAGCCCCTTATGTGTACACTTTGAGTTATACGTTGTGTATGCATCGCTAGCAACAATGTGAACCGAGCTATAATTGACTATCAATATCGGACACAGCCTGTTTGAATATGAGCAATCGATTATTGATTACGCAAATAATTTGATAAGTTTCGTGTTTGAGGTCAGATGCTCCACACACGTATTAACAGTCTATATACTAACCCAAAGTTAAGGTTGATACATAGCCTTAGTGACAGGTATGTGTTTCATATACATACATATTTACAGTATTTGTTAGAAAATTAATTATTACTCTTGAGTAAATAAGACGCGGTCATTTGCCCAGAAAGCCCAATTCTGGAGTTAACGTTTACAAATAGTGTTACCTAATGGTTATTATAATAGATAATTTATAAGTCAGTAGTATAGAAATACTACTGACTTATAAATTAACAAAAATCCCAAACTTCTGTTTGGGATTTTTTAATACAATGAGTTAGCAAGTCGTGTTAATAATATCTGAAACATTTTACTCAATTTCGTACTAAAAGGGTGTTTTAATTAAACAACCCTATGACACAGTTTTCATACTTTAATTATTTGACTACCGTCGACTCACTACAATTGATGTTTATCAGCACTTTATCCACCGACGATATTATCTCACTAGGCGGTACCAGGACCTGGAGCTAGCATGACAAGCGAACAGTGTAATCAAATCAGACACGATTAGTTCGCGCTAGTCACCGTGATTGAATCTAAGCATTATCGATCACTAATTGGTACATGGTTCATGCTGGTAATGTTTCGAGGATACTAATCCTCATAACGTTACCAACAAGGGCTTTCTGATATAATCATGTAATTTTCAATGTACTGTTGAAGCTTTTGTTGTTTAATTGAATACATAAAGTATACGTTTCTTTCATGGAACAGTCATATGAATCGAGAGGGATTGAAATGTAAACGATAAATCATATTAACTCAGGTTAGCTTGGTTCCCTCCAGAGTTGCCCTTTGTCATAATCAATGGTTTTCAACTAACTGCGCGGGTAACGCAGTTAGCGCAAGCTTTTGTCCGCTACGCTGCGTGTCGCGGGTTCGATTCCCGCATGGGAATAATATTTGTATCACCTGCAAGTAATTGTTCCGGGTCTGGATGTTTGTGAGTTTATATGTTTATAAACGCTCCCACGATACAGGAGAAATTCCTAGTGCACCACACTAGGAATTTGTCCTGTATCCGGGGTGCGTTTACGATAAAAAAAAGTAGTTTTAAAATAACAGTGTAAGGAAAATTATTGAAATATCAATGGCAAGGGTTGATTCTGCCCACCCTCGGGTTCCCACATAATAGTAGGAGGGGTTCACATCGGCGTCGGATTGACGATGAAGTACCTGGGTCTCGTCCTCGACAGCCGGTGGAACTTCGAGGAGCACTTCCGACGTTTGTCACCCAGACTGGTACGGGCCGCGGCTGCCTTCAGGCGGCTCCTCCTCACTCTAGGGGTATCAAACGCCTCCTGCCAGAGGCTCTACATGTGGGCCGTGCAGTCCATGGCCCTTTACGGGGCACCGGTGTGGGCGCGGTCGCTAAGGAAGCGACCAGCCCGATGGCCAGCGGGTCATGGCCGTTCGGCTGATCCGGGGATACCGCACGGTCTCCGCTGAGGTGGCGAGCCTCCTTGCCGGATTACCGCCATGGGATCTGGAGGCCAAAGCCCTTGCCCACACGTGGAAGTGGCGAGAGGAGGCAAAACGCCGGGGCATAACTCCGCTGCAGCGAGAAATCGCGATACGGCGGCAGAGCTCCGGCGGGATCTCATGGAGACATGGAGAGTGCGATTGGCGCAACCCAGTGCTGGGCACGCCACAATAGCGGCGGTAAGTCCCTCTTTGAGGAGTGGCTAGAGAGGCGCCACGGCGCCCTCACCTTCCGCCTGACGCAGATCCTCACCGGACACAGTTGTTTCGGGAAGTTCCTGTTCCGTATTAGGCGGGAGGAAACGCCAGGGTGTCATCATTGTGTGCATCGCCCTGAGGACACGGTGGAGCATACGGTGGAGGTCTGCTCAGCTTGGGTAGAGCATCGCCGTATCCTCGTAGCGGCAATCGGCGGCGATCTCTCGCGTCCGACCCTGGTCCAGGCCATTGTCCAGAGCGAGAGTGCATGGCAGGCCGTCACCTCCTTCTGCGAAACAGTGATGCTGGCAAAGGAGGAGGCGGAGCGCGTGAGCTAACGGGAATCCCGGCGCTGTCACGCCACTAGCCGCCGCAGGAGACGCCCTGGTCGGGAGACGACATACCTAACTCCCAGCCACCGTAGGCATTGGCCTGCGGGCGGTGATCAGTGGGCTGCTCGCCGCCCGTTAAGGACCAGGCTCGAGTCGACGGCGGGTCGTGTTTCACGCGCGCCTCAACGAAATGTCAGCACATCGTGACGGGGACAACAAAGACCGATGCCTCCTGGGTCAGGGATGCGGGTTGGTTAAACAAGAAACCGTTGACCTGGCCATCACACAGGTAAGCGAAGAAACATGGGTGGGTTTTAGTCAGTAAAACTCTGACACGCCCTTCCGCTCTGCCCAGAGCGGAAGAAGTCATTTGATGATTAACCATCCCAACAAAAAAAAAGTGTTGATTCTGCCACCGTGATATTATACTTGTAATACCAGGAGAAGATAACCTCCCTTAGTCACTACTCGTTCTATATTTGCTTACCTAAGTAAACAGTCCATTCTCCTATCAGTTTTCACGATAAATATTCCGTGGGTAAGGTATATATATATATATATCTTATTTATATATATGATATGATCCCGTGGCCACGCAAGCCGTGACATGATTAATGTTTACATTGAGCGACAACGCCAGGCACCTAATAATAATAGTTGCCTATTACACAGGTATTTGTTAAACAATAATAATTATTTAGTTTACATATGTATTTACTTTAAGTAAAAATGATAGTGCGTGTTTTCTGTGTACTCATGCTCAGTGTCATCAAAATGAAAGGGAATTAGATATCGAATCAGATCAAGATTCTTATAATCAAATCGACTAAGGGCGAAGACTACTGAGGTCAAATTTGAAGCCAAATCAATTACAATTATTTGACAAAGCCTTCAAAAGTAAGAGGGGATGCTAACTCTAATCAGTCACCCAAGAACCATTTCTGCACATTCTGATTGCTAACAAATTGAGCATAACCAATACCTTTATCTACATTAAAACTTTGCCAATATTACCAAATTCTATAATCAGATAAAACAGCTTGAACTCCCAATATTACCCGTAACATACCACAAAGAAATTGCTACGGTACTATAATTTAGGCAAAAGTCTTATAATATTGTTACCTCGGAGTTATCCATAGATTTCCCCTGAGAAATGAACATACTGTTCAATGATGACATGTATGTGAAATTCGCTCCTAGTCCCCGTGATCGAGTGCGGGAGGTATCGGTAAATATATGGGCGGTAAAAGTATTATATACAAAATAATAATTTTCTTCTTAAATATTAATATACGAGTAACTTAAGTACGCATTCTTCCTGTGTAGCTTTTGTTCGCTCTATGGCTTCGCCAACTACGGTTTCGGTCACGGTAAACAAAGAAATAACAGTAAGACTTTCTGTTCCGCGTAAAGCGCTCGTTAGGTACTTTTACCAGATACGGTTTCACCCGTATAAGATTCAAGTTCATGTGGGAAAATCTGGACAAAAGTATCCCATATTTGGTTAATCCTGGTTAGAAGCTAGCTTTGTACTAAATTAAATGTAAAGCTTTTCAGTAGTTTTTGTGTGAAAGAGTAACTAACATCCATCCATGCATTCATCCATCTATATGTAGATTACATTTAGAATTACTCTTCTTATTGAAAAATATACGAAAAACCTACAAAAACATTTAGTACAATTCACACAACTTTATTTTCACAATTATGCACTACTGACAAAAAAAGGAATCCGATATTGAAACTGGACGTTAATTGAAGAACTATATAAAGCCCAGATGTCACAAGCAATGGACAAAAAAAAACATCCCAAAGGAAATGATACATAGAAATAAACAAATAAAATACGGTATTTACATTTTCCATTTGAACTCGCGTATAAATAACTGCTCAACGTTTAAAAAATTCTCAATTATGTAACGTATTTTTCGGCCGCAGTTCTGCGAAAATAAAATGCTCGTTAATTAAAACGCGCAACGACTTCTACCTCAATTATAATACAAAATATATGAACTGGGCTGGCGTTATAAATGTTACATTCGTAAGTACATACATACATAATATAATGGTAAAATAATACCTTCTCATCTTCTTTTAATATGGATTTTCCTTGTCTTCAAGAATATGTTTTTACTCTGGTATCAATCCAGTAATTCAATTCCTTTGCGACAAAAAATAGTCAACATCAAGTAGGTAGGTATATCATAACTATGAATTGAGTGAAAACATAATTTGCAAATAGATCCAGGTACATTTAGCTACAATATTTTCCTTTGCCTTATCAAAACTGAAGCACGTTATACCAAAAAGATCCCAATTAAATATTTTATAACCGTTTATGTTCGTCTCTTCCTGAGATTCACAAGTTCGTTCCAACAAGCACTAACTCAGCCTAGTTACATAAATACCCAAGGACGTTGAAATAGAATGTTGGAAATCCACCTAGTGCCAAGGGAATCCCAACAAAGCGTAGATTTTTTGCCCGTCCGTCCCTAAACACGATATTTTCAGAACTAACTTCAAACATGAAGGATGATATGTGCCTTGTGTAGCTTTGACTTCCAAAGTCTTTAGTTTTTCTTTGTTTTGTGAATGAAGATGAATGAGTTATTGCCTGGTGTTGACAAATGTGTTTCGTGGAAGAAAGTTTGGAGACAGTTTTGTGTCAGTGTCTCTTGTGAAGGAGGTGGGAAATGAAAACGTGTAACGTTAGAGCCAAGTAACGGGTTTTACTTTGTTTGATGTATTTGTTAGAGCACATTCATTATCAAGGATCAGCTCCAGTTTATTAGGTTAGAGTACTAAATATGCCCGCGGTTTCGTTCATGTGACTGTATTCTTTTAGCAGTAAAATTAATAGAAACTCTAAGTAGGTCTCTGTCGGCGAAAGAAGTTAAAAATAGTGGAGTTAAAAGTTGTCACGCTGGGTTACAATTGTAGTTTTCAATTTAGCAACGTTATAATTCGATATTATAACATTACTATATTGAAGAGTACAACTGTGACGTATAATGACAATTGAGGTGACTGGTACATCATTAACTAAGCCACGTGGTTTTCTTGTTTACTTTTGGAAATTACACAAACCTGTGCATGGAATTTGTATTTTTTTAAAATCGTTTCCCCGCGCTAGGAATTACATCTGTATGCATTGACAAACATTAAAACACACATACACAAACAGCCAAACCCGTAACAACTAGCTGTAGGTACATATATTTTAATGACTTATACTACATTCACCTTAAATTGTACAAAATAATAATTTTCTTGTTAATTATTAATTACTTCAAACTAACCATCAAAATCATCAAAACCATTTTGAAAGATATTTTTTTTTTTTTAATTTTTTTGGGACAAAACCCGCCTCACTTTTCCCAACCACTGCAACTCCTGAAAGCCAGAATCAACAGTGGCGACCGCCAGAAAAACGCCGAGCAATGAAGCTCGACGAGCCCCGGAGAAACGATTCAACTGTCTTGGGTCCCGCAACGAAATTAATCAGAAAAGAATAGCGGAGGAGTAAGAAAAAAGATATTTTTTCCACTTCCTTCCATAACAAGCAGGAGACAGAACAGAACAGAACAGAACAGAACTCGGCACAAAGGGACATTATTGCAACTGGGAGAAGCCCAGATTACCAAACACCACGGAATAAAATATGATTAAGTTAATGGGTCCTAAGTAGGCATTAGCTGTTACAATTGATTCCAATAATAGGTATGGCAAAAGCGCCTGAACGCACGGAAATTGGTTCTAGTTTCTACAAGGTCCGTATAATAAACGACTCCGGATGTAACTTGTACACTATCCAACATAATATTGTGTTCATTCTGCCAAAGAACACACTCCCACAAGATGTGATGTGCGGACTGTTCAAATTCACAGTTCGATGTAGAACACTGACACAAAGGGGAAGGAACAAGTTTAAAAGAATACAGTTTAACCGTCTTAACTGTATACAACCGATGCATTGCTGAGGGCGTTTTTCCTCGTAAATGGCGACGCGGTTTCATATGAATAATATCATCTACAGTCGACGCGGCGCTTTCTGTCAGAAGAACCGTTAACCAATCTGAAAACAAGTACGTAATTGGGATCTTCCTGGATATTTCTGGGGCTTTTGATAACGCCTGGTGGCCTATGCTGTTGTTAAAATTAAAAACCCGCGGTTGCTATAGAAACATATATAATCTCGTTTACTCTTACTTTATAAACGATTCCGCGGTACTTAAGCTCAGTCATTTTTCTAGTACTAAAACACTAACCATGGGATGTCCTCAGGGTTCAGTTGTCGGTCCTTATTTATGGAATTTGGGTTTTGATGACTTCCTCGCGATCCCGCTTCCTTCGGCTGTTCACTTACTGGTTACGCGGACGATGGCCTACTGCTCATTCAGTCAAGTACCCGAGCTGGACTTGAGAACTTGGCCAATACTTGCCTAAATTTAATATCTCAGTGGGGTGATCGTAACCGCCTAGCGTTTGCGCCACATAAAACCTATCAACTTCTACTAAAAGGTAATCTTAAATCATTGTCTACTATTAAATTTAACAACGTTCCCATTAAAAAACAGCAATCCGTATGCTACTTTGGTATGATCTTAGAAAGGAATTTTTCATTTATAGAACATATAAAAATAGTTGGTGAAAAAGCTAAAAGGAACTTTTATGCCCTAACTAGAATATCCAAAGCAACTTGGGATCTATCATTCCTAACTTTAAAAACTATATATGGAGCTACCTACTTAGGATGTATGTGCTACGGTGCACCTGTTTGGGCCGATAGGGCCAGCATAGGGGCGGCACGACGTAAACTGCTTCAAAGCCAACGTTTGGCATTGATATTTTTATGCAAGGCGTATAGAACGGTCAGTACTGAAGCCTTACCGGTACTGGCAGGTGTACTTCCAGTCGACCTTGAGGTGCAGCGACGTGCTTCAATGTACTACTCCGCGAGGGGGGAGGCCATGGACACTAATTTTGTTACACAACGCGACTTTAATAAAATCTCTAGATTATTTAAACCTCAGACTGAAGTCTGGGAGGACGTCTTATCCGAATGGCAAAGTAGGTGGGATAATTCCATCAAGGGCCTCCATCTATTCTTTCCATCCGTTGGCGATCGGCTGGCTAAGACATGGCTGGAGGTTGACCACTGCGTTGCCCAATTTCTCACAGGTCATGGCAACTTTAAAAGTAAACTGTATTCTTGTATTCATTTTGAAAGATATGTTAAATAAAAGGTTGGCCAGCCAAATCGGACTAACCTTTATTAAAAAAGAAACTTGGAAAGCTACCTAGTTTGTGGCAAACCTGACCCAAAACCGCGCGGCACATAAAACGATTACGTTTGAACATTAAGTTTTGGGCCAACAAGATTTATAATTCAGCCGTGTCAGCGACACTTAGAAAAGGAACATTTGAACATCAAAGGGCCACTCGCCGCTCTCTGCGGGGTGGTGCCTGTGGGTAACGTACCGTCAGAAGGTACATGGATTACAGTTTTAATAGCTACTCGATCGCTTAGTGACCACATCCTGGTATAGTAATGGGGCGTGAATATGACATGTCGAGCTTTAGAGAGAGATCTTATAAGAAGGTACATATAGTGACAGGGACACCCAAAACAGATCACACTTTTTAAATATAATTGAGTCTAATATACGTACCTTAATTACTTATCTTTGACCAGTGTATCATCATCATCATCATCAACAACCTTTTTTATCGTCCCACAGCTGGGCACAGGTCTTGTCTCATACAGAGAAGGATTGACCAGAGTATATGATGAGCCAATGCTTTTTCCATTCAACAGGTTTAAAAAAAAACAGAACAACAAATATTTCTTTTTATTTCAGTGAAGATTGTTCCGCAGTCGCAATAATGATACTCGTACTTTACATATAAAGGAAAGTTTACACAATTAATACAATAAATATTAACATGTACACAGTCGCATTAGTACAGTCGTAATGCAGCAGATAATAACGAAAATATTAAAACCTAAGCATAGTCGAGACATCCTCTAATAATATTAAGATATCATCGCACATTCATATAGCTTTTATTTAACAAAGCAGTTGCGTCACGGATCCCTCTTGACCTTTGCTGTATTCAGAAATTGTGACTTATAATTTCGTCGTCGAGTCGTCAAAATCATCGGCTCTGTCACGTGCCGTCATTACAAAATTACTCCACAGCGTTTGCCCCAGTACTACATTTTATTTTTATTTTTATTGTATTACCGGTTTGGTGCTACTTTTAATTGTTTGTTGCATCGAGTGACGTCTTTACGTCGACGCCGGCTATCGCTGAAAACCAGCGCTGGGCTCTGTTTTTGCATAGAGTCGCAGCATAATGCTGAGCGACAGCTGTTTTGCGTGGATGTGACGCATGTTTCCCTCAACTGTTTCTTATTTTTTATGTTTTTGTAAACGTTTTTCTTTCTTTATTTCTTTCTTACATAACACAAATTAGCAACTTTTATTAAATTGATATCACCTCCACCGTTACCTTTGTTCCAAACACGTGGGGAAACGTGATTCTATTTAATTTTAGCTACATAAGCACCTACTGTTAAACTAAAATGTTTCTGAAAAGTTCATCTACTGTCATTCCTTGCATTGTTGTATGCTTGACGGTCTTGAACGATGTTGTCACGAGCAGGTAAAGTGTGCTGTAATGATAGGCTATATGACAAATTATAAACAACACATACAAATATCGCAACCGGCGTGTATGACCAGAAGTATGAACGTAAAGCCCACGGAAAGCAGGTTGCCTAGGAGTTTATACAGTAGTATTCAATAAAAAGTAAAAGCCTGTCAAAAATAATATTCAACCAGTCAGCTGGTGCTAAGCTCAGCTTTATTTTAGTCAGAAATGTTGTTTCTGCAGTTCTTTCTTGTATGCCTACTTCAATATGGCCGCACCTATAAAACTTTTCGTGAAAATTTTGCAGCCGTTTGCCCAACACCAATTACGAACCGCGATTCTTTTTTAAGGCGTTGCAATTCTTCCCTAATTCGGTCTTATCCTTTTTCCACTGAGGAAATTAAAGCTACGAATAATTGAAGGAATCGTGCGGTTTATGGTTTCAGGTAAATTTCTCAAGATATTGGCCGTTTCGTATTTGTTTCGGGTCGGTAAAGTCGTGATGTTGAAACTTCGAGTACTTTTTAATGACTTCTGTAGGGTTATGTTTAACAGATTACGGGAAACGGTTCTTTTTCTTCAGAAAGTTTTAACTCTGATTTATTTTACGATTTCGTTTTATACAAATTGATAAACTGTCTTTCTTTCGCAGACAAGTCTTGGACAACGGCACACTAGTGTTCTTGCCATTCAGCACGGTGCAGTACCGACAGGACATCCACGCAACAGTGTACCGCTGCCGCGCGCACAACGCACACGGCACCATCGTGTCCAGAGATATGAAGACGCAGGCAGGTTAGTGCAACCGACAGACATTTTATCTAAAATGGCAATATTACCATATATAATGAGCATAATAAGATTTACTACAACGAAGGTTCTCATGAATGTTCAAATCAAATCAAATAATTCTCAAATCAAATAATATTCGTTCGCAAATATGGAAAATTAGTACGTATATGTTTTCTTTTTTCTGACAATAAGATTTGCATGTAAAACATTCAATTCTCATTTATACAGTAACAAAAAACTACAGTCAAGATATACGAATTACAAAAAAAAAGTAAAAATTTGACGCAGGTACTTTTATTTCACCACGACTATGATACGCCGACGCCACACGTATACATAATAGGGGTTTTTAATAAATTCTATTCATAAGTTAATATTACTCTATTTATTAAAACTATTAAGGAAGGAAAATGCCATTAATAACATAAGTTCGCCTATAATACAATAGTACGCTAATACATGACGTCACACGTACTATCACGACCAAAAGTCGAGTTACAATCTCACAAAACTATGGTCAAGCAATACTAGTTGTAGTTACGACCTTCTTCTATAATAAAGTTTGATGCACACTCATACACTTTGATAACTTGCTGTCCGCTTCTGATTGTTAGGTATTACTAATTTCAACGTTCACAGTGAATGTCTTTATGGCTAAGCAGTTTACGTCGTGATAGGCATTTTGGTTCGAGTTCAAATCTAATAACTTATAATTCATTTTTTAAATGTTTATTGTTGAGTTATAAACGTTGACAACAAAAATATGTAAACATAGCGATCCGCAACTTAACGATGATACTTTCTTTTAATATTTTTTTCTATATTAGAGTCATTATAAAAAGATGAGGGCAGATTTGGAACAAAGTGAATCACTAGTTTTAATAAAATTTTCACTATCTATTTGCTGCAATGACTCAAATAATATTACTTAGCTGTTGTTGGTTGGTGAACATATAGTTACGAGTTTGTGTTATTAGTCTTACTTTTTTAATCAATATGCAGGCTGATACTAGTATCGAAGCTAAGGCAAATATTATGACTATTGTGTTATTTGATTTTATTATTATTTGAGTAAGGTGCAAACCAATCGCTTGTTGCAATTGTGTAATAAAATTGTTATTGTTTTAGAGAAATACTGTAAGCCGTTGGGTCAAAAGGTTGAGGGACGAGGGTAGCTTAAAGTGTCCAGATAAGTGGAACGAAACGACAATATTTACCGTTGAATAAACCTTTAAATCGTGCGAAGAATGGAGGGTGAATTCGTAGTTTAAAAATGTTTTTTTGTGTGATTCGAAAATAAATAAGCTCGTTAACTATTGAACTAAGAAAGTGCTTGAACATTATAATCTCATGCCATCAAACTCCGAAAAAAGTCACTGCAAGACGGCAGCACTAATAACATGCTACACACGCAAAAAAGTAGTAAATGTAAAAAGTACTGTTTTATGATTGTAATAATATTCGGGTTAAGCTTCAATCCTCTTTTCTTTAAGAAAAATATTACAATACTGCCATATCAACGTTTGTTTCATTAATTAGTATAAATACATCTACTTCTAATACTATATAACTTTATATTAAATTGCATTATAATATGTTTATTGTTTGTTATATACATCTATAGTAAACTAAAACATATAATAAAAGCCTTTTTTGGTTTCATTCAATAAATTTTCCTATTCGTTTAAATATTATTTGCAAACCTTTTTACTTTAAAATACGAATCAATTATCATAATTTTAAATCATATGAAACAACAAAAAGATTTCCCATTATTAAGCACAATAACAATCGCACGTTTTTGAACGTATTGTTGAGTGCAGCCCCTTTATTGAGCAAGCTAATTTAAATTGAACTGATGTAACGAAATTTCGCAATTCTTTAAAAAAAGGCGAATACTGCGATAAGAAAACGGTTCACTAATATTGTTTTCCTTGTCTAGCATAGACTACATCTTTAATTCCTCGTAGCGATATTACACAACATGTTGTTGATTGGTTGGAATATGACACACACGGATATAAAATAATGCGTTAGTGTGCCGTGGCCGGTTTAGCGCAGGTGACAGTAGTCCTTAAGGTGAAAGTGGAATTCTGTCAGTGATAGTACATATTGCGCAGGCAATTTACCGCTCGTTAGGGCCCGGTTCTGTACCCAGATCGGTGTGGGAGGTCCCTATACCTATAATAATTTCTTTATGTGTTGCGTTAAGTTGGTTTATTTTTATGTTATGTTACGTTATCGACCATGTAGCTATACAAATGTTTCTTTAGTCTGTTTTTTTTTTGGGATCAAGGACAAGATTTTTTTACTTGTAGATATTTTTAGTGCTTCTTAATTGTAGTGTCGTACTCTTTATGAGAAGACACCTGTGCCCAGCAGTGGGATGATAAAAAGGTTGATAATGATGATGGTGAATTGTCTTATTGCAAACACAGACAGGTAATTTATATATATATTTTCATAACTCAGCTAAAGGTAAACATGATGTTTATTTGAGATGTTATTACACACTGGCTGGAACGGCGAAGCTCAACCAGCTATCATAGCTTCATAACGTGATTCGTGATTGAAACAAAAAACTGCTGTTTCGTAGGAAAAATCAATCAAATCGTATGAAAGAGCCTTTATTTTTAAAAGCGGTAGATAAATTTCAGTTTTGATTGATTCATTTGCACGTCTATGTCCCTGGCGTTCTGGGTATTCGACCAAGGGTCACATAGCATTGACAGCTTCTTGCATCGCATTCTAGGAAAGTAAACAGAACGTTTCGTCCCTCACAAAGTACAGGGTCTTACATTTTACACGTACCTAAAAGCTCAACCTCTTTCTACGTAGTAACTAGCATGATCCACAGACTGCCGATCACCACATTAATATTGATATTAAGCAAGAGTATCTACGAATATGTTGGATTTATCAGCTAAAGTAGCTCAGCGTGACAATACATATAAATAGAAAATAAATTCTTTGATCTACAAAAAAAAACACTAAAAATTAAAAAAAAATATTAAGTATTGACATATTCTAAATAAGTTCCTAGTTTATTCATCATCATCATTATTATCAACCTTTTTATCGTCCCACTGCTGGGCACAGGTCTTCCTTTCATACAGAGAAGGATTGAGCGATTGATTGATTGAGGCCACCACGCTAGCTCAATGCGGGTTGGCGATTTCAGACTTAAAGTCCAGGTTTCCTCAAGATGTTTTCCTTCCCCTTCAGTCATTGGTGTCCAAGATATACTTAGAAAGAACATATAACTTTAGAAAAGTTACATTGGTACTTGCCTGACCTGGAATCGAACCCGCTCACTCATACTTGAGAGGCTGGTGTTTTAACCACTCGGCCACCACGTCATAAACTAATTTATAAACTAAATTATTTTTTTTTTGCGTCTCATTCTATTTAGTCCTGACAAATAAGTCAACATCTGACGTAATTGACGTATTTTTAGTAGCCATGTTTTAATCACGTCTAAACTGGGAGTCTGACTAAAGTACGTACTAAATTTATTCCAGTTTATGAACAACGGAATCGACGCCATTGCCATACAGCAAAATAAAATAAGATAAGCCGCAAAGTATTCACTTATAAAATAATATAAACAAAAAATGGTACAGAGTATATACGATAACTTTCTCTTCAGCTTTGTTACTTCAAAGATTGTGGCAAAATTACATTCTTGGCGTCAACGCACACATGCACATAAACTTATGTACTCATACGCCTCACAGATGATGTATGAAAGCTGATATTTTATTTCATTTTCTCGTGTTGCGGGAAAATAATGTTTTTACTTTATTTACAACAATATTGTGCTGCTTTTTGAATCTGTGAAAAGGATTAGGAAAACTGCGGTGGTGCCAACGTGATGTGATTGAATTTATGCCTGAAAAATTACTGAATATAAATTCAGTTGTTGTTCCTATTCATTTTAGGATTATGCCTATTTATATTATTACATTATATTTGTTGGGTCGGGAAAAGAACGAAATATTCGTAACAGTCGAAGTTTACGTAACGAACCGCAAAAAACAAATCCAAGCTGTTACTAATACTGTTAATAATCCCAAAAACAAGTTTAGCCCAAAAATAAACGGAAAAAAACACCCAATCATCCCTCTACGTCCTGTTATGTTCAGTCCGTAACATCAGAAATTCTTCGCTCGTTCCCTCTGTAACAACGTTATGGAGATAATTTGTAAACATTTACCGACCCGAGCGACTCCGCACGTCTCCGCGACACTCCTGTTCTTCATCAGTAAATAGCGATGAGATGGAAAGTTTCAAAGAGTGATTCGATTTTTTTTTAAATATAAAGTGTGATAATTAATTTGTCCTAGATATTTAACCAATGACTAATTGATGATCCCATTCCTTCAACATATAAAAAAAAAATCTTTAAAATATGAGAACTGTGAGATTTACATATAAGAATTACTCGCTAAGTATAAATAAACTGTAGCGGTATCTACAAACGCCACATGGAACAATGCATCATACTGACGTCTCACGAATTCTACATCTCGGAATCAGAGTTTACCGTGCAACTAGCATACATACATATAACTTCCCAAAATCAACCGTTGGGCAAGTGCCCGCCAGACATAACACCCGTCTGGTCGGAGGATCTTCCCTATTCTATGGAGGATGAGTGAACTTTACTCCCTGTTCCCCACACCTCTACGCTGGTGACCCTGAGCATGAAAATCAGCGCGGCCTTCGTGTAGCAACTTCAGCGTGACGTCATCATCACCACTCTTGCAAATTTAGCGGCGAGTCACCCAGCCAGCCAGCACCCACGGCTACAACGGGTATCCTGACCACAAGCATGCAGCGACCGCGCATACCTGGTCATCACACTCAGCTTCATCAGCAACCTCGGCACAGCACACTGCACTTTCGGCCGACCAACAAGCAGAGCCACGCGACGCAGCAGCCAGCCTCAACCCGACGCACTGGAGTATAACGCAGTGCCACCACCCCGACTCACTGGGGAATCTCCGAAGACAGTTCCGAGTCACCGTGAACTACGCGGCAACCGGTTCCGACTCATAGTTAACTCAATTAGCTGTAATGTAATTAATTACATTTCGAAAATAACCTCGATTTTAGATAATAAAATATATTGCAATCTGTGCCAAAAAAGCACTGAATATTTATATATATAACCTAACATACCAGAATTATCATCATAAGTTCATAATGAGTACAATATTATTGATTTATCTTCTTACATCATATACGTTTACAGGCACCACCTGGTGATAAGAATGTTTTATTCATCTACCGGTATGTAGTAGCGACAACATATTAAGTTTGCTGGTTTTCATGCACAATCTAACATATTAAACTTTATGAAGATCGTATACATGAGTGTGCCATTTCTACTATTAAGTACTTACCGTAAAACATAAGCCCATCAGTGTGGATGGAGGTGATGCGGTGGACGAGGCAATTACTCTGGTCATTACCCGCCTCATATCGCTCATAATTCGTCGATTCCCTCCCGGGTGTTTGCCCTATAGCAATACTTACGTCATGGAGTAATTTACTAACTTAACGCTTTGGTTAGGTACACGGGCTAGATATAATATGGTCAGTTATGCTAGAAGTAGGTACTTAATTTACAAAAATATTGGTTACTTTGAATCAGACGAAAATTTCAGCAATTTCCAAAGGAATGTTATAATGTCAATTATAAAAAAATATTTCCGAGCCAATTTAAGCGAATCATTCATTAACATCATCATCAACCTTTTTATTGTTCCACTGCTGAGCACAGGTCTCCTCTCATACAGAGAAGGATTGAGCGTAATCACCACGCTTGCTCAATGCGGGTTGGCGATTTCAGACTTACAAGTCCTGGTTTCCTCAAGATGTTTCCTTCACCTTTTCACCTTCACCAAAGCTGAAATAGCTTCGGATGCGATTGGGATCAACGCTGAGATGATGATGATGATGGTTTTCCTTCACCATGTAATCAGTCATTGGTGTCCAAGATGTAGTTAGAGAGTGCACATAACTTAGAAATGTTACATTGGTATTTTCCTAACCTATAATCGGACCCGCACACTCATACTTTCTGAAGCTTTTATCCACTAGGCCACCACGGCGTAACATTCGTTTGTAAGTACTGATATCACATACTAGGCACCAAATAATCTCCATCTTTTATACCGAGGCAATTACCGTGAGACCAAATGCCCACACACTTGTAGCGGCTATGTATTTGCAGCGTAAGCTAACCCCGCTGCTTGGAGCCGAACAGCGGCTAGCCACGCCAGTCGGTTCCGGACACCCAGTATGGTCGTAATTTTTTTTTTCTTTTTTTTTTTGGGACAAAACCGCCACACTTTTCCCACCCACTGCAACTCCTGAAAGCCAGAATCAACAGTGGAGACCGCCAAAAAAACGCCAAGCAAAGAAGCTCGACGAGTCCCGGAAAAACGATTGAACTGTCTTGGGTCCCACAACGAAATTAATCAGAAGAGAATAGCGGAGGAGTAAGAAAAAAGATATTTCTTCCACTTCCCTCCATAACAAGCAGGAGACAGAACAGAATTAGGCCAATCGGCACAAAGGGAAATTATTGCAACTGGGAGAAGCCCAGATTGCCAAACACCACGGAATAAAATTTGATTAAGTTAATGGGTCCTAAGTAGGTATTAGCTGTTACAATTGATTCCAATAATAGGTAAGGCAAAAGCGCCTGAACGCACGGAAATTGGTTCTAGTTTCTACAAGGTCCGTATAATAAACGACTCCGGATGTAACTTGTACACTATCCAACATAATATTGCGTTCATTCTGCCAAAGAACACACTCCCACAAGATGTGATGTGCGGACTGTTCAAATTCACAGTTCAATGTAGAACACTGACACAAAGGGGAAGGAACAAGTTTAAAAGAATACAGTTTACTTTTAAAGTTGCCATGACCTGTGAGAAATTGGGCAACGCAGTGGTCAACCTCCAGCCATGTCTTAGCCAGCCGATCGCCAACGGATGGAAAGAATAGATGGAGGTGCCGGCCCTTGATGGAATTATCCCACCTACTTTGCCATTCGGATAAGAGGTCCTCCCAGACTTCAGTCTGAGGTTTAAATAATCTAGAGATTTTATTAAAGTCGCGTTGTGTAACAAAATTAGTGTCCATGGCCTCCGCCCTCGCGGAGTACTACATTGAAGCACGTCGCTGTACCTCAAGGTCGACTGGAAGTACACCTGCCAGTACCGGTAAGGCTTCCGTACTGACCGTTCTATACGCCTTGCATAAAAATATCAATGCCAAACGTTGGCTTTGAAGCAGTTTACGTCGTGCCGCCTCTATGCTGGCCCTATCGGCCCAAACAGGTGCACAGTAGCACATACATCCTAAGTACCTAGGTAGCTCAATATATAGTTTTAAAAGTTAGGAATGATAGACCCCAAATTGCTTTGGATATTCTAGTTAGGGCATAAAAGTTCCTTTTAGCTTTTTCGCCAATTTTTTTTATATGTTCGATAAATGAAAAATTCCTTTCTAAGATCATACCAAGGTAGCATACAGATTGCTGTTTTTAATGGGAACGTTGTTAAATTCAATATTAGGCAATGATTTAAGATTACCTTTTAGTAGAAGTTGATAGGTTTTATGCGGCGCAAACGCTAGGCGGTTACGACCACCCCCCTGAGATATTAAATTTAGGCAAGTATTGGCCAAGTTCTCAAGTCCAGCTCGGGTACTTGACCGAATGAGCAGTAGGCCATCGTCCGCGTAACCAGTAAGTGAACATGGTCGTACATATGTAATCCTTCTGTTATTTGTATTAGGGAAAAGTTAAAGTAAAGTATAGTTACAGTACAAGTATAGTTTTATTTATATCGGGATATAAATAAAACTATACTTGTACTGTAACTATACTTTACTTTAACTTTTCCACCACCACTCACACACACACACACACTTTAGGGGTGGGTGACTCCCGAGTCACCCACCCCTAAAGTGGTGACCTCCGACGTGATCATAAAAATTAGCAAACAAGTGTTGGACAGTGGTGACGCAGTAACAAATATACTTTGAACCCGGTGTCCGGAAACGACTCCCTGCATTACATACCTTACAACGGGAAGCAGGTAAAACAGAAAGGCTCTTTAACCTCCCGTTGATGGAGGCAGAGTCATAGAAACAAAGAGCGGCGACAGGTTATATAATGGCACATGGCAACAGAGCACGTGGTCGCCGGAAGTTGCAATGGAGATAACACGAGAAAGAATACGCTGGCGATGGAAGTGCACTACGTAATGAGGCCAGCGAAGGACATACAGCTGCAACACCTAGAAGAAAGTCCTTGACAGAGGATAGGTACCGGCAGTACAGATATGGGCGATGGAGGCGCCCCAGCCCCGCAAGGTCAAGGGACAGGCACCTACTGCGGAGAGAGTAACGAATATTTTTTTACGATGTATGGGTTGTCGTTTTGGCCCCCCGGTATGCAGAACAAGCGAACAGGGACGGCAATTAAAAAGTGGATTTAGAACAACCCCATACCATCCACAGAGTCATGGGATGCTGTGAAAGTGGCATCGCAGCAAGAAGCGGCACTAATGGCAAACCAAGGAGACACTTCGTGGAATGACGAATTACCTACCGTACTATAAGGGCGGCAATTCGAAATAACACGTGGATTATGTGCGTCACAGTGTGATCATGGTGTTAATTAAGGTTATAATATTGTTTTGTATTGTGTTTATCTATAGAGTTAAGTAAAGCTTGACTGTTGCCCGATTATACAAGGATAATATGATGGTGTGTTAATTGTATCTTTAAGAGTTAAGATGAGTTTGAATTTTGCCCGTTTAATCCTTAGTAATTAACCGTACCTAGGACAAAAATATGCGTTTATAGCTTGGCTCAATGTTCGTACTTACATTATCACTTAAAGGTGGTTCTTTATTCCATACCAGGAAGGGTGGTTTTTGTAGTACAACTAGATTGCGGTTGACCGTCTCCCACTGGTAGAGGAAGCTTTAATCAAACAACCCGTTAGCTAATAACTGGAAGAGTGGGTTACAATTAGAGATAAAACCGTCGGCATAGATCTAATGCGGTAAGTACAGGTAAACGTTACTTTGAATTGACTTTATAGGTTTAGCGTGAGGTGCGTGTAGATTATTATTAGTTACATTATTATAAGGTACTTTAAATTGTTATGGTTGGAGCTGTATATTATTACATAGAAAATAGAAAATTGTAAATATTGTGAAGCTATCTAATACTGATATTAATCATCATCATCTCAGTGTATAATCCCGGTTGCACCCGCGGCTTTCGCGTTGGAGCCCGGGGTCCCCTTTCCTGCACTTACTCCTCCATGTCGCACGATCTTTGGCATCTCGTGGTGTCAGATTGTTGGCATGCATGTCATCTCTTACAATGCCAAGCCAGCACTTCTTTGGTCTACCTCGCTTGTTCCGGCCCGGCGGAGGCGCCATGGCAAGACACTTGTTACCCACGTAACATACTGGTTTTCGTAAGACGTGACCATACCAGCGTAGGCAACCCTCTTGCAGTTTATCTTCTATGTCACGGACACGGAGACTGCCACGGATGTGGGAATTCCTGATGCGGTCTTTCCGCGTAACTCCACACATCCACCGCAGCATATTCATCTCCGTGACACGCAGCTCCTGCTTGTGTCGCTCAAGCACTGGCCACGCCTCACTGCCATACAGAAGGACAGATTTAATAATGTACTTATAGACCTGTCCCTTCAGCTTAACCGACATTTTGGGGTCACAAATGACACCTGTCACCTCACGCCATTTTGCCAAAGCTGCGGACATGCGTGCCTTAACGTTGCAATCAATATCGCCGGACGCGTGGAGCACAGACCCCAAGTACTTAAACTGGTCTGTACATTCGACCATGTCTCCGCCTATGCACACAGAGATAGGATCTATTGTGTTACTGGCCATGTTCACCGTCTTCGCCACATTGAGTTTAAGACCTCCGTTCTCAAGCGAGTTCTTCTACATATTTCAAGGGTTTAATGTCGCCAACAGCGGTCCTAACAATGGAATCGGAATTGAGGTACATGTCTCGAATTATGTCCACATAGGCTTCTGGTACCCCTTTGCACCTCAGTGCCCACCAGATCACCCCCCGAGGGTCACAGTCGAAGGCCTTCTGCATATCTAGAAAGAGCATATGCAGAGGCGTGTTCTGCGATCTATATCTCTCCATAGTGATCCTTAAGGCAAAGATAGGGTCCATGATTCCGTACCGTGGGTGGAACCCACATTAACAAGTCGAGACAGCACACTCCTGTCGGATTCGGGAGTCTAAAATTTATTTATTTATTTATTAACATATACAGCCATCATTACAGGTAACCTTAACCTAATGCAATGGTTCCTTTTCATCCTCCTCAAAATCCTCTCAAAGATCTTCATGGTGTCGGACATGACCTTTATACCGCGATAGTTACCACACTCCTGTACCGAGCCCTAGCCTTTGAAGACTGGAGTAATAATACTCATCCTCCATTGGCTCGGGATTTTGCACACCACGAGGACCCATCGCCTTTCGGGACTCCGCCAGCTTTCGGATTCGCCATGCGACGAAGAACCGCGTGGATTTCCTCGGGCGTTATCAGGGGTACTAGTCCAAAGTTCGAAGGGAGTTCCGGTGTCTGCACCTCTTGGTGCTGCTTATTTAGCAGCTCGTGGAAGTACGAACGCCATCTCTCCTTCACCATGAGGTCCTCGCTTAGCAGGTTGCCAGTAGGGTCTTTTACACCACGGCACTTGGATATCTCCTGTGCCACCCTGACCCTGGAACGTGCCAACTTGTAAATGAGCTCGGAATCGGTTCACGCAATCACTAAAAAAAATTTTTTAACGTTGCCCCACACTCGGTATTTCTCCTGTATCGTGGGTGTTACAAACATATAAAGTCACATACACAAACAGCCAGACACGGAACAATTAATTGTAACTCTTACAAATATCTGTTCCGTGCGGGAATCAAACCCGCGCTACGCACCGCAGCAGTCGATCGCTCAGCCACTGCGTTAATCGTGTCGTCCAACCACCGAAAGTCCAACATATAAACCCGTCTACTTTGTACAAATTACTAACCCGAGGAATGGCGCTGTACTTTGTACAAATTACTAACCCGAGGGATGGTGCTACACTTTGTATAAATTACTAACCCGAGGGATGGCGCTACACTTTGTACAAATTACTAACCCGAGGGATGGCGCTATACTTTGTATAAATTACTAACCCGAGGAATGGCGCTATACTTTGTACAAATTACTAACCCGAGGGATGGCGCTATACTTTGTACAAATTACTAACCCGAGGGATGGCGCTATACTTTGTACAAAATACTAACCCGAGGAATGGCGCTATACTTTGTATAAATTACTAACCCGAGGGATGGCGCTACACTTTGTACAAATTACTAATCCGAGGAATGGCGCTGTACTTTGTACAAATTACTAACCCGAGGGATGGCGCTACACTTTGTACAAATTACTAACCCGAGGAATGGCGCTGTACTTTGTACAAATTACTAATCCGAGGGATGGCGCTATACTTTGTATAAATTACTAACCCGAGGGATGGCGCTACACTTTGTACAAATTACTAACCCGAGGGATGGCGCTATACTTTGTATAAATTACTAACCCGAGGGATGGTGCTACACTTTGTATAAATTACTAACCCGAGGGATGGCGCTACACTTTGTACAAATTACTAACCCGAGGGATGGCGCTATACTTTGTATAAATTACTAACCCGAGGAATGGCGCTATACTTTGTACAAATTACTAACCCGAGGGATGGCGCTATACTTTGTACAAATTACTAACCCGAGGGATGGCGCTATACTTTGTACAAAATACTAACCCGAGGAATGGCGCTATACTTTGTATAAATTACTAACCCGAGGGATGGCGCTACACGTTGTACAAATTACTAACCCGAGGAATGGCGCTGTACTTTGTACAAATTACTAACCCGAGGGATGGCGCTACACTTTGTACAAATTACTAACCCGAGGGATGGCGCTATACTTTGTATAAATTACTAACCCGAGGGATGGCGCTACACTTTGTACAAATTACTAACCCGAGGAATGGCGCTGTACTTTGTACAAATTACTAATCCGAGGGATGGCGCTATACTTTGTATAAATTACTAACCCGAGGGATGGCGCTACACTTTGTACAAATTACTAACCCGAGGGATGGCGCTATACTTTGTATAAATTACTAACCCGAGGGATGGCGCTACACTTTGTACAAATTACTAACCCGAGGAATGGCGCTGTACTTTGTACAAATTACTAACCCGAGGGATGGCGCTACACTTTGTACAAATTACTAACCCGAGGGATGGCGCTATACTTTGTATAAATTACTAACCCGAGGGATGGCGCTACACTTTGTACAAATTACTAACCCGAGGAATGGCGCTGTACTTTGTACAAATTACTAACCCGAGGGATGGCGCTATACTTTGTATAAATTACTAACCCGAGGGATGGCGCTACACTTTGTACAAATTACTAACCCGAGGAATGGCGCTGTACTTTGTACAAATTACTAACCCGAGGGATGGCGCTATACTTTGTACAAATTACTAACCCGAGGGATGGCGCTATACTTTGTATAAATTACTAACCCGAGGGATGGCGCTACACTTTGTACAAATTACTAACCCGAGGGATGGCGCTATACTTTGTATAAATTACTAACCCGAGGGATGGCGCTACACTTTGTACAAATTACTAACCCGAGGAATGGCGCTGTACTTTGTACAAATTACTAACCCGAGGGATGGCGCTACACTTTGTACAAATTACTAACCCGAGGAATGGCGCTGTACTTTGTACAAATTACTAACCCGAGGGATGGCGCTATACTTTGTACAAATTACTAACCCGAGGGATGGCGCTATACTTTGTATAAATTACTAACCCGAGGGATGGCGCTACACTTTGTACAAATTACTAACCCGAGGGATGGCGCTATACTTTGTACAAATTACTAACCCGAGGGATGGCGCTATACTTTGTATAAATTACTAACCCGAGGGATGGCGCTACACTTTGTACAAATTACTAACCCGAGGGATGGCGCTATACTTTGTATAAATTACTAACCCGAGGGATGGCGCTACACTTTGTACAAATTACTAACCCGAGGGATGGCGCTATACTTTGTATAAATTACTAACCCGAGGGATGGCGCTATACTTTGTACAAATTACTAACCCGAGGGATGGCGCTATACTTTGTATAAATTACTAACCCGAGGGATGGCGCTACACTTTGTACAAATTACTAACCCGAGGGATGGCGCTATACTTTGTACAAATTACTAACCCGAGGGATGGCGCTATACTTTGTATAAATTACTAACCCGAGGGATGGCGCTACACTTTGTACAAATTACTAACCCGAGGGATGGCGCTATACTTTGTATAAATTACTAACCCGAGGGATGGCGCTACACTTTGTACAAATTACTAACCCGAGGGATGGCGCTATACTTTGTATAAATTACTAACCCGAGGGATGGCGCTACACTTTGTACAAATTACTAACCCGAGGAATGGCGCTGTACTTTGTACAAATTACTAACCCGAGGGATGGCGCTACACTTTGTACAAATTACTAACCCGAGGAATGGCGCTGTACTTTGTACAAATTACTAACCCGAGGGATGGCGCTATACTTTGTACAAATTACTAACCCGAGGGATGGCGCTATACTTTGTATAAATTACTAACCCGAGGGATGGCGCTACACTTTGTACAAATTACTAACCCGAGGGATGGCGCTATACTTTGTATAAATTACTAACCCGAGGGATGGCGCTACACTTTGTACAAATTACTAACCCGAGGAATGGCGCTGTACTTTGTACAAATTACTAACCCGAGGGATGGCGCTACACTTTGTACAAATTACTAACCCGAGGAATGGCGCTGTACTTTGTACAAATTACTAACCCGAGGGATGGCGCTATACTTTGTACAAATTACTAACCCGAGGGATGGCGCTATACTTTGTATAAATTACTAACCCGAGGGATGGCGCTACACTTTGTACAAATTACTAACCCGAGGGATGGCGCTATACTTTGTACAAATTACTAACCCGAGGGATGGCGCTATACTTTGTATAAATTACTAACCCGAGGGATGGCGCTACACTTTGTACAAATTACTAACCCGAGGGATGGCGCTATACTTTGTATAAATTACTAACCCGAGGGATGGCGCTACACTTTGTACAAATTACTAACCCGAGGGATGGCGCTATACTTTGTATAAATTACTAACCCGAGGGATGGCGCTATACTTTGTACAAATTACTAACCCGAGGGATGGCGCTATACTTTGTATAAATTACTAACCCGAGGGATGGCGCTACACTTTGTACAAATTACTAACCCGAGGGATGGCGCTATACTTTGTACAAATTACTAACCCGAGGGATGGCGCTATACTTTGTATAAATTACTAACCCGAGGGATGGCGCTACACTTTGTACAAATTACTAACCCGAGGGATGGCGCTATACTTTGTATAAATTACTAACCCGAGGGATGGCGCTACACTTTGTACAAATTACTAACCCGAGGGATGGCGCTATACTTTGTATAAATTACTAACCCGAGGGATGGCGCTACACTTTGTACAAATTACTAACCCGAGGAATGGCGCTGTACTTTGTACAAATTACTAACCCGAGGGATGGCGCTACACTTTGTACAAATTACTAACCCGAGGAATGGCGCTGTACTTTGTACAAATTACTAACCCGAGGGATGGCGCTATACTTTGTACAAATTACTAACCCGAGGGATGGCGCTATACTTTGCGTTACTTGGCACTGTTAATGTTTTTCTTGAGTTCCATACCCGTGTCGACCCCATAGAACGGGTATGAGCCATTCAATTTTTTCAATTGTTCGGTTAATCTCCCAAATTTCAATGACAACTCATTGAAATTTGTTCATAACAACAATGGTTACGTAAACACTTGCAGGATATATCATGTACATAGTAACTGATCCGCAGACAATGTGCTCATGCTACATTTATTTGGCCGTAGAAACTAGGAGTTGTCTTACCTGGTTATCACTCCATCTTACAACTCCGTCCCACTACTCGAGGTGGGACTCAAATGACAACATTTTTTAGTACTCTCCATGTGTAGTTGCTATCTCCTTCTGTAGTTATCGCAATCCTTTGTGGACCCATTTTTAGAATTCCGTACTTGCTATGTAAAGTCCCATTTTTTCAACTCCTAAGTGGGGATACTTATTATGACGGACAGAAAACTACGGAACCCTACACTGAGCATGGCCCAATACGCTTCTGACCAGTTTTTTTTATTTCTTCTGTAGCCGCAACACAATTTAAACATTCTACTAAAAGAAATATTCTTCTTTTTTATGAAACCCCAATAAGTGTTCATGATTAATCATTTTCGGAATAATGAATTTTGGTAATACCCAAAAATAAAACTTTTTCTCCGGGAGAAATTTTTTCTTGCTTTGGTACGCTACAATGACGGTCTTGAGCAAGAAGCCTGAAAACAGTATTGTATTCCAGTATATTTTAGAACAGCAATAATGCTAAAATCGTCTACAATAGTTTTCGATGGTAGTTATATAAAATTAGAGTACCATGAATAACATGCTTTCGAGAACAACCGTACAGAAGATGTACAGATAATAATATAATTCATTTTTGAATTGAATATTCCAATTACAGGTAAATATTCAGAATTCGGATGATGTTGAGTGAATAGATACTTAAAGGTTTTGTTAAGTGAAGGTCGGACGTTTCAGTGATATATTGACATCTTAAAAATAATCGCAAAAGATGTTTTATTGCTCCTTTTTATCATTCACAGATTGTTTTTTTTTTTTTTTTTAATGTATGTCTAAAAGATGAAGCGCGTATTCGAAAGGCAAGGTCTGCGCCCTTACACTCCTAGTTCCCGCAGGAGACGCCCTAGACGTCGGCAACAGACGGCAAACTTCCGGCCATACCATAATAGGCGCGGGCTTGCGGACAGCGAGAAATATGTAGCTCGCCGCCCGGTAAGGACCAGGCCCGGGTCGACAGCGTGTAGTATTCCATACGCTTCTCAAAGAGATGTCAGCACATAATGACGGGGTCCAATAGGACTGATACCTGCCAGTCGTACGGGTTGTTCGAAATAGATACCATGGTGCTGCCACATGGCGCTGACAAATAAAGGAGGAACAGAAGTGAGTTTCAGTCAGCAAAATCTAGCAAACCCTTCCGCTTTGCCCAAAGCGGGAGAGGTCGTTGGATAATTTCCTACCAAAAAACATATGTGTTAAAGAAATATAAAAATATTGAAGTATAGTGAAGGATATTACGAGGTATACTAGGAGACTCTAAAAACCGCTTTAAGAACTCAACACTTCATTTCAAAACACACTTAAAATATGCTGGCGCACAGCTGTTGGAATATAGTGGCACTGGGCTGGCCCTATCTGTCACATGTCGAGCAGCAATGTGCAAACCCGCAGTGGATTCTCAATGGCAGGAAAAACTGTGCAGCAGATCTATAAAGACTTACGAGTGCGACGAGTTAGAGTCCTCATTAAAAGATTGACCCACAGTCGCAGTATGCTGGGAAAACTGAGAGAGGAAAGTCTTTGCCCGGCAGTGGGACAACACAGGATTATGATAAACAAACAAAACTACAAAAGCTCAGTCTCAGAATTTCGAAAGTCGCTCAGAATTTATAGGCGGCTTTACATTGGGTGACAACAGTTTGACATGACAGGCGCTGGTTTACGTGAAGGAAAGTATTCCTTCGAAATTGAAAGGTTAAATTTAAAGGTTACTACGGTAACCTTTAAATTTATAGTACTATGAATGTTACCCACTAAGTATTGATCGTAGTTGATCTATCATTTTGAGGCTGAGACGTGCGCTAAAGAGTACGTTAAACGGTTGGTCTCGGTTGTCATTCGTAGAACTTTGACAGTTATTACAGTAGTTAGGAACCCGAAAGTCTAACAACTAGTTTTGTCATCTTAGTCGTGAGGTTAGATCTACACTAGATCTATGTAAAATACCGGTATTCAGCTAAATCCGGTTAGTCTAGAAGCTGACCATGCATGGGAAGAGGCAGACAGGTGACCTGATGACGCAGACCTATAAACATGAATTTAAGAACTGTATTCACTACCAATGTTACACAAATAAAATTGATTTTGATTTTGTTTTGGTGATGATGGTGCGATCTATCTAGTTTTCAGATTTAACCATGAGTCAAAATCGATGTTACCAATGTCTTGAACATATCTAGCTAATCATTGTATCATCTAGTTTCTTAAATCTACCAAATATTGAATTAATACATTTAAAACCTAACACTTGAAACTCAAACATTTCTCGCCTATTCTTGACCGCTTAATTTACAATAACATCTTACAGCTACTAAAGGGTTTTGAGATGACTTTCCAAACCATCGATATATTTCAAAAACTTAATAACTTGACCTTGGACCACACGTAGCTCACGCTTATCACAAACCGGCTAAGTGCGAGTCGATCTAGCGCATGAAGGGTAGTTTCTAGCTGTCTCAATTCATGAGATACCATAACACAGACAGACGGATAGACTGACAGAGAGACAGACGGTCGTGAAGTCATACTAGTAGTGTCCTTTGAGTGTTCTTGAGGTATTTATTATTACAAAGTGAGTTCTCAAAAGTGGCACGGGCTGTACGTTACTAGGAACTACGTTAGTTTAATATTTTATTTATCAGATAGTGGCGCCGCTTGTTAAGAAACTACTTTAAGTTTAAATTCAGTGCATTTTTTTCTTTGTATGTCATTAAGAAAAGGACAGCAGATAAATATCGCCATAAATTAGCCCTTCTTACCACGGTAACAATACTCTCAATACTAGGCATAACTCCAACTGTCTTTTGTCTTGACGCTCTATACAACTTGCTAGAGAACAAATCAAATACGTACTTATTAGCAAAAGAAAATACCTTCTATATCCTATACGTTATGACTCCTCCGATAGTTACGTCAGACCGGCTCATTAACGAGCTGTGCTCTTGTTTTCTTTCTTCGTAATAAGGTATAACTATCTACTATGCGCGCTGATGTTAACACAACAAATCTAACATTTATTGGATTAAAATAAATATCGATATAATACGACTTGTATGTAACTGTGATACAACTGTTGTAACAAGTACCCACCCTCGTGGGTTGTCAGTATTTTCGGGTCCATATTCAGAGGATAAAAACGGGATAGTATTACTAAGAATCCACTGTCCGTCTGTCTGTTAGCCACCAGGCTGTATCTCATGACCCGTGATAGCAAGACAATTGAAATTTACACAAATGATGTATTTCTGTTGCCGCTATAACAAAACATAACAGTTTTATTTTTGTGTAGACAATGATACGTGCGGTAGGTACTGCAACCCTCACTTGAACAGTTTTTTTTTTATATCTTGACATGTATGTATATTTTTGCAAAATTGAATTGCAATCTTTGTGTAAAATGTTGGCTAGTGACATCTTACTTCAGTAACAATCATGATCAATCATGATTTACAAAAATATCTGATAACTATATAAGCCAACTGAAACTACTGATTAAAATTAAATAAACTAACGAACGGACGACCTGGTGAATGTCGCGGGAAACCGCGGCATGCGGGAGACGCAGGACCGGTTGTCATGGAGATCCTTGAGGGAGGCCTATGTCCAGCAGTGGACATCTTTCGGCTGAAATGATGATGATGATAAAACTAAAGTAATAAAATCGTCTTATGGTTTAGATTACATCGTACCCTAGGTATACTTACCACTCTTTACAGAAGCATTATCGGTTTAATGAGTTAAAGGGTTTTATCATGAAACTTGACATAATATAATCTTCAAATCCTTACACCACACTACAAACAAAGGATGGCGAAGTTAATCAAATTTTTACTATAATCAAGCGAAGGCGAGTAAAATGAATAATACAGGCGCAGCAGCGAACTTTGTTTCATTACGCGTTCCGAAGTCGTGTCGGGCTCGGATCGTCTTGGCCTTGTTGAAGAAAGTATTAGGCGAACCAAATGTTTGACAACTGGTAAGGAGCCTTTGTATAGTGAGTAAACGGATATTTGCTAAGAGCATAGTTTAAACGTGAATAACATTATATGTCACCTTAGTTAGGGGTAATAGTGGTAACATACTTTTACCCACTGTCAGACAATGTTCAGCAAGTGCTTGTCTTTACCTTTACACCTAGAAGGGTTGGCACTAACACCCTCATTATAAGCCTGTGCATTCGGAAATGCAGTAGGTGATCAGTGGCAGTGAGTGAGTGCTTCCAGCACTTGTAATAGTTCTCAAACTAATACTTTACGTTACTTAAAACTGTCAATGTAATTGTTGTTTATGTATTCGTCTTTCGTAGTGTTGAGCTCTAAATCGGAGTGATTGTGGGTGCTTTTCTTCCGTGTTACTATTTGGGAATTCATTTGTAAGAAATACGGTGTTGTAAACTTTATTTGGTCGTACATACATACGACTTATTTTGAAATAATTTGGTTAATCTTGACAGCCTCCGTGGCGTAGCGGTAGCGAACGCGGCCGCTGCGCAAGGCAGTCGTTACGGGTTTTTGGAACCCTCTAAAGTCCAACAATTGGTCTAACTGCAATTATGGAGGTCATATGGCAGTCGCTTCACGAAAAATATCATTAACTTGTACGTTAGTTAGCTCGACACCACACCCCGCTTTTTGCTTTGAACATAGAAAACTACAAGGTAAAACTACTTGTAGAGGTTTGCACACGATTTTTAACACCAGATTCATCATCATCATCAACCTTATTCGTCCCACTGCTGGGCACAGGTCTTCTCTCATACATAGAAGGATTGAGCGTAATCACCACGCCGCCTGCTCAATGCGGGTTGGCGATTTCAGACTTAAAGTCCAGGTTACCTCAAGATGTTTTCCTTCACTTTGTAATCAGTCATTGGTGTCCAAGATATACTTAGAAAGTACCTACCTATAACTTAGAAAAGTTACATTGGTTCTTGCCTGACCTGGAATCGATCCCGATCACTCATACTCGAGAGGCTGGTGTTTTAACCACAAAGCCACCACGACTACCAGCACCAGATTTCTTAACTGTTTAAAGAATTTTAGAAAATGTAGTGCAAAGTTTTCTCAATCAGTTATGAAATTGATTGAAGGATTGATTTTATGGTAAACCGGCTAGAGTGTATCGGGCCATGCTCAGTGTAGGGTTCCGTAATTTCCCGTCCGTCACAATAAAAGTCTACATTTAGAGCTTCAAAACGGACTTCTTATAGTATGGAATTCTAAAAATGGGCCCAAAAAGTACGGTGATAACTAAATAAAGAGAGATAGATTCTTTTGATTTTTTATTCTATAACTAATACTTGGCCCAACCCCAGCAAGTCAGGAAAAATTTTAACAGTTCGAAGTAGCCCAAATAACAACGACATCTCTCGGATATTTAGGTTACTACTTTATATCAACTAGACGAGTCTATGTTTGATTTTGGATTGCTTGAACTGGTTTTAATCATTTTTATTTGATATGTTCGGTATAATAAATGTAAACTAAGATTTCAAAAATGCTTGCAAGTTACATATTGCACGGTTAAAATGTTAAATTACAAACACAGTTCAGATTTTTTTTTACATTATTTCAAATACTATTCAAGCTATCAATTTCTAATAATGTGTTTATAAAGTTTTACTTTTGAGAAATTATGGTTTAAAAGATAAGGGTGGATCGGCAATCGCCAAATGTGTCATTGTACTTTTGGAGCGATTTATTTACGAAATAATGATTTCAGTATACCCATATCCATTTTTATAGTATATCATACGTTAAGGGGGTAGAAATGAAAAGAAACTACTCTCTACTTTACTTTTAGGGGGTAGCTAAATAAAACATTTTTCCAACTTTTAAATTTGAAATCAGCTTTCTAGTGCTAACGGCCACTGATAATATTCACGGACAGATGTCGAAACTATAAAGGTCCCTAGTTGATTACGGAACCCAATAAATATGCTGTCCTCGATATGAATTCATAAAAAATATACATAGGTCGTAGATTTGACTCCCACACAACAATATAAATAGATCACACAAAGGCAATAGCAACAAAGTAACCCAAAAATAAAACTCGGAACATTTTTATATCAGAAAGTATACTATGTAAAAGCTTTTGTATTTCATATATTTACGTTTATAAGCGTCCTCATATTATATGATAAACTAAACTATTTTCATCAGAGTAACATATTTATAAACGTTGTTGACTCACCTTTTAACACTTGGAATGTGTTATGGACATGCGTCACACTACGGCGCCGAACTGATGCTGCAGCAAAATTTCACGGATCCTATCATTCGACGCATTATTTCAATACATTCTATTTCCAATTTCTACTGATGCGAAACCATAAAGAATAAAAAAAAGCCATAAACGATACACGTGTTCAGTATTTTCAGTAAAGAATCTATGTACAAAATTTCAAAAAGACATAATGAAAAACCACAAAGTTATAAGTTTTGCTATTCTACTTGGTTGTCTCAATAAAAATGTGGCCAAAGCTCCGCATAGGCGGGCGAGCGCGGTACGTTGACCTCTGGCGTCAGCTCTTGCGCGCGCGAGGACTATGATCTATAGTAAAGCTACGTGCCCGCGCTCGGCATCCACGCTGCAACATTTCTAAATGTATCTGGGAAAAAATATAGCATAGTGTAAAAAAGATTTGAATCAATTCAATCGATTGCTTAATCTGAAGAAACTATATTCAGGTTTCACATAAACAAAAAATAACGTTGTATAATTATAAATAACCAAAATTTCTGAAGATATATGAATGTATTGATGAATTTATGGATGAATGGATGAAGGAATGGATGGAAGAATGGATGTCTGTTACTTTTTTAGGCAAAACCACGAACGGCCTCGGATGAAATTTGGCACACAGGCGGTTTATAACCTGAAATAACACATAGGATTTTTTTTTATCCCGATATTCCCATGGGATCCAAATCTACGAGGGTATAACCGCGGGGCACAGCTATTAAAATATAAAGTTTAAGCTCTGTGCTTGACTCGTGATCGCTGATTTAAGCCCAAGAACTATTAACGTAAGGTACTAAGCTCGAAATTTGACATGTTCCCGTCCGTATCTTGTACTTGTAGTCTGGGTTATGCTGATTATAGAACAACGCTTAGCTACGTGCGTCAGACCAATCTCCCTCTGGAGTAGCATCGTTAGTCGTGTTGTTGGATTTAACATTGCATCCGCGCGCTAGCGCGCTTTACTTTCAACAATTACATCATTGCTTATCATCAGGCGGGATTGCAAACAAGGACTAATTTATAATCATAAAAAAATCAAAAAAATATATTGCATGCTCAACATCGTTTACTTACTTGGTATAACCAGCTCTGCCAATCTTCTGTCACATTTGAATTGTACTAAGTATACGTAAATGCATTAAAGTTGATCGAGGTTGAAACTGAGACACATGATGTTAGTATTCATATTTTATTTATTTATCTAGTTCAGGCAACAAAGGTCCATATTAAAATATAATAATGCTATATTATAATATACATAAACGTAATATATAAAATACTCTCTCGGTGGTAGGCCACATCGGCTCTCGGCAGAAGTTACCACCCACCAGACAAAGTCTTGCCGCCAAGCAATTCGTCGTATTCCGGCATGATGTCTGGTGAAGCCATACGGAGGACGAGTCTGAGCAGTTGTGTTGCGATGTGTGCCGGGTACGATGCGCCAAGTGTTGTTGTGTCGGAAGTTTGGTCGTGGAAGGTCTCCACATCAATCTCCCTCTGGCGCAGCATCGTTGATCGTGTTGTTGGGTTTAACATTGCACCAACTTACTCAACTGCCGTCATCATCATCATCATCATCTCAGCGTATAAACCCGGTCGAATCCGCGGCTTTCGCGTTGGAGCCCGGGGCCCGCTAACTCACTCAACTGACGTCTTCCTTCCTATTGACTAAGGTTTTTAAGTGAATGGGTTTAATACTACTAGCGCGCTTTACCATCAACGATTGCATCACTGCTTACCATCAGGCGGGATTGCAGTCAAGTGCTAGTTTATAATTACTTAAAAAAAGATAAAAAAAAAAACTATACATGAACAATCTATATAAAAACTACTGTTGGCCAATACGCCAAAACTTGAATAAATCCAACGAATCAGTGCAGGTAGCATAAAATATGTGTAATCAAAACTTATACTTCTAATTATTACGATTGTGCACTAAACTGAGAATATCAAAACGAATAAATACTAAATTTATTTATATTGTAAATAAATTAAAAATCATACATTATTTTTCACAATAGGCAAGTTAATGCAAAATAGTTTCAAGTGTGGCAGAAAGCGAGAGTGGAATAACGAAGGTACACATCACGTGTCGTACCCTCGTCCAGTTGATCAGTACGAGTTCTTAGCTACTCATAGTAACTAGGTACTGACCGATAGCTGACGCTCAGAAAGACATCTATACTAATACTTAAACATGCTAATGTCACAGTATTCATATATGTAGGTGTTATTTTGCTTTACTTTTTTTTTAATAATTATAAACTAGCGCTTTACCGCAATCCCGCCTGATGGTAAGCAGTGATGCGATCGTTGATGGTAAAGCGCACTAGTTTATTAAGAACCCGTTCACTCAGATTGAGCGAATAGGAAGGAAGACGGCAGTTGAGCGAAGTGATGCAATCTTAAACCCAACAACACGACCAACGATGCTGCGCCAAAGGGAGATTGATCTGAAGACCCTCCACGACCAAACTCCCAACACAACAACATTTGGCGCATCGTACCCGGCACACATTACAACACAACTGCTCAGACTTGTCCTCCGTACGGTTTCTCCAGACATCATGCCGGAACACGACAAATCGCTTGGCGGCAAGGCTTTGTCAGGTGGGTGGTAACTTCTGCCGGCGGCCTGTGTTATGGCCTACCACCGAGAACTTTGCAGCCACTTTTCAGCGATATAAATCAAAGAACGCTCGCGTTGCGCGCGTGCATAAGTCTGCCTTAATCTCGTAGTTGACCTTGAGAGGTCGTGACTACTTATCGGACTATCCTGTGGCTGCCTTAAATAAATTTAAAGCCTCCAGCCAGGTGCAACTAAAAACTAAGCGACAACACGCGTAAGGGCACCCCCTGTGGGGTACAAACATCGGCTTGGGGCGACGCTGGAGAGAACAGCAAGGGACGGCTGCATCGAAATTTTGCCTATGTGGCACGAGGCGGACGCGGTATAAAAAGTTATACATGATTAGTCGTTTGATATTGTATAGTTCTGTGGTCCTACCTAACCGTGTGATTGCAAATTGTACTCAAATCTATTTGCACACGCAAATTATGCATCTGGAATATCCTGCCTTTTCCGCATAGCTCCACACTGGTGACCTCGAGCATGAAAGTCACGGCAGACTTCATGCAACTACTACATGATATGATGACATGATGTCTGGTGAAGCCGTACCGAGGACGGGTCTGAGCAGTGGTAATGCGATATGTGCCGGGTATGATGCGCCAAATGTTGTGGGAGTTTGGTCGTGGAGAGTCTCCAGATCAATCTCTCTCTGGGTTAAATATTGCATAACCTCGCTCAACTGCTGGGTTATTAAACTAGATCGCTTTACCATCAACGATTGCATCTCTGCTTACCGTCAGGCGGGATTGCAATCAAGCACTTGTTTATAATTATTAAAAAAAAAACAACTTCAACGTGACGCCGTCATCATCACTCCCGCAAGCTTTGGCGGCAAGTCACTCAGCCAGTTAGCACCCACGGCTTCAACGGGTATCCTGACCACAAGCATGCAGCGACCGCGCAAATACCTGGTCATCACCCTCCGCCTTATCAACAACCTCGGGGCAGCACACTGCACTTTCAGCCGGTCAACAAGAAGAGCCCTCTCTTCTGGTTGACGCAGTAATTAGCCTCAACTCGGCGCTGTACGACTTCCAATGCACTGGAGTATAACGCAGCGCCACCATCCTGACTCACTGAGAAATCTCCGTAGACAGTTCTGACTCACCGCGAACGCAGACAGTTCCGACTCACAGGGACCCCAGCTGGCCTGAGAAGCATCGCAAGATACAAGACTCAGCTTACTATCGACCTCCGGTCTCCGGAGGGGAGTGATGTAGCGGTACCTACTACCGCCACATGCGAACAACGCGTCCTATTGCATTACTGTGCATCTAGCATACATACAACTTCTGTAAATCAACCATTGTTCAAATGCCCGTCAGACATAACACCTGTTTGGTCGGAGGATCCTAACTTTTCTATGAAGGATAAGTGAACTATACACCCTGCTCCTCATGGGCAACGGCCTGAATGGACAATATTAAATCTGCCTATGTATACGTAAGGTTAGACTTTATATGGCCCATTCAGGTGACCTTATACTGGCAAGGGGTAAGGTCATCATCTAGGCTAATGATATTAGTTTAATTTACATAGTAGATAATTACCGTATAGATAGGGGTGGTTGTTATTTCGCTAATGGATTGTGCATCTAACCACGCAATTTGTTTATATTGTTGGCAAATGTTTATTTAATAGATTGCATGAATAGTGAAGCTAGAAATACTAAATTTCCTTGCAAGGTATATCTTCTCTCAATAGCCTACCAAAGTGAAAAAAAACACATTACGCACAATGACAAAGGTATCCGTCAAACGTCACACCCTCGTCTTACAAATAAATAGCTGCCACCGTTCACGTACCGTTCACTTGCCGTTTACGTACCAGCTTCAGTTCTATGTAATACCGTTGTCAAATTATGAGGGAACTGTAATTACAAACCAAAAATGAAATCTTTATCAGATTGTTGACCACGTCATACCACGTAATAATCGTATCTAAAGATCACGGAACCACATTATAATTGAACGTGCATACTTTATCTACTGGGTATTTAATTATTAACAACTTGCTCTATGTAAAATATTGTTATTCAAAGACACTATAATTTAAGTGTCTTCAAAGCTAGAGTGAATAGGCTCTTAATAAACTAGCCCGCTTTACCATCAACGATCGCTTCACTGTTTACCAACAAGCGGAATTGCGATCAAGCACTAGGATAAAAAATCCGGTTAAACAAAACCTAACCCCAACATAGTTGGAAAAAGGGCTATGGAGATTGATTGATTTCATAGTCTTTAAGTATAGGCTGAGCAAGACAGTGTGTACCAAACAAAGAGAAAATTCATTGTGCCCAAACTAAACTATGACGCGTTACTAGTTTCGAATTTCCATAATGTATAGATACAGCGGATATTTAAATTCTGCATCACGTAAAAAAAAATGCATAATCATCAAACAGGTAGGCTAGGTTTCCAGTATTTTTAAGTAAAGAATCTATGTACAAAATTTCAAAAAGATACCAAGAAAAACCACAAAGTAATGAGCTTGTTATCCTACGTGACTGTCCCAACAAAAATATGGTCCGCGCTCCGCTCGGGCGGGCGTACGATGCGTTGACCTCTGGTGTCAGCTGCTGCGCGAGCGCGGAGTACTATGATACCGTCCGTGCTCGGTAACCACGCTGCAACAATTTCTAAATGTATCTGAGAAACAATATAACATGGTGTAAAAATGATTGAAATCGATTCAGTTGCTTATTCTAAACAAATTACATTCAGGTTTAGTATAAACAAAAATTAACGTTGTATGTGTACGGTAAACTTTGTTTGCGTGATGGAGGATGTTGCATGAGGACAGTGTAATGCGTAGTTTGCTTGTGACCTACGTAGATGCCACACGAGCACTGGACCAACGGAGTAGTCAATTAAAATTTCACCTTCCACTCAAACCCATGTTTGTTTAACAATATCAAAGATTTACAATGTAACCTTAAAGGCTTAAACCATCCCTTATCATTCAGACCTACCTCGGATAGAGGTGGGTATGCGGTAATACTTCCCGATCCAAACACATCTTCATTTGCGTCGGATAAATCATGCTGCCTCCATCAAACTGTGACTGAGATACGATCTGATTGTACGTTGCTTTGTCAGTAAATAAGGCTCAGGGTTTACCGCGAGGATTCTATTTTGTTTTATTAATTATAAATTCTAAGCTAGTGCGCGCTGATCCCGAATTAATTAGAAAAAGGACAGAACAATGATAAACTAGTGTTTATAGTAAAGCATATTAGTTTATTATGAGCCTATTCACTCTAGCCTTGAAGACATGTAGATTATAATCGGACGAGAGACGGATTTTATCACTCCACAAAAAATATTCAATCTATTGAAGCGTGCTATCAGGTTACTCAGAAAGTATTGCGACAAAAAGTTTTTATGTATGAGAAACTGGCCAGTTATAATTATTTAGAAAATATCATTATTTATAACTCACAATAGGTAAATTCAAAACTTCCCTCCACATGTTTATCGAGACCATTTACGCGCTATGATTTTTTACTTGGGGTTAACTTTGGGGGATCAAGAAAGAAGTGGTCGCTCTTTGAAGGCTGTTACGGAGGAAAACGTGCCAACAGTGAGAATTTTGATTCAAGACAATAGTCGAATTCCATACCAAGAAATTCAGCATAAACTGCAGATTGGATCAGGAAGCCTTCACGAGATTCCACACGTGCATCTTCGGTTGCGGAGGATAGTTTCACGGTGGGTGCCGTACAATCTCACCTCTCACGCGGATTTTATACAGTATGACTGGCTACTTGGTGTCAATTCCTTTACGAAACTAAAGAAGCACTAACGCTGAATGGTATACTACCAAATGCTTGACAGAAGTTTTCTCTATTATGAGCAACAAGCGACCAAACAGGGCTCCGCGGGTTACTGCTTCACCACGACAATGCGCCTGCCTACACCGAAATAAAAACAAGGAACTTCCTGGACAGTGCACCGGTCAAACTCCTGGGTCACCCTCCTTACAGTTCTGACCCCTGTCCTGTCTTACTTCTTCTTATTCCTAAAAATAAAAGATCAGCTCAAAGGCATACAATTTTCGTCGCCGGTTGAAACGCTGTCAGCGTTCGAACAGGCTGTAACGAGGTGTTTGCGGTGGACTGGAAAAAGTGTTTCGAAAACTAACTAGTTCAGACGTATGAAACTTTTTATAGGTGCTGGTGGAGAGGAATTTAAAAATATGTAATAAAAATATATTTACCGATAGAACATTTATTTTATCATGGTAAAACTTTCTAAGTGTCCCACGTACTTTGAATGACCGTTAAATATCAACATATTATTAAACCGACTTACCTTTTTATCCTTTTTTTTTAATATAATACCTTCTCAACCTGTTTTAACGAAGCTTACATTTTTATGAACAAAACTGTGTTATCAGTGTGGACTATGAAATTATGATACGAACACGTTCTGCTTCAATTTTATTATGAAAACGTGTAGGTTCTGCCAAGTTGCGTTTGCATATAATGTAATATAAATAGAAAAGTCACTCAGAATAATTTTTCCTAATTTCATTGTCAAGCTTAGGAATACTTAACCAGTTTTGGTATCATATTTTATGTACGTATATGTAGGTATATATGTACTAATAAAACACGTTTGAAGGGCCCCAGAGACGTAGGTGGTGGTTATTTGTAACCCATTTCTATATAAGTAACGTAGAATAAGCTCTGGAAATAATCCTTTTAATTTGATTTTGATTGCTTTTACGCAACAATGAGTAAAAGGTCCACTTCCCTGGTGCGCAGGATGTGGGGCAGATCCACCAGTCTTAAGCATAGTTGCGAGTCGCCTAAGCTGTGTGTACGTGGGTCGATGTTGTGTCGTCTCTCATGGGATGTCGTGATGGTGACCAACCGTAATTGTTAGTACTGTTTTGGTTTTATTATTTTTGTCAAGGGCCTGTGCTTTCTAACAGTCGTAAGTTAACAATATCAATACCTAAAGAGTTACAATTCATAAACTATACATAAACACTTATCCTTTCGTGAAATGCAGGCGTGATGTTGTACGAATACAACACAAACTATGCGTATCAATAACTGTCATCATCATCATATGAGCCATATGAAATCCACGGCTGAACATAGACCTCTCCAAGGATTTCCAAACAGAACGATTGGACGCGGCCTGCATCCAACGCTTCCCTGCGAGTTTTTGGGTGTCCGAAACTGCACTTGCCTCTACGTGATCGCCATTCCAGAGCCTTTCTGCCCCATCCCCGCCTACTGCCACTTCAAAGAGCTAATCTGCTGGGCTATGTCGACTTTCGTTCTTCTACGAATCTCCTCATTCCTTATTCGATGACGTAGAGAAAGACGTACGCATAGCCCCGTCTATAGGTCTCTGTGCGATCTTGAACTTTCTTATGGGCCCATACTGAGGAACCACGTTTCTGATCCACGTGTCATCACTGGTAACACACGGTGGTTAAAGACAACTCAATAACAATACGATTTAATAGCTCTATACTCTTTATATTTACCGTTTATATTTCTTGTACCGCTGCCAATGTCTACAGTCCTAGGCAAGCCCCTACAAAAGGAATCCGCTAGCATCACCGTAACTTGCTCGTAGTAAAAAGCCTATACTAGAAAAGGCACTGAATAGGGCTAAAGATGACGGTTTCGTGATGGTGCAAAGGAGAAAGCACCGAACGTGAACGTACAAGAACTACTGCGGCAAAGATCCTCCTACCGAGTCCTAAGTCAGCTTGCGTAACGCTAAGCTGAATACATCGGTGTACAAATCGTGCCTACTCTAAACCACTAAGGTGGATGACATCGTAGAGTACGTGCACCAGAAGACGAGCTACACGCCGATGTTACAGTTGCTGAAGTCGCGCCGCAACATCTACTTCAAGGCGTTCGTAATGCGTGAAACCAATTGTTATCTGCCCATCGACATGAAGGAAGACGTCTGGCCGCAGCACGTGATGTTCTGTCTCTGCCGCAGACCAATAGAACTGGACAAAAGCATGCCAGTGAAGTACTATTTTATAGTAAAGATATTCATCTTTAGGTTAAAGCAACCTATGGGCCTGAATCTTCAAAAACTTATAAATAAAAGCAAAAAATCAAAGTCAACTGAACCTATTAATTTTAGCTGATGATAATTGAAATTATATAGGCAATTGAAAAGTTACAGATCTCTATGGAGAAGAAAAGGCAAGAAAATCCAAATGCCACTCTTTAAATCAAAGTCATCATATGTCAAGTATGTAAACACTGCAAGGCTGCATAGTGCGCGTTTTATGTAAGATTGGAATTTCATTTCATCGAGTTGAAGTATATTTATTTCATGTATTTATTCATTGTTATGTTATTGTAACAATGAAATCAACAATGAATCAATCAATTATACAAACCAACCAAAATTCTCAAAATCGATCATTCACGTCCAGCATTGATTTAAAATGCTTTATGAATTACAGTGATGTTTGTCGATCCCTCCTGTAAACAATCCCAATTTATTTACATGAAGCTTACCGTTGTTCAATGATTTAATTAATATTTGGCGAGATGCACTTGATACTTTTAATGAACAATAATTAATTAATATTTGGGATTCGGTGTCCTATAATTATTATGTTATTACTATAATACTCAAATTAATTTACCTATGACTACGATATTAGCTGTTGATTTTACTTTGTCTGTGTAGCTATATTATAATAGGTAATATGTCACACTTTTTTCTTAGTATCACATCACTGTAATCATTATCAATGGTTTGGCAAGCTTCCATTTAACCCCTTACAAGCTGATAACACATTACAACATACAACAACCCGCGGTGGGAAATTAATATAATCCTAGAGTTACAGAACGCCGTAGCGAACGCGGCCGCTGCGCAATGAGGCGCGGGTTTGATCCCCGCGCAGTGTAAATATTTGTATGCATGAATATGAATATTTGCACTGATCTGATCGTGCCTCGGAAAGCACGTTAAGCCGTTGGTCCTGGTTGTCATACGAACATCTAATGTCAGTCGTTACGCCTTGTTGGAACGATTGGTCTAACTGCAATGCTTCGATGTCGCATTCAGGTTGTGGAGGTCAGACGGCAGTCGCTTCACGGAAATGTCGAAGTTTAGCTAAAATCAGCAGTTAGACTGGTAAAGCGGACCCCAGACTCTAAAGCTGAAAAAGCTTCGGATGCGACTGGGATTAACGCTGAGATGATGATGATGATGAGTTACAGAATGACTCAAAGATATCTCAGGACATCGTAACGGGGTCCACAAGGACCGATGCCTGCCAGAACGTGGGTTTTAGTCAGTCAAAGTCTGAGGCGTCCTTTCGCTCCGCCCAGAGCTGGACACATCCTCACTCCAACTAATGACCAGCACCATCATTTCATGATTTTCAATAATAAAAAAAGTAGAATATAAACAAAAAAATCACTTTATATATTCTCGTAGGTTAATTACGTCGGCCTTAGGCTCAACCCCGTTATCCTAACTCACAATAATTTCTTCTTTTGATCATTTTTCTTTATCTACATTGTACACCATAAAATACAGAACAAAAACGATTCCTTATTCTTCTAGTATAGCACAGTACGTCTACGAGAGAGACGTAACCTTGTCTGTTCTACATCAAAACGACACGATTACCGGATTACGATTACCGATTACGTAATTTGTTTGAGTCTAACCCAAGGATATGGTTTCCGACGAATGATGCTTTAATGTCAGGCGGAACTTAATGAAATGGCTGTAATAACCTATTACCACAAGCGTTTCATTTTCTCCAATTGTAATATAACACTTAATTTTTTTTCTTGAATGGACTGATACGTTTTCAGCATTATCTCAGGCATTCAATAGTGTGAATATTACTTAATACCAAATCTGCTCATTTTTGACCTTGACAATACTCTCGTAAAAACCAATACAAAGCATATCTATTGTACCTACAAAGTATAGAACGATTAGGTGTTTTGATAAATTGAAACTACATATTCTACATTTTTAAAAATTCTCGTAAATTATGAAAAGAATTATTAAAACAAATGTTAACATTCTAGTCATGAGACCTCTTTTTCGTTTTAGTTAATTTAATACTAATTTATTTAGTACTATGATTTATTGATACCATCGGCCCGCGCCTGACCCCTATTAGGCCTCTGCCTCGAATCTTGCGTGCAGCGGGGCGGTAGCGGCGGCGGCGCGACGGCGGGGCGGGCATCGAAGACCCGTTCTCGAAACTAGCGGGCAGATCGCGCGTCACTATAGCCGCGTAGTGTTGTGTTGACGATTGTGTCGACGAGATATTTGTTTATATTCGCGAAAGAAATGTCTGAACAATGGGGCAACATCTTTTTGATTTAAATTTATTCCAAACGCTCGATCATTGCTTGACTTAAAGTACACCGCTCTCTGCCCGCAACATTCGTGACAGAGAAGTACACCGCTCGATGCCTGCCACCACCCCGTTGCCGCACCACTGTTTTCGAGGACCTGACCGTTTGATTTTACTTACGCATAAGATCCTGCCGCTCACTCGCCGCCGCCGCCGCCGCCCCGCTGCCCGCAAGATTCGAGGCAGAGGCCTTAGAGCTATTGTATGGTTTTAACCAAATTTTTAGCTGTTTATTTCGTTCGTAAAACCTAGTTTTCTTTAAATGTTAAATGTTTTTCTATAAATGTTAGAAACTAGTGCTTTAAAATAAAAATTTTGTTTTAATTAACCATAAATATAATTTTTTTCTATATCTACTTTCACCTTCGCCTCCGTCTCCGTTAACCTCCGCGTCCGCGGAGGTGAAACTCATCACCTTCGCATCCGCCTCCGCCTCCACTAACAAGGCCTCCGTTACAACCCTAGTGATCACACTAACCTAAGCTGTGCATTTGGCGCATACTCATTCATAAATTTCTCATACACGCTATGGCGACCAAAAGATCGATAGAATGGACAGAAAAAGATTGATTGTGTTCACATTATGTAGTTTCGTGAGGATTAGGAGTATTCTTTAAAAGTTTACATAAGATTCCAGTTATATGACTACGTAATTTGTAAAGAATTTAAAAAAAAATAATAAGTACTTATAAATTTACGTAACTTGAAAATGTGAATTTTTGTTTATGGTTCTATCAACATAAAATTAGAGTTAAATGAAAGGTTTAGTTGTAAAACAGTTTTACAAAAAGTTTTGAGTTGATAGGACTTTTAGTTTTCGAGATATTAGCAAAAATGTGTAATAAAAACCCGTAGCTAACTTTGGTTAATTTAAATATTTTTTCTATAAACTTTTTATTTCTATAAGTAATGGTTTAGATTATGGTGTCATTTTATAGAATATGTTTAAGGAATCTAAAAATGTATCACATGCAAGGGTTATATACAGTATGTTAAGAAAACCCTATCCGACCCGTGAAGGTGTTGTTAGGTATCGATAACTGATTCTACTAATGGATACAAACCCGGGCTAAACATAAAAAAAATCCCCCTAAAAAAATAAATGTTATTTCGCAAAAAGAGGTAACTTAATAAATCTGCGTTAAGCACCCTTCCGCGGGCGGCGGGCGGCAGGGCACGCGGCACGTGGTCGCATCGCTGTTCGCTCAAAATAATACCGAGGTTGTCACTTTTTTAAAAATTACCAAATTTCGGGGAAGTTGGAATTAATTCGCGGGAAAAAAAGATTATTTCAAAATTCATTTGTATTGGTACTATGATGACGTAAAATTTTATATTATATTTGGTCATGTGTTTACCTAAACTTTTTTATCCTTATGGGTCGGACAGGGTTTTCTTAACATACCGTATAAGCAAATTACAAATAAATATAATAAACATTAATAAATGCCGTAGGGTTATTGTTGGCTCCGTCGTGTGGTCTAGCCAATAGAAATACTTATAATATTTAAATATGTCTAACTAAAAATAAAATATTATTAATTGAATATAAAATGTGTTCAAACAATATTTATCTTACTCGTATATTCCTGAATTCTATCGATAATTTTAATTAACCACATGGTCACCTCACTATAAATGAATATGGCGTCCTGCATCTCGGCCAATCAGGGCAAAAGACAAAGTGATAATTAGTAAAGTTTTCTTCCTTGATGCAATAATATCATAAAAGTTTGGAATATCATAGTTATCGGTATATTTTTGAAAATATTATTTTCGACTTACCGATGGAAAGATATATATACCACCTTGCTATATAGTTGAGGTCTGGCTTTTTGCCCTGCATGTTATAATTGCACAATACGGAGCTCCGCCTCTGAAGTACTTTGATGAATACTAAATGAATGTTTCGCGGACTTTCGGTCGACATAAGATTTTGGTCTCACATTTGTGGCACGCCTGCCCCGCCTACACGACCTTTCCAGTCTTACTTGTATATTCCGTGATACCGAAGTAGTACTTTTTAATGTAATAACCGCATCGCCACTGTGTATAGGGATGAAGCTGGGTACCCGTACTGCAAAAGAAACCCAACTCTGTGTGCTTAACGTGAATATATATTGTATTTCTTTAACAAAGTTCTTTAATACAGTTTAAGGGTATTAGACACGGTGGATTTTTCCCTGCTTCAGCAGCTCCGCCATGTCAGTACTTCTCCAGGCCATGGTCCGGAGCGAGAGTGCATGGCAAGCCGAAGGCGAAGTAGTAATGCTAATAAAGAAGGAGGCTGAGCGCTATAATATCTGTGTCCTCGCGTCCCTAGTCGCCAGTAGTGGACAGCTCGCCGCTCGATAAAGAGCAGGCCCGAGCCAACAGCGCCTTGTGATCCACGCATGCCTTTTTTGTTTGTGTTGAGAAACCATTAAATGACCTCTCCCGCTCTGGGCGGAGCGGAAGTGCGTGTCAGACTTTTACTGACTAAAACCGACCCGTGTTCCTTCACTTGGCCGCGGTTCTTTTTTAACCAACCCGCAAACCTGACCAAATCCATACATGCCTCAGTGAAATATCAGCATATTATGACGGGGTCGACGTGGACCGATGCCTGCTAAGGCTGCGGGAAGTTCGCAACTGATATCGTCAGGGGCCACCTAGACGCACAACAACTGATGATGGAACACGGATCGGTTTTAGTAAAAATGGAACACGTCCTGTCGTATCTTCTTCTTCTTCAGCCTATAGATGTCCACTGCTGGGCAAAGGCCTCCCCCAAGGCTTTCATTGGGGGGTTTTGCCATAATCCCCACATTTTGATATTACACAGGAGAAGCGCTGCTGCCCGCTTCCATGTTCAGAGTTCCCTTAGTCGCCTCTTACGACACCCACGGGAGGATATGAGTTGGTAATATTCTAAGCCCTAGTACCTACCTAGTACCGTACCTAGTTTAAAATAATTCAAGACTCTGGAGCCATAATAAGAAAAGCAAACTGTAGTCAAACCTAAGGAAGCCTAATAAATTAAGTTAGACAGTTTATAAATTATAATTAGAAGCCGCAAAACAATAAAAAAGTTGATATACAACACGAATTGACAATCTGTTTCACAAAATTTTCTTGAAAATGACTTTTATTGGCCAAATTAAGTTAACCACAAAATTGCGGACAACAAATATAATTCTGTAATTTAAATATTCAAAGGACAGCAATTAAGACGATTTGATTGTTCTAGGAAATAGAATTTGGCATCTGCAATTAAATATTGGATTAATTAAAAAAATAATGTAATAAAGTAATTCCAGAGGTGTAAATTGCAAATAAAATTTACACTTTTTTTTGTTTACCATTTTCTTAATTTTCTTTTTAATTGTTTTACATACAAACCGTTGATAATTCCTATAGGCATATTTTCTTCACTCCGTTTATTTTCCATGAAACTTTATACTACATAACTTGTACTCTTAATGATAAAAGATTTGAAGAAAAATAGTACGTTTGTACGAATGGAAATTTTCTCAATCAACCTTGAGCCTTAATACTTTAGCGATAATGATGAAAATCTAATAAAAAGTGTGTCAGACTGTTACTACAGTCTGTCAATTTTTTTATTAGATTGCTTGTTGTGATATCGTCTGTATAAAAACCTTTACACGTCAAACATATTTTAAAAACTACATGTGTGTGTCTCATGTTCACAAACTAAAGTAATTTTTAGCTAAGTGCATATTTTACTTTCTATTTAATTATGAAAAGGATACAAGATAACATTTTAGTTTAATGCTGTCAAATTAAGATATTCCATAGACAGTTTTGCCGCGATTATAAACATGGCGACCAAAAATACGTCAATTGCGTCAGGCACGGACTAATTTGACAGGTCTAAACTAACATTTTTTTTTTTAATAATTATAAACTAGCGCTTGACCCCAATCCCTCCTGATGGTAAGCAGTGATGCGAACGTTGATGGTAAAGCGCACTAGTATATAGAAAGAAAATACATTTATTCAGCACAGACAAAAATACACAATACACCTAAAATAAACATAAATATGAATATGCTTCAGGGAGCATTAACTAAAAATCACATAGAAAGTAGTAAACTCCGATTTAAAAAAAAAATGGAGCAAAGTGTGTAACACCTCATACTTTAACCCATGTTTACAAATAAAGATTCTAATTCTGTAATATAGTGATGTAAAGACCTAGACTTGGTCCTTCCATCTTGACGGACACAATATTCGCATCGGATCGACACTTACGCGAATGAAACTGTGAGGCACTGCTTGGCTAGATTCGAGTTCCTAATAAAAACTTTAAAAAGGAGTATTTTCATTATTCTTTCATTTATTCATTTTCCTACTAAGTAACTGTATCTCCACCGTATGGTACCTGGTACCGGGCTAAGAATAATACCAACCCATATTCTCCCGTAGGTGCCGTAAAAGGCGATTAAGGGAACTCTCGCCAGGGAAGCGGGCAGTAGCGCTTCTCCTGTGAAATATCAAATTACTGGGATCCCCAACCCGCCTGCTAAGTGTGGGAATTATGGCGAACCCCCCAATATTATGGAAAACCTTGGGGGAGGCTTATTCCAGCAGTGGACCTCTATAGGCTGAAGCAAAAGAAGAAAGTTACTATTTAATATTATCATCAGGCTGAAAAATAGACTAACATCTTCGTTATCTCTCCAATGCAAGGAATATGATTGACGTGTAAAGTCCAATGATTTATTTCTAACCATCTGCGCCCCACGGTTTCACTCGCATAACTTTTAATTTTCTAGAAATATCAGGATAAATACTATGCTATATGTTAATCTCGCTTATAAACTATTTGAGTATTAAATATCCCCCGATATCCCATACAAACAAGCCTTCCTATTAGAAGGATAAGATTCATCAAGATCCATGCAAGTACCTCCACAGATATCTATATACGTAGCTAACGTGCCAATAACACTGGCCCGCTGATCCGCAGTCGGTACATAGCAGTGAATCAACCGGACAATTGATTTACGTGCTCCGCTGAGTTACTGCTATGCCGTAGTTTGTATATCCTCCCGTTAAACGTGACGGATCGGGACGTCATAAATACTGCCTCTTGTGATTAATTCGGCTAATGATAGGGCTGTTAATTAGTGGCCAGCGAGCGGTTTACTGTTACAATAACCTGTTAGCTCGTGATAAAATAACAAGGCTTAGTTTGTTTGATTGATCATCGGAATTTGAAACTATATTTTCTAATATTCTTTAAGTGTCAACAAAAGTGCTATATAAGCAATCTGCATCAGTGAAGTATAGATATTTAGCAACGTTATATAATAATTCGTTAAGATCTTTGCTACACTGAAATGACACTCGGAGACAGTCGATGTAGATCTATCAGCTATCAACCTGCGCATTTATTACTATTATTTTTAATTTATGAAGATTGTTTTCTTTAATATTAATTCAATTACACTTTTTAAGAATTGAATAAATGGGAAGTTAATATTGTTTAAGATATTTTTATTATTTTACAATACATGTGGTTTACAAGGAATTTTTATCATTGAATCTATAGGTTATGGTACTTACTTGTGCACGCGGCCAAAAAGCACACGGTCTCACCTAGCATCACGTCTAAAAGAGATAGAATTAGTTATGAGGAGTTAGCAGCTTGTCTATATGCATACGTCTTGTAGCATGCACACATAGATCATGTCAAAGGCGGTCGAACTGAAACGACGTTAGACGATAAGCGGCTTTCAACGCTGCGCCACTGTGCCGGTCGGACTAGGGTGTTAGGTTTTATTTTCGTTACGGAATTTTTGATTCGGTCGCCGCGCTCAAAGTACGCAATAAAAGCTTTGCAATTGTTTAATAATAATAAATAAATATAAATAAAACCATCATAACATCAGCCGCCGGCAGAAGTTACCACCCACCAGACAAAGCCTTGCCGTCAAGCGATTTGTCGTGTTCCGGCATGATGTCTGGTGAAGCCGTACGGAGGACGGGTCTGAGCAGTTGTGTTACGATGTGTGCCGGGTACGATGCGCCTAATGTTGTTGTGTTGGGAGTTTGGTCGTAGAGGGTACCTTCAGATCAATCTCCCTTTGGCGCAGCATCGTAGGTCGTGTTGTTGGGTTTAACATTGCATCACCTCGCTCAACTGCCATCTTCCTTCCTATTCGCTCAGTTTTTCTGAGTGAATAGGCTCTTAATAAACTATCGCGCTTTACCATCAACGATCGCATCACTGCTTACCATCAGGCGGGATTGCGGTCAAGCGCTAGTTTATAATAATTAAACAAAAAAACCATAACCAAAGTACAAAATAGGTATACGCAGCATTACCAGCGTAGGACTTTTTTTTTGTTCTGGTTGGGAAGTCATCCAATGACCTCTCCCGCTCTGGGCGGAGCGCAAAGGCATGTCATACTTTTACTGACTATATCCTACCCATGTTTCTTCACTTGCCTGTGCGCCAGGGCCACGGTTTCTTTTCTTTTTCGTCAAAATGTGCTGACATCTCTTTGAGGCGCACGTGAAACACAATACGCCATCGAGCCGGGCCTGGTTCTTACCGGGCGGCGAACTGCTCACTCTATGGCGCCCGCAAGCCCGCGTCTCCGGTGACAGGGAGTCCTATGTTGTCCCCCGACCAGGGCGTCTACTGCGACTGCTAGAGGCGTGAGGGCGCTGGGTATCCTGTTCCCTCACGCGCTCCGCCTCCTCCTTTACCAGCATCACTGCCTCGCAGAAGCAGGTGACGGCCTCCTATGCACTCTTACTACAGACCATGGCCTGGATCAAAGCCGGACGCGAGAGATTGCTGCCGATCGCTGCCACGAGGACACGGCGGTGCTCTACCCAAGCCGGGTAGACCTCCACCATATGTTCCACCATGTCATCGGGGCGACCCCCACAGTGGAGACACCTTGGCGTTTCCTCCCGACTTATATGGAACAGGAACCTCCCGGAACAGCCGTTCCCGGTGAGGACCTACATACAGGCGGAAGGTGAGGGCGCCGTGACGTCTTTCTAGTCGTGTCGTCCTCAAAGAAGGGACTTGCCGCCGCTATTGTGGCGTGCCAATACCAGCGTAAGACTTACAGGTGATTTGATCAATAATGCCCATGCTAGGTGGAACCTCTGTTAAAGGGGTCATCCGCCCATTTTACAGTAAGGGTCAAAAGTGCATTACCATTTTTGAACTTTATTGTAATAACAAAGTATAAGTGTCAAAAGTGGTACTCCACTTTTGACCCTTACCTACTGTACATATTACAGATAAATAAGTAGTAGGTATAATATTATTTAAACGTACAATTAGTGCTTAAATCTAGTATGAAAAAAGTGTGATGAGGGTGCGTGTACGCTTGTCCAGAATGACAAATGTATTGAAGTAGTTGTAGTATATATTATTCTAGTTATACAGTATGTTAAGAAAACCCTGTCCGACCCGTGAAGGTGTTGTTAGGTATCGATAACTGATTCTACTAATGGATACAAAACCGGGCTAAACTTAAAAAAAACCCCTAAAAAATAAATATTTTTTCGCAAAAAGAGGTAACTTAATAAATTTGCGATAAGCACCCTTCCGCGGATGGCGGGCGGCAGGGCACGCGGCACGTGGTCGCATCGCTATTCGCTCATAATAATACCGGTATTGTCACTTTTTTAAAAATTACCAAATTTCGGGGAAGTTTTTTTTGTTTTTAATAATTATAAACCAGCACTTGACGGCAATCCTGCCTGATGGTAAGCAGTGATGCGATCGTTGATGGTAAAGCGCGCTAGTTTATTAAGAGCCTATTCACTCAGAAAAAGTGAGCGAATAGGAAGGAAGACGGCAGTTGAGCGAGGTGATGCAATGTTTAACCCAACAACACAACCAACGATGCTGCGCTAAAGGGAGATTGATCTGAAGACCCTCCATGACCAAACTCCCAACACAACATTAGGTGCATCGTACCCGGCACACATCGCAACACAACTACTCAGACCCTTCCTCCGTACGGCTTCACCAGACATCATGCCGGAACACGACAAATCGCTTGGCGGCAAGGCTTTGTCTGGTGGGTGGTAACTTCTGCCGGCGGCCGATGTTATGGCCTACCACCGAAACACCATTTGCAAAACAGAAATTCATTTATATTGGTACTATGATGATTACGTAAAATTTTATATTATATTTGGTCATGTGTTTACCTAACCCTTAATATCCTTATGGGTCGGACAGGGTTTTCTTAACATATTGTATATATTACAATTTTAGTATTGAACGGATATTGGGTTAGTAGTTGACTTAAAAAAAAAGTGATAAAATGTTTAGTTCCGAAAATATAGGATTAAAATATAGTATTGAAACCAGAATTGATTCGAAACATAAAGTCATTGTTTTGGGTCACCCCACTCAACCCCCTGTGACTGCCAGTCGTCAATGAGCGTCACGTTACATATCGTTCCGTTGTCTCTCTTGGGGCACATAAATCTTATATAAGTACACGTAAACTGTAAACTCACGCATTACGTTCATGAGTAGGTTCATAACTGTTTTAGTTGTCGTATGTAGGTAGCATCGTAACTTGGAGATGGCCTTTTATGATTTAAAGACGACCATAAAGACACTTTTAGTTACAACGTTACGCTCACGATATGCGGTATGTCTTTTTAGACTCCCAACCAAACGATTTTTCTTTCCTAATAGTTACTTCAGCAATATTTTCATTTGTAGAGACAATATTTTATTTAGTAAAACTTTACATTATTACATAAAAAGGGACAATATTCGTAATTTTTATAAGTCATCTCAAACTGTCAAAAATATTCTGTGTTTTAACATTTGTTTGTTACCGAAATGAAACTGCGACTAGATTTTGAACGTTTTAAATCACACAATACTCGTAATTTGTCTTCGCCTTCTGATTCATCAGCTTCATCATCTCAGCGTTAATCACAGCGGCATCCGAAGCTTTTTCAGCTTTGGAGTCTAGGGTCCGCTTTACCCAGTCTAACTGCTGATTTTGGCTAAACTTCGATAAATTCCTTGATGTGACTGCCGTCTGACCTCTACAACCCAAAGGCAATATCGAAGCATTGCTATTAGACTAATTGTTGGACTTTTGTGGGCTCCAACAACCCGTAACGACTGCCATTAGATGTTCGTATGGCAACCGGGACCAACGGCTTAAAGTGCTTTCCGAGGCACAACCAGACCAGTACAAATATTTATATACATGCATATAAATATTTGCACTGCGTGGGGATCGAACCCGCGCCTCCATGCCCAGCATCCGCCTTCGCTACCGCTACGCCCCGGTGGCTGTCAGTTATCTTCACCTTCTGATTATTCTGAGCTCTAGCGTCCCGATTCAACACAATATCCACGTAGGCTCGATGTGCTCTCGTGTGACTGGACACCGGCCGATCACAGATCAACGATGTTACACAATTGTGAAGCTACAGTTTATCGATGGCTAACTAGATTTGTTTATCAATTAGCTGTGCCCGCAACTTGGTTCGCTTGGACGACGAAACTTATCAGTGAGATTTTTGTGTAAAGTGCGATTTGTGTAGAACGTTATTTATCGAGCATACTGATATTAATGCTACTTATAGTCCCGGCCCTTTGTGGCTAATTACAAAATATTTAAGACTATAGAAGAGCCCTAATACTTAGCGCCTATCTATGTATACTTATATAGATATACCTACTAATAAATAAGGAACATCTCTAATAACTTATATCTGTATAGATGTATCTGTGTAAGTCAGTCGTATGACTGACCTATTCTACGATAATAATAATAATCTACGTTACACAGTAACAAATATACTGCCTAAACTTAAAAATAAAATTTATATTGTCTACGCTTTATAAAAGTAAACCTAAGTACAGACGACAGCACATCAAGCTACTAGAATATATCAGAAATCTTTATTCAATTTGAATTTTTTTATGTTTTCCCACACTAGGAATTTCGCCTGTATTTTGGGTGTGTTTACAAATATATAACTCACATACACAAACACCCGGACCCGGAACAACTAATTGTAGGTCATACATTTTTTTTTAATTATAAACTAGTGTTTGACCGCAATCCCGCCTGATGGTAAGCAGTGATGCAATCGTTGATGATAAAATGTACTAGTTCATTAAGAGCCTATTCACTCTAACCTTGAAGACACTCATATTTGTTCAGTTCGGGAATCGAACCCGCGACACGCAGGGCAGCAGTCAATAGCTTAAGCACTACACCAGCATTCAGCTCACAGACACAGTCCTCAACTTTAATCCTAAGTTTCGACGACTTAGTGACATCTTAGCGTAGGGAATATAAAATCCCACGATTACATTGTTATAAAAACATCGTAAAATGGTTGTCATAGTGACATAATCAACGGCGTTGTCAAAACTTGACATAATACTGAAAAACAACAGGTTTTTATTTAAAATTCACATACACAAATAGCCATTGATAGACATAGAAATGGTGTGCGCTGTGTGATGCGGGTTCGATACCCACTTCACGCAGTACGCAGAAGCCGATCACTGCACCAAGCATGTCGTCAAGTCTAAGGTTATTTGTATATACGAAGCGCGTTACCATAATGGAATATGTATAAATATAGTATCTTAAAACTCAATCATAATATTACTGTGAATTCGAATAAAGTGACTGTACAATAGATAATATTGCGTTGAGTGTAGCTCTCATAATTTCTGCAACATCAAAAGTTTACAGCGACACTAAGGATCTTTGGTTATTTTTGGAGAGGAGCCCGTTGGTCCCTGCGCGCCGCTAACGAGCCAATCCCGAAATGGAAGCTTTCACGCGTTGCCATCACGAAAGCAAAAATCAGGCATTTTTGATGTTTATACCAGAAGCTATAAAGCGTTATAGCTATGAGGGTTTTTATGTGCCTCTTGATCGAGGAGGGCGGGAGATAATCGATATAATGCGTTTTATAAATATGATGTTATGGTTCATACGTTTAAGGGTGTTGTGTCATTCTAGTAGGTAGATCCAGAACAATATCGCTACACATCGATACCCAACGCGTCCACTGAGGCTCACTAGCTAGCTTCATCATCATCATCATCATCTCAGCGTATTATCCCGGTCGCATCCGCGGCTTTCGCGTTGGAGCCCGGGGTCCGCTTTCCTGCTATTACGCCTCCATTTCGCACGATCTCTGGCATCCTGTGGTGTGAGATTGTTGGCACGCATGTCATCACTTACAACGTCAAGCCAGCACTTCTTTGGCCTGCCTCGCTTGTTCCGGCCCGGCGGAGGCGCCATGGCAAGACATTTGTTACCCACGTAACATGCCGGTTTACGTAAGACGTGGCCGTACCAGCGCAGGCGACTCTCTTGCAGTTTGTCTGCTATGTCACGGACATGGAGACTGCCACGGATGCGGGAGTTCCTGATGCGGTCTTTCCGCGTAACTCCACACATCCACCGCAGCATACTCATCTCCGTGACACGCAGCTCCTGCTTGTGTCGCGCAAGCACAGGCCACGCCTCACTGCCATACAGAAGGACAGGTCTAATGATGGTCTTATAGACCTGTCCCTTAAGCTTAACCGGCATTTTGGGGTCACAAATGACACCTGTCATCTCACGCCATTTTGCCCAAGCAGCGGAAATGCGTGCCTTAACGTCGCAATCAATGTCGCCGGACGCGTGGAACACAGACCCCAAGTATTTAAATTGATCTGTGCACTCGACCCTGTCTCCGCCTATGCACACAGGCATAGGGTCTGTGGTGTTGCTGGCCATGTACACTAGCTAGCTTAACCAGCTTAAATTAAAAAAAACCATCATATACGTACAATAGTAATTTTTAAGGATTATATTGAGGATAAAAAGGCTTGGGCTTGAGCTGCGTCCGATTTCTATACTTACACTTTGATTTTTCCTCTTGTAGTTTTAATTTATAATTGTTTGTTATTTTTTTAATCAAAGCCAGTACACACTATGTAGCCAAGTATATTGTACGTTAGTGAATTGCATCGTTGACAGGGGTGTTCAGCACTGGAGCTATGTACACAGGAGCTAAACTTAGTATTCGGGAACACTGTTGGAGCTGCTGAACCTTGGACAAAACTATATTTGCATTGTGTATATTCAATTTCTTAGTATTGTATAATTGCATGGCACACTTGTGAGCACAATGTACTTGCTGTAAAGCATCTATTTGTTGGGTTAGTCTTTTTTGTTGTTGTTTTTTTTTGTGTGTTTTCCATAATGGACGCTCTTGGCGTACAGTATATTTCTACATCGTTCTCACACGGTTGATTTCAAAATGAATGATGTAATCAAATATTTGTATCAATAGCTTGATAATTTAAAAGAGTGTCCATGGAGTTTCTTGCCCGTTCTTCTCCATAGGAACCTACTCTTTGGAATGGGCGACTAGCTTCACCTTACTGACTGACCGACCTTCTGACAATTCAAAAGTGCCTGTAAATGGTTTATTTGAAATAAATGCTTTGATTTTGATTTTGAATAATATAAATATTGTGAATATTATTTCTGTTGTATAGATGGCTTTTTCCCAAACTTATACTCAACCAAACTTGACAGGCATCAGAATGTAGGGAATTTATCGAAGACTCGTGCCTTGTGTAGTTTGTAAAGCCTTGTAAAAATGTTTACACAAACTTACTTACAGAAAATAACTCATTTGTCATTTATAAAATACTAGCTTTCCCCCTGCGGCTTCGTCCGCGTGGAATTCGGTTATATCGCGCTTTTTAGATTTCCCTCGGGAACATCAAATTTATCAATAAAAGATGGTTTAAGCGGGAAAGCGTAACAGACAGACAGAACAGTGCTTTCGCACTTATAATATTAGTATGGATCATTAATATTTCCAAAAAAATATTTTATAAAATCGCCGGCTCTGAAAGCGGGTGTAGGCCGCTTTTAATCATAAATAGCAGAAAATTTGATAAGTAACAAAAGAAACCAACTCAGTTGAGTAACTAATTATTACATTTTGTATCAATTCACTCAGAAAGACTTACAAAAATAACGACGATATATATATATATAACCGACGAAGTGGCATCAATACGTCCTTTTCGTTCGTATCAATAGACCAGTAGCACCAACCGCAGACACATTATACACTAGCTTATTAAAAAGACAATGAAAAACGATACGTCACTGCATTATTCCCAAGCACCATCAAACAGAATCACCACAATGGTAAATTAATGTTATTATTTCACAAATGGATGATATTCATTCCCCCGGGCACCATGCACTCGCCTCCTACGACACCCAGGGGGGAAGATAGGACACCCCTATTTATAACCAGGAACTGCCATGAATTGAATATTACCTGAAAGCCTGTGAATTGTAAAAATACTAGCTTTACATTCCCAGGAAGGAAACTGTTACATAATTATTTGACGCAGGATATTACACGGAAGCAGACTAAGCGACGAATCGACATCAAATTAGTTTCATGATTTTGTTTGGAGGAATCGCTTTAACTGAGAGGTGTCTTTGTTCCAAATTTGATTTCAAGAACAAAATACTTTACGAAAATTGTCTTTCCGCTATCTGTTACAGCCTGTTGTTATTTCTGTAAAATCAAACCTCAACAGAACCGTTCCATGTCTTTTTCAGACCAATTAAGAGCTGTGTACTTGAAACGTTTTCTAATGTGGGCCCCTTCACACTTCCTGTGGTCCACCCCAACACCAATCAACTGATTCTCCATAGTGTTGAAGTGGACTGTTCGCCGTTCCAGCGACGAGTAAATCTGAGTATATCGGGTCAGTCCATTAGGACGTCCCGCCAATAATTCAAGTCTGACAACTGCATTACAGCTTCCGCTTCGAGAGATAAGGGGCGGTCGGGACTGCATACAAATGTACCATGTGATTAAGCAAAAAGGTTTTGGTGTATGCAAATTTTTCGACTGACCTTTTTGCTGTGCTGTCGTTGTCTAATTTAAGAACACTGTTCCCAGTTTCTATAGTATAAGTATTTATTTAATTGGGCGGAAAGCAACATCGTACTATCTAAAAATAATATTTTGCTCGATAACCGGCGGAAGTTGTATCTAAAAGCCTTGCTCCGCAATAAATGAAAAAAAATCACCATTAATGAGCAAACTGGCTTAGGGAAAAGAAACGTGAAATAGTGACGTTTTATGACTAACCAGCAATGAAAGTCAAATAAAGGAAAAAGAAGAGGAAAGATAAAAAGTTTATTGTTTCCTTTTGCCAGACAGTCATAAAGACCATTGAACAGGGCCCACTCGGTGCCATTTTTATTCCAATATAATTGAATTTGATTAAACCGTAACGTGGAAAGTCAATTCTATAAAATTTACCATTGACCTGTATCAGTATTGAATGAAGAATTTATTGCTTAATTATAAATCGTGTCCGGATATTTGTAATTTTTTCAAGTCCAGTTGTTAAATAAGTTCAATGTTATAGTATACAAACGAAATACTTAAACATATGAGTTATAAAATAAATTAAACAAAGCTAAATTTTGAATACTAGCAACTAAAAATAAATAATCTCATAAAAGAAAAAGATGAAGAAAGACAATATAATAATTATACTTGTAACTTACAAGTAAAAATGAAGCTCCATAATACCAAGAAAACTACGCACTTAAAAGGTTTACAGGAAAAATTATCTCGAGCAAGAGTCACAAATAAAAAATTCTTATTCTTTATTGCTTGGCAACGGTTTAAATTTTAATATTTCCAGTTTACGGAACAAACAACAGAACTTGGCTCAGTTGCACGCTTTTTTACTAAATAAAAACTGTTTCACCGCTTTTATCTGAATTAAATTTATGTACTCATAACTTTGTAAAGGTTTTCTAATCAGAACGGGCCGCAGAAAAGGCATTGCTATTAAATATTCTTTTTTTCCATATAATTCTCTAATGTAATACATTTCGTACAGACCAGTTTCTACCTTATTACAAATGAGGCAGAGGTTACATTGAATTTGGTTACAAATTTCACACAAATTTCTGCTTGTAAATAATTTGTGGCGGCTTTATGAATTTGTGAACCATTTTTCTTCTATTTTAACATAATAACTGCTTTAATTCTATAAAGGCATGTTTCTGGGCACACGCAAATATTTAATAGATCGTGAATGTTTACAAGATAACTATTTTAATTTCAGACATGAAATATTAGTGTTGATTTAAATGTTCTTTCTGGGGAATATCTAATACAACAATACCAAAATCAGCAGTTAGACTGGTAAAGCGGACCCTGGGGTCCGCTTTTCCAGCTTTTTCAGCTTCGGAGTCTGGACTCCAAAGCTGAAAAAGCTTCGGATGCGACTGGGATTAACGCTGAGATGATGATGGTCTAATACAACAATCTTTTTGTACCTCTCATGTTAATTTCTTTTCTTTTTTTATTTTATTTTGACCTTCTCGTACGAGTCACAATAATTACATTTTCTTTTTACTTAGATCGTCGCTTTCAGTAAAATTACCGCGAACATGACCTTTGCCGACCGTTTTCATGATTAACAAAACGTATTAAGCCTATCTTTTTCACATGAACGGCTAATCGTCGCGGCCGTTTAATTATCTTAAAAGGTTCATAATTAAGCCATTCCAATTTTATGAACCCGTCAATAAAATTCGTCTATCATCTTTGCCATCAATTACAGCTTGGTATAATGAAGCTATCTCTGCGGTCATTAATATTATCATTACGGCTAAAATAATTTAATTGACGTCTCGATAGCTCACTGCTGATCTTAGCTGCTGCAGATTGCTCCCAATTTATGCGCTAACGAACGATTTAGAGCACCAGCTAGGACGTATTCCGGATTTAAGTGGAAGAGTGTAAGGTTAGAGGATAGATTAAATGTTATCATTAAGGTGTATTTGATCTATCATACAACATAGTTACATATCTCTACAATTAATTTATAGTTACATTGCCCACGATTATAGTTTAAGTACTTCCATAATAATCTTTATAATTTTTTAAGCCCGAGATTTATCTTAAAACTTCGATGCACCGATATGAAATGATATCGGCTCGGACCTCGCAATTGTTTTTATAGCGAGGCACGAGGCATTTAAGTGAAACGACTTTAGATAAACATTCAGGAACTTCAGAACCAACTTCATTACTCGCAACTACCTTTCATATTCATCTTCACAAATCCTTTACAAAAAGTAGTCAGTATCCAATGAGACTTTCTAATACTCATTAGTTTTTAAATATGATTAGTTCATAGACGGCATTGATCGAGGCACATCTACAATATTCAGAAGAGGCAGATCGGGACGACTTAATTGAATCAAATATGTATACAGTGGCAAGAGACGGACCAGGATGAAATTCACAGTGACCGGGTTCATTTCAGTTATTCAAAACTTAGCTCAATATTAATTTCGTAAATTTCATGAATGGCTGTGAGTTTTTGAGAGGTGGTCGACAAAATTTTTAGGTTGTTTACTATAGAATAACTAATTATGTTGCATGGTTTTATGTTTTCTTACTTTATAATCCACAAAAAACTAAAAGCATCTACGGAGTGAAGTGTGAAAGGGTAAAAGTGTTGACATGAACTTCCATGAACGTAGTAAAACACACATCTAAGTAGTAGGTAGGTATATAAATATAATAATAATAATATGTTTATCATCCAAATTATTGTCTGACAACATAATGATTTGGAGAATGTAAAGGTTGTGAAGACAGGACAGCATGTAAAGGTTGTTGTGCTAGGTACTGCAGGACAGGTGGCATCAGGATAGTCTTGTAATAAAACCAGGAGCTCTGTGATACGACGTGTGTATTCAAGGACGAGAGCGGAAGTACAAGTGACAGTTGATAAGTTAGGGTTAGTGTTGCGCTTCGACAGTAGTGTCGAGACATGTACTACGTAACATCTTCCCTTTTGACAATAATTATTTATTACATGACATAAAACTTTAAACTTGAGTTTATCAACTTATGAAACGGAACGTAAGTACAATTTCTTAATAATATTTTGTTTCTTATTTCGTGAAAAGGAACGTTAATTTTACAACATATTATGAAACAAAACTGAGGTAAGTACAATGCTTTTTCCTTTCCGAACGAAACGAACATGACATCTGACAGTGACATTTGAATGACGACTAATGTCATTTCAGTTTGACATTTGGAACTTATAAACACAATTCAATATCATTAATAATATCATTAATTTATCCACGTCCGGGATAATTCCCGGTGCGAGTGCGGTCTTGAGGATGGTACTTTAGACCATATTTTCTTTTCTTGCTCCCGTAATAATAAATCTTTTGACCTCTATACAAAAATTCCCAAAATCAACATCCCTCTTCCAACTAATTTTCACACCCTACTTTCCCACTTTTCTCCTAAATTAATAAATCTTTTGGCCAAATTCCTAAACGAGAATGAATTAAAATTTTAATTGGTGCGTAGTTTGTGTGTAAATAGTCTGTATATAGTATAAACTAGTTTAATTGTTGTCTCATGTGTCCCTGTAAATTAGATTTTTTGTCTTACTAACCCATGTGTTTGTCCATGCAGCTATACTAACACCTACCACGAAGGGAAGAGTTCGACGGCCTGCCTTTACTTGCTGCCGTCACCACGTGACACTGGCAGAATAGTCGTAACCGGCTCAGTTGCCAAAGAAGAAAAAAAAAAAAAAAAAAAAATCATTAATTTACAGGTAGATGCAAATTATATAAATTTTGTGTAATTATTAGGTCTAAACTTATATCTAGACATTAACAATACTTTCTTGGCTTCTTAATAGGTCTACCAAATGACGAGTATTTAAAATTTGAATGTGTTGGTGTATCTAATGTTTTTGTTTCTGTTTCAGGTTTCATGACCGGACTAGGCGAACGAGGAGACTGAACTTTCGACTGAGGAGACGACGAAGACTGTTGGACTGGACTAGCAGTAACAATTGTACTATGCTGAGGCGATTCTTGGGGAACAACAGGACCACTATAACTGCTGTATTCTGATCTATGTGAGCACTGAGAAGAGACATTTGATGATTGAGGACTTGTGCTCATGTTTGGCTTCAAGATGTGTTGACGATTACGACGGAATGTTCCTTCTGGAGACAAAATTATATAAGACCTGGGGTTATTATCAAGACCTGAAATAGTACCGGGAATCCAAATACTATCTGGCTGTATTTTGAAGTAAATTTGATCACCTATATTAAGTGAAGACAAAGGTGTTGAATGTTGATTATAATAAATCTGTGACTTGTGATTTTGTGTTTTGATTCCGTTAGACAATGACTTATATTGTGGAATTCTAGGTTTCAAACTTCTATCTACATAAGACTGGAAGTTTAGTTCTAAGCATTCTAGACATGAGTAATTGTGCAGGGGAATACATACTCTCTTAAGGAGTGTTCCTATATTGAAGTGGTGCTAAATGGGGATCTGTGTTGTCTGCGAAACATTTCTTCAACATATTTTTGATAGTGCCTATGGTTCTTTCAACTAATCCATTAGACCTAGGAAAATAAGGACTAGACGTGACATGTTCAATTTGCCATTCTGAGACAAAATTATAAAACTCTTTTGAATTAAATGGTGGACCATTGTCTGAAACTAGTGTATTAGGGATACCATGACGAGCAAAGAATGATTTCAAGTGACTAATGACAATTTTACTGTTGGAACTACCTATTAATTTAGCAATTTCAACATATTTGGAAAAATAATCAACTACTATGACATATCTATCAGAATTTAGATCAAATAGATCGACTCCTACTTTATACCATGGAATTAATTTTATCTCATGGGGTTGCAGCGGCTCTTTAGTATTATTTCTTTTAATTAATTTTAAAACTTCGCAACTTTTACGACCAATAATGTTTCTACAGGGCAAATCTACTAAATGAAAATTAATTTTAAATTGCTTATTATTGTGACTGACTGACAAAGTAGTTTGACCCACTGTTGGTAGAACTTCTCCACTAAAAGTTGAAAGTTTATTATGACTCTTAACTAAGATATTCAAAGGTAGGTTTAGACTATTAAAAGTATTAAATGACAATATGTTAGTATCGGCACCAGTATCAAGTAAAAATTCAATAAACTTATTGTTTATAGACAAATTAGTATGATATGAGTTCTTATCTTTTATCTCATTCAGTAACAGACTATTTAAGTAAATATGACTAACTTCAGATGAGTTACCAATGTTTTCTTCTTGTACTAGGTTGACGTTCTTCTTAAAGCAGTATCTAGCAAAGTGATTCAGCTTGTGGCAGACGTTGCACTTGACACCGATTGCTGGACACCTGTTTCGATGGACTTGACCACATCGTTGACACTTTCCTGACTGGTTAACGACTTCTTGACGACTGTGACTTCTCTGGCGACTTTGTTTGCTATCCTGATGACTTTGATTGACGTGACGACTCTGACTTCCTTGACGATTATAGCTGACTTGACGACTATGCCCTTCATTGGCGTTATTTTGACGTTGACTGGTGTTTTGACGGTTTTGACTCTGACGATTGACTACACATATGTTTTCGCTCTGCGATGAGAAGACATGTGCTTCATTCCTCGTATTCCTCATTGTTATGGCTAGACTGACTGCGGCATCGAATGTTTTTGGTTTTTCGATGAGAATTCTTTCTCGAATGTACGATGATGTCTGATTGAGATTCCACGAAAATATGTCTTTTAATAAGTCATCTTGTAAGGCTCCGAACTCGCATTGGATGGAAATATTCTTCAGCGCGGTGGCGTATGTTTCTATGGATTCACTAGACTCTTGCTTCCTATTGAATAATTTGTGTCTTTGCATTGAAATATTGACTCTAGGGGTAAAGTAGTCCTCAAAACGTTGTAGTAAATCTTTATAGGTTATTTCTGTGATATCCGTATTCAGTGAGTAGAAAATATCCAGTGCGTTTGGCCCGATTGTATGTAAAAGTATGGCGACTTTCCTTTGATCCGACTCAAATTGTAGGTTATTGGCAATGAGATAAATATTGAGCGATGTCTTGAAATTTTTCCACGCTAAACCCATATTGGACGAATTAGTATCCAATTGGAAATTATGTAAAGGCAACATGTTATTTTGCTGCGCTTGCGATGATGGCGGTGAATTATTCTCTGCGGCCATTTTGACTTGATTAATTATTTAGGTAGGTAGGTAGGTTACCTTTGACTTGACGAGCTTCTTTGTTACTTCTGCTGATGGATTCTGTTACTTCTGACACCATGTAAAGGTTGTCGCTTCGGACACCATGTAAAGGTTGTTGTTGCTAGGTACTGCAGGACAGATGGCATCAGGATAGTCTTTTAATAAAACCAGGAGCTCTGTGTTACGACGTGTGTATTCAAGGACGAGAGCGGAAGTACAAGTGACAATTGATAAGTTAGGGTTAGTGTTGCGCTTCGACAGTAGTGTCGAGACATGTACTACGTAACAGAGAACAATTATAGTAAACAATAATAGTTTAAGAGAGACGAGTAAAATACGATCAAAAATAAACAAAAAAATAGTCCTTACTCCTAAATTAGGAATATCCTGTATCTTAGGAACCAGTGTCTTCGCATTTATAGTGCACAAACATATATGAGCGTATTAGCTGATGAAAATATATACAAAACAAACTATAGAAAAAATAAATGGACCTCAAACTCGACCGATCAGTCTAATAAAACGCCAGTAAGTATATTTCATATGAAAGTCATGAACTTACCGAGTTTTCATTAATTCACCACGAATTCATTTCCGAGTGTCCCCGAGCATAGCGGCGATGCTGCCTCAAAGGACCAGAAGAGACAGCTAATTAAATGATATTCAAGTTGAAAGAGGTTCAAGATGTTCGATGGAGAAGTTTTGCTACAAATTCATAACGCTTTATAAATACAGTGGAAAGAGCTCATGTGTTTATAAGGTACAGGGTACAAATTAAATTTATAGGCTTATTATTCTCTTAACCCAGAACCGCAGGCGCGTGTAACTGAATATGGAAGAGGTCAAGTTAATGGGTTTTTCTTGTTTCCATTTTAAATAGGGCAAAACATAAAACTGCCCTTTCACATTCAAGTTAATACTTCGGCTTATAGCTACACTAAATCTCGTTAACCCTCAAGACAAGAGAAAAGGCAAGCCTTGGATCAATTTGGACATTTTTTCCCTTCAGTAAATCATTGTAATATTCTAAATGGTCCTTGGGTACTGACACTTTTACGAGTATTTGCAGACCTCAACGAAGACGCTCCAACAAACCGCATTTTATGTATATTACTCTTAATAAATCTTAGGCTTGGTTTAGGGAAGAGTAAATTGCGCTCCTAACTTATACTTCTTGGATCACGAAAACTAAAATAATGGTTCTTCGTAATGTTTTGTGGATAAGCTAATCTACTTGATGTAAATGATTTAATTAAAAAGTTAAACATTTATAAGGAGATGGTGAAAATATCAAGTGATAACATAAATTGTCTGAACTGTAACATGTAAGCACATGAACAATTGAAAACATATTATAACACAAAAAAGTTTGACACGCCCATGCACTCCGCTTAGAGAAATGCTTTCATAAAGAGATCAATCACAAGATTGACATTGAAGTATGAAACATTAAATAATAATATATTACATTAATATCAAAACTATTACTTTTTTGTATAGGTACTTAATTGGAAATTACAGATTAATAATGTCATTTTTTAAATTTTCTAAGAATGTATTGTAATACAATATTTTAGACTAACTAATTAAAGATCATCATCATCATCATCATCATTTCAGCCGAAAGACGTCCACTGCTGGACATAGGCCTCCCCCAAGGTTCTCCACGACGACCGGTCCTGCGCCTCCCGCATCCAGCGGTTTCCCGCGACCTTCACCAGGTCGTCGGTCCACCTTGTCGGGGGCCTACCCACGCTACGTCTTCCGGTGCGTGGTCGCCACTCGAGAACCCGTCGGCCCCATCGGGCATCGGTCCTACGGGCAATGTGTCCAGCCCACTGCCACTTTAGTGTTGCAATTCTTCGGGCTATGTCGGTTACTCTCGTTCTTCTGCGGATCTCCTCATTCCTGATTCGATCGCGCAGTGAAACCCCAAGCATAGCCCTCTCCATTGCCCTTTGAGTGACTTTGAGCCTTCTTATAAGGCCCATTGTTAGCGACCACGTCTCAATTCCATATGTCATCACTGGCAACACACACTGGTCGAAGACTTTTGTCTTGAGACACTGCGGTATTTCGGACGAGAAGATTTTTCGTAGCTTCCCGAAAGCAGCCCAGCCGAGTTGGATTCGACGATTGACCTCTTTCTCGAAGTTGGACCTTCCTAACTGGATAGTTTGTCCCAGGTACACGTAACTGTCAACAACTTCGAGAACAGAGTCTCCAATCTTTATAGGAGTCGGTACAACATGGGCATTAGACATGACTTTCGTCTTGCCCATGTTCATTTTAAGACCGACTCGCTCGGAGGCTCTGCTGAGGTCTTCGAGCATTGTACTCAGGTCCTCCGCGGTCTCAGCCATGACTACGATATCATCAGCAAACCGAATGTGTGTCATGTACTCGCCATTGATGTTGATGCCCAGTCCTTTCCAGTCCAGAACCTTGAAGACATCCTCCAATGCAGCGGTGAACAATTTCGGGGAGATAACATCTCCCTGTCTGACACCACGCTGGAGAGGTATTGGTTTCGAGGTCTGGTCCTGTATTCGGACTGACATGGTGGCGTTTTCGTACAAACCCTTCAGCGCTTCAATATACCGATAGTCAACTTGGCACCGCTGGAGAGACTGCAGTACAGCCCAGGTCTCGATCGAATCAAAGGCTTTTTCGTAGTCCACAAACGCCAAGCAAAGGGGTAGGTTATACTCCTCGGTCTTCTGTATAACCTGCCGTAGCGTATGTATGTGGTCTACTGTGCTAAAGCCCTTTCGGAAACCGGCTTGTTCGGGTGGCTGGAAGTCGTCAAACCTGCAGGCGAGACGATTCGTGAGGACTCTCGAAAACAACTTATAGACATGACTCAGAAGTGAGATGGGTCTGTAGTTTTTCAAAAGGGTGTTGTCACCCTTTTTGAAAAAGAGTACCACCACACTTCTGTGCCATGCCTGTGGCGTTTTTCCCTTGACTATGACGGAATTAAATAACTTCTGAAGGGCCCTAAGGATCGGTTCACCACCCGCCTTCAGTAGCTCTGCCGTTATTCCGTCATCGCCCGGCGCCTTGTTGTTTTTAAGTTGTTTGTAATTAAAGATACATCCATATATTATGTTATTCAATGATGTCACTGTGAGGTCTGGAGTTTGGAAAAAATATCTTTAAGCCATTCACGTTATGGTATGCATCTGTTGATTAAAAAGCTCTGGAGTCTTTTTAAATAAATAAGAATTTAGTAGTAGTATTCATGGTTCCTATTTCTTTAGAAATTATATTGAAAATTACAGGAACCATGAATATATTTAGTGCATTATAACGGTTTTAGTTCGGCGTTCACAGAGTCATAATGCGTCACGCTGATGCCTAGTGTTAACTTCTGAGGCTAATTTAAATAAGTTTTTATTGAACTTACCAAATGCATATCAAATAAATATAAATTCATAATAGGTGAGTCATGGTGGCCTAGTTGTTAAAACACCACCTTTCAAGTAAGAGTGTGCGGGTTCGATTCCAGGTCAGGCAAGTACCAATGTAACTTTTCTAAGTTATATGTACTTTCTAAAAATATCTTGGACATCAATGACTGATTACAAAGTGAAGGAAAACATTTTGAGGTAACCTGGACTTTAAGTCTGAAATCACAAACCTTAAGCTCAATCCTTCTCTGTATGAAAGGAGACCTAAGCCCAGCAGTGGGATGATAAAGAGGTCGATGATGATGATGATGAACTTACCATGTACTGAGACCTCATAAATATATTGCCTAGAGAGAGTTCACATTTTATACTAGTGGAAAAACTTACAGGTTTCGAATATTTTAAGCCAAAACATAGCCCTTATGCACCTTTTATAACTAAATGAATATCAAATGAAGTCGAATTTAATTTCCCCAAAAACCAAACTTCAGGACTGTAGCAACTAAACCATGATCTGTAGTTAACAGGGTTTTGATACGTGAAATCTGCTTTAATTCATGTACCGCATAAAGAATGATACATACCATTCTAACATAATTATTTATTTTCTTCACATAGGAACACATCTGAAAAATTAAATATTATTGATACCTAAGGAAGCTATAAGGAAAAGATATAAGACAATTCAAAAAGTAGTTAGTAAGTGCAAAATCCTTATCGCGTTAAAAATAATTTTCATATCTCTGAATATTAAACCTGTTCTCATAACAATCACTTAACAAGTGCTCGAGTTATGCTGGAAGCGAGCAATCGCTTTATAGTGCTCTACTTTATGCTCGTGAGACGAATGCTTTTATTATTGAAGTTAGTAAAAGTTTGTCAAAGACCATCACGGTTTTATCTTGCTCGTTTTATTTGCATATTGAGTCAGAATATGTGTGACAGTTCACATATTTATGCATTGTAAAAATAGACAACTATATGAAGTCATATAAGGAGGAAGGAGGAACAACTTAGGAAGTTACGTAGTTTTTTTGTGCCAATAAATATTTGTATTTGTATTTGTAATTAGTCACATGTGTGGCACCGAGTCATAATATTGTATTGGTGTCTCTACTTGGCGAACTTAACATTGAACAATATTTTCCAATATAAAGTAAATGAGTAAAAACAAAGAAACAGTCGCCCCTGATATAGACAAGCTCCAATATCTGAAAATATTTAGATAATATTACATCCCCTAAACGTGTTTCAAATTATGTTAAGCAGACTTCACTCTGTATCTTCTTAGAATTTGATCTTGATTATTATCGATCGCATTAGGGAAACAACATCGGGCTCATATCGTTGTCGTGTCGTGAATGTGAAAGGAGCCTATTAGCTTTATAGAACCTAAAGTTGTTATATAAGAGGAAGTATGGTTCGCCCAGTGGCTGTTACAATAAAAGTATTCTTCGAGTTAGATCTGAAGTATGAGGCAGACTTGAGAAGGGACGAGACTAGGCGGGGGTAAGTACCTAGTGACGATAAAATGTATTTTGGGTTGTTTTTTTTTTAATAATTATAAACTAGCACTTGACCGTAAACCCGCCTGATGGTAAGCAGTGATGCGATCGTTGATGGTAAAGCGCACTAGTTTATTAAGAGCCTATTCCCTCAGAAAAACTGAGCGAATAGGAAGGAAGACGGCAGTTGAGCGAGGTGATGCAATGTTAAACCCAACAACACGACCAACAATGCTGCGCCAAAGGGAGATTGATCTGAAGATCCTCCACGACCAAACTCCCAACACAACAACATTTGGCGCATCGTACCCGGTACACATCGCTCAGACCCGTCCTCCGTACGGCTTCACCAGACATCATGCCGGAACACGACAAATCGACTTACGAACGACGAAAGACTTTGTCTGGTGGGTAGTAACTTCTGCCGGCGGCCGATGTTATGGCCTACTACCGAGAAATTAAGATTAATTTCGAAAACATTAAAATTAGGTACGCTACTGCCAAATTAAAATGAAAGTACTAAAACTTAATTCTAAATTATAATTACCCTAACTAAAACAGAAGAATAAAGCTAAAAATCTGCTGAACAAATTTAGGTTTCCTTAGAAACCGTCTACGGAAACCTCATTAGCACATTGATATACTGCCAAGGACCTGCAATTAACTAATTGCGACTCAAACTCTTAACAAACAAGATACGTCCAGACAGTTTGCTCGCCTCTAGAGAAATGAAATGTGTGTGCAAATAGTAAGCCTTTTGCCACTGCTAACAAGACATGTTTAAAGATGCAACATGTAGACAATGACGCTCCCAGACGTCTGCAAAGATTTGAGTACCTTTGCTACTTGCATCATTGCAAGTCCTTGTGGTACTATTTCAACTTCTTAAATTGTGCAGCTGACATCGAATTTAGACTAACCGCTAATGGTGCAGATTCCCGTGTTTACAAATTAAAGTTAAATTCATTGCACATTTTTCTTTTTATTTCATAAGGAAAAAGGATAGAACATAAAAATGTTGTCCTGTCAAATTAACATACTTCATTAGATAGTTACAACATGATTAATAACTCAAGCGGCAATTTGACAGGACTCAAGTTATCTCTATGTTCTGTTTTTTTGAATGAAGTGTATTGTATTGAACATAAATTTACTTTAGTTTATGATTAAGGGACTCGGTACTTTTATGAGGGTTGACTTTATATATGTTTTGGCCCTGGAATATATACACTATACATATACAAATTTAGAACATAACATGTATACAAAATGTATAACGTAAAACACTTGTTGGTAACTAAAAAATGTAATGAAAAACATTGTTTTTTTTTAATGGCACACTTGAAATTATCGAACCTACTTACTAAGTTATTCGTGCAAAATACCTTGCGAACTGACTGCAATCATTAATACTAACTATGTTAGTAATATATTATAATATCAGTATAACTAACATTAGACTTGAAACAGAACTCGTTTAAATAAGACACAATATGCGAAACTTGAACTCAGCGTCATGTGATACCCCAGACAACAAGCGTTGGTAATGTTGGTATTCCCGTAAGAATAACACGAAACTTGACTTATTTAGCTATCTACTATTTCGTTTAATATAAGATTTCCCAAGAGTGAGGCTTAAAAAAGTTAGCAAAGGGGATGAAACACTAAAGTTTTAAACCATCTGCTACCAAGTTTCACTGCATGCAAGAAAAAGTTGCTAAAAAAAATAGGCTAGGTAGTAAAAGTTTCGGTACGGCTAATGCTGATTCACAGTTTTTATTTTGTCACCCGCTTTCAGAAGTACCGTATTAGGTGTGGAATAAGAAGGACCATTTTTAAAATGATTATCTTTTTCTTTTTATAAAGCTTATTTTAATTTGGAAGTCAAGTTACTATTAGACAGTATCTATTTACAGCAGCTAGTCTTTATAAAACTATCATCTTATAAATAAACTAGGTGATGCCTGGTACCAAAGGGTAAATTAAATATTTAATTAAACCCTGAACTCGTTATAAAACGAATCAAATCCGATCGTGTACTCTGCAGGTCGTAGAGAAGCGACGGCAATTTGCGTCGAATACATTATGATAAAATGAGAAACTGTTCACCGTTGGCAAATCACAAGCATAGGTATTCGTTTGTAAATACTTTTTCTCCAATATAAAGTCCATCGGTGCGACGCGCTTGAGAGCTTTACAGTTAATTAGTCAGTATCCAAGTTGTCGGATTTTTTGCAGTTATTTTAGTTGAAACGATTTTTGGTTTTACGTTCATGTTTTATTTATTTTAGTATTCAAAATTTAATAATACGACGCTATGTAATCAAGTCACTTCCAGTGCTTATAACAGTATAATGTTATGGAGTCGCTTTAGATGAATTTCACTAATGAAGGCAATATATAATTTTGTATATTTTGATTAGAACCCGATAAATAGGGAAAAAAAGGTTCCAAATAAGAATTATGTAAGTAATACATATATTTCCAGTATACCAATCGTGTCTTCTTATTTCCAGTGGTCTGGCAGGACTGGCAGGTGCACGTGACCTCCACACCTTCGGCGGTAGGTGGGCCAGCACTCCTTGATTGCGTGGCTCCGCCCGCGCTGAGGGAGCATGCGTCTGTCGCAGCGTGGTACAGAGATGACTCTGTGTTGCCCACCGCTGATCATATGAGTATGTATAAAACATCACGCTTGCATTCTCTGAGAGTTTAGATTCGGCTTGCTCAGTCGTTGAGCATGAGACTCTTAATAGCAGGCTCTTACGGCAGAAGGCGGACAACCCTTTCTTCCAGTCCTCTTAAATGGGTCTAAGGGCGATGGATTCGGAGACGTCCATCACCTCCACATATCAGAATCCGAGGTAAATTGTGTCCTATGCGCGCCCCTCTTAGATGTTGCGGTGGGAGTCCTGACCCGAGGAGGAAAGGAACCAACAAAGGCTTAGAAATGACATGTTTCCAGAAACAGTTTTATTCTAAGCAAATACATACATATTTGGCGTTAAAATAAGTCGAAAAGCTTTCTGAAAATTGATGAATATTTGTTACATATACAAAATACATAGATACTACTCACAGATTTCAGAGTATATAAAACTTAAATCCTTCTCTGTATGAAAGGAGATCTGTGGCCAGCAGTGGGACGATAAAGGGTTGATGATGATGAAGATGATGATGAAAACTCAAATCTATATAGTTCAAAGATACATATTAAAAATTCTTTAGAACACGGACCCAGTATTTTATCGAATGAAGTTGTAATATGTAAGTGAAGTCTTTTTTGTTGTTGTTTTTTTGTGTGTTTTTCCATAATGGACGCTCTTAGCGTACAATATATTTCTGCATTGTTCTCACACGATTGATTTCAAAATGAATGGAGTAATCAAATATTTGTATCAATAGTTTGATAATTTAAAAGAGTGTCCAAGGAGTTTCTTGCCCGTTCTTCTCCATAGGTACCTACTCTTTGGAATGGGCGACTAGCTTCACCTTACTGACTGACCGACCTTCTGACAATTCAAAAGTGCCTGTAACTGGTTTATTTGAAATAAATGCTTTGATTTGATTTGATTTGGAAACGAGAGTTTACTACAGTGTTTTCTTTATTTTATCTTAAATAAAGATTTGTGTTTTGGTCACGTTCTACTGACTCACTGTCCACAACCATTACAATAAACCATCTTTCCCAAAAGTTCGGAGAGAGAATTTAATTTTACGTAAATTCTACGGAACTTCAGACTCAGGGGAAACATTAAAACATCGTCTAAGTCTGATTTCCTTTTTTATTGCAAGACCTTTAACTTGTAGGTACAGTCAACCGAGAGTCAACAGAGGTATGTATACCCACAGGAAAATATATATATACATATTAAACTTTCAAGTAGGTACATGAAATTGCCATTGGTTATTATTATTGGGTGAGTTATAACATACGCATAATACGTCATCATATCAATACACATTTACCAAAAAGTTATAGTAAAAGTAACACAACATTATATTATTAAAAAACCCCGGACTGCACCTACAAAGTTCAAAACTTGCCTCAGAGTGGCGTTTTAGTTGAATCTCAGATTTGATGCCAGCTCCTTCATCAGACAGATGGGAAAATGTACTACTTTCAAACTTTTTAGTTTTAAGTTGCTTTCGGGTGTTTAATGGTGTTTTTCAACCTTTTAGTATGTCATATTTTTGTGTTCGAAAAATCTAAAAAAGGAAGATCTCTATGTAGTAAGGTGTTAATTTTTTAATAACTTTTTAATGTATCCATTTCTTGTATTCAAATCCATCTAGCCGTTAGGATGCTTCGATTCGAGGGTAGATAGAGATAAAGACTCCTACAAAGAAAGTTTCGTACGTAGAACCTTGCTACATACAAAGACAAATGCTGTTCATCATTCTGCACAAAGTAGTTATCTTGGCTGTGTTAAATCTTATTTCGCCTATATAGCTGAACTCTTGTTTCCTGCAGCTGGTACTACACTCCTGGCTGATGATGGTTGGCGACTGATCATCAGTTCAGCTCGAGTGGAAGACTCTCGAGCCCAATACTCGTGCTCAGTACTGGACTCTCTGACTGGTGAAAGGCGGCGAAGTACACCAATCAATATAGACGTTGCTCGTAAGTTTTGCTTATCTAGACCTTTTATTTCAGGATATACAATACGTAAACAAAACCTTGTCCGACCTATAAGGATAATAAAGGTTAGGTAAACACATAACCAAATTAAATATGAAATATTACATAATCATCATAGTAACAATACTAATGCATTTTTTTCCGCGAATTAATTCCAACTTCCCCAAAATTTGATAAATTTTATAAAAGTGACAGCACCATTTTCTATGGTATTATTAGGAGCGATGCGACCGCGTGCCGCGTGCCTTGCCCCCCTTTACTCGCGCATGTATTGCCATGTAAGGTACCTCCTTTTGCCAAATAATATTTATTTAATTAGGGGATTTTTTTAAGTTTGGCCAAGCTATGTAGGCATTAGTACAAGCAGTTATCGATACCTAACAATACCTTCACGGATCGGACAGGGTTTTCTATATTTTAGATATATATTTTTTTCGTTTTGGAAGATAAAATATGTATATCAAATAACAATACCTAAAAAAACATAAATTTAAGAACTGTATTCAAAATATAATCAATTTTATTTGTATAAAAAGCAGATTAGGTAATGTAAAGAAATGAGAGTAGTCAGAAAAAATTTTACTGAAACGTATTCATAGCTGTGCTAACAATTTCATTTTGTATGTATATATGTCACATTGACCATTATAAAATAGCTTTAATGCGGTTTACCATGATAGATTGCTATCTGACCAACAATGGATACCGCAATAGTCGATATCACTTTATTTTTAGTTCCCTGTTAAACCTTCGGTCAGTCATATTATAAACGGTCGTCATGAAATCTGTTGTTTGTTATATTATTAACATTTGATATTAATTAAGTGTCAAAAAATGCGATATGTTTTTGGACAGCTATTAATGAAATGAAATCGTTTATTATGCAAGTATGTGTGACAGTTCACCGCTTAAGATTACTAGCATTACTTTGAAATATTTGTGTACAACAATCTACTACAATACTATTGATAAAGTTCCAATTCCAAAGAAATTATGTTTCTATGTGGGAAAAATAATATAAAAACAAAACCAAAGCGTTCATGATTATTATAAATGAATATAGTGAATAAATGGCTCTTAATATACTAGCACGATTTACCATCATCGATTGCATCACCGCTTACCATCAGGCGACATTGTAGTCAAGTACTAGTTTATAATTTATAAAAAAAAATTATTCCGTAACCTAAAAAAAATCTGGATATTGTAGAGAGAAAAAAAATCGTTCCCTTGTAATTGTTTCACAATATCTCTTCGATATTTATATAATTTGTATTTTTTAATTGGAATTGCATTATTTAATTCTCCATCTCCGTTCCACCATCGGACGACCCGTCGTACGGCGAGTTTCCACCCTTACGTCGTTAACGCCACTACGATCCGGACGAAGCGTTTCGCCTCCTCCTTTATACCGCGTACATCGAGGGACTGGAACAATTTTCCTGCGTCGGTGTTTCCGTCGGACTACAATTTGAGTGTCTTTAAGGCTAGAGTGAATAGACTCTTAATAAACTAATGCGCTTTACCATCAACGATTGCGTCACTGCTTACCATCAGGCGGGATTGCGGTCAAGCGCTAGTTTATAATTTATAAAAAAATAATCGGTTTTTATTTTCTATTTTATTTACCCGACTAGATTCTTAACCGTTTAGAAAGCCTTCCTCGATAACACCGGGCTCATTCTAAGCTACTGTTTAAATAAAATAAATAAACAACCAATTATGTACACTACAAGTACTCGGCAGTTGCATTCATACGGAATTTAGGAAATGCTTGACTTTGTAGAACATCCTCTCTGTCACTCATAATTCTTGTAATTTAACCTCCCTAACAGTCCTCTAAATCTGCTTTGTGAATCTATAAATGAGTTTAATATTTCTGAATACATTGATGGTGATTCACCCTATGACTTCTGTTCTAGCCATGAGCGTCGCATCAGCTCCGCGCGGCGTAACACACGGGCAGTGGGAGGCGACAGTACGGAGAGGCGGTGATGTGGTCCTACCCTGCCTGGTACATGCTAACCCTGCGGCCACCATCACGTGAGTACCTTTATTGTAGTGTATGAAAAAGGGATAAAATATTTTTCTCCTCCCATAAACACACATATACGACTATATATTTTCTATCTCCCTAACTTTTTCACACGGTAAGTAAGCCAAATAAACATTACCCTTGTACCTATTTTTCTGTTCTGAATTTTTATTGTATTTTTGTGTATATAAATTGTATTATAAATAAATACTGTATATATAAATAAAATAAATTTAGGGATGATTTTGTGTCTGGTGGGATACTGCCCGACTGTCGATGTCGGAAAATTTTAAGATAAGTTCGTTTGCGCGAAGTATAGCGTCATGCGTAGTTCAAATGTGGCGTGTTGATACCACCACAGTAACAGCATTTATATTAACGATATTATCGTTAATTCATCCAGTTACTGGTTACAATAGTGTTGGCGTGTATAAGTAATCATCATCATCTCAGCGCTGATCCCAGTCGCATCCGAAGTTTTTTCAGCTTTGGAGTCCGGGGTTCGCTTTACAGGTCGAAGTGCTGATTTTAACTAAACTACCGATATTTTCCGTGAAACGACTGCCGTCTGACCTGCACAACCCGAAGGCGATATCCAATCAGTAATCAGTTAGACCAATTGTTGGACTTTTGAGGGCTCCAACAACCCGTAACGACTGCCATTAGATATTAGTATGGTAACCGGTAATTGGTTTAGCCGTTGGTCCCCAATGGCTTAACGTGCTTTCCGAGGCACGACCAGACCAGTGTAAATATTTATATTCATGCATACAAATATTTACACTGCGCGGGGATCGGACCCGCGCCTCCAAGTATCTCCAAGTGTTCCCGGATTTTAACTAATAAATCCTTCTACTTTTTTACTTTCAAACCAATGTGTCAAATTGTCGCTATCAAATGCGTCTATATTCACTATAAATTTGTGGTTTAATAAAACTAGTGGTCGTGAGTGTCAATTTTCCGTGGAAATATAAAAGTTTGTTTTAACTTTTATATTTCCACGGAAAATTGTCACTTTTGGTTTGACTTTTGAGATTCAAATTATATATCCAGCTTGAAGCTTTCGATTAAAATACAAAAGGGCAAAATAGAATTAAATGGAGCTAAATGTTTTTGAGTACCTCCAAATTAAGCTAGTAAAAATTTATGAAACCCCAGAAAGTGGAAAAAAAAATACACAAATGTATTTTTATACACAAAAGGTTAAATTTTATGTTCAATGTTCTATTTTAAAGATAATTTTGTTTTAACTAATTTGTTAAACATACTTTAATGAACTACATAATTATAAGGATGTAGTTGAATCTATTATAATTGTATCTTTCTAATCGCACTCATGTGACAATGCTTAATAGGTTATATAAGAGTTTAAAAGTTGTGACAACATATAATATGTCCCGTCCCACGGCCACCATGGTGTTCCCCACGGTAGCATTCTTGGTCCTCCATAACTTAACATTAACATAAATGACATGCCTATGGTCAGTAAGCCACATATGGCTTAATTTTCTCATGACAACACGATTTTGTTCTCTGATAGTGACATTAGAGCTCTTGAATATGACTTTATGTTCGTTATCAAATAGGTTAATCAATAATTTTACTCACTCTTCCGTCTATGTACATATAACAAATGTCAGGGGTTTTTCTCTGTAACCTGCATTTATTTGTAAAAATGCGCTCTCACCGCTATTTTAATTAATGTTATTTAATTGTGATCAAATTTGTCCTTGATATCACTTAATTTCTATTAACATCTTATAAGATTCTACAACTTTAAAATCTACACTAATATATAAATCTAAAGAGTTTGAAAAAGGAGGTTTGGAAGTTTGTATGAAAATCCTATGTTTTTGAAGTAAGAGAATTGATATTTAAGTGTAATAATATATTTATCGAAAATGACTCTTTTAGGGTTAAAATAAATTGGCTATTTATATTGAATTAAATTATAAAATAAAAATAATTGGGCATGATGGCAAATATAGCGAACCCCGGACTCCAACGTGAGCCCCTTAAACACTAGTGTGTTTAATAAAGTTAAGTGACGTGCAAAAGTCTAAAATGTGTGAATCGCTAATTACTAGTTAACTTTAAACATCGTTTATGAATAAGGGGGTAGAGATTAAATCAAAGTAAACAAAATCCATGTACAGGTCTCCCAAAGTGATAATGCGCATAGAAATATTCGTCACTGTTCGGCAACGGTCGTATTCCCCGAGCGTTTGGAAGAAGATATGTATATAGAGTGGTGCACTTAACCACTTTTTATGCACTTAACCACTCTATATCTTCTTATCTATATCTTCTTCCGACCGCTTTGGGAGACCTGTACGATTACAACAAACATAGTAATGTTCAATTGAAGGAAACAAACATATTATGTAGCAATCTCCAAAATTATATCAACATTCATCTTAAGACAACCTCGTGAATTTAGCCCTGTTTCTTTTAAAGATACAGGTGTTTCACTCTTTTTCATAATCAGTACAAGTAGAGATTGCCTAATTTGTTTTTACACCCCTTAAGTGTTTGTACAAACGCCTTTACTAAAACAAAATAATCCTAAGCGTACACGTTTTGTTTGGTAAAATTGTTAACTGTCATGTAAATCCGAGGAGTTATTACTATACCTACACTATTGCAGAAATTTCACACGCACAATGCCTACAAAGCCATTTATTTTGATAATTCAACAATTCTAATTTATTGTTGTATTTTAGTTGACCTGGCCATTTTTTCAAATATAGCAATGGATAAATAATTTCTATCAAAATCCTTGAGGTTGTTACAGGAAGTGCATTGTGTAGTAAGTAGTATTTATAGTCATTTGTGGTACTGCTCTGTACATTATAATGAAGGCTTGTGATAAAACATAAAACTTGACATTGATTAATCTATGAAACCCTTTGTCCAATAAATTATTTTCAGACTTAAGGTATGTTGAAATACTTAATGTCGATGACCATATTAATTAAATAAAATCTTGAATCGTTTACGGTTTGTCGAAATTTAGTTGAGAATTCATATTAAATACAAATAAATTATAAGTAAACACTCCTTTATTTAAATACGCCGTAAAGCAAAGAATAAGTCTTATTTAGTCAAAGTATTTTATTTGTTAAACAGGGGTATTATGGTACATAATATGAATGAAATGTTAAATCACTGCCTTGCCTTCTAAGGCGTACAAATGAGTAAATGTAATAAATAACAGGCTGAATAAACCCAGTTCATAAACAAGATAGACATTATTATATATAGGCCTATGATTACACGTGAAACATAGAATCAAATATTAATTAACATTATTTATTAAATACTTGTTCCAATTAAATTGTCAGTTAAAACTACATAATACCTAAGCATGTTAGGCAGTATGTCAGCGAAATATTACTAACTACTCATCATTAAAATGTCAAATTGTCATTTAAGTTGCAAGATTTATAACACAATAAATCTCTTAATATTTTTTAAAACTATTTCAATGTAATTTAACTGTAACGTGCGACATCTGATCATTTCACATTTGATACAAATTATATCCGGTCTCTCGAAAAGCTCTCATAATGTATAATAAATAAGTTAACAGTTGTTTTGTTTTTTTTTTCAATTTAGATTTGATATAGTAGTTAACAGTTGGTTAGTCGTTTAAACCATTGCGTTTGTTTTTACTACCGAATCCCGTGTAATATATGTATTTAGCAGACGTGAGACCATACTATTTTTTCACATAAGACTTTAAATCAAACACACAGTTTATATCAAAATCAAAAGTCCTATATTCAAATTAGGCTAACAATCAGCAATTTTTGAACATAAAAATTACAGAAGTCATTTCCTTAAACCGTACGTCCTTCGACACTTCTTAGTGCTTTTGCTGAGACGAAGAAGTGGCGCAACAAACTTCCCAGCAGTTCTGTTAAATTTATACCTGACTATATACAGTACTAGGCAAGAAGTATTTAAAACATACCTATCAGCTAACCACGTCAACATATCAGCAAAGCCAAAAAAAAAGAAAACAATCACTTAAAAATATAAGTGAGTAAAACTAATTACCCAAACAAAAGCTTCCAGACATAAAGGCCGTGACATCTTACATATGAATGCACGCCACCGAACACAGCAGAGATCCTCACATCAGCTAATTAATTTCGAGAACATAAATTCATTTCATTTGTGTAAGTAATTAATTCAGAGATTTGAAGTGATTGGAAGAGTTGTAACCGAAATGTAATCTCCTCTTATATTGTAGATTAATAACTCTGCCTGAAAGCATTGCTTCGAGAAATGTCTTTTATTGTTGTTGGCTATTATTCAGCCTTTAATTACCTAAATCCATCTGCACGAACGCCTTAAGTAGATTGTTTAAGAATTCATGAATAATCGTTAAATGACGTGATGTTAACAATCATAATTCTGACATTATATAAAAGTCCATCAAGCGTCTAGACTAGACTGACAGCCTCCGTGGCGAAGCGGTAGCCATCGCGGCCGCTGCGCAAGGAGGCGCGGTTTCGATCCCCGCGCAGTGCAAAAATTTGTATGCATTAATGTGAATATTTGTACTAGTCTGATCTGGTCGCGGTTGCCATATAAACATCTAATGGCAGGCATTACAGGTTGTTGGAGCCCTGAAAAGTCCAACAATTGGTCTAACTGCAATGCTTCGATATCGCCTTCGGGTTGTGGAGGTCAGACGGAAGTCGCTTCACGAAAAATATCGAAGTTTAGCCAAAATCAGCAGTTAGACTGGTAAAGCGGATCCCATACTACAAAAGCTAAAAAAGCTACGGATGCAACTAAGATTAACGCTGAGATGATGATGATGATGATGGTGATGATCAACTGTCTATAGATCGAGCACGTTTTTGATTGCTACAAAAATCTGTATTTTTTTAATTTTGCTTCTAGGAAATTTCAAAATTATTTATTTTTCAAATTTGAAAAATAAATAATTTTGGAATAAATTTGAAAATAAAACTTTTCTCTCGGATCGTAAATCTGTACACCGTGAAACGGAAAGAGTATCAGGCATGAGATTTCATAGCTCCTCAAGGATATCGATAGGCAACACAGAGATTGGGAATAAAAGTGGTCTTTTGTGTAATTTTTAAAAAGAATTTTGCTTTTTTTGGGGATCTGGCCCCACTGGACTGGCTGGACGTATATGGTATTGGAGGACGTCCGTGCATACAGTGGTAGAACACCCAAGATATGAGCGGGCATTTTCATCGCCGAAAGAGCCGAACTAATTTAGATTAGAGGAAATCTTAATGCACAGATTTAGACTGAGTTAACAGGAACTATTACGCTTGTTAGAACGAACGTGTGAGGCCACGGCACGGCACTGTTAAGGGCACTAAACACCACAAGTTCTTAATTTTATGCATAAAACCATCCTATATAAACCTAAAAAATCCAGCTTTAGTAAAAATCTCGAAGTCTTTAAAGCAAAAGCAGAGAGTAATTCGTCGATCTACAACATCCGAAAACATTTTATTCAATCAATCTAAATATTTTATTTTTTAGACTTTTGTCCACCAGGGTATTTTGGTGAAGAACAGTATTTAATCTAGGCAAAGTATCACAAAAAAACAAACCCCAATAAATATTTGCACTACAAACTATCTTCAGTACCTACACAATTCGATCATAATCATAACATCTCACAATAGTCTTTTATTAGCTCCCATCTACACCAGATCATCAACAGAATGATACCCCGGTCCCCCGCTAACAGAACGCATTGAGCGGCAATACAGACGGTATCACCAATTCATTTACGTTATCCCGACCAAACAGGCCACGGTACGGCTAATGTAGGCAGGGATAGCACCCCGGGGGGCCGTAACCAGTAGCTTAGAGGAAAACTGAGAAAAATAATGAGGTAATACCGACGCAATAGTTCGTCGAGCATATTTAACGAACTCGAATAAAGACAGCTTTATGTAAGGTCGTGAAAATTAACTCTTTCATTTAAAGAAGTTGCTTTGAATTAGGTAGTGATTAGCGATTGTTTAACCTAAAAATTTTAAAGTAAAAAATTATCAAAACACACTTTTTGCTAAAATTTAACCCTTACTTACTATTTTTTGGGAATTGGTTGAATTAACTACTGATCAAAATATATATAGCTAGTTCACAGACAGGTTATATGAGTACAGCCTGAGGTTTTTATTAAGGTAATAAGAAGACGTCTCAACTCCCAAAAGCTGATGGCGGGCGGTGCACTTCAAGGATACATTCCGAAAAGTAGTAGCCAAGGTGAACGGGCTCCTTTGTTTTGTGTTTATTGCGTACATAGTATTGTATAAAAACATGTGTTTTTTTTAATGAACAGACACCTGTACTTCTGGGTAATTTGTAAAGCCACTTCTTCTTCCCAGCGAAAGCACTAGGACGTGGCGAAGGGCGGATGTTTTGACCGGTCCTAAGTGTCAAACACACAGTGCACTTAGTCATTTCACGTGTAAGGTAACAACTGCCGATAAATGACAATTGTGACGTAGATATAAAGACAATAATTAAGTGTGTTAGTATCTATGTCGTATGTCTATGTATAGAGTGTGTTATAATACTGAACGGTTGGACGGGTATTTTTGAAAAGTCTGAGTCTGAAAAACATCGAGTTTATTGTGTTACTAATACTTACTCGCTATTTGGAAACCTTTCCATAACTGTTTTGACACAGTTACAAAATCGCTTAAAATTGCTGTTCCAATATTATTGTCATAATCTATACTAATATTAAAAAAGGTAAAATTTGTAAGTTTGTAAATTTGTATGTAGGGGGAACTCATAATCCGATTCAAAAATTTTTTAACTGGCAGAAAGCTATATTATTCCTGAGTGCTATAGGCTATAAATTGTTTCTATAACATGTATATTAACCGAGCTATCACAACTATTGTCTAGCAAGTCGGAAAAAAATACCTCATAAAACAGAATTATTTGCGTGCGCTGCCCAAACAGTAGCTTAAAATTAAAAACAATGTATGGCTACCTGGTTCATCTTAATTATTTCTACAAAAAAGTCCGCGATACCATATTTCTATCTTTTATATTCTATCTTTTATACTTCTTTTATTGCATTAAAATTTTTTTTTTCAGAATACTTACGTTTGGTTGATTATTTGAGCAACAAAATATAAATTCTTATGACAGTAAATTATTTCAGTATCACAAGAACATCATACAGTTTTGGAGATAATATAAAATTACTAAAACACAAAACAGCCCCAGCCATCTGAACCGTTAAAACTATGGGATATCTTCAAAGACAATTTTTGTGAAGATATCAGACATATAATTCGACAGAAAAATCCATGCCTTTTAATGATGTTATGTAAAATGAAGGTTTAATACAAATTGAAAACAAACTTTTAGCATTGAATGATAAAACATTGAGAGACTTTGGATTACCGTCTCCAGTTCGCCCTGTAAATGATACACTACAGTGTAGGTACATTCGCACAACATCAGTGAATTAGCTACTTTTGTAAATGAAAATTTACCCAAATTAGTCACAGACCAAAAACAAGCTTTTGGTGAAATTATTGATAGCGTAACGAATAATAAAGGAAAAAAATATTTTTTAGACGTCCCAGGAGGCACAGGGAAAACATTCCTCGCTAATTTAATATTTGCACATGTTAGGCAATCCAGAAAAATAGCTTTTTTTAAATCGCGACTACTTTACACTCTACCTTCAAACTCCCATTGACAGTTTCATTGGAGCAACAGTCGGTATGTTCGATACGCAAAAATGGGCCCATTGGTCAATTGTTACAGAATACGTCGTTGATAATGTGGGACGAATTTACCATGAGTCATAGAGCTCATGTTGAAGCAGTGAATCGAACACTTAAGGACTTGAGAAACTTAGTCGCTGTCATGGGTGGTGTCACTTTTGTGCTTGCAGGTGACTTTCGTTAGAAACTTCCCGTCGTCACAAGAGGGACACGTGCGGATATCATGCATGTCTAAAATCATCGCCCCTATGGAGTATAGTCCAAACTTTGAATTTACGTACGAACATGAGAGTTCACGTTATCGGAAATATGGATCCATACCGACTTTCCACAACAGCTGCTCAAAACTGGAGAAGGGTCTTATTCTTCTCGAACCTTGGGCTCTAACTCTGTGGAAATCGTTATAAATGAGCAGCATCTTATAGATGCAGTATATCCTGACCTCGAATATTATCTCACCAAGCTATCGTCTCACCAAGGAACGATACAGTCAATGAAAACAATAATCTAATTTTACAAAAAGTTCCCGGCCATGGTAAAATCTACAAGTCAATTGATACAGTATGAAATATGGAGGATGCAGTCCACTATCCGCATGATTTTTTAAATTCCCTTAAGCTAACTGGTCTGCCACCTTTCGAACTGCTGTTGAAATCCGGAACGCCTATCATGCTTTTAAGAAATATAAGCCCACCTAACCTGTGCAATGGCACAAGGCTACTAATAAAAGATTTGAAAGACAACCTAATTGTGGCGACTATTCTCATCGGCCCAGGAGCTGGCCAGTGGACCTACCCATACCGTTTAAACGACTCCAGTTTCCAATAAAAACATCATTTGCCCTGACAATTAACAAGTCCCAGGGACAAACATTCTCTTTGGTTGGCATTGACCTACGAAAAGAATGTTTTTCCCATGGGCAATTATATGTTGGTCTATCAAGAGTAGGACCATCCGAAAAGCAGATTGTTCTGTTACCGAAATATAAAACAACTTCAAACATTGTATGTAGAGAGGCTTTAAATTAAATAGATATTTAACTTAAATAAATAAATAACATAAGTAAAAGGTGACTAAGGGTTAAGTTACCTTGAGCAGAAAAGACAACCTCGGTAATCTTTGAAGTTACTGATCTGATTCCAAAAAATATTTTACTAATAAAATTAAATACAGTAATATCGATCGAGTGTAATCTTATGAAGTCGCGGGCAGAAGCTAGTGATTATAATATTATTATACTTTCAGCATTACAATCCACATCGTATCTGGAAACCCAGTTCATTCAGCATCAGAAGACACTCAAACAGACCCAAACAAAACACTACCGCAAAAAATCCTGTCTCAAAAACCAGCATTCAACGCAGTTCGCTGCTTCACTATGTTTTTGAAAACAAAATATACCCAGCAATGTAAAGTGAGCATCACAAAGAATAGATAAAGCCAAGCATAGACGTCGTAAGCGCTGAGTGCATACGACAGCGCGACGACTACGCGACGACTACGCGACGAGTCCCCGACGACTCGTAAACTGGAGGCCACTGAAACATAATTACTTTCTTGCTACGTGTCAACTCTAATATAGGTATATTACAGTATATACTAGGGTATATAGGTATACTTGAATTTGTTGTTGTTATTAAGATGTCTCACTACTTACGTTTTTATTGAAGAAGTATAGTGCATAGGGAGATTCATTCAGGGTTACCGAGGGATTTTATAATGATAAAAATAATTTATGAAATACATATTTATTGCATAGCAAACTGACAATTCCAGAAAAATACTTTAAACTGGCTGCTTGCTAAACTTTTTTTTTGCCATGACTTAAACATATTTACATTAAAACATAACTAGAGTAACATATTTCTGAGTCTAATTAACGCACTCGTAAAATAAACATTAATTTACACGAGTGTCAGCACATTTCGTAAAAATATAGAGCCGGCGCTGCAGTTAGCGCTCAAAGCCATTTAAATCAGAGCTCGCAAGTACACCCCACTACGCGCTAACAAACTGCGCTTTGTTTGCTAGATGTACGACAGGACGTGGTTTTTCACCCACCCAATGTATTATTCCGAACAATGTTTTACAGGGGCGTAATATCCCACCGATCTTATGGCTGCGGGCAGACACGAGCCGAATTATTGGACTAGTTTTACAATCCCGAAAATCTATTACACACTATCAAGTTTTATTTCCAAGATAATCCAGAGGAAGTGTTGTTGTTGAACTAACGAGGTTGTTGTTTAAATTAATCTGGATGTGCTACCAACTGTACTGTACAAGTGTTTGGACCGCACTTGTTTCATATTATTAGTTCATGTTATTTTACACTAAAATTATACAAACTGCGGTCCAAACGATCCCAACTAGTCGCAATCATTTGACAAGAGTCGATCGCTCAGCCGCTGCACCAGTCGTGTCGACCTAATGCTTCTAAGGTCGAGATTTATAACTGTGCTGTTTTACTCGATACGTCAGCGAATTATACTTTAATTATTGTTTTATTATATTTTTGTGTAACTAATGTACTACTAACTAACTAATGAATATATTAAGGTTATTCAGGCTTTTACAAAACTATTGTTAAAATATGTTTTTGTAAAATTTACCCGACCGAAATACTTCTGACTCAGTAATAAACAATTCCAATTGAAAAAGAGTTCTGAATTACATAAAATTTATAACTTCTCTTGAAAAGGAGGGGCTTTTCATACAAACGTTTGTTTTGGTTAAGAAATCACTCATATTTCTCAGCTAGACGTACACATTTTTTTGTATGCAGATACAAAGTTTTATCTATTCCCCATTTAGATAAAAACTTATTAATAATATTATCTTGTAAGTCACGGATAGGCGGCAATTACCATTACTTTTTAGTGGGCTATCAACATTTTTATCGGAATATTGCCAAGAAACTCGTGCTTGGCTCGCGAGGATGTCAGCAATAAATTATTTCTATTCAAGAACAAGCCAGCTAGCTCGAGAATAAACGAATAATAGCTAAACTTTGGTGTTAAACACGTCTTATGTGATTCTTTGATGTATTGAGAACTATGTTGTAGTTCTTAGAAAAACTTGTTTCATTAAAATTAACGGCAAATCTTTGTAGCGTCGAAGTTAAAAAACAATAGGTCAGCCCGTCTCCTTAATTGCTCGGACAGAAATCCTCTAACATTTATGTAGAGAATTCTTTAGAAAATGTTAACATAAATTTAAAAAAAAAATATTTTAAAATATTCGTTAAAATATTTTAGCACGAAGCTAAGACTCTTTCTCAATGAATACATCGACCCAAAAGATTACATAAAAATTTTAACATTACATTTTTTGCACCGCATGTGTAAGCCGACTTTGCGTCAAGTATGACAAACAAACGCGCGTGTCCCGCTGGGTTTTGCGTAAAGTTTGTGGAACCCTCAATTAGGTCTGATGTTATATTTTGTGTATTTTACCCTTGTCTATCTATCCATCATGTCGCTCCCAATTTCGGTGGCTAAGAACCCCCTGTTACACATTTGTATTTATTTTTTTTATTAACAATTCACTGTGTACTATGTTCTATTCGTCTGAAAGGATGAATCCATTGTACCCGTGGATTAAGGGTGGAGTTATCACCCTTTATTTGTAGTTGCCCTTGTGGTTAGAATAGTACCAACCCATATCATCCTGTGGGTGTCCTGAAAGGCGACTAAGGGAACTCTCACCAGGGAAGCAGGAATATCAAATCACTGCGATCCTCAACCCGCCTGCCAAGCATAGGGATTATGGCAAACACCCCCAATTATGCACACGACACAGCCCAGGCTCCTAGTCCCCGGCAGCTCCGCTATTCCACTCTACGGTAGCGGATTCGGTTACGGCGGAGCAAGGAGTGCGAAGAATCTCCGGAAGAGATCCGGCTATCATCACCACCAACCTTTGGACCTGGCAACATATAATACGCGCACACTACGGACAGATGAGAAGATTGTCGAACTGGAGGAAGAACTGAGCCGGTTGCGCTGGGACATCGTGGGGTTATCTGAAGTCCGAAGTGAGGGAGAGGACTCGATAATCCTGAAGTTCAGCAACCTGCTGCAGGGTGGCGTCGGGTTTATTGCCACAAATCCCTCATGAACAACGTTATTGAAGCCGGGAGCTTTTCGACTCGGGTGGCGTACCTTGTACTCAGAATAACAAAACGATATCCGTTAAAGGTTATACAGGTCTACGCTCAACACTCCGACGATGAGGTGGAGGCTATGTATGTGGACGTCAGTAGAGCCATACATCCCTCCAAAACGTTTTGCGTTAAAATCCCCAATAACAACAGTGTAGTGGACTGTTGTCATTGGGAACTTTAACGGAAAACTGGGCATACGAGAGGCGGACGAGACGAAAGTGGGGCAATTTGGAGTTGGAAATCGGAATGCCTGAGGTCAGATGTCAATAGATTTCATGGAAAAAGAAGGACTCTTTATGATGAATCCTTTTTCCAGGAAACCATTGCACCGCAAGTGGACCTGGATTAGCCCCAATGGTCCGACCAAAAACGACATAGACTTCATAATGTCAACGAGAAGGCAAGTGTTCAACGGTATCTCCGTAATGCATGCGGTTAAAACCGAAGTGATCATAGTATTGTTAGAGGCATATTGAACCTCAACATTAGGCTCGAACGCTGTCGACTTTTGAAGTCTACCCTCCGTCCAGCGTCAACCCAACTCTAAAACCCCGTAAGCTTTCAGATCCAACTGAAAAATCGCTTCGAATGCCTCGGTGAATCAGTAGATGTGGTCGACTATAACAACAGGTTTGTGGAAACTCTCCAAACGGAAGGGTCTAAGTTTTACAAAACCCTCCATTCAAAAGGACAGAAGAAGATCTCCGGGCCCACCCGTCGGCTAATGGAAGAAAGACGGCAGGTGGTCTTAAAATCCCCTGATGATGCTTCCCGTATCAGATGCCTTAACAGACATATCTCAAAGTCTCTGACTCGCGATATACGCCAATCTAATACAAATTGTATTAAAGAGGCTATCGAGCGGAATAAAGGCTCCAAAGTGTATGCGCGAGATTTGTCTGTTGGACAGAACCAACTTGAGAAGCTTAAGACTCTGGATGGCAGGATCGTCACTTCCAAGCCCGAGCTTTTGGGTAAGATTGAGAAATTCTACGGAGAGTTATACACATCAACACACGCACCTGTTGTAAGCGTGGCTAATGATCCTAGAGCCAGACTAACCCGACAGTACATCGATGATATCCCGGACGTCAGCCTGTACGAGATTGGTATGGCCCTGAAATAGTTCAAGAACGATAAGGCGGCTGGAGATGATGGAATTACGGCTGAACTTCTGAAAGCGGGTGGCAAACCCGTTCTTTTAGCGCTTCAAAAGCTATTTAATTCCGTCATTCTTAAAGGCAAAACGCCTAAGGCGTGGCACAGGAGCGTGATTGTGTTGTTTTACAAAAAAGGTGACAATACCCTCCTGAAAAACTACAGATCGATATCTCTCCTGAGCTCGCAGGTTCCACGACTTCCAGCCTCCCGAACAAGCAGGCTTCCGAAAAGGTTTTAGTACCATAGACCACATACATTCGCACCTGCGGCAAGTTATACAGAAGTCGGAGGAGTATAACAAACCACTATGCTTAGCGTTTGTGGACTATAAGGAGGCCTTCGATTCGATCGAGACTTGGGCGGTGCTACAGTCTCTCCAGTGGTGTCAAATTGACCATCGATACATTGAGGTGATAAAGTGTTTGTACAAAAACGCCAACATGTCAGTCCATCTCCAGGATCAGGTGGAGTGAGACAAGGTGATGTCATATCTCCCAAATTGTACACTGTTGCGTTTTAAGATGTCTTCAAGCTCCTGGACTGAAAAGGACTTGGCATTAACATCAACGGCGAGTACACTACACACTAATCTCCATTTTGCAGATGATATCGTGGTCATGGCGGAGACCCTAGAAAACTTGAGCAAAATGCTCAATGATCTCAGCAGATCTTCCCAACAAGTGGGTCTAAGGATGAACATGGATAAGACGAAGATCAAGTCGAAATCTCATGTCGCACCCACTCCAATTCTAGTTGGTTGCTCTGCACTCGAAGTTGTTGAAGAGTATATATACCTGGGACAAATGGTTGTAGGTCCAACTTCGAGAAAGAGGTGTCTCGTCGAATCCAGCTCGGCTGGGCAGCGTTCGGGAAGCTAGGCTAGATCTTCTCATCGTCCAAGATACCACAGTGTCTCAAGACTAATGTCTTTGACCAGTGTGTGTTGCCAGTGATGACTTACGGAACTGAAACATGGTCGCTCACAATGGGCCTCATACGAAGGCTCAGAGTCACACAACTCTCGTGAGCTCTTCGAGTCGCTAAACTTAAGTGGCAGTGGGCAGGGCACATTGATCATAGAACCTATGGCCGATGGGGCAGTAAGGTTTTGGAGTGGCGGCCACGTACTGGAAGACGCAGCGTAGGGAAGCCCCCAACAAGATGGACCGATGACCTGGTGAAGGTTGCGGGAAGCCGATGGATGCGGGCAGCACAAAACCGGTCATCGTGGAAAGCTTTGGGGAGGCGTTTGTCCAGCAGTGGACATCTGCTTCAGGCTGAAGAAGAAGAATATTTGAAGTTAACGATAAATATATCTATTTTTACCATTTCATACTTACACACCCAAAATTAGAAATCCGGCCAAAAGCCAATACTTGTACAAAAAAAATGTTTCTACTATTTGTTGCTATAGCAGCAACAGAAATGCATCATTTATGTGAAAATTTTAATTACACAGACAGGACGAACCTAATATTTTATCTTGAATTCCCAAATGGGGGTAGATGGCGCTACTACCGCTCACAACATCGTCTGAGTATTTTTATCTTAAAAATTATTTACATCTCATATAAACCAAAAATATCGTTTGTAACGTAAACTTTATATTGTAAACATCATGTACTATTATTATCTGAGTGTTACGTGGAAGTTTAGTGAATAAAAAAGGAAAATGAATAAAGTGCCATAACATCACTAAAAATAATAATCAAAGTGTAATAACTTTAAGTGTACACTTAACACATTAAGCAAGTTACAAATATTAAGTGACAACGTCATCCTCGAAAAAACTTAAGTGTTTTAGAAGTTTTTAGAACATTAGTGATTAGTGTTAAAAACTCCTCTTACAATTAATAATAACAAATTATGAATGCAAGTGAATCAACAGGGCAAATGAACTGGCTAACAGTGCTAAGTGAATAAAACTTAAAAAAAAAAAAATCTGCAATTCAATATTTGTATTGTGTGGAAAAAATCCAGTGGCATGATTCATGTTTAACGACTTTTTATTATTTGAAAATATTTCTCGCCTCAAATGATCACCAATTTCAATATCGATAGTTGCGGTTCAGTTGATGAAATATATCACTCACACGACTGCCGTGCACACTGTCGTGCGTTCGTACCCCGCTGACTGGGCTTCTTTTTGTATTAGATGAAATTTAATAATATAATATAAAACTGTTGATTCCCCAATTTTAGTTGACATACCGTCGTCTCAAAGATATATAAGTGTTTTAAGTAAAGTATATACAATTAGATAGAACAAAGTTATAAACAAAATAAAAAAGGAATTACTCTGCAAAGTATTTCTGCAGTTAGCGAAGTAAGTCAAATAATAATTTACGACAACAATCAAGTCTTTAAACAGCAAAATGAACTTTTTAGAGAATATCACGTTTAGACGCAACCGCTCCAAGTCTGAAACAAACACAGACGAAAATGATATCACTATATCAACAAATTCTCCGATAGATGGCACCACAACAAGTCTACCTGACATTTCAGATGACGATGACGACCAAATTACCAAATTGAAACTCCAAGTAGAACAATTAACTTTGGATCTAAATGCAGCCCACGGCGAAATAGAATCCCTAACTCTAGAAAATTCCAATCTCAATCGCCTGAACCAAGAATTACAGAAGCAGAACACTCTGTTCAAAAAAGTGGCATGCTCACCTGCTAAGTTAAAGCCACAAACACCAAAAAGTCGGAAGAAGTCAGCAAAACAGGTTACGAAGAAAAACACAGAAAAGTTCAGTGAACGTAAAGGATTTACCACTGTAGGTGAGCAATGTGTATCGCAGAGCTGTGTTAAAAATCATCAACAGTTAGATAAATCGGACACAGATGGTGCTATACACACTCCTACACCAAAATATAAGGGGAATAAAACCGAATTTCAAGAAACTGAACTTAGCACTAAACGAATTAAAAAAACTAGAAAGAGTAAACTATGTATATTAAGTAGTAATAAAAATAATAAAATATTAGAAATCGCAGAAGATAAATTTTCGAATTATGAAATTTGCCACTACTTGACACCCAATTCTGGTATAAACAATATTCTCCTTAACTTGGATATTAAATTAAAGGACTATACTAGTAACGACTACTGCGTGATATTTATCGGGGAAGAAGACTTTCGTCAGACCAGTAACTATGTGGAACTGACCATCAATATTCGTGAAATGCTGTTAAAATTACAGCACACAAATATCATATTATGTGCTCCTACATTTAAACTGAATGAATACTCTGCAATGTTTAATTCAAGAATAGAAACCTTTAATAGTTTAATGTATTTAGATGCGTGTACATACAATTTCGCCTATTTGTTCGATTCTAATTTTTATCTCGATTATGATATTTCTATGTTTAGAAAGAATAGTGGTTCTGTTAATAATCGTGGAATGGCTAATATAATCCATAATTTAAGTTTACTGATCGACGAATTTACTCCATATGATAACTCAGTTTCGTGTGATTCTTATGATGAAGTGTCAGATTTGTCCCACTCTGTGCCATGTAATGTGATTGATGAGAATGAATTGTTTTTTCTCTAATAGTTATATTAACATACTACATCAAAATATAGCGGGTTTAATTAATAAGGCAGATGAATTGCTGGTATGTCTAGACGAATTATCTAAAAAAGGATCAAATATTGATATTCTGTGTATAACTGAGCACTTTGTCATGAAAGGACATGAAAATTTATTGTATATACCTAACTACAACCTAGCAGCTTTTTATTGTAGAGAAGATAAAAAAAGGGGAGGTGCATGTATCCTCGTTAAGAATGGCCTACAATGGAAAGAGCTACCTAAAGTAACAAAGTTATCAACTCCAGGCATATTTGAATGTTGCGCTGTGAATCTAACTAGTTACAAGATAATAATTGTGTGTGTATATAGAATTCCGAACATAAATAATTTAAATTATTGCTTCGATAGGCTTGAATTCCTCTTGCAAGAAATTCTTAGTATACGCTGTAGTAAAGTTATTATTGGTGGTGATTTTAACATAGATGTTCTAAAGCAAAATAGTGCAACTAAAACCTTTGAATGTCTCTTAATGAGTTACAATCTGAAACTGGCCTTGAAACAACCAACTCGCATGGCCAGCTTGTCATGCATTGACAACTTTGCGCATAATGTTAGCTCTTGTAAGACTGAGGTAATTGAATTTGCATTGTCGGATCATACGGCCCAGCTATTTAAATGTCCGGTACAAAAAATCTGTCGTATAAAGCATTGGTACGCAACTAGAAGGGACTATAGTACGGAGAACATAGTAAAATTTAAAAACCATCTAAACAGTCTAACCTTTTCGGAAATATATAGCACGGACGACCCAAATGTAGCGTATAATAATTTCATTGAGAGTTTCAAGTTACTATATGATCTTTGCTTTCCAATGAAAGTCGTTAAAATAAATACAATAAGAAAAACTAAGTGGTTGTCAAAAGGCATCAAATTATGCTCTAAAAAGAAAAGGATACTCCTGTGGCAATTTAGACTTAACCGTAGCAATACTAATAAAACCAAACTATCAAATTATTCTAAAATGTACAAAAAAATTATTAAATTGACACAAAAAGCACAAAATACTTACAATATAAACACATCGCAAAATAAATCAAAAACTGCGTGGCAAATTATCAACCGTGCAAAGTATAATGTACCTAAATCTAATATATGTAGAATTAAAATAGGTACCGACGTCATATCACATCCCAAAAGTATTGCAGAAGCTTTTAATAATTATTTTGTTGATAAAATACAGCCAAGCCTGACTAACAATTTCAATACTAAAACGCGAACATTAGATCGTAGAAACAGCAAATCAATGTTCATGGCTCCTAGTATACCAGACGATATTAAGAGAATTATTATGTCCTTAAATAATACAAGTAGTGTGGGATATGACGGTATTACGACTAAAATAATAAAACTTGTTCCTGATGAAATCTGCGGTCATTTGAGTTATATAATTAACCTCAGCATCAGCGCTGGAGTGTATCCTGATGCTCTGAAAGTTGCTATCGTCAAGCCACTATTTAAGAAAGAAAATAAGGAGCTAATAGAGTTTTATCGGCCTATATCACTCATTCCCATAATATCGAAAATTTTTGAGAAGTATATACAAAAGGGATTAAACTCATTTATTCGAAAACATAATATTATATGCGAGGAACAGAAAGGATTCCAAATAGGTAAAACGATTAATATGGCCATCTATGACTTTTTATATAATATTACATGTAACATGGATAAAAGGAAACCGGTCTGTGGCGTATTTTGCGACATGACTCAAGCGTTTGACTATGTACATCATGGTAAACTAATAAATAAACTTGAAGATTATGGAATTAGAGGGAATGTCAATGAGCTCATTAAATCTTACTTAAGTAACAGAACTCAAATAACTAATATAAATCAAATCAACATGAAAAGTAAACGTGAAATAGTTTTTGATTCTACTGAACGAAGGGTTACGTATGGTGTGCCACAGGGCAGCGTTTTGGGGCCTCTTTTATTTTTATTATACATTAATGACCTTCCAAGAAACATTCCGCAAAGTATGACACTATTTGCCGATGATAGCACCATAACGATACCATGCAAAAACATTGATACATATGAAAATGAAATTAATGATTCCATAAATTTAATAGTAAAGTGGCTAGAGGAGAACAACATAAAAATTAACCTTTCTAAAACTAAATTAATACACTTCAGTCAAAGGATCAACGTCAAGAGCAATTTGTATATACATTTTCATGGCCAACCAATAGCAGAAGTAGATACAATAAAATTCTTAGGGCTTCACATAGATAAAAAACTAAACTGGAAACCACATACCGAAATCTTATGTAAGAAAATGAGTAAAGCTGCTTACGCCTTGCACACATTGTCATCTATAGTAGGTACTGAGGCATTGTTGACAGCCTACTATGGTCTAGCAGAATCCCATCTACGTTATGGTGTCATTTTCTGGGGCAACTCAACAGAAAGGGAAACGGTGTTCAAGGCTCAAAAGAGATGCATACGTTCTATGTTTAAAATAAAACCTACCGATAGTTGCGTTCCCTGTTTTGAAAAATATAAAATCATTACGTTACCATGTCTTTACATCTTAGAAATAGCGATCTTTGTTAAAAGTAATCCTCATCGTTTCAAATTATTAAATGAACTAATTCCACGAAACAGACGAGACAATGGAAGGATATGCCTTCGGGTTGCGGGAACAGCCCTTATGCGCAAAAGTGTATTCTGTATGGCTCCGATCATATTTAATAAACTGCCAAAAAGCTGGAGAGAACTGCCATTGCCACTTTTTAAAAAAATACTGCAGAACTTTCTTATTCGTAAAGTGTATTATAATATTTTAGATTTCCTTAACGAGAAAGATTTTAATGTTCCGACTGCATACAAAGGGAAGAACCACAATGCATATTCCTAATAAAATGTAATTCCTTATTCTTATCCTTAATCTTACTTTTAAACTGAACAATTTTTATGTAACGCTCAATTATATTATATTGCATGCCGATTGGTAAAATATGGCTGATCATATTACAATTATTTATGTAACAACATTATTGTACCCATATTTGCAAAATAAATTGTCTTTGTCTTTGTCTTTGTCTTTGTCTTCTGTCCTTTTCTTGCACTGAACTTGAATTTAATTTAGTTTTCGAATAAGGAAATTGGTGCCTTTACTTAAATAAACACATCTATTTAAATTATGTTGCAACGATAAGTACAAGTTATTGTTATACATGGCATTTTAGGCCTAGTTTGTTCACTAGTCTGGTATCTACACATAGGTACAAACATAGTAACACAACCGCGCATACACAGCCTGCTATACAATGCCTACCCCAAGGGGGCAATATACAAGGGTCATACTCTGAATATTTACCATGCGTGCTAAGCTTGTGTCGTAATGGCCTAGTGGTTAAAACACCAGCCTCTCAATTATGAGTGCGCGGGTTCGATTCCAGGTCAGGCAAGTACCAATGTAACTTTTCTAAAGTTATATGTACTTTCTAAGTACATCTTGGACACCAATGACTGCAGGTGAAGGAAAACATCTTGAGGAAACCTGGACTTTAAGTCTGAAATCGTCAACCCGCATTGGGCAAGCGTGGTTATTACGCTCAATCCTTCTCTGTATGAGAGGTGACCTGTGCCCAGCAGTGGGACGATAAAAAGTTGATAATGATGATGATGATGATGTGGACGAAATACCATAAGGTAGTCAGGCTTTTGTCTCTTAGCAGGCCGGACAACAGTCGTTTAGTACTGTTTAGAGAGTCTAAGCAGATGCTCTACACGAAGATATTTATATACAAATAACTAAGTGATAAAGATTTCTCATTTCTTCTTTCTCACTAAACCTATAAATATAGGGTTAACTGAGAACAGATTTATAGTCTAAAGAAATAATAACAATGGCTTTTCCAATAAAAAATACTATTAATACAATAGTAGTAGTAATTTATGTAAATTGCACCAGAAGTGAAAGACTAGCGTTAACTTTTATTAAGTACCTACTTTAATACAGTTTGTGACGTTTTCCTATTACAAGTTGTTCACAAAGAAAAACATTTCGGTTTACATCCCACACACAGATAGCAGGGTCGGTATGAATAGTTTCGCACAATAAAATGAAGAAGATCTGTTTTAGGGTTCCGTAGTTCACGTATCGGTCACTTTATAGTTTCATCATGTCCGTCGTCCATCCTTGGCTTACCTTCGAAACGAGTTTAAGTATGTGGGAGCTCCATTGTATCTTGGTATCCAAAGTTAGACCACTAATTTCTACTTGTCTAACATGATACTTAAGTATCATTCACATGATTTTTTTTTTTCTCGTTAAGAAGTAGGTTATTAATATTAAACCAGTTACCTATTTTACAAGGACGCTATTTACGTATCAGTAAACAGATGCTGACGTTTGAGTTCAAAACAAAAGTTAAGTATCATCTACAAACAACACTATATTAGGTATCATCCCCCATCAGGTAAGGCGAATAACTTATACAAGTTATAAAAAATGGGCCAATTATTGAGCCCTTTGGAATTCCCAAGCTTACTACAAATCACGGTGACCTTTTTGAGTTCAACTCTCTGAATCCTAACATTTAAGTAAGAAGATCCAAAGAGCCTTTCCGGTTTCCTTAGTGGTTTCAGTTTTCTGATAAATGTTTAATTAAGAACACAGTCAAATGCCTTGGACAAATCACACAAGATGCCTAAAAGAGCGTACTTGTCCTCCTAGCATTAAAGAAAATGTTATTAATATGTTCGTTCGTATATACAACGTAAACTAAACTTTATTTTGTAAGAATCAAAGTCACTTTTCTGTAAATTCATATTTGTTTAATTTTTTTTGGAAATAAATCACGAACGCAGGTGTTGTAATGGTAGCAATTCAATCCCGGTCATAAAAGAGTATACAATGTTTGAAACATGAGATAAGATCACTTTCCTAATCAATAGATACAGAAGTAAACAACGATATTCGTGTAAATCAAAACAGACGCGCCCTGTTCATAACAAACCATTGTTTTCCATTGTCTGCTCATAATGGACGCGTCTATTAATCATAAGTATGAAAACGTAAAGAGCTTTACATTCCGGTGTGAATTAATATTGATTTGCTTATGAAGAGAAATAAAAAAAACTAAACCGCTTGTTTTATTTTTAATGAATTCAGTAAAACTCTGTTAAAACTTTATTTGTTTGATTCATAAAAAAGATTTTCACTGAACTACGCTAGAAAAATTAGTCCTTACTCTCTGTATTTCCAGTCACCATGGTAACAATAAAATCGTAAATAAAAGATTACACTACGAAGCGCGCCAGACAATGCTTGCGCACTGAATTAAATTAGGGAAGCCTAAAAGTTTTCGTCACGGTTAATCCTTGTTACATATTCTTACTCCCTATGGTTCATGATTGAATAATTTAGTGACATTGAAACAAAAGCTACGAGTTGACGTAATGTTTTGTTTGGAAATTACAAACCTCGCGGCAGGAGCCGGATCTCTGTTAAAAATCACACAATATTTGTGAGAAAAATCTCTTTGTCAACTCATGTCGAGATCAACTCAATGCTGAGTTAAAATGCCTACTTACGGCTTACACTCCATTATTTCCGGTCTTAAGCAGTATCCCACTTTTTTCGTCTATCTTGGCCAGAGAAGTAAGATTTCAGCGCCTAATGTAGATTGATGTACTTTTAGTCGCCATGTTTTTAATAAAGTCTAAAATTTCTATGGAGTATCTTAATTTGACAAGGTTAAGTGATATTTATGTTCTGTTCATTTCTTAATAAAATAGGAAGAAAAAGGTGTACTTACTGAACTTAAGTTTATTTTATGAATAAGAAAATCAACGAAGAAGAATTGCAACACTAAAGTGGCAGTGGGCTGGACACATTGCCCGTAGGACCGATGCCCGATGGGGCCGACGGGTTCTCGAGTGGCGACCACGCACCGGAAGACGTAGCGTGGGTAGGCCCCCGACAAGGTGGACCGACGACCTGGTGAAGGTCGCGGGAAACCGCTGGATGCGGGAGGCGCAGGACCGGTCGTCGTGGAGAACCTTGGGGGAGGCCTATGTCCAGCAGTGGACGTCTTTCGGCTGAAATGATGATGATGATGAAGAAAATCAACGCACTATTAAATATAACATATCTGAAAATCTAGTTCTAACAGATAATTCTAATCTTTAATTTTTTTTTTAAATTATAAACTAGGGCTTGACCGCAATCCCGCCTGATGGTAAGCAGTGATGCGATCGTTGATGGTAAAGCGCAGTAGTTTATTAAGAGCCTATTCAGTCAGAAAAACTGAGCGAATAGGAAGGAAGACGGCAGTTGAGCGATGTGATGCAATGTTAAACCCAACAACACGACCAACGATGCTGCGCCAAAGGGAGATTGATCTGAAGACCCTCCAAGCCCAAACTCCCGACACAACAACATTTGGCGCATCGTACCCGGCACACATCGTAACACAACTGCTCAGAACCGTCCTCCATACGACTTATATCATTAAAACAAAACACCGGTAGCAAATGCACGACGTTTCAATCAGCTAGCCCGTCTACAAGTTTAGTTCTGCCAATAGGGATGTTTCCTGGGTTTAAAAAAAATTATTATATTTAGTCCGTCATTCAGATTATAGAAAAATATTGGATACGTATATTTTGTTTTACCAAATCAATAAAAATTGACATATATAAAAGGCATCAAAGATCAGGAGTGGTAGCTGGTGACGACACTGCACGCTAAAAAGTGTAGCGTGCAGTAACGTCACACGAGTTTTCAACGCACTGTGTCGTCTTCATTTTTTGTTTATATGAAAAAAGAAAAAATACTTGTCTAGTATTTTTTGGAAATCTGACTGACGGACTAATTAGTATTTTTTTGTCCACATACCCAATTACGTGGACTTAGAAAACAGATGCCGAGTTCTGTAGTGTCTAGCTAAGCAGCAGATTTAGTTCATTTCAAAGTTTTATTTTTGAAAGTTAAGAATTAATATCGTAGAATCTATCTAAGTAATATGCTCGTAAGCACCTAATCTATTACATAATAATAAGTTTTTTAGTATATAAAAACAACAGCACGTCCCTTCCAATTCCATGCCATTTGGAGTCTTATCAACTAATCACTACGCTACGTTACAGCTACCCAAAGTTTTCAATTGATTTACTAAATACTTAATTACATACAAGAATGTTTGTTATTTGCCTTTTCCCGCGACATTAGCAGACACTACAGACCTCCCGTTATCCTTCTAACATAATCCTTCGACGGACAAAGTAAGCAGGCAGCAAAACTTTACTATACGTACTTGTATGTTCTCATGTAAGACTAGTCACAATATACTCTATTGTACGTAAGAACAATGTGAACTACTTTGTAAATCAGTTCCATATTATACAACAACACAGTACCAAAGGCAAAACAAACAAACGACATAGTCCTCCTCTAATTTACATGGTCTTCAAGTTTAGTTCACCAATTACAGTGAGTAAACAGGCAAAGTCGGAGTGTAGTTAACGTATCGCTTCTCGTTCACTTGTCGAGGGCTCTCGTTAACCCGAGGCCTGGAAGTTTTAACCTGTAGGTTCGGAAATACACGGGGTATTAATTTGTGCGGAATCCATAATTGCCAAGAAAAAAATATTATGCGGAATCGGTAAAAACAAACGAACAACAAAATTTTTTTTTTACTTGGCAACTACGGATTCAAACAAATATGTTCCTTGAATTGATATAGAATATTCATGGTTTGAGGTTTTCGACAGAAACTTTTGCCACGTGGTTTCATGGATTCAACTCAGACAAGAAAGGTCGACACTGCAAAAAATCAAGTGATATGAATGCGAGTTCCGACGCGGCATTAACGTGCCAGAAACAGCCCGCAATATCAATGTTGCGTTTGGAGAGGGGTCTTCTAATGAGCGCACCGTTTTGGTTTTAACTTTTTCGTGATGGAAACTTCAACATGAGAACGAGCACACGAGTAAGACCGCCCACAGGTGAATAGCGATGAATTAAGAGAGATGGTGGAAGCCGATCCAAGTCAAACTACCCAGGAATTAGGGGCATGGTTTACCACAGCAGACGTTACCTTACCCACAATATTGACTCAATTGCGTCAAATCAATAAAATAAAAATGAAGGAAAAATGGGTCCCTCGTGATTTTATTGATCTGCAGAAAGAAACGCGTGTTTAAACTTGTATCAGAATATTGTATCGAATTATGACATGTGATGAAAAGTGGATTCTTTATGATAACGTTAAAAGAAAAATGCAATGGCTAACCCCAGGTCAAACACCACAACAGTGCCCTAATGCAAACCTTACCAATAACAGGTAATGGTAACTGATCGGTGGTCTCCGCGTGGTGTTATTCACTAAAGTTTTCTACGATCTGGTCAAGTAATAACGGCAGATGTCTATTGTGCCGAACTCCGAACAATGTTGGCAAAACCAGCAATAAAACAGCCCCGACTCATGAATCGATCTCCACCAATATTGCTCCATGACAACGCGAGACCTCATACAGCACAAGAAACCATTTTGACCCTTCAGGAACTGCAATTAGAAACCATTCGTCATCCTCCGTATTCCCCAGAATTTGCTCCAACGGACGACCATTTTTTTGTGATTTGGACAATTGTCTACGTGACAAGAAGTTTTCTTCCCAGGAGGGGGTACAAAATGCTTTCACACAGTTTGTGCAGTATAACCTTCTACTTATATAATAATAACCTTCCTATTAGATGGCAGCAATGTATACATAATAATGGTAATTATTTTGATTAAATAGCCGCCATATTCTCGAGAATATATCTTCTTCTTCACCTGCCGATATCTGGAAGTTCCTTGGCACTCTTGGTATCGGCAGGCCACGGCATGTGGATTTTCGTAATTCTATTGGCCTTGATGATATCAACCGTCAATTCACAACCTCAAGTCAATTGGATCCCCGAATTTTGGCTCAAACGGTTGATTTCATTGCTGGCCTTTCGAGTCCCCCCCTTGAACCATTTCAGTTCTCTCCTGTGACCGTGGACGAAATTAAAAAAATCATCTTGTCAATAAAATCTAGGGCCGTGGGCTGTGATGGCATCAGCCGTAATATGGTTGTTTGGATCCTTGATTGCCTTCTCCCTCCGATCACCCACATCATTAACTATTCTCTCGATTCCAGACAATTTCCATCCTTGTGGCGCATGGCTTATGTCCGCCCACTCCCTAAAATTTCAAATCCTTCCCAACCCAGTCACTTTCGTCCCATTTCTATTCTCCCATTCCTGTCTAAAGTGCTTGAGGCCTGCGTACATAAACAGTTTTCTGGGTTTATTTATCGGAATAGCCTCATCAGTCCTTTACAGTCTGGTTTCAGACCTGGGCACAGCACAGCCTCCGCTCTCCTTAAAGTGACTGGTGACATTAGAGAAGCTATGGAGGATACCAAAGTTACCGTTTTGGTATTAATTGATTTCTCCAATGCCTTTAACGCCGTCAGCCACGATATTCTCCTTGCTATTCTTTCTCACCTTATGGTTTCGTCCGAGACACTGGAATGGTTCACTTCTTATCTTCGGGGACGTCGGCAGTCGGTTCGCGTCGATGAGAGCTCATCGAGTTGGCGTGACCTGGATGCTGGTGTTCCACAGGGCGGTATTCTATCTCCATTATTATTCTCCATTTTCATTAATTTCATAACTCACTGTCTTCGGTGTTCGTATCATCTATACGCTGATGATCTTCAATTATATGCAGCTGAGCGGGTGGAAGGTGTGTCGAACGCTATAGCGGAGGTAAACCAAGACTTGGAGGCTATCAAAGACTGGTCTGATAGGTTTGGGGTGTCAGTAAACCCCTTAAAGTGTCAGGCCATTATTATTGGAAGCTCACGCATGATGAGTAAGATAACTCTTAGCTCTCTCCCTCCTCTTATCTTCAATGGTACCGTCATACCCATTACCCCTAATGTCAAAGATCTCGGTTTGTATATTGACTCGACGCTTAGCTGGCAACGTCAGGTCTCCTACGTTAGTCAAAGGGTCCATGGTACCCTGCGTTCCCTGTATCGCCTGAGGAACTTTTTACCCGTTAAAACGAAAACCATGCTTGTGCAGACTTTGATTTTCCCTATAATCGACTATGGTGACGTGTGCTACTTTGACCTGAATGCGGCTTTGCTGGATAAGCTTGATAGGTTGCTCAACAATGGGATCCGGTTCATATTTAATCTAAAGAAATATGACCATGTGTCGAGCTACAGGTCTGAACTGAAATGGATGCCCATTCGTCAGAGAAGAAATTTGCGCGCCTTGACCACGCTTTTCTCCCTTCTTAAATCACCCACTCCTCCTTCTTATCTTGTGACTCACTTCCAATATTTATGTTCCTCTCACACTAAGAATCTGCGCTCTTCTAACAATCTCCTCTTACTCTGTCCTTCGCATACGTCTGACTTTGTTCATTCTTCATTTCATATTCAATCCATTCTTCTGTGGAATGCGCTTCCTCTCGATATCAGGATGGCCGCCAGTCGGTTTGCATTTAAGCGGAAATTGCAGAGTTATTTTCGCAACAATTAGGTTAGAGTTATTGCTACACCTCTCTCCCAAATTTTTGTTATGTATGTATATATTATAAGTATATATTTTGGTAATAGTATGTATATATATTTAGCTTATTTAAGTATTTTTTTTAATAGTATTAAGAGGTTTTTTTTATCTTTCTTTACATTTTTTTTTTTTTGCAAACGAAAGCACCTACCATCTTATCTCTTCACCACCTATGGTTGACTGGTAGAGAATGCCTAAGGCATTAAGTCCGCCTCTGTACATTTCATGTGCGAAAGATTAAATAAATAAATAAATAGTTTATTTAAAAATTAAATTATAAACAATTTAGATTTTCAGTATAAATCGGCAATTTCATACCCTTTTAACCCCTATTATTAACATTAGACTTGTTAGTATTATTTACTAGTTGCGCACCCCGGTTTCACCCGCGTAGGTTTCGATATGTTTTTTTTTATATGCTCCGCTCCTCTTGGTCGCAGCGTGCTGCGTGAGGTTATATAGCCTAAAGCCTTCCTGGATTGATAGCCTATCCAACGCAAAACGAATTTTTCAAATCGGTCCAGTTATATATACTATATATAAAATAAACTATACTAATATATAAAAGTTGAAGAGTTTGTTTGTTTGTTTGAAAGCGTTGATCTCAGGAATAGGGTATTTGACTAAAAAAAACTAATTAGTCTGTCAGTCAGATTTCCAAAAAATACTAGACACGTATTTTTATTTTTTCATATAAACAACTTTATATATTAGTATATATTCTGTATGTATGTATCTACTTTTTCGTAACATTCTTCATTTCGTATGGAACATATGAAAAATGTTATATTTTAAAGGTTCCTGACATAAAGGGTAAGAACTGGATCCAATTACTAAGATTTCACTGTGAGCATATCTGCCTGTCTGTCACCAGACCGTATCCCACGAACCGTGATAGTTATGTATGTATTTGAAATTTTCATAGATGAAGTATTTCTGTTGCCGCTTTAACAACAAATACTAAAAAAACTATTTTAAACAGTTTTTGTTTAGGCAGTGCTACAGAATCCTTCGTGCGTAAGACAGACTCGCACTTATTGTTTATTGTAACTTAAATGATAGGGTTTATAATGATGATGATTATGATAATGATTCAAATGGTGAAATATTTATTTTTGTCCTTATATCTCTGTCGGAATGTACCTATGGGTCAATGTAAAAACAAGTGAATCCTTAGACTATTCAAATTTTCCATAGATATTCCGTACTGCAGGTTAATTACGTAACAGTCTGTCAGTACCAACGGGTTTCATTTTGAGAGTTCAACAACATTTATTACGGTATTTACGTTGTTGAGGAGATACATTTTTCGAGCAAATGGAGCAATGAATTAGCAATATGCTTCAAAATTATTCCAATTGACTGTAATAGTGTTGCGCAATTAGAGTGCTGGTCTGGTCATCGCAGAGACTATTAGGGATTAGCCATATTACATGAAATCCTCAACAGTTTACTGAAAGATTTTATTAGACAAGAAAAATTATAAAATAAATATTGCAGATATATACGGATTTAATATTTAAAATTAATGTTATATAGTTGTTCCTATTGAATGACTGTTCAATAAATCAATAAATCGGGTACTTTGAGCTGAGAATTGTGTTGGTGATTTTTATAATTCATTATTAGCCTATAGCCGCCTACTCCTCAACATAGGCCTCTCCTATTGCTCGCCATTCAAAACATTTTTTTCAGCAACCCATATTTTTTTTTACAATTACAAATTACTGTCCCTTAAAAACAAATTCAATCGCGTCAACATACACCCTAACATTGACTAATAAAAAACGTAAGAAACAATTTCGTGGTCTACCGCGGTGATTAATATTCCCTTGTCAGCGCTAATTCTTTTTGGTTAGTCCCGAATCTATTTTTAGTATCGTCTAGCCGCAACCCTAAAAGGTTGCCTTTCGGCAACCTTTTACGTTGTCTTCCAGACTGGCTAGGTGTGACTGGCGACCTAAATTATGCTAGGACTTTGAAAGAGTCACAGTCTCCTTGTTTCTCCTTGTTTGAGTGGGTTTCGGCCTTTCTTCTCGGAATAATTAGATAGGAAACAGCTAACTCATATGGTTTTAAAAAATCTTATTGACTAAAAGTGTTTGTATTTTTTTTTTTTTTTTGTCCTTCTGTCTTACTACAAATTGAGTGCTTTCAAGGCTAGAGTGAATAAGCTCGTAATAAACTAGTGCTCTTTACCATCAACGATTGCATTACTGCTTATAATGTTAAAAAAGAACTTACATAGCGAAAATAAATCATTTATCATTTGTCTATATTCAGTCGACTAGGTATTTACAAAGGTAGTCGAGTGTCACAAGATATTCAAACCATCAGTATTATTTCAATTTTGAATATCTTGTGTAATGTGTAATAATATAATGCGTGCATACACAATGTACAGCGCCAGTAACTTTTTAAAAGTTATTGCCAGCCATTTTATACATGCAGCCTTTGGGTCAAATACACGAAAAAGTCTTGGGACACCCTGCGAATCCTGTACAACAATTCGTTCAGGGTGCTGATGGGGCTGCCGCGATTTGCGTCCCTGATGCGTCGGCTGCGCGACAGCTCCAACAGTTACCTGAAGCTCATTGCTGAGAGGTTGGACTCAGATTGTATTTATATGAAGCACTGGACAAGGGCGCATATTGTGTTCTCTTGACTGGTGGGCTCCGTCTAGTTTTTGTAATTAATTCACCTACCTAGTTTGAATTTGACATTTTATTTATTTTCATTTATAAATTTGTCATTTTATTTGATTTAATTTTTGACTTTGACATTTTATTTTATTTTTAAATTTGACATTTTATTTTTTAATGATTCTGACATAACATAATTCTCAAATGTATTGATGAGTTTTTCAGTCTAATTTTATTTTATTTTGGAATGTTATATGTATCTTTTTAATAGTTCATAAATACAATTTAAATGTATTGTGTGTATGTGTTTTTTATGAAAAACTATGGACAATTGTCTGATGTAAATAAATTAATTATACCAGATAGTAAATTAAATAACTATCAATTAAAGAACTCAATATAAACACAAAAAAATATGCATTATGATCACTTAGACGTCGAGGATACTCTTCCACACAGCTTCCAGAGACGAATCCAAAAAGTCTTATGAGCTCGTATGTTATTAAGGTTCCGTACCTCGAAAGGTCCTGTCCGTAAATAGTGAACGCGCGGAACTACCAAGCTGGAATATACGTCCTTTGAAGAAGTGTGCTTACTTCTTTCTTTCATTAGTTTGTTCCTTTTTCTAATTGAAATGAGAGATTTTTATTCGAAACTTTGTATCCAAGCAAAATAAGGCAAACCTTATACAAAAACCTATTTAACTCGTTCTCAAAAATTATCTTCAAACAGTGTGCCCACCCACCACATCACTACCTATGTTTTCACATATTTCACACATATAAAGTTATTTCTGAAGTAATCACGCACTCGTGCGCGCAATATAATTTTATTGGAAAGCCCTTCGGTTATGTGTTAATTGCTTAACAAAGGCAGCAGCCCCATTCAATAATTAAACAGCCCCTTTATATCTTTAGGATAGCATCTTATTCCGCTTAAATAAAATGTAGGGAGCAACTTTATTACATTCAAAGAGATTCTTTTTCCCTATTCGCAATATTTTAGTGCCTCCGTTGATAGTTGGTAGGATTGGGAAGTGGGGTACAACCTAGAGGCTACCGTAAATATTATATACTAGCGGCCGCCAGTGACTTCGGTCGCGTGGAGTTTTTTTTATAAGTTATAAACTAGCGCTTGACCACAATCCCGCCTGATGGTAAGCCACTGCTTATGATGCGATCGTTGATGGTAAAGCGCGCTAGTTTATTAAGAGCCTATTCAATCTAGCCTTGAAGACACCCAAATTGTAGTCTAACGGAAACACCGCCACTGGCAGATTGTTCCAGTCCCTCGATGTACGCGGTATAAAAGAGGAAGCGAAACGCTTCGTCCGGAGTTAATTATGCTTCGCTCCTATTGGTCGCAGCGTCATGTTATATGGCCTTCCTGGATTAAGTCGCTATCCAACGCAAAAAGAATTATTCAAACCGGACTTCTGTTCCGGAAATAAGCGCATTCAAACAAACAAACAAACTCTTCAGGTTTATATATTAGTAGGTATAGATATGTCGTATACTTTGCAAGCGAAATCACTTTTTCTCAATTTTCAATGTTATAATCACTTTAAGCTTTTCCCAATAGGGTGGTTGACAAAAAAAAAACTAATTAGTCCGTCAGTCAGATTTACAAAAAATACTAGACACGTATTTTTTCTTTTTTCATATAAACAAAAAATGAAGACGACCCAGTGCTTTGAAAACTCGTAAGACGTCACTACACGCTACACTTTCTAGCGAGCAGTGACGTCACCGTCGTTATTTATTTACGTAGCTTCACCTGATCGATTCACTTATGAGGCTGTTTTTATTTATTTACGGGCCCCTAAGTTCAAATCAATATCTCCCAAATATGAATCTTAAAAATCGACCCCATTAAGTTCTTGGGTTCAAACCTATAGATAGGTACATACCTATAGCCTTCGCGGGTGTTATTCTTATTTTTAAGACTTTACAATCATACAAGGCTCCTTTGAGTACATTTTAAATTACCTATAACTATAAACTACCAGAATTAAAGTTATGGACCCGGTTTTACCCCGTACGGTTATACACGAGAGACAAAGAGGATAAAACATGGCAATTAAAAATGTCACTTTTACTCATTATCACCTTGTGCCTTATTTGATTAGAGAACAATTTTCAGTTATCTTGGTAAAATAACATCAATTCATCATAAAGGCATTATTTAATTTGATTTATAACATAACACAACTGTCATTACAGGTTGCTCCAAATCAGTAATGTGGTCATAAACAATATTTTTTCATTAAGTGCACCTTATCAAATGTGAAGTAATTTTTGTGATATCATTCAGAGAACAGGTAAATAAATCCACCGTTCTCGCGATTTCGTCGGTGATCCAGCCGCATAGCACCGCCAGTAACCGCGCCCCCCGCCCCCGCGACTCTTAATTATCCGGCACATTTAGACACATATCCGTATTAGCCCCAGGTGTATTAATATGTGATACGGATATATGTTTAGAGATATTGATTTTATTGTATTTCTTCAGGGACAACAGATAAAAGGTAATATAATATTTTCAATATATGTACCCATGCAACATTTAAATTATACATAAAATTAGTGCCAAATCTCTTCTTGTTGATAAATCTAGCGTGTTGTATCCAATCACATCTCAAATAAATTAATAAATATATACGGACAAATCACACAGATTGAGCTAGCCCCAAAGTAAGTTCGAGACTTGTGTTTTGGGATACTAACTCAACGATACTATATTTTATAATAGATACATATATAGATAAACAATTAAACATCCAAGTCCCAGGCCAATCAGGAAAAGATCGTTTTCCATTATGACCTGGCCGGGGATTTTTTGTAATATATTTAGTATAAATGTTGTAGTTTTTTGCGTAGTTTGCATCGTAAGACGATTGTATCTCAGTTTATCTCCTACACTGGCTTCACCACACGGTACCTACTTTAATTTTGTTTACACGAAGTGAAATCAGTTTATAACACGTGTTGAAAATTAACGCTATTTATTTTCTCTAGAACCTATCCAGTTTCCGCCACCAAGGCTTAATTTAATTTCTCAAGTACCACACCTACCTGTAATTCCACGCCTGGAGCTAGAAGTAATATATTCAACATATAGCCAAGAATAAAATAAAGACTGTATATACTCCATATTCCCACGCGCTCACTTGTTTATACGAAGAAATGAAGGCGTGACACATCTACAAGTAAAGATATAGACACAGAACATTGTGTAAGGAAGGAGGGGCGGGGGGGTCCGTGCATCCCTGAACAATACTTATTACGTTTGGGACCGTTCTGCGAGCTTTGTTGACCTGTAGTTCGAGGCTGACCTACTTTAAATATACTCCCCTTTTTAAATGTCCCTCTGACTTATCTCTCCCGTTTGACTGAAAGTAATTTCAGAATAGTTTAACTAGTGAGTTTTTTCGGAGTATTTAAAATAAACTAAATAACGTGTGTAGATAATGATTATGGCCAGATGTTGCTGGCAAAGTTCCACGGTCTACAATAATTTTTGCAGCGCAACTTTTCAAAGTTAGGCTCTCACTTGATAAACTGCCTGATGTTAAACACATTATCATGTTATCGTTTGCATGCCTCATAAAGTCTGTTCATACTACCCAAAGAGAATATTTACTTTGGCACCACAGTTCCCATCGCCGCCTGTTTAGTAGAGGTTTATGGATTATTACGCGCGATGAGCGAGTACCTAAATACGACACTCTTCTATTATGCCAATTTCTGTATCGGCTACCACTTGATTGACTTATGGAGCAGTGATATTTGCAAATATTTGGAGAAGCTGTTCTTCTATAGTTTCGAAGTCAATTTTTGAGTGTCAGAGAAGAAAACAGAAATCATGATTTTGTGATTAAATATTAGAAAGTTTATTTATGCGTACATTTTCTTGTAACCATTACAAACAACAAAAATGCTCGCAAAACGAATCTATAATTTATTTCAAATCCTTCTTAACTCCACCCGCGAACCGCGACCGTTTGGCAATAACCGACCGTTTGTCATGTGTCAGCGACTCGGCGCACGCGGCGCCTGACCGCTAATGGATCTCCAGCAAAATAAATCCGCGTTCGGTATAAACTTAACGTTCCCGTTTCACCATTCGTTTCTCAATAGACAACGCAATGTTTCGAAATTGTTCAGTAATGCTCTTTTATTGTATAAACTTAACACTATTTATACTACATTATTAATATTATGTCATCAAATATCTATATACACAATACATATATAATAAGTATTATAAGTAAACCAGATTATGAAATTAATTAAAGTTATGCAGGCATTTGTGAATAACGACACGTGTGACATACATATATGCAATGTGCCTCCAGACTCTGTGGACATCTGTACTTTCGGCACTTTTGGTAGGTATCTGCCAAATCTGAACATTACGCATCGATTAATTGGTGTAACATTTTGCCTAGAGATAGGAGATTTCTTTTTGCATTTACTTATCGCTTAAAATTTACCCATTATCTACATTTAAGTGTCTAGTCATAATAAGGAAAACCGGCTTAAGTATCAAGAATTCTGCTGCCAACAACTTTGATGTGTGTTATTAATTGTCGTCGCTCCTAGCCATGTCAGCTTGCTACCTACTCTGCATTAGTGGCGTAGATTTCAAAGGGTAAAGAATGATGTGGTTTAAGGGAAAAGGATGTGTGATGTGTGATGGATAGCGTTTTGGAAAACAGGGAAAGGATTATGTTCATGGTGATTTATGAGCCGTGTGTTCAAATATATACATATGTGTGTGTGTATATATATACATACACAAAATTGTGTTTAAAACTGTATCCAGGGAGATGCCATGTTTTTGTACATGTTCTGGTGAAATTAATAGTAAACAGACGTGTTGATGAAAAGCTTTTACCGCACTTCTATCATTCCCATTTCTAGGAGACAGTACGGGTAATAAGAACCGACGTCGCGGCGTTACCAGATAATATTATCTCTTATCTCTGACGTGAACCTTGGCAACATTTCATACAGCAGAAAGCTACTAGTTGACACAGTCCCAAAATAATCCAGCAATTTGACCCCAGTCCAACCTAAGCTGAACCTTCTCATACCGATGCAGTTTATTTACAAAAACTAGGACACATAATAATATATTTCTACCGTCGTCATATTAAATATAGGTACTTTAACTTGAAGCAAATATAAAGTTGACGGCTTAGTACTTGGCAAGAGTTCTGCATCGAACTCCTGCAACTTGCAGGTCGTCACTAAAAAGTTTTAAGTACACTATGACTGTGTTATTGCGACTGTTTCATTTATGCTTATGTATGTTGAGAGTTGTGTGTGGACGGGAGCGAGCCATGGAGGCTGCTTTTGTTCATAGGTAAGAGTAAAAATAATGTAGCGGATTCTTTTTGATTTCTTTAGGCGAAGAAGGGAAGCGAAGTCACGAACAATGGATGATAGATAGGCCTCATTAGACGGGGAAAGATGAAAGGTTAAGAGCACATTATCTAATGCAATACCCATTACGAATTTTAATCAATGATGCGTAAGCGTACGATTTTCTTGAAAATCAAAGAAATCGTGAACCGTTCTATAGTCCTACCTTTTAAAAAGCTTTAGCTAAAATGTCCTTGGGATCAAGGACATTTTAGCAAAGATCTGCGGGATAAAGTCATAGACATTAAGATAATGAATAGCATTTTGACAGTTGAACAGAATTATTATCAAATTAAAATTACAAAACAGGTGGATTCTGTAACATTGTCACAAGTAAGGTGAAGTGAGATAGGAATAAGCTATCATGATTGTCCATCACTTGCATTAGTTGGAAGGATATTTCACCCGACGTTGATTTACCTAATTTTTCACAGTGCGATGGTAACAGAGTCGCGCTGCTGTACTCTTTTGGACAAACTATAGCAACAAGGTACATAAATTAGAATTGATTCAGATTGTAATTGCAAGGGGCATTTTACTGTTAAACTACCTCCTATTTAAAGTATTGAAATAGTTTAAAAAAAATATATATTCGATATTTCTATTCTCAACCTTCTTTCGCCACCTCTCATACTTTGCACCCTTTCCTATCGTATGAACTGAAAACCATGTAGTTGAAAACTTGTATCGATAAATAGCGGGCGCCAGAGGAAAATCTTTAACACATATCCTTTGCTTGTCGTTATATGCTTTAGTTGTGAACGTTCCAGAAGTTTGCTCGGATAGTTGTGGAATAACTTCAAGTAACATGTATATGGTAGCTTGTGATTGTGTAAATATAAATATGTAGAAAGTAAATTCGATTTATGTGCGAGTTGGTATTCAACTGTAGAATTTCCAGTTAGGTACTTGACTTAGAGAGCCGAAATAGCACTCACGGTACGTCTGGTTCATAAGCTCAAAGTCGCTCAGCGAGCTATGGAACGAAACATGCCCAGACATGACACGTTCCGACCCCGGTATGATCGAATGAATCTGCAATGGGGGATTCAACAGAGAACTAAAGTCGTCAACATAGATCACAGAATAAGCCAGACGACGTGGTTGGCGCAGTGGCTGTGCGGTCGACTGCTGTACTGTGCGATCGACTGTTGTACTGTACGATCGAATATTTATGTTGATCAAATAATTCAGAACAATTAGAGAAATTAACTCGCTATCATTGTGGTGTAGATTTCTCTACATGAATCTTGATTTTAAGGCAGAGTCATAGCAAAATGGCAAACATGTTTGAGATTCATATAAAAACCTGTTTCGGCAGTTCCTCGTTGTATTCCATGTATGTCGTTAAAGAAATAAAAAGTAGACTGGTCCCGTGCGCCGCCCATTTCCGTCTTTGTGTATTTCTTCTGTCGGCTCGGAAATTTATCTATCATCCATCCATCTATCTTCAGCCCGCTTGCCCACTGAATCCATATGTCATACAACGTTTAGTTTGTATAACATCGCAGCTGTATCATAGGTGGACTCAGATAGCGACCAACTTCACGGAAACGTAGCGCGATACGAACATATTTACTATCTCCGTGTGCAGAAAACTCTGACAAAATGACATAGAAAACCTACCTAATTATTGTCAAAAATCTTTGACCACTTTATCGACTGTAACATTTATCATAGTTGTCCAGTGAATACTTACACAACTTTACGCAACCCATGATAGTATGAGAAACAGCATTTCTCACCACAATTTATGAGATTTCGGTCATGGCGTCGCAGATGGTGAGAGATTTACTCGTGATAGATTTATTAACCTGTCACTGTGTCTAGACGTCTACATGTTCTCTCTACGTCGGCATCTTCCGAAAACATATTGAAATCCCCTGATTTGCAATGGTTACTTTTGTGAAATCATTGTCGCTGTTGATCTAACACGGCTGTAGGTCTTGGCTGCTTTTCAAATTGCAGCTATTCATTGTTGGTATATATGTGGAGTTGTAAAACAACACTGAATCGGTAACAAAAGTTTGCCAGATTTTCTGAGTTTAAATTTTTATAATACCCTAATAATTATTATTATTGCATTTCCGAGTCATACATATGTACATCATGAATCCCATTAGTCTAACCTTCTCTTTGGGCAGAGAAAAAACATTATTTCCGTCTCAATTCTTCACACAAACGGTCGTGACGTCGTGGCTCCGGAACGAATAAATCCGAGTGCTCGGCGCTGTATCCGCTGCTCTCCCGGCATGCCACCGTCACCACTACCGTTTCCGGTTCTCTGTAGGTAAAGTAATGAATGCTTTATATACTTACTTTCGTCTATGGGTTATTATTTCCACATATTTTAACTAAACAATTAAAAATATTTATTTATGTTACTATTTATGTACACACAATAAAATACATAAAGATACGACAAAATTAAGATCTGAATACAAAGGTGCTGCTTATTTCTCAAGAAATTTCTTCCAGCAGACCTGCGAAAGGAGAAGTAAAACAGAAATGTATACAATAGTGTGTAAGAACAAGGAGGAAATAAAATATGAATATGATAACTATTAAAGTAATAATATTAAATATACCTAAACGTATAAACCTAAAATAATTATATAAGCTAAACCAATAAAACCAAAAATAAGTATACTACTTAAATAAATACATTTACCTCCTTTAAGTTTTATTTAAAAGACAGCTTTTTTGTTTTTTCTCCCGAACACTTACACTGCCTTTAATAAAGATTGCAAAATTCGTACCCTTTTATGAGAGTTACTTATTCGTCTTTAAATCTACCGTTATTTAATGATTATGATAATGCAAATAAGACCATTTCTCATTCTTTTACCTAAACCATACACGGAAAAATATTCTCAAAAGCATATTTGCATTCTCTCCTCCGCAATCCTTTACACAAATACGGAGAGAGCATCTTCTGTCACTCCCTGGAGGGTAGAACAAGCGTTTTCCATTACCGCAGATAACTACGTAAGTGAAGCCTTTGCGGCCAAGTTTCGAGAATATTGGAAACCAGTGCAATGGTACCGAGGAGATTTGCGTACGCTCACAAGGAACTACTTATAACGGGATTAGAGTTTGAGATATTAAGAGATTTAAAGCTGAAAGTAACTTTCTAGGAATTAGTTAGTTTGAGTTTAGGAATATTGTCATAGAATGTTTACATAAGTTAGTTATTGATTGATACGTACTGTGTAATGAAGTGTTTGTATATTTTCAGATGTTCCTTACTAGTTCAGCAACAAATATCGAACAATATACAAGTTTGACACCTCCCACCGATGATCTAACTCACAGCTTTTTACAAAAATTGCTAGAGGTCCCGATTCTCTTGTTCACAAACTAAACTAAATTCAAGTTCAAGATGCACTTAATTTAAATTTAGTTTTGTTTGTGACCAAGAGAATCGGCGCCATTCTATTCTAAAATATTCTTGAAGATAATTTCTATTTTAAAACCTTACCTTTAACCTTTTCTGAAGCTATTATGCAGACAAAGATTTTTATTAAAAAAAAAAATATTTTAAATAGTACACGGTAGTCTTTCTACATTATTTGTCTTTTCTTGTCCTTGATGTTCCATCAAAAGGTTGTCTGTAAAAGATTGCTCCCAGCGATCTTACCGCCCACTGTGTCACCTTATGTGAAATCTTCATATTTATGTTCTGTATGGTGAACGTAACAGAGAGTATGCTATTCTAAGGAAGTTGAGTAATTGTACCCAAGTGGGTACAATTACTGTTTGCGTGTTTCAATATTTATAGTACTACTTACACTTAAATGTCACGATATTTATATCTAATAGGTTATTTGTAAGAGATAACCTTGTGTGCCCCGTGTGGTACCGGGCTTAGAATAGTACCATCCCATATCCTCCCGTGTCGTAAGAGGCGACTAAGGGAACTGTCACCAGGGAAGAGGGCAGATGAAGATCTGTGCAATATCAAATTCTGCGATCCCCAAGCCGCCTGCCAAGCGAGGGGATTATGACAAACCCCAAAAAAATGATGCACACGACAAAGTCCAGGCCCCTAAGTCCCCGGGAGCTCCGCTATTCCTGGTCATTGTGGTAGCGACAAAGGTAACGGCGGGGCAAGGGGTGCAAAGGATCTCCGGAAGAGATCCGGCTATCACAATCAACGACGGATCGACCTTTCCGACATTGAACGTGCATACACTGCGGACTGGAGGAAGAATTGAAGAAGTTACAATAGGGTGCTCTGGGATTTACTGAAGTCGAAAGAGAGGGTGAGGATTCCATAATCCGTAAATCCGAAGGTTTCCAGCTCGAGCTCCAAAATCGCTTCGAATGCCTAAGTGGCGCCCTGGACGAGTACAGTGACGGGTTTGTAGAAGCTGTCCGTATGGTAGAGACCAAGTATTTTAAGACTCGCCATACAAATAGAGCTAAAAAGCTCTCGGACTACACTCTCAAGCTCATAGAGGACAGGCATGAGATGGTTTTGCGTTCGTCGAGTGATGTTTGCAGATACCGGCAGCTCAATAAGCAGATCTCAAAGTCTCTGAAACGCGACCTACGTCGGTATAATACCGAGCGTATAACGGAGGCTATAGAGCGCAACAGAGTTTCTAAAGTTTCAAGTCACAAGAGATCTATCTGACTATTGAGCATAGCCGGCTAAGCAAGCTGAAGGCAATATCATAACGTCCGGACCCAAGCTTTTGAGGGAAGTTGAGAATTTCTATGGACAGCTCTACACTTCGATGACAAAACTCGCATTAAATCTTGCTGAAGACCCTAGAGCCAGATTAAGCCGAAATTACACCGAAGATATGCCGGACGTCAGCCTGCAGGAGATTCAATTGGCTCTCAAATAGCTTAAAAACAACAAGGCGTCGGGCAATGATGGAATAACAGCTGAGCTATTTAAGGCGGGTGGTGAACTGATCCTTAAGGCCCTTCAGAAGTTATTTAATTTCGTCATAGTCAAGGGAAAAACACCACAGGCATGGTACAGAAATGGGGTAGTACTCTTTTTCAAAAAGGGTGACAACACCCTTTTGAAAAACTACAGAATCTCTATAAGTTATTTTCGAGAGTCCTCACGAATAGTCCCGCCTGCAGGTTTGACGACTTCCAGCCTCCAGAACAAGCCGGTTTCTGAAAGGGCTTTCGCACAGTAGACCACATACATACGCTGCGGCAGGTTATACAGAAGACCAGGAGTAATCTACCCCTTTGCTTGGCGTTTGTGGACTACGAAAAAAGCCTTTTATTCGATCGAGACCTAGGCTGTACTGCAGTCTCTCTAGCGGTGCCAAGTATATTGAAGCGCTGAAGGTTTTGTATGAAAACGCCACCATGTTAGTCCGAATACAGGACCAGACCTCGAAACCAATACCTCTGCAGCGTGGTGTCAGACAGGGAGATGTTGTATCTCCGAAACTATTCACCGCTGCATTGGAGGATATGTTCAAGGTTCTATACCGGAAAAGACTGGGCATCAACATCAATGGCGAGTACACTACACACCTTCAGTTTGCTAATGATATAGTAGTCATGGCTGAGACCGCGTAGGACCTGAGTACAATGTTCGAAGACCTCAGTAGAACTTCCGCGCGAGTCGGTCTTAAAATTAACATGGACAAGATGAAAGTCATGTTTAAAACCCATGTTGTACCGACTCCTATAAAGAATGGAAGCTCTGTTCTCGAAGTTGTTGACAGCTATGTATACCTGGGACAAACTACCCAGTTAGACAGGTTCTCGTCCGAAATACCGTGTGTCTCAAGTAGTCGTGGTCGGCTATAAGAAGGCTCAAGGTCACTCAAGGGGCAATGGAGAGGGCTATACTTAGGGTTTCACTAAGGAATGAGGAGATCCTCTGAAGAACGAGAGTAACCGACGACATAGCCCGAAGAATTCCAACACTAAAGTGGCAGTGGGCCAGACACATTGCCCGTCGGACCGATGCCCGATGGGGCCGACAGGTTCTCGAGTGGCGACCACGCAACGGAAGACGCAGCGTGGGTAGACCCCCGAAAAGGTGGACCTACGACCTGGTGAAGGTCGCGGGAAACTGCTGGATGCGAGAGACGCAGGACCGGTCGTCATGGAGAACCTCGGGGGAGGCCTATGTCCAACAGTGGACGTCTTTCGACTGAAATGGTGATGATGATGATGAACCTTGTTGTTAGATCGAACATCGTGTGCGTGGTTTTTTTTGGGTACCGGTTGTAAAGTGTGTGATAATTAAATAATCCTACCTGTTTACAATTAATAGGCATTGATAAAATAATCAGCGCCATTGACAGTCCACAACGCTTGTACAGCAAGTCAAGCTATGAAAGTGTCAAATTTTCTCAATCAACCTTGAACCTTAATACTTCAGCTTTAAAGTTTAAAATGATAAATTGCAGTAGCTTGATGTGCTGGCGTTCGTACTAGTCGACTTCTATTTTTCCCATCTATAATTTAAACTCAAAAGGTAAACAAACAAATTACAAGTACAAAAGTTATTTCAATTAAATATAAGTAAGTATTTACCTCAAGGTGAACCTATGGTTTCCAAAAAGATCACAAATATTGTTAGACTACAATTCGATTCTATAACATGCTGTCTCTTGCAATGATGATGATTACCTAGTTGTATTTTCAATATCATATGAATCGCATCCCGTTTTACAATTTCGGAACACTTTACAGAAAAGATGGACGGTAGGCTCCTGTCATTTAAACTTCACATTATGGATATACACACTATGCTACTTCAATATATTAATTGATCTCCTCATGAATAAGACGGTTTCAAAAATATTAAAATAATGTGGATATTAATGAAATAGTATCTACATACATATAAAGCGAATTATTTTTTTATTTATTTTATTATATATAAAAGTTGAACTTTTTTAAACTTTGTCGAATAAATAATACTCAAAAGAAAGAAACGTGCCAAAGAAAACAAAATAAATGAAAATACAACGATCAACCAAACAAATATGTGAGTTTATAAACTTTTTTTTCTCGAGTGTCTGCACTGGATCTCTCATTACTCGTAACTAAACTCTAATATATTTTTCGCTAAATTTCTCAAGATGCTGCTGACTTGTTGACGTCACACATCAACGCAGTCATAAAAACGTGAAATTTACCGCCACCCGACATTACCGATGTATATAAAAATGGTGGAGCCAGTGATAAGCGATCAGCGATTTATAATATTGCTTTAATTAAGTTTCCTTTAAAATCTACATTTGCATTTCACTGAATACCACTGTCGCCTGATTAACGATCCGGTATACCGTGCATACTCAACCTGATTTTGCCTTCTTATCTTTGAATATATGACACCTGATAATATCATTGACCAAAATTATATTCTGGACTATAGCTACATTATTATTTTTAATTATCGTACTTGAAAACTAAGGTTTCAGACGATTCACATATCTGATTCCTTCTGTTTCAATAAAGCTGCAGCTTCTACGTAAACCACCTGTTATTCTACCCGATACACGTACAAGTCACAACTCACAACAAATAATTGTCTTTCACAACAGGGTAATTATGTAACAGACTGTCAGTAGCAATAAGTTTCATTTTGACAGTTTAACATCATTCATTGCGTTGTCTATGTTCTTGCACAGACACATTTTTTCACAATAAGGTTCAAAATTATTCGAATTGATCGTAATTAGGGTGCGGGTTATCTGTAACAGATCGCTCCTAACGATAAGATCGCTTATTGTGGCACCCTTTGTACAATGTTCGTATTTATATTCTGTAATATATGGTGTACATAATAAAGAATATCCTATTCTATTCTAATTATGAAAATTAAATTATAGATAACTTTATCCAAAGACTGCACAAGTCAGATCCCGTTGAACCGTGCTTATCCTGCATTCATTTAAGGTATACGATCGAAACCACACGCTGACGCACGCTCCCCTGGGGTTACGAAAACGAGAATTTTGCCGCCATCATATAAATAATATCAGCGAAGGTTAAGAGCATAAACTACAAGCGACAAGAGGTTATGATTTTGCATCGGAGCGACTTCGTTTTTAGAAATTTTGTACAAACTTGCTGGTTGGACCTACCCGTAACTCTTTCTTCTTGTGAAATGCCTAAGTATCAAGCAAGTGAATATAATGGAGTATATTATGTATGTTTTGGAATAACAACATAAATAAATGTTTTAAAATTTTACGGGAACCTCTCCGAGAGAGGTCTCTCAATATCGATTTGACTAAAAGCTTACAATCCATATAATTCTTGTGTTGCATTTTTTAAAATATCACAATCTACATTAGTTCGCTCCCTTTCATAATTTAAACCATCTCTGATTACCTCGGGACTAGTCAAGTCTGTATCTATCACCGCTGAGTTCCACCCCAGGTGACAGGTTCAGCGCTGACTTTTTGCCATACTTAGAACAAAAGTGACTAATATACTTTATGCATACCTATTGCCATATTATTAGGTGCGCAAATACGTAATAGTAATTCTTATTGCATACTAGGCAAATTTCTGCATCTGCTGTTTGGGACGTCACTGTTGACGCAATAGCTAAGCAATTGTCGCGGATTCCATTCCTGAATGGAACAAATATTTCCTTAACCAACATGTAGTTATTCCAGATCTCACTGTGTATGAGATTTTACATAAATGTTTATAAACGTACGCACGATACAGGAGTAGAAGTAGAATTGTAGTTCGACATCCGGTTTTTGCAACACGTTTGACGCCATGATACTATCCTCTAGTTAGATATTTATTTAGTTCATGCCATAATAATAAAATCATACTTTTTGTACTATTACATCAACCTCGGTAACATTACAGGATTAACTATATATTTTAGGAAAGTGCACCAGTCAACAAACCTAGGTTTCTTGCCGACTTTCAGCCAGAATAGACATGGCTTTTCCATGCCACCTAAACTATACAACAGCGAGTTTTATTATGTCCCCAAAATCGCCAATCACCGACAGACTTCACTTGAGTGGATGTAGCCAATAATTTTTATTTAACATACTACGTGCGTTTGATTCAATAAGCGATGCAATTTTAGTAAATTTTGTAAATATAAATACGTAATTGACTAAAATCTGATTTCATATGTGAGATTTTAGTATAGGATCATCTCGTAGATTGCCCAAATCTATTTGCACCTTCCTTCAAACCAATAATCCTAAATTCCTTCCTTCCTTCCTTGCACTAGTCAGAGTAAGTATGTTCTGAAACTGTTCTTAGAAAACTGCCCCTCGATACATATCAAGAATGTCACAATCGCTTACTCTCGTCACTTACACCATTCTCTTTATCCCGGGGCGAGTCAAAGCTGTATCCATCACGCGTTGAGTGCTGCCCCCGGGGAGTGCGCCTTGCTACCGATCCCGCTTTGATTCCCATCCCTACACCACGTGCGTTTGATTTGAGAAACGATGCGATATCGCGGGGTTTTGCATACGTTAGTACACCAGTATGAGTAAATGTCTGCAGTAGTAGTGCGGTCGTGATCCCGTCTTATTTAGGTTGAGCTTGTGAAATTTGGGGCAGCTGAACTTTCTAGAGTGTTCGTTACATATATTGATAGACAGTGAAATAATTATGTGACATCACAATAAGGAAATTATCTTAGGTTCGCGATTTATTTTATTAATCATTCTTATATGACTATGCATTTATAAAAAATACTGTTTTATAGAAAAGTCATGGTTAAATAATTATTTAATACATACATGATTCTGTATACTGGTTTCAGCTTGCGCACTAGTTATAAATGTATTCTGTATTAGAAGCTAACTTACAAAATCATTCTAACAAAGCCTTTGCGGCTTTGTTTTGTCGACTGATATTATAACACAAAACTTAATTGAGCAAGTTCCTTTAATTACAATACAATGCATTAACTAAGATAAACTTACAAGTAATTAAAAGCAAGTCCGTTGTTACCCTACGAGACCCTTAATGAAAACAACGAGAATGTGTGCTGGGGTGTGTGTGCATGAAACAAATAAATGATGGCTGTGTGTGTAAGTAACAAAGGAGTTCATTTCTAGTTCAAATACAAATAAATGTTTGAAATCTTCTAGGTAAGTAGAACCAACCCTGTTAGTGCGGGCACGCGCATATATAGTAGACCGGTGTGGTCCCACGATGTAACGCCAATAGGAACATTACATATTTGAATGTAGTTGTGTTGTGGACATAATGGTCGCTTATTTAATCTAGTCAGTATTTAATGTGTTTCCATTTTTCATGCTCCTTTATCAGCACTCATGTGGAAGCAATAAATATATTAAATATTAAGTAATTACAAATAAACCTAAAAAGTTGGTTCTTTGTTGAACACGCTACTGTCTAGACCAGCCAGTCGTATCTGAATGATTGTTTTTGCATTTGATATTTAGGAATGCAGGAACTATAAATGTTGTTAAGTAACTACATCACGCTAAAACTCTTGACGGGTTGAAAGAATGCTATGCAAAAACTTATTGGTTAGAGGATGTGATGTGGCGGGGTGGCAACAAGAAATTTTAGACCTTCATTTACATTTATAATCATAAAAAAACTAACCTAAAAAAGCTAGCTAGATAAAGAAAAACACAGTGAACAGTTTGTAGTTGCCGACGCAACCTAGTAATCTATGCAAATCAGCGAAATTGGTTCATGTGCTCCGGTAGGCAATTAAATAGTCTGTAGTTAAATGATCGCGCTGTTAAGTAAAGAACAATTTCGTCACTATCAACGGTATTTTATTATTCGTTATATCTGATGTTGACGGCACGGTTGGTGAAATATTTGTATGACTTACTATAGTCGTTCCAAATCTGGCTGTATGTGTTTGTGTTTCTAAACGCACCCACGATACAGGAGAAGTTCATAGGGTGGGATAACGTTTAAAAAAATGCATTATAAAGTAGGTTCTCTCTACTAACTCTTTAAACAACTTTGGAAAGCGTTTGGTACGAAATACTTGAATGTTATTATTAATTAGTATTTACCTATTTAGTGACTGGATACACTATAAATAAATTATTTAGAAGATAAGTTACCTACTTACTAACCTTTTTTTATTATGTGGGATCAGCCTTTTTGTTCAGAGTGCCCAATTGATTGCTGGGATATGGTAACAAACCTAGGCACCTACAAACCATATCGAAAAACACTGTCGTTCTCTACATAACGCATGGCCAACATGTCACCTCGTCCGCGTTGACCTCCCGAACCTAATTACTTGGGTCACAGAGAGCCGCTGCGACCGACGACAAAAAGTCGCAGCGACGGGTTATTTCTTAATAAGAAACTTATTAGGATTCGGAAAATTCTCTGAATGTAACTCATTACGGATGGCATTTCTGATCAATTTACTTTTAATGTAGCTTTCATGAAAGCAGGAAAGATACCTATTTATTTAATTTTTATTAGTAATTATGTTATTCCACGAAAGGTAGAGTTACTTTTAAATGGTCTGTTTTTAATGTAAATGAAATGAACGGAAAATATCTCAACATTATTTTAACCAGCATTGTGACTTTGGAAATAGAAATCTTTATACAGATTCATTTAATCTGAGCGTACAGTGCTTTTTGGACAGAAGTACCTATCTAATGTTATTATCCAAATCCTATATATGTATATATGACAATCTATGCTTTAACCTATCAAATCTTTGGTGAGATATCTGGTAAACTTATTTAATTGAATGTCAGATACAGGGACCTACACTATGTGTGTATATAATGTTTGTATTTACATGATACCAGTATCTGTTTCAACTTAGTTAACGGATGTAACGTGAAGGACTACAAACATTTTATTTCGGGATGGAAAACCCTCATGGCGGTCGAGACTCTTACTTACTAAAAACCAGCCTGGTGTTCCATCCCATACTTATGCTGAAAGTCGTGGTCGTATCTTGAAAAAAGATTATCGTAATGTTTGTTTCAAGATAATGTTAATGTTCTTTATTCAGAGTTAGCATACAGACTGTATATGAGTTCATATATTTTTTTTATTTTTTAATCCCTTCTTTGTATAAACATGCGAACTCAGTCACGCCTTTTATGCATGGAGGCTTTTATTTAGATAAAAAGTATATACTTACCTACTATATGTTACGGACCTTATAAAGACGGTGAAAGGGAACAGTGATACTGTTTCTAGTGTTTTTTGCCTAATACATATATAAGACTGTTATAGCTGTAATGTATTGCTATGATGTATTGTAAAGCAACCATGAGATTATCAATATCTTTAAGAAAATCTTTTATAGAAACTCAGGTGTCGATCTGGTAAATTGCTCGAACAGCGTTTTTGGAAGAGATCACATTTGTTTTATTTATTCGGTAATAATTTATAATAAAAAACGTTTTTCAGCCTTTGGGCATTTAAACTGTACTCGTCGTTTGGGAAGTGTACTCATCATCATCAACCTTTTATCGTCCCACTGCTGGGCACAGGTCTCTTTTCATACAGAGAAGGATTGGAGGATTCAAAATAGGCTAAAATAAAATGTTTTGAACCGCATGCTTACAAAAGCGACCTAAGTGCCCCTCTGACTCCTTCCTTTGTTTCATAATTCTCGGAAACATAAAAATTACTTCAGACTCCTTTTAGGATCACATTATTTAATCAAGATGAAGTAAATTTTCAAACAAAATGTTATTTTCAATGAACAGCGAGTTTCTTTGATCAAAGTTTAGTCTACGGACAGGCACTGGAGGTAACAAAATAGCCAGGTCGCGTTACTAACAGGACGGAGCTTTTGTGCTTGCTATCGTACTTATGTATATTTAATACTGACAAAACTGCTTAGTTTGTGTTCGGACTGGATATTTTTTAGATTAGATCTAGTTAGTAGCACTGCATTTTTTTCCTCTGTTGTTTAGGCACCTTTTCTCTTTGAGGTTAAAACGTCCACACGCTTGTTCAAAATACAACTAACAATTAAGTTACTCAATCAGAAACGTTACTGACCCATTTTCTGAATCGTACTAAATTAACATAAAATTAATATCAAATGTATAATAAAAACTCTTCTTAACTCAACTTTCTTTCTAGACCAAAGCCTCACCTGAATCCTTGTAGAAAATATTCGTAGTTTCTCTTTCTGCGTAGTCATAACCGGGAAACGTGCCGTTGCCTAGCAACAGACGATGGAAAAATAACACATTAACGAGGGACCTTCTAATCTGTAGGTACGGGGAAAGTAGTTAAAGATCGAGGTGGATGGCGCGGGGTTAGGTTCCTTTTGCGTAAGTACAGTCTTAGTTGTGTACCTAAAAATACTAACGACGGAGAGAGGATTGAATAGTGAGCATGTTTTGTATTGTGTTCTTGAAACGTGATATTCGGTTGCTTTGTTTTATAATGAAGATGTGTAGTGTGTAGTAAAAAAAACAATCGTCTTAACTATATGTAAAGGGATCAGCTTCCGCTTTCTCATTTAACCTACAGCTAGATGTTAGTTTAGTTCCCGAATAATATCAATAGTCTATAAAGTGTTCATAATGAAAACTATTAATTTGTTGGTAGTTTTAAACATTTCGATATTATGTAAAAAACCTTATAAATGCGAGTCGGACTCGAGCATAAAGGGTTCCATACCATCATATACCAAAAAAGAAGACATTAAAAATATTTAGAAAAAAAAAATCATCACGTTTTAGTATTTTTCAGTAAAAATAAATCACAGGACTGTCTAATTTGACACCACAGTTGGCGCGGTTGGTTCGATTCCCGCGCGGAACAAATATTTGTATGACCTACAAGTAGTTGTTCCGGGTCTGAATGTTTGTGTATGTGAGTTTATATGTTTGTAAACGTACCCACGACACAGGAGTAATTCTTAGGGTGAGGCAACGTTTTAAAAAAAAAATTGTCACGGTTCATGAGATAAAGTCTGATGATAGAAAAAGGGGTCTTAGTAATAGTGTCCCGTTTTACCCATTGATTAGGGAATCCAAACTAAAAAACCAACAGACTAAAAAACAATTTAATAGTATAGCTATAGTCCAAAACAAAGGCAGTTCTCGATACAAAAAAAAACATACGCCCTTAGTGAGGAAAAATGTCTACCAAAAAAAAACGTCGAACACGATTTCCACAATCAACTTTATTGTACGCTAAATTAGAGTACTTTTCCAAACGCTACCAAGCGTTAGCTGTATAAACGTAATGAGAACCTCCGGGTTCCGGTAGGTAGTGATGTGAGCCTGTGAGCACACTCCGTGTAAAAAACGGTTAAGAAGGATGTGATCCATTCATGCGGACGCTTTGTGCCGGGGATGGGGTCCAATGAGGGCTCGACTGCTCGACACTTCGCCCTGATTGAGAGGGTAGGTGGAGATTTAATGCAATGATCTGAATTTTTTAGAAATGCTAGTGTACAATAGTACCCAATAAGTTTTATGGACTTTTTAGAAAAGAAACTGTCCGATATTTTCTTCATGAATGAAGACCTACTGGGCATGTGAATTATCATAGTTTTTACTACTCATGAAAGATCTCGCACGGAAGATAACAACGACTTCATAACGTGGCCAATTCTGAAAAAAAAAAAAAAACAGGATACAGCCGGTGTGAGGTAGAAGATCTATTAAGATGGTTGAGAAGGAAACATAAACCACCGTAATAATAATATACATAATGTAATACTCGTAGATATACTTTTTGTTATGAGCCTCTTTTTTGTTGTGTCGAATGGCACAATCATTTGATAATAGCAACTTCAGTTCTATCCCTTTTCCGAAATACTAAATAACTGGTCATTGGCGCACTTAGTGACCAGTGGTACTCGCTACGCCTACAAATGTCTACAACGACCCAGAAATAATTATGCTACAATTCGGTTACTAGTAACCGAATTAAGCTAGTCTAGACCAGCTTCACTGGGTACTTTATGCCGTTATCAGCATATTGCTAACCCCTGTCTTGTTTCCAGCTGGTACCGCGAAAGCGGTGGGGGTGTTCTTCGTGAGATCCGGGACGGTGAAAGCGGAGGTCGCTACAGCCGAACACACGACTTGCTTAGTATACGACGGGCGGAGATAGCCGATGGTGGCCGATGGGCCTGCCGAGCGGCCAACGCTCATGGACATCTGACCCTCAGGCTACACCTGGCTGTGAGGGCACATCTTACTGCACATGCACAACCTCATACACAGGTAAGGTAGCGTTCCCAATCTCCCTGTAAGAGACTCTAAGACGTATCTATTATTTTCCTACCAATTCATATTAGCATATTAGAACCGGTTTTAATACTTGTGTTGTAGTGACAGAAAAATTCAATTTACAAACCGCTCTATGACCTATAAAAATATATATCCTATTTCTATTTTAATGAGAATCTGAACCATTAAGCCATTTTGGTGAGCAATTATTCATTAAAAAATAAAAGCCTCCGTAATTAAAAAATAATTTCTCCCTCAAACCCTTTCCAGCTACTTGACTTTACCCAATAATAATTCGTGTCGGAAAATATATTTACTCGCTTCTATGTCGAATAATCTAATTGCCTGCGTCACTCATCGTTTGAACTTGTATTCGCCGTAACGAAGCTGAAATATCACCAATAAACCCGATACATTAAGCGTCATATTTGTCAATGGAATGACATGACCGAGAGGTGGGTAGTAAAAGCTTTTTAATTAATTAAAACGAACAAATGTATAACAAAAATATTGCATTTGCAGTGGCTGAGTTTAATAACTGTCATGGGAGCAATTGCGGTTCCGATGTTATATGAGCACTATAATGTGTTTGGTCTCAGCGTAACAGATATCGAAGATTAGTATAGATATAGATAATGGCATAGTTAATAGAATTATACGAAAATTTCAAAAGATGCTGAGTGTAGTGAAGTATTTTCGTTAAAATTTGACGAAAATACTTTATTAAAACCTACATTTAATATAGATACCTGATACTGCTCTAATGATACCTGCAACCTAATTGTGTATAAATCTGAATCTGGACCATTTTAAAGGATATTACTAATCTACATACTATTCCACAATGTTCGAGAAATGTGTCTCATCCACAATATTAATAACGTAAAGAATATTGCTCAACTGTCAAAACGGAACCCATTGCTGCTGACATTATGTTACGCAATTACTCAGCTGAATCATAACATATTTTGAAGTCCCTCTCCAGTGCGTCTACCTGTCCGCATGAATGCTATAAATTCAAAAACTAGCGAACGCATTCTTATACATTTTCCACCAATTCTCGGGGTGATAAAAAAGATTAAGGTGAACATTATGATTTCTGTAAATTGTCCATAATAAGACGAGAATTGTTGAAGTTGGATGAAATGGCATACAGATAATTAATTATCTGAATTAATACTTCGGGTACTTTTAAATTTAATGGTTCGTTTCCGAGCGACATTAATTTCCGACAACCACGCAGGCACGGCCGCGAGCTAGAGCTAGTATTTTATTATGATAAAAAGTAGTCAATATAAATTGCAGCGTCAACACCACGCCTTTTCATAACGAAGAAAAATGATAAGATAACTCGGACATTAAGCCGAGCCCTGTGACAGTTTATTAATGAAACAACCTGCGCCAAATTAGACACATTAATCTTAATTAAACTTCCAAAAATATAATCGAGTAACCGTATAACGAATCTAACAAGAAAAATTAAAACTTTAGCATTAAGTATGCTTATGCAAAGGAATGATAATTTCCTAAACGAGTCAATGGTAATGTCCTGAACGAGTCAATGGTAATGTTCTAAACGAGTCAATGGTAATGTTCTAAACGAGTCAATGGTAATGTTCTAAACGAGTCAATGGTAATGTCCTGAACGAGTCAATGGTAATGTTCTAAACGAGTCAATGGTAATGTCCTGAACGAGTCAATGGTAATGTTCTAAACGAGTCAATGGTAATGTTCTAAACGAGTCAATGCGAAGATTCACTAACTAACCTAAATTTAAGTTCAGTGCATATTTTTCTTTGTATTTAACTCGAGACGCTCTCCAAAGCCTAGACAGCCTTTCGGTCTTCTATAGGATGTATTTTGGGGAGTGTGCAAGGGAATTGCATGATTTAATTCCCCCATCTCCATTCCACCATCGGACGACCCGTCGTACGGCGAGTTTCCACCTTTAAGTTGTTAACACCACTACGATCCGGACGAAGCGTTTCGCCACCTCCTTTTTTAATAAACTAGTGCGCTTTACCATCAACGATTGCGTCACTACTTACCATCAGGCTGGATTGTGGTCAAGCGCTAGTTTATATTTTTTATAAAATTAAAACTTATGAAAGTTGCTGAGTATTTACATATTAGTGCTCGTGACTGTAGCTGTGCAAATTAAAGAAGATTTTCTGGCACCCGCGTTTGACTGGTCCATTTTCAGAGCTGGATTGATAGTACCGGGCTTATTGACCGTGCCCATAGATACAATCCAATTGAATAATGCCATTGAGTCCCAAATCGTTGTAACATCGTTACGTCTCCGATCTAATTCAATAAAACGAACTTCTTTTTTCAACAGCTCCACAATTTGTAGACCTTTGTAAATATTGTAGTTGGAAGTGCGGACATAAACTGCCTCTCAAGATTAACCGCACTTAACTAATTAAATATTAAGGTTATTTCTATAGGAAATCCGATTTTTAGCCCAGAATATTCGTGTTTTTGTGGAGGACTTGTTTGCCTTTATCGAACATGGAGCTGTGATCCGTGACGCGAACGTGTGAACGTGTGACTGGCTTTTTTATTTGTCACGGCATGTTGCCGATGAGAAAATAACACGAGGATCAGAAAATTCGTGTGAAGGCAGAGTGGGAGCTGAATATTGATGGAGATTCGGAAATTGTGACACCGGTATTTTTAATTTCGAACTTCTGATACGGATTGTAATAAACAAAATAAAACGGGATGTTCCATTTCACATTACAAGGTGAAGTTACATTACCCGCTGAAAATACGAAATGGTATTCCCCTATATCATGTCTGTCTAAATAACATAAATTTAATAAAAAAAAATTACCTGTCAAACGTCCCCCAAAGCAATGAAAGCTTTGGGGAGGCCTTTGTCCAGTAGTGGATCTCTATAGGCTGAAGAAGTAGCAGAAGAATTACCTGTCCTATGTGAAGGCATGAAATTAATTAAAGAATGACTGATAACGACGTTTGCTCTCAGCGAAACTGTTACGAATCTATATGAAATTACAATTCCAGATTCATATATACAGATAGAATACTTTTAATATAAAATTTTAGGTAGGGTGACAATGGTGTCATGCTATGCAAAATTTCTACATTTATTGTCAGTTTGCAACTTCTTAACTTAATGTTTCCGAGTTGCAAACTTCAAGATCATGTTTGCTTCATTAGTTACCGGGTTAAAAATAAGACATCTCAGCAGGTCGGCTGAACTGAACTCCAAAGATGGGTTTTTGGCAGCTTTGGACACAGAGAGACGGAAGGAGTCTAGAAGGCCTCTACTCAGCAGTGGGACATTAACATCCAATAAAAAAGTGGCGCACTCTGTGTCATATTAATGCTTTGCAGTAAACATATCGTAAATTTAACTATTCGGAATTTCGGTTACAGTGTTGGATTTCGTATGCGTTAAAGATTAATTTGAAAATATTGAACTAACTGAACTATACAAGCTTCTAGGAAAATCATTTGTACCCTGAGGTCAACAATAGAGCAGTACCTACGGATCTTACTGCTTGCCACCAAAATCATGTTAACAAGGTGTCCGGTACAGTTGTAATATAAGCTTAGGCGCTACCTTCTCTGATTGTTTCAGATTGGCTCGGATGGGGCCAATGTTCAGGGACCCGAGACAATTTACCATAAACCCTTTTAAGGACTTCGAATTGCAAATAAGATTGGTTCAACTGTCCCAAGATTCTCACCTCAATTTGTGGAAGAAAATCTTAAGAATGTTCTAGAGATGTTTTTATGTACTCATTTTTGTAGTCGCTATAAACATGGCTCTCGACAATTTTGTTTGGATGCAGAGTATTTTAGCTAATATGTAGCGCATAGCGGCCGTTGGTGGCTTTATACTTGGTTTGAGATAAAATATTAGATCAAAATTGTCGTTCCTTTTGACGAGTTTCGTAATTTTAAGTACGTAAGTTGAAGTTTAATAGATATTTTGTTGAATGTTTTTGGTATTAAATGGGTGATAGAGGTGTTTATCTGTAAAAGTAGGGTTAGGTAAACTTCTTCTCCTTCTGCAGCCTATAGAGGTCCACTGCTGGCCAAAGGCCTCCCCCAAGGCTTTCCACGATAACCGGTCTTGTGCTGCATTCATCGGCTTCTCGGTAGGCAAACTCTAGACTTCAAAATTAGATTCCCATTTCGGCTCTTTATTTTTAATAATTATAAACTAGCGCTTGACCGCAATCCCGCCTGATGGTAAGCAGTGATGCGATCGTTGATGGTATAGCGCACAAGTTTATTAAGAACCTATTCACTCAGATTGAGGTAACAGGAAGGAAGACGGCAGTTGAGCGAGATGATGCAATGTTAAACCTAACAACACGACCAACGATGCTGCGCCAAACGGAGATTGATCTGAAGACCAAAAAATATTCTAGAAAATTGAAACCGAACAAATATCTAGTTTTTGGCATAAAACATCAAAGTCCACTATGTACAAAGTAATAATTATGTCAAAAGTAGGTAATGTCCATTACAATGATAAGTTGCTTTTGGCACATAAAGAGCTATCAAAGTGGAGAATCGGTGTACAATCAGTAAATGTTCTCGTAATTCTCCGAAATGATCAGTGGAATGTGCGAAATAGCCTTTGATTGCAGCTCGTATCGGCTCGAACGCTGCCATTATACCGTTCAGTGGTGTTCCTATTGATTTTACTAACAATTCTGTAATAATCCTATGTTATTGGTTATTAGATTTGTTTGTGTCGTTATGTAAAGTTTATAGGTTGCTATTGCATGGTTGTGTGTTTAATTTTTTTTTTTATATAAATTATAGACGAGCGCTTGACCGCAGTCCCACCTGATGATAAGCAGTGATGCGATCGTTGATGGTAAAGCATGCTAGTTTATTAAGAGCCTATTCACTCTAGCCTTGAAGACATTCAAATTGTAGTGTGACGGAAACACCGCCGCCGGCAAATGAAAAAAAAAAAAGAAAAAGTAAAGCAAAGAAGAAGTTTTCTTGTAAAATTTCGATTATGGTACAATGAAAATATGCAGGGAGGTACCGAAGTATTAAAAATATACCGAAGTAATTTATTTTATTAACTAGGCAAATAAAATGTAAATGATAGTGTCGAATGATCACAATCATTTAAATTATTATACAAATTATTAAAAACTGAACAAACTAACACAGCAATGAAATTCAATTAATTTCAAGTATTCCAATTAATATCAAAGTCAATGTGGTGAATTATCAGCAAAATAAAAAAAAAACAGCAATCACTGGCTACTGTTAGAAGAAGCGGGTGTTTCGAATATTTCATTGTAGCTACACGAAATGTTATTGCTGGCAGGATACTGGCGACGAAAACAAAATAAATGCGTCCCGATACCGAGCCGCAAACATTACGCGCGCAATTATAGATAGGGTTGACTCAGGGCAGATAAAAATATTAATGTTTTCTAGCGCTAGCGTTGTGTTTGAAGTGTTCTTTGAATATTCTTGATACTTGTTTCTCTACTGGCTAATTTTATTAATTATAACGTAGTGATACAAATTGGAATAACCTAGAAACTTACATTATAATATATAGCTCATGAATTGGAAAATAAGGAAATGTGTGACAAAATACATAATATGCATTTCATTTGGTAAAAATATATAGCGCTAAGATTCTGTGGTTTGGGGCAGTGCTCAAACACTGTCCACTTTTAAAACTCTCTCTTTAACCGTATCATTATAATTATTAATTAGATGAGATACTTATACACTTCTCATCAGAAAAATCGAAAAACTTCCGTTTTTATGGTTTCTATCCTAATTTTACACCAAAGTAAGTAAAGTATTTATTTCGTGAAAAAAAAAAACACATCATGTATAGCTGGTAGTTTGGCCATTAAAAAGGTAAGCGAAACTTTTAAATTCACCATTAGAATTTCATTTGTTTATCTACAAACGAAATATATCACTGTTTTGAAACAGGTGTGTTTAGAGTTAGAGTACATTTCACCTTTGCAAACTAAAATTTTGCGTTTATCTTGAAAGGAACAAATATTTGTATGGCCTACAATTAGATGTTCCGGATCTGGCTGTTTGTGTATGTGAGTTAATATGTTTGTAAACGTGCCAACGATACAGGTGAAATTCCTAGTGCAGGATAGTTTCTTTTTTTAAACAAAAAAAAATATTAAATGGTACACTGTAGACTACCTTAATTATTTCTCTCTCCTTTCCCTTAGTATTCCATCCAAAGGTTGTCTGTAAAAGACCGCTCTTAGCGATAAGACCGTCTATTGTGTCACCCTTTTTAACATCTTTATCTTTCGTTTCTGTCATTTATATGATGTACTATAATAAAGAGTATTCTATTCTATTCCGTATCATAACCAAAAAATTGCTAAGTACTACAATTTTCTTAACGACTAAATATACCGACAAACACCTTGATTTATTAAAGCATAAATATAGGTAAAAGGGTACTTTATCTTTGTCATATTTAGTGAAAAATGGTTGGTTGGGGGCTGACTGATATGTTGGTCATAAAGTTAAGTAAAGAATACTTTTGCGAAGATTGATAAAAAGGTGACTCACTTTGATGTTATCATACCTACCCTCATTTTTTATAGTTCAGAAGAAAGGTACTATCACCTGTAGAAGTCCCCTTCCACCTTAAAGACTACTGTCGCCTGCGCTAAACCGGCCACGCATACTAACGCTTTATTTTATATCCGTGTGTGTCATATTCCAACCAATCAACCGCATGCTGTGTAGTATCTCTAAGAATTAAAGATGTAGTCTATGCTAGACAAGGAAAATAATATTAGCAAACAGTTTTTGTATCACAGTCTTCGTCTTTCTTTAAATAATAATAATAATAATAATTTATTTAATCAAAGACAACAATGGTCCAATGGTTAGTAACTTATCTACTAAGGGTTAGTAACACTTAAAAACTAATCATGCTTGCCGCACAAGCAATGCTAACCAGCGCCTAAGCACCGGCGCATCAAATTTATCGGCCATGGCTTTTAGGATGCTGTTAGCGCTGGTCCTAGTTCTACCCAGCAACGAGGCCGCCTTTTTCCTCAGGATGGCATGAAAATCATCAACCCGCGCCAAAGCGAACATGCCGGACGCACTACAGTACCTAGGTAACCCTAACAGCACCCTAAAACCATAATTATATTGCACCCGCAGGGCGTCTAGAGCCTTCCGCGTACAGTTAACCCACAGACCGCCCGTGTAGAACGACTGACAAAAAGCTTTGAACAAAGTGATTTTGATTTTTAAAGTAATGCAAAATTTCGTTACTTCAGTTGAAATTGAGTTAGCGGCCGCACTTAACAATGGTGCTGTGATGGCATGAAAATCATCAAACCGCGCCAAAGCGAACATGCCGGACGCACTACAGTACCTAGGTAACCCTAACAGCACCCTAAAACCATTATTATATTGCACCCGCAGGGCGTCTAGAGCCTTCCGCGTACAGTTAACCCACAGACCGCCCGTGTAGAACGACTGACAAAAAGCTTTGAACAAAGTGATTTTGATTTTTAAAGTAATGCAAAATTTCGTTACTTCAGTTGAAATTGAGTTAGCGGCCGCACTTAACAATGGTGCTATGAAATTCGTGTGATTGTGGGTTCGAATCCTAATTCATACAAAATCTTTTTGTTGTTTCGAAATGTATTAGCCTGCATGTTGATTAAAAAGTAAAACTAATAACACAAACTCGTAACTATATGGTCACCCACCAACAACAGCTAAATAATATTATTTGAGTTATTGTAGCTAATAGGTAGTGGAATATTTTATGTAAACTAGTGATTCACTTTGTTTCAAATCTACCCTCATCTTTTTATAATGACTCAAACATAGAAAAAATGTTAAAAGAAAGTATCATCGTTAAGTTGCGGATCGGTACTTTTACATATTTTTGTTGTCAGCATTCATAATTCACCAATAAAGATTTTTTTTTTGTAAGTTATTAGATTCGAACTCGAACCACCTTGAACGCTAATCACGGCGAAGACCGCTTAGCCATTCGGACACTTACTGTGAACGTTGAAATTAGTAAGTAGAACCCAACAAACATCAGCGGGCAGCATGTTGTCAAAGTGTATGAGTGTGTATCAAACTTTATTCTAGAAGAAGGTCGTAACTACAACTTTTGCTTGGCCATAGTTTTGTGAGTTTGTAACTCGACTTTTGCTCGTGATAGTACTTCTGTGTAATAAGGTTAAAGCGAAAACCAAATTTCGCAGGGAATAGCTAGGGAGCCCGTGAAATTGACGGTGTTACGGTCACAAATAATATTTTAATTGACGGTGTTACGGTCACAAATAATATTTTAACTGACGGTGTTACGATCACAAATAATATTATAATTGACGGTTACGGTCACAAATAATATTTTAAGTGACAGTGTTACGGTCACAAATTATATTTTAATTGACGGTGTTACGATCACAAATAATATTTTAACTGACGACGTTACGGTCACAAATAATATTTTAACTGACGGTGTTACGATCACAAATAATATTTTAATCAACACATAACGTAACAATGGCACCGATTCCCTTGTTCACTAAATTTTATTTAGTGCATCTTGTTCTTTCTATTTCATTAATAAAATGACTGCGTCTCGTCAGCGCCTGACGTTAACGTTTGATCACTTTTAAACTGTCTGACTGATTACATTGTGAGGGAAAACATCTTGAGGAAACCTTTACTTTAAGTCTGAAATCGCCAACCCGCATTGAGCAAACGTGGTGATTACGCTCAATCCTTCTCTGTATAAGAGGAGACCTGTGCCCAGCAGTGGGACGATACAAAGGTCGATGATGATGATGAAACTGTGTATTGGCCCTGATTCCCTTTTTTTCTGTGCATCTTTTTCTTTCTATTTCATTAGGAAATGAACAAAAGATAAAATGTTAGTTTCATCATCATCATCATCATTTCAGCCGAAAGACGTCCACTGCTGGACATAGGCCTCCCCCAAGGTTCTCCACGACGACCGGTCCTGCGCCTCCCGCATCCAGCGGTTTCCCGCGACCTTCACCAGGTCGTCGGTCCACCTTGTCGGGGGCCTATCCACGCTACGTCTTCCGGTGCGTGTTCGCCACTCGAGAACCCGTCGGCCCCATCGGGCATCGGTCCTACGGGCAATGTGTCCAGCCCACTGCCACTTTAGTGTTGCAATTCTTCGGGCTATGTCGGTTACTCTCGTTCTTCTGCGGATCTCCTCATTCCTGATTCGATCGCGCAGTGAAACCCCAAGCATAGCCCTCTCCATTGCCCTTTGAGTGACTTTGAGCCTTCTTATAAGGCCCATTGTTAGCGACCACGTCTCAATTCCATATGTCATCACTGGCAACACACACTGGTCGAAGACTTTTGTCTTGAGACACTGCGGTATTTCGGACGAGAAGATTTTTCGTAGCTTCCCGAAAGCAGCCCAGCCGAGTTGGATTCGACGATTGACCTCTTTCTCGAAGTTGGACCTTTCTAATTGGATAGTTTGTCCCAGGTACACGTAACTGTCAACAACTTCGAGAACAGAGTCTCCAATCTTTATAGGAGTCGGTACAACATGGGCATTAGACATGACTTTCGTCTTGCCCATGTTCATTTTAAGACCGACTCGCTCGGAGGCTCTGCTGAGGTCTTCGAGCATTGTACTCAGGTCCTCCGCGGTCTCAGCCATGACTACGATATCATCAGCAAACCGAAGGTGTGTCATGTACTCGCCATTGATGTTGATGCCCAGTCCTTTCCAGTCCAGAACCTTGAAGACATCCTCCAATGCAGCGGTGAACAATTTCGGGGAGATAACATCTCCCTGTCTGACACCACGCTGGAGAGGTATTGGTTTCGAAGTCTGGTCCTGTATTCGGACTGACATGGTGGCGTTTTCGTAAAAACCCTTCAGCGCTTCAATATACCGATAGTCTACTTGGCACCGCTGGAGAGACTGCAGTACAGCCCAGGTCTCGATCGAATCAAAGGCTTTTTCGTAGTCCACAAACGCCAAGCAAAGGGGTAGGTTATACTCCTCGGTCTTCTGTATAACCTGCCGTAGCGTATGTATGTGGTCTACTGTGCTAAAGCCCTTTCGGAAACCGGCTTGTTCGGGTGGCTGGAAGTCGTCAACCCTGCAGGCGAGACGATTCGTGAGGACTCTCGAAAACAACTTATAGACATGACTCAGAAGTGAGATGGGTCTGTAGTTTTTCAAAAGGGTGTTGTCACCCTTTTTGAAAAAGAGTACCACCACACTTCTGTGCCATGCCTGTGGCGTTTTTTCCTTGACTATGACGGAATTAAATAACTTCTGAAGGGCCCTAAGGATCGGTTCACCACCCGCCTTCAGTAGCTCTGCCGTTATTCCGTCATCGCCCGGCGCCTTGTTGTTTTTAAGTTGTTTCAGAGCCAATTGAATCTCCTGCAGGCTGACGTCCGGGATATCTTCGGTGTAGTGTCGGGTTAATCTTGCTCTAGGGTCTTCAGCAAGATTTAATGCGGGTTTTGTCGTCGAAGTGTAGAGCTGTCCATAGAAATTCTCGACTTCCCTCAAAAGCTCGGGCCCGGACGTTATGATCCTGCCGTCGTCAGTCTTCAGCTTGCTTAGCCGGCTATGCCCAATAGTCAGATCCCTAGCGAAAACTTTAGAGCCTCTGTTTCGCTCTATGGCCTCCGTTATACGCTCGGTATTATACCGACGTAGGTCGCGCTTCAGAGACTTTGAGATCTGCTTATTGAGCTGCCGGTATCTGCAAGCATCACTTGACGAACGCAAAACCATCTCACGTCTATCCTCCATGAGCTCGAGAGTGTAGTCCGAGAGCTTTTTAGTTCTATTTGTACGGCGGGTCTTAAAATACTTGGTCCCGACCGTACGGACAGCTTCTACAAACCCGTCATTGTATTCGTCCACGTCACCACTTAGGCATTCGAAGCGATTTTGGAGCTCGAGCTGGAAACCTTTGGAGTTATGGATCTGGATGGGTGCTGGCCGGAGCGTAGACTTCATCAGGCGAGATCTTTCGGACACTATGTTCAGATTCAATGTGCCTCTGACCATACGGTGATCGCTGCCGCATTTGAGCGAGTTGATCACTGAGACATCATTGAATATGTGCCTTTTTGTCGTCATAATGAAGTCTATCTCGTTCTTAGTGACCCCGTCGGGACTGATCCAAGTCCACTTCCGCTGTTCACGCTTCTTGAAGAAGGAGTTCATCATTAAGAGTCCCTCCCTCTCCATGAAGCCAGCCAACATGTGGCCTCGGTAGTTCCGACGCCCAAATCCAAAATTTCCCAGTCCGAGCTCCTCACCGCTCCGTTTTCCCAGTTTAGCGTTGAAGTCCCCCATGATAACGCTGTAGTGAGTTTTTGAGCTATGTATGGCTTTAGAGATGTCCTCATACATAGTCTCTACTTCATCGTCGGAGTGTGTCGAGGTCGGGGCGTATACCTGAATGACCTTCAGCGAATACCGTTTGGTTATTCTGAGTACCAGGAACGCCACCCTGGTCGACACACTCTCGATCTTCACTACATTGTCCACAAGGGACCTGTGGACGAGGAACCCGACACCACCTTGGGACTGATGGTCGCCCTCCCGGAAATAGAGCAAGTTACCGGATTTAAGGATTATCGAGTCCTCACCCTCTCTTCGGACTTCAGATAATCCCAGGACACCCCATCGTAACCTGCTCAATTCTTCCTCCAGTTCAATAACCCTCTCGTCGGTCCGCAGTGTGCGCACGTTCAGTGTTGCCAGGTCGATCCGTCGTTGATTGTGGTAGCCGGATCTCTTCCGGAGATTCTTCGCACCCCTTGCCCCGCCGTTACCTTGGCCGCTACCACAATGACCAGGAATAGCGGAACTGCCGGGGACTAGGGGCCTTGGCTTAGTCGTGTGCATCATTATGGGGGGGGTTTGCCATAATCCCCACGCTTGGCAAGCGGGTTGGGGATCGCAGGATTTGATATTCCACAGAAGAAGCGCTGCTGCCCGCTTCCCTGGTGAGAGAGTTCCCTTAGTCGCCTCTTACGACACCCACGGGAGGATATGGGTTAAATGTTAGTTTAGACCTGTGAAATTAGTCCGCTCCTGACGTAATGTGACGTATTTTTGTTCGCCATACCTATAATCACGTCTAAACTGCCTAAGGAGTAACTTTTTTGACAGGATTGAACTAAAATGGTATCTTCTATCCTTTTCTTAATGAAATAGAAAGGAAAAGATGCACTTAACTTAAAATTAGTTTAGTTTGTGAATAAAACAATCGGCGCCATTGAGTAATTATCTTAATATGACAGAACTAAACATATATTTATATTCTATTCTTTTCTTAATGAACTAGAAAGTAAAAGATAATAATAAATTATGTTTTTTTTAAAGTGAAACTTCTTTACGCACGCTTGACTTGGGGAGTAAGCTGGCGAACGCGTGACGTAAGCGTTACGAAAAGTGATCGGGCAAGGCGAACGGAAGTTAAGTGGGGGATATAAGCACAGAGGCGCCCGTGGCGCGAGCTTGGTACTACAAGGTCTACAACGACTTTTTTTTTTTTCAATTAAAATAGAAGATCTATGCAAAAATATTAATTTACCAATGAGACCATGAAATAAATTTAAATTTTTATAAAAAACTTATATATGTATATGTGTATACATGTATATATTGTACACATATACAGTATGTTAAGAAAACCCTGTCCGACCCATAAGGATAATAAAAGTTAGGTAAACATATGACCAAATATAATATAAAATTTTACGTTATCATCATAGTACCAATACAAATGAATTTTGAAATAATCTTTTTTTCCGCGAATTAATTCCAACTTCCCCGAAATTTGGTAATTTTTAAAAAAGTGACAACACCGGTATTATTATGAGCGAATAGCGATGCGACCACGTTCCGCGTGCCCTGCCGCCCGCCGCCCGCCTTAGGGTGGACGCACATTTATTAAGTTACAACTTTTTGCGAAATAATATTTATTTTTTTAGGGGGATTTTTTTTTTTTCAAGTTTAGCCCGGTTTTGTATCCATTAGCAAAATCATTTATCGATACCTAACAACACCTTCATGGGTCGGACAGGGTTTTCTTAACATACTGTATATACTCGTATATATACATACAGACGGAGCGAAAGAAGTTTCACTTCAGTCGTGTGGTCATAAGCACACTCGTATTTTTTTTTTTTTAATTGAGGTGCTTTTACAATGTGGTAGATTTACCAACCTCATAAATACTTAGTAGTACCAAGTTTTCTACAGATACAATTAAATACTTATATAAAAACTACTTCAATTTACACATTTTTTTAAATTATCTACGTATATTGCGTTGGTACTACCTTCATAACTTGTGCCGACCTACCTTGTTTGCGGGTGGAAAATCCTCTTGGATGTCTGATTAGTAGTAGAAATACCACTATACTAATTACAAAATTAAAGAAAAGAATACTAATATACAAAGTTAAAGAAGTATTAGAAATACTTCATTAACTCTGTATATTAGTATTTTTTCTGCTGCTTTTTTTTACGTGTTGGATGAACTTAAATTTATTTTAACAAGGGAACCGGCACCACTCATCTGCAAATTCCGATAAACGTAAGTCATTTTAAATTACGAGGCTACTGTGACTTTTCCTCGTTAAATCCTCTTAAAGGTGCATTAAATACCACAGAATTATCTGCAAATAAAATTATGGCTTAAACGGAAAATAGAAAAGCTAATATTTGGTTTTATTCCTGCGCAGTGTGTCATCCTTATTTGTAGATGCTGTGTTTGTAACAAAATTATTGATATTCGTTCGCGTAGGTATATATTCTGTTTAATTAAACGGTTCGTCGTAAAAGCAAATAGTGTCCTATATTATCAAATAAACCTCTTCTTCCGTTATGAACACGAGTGTACTTATTTGCTTGATTTAGTTTGACAGAGGAAAAATAAGATAAGAAACGTGGTTTGTATCTACCATAAAAATAAAGGAAATTGGTCTCTATACAACTTAGAAATACTATTACTGTAGATATTTGTCATCTCTGAGATTTACGCAAGCACAACTCATACCTCAGTAAAAAGGATTAGGAGGAAGGAGGAACAATCTTGACATTATGTTGAAATTATTAGGCAGGATCTAAAACGACATGATAAAAATAGAAATTTAAAATACAAAAAATAGATGCAATTCAATACAATACAAATATACAAATGTCAATAAAATTAAAAAGGTTTATAGTTATAAAAGTTTAGTTAGTCACATCACGGAGAAATTCGTCGAGTGTATGTGAATGTTCTTCTACCAGGAAAGACTTTAGCTGGTTCTTATAATCCCATTACCAAAGCTGTTAGAGGAATCACTGCATTTTTTGTTCTGAGCTTACAAAAGTATCCCAGAAAGTCTCTATAGCTATAAAGTTGTCCTCAGGTGGTAAATAGCGGTGGAACAGCCATCATCAACTGCACATGGGGCGGCTGGCCTGCGCCTCGTCTAGAGTGGCTGCACAATGGTGTGCCCCTTGGTGTTGGGGTAGCAGGAGCCAGGGTCAGAGTGCAGAACAATGGGGAACAGCTGGTCATCACATCAGTACATCGGGCTGATAAGGGCGTATATCAGTGCATGGCGAGGAATGAGAGAGACTCGGCGCAGGCTAGCGCGGAATTGAGGTTAGGAGGTGAGTCTGAATCTTGAATTTGTGTTATAAGGTCTAGAATCTTCTGTCATTAAGGTGCCCATTTTCAAAGTATAAGATGTAGCCTTTAACCTTGAGTAAAACAATAATAGGTCGGAATTATATTATTAATTATTAATTCTCCTAGATTTGAACAATCTTTTCAAATGTCGATGTAACTGAATGTTTTAAAAAGACCTAAATATACCTATTTCTGCCAGTATAAAATAACAAAATCCATTCCCGTCTATAAAAATCTTATACTTTCCATGCAGATACAGCCCCGGAACTCCAGTATACATTCATAGAACAGGTCTTAAGACCTGGACAGGTGGTGACCCTCAAGTGTTCTGCTGCTGGCTCTCCAGCACCCCATTTTACTTGGATGCTCGATGGGCAACCACTCAATACCATGGCTAGAGGACACAGGTTTGTAATCATGCCTCAATCAGTTAATGCCAAAAGCTAGAAATGAGACTTAGATTGAACACGTTACTGCTTGTACAAAAAAGGGGATCAATTTAGTTTTTTACTCCAGACAGAAGACAGGACAAAAACTTGCAATCTTGTATCCAAGTAATTATCTTATATTAGTTAAGTATGTGTAGTTGTGTACGCAGTAAAAATTCTAAGTTGTTTTCAAGCAAACAGCGATTGTTTCTATTTACTTATTTCGTGTCTAAGTAGTAATAATGCGATCTTCTTTCATGTTTTATTAGTTGTAATAATATTTGTAATATAAAAATAATCGCATCTTTTAGATGCTTCATCATAAATCTACTGCAAAACTCTTTCCTTTTCTAATAAAATTCTGTCTGGCAGATACAGCGTGGAACAGTTTGCAACTAAAACCAATGACGTGGTGAGCTACCTAAACATCTCAGCCGTGAGGTCAGAAGACGGAGGCCTGTACACCTGCAGAGCGGCCAACTCACTCGGGGAGGTGTCGCACACATCCAGACTAAATATTTATGGTAGGTGCTTACTATAAACTAGGATTCTTTCTCACCTTCGCCTTTATTGAATTGTAAAACGCTTGGGCTTGAGCTGCGTCCGATTTCTATACACTGGTTGTTCTTTCATTTTTCCTCTTGTAGTTTTAATTTGTAATTGTTTACGTTTGCTTTTACTCAAAGCCAGTAAACACACTATGTAGCCAAGCATATTGTACGTTACGGAATTGCATCGCTGACAGGGGTATTCGGCACTGGTACAGTTACACAAGAGCTAAACTTAGCATTCGGGAACACTGTTGGGGCTGCTGAACCTTGGACAAAACTATCTTTTCATTGTGTAGATTCAGTTTCTTAGTATTGTATAATTGCATGGCACACGTGTGAGCACAATGTACTTGCTGTAAAGCATCTATTTGTTGGGTTAGTCGTTTTTATTGACTTGATTGTGCTCTGGCTGTTGAGAGTATATCATGCTCACTCAAATGTCTCGCTGGTGGTGGCGTGTATGTTGGGTCATTAGGTTCGCTTCAATATGGTTGAGCTGAATGATGCTGATCCATACGTCATGTTCGTGAACGGACGCCGTCAGAGGGGACTGGTCATCTCTTAGCTGCCACGGCGTATTTTAATTTCTGAATTATTGTGGTTTTTTTTTTGTGTGTTTTCCATAATGGACGCTCTTAGCGTACAATATATTTCTGTATTGTTCTCACACGGTTGATTTCAACATGGATAATGTAATTAAATATTTGTATCAATAGCTTGATAATTGAAAAGAGTGTCCATGGAGTTTCTTGCCCGTTCTTCTCCATAGGTACCTCTAGTAGACTACTCTTTGGAATGGGCGACTAGCTTCACCTTACTGACTGACCGACCTTCTGACAATTCAAAAGTGCCTATAACTGGTTTATTTGAAATAAATGCTTTGATTTGATTTAATTTTCTCCCTATCCCGAATCTGTAATCAAATATTTGTATATACAAATGTTTTTATATCGGTTCACAAAACACACTTAGATTTGGCACGTACGGCTACATGAGCTACGCTGTCGTAGCTAAATGCTACACAGTCGAAAAATGTGCTACACAGTCGTAGCAAAGTGATGCGGTAGCAAATCTTTACTTGGTAAAAAAGTCGAAGAAATAAAAGTCTTACTTAACTGTAGCGATCCATAATTATATTTAGCGTTTTCCCAACAATGTTGGAGTCGCCTTTCAGTGTAACTGAACTATCACAATCGTATCAACTATACAACATTCAATTTTCATCATATATGCAATATTTTTATAAAATTTAGGCAACTCGAAACATAATGTTAATAACAATAACGTCATATAAACAAAATATTAACATAAAACAAATATCGGTAAAAAACAGGGAAAATAGCATTCATAATAATTACATAAGTACGATGTGCGTGCGAGTGCGTGCGCCAAATGTTGTTGTGTCGGGAGTTTGGTCGTGGAGGGTCTCCAGATCAATTTCCATCAGGCGCAACATCATTGGTCGTGTTAACATAACATTGGGGTTAAGTATTGCATCAGCTCGCTCAAATGCCGTTTTCCTTCCTATTTACCCAGTTTTTTTATTATTGAATATGCCTAATAAACTAGCGCGCTTTGCAATCCGGTTTTTCAACATAATTAACATTTCAAACTTGGTAGACTTATAGTAAAATATGAAGACGGTACTGATCACCCCAGATTTTAAAAGGTTTTTAACTTGTACAGTGCTTTACGTAAAAACTCAATAATTAATTTAATCAAAAGCCTTATAAATTCAGAAAATAGAGTTCAAATGAATTGATTTGTGAACACATGATCTATAAGCTGATGGTAGTTGAGTGTATAAATTTGGCATCAATCTTGACTATCATCATCATCACCACCAATCTTTTTATCGTCCCACTACTGGGCACAGGTCTCCTCTCATACAGAGAAGGATTGAGCGTAATTACCACGCTCACATCATCGCTTGGCCAATGCGGGTTGGCGATTTCAGACTTAAAGTCCAGGTTTCCTCTAGATGTTTTCCTTCACCTTGTAATCAGTCATTGGTGTCCAAGACATACTAAGAAAGTACATATAATTTTAGAAAAGTTACATTAGTACTTGCCAGATTTGGAATCGAACCCGCACACTCATACTTGAGAAACTGGTGTTTTAACCACTAGGCCACCATAAACACATCTTGCCTGTAATAATATAGCAAAATATATTGTACTTTTATTACACAATGTACCCTGAAATCAATCTATTAACTTCTGTCTACTGCTACCGTGAATGGAGTAATAATTATTAATAATTCATAGTAAAAATACAATACTATTACTCTCATGTTTTGTTTTAGGTCCACCGTATGTAAGGTCCATAGGACCGATCAGAGCAGTAGCAGGTCGAGAACTGACTCTCTATTGTCCTTATTCTGGCTACCCCATCAGGTAAGGGAACTGAAAATTAACCTTGCTTGTAATTCGTACATTTGGATAAAATACAACTAACTAATCGTGCTTTTTCAGTTCAGTCAAATGGGAGCGAGACGGCAATCCAGTAGAATGGGACAGCAGCATAGATGGTGCCCTCAAGGTGTCTAGAGTAGAACCTTCATACGCAGGCGCTTATACTTGTGCAGTCATGGGCCCACATGGAGAGATAGCCAGGAGAGAACTGCAGCTAGTTGTTAGCAGTGAGTTGTTATATATGATGAATAATATTATTGAATGAATAGTTTATTGAAAAGATGAATAGTTTATTTTCTTACAAATAACTGTAAAACTGGTTTTTCAGAATCCTGATCTTTCAGTATAACTTTAAATGAGTGGTTAATTTACAATATTCGTATGTTATATGCGCCTACGGATATTTTTTTAGCTTATTTGATATCAGTGCTTTCACCAATTTACCACAACGTTTCGTCAACAAAATTTGGCTCCTTTTACAGATCCCCCCGAAATAGAGCCGTTCTCCTTCTCAGCAAACTTGCAAGAAGGCAAGCGTGCGCAGGTCAGCTGTAGCGTGACGTCAGGGGACATGCCCGTCCACTTCACCTGGCTCAAGGACAATGCGCCCATCCTTTCTAGTTTACAGGTCAGACCATTGATAAACAGCTTTCGTTTGCTGCAATTTAAGGGTTGATTCTTGAATTGAAAATATAGCATATTTTTCAATCTAGAAAATATATATAAATAGTATATACAAATTAAACAAGCACGGTTTTTACCTGGTCTAATCCGTTTGATCTGTCAAAACTTGCAAGTATATGAAGACAAATCGTATTCCTAAGCAGTCGGTCCATCAGTCGATATTTAGACGTCTTTCAAGAATCAAACCTCAAAAAACCAACTTTTCAAAATTACTCATACGGCAATATCTTCAACACCTGGCCTGGTTGTATAGGTGGAAGAGCGGGCTGCTGATTTTTTCAGCAACCTCGTATTCAAAGAGGTGTCAGCCCACCACAGCGGGTTGTACACTTGCGTGGCCTCCAATACTGCGGCCAAGGTTAACTATACCGCCGAACTGGTGGTCAAAGGTACCCGCCATGTCAATATGCACAAGAGCACCGAGCACCGTCATGATGTCCATGTGAGGTGGGAGCGCGGGAATACACGGTCATTAATTTTCAATTGACAGATTAATCATTTAAAAAGATTAAACATATAATATTATACATATCAACTGACTATAAAAACTAAAAAATAAAATGTACTTATTCGAATGAGTTCATGTTCTCGTAGCAAATGAATTATACAATGCAAATACCCATCAACTTTCTAAAATTACAATATCTGAAAATTATTTTGAACCTAAAATGATTGAAATTTCATGTTAGAATGCTTTCGATTTCTTATAAACATAATTTAAGTAAGTAACTCAGCTGAGTAAAGTTAGTTAGTTAGTTTACCCAGTGTTAAAACCAGAGTTTGGTCCAAAACACCCAAACAGTCAACACAGCCTCTTTACACCTTTGTTGACTTAGCGAACAAACACACCGCTCGAAACCGCGCTTCCACCATCGAAGAGACTAATCACGCTTGCACAGAGCACAGAATTGTCACTAATTTGTACATATCGCTGGTTTCTTTGCAGGATCACAGTTACCACAATGTATAGTAGTCCCTTATTCCAAGACGTCTCAAAATGATGGTTTTATTCATATTGCACTTTGTTAAATTAATTTCATCTGTTTCCGCCCTATTGTTATAAGATAATTAAAGCTTTCCAAATTCAAATTCAGTCATTATACATTTATCACGCAGTTTGAATAAATACCATCGGAAATGTATTTAGTTTTATAAGCACTTTATTCACAGCGCACATTTATTTTCCGCAGCAATGTTTTTCATAAAAATGTATAAATTCTTGAACGTTTTTGTTTTGCACAGCGTTGGATTTCAGATGGCTTACGAAAATGGTAAATTTTATTTATAAGAATTTCTTTTGGACTCACCGATCTGAATGTATAAAAATAAAAAGAAACTGTTATTATGTTTGAAATTTTGTGATGCTAATTTGTTTCTTAATTAACTTGACTGTTTGTCAGCAAAGCTGAAGTTAATTAATGATTCTGAGCGTTCAAAATGTTGTTTAATCTTTAATGGAATTATTTCGTACAAAAGAAGCAAATTGTATAACTAATCCTGTAACAGAGAGTGCATCGCTCGCACAGAAATAAAGCAAAAGTCGAGAAATGCAAACACGGTCGTTGCAATCTTAAAGTTCTTAGCTTTAATAACTTAAGTAGCTCTTTATATTCATAATAATGTTCTGCTGCTGACGGGAAAGGTAAAAGTTGTATTATTTTAATATATTATGCAAAGAACTCATTAAGGTAATAATATTTTACATAGTAAGTCGCCATAAGTAGTACAATTAATCATAGTCAAATTCGCGTACCATAATGAAATAATTCATGTATTATCCAAAAATAAATGAAACTTGACTTAATTACACGCTGCAGTCTCCCCAAAATGGGTGGTGGAACCCAAGGATGAAGCAGTGCTGGCTGGTGAACAGTTGGCATTGCATTGTCAGACTACTGGATCACCAGCCCCGCAAGTCACCTGGCTGAAACAAAGAGGTAGGATAAAATGATTTTTTTTTAACCATGCCCTTTAAATTTATCTTTAGAATCTTAAAAGTGAGGATATGTCAAATGCAAAAACTTTAAAGAATAGCATTATTATATATTCTACTAATCTCTGTAAATAACTAGATTTTGGGTTAAATTAAAAATTTAGAACAATTTCAAAAAAATTTATGCATACCTATATTGCCACTATATGAAACGTATGTCACTTTTGAGGATGATATTCTAGTAGTTTTTATATATTGTTTTTATTTTTTATATTTCTGTTTGTGTTTATTGAATAACAAATGTTTGCGTGGCAACAAGCAAATGTTTTTTATTTTTATTGTACTACTATCTCGATGCTACTCTTAATTGTTTGTTGCACCGGGTGACGCCAGGGTGAATACCAGCGCTGGGCTCTGTTTTGCATAGAGTCACAGCATAATGCTGAGCGACAGCCGTTTTGCGTGGATGGAACTATGTCTTATTTTTTGTGTTTTTGTAAACTTTTGCGTCATGTTTTACTGCAAATTAAGTTTTTTTCTTTGTTTCTTTCATTCTTTCTATATAAATGTTGCTCTCCAAACATTGTTTATCTAAGCAAAGGACTTTCTCTGTAGTCTGTCCCTCATATTTGAGGACCGTGATTAGCATCGAAGTAACCCGTCTCCATCGGGATCTGGCCAGCGCATCTCTTACTATATGTAATATAGGATTTAAGGGACGATGATTTTTTCTGAACAGACCATCGTGTTGGTGAACGACTGTGCGATCGCCTTGCCTTTAGTATTCCCAACTACAATCAAATCTTCCAAATTTTCATCGCCTTTGTGTAGGAATAATGTATGTAGCCGAAATAAGACTGTATGCATTGTTGACATATGATCGACAAGCGAACCTATATTTGAAGCTGGGTTAAGATCAATCATTAGTATGTCCAAGGTATTCTCAACCTTCGTCTCCAGCACCACATCTCAAATGCATCTTATCATTATTAAGTCTTTCTCGAGCCAAATCGTCCACGTTTCTACTCCATACCTTAAGATTGGTAGGACATTAGATCAATCTCATCTTGGTTTTGACACCAATTTTTCTCCTCTTCCAAATGTAGCTTAAAGATGTCAACAATATCTTCAAACAAAACTGTGAAAATTTAAATTTTCAATGCCAAAATACAAAAGTTCATTTTTACTTACTGCAACCGGGCTATAGGCAGTCTTTTAACTTATTAAGTACAAAATTTTGTAGGTAAATTACTCACTGTATCTTACATATTATTATTTTCAGGGTCATCTTCGGACTACGTGCCTCTCATAAACCTGGGTGGAAGGTTTCAGTTTCTTTCAAACGGAACTCTATGGATTGAGTCAACACTTCCCTATGACGAGGGAAACTACATGTGCAAATCAGAGAATGGAGTAGGATCTCCACTAACCAAAACTATATTTATATCTGTCAATGGTAAGTTTTACATTTGAAATATTATGTGAAGACTACGAATGCTTTTATGCACACTACAATAAATGGTAGAAGGACAGACAACGCTAAAAAGATAAATAATAAACTAAAAGATAAATAGAAAGATAATTTAATGATAGATAATAATAAAGATAAATAGAATATACATCATAAATCTATGTACATGGTCGTGGTCCTATCTTTTTAACTGACTACAAACAAAGGAAGAGGTTTCCAATTCGTCGGATTTGTTTTTCTATTATCTACTAGCGGCCCGATACGTGCTTCGCTACGTATGAACTGAAATAATTAAAACAAATTTATTGGATGATCAAAATTATTTATTGAAACATAAAATTTTTTTTAATTACTAGCACTTTAAAAAAAAAAACAATACATTTAAATTCTTAAACAAACGACTGGGGGTACCGACTCTCGAACAGGCAACATAGAGTTGGCCATTTGAAAAACATGATTCCTCCAAATTCAGACCACAAACGTGAAATATTTGCCCTTGGGCTTTGTTGATGGACATAGCAAATGATAAACGCACAGGATATTGTAATCGTTTGAACTGAAATGTGATATCAGTTGGGATCATAGTGATACGCGATATCAAACAAACTTCTCCTTTTGATTTACCAGTTAAGATCGTAGCTTCAATTAAATTTGTCAATAAGTTTTTCACTGCCAATCATACAAAGTTCTAGTGGATTATAAAATTACAAAGAAAGTGACATTGATTTTTATATATATTTATGTATCTGACATCGGAACGCAAACTTCGCAAAAAGGCTAGATCGCAGCCACTAATAAAATTATGATAGTCATTTATGTCGTTAATGAACGGTTACAGAAATAACAATCTTTAAAAAAAGTGTTGGCTCGGCCTTTGAACGTTCCAAGCGTGCCGCCGTGCGGGTTTGTAGGTATGACGTTGTCCCTGATGTGAACTCTATAAATCAGCTGATAAGATAGTTTTTCGAGTTTTGTTTTCATTGCGCTTTTTTGTATAATTAACTAATTAATTAATTTTTACTTTAAAATCTTATTGGGTTATAAAAGTATAGCAATTATGAACGATATAAAGTAAAAAAAAAACTACATATATTTTTTTTTATCAAAAAAAGTCGACGAAAAATTCCACCACTGGGGAATCATGTGCTGGATTCATGGTACTCGTTTGTGCGTCGATGTCAGATACACCCTTTATATAGATGAGATGATGATCCACCGTTCATTGAATTCATTTGTTACAAAAAATGTGATAAATGAAGAACCGCTCGACCGATTCTGTTCAAACTTCACATAAATCATCTACTAATTAGTCAAAATAAAGCCTAAACATTTGGTTTGGATAGCAAAGTCCGTTATTGAGTTATAAAATTACTAAGAAAGTGGCATTGATTTTTATATTGTTACTCTTGTACTTCTGCGTTCATCTCATCTATATAGATGAGATGAACGCAGAAGTACAAGAGTAACCGACATAGCCCAAATAATTGCAACACTAAAGTGGCAGTGATCTGGACACATTGCCCGTAGGACCGGTGCCCGATGGGGCCGACGGGTTCTCCAGTGGCGACCACGCACCGGAAGACGTAGCGTGGGTAGGCCCCCGACAAGGTGGACCGCGAAGGTCGCGGGAAACAGCTGGATGCGGGAGGCGCATGACCGGTCGTCGTGGAGAACCTTGGGGGAGGCCTATGTCCAGCAGTGGACGTCTTTCGGCTGAAATGATGATGATGATGAAGATGATGAGATAATAGCCTTCGCTTCATTGAATTCATTTGTTACAAAAATGTGATAAATGAAGAAACGACCGATTCTGTTCAAACTTCTCATAAACCATCTACTAATTAGTCAAAACAAAGCCTGAACATTTGATCGCATAGCTGAGTCCGTTCTTGAGTTATAAAATTACAAAGAAAGTGGCATTGATTTATATATATATATATATAAGATAAGATGTTCAGCGATTACACAAAGACTCCTGGACCAATTTGCAAAATTCTTATTTTGTTTGATAGGATATAGGATTTGATGATGGCTTACGGCTTACGGCACGAGGGCTTAGGCGTGTCCTTGCTTAGATTATACGTAATATACAGATACGTGTGACACTTTAAAACTGCTCCACTGATATGTTGCCAATTACTTTAGTACATAACAGTGAATCTATTACTTTGATAAAACAATTATTCATTATTTAAAAAAACCGTTGCCCCACACTAGGAATTTACTCCTGTGTCGTGGGGTGCCTTTACAAACATCTAAGCTCACTTAAACAATCATCCAGACCCGGAATAACTACTGTAGGTCATACAAATATTTATTCCGTGCGGGGATCGAACCCGCGACTACTGAGCGCAGCAGTTGATCGCTCAGCCACTACACCAACTGTGTCGTCAAGGGTGTGGATTATGGGTTGGAACTTGGATTTTTAAGTATTTTTTTTCTTTTCAGAGCCTGCGAGGTTCGAGTTGACGTCACACAATATGACAGCACGTCGAGATGCACCTGCGACGCTGGTGTGCGACGTGCGCGGAGACAGTCCCATTAGAGTGACATGGGCACACAACATGAACCATTTAGATCTTAATACTTATAGGTAATGAAAATCAAATATTGACCAACTAAATTACCAACGATTGCCATTACTAAAGGCCCTGCTACACTGTGTTCCACACACAGTTCATCGCTCTGTTCCTCGCTGTACCACAATGCTGCCTTCTCTGCACACACAGTGCTCTCCGCTTATCTTGCGCAATTGATCGCAATGCTCCCCACTAGATTGCTCACCTTTACAACAAAATCAAGGTTGAAACTGTGGCAGCGTGAGCATGAGATTATCTATGTCATAAAAACAAATATAATACATCATTGTTGTCGTCCTCGCCTTTGGAGATGATGGATAACATCTATTTTAATTTATACCACGCAATTCTGTGGATGGGCAACAAAACATGACGAAACAGGGAGCGGGCAGGATGAGGAGCATGTCGTGCACCATTAAAAGAAAACCTTGAAACACATGCGTAAGGAGTACTTGGAAAATGGGGCTATTTTTTTTTTCACTAAAATATTTTAATCTTTTTGATTATATTCTATAAGTAGTGAAATTCAAATTTTGACACATATTTGTATAGGTTAAGCATCTCGGAAGCAAAGACTGATAGTGGTTTAAGATCCCAGCTGTACATCAGCCGAGCGGACCGGCAGGACTCCGGCGTCTACAAGTGTCAAGCCGTCAACGCGTACGGTCACAGCGACCATTATATTTATCTCTCCGTCCAAGGTGAGTTGGGAAAAAGAACGTTTTAAAATTTTAAGTATTGTCAATCAAACAAATGTTTTTTTTTTGTGTTACCTACTGGCTACTCGTTACAAAAAAAAACCCTTCAATATTCCTTCCTATTTTTTTTTAATAATTATAAACTAGCGCCTGACCGCAATCCCGCCTGATGGTAAGCAGTGATGCTATCGTTGATGGTCAAGTGAGCTAGTTTATTAAGAGCCTATTCACTCAGAAAAACTGAGCGAATAGGAAGAAAGACGGCAGTTGAGCGAGGTGATGCAATGTTAAACCCAACAACACGACCAACGATGCTGCGCCAAAGGGAGAAGACCTGAAGACCCTCCACGACCAAATTCCCAACACAACAACATTTGGCGCATCGTACCCGGCACACATCGCAACACAACTATTCAGACCCGTCCTCCATACGGCTTCACCAGACATCAATCATCATCATCATCATCACTTTGTCTGGTGGGTGGTAACTTCTGCCGGCGGCCGATGTTATGGCCTACCACCTACACCATTTCATTTATTTATGTTCACTCCTCAGAAAAACCCGACACCCCTCACTCTTTATCAGTGACGGAAATTGTAAGCCGCGCTGTACGTCTATCGTGGAGTCAGGGCTTTGACGGCAACTCTCCTCTCGTGGGTTACACCCTGCAGTACTGCGCGCTCTCAGCTCAAGGGGCCATCCGAGTGAACCAGTGGGATGCAGCTGTAACTCTCAACGTATCCGTCCATGGGGTCGCACACTCGCATGTCACGTAAGTTAAAAATCTGCATAAAGTTATTTTAAAAGGAATTTAAGAAGTGTTGTGTAAAATAAGAAAATACCTTCTGAAATGTGTTGTCGGTTAACTACTTTTGAAATGATCCATTTTTAAACGTCTCATGAAGTTTGCATTTAAACTAATGAGTATTTTTTCTAAAATTTTAGCCTAATCAAGAAAGGCGACATACATTACGAAGCTCTGCTGAGCAGTCTGAAGCCACACACTGCGTACATGATCCGAATAGCTGCCATCAATCAGATTGACAGGAGTGCTTACACTGAACCAGTCGTTGTGAAGACGCAGGAAGAAGGTAAGACGAACAAACAAGTGGTACCCTGACAACAACGATACAATGGCGCCGATTGTGTTGTTCACAAACTAAACTTATCTAAAGTTCAGTGCATCTTTTTATTTATATTTCATTAAGAAAAGAACAGAACATAACATTTTAGTTTAACCTGTCAAATTAAGATACTCCATATATGCGATTATAAACATGGCGGATCGTCAGGAGTGCACTAATTTGACAGGTCTAAACTGACATTTTATGTTCTGTCCTTTTCTGAATGAAATAAAAATAAAAAGATGCACTTTAATTTAATTTAGTTTGTGAACAAGGGAATCGGGGTAATTGTCAAATTAAATTATGTAGCGAATGTTTACATACGTGATGGTATCGATATCTTAGGATGTTAAAGGTTTACATACGTGATGGTATCGATATCTTAGGATGTTAAAGGTTTACATACGTGATGGTATCGATATCTTAGGATGTTAAAGGTTTACATACGTGATGGTATCGACATCTTAGGATGTTAAAGCCAAAATGCATCAAATAAGTTATTGAAATATCACATTGTAGTTATTTCAAATATCAGATAAAAAATTTATTCTAATCTTACACTTCAACTACTTACAAATACTGTATTCCTGATTCCAGCACCATCCGAAGCGCCTACCAACGTGCACGTGACGGCCGGCGGGCCGCGCGAGCTGCACGTGTCGTGGCGCCCCCCGCCGCGGGACGCGTGGCACGGGGAGCTGCTGGGCTACTCGGTCACTTGTGCCGAACTTAGTCCTGCTGCACCGGCTCTGAGGAATTCTACCAGGTAACAAGCAGTTGCTATGTACGGACGACAGCAGGTCTAGCTAACTACCAAATATTCCCAAGGATTTTGAGCTTTAATTAATTAGCGATTAAGTTGAAAATCTAATTTTAAAAAATTGACAGATTGTAGTAGCTTGATGTGCTGTCGTCAAGGAATAAAAAATCAACCTTATTACTCAATTAAATTTTCAGAACGCTAACAGTGAACGGCTGGTCAGCTACTGAGCTAAGTTTATCAGCTCTCCGCAAGTTCACTCGATACGAGGTGCGCGTTAGAGCATTCAACGGTGTCGCCGCAGGGCCTGCGTCCGCGCCGGTCTCTGCTACCACGCTAGAAGGAGGTGAATATTATTTTATTGATAGCTGAATCCTTATCGTCGTTGGCGTCATTTATTCCAACAAAAAATAATTATTTTTGATAAAATTTTTAATTCATTTTATTTTTAAATAATTTAAAGGCTGAGTAACTAATACAAATATAAAAAAATAACATTATTAAACTTTTTTATCATAAAATAACATTTTTAAGTATGGGTATATCATTATTACAAATTACTTTCACAGATTTAAAATAATTATGAGTGAACGGTTATTTCAGTCCCAGAGTCTCCTCCAACAAGAGTGTCCTGTTCCGCACTATCGTCTTCTGGTATGAAAGTCTCATGGAGCCCACCACCAATCGGTCAACATGGTGGCCTAATACAAGGATACAAAGTTATCTATTCACCACTAACCACAGATCATGGTAAGTACACATGGTAAATTTTACAAGTAAACGTGGATGCTATATTTCATAGGTTCGGATATCGATATTCAAAACTATAAGGAATAGCGAATATATATTATGTTGCTTTTTTTTTCTTCATCACACCTGTTATCAACGGTTTCGATTCGTAGATATCGATTATTTAAAATTCCAAAGTTTTAGCTTTCATCCAATTCAGGCCAGATGCCCATTTTGAGTACTTTCGCTATTCTTCATAATTTTGAATTCGTCCATACGTGACCACTTCATAAAAATTTTGCATGTACCTATGTGTATCAGTGCATCACTGAACAATGAGTATTAATGCATAACTTTTGCATTCAAGTTCAAAATCAAAAGTACTCAGCACGTTTTTGACTGTCAAAATTACAATGGACCCTCCCCCAAAGACACCCGCCCTTTTTCACTTCCTAGTGCTTTCGCTGAGAAAAAAAAGTGGCGGAACAAACTCCTCAGTAGCATAGCTGTCTGTTCGTTTAGAAAAAAAATATATACAATACTAGGCATGTAAAGTGACTAAAGTTACAAGACACTGACTCTTAGTAAAAATAAGCTGTTAATAATAGTTGCAAGAAAAACACTAAACTCCATCAGACATAACATTATTAAAATTTATAATATTGACTTATTCAATGTCCAACCGGTTTAGCTAAATCTCATTTTCAGTGGATGTCGGGGAGATCAAACGTGTGGTGACAACAGACACGTACCTGCACACCCTTCGTAAATACACCAACTACTCCATACAAGTCATGGCTTTCACCAACGCTGGAGATGGCAAACGAAGTCTGCCGGTCTACTGCATGACCGAGGAAGATGGTAAGTTCAAATATAACATTTAGATCGGTGTTCGTAAATGCCGCCTATAATAATAAAAATTTAAGTAATTGAAATTTCAATAAAGTTTCATAACGTTTTAATTGCAGTTCCATCAGCGCCAGAGAAGATCAAAGCACTAGCGTATTCTAGCGACTCGGTGTTGGTCAGTTGGTTACAGCCACTACATCCGAATGGCATTATATCACATTATACAGTCTACTATAGAGAAGCTGGACGGTAACGATGAATACAATTCTCTGCTAAAACATTACATACATAATACTACATAACCTTAACTACAAAAATTATCCATATTGAATGGTGGGGTAAACTAACACTAATTTATTTTAACATATTAAGTACCTATCTGCTACCTATGTACTTTAGTAGACGATAAAATCGCAAAAGACTCCACAATAAAGTGGTCCCCTACTGAACCCAAAAACAATAAGCAACATAGATACAGCGGCGAAAAGAAGAGAAGACACCATAAATCAAATAAGCATTAATAAAAGAAACTCCTTTTCAGCTTGGGTAAGCACTCGAGCTTCACGGTGCCAGCAGACACGAAGACCGACACGGAGTTGATGTTCCAAGTGCGAAATCTGATGGAAAACCAGCTGTACGAGTTCTGGGTATCAGCCACCACAGGCTCCGGAGAAGGAGAATCGACGCTTGTCGTGGGGCAAGGACCAAGCTCCAGAAGTAAGTAACCACTATTCCATATATCGAAGTATTTATGGAACAAAATCATCATTTACCCGCCTTGATAAGATCAGCTCCCAGTGAAACTGATTCAATTGAATGCTCGCATTTCACCTGTAGAGCTTGGTAAGACCAGTAATAAAACTTAGGGGCTTTTGACTATCCGTAATGACTGACAAATATCGATGACAGCTAGAACCAGTGGGGCCCTGAGGGGTCTCAGTATGTAAAGACATCTATCCACAGACCACGATCTGAACCCTAACTGCGTATAACACTATTACTATCAATTGGAATCATTCTGTATCATATTGCTAATCCATTGCTCAACATGTTCGAAAAATGTGTCTTTTCAACAACGTAAATCACGCAACGAATTTTATTGAACTGTCAAAGTGAAACCCATGGCTATTGATAGAGTGTTACGCAATTACCCTACAGGTTAAACTACGTGCTCAACCTGGTCGGTCGACCTGTGCGGTTGTTGTTTTATACATCCATAGCTATGTTCTGAAGCTCTGCTTCATTGTATGGTTTAAAGAAAGTGCCCTTGAAAATTGTTTGTGACAAGAGTTTCTAGAAGAGAAATAAGACTGCTCACGCATTATATGAAAGTTATGAAATATATGATATGTTTAGTTCCAGCCCGCATCGCGTCGTTCGGTCGCTGGGTGTCGGTGGGCGCGGGTCGCGCTGCACTACTGTCGTGCTCGTGTGTGGGCGTGCCCGCGCCGCGCTCGCGCTGGCAGCACGCGCGCGCCCCCGTCACGCACCACCAGTACTACCAGGTCACACATCGAGGACATCTGCACATACGGGGTACGTCACGTCACCCTCACGCACCACCAGTACTACCAGGTCACACATCGAGGACATCTGCACATACGGGGTACGTCACGTCACCCTCACGCACCACCAGTACTACCAGGTCACACATCGAGGACATCTGCACATACGGGGTACGTCACGTCACCCTCACGCACCACCAGTACTACCAGGTCACACATCGAGGACATCTGCACATACGGGGTACGTCACGTCACCCTCACGCACCACCAGTACTACCAGGTCACACATCGAGGACATCTGCACATACGGGGTACGTCACGTCACCCTCACGCACCACCAGTACTACCAGGTCACACATCGAGGACATCTGCACATACGGGGTACGTCACGTCACCCTCACGCACCACCAGTACTACCAGGTCACACATCGAGGACATCTGCACATACGGGGTACGTCACGTCACCCTCACGCACCACCAGTACTACCAGGTCACACATCGAGGACATCTGCACATACGGGGTACGTCACGTCACCCTCACGCACCACCAGTACTACCAGGTCACACATCGAGGACATCTGCACATACGGGGTACGTCACGTCACCCTCACGCACCACCAGTACTACCAGGTCACACATCGAGGACATCTGCACATACGGGGTACGTCACGTCACCCTCACGCACCACCAGTACTACCAGGTCACACATCGAGGACATCTGCACATACGGGGTACGTCACGTCACCCTCACGCACCACCAGTACTACCAGGTCACACATCGAGGACATCTGCACATACGGGGTACGTCACGTCACCCTCACGCACCACCAGTACTACCAGGTCACACATCGAGGACATCTGCACATACGGGGTACGTCACGTCACCCTCACGCACCACCAGTACTACCAGGTCACACATCGAGGACATCTGCACATACGGGGTACGTCACGTCACCCTCACGCACCACCAGTACTACCAGGTCACACATCGAGGACATCTGCACATACGGGGTACGTCACGTCACCCTCACGCACCACCAGTACTACCAGGTCACACATCGAGGACATCTGCACATACGGGGTACGTCACGTCACCCTCACGCACCACCAGTACTACCAGGTCACACATCGAGGACATCTGCACATACGGGGTACGTCACGTCACCCTCACGCACCACCAGTACTACCAGGTCACACATCGAGGACATCTGCACATACGGGGTACGTCACGTCACCCTCACGCACCACCAGTACTACCAGGTCACACATCGAGGACATCTGCACATACGGGGTACGTCACGTCACCCTCACGCACCACCAGTACTACCAGGTCACACATCGAGGACATCTGCACATACGGGGTACGTCACGTCACCCTCACGCACCACCAGTACTACCAGGTCACACATCGAGGACATCTGCACATACGGGGTACGTCACGTCACCCTCACGCACCACCAGTACTACCAGGTCACACATCGAGGACATCTGCACATACGGGGTACGTCACGTCACCCTCACGCACCACCAGTACTACCAGGTCACACATCGAGGACATCTGCACATACGGGGTACGTCACGTCACCCTCACGCACCACCAGTACTACCAGGTCACACATCGAGGACATCTGCACATACGGGGTACGTCACGTCACCCTCACGCACCACCAGTACTACCAGGTCACACATCGAGGACATCTGCACATACGGGGTACGTCACGTCACCCTCACGCACCACCAGTACTACCAGGTCACACATCGAGGACATCTGCACATACGGGGTACGTCACGTCACCCTCACGCACCACCAGTACTACCAGGTCACACATCGAGGACATCTGCACATACGGGGTACGTCACGTCACCCTCACGCACCACCAGTACTACCAGGTCACACATCGAGGACATCTGCACATACGGGGTACGTCACGTCACCCTCACGCACCACCAGTACTACCAGGTCACACATCGAGGACATCTGCACATACGGGGTACGTCACGTCACCCTCACGCACCACCAGTACTACCAGGTCACACATCGAGGACATCTGCACATACGGGGTACGTCACGTCACCCTCACGCACCACCAGTACTACCAGGTCACACATCGAGGACATCTGCACATACGGGGTACGTCACGTCACCCTCACGCACCACCAGTACTACCAGGTCACACATCGAGGAGGCGGTTTTTGGTTTGTCAAAATGCGGGAAGTTGAATGTACGCATAGATTCACCACAAGTTTAAAACAGTTCAGTGCGATTTCAAATAGTGAGAAGTGTCAACTTCACATTAAACAATTAATAACAAAGTTGAACTGGAAAGATAATTGAGAATATAGAATATCGGACGTGTGAAGGCATGAAGAAAAGGAAATAAAGTTCACTCATCCTCCATGAAGAGGGAGGATCCTCCGACTAGACAACAGACTACAGACCAACATATGCTTATAAATTTTTCGACCAGTTCTAACTTTTTTTTTGTTTGCCTCATTTCCTCTCATTTTTAGAAGTAAATGAGCAATCTTCCGGCAACTTCACGTGTACAGCGAGCAACACGATCGGCGAAGACAGCATCGTGTACGTAGTGGTGGCCATCATGCCGCCCGCGGCACCCGCGCTGTCCCTGCAGTACACCACCACGTCCAGCATCAAGTTACACTGGCAGCTCCCCGGGGATACTACAGAACCTATATTAGGTTAGCAAAATCTTGATGTATGAAGATGTCGTTGCTTGCATTTTTCTAGAGCCAGTGTAATAAGAAAATATTATTATGAAAATGAACCTAATCACGTTTCTTTTTGTATGATCTACAGGTTTTCTACTCCACTACAAGCAAGCTTCAGAGAATGAATGGCATACAGTAGACTTGTCTCCCGAAGTGAACTCATATACAATGGACATGCTGAAGTGCGGTACTACATACAACGCAAAGATACAGGCGCGGAACAGAATATCAATAGGACCATCCAGTGATGTACTCACAGCAACTACGAGAGGGGGACGTAAGTTATTTTTCTAAGCGTTTAAAATTGAAGACGCTTTGTTTTACATATGCACCATATAAATACTAAAGCTGCGCCTTAAAATGCTACATTGGAACCCTGACGGGCGTCCCCAAAACACCCTGCCAAAGTTTTAATATTATCAAAAACATTGATTTTTATTTATATACATGGATAAAATATGTATAAAAAATGTTTATATACAAGTGAAACTTCGCCTTACTTACCTGTTGCCATTAGTTAGAAACGAATGATTCTGTTACATAAATAATCTTTAAATAAAAAAAATATCCTACTAATTTCTAAACGTCTTTGTTTAGGCCCCAAGCCCCCAAAACCTGAAGACCACGTGCACATGAATTCAACGGCAATAAAAATAAATTTTTATGCGTGGCGAGATGGCGGCTGCCCCATACTCGGATTTAGGGTGTCCTATAGAAGAGCAGGATCTGAACACTGGATCAAGGTAATGATGCGTATTTGATTATATTATTAGTAAAGTACACAGAAAAAATAGACCCGTGTCTTAGACGAAGAATTTAACATTTTAAACTAATCATTGAATTTTCTTGCCAGGTTGGTGATGGCCTGAGTTCAGCAAGTCATGTATTGGGAGAGCTGTCACCAGCCACATGGTACGAGCTGGCGGTGGAAGCATACAGTGATGCGGGGTTGGAGCGAGTTACCTTGACTGCTGATACACATACCCTCGCAGGAGGTAAATTAAGACAGGAGGTTGCGGTTTAGTCGCAGTGTAGGTGTCGCGTCTTAAAAGGAGTTCAAGGCATTCAAACTGTGGGCACGCCACAATAGCAGCGGTAAGTCCCCTCTTTGAGGAATGGCTAGAGAGGCGCCACGGCGTCCTCACCTTCCGCCTGACGCAGTTGTTCACAGGACACGGCTGTTTCCGAAGGATCCTGTTCCAGAGATGGTGGGAGGTAACGCCAGGGTATCACCACTGTGGGGATTCTCCTGGTGACACGGTGAAACTTATGGTAGAGGTCTGCTCGGCTTGGGCCCAGCATCAGCGTATCCTCATAGCGGCAATCGGTAGCTATCTTTCGCGTCCGGCTTTCCAGGCCATGGTCCAGAGCGAGAGTGCATGGCAGACCTTACTTCCTTTTGCGATGATGCTGACGAAGGAGGAGGCGGAGCGCGTGAAGTAGCGAATCTCAGCGCCCTCACGCCTCTAGCCACAGTAGGCGCGGACTTGCGGGCGGCGAGCAGCGGGCAGCTCGCCGCCCGGTAAGGACCATGTCCGAGGCGACAGCGCGTTGTGATTCACGCGCGCCTCAAAGAGGGTCCACGAAAACCGATGCCCGGGTCAGGGTTGCGGGTTGGTCAAAAGAGAAACTGTGGCCCTGGCACACAGGCAAGTGAAGAAACACGGGTGGGTTTTAGTCAGTAAAAGTCTGACACGACCTTCCGCTCCGCCCAGAGCGGGAGAGGTCGTTTGATGATTTCCCAACTACATCAAAAACAAAAGAAGCTCAAACTGCCATTTAAAGTGCACAGACAAAATTATAAAATACTTCGGCCAACGTCATAATAATTGAGTAATGGGGGAAACACCCTTATGGTACTGTATTTTGAGACTTCTAAATAATGAATTCCCAAACCCCAGGTCGCATCCCCCCAATGAAGCCGTCATCTCCCCTGTCGGGCGCGTCCCGGCCCGCCTCCCTGCGCACGGTGCTGGTGTCGTGCGTCGCCAGTGGAGTGGTCATCGTCGTCACACTAGCAGCTATCGTATGTCTTGTGCACGGGAAGAAGAAGTAAGAACCGACTTAACAATTCTGAAACGAAATTCAAAGTCAGGTTTTCAAATTAAGCTGAAAACCACGTTTTTCTTGTTAAAATTATATGAGACAATCACCCAAAGCGCGCTTCACTGCCTAAAGATTATATCTGAAAAAAGTAAATAATTTATTATTGTATTAAATATTAACTCTAGGCTGTTATGGAGAATTTCCTAATTATGTCCATAACACTGCTTTATCAGGAGATCAAACCCAGGGCCAATAGTCAGCGGTTATTACTCCAGCAGGCTACTCATAGCTGTCAAATTTTCCCAATCAAAATCCTTTGAATCTTGATGCTTTAACGATAAACTTAAAAATTTAATAAATAAATTTGATAGATTGTAGTAGCTTGATTTGCGCGTCTGTACTTCCCACTAGACTGGTAGATTTTGAATATTTCTATGTTAATCTAATTACATTTCAGATTCTTCTGCATCTCAAGTGACCACTACATGAGGGATGACAGGAAGTTAAGTGAAAGCAATGAAGCGGAGAGAGAGAAGCTAAGAGAAGGACAGAAGCTGTATTCATCATCATCCATCAACGGAAATGAAAAATCTAATGATGATTCTTCAGGTTAGCATGTTGTACTCGCCTCGTGTATACTACTCAACGGGGCATAGTTTATTCAATATAACCATAAAACATCACACCCCTATTCTCTTAAGAGATAGGGCAAGTAACTTCAAGTTCTAAATACAAGTAGGTACCCCACATTTTTCCAGTTGCTTATGATCGTAAGACCTCGAAAAACAGTGCTCAGCCCGGGATTGAAATCTTGATGACATGCATAGCATGGCCTACGTTTTACCCTTAAACTAAACGAACGAGATGATCTTTTCATTCTTACCCGACTGTGCGATAGCTTATCTTTGAATGTGGGATTCTTTAAACCCTTGAAGCATCCTAACGGCTGAATAGGTTTTTAAATGACTTGTCTAGATAGACAACTCAATTCTTATATATAATATTTAAAATTATAATAATTTTAGTTTATATTTAAAAACCCATTCAGATTACTCATAGATTTAAGTCGTGCGATAGTCAGAGGCTTTTGTTTTTATGAAATTAAAATGGTAATCTTAGCCGAGTTTAGGTAGGGAACTAAGAAAGTATTAAATAATTTAGTTTTTTGTTGTATTATCCTCAACTTGTCTCATAACCTTACTTATTACTGCACCATCTTCAGCGGAGTTGTACGAAATAAGTCCATACGCGACGTTCGGCGTGTCAGCGGCTCATTCGCTGCAGTTCCGCACGCTCGCGCGGCGTGACGACGACGCGGCGCCCCCGCACCGGCGACGACATCGCGCTTGTGATCACTACAGATATGGTCAGTTATTATTATTATTGAACTACGATATTAATTACGTACTTTTTATTTTTACTTTCGAAATACACATTAAATTTTTTTTAAGTTTATGCGGTAACAAGTTAAAGTTTTGGACGTTTCAAAAGGTATTAGGGGAGAGCAGCGTTGAAAGTTCCCGGGGTTTTCCAATGCGAATATACAGTATGTAAAGAAAACTCTGTCCGACCCGTGAAGGTATTGTTAGGTATCGTTAGCTGATTCTACTAATGCCTACATAACCTGGCTAAACTAAAAAAAAATACCCCCTTAAAAATAAATAACTTAAATAAAATAAATAGGTAATTTCATGGCAACACAGGCACAGGTCTATCCACGTTTATCGACTCTCGAAAGAAACAATGATACCTACTTAAGCAGCTCGTGAAAAGAACTTTTTTAAGTAGGAAGGTCCTCTGACTCTCCGAATGTATCATTTCTTTCGATGAGCGCAATGGCTTTGGCGGAAATGTTATTCCATATTTCGTACACTAAGAACGATACAGGCCAGGCACCGTCGCACGAGATTAGCACGGTGTTTCACAAAGTTAGTCCACCCCTACCAATCCACTGCTCGCCGAACTGATCGTGGAGACACTCACGTACAGGTCGGCAAAAATATGGTGGGGCACCGTCATGCTGGAACCACACTACCACCACCACCACCACCACATCCGAACCGGTCCAACACCTGATCACAACACAACACAGCTAATTGCAGTTACTATCTTCCATCAGCATGTTACATTACGTGAGAAAACAATAAAATCACACAATAAACGATACGTCTAAACGGGCGTAATTTCTCACAATGTGTCAAAAAATAATTTTTATTTCATAAAAATAGGTACTCTAGTACTACTCTCTTTGACTAGAGGTGTGAAAGTATTCAAAATATTGATGGATCAATGATACGATTTACTCGTAACGATTTTTGGTATCGATTTAGTATTTCAAATGTCACGCATCGATTCAACATCGCATGGCATTCTTTAGATTTTAGAACTTTCACATAACTTAAATTAGGTAAACTTAAATACTTTACATTGTTTATAATACTTAACTAAAATCGTATTTTATAAGAGCTTTCTAGTTTCTGTTTACTAATACCTGTCATATAATAATGTTATTAGTAATTAATCGATAATCAAACGAAAGCACTTTTACCATTAGGTAATCTGTGTTTTTAAAACAAATCATTGAACCAAGTACAAATTTCGATTAATAGCGATAAAAAAAAATGTTACCACGCAAAAAATTGTGCATCTCTAGTCATTCTTTTGACATCGCCGAAAATGCTCACTGCCCACTGCTGGTTGGTCATTGGCTAGACAGACGGACGCCGCCAAAGAATAAAATGAAAGCCGACAATTATACCGTCTAAAATGGTGTTGTCACTTTTTAGAAATTTACCAGATTTTGGGGAAGTTAGAGTAAATACGCGGAGAAAAAAGATTGTTTCAAAATTGGTTAATATTGTTATTATGATAATTATCATCATCATCATTTCAGCCGAAAGACGTCCACTGCTGGACATAGGCCTCCCCCAAGAATATGATAATTATGCAAAATTTAAAATTTTATTTGGTCATTTGATTACCTAACCTTTATTATCCTTATGGGTCGGACAGGATTTTCTTTACATATTGCATACAAGAGGAATGTTAAAATAATATGGCAATACAAATTATAATATTAAGTTGGTACATAGTGTTAGTTAAGTTTTTATGTTATGGTTGGTTAAACTGTATTAGTATCCTTTTTCCTTTCTCTCTTGTAACGTGCAAGCAAACGGATTAAACATTATTACAACCTAAAACAGTTTTCATTTCATTAGTTTGTACAGGTTATGGGCCCAGAAGCGCATACCTGTTAGTAAAATAAAGTAAAGTAGAATCAGTGATAACATCGAGCGTTATTTTTTTTTATATCGGCGAAAAGTGAGGGTAGATCTGAACACGGCAATAAAATTTTCGTCGAGAAGGAATTACTTGCTTTTGATAAATAGCAAGGAAGGACAGCGCCATGGAAGCAAATCCAATAAATATCACGAGTAATGTTATGAAACTGGAAGGAGCTTGAAACTGGAATATATGGAAATTCCAAATGACCGTACTTTTGAGGGGTCAGGGTTGGCTGGATATAGTAGAAGGACGAACTGTGAAACCTAAGGATGCTACTGATCGAAATGCTTGGGAGACGAAGGACGCGAAAGCTCAAACACTTCTGGTGACAAGGATGTCTGAAGATGTAATGTTACATCTTGTCACATGTACAACTGCGTTTGAAATGTGGAAGAAGCTTCTCAGTGTATACGAGCAGAAATCTGAGACAAGTATACATATTATCCAACAGCGATTTTTCCAGTTTAAATATGAAAAAGGAATTGAAATGTCTGTATTTTTGTCTAAAATACGGGAAATACAAAATCAACTAAAGCAGTTGGGCGAGGAAGTCTCAGATAAGTTCGCTATAACTAAAGTGTTAATGAGTTTACCGAACGAGTATAAACACTTTGTTTCGGCCTGGGAGTCGGCTCCAGAAGACAAACAGACTTTTGATAATTTAGTGGCTAGGCTGCTAATCGAGGAGGAGAGGCTGAAAGAAAAGACAGAAGAAAAAGATAGTACACCGCTCTCATCAGCGTTTATAGCTAAAAGAAACTTTAAATGTTATAAATGCGGTAAATCGGGACATTTTCAAACAGAGTGCAGAAGTAATAGAGATAGTGAGAAAAAGGTGAACGATAATAAGTGTTTTTACTGCGGCAAAATCGGACATTACAAAGCACAGTGTCGTTTTAGAAGGTCAAAGGACAATAAGAAGATGAGTAATGCGTTCATTGTGTCGGACTCAGTGCATAAACAATACGAAGAATCAAAGTGGCTAATTGACTCTGGAGCTAGTGAGCATATGTGCCGCGATCGTTCATTGTTCTCATCATTTCAAAGTGTTTCGCAAAAAACTGTAATAGTTGGTAACGGTGCGGGCATTAGTGTGTTAGGATATGGACAGATGGCGGTGCTAGTCAATAACGGAAGTGAATGGATTGACTCGACTATAGACAATGTGTTGTTTGTTCCTGACCTAAAGACTAATTTATTCTCGGTGAACCGCGCCGCTGACCGGGGATATGTCATAATGACAGATGACAGCTCGTGCAAATTTTTCAGAAATGGCGTTGTTTGTGCAATTGGAAAAAGACTTGAGAACTCATATTACTTGGATTTTCGTTTTAAATGTAAAGTTGCAAATGTTGCAAAGGTATCTACGGATGATTTGAACGAGTGGCATGAAAAGCTGGCTCACCAACACTTTGAGTACGTGAAGAAAGTATTAAACAAAAATAACATTGAAATAAAACAATCTTCAGTTCCTCAATGTGAAAGCTGTTTAAAGGGAAAGATTCACCGGTTACCATTTAAGAAAAGTGACAGCGTAACCACCAGGACGTGTGAGATAATACATGCGGATACATGTGGACCGATGGAAGAAGAATCGATCGGTGGTTCCAGATACTTTGTTGTTTTGAAGGATGACTTTTCCAACTTCAGGACTGTTTATTTTGTCAAAGCAAAATATGAGATTAAACGCTGTCTGGAGGATTTTCTGAATAAGGCAGAGAATGTCACTGGGAATAAAGTTAAGACTTTAAGGACTGACAATGGATTAGAATTCATAAACAAAGAAGTGATAGAAATGTGTTCGAAAAGAGGAATAATTCATGAAACTACTGTAACTTATACACCGGAACAAAACGGGAAGGCTGAGAGGGAAAATCGAACACTTGTCGAAGCCGCAAGGACTATGTTGCATGCTAAGGATCTGCCTAAGAAACTGTGGGCTGAAGCAGTAAATACAGCTGCTTTTGTGTTAAACAGGACAGGAAAAGGCAAAGAGGGAAAATCACCCTATGAAATGTGGACAAACAAAAACTACGACATTAATCAATTGAAGGTGTTTGGTTGCCCTGTGTATGTACACATTCCAAAGGAAAAGCGGAGAAAATGGGACACAAAAGGGGAAAAGGGCATAATGGTTGGCTATGGTGAATATGTGAAGGGCTACCGGGTTTATTTTCCTGAGAGAAATTGTGTAGACACAAAGAGGGATGTGGTTTTCTTCAGTCAAGATGTATGTAAAGAGAATGAACCTATGATTATGTTGGATTTGAATGGGCAACTCACTCAAGCTGAAACTTTAGAGACAACAGAGGTGAGTGAGGTGACTGAAGACAGAGGAACTCAAAATACAAGCGATACCCTCACCAGGCTCACTGAAGAATGTACAGGGGAGAGTGAGTCTCATAGTGAATATGAACCAAGCGATGATGAATCTTCAGAAGGGGAGGAAACTGAGGTTCAGGAAGAGAGGAGTAGGAGAGTGAGGAAGCAGACATCTTTTTATAGGTGCCATAATGTTATAAGTAAAGAGAGTGAACCTACTACATACAAAGAGGCTATGGGAAGGAAGGATGCAAGTAAGTGGAAAGAGGCAATTGAGAAAGAATTACAAACCTTAAATGATAATGATACTTGGGTTTTTAGTGACGCACCGGTGAGAGAAAATATTGTAAGTAGCAAGTGGGTTTTTAAGTTCAAGGGGAATAGTAATAACCAATACAAAGCTAGACTAGTAGCTAGGGGGTTTGAACAAGATAGTGACTTTGATTTAGGTGAAATTTATGCTCCTGTTGCAAAGCTTTCAACCTTTAGAGTTTTTGTCGCGATAGCTACTCATTTAAACTTACCAATATACCAAATGGATGTCACTGGGGCATTTTTATATGGTGATATAGATACAGATGTTTATTTAAAATTGCCAGAAGGGGCTTATAAGGGGGAGAAAAATGTTGTAAAATTAAAGAAAGCATTATATGGTCTCAAAAATTCACCCAAGTGTTGGAACAATAAATTCAATTCTGTCATTAGTAGAGAGGGCTTCATTAAGTCTAAAAATGATTCATGCTTATTTAAGAGGTGTATTGGCAAAGATAAAATGTATATTTTATTGTATGTTGATGATATTTTGTTTTTTAGTACAAATGAGAGACATATCGTAGAACTTAAGAACATATTGAATAAAGAATTCGAAATGAAAGACATGGGGTTAATATCAAATTTTCTGGGTATAAATGTAAAGCAAAATTTAGAAACAGGTATTACTGAACTGGATCAAACAAGTTATTTGGAAAGTATTTTAAAGAAGTTTAATATGGAAAATTGTAAAGATATGTCATCCCCTATGGATGTCAATTTTAACACTAAAATATTTGTAAATGAAACTGTGCATAAAGATAAAAATGTTGAGAAGTTGTGTAGGCAAATAACAGGTAGTTTGATGTATGCCGCATCAGGTACAAGACCTGATCTCTGTTTTCCAATTTCTTTGCTGAGTAGATATCAATCTATTGCAAATAATGAGTTACTAAGTGCATTAAAGAGAGTGTTGAGATATATTAAACATACATTGAATTACAAATTGGTTTTTAAATGTAAAGATATTAGTTTACAAGGTTTTTGTGATGCTGATTGGGCGGGAGATGTGTTGGACAGAAAGTCCACCTCCGGTTATATGTTCAAGTTGTCAGATTGTTTGGTTTTGTGGTGTTCTAAAAAGCAAGCCTCAGTAAGTCTATCTTCCACAGAATCAGAATATGTAGCAATGAGTATGGCTGCTGGTGATGTATCTTGGCTCATAAATTTAGTGACTGATTTTATCTGTGAAAATATTTGCCCTGTTAATATATTTTGTGATAACCAGTCAGCAATAATAAATGCAAACTCTGATATTATTAAAAGATTGAAACATATAGACATTCGATATCATTATGTAAAAGATCTAGTGAAAGAAAATAAAATCTGTATTAAGTATGTAAAGACTAATGAGCAACCTGCAGATATGTTAACTAAAGCTTTAAGTAAGGAATTGATCTTGAAACATTTAAACAAATGTGGTGTAACAAATTTAAGTTTAAATTATTAATGCTAAGCGGTAAGCTAAAGTTGTCTTTCCTTTTATTTAAATATTAAATCTCTAAGAAACTATAATTTGTGTTGAGAGGGGGTGTTAAAATAATATGGCAATACAAATTATAATATTAAGTTGGTACATAGTGTTAGTTAAGTTTTTATGTTATGGTTGGTTAAACTGTATTAGTATCCTTTTTCCTTTCTCTCTTGTAACGTGCAAGCAAACGGATTAAACATTATTACAACCTAAAACAGTTTTCATTTCATTAGTTTGTACAAGGAAAATAGATAGAAATACGCGTGAAGATTGTTAGGAAAGGCCAAGATGATGCGCCATTACGGCCGATGTTTTGGTAACTCCGACGGCGACGGATGAGTGGGTGTGTGCATTTAGTTCCTAACCTGTCACTTAAATAAAAAATTTCATGTTCATACTTTTTGGTCTATTTTGTCAAATATTGTAGCTTTTCATACAACTATTGTATTGATTGTAGTAAATATGGCCAGGAATCATATGCTAATGTCATTTTTAGCATTATTTTAATATTTTTGTCCGATTATGGGAATAAGGGGTTGGATGTTCTTTTATTTGTGGGGCTGATTGTTCCTCGTACTTAGAAACAAAAACTGATTAAGGAATAACCAGGAATCGTAAAAATAGTGTAGCCGCGAACAGCAACTCCTGCGAACATAATATAAGCATTCAAGAAAACAGGAATATACCCAAACAATCCATATTTTTATAGACGTTGAATTTGCCTCTTCAGAGGTTACTGGCAGGGACCTCTACAAAGTCAAAAATATCAAGCCAATATGTTGAACGAAGAGAAACCTCCAATAACGTAGTCGTAGACTCAGAGCAAAAAGATGAACAGCCAGATCCGTTCAATTGTATAGCTATGGAGACATAAAGCCCGGACATTAACATGCATGAAATCGGAGATAGATAGATCGCAGACAGTGACAAACGGATATATTAGAAAGACAACAGTGTTAACAGACACCATAAAAATGCGTTGGCTGAATAACAGTAGAAAATGTAATTTCTTGTTTATTTTTTCCATATAACTTATTTAATAATATGTTGTACATGAATATAACTTCGTTTTATTTATTATGACAAATTATTTTGATTTGTAGTGGTCAACAATGTAATCGGAACAACTTACCTCAATGACGAAACAACCAGCCCCACAAGGGGGGTGATTGTTCCGCTCCAGAAATCTAGAAAAAAAAAGTTTCTAGAATAAACACTATTATACATGGACACAAAAACTGAATACATCCTGATAAGCAGATAAACGTTATATCTTTGTATCAGTAAGCTATTTAACTAGTCTTATTTTTCATGAAGATATTAGCAATTTTCGAAAAATCGGAACTTTAACCCCGGTCTCCCCTAATTACCTGATATGATATTTATAAAATTAGTAATATTGTCGTAAGAAAATAGATTATACGACAGTTTAGTTATAAAAGTTGCAAAATCGATTAGAAACTGAAAGTTTTAATATTGCTTTGGTTTGAAAATGGTCAACTATCGTTTGTCTATAAAGTCGTAAAATAAACGAGGTCACTGCGATCGTGCATATAACAACCCTGTTAGTGTGACTGAAATAATTTTGAGATTATTACATTATTTTTTACTAGAAGCAAAACTAGTTTTAATGAAAACAAAAATCTATTGTCTCTGGCATTTAAATAAAATGAGTAAAACAAACAAAAATTATACATAAGTATTTAATATTATAATATGTTTTAACGTGTTGTTACCAATGAAAAGTATTCCAAAACATAATTACTTTCATCATCTGATTACAAATATTCTTTGTTAAAAAGTATTTTTATTGTCAGCTGCGTCACTAACAACGTCTCCACTACTGCTGTCATCAGCCTCTATCTTCACTTAAGTGAATAAAGAGTTTACTCTCACATTTTCCTGTAAGATTAAAAATAATAATATGTAATTTCTATCTGAAGATGGATAGCACTAATTTTAATTCTGAACATGATATAATTCATTTTTAAAATTAGCGGTAAATTAAATCACCTAAAGTACCTACCAAAACTGTACTAGTCGCACTACAATATGTTCTACTTATATTTGCAATCTGACCTATAAATGCGCAATGTAAATAATCCTCATTTTAGTCTTAAAATCGTTTACTTAGTAAGTTTAAAACTTCTAGTAGATTAACCCTTATCTTCATTTTGTACAGTATACCATCATGTACGCAATCACAACAAACAGGTATGCAGTCATGTTACTGTTTGTTTTAAAACAGTAACATGATTGCATACCTGTTTTAGCAACTGTTCAAGCATAAATATCATCCATATTTGATAAAATTGGTCCAGCTTCGTGTTCTAGCAAACATCGCCGATATACTTTGAAAATTATTTCCCGCCCTCCACTATTATTTGTTTTCCTCATTTTTAATATGTCTCTTCGATGTTTTATCCATATAAATTTGAAAAGCAATAATAAATAATAATAATAATAATAATGTTTTTATGTTTTTTATAAATAGTTAAAAATGTAAATGAATATGTACATATATAAAAATAAACGAAATAATAATAATATGCTTCTAGTACAAAATGCAATATAAATCGAGTTGCAAAACAAATATACGACAGCCGATAACATTCGATGTACTATAATTTAGTTTTACCCTACTTTTAAAGTTTTTAGTTCCAGAAACATTAGTTTCACGACTTTATAGACACACTGTAAAATAATATTGAACATTTTCCAAGCCCTCACTTGGTTCCGCAGTACCTATCGTTGTTGTACCGACACCGACAGATGAATCGAGTCTGTCTAAATGCTCGACAGTGGAGGCGCGGCACCGCATGCGCGCCGCGTGCGCCGGCGCCGGGGGCGGGGCGGGGGGCGGGGCCAACAACTGGCGCGACACACACACGTCGCACACTGACTCCGACGACAACAGCGACAGTGCTGCCAATACCACCACTAAAGGTACGACAACCCAATCTTATACAGTATGTTAAGAAAACCCTGTCCGACCCATAAGGATAATAAAGGTTAGGTTTATACATGACCAAATATAATATAAAATTTTACGTAATCATCATAGTACCAATACAAATGAATTTCGAAATAATCTTTTTTTCCCGCGAGTTAATTCCAACTTCCCCGAAATTTAATAATTTTTAAAAAAGTGACAACACCGGTATTATTATGAGCGAATAGCGATGCGACCACGTGCCGCGTGCCCTGCCGCCCGCTCCCCGCGGAAGGGTGCATATCGCACATTGATTAAGTTACCTCTTTTTGCGAAAGAATATTTACTTTTTTAGGGGGATTTTTTTTTAAGTTAGCCCGGTTTTGTATGCATTAGTAGAATCAGTTATCGATACCTAACAACACCTTCACGGGTCGGACAGGGTTTTCTTAACATACTGTATAGAATTGCGGGCAATATAAAAAATGGTCATCCATTTATATAAATGTAGATTGTAGGTCCATGATATATGGTACTTATATCATAAATTTCATGGTATGTATATCTACATATACCATAATTCTTATGCCAGAGTTACCGATATTTAGTTGTACAACTGATGCTAAAGTATAGTTAAAAAGTAAACCCTTTGTCATTTTATAATTTATTGATGCTTTTAACTAGATGTTTAGCGTAGTAACCATAATAAACAGGGCAAGTTAACGATGTGTTCATTGGTTTTCTTTTCTTCTTCTATATTTCTGAAGCTATAAAGAAAAATATTTCATAGACATTTTTTTTTTCTTATTTTTCTAGCCTCAAAAACCGAGACACGACCAGACGAAAGATAGCGGCATTATACATACTTGACATGTGGCCATTAGTTTTGTAGGCGTATCGTGTGTCCTTTTTTGCGAATATTCACCTATCTATCAAGATAAGCAATTAGGCATAATGTGTTTTTTTTTCTTTGTATTATTATTAAATATAGCCAATGGCGCTGATTTTGTTGTTCACGAATTAAACTATTTTTAAGTTTATTTATTTATTAACATATACAGCCATAATTACAGGTAAACTTAACCTAATGCAATGGTTGTACCATTTAAATATATTTATATCTAACTATACACACATACAATACAATACAATATGCACATATCCATCAAAAATAAAAATACATTAATAGGTACCTACAACATAAGTAAGTGATCATGTGTATGCGTTAACGGAAATGTATGTAATGCGTCATTGTATACAATTCCTAGGAAATTTATATAATTCCTAAATTTGCTCGGAAATGTGTGATATAAATTTTATAACACACATTTCCTAATAAATCTATACATTTCCTAAATAGCTAACGGAAATGTATTACTTTAAAGTTGTCCATTAGTATGCGGGGATTATAACAAAACTAACCTAACCTAACCTAATTGTTTCAACCGGAGTCTTAATAATAAATCTGTTTCTAAGCTTAACAACGTGTTTTATTAATTTTATTCATAGAAAGCATGGTTTAATACATTTCCTAATACGATATAGGAATTTTATACAATTTCTAGGAAATGTATACATTTCCCAGGATATGTGTGTATTAAATAATGTTTGGAACAATATTTTACACAATTCTTATATAGCTTCGGAATTGTATACATTTCCTAGTAATTGTATATAATTCCTAGGTTTCATACATTTCCGGTAACATATGCAATACATGGTCACTTACTTAATGCAATTCTAACACAACAGAATACATGGCCTTTGTGAACACACTAACTGAGCACGAAAATATATCGACTCGAGTGGACACCGTTTTGAGCACAAGCAGTGTACGCGTCAGTGGCGCAAGTTGCAACAAGTTAGTGCGCGCATGCGGCACCACCAGGAGTGGCGGCCGTCTCCGTCGCCCTATGTATTCGTCCGGGACACACAACTTTACCAGTGACAAAACGGCCTGATCATGAACCATGCCTCGAAGGATTTAAAATACATATAGGGCCAGGGTCACTTCTCATCTAGCCTCCAAACTTTCATAGCCCACCATACCCAACACAAATGATGTAGGATAGAGAAGTGGGTATCCCGGATATACCCCATATTGCTTAAGGTACATAAATCTTAGAAATTTGTTTCGGATATGCGCCAACATTAACTTACTTATTACTGCATTGTGTTCTAGATGAGTTCTCACGAGAGCACCGTACAGGGCTTTTAATGCTAAAATGTTTGTAAATTCTGATGCTTGCCGCAATAAAAAACCGAGGTTACGAAATGCTTTTTTACAAACATTTGTGATATGATTACGAAAGGTCAAGACGGCAGTAAACTGAACCCCAAGTCTCTAGCATCAGTTACGCGTCGCAACGGCACTCCTTCCATTCATGATAATTGTGTTGTTGTGAACTACCTGAGCGACTGAAAGTAAGTGCGGAACATTTCGATACATTAAATTTCAGCTTATTATCATGGCTCCATTTCACAACACCATCAATATCTCGCTGCCGTATTTCATGAACGTCGTTCCGCTTAACCACTCGGATTAATTTCATGTCATCAGCAAATAACAATTTCGTTGACTCGGTGACTACGCCTGGCAGGTCATTTATCATTAATATGAATAGCAACTGCCCCAAATTACTGCCCTGGTTCACGCCTGATCAAGTAAAATATGGCTCAGAAAATCTACCCCCGCAGTCCACATACTGGCACCTATCCCGTAAATAATTCGCAAAGAATGCCAGACTATGCGGCGTGCAACCCATGTCAGCTATTTTCCTCAGGAGGATGTCATTATCAACAGTGTCAAATGCTTTTCTATAAACAAAATAGACGCAAGGTGCAAGTGGATAAACAGTACACTCTCAAAAGTTATGGTTTACGTCAAATAACCTAGTGCTTAATACCAAGAAAACGAAATGTGTAAAGTTCGCCTTGCCTAACGTTAGAAATCTAGGACCCAACATTGTTTTAGACAAAGAGGTGCTTGAAACTGTGGGCTCAGCAGTTTTTCTGGAAATAACAGTAGATGCCAAACTTCAGTGGGGACCACACATATCAACCCTAGCAGGAAGGCTCAGTTCGGCCGCCTACGCCGTCAGGAAAGTAAGACAATATAGAGACGTTGATACAGCTCGTTTAGTATATTTTAGTTATTTCCACAGCGTTATGTCCTACGGTATTCTACTGTGGGGCAAAGCCGCTGACATACAAAATATATTTGTACTAAAAACGTATAAAATTGCTCGGACAGCTCCGAGCAATTTACCAGCTCGGGGTCAGATTTTCTCTGAGAGATTTCTTTAAAGATATTGGTTGCTTCACAATTTATTTTAGCCAATATCTTATATGTTAGGTAAAATATTCATGTGTACACCAAAAACAGTGATATTCATAATATTAACACCAGAAACAAGGACAAACTGCGAGCCCCTTTTCACCAACTTCAAAAGGTTCATAACTTTTTTGTTGGGCTTGGTACAACTTTTTACTCGTATAACAAGATACCCTCTGCTTTGCTAGACTTGCCTTACAATGCATTTAAAACACAAATCAAATATGTAAGCTGTCACGCCCTTTATGCCTGGGGCTTTTATTGAAGTAATAAGTTTTTAATTATTTACATTTGGTATTTTGGCGTGATAGCTGGCATATTTTCAATAATTTCATTGTTGTTATATTTTCTTGTTTCATCACTATACATAGTATTGTATAAAGTCATTTGTTTTTTTTTTAATGAACAGACAGCTGTGCTGCTGGGGAGTTTCTTCCGCCACTTCTTCCCAGCGAAAGCACTAGGAAGTGTCGATGGGTGGGCGTTTTGGGGGACTGTCTTATGTAATATTGACGTTCAAAAAGTGCTGATACTCAGCCTAATTTGAATAAATGACTTTTGATTTGATTTGATTAGATGACATCCACCTGCAAGCCAGCATCCACTGCGGGTACCAGATGTGTCATCAGATCCAATAAGTTGCCTGTTGTCCCCCGCCCAGGGCGGGCGCCTGGGCGCTTATTTGAGTATACATCGAAATGTGTATGACCGCCTCAAACACCTTAGCTGGAGTACTTAGTACCGCCACGGGTCTATAGTCGCTTGGTCCTGAACCACCAGTACCATTCGGTACTGGTACCACTCGTGTGAGTTTCCAGCAATCTGGAAACGTAGCCGTCACAATGCAGGTATTAAATAGGTCATCATCATCATCTTCTCAGCGTATAATCCCGGTTGCATCCGCGGCTTCCGCGTTGGAGCCCAGGGTCCGCTTTCCTACACTTACTCCTCCATTTCGCACGATCTCTGGCATCCCGTGGCGTGAGATTGTTGACACGTATGTCAACTCTTACGACGTCAAGCCAGCACTTCTTTGGTCTACCTCACTTGTTCCGGCCCGACGGAGGCGCCGTGGCAAGACAAGGGTTTGTGTGAGGAACTGAAACGGGAACAGGATGACAATGAGAGGGAAGTACTTAATATTTTAAACAATAACACGAAGCTCAAGAGTGAGATGGCTGAAATGCATAATCAGCTAATTACCATTAGTGAGGAACGGGATAAGCTTCAACGTACTGTAGACAGCTTTGACCAGTGTAGCAATGAGTTTGATATCACAGTCAAATGCAACACTGAGCTAAAATCTAGGCTAAGCGAAGCCCACGACACCATCGACAGGCTGGAGAGTGCTAGCCGGAGACTCCAGACAGCGCAGACTCATGCTCTGTTTGATGAACTGGTTGGTACCACTCCGTTGCATTCTGCCAACTCAATCTTGGGCAACATAAATAGTAATAATAACATTGAGACAATTGATCTTACTTGTGATAATAGTATAAGATCAAATCCTGAAGTTAAATTTGTAAATAGTAGTAAAAATAAGTTTAAAAAATACATTAAAATAAATAAAATGATTAGAAAAACCCAGAAATTAATTAAAAATAACAAAAATACTTTTTCAAAAAGCTTCAATACATTAAAAAGTTCTCAAAAATTAAAAGAAACAATTAGTGGGCATAGTATAAAGTTAGAAAGCATTAAAAATAATTATGAGGCTGAAATTCAACAATTACAGTCAGAGACTCTCCGCTTACAGGATTCCTTAAATAGTGTTATATCTAAATATGAGATTTCTCAAAAGGAAATAGGAGAGTATATTCTGGCAATGAACAGTCTGGTGGAACAGTGTAGTGAGAATGAGAGAATGTTTAACTCCTTAACAAACAATCTTACACCTGATTGTAATCATGATCCATCAGGCTGTTCACGGTCAGCTGTCTCAAATGAGTCTCCTCCATCAGTGACTCATACTGTGGAGTTGTTTGACAGTCTCAGCAGTACTTCCCTCGCCACACGAAACACAGAAGAATTAATAATAACAAATAAAATGTTAAACAATAAAAACAAAATATTAATGTACTGCGATGAAATGGGTAAAAATATGGGTCATACACTACAACACCATTTAAATGACCAAGTAGTCAATTATTGTATGCCTGAAGCATCTTATAGTCAAATTTTAGATAAAGTTATAAGTGGTAATTACAGTCCATCCACAAATATTGTTATTTTGATTGGGAGAAGGGGAAATGCAAACAGTGTAAAGATAAAGAAATATTTTGAAAATCTGGCCTCATTAAATGTAAACAAAATAGTTTTGTTTGCCTTTCCTTATGGCAATGGCCTGTCACAGACCGAAAACAGAATTAGATATAGATGTAATATGACATTACAAACTATGACACTGTATAATGAAAAATTTGAATTTATTGACTCTAATGCACTCATTAGTCAAAATTATTTTACGACCAAAGATAACTATTATCTTTGTAATTTTTTTAAAGGACAGGTAGCAGAATCGCTATCATATTATATATATAAGTCAGCCAAGTGTTTGGCTAACTATGCTGCTTCTATTGAGCAGTTAAGTAATACACTTAGTGGTAATGAGCAGAGCTTGGAATTTGTTCCAAGTTATTTAAATTACAATTTGAGACAATAGAGTCAACCTCTAGCACTATTTTGAATAATGAATTGGACATGTACCCATTATCAAGGGACATTGAGACAATAGAGTTGAACTCTAGCAGAGATGTGAACCTAGAAACATTAATATCACACCCAATAAATTTTAATTTTCAAAATATAATCAATAATAATAACCTTAAAATTGTTCATCAAAATATACAGGGTGTGATAAATAAACAATTAGAATTGGAGTTGTTCATGAACTGTAGTTATATTGATATTGTTTGTCTTACTGAACATTGGTTAAAAGCCCATCAGTTCATGTTCAGCTTTAATAACCATCAGATTGGTAGCTCATTCAGCAGAGTGAATATGATAAGGGGTGGCTCCCTAATAATTGTTCGCAACAATATCAAATTTAAAGAACGGGCTGATATTGTAAGCCTCTCTGTTGAGCGAGTTATTGAAATTGCTTGCATTGAGCTCGAGCGGTTCATTGTAATAAGTGTCTACAGGCCCCCATGTGCTTCCTATGATATTTTTGAAAAATATATGGAGGAAGTTTTATTAAAGACTTGTCACAGTAACAAAACAGTTGTTGTCTGTGGAGACTTCAACATTAATATTCTAGAGAAATCAGCTACAGTGAATGAATTTATCTCATTGTTCAAGTCCTATAATTTGTACGCAAGATTCTTTGAGCCGACTAGAATAACTGCCACAAGTGCCACCTGTTTAGACAACATCTTTACTAACCTAAGACCTTCTGACCATTTAATTATAAATGAGTTAGACTCTGATCACTGTGGCCAGTTAGTTACTTTTCCTCAGAAGAGTGAAGACAGAGCTCCAAGAAAACTTGTGAGTTTTGTTCCTGTAAATGAAAATCGTTTAGGACAATTTAAAAATAATTTAATTGAAAAGCTACCGGGCTTGCCTCATCACACCAACCCGGATCATGCATATAGTATACTATTTAACTTGATTAATTGTGAATTTATGAAAGTTTTCACAAAAAAAACATTGCCTGTTAGCGACCGCATTATATTTAGTGACTGGGCAACCCCAGGTATTTATAAAAGCAGGGAAAAAATGTATGAATTGTATCAGGAAAAAACATATAACCATGATGTAGCTTTTCAAGAATTCGTTAAAAAATATTCAAAAACTTTTAAGAGAGCCTGTTCCTCAGCAAAAGCCATACACATCAAAAATAAAATAAAATCTTCTAGAAATAAAATCAAAACAACTTGGCAAATTATAAATTCTGAAACTGGAAGAACCAAAGTACAAAATCGCGATTTCCATCTTAAAATTAACAATGAAGATGTAAAGGCGGACTTGGAGGTAGCAACTGAGTTTGAGAATTTTTTTACTAGTATTCCAATAATAACAACAAAAACTTTGTCTTCTTCCTCCACTTCTGCCTACGCCATACTAAAAGAATGTGTTCCAGAATGTGACAAACACTTTGAATTTACGTTTGCGACTGCTAAAGACATCATAGAATCTTTTAAGGATCTTGATGTAAAAAAAACTGCCGATCATTGGGGTTTGTCAGTATATACTGTAGCTTCAATAATAGATGTTATCGCACCTTTCTTAGCAATTGTTTTTAATTCTTGTGTCACATCTGGTATATTTCCTGATTTGATGAAACTTAGCAAAGTAATTCCACTGTTCAAATCTGGTAGTACAACTGATCCCACGAATTTTCGGCCAATTTCTATATTACCAACTTTGAGCAAAATTTTTGAAAAATTAATTTTGAAACAGTTGTTGAGACACTTCAACTTATATAATTTATTGCACGTGAAACAATTTGGTTTTACAAAGGGTCGTTCAACTACCGATGCGGGCGTGGCGTTGCTAAAGAACATATTTGGGGCCTGGGAGGAATCGCAAGATGCTCTTGGTATTTTTTGTGATTTGTCCAAAGCCTTTGATTGCGTACATCATGACACTCTTATTAGGAAACTGTACCATTATGGTTTAAGGGACAGAGCTCTCGACCTTCTGACTTCTTATCTGAATAATCGAATTCAGAGGGTTGATGTTAATGGCAACAAATCGGCAGGATCTGAGGTCACCATGGGCGTTCCGCAGGGCTCAATTCTAGGTCCTTTCTTGTTTTTAATTTATATTAATGACTTACCTCATCACGTGAGGGATAATCATAACATAGTATTGTTCGCGGATGACACTTCTCTTATTTTTAAAGTCAAGCGTCAGCTAGCAAATTTTGACGAAGTTAATAATGCACTTTCGAAAGTTGTCCATTGGTTTAATGTAAATAACCTTCTTTTGAATGAAAAAAAAACTAAATTCATTAAATTTTCTACGCCAAATGTCAGGCAGTTAAGTACCAATGTTCAACTGAATGGAGTAGAGTTGATCCCTGTCGAGTCGACAGTTTTTCTTGGATTGACTATTGACTCCAAGTTACAATGGGGTCCTCACATTGAAAAGCTGTCGGGTAGACTCAGTTCTGCCGCTTATGCTGTTAAGAAAATTAGACAGATAACTGATGTGAATACAGCCAGAATTGTTTATTTTAGTTATTTTCATAGTCTTATGACTTATGGGATTCTTCTCTGGGGAACTTGTGCGGACATCAATACCATCTTTGTTTTACAGAAAAGGGCTGTTCGAGCCATTTACAACCTTGGTCCTAGAGATTCTCTTAGAGAAAAATTCAGAGAGGTGAACATTCTGACTGTAGCTTCGCAATATATATTTGAAAATCTTATGTATGTACATAAAAATATATCTAATTTTAAGAAAATAAGCGATATTCATAATATAAATACCAGGAACAAACACAATCTTGCTGTACATCACACTCGTCTCCACAGAGTAGGCAACTCGTTCATGGGTCAATGTATACACTTTTACAACAAGCTTCCCATGGACATTCGAAACTTACCCATTAAACGATATAAAACCTATATAAAGGCCAAACTTTGCAAAAAGGGGTATTATAAAATCTCAGATTATTTAGAGGATAGAGAGGCTTGGGACTGAGCTGCTCGCTCTGTTGAGCGTTGTTATTAAGCAATATGCGTGATTATAACGTAAATTATTGTAAACATTTTCATTTTTAATGTCTGGACTTTAAAAAAGACGATGATCCCTGAGTTTGTTTCGGCTATTTCTTCTCAGAGGTAGTCAGTTAGGAAATGCCGGCTTCATCTAGTTAAAAAAAAAAAAAAAAAAAAAGAATAAAAAAAAAACATATGACGTGTAAAAGTGATCGGTGATCCTACTTGCTTAATAAACGATTTCATTTCATTTCATTTCATTTGTTACCCACGTAGCATGCCGGTTTTCGTAAGACGTGACCGTACCAGCGTAGGCGACCCTCTTGCAGTTTGTCTGCTATGTCACGGACACGAAGACCGCCACGGCTGCGGGAGTTCCTGATGCGGTCTTTACGCGTAACTCCACACATCCACCGCAGCATATTCATCTCCGTGACACGCAGCTCCTGTATGTGTCGCTCAAGCACAGGCCACGCCTCACTGCCATACAGAAGAACAGGTCTAATGATGGTCTTATAGACCTGTCCTTTAAGCTTAACCGGCATTTAGGGGTCACAAATGACACCCGTCATCTCACGCCATTTAGCCCAAGTTGCGGAAATGTGTGCCTTAACGTCGCAATCAATGTCGCCGGACGCGTGGAGTACAGACCCCAAGTATTTAAACTGGTCTGTGCACTCGACCATGTCTCCGCTTATGCTGGCCATGTACACCGTCTTCGCCACATTGAGTTTAAGACCTCCGTTCTCAAGCGAATTCTTCCACACATTCACCCGCCGCACCAACCGTTTTTCCTGTCCGCGTCTGCCAGCGCGATATCATCAGCATACATGAGCAGCCAGGGAGGTTGCTCATGCGAATTCTTGATGCTGTCTGACAAAACGTCCAATATCACGCTGAACAGAAACGGACTAAGGACGGATCCCTGGTGGACTCCGACGGTGATGGGGAAGGGTTTAGTGTCGCCAACAGCGGTCCTAACAATGGAATCGGAATTGGGGTACATGTCTCGAATTATGTCAACATAGGCTTCTGGTACCCCTTTGAACCTCAGTGCCCACCAGATCACCCCCCGAGGGACACAGTCGAAGGCCTTCTGCATATCTAGAAACAGCATATGCAGAGGCGTGTTCTTCGATTTGTATCTCTCCATGGTGATCCTTAGGGCGAATATAGGTAGGTATTAAATACGTATATGTAATAAAGGTTTAACCAAAACCAGTTCGGTGTATCTTTTTCTTTTCATTTCATTAAGAAGATTACCTATAAGATACGACTAAAAATATGTCGTTTTACTTCAGGCACTGACTAATTTCACATGACAAAATATAATATTTATCTTCTGTCACTTCCTTAATGACATAGAAACAAAAAGATACTCGGAACTTAAATTAAGTTTACTTTGTGAATAAAAGAATCGTCGCCAATATTGATGTTAAAAGTAGCCATTGAAGCCCCTCGGATAGGTTGTAACCTGGTCTCTCTTCACCAGGTTCAGGCACGTCCCCCTGCAATAGCGCGTACGGCAGCGGCCGGCGGAGCGCCCGCACGACCAGCAGGTAGAACTCAGGTACCTCCCCCGCTCACTCCTCACCACTCACCGGTCACCTTGTCCATGCACCTCCATTATCGCTAGATTTTAAAATTTCTTTAATTTTTGAAAGTATTTCATGTAGCAAGCAGTCAATTTGATAGTTCCTGTGACTACTTAGATTCTGTTGTAGTTGCTACAATATTATAATATCTTTCTTTTTTATACACCTTACATACCTATTTAATATTTGTTCATTTTTGTTTATGTAGGTAGTCAATTTCTATTAATTTCCATAGCCGTGAATTTTATTTTTAAAAGTAAATGTTTATGCGAGCTAAAATATAGATATCCAACATAATGCTTTACAAATGAAAAACTAGCTTTGTGACGAACTGAATATTATAAATGACGTTTGTACATAGCATAAGACTGAGTTTAGCGTATCTTTGACAGCGGAGGCCCGACCGGGAGCGACGGCCTCTCGGGGAGCTTCGCCCCAGTCCCCGCTGATATATCTTCTTTAATTGACAAGTAAGGTCTTATTCATAAGTAGTATCCATGTGATTATATCGTCATCGTAACTGCGTTTTTTAAAACTAAATCTCGATAACTTTAAAACTTGATCAATTTGATCAACAGGCATAATTATTTAAATAGGTAACATTAGGTATTATTCTACTCGAAATATTTCCCACAACAATTTTACATTGTAATGTATGCCTATAATACAGAAAATTATTATTGTTCCTAGTCTGTTCATTTGAGATGGAACATTAATTTCATATTTTTCTTCGCAGATATCAACAAAGGAAAGAACAGGAACGGCGGGAATGTACAATACACGTGTAACATTTGTGTCGTTAACCACTTTCTAGTTGATCAAGTCCATTCAAACATTGTAAAATTTAACGAGAAACTATTTACTTAATTATGAGGACGTTTTTTCTATAATTGTGCAATTTGCAAACCGTTTCGAGTATAGAACAAAAATATCGGCTCGTTTGCTGCCAACTGTTTGTGAAAACGGCTTAATTCGTTCATGTGATTACGTCGCAAACTGTGACTCCCCATTTACTTAATGTTGAATAAATAATTGTTAACTGAATTATATATAAAATGTGATTTATTTAAACTGTTATTCTATGACAGCTTAGGGTTATAGATGACATCTTATGAATTGTAAATATTAAAAGATGTTAATTAAAATAAATATTACTCATTTGCTGTGAGATTAATACTTAGTTACAAAATTAAATGTGGAGTTTTCGCTGTCCATATAATATAATAATAAAATGGTATGCTCTCAATAGATAAGTATCTCAATGTGCTTAATAATCTCACAGCAAACCTAAATATGAATATACAGTATGTTAAGAAAACCCTGTCCGACCCGTGAAGGTGTTGTTAGGTATCGATAACTGATTCTACTAATGCATACAAAACCGGGCTAAACTTAAAAAAAATACCCCTAAAAAATAAATATTATTTCGCAAAAAGAGGTAACTTAATAAATGTGCGTTACCACCCTTCTGCGGGCGGCAGGCGGCAGGGCACGCGGCACATGATCGCATCGCTATTCGCTCATAAGAATACCGGTGTTGTCACTTTTTTAAAAATTACCAAATTTCGGGGAAGTTGGAATTAATTCGCGGGAAAAAAAGATTATTTCAAAATTCATTTGTATTGGTACTATGATGATTACGTAAAATTTTATATTATATTTGGTCATGTGTTTACCTAACCTTTATTATCCTTATGGGTCGGACAGGGTTTTCTTAACATACTGTATAATATGTGCATTTGCTTTTTTTTCTAAATTCCCCAGCTAATAAAAATGGCGTTAAAATCTGATGCACATTATATGTTTTCAATACCTATTCATTCACATTATATGTTAAAATAAATAAATAAATAATTTACTAAATTTCGTAGCTCTTAGGTAATAATAACGGCTGTTCCAAACTGCAAAAGATACATATCATTAAAATAGACTGCCAGTAATTAAGTAATTCGTAATTCTTTTTACTATATTGTTGATTAATATAGTCAATAGGTATTATTTATACACTATTGTATAAAAATCTTTCTATATACATGTTGTGTAATAATAAAATTATTGATATTAGTGCGGAGGAAAGAAATAAAGATGTGTGTTGTGGTATGACAATTTATTTTCATTACCTTATGTTACCTAGTACCTAGTAATAATATACCAATTCGATATTCAATAAATAATTCGCCTAGAATATGTGATTAGTTACACTAAATTTTATTCCAATGCTTAGTTCTTATGGCATTAAGCATTTATAACTACATTATCTCACATAAAGAGTTTTGCCCCTAACCCACACTATCCCAGCTGAGCAACGGTAACCCTCAAATCCTCCAATAAAACTCTATTTCCCACGTCAAGTCGAACCATCCCTCGCTATAGTCGCTATACGTATTCATATTCCTATTAGTTCTTTTTTTTTAATGTTGTTCCACACTATAAATTTCTCCTGTATCATAGTTGAGTTTACATACATATAAACTCACACGAATATTTGTTCCGTGTGGGAATCGCATGCATTGTATCAACTGTGCCGTCACAATTTATCGCAATGAGTTTCATTAATTTTAACTGTTGTATGTCCACGTTCATTACTTTATTTACGTTACTGAACAGATAACTTTTTTCAATCGAGGAAGCAATGGGTTACAAAATTATTCAATATTCCCTGATCATGGTTATTATGGAATCAGGCTCGTCATCTCAACACGTTTTTTTTCCGGACTTGTCTAAGTGGCGTCCCCTTTTTCAGGCACTTATTATACGTGAAGACTTTGTCCAGCGGTCTTTTTGCAAGCGGCTGACGAACCCTGCCCAATACAATTTCATTGTGGTAGATTTCTTTCCTACGTCCAATTTGCTGCGTTCCATTACTCTTCGACAAACTCCAAGGCTTTAGAGTGAGTGGCGAGCGTAAGTAGAGCGGGATTTCTATTTATGGCAAGGAGAGAAGAAACGTCAAGGTGTCATCATTGTGTGGATCGCCCTGGCGTCACGGTGGAGTATACCATAGAGGTCTGCCCGGCTTGGGCGTAGTACCTATTATCAGCGCGCCTCAAACTTATCTCAAAGGGATAAGGTCCACTAGGACCGATGCCTGCCAGGCTCAGGCGGAACATGGGTGGGTTTTAGTCAGTAGTAGTTTGATCTACCATTCTTTCAGAGCAGAACAAGCCATCTGATAATTTCCTAGCCAAAAAATGTTGTACAATAAGCGTGGTGTGAATTGTAAAGTAAGCCACTGATGGGGTATAGTATCTAGACAAAGGTATTTTATTCTAAGCTACAGAAACTGGCAGGCAATTTGCGCTGATTTACAAAATTATTCTTACTGCGATGTTTGGGCAATGTTATTTAAGACTATTTACATTTTGTTTGTTAATAACTATTTTAATGGATTACTAAGTTCTGAAACAGAAGGGCATACATGATTAAAGGCAGACTATTATAATCATACTTTTGATGATAAAGTTTTGTCATGTAGTGGCAGCAATCAGAGACGAAAAATGAGCTCGCATGGCATTTTATGGCATTTCCCCCACCGGAGGCACCCGGTGGTTATGGCGGTGGCTTGGCTTATCTTTGATTGGCTGTTATTGGCTGGCTAGAGTGGTGCGCTGTGATCGGCTGAGGCGGTGTGGCCTGAAACAAGATTACTCCCTCAATGGGAGAAGGTGGTAGGCCATAACATCGGCCGCCGGCAAAAGTTACCACCCACCAGAGAAAGCCGTACGGAGAACGGGTCTGAGCGGTTGTGTTGCGATGTGTGCCTGGTACGATGTGCCTAATGTTGTTGTGTTGGGAGTTTGGTCGTGGAGGGTCTTCAGATCAATCTCCCTTTGGCGCAGCATCATTGGTCGTGTTGTGGGGTTTAACATTGCATCACCTCGCTCAACTGCCGTCTTCCTTCCTATTCGCTCAGTTTTTCTGAGTGAATAGGCTCTTGATAAACTAGCGCGCTTTACCAACAACGATCGCATCACTGCGTACCATCAGGCGGGATTGCGGTCAAGCGCTAGTTTATAATTATTAAAAAAAAGGCTGGGTTAACTTTCAAGTAGATCAATGAGGTCTTCAGTCTCAAATTGATCATCGGAACTACTGGCACTGACAGATATAGAAATAGTACTGCAATAAGGCCTTAAGGAATCAGCTGCAAACAGGCCTATTAAAGGCTTTGTATATTCTTTACATAACCGAACATTGGCTAAAAAGTCACCAGTTCTTGTTCAATTTTAAGAATCATCAGGTTGGTAGTTCGTTTAGCAGAATAAATGCTATACATGGTGGCTCATTAATTTTAGTTAATAACCTGCTCAAATTTAAAAATGTCTCTGATTGCTATGGTCTCTGATTGCTGCCACTACATGAAAAACTATATCTGTTCGATTGCATATTAAATCGGTGTGATTATAATAGTCTGCCTTTTAATCATGTATGCTCTTCTGTTTCAGAACTTAGTAATCCATTAAAATAGTTATTAACCCACAAAATGTAAATAGTCGTAAATAACATTGCCCAAACCTTTGTTCCCAAGACTATCTCTGTTAATAGTAATGCATCTTTCTATGATTGGGCTGCCATAGGTATTCATAAAAGTAGAACTCGGCATTATGAACTGTACAATGAGAAGACTTATATTAACACTGTTGAATTTAATTTGTATGTTAGAAAATATTCAAATTTATTTAAACAAGTTTGTTATATGGCCAAGTCACGTTACTCGAATTCAAAGATAAAAAGCAGTAGTAATATAATTAAAACGACTTGGAAAATTATTAATAGTGAAACGGGAAGGTCTAGTGATAGCAATGTTGACTATAGCCTGTCTATCAATGACAACATAATAAAATCAGACTCACAAGTCGCTGAGGCATTTAAAATGTTCTTTTCGGATATTCCTGTTTCAACTACTAAATCCCTAAACTCATCACCTTCTGTTGGTGAGTCTTTGCTTAAAATAAAATGTTAATGTTTGTAATTCGGAATTTCATTTTGAACATGTTATCAGTAGAGATATAATTAAAATCTTTCACACTCTCAATATAAAAAAGACTGCTGACCTATGGGATCATTCGATGGAAGTTGCTAAGTCTATTATTGAGATTGTGTCCGTATATATTTATTTTTATTTATTAATGCTTGTATTGACTGTGGAGAGTTTCCTGATCTCATGAAAAATACTAAAATAATACCTTTGTTTAAATCAGGTAGTACATCAGACCGCACAAATTATAGACCTATTTCTGTGTTATTTGTGTTTTAGTAAAATTTTTGAGAAATTAATTTTAAACCAAATGCTAAGTTTTTTTAATAAACATAAATTATTACATAGCAAACAGTTCGGTTTTACAAGAGGTCGTTCAACTAATGATGCCGGAACTTCTAGGTCATATCTATAATGCATGGGAGGATACATGCGACGCCTTAGGCATCTTTTGTGATTTCTTCAAGGCATTTTATTGCGTTCTTCACGAGACGTTAATCAGGAAACTCCGCCACTACGGGATCCAGAACTCTGCACTGGATCTTATTATTTTATTCTTTCTTATTACTTGAGTGATAGGATTCAAAGCGTTGACGTTAATGGAAAAAGATCAACACAAACACAATTTAGTAACAAAGAGAGTCTCACAGGGGTCAATTCTTGGTCCCTTTTTGTTTCTTATTTACGTCAATGACCTGCCGTACCTCATAAAGGATAATCACGATATAGTGTTGTTTGCAGATGACACTTCACTTTTATATAAACTTAAACGTCAGCAGCAGGTTACTGACAATGTAAATAGCGCGATCTCCAAAGTAGTTCACTGATTTAATGTTAATAATTTACTCTTAAACGAGAAAAAAACCAAATGCATGAAGTTTACTCTACCTCACGTTAGGTGAAAGCTAAAGTGTTGATAAAGGGCGAAGAATTGAAACCTGAAGACAGCACAGTGTTTTTGGGTATAACTCTGGATGCTAAGCATCAATGGGGTCCACATATAGAAAAAAAGACGGTCCGTTTAGTGTACTTTGGCTATTTCCATAGCGTAATGTCGTACGGCATTCTGTTCTGGGGAAATGCCGCTGATATTCAAACAATTTTTGTTTTGCAAAAACGAGCTGTTCGTGCAATTTATAAATTAAGTCCGAGACACTCTCTCAGAGAAAATTTTAAAGAGATTAATGTACTGACCATGCAGTCTCAATATATTTAAGAAAATCTTTTGAATGCTCATAAAAATATATAATTGTTTAAAAAATACAGTGATGTCCATAATATAAATACTAGAAACAGGCACAGATTTGTTGTACCTACAACAAGGCTCACAAAAATAGGTGGCTCTTTTAGATGCCAATGTATACATTTTTACAATGGACTTCCAGAGGTGGTTCAAGATCTGAGCCTGAATAAATTCAAATCCTTCATTAAACGTAAGCTGTGTTAGAAAGCATTTTATAGTGTTAAGGATTATATTGAGGACAAAAAGGCTTGGGCTTGAGCTGCGTCCGATTTCTATACTTACACTGATTTTTCTTTGATTTTCCTCTTATAGTTTTAAATTTGTAATTGTTTGTTTTTTTTTTTACTCAAAGCCAGTACCTACACACTATGTAGCCAAGCATATGGTACGTTACGGAATTGCATCGCTGACAGGGGTGTTCGGCACTGAGGCAGCTACACAGGAGCTAAACTTAGTATTCGGGAACACTGCTGGAGCTGCTGAACCTTGGACAAACCTATCTTTGCATTGTGTAGATTCAATTTCTTAATTTTGTATAATTGCATGACACACGTGTGAGCACAATTTACTTGCTGTAAAGCATCTTTTTGTTGGGTTGGTATTTTTTTATGTTTTTTTTTTTGTGTTTTTTCCATAATGGACGCTCTTAGCGTACAATATATTTCTGCATCGTTCTCACACGGTTGATTTCAAAATGAATGATGTAATCAAATATATGTATCAATGGCTTGATAATTTAAAAGAGTGTCCATGAACTTTCTTGCCCGTTCTTCTCCATAGGTACCTACTCTTTGGAATGGGCGACTAGCTTCACCTTACTGACTGAGCGACCTTCTGACAATTCAAAAGTGCCTGTAATTGTCGGTGTTTGCCGGCAAAGAACTAAATCAACCTTTTTATAGATATGGCTTGTTTTGCGTTTTATCCTATCGTTTGCTAACCTTAACTGAGCACGATCTTTGTTGTGTCTAACCACCACTGGCTCACTAATAGTTTGTAATATCGCACAGTAGTAACCATAGGGCCTAGATGATGTACTTGCATTTATAGTATTGTTGATACCCCAGAGAATGTCAGGTAAGCTGTTGGCCCAATTATTTGCAGCTTCGCTAGGATCCGTGGCACGCAACGCATTCAATATGGTTCGGTTGGTGCATTCCACTTGCCCACTGGCTCGTGGGCATGCAACGAGTTCAAGATATGCTTTTTTTTTAATATCTACTGGTGAAAGCCTTCCCATGATCACTCACATGTTTATCAGGGTATCCAAATGAGCTAAATATCAATTTAAGTTCCTTAATGGTTTCTACCAAATTGACTGTTCGAGTGGACTCCGCAATAACAAATTTAGAGAAAGCATCTGTCATAACTAACATAAATATTGATAACATTTTACTGATACAGTTTTGTAAAAGAGGCCTAAATGATCAACATGCACCATAACCACAGGCTCTCGTAACCCGGCTGGGGGTCCGAAGAACCTATGACCATGCCGCAGTAAATTTACTTAAGAAATAGACGGTAAGATAGGAGCACTAAATGAAACAATAAATGGATGTAATCACAAGTTTATTTTTCAAGTACCCTGTGTCATAAGTAGCAAACCATATGATAAAAAAAACTCCGAACTTAACCAGTCAATTCCCTGACTCACTCCGTCTCCGTGCCAAAGTGTGACAGGGAATCCACATGAGACATTTAACAAGCTCAGGGTCGCTTGTAGAAGGATTCGTGAGGTGAACCGTTGTGACCACAGTTCAGTCGTTACAATGGTTATCTTAGGTTGTGCTCAATATTGAAATCAATAAAACTTGATTAAGTATAGCCTATTTAGACGCAACCTGTTCTAAACTCACTCTCTCTCGCTAGATACATCCAACAATAACCATACAGTCAGACTAACGTTTCTGATTAGACTTCCTGACTAATGCTTCTGATTTACGGTACAAAGTCCCTTGGCGTCAATAACTGACGGGTGTCAGTTAACACACGTGGAACGCGGCCTGCGGGAATAGGCAATTTCAGGAACAACCGCAACGATGACAGTTTATACCTGTCCAGTCGTCGGCGAAAGAGAATTGGGTGTGTCATACCACCAGGGTCCAGCACACTATAGCTACCACTCCACAAGCCTGATCCGGTCGGGATCAAGGCCACCTGAGGCAAGCCAAGATTGGATGCCTCCACACGAGTTCCCGACCCTAGTCCCGCCAAAAAGAGCCAAATCTAGAACAATATTGACCTAAGTCATTACTCGGAACTAGAAAATCACGGGGAGAAATATTCTGGGTACAGAAATAAATACTCACAAAAATTTCAACGAAATCAATCACTTTAACCACATAGGGTTTATGGCGCAATCACGCCAACCTCGCGTGCCAGCACAGCGAGCAGACCAAAAGAATCTTCTAGCAAAAACGACCAACCTCCTAAATGATTTTTTTCCCTTGAACCATAGACAAGGCGTTCCACGAATTGAAATTTAAATTTAAGTCTTTTGAATTGATTTTTATTTTAAATGCGATAATGTTACCTATATCCTTTCCATTTTATTTTATTTATCATTTATTTAAATTCCGTTATATAATTATTGAGACGCCATCTTTCGGCTCGATGGCTCAACTCTAGTGTCGTTTCCATCTAGATATCTTTGGATACCCACATGCACTATATCATCATAGTGCATTTGGACCAGTCTACATTGCCATTGCATGCAATGTCTTTCTATATTATAACCTATCATGAATAAACACATAACCGTTGTTTAATTCGGTAGCCGCTCATCCATCCTTAAGTATTTATATTATTTTAAGTTTTTTATGTTAATGTAGTATTGCATATGCTTATATGGGCCTTGATGCCTGAAATAAATGGACAAATAAATAAAATAAATAAGCTGATCAATATTATGCATTAACTTGTCATCCTGGTACTGGATAGTATTTTCGATTGACAATCACAGTATCAAACGAGTTCCTACTTAAACTATCTATGTACATGTTTCATCCTTTCTCCGGGTCTATACTATATACTCGTATCAAAATCTTGGATTGACAACCCCCACCTGACAATACGCTGAATAATGTCACGTTTAGTTAGGGTAAATCTACGGAATGATTCGACCACGGTGAGCGTTTCAAGTTTAAACTATGATAAGCGCTTTCTTCCTTACTAGTTACCCCAGGTAACTGAGCAAGTATGGGTTTTGTACACAAAGACTGTTTTAATTGTTGAGAACTATTAGATTGTTCGTTGCAACCAAAGAGATTTAAGATAAATAGAGAGGGCAATGTGTCAAAATCGCATAGAAAAACTGTGATCCCATGGCCCAGTTCCGCCATCTAGTACAATATAGCAAAATTAGATCGACAATTGGAAACATCAAATAGTAAAACTGAAATAAGTTTACACAAAATATATTCAGCTATTGCGCGGTAGGTGGCCAGTGTGGTCTATGTTGCCAGATCCGATTTAATACCCTAGTGTAGTTCAAATCGGGTAAATAAATATGGAAAAGTAAACAAATTAAGTGAAACTTGTCTTGTACAGAGATCAAAAACTGTTTTAGAATTTTATTAGCTACTATTCATTTTCCGTGACACCGTCTATTGGCATTTTAGATGTGTTATGCTTACGAATTATTTTAATACTCAGTTTATTGCGATTTTTGACTATAATAGACTTTTTAGGCCATAAAGCGCATTTTGTTTTGAAATTTTTGTTTGCATTTCGTTTTTACCAAAATGATTCTTTTCTACACGTTTGTTTGCAAATATTTTTAAATGGCAATGCAAAAAACTGTGGTAGGGCTTTTATCATTTCGATATAAAATTATCGATAATATTCAAAGAAGTTACTACGACGATGTTTATTCGTATTATGATAGCTTGAAACAAAAAATTACATAGTAGAAAAATTATAGATATGTTCAATGTTTACAAGTTTCTATTTATATAAATCTTTTAATATAACGGGCGTTAAAGTTTGCGATAGAATTCTGAGGATCTAGACTGCACAAACTGTGTGAAAGCAGAACTGTCTAATGTGTGAATTAATTGTCCAAATCACGACGAAAATGGTAGTCTGCTGGAGCAAGATCTGGCGAACTAGTTCCGTACCATTCATTATCTTTAAAAATGGGAGCCTTCAATATTTATTTTATTTTTAATTTGAATATATAACCAAATATTCTGTGAACCTTTTAAGCGTCTATCTGTTTCTGTTATTAATATGGAGCGAAAAATCATGTTTGTTGTATGGGAAAATATTTTATTTAAAATAAATAATATTTTATTTTTTTTTATTTTTAGCGCTTGTCATAGCGGCAACAGAAAAACTAACATAATTTCTAGCTATTACGGTTCATGAGATACAGCCTGATGACAGAGGGACAGACGAATAGTGAAGTCTCATGAATAGGGTTAGTTTTACCTTTTAGGTACGGAATCTTAAAAATCACAAAGTAGCTTGCAATCATTGTAAGAATGTATCAGTGTAAAATCAGTGTAAAATATGTACGTACCTACATATTTTATAAATATATTTCATTATAAATAAGTTATCTAATTTATGTACTTATTCACTTAACCATAAATATTATCCCAATTTTTACGATTAAGTGGAAATTAATAACTTACTAATTCATTACTAGTAAAAGGTACCGATCCTTTTTTTTTTTATTTTATCGACAAATCTTCTTTCTTTAAAAAGTAGATATCTTCACTTTTAAAATGCTTTGAGCATAATTTCGACGAAGTAGACGGAAGCCAATTTTCTTCTCTACGGTCTATCTGGACAAATCGTATACAATTTTCCCGTACAACATAATTTTTATTCGAAAACCTAAAATAACATAAAACCTATTCAATTTTGTTCATTAATATGACAAGATTATGTTCAAATAGAGTTACTAATAAATAAACTTGAAATATAGTAATATTTTAAGTTTATTTAGCTATATTTTAAATGTCAATAAAATATAGCTATATGTTTTCAACTTAATAAGTATTATCGATAACTAAATCGATAAACAACATTACTACATCTCTACATGAAAATAGTAAAACTATTCAACAATAGAGGGCGCTTATTACAATAATCAAAAAGTTTCTAGAACTATTTAAGAATTTTTTAAAATTTTAATTACAGACTAAATATAAATAATTCATACAAAAACATTCCGAAGTTAGGTCCAGTCATTTTACCATAACGAGATGTACAGTAACACAAAGCGCAACAGGGCATATTTCCTTAGAATATGTTTATTCTTGGTGGACACATGTTACGTCTTGACGCGGACACTAGACTGAGCGACTTTTAACCAAGTCGACAAAAGTATTGGCATACAATTTTGTTCGTGATGTCCTGTCTATTGTAAATATAATTTTAATGTCTTTGGTTGCAACACAGCAGCGTTGTTCCCACACAGCGATTTTCTTTGTTAAATCCTTTATCCAATTATATAACACCGCGCTAAACCGGCCATGCACACTATCGCATTGTTTTATATCCGTGTGTGTTATTATATTCCAACGAATCAACCTCATGCTGTTTAGTATCTCTACGATGAATTAAAGATGTAGTTTATGCTAGACAAAGAAAACAATTTTAGCAATATATCATAAAGTTATATTTTATTAGGTGGTATACTTATACTAATAGATGAAATAATCGTTGATATGGCAGTGTAGCGCGTAGGTCGTGTTACGTAATTAAACTCGGATAAATCGAACGGTGTGTATTGCACTTAAGTAAAAGGGTACAATGTATATGACGTGTACAATAACGCGATGTAATTTAATTATATACAAGAGTGTGACAGGAATAGCGTGTAAATATCTGTACAGTTATGGAGTGGTATGGAATGTGATGAAATAGAATATAATGTGATGTCTCTTACAAGCTATGCACTCACTTAAATACTAGCTATCTCTAAACAATAGTGTGGTAACCAATAGCAAATCAGCTTGCTGTCCTGCGGATCTCCACGCGGTGTCGAGTGCGTTCTTGATGTTGATTCGTTGATCGAGGCAGGCCGCGGCTTGTGATTGGTTGGTGTAGAACGCGCGCCAACTCACTATTCACGTGCAACACAACTCGCTATGTTTCTCACGTACATTAACCGTTGGTCAACAGATTTCTTCCGGGGTGAGATTTATGGGAGCCCTCGCCCCGGGGGTCAGGGTCGCAGCGACGCACGCCATGACTTCCGCGGTCCTAGTGTGATTTATAAAATGCTTTCTGGCACAACTTACGTTTAATGAAGGATTTGAATTTATTCAGGCTCAGATCTTCAACCACCTCTGGAAGCCTATTGTAAAAATGTATACATTGGCATCTAAAAGAGCCACCTATTTTCTTGAGCCTTGTTGTAGGTACAATAAATTTGTGCTTGTTCCTAGTATTTATATTATGGACATCACTGTATTTTTTAAACAATTTTATATTTTTATGAGCATACAAAAGATTTTCATAAATATATTGAGACGGCACGGTCAGTACATTAATCTCTTCAAAATTTTCTGAGATTTATAAATTGCACGAACAGCTCGTTTCTGCAAAACAAATTAATATTGTTTGAATATCAGCGGCATTTCCCCACAACAGAATGCCGTACGACATTACGCTATGGAAATAGCCAAATTACACTAAACGGGCCGTCTCAATATCAGTCAAATTACGAATTAATCTAACTGCGTATGCAGCAGAAGTTAGTTTTTTTGACAATTTTTCTACATGTGAACCCCATTGAAGCTTAGCATCCAGAGTTATACCCAAGAACACTGTGCTGTCTTCAGATACCAATTCTTCGCCCTTTATCAACACTTTAGTTTTCACCTGCCTAGCGTGAGGTAGAGTTAACTTAATGCATTTGGTTTTTTTCTCGTTTAAGAGTAAATTATTAACATAAAACCAGTGGACTACTTTGGAGATCGTGCTATTTACATCTTGAGTGACCTGCTACTATATATACTTAGAAAATAAATATAACTTAGAAAAGTTACATTGGTACTTGCCTGACCTGGAATCAAACCCAAAAAAGTAACAGACCTACATCCGACCACAAACTGTCTCGCTAACAATAAATAAAATAAAATAATAATAAATCCGTTTAAGTTTAAATAAAAGTGAAGTCTCATCTGCAAACAACATTATATCGTGATTATCCTTTATGAGATACGGCAGGTCATTGATGTAAATAAGAAACAAAAAGGGACCAAGAATTGACCCCTGTGGGACTCCCATTGTTACTAAAGATCCGGAAGATCTTTTTCCATTAACGTCAACGCTTAGAATCCTACCACTCAAGTAGGATGTAATAAGATCCAGTGCAGAGTGCCTGATCCCGTAGTGGCGGAGTTTCCTTATTAACGTCTCGTGAAGAACGCAATCGAATGCCTTGGACAAATCACAAAAAATGCCCAAGGCATCGCATATATCCTCCCATGCATTATAGATGTGACCTAGAAGTTTAACACCGGCATCAGTACTTGAACAACCCCTTGTTTGCTATGTAATAATTTATGTTTATTAAAAAAACTTAGCATTTGGTTTCAAATTAATTTCTCAAAAATTTTACTAAAGGTAGAGGTAAAGGGGATCTGATATGATTTAAACAAAGGTATTATTTTACTATTTTTCATGAGATCAGGAAACTCTCCTCAGTCAATAACTAGTCGAAAGATATTTATCGTTATGATTAAGTAAAATGAATTCACTCACTCTGTCGTAAAACGATGTTAACAGTGATTCATGACTAGCGCCGTGGGGTATATACGTAGCTATCATGTGTAAGTAGCTAGAACCGACATTGTTTTGCCCCACCAACGAATTCGTGCGCAGAGGCAGAGAGACCCAAACCTCGTCCGAGAGCGGTGACGCATGCGTGTCCCTGCGCTGCCAAGAACAATGCTCGCGACGCACCGCAATCATAACACCTCCGCCACGATCGCTGCCGGTCGCTTCGTAATTACGATCACAGCGATATAGTTCGTATCGGCTATTAACATATTCGCATATGTATTAAGATACATATGACGTCATAGTTACTCTTTAAGACTTCTGAAAGAAATATATGTGATTTAGTGCGTAATCTCCTTACGTTTTGATAATAAATTGACAAATTATTCTTATCGAATTTTGATAATTACACGTTCCACTAACATTACATTGAAGATTTTAAGTATTAATATGGACTGGTAATGAGTTTTATAAATGAATGTACAGTACTTTCTAATTTCTGAGCAACAAATTAATATGCAGTAAAGTGATATAAGTAATATTGTAGTAGGTAAAAAACTAAATATGCATATATAATGAACATAGGGGGGTAGTCACTTTATTTTAGCTAAATCGATATCGTTTGACACCCACACAATTTTGGACGTATCATTTTTACGTAGCAAGATTTTACACCCTGACAGCCATACATACTTATAGTCATTTTCTTTTGCAAGAAGACGTGCCCGCTTATATAATTGTTTATTTAGTGGAGTTAAGTGATCACTTATGAAGATAGGTTTCGCCGGCTCATCCAATCCAGCATCAGCTGCTGTCAGACCCCGTCGTGCGCGGACAGCAGCCAATATATCATTTTTGCGTTCCCTCTGGGTGAACTTGACGATGATGTTCGGGATGGATGTAGCATTATTGGCAACTGACTCACCAGTACCCACACTTGGTTTATTAGAGTTGAAACGTCGAACTCGGTGGATAAAATCGATGTCCATTGTTGTAATAGGGAAATTAATCTTTCTGGCTATGTTATGTATGATGTTGGATAAGTTTTCACCTTTTATGGCGGGAATGCCAGCTATTTCTAGATTATTAATTCTTTCCTGCTGTTCTTTGACACGTAGCTTGTCTGATAGGTCTGCAACGGTCGCTCGAAGTACTTCGACATCCCGTGATACAAACTGTATTTTGCTACTGGTAGCTGTATTTGTAGATTTTAAATCCATCAAATCCTTCACAATACTTGTCTGTTCCTCGGACAACTTATCTATTTTGGCATCCACCATCCCCAAATGGTTCCTAAAGCCATTTATATCCTGACGCAATGCTTCCAAAGTGGCCATCATACCCTGATTTTGGGTTTCAAGAGTGGATGTAATAGTCGTCATAATTTTATTTTGAAGTTCAAGTAATATTTCCGAGTGATTAGAATTACATTCGGGCTGCTTCCTTTTTCTGAAAGTGACAGCTGTGGAATCATCACACAGTTTGGAAAGGTCCGGTTGCGATCCCGTGTTTACCATGGGAGGAGATTTTTGGACATTCATTATACCGCTATAGACAATATCCACGAAGTAGGTAGATATTAAGAAAACTTGGCGGTGTCAGCGAATACCTTCGCAGCGGCAATCACGACGAAAATATGGATGTCTCGTTCCCATGTATTAAGAACGTTTTATTATCACCACACGAGTTGATACGGACGTTTACGAGGTAAAATGTGACGGAGACAAAGAATCCAATTTCTCACTTTTATGTTATAAACACAGATTGTTTTGACAGTGTATTTACAACCAAACAGCACAGTAACAAGGTTCCGATTGCGAAAACAGTTATTCGACTCAAAAACACAAAATCAAACACGCGTCCGTCCCGACAAGAGCTTTGACAAGTACCAAAAGTTGTCTATAAAAGTAGGCCTAGTATGAGTTTTCAATACGAAACTCGATCGTTGGTATCGAGCGCGTTTGGCGCTCTATTTGGTTGAGAGTTCTTACGACCTTGAAGCGGGCCAATCGCTGAGTCAAACGCGGTCGATATCGTCGAACGAGTTTCGTAATGAAAACTCATACTAGGCCTAATGATCGCTCTTAGCGATAAGAACGCCCATTGTATCATCCTTTCTAAAATCTTTATATTTATATTTCTGTAATCTATATGGTGTGTACACCACACTATATAGATTATGTATCATAATGAGTATTCTATTCTATTCATATAAAGCAATTTGGATTAGTCTGATGATAAAAGATCTGATACTGTACGCGCGCCGATACATTAGCAGGTCACGAAAATTCGAACTATTGTAACCTATTGCTAGTTACTTAAACTATACATAAGTATACTTACTTAAAATTATCAAATTAAAACCAACAACAGAATTAACTTTCAAGTTTGGTAACACCCCCGATTAGACCCAAACTTATGTACATACAACTTCCTAATATCAACCGTTGGGTAAGTGCCCGCCAAACTCAACACATGTCTGTTCGGAGGATTCTCCCTTTTCTATGGAGTATGAGTGAACTTTACTCCCTATTCCTTATGTCTCCACGCCCTTAATGATTATTGTTGATATAAATCAATATAATACTTTTGGCAACACTGCTTTCATATATATAGTCTATGCTTTTATACTCTTTGTATTAGTCTAAGCAACCACGAACCGCGCTCTGTAACGATATAAATGATTATTAATAAAGGTTATTAAAAACAGTTGGAAAGGTTTCTCATTAATAATCGTACAGGTTATGGGCCCAGCGCCATAATTCTGGAAGTAAGTAAAACGAGAAAGGGAAAATTTCATCGGCGGCATCCACGCGGTTACATACGCCATCTTTGAGGTTAAGCCGACGCGAAGCGGGCTCGGGACGAAAAATACTTGTATTACAAGGAAGGGACGAGCAGAAGCAGGAAGAACAATGGAAGAAAAGGCCTTTGGTACACATATCAAATTAGAAGGTACATCAAACTGGAATGTTTGGAAATTCCAATCAGTCATTCTGCTGCGTAGTCAGGATTTGCTAGACGTGGTTCAAGGTAGCAGGGTAAAGCCGGAAGAAGCGACTGAAAAGGCAAAATGGGAAAGGCTAGATGCAAAAGCTCAAACATGGCTGGTAACAAGAATGTCAGAAAGTGCAATGATGCATATTTTAACATGTACTACGTCAGCGGAAATGTGGAGAAAATTATCAAGTGTCTACGAACAAACATCGGAAACGAGTATACACATCGTTCAACAACGATTCTTTCAGTATAAATATGAAGATGGAACACCCATGTCCACATTTCTATCTAAAATCGAAGAATTTAAGAATCGGTTAAAGCAGATGGGAGAAAGCATTTCCGAGAAATTCGTCATAACAAAAGTGTTAATGTCACTTCCAGCCGATTATAAGCATTTTGTCTCTGCTTGGGAATCTGCACCGGAAGAGAAACAAACTTATGATAACCTCGTCGCTCGGCTTCTAATAGAAGAGGAACGGTTAAAGGATAAAGAGGACGTGTCTCAGCAATCAGCGACGGCTTTCGTTGCAAAGAAAGCAGGAAAGAAAAACGTCAAGTGTTATAAGTGCAATAAACTTGGACATTTCCAGAATGAGTGTAAAAGTAATTACGTAAACAATAACTCGAACAGTGATGACAGGCCGGTGAAAAAGTGTTATTACTGCAAAAAGGTGGGACATCTAAAAAGTGAGTGCTGGTTCAAGAAAAATAAAGAAAAGGACAGTAACACAAGTAATGCATTCGTAATTTCAAGCGGACATTTTCAAAAATCGCAGTGGTTAGTGGACTCTGGTGCGAGTCAGCATATGTGTCATGATCGTAATCTTTTTACGACATATTTCCCATTGTCTAATAAATCTGTGATCGTCGGTAACGGGAATTCGATTAGTGCACATGGTTGCGGAAAGGTGGCGCTACAAGTACACAATGGAAAGCAATGGATAGACACTACCATAGATAATGTATTGTTCGTGCCGGAACTGAGAACAAACTTATTATCTGTCAATTGCGTGACCAATAGAGGTTATGTGATGATCACAAATGATAATCTGTGCAAATTCTTTAAACAGAACAAATTATGTGCGGTGGCTAATCGTATCGGCGATATGTATTTTTTGGACGTTCGTTACAAGTGCGAAGGAGCAAATGTGGCTCAAGTGCAATCAAGTCTCAAAGATTGGCATGAAAGACTAGCTCACCAAAACTTGCAGCACGTGAAGGCCGTGCTTAGGGACAATAACATTTCTGTAAAAGACAATACCGAAGCAAAATGTGAGAGCTGCTTGCAGGGAAAAATAAGTCGTTTGCCCTTCCATACTAGTGAAACAAAAACAACTAGACCATGCGAACTTATACACGCTGACACATGTGGACCCATGGAGGTGCCGTCTGTGGGAGGTTCCCGATACTTTGTTATTATGAAGGATGACTATTCTAATTATAGATCTGTGTACTTCATTAAAGGAAAGGATGAAGTAAAGAAGTGTATTGAAAACTTCATAAATAAAGCAGAAAATACTACTAACAATAAAATACACTATTTTCGAAGCGACAATGGATTGGAATTTGTTAACAAGGGAGTGCAGGAACTTTTTGCTGAACGTGGTATCATACACCAAACCACGGTGCCATATACTCCCGAACAAAATGGAAAATCAGAACGGGAAAACAGAACGCTAGTTGAGGCTGCGAGAACGATGTTATGTGCAAAAGGTTTACCAAAGAAGTTATGGGCAGAAGCTGTTCAGACGGCAGCATATGTATTGAACAGGACAACTAAAAGTAATGAACCAGGAAAAACACCATTTGAGATATGGACCAACAAGCATTTCGATATAAATAATTTGAAAGTATTTGGAACACCTGTTTTTGTCCATATCCCAAAAGAAAAGAGAAGGAAGTGGGATGCTAAAGGAGAGAAAGGAATAATGGTGGGCTATGGAGAAGACGTTAAAGGCTACAGGGTATTTTTTGAAAAGAAAAACAGGCTGGAAATAAAGAGAGACATAGTTTTCCTGGAACAACTTACGGAACAGTTGGTGTTATTGGAACATGACTCGGATATACTCGAAGGGACTGATGAGGATCAAGTGTCTAAACAACAGAAAGAAGTTGGAAAGGAAAATAAACTGTCAAACGAAAGTGTAGGACAGGTGGAATCCAATGAGGGTGATCAGCAGTCTACGCAGTTAGAAGAAACTTTGAATTCATCTACGAAAAGTGACGAAAGTGAGTATGTTCCAAGTTTCAGTGATGAGAGCGCCTATGATGAAGATGAAACACCACAACGCCCACGAAGCACCCGGATCAGGAAACAAACCTCATTCTATACCTGTCATAATGTTTTTACTGAAGAAAATGAACCCAAGACGTATCAAGAGGCCATGCAAAGGCAAGATGCTAGAAAATGGCAAGAAGCCATAGAAAGCGAGCTGCAAACCCTGAATGAAAACAAAACCTGGGACTTCTGTGAAAAACCTGTAAGTGAAAAGATTGTAACTAGTAAATGGGTATTTAAAATTAAAAACTCAAATGATAGTATTCAATATAAAGCTAGACTTGTGGCTAGGGGCTTTGAACAAAATGATTTGTTAAATTCATATGAAGTTTATGCTCCAGTGGCTACTTTGACTACCTTGAGGTTATTTGTGTCAATTGCCACCAAGTTAAACTTGCCCATTTACCAGATGGATGTTACAGGAGCATTTTTATATGGTAGTATTGATGAAATTGTTTATTTACAATTACCTGAGGGTGCCTATAGCGGGAGTAACAATATTGTTAAATTGAATAAATCATTATATGGTTTAAAGAAATCACCCAAGTACTGGAATGATAAATTCAATTCAGTGATAAAGAGGCTAGGTTTTGTAAGATCCTATAGTGATACTTGTTTATATATGAAACATAGAAATAGTGGCAATACCTATGTTTTACTGTATGTCGATGATCTTTTGATTTTTGGTAACAATGAAAAAGAAATATCTGATTTAAAGTCATTGTTAAACTCTGAATTTAAAATGAAAGACTTGGGATTAGTGTCAAACTTTCTAGGCATACGAATAGAACAAGATTTAAAAAATAAAGTCACCAAATTGAGTCAAAAACAATATTTAGAATCTATATTACACAAATTTGAAATGTATAATTGTAAAACTGTGCCTACCCCTATGGATTATAATTTTAATGTTAAAATATTTGAGGAAAATTGTAACTATGTAATTGATAAAAATATTGAAAACATATGTAGGAAAATCATTGGTAAGCTGTCTTATGCAGCATTAGGAACGAGACCAGACATCTGTGTAGTAGTGTCCATATTAAGCAGATACCAAAATAAAGCAAACAACATTTTATTAACAGCTTTAAAAAGAGTTTTGAGATATATTAAAGGTACTATTAATTACTGTTTGATATATCAGTGTAATAATGACATGTTAACTGGATATTGTGATGCTAACTGGGGGGGAGATTTGAAAAATAGAAAATCAACAACCGGTTTTTGTTTTATGTTTGCAAATTGTTTAATATCATGGTGCTCAAAAAGGCAAGCTAGTGTTAGTCTGTCTTCTACAGAGTCCGAATATGTAGCAATCAGTATGGCTGCGGCCGATGCTTGTTGGCTTATAAATTTATTATATGATTTTAAAATAGAGAAAGTTTGTCCTGTAGTAATGTTCAGTGATAATCAGAGTGCCATAATGGTTGCTAACACTGAATGTGTTAAGCGTCTTAAACATATAGATATAAGGTTCCATTATATTAAAGAATTAATTAGACGGGGTAAATTAGTTTTAAAATATATAAAAACAAGCGATCAGATTGCAGATATGTTCACAAAAGCACTAAATAAAAATTTGTTGTATAAATTCATAAATATGTGTAACATGTTAGAAGACTGAGTTTGTTATGTTACTTTTTAGTATAGATTGGTTTAAAGTGTATGTATTATATTGAGGGGGGGTGTTGATATAAATCAATATAATACTTTTGGCAACACTGCTTTCATATATATAGTCTATGCTTTTATACTCTTTGTATTAGTCTAAGCAACCACGAACCGCGCTCTGTAACGATATAAATGATTATTAATAAAGGTTATTAAAAACAGTTGGAAAGGTTTCTCATTAATAATCGTACAATTATATTAAATATTTGTTACGCCAGGTACCCATCTATTATTATTAGAGTGCGTTAAGATTAAGAATGGCAGTCGTCTAAAATTCTCATATGCAAAGAGGTATGGCAGCTTTCCATACATCATTTTAGTTAATAAATAAAGTAAGCGTCTATGTATGAAATATACCTTGTTTGAAAGAGCATGTATTACTGTTTCAAAAGAAAAAAAAATCGCTATTTTAGGAGGCCGAGTTTTTGACTTAGGGGAGAGCAGGTAGGATTCGTACACTTTTTATTCTAAGCCTTACAAAAGAAAAACGAATAGTAATTGCACAACGATTTTAATTCCCTTGTATAGCTACATTATCAGGCTTCATATGTAGTGTTGTTAAATTTTGATATAAGTCATTACAGCCGAGATATAACGACTTTACCAAAAAATGGAATTCGTACGAAAGCTCCCCATACGCGGGGTAGCTTCGTACACAGCATGGGGATGATTCATACGTAGCGGGGAGCCTCCGTACACAGTAATAAAAACTAGACTTTCCTGAAAATTAAACATCATTGAGATCCTCAAAGAAACAAAACATCTTTATAAACTAGATTTCTAATAATTAGGTTAACACGTTTTAATTACAATCAATAGATTAGTCTTTTATTGTACACTAGCGGCCGCCAGCGACTTCGTTCGCGTGGAGTTAGTTATGCTCCGCTCCTATTCGTGGCAGGGTGATGTTATAGCCTAAAGCCTTCCTGGATTAATGGGCTATCTAACGCAAAAAGAAATTTCCAAATCGGATCAGTACTTTCTGAGATTAGCGCGATCAAACAAACAAACAAGAGATTTTTTTTTGTTTGGGAGGGGAAATCAATCAAATGACCTCTCCTGCTCTGGGCGTAGCGGAAGGGTGTGTCAGACTTTCACTGACTAAAGCCCACCCGTGTTCCTTCATTTGCCATGGCCCTGGCCTACACCAGGGCCACGGTTTTTTTTAACCAGCTCGCAACCCTGACTCTTTAGGCATCGTTCTCCGTGTACCCGTGGAACGCGCCGTTGACTCGAGGCCTGTTCATCACCGGCCGGCGAGCAAACCCACGCCTACGGCAGCCGGGAGTTCGATATTGTCTACCGACCAGGGCGTCTCCTGCGGCGGCTAGAGGCGTGAGGGCGCTGAGATTCCCACTCCCGCACGCGCTCCACCTCCCCTTTTGCTATCATCGCTGCTTCGCAGAAGAAGGTGATGGTCTGCCATGCACTATCGCTCCGGACCATGGCCTGACCAGGGACTAACACGAAGCTGCCTTTTTTACGTTTTCTGTCATAACCGGGAATTTCTTTTCAGCATCAGATCCGTTAGGCAACTCGTCGACGGGAGAACAAGAACATTGTCTTAAACCTGCTAAATCATCTTTATCTTCACTATCAGTCACAATCGATTTTTTTGTCTCTTTGGTTTTTCTTTTGTATTTTATCCATTTTCTTCTTCTCTGACACCAGCTTTAAAGCTAGTTTCACTTCTTTAGCCCTCTGTTTTACTTCTTGCTTATGCTTTGGTTTTTTTTATATCTTCCAGTGTATTTTTTTCTGGAGTATATTCTAGATTTTCCGGGTGTTTTTCCTTTTTTGGACTTCTATCCACTTTTGGGTATGGACGAATAATTTCTGGCAAATCAGCCGGGAGCAAAGACGGCGACGTAGGCCCTGATATCGATGGCTGACCGTTCTGGTCCCCTTTTTTATATAATTATATTCGCGACATGGTTCTGAAATTATACAATTATGAGAGTATTGGTAACAAAACATAATAACTTTCATACCACTTCTTGGTTGTTTAGGTTCGTACATACATCGGGGTGGATTCGTACAGTATGAATCCACCCCACCTGCAACTGTACGAAAGTACCCCAACCTTATTTTTTTAAATTTATACCAAAATAAAAATCGCCCTTTTGATAATCCCCAAACTCACGTTGAAAAAGCAAACTACAACATTGATTCATCATGCATAATGAATAACTTGTACAGTTTAATCATTACTTAAGGAATTAAACAATTTTAAATAGGTATTCAAAAATTACTTACGTCGAGCGAAAACACATATCAACTTGCTGCGGTGAACACAATAGCTGCACCGACTCCCCGCTCCACGTCAAGTCTATGCCTATGAGCGGCCATTGGGCACACAGATACAAAACGCTCTGACGTATTTGGTAGTGGAGATATGACTACTGTACGAATGCTCCTGTTGTACGAATCCTACCTGCTCTCCTTATGCTTAGAAGTTTTGTAGGTTATGTTATTATTGGTCAATGTTTTGTCCGTTGTATCATTAAACAATCTTTTATTAGTATTCTTAAATTGAAATAGCTAGGTGGCAGAATGATAATTACGCCAAGTAGTTAAGATTATTAATGATTTAACAGGTTAAGCAACCTGGGATATGGGTCCAACGAGGATTGATGACCACCTAATCTCTTGAACTCCTTTCTTTGCGCGTAGTGAAAGAGAGATAGATAGAGAAGGCTATTGAGTGGATATTATGAGATATCAGTGATCAAATATCCTTTAAACTAATATATGTACCTAGGTATATTACGGGATTCTTTGTGATGGTAGACGTTTTCGCCAAGTGGCAGTTTTTGGCAAAAACTCTTCATTCCTACAATAAATAGTAATGTATAATTTGAAGGCAAGGCTTTACCAACCTTCTTCATTTTGGCGCATGCATACTTAGCTTTTATACAGAACGACTGCCGTCTGATCTCCGTAACCTAAAGGGTAGACCAGAACCACCAGGTGATTCAGGCCTCTAGTGTCCTAGCCAAACTGGCTAGGACACTATAGGCCTGAATCACCTGGTTGTTCTGGTTTCCAGTTTGGAAACAACAACGTATACTTCCCGCGGGGATCGAACCCACGACCTCCAGGCACAAGGCAAATGCTTAAATTACTCTACCACAGAGGCAGTTGGTCTAGCTAGGCTTTACAAATACAGCAATTAAAAACTTAAAACAATTCATTTAAAATGGGGGCAGCACTTGGGCCTCTTATAGCCTCTTAATGCGTATGAATAAGGTAAGGAAAATAGTTAAAAAAAAAAACAAGATTTGATTTTACAATATTTTAATCTTAATCTTCCTCCATAACTATAACATCATCTAAAAAAGCAGCAGGCGCAGATATATTTTGTTGATGTCTGGCCCATCCTAAATACCAAACAATGGTCATTACATGAGCGCAACATCCCAGGGTACTCCGACCTACGAGGCAACTACAGCAATATTCACTAATTCCTGCTCGTCCAGGTATATTATTTTCGATCAAAACGTAAACATAATATTGTTTCCGACTTACGTGTCTGGATTTTATTCTGCCTCTTATTAAAATAGCGTCATCACTGCCTCTAAGATTGTGTTCAGATGATTCTATTTGATCTCTACTGACTTCAATTCTGTACCCCCCATGAAATCGTATATGCTCGCCATAATACGATCGAGCTTGCTTTATTTGGTAAGTTCCTAATGCAAATAGTATTAAATCCCTATATTCCAATACTGGAAAATACAAAACATTATTCCTATCAGCAGTAATACTTTGAAATAAGGATGTGCGTCGATTCATATTTAATTCATTAACCATATGTGCCAGATTATTTTCAAGAGCTTTTCTTTCTCTAATTATTTCTAATATTTCATTTGCATAATCGTTGTCCTGGAAGCGAACACCAAATCTATTTAATAGTGCCGCTGCAATGGAAAAAAATTGTAACATATTGGGTAGAGCTAAATGAAAATATTCTTGTCTAAACAGCTTAAAATTAGTTTTAAAATGACCATTTACTGCCTCTACTACCCATCTACATAGTGTCACACAGCGACTCTTATTAGCTTGAATTGTAGTTAATTGGTGTTCGCTTTCTAGAATTGAATCTGGCATACAGGTTCTGTACCCACATCCTTCTAATAAATTAATACTATCTCTGAAGCCACGATCTAAAATGAACACATCATCTTCTAAAAAATACGATCTTAGAGCAGATCCTTCTGAAAAGAGGCTAGTCATAATATCAGCATCTGATGTAGTTGCCTTGTATGGGCCTAAAACATCAACAATATACCCATCGCAAGCTACTATTAAAAATGGCTTAATTAAGTTACGGTACTTATGTAATGAATAAGTTTGTTTTTGGAACATATAGTTTGAACTTTTATGTATATAAATGTAAGTACCGTCACAGATAACTATGGCATTATTCCCATTCCCATATAGACCTTCAGGGATTAAAAGTGAGTGCTGGCGCAACTGCTCTCTTGATAAATGATTTATACCTAAATTCATTGGTACAAAATCTTGCACAAGTATTTCGCGCACATTATTAATGAGTGTCTCCATTGTTCGTCGTGGCATTCCAATTAAAGAAGATATTCTGGTATCTGGATCTCCAGTTCTCATTTTTAGTAGTAATATGGCTAAACCTAATCTTCCTCTTCGTATTTCATTTAAACGAGGCACTTCATTTAATAATGTGCGGAATTTATCTTTTGTGTATCCAAACCAATAAAAAAACATCGGATCATCCATTTCTAGTGGATTTTCAAAACCTAAGGATACATTAAAAGAATTTACAAATGAAAAAACATGTGCTATTTGATCCGTACTAAAAGACGAAATTGAGTTTTCTGCTTCATAAAGGGTTTCCCACAAATTACTGTGTAAATGGTCATCACATACACGTGCTAAATTAGGTATGTGGAATTTGTAATCCTTAACCAATATTGCCCGAAACTGATCAGATATGCTTCTTAGTGTTGTACAAGGGCAATTGGGAAAAACACACCGTTTGTTGCTGTTTGCAGCTCTTTTGTAACCAGGTATTACTATACATATTTTGTGTGATGGGTTCTTCTTCCACATTGTGAGGTCCTGCTTCATTTACTTCTAAAGACTCTTCTTGATCTATGATATCTGATGCAGGTTGTTGGATCCTTTCACTTTCAGCTCGATGCATTCTCCGTACTTCTCTCTGAGTTCGCAACCAACATGCATGGCACACCCTATCTGAAGTCATTACCTGAAAATGTTTTATTTTTAAATAATTGTTATTTATTATTATTAATAATTTATTACAATCAAAATAAATATTTTCACGATTAATGTTCACTCGTTCATTACACAGTTTACAATTATACACACAGACATATATATATTACTTATAAATATATATTCATTTTCTATCAAGACCTCACTGATTGAACCCGAGACCTACATTGAGGTTGTCTGAATGGCTATAGAAATCAGTGGCGTAACTACAACGTTCGAGACTCGTGGCAAAATTCATCGGATGGGCCCCCCTATTACAAAAATCAAAACATTTTTCTATTTATTGTGTATGTGTTATAATTATGATAAATGTTGGGAATTGATATTTTCATCTGACCGGGGGCCCCTTCCGACTGGGGGCCCGTGGCATTTTGCCGACTTGCCACCCTGTAGTTACGCCACTGATAGAAATAAATAAATAAATATTTTGTTGGTCCTGCAACAGACTCTGAGGTCCTTTGCTTGGCTGTCTGAATGGCTATAAAAATAAATAAATATTCTGTTGCAGGACCAACAAAATATTTATTTATTTCCATAGCTATTCAGACAGGTAATGCACTCTCACTAATAGTTAGTAGATGTCAAACTACGACAGATTCTTATACACAATGGGACAAAAACTGTGCAGTAACTGCAATCAATTTACCTGCCGTGGTGCTACCCTGTTCTTGATGATATCAATCATGGACTGCTGCAGTTCAGTAGGATTGTCTCTTAGTATTTTGTCGCTTTGCCTTCGTGCAATTGAGCTGCCACAGATGAGACAAACAAGAATGTGACCTCTCTGACTTGGTCCAGCTTGTTCTCCATCATTAGTAGAAATGTCTTGTTGTAAATTGATATTCACTGCGGCCATCAAATTATCTCTGCATGCTTCACAAATATAATCAGTCTCATTCATCTGAAAGAGAAAATCTCCAATTAAATAACTAGATATTTGAATAAGACAACCAGATCTAAATACTTTTTATACACATATTAAAAAATAACAAGATTATTAAATACATACACTGATAAACAATTTATGTTCACTGACAAGAATGAGCAATTGTGGTTTTTATTATTATAAGTTAATGTTATGCTTTATTTTTTTACTGTACAAGTTTCTTCTGTATAGTAGAAAAATAAAATCTCTGGGACATTAATTGATTTTCAAACCCGATAAACTGGACTTTTTGACACTGAGTAACTACGATATAATGTCCACTTCATTTTCAAATAGTTTCACAGATTCCATTTTCTACTTTACATATTAATGATAAATATTACTCAAGGGCTTTATTTTAATGTTCATTTTCAACAGGCAACAAGCCCATAGGACATACAACATTATAAATCTACCTATGATACCATGAAGTGTTTTAAAAAAATATAATAAATGCCGTCGGTCAGCATGTTTTATTTTTGTATGTAAAACATCTCATCATTTTTTATGCATATTGCCGTGGTACAAAGTGTGGTTGAATTACACATACACTGCAATCAAAAATACTAATGTAAAATAAAAGTAAAAAATAGGTACTTACTTCTTTTGGGTAGATCCAACTTGCGAGCAAGGCGGTGACGCGGGGATTCAAGTCTATGCCCGAATAACGGCGTAATGTATTCATGCATATATTACAGTTAACACACAAAATGCGTGTAGTCATACAGGCTCTGCCGTGGCCACGACCTCGACCACTCATTTTGGCTTTAAAACCGGGTAAACAAACAAGAAACAGGGCAGAATCGGAATCCTTAAGCACGCACAAGTCACAGAGAGGCAATATCACAGTCCATAAACAGTCCGAGTCGTATAATCACAAGCGAAAACAAAAGTCCTTAGGCAATCCGGGTCAAAAACAATAAAGAAAACAGGAAAGCAGCGAAAACGACGAAAACACAACTAGCGCGGGCGCAAGTGAGCTATGATTTTTTTTTTTGTTGAAAACCGTTCAAAACAAAACGAAACGTCACATTATTTTTTTTTACAGCTCTGGATGGAAGTATTTTTAGCCAGCACCCATCCAATTTATCCGTTAAAAAGGGTTTTTGACTCAGTACTTGATTCATTAATCAGAATTAAATGTACTAGGCACAATGGTAAACAATTTAAATCTTAAATCTACAGAAAATATTAGAGATTTTACATTGCAAACAATAATTATTTAGTCTGGCAACCTTTTATAATAAAAAATGGCCACTCCGGAAAAGCAATTTACATAATATCTATTTTTAATTAATTACTTTATAACCCGGCTTTAACTAAATATGAAAAAGTTATCGAAAATCATATTAAAATATTTTATATTTTTTGGTTGTTACGAGTTTTTAAGACGCTCTTAAAACCTTGAACTAAAAATCTGCCATACCTCTTTAATAATTTACTTATTAAATTCAATCTATAAATGATACTAGTGATAGAAACTAAAACCATAAAATTGAGTACTTCAAACATCCGCTCTCCTTTATTATAATAATCGACTACCTACTGTTGATTGAATAATCGATTAAAGCCTAGAGATTTCAAACCAAGAATTTAGAGTAGAGTCATGCAATTATATATATAGTCTGTGCGAGCGAACAGCAAATAGTTAGTTGTTGAATGAATGGACATCTCTAGTATCTACTTAGCCGCGCGCATGAGAAGTGGGGTCGTCCGTAAATTTTACACAAAATTATTTGTTATTGTAAAATTGAATAGTAATTTGGTCAATAAAAACATTCTAACTATCGAGAAATAGTTTAAAAGATAGTTATGAATATTTAGAAATTTCTAAAACAACCGTAGTAAACCTGCCGTATTTCAATTGTTTTGATGCCGTTCACCTATATTGATTTATCGTATGCCAGTGACCTGTTTTTAGTATTTCTAATGTGTAACCCATAAATAATGAAAATTATCATTAGAAGTAATAGGACAGTGGATTAGGAATGGACTTTTGATACCTAATTTTTTGCAAGAAAACGTTATGAGGCCGAAGATCGTGAGAGTAGCAGGAGTTCTCGATTTAATTGTTTAAATTATCTAGTTTTAAATTTCGAACGTTCCAAAAGTTCTTATATCGTTATGGTGTGCATGTTCTACAATGATGACGCCTATTGAGGAGAAGAAAGATGAAAAGGTAATTCAGTGGCTCTCAGTAGTACCTAGGTGGTATAGTAGGTTTTTGTCCAGTGTCAACTTAGGACTCATTTATTTTGTTTGAGACTTTTTACAAAAAATAAAATACACACATATTTAAAACAATTCCATCTAAAATAACCAATTTCACTGCAGGTCAGAGTTATTTTCATTCATAATTTGGCATTCATATAAATAAGAATGCCAAATCTTAAATTTCAGCTGACAGATCCCATAAAAATAAAGGTCAGAAATATCCGAGAAAACAAGAAGAACAATAAAATGCCTTATTTAATTAACTTTTATAATCATTTTATATAAGAAATGTATTTAAAGCATACCAATTAAGTAAATAACAACTTTATTTAAATTATTAAACAAATCATTCTTTCTCCTGTATGTTATCACATTACTAAAAAAGGGTAAAACTCAGAATGCACTAAGTTTTTTCTAGCCAGTAAACAATAATGTGTTTTATTTTAGCGCTATCACTCAGAGAAATGTTTCGAAACTGGTAGGTACCATGGCCATTTTTTCCATTGGGCAATCTGGGCAAGTGCCCAAAATGAAAATTGAAACATTTATTTCAAATAAACCAGTTACAGGCACTTTTGAATTGTCAGAAGGTCGGTCAGTCAGTAAGGTAAAGCTAGTCGCCCATTCCAAAGAGCAGTCTACTAGAGGTACATATGGAGAAGAATGGGCAAGAAACTCCATGGACACTCTTTTCAATTATCAAGCTATTGATAAAAATATTTGATTACATCATTCATGTTGAAATAAACCTTGTGAGAACGATGCAATATATTGTATGCTATGAGTGTCCATTATGGAAAACACACAAAATATAATACATAATAATAAAACAACGATTCAGAAATTAAAATATGCTGTGGCAGCTAAGAGATGACCAGTCCCCTCTGACAGGGTCCGTTCATGAACATGACATATGGATCAGCATCAGTCAGCCCAATATTGAAGGGAACCTAATGCCCCAACACATACCCGTACTAGTGCCGAACACCCCTGTCAGCGATGCAGTTCCGTAATGTACAATATGCTTGGCTATATAGTGTGTAATACTGACTTAGAGTAAAAACAAACAAACAATTATAAATTAAAACTACCAGAGGAAAAATCACCCAGGGTCCCACAACCTTTGGGTGAATGGGCCTGCTCTCAATATAAACCATTTTTTGTTCTGTTCCTTTTTAGCCATTTTTATGATTCAATAACAAAATAATTACCTAATTTGTGTCTGTTATCTACAAAGGATCCCCCTGATCCTTATTGCCCAACGCCAACAAAAGAAATTTCTTCATTTACTTCAACACATCTCATATTTTGTGTTTTCCACATACATTTTTTCTGTGCAAAAACACAGCTTCCATACAAGGGTTGAAATGAAGCACCTACGACACAGGAGTAATACCTATTGTGGGGATATTTTTTTTTTTTTATGTTTGTACAACACAAAAATGTAAATGAGCATTTCAAAATATGTTTGTACAGTACAAAAATATATATTTGTACAGGTACCAAATTAGCTTGGTAGATGAAAAATTATTGTGAAAGTTGTTATGTTGTTATGGTACTAATCAAGATATAAACCATGAATATTAAATAGAAAAACTAAATTAAAATATTCATTAACCCTTAAATTGATTTAGTCCGTTTTAAAGGACATGGTGTTTACACGCACACAGATACTGTTTTAATAGCCCTAAGTGCAGTGTGATCACAGAATGTCTTGCAGTTGCTATCTCTTTCACGTACGTTCATGAAACATGTATGGAGAGAGGAATGATCGCGAGCAGTAAACATTTGAAAAAGTGCAACTGTCAGATTTGTTTGTGGTCCTGATGAATTTCATAATAACTGTGAGTATATGAGTTATTTTGTTTATGATGTTATATTATCAGTTAGAATATGAATAAATGTATTGTATTGTGATATAATTTTTATAAATTTTCGTGTAATTAGAAGAAAAACCTTGGTTTATTTATAATGTCCCACAAAACGGACCTCGCCAACTTAACTATCAACTAGGGTATTCTTTGACTGTCCCACGTAAAGGACATCGCCATTTAGTCCTATTTCCAAGTGTCCCTTACGATTGTCATATGAAACGGACGTCGCCAATAAGTTGTCATTTGCAATATCGTCGTTACTAAAGCATATTTTTGACATTTTAATTTTATTCTACAGTGATATGGCTTGGCGATCAAAGAAAATTTTGTCACTCATACCTCCAGCGGATTCTGATGAATCAGATATTAAGTCTGATGACGATTTAGAGGTCAACCTTCCGCGACGTGAGTATTATCATAATGGTAACAGTGATTCGTCTTCACCCTGTACCATATCTCCGATGTTATACGACATATTGGCTAATATCAGTGACAGCGAAGATATAAATGGTAAGGATTATAACAAAGAAAATTATATTGCTGAGGAATAGCTGCTAGGAACGGAGCGAGATGAATCTTCTTCACTCTCTGGTAGACCTTCAACTCCAGTATCCTGTTACATACCAGAAACACCTTCACCAATTATTGCTGCATCACCATCTTCTAGTTTTATTAGACCAACAATATTTTAAAACATTGCAACACGCCGAACCAGACATACTGCCATCATAGACAGGTCACCTATGCCCCCATCAGGGACAACAGCACCTGCGGCTAAGAAGAAGCATCAAATGAAGCGGTTAAATTTTGTATTTATAAAAAGTATACCGGATTCGTACATACATCAGACTCCACCAACTTTGAGGAACGTCACGACATCACTGATGAGTTGCTCGATTTTATAGTCGAAATGAAAAATTTATATTTGGTACAAACTACAGGGAAATCCATATGTGTGAACCGAAAAAAATGGAAATTTTATTAGGAATAGAAGTCATGATGGGTATTGTATACTTACCAGCAGTCGAATATTACTGGAGTGCTGATTTAAAGTATGAGCAAATTTCATCTGCCATGTCGCTTAAACGATATAGACCTAACAAACGCTACTTGCACTTTTGTGATAATACAAATGTCGACTTAAATGATCGTTACTATAAAATTACGCCTGTCATGGATTATATTCGCAAGCAATGCTTGAAGATAGAAAAAGAACGATCGTTTTCAATCGATGAGATGATGATACCTTACAAAGGTAAAAAAGCTAGTAGCAGGAGGCAGTACATGCCACAAAAACCCAGCAAATGGGGATTCAAATTTTTTGTTCGTGCTGGTACTTCAGGCATGGTGTATGATTTCTTTGCTTACGACGCCGCAAACACATTTCAGGGTGGCCAATTTATGAATGGGAAGAAGATTTTCTTGGGGTTGGCGGTAAAACAGGTCTGGGGCTGTGTAGAACCATTTCTAATCCGATTCTAAGCACAGTGTACTTTGATAATTGGTTTACGTCACTTGAACTGATATACTATTTGCGAAACGAGATGGGTATTTTATCTTTAGGAACATTACGACAAGATAGATTGCGAAACTGTAAGCTGAGGACTAAAAAAGCTATGAAAAAAAAGGGAAGAGGAACAATTGAGGTAGTATGTTATAACTCTAAAAAAATAGCCGTGACAAAGTGGATGGATAATAAGTGTATTCATATTGCATGTTCGTTTTGCGCTCAAGATCCACTGAGTACTATAGAACGATATGATAGAAAGCAAAAAAAGGAGATAGATTTCATAAGGAAAAGTAACATTTTATATTTACGGTTACTTTCCAAAAGTTGATTGTTTTGTCCTTTTTTTTAATATAATATCAATAAAAATTTAAGGATTTTACTTTAAGTTTGAAGTTTTAAAAATGTTTTTTGTAAATTTCTTTAAAGTTTATTATCTTAAGAGGTACCCAATCTTTTAAAAGGCTGATTCTAGAATGTTCCTAATTATTATTTGATGTTTATTATTACTTATTGTTGTTAATCTCTGTTGTATGTGACATATTTTCAGCTACGTTAACTGTACATAATAATGGGCAATGTCCGTTTTATGTGACGTACTATTACCTATTATAAATCTACATGTAATTGGCAATGTCCGTTTTATGTGACATTAAATAACTATTAAAATATATAAATATATGTACTTTTTTTTTAATTTACTCCTTTTCTATCTCAATTCTAACAATAATCTGAAATTTGAACATAAAATACCCAAGGAATCTAAGGGTGACAATTTAAGGGTTAATGAATATTAATTACTTTTCACCCAATTAGGTAGAATATAATGGAATATAATACTATTTATTATGTACACCATATAGTTTAATATTATCCTACCAATGACGCTTGTTATCAATGACAAATTCTGTGGACAGCAAAATAAATTAATGCATAGATGCAAATTAAATTTTTATAGCTGCGTCCGATTTCTATACACTGATTGTTCTTTGATTTTTCCTCTTGTAGTTTTAATTTGGAATTGTTTATGTTTTTTACTCAAAGCCAGTAGGCTTTGAGTAAAAAACATAAACAATTCCAAATTAATACTTTACATACTATGTAGCCAAGCATATTGTATGTTACGGAATTTCATCGCTAACAGGGGTGTTCGGAACTGGTACAGCTACACAGGAGCTAAACTTAGTATTTGGGAACACTGTTGAAGCTGCTGAATCTTGGACAAAACTATCTTTGCATTGTGTAGATTCAATTTCTTAGTATTGTATAATTGCATGGTAAACGTGTGAGCACAATGTACTTGCTGTAAAGCATATATGTATTTGTTGGGTTATTTTAATTTCTGAATTGTTGTTTTTTTTTTTGTGTTTTCCATAATGGACACTCTCAGCGTACAATATATTTCTGCATCATTCTCACACAGTTGATTTCAACATGAATGATGTAATCAAATATTTGTATCAATAGCTTGATAATTGAAAGGAGTGTCCATGGAGTTTCTTGCCCGTTCTTCTTCATAGGTACCTACTCTTTGGAATGGGCGACTAGCTTCTTCTTACTGACTGACCGACCTTCCGACAGTTCAAAAGTGCCTGTAACTGGTTTATTTGAAATAAATGCTTTGATTTTGAATTTTGAAAATACTTAATTTTAGGAAGAAGACTGAATTTATTGGTTTTTAGTGTAAGTCAACATGTCAGTAGACAATCCGAAGAATGTATCTGGTTCTGCAATGATTGGGGTTTCTACTAGGCCCAAATAATATATGAAAAAAAAAAAAAGAAATTTGAGTAAGATATCCTGTCATGAGTATTTACACAAGGACAGCCCTCCACAAAAGAGTGAGAGATCACCATTCTTTCAGATTCGCACAGGCATGGTTCAGGTCTCGGATGGGAAGTCCCGTCCGAGGCCAGCACGGCTGGTGCTCACAATGGATGCGGTGACCATACAGCGAGAGGCACCGGTGCCTGTGCAACCAACTAAGGACAAGAATGTGCCTCATGCTAGGGTGAGTAACCTTTGGACATTAAATAACGTTAGCTATGGAATGTTAGGTACATAGAAAACTCCATTGTTTATGTGTTAAACTGTTTGGTTAGTCTGACGGCCTTTCACATAAGACCTAGTTTTGGCAGTCTGACTATATTTATTAATGAAATCCTTAATATAGTTAGTGTATTCTTTAGATTAGATCAGTAGGTAATTGTATTTTTTGAAATGTGTTCATCCCTCTAAGTCTATTCATAAGCCACCACTTTGCACCTCCGTGAACTCCAGTCTGTCTCTCGTTTCCTCGGTACGCCTTAGAATGTTGTACCGACGACAGCAGGTCAAGCTACCCGAAACTGTCAAATATTCCTCATCAAAATCTACATCTGCTTGTCATACATTTTTTTATATTCAAGTATATATATGTAAGTCATGTTTGTAAATGAAATGGGTCCCTGAGTCCTTGCATAGTGCAGTGAGTCAGCTTGTAATTAATCAACTGCTTCAGAACCCATTTTCCTTACAATAGATAGTAGAAGCCCCACAACAGGCAGTTATTCATTATCTTGATGTTTGGCCAGTATTGATGACATAAATAACACACATAATTATACAGGTAGAAAGTTTATTTAAGTCTAGTTTACTGCTACAAGCTTTCATGCCAGCACTTAAAGTATTTTTAATTGAAATGACCCTGTGTTCGTGACGTTTACCGATTTCCCTCACAGTTTCGTAGTTTTATTTCATGGGTAGTTGGCATAAATCCTCATTAACCTTGTATGTCGGAAAACATTTGATAGCGGACTTAACTTGTTGGCATTACTATCAACTACTTATTAGAAGCGCGATGTACAAATGACGGGTACCTACATAGTTCGTAGCCGCGTAGGTACACAACAATGTTTTAGGTCCGTATTACAGAGCCTCACTCAAAATTCAAGCTTTACTTAAACCTCGTTTGAAGCAATTTGATTGGTTGAAACTAGTTTTAAGTACTGCTTGAGTAAGCCGTTAGGTTCTGTAATACGGTCTATAGTCTCGAAGGTCTTCGACCGGTTATAACACGTTTGACTTTAGAGCAAGCTTCTAGTTTACGGCATTTCCCCTGGCCTGACTGGGTGACTGAAGACTTTCCTAGTGAACGGTCTTTCCGAGCTGTTGTCGATAGATGTTCATCGGAGCATCCGTCTTCTCCGAATGGGGCGAAACCATTCTTGTGGCCAACAACGCCGCCAAAACAAGTGTATTTGTACACCGCCAAATGTAGTCCGTTCACCTTGGACTGCACCGACCGCCTTCAGCTTTTGGGAACTGAGATATCCTCAAACCTAAACTTTGGACAGTTCATTGAAACCAAAGCCAAGATGGCTGCCAGGAAACTTGACGTTTTTGCAAAGGTCCGGCTGTACTTCGCAACGGGACTTAGCGCAATTCCGTTCGTGTGTGGAGTACTGCAGCTCCATTGGGCCTGTGCTGCAAAATGCCACATGGTATGAGTAGAGAGGCGTCCGAAGAGGCTAATTGCCGATCCAGCTTTGGTTAAGAACAATCTCCAAATCTGTGCCCCAGGTACAGGCGTAAGGTAGATAGCCTTTCGGTATTCTATAAGATGCATTACGGAGTGTGCACGGGAATTACCGGCGAGCGATCTACATTTAGGTTGTAGAGACTACTACGATTGGGACGAAGCTTTTCGCCTCTTTGTATCACGTACATCGAAGGATTGGAATAATTTGCCAGCGGCGATCTTCCGATCTGTCTACAATTTAAGTGTCTTCAAAGCTACATACAACGCCTTACCATGAACGATTGCGTCACTACTTACCATCAGGCGGGATCGTGGTCAAGCACTATTTATAACATTAAAATAAGAATGATTCAAAGATCATGATTTATTGATACGAAGTCGCTAATGGCGCAGACGATAATGCCATTATATAAAAGTATCAAAATTTGTATCAAATCTATAATTTAAACACTAAGTACCTAATCGATGGAAAACTAATAACAGTCAAATGTCTGTATTATCTGAGATCTTGAATGGATACAACAGTGGGTGTCAATTGTTTCATAAAGACAATAGGCCTGCTATAGCAAGGCAACTAGGTCATTTCCGCTGTCAGTTAAAAAAACTGCTGCACGATTAACCTGGTAGTAGTTTTCAATGGGTACTTCAATATTTAATGAAAGTTAGGACTTTCAATCTGGGAACAGTTTCGTAATATCTGGCAGTAAGCTTGAATAATGACTTTATATTCGTGGTTTCGCGCTTATACCGAATGCATGAGTACGTGCCATTTTCATAGACATTGGTACGTAAAATGTCTACATTTAGACAGAAATAGGGGACGCTAAATTTTGTTATTAGTGTACAGCTATCTATAGTATTAATCAATGTCACAACAAAGATATTTTGAAGATGAACCGAATTTTAGTTATCTTAGGGGCGCAGTGGTTAAGCCATAGACTACTGCGCTGTGTGTCACGGGTTCGATCCCCGCACGGAACAAATATTTGTATGACCTACAAGTAGGTAGTTGTTCCGGGTCTGGCTGTTTGTGTATATCAGTTTATATGTTTGTATTACACATTCACGATACAGGAAAAAAATCCTAGTGTGGGGCAAAGTTTTTTAAAACGAAAAAAATGGCACCTTTTATTTGAGTTGTGAAATTAGAAGTCAGTGTCAATATTCTCCAACAATAATATATATAGTTTAAGGAAATAAGGTTCAATTTAGTACATTTTTATGTATTCAGGGATGGTAGAATAAACATTGGTTTTAGAACCCTATCTTTCGTTTTCCATATCAGAGCTTGAGACGTAGGGACCCGTAGTGTCATGTGACCCTCAATAAGCCCGAATATTCGTATGATCCATATCATCAGCAGCAGTTCATTCTACCAGCTCGCAATGTGTGCGAGCACCACCCCTAAACCCTCACGAAGCCGGAGGGTTTAACAAGTAGTGAACTTCGAAACAGGACAAAAAGTAACTTTGTGTTGTCTACCTAAAATAGTGCACAACATTCCTTGCAAATATCATGATAAAAAGTACTCACAGAGCCGTGGGCATTTTCCATAATAATTCTAACATACATACATCCACGCAGATAATGATTTTTGCATGATACAGGGAGCAGGCTAATGGGCGGGTAGTGAATAATTAAACGCACAATGAAACATACAGTGCAGGTAGCACTGTGCCCTGTGGTGTCTCACTGTAGCTAAGCCAAGAGATGTGGAATTAAATCCTGGAGTGTGGTTAATTTTTCCCAGTGTTTAAATACAATGGAAAAATTTAACCACATTCCCTTAATAGCTTTTCGCCGTTCGGGCGCTACTGTTGTGCCGGATTAAAAATAAAAACTCAATTCGTTTTAATCTGGATTTACTCCTTTTCTGCTACGAAACTCATCAGTCTTATTTTGTTCGTGATACGAGTTATTGCATTTGTTCTTCATTCTTTCATAATGAAAACATAAATAAATTATGTTTTCATTAAAATACAATTTATTAAATTAGTCTTTATTGAGTGATATAATCAAGAATCGGCGCCGATATACCTCGATCGATAGTCATAAACAAACATATTATTTAGCGACCCGACGCCTACACCGTTTTGACGATGTATTTGACCAAATCGAATTAATTTTTCGATGTGGAAAAAATCTTATTAACTTTGAGGGTTTCGATAACAAACCCCTTCGTCATTAAATTGAGAATATATTCCCATTTCCCTCTGTTTTGACCCCAATAGAACCTGCCTCTATCAAGAGCCTAGAATATCGAGGATACCTCTTGTAAATACAAATGTACTGCTATAAAAAAGGCAGTATAATATGTGATAACAAACTGCCAAAATATGTTTTAAGGCCAACCGGGTCGGGGCAGCACCAGCTTCTTCATTTCAGTAGCCTAGGGCGTCACTTTTACTCCGTGTCATCATAATATTCCCTTCTGATTTACGGTGTTATTTCTAGGAGCGCATGGTTCAAATCACACGGCAGAAGGTTGGTGGTTTGGGGCTCAGCATAAAGGGCGGTGCGGAACACAAATTGCCTATCCTCATCTCCAAGATATACAAGGACCAAGCTGCTGACCAGACCGGCCAGTTGTTTGTTGGAGATGCTGTTATTAAAGGTATGATCTGGATATTTGTAAAATCTTTTCTTGTTTTCGGCGTCAGCACGAATTAAACATACGCGAAGAGTTAAAAATAAAAATCTTCAGTCCGCCAGCAATAATGATATCGTCACTTGTTTACTGTTCAGGATGCAAAAACTATTTTATATATAAAAACGTGTTAGTACTGTAAATTGAGACCACAAGGATGCGGGAAGCACCAGCTATAAAAAAATTAAACATCAAAATCCATTCAACCAGTCGAAAGTTATGAGGTAACAAAAATAAAAAAATATATTGGAATAAAAAAAAAACAGTAAAACGGACCCTTTGGAGTCTCCAAAGCTGAAAAAGCTTCGGATGCGACTGGGATTAACGCTAAGACGATGATGATGATCCTTATGCACATGAGCTACATCGTCACCGACAGAGGTCCCGTATCCATACTAAAACTACTATGGAAATCCGTCTCCTACATTAAAATGTCTTCGCTGATTGGGTTTCGACGTAATTTAATAAGCTTCGCTGCCCAGCCAGAATTAGTACAAACATCAACCCATGACTGGCAAGTGAAGGAATACCGGTGGGTTTTAGTCAGTAAAACGCACTTTCGTTCCACTTAAAGCGGGACAGGTCATTAGATGATTAGTACAAAAAAAATGTGGGGTTAAAAAACGGAAAAATTCACATTTTAGAATGAGTAAAGAAATTAAATCAATGAAATTAAATTAAATCAATGATTAATAGATTCAATGGAATGAATGAAGGTATCGTGTAACATTTTTAATCCATCAATTATACAACGTCTAAAGGAAAGTGTATGCCTACGGTATGGCTTCTTTCATGATATGAAACGATATTCGAAGGATTTCAACTCAAAATAAAACACTACACCAAATGTTCGAATCCATGTTTCAAATTCTACAACGAACGTATCAACTCACTACGTAGGTTCACTAACAGCACATCTTACTTGAAAATCCTCATATAAAAGCGAAACTTAGTGAGCGTGGGTGGAAGGATGTTTTTTATTCTTTAACGTAACGCAATTCCGTAATGTACAATATGCTTGGCTACATAGTGTGTAATACTGGCTTTGAGTAAAAAAAAAACAAACAATTACAAATTAAAACTACAAGAGGAAAAATCAAAGAACAATCAGTGTAAGTATAGAAATCGGACGCCGCTCAAGCCCTGCAAGCCTTTTTGTCCTTAATTATAATCCTTAACACTATAAAATGCTTTCTGACACAGCTTACGTTTAATGAAGGATTTGAATTTATTCAGGCTCAGATCTTGAACCACCTCTGGAAGTCTATTGTAAAAATGTATACATTGGCATCTAAAAGAGCCACCTATTTTCTTGAGCCGTGTATATATACCGTGCAGGTACAATAAATTTGTGCCTGTTCCTAGTATTTATATTATGGACTTCACTGTATTTTTTAAATAATTTTATATTTTTATGAGCATACAAAAGATTTTCATAAATATATTGAGACGGCACAGCCAGTACATTAATCTCTTAAATTTTTTCTCTGAGAGAGTGTCTCGGACTTAATTTATAAATTGCACGAACAGCTCGTTTCTGCAAAACAAATATTGTTTGAATATCAGAATTGCATTGCATTTCCCCACAACAGAATGTCGTACGACATTACGCTATGGAAACAGCCAAAGTACACTAAACGGGCTGTCTCAATATCTGTCAAATTACGAATTGTTCTAACTGCGTATGCAGCAGAACTTAGTTTTTTTGTCATTTTTTCTATATTTGGACCCCATTGAAGCTTAGCATCCAGAGTTATACCCAAGAATACTGTGCTGTTTTCAGATTTCAATTCTTCGCCTTTTATCAACACTTTAGTTTTCACCTGCCTAATGTGAGGTAGAGTAAACTTAATGAATTTGGGTTTTTTCTCGTTTAAGAGTAAATTATTAACATTAAACCAGTGGACTACTTTGGAGATCGCGCTATTTACATCGTCTGTAACCTGCTGCTGAAGTTGTAAGTTTAAATATTTTTTTTATTTTTTTTTATTAAATATAAACCAGCGCTTGACCGCAATCCCGCCTGATGGTAAGCAGTGACCCAAACGTTGATGGTAAAGCGCACTAGTTTATTAAGAGCCTATTCACTCTAGCCTTGAAGACACTCAAATTGTAGTCCGACGGAAACACCGCCGCCGGCAGATTGTTCCAGTCCCTCGATGTCCGCGGTATAAAGGACGACGCGAAACGCTTCGTCCGGATCGTAGAGGTGTTAACAACATAAGGGTGGAAACTCGCCGTACGACGGGTCGTCCGATGGTGGAACCGAGATGGGGGAATTAAATCGTGCAATTCCCTCGCACACTCCCCAGAATGTATCCTATAGAACACCGAAAGGCTGGCTACTCTACGCCTGTGCTCTAGGCTTTGGAGACCAACTCGAGTTAAATCAGGGTCACCAATCAGCCTCTTCGCACGCCTCTCCACTGAATCCAAAGTGGCCAGGTGACACTTAGCAGCACCAGCCCAAATGTGGCTGCAGTACTCCACACACGAACGGACCTGTGCTTTGCACAAGTCCTTGATGAGGTACGGAAGGTCATTGATGTAAATAAGAAACAAAAAAGTACCAAGAATTGACCCCTGTGGGTCTCCCATTGTTACTAAAGATCCGGAAGATCTTTTTCCATTAACGTCAGCGCTCTGAATCCTACCACCCAAGTAAGATGTAATAAGATCCAGTGCAGAGTTCAGGATCCCGTAGTGGCGGAGTTTCCTGATTAACGTTTCGAGAAGAACGCAATCGAATGCCTTTGACAAATCACAAAAAATGCCCATGGCATCGCATTTATCTTCCCATGCATTATAGATATGTCCTAGAAGTTCATCACCGGTAGTTGAACGCCCGAAACAATCCGGTGTTTAAACAAAGGTATTACTATTTTTCATGAGATGCCTGCCGGAAACTCGGGCTAGTAAGGAAACAATCCGGTCGGAAAGAGAGGCCATGGTAGAGATTTCCTCGAACCTTAACTTTGGGCGGTTTATTGAGTCCAAGGCCAGGGTGGCTGCCAGAAAACTAGGCGTCATCCCGAAGGTCCGGCGGTAATTCACACCAAGGCAGCTTCTAATTTTGTACAAAGCACAGGTCCGCTCGTGTGTGGAGTACTGCAGCCACATTTGGGCTGGTGCTGCGAAATGTCACCTTGCCACTTTGGATTCAGTGGAGAGACGTGCGAAGAGGCTGATTGGCGACCCAGACTTAACTCGAAACGGTCTCCAAAGCCTGGAGCACAGGCGTAGAGTAGCCAGCCTTTCGGTCTTCTATAGGATGCATTCTGGTGAGTGTGCAAGGGAATTGCATGATTTAATTCCCCCATCTCCGTTCCATCATCGGATGACCCGTCGTACGGCGAGTTTCCACCCTTACGTTGCTGACACCACTGCGATCCGGACGAAGCGTTTTGCTTCCTTCTTTATACCGCGTATATCGAGGGACTGGAACAATTTGCCAGCGTCGGTGTTTCCATCACACTACAATTTGAGTATCTTCAAGGCTAGAGTGAATAGGCTCTTAATAAACTAGCGCGCTTTACCATCAACGATCGCATCACTGCTTACCATCAGGCGGGATTGCGGTTAAGCGCTGGTTTATAATTTATATAAAAAAAAATCTAGAGTGGGTGCCACTATATCAATAATAGACTTAGCATCCTCCACCGAATGACCCCATAGGTCAGCAGTCTTCTTTACATTTAGAGTGTGAAAGATTTTAATTATATCTCTACTCACAAACATTTTAAGCAAAGAATCAGTAACAGAAGGTGATGAGTTTAAGGATTTAGTAGTTGAAACAGGAATATCCGAAAAGAAATTTTGAAATACCTCAGCGACTTGTGAGTCTGATTTTATTATGTTGTCATTAATAGACAGGCTATAGACAGTATTTCTATCACTGGACCTTCCCGTTTCATTATTAATAATTTTCCAAGTCATTTTAATTACATTACTACTGTTTTTTTTATCTTTGAACTCAAGAAACGTGACTTGGCCATATAGCAAACTTTTTAAATAATTTTGAATATTTTCTAACATACAAATTAAATTCAACAGTGTTAATATAAGTCCTCTCATTGTACAGTTCATAAAGCCGAGTTCTACTATTATGAAAACCAATGGTAGCCCAATCAGAGAAAGATGCATTACTGTTAACAGAGATAGTCTTGGGAACAAAGGTGGAATCAAATTGCTTACAGTATATATATAAAAAAATCATAAAGATAATTAGAATCAGCATTAACAGAACTGGATAAGACTGGCAACTTATTAATGAGATTAAATCTAAAAACCTCCAAGCGGCTTTCAGTTTTGGGGTTAACACTGATAACCTTTTTGGCCACTTTTTTACTATGGTGTGGAGTAGTAATCCTTTGTCCGCAGTGAACAAAATCAGGTAAATTTACAACTTCTTTGTGGCTTGGTATTACTTTAAGTAAAGTATGTAAGTATGATAATATGATAGACAAATTTGAAGCAGGCTTATCTCGGCGTGTTTACGAGATCCTCTCAGATACTCAGCTCGACAATCCTTTCAGTTACACGTGAACTGTTCTGTAGTATTAAATAACACTGCATCACAATCTATTCTTCGTGTGAGCAGCAGTAGATTACAGTTAACTTCGAATAAGTTACAGTGCAGCTCCAACAATTGCTTAACAAGTTACAATTAACCATTGGATGCAAATTGTACGTCCGCTGTGCTAGTAATTATTTAGATAATCAACGGACTCCGGGGATCTAGGATCATATTTAAACGTAACATAAGCTTGATGGATTGGCGGCTGGTTTTAGTAGGTAACCGGATTTCAGTGTCTGTTTGGTTTATTGATATTGTTATTTACTTATCTGTCCGATCGTGATTGATAAATATCTCGGATTTATCTGGATTAGGGAAATATCTATCTAAAGGATATCTTCGATAGTCTTGGCGTCTTGGGTAACATTGTCGGAATAGTTAGCTGGTTTGCTACAAGGATTGCGAAATTCACATTCCACGAGGATTAGATTAAATAGGATACTACATGAAGGATAATTGAGTTGGTTCACGATCCAATTACCTCCTGCTACCATTGATTTCATTCGTGATCGTATTTGATACCTTCCGAAGTACACTATTGTGTCTTGAAAATAAACACTGTTTATTTAATAGTCGGTTTACTTCGGAATACTTTAGCGTTTTAATGCTTTATTGATTAATAAGTAAACGAGCCACTGCTAACTAATTACGCGATCAAACAACCGGTTTTAATACATAAGGTATTATGTCAAAAAGAACATATCAGTGTTCTTATTAATAATAATTTATTTCGGACAGTAGGTATCCATATTCGGTTAGTACTACATTCTCGTATACCTACTTAGGTTAGTGTGCAGCGTCTCTCCTTATAGAACACAAAACGTTTACCAATCAGTACATATACACATATTAAACGATAGATCTGGAGCAAAGATGATCCAACAGAAACGATGAGCCGTTGTGGAAGCGTTTAACATAATAATTTTTGGGCTGGTAAAACAAGAATAATTGCGCGATATGATTAAAAACTTAGTATTGCTCTATAACACAAGATGACTAGTGACATGATAAATGAAGTTATGGTTCTTTAATTCGTTTTATTTTATATTTCTATAACAATAAATCTTTCATATCCACCAATCTTCACGTCCATGGGACACCCTCCGTTTCTATTGCAAATTTATTATTTGTTCCAGTAAACGGAGAGTATATAACGGCGTGCAAGCACGACGACGCGGTAAATATCCTGCGGAATGCCGGCGACATTGTAGTGCTAACTGTCAAACACTATAGAGCAGCAACACCTTTCTTACAAAAACAGGGTGAGTTATACTTTTTCGTTTCGTCGTCCTCCGTGGCGCAGCGGTCAACACGCCTGCCTGCGACGTGGAGGCTCCGGGTTTGATCCCCGGCCAGGTCATGAGAAAAACAATATTTTCCTGATTGGCCTGTTTATCTATATATTTATCTATTATAAATATAGTATCGTTGAGTTAGTATCCCATAACACAAGTCTCGAGCTTACTTTGGGGCTAGCTCAATCTGTGTGATTTGTCCTTATACGTATATTTATTTATTTTATTTATTATACTTTGGAAAATCCGCTTAAAAAGATCACTCTTTAAACGATTTCTCCCATAATACGTCATTTTACATCAGTCCCTAAAACTAGAGGCATGTTCTCATATATTTCTTACGATTCCTCGTCCCGTTTAATACGTCTACATGCGCACGCGTGCTATACTCGTATCTCGCGGCGGCACCGAGCGTCTTACCGGTGCGCGGTCGTGAGCTGATACTGCAGGGTTTTCCTTGATATTCTTTCATTGATGGTGTAGCCCGTACAAATTCATTTAATTGACACACAAAAATAGACCCTATGTGATGATGCAAAAGACAAAGATGGGTCAACTTAGTCTTCTCTCGGTGGTAGGCCATAAAATCGGCCGCCGGCAGAAGTTACCACCCATCAGACAAAGTCTTGCCGCCAAGCGATTTGTCGTGAGCAGTTGTGTTGCGATGTGTGCCGGGTACGATGCGCCAAATGTTGTTGTGTTGGGAGTTTGGTCGTGGAGGGTCTTCAGATCAATCTCCCTTTGGCGCAGCATCGTTGGTAGTGTGTATAAAAAAAAAAAGGCGTGTGGCACTCGGAGACTGCCGCGGTAAAGCTATGGCATAGCCTTTTTTTATCAACTATAACTTGCAATTATAATTATTTATTTATTTTATTTATACAGTAATTTTTCCTTTGTTTTTTTTCTTTGATATCAATTCAAGTTTTCTTTCTGTTTTGTAATTTATTTATTTTTTACCAGCAACGTCATCAAAAGAGTGCGAAAAATGGTGACGATTAAGCGACTAAACTATATTCAATGTTTTCTGTTCGACTTTGATAAAGAGATAGAAAGAAGCTAAGCAATAGCTTAAAAATGACGTCATGTTCGTTATCACACCCATGTCAGAATGTCATGAAATATGATGTCAGCCATCTTGGATTTCAAAAATGAAATCATTTTCGTGATCAGCACCCTGAGTTTTGGCGGGAAAGTCAAGCTGAGTGTCACGCTCGTTTTTCATTGGACTTTTAAAATTATTTATAGTGTTGTTTACTAAATAAAAGTGCGTGATTTATGTAGTAAAAAGTGCATTTAGTAAATAGTTCATTAAGAACAGTGAAATATCGCTGCATAGTGGCCACATCATGACTTTGTCCCAAACCTCACTCGTAAGACGGGTCACGCGGCCGTCTTTTTCGACATGATTAATTCATAATTACGTGGCATTGGCTAAATGCACAAACCGTGCGAAGCCAAAAAAATAAAGAAATAAAGAAAAAACTCATTACTATTATCTATTATCACTCGAGTCAGTAAGCATGTAAAATGAGAAAACTAACATAGAACTAAACGATCACTATTACACAACAACACTGATACCTTTGAGAAAGCGGACTTCCTCTACAATAGGGCAATTCCTCCGTAAGGTCTGTCTATGCTATTACTTATAATCTCTGTCATTGTGTGCTGTTTCGGTGCAATCGCAAGACCGGCCGGGCACTGAGGGGCAGGCAAGACAGCTATAGTATCCTTATGACTCCACCAACTGGTATTTCGTTGACTCGGAAACGGCGCACAGGGAGCACCACGAAATATACTCAAAGACTCCGAGGTTCTTTTTCAATATACCCCACTGTTTTGTCGTGGTGGCCTAGTGGTTAAAACACCAGCCTCTCAAGTATGAGTGCGCGGGTTCGATTCCAGGTCAGGCAAGTACCAATGTAACTTTTCTAAAGTTATATGTACTTTCTAAGTATATCTTGGACACCAATGACTGAAGGCGAAGGAAAACATCTTGAGGAAACCTGGGCTTTATAAGTCTGAAATCGCCAACCCGCATTGAGCAAGCGTGGTGATTACGCTCAATCCTTCTCTGTATGAGAGGAGATCTGTGCCCAGCAGTGGGATGATAAAAAGGTTGTTGATGATGAACGGCGTCGGTGTCGAATTATTTGTTATCAATTTAATATTTTCGAGCTGATCTTTAGTAACATAATCACTTCTGATTGCGTTAACATCTGACCGTAGAATTAATAAATCCTTCATCAACTTCTTTACGTACGTTCTACGTAGTCAAAGCAAACTAGTGGCAATTTGTGAAGGTCATATGCCACAAAAACTGGGATTGTTCGGGATCCGTGATTTTAAACACCGTAATCGTATATTTTAGGTCTTTCTGCTTTTTGTTCTTACGCCTCGATACATGTTTTTGTCTTGTCTGCGTAGAAACAAACAATAACTTTTTTGCCTCATCAATGTCTTCCTCAGAAAAAGCCGACGAGCATATTTTTATTAAACTTTCGTTGTTTCGTTTCGGAGATAACAATATTACAACTCGTACACTTAAATGTACTCGTATTAACATTGTTCACCGACATCTTTCTGTAATATTTTATTTAATAAAAACTTCAACTTCAACTCTTGATCTGGTCCCTGTGGATAGATACCACAATTTTGCCAATAACACGTGTAACAAATTATAGAAATTCTTTAAAAAAATATTTCACAATAATGGCGGATATCGCCAATAACAATTGAAAAAACGGCCGCGTGAGCACTTTTACTCTATAAAATCACGCGCTTTTATTTAGTAAACAACACTATAAATAATTTAAAAGTCCAATGAAAAATTAGCGTGACATTCATCTTAGCTTTACCGTTAAAAAAAAAGCTATTTTATAAAAACACTACTAAATTAATTTGAATAAAAGTACTTAATAATTCATTATATGAAAAGTTTTTAAGGTAGCCATGACAACGTCGATGACGTCTATGACATATCTCTATAGAAGACCTATTTCAGAGAGAAAATTAATCGCAAGTTTAGCACATCGCGACTATCAGTAACATGGCAAGTGTGTAGAACTGAGTTCGCGCCCTGCAATATGCATGCTCTTTTTGAAAATCTATAAATTGTTTTCAAAAGATGTAGTCGCACGCACACAAACATACCGTGCCGAAGACTGCCGAACTGAAACGACGTTAGACTATGTACGGCCTTCAAGCCACACCTCCGTGCCCGTCGGAGTGGGGAGCGTGAGGTTTTTTCGTTACGGAATTTCTGGATTCGGTCCCCGCGCTCAAGGCCCGCGATAGAAGCTATGCAATAGCTTAAAAAAACTCCGATTTTGTTAAACACTCGGGCTTTATCACTAGTAAACGGTTTAAGATAATAATTATATGTCGCTGTAAAGTTAAATTATATTTAAACTCCTAATGAGGTTATTTATCGTTTCCAGCGGACGGTGCGTCAGATACGGATAGTAGTACTGGCGATGACCACCCTTCGCTTCACAATAAGACTGTAGACGCTAACTGTAATACCGAGAAGAATACTGAACAGACCAATGGTGGATGGCAGGTATGTTGTCAACAGATTATTGTTTATACTTACTTTACTATGTGGTTAAAATAATAACAACCATCATTATCAACCTTTTTTATCGTCCCACTGCTGGGCACATGTCTCCTCTCAAACAGAGAAAGATTGTGTTCGAGTTTTAATCGAACACTCAGCGAAAATGCATAATTGCATAGAAGGCAAATATGCACATTCGCTCGTTTCACCAAAATGTGGTAGTATAGTTCGCGTTAAGATTTCACCAGAGACACCGCGTTCTCATTACCATTACTATTTTGTATCATTTTGAGTGTCGTCCTCCGTGGCGCAGCGGTCAACACGCCTGCCTGCGAAGTGGAGGCCTGGGTTCGATCCCCGGCCAGGTCATGATGGAAAATGATCTTTTCCTGATTGGCCTGGGTCTTGGATGTTTATCTATTTATGTATCTATTATAAATATAGTATCGTTGAGTTAGTATCCCATAACACAAGTCTCGAGCTTACTTTAGGGCTAGCTCAATCTGTGTGATTTGTCCGTATATATTTATTTTATTTATTTATTATTTTACCATATTTTACCAATAATTGTGTCTAAGTTTATATATTTATTACCATTTCTTGTTACTAGGTGATATAGTGATTTAATATAGCTATTTCGTTTATAATCCAAGACTTTAACTTTTACCATATCCTATTACCAGTAGAAGAGTGTGCTAGGTCACCATAACGCCGAGCACTACTCTTTTCATGGTCCTTCTAGCATTAAATTACCAGCGAATACTAAGTGAAACAGTGCCACGCGAACCGGAAAATTGCTGCGATTTGGAGAACTCCAGAGTGCAGAGACGGTTGGTTGCATCATATAAGGTCAGATTGAACCGTTTATTTATACTAACCATTACCAAATTTTATACGAACCATCTTTAAATATGGAGTCTGATACTCTGTTCATCAACCAAACTGAGCTCTACGAAATCCTATGCAAGTTTTTAGTTAATATAAAGAAAGATGGATCCGAAAGGAAGACCATCGATAATTACAAGCGTAAGGCGGAGATGTTAGAAGCTTACTGGCAGGACTACCAAGATAACCATAGGAAAATTTGTCAGTTGTGAGCTTCTGAACATATTTATTTTAAGAAGGGTTGTTTTGATACAGCCCAAGAAGTTTATTTTAAGATAAGGGAGGTTATTGAAAGAACTATGCAACAATTACGCACAGCGCAGCGTCTCGAAGAAAGTCCACGTAGACCAAAGGCGGAGGAAGTGCAACCATCACAGGTATCCGAACTAGGTCGCAGCTAAGCGTTGTTAACCATCAACGACCAGAAGATGACACGACGCAGTCACAACCTGGTACGTCTTCCCTTGGTGAGGCATTTAAGCAGCGAGAAGAGTTTATGTGCGCAGAGGAAATGTCAAGCAAGCTGCACGGATTACTGAAGAAGCAGAATATTAATTTCAAGGCTTTCATGAGAACCGTAAGTAACATACAAGTGGATAAGTTCGAAAATCATTGGCAATTCGAGAACGCTCTAAAATCACTGGAAAGCCGATGGGGTGAAATTGATAAACTTCACTGGGAAATAGAAAGTGAAGATGGTGCCGACGACGCTAAGTACCAAATGGAATTCTGCAGACATGAGGACAAGTACGGTGAATTGACTAACGATATCAACCAGAAGATGTGGGCAGTGAAGCACCGTGAGAAGTCAGCGCCCAAGATGGATATCCCTGTGTTCAATGGAAATTACAATCAGCGGGTTCCCTTTAAAGACTTGTTCAGCGAAGCGATCGTCAAAAACCCGTCGATGTCTAATGCGCAGAAAATGCAGTTTTTGGAGAGTAAGGTGGCTGGAGAAGCAGGGCGTCTGATTCACCATTTACAGATTAGCTCTGACAATTATAACATATGTTAGGAAATTTTAAGCCATAGGTATGGTAAAAAGAAATTGATTTTCACATCCCATATCAACATCCTTCTAGGGCTTCCCAGCATACAGCAACAGTCACTGGCTGCTATTAAGAAGCTGCATGACATAACCAAGGAGACGTTACACGCCGTACAAAACGTCTGGGGGTGGATATAACAACTTGGGATCCACTTTTAGTGCACCTGCTAGCGCAAAAGCTGGATAACGAAACGTTCACCGAATACATAGAGTCGGTAAAGAATCCTAGAGAGCTACCCGAACTACAGGAGTTCCTAGAATTTTTAGAGGCAAAATTCACAGCGCTAGAGGCATCTCGTCGCAAACAAGAACCAACCAACTTAAAAACTGCGCTGCACCAACCATTCAAATATAATAACCAAAACCAAAGAAAAGCATTTCATCGAAATAATCATCAATCAGGAAGTAAGGATAACCCTAATAAATCGAATGCATTACAGGTGTCGCGTTCAATAAATTGCGCATTATGCGATTCTGAACACGGGTCGTATCGTTGCCCTGAATTCTTACAAATGACTCATAAGCAAAGATTAAACAAATTGTGCAATTAAATTACTGCAGAAACTGCCTATGCAGTCATAATAATAAACCGTGTCAGTCGAACAAGAAATGCCGGAAATGTTTAGCTATACACAATACGCTACTTCACGAAGCGTTGTCAAAACAAAGTCCAGCTGCGTCAGCAGAAGGTACAACCAATAATAATGCAACCAGGAAGATCACATCTAGGTCGTCTCATGCGTCTTGGGATGGCGTATCTGAAATACTTTTAGCCACGGCTATCGTAAAAATAAAGGGTGATAATGGAATACAGCACAGGATTAGAGCTTTGGTTGACCAGGGTTCTCAGTTGTCTTTAATAACCGAAAACGCAGCCCAGGTCTTAGGATTAAAGAGATCACATTTCAAAGGCCAAATATTCGGGGTCGGTGAAAAGGAAAACTACGCCAAAGGAATGTTGCAGATAACGCTACAGTCTACAAATGGCGATTTTACCTGCGACACAAACGTCAATGTTATGAATAACTTGATTAAGCGATTGCCAAATAGAACCTTCACCAAACCAACAACATGGAATCTTATTCAAGGAATTCAATTAGCCGATCCGGAATTCTATGTAAGCAGACCCGTAGACATAAATTCTAGGCGCAGATGTCTACAGCAAAATAATATTAGGAGGTATTTTGAGAGATGAAGAGAAGCAGCCGATTGCTCAGCAGACGCAAATAGGATGGCTACTCTGTGGATCCATGGCGCCGCACTACCAGTGCAATGTAGTTCTCAACAACACCGAAGAGCTTTTGAAATATTGGGAAAATGAAGACATAAACCAGAAGATTGATATGTCCAACGATGACCATGAGTGTTTGCAGTATTTTGTGAAGACTACTAAAAGGCTTAAGGATGGAAGGTACGAAGTTCGACTGCCATTTAAACCGGAGCACAAAGACAGGCTCGGCGAAACCAAACCACAAGCATTAGCTCAATTCCGAAATTTGGAAAAGAAATTGGACAGGAGCTGAAAAAGGATTATACGAAATTCATGAACGAATATTTAACGTTAAACCACATGTTGCCTTGCACCAGTAACCAAGCGCCCGAATGCTTTCTACCACACCATGCAGTCATTCGTGCTGAATCTACCACTACCAAGCTGAGAGTAGTTTTTAACGCGTCAGCAAAGTCTTCCTCGGAGTGCAGTCTAAACGACGTTATCTATCTTTCTTTCTTTTCTTTCTTTGATGTCAATCGCTCTATGCGTAGCAGCGGTCTGGCTGTGGCGGACAAGACCATGTCGCCTGTGCAAAAGGGCCACCTCTGGACGCCGTGGAGGGGGATCCCGGCAGCAGACTACGGTAACTCCGCAGCTTCCGAGACCTCGACGCCGCAGTGAGGGTAGCTGCCAAAAGCAGCTGGTAGCTGCTCCGCTGGCATCGGAACCAAACCGAAGAAATGAACCATGCAGTGAAGCGCTCAGTGTTAAAGGCCTTAAGGATAAAAGTGAAGCCAGGCAACATCAGTTAAACAGTTTTGCCAAACGCTGGCCTAGTGCGAACCATGGTGTGATTAAACGGGACAGAAATACAGACACAGGCAATCTAAATATTGCTTTTACTATTGAAGACACGATAATGTAAATTCTTGTAACGATAGTGTAATGTTAATTATTTAAGTAACGTACTAATTCACTTTCAATAAGTTTTTTATGCTTGGGATGCTAATGTTTTTATATTTACTAGATAAGTTCTTTAAAACGAATGTCTTTTTAAGTAGCTTAATCTTTCACAAATATCATAGTCATAACGTCATGAGATATATTTTTCATCCCGCGTTGCTTCTCGCTCTCGGGAATATGTCCGAGTTTTAATCGAACACTCAGCGAAAATGCATAATTGCATAGAAGGCAAATATGCACATTCGCTCGTTTCACCAAAATGTGGTAGTATAGTTCGCGTTAAGATTTCACCAGAGACACCGCGTTCTCATTACCATTACCATTTTACCAATAATTGTGTCTAAGTTTATATATTTATTACCATTTCTTGTTACTAGGTGATATAGTGATTTAATATAGCTATTTCGTTTATAATCCAAGACTTTAACTTTTACCATATCCTATTACTAGTAGAAGAGTGTGCTAGGTCACCATAGCGCCGAGCATTACTCTTTTCAGATTGAGTGTAACCACTACGATTACGCTCAATCCTTCCAATGGCGATTTCAGACTTGAAGTCCAGGTTTCCTCAAGATGTTTTCCTTCACCTTCAGTCATTGGTGTCCAAGATATACTTAGGAAGTACATATAACTTTAGAAAAGTTACATTGTCTGATCTGGAACCGAACCCGCGCACTCATACTTGAGAGGCTGGTGTTTTAACCACTAGGCCACCACGACTTCATACTGTTTCACAATCATACAGGGCGTTAATTCCTTTGTTACAAGCTGGACGCAAAAGTTCAGTCCATCTTTTTCTTTATATTTCATTAAGATAGGGAGAGAAGGTAAATATTAGTTTAAACCTGTAAGTTGAACGAAATTAAATCAAGACATTTTTTTTTTTTAATTAATTTAAGAAGCACAACTTTTGAAAGTCAATATGTCTGTTTTCATCATCTTGTTTCGGGTAATCGTTAGCCAGAAATCCTAAGCCACATTCTTGCCATTGAAGTCGCTGAAATCAAACATTTGGGATCGATCGACGGAATTGTTTAATTTGTTACTAAGCCATTCAGGTCCTTCACCCTGATATTTCTCCATTTATGTAAATAACATTGTTATGTTTGGAGTCACCTTTTAAACAAATTGTTTGCTTGTGTGAAGGGCCTGGGACAAAGTACGGCTTAGCGACGTTAACTGACCTTTGTGTCATGTTCTGGAGTATCAAGTCCTGGGCGGAGGAGCAGTGGTGAAATTTGTCTCGCTACTCCGCAAGCTGTGACAGTCTTAATACTATCCTGTAGTTAATGGTCGTACGGGTAGACAACATGCTAGTGTGGGCACATACTAACCGATCCTGATCTGATCAGATTTATCGAATTTTTATTAAGTACTAATGTAGACTAAGTTGTTTTGTTAGTAAGTTGTGCAGTTGTTGTAAAAATCAAAATCAATCAAAATCGAAAGTCATTTATTCAAATTAGGCTGAGAATCAGCACTTTTTGAACGTCAATATTACATAAGACAGTCCCCCAAAACGCCCACCCATCGACACTTCCTAGTGATTTCGCTGGGAAGAAGAAGTGGCGGAACAAACTCCCCAGCAGCACAGCTGTCTGTTCATTTTTAAAAAGAAACACATGTCTTTATACAATACTATGTATAGTGATGAACACGATAAAATACAACAACAATGAAATTAATTACTATATGCCAGCTACCACGCCAAAATACCAGCAAAGCAAAACAATATATTTATATTTAAATGAAAATGTAATTAACTAAAACTTGTTACTTAAGAAGAAGAAGAAGCCCCAGGCATAAAGGGCGTGACAGCTTACATATTTATGTAATGTAAAAAAGTAAATTATATGAACTCATATTACGTATCAATAAGCTAATTCCTGAGAAAGAACACAAACATTGTCCTGAGGTAATCAGAGCGACCAGCTATTCTTATCATTTAAATAATCATTCACGGAATAATATGCCTTTGAACAAAGCTTGGATTTAATTTGTGCTTTAAATGCATTGTAGGGCAAGTCTAGCAAAGCAGAGAGTATCTAGTTATAAAAAGCTATACCAAGCCCAACAAAAGAGTTATGAACTTTTTGAAGTCGGTGAAAAGGGGCTCGCAGTTTGTCCTTATTTCTGGTGTTAATATTATGAATTAGTTTTTGGTGTACACGTGAATATTTTGCCTAACATATAAGATGTTGGCTAAGATGAACTGTGAAGCAACCGTGAGAATACGAATGTCTTTAAACAAATTTCTCAGAGAAAATCTGACACCGAGCTGGTAAATTGCTCGGACAGCTAGTTTTTGAAGTACAAATATATTTTGTATGTCAGCGGCTTTGCCCCACAGTAGAATACCGTAGGACATAACGCTGTGGAAATAACTAAAGTAAACTAAACGAGCTGTATCAACGTCAGTATATTGTCTTACTTTCCTGACGGCGTAGGCGGCCGAACTGAGCCTTCCTGCTAGGGTTGATATGTGTGGTCCCCACTGAAGTTTGGCATCTACTGTTATTCCCAGAAAAACTGCCGAGCCCACAGTTTCAAGCAATTCTTTATCTAAAACGATGTTAGGTCCTAGATTTCTAACGTTAGGCAAGGCGAACTTTACACATTTTGTTTTCTTGGGGTTAAGAGCTAGGTTATTTGACGTAAACCAATCCGTAACTGTTGAGAGTGCACTGTTTACTTCGTCAAAATTATGTCTATTCCTGTCTACTTTAAAAATTAGAGAGGTATCATCTGCAAACTGTTGTTTGCAGATGATACCTCTCTAATTTAAACGTCACAGATGCCCTTTAAATAGAATGGTAAATCATTAATGTATACTAAAAACAAGAATGGAAACAGTATTGAGCCTTGCGGTACACCTAACTGAACTGGTAGCCCGGAAGATTTCACACCGTTAATATCTACACACTGTAATCTATTATGTAAATAAGAACCTATCTCATTTTCGACACCGTAGTGGCGGAGTTTACGCAATAGTATGTCATGGTGCACGCAATCAAAGGCTTTGGAGAGATCACAAAAAATTCCAATTGCATTTTGCGACCTCTCTCATGCGTTAAATATGTGTTTCAGTAGAGCAACACCCGCATCCATAGTCGAACGACCCTTTGTGAAACCATATTGTTCACTATGTAGGAGATTATTCGAATTAAAATGTTTTAGTAACTGCTTAAGTATTAATTTTTCAAATATTTTGCTGAATGCAGTAATCTGTTCGTACTATAAAGAAGACAATGTTGTTGTGTGTCAGAGCGCGTGGGAGGGCTCGGACAGTCGGCCCGGCAGCGCCACCGGCTCCGCGCGCTCGCGCCCGCCTTCCGCCGCCTCCGACGCCGACTGGCGTGACGTCACCACAGGTATCTACCACTCACATCGACCGCTACAATGTTGTGTGTCTGAGCGCGTGGGAGGGCTCGGACAGTCGCCCCGGCAGCGCCACCGGCTCGCGCCCGTCTGTATTATTCTAGCTCTGAAAAGGACTGTTGTTTAGCTCTAAAAATAACTGTTGTTTAGCCTTGATAAGAACTGTTAATTAGCTCTGAGAAGAACTATTGTATAGTTCTGAGAAGAACTTTTGCATAGGGGTAGTTTTAAGAACGAAATCGAAGAGGTAAGGAGCCGACCACGCGACTGAGCCTTACTCATAGATCTAAACTCACCTCCCGCACGCACACCCTCACCTTGGTAACGGTCACTTCAACGGGCCGTGCAGCAGAAATCTTAATATTTTAATTTAGCCATAACTTCAAAACCAAACGTCAAATTTTAATCATTCAAAGACTAAATTATCTACATAAACTGTACTTAGTAATGAAATAATTTATTTTAATAAGGATTAATACCATGATTAAAATAAATGCGTTTAAATGTAGTCCATAAAAAAATTAAATATTTATAAATAAAAAAATGGTTGCTGTGTCTCACTCGACATAGATAGTGTGTCGCAACCTTTTTTTGTAAATATTATAAGATCTACAATTAAGTAATTAAACATTTTACGGTTCTATCTTTTATAGTTTAGGTAGCGTACGCAAAATGAGTAACTTTTCTGGTTTATTTGTTCCACCTTGTGTTCAAAAAGCTTTCGAATGGTGAATGATTTTTTGAAATTGGTCCAGTAGTTTTTAGGCCTATTTATTACAACCAAACAAACAGAGTTTTCCTCTTTATAATATTAGTATAGAATAGCGGCCGCGCGCAACTTCACTCGCGTTTTTATATGCTCCGCTCGTATTGATCGCAGTGTGATGTTATATAGCTTAAGCTTTCCTGGATTAATGGGCTATCCAACTCAGAAAGAATTATTCAAATCCGGCCAGCAGTTCCTGAGATTAGCGCATTCAAACAAACAAACAAACAAACTCGAACCACATAAACACACAAAAACAGTTTTATATATTACTATAGATTACTTAATAAAAGTCTCAAAATTCCCAAAAAAAAACGCACAAGTAAAACCATTTGGTCTAGATGGTCTATTTTGCATATCGGTACCTACGTTTATCACATAATTATGTGAAAATAAAATTTTCTGGATGTCATCCCTAAAATATTTGCAAGTTCATTATTTTTGTTACAAATTTGCAATTTTTTAAAATATGTTCCATATTCTTTTCAGTACCTTTGATGATGGGTTACGTGACGAGATACGTTCTAGGAACAGATAAACTGCGACCTGGCGCGTTTGAGGTAAGTCAAAGTGTTATCTTTTATTTTCTTAATAAGTAAACTGTACTCCATTCGCGATAGCATTAGAGAGAAGTTAAAACAGTTTGTTTTTAGTGTTTAGGGTACACTTTATGACAATAGTCTTATCGGCTGATTTCGTTGCGGGTGCTGGTCACTAGGGTTTTTTTTTTTTTTTTAGAGGAGACCCGACAGTGTGAGTGCTGCATTGAGCGTTTTTTTTTATGTCTTTCGCTGTCCGTCGTACGGCGAGTTTCCACCCTTATGTTGTTAACACCTCAACGATCCGGACGAAGCGTTTCGCCTCGTCCTTTATACCGCGTACATCGAGGGACTGGAACAATCTGCCGGCGGCGGTGTTTCCGTCGGACTACAATTTGAGTGTCTTCAAGGCTAGAGTGAATAGGCTCTTAATAAACTAGTGCGCTTTACCATCAACGATTGCGTCACTGCTTACCATCAGGCGGGATTGCGGTCAAGCGCTGGTTTATATTTTAATAAAAAAAAAAAAAAAAAAAAAAAAAAAAAAAAAAAAAAAAAAAATTATATCTTTCTTTTGTCTTTTTCCGATATATTTTTTGCGGCTTCTGCTTTGTCTTTTCTGGGTTTTTTCTTTCCCATGTCTATTTTCTTTTTCTTTTGTCATTTTTCTTTTCGTCTTTTGATATCATTTTTACAATATTCCTTATATTCTAGTTATATCTATTTTTATATTTCATTATACTATACTATGTTGGCATGATTCCTATCTTATTCCTGCCGACGGCACAGTGCTCGACTGTGCTGCCCTTGTCCGGTTTCGTTCAATATATGCTTTTACGACCTTGAGGCAAAACCGCTCCAGGTACGGCCTGGAGTGTTTATCCGCCATAAGGTCGGCAATGGATAACTCCGTCAAAATTTTACCAGTGCTTATTTCCAGGTCGTACCTGTCGCGGTTGTGCCTCGGGCATTCCAATAGCAAATGCTGCACAGTTTCCGTCGCCTGTGTGTCACACACACAGGCTGGACTATCCTTCAATTTGAAACGATGCAGGTACGCGGCGTAGCCGCCGTGGCCAGTCAGGATCTGCGCCCAGATAGACGTCCTGGTCACTAGGGTTATAACCCACTTGATAAGGGCCTAAGCTCCACAGGCCGGGCGCGGTGACACCGAAAGTACGTTGTTCTAGAGCCAGCTCGAAGGACTGCTTTACGGGATCCCGTTATCGCAGGGAATTGTTTTGCCGTTGTTCTGGGTGGAGATTTGAACGGTCATATGGGTGAAAAGTGTGACGGGTATGAGCGTGTTCACGGTGGCTTTGGGTACGGTAGCCGCAACGCGGAAGGGGACAACATTCTCCGAACGTGTGGGGCCGCTGACCTGCCAATTGTGAACACCTATTTCAAAAAGAAACCGGAGCACCTTGTTACCTACCGGGGCGGAAGCGAAGCGCAACCCAGATCGACTTCCTACTCACTAGGAGACACCACATCGGTAAAGTAGCCAACTGCAAAGTCATAACCGGTGAGAGCTTCACTGCACAACACCGTCTCCTTGTGATGGGTCTCTGCGTAGAGGCCAAACGTAGACGTGTAGAGAAATGCCGACGCTAGATCCGGTGGTGGCTGCTTGACGAAAATTAGTCCCAGGAGTTTACGTCGGTTATTGGCGACAAGTGCGCTGGTACTGATAGAGAATCTGTCCAAGACCACTGGGACAGGATCCAGGCAGCTATTGCTGGGGCGGCGCGGGTGGTTCTCGGCGTCTCTAAGGGCGGTCGCAAAAGTGAAAAGGAGACCTGGTGGTGGGACGACACAGTCCAGAGGGAGACCAGGGTGAAGAAAGCCCTCTTCAAAAAGTGGCAGGCGACCGGATCTCCTGAAGATCGCGACGCATATAAGGTTGCCAAAATGGCACTAAAAGAGTTGTAGCCAGAGCCAGAGGGACGCCTTCCAACCGCTTTATGAGAAGTTGGAATCGCCTGAGATCAAGATCATTTACAATTTGACACGTTCCAGGGTCATGGCGGCACAGGATATATCCAAGTCCCGTTGTGTAAAAGACCCTACTGGGAACCTGCTATTTAAGACCTCGCGTTGAAGGAGAGATGGCGCTCGTACTTCCATGAACTGCTAAATAAGCAGCATCAAGAGGTGCAGCCACCGGAACTCAACAAAGTCACACTCAGACGGCATGATGTCTGGTGAAGCTGTACGGAGGACGGGTCTGAGCAGTTGTGTTGCGATGTGTGCCGGTTCGATGCGCCAAATGGTTTGTATCCTAAAAAATAATTTAATGTCCGTCAGATAGCTTTATAAAAAATATTGAACACGTATTTTTTATTTTTTCTTTTATTCAAATACTTAGGAAGATATATTGATTTAAAATGTCGCATGACGTCACGCCATGGTGCAAAATATAGAACGGCGTGACGTAATTAGCCCCCACTCTGTAAGTTTAATACGCTATATCTCAGTAATTTTTAGTAATTACGACAAAATAAAAAATACGGGTCTTAATCTTTTTTATTATCTGTACGGACGTGTAGACGGACTAATTATTTTTTTGATTTTCATACCTTGGATACATCCCTAATGTTGATGTATCGGGAGTTTGGTCGTGGAAGGTCTCCAGATCAATCTCCCTTTGGCGCAGCATCATTGGTCGTATTGTTGGGTTAAACATTTCATCACCCCGCTCAACTGCCGTCTTCTCCATAAGCACTAGTTAGTTTATAATCATAAAAAAACTCCGGTTCTTGGATTAATGCCCCGATAACGCCTGTGGAAGTCTTCTTTATACCGCGTACATCGAGGGACTGCAACAATTTGCCAGCGGCAGTGTTTCCGTCGGACTACAATTTGAGTGTCTTCAAGGCTAGAGTGAATAGGCTCTTAATAAACTAGTGCGCTTTACTATCAACGATTGCGTCACTGCTTAACGTCAGGCGGGATTGCGGTCAAGCGCTAGTTTATAATTTATAAAAAAAAAATAGCTCTTCGACGCATGGCGAATCGGAAAGCTGTTGGAGCTGACGGAGTCCCCATTAAAGCCTGGAAGGCGATGGGTTCTGGCGGTGTGGTTAACTAATATTTTGAACCGCGTGCTCCTGACCAGCAAAATCCAGAGCCAATGGCGACTTGACTATTATTACTCTGGTCAAAGGCAAGGGCTTGGTACAGGAACACTCCTGTAATTACCGCGGTATAGCGGTCATGCCACACCATGAAGATCTCGTACTAATATTATTGATATTGATACTGGCAGTGCTACTCCACGAAATTTACCTCACTGCGCCACTTCAATGCCGGAGGTTCTGAGAGCACTGTGTCGCCTGGACGTAAATAAAACTAGTGGTCCAGATAGTATGCCAGCGATTGTTCTTAAGGCACATGACCGAGTTGTCTCCTGTAGTGACGCGCTTGTATCGCCTATCATTTAGGACAGGTATAGTGCCCAATGCCTGGAAGCTTGCCAACGTACAGCCCGTGCCCAAAAAGGGTAGTCGTGTCGATCCTGCCAACTAACAGCCGATTTTGATAACCTCCATACTCTGCACGATTAAGGGGCGTGTGATGAACTCGCGCCTCATAGCATACATGGAAGGTAACGATCTCCTCAGTGACCGACAGTACGGGTTTCGCTGCAATCGGTCAACTGGGGACCTACTAATGTATGCCACTCACTTGTGGGACGAGGGCCTCGGGAAGAATGGGGAAGCAATTGCCGTCTCCATTGATGTCTCGAAGGCCTTCGACCGGGTATGGCACGCTGGTCTTCTGAGTAAGCTTCCAGCGTACGGAATTTCCCCTGGCTTGACTGGGTAAAAGACTTCCTGACTGAACGGTTCCTCCGAGTAGTTGTCGACGGTTGCTCATCTGAGCCCATGTCGACTAATGCCGGTGTTCCTCAGGGGTCTGTTCTCTCTGCAACTCTGTTCCTGCTGTACATTAACGATCTGCTGATGCCCGGTAACTATGGATATGCAGATGACAGTACAGCTGTAGAGAGATACCTGCCGGATGCTCAGGCTAGTAAGGAATCAATCCGGTCCGAAAGAGAGGCTATGGTAGAGCGTACGAATATTGCACTACAGACAGTCTCCGAATGGGGTAATGCCAATCTTGTAGCATTCAATGCCGCTAAAATACAGGCGTGTCTTTTCACCGCAAAAAGGGGCCCGTTCACCTTGGCTCCTTCTTTTCGGAATGTATCCTTGGAGTGTACCGACCGCCTTCAGCTTTGGGTGTTGAGATTTCTTCGATCCTTCACTTTGAGCGGTTCATTGGGTCCAAGGCCGAGGTGGCTGCCAGGAAGCTTGGCGTTATCGCAAAGGTCCGACGATACTTCACACCAGGGCAGCTTCTAATGCTGTACAAAGCACAGGTCCGTTCGTGTGTGGAGTACTGAGTTGGTTATAAGCAAGAAAACAACAAGGATTACTGTGAATTATCGAGGAATTATTTATTGAGTATAGTCGGCCTAGCCACACAGCGAGAGACGGATGACATTAGCGTACACAGATTAAAAAGAAGTGACAAGCAGCGTTTCGTTCATACACTAACATACTGCAGCCACATTTGAGCTGGTGCTGCGAAATGTCACCTGGCCACTTTGGATTTGGTGGAGAGGCGTGCGAAGAGGCTGATTGGCGACCCAAATTTAATTCAAAACGGTCTCTAAAGCATAGAGCACAGGCGTAGATTAGCCAGCCTTTCGGTATTCTATAGGATTCATTATGGTGAGTGTGCGAAGGAATTGCATGATTTAGTTCCCCATCTCCGTTCCACCATCGGACGACCCGTCGCACGGCGAGTTTCCACCCTTACGTTGTTAACGCCACTACGATTCGGACGAAGCGTTTCGCCCCCTCTTTACCGCGTACATTGAGGGACTGGAACAATTTGCTAGCGGCGGTATTTCCGTCGGACTACAATTTGGGTGTCTTCAAGGTTAGAGTGTCGTCTCTTAATAAACTATTGCGCTTTACCATCATCGATTGCGTTACTGCTTATCATCAGTTGGGATTGCGGTCAAGTGCTAGTTTATAATTTAACTTACAACTTTACTTTAATTCGGCAGGTGTACATAGCTTTGTGTCAGTCTATTCTTACCTATTGTATAAGTTCCTGGGGTGGTGCCCCAAAAACTATACTTCTGCCCTTGGAACGAGCCCAAAGAGCAATCCTAAAGGTCGCCAGCTTACGTCCTTTCAGATTCCCCACCCACCAGCTTTACAGTGAATGCAAAGTGCTAACAGTACGCCAGTTATTTATTTTGAATATAGTACTACTCCAGCACGCTGATATTGGTTTTAGCCCTGTACCTTTTGGCAAGAGAAGAAAGGATTTAGTTTGCACTAACACACGGACGAAACATGCTTTTACTAACAGATTTTATTTATTTCTCGGACCATATTTATATAACAAATGTAACAAAATACTACAGATATACAGTGAAAGCTCAAATAAATGTTGTGTAATGCTAACTGAATATCTACAAACCCTCAGTTACACAGATACGGAAAAAATGCTGGAGGTGTTAAAATAAAATGAGTAGTTTAGTAAGTTAAGTTATATACTAATAAATAAGTAGAGTTAAGGTAGTATTTAAGTTTTTAGGACAATTTTTCATTGCTTAGTCTTAAATACCTACTTTTGTCATATGTTTATTATTATTATACTATAGCCATCAAATATCCTTGCTGATGATAGCCTGAAACACAGGTTTAAATAAACCTAGTTCGGGTGGTCCCAACATTAGTTTTAGATCGTAACTTTAAAGATTTATATTATGTATTAGACTACAGTAAGTTAGCTTTTACGATTGTTATTATTAAGATTTTTATTACTATACAAACAGATTTTTTGTACATTAATTGTTGTTGTTCTATGTTTTTTAATAAATTTAATTTTTTTTTTTTTTTTTATAAAAAAAGATATGTCTATAAGACCATCATTAAACCTGCCCTCCTGTATGGCAGTGAGGCGTGGCCTGTGCTTGAGCGACACAAGCAGGAGCTGCGTGTCACGGAGATGAGTATGCTGCGGTGGATGTGTGGAGTTACGCGGAAAGACCGCATCAGGAACTCCCGCATCCGTGGCAGGTTTCGTATCCGTGACATAGCAGACAAATCGAAAACCCTGATGTTACGTGGGTAACAAATGTCTTGCCATGGCGCCTCCGCCGGACCGGAACCAGTGGGGTAGACCTAAGAATGCTGGCTTGACGTTGTAAGAGATGACATGCGTGCCAACAAGCTCACACCACAAGATGGTGAAGATCGCGCGAAATGTAGGAGAATGAGCAGGAAAACGAACCCCAGGCTCCAACGCGAAAGCCGCAGATGCTACCGGGACTAAAGGCTGAGATGATGAAAGCTTTATAATAAAAGTACAACATAAATATACTTTTGTACAGTTAAGACTGTTTCTATATGATTAACTTATTTAACATCTTAAACAATAATTTATTCAAATCCGACCCATTTTCTGAATTTATGAGGCCGCCGGCAGAAGTTACCACCCACCAGACAATTCTTGCCGCCAAGCGATTTGACGTGTTCCGGCATGATGTCTGGTGTAGCCGTACGGAGGACGGGTCTGAGCAGTACTGTTGCGATGTGTGCCGGGTACGATGCGCCAAATGTTGTTGTGTTGGGAGTTTGGTCGTGGAGGGTCTTTAGATCAATCTCCCTTTGGCGCAGCATCGTTGGTCGTGTTGTTGGGTTTAACATTGCATCACCTCGCTCAACTGCGTCTTCCTTCCTATTCGCTCAATCTAAGTGAGTAGGTTCTTAATAAACTAGTGCGCTTTACCATCAACGATCGCATCACTGCTTACCATCAGGCGGGATTGCGGTCAAGTGCTAGTTTATAATTAATAATAATAAAGAAAAGGTTTTTAATTAAATTAATGATTTAGTTTTTATATAAACTACTAATGTCCACCTGAAAGACCTATCGGGGTGGTCGGTACCTGGGACGCTTTACGTTATCATTATTAACATTATCTTTCGAGTTGTTACACAATGAAACTGTGGAGGTAGGTATGAGGAGCAGCCTGTACAGCTTTCATTATTAATATTTGTAACGCCCTAACTGATTTCTTCCTTCTGCAATTCTGTATAAAGAAACTGGACATAACTAGAATATTCCCGCCAATCTATTTGATCGGCGCCTGTGGTATTTTGCTACACAAGTTCATGACCTTGTCAGCTGTTACTTAACACTTTGACGAATGAATCTTTGATAATGTTGGTTAAGTAAAAATGTTTGGTTGTTGTTGATTATCACATATTAAAATATTCTACATTATTATAAGACACTAGCTTTGCGCCCGCGGCTTCGCCCGCGTGGTTTTCGGTTATATCGCGTTTCCAAGAGAACTCTTCAAAAGCCCGGAATCAAAAGTATTCTATGTTATTTCTCAAAGTCAACTCTATCTTCGTACCAAATTTCAATAAAATCAGTTCAGTGGTTTAGACGTGAAAGCGTAACAGACAGACAAATACGAGTTACTTTCGCGTTTATAATATTAGTAGGGATGGTAAAAATTACATAAACAAAACACAAGTCAATCCGTAGTTCAACAATTACATCCGATCGAAAGTAAGTTGCGTGGGAAACTAAGGAAGAAGGCAGTGTTTCGAGGGCGGTGAGAAAATCAGATATTCTAAACATTATTTCGAATGTAGTGATTTTGACCCCTCGACTTGACGATGATTACTTTTTTAAAATTGTGATTTCATAAATGACGTTATTCGAATTTTTTCTTTTTTTGAAGTCAGTTCGTTTTGTTAAATTAAGAATCATGAAGTTTATTTAATCAGTATTATATTTTGTCGATTGTTTTTTGTTTTCATACACTCATGTTTAATTTCTTTTTTTAAATTTAATTTTGTAAACTTGTGTTTTCGATTATTGTATCTTCGCCGCTAATTGAATTTAGGTCGAGATCAATAATAATTTCATTGCCATTACACGGGTGACATGTGAAAAGTTTTAGTGATAGAGGAACATATTGCGTTGCCAGGTACGAGGAGCTCGTGCCGGCGTGACGTCGGGGGTGGTGCACTTGGACGAGCCCGCCGCTCTCTCACAGTGGCTCAAGAGTATCTCTGACAACATCGTGGGACTCACCAACCTGCAGGTAGATTAACCCATTACTTTTCTAATATTATTGAACGCCATACATATAAGGACAAGCTTTCAACTACTTGAAACGCGAACTAACAAGATTGTGATGAAACGTAAAAACATTACATGATAGTTATGCTTAAAAGCAATGTAGCGATTATTTCGAGTAAAATGTAAACATAGTATGAACTTGCCTTCCTGAGATACCTGCAGTCGACAACACTCAGCCTTTCCATCTTTAAAGACAACTATTTTTATTTGCTCGAAGTAAAAATAGTTGTTTTATAAATTAAATATTGCGGTAATTTCCAATAAACAAGAGAGTACCCTTGTTTATTAGTTTTTAGACGACCAACTATGCTGCGCTAGAGGGAGATTGATCTAGAGACCCTCCACGACCAAACTCCCGACACAACAACATTTGTCGCATCGTACCCGGCACACATCGCAACACAACTGCTCCGACCCGTCCTCCGTACGGCTTCACCAGACATGATACCGGAACACTACGAATCGTTTGGTGACAAGACTGGCGCAGCATCGTTGATCGTGTTGATGGGTTTAACATTGCATCACCTCGCTCAATTGCCGTCTTCCTTCCTGTTCACTAAGTTTTTAGTGTATAGACTCGTTAATAAACTAGCGCGCTTTACCATCAACGATTACGTCACTGTTAGTTCATATTTATAGCTCTATTTAATATGAAAAAAAAAAAACCTTTTTGATAATTTTATGACGTTATTGGTCATTAAAAAAAAAAATTATTAGCAGCAGCTAATAATATATTTTTTTAAATGACCACACTTATTAATTCTAGTTTGTAAGTAGACCGTAAAAACAATGTGTGTTAATTATTTCTATTAGATACAGTAAATCCATTTTATTAAGTAATTTTATTATATTATAACATTTTCAATACTTATAATGCATACCTACTTGTAATATTGTAAAATAATAAGAAAATTCAGGTTACCGAAAAAAAAAAACCCAATCGTAGTGTTAAATTTATATAGGAAATAAATGATTTCCATTGTCTATAATTATGTTGACAGATGAAACTATTCAACCGTCACTTCGGCGTTGGAGAACGTATCGAGTACATGGGGTGGGTGCACGAGGGAGTGGTGCAAGCTCAACAACCGTGGCAGACGTACCGCCCCAAGTTCTTGTTGCTCAAGGGAACCGACGTCATGCTGTTTGATGAGCCGCCGGTAATACTTCAAACAATTTTATAACGGTCGTATTTATTTCGAAAGGCTAGAAAAAAATATGTATGGTATTTCTCGTTTGTTTTTCTACATAGGTACTTCCTACGCCTTGAGATTGATTTCATCTCAGAAATCGACTCTAAATTAAATAGTCTTCATATGATCTGATCAAGATGTCTGCAATTTATAAGAAACTGTGGCCTTTGAGTTTGATTTGGCCTATCTTCTTAGAGTAGTTAGATAGGAAATACGAGATCATCTAATTTAAACAATGACTAGCAAGTGTACGAGGGCGTTCAAAAAAGTAATGACAATAACTCATGTTAGAAAATGAATGTATTTATTATTATTTTTTCACATGGATTTCAATTTTATCCACTCTTAACGAGAGTTATTGATACGTTTCAAATAAATAATTGATACAACTGACATATTATACAAGATAGAAAGCTAATTATTTGAGGGTAGGTATTATTTATTTATTTTATTATTTATGTACACACAATAAAATACATATAGATACAACAAAATGAAGATCTGAGTACAAAGGTACTAATTGAAGTTTGGATGAAAACAGAAGGGCGAATTTCTTATAGGCTAAACTTAGGTGATAACCGGTCGTGGTTGCTTCGGTGAGTATTTTAACAGCAATAGGCGTGAGACCACAGCAAATTACCACCACTGTGGAAGCGACCATGATTCTACACAGAACACGCTCGAGGAGTGCCCTGGGTGGGGCTCAGAGCGGCAGGTTTTGGTAAAAGTATTACGACAAAGACCTAATCTTTCCGTGACAATATTTTTTTTTCAAGTACTTGTCTTTAGTGCGTCATTCTCATTACTTTTTGAACATCTTTGGTACAAACTTATTTCTAAATCATTTATTATTTTCTACAAATTACCTGTTAATTATACCTTTCTATTTCAGATGAACATAACCGAGCTGGCAAAGTGCCCCGAGACCCTGAAAGTGTACCAGACGATGTTCCGCACGGTGAAGGAGAGCGAGACCGTGGACTGGCGCCAGCACTGCTTCCTGGTGCAGAGCTCGGCGCCCGGCCCCGGAGCCGCCGGGCCGCGCTACTTCAGCGCCGAGACCCGCGCCGACCTGCTGCGGGTCGAGGCCGCCTGGACCGCCAACATCGTCAACTCCGTCATCCGCCTCGGGGTCAGTACAACCAACACCACTCGTCTTTGTCGTAGCATCTACCATACACGTGGCGCTGGACTAGTCAAACACCAGTAACAACAACGGTGGTAGGCCATAATTTTAGCTACCGGCTTAAAAAAGTTTTTCCAAAAAAAAAAGAGCAACAGACTTCAAAAATAAAAAAACCACAACGTGAAAAATAACTAATTTCGGAAATCAGCGTCAAAAACGAATATACTATAGTAAGACCGCTTTAATGAGTCTTCGCCCACGGGTATAGGGACGCGGGGGTATGACGAAAACGGGGGCCGAGGGAGGTGCGGGCGGTGGGCCCACTTAGTGTGATACTCACGAGATGAAATTCATATTGATTAGGTCTTAAGATATGTGACGTCATATTAACTAAGAACGAAAGTGTGTTTTTTATTATGTAGTTAATTGAGAACTACAAATTTGTGTTTATTATTTACTAGCTAATTTCCCGCGACTTTATCCAGACAAAAATTTGCCTATATCCTTTTTCATTTTAATTGATACAGAAGTTTTAATGTGAAAGTGCGACCGACTGATAGATAAACAAACAGAGTTATTTCCACATTTAAAATATTAATTATTGTTTTATCAAATAATCTCAATACGAATGTAAAAAGCTTTCTCAAGAATAAAAGGAAGAAAAAGCAAACAAATCATAAAATACAGTAACGTTGTTTAATCTGACTACCTAATAGTGCCAGAATTACTTTAAACATATAATAAGATTCCTTAGCTTTATTTCATTACAACATAAAAATATTATTTATGACAATAAAGCAACAAAATAAGATATCATGTAATGTACTCTTGCACTATAAAAATTATAAATCAATCACTTATTTCCATATCAACATCACTAGAACTCGATTCTTCACTTTAGAGGCTACCATTATCAGAATCATCAGCATCTTCCTCCACATTTATAATAAAATCAACAACATCATCTACAATATTGTCGTGTTTGCTGTATTCGTCCTCAATTTTAATTACCTGGTTTACACAGTGCTCCCATTTCTCTACGGAATATTCAGCAAATAACCTCTCTAAGATATTTTTTTCTGATCCAAATTAGAGTCGATGCTTTGTAGTGCTAATTGTCCTTTAGTATCACCCCAGACTAACTCAATCTGGTTCAGATCTGGGTTATATGGAGGCAAACGTAATACTTCATGTCCATTTCTTTTTAGTAACTCATCGATTTTGTAATTTTTTTGTGTGAAATGTCTTTTTATTAATTTGTTTAAGTCATCCTTTCTAAGTTTGTCATCAAAAGGCACATCATGACGTCCTAACAAGTCTTGCATAGGTAATTTAGTAGAAACCATAGTCTGCTTTTTCTCTACTTGAACGGAATGATAAGCTGCGCTATCCATAACTATGACTGAATTTGGTAGTATATTCGGCATGAGTTTTTCGTTTATCAATTTACTGAAATTCACGAAGTTCATAGAATCGTGATAATCACTTGTTTTGCATTTGTATTTGAATATCACAAGTACTCCATTGACAAATCCAGTTTGGCCTCCGCAATGTACAATGATCAAACGATCCCCTTTACCGATATGAGATAGCACGCCGTGTTCATCCTTTGACTGCCAACATTTTGAGACGTTATGTGATGCATTTACATACGTTTCGTCAATATATAAAATATGTCTTCCTTCTCTACGATATTTTTTAATAGTTCTTAAATAATTCTATCGCCATGATGTTATATTTGGCTGCTCGATGAGGAGTTTCCTTTTAGATCCGCATTTCTTAAATTTAAAACCCAGGTCATGTAATAATAATCGTAAATATTCCCTGCCGCTGTGTAATATATCCTCTGCTCTAAGTACAGTATTTAAAGTTTTCAATGTGGGTATTTTTTAAAAAAATGTGTAAAACTGAGTAACTTTTCTCCTTACCACTCCTTTTGTGAAATAATCTATTTCACCCTTTTTTTGCGAATTTGTTTTGGCTTACGCGGTGATTTAAACTTTTCGTTGTCCTTTAATAGTTTCTCCTGTTGTGCAATTCTAGATACAGACTTTTCCGATATTCCAGTAACCTCTGCTACAGTTTTGTTTAAATTTATATCTTGTTGATATTCAGCACAATTTGGATCCAGTTTCCTTTTTCTAAAATATTCGTATACATCAAAAACCACTTGCTTACACTGACTATTAATTTTATGTCCGAAGATAATTCGACTCACCTTGAGAATGTAATCTCGTGTATAAGTTGCACAGACTGTCCGCAACTGTCAACACATGCGGTGGCTAACCGCGGCGAACGAAATGAACGAACACGTTAAAGCGCATGCCGCCCGCACCTCCCTCGGCCCCCGTTTTCGTCATACCCCCGCATCCCTGTACTCCGCAGGCGAAGACTCATTTAAACGGTCTTACTATAAAACTAAAGACCCTAAGACTTTCGAAATTAGTTATTTTTCACTTTATACTTAGTATTTTTTGGAAGTCAACTGTTTTTTATTGTTTTTTTTTTACACTGCTTTGTTGTAAGAAGTCTTGTTTAGCTTCATCCGGTCAGACTGGACGCTAATGCCAACATAGTTGAAAAAAGGCAAACCTTTTAAGGCCAACTAAAGCAAACAATGTAATTTTGTTTACTTTTTATTTTTACCCGTAATTTTGTTTTATGAACCAAATTATTAAACCGATTTCTATAAAATTCCTATGAGACCAAAATAAAAGTATGAGCGTTGCTAGAAATAACGCAATTATGCAACTTAAATTCAGTTTCTTGATTTAATTGATTATTGCATGCGCATGAGGAGTAGTTAATGGTTTTCCCTCGACTATCTATGTTCTTCATTATCTGATCTACTGCAGACCTTCATTATAACTCATATTGCTGCAAAGTTATCATCAATACACATAATTTAAATCCAAATACAAGGTAAACTACTACTAGCTACCCTAAATTGTTGAGGAGTTCCCTGAACTGGCCTTTATCTTCATCATCAGAGCCCTCACGTCACAACTCTTTTAGGTGTAAAGTTCTTATCAATACAAATTAATCTGCTAAAGCTGCTGTGAATCTTTGAGTTCCCACGACTGTCTCCCGGCTCCATCATCAGATCTACTCCAGACCTTATTAAATTGTAGTGTTTTAAAATACTTAATGAAAAAACTTAGAAATGCACTAGTCGCACCTACAATTTTTGGAAGTTTCCCTTCGGTTTCCCTGGTCTTCCATCATAAGACCCTTGATTGAACGCGGTTGCCACAACCGCTCAGACCGGTCCTCTGTACGGTGTGCCGGTACGATACGCCAGATGTTGTTGTATCTTGGAAGTTAGCGGGATCCGAAGCACGGTGCTCCGCTTGTGGTCGGTCCACAAGTAGTTGGGGGCCCAAGTAGTGTGCCAGCCACATACGAAAGACTGCCCCGCCAACTGCGAAAAATCCCAGAGTGGCCCCCATCGTGCCGGTTCGCGACCGGACAATAGGACCCGATGGCGATCCCTGGGGGAGTTCGGGCGTCTCCGCAGTCTCCAGATATCTATCCCTTTCTGGCGCAGCATCGCTGGGCTTATTGTTGGGTTTAACGTCGCATCACCTCGCTCAACTACCGTCTTCCTACTTTTCTTAAGTATTGTGACAAAAAGTTTTTATGTATGAGAAACTGGCCAGTTCTAATTTATTTATTTTTTTTTTTTTTTTAATAATTATAAACTAACGCTTGATCGCAATCCCGCCTGGTGGTAAGCAGTGATGCGATCGTTGATGGTAAAGCGCGCTAGTTTATTAAGAGCCTATTCACTCAGAAAAACTGAGCGAATAGGAAGGAAGACGGCAGTTGAGTGAGGTGATGCAATGTTAAACCCAACAACACGAACAACGATGCTGCGCCAAAGGGAGATTGATCTGAAGACCCTCCACGACCAAACTCCCAACACAACAACATTAGGCACATCGTACCCGGCACATATCGCAACACAACTGCTCAGACCCGTCCTCCGTACGGCTTCACCAGACATCAAGCCGGAACACGACAAATCGCTTGGCGACAAGCTGATTATAATTATCGTGTCTCTTTGAAAAATGGATTTGCGTCGAGACCATTTTCGCGTTATGATTTTTCACCATTATAAATGTCGCCTGAAACCGGACGAATCGACCGGATGATAGACTTCAAATGGCATCCATGGATGAAGTATTATACCACCGATACACAGTTGCCTTAGAAGGCTGAGGTAATCGTGTATCGGTGGTATAATAAATTTTAGGGCGGTAGACTAACTTTGGGGCTTTTGACGTCTATTACAGAATAAAACGTGCTGGCAAACTTTTCACAGTTTTATCCAAGTCAATAGACGAATTACCTCCGCGCTTCTCCGTGAATCCTTGTCTAGGCCCTTCTAGAAGCTCGCGCCAGCATCTTGACCTGACATCTGCGATGGCATGTGGGAGATCCATTGTTGCCTCTCGATACAGTATATACAGTGTGGCTATTTCCGTAGATCTCAGCTGTCGTTTGCATCTGGTGCGTTGATACTGACATAGGGATCTAAGACTAGTAATGGGCAACTGAGCAATAGCTTCCGATCACCAATGATTTATTGGTGGCGGCGCCAAAACGCTGGGTGCACCTGACCTTGGACATGGAAGCATCCCATGTCATCACCATCTTATCCCAGAACCACACCACCTCTTCCTCTGGATCGGGCAGATTCCTCTGCGAATCCATATCTTCCGGTCATGCCACAACGTCAGCAGCTGCGATGAGCATGTCTCGCTTGAGGCGCTTGAAAGCCCATCGCCGGGATGGTGGGCTAGGATTTGGACAACTCGGAGTATCTGAAGTGAAACTGGTAGGAATAAATTACGCAGTACAGATTATTTATTGGAGACTCCACATGGTCCCAAAAGCTCTAATGTAGAGGTGGTAGCCCAAGAGTTTGTGAATTATTGCACCAATATACCTCTTAGGAAAACGGAAGCTCTAAATTCCTCCCCAGTTTGCTTTTAATAAATTAATCGAGGGATTAATTTATAAAAAGCAAACTTGCCAGGCTGTCCGGTCAATTTCAATTCAAACATATAAACCATATGCCAGTCATAAAGGCTTTTCGGCAAATAAAAGTCAAAATAACCGAAGACCTATGGGGAATGTCTGGTAAAGTATGCACATCTATAATTGAAACCATAGCACCATACTTAGCTTTAATATTTAATTTGTGTGTGGATCAAGGAGTCTTTCCTGATATAATGAAATACAGTAAGGTAATACCACTTTTTAAATCCGGTGACCATAAGGACACTAATAATTACAGGCCCGTATCGGTATTGCCTGTTTTCAGTAAGGTGTTTGGAAAAGTTATGATTAATCAAATGCCGTATTATTTTAACAGCAATACAATCTTTCACGATCTACAGTATGGTTTCTCCAAAGGACTTTGTACGACTGACGCTGGTGTCACTTTATCAAAACATATATTTGCAGCGTAGGAAGAAGCCTAAGATGCGATAGAAATTTTTTGTGACCTCTCAAAGGTTTTTGATTGTGTCAATCATGAAACCTTACTTTTAAAGCTTGAACATTATGGGCTGGGTAAACTTGCACTCAGCTTGGTAAAATCTTATTTAATTGATAGACAACAGCAAGTTCAGATAAATGGTGTCAATTCTCCGGGTTTGAAAGTCAAAATGGGTGTACCGCAAGGCTCAATTTTGGGTCCTTTCCTCTTTTTAGTATATATAAATGATCTACCGCATCTATTAAAAAACAACCAGATATTGTATTGTTTGCTGATGATACTTCGTTAATTTTTAAAATCAATAGACGTTGCTCAAACCTTGAGGACGTAAACATAGCTTTACAGCAATCTAAAATTGGTTTACTGCTAATAATTTAGTACTAAATGCAAAAAAGACTAAGTGTATAAGATTTGCGTTACCAAATGTTACAAGTACTTACTCCGATATAGTATTGAACAAGGAGGAACTCGAATTCGTCGAGAACACGGTTTTCCTGGGGATCACGCTTGACTCGAGGCTACAATGGGGTCCTCATTTATTATCTCTGGCAGGACGGCTTAGTTCAGCAGCATATGCTGTCAGAAAAATCCGTCAATTTACTTATGTAGATACTGCGAGACTAGTCTATTTTAGCTACTTTCATAGTATCATGTCATACGGTATTTTGCTTTGGGGACGGGCTGCAGACATAGTCTATTTTTATTCTGTAAAAAAGAGCTATCAGAGCCATATATATTCGCGATTCTCTTAGGGAACTATTTAAAGAAATAAACATCCTTACCGTCCCTTGTTAATACATTTATGAAAACATTATGTATGTTCGGAAAAATATTGATCTTTTTAATAAGATAATTGACGGGCACAATTTTATTACTAGGAATAGAAACAAATCAACCTCTGTTCAGACTGTTTAAAGTAAATAGTTCTTCTATGGGGCACTGTGTAAAATTTTATAATAAAGTACCGCTAGCGATTCAACAACTCAATGAGTCTAAATTTAAAACTTGCATTAAACGCACGCTGTGTAAACAAGACACTGACAATCTGTCGAACTCTGCGGACGCTATATCCGATGTAACGCACAAGCTATGGATTTATATTTTATCCCCTTCAGTGATGTGCCCCATGGTGGCTCAGCCCGCCCATGGTTTAACGCTGACTGTGTTCAAGCTGAACAGCGTAAGCACACAGAATTTGTCACCTGGGTTGACGCTCGTGACCGCAGAGGTCCGGATCTAAGCTAAGTTCTAAGGGAGTTACTTTAACCGTGCTGCCAAGTCCTACAAAAAGGCGCTTAAGAAGGCTCGCTTACACAATAGGGTATTTGACTAAAAAAAACTAATTAGTCCGTCAGTCAGATTTCCAAAAAATACTAGGCACGTATTTTTTCTTTTTTCATATAAACAAAAAATGCAGACGACACAGTGCGTTGAAAACTCGAGTGACGTCACAACACTGTACACTTTTTACTGGCCAGTGACGTCACCAGCCACCACTCCTGATCTTTGATGCCTTTTATATTTGTAAATGTTTATTGTTTTGATAAAACAAAAAATACGTGTCTAGTATTTTTTGGAAATCTGACTGACGGACTAATTAGTTTTTTTTAGTCAAATACCCTATTATCGTCTTGGTACTTGCAGGCTTAGTCCACCGACTTTGCTTTTCTGCGACGCCGCAATGTACGAGGTTCGTATTAGGTACAAGCAGGTACTGAGAGTACTGTGTGACAAAGTGTATATAAAGTACAAGTTCTTTCGTGTGTGGAGTACTGCAGTCACATTTGGGCTGGTGCTGCAAGATGCCACCTGGCAAGTTTGGATTTTCGAATTTTAGATTTTCATTCAACAACTGTGTTGCGATGTGTGCCGGGTATGATGCGCCTAACGTTCTTGTGTCGGGAGTTTGGTTGTGGAGGATCTCCAGATCAATCTCACTCTTGTAATGTTATGTACATATATTCCTACGTATTGACTTGACTTCCCTTCGCGCCCCCGCGCCGTGTGGTGTGAAGTTAATACGCTCCTGTAGGCCTAGTATGAGTTTTCAATACGAAACTCGTTCGATCGTATCGAGCGCGTTTGGCGCTCTCATTGGTTGAGAGTTCTTACGACCTTGAAGCGGGCCAATCGCTGAGTCAAACGCGCTCGATACGATCGAACGAGTTTCGTAATGAAAACTCATACTAGGCCTACTGTTATATTTACGAATATCGTGTTACGATTGTCAGTTCCGGCTGGTGTTTTCCTTTCTAGGTTGTTTAATTTGTGTCTAGTTTTGGTATCGTAAGTTTATTTTTAGTGTTTGTTTTTGTAATTACTGTAAATCAATCAATCTCGGTGAGTACATTTATTTTCTTTTTTGTGAGGGTAACGTAATTTTTTTTTATTTTTTTTTTATTCTCACTAGTTTTATTTTTCTTTTCGTTAAGTTAGATTTGTTTTCTTGTTTATTAATTAGTTATGTCAACTTACAATGATGACCCGCCTGATCGTGGTGGAGATATTTTCCGTAGAAATAATAAAACACTTAGATCGCCGCCAACGCAGACCTCCGCTAAGCGACTATTTTGTGAAATGTCTCCGACCGACAAATTAATAGATGATAGGTCGAAACGCCTACAAACTGGACCCAATTCTCCAGAAAAGTCCTCGCCTACATTAAATATTTCCAATAGTAACAGTGATAATTATTACGAGTTGGTTTCGGAGGCGTCTGTGTACCTGGCCAAAATCAACGAACTGGTTAACGATAACGGCTCTCGTATAAATGTCGCGAATAAATCATCTATTATGGATATGACTCAACGAGTTACAAGTATCGTGTCTTTGTTAGCTTTAAAATATTCGTGTAACGAAACAAAGCTTGCTAATACCGAGCGCGAATTAGATATAATTAAATTAAAATCCGACGTTAAAACCGTTAATGAGGACAATAAAATGTCGTACGCAGTTTCTTTAAAACTGCGGTTGCCTAAAGTGGCCCCGGCTATTGAATCTCGAGTGCCTCTGCCTTGTGTCGTCGCCTATCCGACCCAAGAGCGATCAGCTGACTATGCGTCATCGTCCGCCACTAAACAGGCTCTTATGAAGGCGATTAGACCGAGTGACGATGGGTTTCAAATAGTCGGTATTAAAATAACCGCCAAATCGGGCGTTGTACTACGCGTGGCAAATGAAAACCAATTAAAAAGATTAGAATCGGTAGATGCTATAAAGTCTGCCGGTCTCCGCTTAGAAAAACCAAAGGATCGCCGCCCCCGTCTATTAGTTAAGGACATTCCCGCCTCAATGGAAGACAAAATTTTTTGCAAGCTATATACCGCCAAAACATTAAAAACGAGTTGCCAATAAAAGAAGACGATTTCATTAAGTCCACAAAAATAGTCCGAAGGCGTTCTACCGATACCGGTCGGAAATGGATAGGCATAGAAATTGAACCTGCGGTACGTAAACATCTTGTGACTACCAAGGATAAATTATTTATTGACTGGGCCACTTGCCGTTTTGTTGATGATATCGAGGTAGTTCGTTGCGCGTATTGTCAACAATTCGGTCATGTTAAAAAGCATTGCGCTAATAAATCACCAACTTGCGCTGTCTGTTCCGAGGCTCACGAAACCAATGTTTGCCCGCATAAGGGCGATTCAAATTTTACCCCGGTTTGCGCGGCGTGTAAACGTTATAAAAAGCCCTTTGAGCATCGTTGCGGATCTGAACATACCTATAAATTAAAACTCGAACAACTTATCCTACATACTAATTACTAATTAAGATGGATAGGTTAAACATAGAGCAATTAAACCTTCACAACGATAAGGTGGCGACATCAGAGTTAGATAAATTAATTATTGACTACAACTTAGACTGCAACTGGATTGCAAGGCACGAGCCGGAATTTATGTTGCGCGGTCTTCTAACTTTACGGTAACGTCTTTACGTGACCTCATGACGCCACACTGTGCGGTTGCCGAAGTATCATCACCTTTTTTTAAAGTATTCGTTGTAAGCTGTTACTTTCAATATTCAGATCCTGTTACTCCTCATATACATAATCTCCGTCATGTCTTGCGGTCACTCGCGGGCTGCAAAGTTATCGTTGGCGCGGATGTCAACGCGTCATCGTCTCTGTGGTATGGCAAGGTTCGGGCCACCGATACCGAACGACGCTGCGCTGTTGAGGATTTCATTGCTGAGATGAACCTATCGATTCATAATACCCCTGATGCACCATCTACTTTCTGCAGCCAAATGGGCGAATCTTGTATTGACGTCACACTTTCAAGTGCGGACGTACGTTTGGATAGGTGGCGTGTCCTACCGGACGCGTCTTGTAGTGATCATCGCCTGATCGTGTACGAATTTGTTCCTGGTTTCGCGGGTAGGTGTTAAAAATAGACTAACGTATCTCTTGTATTTAATTTTCGTTAAAAATAGCATATCCCAATTTTATTACAATAGTTTTACAATTTATTAGTGTGTAAGTTCTGTACAACTATCACAAGCGTTTGCAGCACTCTAATGAGACTGCAACAATAATTGCACGCCACCTGCCAGCTCATCACTTAACATCATTTATCTCAATCACTGGACGCAAGAACTTTAATCAATATGTCTCAGCTTGATGAAATTATGTCAGCACAGAAGAGCCTGGAGGATAGTTATATCCGGAAGATGAGTGAGCTCGAAGCACAAATCCAGAGCGCAGGACCAGCGAAGGATACTGTGGCTAGGGTAGCTGAAGAGTTCCGCACATTTAGAGAACTGATTTTCAGCATGTTAAGCCTTCTTAGAAGACAGATCAGCGAGTGTGCTCGGCAAGTCGACAGTTTGGGAGTCCAGGCAACGTAGAAAAGCTCTGATTTTCCAGGGAGTTGCAGAGGTTGATGGGGAGGTTAGCAGCATAGTCATTATGGATGTTATACGAAAGAAGCTGGCTCTCAATACTTTTACTGCATCTTCCATCAAAGTCTGCCACAGACTAGGTGTAGTCAATAAAGATCACCACAGACCCATCCTCGTGAAGTTCTCCAGCTATGATGACAAGGCTGCAGTTTGGAGAGCGAAGACTGGACTTAAAGGTTCTTCCATCTCCATCAAGGAATTCCTGACAAAGACCCGTCAGTCTGTATTTAGGAAGGCGCGGCTCCACTTTTCGATGCGGTCGTGTTGGACTCAGGATGGCGTGATTGTTGTTAAGGCCCCCGATGGAAGTAAGCACAAAGTTACAACATTGGAGGAACTGAGTCCACTGCTGGAGAAGTATCCAAAAGCTCAGACCTCTGGAGGTAACCTAAAAGACAAAGCACGTTAAATTTGCTAAAATTATTATGGGCTTTAAAAATTATATGGTATTTCACAACATGCCAATTCCTACATTCTGTAGGTTATTTGCTTACCTTATTCAGTTTTTGATATGTCACAATCCTTGTTATCCCTTAATTTCTTGTCTCTTGTTTACATTTTACAATTTTTAGATTGAGTAGTCTGTTTACCCTCATTAAGTTTCCTTTTTTCTTAGTTCGATAAATGATAAATCATAACATAACCTTCTTTTTACAATGCATAATTATGTTATGTCATGACAAATGTTTTTGTGTTCGGATACTTTCACGATGTCAATATTATTGTTTAATGAAGGGTACTTAGGGTACGTTCCGAACACCGTAATTTTTTTTATCGTATTATGTTTGTTAGCTGGCGGGTGGTGCAGTAATGCAAACGCTGTACTTGTTTTTTTTTTGTGGTATTTATATTTTATTCTGTTTTGTTAATTTTTTTTTTTTTTAATTTTATTATATATATATTTTTTTATGACAGCACCTTTTGAGAATGAGTCTTTTTTCTCTGTCAATGAATCTGTTGCCACTTCCGATGGTGATAGTTTTTGCTCTGTCACAGACACTCTTGATGTTTTTTTGCGTCAGCGTTTTAATCAAAACTTTGACCGTCGACTTAACATCTGTCACATCAATGCCCAGAGTATTCCGAGCCATTATAATGAGCTATACGACACGTTTGCGAACAATTACGTACATGCCGTCCTGATATCTGAGACCTGGTTCAAACCAGAACTTCTTTCCTCCACTTACTCTCTTCCGGGATTCATTCTTCTACGGAATGATAGAATCGGTGGGAGAGGGGGTGGTGTAGCTATTTATCTTCGAGCTGATCTTCCTTTTAAAATTCTTGCCACTTCTCCCTCAAATAGTTCTGCTGAGTTTCTTTTTCTCGAGGTTTGTGTTAAAGGAACTAAAGCCATCGTTGGAGTTGTATATTGTCCCCCTTCCCTTGATTACTTCACTGAATTCGAATCGGTCCTAGAATCTTTGGGTTCGGGGTACGCACATCACATAATAATGGGAGATTTCAACACCAACCTCCTCGCCCATAACTCCACTCGGTCCTGCAAACTCCTACAACTGGTTGAGTCAGCTAGTATGCACGTGTTGCCTCTGGAAGCAACGCATCACAACACTGTCGGTGATGATACCTGGCTCGACCTGATCCTCATTTCTAATCCTTCTCTAGTTTCCTCACATGGTCAACATACCGCTGCTGGCTTTTCTCATCACGACCTTATTTTCCTGTCCTATGTCCTTAAACCCTCAAAACCAAAACCTAAATTCCAGTACAGGCGTGCCTTTGCGCGGATGAACACTGAACAACTAATAAATGATGCTGCAAATATTGACTGGACGCCCTTGGAGGAAGCTACTACTGTTGATAACAAGGTAAATCTTTTTAACTTAGCTGTTGTCAAACTGTACGATACTCACGCTCCCCTTAGAAATGTAAAGTTGAAGCGGCCGCCTGCTCCATGGATGAATCAAGGTGTTCGGATGGCGATGCGGCGTAGGGACCGCGCGTTCCGGAAATTTAAAAGGGATAGGTCGGACGATAACTGGACTCTCTTCAAAACTGCTCGCAACCGTTGTAACCAGATGATACGCAACGCTAAACGCCGCCACATTCTTGATAATATCACTTCCTCTTCTCCTGCCGATATTTGGAAATTCCTTAGAACTCTAGGTATTGGCAGAACGCGGCATTCAGACCTTCCTAATACATTTAGTTTGGACGATCTAAACCGTCATTTTGCCACTGTCCCAACTCTTGATAGCCACACTAAATGTCAAACTATTCACTACCTTACTGGTCTGACGCGCCCCAATATTACCCCCTTTGTCTTCACCCCAGTTGATTCGGAAGAGATTAAGAAGATTATTCTATCTATTAAATCTAAAGCCGTAGGGTGTGACAACATCAGTCGCTACATGATAGTGACGGCTCTCGACCCGCTCCTTCCTGCAATTTCCCATGTCATTAACTTCTCTCTATTTATTGGTGACTTCCCTTCACTATGGAGGAAAGCTCATGTTTGTCCTCTTCCTAAAGTTCCAAATCCCACCCTTCTTAGCCACTTCCGTCCCATCTCTATCCTCCCCTTTTTGTCTAAAGTGCTTGAGGCCTGTGTCCATAAGCAATTCTCCCACTTCATTCAGCTAAACTCCCTCATTAGTCCTTTCCAATCCGGGTTCAGGCCAGGCCACAGCACTATTTCTGCTTTGCTTAAAGTGACTGACGATATAAGGCGGGGAATGGAAGACACTAAAGTCTCCGTTTTAGTTCTGATCGATTTTTCGAACGCTTTTAATACCGTCAGTCACGAAGTCCTTTTATCCATCCTTTCCCATCTTATGGTCTCTTCTGAGGTTCTGGATTGGTTCTCCTCGTATCTTCGGGGGCGTCAGCAGGCAGTTCTCGCGAGAGATTCGTCTTCTAACTGGTGTGAACTTGTTTCTGGCGTCCCTCAAGGCGGTATATTATCTCCACTTTTGTTCTCAATCTTTATTGATCTTATTACTACTGAACTTCAGTGTGCGTATCATCTTTACGCTGATGACTTACAGCTCTATAATCAGGCAAGTGTTGACAACTTATCGGATGCGATAGATGAGCTAAACCGGAATTTGGGAGTGGTGAGGGACTGGTCTAATCGTTTCGGGGTAGCGGTTAACCCTACAAAATGCCAGGCCATCATTATAGGGAGTACGTTTAATCAGCGTAGGCTGAGTGGCCTAATGGTGCCACCGGTTTTCTATGATAACAAAGTCATTCCGTTCAGCTCCGACGTCAAGGATCTGGGTCTGCATGTCGACACTTGCCTGGACTGGCGTAAGCAGGTTGCAAGTGTGAGCCAAAAGGTCACCGGGACGTTGCGGTCGCTTTATAGGTTGAAAAATGTTCTTCCATCCCACATAAAGGCAATGCTTGTTCAATCCCTTATATTCCCCATTATGGATTATGGTGATGTGTGTTATTACGACCTGAATGCAGATCTACTCAATAAACTTGACCGACTTCTAAATAACTGCATTCGATTCGTATTTAATCTTCGTAAGTATGATCATGTATCTTCTCACCGGTCCATCTTGAAATGGCTACCCATCAGGCAACGCAGAGCTCTAAGAGCTTTGACGACCTTGTTTTCACTCCTTCACAAACCCTGTTCTCCTTCTTATCTTACTTCTCATTTTCAGTATTTATGCTCTGCGCATAATAGGAATCTTCGTTCTTCCAACAATCGTCTTCTACGATGTCCTTCTCACCGCTCCAGTTTTCTTAAGTCTTCATTTCTTGTCCAGGCGGTTTTCCTTTGGAATGATCTTCCTCAGAATATCAGGACGTTGACCAGTAGGTACACTTTCAAAATTAAAGCTCGGGAGTACTTACGCAAGAAATTGGCAGATTCATCAAATATTTAATTTATTCTTTTTCTCTATTTTTTTTTATCTCTCTCTACTGTTTGTATTTTGTATGTATGTATTTATTATTATATTTTTTTTTTGTGTTTCTCTTTTAACTTCTCTTTCATATCGTGGCACCTACCATATTTTGTCTGCATCACCTTAAGGTAGACTGGTAGAAAATGCCTAAGGCATTAAGTCCGCCATTGTACAATGTTTTTCCTTGTGCATAAAGTTTTAATAAATAAATATTCAGGGTCCGTCTCATATTCCCGGTAATTTCAGATATAGATGTAAAGGCGCGAACTGTGAATTTTTCGGCTCGCTTTTTGCGTGTCACGCCAAAGAATTCACTCGGGACGGGCTGTCAGCCGAAGAAAGTGCTGACATTATGTCAGAAACCTTTACCTACTGTGCTGACATCGCCATTGGTCGCGGATCTATGACCAATATTCGTAGATGTGACTGGTGGAGTGATTATTTAGTTGAACAGCGTAAAAGATATCGCAGAGCGCGTAGACAGTTAAATAAACTCAAGAGCCGAAAGATTACTGGAGATCTTCTTACGTTCGCTTTAAATGCTTTTAGAGTTGCCAAGTCACGCTACAAAGCATCGGTGGAAAAATCTAAGGGTAACTTGTTGCGAAAAATCGTTGATAAACTTGACTGGGAGGGTCCGTGGTCTCCCTTATATCACGAATTTAAAGCTAACAGATCGGTCGACCTTGCATACGTTCAAAACATTAAAGTCAATGATAAGCATACAACAGGCATAGAGGAAACAACAGAAGTGCTAATTAATACACTTATCCCTGATGATTCACCGGCTAACGATAGCGACTACCACCAACAGATTAGAGCGTGGGCTCCTGTGCCACCTGAATCACCAATGTCAGACGTACCATCTAATGACGAATTTATAAATATTGTTAGAAAACTACCGGTCAACAAATCATCAGGTGAAGATAAAATATCTAATAGGATGCTTAAAGAAGCGTGTAAAACAGCGGGTGATGCCATCTTAACTGTATACAACCGATGCATTGCTGAAGGCGTTTTTCCTCGTAAATGGCGACGCGGTTTCATACGAATAATACCAAAGTGTGGTGACAAACCACCGGATGATCCGAAGTCATATCGTCCTATAACACTTCTACCATCTTTGGGTAAACTTCTTGAGCGCCTCATCGTTCCACGTTTACTACCGAACGGTCCAAAATTCCATAATAATCAATATGGCTTCACCATAGGTATATCTACAGTCGACGCGGCGCTTTCTGTCAGAAGAACCGTTAACCAATCTGAAAACAAGTACGTAATTGGGATCTTCCTGGATATTTCTGGGGCTTTTGATAACGCCTGGTGGCCTATGCTGTTGTTAAAATTAAAAACCCGCTGTTGCCATAGAAACATATATAATCTCGTTTACTCTTACTTTTTAAACGGTTCCGCGGTACTTAAGCTCGGTCATTTTTCTAGTACTAAAACACTAACCATGGGATGTCCTCAGGGTTCAGTTGTCGGTCCTTATTTATGGAATTTGGGTTTTAATGACTTCCTCGCGATCCCGCTTCCTTGCGGCTGTTCACTTACTGGTTACGCGGACGATGGCCTACTGCTCATTCAGTCAAGTACCCGAGCTGGACTTGAGAACTTGGCCAATACTTGCCTAAATTTAATATCTCAGTGGGGTGATCGTAACCGCCTAGCGTTTGCGCCACATAAAACCTATCAACTTCTACTAAAAGTGTATGTAGTGAGTGTGTAAAGGGTGTCTTTGACAACGACGCACAAACGAGTACCATGGATCGAGTACATGATTCTGAACCCCCCACAGGTGGAATTTTTCGTCGGTTCTTTCCTGATTTAAAAAAATATAATATGCACTTTAAACCGTTCATAATTGCTATACTTTTATAACCCAATAAGATTTTAAATTAAAAAAAGAATTAATTCGCTAATTACACAAAACTCGAAAAACTATCCTATCATCTGATTTAATAGAGTTTACATCAGGGGTCAACATCATACCCACAAACACGCGCGGCGGCACGCTTGTAACGTTCAAAGGCCGAGCCGACACATTTTTTTAAACACTGTTATTTCTGTAACCGCTCATTAACGATATAAATGACTATCATAATTTTATTAGTGGCATACGGTGTAGCCTTCTCGCGAAGTTTACGTTACGATGTCAGATACATCCTGTATATGTACATAAAATTACACTCTGGCGCAGTATCGTTGTTCGTGTTGTTGGATTTAACATTGCATCACTTGACACTTCGCTCAACAGCAGTCATCCTAAAATTCAGTACCGCGTACACCGAAGGACTGGAACAATTTATCCGCCGCGGTCTTTCCGTCCAACTACAGTTTAAGTGTATTCAAGTCTAGAGTGAATAGACTCTTAATAAACTAGCGCACTTTACCATCAACGATTGCATCATCATCAACTGCTTACCATAAGACAGGATCGCGGTCAAGCACAGTTTAAAGTTAAAATAAAAATGCCTCTATTTAGAACGTTGCGAATATAATAAAATTAAACGACATTAACAACTCTTCTGACATAAAACTTAATTTATACATCTTGCTTAACAATTAAAGTAAATCGGCAGCGTCCTCCTTGAGGTGCGGGTAGGGCGCTAGGGTCGCACCCGGCACGTGAGGTGCGGGTAGGGCGCTAGGGTCGCACGTGAGGTGCGGGTAGGGCGCTAGGGTCGCACCCGGCACGTGAGGTGCGGGTAGGGCGCTAGGGTCGCACCCGGCACGTGAGGTGCGGGTAGGGCGCTAGGGTCGCACCCGGCACGTGAGGTGCGGGTAGGGCGCTAGGGTCGCACGTGAGGTGCGGGTAGGGCGCTAGGGTCGCACGTGAGGTGCGGGTAGGGCGCTAGGGTCGCACGTGAGGTGCGGGTAGGGCGCTAGGGTCGCACGTGAGGTGCGGGTAGGGCGCTAGGGTCGCACGTGAGGTGCGGGTAGGGCGCTAGGGTCGCACGCGGCACGTGAAGTGCGGGTAGGGCGCTAGGGTCGCACGCGGCACGTGAGGTGCGGGTAGGGCGCTAGGGTCGCACGCGGCACGTGAGGTGCGGGTAGGGCGCTAGGGTCGCACGCGGCACGTGAGGTGCGGGTAGGGCGCTAGGGTCGCACGCGGCACGTGAGGTGCGGGTAGGGCGCTAGGGTCGCACGTGAGGTGCGGGTAGGGCGCTAGGGTCGCACGCGGCACGTGAGGTGCGGGTAGGGCGCTAGGGTCGCACGCGGCACGTGAGGTGCGGGTAGGGCGCTAGGGTCGCACGCGGCACGTGAGGTGCGGGTAGGGCGCTAGGGTCGCACGCGGCACGTGAGGTGCGGGTAGGGCGCTAGGGTCGCACGCGGCACGTGAGGTGCGGGTAGGGCGCTAGGGTCGCACGCGGCACGTGAGGTGCGGGTAGGGCGCTAGGGTCGCACGCGGCACGTGAGGTGCAGGTAGGGCGCTAGGGTCGCACGTGAGGTGCGGGTAGGGCGCTAGGGTCGCACGCGGCACGTGAGGTGCGGGTAGGGCGCTAGGGTCGCACGCGGCACGTGAGGTGCGGGTAGGGCGCTAGGGTCGCACGTGAGGTGCGGGTAGGGCGCTAGGGTCGCACGTGAGGTGCGGGTAGGGCGCTAGGGTCGCACGTGAGGTCCGGGTAGGGCGCTAGGGTCGCACGCGGCACGTGAAGTGCGGGTAGGGCGCTAGGGTCGCACGCGGCGCGCGACCTCCATGCGGCGCGTGAGATGCGGGTAGGGCGCCAGGCACGAGCGGAAAGCCGCACTGTCCAAACTGCAAACACACACACAACTATGACAACACACGATAAACCGCAGGCTGCTACGCGATAGATTTACTTTATAGGTGTCAGACAGCACTCAAAATCACGTTTCAGTCTTAGCCGCAGGCACCAGTCTTGAGAAACACTGGCACCAGCACAGGCGTTAACATGGCAAATGGATGATAATCTTTAATACTAAGAACTCACATGTAAATCTCTGTAATCTCGAGCGCAATAATGGTAGCTGTTCGCATTATTCCAGGCGATAACAGGGCGTTCTCGCCAAAAAATGCGCCGTCCCGGAGATGTGCAACCTGTAATATTAGATCCATTAATATAATTGAATCACTATCAAAACAAGACGATTCCAGTATTTTCTCGGTGGTAGGCCATAACACCGGCCGCCGGCAGAAGTTACCACCCACCAGACAAAGCCTTGCCGCCAAGCGATTTGTCGTGTTCCGGCATGATGTCTGGTGAAGCCGTACGGAGGACGGGTCTGAGCAGTTGTGTTGCGATGTGTGCCGGATACGATGCGCCAAATGTTGTTGTGTTGGGAGTTTGGTCGTGGAGGGTCTTCAGATCAATCTCCCTTTGGCGCAGCATCGTTGATCGTGTTGTTGGGTTTAACATTGCATCACCTCGCTCAACTGCCGTCTTCCTTCCTATTCGCTCAATCTGAGTGAATAGGTTCTTAATAAACTAGCGCGCTTTACCATCAACGATCGCATCACTACTTACCAACAGGCGGGATTGTGGTCAAGCGCTAGTTTATAAATATTAAAAAAAAAAAAAAAATTGCAAGGAGTTATTATACAAACCTCCCTTCCTGACGCGTCCATAACGGCGACAGTGCCTGACGATATCAGATGAATGCCTTCGCCCGGCATGTTGAACTCCACCACTGTCTAATGTCAAAAATTTGTTCAGAAGTTGGATGTTTACAAAAATACACATTGATATTATTTGTAAACATAACCTTACCTGGCCAGGCATAAACAAGACTTGTCGTAGACTAAATATGATAGAGTTGATAAGCGCGACTGGCATGTTTTGGAACATGGGCACGTTCATGACGAGGCGCTGGCAGCAGTGCATGCTGATATCCTGCTTAATCTGCTCGTTGATCGTACTTAGGATCGCCTCCTCGTGAAAAAAGTGCTCGTTGAACTTATAGTTTATGAACAGTCTAATCTTTCTCTGTAAAAACTTCGGCAATCGCTTGAAATGCATGTACTCTTCCAACTCTTTCGATTTCCCATTAAAGCAGTATGAGTTATGCTGCCTGTATATTGACAACCGCAGTAATGCAGAGCATGAATATGTAAGAAACAATAGACCTATGAGTTCAGACAATGACGACAATATCAACTCTGGCAGAAAGTGTGTATCTAGTGGCGTGTAGTACCCAGCTCCGATGACCAGACCACACACCAAATAGAAGTTCGTAGTATACTTCTGAAATACTGGACTAACGCTCCGCTCATAATCTATTTTCTGATATCGCTCCAACCATACTAGCATAGTGTCATTCTTGTCGTACAAGTGATAGCACAGTATCGGCACCTGATAGTGGATGTAGGTCATCCAATGAAAGAACATTATAAACATGACCAGTATTTTGAGTGCCACGTAATTGATGTAAGACAGTTGCAACTGACCGATGACGTTCTTCCACTGTTTGGTCAAAGATATACTTCTTAGCAACTTGAATATAAACATGACTGTGTGAGTCGGATACTGGCACTCCTCGAAAGGTACTATAAGCTGTAAAGGCAAACACCCAATTAAATCTGCAATGAAGTTGTTTTTGAGGTAATGTATTGAAATATTTTTGGGGTTGAGGACGATGATCTTGTGTTCATATTCAAGGTAGCCGGTGATAAACTGAGTGCATATGTTTAGGAATGCTAAGCCGTCCGTAAACAAGATAAACCAGTCTTTGGACGCCGGGCCTGGAAGTAAAATACACTACGTTAAATCGAAGTTATAAAGTTAATATTATGTCTTTGACGAATGACATTGGCATAAGGATTTAATGTGAAATTTTTCGTAACCATCTGGAATTCCTCATTGTGCTCACCGATCTTTCCTAGTACCTTCCGAGTTTTAAGGGTTAAGTTATTCCTTTCACCAATACGGGGAACTAAAATTCCAACACGTATTTAAGACTTGCTTAACTTTTATAAAACTAAAGGAATTGCTAATAATTATCTATCAAGAAAAACGAGCATCGAACTATACTGCTATCATTCACCAGTAGAAATAATTGCTAGTTACATACATACAAATAAAAGTAATGATGTTCAAACAATTGCAGATAGAAAGAAAGCATAAAAGTTCCTGTAAATACTGACAACTTCATAACCGAAACAGTTTGACAATTGAATAGCTATGTTCAACCACCTGTTTGGCTTGCTACTCCAGTTGTCGCAAAGTCGGATCACAAATAAGACTGTCCTATATTTTGTACTAGTAATTCAGAAACTAAAGAGTTTTTCAACAAGAACTATTGTCTGTGCCAACTAAATATTTCTCTATTTATATGTGGACGAAATTATTAATTTTATTAAGGGAATGTAACTCCAGTACGTTCGTATTTAAATTAATTAATCTATACCAATATATAAAGCTCAAGAGTTTGTTTGTTTGAACGCGCTAATCTCAGGAACTACTGGTCCGATTTGAAAAATTCTTTTTGCGTTGGATAGCCTATTAATCCAGGAAGGTTTTATGCTATATAACATCACGCTGCAATAGGAGCGGAGCATAACTAACTCCACGCGAACGAAGTCGCTGGCGGCCGCTAGTATATAATAAATGTAAGTATCTCATATGCACGGAGGTTCTGATACATCCTTCTTTGTTTCCTGAACCTTGTCTTATATGGTGCCTTTCGCTCACCTGCGTGTGCGCTGCGCAAAAAGACTTGACGTTAGTTCTAAAACCGCTTTCATGGTAGCTGCAAGCAGCTTGTAATATAATTTAATTCTACGAAAATACTGCCTACTTTCGGGAAAATTACGGTGCAAGTTGTTGATAATTAGGTAGAAATAATAAATAAACTATTGTTTTAAGAAAATGCATAAACGTGTATTGTTAAAACTAGGAGGATTTTTCTTACATGACAGGACTACAGTCAGTGTTACCACATTACAAAAGTTCTTAAATTTTCGTAACATTTCTGAATTAATTGGAAAAATATAAATTTCAAACACGAAATTGCCACCATTTTAGCTAACCTGTCTGCCTCCTCGTTTCTCCTCAAACCAATATGTGACGGGATCCATTGCATCACTATGTTTACGAGTATGTTACCAGTTTCAAAAAGAAGTGAGTATATTTTTCTCATCATATCACAGGCCAGATGCTGAAGAGCACTTTTGCTGTCGGTAAATATAACTACATTAATTACGTTAGACAATGTTTGTCAATATCGCAAAGTCATCCGCATATTGACATATTTGGACAATGTTATTATTAATTTGTTTTAAGAATAAGAATAAGAATAAGAAATTTTATTTGCCCAAACATGTGTATACATACAGAATACAAAACTCATGCATGTAGGATCTTGTAAAAGAGTGGCTCACGACATGTCTGCCACTTCTCATGGCGTGCAAATATTCTAGGTACATACATAATTATTACAATAGAAAGGATGACTTATATTAAATTTTATATTTATATAATAGATATCGATCGCAACTCTAAACAAATTAATAAAATGAAATTCAAATATTTACATTAATCACACAATTACTAGAATAATTAACAAAAAATATTATTTATTTAGCACATGCTAAATATATACAATACCATGTCAATATTTCATATTATAATTATCACAATTAAGATTTACAACAATATTAAAACAATTCAAAGTTTAGTAAAATTTATAATATAAGCATTTTAAGTTCCCCACTACTACAGGACCACAATTACTACAATATTAGTTATACTTTTTAATTTATAATAATTACTGAATCATTTAAAAAATCATTAATGCTATAATATGCTTTTGCAATCTCCATCGTAACAATCATCATCATCGTCAACAACCTTTTATCGTCCCACTGCTGGGCACAGGTCTCCTCTCATACAGAGACGGATTGAGCGTAATCACCACGCTTGCTCAATGCGGGTTGGCGTTTTCAGACTTATAAAGTCCAGGTTTCCTCAAGATGTTTTCCTTCCCCTTCAGTCGTTGGTGTCCAAGATATACTTAAAAAGAACATATAACTTTAGAAAAGTTACATTGGTACTTGCCTGACCTGGAATCGAACCCGCACACTCATACTTGAGAGGCTGGTGTTTTAACCACTAGGCCACCACCACTTTCATCGTTTTCATCGTAACAATATTAAATAGTAATGGTGAGATTGGGTCTCCCTGTGCAAGTCCACGATTAGTCCATCTAACAATATCATTCTCTAAGCCTAATTCGTTTCTGATAATTAAATATCTTTCGTTAAAAAGGTACCAAAGATAGTTACATATTCGACTGCCAACCTTCAATTTATCCAATATTTGGGCAACACTTTCAACTAACACATTATTGTAAGCGTTCTCGATGTCGAGAAAACATTCTAACGTCGGTATGTTATTAGTAAATGCAATCTGTATATTGGTGACAACTTGAGTAAGACAATCTAGACGTGAACGCCCTCTTCGAAAACCTGTTGTGCTCGAAGATCGATCGAACATATTATGTTCAACGAACCATTCCAACCTTTTATTTAACATCAGGTGAAAAGTTTTACATAAGCAAGATATCAACGATATTGGTCTTAACTTGATATCTGAATTAGAACTACTGTTCTGTTTTGGTGTTGCAATGATTTTAATGTTACGTCATTCATTGGGAATTTGACTTGAGTTAAATATTTCATTATATATATATATCAAGTAAGAATGTTTTTGCTATGACAGGAAGATTAAAAGATCATGGAATAGGTAATTTGATCGTCACCAGGAGCTGTATCTTTTTTCTTAATACATGTCTCTAGCTCTTGGTAACTTAATGCAGATTCAAATAATAAATTATTTGATGTAAATACGGGTTTTGCAAAACTGAACTGAATCAGGGGCTAATGTACGTAAAAGTTTGTGTTTCTTATACATTGTTACATAATACTTATCTCTTCTGTAACCCTTAATCCATCTCATTCTGTTCCACATTTCAGAAGATGTCACACTGCCGTCAACATCTGAACAAAATGTTTGCCAACTATTTGTCTTAGCTCGTTTTATTTCTTCTTGGGCCTTTCATGTTTTATCTTCCAGCACATATAAGTTTCTAAGTGTAGGATTGCGTTTAAACTGAGCCAACGCAAGCCTTCTCTCCGCCACGATTTTAGATAGCATCTGATTCCAATAAGGTTTCGGTTTAAAACTCCGTTCAGGGTCATTACAATTTTTAATTGGAGCAATGTTTTTTATCTGCTGCTTTATTTATAATAGAAATAAAGGTCGTATACTTCTATTGCGTACTATCTAAGCAAATAGATAATTTTGTAAATGCGCTTTCAATATCTTTAGAGTATCCTGACCAACTCCCAATTAGCCTTTTTAAAATTCTTGTATTTTATATAATGGTGTCACATTATATAAAATACAAGAATTTTGATAATTAATTTTGATTATTATCATCAAATGGTCACTTCCTAATTTCTCATTAATCACATGCCAATCACAGAGAATTGCAATATCGGACGAAGTGAAGGTGATATTAGGAGATGTTTGTTGTAGTACATTATTAACAAATTTAACTCTGGTTGGGTTGCCATTGTTGATGGGTATATAGCCATATTCGAATGCCGAATCCATGATTTGATTTCCTCTCGAATCGTTTTTACACGACCAATTCGAATGATGTCCATTAAAGTCTCCAGCTATTATGGTTTTGTTTGTGTAAAGTGAGAATAGATCATCCCGATCAGATTCCCTAATTAGTACAGAGGGTGGACAGTAAATAGAAATAATATTTTCTAGGTATTTACAATTAAGGATCTTAACATGTAACATTTCTATACCAGTGTTGTTAATTCTTGTAGTTTTTAGTTCTGTTATAATTAAATTATGTGCTGTTATTGCAACGCCGCCATATCTATCATGTTTATCCCTTCTATAAATATTATAATGCGATATCTTCAAAGAGCTCCCTTCCTCCAGCCATGTTTCACAGACTATTGCAATATGTATTTGATCTTTAATCAAAAGTGACTCAAATTCTGTTAATTTTGTTCTTAAACTCTGTGAGTTCCATAAGCAAAGTACCCTACTTTGCTTATGGAACTCACAGAGTTAATAACACGAATAAAACACTAAAAAGCATTGCTGTTACGGAACGGTTGGGCTAACGCGTTCGCTTGACTCACCGATCCGCACAAAGTGAACTATTACATTTACTAACCAATTTGTGTTTTACAAATAACCAAAAAGTGAGAATAACTGTTCGAAACCCTGGACACGTCGATCAGGTCGGCGGACGCAATTCTACATAAAGGAGACAACAAAACAACCATCCAAACAACCTCAAACTCTTGTCCCTTGAGAACCAGCGCATACAACTTTGTATTCTAAAACAAAGAATTTAGTGGAAAATTAATAAAATTTTTATTATAATACAAAAATAAAAGTTTGGCAGTTATGAATGAAAAATGATATCTGGCAAACATCCACCACGTTCACGCTGACAAATGTTAATTCTTTCATAAAAAGATTAGTCGCTTTTTGGCAGAATGATGGGTCTATTTCGTTATTGACATCACGGATTTCGAGTATTAATGCTGCAATCGATTCGATTGGCTCCGTTTAGACTCGGTCTTTTACATAGCCCCACAAAAAATAATCCAGTAGTGTTATCAGGGTTCAGTGATAGCCATGTTATCAATAATATTCCAAAATTTATGGCGATAGCGTGGCCCATTGCCTGTTACCGCATTTCCAGCCTATTCTTCGAAAAAAAGAAACAGCCCAACCACGCCACCAGGCTGCGTGGTCTTGACCACGCGGTTTCAAAAGGACGAAAATATCACATACTTTATGAAATGTAACTTTACAGAACTATCATTTTCATAGTGGTTTCGAATTTTTTTTAATTAAATTTTTTAACGAAATTAAATAATACTAATGAAGCGGGCAGCAGCGCTTTTCCTGTGGAATATCAAACTACTGATCACCAACACGCCTGCCAAGCGTGGGGATAATGGCACCCAAAAATGTAATGAAAACCTTGGGGGTGGCCTTTGTCCAGCAGTGGATCTATACAGTTTGTAAAAGAAGAAGAAGAAAGATTGTCAAAGCACTTACTACGAATAAATTTTATACCAGTCTTTATACAAAATGTAAACATGACAATTGTGGGAATCCGCACAATTAATGGACGAAAGCTATTAACTGGATCTTCTATAAACTGGAAAATTACGAAATGCACCTTCAATATGTCCCAAATAAGAGCCCCATTACGGCCTCTGTACCACAGCTGACATAGAAGTCTCAAATTTTGCTTCCGTACAAACATATTGCTAAATATGTTAGTACACAACAGCTTATTTAAGGCGAAGTCTGGTTTAAAAATGCCGTAGATGAAAAGAAAGAATGAACTCACAATTAATAAAGACTTGCACTGGCATGTAGAGGAAGGCGGCCAACATGAAGAACACTTGCATGCAATCCCAATAGAACTTGATGGGACTGTAGGGGTGCCATACGTAGCTGTGAGCGTGGCGCTCGCGCTCCTTACGCAAGCGCCACAGGCTGCGCACGAACTGTGTCGTGCCGTGGTGTCGAGCACACGGCAGCGCCAGGCTCCGGAGCACGCAGCGCTGAGGACACACCATCACACACAGGCAGCGCCAGGCTCCGGAGCACGCAGCGCTGAGGACACACCATCACACACAGGCAGCGCCAGGCTCCGGAGCACGCAGCGCTGAGGACACACCATCACACACAGGCAGCGCCAGGCTCCGGAGCACGCAGCGCTGAGGACACACCATCACACACAGGCAGCGCCAGGCTCCGGAGCACGCAGCGCTGAGGACACACCATCACACACAGGCAGCGCCAGGCTCCGGAGCACGCAGCGCTGAGGACACACCATCACACACAGGCAGCGCCAGGCTCCGGAGCACGCAGCGCTGAGGACACACCATCACACACAGGCAGCGCCAGGCTCCGGAGCACGCAGCGCTGAGGACACACCATCACACACAGGCAGCGCCAGGCTCCGGAGCACGCAGCGCTGAGGACACACCATCACACACAGGCAGCGCCAGGCTCCGGAGCACGCAGCGCTGAGGACACACCATCACACACAGGCAGCGCCAGGCTCCGGAGCACGCAGCGCTGAGGACACACCATCACACACAGGCAGCGCCAGGCTCCGGAGCACGCAGCGCTGAGGACACACCATCACACACAGGCAGCGCCAGGCTCCGGAGCACGCAGCGCTGAGGACACACCATCACACACAGGCAGCGCCAGGCTCCGGAGCACGCAGCGCTGAGGACACACCATCACACACAGGCAGCGCCAGGCTCCGGAGCACGCAGCGCTGAGGACACACCATCACACACAGGCAGCGCCAGGCTCCGGAGCACGCAGCGCTGAGGACACACCATCACACACAGGCAGCGCCAGGCTCCGGAGCACGCAGCGCTGAGGACACACCATCACACACAGGCAGCGCCACGCTCCGGAGCACGCAGCGCTGAGGACACACCATCACACACAGGCAGCGCCAGGCTCCGGAGCACGCAGCGCTGAGGACACACCATCACACACAGGCAGCGCCAGGCTCCGGAGCACGCAGCGCTGAGGACACACCATCACACACAGGCAGCGCCAGGCTCCGGAGCACGCAGCGCTGAGGACACACCATCACACACAGGCAGCGCCAGGCTCCGGAGCACGCAGCGCTGAGGACACACCATCACACACAGGCAGCGCCAGGCTCCGGAGCACGCAGCGCTGAGGACACACCATCACACACAGGCAGCGCCAGGCTCCGGAGCACGCAGCGCTGAGGACACACCATCACACACAGGCAGCGCCAGGCTCCGGAGCACGCAGCGCTGAGGACACACCATCACACACAGGCAGCGCCAGGCTCCGGAGCACGCAGCGCTGAGGACACACCATCACACACAGGCAGCGCCAGGCTCCGGAGCACGCAGCGCTGAGGACACACCATCACACACAGGCAGCGCCAGGCTCCGGAGCACGCAGCGCTGAGGACACACCATCACACACAGGCAGCGCCAGGCTCCGGAGCACGCAGCGCTGAGGACACACCATCACACACAGGCAGCGCCAGGCTCCGGAGCACGCAGCGCTGAGGACACACCATCACACACAGGCAGCGCCAGGCTCCGGAGCACGCAGCGCTGAGGACACACCATCACACACAGGCAGCGCCAGGCTCCGGAGCACGCAGCGCTGAGGACACACCATCACACACAGGCAGCGCCACGCTCCGGAGCACGCAGCGCTGAGGACACACCATCACACACAGGCAGCGCCAGGCTCCGGAGCACGCAGCGCTGAGGACACACCATCACACACAGGCAGCGCCAGGCTCCGGAGCACGCAGCGCTGAGGACACACCATCACACACAGGCAGCGCCACGCTCCGGAGCACGCAGCGCTGAGGACACACCATCACACACAGGCAGCGCCAGGCTCCGGAGCACGCAGCGCTGAGGACACACCATCACACACAGGCAGCGCCAGGCTCCGGAGCACGCAGCGCTGAGGACACACCATCACACACAGGCAGCGCCAGGCTCCGGAGCACGCAGCGCTGAGGACACACCATCACACACAGGCAGCGCCACGCTCCGGAGCACGCAGCGCTGAGGACACACCATCACACACAGGCAGCGCCAGGCTCCGGAGCACGCAGCGCTGAGGACACACCATCACACACAGGCAGCGCCAGGCTCCGGAGCACGCAGCGCTGAGGACACACCATCACACACAGGCAGCGCCACGCTCCGGAGCACGCAGCGCTGAGGACACACCATCACACACAGGCAGCGCCAGGCTCCGGAGCACGCAGCGCTGAGGACACACCATCACACACAGGCAGCGCCAGGCTCCGGAGCACGCAGCGCTGAGGACACACCATCACACACAGGCAGCGCCACGCTCCGGAGCACGCAGCGCTGAGGACACACCATCACACACAGGCAGCGCCAGGCTCCGGAGCACGCAGCGCTGAGGACACACCATCACACACAGGCAGCGCCAGGCTCCGAAGCACGCAGCGCTGAGGACACACCATCACACACAGGCAGCGCCACGCTCCGGAGCACGCAGCGCTGAGGACACACCATCACACACAGGCAGCGCCAGGCTCCGGAGCACGCAGCGCTGAGGACACACCATCACACACAGGCAGCGCCAGGCTCCGGAGCATGCAGCGCTGAGGACACACCATCACACACAGGCAGCGCCAGGCTCCGGAGCACGCAGCGCTGAGGACACACCATCACACACAGGCAGCGCCAGGCTCCGGAGCACGCAGCGCTGAGGACACACCATCACACACAGGCAGCGCCAGGCTCCGGAGCACGCAGCGCTGAGGACACACCATCACACACAGGCAGCGCCAGGCTCCGGAGCACGCAGCGCTGAGGACACACCATCACACACAGGCAGCGCCAGGCTCCGGAGCACGCAGCGCTGAGGACACACCATCACACACAGGCAGCGCCAGGCTCCGGAGCACGCAGCGCTGAGGACACACCATCACACACAGGCAGCGCCAGGCTCCGGAGCACGCAGCGCTGAGGACACACCATCACACACAGGCAGCGCCAGGCTCCGGAGCACGCAGCGCTGAGGACACACCATCACACACAGGCAGCGCCAGGCTCCGGAGCACGCAGCGCTGAGGACACACCATCACACACAGGCAGCGCCAGGCTCCGGAGCACGCAGCGCTGAGGACACACCATCACACACAGGCAGCGCCAGGCTCCGGAGCACGCAGCGCTGAGGACACACCATCACACACAGGCAGCGCCAGGCTCCGGAGCACGCAGCGCTGAGGACACACCATCACACACAGGCAGCGCACGAACTGCGTCGTGCCGTGGTGCCTTTCGTCATTCATCATTCTGCTGCCCGGATTTATTGGCTTAACATGTACAATTTATTCGTCGTCGGGGTGTCTAAAGCAGAATCTCATACTTTTAACCCGGCGGTTACGCTGTGCGTTGTCTTTCATTGAAAGAAGAAACGTATTTAATAGTACTAACCGGCCTCTGGAAAAAATTTGCAGTTGGCGGCACATCAATGCATTCTGGTGGTTGTGATATGGTACAAATATGTTTACCGTCCCCATACATTTGTTATTTTACTGAAAGTAAATTACAAATTATTCTTACTTATAAAAGATATTTTACACACCGACGTCAATTCAATTCAATTCTTGATTATTGGCTTTTGTGAGAGAGACGCCACAATTTTGCCAATATCACGTGCGAACCACACCGACGTCGACTCACAAAATATATATAAGAAATGTCGAAATATTGACAACATCAAAAAATTATAAATATCTTTTATCAAAAAGGTTTAACAGGAACATGTGCATAGATATTATGCGAATTGTTAAAAAAATATTTAATTTCCTAGGGCCCTTTGGATGCCTTATTTTTGTTCTATGTTTCCGCACTCAGTTCTTAAAGTGGACCATTGTGCATGGGCTATGACGGCCGGTTATTACGACCAGCGTACCTCCCTTCAGGAGCTTTACTTATTCTCTGGAATTGTCGCCTGTACACTCGAAGAGTATATACGCAACGTTCTCATCAGCTTCCTTGCAAGCCCTGCATTGGGGCTATCCGTTATGCCTATTTTGTGAAAGTGTTTGTTCAGCGTGCAGTGACCTATGATGTCTATCGTCACCAGTCGCAGGCTTTTCCTTTCAAATGTAACAGTCGTTTAGTTAGCTTGTCATCCAGGAATGATTTGTCTTTTTTCGAATACCTGCATCCCGGTTACGAGGACCACCAATTCTTGTGTGTGGGTGTGCTTCTGTAACCATTTGCGTCATTGATTGAAGGGGGTGGGCAGGATAGGTTCCGGTCCGCAGACCAAAGCGCCGAAGCGCCGTCAGCTCCATCATTACCCTGTGATTCGCTGGGTCCTTTATTAATTATCGTGTCACTGTGTTGCGGTATGATACAGTTACCCATTCGAGCGCCTTGTGACATTCTAGTGCGTCTAATGCCCTATGATTATATTGACCTTTTTTCACATATAAGGTCACCGAAGGTGATAAATAAACAAGGCCGTAGAATATAGTTGAATTTCTCTAGGAAAACCGATGGATAATTTCGAATAAAATTTAATTTAATGAGCATAAAGATTCATTTTTCAAATAAAGCTTCATTTGAAAACATCCATCGGTTCTATTAATACACGAAATACTTTGAGAGAAACATGTCGGCGTTTCATATATGCCCGTGATTGTCAAAGGGGCTGCGAGTCCTTCGCTCCACCAAGTTCAAGTAAATTGATTTTGGTTTCATCAGTCCCGATTTCTTCACTTATACTTTTCATACAAAGAAATGTATAAAGGCGAACTTAATGCCTTATGCTTTCTTAACGGTGAAGAGATTAGGCGGCAGGTGCTTTGGTTGTAAAGAAAACAATGATAAAAAAACTCTTAACTCTAGTTGAACAAATACTTAATTAAGCAATATACACATACATACTATTACCAAATATACAGTATGTTAAGAAAACCCTGTCCGACCCATAAGGATAATAAAGGTTAGGTAAACACATGACCAAATATAATATAAAATTTTACGTAATCATCATAGTACCAATACAAATGAATTTTGAAATAATCTTCTTTCCCGCGAATTAATTCCAACTTCCCCGAAATTTGGTAATTTTTAAAAAAGTGACAACACCGATATTATTATGAGCGAATTGCGATGCGACCACGTGCCGCGTGCCCTGCCGCCCGCCGCCCGCAGAAGGGTGTTTAACGCACATTTATTAAGTTACCTCTTTTTGCGAAATAATATTTATTTTTAGGGGGATTTTTTTTTTAAAGTTTAGCCCGGTTTTGTATCCATTAGTAGAATCAGTTATTGATACCTAACAATACCTTCACGGGTCGGACAGGGTTTTCTTTACATATTGTATACTGTTACGGTCTACGGGTACTAACATACCATATTAAGGGTTACGAGGTTTATTGACAACGATGGTGCAGTCGATAGTAGGCAATGCCAAGTAGAGCGTATCTGATGGCACACCGAAGTCTTCCCTGAAGTCGACAAAGTCCGTGTTGTATACGCACAACAACACTACAGAAGTCACCTGATAATTATAGCCCTTGAAGTTCTTGTTGTGGTTGTCGCTCTAGATGTTCTCAATTATCGATTCTTACTTATTGCTTGTTTTGCTTCGATAATCAAATGCAGACTGACTGGTGTGCTGGGCCACACCGCTTTATATTCGCAAACTGATGGAATATTCCGATCTAACTCGAAGTAATAATAATAACGTTCATTTTCCCAGAATATTCTTGTTTACCACCTGTTGTTTACAAGAAACTAAGTTTCTAGCAATTACGATGTCGACTCGTTGTTGTCAATATTAATTTATGAGACATGTACCGTTCGATAGCTACCTGTACCATACCTGTACCTTAGGTCTAGCAATCCATTTTTAGATCGTACCTCTGCAATACCTACGTCTCAAGATATAAGGCTTAAAAGTTACGTAAGGCATGTCCCGCAATATTCAACCTTATGCCATTGACATAAGGTGCATTTGTAACAATACTTTACCGCTTGAACCCATTCATCTTGTACCTTAACCTCTTTGGTTGTTACAGAAGAAGACGTTCACCGTTGTGCACATGGGGCGCGCGGCCGGCCTGACGCTGGACTGGTCGGCGGGCTTCTCGCTCAGCGAGGGCACGCCCGGCGCCAAGCCCGTGTGGGCTTATAGGTAAGGAAAACGTTAGATATTGTGGAATGTTTCATGTTCAAAATGCTTTTCAGGGCTACAAGGCTTTTTAGCCCACACGCCGCCGTTGACATGAGGGCGCTGTTAGTAAACAGTTGCGAAATTCATTAGTAAAATGTATTGAAAAAATCAAGATGTCTGTCTTAGCGTGTCGATAGTAGGTATACAGTGAAATGAAATGAAATGAAATCGTTTATTATGCAAGTAGCATTACTGATCACTATTACACGTCATATTTTTTTAAACTAGCTAGAGCTGGCATATCCTAACTGTACAATAACAATATATGTTTGCTTTGTACATAACTATCAACTTAAATGATTAAAATGTCATAATTGTAGCATAATTACGCATATTGCTTAATGACATACATTACTTAGCAGAGCGAACAGCTCAATCCCAAGCTATATTATGTTCTAACTAATTTGAGATTTTATAATACCCCTTTTTGCAAAATTTGGTTTTAATACAGCTTTTAAATCTTTTAATGGGCAATTTTCGAGTGTCTATAGGAAGCTTGTTGTAAAAGTGTATACATTGACCCATGAACGAGTTGCCTACTCTGTGGAGGCGAGTGTGATGTATAACAAGATTGTGTTTGTTCCTGGTATTTATATCATGAATATCGCATATTTTCTTAAAAATTGATATATTTTTATGTACATACATAAGATTTTTAAATATATATTGTGAAGCTACTGTCAGAATGTTCACCTCTTTGAATTTTTTTCTAAGATAATCTCTAGAAACAAGGTTGTAAATGGCTCGAACAGCCTTTTTCTGTAAAACAAAGATGGTGTTGATGTTCACACAAGTTCCCCAGAAAAGAATCCCATATGGCATAAGACTAATGAAAATAACTAAAATAAACAATTCTGGCTGTATCTACTTCTCAGAGTCTAAATGGACTCGGGCCAGAAGTAGATACACCCAGAATTCGGCTATTTTTTAGCGCCACTCTCGTCTTACGGACCCTTCCACTGTTTTGAGTGGCCATCCTTCGCCAAAAGTACATAGATGTTAGAAAGTGTGCAATACTAATCGATACAACCATATAAAGTGTTGGAGAGATCGTCGGTATGATCATCGCATAAGGTTCATTGACTAAAAAGTTACGATACTTAAAAGTTTAATGAAGTACATACCCTTCATGTGCGTGCTTATTTTGTTTTTTTATTTGTCTATCCTTAACATTCGTTTTGCTTTATAATTTTCAGGTTTTCTCAGCTCCGAGGATCGAGCGATGACGGCAAATCGAAACTAAAACTACACTTCCAAGACTCTGAAACTAAAGTTATTGAAACTAAGGTAGTTATTATTACCTTAGGTGATAAGTTTTAGCAATTGTTTCAAGTTTAAATAAATGTACTGACTTTGATAAATGTCTTTCAGGAACTAGAATGTCAGATCCTGCAGAGCTTATTGTTCTGCATGCACGCGTTCCTGACAGCGAAGGTAGCCTCGGTAGACCCCGCCTTCCTCGCGTCTATACAGCAGTCCAATTAGCTCCTTAACGTGGTAAATATAAGGTCGGATATTATTTACGATTTGTTTTTTTATATCAAGACTACATAGACAACAAATTCAAGGTGTCAATTTTTTTAAAACCTATTATTGATTGAATATAAAAAGGAATAACTTAAGATGTACGAAATAATTGAATAAAATGGAAAGATTTTTAATTTTAAATATTCTACAAGCATTCAAATAACTTCTTTTTATAGTTTAATTGTAGTTGTTAGCATTTTTATGTACATTTGTTTAAAAACAATGCCTAGTATCTCAACGTGTTTTGAAATGGCGATTAGTGATAAAGAATTAGAAACGTGCTGCGTCAGTAAAACTATACGGTTTTATAAACTTTGGAAACGATTGACGAAAATAATCATTAAATATTTTAAAGGGACGTTCTGGATCTAATTAAATCTTGCTTGGAATAGTAAAAATATCGATTTAGTAATAGACTGCGAAATGATTTAAGTTTGAACTCTGTCTTAACATTAAACTGCCGTGCTCAGTAAAATAATGATATTGTTTAATTAATTATCATTTAGTTTACATATGCAACAATATAAATAATATTTAATTAAAGGCCTAACTTCGAATCCAAACAGCGAATGTTAAAAGACTAAACGTAAATGTAACACTATTGTCTCTTACAAATCTATTTCTAAATCTTACGCCTATAAGGATGAAATTCTTAAAAATGCTTAACATTTTATTAATATTTGAACTCTTGTCTTCCCTGTACTTATCTCTTAGGATCTCCTACTTATTGCTTGGAGTTTTCCAAAAGAAGAAATTTATTGATACAACCCGCGCTTTAAAACATATCCATGTGAGAGCACTCTTCAGATCTACTTATTCATCTTTACCAAATAACAAAACTAGTAAAGTTAAACTTTTATGACTACGTATCGGTAGTCACATCATTGTTGACCAAGTGCTGCCTCTAGAAAGATTTCCTTAATGGTTCTTCGCAAAACTTGTTATTCCAAGAGTATCAATTTAAGATTGTCCATTCTGATCACAAGTACCATAAAAGCTGCATAGCTAGAACCACTTTATAAAATTTTAATACCTCTATCATAACAATGACGATCGACAAATAACTATGTATAATTATATCTTATAATGTCCTCGTAAGCACGGCTATTAAATACTCCACGTAGGTTACAACCAGTACCATTTAAAGTATTTGTAACACTACGGTAGGCGCTATTTGGTATTATCGATAGGCGATTACAAATTTATGTAATCAAAAAATTGTTTGAATCATAATCATTATAGATAGCTACTATTCATTTTATTATATACTTATAAAAATAATAAATAAATAAATATATACGGATAAATCACACAGATTGAGCTAGCCCCAAAGTAAGCTCGAGACTTGTGTTATGTGATACTAACTCAACGATACTATATTTATATTAGATAAACATCCAACACCCAGGTCAATCAGCAAAAGATCATTTTCCATCATGACCTGGCCGGTAATCGAACCTGGGGCCTCCATGTCGCAGGCAGGCGTGTTGACCAATGCGTCACGGAGGAAGACAAATTGATTTTTATGATTATTATTCGTCAATATAATAACGTCTGGATTATAAATATATGGTCAACCATCGTTAGCTGTAAACTATTTATATTTGTGATCACCTATCGTCATTATTTTATAGACCATCCGTTGATTTATAATTTTGAGTGGTAATTACTCCTTGAACATCTGGTTAGCCCATAAGGGTAAAGTAATTATCACCAGTCCATCACTTTGTACAAAAGTAAGTTAGTTACTATGAATAAAGTAAACTAACGGCAGTGTTTCACCCATCTTAAAATAGGAAATCAAGCATGTGTTCTATTGGGTAATTTTCCAACAATTTTTATAAGTGAAAATTGATCTGAACTGAATATGGAGATGGTACTTTATGTTGGTTGAATGCAATATAAAAATCGACTTAATACTCATTTTAGTAACTTATACTCAACACACCAAAGATTTTTAACGTTTGATCGTTCAATATTGTTAGCGGTAGACATTGTGTACGTGATATTTTCTCGAAAGAGGCTATTTAACGACTGACAATTAAAAGTTTGTAGCTTATTAATTCGATAGGTGAACTGTTTTGTGACTTGAGGACATTAGTACGATATCTTGACACAATGGAAATAAGCTCTTAGCAAACATTTTACCGAAGAGCTTTAAGTTTAGCACAGCCAAGTCGACTATCAATATTAATATAACTACAGTGCATACAATGTAGTGGTATCAAATTAGAAATTATAAAAGTATGAAACATTTTAAATTGTTTAAAATTGGTAAACTTTTGCGCTTGCTTCATATCATTAAATTTAAGTAAATGAATTATATTGTGGCCACTGATGTGTTATTGAAATCATAGATTTTCCTATATGGGGTATTGTTTAGTGGCTGTTTAAGTTATATATTTCTTTTTTTTTTTTTTGTTTGTTATTGTATATTAAAAGTGTTCTTTTGATTGAATCTCGAAGTTAAACTTCCATAGGAAAACATAATCTGAAATATCAAATAGGTAGTTACACAAAATATTCGTTTTAAAAGCAACTTGTACAGCCACTGATTAGTTCCCACTCTATATAATTTGTTAATATAAAGAGTTATATTTCATGTGTAAAGTTCTGCCTTGAGGCTCTATTGACATAGTATTTAAGTAGATTCGTATTATTTTTAACTGAACATACATTATTTTTACTAGTTCACTGTACCTACTTATATTATTATTATAATTTCTGTAAGAAATAGTCTGGATCAGTTTAAATGATTTTATACAAATAACTTCAGAAACGGGTTCGGAATGATGAGCTTTTTGTATACGAGTTTAAAGTGTTGTGAATGATTTCTCTTCACAAGACTCACAGCTCAGGGTACACTTGCAAGCTTTTAAAGTATCGACTAGTCTTCGTTAGTCGACAATAATATAAACTGACTAGACTGATGTTTTGAATAGCTAAATATCGATAAGTATGTGATCAAGACAACATCGATAAGCTGCAACATAATGAGGGTGCATTAATGATAAGGATGTAAGGAAACAGAATTAGGCCATACATAACTGCCAGACCATTTCTTATAAAGACTAAATTTATTAGATTGATTGATTATTGTTTAGAATACTTATGAAGTAATTGTTGAGGTAGGTGTTCGGCTAATAAATTTAACTGTTTCATTGTACTATGTATAGTTGTTTGTATGAAGCCTTGTGTACTGTCAATTTGTACTAACGTCGATTGTAATTACGGTAGGGTTCGGGTGTTGAATTAGGACTATATCTTTCACATGCTCTTCTGGAGCTTCTTTATTTCACTATAACCTCGTCGCTGTTCGAAAGGTTTTATAATAAAGAACATTGTGAACGCGTAAAAATTATTGAGCTCGCTTTTGTAAACTCGATTTGTATTCAACGAAAGTTGTTTGCTAATAACAAGGTGTGTGACAGATATGGACCAATTTTGTATGTATGTAAAACAGTATTACATGGTAAATGAATTCCAAACGAATATTTACTATATTTAAGTTTTTATTTTTACATTATTATAAAAAGTAGAACATTCACGTAAGTACTTATTAGTTTTGTGAATAAATACAATTAATGGTTGAATTATGTGAAGTAGCGGAATTATTCGGTAATCGAATGTTTTTAAATGCGATTACGCTTACGGCGTAGTGCTTATATACGCCCTTATATTGTTTATATTATACTGTTTTTATGTATTACGTGATTTGTCATAATACTCCTCTATTGAGACTGTAATTTTACTTTAGTTTTCGTAATTTGAGGCTTTGATTACTTTAATCATAGCATATTTTTATTTTATAACTAAACGATGTTTTTAATCGAAACTAAATGTATTGCTTAGAATGTATGTTGAGATTATTGCATAGACGTATTTGACTGCTCAGGATAATTCATAGTACTCCTACATGAATCTCGAATGTTTTAACCATCATCACAATTTTTAAATGTTAAATATTCTCGTTTTTTACCTTTATACTTTAAAAGCATGAGCGTATTTTATATTTTACTTTCTGCTCATTACTTTTCTTGTAAAATCGTATGTAATTACTATATCAGATCAATCGATAAGTCAATTTAAAGAAAATACTCAAGACTGAAGTTGGATGTTGTGCGAACTCTTTCATTTAAACTCATGCTTCATACGAGGGCCGTTTTGACAACACTCTCTTCTATAAGTAACATTTATAGAAAACAAACTAATAAAATGGTTCAGTTTCGCTCCCATCAAATAGCTTCTCAAATTTAGTCTTCCTTATTTGTACTGTGCTTTCCGATAACCCTTATGACGCCAGTCTTATAAGATTTTTTGGAGGAACAAGATAAAATTAAACAAGACATCCAAACTCTGCAGATGATATGGGTATAGATATCTGAATATGAAAAAACAAAAAATAATTAGGTACTTTTATGATTTATAGGCACTGTGAAATTTTGGCAATTTTTTTTTATCTCTTTATTTAATGTGGGGACTACTTTTACACAACTTTGTATAGCAGTTCCATCGTACCTAGCCCAATACCTTAACTAAATCTTAACCTAATCTTCACTAAATCTTTATTGAACAATTATAAATACTTTGTAGGCGGCCTCTGAACTAGGTGTGGACAATATATGATTGAAAATACGACCGTCATATCTATTTATCTGCAACTCTGCAACTCATTATTATTGGATAAAACTAAAGAAAATATATTATCAACTCAACAACACCTTATTCATAATCATAAACGTTGCTTAAAGTTAACTACTGATAAGCGATTTTTTAACCATAAATGTTTTACCTTTTAACGTCACAAGTAACTTTGATCATCGTTACACTGTGGTGTTTATTCATAAGTAAAGTTAACTAGTTAAGACTAGTTAACTTTAACAACTTGTGTTAAGTTGTTGTATCTATTCTATTATGTTTTATCATTATTTTATCGTGTTCAGATGCCGATGACTATCACATTTGTAGAATTTCGATAGTAAATTTAATTTGACCCTATATATTGAGTTTAAATTGTTTACAAAATATATTTACTTCTTGCATAACAGACTCATTTTTAATAAATGTCAATTAATATAACTAATAAAAATGAAATTATATATTATGTATATTTCTCCACTATGAAGATCAAATGTGTTCATAATCGTTCAACTTCACCAGTGTGTTTTCAAAACGGTCCTCGATGTATTAACTATTTAAGTTAAGCTATAAATTATCAATTGTAGCAGTATTTAACAAATAATGTATTAGTTCAAGTAAATTAAATTGACATTAATAAATATAAGCCTGAGGTTTATTTATCGCAAACAATAATAAGATTTATTTTATACTTACACTAGAAAAGATATGCCAAAAAATTCATTTAACATTGCAAAACAGCAAAGAGTCAATAAATATGAGCGTTCAAATGTTTATTGCCTAAATAAGCCTCAGTCTTCAAAGTAATATCGGCCAAGAGCTTGGTAAATCTCTGTTATAACGTAGACCCACCGATGTTACATCAACTGGGCGTACTTTGTGTCACTACTGTTGGGAAACACGAAAGACGCTTTAGTATATTTAGTTACTTATACCTAAATCGTCATTGTAATGACATTTCCCAACACTAGATGTCACTTGTTTCGCGAGTGCAATGATTTGTGGAGTTCAGGGCGTCACCATCGCTGTTGCATATTCTCATTTCCGTGATCAATGAAAGAAACCTGCTTAGTAAAAAATAATGAAATTACCCACGTGAGTTACATCCCTGGAATGTCTGTATAAGGAGATTTTTTTGTTAAAAATTAAGATCAACTCAACGATCACAACTCACGTGAACAGTTTTAAAAAGTAAATAACGTTGGGTGATTAGTAAACAGTGTTATTTTGACGCAAATTGAATACGGTTTTGAGGGACATGCACCGTTCTATAAAAGCTTGATGACCTCACACAACTAGCGTCTTAAATTGAACACGAAAAAGGGAAAAACACATCGCTATTTCCAAAAGGTTTATTAATCAAAATTTGTAATACCTATATTGTAAAACTTTATTTACTTGAGCCTACGTACTGGCGAACTTTAAATTATTAATAGACAATCAGTTTTGTTTCTAACTTAATGTACAGTCACAACCTACTGCACAATGTACAGTATTACCTGCAACGCAATTGAAAGTTGCTAAGTGTGGATATATTGGTGGTCGTGACTACAGTCACGACCACCAATATATCCACACTTAGCAACTTTACACCTCACGAACAAATGATGGTGGCACTTTTTCCGTCGTCTGCCTCGATAGCCGCCCGAATATGTAAAGGAAATGTACCACGTGTAAGTAAGTAGCGGCGAACGCCTAGATATTTATACCTATTGTTGATTAATATAACTATATTGTATCCATTAGTAAAATATTAATTCAATTACTATTGTAGTTTTAATTTATTCGTTTGACCCTTATTTACTACCTATATTACGTAGGTATAAAGAAAAGAAAAACCCTGTTGTTCCTTTCAGGGACATATAATTTTACCTACAAGCATATCATTAATAAAGTCATAATTAGAAAACAGTAATCATTGTCTAGTCGAGGAGTCACAATCAAATACCTATTAAAACCGACAACATCGATTTTTTTTAGAATAACTGATTTTAAAAGTTAAATAAATTGGCGGGAACGTTCTATTTATGTCTAGTTTCTTCATGCAGAATTGCAGAGCTAAGAAATCAGTTACAGATTATAAATATTAATAATTAAACATTTATTTTAACTATTTTTGTTGAACAATTTTTATAAATTACTTGCTTTATTACGTCCGTATGCCGATTCTTAAAACGTAGGTTGAAGGAACAACAGGGTTTTGTTACATATTGTATATCGACCAACTACAATAATCGTCCCACTGACTCTGTGTCGAATAAAAGTATCTGGTACCTACTCGCACGTAGGTACTAGTATCGGTATATCCCTACAATAACCTTGACTTAACTAAGTACGCTGTTATAAGATAATCATTGCATTTTATCATTCGTAAATTTGCGTAACACTATCAGTAGCAATGAGTTATATTTTGACAGTTCAACAACATTCATTGCGTTATTTACGTTGTTGAGCAGATACATTTTCTAACATATGCTTCGAAATGTTTCCAACTAATAGTAATAGTGTGTTACTTACGTAATTAGGGTACTGGTGACAAACTGTCAGTGGAATCTGTCCTCGTAATAGGGTCCCATTTGGATACGGAGCCTCAAATACTGCTTCAAAGTCGAATTTATAAATGAAATGAAACACGTTCTTTATTATAATATTTAATCCAAGCTTGAGGAACAAAGTAAAGCTACACAAGGGGTTACAAGCGAGCCGCTCCGGCCGCGGACACCACACGACGCGATACTAAAGTTTTTGTACCGGGTCAACTCAACTTGATACAATCATTTTATTATAATTCTAACGAATTTGTGCCAGATATCACTTGAAAACACATTTAGTAAAGATATTCATATTGCAAAGTGTCCGCTGACATTGTTCGTGTCAACAGATGGCAGCTCTGCAATTCTTTTTGTAAGTAAAACCTCTGCAGAATCACAATTTCACACTTTTTGTTTTATAAAATGAATAGATACAATTTATTGAATGAAATTGTAGATACCTTCTACAAAGATTAGATCACAACTTCACAACATTTCGTATTTACTGGAAACTGAATTTACCTACAGCCATACGGTTTCATAAAGAAACCATAATATCTCTGCAACACCAAGATCTTTACCAAACAGTTTACATCAACTCTGCGAAACTACAATATGGCATCAGTAAATATATCAAGCACAAGTTTACAGGATCGTATAAAACCAGGAATCACAAACAGCTTTGAAAGCAACACCTTCCTAGCACACATAACATCGATATAATAAACATTTAATTAGTATATTCCACAGATATGAGCTTGTATATAAACGGAAATTATCTAAATAGTGGCTTTATAGTACAGAGTAATTTGTGCGTATCTATTACGTCTACATAATTATATGATTGTTAGATTATAGTAATAAAAGGGCAGCAAATATTTTTATTTACTATAATTGAGTCAAAACTCATTTCATTAGATACATAACTTCATTCCGGCCTCAACGCACGACCCGGCGTGCACCGAGAACCTTACTTTATTGACATCACTACTAATCGTTTTGTCTCGTTGTTCCATAATTATTATTATTCGATTACGCTGTTTTTTATGTATTTGTAAACGCGTACGTCGAAGGATTGGAACAATATGCCAGCAGCAGTCTTCCCGTCCGATTATAATTAAAGTGCCTTTAAGCACGACTGAATGGACTCATAATAAACTAGTGCGATTTACCATCAACAATTGCATCACTGCTTACCATCAGACGGAATCACAATCAAGCACAATAATAATTAGGTGTATACTTATATTAAAACTGGCTACTTGCTCGGCGACACAATCATAGGTTCGGCATGTTGCCAATAAATCCACATTCCATTTATAGTAGAAATAAATGAAATTTCTTTCTGTATTACCATATATGTTACTTTCACAATTTCGTGCGAGCAAGTGTCTGACGCCAAAAATCATAAAAAGTGCTGTCAATTTTAACAAGTGTTTAAACGTTTGTCTCGCATATCTGTAAAATAGTCCCGATTATTACTGTAATCTAATTTCTTAATGACAAATATCTAAACTACGAAGGTTGATTCACACGTGTAGATGTTGGAAAAATACAAAAGTTCAATAACTCAAAAAGCTAGGCTACCGAGTTAACTTCAATAACTCAACAAGCTAGGCTACCGAGTTAACTTCGTCCAAGTATTGTCTCATTACTTTTATTGTCTTCCACACCTTCCAAATAAATAATGTTACACTCATGTTCAATCGTTTCTGGTAAGGGGTACCAGAAACAAGTGAACATTAGTGGAATTCATTTCTATTTATTATTTCTCCAATGATAGGAGATACTTGAACATGTTAAAATTATGGTACCAATTACATTATGTAAGTAATTGAGATTAATTGATATTTTTGCTCATACAATACTCGTTGGCAAGAAATTGACAATATCTAAACTTTCGTTCGACTTACATAAATACATAGGTATAAAAATATCTAAAGATTTCAACAGAGTAGAAATGAGTCTCAAATAAAAGTATGCAAGTACACTGTCATAGAAATAAGCTCATATACCATACGTATGTATATTTTAAAATCATTATAGTTTAGGACCAGCCTAGATAGATTCTGAAAGTAACGTTTTAACTAGTTTAAAAATTTATAGATTTTATATGTATGTAGAGTACCCTAATTATTATTAAGTATACCTACTTTAAGTCTTATTTCATTGACAATGTGCTAACATTCGTAGTTACTATAAAATAACAAGTACCCAGCTAGTACACAATACATATTAGTTTGTAAAGAAACACTCATTTATATCTAATAAATATTTTTCTACAACGATCAACATTCAAAAGGGGTCGGTGTACACCGATGTGAGCACTAGACAGTGAAGTCATACTAGTGACGTAAACACCACTAAACATTTATTACACAACCGTTATTTTAACCTGGAATGCGTGGCTTCGATTAAAATCATGTAGGACTAAGTACTGATTACAAATTAAATAAACTAATATCATGTAATCCAAGCTCCAAGCTTGATTTAAAGTCGTTCAGGGAAATTAGTGGTTAGCTCTTCATCATATTCGACCTACTTTTCAGCATCTGTTAAAAACGATTTTCCACAGTTTTATTTAACACATCCCGTTATAATTTCTATGAAAACTTAACCACTATGTAACCACCAGTAGAAATTTAGAATTATATATTTTTGTTCATTATCAAAATATTTATTGTCGCTAATTACGATAGTCACTATTTCTTTACAAATACGTATGTATCTAATATGTAATTTTATCATCTACAACTATGGGTTGGAGTCAAACCTGCTGACTCGGAGTAGATATGCTTTGAACACGACATAATTTAGCCTACTAGATTTTATTTTCCAACAGCAATTATAATCTACAACAGTATACAATATACGCGATACATGTACATTTAAACGTGTAATAGGTAATATTATATGCTGAACATGCATATTCCACACATGTTCTATATAAAGCCAAATACCAATGCATTTTTATGTTTATTTATAATTCTTTAACGAACTTAGTTTCGTCTGAGACACATCTCTATAAATTAAGCTTCGCTACTACAGAAGTAACTGGGACAGACATAAAAATGAACAGTGCTCGCCTCTTGAAATAATGTTAAACATAGAGCCGCTCCACCCCATCTACTAAAGGTCAACAATCAATAGGTATGATGTAACTGCATTTGAAAATGTTTAAGGCTTTTAAAATGTTTGTTTTTAAGGTATCGAAAACATACCTCTCTCATTACGTTACGCATTCGCATTCGTACTTTTATGTTGCCGCGGCGTGCCCCCAGTTCTCCCAAATGATATCCATATGATTAGAAGACGGAAAAATTTGTGCATAAAATTGATATAATAATAGAAATTTGCAATCATAAAGGCGAGTAGAAAATAAACTTAGCTAATGTACCTACTGAGTACTAGAGTGCAGAGTCCATAATGCAAAGATCACAAGTATCATAAGATGTTACAGAACACTAAAGCATGGCCCTAAGGTACTAATTTATTTTATTATACCTAACCTAGCTTACTATCTATTACAACTAGGTCTTATGTGAACGAGAACAGTTTAATTAACTTGTTAATTATTTCATCATGGGTACGTTTGCAACTTAGATCGTTCATTTTGTACTCGTTTTACTTCTTGAAATTGTTCGTTGTTCAATCTGTTCTCGTTTTCAAGTTACTTTAAGTCAGTCACTACATAGAAAAGGATGATTCTTTATGATTGATGGTATTTTTATTATTTGTTTATTTATTTTTTTCGCACAAAGATAGGTAGGGGGAGACGGGGCACCTTGATACGATTTTTACTTAGACCCCATAAAAGACGATCTAATGATAGTTACATCCAACTTAATAACTATAATATATTCAATATATATTCAGTTATTTGTTACATACAAATTAACCGATAGATTTAATCACAAAACGTATTAGAGCCTATTTACCTACTAAAAAATGAAATTTGTATCAATGTACCCCCACATACCGGGCACATCGGTACATACACTGGCACTTTGGTTCATAGAAATATTTCTACAAACTTAAACAAGTTTTATTGATTTTTCTGACCTTTTTTTATTAATTATTTTAAATTATATTTATTCGCTGCTATTGTTATTGAAAATTTTCCTTACAACACGTCAGATATCGCAGAAGCCGCGGAAATTTCATTGATGGAACTTCTATTCATTTTGCGTTTATATCTTTAAACCATTTTTCTATAAAGAAAGTTTCTTCACAGCTGACAGCAGTTCTATTTTTAAAGTTCATTCCGACCCTTGGGTGGGAAGTAATTTGTATGAGTTTTTCCCGCTCTAGGGAGGGAAATAGCACTTTCTACCCAATAATCAGATCAAGAAAATACTACTTTCCTAATATGAGAAATGAAAAATATATTACCTAAGTCTCACATACACATATATTTAACAAAATATCGGGATATCAATGTGCCCTAAGAGCACTTGCATCTGTGTGCCCCTGCCTACTACAATCGAAATCAACATTTTATAAAAATTAAAGCAATAAATATTCAAAAAATATAAGTCTATTTAATATGATGACAGATATGTACTTACCAAATGTCTTAATATAACACAGGTAACACTAAATAAATTAGAAGAACCACATCCGAAAGAAAACTACGAAAATTTTGTTGCGAACATCAGAAATAGTTTTAAACGTGTCAGTCGCTAGTCGTCGAATGAACGTTGCTCTGCGCTAGTGTGCGTGTAAACTTTATTAAGTATATACCTTCTTATAGGTGGTGGATGGCTCTTCTAACGTGTTTTGTTTTCGATGAATATTTACTGTATCTATGTGCCCCTTGTATCAATGTTCCCCGTCTCCCCCTACTGAGGCGGGCTTAGTGTCTTAGGCTTTCTCTACCAGTCAACCAAAGGTATTGAAGATATTAGTTGGTAGGTACATTGATGAAAAGAACAATGAAAGGCAACAAAAAAATCTTAAATCTAGAAACATAAATACAAAAATAAAAATATTTAAGAACTTCTATTGTTATATAACAAATATTTTAATTGAAATATTTTGTATAATAATTTATTATCATTTTTACTCTCGTAACACTAGTAGAAAGCTCGAATCGAGAAGGAGACTCATAAGAAGTCAACAACCATACTTCCATGTAAATGTAGAATATAATACATAAAGTGCGATGTGAACTTGTACGTGGCAATTGTCCAGCAACACTTACAATGTTCTATGCTAGGAGTCATCATGTTCACATCGCTAAAATGTTTACTTCATTCTATACTTATATAAATATACCTATGTTATTTTGAGCATAGCTGTGTGCTATAACCTCGTCTTCCTAGAGAGCCCTTTAAATTGCAGAATATCTACAGATCATAAGGAAAATCAAAACATTACCCATATAAATATGTATCTCCCTACATCACACGCCTACATATCTAATACTATAATGTCTTAAAATCTATTAAAGCTATTTCTCTAATATAATTACAAGTTCCATTAATTTCAAGGTTTAGAAATAATACTGAAACATAAGTATCTAAATTGTATATTATCAAAGCTTATACTACGTCTGTTAGTAAATATATTGTCAAAAATTATTATTGTCAAATAGCATTTAAATATATTGTCAAAAATTATTATTGTCAAATAGCATGTCTAGATTTTACAAACGACGAAACGCTTCATTTCCCACTTGGGACTTTGTCAGAGAACAAATGTTTAGTTAGCTACATCTCAATTATATTTATAGGTAAATATTTATTATATTGTCAATGAATTTCATTTTTAGATATTCTTTAACTGACACGATTTTATCGTATAAAGACCATAGGTAGGTATAATTTATACTTTATTATCGCTGAGGAAGAATTTTAGAACAGCATAGATTAACCCCTATTTCTTATTAAACCTTGTTGTCTATATTTTTTTAACCTGCATCCATGTGAATGGGATTTAATTTTATTCTATAAAAGCACTTTCCCCTAAACTACTAACACCAAACATCAAACAAACATACACTTTAATTCTATAGATGTCCACCTCGTTAGTCGCTCGTGGGCTTCACTTGTGGAGTGATCTGCCTGGACCACGATCACCACCTTATCTGATGGACTCACAATCAAGCATGACAAATAAGAACTTCTTCTACTAGTTACTACCACAGAATATAAATAAAAATACATAAGGAGTAGGTACAACATTAATAATCCTAAAAGTCTGCTAAAGCTTTGAGAAAACTACATTACATACTTATAAAAGCGGCTTACACATAAAATTCACATTATTTAAAACAATTTTTCAAATGAATTATATTTATTGTATATCCTATGTCACCGATAATGACTGACTACCTCGAGAAAAAGTATCGAGGGACGCGAGGAGCGTCCAGTCATAGTGTAAAGTCAACTTTCACGTCACGGGTCAACTTTAATACAATATCGACCTTCTTCGCTTCATAATAAATGATTTACTATCACAGCTTCAAATAATTTACATCACGCGATATACGAGTGATATGTGAAAATATTTAGCCATATTATTGTCTTCGTCGAAAGCAATATTTAAGTCAACTCTCCAAGACATATTATAATTTATGCGTTGGAGCTTTCTTGTATATATTTATTGTATATATTTAGATTCTTGAAAAATTGACTTACCTACTATTTTAAGATTGTATATATTTGTTTTATTATTGTCATTATTAACATATTTATTGTCATTTTATCCTAGTTCTCAGCAAAACGTGCAGAGTCGTGTATTGTAAAGTTAATTTTGACACCACTTGAGAATAAAAATGTAATCATTAAATTTTCGTTTCTGAGTCACTACTACTATCTACTAGTGTAAACCCAAATATTTTATAATACCTATCCTCGTATATGTATGTATAACATTTCAAAAATATTATAGATTGTATAATGTCGCTAATAATTTTCTGGGAAGAGGACCCTTGATTTTTTCTATTCCAAAGTGATGTCAGCAATCTTATTTGTGCTTAAATATCTTCCGACTTGGCATCATCGTCATTATATTGGGTAATCTGCTGATGTATCCAAGGAATGAATTTGGGCACGTACGCGTACACGCCGGGCAGCCGCGGGTGTGCACACTTGATGCCCCACGACACGATGCCGCCCACGTACCACCGCATCGGGTCCGATGGCTCCTTGCACAGCAGGGGCCCGCCGGAGTCGCCCTGGAATATACAAACATCCAAACTGTAAACACGATTCATTTTCAAATGTAAATAAGACGTATCGTTTAATTCAATGACATGGATATCAATAAAAAGTACCCGTATTTACATTTCATATTAAAAAGAACTAAAAAAAAAAGTGAAGATATAAAAGCTCCACACTTTTTTACCGTTTGAGATCGGAATCTTTAAAAATATTGACTTTATTTAGTAGGTACCTAAGTCTCGTAGCTAATTTGTTACCTACAATCAATATAATTATGTAGAAACTCGTTCGTACCGAGAGGAGTGTGTGTGTGTGTCCCAATAGTGTGAACGTTATAGGGTGATTATGTAAGTACTTAGTAATATATGTAGATACCAATGTACTTAGTAACCTTGTGTCGAAATGTAAAGTCGTCGATGCTTTTTACTTGAAATATTATATTCAATTAACTTTTGACATTTTCAGAAAATTCGACAACGGCATTACTTGCCATAATCAAAAACAGAATAGAATGAAACGTTATTAGAAAAAGTATTTTTGTTCTAAAAGAAAACAGATTACGTTAGATAAATTGAATTGTTTTTCTCAAATGCCAAGATGATTGCCTCAAATACTTCCACTTAAGGAAGCAACGGTTCGAGTTTCACTTTCTTTTAAAGTAATTCATGCTAACTTTATTACATAAGATCCCATTATTTGGAAGGATCAATATTCTAGGTTTGTGTTACTACGAATATGTAAGTAGATATGTAGGTATAGGTGTCCTAATCTAACCCACCAAACAGTATTACAAAGTGTGTGGTTAATGTAAGTCTACTACCTACTAAATGTGTGTCTACCCTAACTGCATAACTCATTGCCTAACTCTTCAGGGCTTGCATTCGTAATGATGTGATATGTGTTTAAATTGGTGCAATTTAAACATAGTATTAACCATAAATTAAATTCGTTAATATAACTACACCCCATTCTAGTGTAGGTTTAACTACCCCAGGCTCGCCACGTCGGCAGCAATAAGGCCACCAAGAACGGGACGTTAATGAGAAACGAGATCATTTGAAACGAACGTGACGACCATCTGACGGACGTGCAAAGTCAAATTCAAAGCATTTATTTCAATTAAACTTTTACGGATTAATACGATTTTTTAAGGATTTATTTTGAAAACTTTTACGGATTGATAGGACTTTTTAAGGATTTATTTTCCGTAAAAGCATGGCAACTGAACTCATTTTATTTATATGATTATAAACTTGTGCTTGACTGCAATCCCGCCTGATGGTAAGCAGTAATGCAATCGTTGATGGTAAAGCGCGCTAGTTTATTAAGAGCCTATTAACTTAAAAAAAAAAAAATCTGAGTGAATAGGAAGGAAGACGGCAGTTGAGCGAAGTGATGCAATGTTAAACCCAACAACACCACGAACGATGCTGCGCCAGAGGGAGATTGATCTGGTAACCCTCCAACTAAACTTCCGACACAAAAACATCTGGCGCATCGTACCTGACACACATTGCAACACAACTGCTCAGACCCGTCCTCCGTACGACTTCACCAGACATCATGCCGGAACACGACGAATCGCTTGGCGCGCACTTCTAACGGCAGCCGATGTTATGGACGTTGACTCCCATTTTATTTTCGTGAATATTACCCAGCTGACCGTTTACAACTCGTTTTAGGTTTCTTAATTCATTCTGGATAGCATGACATCAGAAATATCCTACAACAATGTCAAATGACAGTAGGTGAGTGTCGCTAGAACCTCTTAAGAATTGTCGATCTGTCACTGTAAAAGGTAGAGGGCGCAAAGATTCTTATCTAATTGCTCCGATCAGTTGAATCGAGCTCAGTTATCTTATACCTTTAAACGAGCAATTCTTGTATATATATATATATATATAATTGGAATCTCGGAAACGGCTCCTACGATTTTCATGAAATTTTGTGTGCAGGGGGCTTCGGGGACGATAAGTCGATCTAGCTAGGTTTAATTTTCAGAAAATCTCTTTTTTCCGCGTTTCGAGGCACTGAACAATTGCTAAACTTCTCATAAGAAGCTAAATTTCGCCACTGTCCTTAATTATACAAATAGCTGAGGGGCTTCGGCCTCTGATTCGGGGCTCCTAGACTTCGGGTTCAAATCCCTGACGATATAGTGTTTTTTCCTTTTTCTTTTTTCGAAGTTTAAAAAAACGAATTTTGGCGTTGTCTAATGCTTTTTTTTAAGCTATTGCATAGCTTCTATCGCGGGCCTTGAGCGCGGGGACCGAATCCAGAAATTCCGTAACGAAAAAACCTCACGCTCCCCATCGTCTAACGTCGTTTCAGTTCGGCAGTCTTCGGCACGGTATGTTTGTGTGCGTGCGACTACATCTTTTGATAACAATTTATAGATTTTCAAAAAGAGCATGCATATTGCAGGGCGCGAACTCAGTTCTACACACGTGCCATGTTACTGATAGTCGCGATGTGCTAAACTTGCGATTAATTTTCTCTCTGAAATAGGTCTTCTATAGAGATATGTCATAGACGTCACCGACGTTGTCATGGCTACCTTAAAAACTTTTCATATAATTAATTATTAAGTACTTTTATTCAAATTAATTTAGTAGTGTTTTTATAAAATAGCTTTTTTTTAACGGGAAAGCTAAGATGAATGTCACGCTAATTTTTCATTGGACTTTTAAATTATTTATAGTGTTGTTTACTAAATAAAAGCGCGTGATTTTATAGAGTAAAAAGTGCTCACGCGGCCATTTTTTCAATTGTTGCAAGAATTCAAAAGACTGTCTTTAAATAGTGTTCAGACGATTGCTCAAAGTGTATTAGATTTCATTAGTAACAGAAATGGCATTTCAATAATGACTTTCAACTGCCAAAGTCTAAATAGTCATAAATACGATTTACAAGATTCAGTTACGAGACAAACAAATGTGTTACTTCTTACCGAAACTTGCATGACGCATGATAATCCAATTGAAATACCTAATTTTAATTGTATTGTTCAGTTCAAACGAGATACTGTTTCAAAAGGTGGGGTAGCTATTTACCAAAATAAAAATGATATTACTAATATTATGACTCCGAATATTGAAATAAATATTGTACACGTTAGCGATGTTAATGTTAGGCGCTCAGTTGTTGGAGATATTTGTGCGTGCTTATGCAAACTTAGAAATGGCCTACAAATAGTGATGGTAGCAATTTACATTTCTCCGAATCCAAAATTGGACGAGTTAGAGCATTTTATTCATCGCACTTTACTGGAGTACACTGAAGAAGGCTCGAAAATACTTGGTACAAATGGTAATAAATTTCCACTTATCTTGGCTGGCGATTTCAACATTAACTTCGCTGATAAAAAATCAGAGCGGTTGACAACTTTTCTATCAAAAACATTGAATTTGAAAATGAATAATGATCCACAAGAGTCCACAACAAAATATGGGACCACCATTGACGCGGTATTTTCTAGGTATTTAGAGGATATTAAGTCGCAAACTTATGTTTCTTATTTCAGTTATCATAAACCTATAGTTTCAATGATAAATATTCCTGAATAACCAACAGCTACTGTAAGGTAATAAAACCCACATGTATTGTAAAATAATAAAAATATTTTAAATAATATTAACTTTTTATTTATTTAATAAAAGAAAAATTTGTTTTCTTATCGGTCACCACGCTCAAAAAGTGTAACTTGAATTAATATCAAAGAAAAAGAAATACTGCATAAATAAAATAAATAAATAATTATAATTGCATAAATTGATACAAAATGCTATGCAATAGCTTTACCGCGGCAGTCCCCGAGTGCCACACGTCTTTTTATTTTATAAAAAATTAATTTAATTTATTTGATTTAATTTTTTTTCTTTTTTTTTATATAATTGGAAACGGCGTCAACGAATTTTTTTTTCGTTTATTAAATCAATGGAAGAAATTTTGTTTTGCCTAATTTGTGGAGATGCAAGGTACCAGGTCGCACAAAGTGTAGGAGAAGTCGAAACAATGAAGCTCATTCATTTTAAAGATCAGCCTGAAGGAGCAGTCGAATTTACAACAGAATTTCTCAACAGTGTCAACATTTCAGACTTGCCACAACACGATCTGAAATATTATTATTTCCTTTATTTCATTACAATACACTTATAAATTATATTTTTAAATATTTCTACATAAAAAATATATAAAAAAACATTTAAAAATTTAAAAAATAGTAACCCACCGGCATCGGGAACAGGGTCCAAGCTACCGGCGGTCAGGGCTCCAGAGAGAGGAACTTCCTGACAATGCGAGCCGTGTCCAGAAGTACAGCTTTCTGAATCAAGCCCTTGATCCAGCCGCCTAACGAGAGCCTCTTGAGGTGTTGGTCGAGGCTCTTGGCTATTAAGCCATTGGCTGTCACGACTATCGGCACAATGATTGCTGAATCCACCTCCCACATGTCGACAACCTCGTGAGCCAAGTCAAGATACTTGATTTTTTTATCTTTCTCGGCTTTCACGAGGTTCTCATCATGCGGGATGGTTATGTCAACAATCATTGCACGCCGCTCTGATCGATCCACCATCACTATATCAGGCTTATTGGCAACAATAGTCCTGTCAGTGATGATGGATCGATCCCAGTACAATGTGATATGACCATTTTCGAGAACTGGGTCGGGCACATACCTGTAGTACGGCACCTCCGATTCCACAAGGTTGTACTTTAGAGCAAGTTGCTGATGAATTATCCTGGCTACAAGGTTGTGTCTATGCAAGTACTCTCCGTTAGCTAGACGAGAACACCCGGAGATAATATGCCTTATTGATTCCCCCGGCCGGTGACATGCCCGACAGATGTCAACTGTGCCGTCTTTCACAATAAATCTCCGGTAATTGTTCGTCATCATAACTTCGTCCATAATTGCACATACAAAACCTTCGGTTTCCCCAAAAAGGTCACCGAATCGTAGCCAGGCTACGGACGCTTGTAAATCTACATCAGGCCCGTGTAGGGCCCTGAAAAAGCGTCCGTGAAACTCTTTGCTCTTCCATACCTCCATGCGGTCATTGGTGTCAAGCACTACTGGTTTGCGCCAGTTCTCTTTAGCCAAGGAGAGCGGAGTGAGGCCCTTGTCAACCGCGACCACATCTCGATGCATCCCCACGTCGGTTTCTAGAAAATATTCCCTGAGACTGCATATCTCGCGATTGTGGAGGGTCTTAGCGTTTGAAAAGCCACGACCTCCACATTTTCGCGGGATATACAGCCTCATAACCGATGATCGTGGGTGATGCAATCGATTTGCAGTCAGCAGCGTACGGACCCTCTGATTCAGGGCGTCAAGTTCGGTTTGAGTCCATTTGAGTATGCCGAAAGAGTACATCAATACCGGCATGACCCAACCGTTGAAAGCGCGCACCTTGTTTCCGCCTGATAGAAGACTATTAAGTACTTTTTTCAGGCGGCCAAAGAAGCGTTCCTTCAACGATTGCTTCATGTCAGTAACATTGATACCCAACGCTTCCGACATACCCAAATACTTATAGGTTTCGGATGCGGAGAGGGCTCTAAGGTTTATGGAACCAGTGAGTTGGGTTCCCACGGATTCCATAATCTCTCCTCGCTGTACATGCATGACCGCACATTTGTCCACACCGAATTCCATCCTGACGGCGCTACTGAAAGTTTCAGTAATTTTCAGTAGCTCCCTCAGTTGCAAATCGTTGGGAGCAAATAGTTTTAGGTCATCCATGTAGAGGAGGTGTGATATAACTTGACCACCTCTCCTCAGCCTATAGCCGAGACCTGAATCCTCCAGCAATGTGCTTAGAGGATTCAAGGCTAAGCAAAACCAAAGTGGACTCAAACTATCGCCCTGAAATATACCTCGCTCGATCCTTATCGGTTCGCTATTCCTCTGAATATTTCGACATCCTGGATAGTGAAGGACAGTTCTCCATTGCGCCATACATGTCATCAGGAAGGTGCGCAGAGTTGCATCTACTTTATACAACTCTAGCACCCGCATGAGCCATGTATGTGGCACCGAGTCAAAGGCCTTCTTATAATCTATCCAACATGTCGACAGATCCTTTCGGGAACGACGAACCTGTTGGCTAATGGCCATATCAATAAGGAGTAGCTCCTTAGTACCGCGGGACCCGTTCCCACATCCATTTTGAGAGGCAGACATGATGGAGTTGCTGTCAACATGCATGTTAATTTTAGCTTTCAAAATGGATGTAAGAACTTTATAGACCGTCGGTAAACACGTGATCGGCCTATAATTTTTGGGTTCCGCGGTGCTACCTGATTTATGGAGCAGGTGGGTTATTCCTGTTGTTAGGAACTCGGGTAGCGAACCAGACTCTAAAGCAGTCTGGAACTGAGATGCCAAGCGAGCGTGCGACCTGGAAAACCATTTAATCCAAAAGTTATGCAGCCCATCCGGCCCTGGAGACTTCCAATTAGGCAACGGACGGACTGCACGAGTTACATCTTGGGGGCCGATGGTAATAGCCCCCATTTCTGGTATTGGATCGCAGGCTCGCTCAACATCCCGAGTCCAATCACCTTCGGTGTGACTGACAGGTACCGACCAGATATTGCGCCAGAATGAAGATGTGGCATCATCATCCGGTAGGCACGTGTCAGTGACACCTTGGTCTGATCGCTCCCAACCTCTATAGACCCGCCTTTCATCGCTTTGGAATATGCGATTCTGAGAATACCGCTCCACTCTTCGCTTGTACCGACGAATACGGTTTGCCCATGCATATATCTTCTGTTTAAGAAAGTCGATGCGCTCTGTGACGCGGAACAAATATTCTCGGGTACTAATATCAGTCCCCGAGAACGCCCGCCTCACAAAGCGCATCACTCTAGGGCGTGTATTGCCCTCCCTAAAACTAATCAGCTTGCCAATGAGTGCTCTAGTCTCTCCGATACGACGTTCAATCCTGCACTGCCAAGCTGGTACAGCTGATTTTGGTCGTGTGGCTCTGTCACTGTCTGGGAATTTGACATGAGCCACACGACATATCGCAACAGCTCCACAGTACAAGATTGAATGTGTATCAGTCAGATCTTTGCTGTCTTTTAAATAATTAGACAGCTGAGAGTCTAGAGCACACACCAGCGCCTTGTTTTTTTTATGCATGGGCAATCGAGGTAAACGTGGTCTAAGTTCAGGCGGAGTAGAGCGGTACTCACGGAGAGCATCCTCCAAAGCGCTCCTCAATTTTTCATTGCACTGGGGACTCACGGATATAGCCCTGTCATCATCCTCTTCATCAACGTGATTGGGTCGCGGTGAAACACTGTTAAGTTGTACCGCGACCAATGACGAAGCAGGTGTAACATGACTATTCCGTGACTCGAGGCGTAGGCGATCAAGCACCGCATCATCCAGCATATGGTTACGCTGGATGACCCGCACCTGATCCGACAGTCGTTGCGCCGACACGTTGACAGCTGGCTCAAGCACCTGAAACAGAGAGAGCATTCGAACACGGTACGCGGTCAGGTTGTTTCCTCCCTCTGTAGCCCCATAGTATGAGCGCATGACGTTCTCGTTGATTGATTGTGTCCATTTCATGCGCTGCACACTTCCGCCGGGAGCTGGGACCCTGTCAGAAGCCGATGGGCCTCGAGGTCCTAAGCGGTCCGGCGGCCGGCGTCCTCCCCGTCGGCGAACAGGTGGTGGCGTCGTCGGCGGAGAGAAGTACTCGTCGCTCGAGCTCGACGCAACTGCCGCGGCCGGGATCGTCACAGCAGTAACAGTGGCGCTGGAGACCGGCGGCGGCGAGGCGGAGCTGAGCAACGAGTCCGGAGATGGTGGGCGTGCAAGTTGTCTCGCGGCAGATCTTGTCAACATTATTTCCAATATATCATTATTTTATTTTCATTCCTGTAGTTTTATTTACGGTGACACCTGTCATGTCAGTTGCGGTCATGATTTTCTTCATTTAATTAATTTATTGTTTATATCCGTTAGTTAAAAAAGTATGAATATTCTATTGATTCCTTTGATTTTTCTTTCCTTTAAATGTCTTGTGTATAATAACTATTGTAAAATATAATGAAATCCAAAAAAGACTAGTTGAATTAGTTGACGTACGTGTTGCCGTTTTTTTTTTTTTTTTTATATATTATTATTATTATTATTGCTAACATTATGATACCTTGCACCTCCTCAAAGTAGGCAATATAAAATTCATCCATATAACATGATTTAATAATGATGAAGTACCTGGGCGACCGAGCTTTGCTCGGCATCTCTTTTTTTTGTTATAGTTATTATTATTAATTTATTTACATCAGACAATTGTCCATGGTTTTCATAAAAACACATACACAAAATACATTTAAATTATTTATAGACTATTATAAATATACATATAACATTCCAAAATAAAATTAAATTGAAAATGAATGTGATTGAATGGGGCAATGCCAATCTTGTAGCATTCAATGCCGCCAAAACATAGGCGTGTCTTTTCACCGCCAAGGAGCTCGTTCACCTTGGCTCCTACTTTTCAGAATGTATCCTTGGAGTGTACCGACCGCCTTCAGCTTTTGGGAGTTGAGATTTCCTCGAGCCTTAAATTTGGGCGGTTCATTGAGTCCAAAGCCAGGGTGGCTGCCAGAAAACTAGGCGTCATCGCGAAGGTCCGGCGGTACTTCACACCAGGGCAGCTTCTAATTTTATACAAAGCACAGGTCCGCTCGTGTGTGGAGTACTGCAGCCACATTTGGGCTGGTGCTGCGAAATGTCACCTTGCCACTTTGGATTCGGTGGAAAGGCGTGTGAAGAGGCTGATTGGCGACCCAGACTTAGCTCGAAACGGTCTCCAAAGCCTGGAGCACAGGCGTAGATTAGCCAGCCTTTCGGTCTTCTATAGGATGCATTCTGGTGAGTGTGCAAGGGAATTGCATGATTTAATTCCGCCATCTCCGTTCCATCATCGGACGACCCGTCGTACGGCGAGTTTCCACCCTTACGTTGTTGACACCACTGCAATCCGGACGAAGCGTTTTGCTTCCTCCTTTATACCGCGTACATCGAGGGACTGGAACAATTTGCCGGTGTCGGTGTTTCCGTCACATTACAATTTGAGTGTCTTCAAGGCTAGAGTGAATAGGCTCTTAATAAACTAGCGCGCTTTACCATCAACGATCGCATCACTGCTTACCATCAGGTGGGATTGCGGTCAAGCGCTGGTTTATAATTTATAATGAAAATAAAATAATTAAACTGATAATTGATATAGTACTTTGATTTGATATAGATGACGTTTACATTCATGGTACACGAAGCCAATGTTTGGTTTGAGGTTAGACCCAGAAAATTGCTTTTAAAATATCATGTGTCTTTTTTACACGAAAATGCCAAAAAGAATATTAAAAAAATTGCTTACGAACAATTTAACTCCACGAAGCCGTGACTCATCTCAAGAAGCAGAAGAAAACCTCCATGAAAACAATCTGATTTTCGCTCGTCCCACACGTGTTTGTCAGACTTCGCACAGTGAGGACCCACTTGAAGAAGAACTTTATGAAAATCATCAGGTTTCCGCTCATCCCACACGTGCTGCTAAAGTAAGATGCTTGCAAAACTTGACTAACATTTTAAGAACAGAAAGGTCTTATGATTTAGATGTTTCACGAGAGCGTGCAGCACAACGTGTGGCCGCCGAAAATAATGAACAACGGGAGCGACGTCTGCAAGATATGCGGCAACGTGCATCAGAACGTAAAATGTGTTTTTTTTTTAATAATTATAAACTAGCGCTTGACCGCAATCCCGCCTGATGGTAAGCAGTGATGCGATCGTTGATGGTAAAGTGCGCTAGGTTATTAAGAGCCTATTCACTCCGAAAAACTGAGCGAATAGGAAGAAGACGGCAGTTGAGCGAGGTGATGTAATGTTAAACCCAACAACACGACCAACAATGCTGCGCCAAAGGGAGATTGATCTGGAGAACCTCCACGACAAAACGCCCAACACAACAACATTTGGCGCATCGTACCCGGCATGATTATTATTAATGAAAACCCTCGACATACTCGCAATATAGTATGGAAGGAAGTATTAGGTTAAGACCTTAAACTATGTATTGATGATAATACACACATCAAAAGTGTCTAGGGATCAAGCATTTTTATGCGGATTTCTTGAGATTGAGATGTGGCTTTGTAATAAATTTATGATTTTATAAATTTATATGGATCCTTTTTGGTGCATTTCAAAATTTGAATCAGGAACTGTGAATCAAATTCGAGTAAAAGATGAAAATCAGCTGTCAATATTTTCCCTATAAAAACATACAACGCATTGAAGACATTATTAGTGCTACTGTTTCCCTACTACTGATTAAAACCAACGTTATTATGGAGCGGCGACGTCATTTAAGCAGGGAAGAAATGCTCAGAGCCGTGGGAATGATAGAAGCCGGTTCCCGGCAACGTACTGTGGCTTTAGCTCTGAATACAAGTCAAAGTGTTATCAGTCGACTTTGGACACGTTATCGAAGAACTGGTACCGTGGCTGAGCGCCATGGAGGACGGTATCGCTGCACCACACGGAGACAAGACCGATACATTCAAATCTTAACTCGAAGAGCTCCAACAATAACCGCCATGATGTTAGCCGTGAGGCTTCATCACTCTTCAGGGAACTTAATTAGCGACCAAACAGTCAGAAACCGCTTGCATGAAGTAAACCTTCATTCCCGAAGACCGCTACGGATACCACCTATAGCAATGCACAATCGTAGGATTCGAAATCAATGGGCTCTTGAACACAGAAATTGGGCAGAAGAACAATGGCGTTTCGTGTGCTTTTCTGATGAGTCTCGTTTTGGTATGAGACCGGATACAAGACGTATACGACACTGGAGAACCCCTGGACGCCAACAGCGATTAAAATCCTGCCAGGAAGTCCATCCTTATAGTGGTGGAACCATCATGGTATGGGCGGGTATTTGGATCGGCGGAAGAACTGAGTTGATTTGGATCAGAGGCAACCTCAACGCTCAAATTTATGCTGAGACGATTGTATCAGACGTCATCGTTCCTCTACAAGTGCAAATCGGTCCCTTTATTTCAGTTAATGCATGATAATGCACGACCGCACACCGCAAGAGTTGTAAGACAGACTCTCGCCGCAGCTAACATCAATGTCCTGCCCTGGCCTGCTCAGTCGCCAGACTTGAACCCGATTGAGCATGCATGGGATATGCTACAGAGAAGAGCTCTGCCGAATATGGAGGGTATCCAGTCGCAAGAAGACCTTTTTTTGTTGTTGCAACGAACATGGGCGGCCATTCCACAGCGTGATTTGGATGAACTCATTTTGAGTATGCCAAACCGATGTTCTTGTGTTGTTAGTGTTCGCGGTAGAAACACGGATTATTAATTGTTTAAGTTACCCAATAAAATTTTAGAGTAAACAGTCTTTTTTTCGAACTTTTGTGTTAGTGGTTCAAATGTCAAATATCCCTTTATTAGGAAAATGGCAAATTTCTTTATTAATGCAAAGGTGACTTGGTTTATCGTTACTGTGACAAACGAAAACACTTTATTTGATGAATCCTTAAAGAAAATTTTAATTAATATCAATCAGGAGAAAAGTTATTGCAAAAATATATGTTGATCCCTAGACACTTTTGATGTGTGTATATAACTGATGTAACTGATTGTTAAACTATAAGTACTTATTTATAGTAAAATGTTAAACTAAATTGCACTCGTAATTTTATATTTAAATAACAGTTAGTAATATTTTTTATTATTATGTCGGTATGATCGAAAAACATTAGTCAAAAAATATTATTTAAAAAATTCGCTCGTTATGTATTTTTTGTTTTGAAAATATATACACACGATGTACCTAATAAAAAAAAAGTTGCCGAGCAAAGCTCGGTCGCCCGGTACTTGTTACTTAGCAAAAAGGATGGATGATAACACAAATTAAATGACGCAATTGGGCACGAGCAACTTTTGTCTCCTCAACTAATTTGTCAGTTGGTACTTTAATAGAAACCCGTTGACTGTATGTGAGAGACAAATTACTCGCTGTAACAAAAGCACACTCGTGGGGGCACGCCCTCTCTTTATTGAGAGGCGTAAGCACTCAACAAACTATACAACGTTATTTTTTGTTTATTTTTTTCCAAATACATTTAGAAATTGTTGCAGTATGGTTACCGAGCGCCTCACGCAGCTCACGATAGATCATAGTACTACGCACAGCTGACGCCAGAGGTCAACGCACTGGTCGCCCGCCCGACCGGAGCGTATACCATATTTTTGTTGCCAGCCAGGTGACATTTCGAAGCACCCGAACGACCTGTGCTTTGTACAACATTAGAAGCTGCCCTGGTGTGAAGTACCGCCGGATGGATGACGCTAAGTTTTCTGGCAGCCACCTTGGCCTTGGACTCAAAGTTAAGGTTCGAGGAAATCTCAACTCCCAAAAGCTGAAGGCGGTCGGTGCACTACAAGGATACATTCTGAAAATTAGGAACCAAGGTGATCGGGCTTCTTTTGGGCGGTGAAAAGACACGCCTGTGTTTGACGACATTGAATGCTACAAGAGTGGCTTTGCCCCATTCGGTGACTGCCTATAGTACAGCACTCGTACGCTCTACCATAGCCTTTCTCTTGGACCGAATTGATTCCTTACTAGCCTGAGATTTCGGCAGGTATCTCTCCACAACTGCGCTGTCATCTGCGTACCAATAGACATCGGGCATCAGCAGATCGTTAATATGCAGCAGGAACAGAGTTACAGAGAGAACGGCATTAGTCGACATGGGCTGCGATGAGCATCCGTTGACAACAACCCGGAGGGACCGTTCAGTCAGGATGTCTCACCCAGCCAGGCAGACCAGCGGAAATGCCGTACGCCGGAAGCTTACTCAAAGGGCCAGCGTGCCATACCCGGTTGAAGGTTTTCGAGACATCAAGGGAGACGGCAATCGCTTCCCCATTTTTCTCGCCTTAAGAACAATCGCTGGTATACCATCTGGACCACTAACCTTATTCACGTCCAGACGACACAGTACTCTCAAAACCTCCTTGTTCCTAATGCGAACCTCCGGCATTGAAGTTCTGCAATGAAGCAATGTAGGTGGGGTAGCACTGTTAGTATCAAGACGTGAATTATGGGCAAAGAGAGATGCAAAGTGACCTGCTTTAGTGCCGCCATATGAGCCAGTGCTCCATCAGGCCTAACCAGCGGCGGCAGTGTGGGTCGACAGAAGTTAGCCTCAACCGATTTGACAAGGGATCAGAACGATCTGCTATTATTGTGCAGAGAGCTTGTTGCCAATATGAGTAATGCGGTCGAAGCGAGCCTTCTTAAGCGCCTTTTTGTAGGTCTTGGCAGCACGGTTAAAGGCTCTCTTCTTTAGGTTAGAGCCTTCGGAAAATTGGAGCTCTGCAGTCACGAGTGTCCACCCAGGTGAGAAATGCCGTGTGCTCACGCTACGGCAGCTTGAACACAGTCGGCATTGAACCATGGGCGAGCCGAGCGACCGACGGACACGTCACTGAAGGGGATAAAATACTCCTATGGAGTATTTCCCATTCAGTGACGTGCTTGACGCACCACATCGGATATAGCGTCCGCATAGCTCGAAGAGAAGCAGTCATGCTGCTAAGGATAAAACGCAAAGAAGTGGCGCATCTCATCCCAATCTGGTGGGGAGAAGGGCGACACAGATTTCAGCAGACAGTGGTCAGAAGTTCCTAACGATGAGAACACTCTTACAACATATCTATCCGAATCAGTGCTAAGCAGAAGTTCCAGACAATTGGCGGTATGACCAGCTACATCAGGCACCCTAGTCGCTTCGCGCGTCCTACCAGCTGGGAGAGGCCAATGGATAGTGCAAAGTTTCGGGCTTCTCTCCCAGCGTGATCGGTCCTCTAATATGGGAAAAGCCAGTCTTGGTGGCTGGCTTTGAAGTCCCCCAGAACGACGAACTGTGCGTCAGGGTGCCGATGCAGCGCATTGTCAGCAGATTCACTGAGGTGGCCAAGTAGACGAGTTGTCTCCTGGTCATCGCTGTGCGATCGGTAGACATAGGTGTAGAAAATTTTGTCCACACCAGTATCAATCAACAGCCGTAAGGACGATAAGTGACGGAGACTAGGCATCAAATGTCATTGCGGACATACACACAGACCCCGGCACGCTGCAGGAAATGATGCTCCAAAGAGTATCCCGGGTAACAGAGGTATGCAGCATCTGTCGGACATCTGATCTGGGTCTCCGTCAAGAAAAGTATGTGGGGCTTTTCAGTCTTAAGGTGGTGAAGGACCGTATCGATATTGGAGTGCAAACCTCGAATGTTTGGGAGGTGCACTTTAAACAAGAGGACATGCGTCCGCTGTACACACCTACTTTTCTTTTTGGGACTTGTCATGAAATACTGAGTGAATAGCAAGGAAGACGGCAGTTGAGCGAGGTGATGTTAAACCCAACAACATGACCAACGATGCCGCGCTAGAGGGAGATTGATCTGGAGACTGCGGGGACGCCCGAACCCCCCAGGGATCGCCATTGGGTACTCTCGTCCGGTCCTCCGCCGGCACGATGGGGCCACCTTGGGACTTTTCGCAGTTCGCGAGGCAGCCTTTCGTGTGTGGCTGGCACACTGCTTGGGCTCCCAACTATCTGCTATAGTCACAACAGCATTAGGCGCGTCGCAACCAGCACACATCGCAACACAACTGCCCAGACCCGTCCTCCGTACGGCTTCACCAGACATCATGCCACTGACCTCATTCATTTATTGTCGTAGTTACTACCTCACTCATTTATTGTTTATTGTCGTCGTTGCTGCCTCACTCATTTATTGTCGTTGCTACTACCTCACTCATTTATTTTTTATTGTCGTCGTTGCTACCTCACACATTTATTGTCGTTGTTACTACCTCATTTATTGTTTATTGTCGTTGTTGCTACCTCACTCATTTATTGCCGTTGTTACTACCTCACTTATTTATTGTTTATTCTCGTTGTTACTACCTCATTCGTTTATTGTTTATTGTCATTGTTACTACACCACTCATTTATTGTTTACTGTCGTCGCTGCTACCTAACTCAATTATTGTCGTTGTTACTACCTCACTCATTTATTGTTTATTGTCGTTGTTACTACCTCACTCATTTATTGTTTATTGTCGTCGTTGCTACCTCACTCATTTATTGTCGTTGTTACCACCTCACTCATTTATTTTTTATTGTCGTCGTTGCTACCTCACTCATTTATTGTCGTTTTTACTACCTCATTTATTGTTTATTGTCGTCGCTGCTACCTAACCCAATTATTGTCGTTGTTACTACCTCACTCATTTATTGTTTATTGTCGTTGTTACTACCTCATTCATTTATTGTTTATTGTCGTCGTTGCTACCTCACTCATTAATTGTCGTTGTTACTACCTCACTTATTTATTGTTTATTGTCGTTGTTACTACCTCACGTTGTTGTTACTACCTCACTCAACAATCATTGGAACTGATTGTTTGTGTAGTGAGAACGAACGATGTGTGCAACAAAATAGCTGCAGCCTTTTGAGAAACTACAAAAAGGGATGAAGTATTGCAGAAGGATTTCTCCAAAGTTTATGCTGTTGCCGAAATCGGTATCAGCTCATTTCAGGACAAAAGTATAATAATTTGTTTAGAAGGAAAAAAACGTAATTAATAATTGCTATACAAACGTACCTGACAGGCATCCTTCCCGCCTTCCGGGTAGCCAGCACAGATCATGCCTTCAGTCACGTTAAGATCTCTGTGCTCCAGCCACTGGTTGCACAGGTCCCGATTGAGAACCGGTACCTCCACCTCATTCACTGCTGGCTCGTATTCTGATACTGTAGGCAGATAATCATTATTAGAACGTATCACGGTCGTTAATTATGTCACATGCGACTTTATACAAACTTCAGTTTTGTAGAGCGTTGCCATCTGACAGCGTTTGACAGTCCCCAACGTTTCGTCTTTATTCAATACAGTGAAAGTGATTTTTATTTAGCAACAGTAGGTTATTTTTTACGAATTGAAATGAAATTTGAATTTTTGAATTGAAATTTTATTTTTGAAAAACTAAATTTTGTAAAAACTGATGGTAAAGCCACGCTCAAACCACAGTTCAAACACTATGTAAATGGAACACTGTGTATAATATCTATAAGTTAATAAATGCAAGAATGCCTGTGTATAAATCTTTAATTGGGTGTAAAAGTTTAGGTAAAGAATATATGAATCCCTAAGTAAAATGTTTGTATACCCTGATGATTAATGGAATTGGATTAATGCAAGTAGAGCAAAAAAATTGACTCACATTCCTTATCGTCTCGCTTGCCCCAGCCGATGACAGTGCACAGTGTGCCCGGCTTGAGCACGCGGTTGGCGGGCGGCAGGCAAACTGGTGACACCTGCTCGTGGTAACGGACTCGAACCGAGAGCTGTATAGAACAAGGTTTAGGTATAACTGTGTACTGATTGGGTAAAATTACGTTCAGTTATGTCATCGAAACTGAATTACAAGAATTGAGTTTTACGGATTTTCACGGAGATTTCCTTGCAGCATGTTTTTTTTTATTTGCCGTCTATTACCTACTTCTTGCTTGGCAAGAATCCTTCTCTTTCTTTTGTTTTTTCCACCAATTTACTTTTTTCCGCTTTTTCTTTTGCGGCTTTGGCTTGTTGTATGGGTTGCTCTTTTCCTACTGTGTTTATATACTTTTCTTTGTTATCTTTCTTTTTATCATTATTATATACATTTCTTATATGCTAGTCTTCTTCTACTTCTAATACATTTCCATTCTTCTATGCTATCTTACTTCTATACATTTGCTCTCATGTTACCTATTATATTCTTGCCGACGGCAAATTGCTGGGTTGTACTGCCCTTGTCCTATTCCTCTCAATTGATTGTTTAGTGACTTTGAGGCAGAACCGCTCCAGATACGGCCTGGAGTGTTTATCAGCCATTATAACGGCGATTGTTACTTCTGTCAGGTTTTTACCAGTGCTTACTTCCAGGTCGTATCTGTCACGGTTGTGCCTCGGGCATTCCAGCAAGAGATGCTGTATTGTCTCTATGGCCTGCGTGTCACACATGCAGGCTGGACTATCCTTTAATTTAAAGCGGTGCAGGTACGCGGTGAAGCCGCCGTGAACCGTCAGGATTTGCGCCCAGATAGACGTCCTGACGAGGCACTTCAGGTACTTGCGCGCGCGCACCACATCGGAGAAGAACTTCCGCGTGACCTCAGTCGTGGCCCCGCCGGTGTACCTCTCATTTCAGGTAGCTACTGTGCCCTCCCTGAGACGTTGTTTGACGTATGAGACTGGACACCCGTCATACATCGGCGCGACCCTGGACTGAGCCACCGCCAGCCTTGCCAACTCGTCGGCGCGCTCATTGCCGGGGATCCCGACCCAAAAGAACTTTCACCCAAAAGACCCGGAGGACTTTACCTCTCCCCTCTTGCTCCCTTATATTCTTACGAATATGCGTAGCAAGGGGATGGTGCGTTTCCGGGTTTCGGATCAAGTCGAGCGAGGATCGAGAGTCGCTGAGCACCGCCGCGAAGTAGAAGCCTCTCAGGACAACCAGGTCCGTAGCCCTGGCTATCGCGAGCAGCTCCGCCTGAAAGATGGTACACATCGGCCCCAACCTCATCCGCTTGGTCTGAATCTCGGACCCATTCCGCCAGTAGGAATATGCCGCCCCGACCCCTTAATCCGATTTACTACCGTCAGTGTAAATCAGATGAGCGGGGAGCTGTAGCTGAGCCACAGTTTCGGGGAGCATATTCTCCTGACCTTGATAATCAACGTCTGGCTCACTAGTGGGGTGAGGGGCCTCCGTAAAGGACCCACGCTCCTCCAGTTCGCGGGATTCCAGCTCTTCGATCGGGCGTCCCCGTTTGCACTCAAACAGCCGGGCCGCCTCCAACACTCGAAGATCGAGCGGGAGGAGCCCCGACAGCGTGAGCGCTGCATTGAGCGCCACCGTACGATGTGACTTGGCGATCTTCTGTGCAAAGCCCCTCTGGACGGTAGTAAAGGTTCTTTGCACAGAGATCTTCTCGGTGGCCTTCGCCCAGCAGCATATGTTAGATGTATATAAGATGCTGTGGTAACTTAGATGAAGTGAGCTGTCACTCCAATAATGCTCCACTTTACCTAACTTATCACGGTGACACCACCGGGTTAAATGTTCTTAGCATGGATGATAACTTGTTTTCTCTCTTTCTGAGAGCTCGATCCAGTGACTGATAAAAAAGGCACGGATGTAACACAATTCTGAGGCCATCACCAAAAAAATTATGCAGCGTTTTTGAAATTGTAGGATAGCTAGAGACCGATACTAAACTGAAACTCATTTATTGCGAAAATGTGTATTAGAAACATCGATACATAAAATAGTTTTGCATCTCCATAATCCGCCTGACGGCTGCAATTTTGATTGGTGTTTGTCTCTACTTATTGTACAATTACTAATAATCATCAAAATTTCGTTAATTCATTCGAACCAAAATAAAAAAGAATGTCATAAAAATAATAAATGTTAGGAAATTTCGTCATGGACAGGTCAATTGAAAATTTATAAATATGTCAAACAATAAATAACCACTAACTAAAAACAAATCAAGTCAATAACCAAATACAATAATGTCATCACTCATTATTAGATTGCATGTCATTTATAAATTCGTTTACACTGTAATAGGCCTTTTCCACGAGAATTTTTTTAACTTTATGTTTAAATATATTAAAGCTTATGCTTTCTAATAATTCTTTTGGTAGATGATTATGCACTTTTGTGTTGAAGACAGTTAACTTTTAAATTGTGATGTTTGGAAATACTTTTATACCTGGTTGAATATTGCAAAAATCAAACCTGAAATAGCGCAATGTCATTATCGTGCGCGATGCCGGAGTTGTATTGCGGGTGCGGGGCCACGCGCTTGACCTTCACCTTCTGGCCGTAGTACGCGTGCGAGCGTCGCCGTGTGATGCCCAGCTGGATCGTCCATCCGTTCACGTCCGTGTGACTGTCGGGTTATAGAAATGTAGGCAACACGATAATGACGTAGTCATAGGTTATTGTCATTTTGGTATGTTAACGATACCAGCTAACATTAGATGTTATAGGTATATATGATGTTACAGGTAATTTACAGATCATAGTGACTTGATCTGGTTTTCTGATAAGGCTTTAGGGTATTGGTGAAAATGGGTAGGTCACATGGTAGTGCAAAAGTAATAATTTATCTTGTAATTTTAAAAATAATAGACGGTCTTACTCACTTCCCAACACAATGCGCAGCCGTCAGCACCCATTGGTCGGCGATGAGCACGCCAGCACAGTAGAACACCTCTTCAGGTCCGCCTAGAATGGCTGCTAAGAACGGCCAATCGCCCGGAGATGCTTCCACTCCTCCTACAATACGCTTCGTCGCTATTCCTATCGTACGTCGTTTACCGCATTCTGGGGGCAATATTATAAGGTGAAATTGTGAACTACTTTCGACATACCTACATACAACAAATGCAAATACAAATATTTACTGGCACAATAGACATTTTTACAATTTTTGTATACATTAATACTGCATTACAATAGGTACAATAGGTTTATCCCTGTCCCCTAAACTAGGCTAGGCCTATATTTTAGGGGGCAGTTTCCGGCTACAGGGTATACCTGTAATGCAATTTTGGCAGATGCGCCAGTTGACTAACAAATTCTTGCATTTTGTCCTTGTGACTTTAAAAATATAAATTTTAAAAATATGAGACAGACACGGTGAAGAGTGTAATTGTATGGAGTAAGTGTGAGTGTTTGATAATTATATTTAGGAAGTGTTTGTGGTGTAGTGAATAATGGTGTAGTGAATGTATGTTTGTATGTGTGAAAATTTAAGGCTCATGCGAAAAAAAAATAGCAAAGGATCCACCCTTTGCTATTTTTTTTTTGGACATAAAGAGTGAATATTTATTATATTGTATATGTTAAAAGTAATTCCGTACCGCGATAGTCCTGTTTCAGCAGTCATTCAATGTTTAGTTTTTTTTTTTTTGGATTTTATTATAAATATACGTAGTTATTACATAGAATTGGTGCCTTGCAAACTTTGTTTTATATTTAATGCTAGGAATTGTATGGGTACGTTTTTTGGGGTCGGGAGGAACCAAACCGCTATGTGTCCTATGAATTACTTGAAGCACAAAAAGTTGCCGAACTGTTAAAACCTTACAGTAAAGTTAGGCTGTAGGATATCTACGTGGTTTTTTTGTCATAATTTTAAGGATTGCTCTTTGTGCCCTCTCAACCCTCAGGAGACCCGTCTTCCTGGCTCCACCCCACACATTAATACAATAACCCAGCACCGATTGGCATAGTGTCATGGCAAAAAGTCGTGGTGATCTTGAGGAAACCTGGACTTTAAGGCTGAAATCGCCAACCCGCATTGAGCAAGCGTGGTTATTACGCTCAATCCTTCTCTGTATGAGTGGAGACCTGTGCCCAGCAGTGGGACGATAAAAGGTTGATGATGATGATGATGATGATGATTGACATAGGGCAAAATACACTATTTTAAGAACATCATGGTCAGCTGATCCCCTAAGTGATTTGAATATGGAGATAAGTCGCATTGTTCGGGTGGTAAGTGTATCTAGATGTTTGTCCCACCTTAGTCCGCTATCTATATAGATGCCGAGGTATTTTACGCTGTCTTCTTTTCTTAATTTTGGACAAGAGCAATGTGTTGAGGGACTTGTGCACGAGTGTGCCGTTATGGAGAAAGTATTTAGTGGTTTCAGATTACAGCCGTTGGCGAAAGGTATATATGAAGTTTTGGGCAGATTTAATGTCAGAAGGTTAAAATTGAACCACTGCATGATTCTACTTAGGGCAGACTCAGCGTCGCTTTTGACAGCTCCCAAGAAGGACCGTGGGCGATAATTGCGGTGTCATCTGCATAGGTGTATATACGAGGGTCAAACTGAAAGTTCTTAGAACTGGCCACTTATAAACAATATAATAAAAAAAAAAGACGTGTGGCACTCGGGGACTGCCGCGGTAAAGCTGTTGCATAGCATTTTGTATTTCTTTTTTTTTTGTTATTCTTTTTTTTTCTTCATTTTTTTATTTATTATTATTATTTTATTATAATTTTTTAATTATTTATTATTTTCTTTTTTTTTCTTCATATTTATTTCTTTTCTTTTTTTTTTATTATTATTTCTTCATTATTTTTTTTTATTTATTTCATTTTCTTTTTATTTTCAGCTATTCGATGTTGTACATAAATATCTATACACCTATATACTTTCTCATAAACAGCTGCTTATGTATTCGTCCGATTTCGGAGCAGCTCGTCTCGATTCGTGCGAGTTTCGTAGAGTCGTACAATACGTCTAATCGCGCGCACACAACGCCGAAGACTGCCGAACTGAAACGACGTTAGACGATGTACGGCCTTCAAGCAACACCTCCGTGCCCGTCGGAGTGGGGAGCGTGAGGTTTTTTCGTTACGGAATTTCTGGATTCGGTCCCCGCGCTCAAGGCCCGCGATAGAAGCTATGCAATAACTTAATAATTCTAAAATTTGAAAATAGAACTCTTTGGCAATATTACTGAGTATATATTTCATTCATTTGTCATTAGTTATACGATTTGGCGGCAAATTGAAAATTGTCTGTGTCACGTCAACATGAATTTAACACCAGAAAATTTTCATGCAATGATTTTTTATGATTTTCGATGTCATTTAAGTCAACAAGAAAGTTATGATAGACTACGATTGGACTTTCACGATGAAGCCCCATCTCGTGCGACTGTTTACAACTGGTTTAATGAGTTTAAACGTGGTCGCACTAATCTCACTGATGATTTACGTGAGGGACGGCCTTCTACGTCGGCGACTGAAGATAACATCTGTGTTGTGCGGCGTATGATAGAGACTGACAAAAGAGTGACCTATCAGCAGATTCGGACAAGCTTAGGCATCGGTATGAGTCAAGTGCACAAAATCCTCCACGAACATTTAGCGGTCAGGAAGCTTTGCGCCCGGTGGATACCTCATAATTTGACTGAGGCTCTAAAACTCCATCGTGTGGATTGGTGCCGTAAAATGATTGAAAGATTTAACGGAGGTAACTCAAATGCTGTGTCCGACATACTAACAGCTGACGAAAGCTGGATTTACTGTTATGATCCTGAAACCAAAAGACAGTCTGCTCAGTGGGTGTTTCCTTTCGAGGAGTTGCCAACTAAAGTGAAGAGAGATCGAAGTGCGGGAAAAAAAATGGTGGCCTCGTTCTTTGGAAGGATAGGTTATTTCGCAACAATTGTGTTAGAGGATCAAAAAACAGTTTCTGCAGAATGGTACACTACCAATTGTTTGCCACTTGTCTTGGAAAAAGTTCGAGAGAAACGACCTCGCAGTAGGATCCTCCTTCACCACGACAACGCCTCGTCGCACACCGCCAAGCGAACGATCGACTATTTGGCGACATCAAACGTTGAATTACTGGGTCGACCGCCGTATAGTCCCGACCTCGCGCCTTGTGATTTTTATTTATTTCCAAAAATTAAAGAAAAACTTAAAGGAAAGCGGTTTATGAATTCTGAAGAAGTGGTGGCTGCGTATCGCGATGCCATTGAAGAGACCCCTAAGGACGAGTGGGCAAAGTGCTTTTCCCAGTGGTTCCATCGCATGCAACGGTGTATTGACGTGAATGGACAATATTTTGAAAATATATAATAAAACTAATAACTGGCTAATGTTATCAGTTTTTGATTTTCTAAGAACTTTCAGTTTAACCCTCGTATTGCAATTTGGGAACGTGAACTTGCAGAGATCGTTTATGTAAATAAAAAACAATCTTGGCCCCAGTATGCTGCCTTGTGATACGCCATATGTTACGAGCTCTTCGCTACTCAAGATAGGTTCAATTTGAACTTGTTGACTTCGATTTGTAAGGTAGTCGAAAAAAATTTCCAGAGCTTTCCCACGAACACCCAAGGATTCCAGCTTGAAGATAAGTTTGGGCACAGAAACTGTGTTAAACACCTTAGAAAGATCTAGGAAAATTCCCAAGCACTTCGCCTTTTCACAGAGTTTTTTGGTAATTAATTGCTTAAGATCTAGTACTGCGTCTTCAGTAGATACTCCCGAACGAAACCCATATTGGTTGTCAGCTATAAGATTAAATTTGCTTAGAAAATTTCTGAGTTGTTTTTTAAGGATCTTCTCAAAAATTTTAGAAATTGATGTAAGAACCGATATGTGTCTATAATTGGTAACACAGTTTCTGTCCCCTCCCTTAAAAATTGGATGTATAATAGATTTTTAATGGCATTGGGGAAAACTCCTGATTGAATGCAAAGGTTAAAGATGTAGGTTAGAGGAGTTTTCAGTAATGATGCTGTGATACCGTCCCAACCCACGGCACAGTTACTGCGTAGCTGTAATATATGCTTCCACGTCCCTTTCGTCTACCTCAACAACAACAAGCGAATTATAAGGCTGATTGTTTATTAGGTTTACGGGGGAATGACTGCTGGTGGATGAAGTTTGATTTGAAAGTATCTTGGAGGCTGTGTTCTTACCTACATTGGTAAAAAACTGCACACTTTATTTATGGAAGAAGTAGGTGTATCACATAATTTCACCAATACGTCTGAACTAGTACGTATTGAGCGAGTGTTGGTGATGTCTTTGATTGTTTTCCATAGTGCTTTTGGGTTGTTTTTACTTTTTTGTAGCTCATTTTGTTCATGTGTTTGTTTTAGTATATGATTTTGATTAAGTTTTGTGGATTGTTTTTTGATTTTAAATGCATGTTCTCTCGATTCTTAATACATTTCAGTAGACCTGCGATAATCCATGGCTTAAGGGTTCGTCGTTTCCTCGGAATGGTGACTTGTGTTGTGTATTTAGATGTTTTTTTAGAGATATTATCTATAAGTATATTCAAAGCTTCGTTACCGTCACGACCGTACCGTCCTGTAGATATCTGCAAAGCTTGTCTTCTCCAGATCGTCTTTCATAGCGTCGTAGTTTATGCGAGAAACAGTGTTTTTTTTTTGTTACGTGTAGGGATAGTGTGATTAAGTAGTAGCACTATTGGTTGGTTGTCAGTAATGTGTGATTCGAGAATTAAGGTAACGTTTAATTTTGTCTTTATGAGAAAGTGGTCTAAACAGTTTTCAAATCTGGTTGGATATAGATGGGTAGGTAAAAGTCTATGAGAAGCGTTTAGAATTAGATAGTCCAAACTACGATCGTTTCTGTTATCTTTCTTGATATCTATATTCAGTTCACCAACTAGGACGATATTCTGGTAGGTAGATAGATCATTATAGGCCTTATTTAAACTCTTCAGAAAACTTTCAAAATCATCTCTGGTGTTATACGAGGGAGACTTATTTACATACACTAACTACCATTATATTTTCCTACTGCAAGGACATCTCTTTGTCAAAGGGAGAATAAGTCATAAACACCAACTCGGAAGCAGTTCAACTGCAAAACAGTTGTTGCAGTGCACCTGCTTGACGAAAATGCGCTTAGGTACGACACAAAAGTGATATCAATGTGCAAATGTTAGCACATACAGTTAAACCATTCCATTCCATTTCCAGGACTGGGTTAACGTACCCAACGTTAGTCCTGGAAAGTGATTTTCAAAGTGATATAAGTGGAACATAACATAATATCGTCAGCTTTAGTAAAACCTATAGGGAAAAAATAGAAAAGCCCTGCGTCTGGTGATGGGCACCATCACGGGACACTGCACGCTATGCTTAGATTTCCACACAATAGGCATAACGGATCCGATCGGAGACCATTGCGCATGTGCTTTTCAGGTGCACAGGCGTTACATAAGTTAAGGCACAAAACCTTAGGATACCCAGATTGTGCACAGATCAACAAACTGCGCAACAAGCCAGGAGAATTGGTAAGCTTATGCAAGGAGATGGGCTGTTTGAAATAATCGCCGGCTGACAACGACGTGGGTGGTACCTACGGGTAAGTGTGAAAACCAAACTCCTAACAAAGAGCATAATATATGTAGATAGGTAAATATATCTGCGAGCGGTTCGAAAGCAAAAGTCAAACAACAAATAAAGCTCCGTTAAATAAAACTATGGCCGCTGCGGTTTCTTTGCGCATATTTTTCCAAGCCAACAATTTTGAATACAAACTAAACAAGTAAATTTTAATTCTATTATAATTTCTGCTTGTTTGCACAAACGCTGGGAAAGCAAAGATTAAACTTGTAAAGCTGAACTTCTCTATTCATCCCATTTGACGTCCGGCGCTCTCTAAATTATAATTAAAAAAGAAACCCTTTTCCCTAGATTGATAAATAATTTTTCTGAATGCTTATGTTAAAAGATCCAGCGGATTTATTCGTTACTCTCAACTATTTTGTTTAGATTGTCTTCGTGGATTAGTCAATCAGTGTGGATAACTCCTGATTACTCAGGGTGCGCCCGACGTATGGTGGCTCTGTCGATACGTCGCTAGGGAGGATCATATGTGGTGTTCTTCGGTGATGGGACACTTATTATCATGTCTCACACCTACTCTTAGCTGCACGTTACAGGAACTGGATGGTGTTAATGATGGCTCTAAACATGTAGCCGAATCCCTTTATATTTGCAATGCGCTAAAAACAAGAAGATTATTCGACGATCTGCACAACAACAAAAATATTAAATAAATAAAATAAATATATACGGACAAATCACACAGATTGAGCTAGTCCCAAAGTAAGTTCGAGACTTGTATTATGGGATACTAACTCAACGATACTATATTTATAATAGATACATATACAGATAAACATCCAAGACCCAGGCCAATCAGGGAAAGATCGTTTTCCATCATGACCTGGCCGGGGATCGAACCCGGGGCATCCACGTCGCAGGCAGGCGTGTTGACCGCTGCGCCACGGAGGTCGATATTGAGTTTATAATGTTTTATACTGAGTATGTCACTTAGTATGTTTCCGTCAACTTTTACTACTCACATCCAAATAATAATGATCGTCATATGATATATATTAACTACAGGCATATTCAGTCCATCCCCCGAGCTAGTTACTATCAATGCGACTGCAATGAGAAATGACACAAAACACTGAAACGACCTCACATTAGATCCGCTCCTAGTTTATTCTTAGCACCAGCGTTTCCCACCTGGCGGCTCCCACCAAAAATATAATTAAAGCTTTAGCAATCGTGTCGCACCCATAATTATGAACACCAGATTACCAACAGCCTTTTGTGATTAATTATTTTTTCTGACGTTTCATTACTTGAGACCTTTTTGTTGTAGATTGCTTTTCACAGCTCAATATTTTACTTATGTTTTGGAAGATAAAGCGTCCTTTTCGTGGTAAGTGAATTTCCACTAAAATATTTTTTCAATAAATGGACACTTATTTAAAAAATGAATGTTAAGAACAAACCTAAACATAACCCAATATTAATTCTGAGAGCTAGAAATGCAAATGTTTCATTTTACGATTACAGCAAGCTTAGATACTTACTTAAGGATTGACTTAAAGTTAGAGCGTGGATTATTGGCAACAACAGGAAAGTCTAAATAAAGATGAACGACGCTTTACGTAACAAACCGTGCGGAAGTTCTTTTTCTCGTTGTATCTGATCTTACAACAGATAAAGTAGTTCTTATTGTGCTCAATAAAATACCATTAATATTTACTAGTAGATTATATATGTGTTTAAAGGCATAAGAAACACGGTGTAAAGTTCACTCATTCTTCATAGAAAAGCGAGGGTCCTCCGACCAGACGGGTTTTGAGCCTGACGGGCACTTGCCCGAAGGTTAACAAATAAAAAAATAAATATATACGGACAAATCACACAGATTGAGCTAGCCCCAAAGTAAGTTCGAGACTTGTGTTATGGGATACTAACTCAACGATACTATATTTTATAATAGATACATATATAGATAAACATCCAAGACCCAGGCCAATCAGGAAAAGATCGTTTCCCATCATGACCTGGCCGGGGATCGAACCCGGGGCCTCCACATCGCAGTCAGGCGTGGTGACCGCTGCGCCACGGAGATCGACAATGTCCACTAGTTGGACGGTAAATTCTGCTTGCGAGAAGCAGAATCTGCGTGAAATCAGTATGACGCGTTTTTCGCAAGTATCGTTGTAGGTACCGCTGCAGGTACTTATTTCTCAAAAAAATCTTTCCAAAAAGTCATTTCTTAAGATGGTATTATATAGTAAGAGAATCAATCTTATATGTAGTGATTAACTAACTGTTAAATAGCAATTTAAAATCCTGCCCTACAGAGTAACTGCGTAATTTAAGATCAGTAACAATAGGTTTAATTTTGACAGTTCAACAACATTGTGTTATTTACAGTGATTAGTAGTTACATTTTCGAACATATGCAGAAATGGACTAGCAATATGCTTCAAAATGATTCAAATTGATAGTAATAGTATGTACACCAATCAAGCATCGAACAAAATATACAATATTCAGTATTAGTACCTAACTTTGCCATGTTATCACAAACATGAAATCTTAATTGACAATTCGTTGAAAGATCACAATACATTTAATTTCCTTTTCTGTGTTAAAATTTCTGGAGAAAAATTGTGTAAATATCACGATAATCTTCATAAACTAATGTTAAAATAGGTAAGTAAACTAGTCTTAAACTAGTAACTCAAATGATAGTTAATTTGTAGTTTCCGTTCCATTGTTCTAGAAACATTATTACAAATCCCCTTCACGCCGTTTTCGTTAAAGGTATGTTTATTTGAATTTTTCACCAGTTCACATGTTAAATACTCCTTGCGTCAATTATATTTGTTTTGCTAAGAACTTTTTTTCTTTTTACTCTTTCACGCAAAATTTCTTATAGGATTTTTATGAAATATGGTACAAAGATAATCTATAACTAGGAATTATTTCTAGGATAGTAAACTTTTTATCGTGATTTTCACACGGAATTACAAAAGCATTAGCAGCTAGTATACAAATATGATCTGGAATAGCTCACAGAGCATTATATTTATTATTTGTTCCCAGGCTAATAAAAATCTATATCAACACAGAATACTGTTCTCACAAATTTTGTACAAGTAAATGACAAGAGTATTTAGGAAGTAATTCTGTAAACTTATCGCCCACCTGCTAACCTCGTCGTTCACAGCATAAGACGGGTGACAACAAATGATTACTGGCACAATTCGTTTACCTACCTGACTATGAATAACTACGCTTCTAAGAAAATAGAAATATCTCTCGGTTATACGAAATTTTGCTCCATGAAAAATAATAGAATTACTTTGCTTACTAAAATGAGCTATGTTTAAGAAGATGGTATGTTTTTAGAGGAGGCAGGAAGAGGAGTTCATAAATAAAAAGTAAATATTGTGTGATATATAAAATTAGTCTTGAATACAAATTTTTCAGCTAATATCACTCACTCACAACTCACGCTCTCTTCACATGGAGTTAAGCACAAACTGCAGAACGGCAGTTGTTACGATTCCTGCATATTCCGCTTTCAAGCTTCTGATCTTACACGCACGCCTAACCTTATTGAAAAACCTCACTATTAAATTAAATTCGTCTCCTCCCAGCGTTTACAGTCTCATATCTGCCTTGTATCTTTTTAGTCATTCATCCTTTTAACGTGACGAGACCGTCTAAGCCTATTCTTACCAAAATCAGTCACTACATCTTTTTTAAATCTCATAGTTACCTTGGCAAATAATTCCTCAGCTTACCTTTCATAGCCGCACCACACCCGCTACGCAAGGACTTCACTTCACACACGCATTTCCATAGCACTTATTCTACTTTCACGCTTCTTTTGCCACGCTCAACATTCACACCTAAGCATAAGCAGATCGGTCGACCGGTTGGACACAATCTCGTAAAAAGGTATCATGAATTTTCATCCCTTTCATCTTACATACTTCATTTACTGTCTCCATGTCTTAAAACTGTTCTTGTCACACCACATTGTCGGTGCAAGTAGAACTTGATCTGCATTTAGAAGACATTTGACAGGCAACACTTTCATCACCAATCCACACGCAACCTCTTCCACAGACAACTATCTATGTACAACTTGAACAGCTACGGCGACGCAGAAATACAATAGAATAGAATACTCTTTATTAATGTACAACATATAGATTACAGAACATAAATATAAAGAATTTACAAAGGGGACACAATGGACGGTCATCATAATAAGTCTGTAAAGTTCCCACTATTGGCACACAGGCCTTCTCTCAGTGAGAAATACAATAGGTTCGTAATAAGAAATCATTTCCCATAGTAACATTATCATCACCAAACTTTTTTTTATCATCCCACTGCTGGGCACAGGTTTCCTTTCATTCTGAGAAGGATAATAACCAATTCTACGAAAAATTTAAATAATCCCAACCAAACACGTCATATATCTAAACTTCCCAGTTCCAAAATGTATAAAACAAGAACATTTTTATTGTGTCGTCGTAAAAATACAAGTACTGTATGAGTGATAGGACGATAGAATTAAATTGGCGAAACTTATGGCCAGTCGTTACAGGTAATGAGACCGCTATGTAACTGCCACAAACGAACTTCACCTTTATCGCAGAGCTTTAAAATCGACATTTGTATAAAAGTAAATCATATTTCTCTGATGTACGGCTCCTCAGTATATCATCATTTTAGATTTTAATTAAATTTTCAATATAAAAAAATGGGATTGGATAAATTGATTAGTGTGGACGGTAGGTACCTGACGAAAATGAAGCAGAAAAAAGATTTAGAGCTGTCATAACAAATAATCAACTTGTTACTATAGAAGAAGAAAATAAATTTCTTTTTTGACGTACCTATAGTCTGTGTGCTAATCCTATTATAAAGTGTGGAGCCCAAATTGTTTACGCGGAATGACGCAATAAAGAAAATTTATTTCAATAAATACAAGCATGTTTTTACATACATTTGGTACAACAACTAAGCGATTGTGTTAGATTAACTCTAGAAATTCCAAATAAATCCCCGCAGACTGGATTATGTGCAATATGAATATTAGTTTTGTGGTATGGCCTAATACACTAAAGGCAACATTATTATAGCAATATTATATTAAACTCAAAGCCAATATTCAAAGAATTTTCTCTATCCTCGAGCTATATCGAAGGGTGCAGACGAGGGCAAATACTCAATATAGGGTAAATAGATACAGTCTATAAAAGTTACCTACGTGCTTTGATTTCAGTACCTTCTATATTATTATTATTATTCTCGTATATGAGATTTGCAGATGAAACCGTCATACTGGACGGCCTGGTAGATTCTGCTGCACGCATTGGTCTGCGGATGAACTTGGGCAAAACCCAGGTTATGTTCAATGAGCACATTAGCCCGGGACCAAACCGGGCTGTTCAAGAATATGTTTACCTTTCTTATTTGGTAAGAAAGGTAAACATATTCTGCTGTGCGGCTTGCTGTTTTTTTTATATAATTATAAACTAGTGCTTGACTGCAATCCCGCCTGATTGTAAGCAGTAATGCAATCGTGGATGCTAAAGAGCGTTAGTTTATTAAGAGCATATTCATTCAAAAGCACTGAGTGTATAGGAAGGAAGACGGCAGTAGAGTGGGTGATATAATGTTAAACCCAACAAACACTACCAACGATGCTGTGCCAGAGGGAGTTTGATCTGGAGACCCTCCAGGACTAAACTCCCGACACAACAACATTTGGCGCATCGTACCCGGCACATATCGCAACACAACTGCTCAGACCCGTCCTCCGTACGGCTTGACCAGACACCATACCATGAACACGACGAATCGCTTGGCGGCAAGATTTTGTCTAGTGTGTGGTAACTTCTGTCGGCAGCCGATGTTATGGCCTTTCACCGAGGGGAAGAACAATTTTGAGAGAGAGGCTAGAGAATTCAGCCGGGCTAGGCAGCGTTTGGGAAGCTTCGTCGAGTCTTCTCATCATTCTACAGAGCCTAAAGACAAAGATCTTCAATCAGTGCGTCCTGCCAGTTGTGACCTACAGAGCAGAAACGTGGACACTCACGGTACGGCTGGTCCACAAATTCAAGTCGCTCAGAGAGCTATGGAACTGGCTATGTTTGGAGTCTCTCTGGGGGATCGAATCCGCAACCAAGTGATCCGGCTGAGAACCAAAGTTGTTGACATAGCTCTCAGAATAAGCAAACTGAAGTGGCAATGGGCCGGCCATATTAGCCGTAGAACCAATAAACGCTGGAGTAAACGTATTCTAAAGTGGAGACCGCGTATCGGTAAACGTAAGGTGGGACGCCCTCAGACTAGGTGGAGCGACGATTTTCACAGGATGGCTGGAGGTAACTGGATAAGAGTTGCCGAGAACGGAGTTGAATGGAGCAAAATCGGAGAGGCATATATCCATCTGTGGACTGCTACAGGTTGATGATGATTATGATGGCTTTATGTATGACTCCAATAATTATATTCTATGAATTGTTATGAATGGAGTTTTAAGGATGCAAGTTACAAGTAATAAATTTATTTGTACCTGCTATCGCACAACTAAGTCTTTAAAAGTAATAATTCATTAATATAATAATGAATTTAAACTGCAATCTAATTAGTTTGTAGTAAGGTTTCAATTGCTATAGTTCTTGCAATTTACGAGCGCGCGTGAGTCTTGCTTGTGGTATGTTGTGTACATGCACAATGCGTTAGTGTGTGTGCCTGACGGAGCGTTCAGTAGCGAGCGGTCGCCCGCTCAGGTCACTTGTGCTTATTGTTTTCACGTCGCTATCCGCCACGAAGTACCGTCAGCATGTCAAATACCGATAAAAAGCGAAAAATTATTCGTAGTGAGATGAGTTATTTAAATATGCATTTATAGCGTTAATTTAATATTAAACTATTTGTATGGAACAACGATCATGAACATTGTATTATCTTTATTATTTGTAGGGTCGTGCAATTATCGCCCGAGTGTTTCATTTTCTTCAAGAATATAATTTCATGAAGGCGAATAATAATGATAATTGTGATTTGAGTCCTTTGGCTAACGTAAGAAAACGAACCGCCGAAGCAACAGGGGTTAGTGAACGTACTGTAACTTCTATTTTGAAAGAAGAAAAAGAGATGCCCTCTACATCTGCCAAGTTTCTTTCACCAATGAAAAACCGTCGTAAAAGACGTAACAAATTTGATTTTGATAATTTCGGCACTAATTTGATTCGAAGTACAATTCAAAATTATTACATCGAACACAAGGAAATTCCAACTTTAAACAAAGTTCGGTCAGTTCTCAGAGAAAAGATAGACTTTGACGGGTGTCTAAGCACTTTACGTTCATTGCTCATAAAAATTGGTTATAAATGGCGAAAGATTAGCAGTAACCGACGAGTATTACAAGAAAGGCATGATTTACAACTGTGGCGTTTAAAATATTTGAAAAAGATTTCTCAGTGCCGTGCAGAAGGACGTCCTATTGTTTACACTGACGAAACATATGTTTTAACGTCACACGTTCGACAAAATACATGGGGCATAAAGGATAAAGATACTCCATTTATGAAGAAATTAGGTACTGGGAGCCGGTTTATTATAATGCACGCAGGTACTAAAGATGGATTCATTCCAAATGCCTCATTGGTATATAAAGCATCCTCCACAACTGGAGATTATCACTCAAATATGAGTTTCGAAAATTATAAGAAGTGGCTAGAAGAGAAGCTTATGCCAAATTTGCCAGAACGGGCAGTTATTGTGATGGATAACGCGTCCTATCATAACGCCCGCAGCAGTGAAATTCCTACGTCCAGTTCAAGGAAGAGCGATATGATAAAATGGCTAACTGATAACGGATTTTATGTGACGAACGATTAAAAAAATCGAACTCTATGATTTAATAAAAAATAATAAACATCGTTTCATAACATTCAAAATCGACGAAATAGTTAAAAGCAAGAATTTTTAAATATTACGTTTGCCGCCCCATCACCCTGAGTTGAACTGTATCGAAAATATCTGGGGAATTTAAAAAAATTAAATTGCAACTAAAAATATCGGGCAAAATATGACTATTTTACAAAATTTAATAAATGAGTGTTTGAACGATATCGACAATGATACCTGGCGTAAAACTTGCAAACATGTCGAAAAACTTGAAGAAGAATATAGAAAATATTTCTATTTGGATTTCGAGTTAACGATTAATGTAGAATCAACTGATAGCGACACTGAAGAGTTTGAAGATAGTAACACTTCTGACGATGAATAATAATTAATTTTAATAAAACTTACTATTAAAATATTTGTTTTATTATAATTGTTGGTTTCAAAGAAAAAAATAATTTTAACATTGATTATTTGTATGCTAACCGTAGCGCGTCTACGCGCACGCACACATTTACACGTATACAGATACGACTTCAACACAACTAAGAGCCACGCGCGTTCGTGAATTGCAAGAACTATATTAATTTCTGAGAAACATTTAAGACCTAGGTATTTTTTCAGAAACATTTGTTGGCATAGCGACCGAATTAAATATAAGGCCGCTGCCTCGAATCTTGCGGACAGCGGGTGGGCGGCGGCAGCGGCGCGGGATCCGGGCGGGCATCGAAAACCCGTTCTCGAAACTAGCGGGCAGATCGCGCGTCACTATACCCGCGTAGTGTTGTGTTCATGATTGTGTCGACGGGATATTTGTTTTTATTCGCAAAATGTCCGAACAATGGCGGCAACATCTTTGTGATTCAAATTTATTCCTAACGCTCGATCACCGCTCGCTGCCCACCCGCTGCCTACAAGATTCGAACGCGAGGAGTACACCGCTCTCTGCCCGCCACTGCCCCGCTGCCGCGTTTTCGAGAACCGGTCCGTTTGATTTTACGCATAAGATCCTGCCGCTCACTCGCTGCCCGCAAGATTCGAGGCAGAGGCTTTAGTGCCACGACGTTGACCAAGAAACAATATCCTGCCCTAAAGAAAACGCTAAAAGCGAAGTATGTAGGTAATACCCGGAGTACGTAAATAACTGGTACAAGTGGAATGCATTAGGTATTGCTCTCATTTCTCAAGATTTTTATCCATATTCTCCATCGGTTTAGGTAGTTAACTATCTTTTAAAACGTAATAACTTGTGTGGGCGTCACAATTGTTAGCAACTTTACAAATCGAAATATAACTTTGCTAAATTGAAGAGTCAAACTGTGACGTATAATGACAACTTAAGTGACTGGTATTTCGTTCAGTTTGTTAACTAAACTTAGTTAAATATCTAAACCAACGGAGTATAGAGGTTTTATTATTATAATATTTTAAGGGCACACATGTAAGTTGTGTTTAACTGACAACAGAGAAATCCACGCAAAGATATATAATAAATATAATAGAAATTTACATTTTATTTATTATGTTACCTGAGCCACGGTTATTAAGATTCGTTTTGTTATGCTTTAGTGATTTAATTGGTACCAATCGGATTTAAACTTTAAACTACTCGTAATATGTTTATAAGACATATTTGAGTTTAATTATTTGTTAGCCATACCATAACTGGAATGAAGCTTGACTAGGCTCATTAAAGACACCCAACTGAAGGAAAACTGTTGAAAAAATGTTATTCTCTACATTCTTAATCCTGGGAATGACAGCGGTATGCGTGGGTTGTGGACATGTGATGCTCGGCAAGCGGTCAAACCTTCAAGTAACATTGTGCTAAAGTTCGGTCGTCGGCCCGTCGCGCCGTTGTGTAAGTACTACAAGCGATCGATAATTCTTTTATACATAACAAAATTTCGATCCCGATCATCTTTAAGATGGTTGCGTTTACATTCGAGCGTACAAAGGGATTTGAAATTGATAATATACCGTACATACGATGAATAGTTCCTCGTCCCGGATCTTGTATACACTATGGATCTTTTGGCAGATCGTGCAATCTGTTCAATTGGTCTAATAATTTCTTGCTCCACCATTGCTATAAGGTCAAGGTTATCATCATAAAAAGTATAAAAGTATCCGCAGACACGACCTTCAGACACGGTGAATAATCCAACAGAGATATTTCAGTGAACTTTACACACTGCTCCTCAACGAACAAGTAGATAGTTCCATGGTTTTTGTAATACTTTTTCTCCGAACCTAAATCTGTTACATAACAGATTTAGGTTCATTTAAAAAATCCTCCTATTTAAACTTGTGCGTACATATGTTCCTTGGAACACAGCACAGAAAAAAAAAAAACAATAGAAGCGAATATAAGATGACATTCATGTCAATAAATATTTAAGTGCAACTAACATGTACATATATTTTATGTTCAAATAACTTACAATTTTCTATGCAAATTTAACAAAGGACCCAAATCAAGTAGTTTCAATTGGGTGTTCAAAAGAATACTTCGGAATTTTATCAATCTACTAATGTACTTAAAACCATACAGGGCACTCTCCATCTAATACAATAACCTATTCAAGATGCTGATGGAGTCACCACGATGCTGCAATGCATCAGAGATGTTTGCTGAAGCTCGTGTGAATTTTCTTTACGATGATGTGGAAACAGTGCGCATTTTTGGTCTATAGAAGGCGGGGCAACGTCAAATAACATCCTAGCTATGATATCTGGTAGGATGAACTGTCAGTTTGTAAGGTTTCGGCTGGGCCTGTCACCTCGCGGCATTGATGTCACAATCTGTGTCGTTTTGCTTTGTTTGCAAATGTGTTTCGACCTATTTAGTTTGTAGGCACATTGTAACGAATTCTGTTATTCGAAATAAATTGATAAATTAAATATTATAGATAACCTTTCACCCCAACACTACTGAATGGATTTGGTTGAAATTCAGCACACAGATAAACTAGGATGAACATAATAGTTTATAACAGAGATTAACACGTAGGATCCCTTTTTATCTAAATACTCCCACGGGATCAAAACTTATGCGGGTGAAGTCGCGGGGAGCAGCTAGTTTAGGAATATTTTACATTAACTTTACTAAACACAAAAACCACTGAGTTGAATCCATTAGATCCAACTCGGTGGATTTTGACCAAAATATTATAACTTTAGTTCCTATTCTGTCCGAAGACTTAATTTAATCGTAGCTTTAAAATTGTTTTGAATAAAATGTATGTAATTTAGATATTTTACACCAGCTTTTCAGCAGCCGGGAAGGGTTTATTTATCTAATAGGGTCTGTCCTGTTTTAGGCCACGTACGTTAATTTTACATTCTCTAATTAAATGTAATGTTAGTTTTACATTGAAAATGTTTTACACAAAAGCCTGAATATTATCTTTAAATAAACGCAATTCGTTAACCTATTTTAGGAAAAAAATTATGAATACTTTAACACAGTATTATAATTAAGTTATCCGAGGCTACGCGTTTTACCTTCTCTTGCCGTCATGGCACGATTCGACGGCTACGATTTATGTTTCAGAGAAACCTTGAAAGAGACTAACTATGAGAGCTTCAGACAAAGACTCGTCAGGTCTATATTTGTACAACAAACTATCGTAAAATAGTTTATGAGAGTTATTTGATTTTGTACCTTCTGCACGTATCTAGTACACTCATAATATGAAATAAATAACCTCTCATGAATACTATTATAAAAGACATGAATCAAGAAACAGCTCTCTAACAGGAGACAGATAAAGCTGATTTAATAAACAAGCAAGTTTTCAAGCAACAGGAAAGCCGAGAAGGAGAAGATATGAATCTCATCAACTTTATCAATAAGTCAAGTGGGCTTAACGCTCCGTAATTCGTTTTACATAATTGCGAACAAAACCTCTTTCATAAATTTTTACACTCCTCTGCCATGACAGATTTTATAATTAAAACCATTTGTTTCGGCAAATTACGTTCTATTTTGTTATGGAGACCAGGAGACGACTTTCAATGGATTTGACATTGGAATGTTTACAAGCGCCAGTCAATTATGTAAATTGGGCAGGCATCCTGTCGGATCCGTATTGACTACAATGTAGAGTAAGACAGGGTGGATTGTCATCCCCAATTTTGTTTAATCTGTATGTAAATGCGCTGATCGTTGAGCTCAGCAGCATGCATTTCAAATGTCACATAGACAATATTGGTGTTAATCAAAGCTATGCAGACCATATGGTCTGCATAGCTATACATATTATTACTAAGCTCCTGAGCCCAACGGTCATATCACCTTTGAGCTTAGTAACTTAGGCAGTTAGTAAATGTGTGTGAGATATACGCAGTTAGTCAGGCCTCAAATATGACGCCACAAAAAGCGAGCTCCTGGTATTTAAAGCAAGTACCAAGTCCCCAGATCTGATTCCCTCAGTGACCTTGAGCGGAACACCCATGACAGTGGTCACCTGTTTTAAATATCTTTGGCATCATTACATAATCACTGATTTCCTGCGTGACAATGAGGACATGGACAGGGAGTGTAGGGCGCTGTCGGTCAGGAAGAATATGAAGCCCGCAGATTATAAAGTTGTAATGATCAAGTGACAATAACACTGTCCACAGAGCATGGTTCATCATTATATCCATGTTGCTTGTGGATTCATGATGCGGAGAGATCATTTAGCACCTTACGCAATGAATGCGGAGCGTTGTTGGGTCTTGGTCGAATTTTGCCTATCTAAATCATAAAGCCTATCTCAGGGTTCTATTCTTCCTTTAACATAACTTATGGGCAATCTTTCTATATTCAACACTATGTGTACATCCATAAATCATAACACAGCATCTTGATCTTACCATCCAATAATCTATCGGTATCAGTAATGTTTTGTATCTAACTCGGCGTGCTCTCAGCAAGTCTGAGCACGGATCGCCCGCGGCCGTCCGTTGTCAGGAAACATTAGCACTCAGCGACCTATCTGTTCTTGTAATGGCGCCGTTTTGTTGTTACGCCTCAATTGGAATATAAAACCTATTTATGAGTGTGTAGCTGAGCTTTATTGAGGAACTGTAATATAAATGTTAGCGTATGTGAAGGAATCGATTTGGGGAAAATGATTGCTTGACTTTATATACCTACTGATTCTGAAATCTCATGTAATATCAGAGAGTTTCTTACGCAGGGTGAGCAAAGGTTAGGATATTTATTTTTTCGTGAATTAAGGCTGAGCTCCCTTATTTCTTTGGCAAGTCTTTGTTACGAGAGTAGAATGATGTCATTTCTGATTCCTTATGTCAGTACATAATTAGCCATCGCTACTTTACTTTTAATAAAACATTAAGTGTCAAGCCTCTTTTACTTTTTTACGCAAACCCGCATGAATCATACCTTTACATTAGGTATGTAAACATTCTGACTATTTTAAAGCCTAACAGTACCTTTGAATACAGTTTACAAAGCTCTTACAAAACAAAAGTTGATTCACCCTTCTGTACTGACAAGATTGAATCCGCTCAGCGTACAGCCTACGTAAGTACGCATGTACTCAACGGATGTCAAACGCCTCGCCACTTACGTCGAAATAACAAAGAAAATAAAATGAGGCACTGATTTAGAGAACAAATCTTGTACGCGTTCTTAGGAATGAAACATTTTTGGTTAAATCTGACACTGATTCTGTAAATGTTTATTCCAAATATTGAACAGGAAAACTTGGTATCTTTCTTATCTTGATAAATGGATGTAAATAGTTATAATTTTGAAGCAATGGGCTACATTACAATAACGAGAGAAATCTTTTACATAGTGAAATCGCTAAATGCAATACTGTTCTGTGGCCATTTCACCGCAAAAACTTAGTTGAAGTAAGCGTGGAGAGAGCTGAGCTATCTTACGACTAATGCTAGGGATTGACACTATAAGCAACTCATTCCAAGCTCAATTCACTTAACTTTTCACAATATTTACAGGATTGTAAATTAATTTATTTAATTCCCCCATCTCCGTTCCACCATCGGACGACCCGTCGTACGGCAGGTTTCCACCTTTATGTTTTTGACACCACTACGATCCGAACGAAGCGTTTCGCCTCCTACTTTATACCGCGTACATCGAGGGACTGGAAAAGTTTGCTAGCGGCGGTGTTTCCGTCGGACTAAAATTTGAGTGTCTTCAAGGCTAGAGTGAATAGGCTCTTAATAAACTAGTGCGCTTTACCATCAACGACTGCGTCACTGCTTACCATCAGGCGGGATTGCGGTCAAGCGCTAGTTTATAATTTAATTTAAAAAAAAAAATTGTTGGACCGAGCAAGTAAAGTGAAGACAACCTTTAATGTTCTGCGGGTAAATCCGACTGGGATATTAAAACAAAGGCGTTTCCATCCCCTAAAATTCTGTTTTACAGGTACTTTAAAAGCTCTCCTATAATCATAAGGCCGTGAAAGCCTGTAACGTGATCACATGCAACACTGACTCTGTTGCTAGCTGACTCGGCGCTCGGCGCCCGTCTATTAGCCAAATAGCCGCGCCGGTTGGTTATACTGAGTGCTGCTATATTTGTTCGACGCAATTCAACGACTTTTACTGGATTTAATTTTTATCATAATTTCAACGTACCTAATGTTAAACATATTTTTTACTCGACTGCCAAAGAAAGGAGGGTGTTTTTCGAGCGTATGTATGTATGTAAGTACATATGTCCTTTTTTAGACCCTTGATGGATTTTGATATAAGAGGTCTCATTTGATTCATCGGGATTTTATGAGTAACGTCAGGTTTATTAAAAAAATTAATAGAAAATCAATAGGAAATAGTTGTAGTATCTACACTTTATTATATACACCATGGAAATTAGAGAACGGAAATATTAGAATTTACCAAACGGTGACACGTGTATTTCACAAATACATTTGTTAATACTTTCGAGTACCTATGCAAAATACTATCACACGAGAACAAATAAAAAACAAAATTTTCTTTTACCTAACTGAAAGTAAAAACTTTTACACATAAACACTATTTAATATCAATAAGTTATGTTTATGTGTAGAACAAATATTTATTAGGTAGTATTTCAAAAAGTTTGTTAGAGTGTCTACTATATAATTGGGATTACTCAAATCAATATTACCTGTATACACTCATCCATCAGTGTCTGTGGGTAATATTGACTGAAGAACAAGGAAGATTGAAGATTTGTACGTATATACTTTTGTACCTGTACCACTTTTTTTTTCAAAATTCTAAACATGCGTGGCCTGTGAAAACAACAAATATCAGTTTTCGAAGTCTGTGGTACACCGAGTTGTCAAGCGGTGTCGGCCGACCAGCTAGTATAAACAGACGAACGAAGCACATCAAGCTACTACAATCTGTCAGATTTCTTTATTAGATTTTTAACTTTTTGGGTAAAGCATTAAAGCTCAAGGTTGATTGGGAATATTCGTTTGTTTCGGGTAAATTGACCTGCTGTGGACCGTACATACGGAACTTGCTTCATTACCGGTGCGCTTTGAAATCAAGCCTTAACTTCTTCCTAGATTAGAACGTGGCTCCAAGAAGTTTATGACTGAAATCAGTGAGAAAAAGACTGAAATCAGCTAGGATATATTCATATTTGCTCGCCAGAGGCATAAATACTCATGTTCAAGTTCAATTTTCCTTACAATTGCAAACATTGTTGTAATGACAAAGCTTGTAGTCAAGTTCTTTTCACAGATGCCCTGGAGAGATATACGCCTAGCGAAATATCTTTGAGAAAGAGGCATATGGTGATATGGTGGAGCGCCAGTTATGGTATTTCGTACGGAACTTCGCGTCACTGACAATAGGTCAATGGGTCAGCGACGCGATATGTATCTAACTCAGATTTTATAAAAAAATTGAGATAGTTGTTTTTATGTGTGCTAATGCAAGCCTCTATTATACAGCTTTAGTTGTCGAATACCTTCGAGACGGCAAATTGCTTGGGCTGACCAGCACTCGTTCAATTTAAACCTCATAGAGCATGTTTGGTATATCCTTGGTAGATAAATTAAGTAAAATAGTTCCGCTCGCTAATTTGGGAGAATTTTAAAAATCGTTACAGCAAGAATTCAATAAATAGTGAACTAAACTCACCATAGTCATTACAAACGAGATGCACTCTGGGTGAGTCCGGTCTACATTCCTTCAGCTCCTTCAGCAGTCCGCCCTGGCTCCTCAGGAAGGCGCGGTAGGTCTGTGCGGCGCCGTGCTCGTGCACGGAGCTGGCGCGCGGCGCGGGCGTGGCGCTCACGTTCACCGCCGCCTTGATGCTGCTGACGGCAGGCCGGCTCTCGTTCACTACCGCTTGGCTTTTGTTTAGCCACCTGCGTGGAGAAAATAGGACCTTGTCAGGGGACTTGGTTCGTTGACAGTTGGCAGTGGAAAAATAAAAACATACGTTTGTAAATAAATTGTGCCATTTATGTACTATACGGTACTTGTAGTGAAAAAATTGTTCTTCAACGAGTACCTAATGAAGTGCACGTAATAATTTCTTAATTTATATTTTATTTATTTTTATTAATAAATTAATAAGTACTTAATAATATTTTCGAAACTTTGAAACTGTGCGGAAATGCCCGGGTACACCTAATAATTAATAAAAATCGTGGTGGTGAAGCCAGCAAGTATCACACAACTTTTACAGAAATTCAAAAATTTGGAAAAAAAATATTTCATCAGTACATAAACGGTAAGTTGTATTACTGAACGAGTCCAAGTAACGTCTGAGCAACCGCAAATTTTTGATGTTTAAAACTTAATTTAATTTTAAGCAAACTTTATAGATAAAAGCGGAATTCCGTCTATTTGATTTCGAGCGATTAACGGAATCTATCAGACAGAATTCCAATAAGTAGGTATATAAAAACTTTTAAAGTGTATTTGCAGCCTCGTTTTAGAAAATATTGTTATCTAAAGATAAATCAGAGGTACCAATTTTTAGCAGAATGCAACAGGTTACAATACAAACATAAAAATACGGTAATTCCCCTTTGAATTCACGTTGGACAAAAATGTCATGAGGCGGGTACTATCAAAATTATTTTTTTTAATAATGTACCTAGGTACCTACTAATTAGCATTATTAACGTTTACATCCAACTTTACAGTTAACACTTTACACCACAAACATTCAGAGAACGATAGGTGTACAAACTTAATTGATGAAATAAATTCCCCAAGTGAATCGTGCGCTTCACCGAGTGGGATAAGTGCATTTAATTAAACCAATTGCAGTGATGTGAGCGCTCGCTGCAGTGTGCAATATTATTTAGATTTCGGAACCAATTGATTCGTACAGATCAATTTAGCTATGTGGGTAATGCCCTGTCGGGTTTGTTGAACTATTTCACTGGGAACAATTAATTAAAAATATGTTAATACCTACTCTATGTGATGCCCACATCGCACTCTAAAAAGGGCTGTCTTCTCACGTAACGAAAGCACAATATTTGATAATAACATTCGCTCAATGTACCAACTAGGTATGTACCTACCAAGGTTTTTTTTTTAATTCTTACGTTGATTCTAAGCTAACTACATAGTAATATTTTTTACGATGGTCATTTATTAAATACTACCTACAGTCAAAGACGTTATGCTGCATGCCCCCTCCCTAATCCAAGTTAAATAAATATCAACTCTATTTCAATGGCATTTAAGTTGATTTGAAAATTACTAGAATAGAATACAATAAACACTCTTTATTATGTAGACCATAAATTACAGAATATAAATATGAAGAATGAAACAATAGGCGGTCTCATGGCTACGAGCGATCTTTTACAGACAACCTTTCGATGTAAATACCAAGGGGAAGGAGAGTGAATAAAATAGGTAGTCTTCAGTTTACTATTTACGTAGATTAGCGCTATTGAAATAGTTATAAAAATGTTTGAAGTAAGTAATAGTGTAAACTGAATTTTCTTATGTAGGGTAAGGTGGGGTATAGTGTTACAAAAAAAATATACTGGGATGTAATGAGAAAAATATTGCATTAATCAGCTACTTTTTGGCATGGACATAAGCTTTAACAATCTCTTTAATTAAAATTAATCAAACAATAACAATATTAGCAACTGCTTCATTTAAATTGCACTTTAATTAAATCAGTCGATTGTAACACTGAGCCCCGTATCTGGGGTAGTCTGTTACAGGGTAAAGGGCACAATGTTACACCATAAAATATTGTATAATTAACAAAATGAGAAACTAAATATTAACTAATTATTAACTAAGTATTCTACCAACGCCTTTTCTTGATCGTCACTGAATACCACTCTATTAGCATAATTTGGAGTAAGTCGCATAGGCTCTTCATCCTCCGAACATTTTTTCTTCTTTTGAACAGATATGTTCAAAATAAAATTAACATGCTTTTCATTTGCAGCTTTTCGAAGACTCACACCACTTTTAACCATCAACATCGTTTCCGCCATATCTTTTTCATTATGAAGACCGTAATCCGTCTTCCTCTTGCGATTTCGAACCATTTTCTTGTAATACCTTGAAATAGGCAGCAATAATATATTAACAGGGGCTGACTGTTACACTGTCACCCGTGCCCCGGCACTGTGTTACAGTGCCCCGTAACACAGTGCCCCGGATAGGCAAACCAAATTAAAAATTGGAATGAATATTTTAGATTATGTTTACAATAAACTACTTAACGGTAATATCTACATAGCTAAATAAACACGAAATAAAGGAAAACTACCATACCATACCTTAATACATTACGTCCAGAAAGAAATTAAAAAGTTTAAGTTAAAAGAAATTAAAACTTTTTTGGTTGTTATTTTTCAAGCACGGTATAAACTGTGGCGATGACAATTGTTTAAAGATGGCTGCTTGTGAGCTTGACAAACGTGTATATCAACATCATAAAACTAAAAGATTAGGACGGAGATATGTGCATTGTAAAATTGTACCCCGTGTAACATTGTGCCTCACCTTACCCTAGGGATTTAGAGTTTTTTTTTTCATTAATTCATTTTTGTTTACATTTTTGGGAAATATGTCGCAATGTTATAATAGAATTATTTCTATCAAGATTAGGTTTGTAGATAATAATTTCGATATTTAAGATAGTGAACAAGATGCATAAAGACTTACGAGTATCCCAGGATGGAGCACAGCTTGAAGGCGGTGTCATCGTCGAGAGTGGTGATGCAGGCTGGGAACCACGAGTGGTTGGCAGCGCGATATACTTGCAGCTCGCCTCGACCCACGTCGCCGTTTGCTTGACTTAGACGCACTGTTTGTAGAAAGGATTGTATTTTATTTAGGTATACAGACTGACGATTAGGTAATCAGATTAAATAAAACCCCTGGGGAAGGCATTTGTCCAGCAGTGGAGCTCTATAGACTGAAGAAGATATACACTTCTATTTTATTTTAAATGGAAAACTGAATTTTTTGAACAAATAAATAGGATATTTGGTGCGAAGGTCCATAGTATCAGCAGCTAAATACAAATTTTGTGGTATCGTTACTAGTAGTCATAAATTAAGTTTAATATTTTTAAAACGTAAAACGAAAAAGTGTTCCACGACTATAATGTTGATTCATATGTTAGCGATCAGAAGTGGTATTTATTAAAGAAACAAATCGGGTCGTTTCAATGTTCGTGTATTATCCATTTGCAATTACAACCAGAACTTACTAAATAAGATAGGAACACAATAATACTCGTAATCACTGAGCACACAACAATATGTCAAACGATATCCAGCAGCTCTTAATTAATATAGAAAATATAGGTCTCTCAGAGTTTACACGATGTTACCAGTTTGAGTGTCGGTTGTCGAAAAGTCGGCGAGCGCGGGTAGGCCGTTGCCTACCCCTCTGCTCTTTTTATAGTGAGCTTAGGGTGAGGCGCCGGTCCTTGCTAACACGGCCTCTCCTAACACTCTGACGTCCTCGTCAAATACAGAAGATGATCCCGCCTGATCCGTAGCTGTGCCTTCCAATAAGCCACTCGAGTCCAGAGTCTGCGCCATCTCCATGTAGCCAGCAGCATCCTCATCCGAAGCACTTCGAAGCACGTCGAACGGGCGCTCGCCAACCTCGTCTGGAAGGGTGGCGGGCTCACTCGAATTACCAGCGGGTCAGTTTTCCCAGTGCTTTGGAATCCTTGCTGACGAACTTGCTTCAAAGTTTTCGGTTAGGCTAAATCAGGTAAGGTCTTCACTTATCCATAGCTCGGCCTATCATGACATCCATTATTTATCTTGCTACTTACAGAAGTTCTCACGATACCTTTAGACTTAGGTAGCTTAAGAGCTCCGTAGGTAACAGATTATCACAATCACGCACCGCATTTCTTATAAGCTACGAGTATATGGTATATTAATCTTTATTTATCGTTCTTTAGTCTTAGATGACCATTGTGATAAATGTTTCGTACATCCCCTTGATCGAGAGAAATGTCTGTTCCAGTTTTTACTCCTTTAGTCTTAGGCAGTGACTGCGTCAGCTCATTCCTCTCATGCCTGGGTAGTGTTTATTATTTATCAACTTAGAGCACTGCAAATTATTCAAATCACAAACTTATATACATAATTATATTGTTAGTTTTATCGTCAGTAACACCTCGCTTTCCGGGGCACTCATCCCTACAATGACTCATTCGGCCGCAACGAAAACACCCGCTTTCCGCTTTCCGTTCCAGTAGAACCATTTCAGCGCCACCACTAGGTGAGGCAAATTTATCCAAACCCTGATTTTCGTCAAATTTTCGGGTAGGTCTAATATAAGTGACCCGAAACGAAACTAGTGGCTGCCGCGCGCACCCGCACTACACCGATGCCGTGCACTACAATTTGAACCTGTAGCTCTTCACTTAGGTAGCTCTTTTACTGTATGAAATTTTGGTAATACACGACGCGCGTACTCCGCCTAAGATAGAAATTCATCCGACGTAGTGTTAATACCCTTTATTCATAAACGTTACTTAAACTTAACTAGTGATTAGCAACTGTTTAACGATTACTCAGTGGTAGGCCATAAGATCGGCTGCCGGCAGGAGTTACCACCCACCAGACAAAGTCTTGCCGCCAAGCGATTCGTCGTGTTCCGGCGTGATGTCTGGTGAAGCCGTACGGAGGACGGGTCTGAGGAGTTGTGTTGTGAAGCTTGCCGGGTACGATGCGCCAAATGATGTTGTGTCGGGAGTTTGATCGTGGTCCATCCAGATCAATTTCCCTCTGGCATAGCATCATTGGCCGTGTTGTTGGGTTTATAAATTTGCACCACCTCGCTCAACTGCCGTCTTTCTTCCTATTCACTAAGTTTTTTAAGTGAATGGGTTTAATAAACTGGCGCGCTTTACCATCAACGATTGCATCACTGCTTACCATCAGGCGGGATTGCAGTCAAGCGCTAGTTTGTAATTATTAAAAAAAAAACGAGTGTGCTTATGACCACACGACTGAAGTGAAACTTCTTTTGCACCATCTGTATGTATATATATATATATATATATATATATATGTGTGTGTGTACAATATATACATGTATATACATATACATATATTAATTTTCTATAAATATTTAAATTTATTTCATGCTTTCATTTATAAATTAATATTTTTGCATAGACCTCCAATATAAAAAAAAAAAAAAAAAAGTGGATTCCCTCGGGGCCAAAAGGTCGGGCTCTTCCTCCTGAATCAGGGGACCCCAAACTCGGGTAGTCCACGACCTCTAGTTCCCGAGATAATCCACGGGGGGGTGAGGTAACTAAAGGGGGTCGGGGAGGGGGATAGGTTTCGTGGGGTTGCGGGGGGGAGGGGGAGGGGGAGAGGAGGGGAGTGGATTCCCTCAGGGCCAAAAGGTCGGGCTTCTCCTCCTGATTCAGGGGACCCCAAACTCGGGTAGTCCACGACCTCTGGTTCCCGAGATAATCCACGGGGGGGTGAGGTAACTAAAGGGGGGGGGTAAATTTCGTGGGGTTGCGGGGGGTAGGGGGGAGGGGGAGAGGGGGAGTGGATTCCCTCGGGGCCAAAAGGTCGGGCTCCTCCTCCTGATTCAGGGGACCCCAAACTCGGGTAGTCCACGACCTCTGGTTCCCGAGATAATCCACGGGGGGGTGAGGTAATCAATGAGGGGGGTCGGGGGGTGTTCGCAGCGTCATGTTCTCGAAGAAATTCATAGTTCTTAATCAATCAAGGTACTTAGCTTAATAATTGAGCTTATGAGGCTCGAAAGCAATTTGTACTTTGTGTCCAATTATCGTATTGTGACGATATCTTAAAGCTTCTATACTTTCAATTATATCAGAAATGTTCAGCAAAAATATATAAAACAATATAAAGGCCAGAACAGAACGAAATTTATAAATTTATTTGTGCTCTTAGGTAATCAATTGTTAACAAATCTTAAAAAGATCCAAAAAATATATATTGCCTTCGGCGAGATGCGAACTCACAACTTCATACTCGACTCAATTGTTAACAAATCTTAAAAAGATCCAAAAAAATATATATTTGCCTTCGGCGAGATGCGAACTCACAACTTCATACTCGAAAGGTCATGCAATATTTACATGAGCCAACTCCTTGTTTGTATTACAGACGAAATAGGACTATACTCTGCTTCCGTTCGCCTTCATCATTTTTTTTCCTATCATTTTTCGTAACGCTTTCGCTAGTTTACTCCCCAAGTCAAGCGTGCCTAAAGAAGTTTCACTTCAAAAAAAAGATTTTTCACGTTTAAACGTCACTTAACTTTAATCATCGTTTATGAATCACACCCTTATGACCTCATGAAGCGTTTGAGCATAGTTAATCTTTTGCGGGTACAATGACTTTTTATTGGTCATTCGTTACCCATTTATCATGGCTTAACCACGATCTCGCGTTACCTTTCAAGCAATTAGGTACCAATACGCGACAAGCATTCATAATCACTTTAATTGTTTACAATTTTAGTGCGACCGGTCTTCACACACCAATCATCAACATTACGTAAGGTAGGATCAAAGTTCGGAATATAAAAATGTTGAGATCTACCCGCACGATCACTTATCGTAGCTTGTTCTGTATTTAAATCATAATTTGAGTCCCTATCCAAACGGTTCGACTCATACAACGAACTTTGCTAGTTAATCGGCGAGCGCGGGTAGGCAGCGTCTTTTATAGTGAGCTTAGGGTGCGGCGCCGGTCCTTGCTAACACTTATTAGGTACTTTTTTAATTGTGTACATTTAACACATTAAGTTCCACCGACTCGACCGAAGAGTTTACGTGGACTCTCCTAGCGAGTCGGTGGCACTGAATGTGTCAAAATACTTTATGTGGAATATATGTTACCAATTAATGGGATAACCTTATCGTCACACTTTGTCAGTAAACGACAGTTGAAGTAGGAGATTAAATGTTCTACCCACCTACACCATAACTTATTTCTTTACACAAACTTTATGGGCCTTTCCCAGCTGGTGGGACAAACAACTAGGGTGCCTGATGTAGCTGGTCAGACAGCCAATTGTCTGGACCTTCTGCTGACCACTTATCTGGATAGATGTGTTGTTACAGTTTCCTCACCGTTAGGAAGTTCAGACCACTGTCTGGTGAAGTCTGTGTCGTCTTTCTCCCCACCTGATTGCGTCTCGCATGGTGAGCGGTACAAGTCAGCATTATTGGGATGAGATGCGCCACTTCTTTACCTCTTATCCTTGGCAGCAGGTCTGCTTCTCTTCTGACAATTCGTCGAGCTGTGCGGACGCTATATCCGATGTGGTGCGTCAAGCTATGGAGTATTTTATCCCCTTTAGTGATGTGCCCGTCGGTGGCTCGGCTCGCCCATGGTTCAACACCGACTGTGTGCAAGCTGAACAACTTATGCAAATCCAATCTTGTAGCATTCAATGCCACCAAAACACAGGCGTGTCTTTTCACTGCCTAAAGAAGCCCCGTTCACTTTGGCTCCTACTTTTCAGAATGTATCCTTGGAGTGCACCGACCGCCCTCAGCTTTTGGGAGTTGAGATTTCCTCGAACCTAAACTTTGGGCGGTAATGAACCGCCCAAAGTTTAGGTCCAAGGCCAAGGTGGCTGCCAGAAAACTTGGCGTCATCGCAAAGGTCCGGCGGTACTTCACACCAAGGCAGCTTCTAATGTTGTACAAAGCAGAGGTCCGCTCGTGTGTGGAGTACTGCAGCCCCATTTGGACTGGTGCTGCGAAATGTCACCTGGCTACTTTGGATTCAGTGGAGGGCATGCGAAGAGGCTGATTGGCGACCCAGATTTAACTCGAAACGATCTCCAAAGCCTGGAGCACATGCGTAGAGTAGCCAGCCTTTCGGTCTTCTATAGGATGCATTCTGGTGAGTGTGCAAGGGAATTGCATGATTTAATTCCTTCATCCCCGTTCCACCATCGGACGACTCGTCGTACGGCGAGTCTCCACCGTACGTTACGTTGTTAACACCACTACGATCCGGACGAAGCGTTTCGCTTCTTCTTTTATACCGCGTACATCGAGGAACTGGAACAATTTGGCGGCGGCGTTGTTTTCGTAACACTACAATTTGAGTTTCTTCAAGGCTAGAGCGAATAGGCTCTTAAAAACTAGCGCGCTTTACCATGAACGATCGCATCACTGCTTACCATCAGGCGGGATTTAAGTAGCACTTAAATCCCGCCTGATGGTAAGCAGTTTATAATTAATATAAAAAAACTAAATCAACAACTTTCAGCTGAATGTACATTATTGTTGGCAAAATCTCGCATTAGAACAAGACTCTGGCACTGAACCAAGTCATGGTTAGAAAATTCAGCGGAAACCTAAGGCCCACACAACTATTACCTTATTTAGATATTGTGTATTTAGAATAGGAACGTTATTTAAAGTAAAGAGCACCAAAAATATTTACGAGTATTAGATGTGATCAAGATGTAAGTAGCGCCGAGCCCCTAACTATACATATGTTAAATATTGCTAAAAATGTATGCAGGTAAGCAATTAAAGTAATCAAAAGTAATGTCATTGGTTCTGAGCCCTTTAAACATTTTATTTCACAAGCTACAAAATACTTACGGCAGTTCCTTTCATCCTGTCCCCATGGACAATCAACCTTGCCGTCGCACAGATGCGCCTGAGAGATACACCGCTGGTTCCCGCAGTGGACCTCCCCGCTGCGCTTGCAAACACGGCAGTTCAGCTCATCGGAGCGGTCGGCGCAGTCGACGTGGCCGTCGCAGCGCCAGTCGTGCGGGATGCAGCGGCGTACGTCGCATTGGAAACCCGTGGGACATACTGGCAGACAGATTTGGGATTACTGAATTTTCTCGCTGAACATGATAGCAGACATATCCAGAATCAATAACAATGATTTCTTCAAAATATGATTTTCACCAAAATTCCCTTGGAAATTGAGTCATGTGGGGTAATTGCCCACCGATGACTCAGAGTCATTCGAAGGTATGCCTCTATCTAAGTTTTTGACCTTATCGGGAGCTATGAGTTTGTCATTTCTGTTATTAAAAGGGAGTGGGCCGTATATTACCACGCTGGCCCAGTGCGGGTTGCCAGATGTCACATGTCTTCATTTTTGTCTCTAGGACATGACGGTTGCCTCACAATGTTTTCCTACACCGTTTTTGAAAGCTGCTGGGGTACAAACCTATGGCCTACAACTTGCGAGTCGCGACCGGTACCACTGGGCCACCGCTGCTCTTATTCGTCGATGCTGCTCTTACGTCGATGAGAATTCGGGGTTCAAATTCACGTCTGGTTTTTCGGGATACCGTCAAAGATTTGTCGTCCCTTCATGTATCTACCTACTGTTTAAATTTCAGTAAATAATACCGTGGTGCCAGTGAAATGCTATATTTTTATTATTAAAGAGAATTCCATAATATGTAAAGATGTATTATAATATTATATAATGACCTCATTAGTGAATTACATTAAGTCACAGCTAACAAACTCAATTAGCTAGTCACTTAATTGCTTAGCCTTTTAAATAAACGGCGCCGTGATATTTAACCAATTAGTTTATTACAATATTTAATGGACTGTTTGACGCCAGTTTATACATATAATAGGGTTTTACATATAATATAAGGGTATTAAAAAAAAAAACCGTAACGCTTCATAAAATATAGAAATATTTTCCTGTTACCTGGCATAGCGTCACGAAAGCGTGCGTCGGCGACTTCTCGATTGCCGAGACACACATCTGTGTCCGTTGACTCCGGGAAGATGTCGCATTGGAGGTAGTCTGGCATCGTCAGGCCGAAAACTTCTAGGAAGAATCCGCAGCGGCGCATCGTTTCTGTTCAGGTTAAAAATAACTCAAGACATTTTTTGGATAGTTACTTTACGCCGACAGTTTAGATAACATTCGTTGTAATATTAAGAAATTTCCTTTAAGAAAATCGTTCGAATTTACATTACGTTTAGTATCTATCTAATTTTCATGTGATTAGTTAAAATATTTATTTACTTTATTATTTATGTACCTACTGTTTATTGAACACAACAAAATACATAAGGATAAGACAAAATTAAGATCTGAGTACAAAGGTGCTGCTTATTTCTTAAGAAATTTCTTCCAGCAGACCTACGAAAAGAGAATTAAAACAGAAATGTAAACAATAGTGTGTAAAAACAAAGAGAAAATAAAATATTGGACATTTAGCATTTTGGGAGTATGCGAGGGAATTGCATGATTTAATTCCCCCATCTCCGTTCCACCGTCGGACAACCCGTCGTACGGCGAGTTTCCACTCTTACGTTTTTAACACCTCTACGATCCGGACGAAGCGTTTCGCCTCCTCCTTTATACTGCGTACATCGAGGGACTTGAACAATCTGAGTGTCTTCAAGGCTAGAGTGAATAGGCTCATAATAAATAAAAACTAGTGCGCCTTACGCGTCATCAACGATTGTGTCACTGCTTACCATCAGGCGGGATTGCGGTTAAGCGCTAGTTTATAATTAATATAAAAAAAAAACAAATATAAAGGTAGTAATATTAAATATATTATAAATATTTAGTACAATAAAAAATAATTACATAAGTATACTTATATAAATACATAATACTAAAATATATAAATATGAATGCAAATGTATGTTACCATGGCATAAACTTCTGCAGGGCCGCACCATATGCCCCAACGGCCCACATTTACACAAGTATACTTTTATAAATACATAATACTAAAATATATAAATATGAATGCGAATGTATGTTACCATGACATAAACTTCTGCAGGGCCGCACCATATGCCCCAACGGTCCACATTTAGGCACGAAAAGTGAGCACAGGAACAGTGCTGTTAGGTCGTAACAGCGGACGTCTACTACTGCTTCGTATACCTCCAGATCCTGACAATAGATAAAATTTCATACTTGAAAGCACTACAGAACATACTTAGTTAATATAAGTAGCCAGCCACATACAAGTAGTTCCTTATGATCTCTAAAAAAATCAAGTAACATTCAGAGTTGCTATTAAATTAGGCTAAGCAGTCACCATGTTGGTTGCTATGTTGATGGAATATGCGTCAATAATTGAAGATATGCTGATGACATGGAGCTGCAGAGACGTGAAGAATATGCCTCGATCCATGGGTTGAAATATAATGCAGGGAAGTGTAAATTCATGGTGTTTGGGGCTAGTTTGCTGAAGAGTGTGCCTCTTGTGTTTAGAAATAATGCACCGCTTGAGAAAGTGAGGCAAGTTAAATACTTAGGTCATATTCTTACATCTGACCTGAAAGACGATTTGGACATTGAGCGGGAGCGGAGGGTGTTGTCAGTTAGGGGTAATATGATAGCGCGTAGGTGAATGCGTTGTTTGAGGGAGGCGAAGATAACGCTCTTTAGAGCTTACTGTACGTCCCTCTACACGTACAGCCTTATTTTTGGGACAAAACTCGCCACACTTTTCCCACCCACTGCAACTCCTGAAAGCCAGAATCAACAGTGACCGCCAGAAAAACGCCGAGCAATGAAGCTCAACGAGTCCCGGAGAAACGATTCAACTGTCTTGGGCCCCGCAACGAAATTAATCAGAAAAGAATAGCGGAGGAGTAAGAAAAAGATATTTTTTCCACTTCCCATCATAACAAGCAGGAGACAGAACAGAACTAGGCCAATCGGCACAAAGGGACATTATTGCAACTGCGAGAAGCCCAGATTACCAAGCACCACGGAATAAAATTTGATTAAGTTAATGGGTCCTAAGTAGGTATTTACTGTTACAATTGATTCCAATAATAGGTCTGGCAAAAGCGCCTGAACGCACGGAAATTGGTTCTAGTTTCTACAAGGTCCGTATAATAAACGACTCCGGATGTAACTTGTACACTATCCAACATAATATTGCGTTCATTCTGCCAAAGAACACACTCCCACAAGATGTGATGTGCGGACTCAAAGGCGGAACACTGACACAAAGGCGAAGGAACAAGTTTAAAAGAATACAGTTTACTTTTAAAGTAGCCATGACCTGTGAGAAATTGGGCAACGCAGTGGTCAACCTCCAGCCATGTCCTAGCTAGCCGATCGCCAACGGATGGAATTATCCCACCTACTTTGCCATTCGGATAAGAGGTCCTCCCAGACTTCAGTCTGAGGTTTAAATAATCTAGAAATTTTATTAGTCGCGTTGTGTAACAAAATTAGTGTCCATGGCCTCCCCCCTCGCGGAGTAGTACATTGAAGCACGTCGCTGTACCTCAAGATCGACTGGAAGTACACCTGCCAGTACCGGTAAGGCTTCAGTACTGACTGTCCTATACGCCTTGCATAAAAATATCAATGCCAAACGTTGGCTTTGAAGCAGTTTACGTCGTGCCGCCCCCATGGGCGGCACGACGTAAACTGCCAGCATAGGCTGGCCCTATCGGCCCAAACAGGTGCACCGTAGCATACATCATCCTAAGTAGGTAGCTCCATATATAGTTTTTAAAGTTAGGAATGATAGACCCCAACTTGCTTTGGATATTCTAGTTAGGGCATAAAAGTTCCTTTTAGCTTTTTCGCCAACTATTTTTATATGTTCGATAAATGAAGAATTCCTTTCTAAAATCATACCAAGGTAGCATACGGATTGCTGTTTTTTAATGGGAACGTTGTTAAATTTAATAGTAGGCAATGATTTAAGATTACCTTTTAGTGGAAGTTGATAGGTTTTACGCGGCGCAAACGCTCACCCCACTGAGATATTAAATTTAGGCAAGTATTGGCCAAGTTCTCAAGTCCAGCTCGGGTACTTGACTGAATGAGCAGTAGGCCATCGTCCGCGTAACCAGTAAGTGAACAGCCGCAAGGAAGCGGGATCGCGAGGAAGTCATCAAAACCCAAATTCCATAAATAAGGACGGACAACTGAACCCTGAGGACATCCCATGGTTAGTGTTTTAGTACTAGAAAAATGACCGAGCTGAAGTACTGCGGAACCGTTTAAAAAGTACGAGTAAACGAGATTATATATGTTTCTATAGCAACCACGGGTTTTTAATTATAACAACAGCATAAGCCACCAAGCGTTATCAAAAGCTCCAAAAATATCCAGGAAGATCCCAATTACATACGTACTTGTTTTCGGATTGGTTAACGGTTCTTCTGACAGAAAGCGCCGCGTCGACTGTAGATTTACCTATGGTGAAGCCATATTGATTACTATGAAATTTTGGACTGTTCGGTAGTAAACGTGGAACGATGAGGCGCTCAAGAAGTTTCTCCAAAGATGGTAGAAGTGTGATAGGTCGATATGACTTCGGATCATCCGGTGGTTTGTCACCATACTTTAGTATTATTCGTATGAAACCGCGTCGCCATTTACGAGGAAAAACGCCTTCAGCAATGCATCGGTTGTATACAGTTAAGATGGCATCACCCGCTGTTTTGCATGCTTCTTTAATCATCCTATTAGATATTTTATCTTCACTTGATGATTTGTTGACCGGTAGTTTTCTAACAATATTTATAAATTCGTCATTAGATGGTACGTCTGACATTGATGATTCAGGTGGCACAGGAGCCCACGCTCGAATCTGTTGGTGGTAGTCGCTATCGTTAGCCGGTGAATCATCAGGGATAAGTACAGTAACAACAAGATAAGACAGCCTGTGGGCTGATTATAGGTACTCATGTGGCATACAGCGCCCTCTGCGTCTAGTTCAATACTGTGTTTAGAGCGGTGCTGAAGCTGCCCCGTCACTGCAGCGCCTCGGGTATGTTCGTGAAAGCTCGTACCGACTGCGCACAAGCGACAATGCGCAAGCAGTGCGCGTCTCTGGAGCACAGAGTGCGGGGCAGCGACAACACCGTCCTCGCGATGATTGCCAACCGACTGGATTACCTTAATATCCAGCAATGCTACGGCAGACATATTGCTGCCACGTGAAGTTGTTTGTATTCTATTATTTGTATTTTCGTATTATTATTGGGTAAGTAGATGTCGCGGCGTCCAGCCTCCTTTGACTAACTGACTGGCTGGATGACGGACAGACTTTTTAAGTAATGACACGTTGACGGCACTTGACTGGTAATTAGGAAAAATAAAGGACGATTTTTCAACAAGAATTCACTTTTAATGCTTTTTTTCGACAAATAAGACGACAACGACCCAACAAAGTGGTCCTTCGAGTTAACTGACCCAACCTATGGTAAGAACGAGAAGTCAGACTAGGGCAATGATGTCAACGACGACAGCGGTCGTGCATGCCCCCGATAAGGATGGACAAGACGACACACAACCTATTCGGGACAGCTGCCCACCTTCACCCTGCCCTTCCGCTCACTCTACCACGAGCACGATGTCTACAGTGAAAAGACAAAGACTCCTGCAACTGCAACTGGAGGCCGCTGAAGAGCGTGCCGCAATCGACAAACGTCTATTGGAAGAAAAATTCAACATCAGAATGCAAGCGTTAAATGATGATGAAAATAGGTATGGATCTCGCGCTTCTCTCAAATCAGAAAAGAGACCGACAGGTAACCCCGATTATTTGCCCAACAACATCACCAACAGGAGAGTAGTTAAGAATGATCAAGTGCATATTCCATCTACAAGTAATGAGGCAAACAATCTACAAAATAATCTGACTAAGCTCTTAGCCCGACAAACTTGCAATAAAGAGCTACCAGTATTCTCGGGGGAGCCTGAAGAGTGGCCTTTATTTTACAGCCAATTCATTTCAACCACACGTCTGTGTGGATACACTGACGATGAGAATATCGCAAGACTCTCCAAAGCCCTGAAGGGGCGCGCCCGTGATTCAGTCTACGCTCTTTTGGTTTCTTCTTCTAATCTAGACAAAATTATTTCTACTCTTAAAATCAGATTCGGGCGACCAGAATACATCATTGACATCATGCTACAGAAAATCCGAAATACAAAATTCATTCGACACGATGATATCCACCAAATTATAGAGTTTGCTACCATAGTACAGAACATTGTTGCTACGATGAACGTTACCAAGGAAACGGGTCATCTATCAAATCCGACTTTGATCAAAGAGATCATAAACAAACTGCCTAGCAACCTAAAATATCTATGGGCATTCCATGTGAATAAACTTGAAAAAACAGCAGTCACTTTAAATGACGTGTCAGACTGGCTTATGCAGATAGCTGAAGCAGCTACATATATTGCGCCGATGCCAACAAGCGACTGTAAACAATCAACGAGACAACATTTTCATGACAAAAAAATAGTGTATGCAACGACGACGACATCGCCTAAAAGAAAGTGTATCCGTTGTCAAGAAGAGCACGCACTGAAGGACTGTAAAATTTTCAAACAACTCTCTGTAGACGAGCGTTGGAGTCTCGTGACTGAACAGAAGCTGTGTTTCTCCTGTTTATCTGAAAAACACAAGCTGAAAGACTGTAAACTTAAGAAGCAATGCCTAATATTAGATTGTGAGAGGGTACACCACCCTCTATTACACGCGCCACCTCGCAGATCGACTCGTGAAGCGCAGACAGGCGAAATTGTGAGTACTGCTGTAGCCCCAGCGACGGAAAACAAGGAACTACGAGACCGGCGTGTGCTTTTAAAAGTGATTCCAGTGGTGATCTCTGGACCTAAAGGCGATGTCGAGACGCTAGCACTATTGGACGAGGGCGCAGCGGTATCACTTGTTGACTTATCTGTATTAGAACGAACCGGCATCAGAGGACAGGTATCACCGCTACAAATAAGAGGAGCTTCGGGCATGACGACGAAAGAGACGGATTCACAAATCGTGTCGCTAAATATTCGCGGAGTGAATGTGACTGATAGTTTTATGGTGAACAATGCGCGTTCCGTTCGTAATTTAAACTTAGGTGTAAATAATATTAGTTATAATGATATTGTAAATAGATACCCCTATGTAAATACTTATGTTAATGACTGTGACTTTTGGCGTAAAAAGATTGAGTTATTAATTGGACAAGACAATATTGAATTGATAGTGACAAGGAAAATTATTTACGGTAACAAAAATGGACCAATGATATCCTTGACTAAGTTAGGATATGTGGTTCATGGAAATATTGGACCTAGTTGTTTTCCAAATGACGTGACTGTTCTACATGTTTGTGACTGTCATGAACTTAATGACCTGATAAAAAAATCTTTCTCTACAGAAACATTTGGTACAAAATATATGAACGAGACTCCTCGCTCTCGGGAGGATCAACTCGCGCTTCAAATCATGGAGCGGACGACTCGGCTTCTTCCTGAAGGCCGGTACGAGACAGGTCTACTATGGAAATCGGAGACACCGGAGCTCCCTGATAGCCTGCCGCAAGCGAGGAGACGATTCCGCAGTATCGAAGCGAGAATGCGTAAGTGTCCCGACTTTGCCTCTAAATACAGGGAGAGATTCCATGACGATATCGCAAAGGGTTATGTGTCAAAGTTGGAACCCTACGATGCCGCCAAACGAACTATGAAGACCTGGTGGCTGCCGCACTTCGCGGTACTTAACCCCAACAAGCCCAAGCTACGCCTAGTACTTGACTGTGCAGCAAAGTCGGAGGGAAAATCTTTGAACGATTTTCTTCTGACAGGACCGGATCTCTTGACGTCGCTGCCAAGCGTACTTTTAGGATTCCGCAGCGGCAAGGTAGCGGTCACCGGCGACATCCAAGAGATGTTCCACCGGGTCATGATAAGGCCTGAAGATAGAGAGGCTCAGCGTTTGCTGTGGGAGGACGGCCAGTATGTGATGAACGTAATGACCTTTGGTGCCGTATGTTCCCCGTCCTCATCACAGTATGTCAAGAATTTGAACGCACGGAGATATGAAATATCTCATCCCCTCGCCTGTCATGTTGTCACTGACCATCATTACGTCGACGACTGTATATACTCTATGGACAACGAGGATGACCTAATCCAGCTGGTGAGAGACGTCATAGAGATACATTCATCAGGTGGGTTTTTTATAAGGAATTTCATTTCTAATTCCAAGAAATTGTTAAATAGTATTCCTGAGGATAGACTTTCCGCAGCGGCAGTAAAGGTGATCAGTGACAGCAAAGATGAGGTCGTTGAGGGGGTGCTAGGGGTGAGATGGACGCCCGACGACGACAACTTTATTTTTATATTGAACTGGTCTAATATATCAGACGAGTTGGTACATGGCGTGAAGAGACCGACAAAGCGGGAGGTATTAAAAATCATTATGTCGGTGTTCGACCCTCTCGGATTTCTTCTTCACACTACTGTCAAAGCCCGCATTCTTTTCCAGAATATCTGGCGTAGTAAGATAGGATGGGACGACGAAATAGAAAGTCTTCATTTTGCTGCGTGGCAGATATGGTTAACAGAATTAAAGTCTGTAAATAACATTAAAATTCCACGTTGGATATTGACAGATGACTACGGTGGTGTGGCAGAGCTGCACATCTTCTGTGACGCTAGTTCCAGGGCATTCGCCAGCGTCGCTTACCTGAGATCGCGAAAGACTGACGGGACCTGGCACGTCACTTTTCTGATGGCAAGAGCACGAGTAGCCCCCTTGAAGGTAATGAGCATTCCACGCCTTGAGCTCCAGGCAGCGCTATTGGGTGCACGACTATTTGTGAGTCTACAGCACTGCGAGATGGTAACCCTATCTAAAGTAACACTGTGGACTGACTCGAAAACAGTGTTGAGCTGGCTGCGGTCGGACTCAGGTAGATTTAAGCCGTTTGTCGCACATCGCGTCTGCGAAATAACGGAGCTGACAGACTATAAGCAGTGGAGATGGGTTCCTACTCACTTAAATGCTGCCGATGACTCCACGAGAGACACAGCGTTAGCTGATAATGGTGAGAGGTGGCTTAAAGGGCCTGACTTTTTATTTAAGCCTGACCGTGAATGGCCTACAGATATAGACGACGTTGACGCCAGCGACGCTTACATCGGTGGCGACGAAATCAAGGCTGTCTGCTCTACTAGTGAAGACCTGTCATTAGAGTTACCTGACATAAATCGTTTTTCTCAGTACTGGCGACTGGTACGTAGCACAGCTTGGTTCTTCCGCGGAGTCCACAACTTTAAGAACAAAAAGCCGGACTGGCTTCGAAGTGAACTGACCGCAACAGAGGTGGTGAACGCAGAAGAAGCCCTCATCAAACAAAGCCAGAGGCAGAGGTTTTCTACAGACGTCAACAATTTGAAAAGACATGGACGGGTAGATAAATCAAGCTCAATTCGTCAACTGAACGCCTTCCTAGACGCGCACGACATACTCCGAGTTGGGGGGAGGATTGAGATGGCGAACCTCGATTACGACGCTAAGCACCCAATAATTTTACACCCGGCCGATCGATTCGTTGTGCTACTGATGCTTCGCTACCACGTCGAATCTGCACACTCCGGTAGAGAAAGAGTTCTTAACGAACTAAGAAAGCGCTACTGGATTCTTAACGGTCGCAACGCAGTCAAAAAGACTTGGAATGACTGTCTTGTTTGCAAAATTAGACGCACGAGAGCATCACCGCCGCTTATGGGACAACTACCTGACTCTCGGCTTCAAGACGGACACCGGCCTTTCACATACACAGGTTTAGACTATTTCGGACCTATGTTAGTAAAAATAGGCAGAAGACAAGAGAAAAGATGGGGAGCCCTTTATACCTGTCTTACCATACGTGCAGTGCATGTAGATCTAGTCAACGACTTGACAACTAGCTCCGCAATTCTCAGCCTACGCCGTTTCATAGCTCGCCGTGGCTGCCCAGCGGTCATACACAGTGACAACGCGACGACATTCCGCGGAGCCGACCGCGAACTGAAACAGGCGGTACTAGCGATGGACCAGAGCGAGCTACTGCGTTTTGGCAGCACTCGCAACATTGAGTGGAGATTTATACCTCCTAACTCTCCGCACATGGGAGGCTGCTGGGAGAGACTGGTGCGTAGCATCAAGACGGCGCTACGTGTGACGCTAAAAGAGCGAGTACCGAACGAACAAACCCTTCGTACGCTCCTGGCCGAAGCCGAACAATTTGTTAATAGCCGACCCTTAACCTATGTACCAATTGACTCCGACGACGACTTACCGCTATCGCCTAACAGTTTTCTCTTTACAGACACCTTAGTGATGGACAGACCCTTCGGTACGTTTTCTGACGGTGATTTGCTGCGGCGCTCTTGGCGGGAGTCCCAAAGATTGGCGGACCTGACGTGGAAGCGGTGGGTACGCGAATACCTGCCCTCCCTGACGAGACGGGATAAGTGGCTGCAGGTAGCTGATAGGCCGCTGGCCGAAGGCGACATAGTAATAATCGCTGATGATCAACTTCCAAGGGGACAATGGCCTCGGGGCCGTATCGCGAAAGTATTCCCCGGAAGGGATGGCCAGGTACGCGTAGCAGACGTGGTTACGAGACAGGGTACCTATACACGACCGGCGACTAAACTGTGTAAACTGGACGTCGGCTCCCAATCTTGAGTATCAGCCTTCTGATACTGGGGGTGGGAATGTCGCGGCGTCCAGCCTCCTTTGACTAACTGACTGGCTGGATGACGGACAGACTTTTTAAGTAATGACACGTTGACGGCACTTGACTGGTAATTAGGAAAAATAAAGGACGATTTTTCAACAAGAATTCACTTTTAATGCTTTTTTTCGACAAATAAGACGACAACGACCCAACAGTAGAGATACATAGTGATAACAGTAAATATGTTTGGTATTTTAGTTTATAACTTTTTGTTTTTATTTGACTATTATACTTTTGGATATTTCTCCGAAATAAATGATTTGATTTGATTAAATGGAAGACGAGGTTAAATAGTAGAGTAGGTATTTGAATTTATATAATTTGCATAAACGCGGACTGAATTTGAAATTTTCATCAACTATTAGCCAGATCGATGAAGCAAATTTGCTAAATTTTCACGAGTGTATATTATTATTACAAATAGTCGTTGGCGCCATCTTAAATTTCGATTTTAAAACAACCCCTAGAACAAAAAAAATGGAGCCGTCACGGGACGCCTGGTAGATGTGAAACATCGACGTTATTTCGTAAAAGTAGTATGCAGAAAAGAACAGATTGTGGTAGGAACTAAAAATGTCAATAAAATAAAATAAAAAAAAATATAACGATTTTTTTTCTAGATAACGATGATTTTTTATTAAATAAACATTCATTTTCATTAAATACAAAAATTTACATATTTATTTTAAATCGAAACTACTCAATTAGTTTAATCAGTGACTTCGGTAATAGTTACATTCGATGTTGCCTCTGAGAACGGTATTACTGTGACAATTGGTCGATGGTAACTGAAGTACGATACGAAAGTATTGGACATAACATTATTAAGATATCTAATAAATACAGCATCTATTGTTGTTCCGTATCTGGTGGTAGGTTCTCTTGGATTGTTATTAATTTCCAATTGAAATTCTTCTTGAAGAAACGTAATTAATGGCGTTGATGAAATGGCTTCAATATATTAGTGAACTCAAGAATCTTAGCTAGTTATTTCAATATACTACTAAAGATCGTAAATTATAAATATAAATAATGAATGTTTCACTATAAACTCCATTATGATTAGAAAAATAAATATGCAGAAAAAAATTTTAAATGGCTTCAATATATTAGTGAACTCAAGAATCTTAGCTAGTTATTTCAATATACTACTAAAGATCGTAAATTATAAATATAAATAATGAATGTTTCACTATAAACTCCATTATGATTAGAAAAATTAATTAATTTTTTAAAGTTTAAATTAATAACAAATAAGAAAAAGATTCGTGCGCTGCACGCCATCAGCTGATTTTAAAATAAAGTTCTGTCAGTCTTAATAAATTTATTCTCTAAGCAATTGTTTTAATGCATTAATTTCAATAAGAATGAAATTAAAATTAATAATTAATTTAAAAACATGATATGCAATGAAATTTATGTGAATTTTAATCTACCTAGAGAGTAGATTTTACATTTACTGGCGCTCAATACACACCAAATATACGCGTGCTAAATGCACAGATAAATGCATACTTTAATTATAAAAATAAAATTAACTTACTGATGACTTGATAACTCTCTAAATTATCACGGTCAGACATTTTATTATCAGAACAGAAAAATGATTTATTTACCAGAAAAACACAGGTTATGAGTACTGTAATAAACAGAGTATACACTATAGGTATCCGAGCTCAGTGGAGCGAAAGAGATGGCTTAACGCCGGATCGAGTGAGAGAGAAACGCACAGTCGATTCCGAGCTCAGTGGAGCGAAAGAGATGGCTTCACGCCGGATCGAGTGAGAGAGAAACGCACAGTCGATTGCGCGTGGCGACGCGTCGCCACGCCAGAAATCGGTCTCACGTGCGCCTATAGATGTTTCACATCAAAAATAATCAAATAAAAGCCATCTAAGAAGGAGAGTTCCGCACAATTATCTATACAACAAAACTGGTTTTAGGATTTACTGTTATAGCGGCAAGGGAAATACATCATCAATGAACATTTAAACTGTATGGTGACAGTCAGTCAGACGACGGGCACTGATTTCATTGTAGTGTATACTACTATTTTTGGGAAATCATCAAATGATCTCTCCCGCTCTGGGCAGAGCGGAAGGGCGTGTCAGGTCAGACTTATACTGACTAAAACTACCGCCAGGGTCACGGTTTCTATTATACCTCATCACGGTGTGGTGACATCTTTTTGAGGCGCGCGTGAAACACGATTTATTTTGAGCAGATGACCTGCTACCTATACTGTGTCGTTGACTCAAATTTTATTTGAAACTAGATACTATGACAGGTACTTCGTCGGGTATTTTCGTCGCCCATACCCCAATGTTTGAAGACTACAATCTTCAACCAGTGCGTCCTACCCGTCATGACTTACGGAGCCGAGACTAACGGTCAGACTAGTCCATAAGTTTAAAACCGCTAAAAGCTATGGAGCGGGCTATGTTGGGCGTCTCTCTAAAGGATCGCATCAGAAATGAGGTGATCCAACAGATGACCAAAGTCACAGACATAGCTGAGAGAATTAGCAATCTGAACTGGCAATAGGCTGGTCACATATGCTGCAGGACCGACAACAGTTGGGGTAAACGAGTCCTCGAGTGGAGACCGTTTCTCGGCAACCGCAGCGTAGGACGCCCTTGGGCGAGATGGAGCGATGACATCAAAAAGGTGGCTGGTAGTGACTGGCGGAGAACTGCTCAGGATCGAGCTTGTTGGCGTACCATGGAAGAGGCCTATGGTCCATTGTTTCTGTAACTAAAGCACCTGCCATCTAGTCTCTTCACCACCCGTGGTTGACTGGTAGAGAATGCCTAAGGCATTAAGTCCGCCTCTGTACATTTTTTTTGTGCGAAAGTATAAATAAACTAATAAATGATGATGATGATGATGACTATGACAGGTTGTATTTTAGGCCATCTAGGACCGCCAAGATGGACTAAGTTACCTTCTGTTGTATAAAATTCAAAACTCTTTTTTTTTTCATAATTATAAACTAGCGCTTGACCGCAATCCCACCATATCCCGATGGTAAGCAGTAATGCGATCGTTGATGGTAAAGCGCGCTAGTTTATTAAGAGCCAATTCACTCAGAAAAACTGAGCGAATAGGAAGGAAGACGAAATCCAAGATGGCCGATATCTATCTTCTATCTTTTATCAAAGTCAAAAATAAATCATTAAATATAGTTTAGTCGCTAAATCACCATCATTTTTCGCACTCATTTGATTAAGTTATTGGTATAAAATAAATAAACTACAAAAAAGAAAATACTTATACAAATGTATACGTTAATTGGCAGAATAAAAACTACTATTTCATAAATAACTAATAAACATTTTCCTACCAACTACATACTGCAGAACTTGGTGTGCCACACTTTTGCGATTTGTCCCACAGCCACGCGCAGGATTGCGTTTTTAATCTGCATTATCATGCAGATCTGCAGTCCCGCGCGTGAGCGCAGATTCAATATACGTTTTTTTCATACAAAATCTTCAAGGTAGTCGCATGTTAAGGAAATTAGGGTCTGATGATGGAAGACTAGGAAAATCTAGGAGAAATTTATAAAATCATAGGGGCGCCCAGGGCATTTCCAAGTTTTTTCATTAAGTGTTTAAACGGACTACCATTTAGAAAAGTTCGAAGTTAAGGGCCTTAGTCTCATTTAGTAGCGTAAAATGGTCACTTTAGGAAGCTAATTTCTAATTAACGGCTTGGTTTTGAGATTTGAAAAAAATATATCTTGTCTATTGATTCATGTACAACATTTACTAAAGATGATTTTTTCGTAGGATTTTGCCTTTTGCCTTAAAAAAATAGTTACCAAAACGCTATTTTTGGCTAATATTCGTTATTACTTCTAAACGGCATTGATGTGTGGAAATATTTTTACACTGAAAAATTCGCGGTTAGAAGTACTACAGATATGCAAGAGCATATTTAAATCCATCAACATTTGCTAAGAAAATATCCTTATTTTGAAACATAGGTTTAGAGGTGCTCTGCGCGGGCGCGGGCGGCAGTCGTGCGTTAGCATTCAGACGGGAGGGTTGTGTCGCTTGCTGCTCTGCTCCGGCTATCGCCGACTACGCGTGGTTGTCTGTGTGAGTGCAAATATTTACGACCGAATCGTGTCAGTGTACGTTCATAGATTAGCTCGCAAATGAGAATTGAAGATGCGTCTGGTGGCGTAAGTATCTATCTACCTATACTCTTGTATTTATACCTACATATTACTGTATTTTTCTTTATAATTACTATTAGCTTTTGTAACCATTTTTCTTTTACAATTGAAGTTAAACAATTACGAATTGTTCCAGGAAATCTAGAAAGAAATCTTTAGACTTGAAAGGCAATAATCCGACTAACTACATCCGCTGATAATATAGAAGACTCTATTCAGGTAAGTAAACACTCGCACTTAGATTATAATTTATAGATTTGTAAGGAGATTTAAAAATAAAAATCTTATTAGAAATTTACGTAACTTGAAAATGTGATTTTTTGTTTATGGTTATATAAATCAAAAATTAGGACTCAATTAAAGGTTTTGGTGTAAAAACAGTTTTACAAAAAGTTTTGAGTTGATAGGACTTTTAGTTTTTGCGATATTAGCAAAAATGTGTAATAAAAACTCTTACTTGGATTATTTTAAATGATTCTTCCTGTAAATATTTTATTTCTATATGTAATTGTTTAAAGTAGCCGAAGCCGATGGACGCGGGCTGGCGGGCTTGGAATGTCACAGTTATCAGTAAATTTTTTTGACGTCCTCCGTGGCGCAGCGGTCAACACGCCTGCCTGCGAAGTGGAGGCCGCGGGTTCGATTCCCGGCCAGGTCATGATGGAAAACGATCTTTTCCTGATTGGCCTGGGTCTTGGATGTTTATCTATATATGTATCTATTATAAATATAGTATCGTTGAGTTAGTATCCCATAACACAAGTCTCGAACTTACTTTGGGGCTAGCTCAATCTGTGTGATTTGTCCGTATATATACAGTATGTTAAGAAAACCCTGTCCGACCCGTAAGGATAATAAAGGTTAAGTAAACACATGATCAAATATGATATAAAATTTTACGTAATCATCATAGTACCAATACAAATGAATTTTGAAATAACTTCCCCGAAATTTGGTAATTTTAAAAAAAGTGACAACACCGGTATTATTATGAGCGAATAGCGACAGCGATGCGACCACGTGCCGCGTGCCCTGCCGCCCGCCGCCCGCGGAAGGGTGCTTAACGCATATTTATTAAGTTACCTCTTTTTGCGAAATAATATTTATTTTTTTAGGGGGATCTTCTTTTAAGTTAGCCTGGTTTTGTATGCATTAGTAGAATCAGTTATCGATACCTAACAACACCTTCACGGGTCGGACAGGGTTTTCTTAATATACTGTAGGATATATATATATATATATTTTCTGTTTTTCACAAATAATATTGTAATAAAATTTTTCGACTTACAGAAAAGAAGAGAAAGAAACCAATCGACAGAACTTAAAAGTTTAATTTGCTTTTTAGGTCGAACACTAACGCAGTTGATTCTAGGTCAGACATCCATACAGAATGTCGTCAAGAAAATGATAATATTATATATCTCTATGTGCACAAAAAAAACGACGCAAGTTCCATCATCATCATTCAGGTAAAATTATGCCTGCATGTCCTACAACCTATATTTTTAGTTTACAAATATATCATATACCTGTAAAATTAATTTTTTGTTAATTCTTAATTAATTTTTCTTGATAAATTCTTCATTCCTTGACAAAAATCTCTAACAGTGTTGCCAGGGTTAATTAAAATGTATGTTATATCTTTTTTTAGCTCAAAATATCACCAAAACCTCAACAAATCTCAAGCTTGTGTCATCGAAGGGCGACGCATAATTAATATTGCTTACTTTTATTCAGAACTAAAGAAAATTGCCAAGCACGGAGAATTATAGACTGTGGTTTAGGATCTGTGGATATTGTTGGAGAACGTTCCCTAGTTATTTTTAAATGCCGTATGTGTATGGAAACATTTTGCACATCCTACAGAAATCAATATCAGCTGTGCAGTTGTAGGAACAATAGAAATAGACTGTGGCCATTCTCAACTGCAAGAAATTTCTGCAGCTTTAGATATGCCTATAATCTCGCATGTTATTTATTGGATCGAAGAATTAAAATTTACAGATTTTAAAATAACTCGTGTTTTATTTGAAACCTCATCACGACGAAGTACATTCAATCCGACGTCACTGACACAGTGTAAATAGGGTACTATCTCTTTATGGAAAACGGCCGAAACTACGCGCTTTGTAATCTCAAGACATCTATATAAAGCACGGTTAGCGCAGCGGTTAAGCTATTGACTGCTGCGCTGCGTGTCGCGGGTTCGATTCCCGCGCGGAACAAATATTCAGAACATGTCCTACAAGTAGTTGTTCCGAGTCTGGCTGTTTGTGGCTGTGAATTTATATGTTTAAAAATGCACCCACGATAAAAGTAATTTCTAGTGTGGTTCAACGTTTTTTTTTTTAATAAAAATATCACAAAGTGCCTAGTGCGCGTTTGTTTTACGTTAACGCGATGAACTCGTTTATGTTATTCGCATTAGTAATTAATTCAAGGACACTGCAAAGACATGATACTCATATACTGAAAAGTAGTGAAAAAAAAAATTCAAATATGTTGAATCGATAGATATTACCATCTACCATTAATTTTTATGTTAATGTTATGATATATTATAATGTGTGGGTACTTGTTTTACAAATGTCTGTCAGTCTGCGATCGGCCATTAAACTGTGTAACGAGCACTCCTTGATTTTATTTAAACATTGATCAAGAATACTAAAAATATATTATAGTACGATATTACCATTTATCAATGCAAAATATACATTTATCGTCTTGCATCCATAACCCCGTCTGAAATCGTAGGCACAAATCGCGACCTACACGCGGCTTGTCTGCATCTCTGGATATTCTTTGATTGTCGTTTTAGTTTAGCGCGCCACCGCGCGCATTTTACGAATTCGGGAGTACGGCTTTTAGCTCCGCCCACATGCACAAGGTCATTGAGGCTACTATAACCGTTAATGATGGAGCCGGGAGACAGCCGAGGGAACCCCTTAACGATTGACATCAGCTGCCTGGTGTTTGTGTTTGATAAATTTGTATTGATAAGAACTTTACACCTAAATGAGTAGTGACTCTCATTAAAGCTCTAATGATGAAGACAAAGGCCAGTTAAGGGAACTCCTCAAAGGTTTACAATAGTTACCTTGTGTTTGGACTTAATTCATTTATATTCATGAAAACTTTGCACCCATATGGGTTAAAATGAAGGCCTGCAGTAGATCTGATGATGGAGCCGAGAGACATTCGAGGGAACTCCTCCTCGATTCACAGTAGCTACCTTGTGTAATCTCTTGGTTAATTTGTATTAATAACAGATTTACACCTAGATGGATCATTATGATCATTAGGAGTCTGATGATGAAGACGAAGGACAGTTGAGGGAACTCCTCAAAGATTTGCAGTAGCTACTTTGTGGTTGGACTTAATACATTTATATGGATGAGAACTTTGCAACCATATGGGTAAAAATGATGGTCTGAAGTAGATCTGATGATGAAGACCATAGACAGTCGAGGGAATTCCTCAACACTGAACTTTAACATAGGACAAACACTACCTATTCGTCATGCTTATGCCATAATCAATTAAAATCTGAAGAAAATCAAGAGACTGAATTTAAGTTATGTTATTTCATTGCGTCATTTCTAGCAATGCTCATACTTTCATCATGGTCTCATAGGAATTAAAGCAAACAACATTACGTCGTTGCTTGCAGGCCTTTTCCAAATATGCTGGCGTCAGCGTCCAGTCTGACCAGATATTGTATTAGTCAGATATTTGTTATTTTTCTGCGAAAGGAAGCTTTGTGTAAATAGTATTATAGTATGTGTATTTGTTATTTATTTTGATATTCGATAGTTTTTTTTTATTTCTGCGAAAGGACGCTATTGTTTTGATAAAGTAAGATACAACTTTATCAGAATTTTTCTGACATACAATTTACGTATTTGTTTTATTAAACGAGAATAATAATATAATTTCACAGTCTTGTCTGAGCCCAAAAAAAAACATCAAATCATTTTTTATGTGGGTATCAGTTCTGCAGTAATTTATTTGACCCTGATTAAGTTATCCTTTAAAGTAATAAATAATGATAAATTAAACTTTATTATATTATTTTTCTTTCCCTTTGACCATCTGACTTTAGCTAACTTTCAATCTACGAAACTAACTTCCAACCCTGAAGTTATAGTCATAACAAATTTAGTTGTAAAGGTCTAATCAATACAAATTAAATAAGCCCAAACACGTGACAGTTGCTTCCGATATGGAGTTCCCTTGATTCTCAGTCATCTCCATCATCAGGTCAGGCCCAAATCTTCACGGTTTTATAGTATTACCCGATATACATATGAGTATCAAGTTTTCACCCGAAGCGTGCCTACAATTTTCGAGAATTGGTCTAAATTTCTCAGAATTTCCATCATCGATACTGACGTGGTAGCAATTAGATTACCTAGGCAGCATACCCTTTCATATAAAAAAGAATGGTCAAAATCGTTTCATTAACGATAAAGTTATCAGCGAACACACATAAATCGAATTGCGAACCACCTCTTTGGGAAGTCGGTTAAAAAATAAATACCGCAGAATTTTTATTATGAAGTATCGTCAACATTTATTTGAGTTTATAATAACCAAAAGGATTTGGGCGCACCAATAAACAAAAATTAAAGTGCCATGTCTGTTACTTCTATGGCTATGAATTTAACTTGTATTTGTAAGTACTTCGTTCGCCAGACGGAGCTAGTAATATTTTATGAAGTATTGTAGAGGTGGGGCGCGGTGAAGAGGGAACAAATGCTCAAGGTCATTGGCAAAGGGTATGCCTTTAAGTTAGGAAAAATTTGTTTCTACACAATAGTAGGCATGCAAAGGAGCAGGATTTAGAATATTAAAATATGTCTTATAAATTATACAAATCCACTTGTGTGCAAAGGTAGCTTTTAATTTTTTCGTGGCAGCATTGCTTATGCTCATTGGCTTATCTTATCTACCAAGGATTACATAATAATATAATAACAAAAAAGTTAACGTTGCCTTCATTCCTCTCCGATTCTTTTCCTGATTAGACAGGACCTATTTATTAACCCGCAATAAGCAAGCTGTATCTCATAGACCAAGGACGACTCAACGCCACATTTTAATAAACATTGCTCGTTAAAAACGTGCTTTAGAATCTGACGCAGATATTTTAGTTGTCGGACGTGCATTGTTTCCGCGACAATGATTGATTCGCGAGCGAAAGGGTTCGGCTAATGGTTATTGATGTCGCCGCGTCATTCGCTGTTGTGGTCGGCGTTGGGTAATATACTGTGAATGAAAATGTTCGCGTATCATTCTTTGTTTGCGGTAATGTAAATCCGATAAATGTGGTTTAGGTAATTAAATAAAGCATTGATCGTTTTTGATGGCGATGTCTGCTAGATTTAGGCCCGATTCCACTATAAGTTATAACCTGCGTTTAATGTTAAACATTGCTCTTTCTCTGTCAATCTTTTGAAAGTATTAAAGATAGAATTTATTATGGTTTTAAATTGCTAATTGCTCCTAGTCATTTGTGGCGCAAGTGGGCTTTATCACTATCTTTTGAACCCTCGGTTATCTGTAGAACCTGCAAACTAGAAACTTTCGTTGATGGATTGTGTCCATCTCATGCGCTGCACACTTCCGCCGGGAGCTGGGACCCTATCAGAAGCCGATGGGCCTCGAGGTCCTAAGCGGTCCGGCGGCCGGCGTCCTCCCCGTCGGCGAACAGGTGGTGGCGTCGTCGGCGGAGAGAAGTACTCGTCGCTCGAGCTCGACGCAACTGCCGCGGCCGGGGTCGTCACAGCACTTACAGTGGCGCTGGAGACCGGCGGCGGCGAGGCGGAGCTGAGCATCGAGTCCGGAGATGGTGGGCGTGCACGTTGTCTCGCGGCAGATCTTGTCAACATTATTTTATTTTCATTATTGCAGTTTTTGTGCGGTGACACCTGTCATGTCACTTGCGGTTCGGCTGATTTTCTTCATTTAAATCTTTACACGTTATGGAAATTCGAGACAATGCGTCTGCAGCCGTACTTCCGAACCCTTAACATATACTATCCTACAGAGATATTCTGCTAAAAATAATGATGGTCTTTAATGTTAAATAATGGAATTAAATGTCTATGGTCCATGAAAATTATGAAATTGTTCCCTTAAAAATATGGGCTAAAATGTATGACGGCCCACACTTTAATTTAATGTTTATATCCTTTGATTTTTATAAGTAAATGTATGCTTGGAGTGCACCGACCGCCTTCAGCTTTTGGGAGTTGAGATTTCCTCGAACCTTAACTTTGGGCGGTTCATTGAGTCCAAGGCCAGGGTGGCTGCCAGAAAACTAGGCGTCATCGCGAAGGTCCGGCGGTACTTCACACCAAGGCAGCTTCTAATTTTGTACAAAGCACAGGTCCACTCGTGTGTGGAGTACTGCAGCCACATTTGGGCTGGTGCTGCGAAATGTCACCTTGCCACTTTGGATTCAGTGGAGAGGCGTGCGATGAGGCTGATTGGCGACCCAGACTTAACTCGAAACGGTCTCCAAAGCCTGGAGCACAGGCGTAGAGCAGCCAGCCTTTCGGTCTTCTATAGGATGCATTCTGGTGAGTGTGCAAGGGAATAGCATGATTTAATTCCCCCATCTCCGTTCCATCATCGGACGATCCGTCGTACGGCGAGTTTCCACCCTTACGTTGTTGACACCACTGCGATCCGGACGAAGCGTTTTGCTTCTTCCTTTATACCGCGTACATCGAGGGACTGGAACAATTTGCCAGCGTCGGTGTTTCCGTCACACTACAATTTGAGTGTCTTCAAGGCTAGAGTGAATAGGCTCTTAATAAACTAGCGCGTTTTACCATCAACGATCGCATCACTGCTTACCATCGGGCGGGATTGCGGTCAAGCACTGGTTTATAATTTATATAAAAAAAAAGAACGCTCTGACTTACACCTTGGGGCATGACAAACATGTAGGTACTTATTTTATTTTATAGTTACTAAACACATAGGTATAAGCACACAAATGTAGGTACCGAGGCTGACCTAATGCCATGGGCAATTTTTTTATTTTATAGTTACTACACACATAGGTATATGCACACAAATGTAGGTTCCGAGTCTGACCTAATGCCATGGGCATTTTTTTAATTTCATAGTTACTACAAACATAGGTATAAGCATACAAATGTAGGTACCGAGGCTGACCCAATGCCATGTGCAATTTTTTTATTTTATTGTTACTACACACATAGGCATAAGCTCACAAATGTAGGTACCGAGGCTGACCTAATGCCATGGGCATTTTTTTTATTTTATAGTTACTACAAACATAGGTATAAGCATACAAATGTAGGTACCGAGGCTGATCTAATGCCATGGGCATTTTTTTTATTTTATAGTTGCTACAAACATAGGTAAAAGCACACAAATGTAGGTACCGAGGCTGACCTAATGCTATGGGCATTTTTTTTATTTTATAGTTACTACAAACATAGATATAAGCATACAAATGTAGGTACCGAGGCTGACCTAATGCCATGGACATTTTTTTATTTTATAGGAACTACACACATAGGTATAAGCACACAAATGTAGATACCGAGGCTGACCTAATGCCATGGACATTTTTTTATTTTATAGGAACTACACACATAGGTATAAGCACACAAATGTAGATACCGAGGCTGACCTAATGCCATGGACATTTTTTTATTTTATAGGAACTACACACATAGGTATAAGCACACAAATGTAGATACCGAGGCTGACCTAATGCCATGGGCAATTTTTTACCAGTCAACTATTGGATGATGTAGAGGAAAAACAGTGGTCGGTGCTTTAGTAGTGTTAGTAGTAATATAAGTAGTAGTACGTTAATGATCACTAACGATTACCGCAGTCCTAATATTCGTGTGATGTAATGACGGCCTCCGCGAAGGCGTGCCCTGACACTTGGCGCAGGGATTAGCAGCTGGCGAGCGACGAGCACACAAATTAATTGCTCCGTAAGCCCTTTGATCTGCGCCTATCGATCAATTCATTTTCGCTTTTAGGAATTTAAGAAAGTTCACTGCATAGACTTGAATAGGTTTTGTTGTAAGAGTAAAGATCGGGCAGATGAATATTGTGTTGATACAATACGATATGATGTTTGCATTTGTGAGATTGAAAAATAATATTGTGGTTTATACATTTCTCTCGGTTGAAAAAGGTTATGCTAGAGGAAAAGACTCTAAAGTAGTCTATGGTTGTCTCAAAATGAGTTGATATAATTTATTTTCTTTAAATTAACAGGTAATGAAACTCATTGCTTATATTGCAAAAAAATACCTCTGTATTTGCTCCGTGGTACCGACCTATGAAATATTCTAGGTAACTCAACAAAAAATTAAAATACCGCTAAAATACTTCAATGCATAAACAGGTTCGCTAATTATTGACCCTCAGAACCCACTAAGTGTCTGTTAAAGCTTGTTAATGGCATTTTAATGATTCACCTTGAATTCGGGCAATTACACTCATTGCCCGGTAATGCCCGGCAGTAGGCGAGCAACGTCTTTAGACCATCGTACTGCTTGGAACGTTCGTGATTAATATAATAGCATTTCTTTATTTATTTCTGAATATACAATTAAGAGTAATTTTTGAATTTTACTGCTTACTGTGGTTTTACTCAAAACAACGAGATCCTTCTGTCCTATAACATGATAGTGACGTAGATTTTCGTATTCAAATTGATTTTTTTTTTTTTTAATTTAATCTCAATCGACCTTCTCTTATAATAAATATCTAAGGTGGGTGGACCATGGACGGATACTCTAACGAGTAAATACTTTTAATTCGTTTATTTATTGGACAAATGAAGGAAACAAATTATTAAGTAATACTTTGTTTTATTGTCCACCGTATAAAATCTTTTTTTTTTCCTAACTTTAAACAATATTTATTAAATTTATGTTTTGTAAACCTCTTCCAAATGGCTTTGCATGGAACCCGGCTGCAAACAAGGCCAATATTATACATCTGTCGTTAAACTTAAAAACAGAGTTGTAACATTAAATATATCCGCTTTTACTAAAATTACATGATAAGCTCTAGTATTTAAGCGAAGCATTAAATGCTCAATATATTTTTATCATCTATAAAAAACTCTACGAACATTACTTGAACACCATTCTACAACTAAGAATCTATTAATGTAAATTATTTAAAAATATTAGTAATGAATATTATATTGGCCTTAAATAACTTGACATCACGTTTTATTATGAAATTACAATCTATTTTTTTATCAAAGAAGGCCATTTCTTATGTATCCGTTCTTTGTAAGACCAAAATTGATAATAAATTATGACTATAACTTTGTTCTAATAATTATATTAGAATTTGTGAATGTTCCTTGGGCTCCTTGCACTCTAGCAAGGCCAACCGTCAAATTTTTGATTGGCCTTATAAGGAACCATCGGCTTTCCTAGGAACACTACCAATATTTTAATGTAAATTGAGGCAAAGCTATGTTTTCTTTTTCTTTTGTACCATAAACGTGTACTAATATGACAATTCACAATAAAAAAACATGAAATAATAATATACTATTGACTAAATTTGTACGGTTTGTTGTGCGCGCGAATAACAATGGACGTAGTTATGCAGAAACGTTCCAACCCACAAGTCACCCGAAATCGAGATAATGTGATCAAACCACCCTTTATGACACATAAAGTCAGATCAGCAAAAAGGTTTCAAGTTTTAAGGCTTATATCAGAAAATATTTTTTTCAATTACGTTCCAACACACACCCTTTATCAAATAATAACTTGTGTAAATTGACTAGAACGTACTATGACGACAGGAACATTTAATATTTTACGAAACAGTATATTTATTTTGTAACAAATGTTCCATTTATATTTGAAACGTTTTTGCAAAATTACAGTAGCGAGGCATAAACGATCCAAAATTTGTGGTACGTTATGTTTCAGACATAAATAACAAAGTTTTAAAACTTAAAAAGATTTCATGAATTTTGTACTATATTTTTTGTATTATAACCTAAATAAAAAACGTGTTTCGAAAAAAATGTTTCAATTTTAAAGGGTTCATTTTTAACACACTTTAATTAGCTTCATACTTAACTGTTGGCATACAAAACCGCTAAAAATAAATTAATAAAATCAAAAACCTTTATTGAAAATACTAAAACTGTGAATGTTTAAAAAATTGTGCTATCTTGAATCCAATAGAGAAAAGAAAAAAAAAGAGTTCGAAAAAATTGTGCATCTAGGGTCCTACAATGCACAATGTTTATACTTACGACCATATATTAAAGAAGAAAATAAGAAACGAAGTTACACTATGACTAATGTTCGTGGGGGAAAAAAGCCAAATAAATTCAGCCGTGTCTATTCTATTAATGGTACAAAGGTATGTCGTGATTTGTTTTTAAATACTTTTCAAATTACTACTCAAAAAGTTACCATTGCACTAACAAAAATTTAGAAGTAGTGAGCCCATAATGGATGGTAGAGGAGTTAGCACAGGTGCCAAGAATAAATTATATCAGCTGAAATGTATAATTTCATAGGCGAAACTATTTCAAAACTACCAAAGAATGAGTCGCATTACAGAAGAGAAAAGAACAATGACACCTTATATTTACAACATGACGTTAACCATAATTTACGATATATATCAGCAGGAGTACACAAATACTTATGGTGAAGGGCAAAAATGCGTTTCCTTCGAATCAGTCAAAAACATTTTTTACACTAAGTTTAACCTTAAGTGTAAAACATTAAAGAAAGATACCTGCAATAAGTGCGATATGCTAGCTGTAAAAATTCAAAATTCTAGAACTCTCGAGGAAGAAGAACAAGCTACAGCAGAAAAGACTCGACATATTTTAGGATAGGCTGAAAATTTGAGGTAGCAGATGAATTCCGACTTTGAAGACGCTCGAAACATGTCGACTATTGAATGTGTAATATTCGATTTAGAAAAAACTTTACCATTACCACGAATACCTACAAATGTTGCGTTTTCTAAAAGGCAATTGTGGCTCTACAACAGTGGCATCCATAGTGCTTCAGATGACATTGGTCATTGTTACATATGGGTTGAAGGGGAAGCAGGAAGAGGTGGGATCGTGCCTTATTAAATATATTCAAACTAAACTAAGGCCCACTGTTGAACGCCTTATTCTTTGGGGCGATTGTTTTGGAGGGCAGAACCGCAATATAAAAATAGTTATCATGTTGAAAGCACTTCTAAACTCACATGCCACTTTAAAAGTCATTACAATGCGATTTTGAGTCTGGGCGTAACCTGCTGCCTAATGACACAGATTTTTCTAAAATTGAAACTGCTCTAAAACACCATCAACGTATTTATACAGCCAAAGAATATATGTCCATAATTAAAACGTGTAAAAAAAGAAAACCTCTAGAAGTATTTAAAATGAATAAGACTAATTTTTATGGCACAGAAAAATTATCAATAGAAAAAAATTCACAGACATAACAAAAGTCAATTGGTTAAATACAAAAGAAATAAGACTGGAAAAAGAGAAAGTGTGTTCAGTTTTATGAAATCATTATTAGAAGAAGATTACAAGGAATTCAAGGAAATAACAATTGAAAAAAAAGTTAGGGGGGAAACAAGGAATATCAACATGTCCGATTTTTGTTTGTTGAGGTCAGATGGTAAAACTATTGCTCCGGCCAAATTAGCGGATTTACAATTCTTGTTCCAGTACATCCCTCAGGATTGTCAAGCATTCTATAAAAATCTAAAGAGTGCGGAGGGACAGATGACGTCGATGGGTTTGGTGGAGAACCGGATTTCGAATTGCAAGAGGATGATGACTATGACGTATGAACAAAATCTTCATACGTCATACCCATGATCCTCTTCATCATCATCAGCATATATATTCTTTTATTTGTTGTTCAGGTTTAATATGATGTTAAATTTTGATTATGAATAATTATTAAGGTAGAGATGGATAAAAAGTGCCTGGAACGTTTGTGCAAAATTAATTTGAAGCTATGTTCATGTAAATATTAATTATGCTAAAATGTTCCAATACCAATAATATTTTTTTTTCTTATTGTAAAGTGAATAGCTTAAAATTAAACATGTGATTATCTAATCACAATATAATTCAACAATAAAACCTTTAGTATTGACCTTTACTAGTTAGAATAAAAAAGATTACAATTGAAACGCGTAAATGCTTCTATCTCAAAATCAACTTACTGTGGAATGAAACGTTTCTGCATAACTACGTCTTATTGTAACGTCGACGACCGAAGCCTACGTAAACGTTGGATCGCACTGCCACAATAGCGACACGTTTGTGGCCTTTAGTTTGTAGGATCTTAGTGTGTAGTAGCAGGAATATGTATTTAAATATCAATAACTACGATTTTTTAATAGTTGGCCTTCAAAGGAGTATGGCCTTCCATGGTCAACCCACCTTACATCATTTTTAACCAGAAATGCCTTTGTCTTCGAAACCCTTTCATTTGTGATTTTTGATAGATTCATTGATGTCCCACCTTATTTTCCTATAAGAATTTTCATTTGAATTAACGACGGATAATTGTTGGCGTTTCCAATCAAAATTATTTATGTGAATTGAGTTTAACGATTTCAACAACCGCTTTTTCTGTAGTAAATTAAAACAGGATTTGAGCGTAGTGTTCCTGCAAAACTCACTTTGTTAATAAGTGAGGCATGTTTGTTGATTCAGACTTGATCTCGTCCGTTCTATGTCGACTCAACCGAACGGCTACTCTTTAAGTTTCCTGTTCAACGAGCTAACAATAAATAGCTTCCAAATTAAGAAGATTCAGATTCGGAATATAAGACGGGATTTTTTAGATATTTTGTAGTTTTTTCTTAGTTATAATAACCTAATAACTTATATCAGTTGTCAGTGATTTTAAAGTATTTTTTTTTAGAAAATTCAAGTTCATATTAGTAGTAAAACTATAAGTGGCGTCCTACAATCTTGTAAACCTATTTTTGAAGCCCACATTAATTAAGCTACTAGGCCACATTCCTAGATAATATATATAATATATACAGATTTAGCAATATTATATAATTAAGATACAGATCCTTGCGGGCAAAGGATTACTATACAAATAAAAACAAAAAAAAGTGGTTAAAAAGGATATCAGTGTTACCTCCAAAACTTAAAAGGAGTGGCTTTTAAACTCATACCAGTTTTGTTAATTCTTGCTGATCCAAATCTGATTGTAGTTGAGTAAGAAAAATTATACAGTAAGATTTTTTAGTCACCGTTCAAATTTTTTCTAGGCATTAGGTATCATTCACTAATTCCATTTTTGAAAAAAAAAATAATTAACACGTAAAATTATCATATAAAATCATTTTCTCGAAAGAATTATCCGCTCTGACTGGTCACTTATTTAAAACGATTGTGTTGAATGTACTTTGGCGGAGCGTGGGGCGGACTGCCGATGGCACGGCGCGATGTCAACAAACATGAAGTTTATATATTTTTTTTTATCAAATTTTAATAACTGTGTGATGTGATATTTCAATATTTTTGTATTGAGTGATGCTAAAAGAAAAAAAAAGACGTGTGGCACTCGGAGACTGCCGCGGTAAAGCTATTGCATAGCCTTTTTTTATCAACTATAACTTGCAATTATAATTATTTATTTATTTTATTTATACAGTAATTTTTCCTTTGTTTTTTTTTCTTTGATATCAATTCAAGTTTTCTTTCTTTTTTGTAATTTATTTATTTTTTACCAGCAACGTCATCAAAAGAGTGCGAAAACTGGTGACGATTAAGCGACTAAACTATATTCAATGTTTTTTGTTCGACTTTGATAAAGAGATAGAAAGAAGCTAAGCAATAGCTTAAAAATGACGTCATGTTCGTTATCACACCCATGTCAGAATGTCATGAAATATGATGTCGGCCATCTTGGATTTCAAAAATGAAATCATTTTCGTGATCAGCACCCTGAGTTTTGGCGGGAAAGTCAAGCTGAGTGTCACGCTCGTTTTTCATTGGACTTTTAAAATTATTTATAGTGTTGTTTACTAAATAAAAGTGCGTGATTTATGTAGTAAAAAGTGCATTTAGTAAATAGTTCATAAAGAACAGTGAAATATCGCTGCATAGTGGCCACATCATGACTTTGTCCCAAACCTCACTCGTAAGACGGGTCACGCGGCCGTCTTTTTCGACATGAATAATTCATAATTACGTGACATTGGTTAAATGCACAAACCGTGCGAAGCCAAAAAATAAAGAAATAAAGAAAAAACCCATGAAATCTATTATATTATCACTCGAGTCAGTAAGCATGTAAAATGAGAAAACTAACATAGAACGATCCGTGTGAGAACTAAACGATCACTATTACACAACAACACTGATACCTTTGAGAAAGCGGACTTCCTCTACAATAGGGCAATTCCTCCGTAAGGTCTGTCTATGCTATTACTTATAATCTCTGTCATTGTGTGCTGTTTCGGTGCAATCGCAAGACCGGCCGGGCACTGAGGGGCAGGCAAGACAGCTATAGTATCCTTATGACTCCACCAACTGGTATTTCGTTGACTCGGAAACGGCGCACAGGGAGCACCACGAAATATACTCAAAGACTCCGAGGTTCTTTTTCAATATACCCCACTGTTTTGTCGTGGTGGCCTATTGGTTAAAACACCAGCCTCTCAAGTATGAGTGCGCGGGTTCGATTCCAGGTCAGACAAGTACCAATGTAACTTTTCTAAAGTTATATGTACTTTCTAAGTATATCTTGGACACCAATGACTGAAGATGAAGGAAAACATCTTCAGGAAACCTGGGCTTTATAAGTCCGAAATCGCCAACCCGCATTGAGCAAGCGTGGTGATTACGCTCAATCCTTCTCTGTATGAGAGGAGATCTGTGCCCAGCAGTGGGACGATAAAAAGGTTGTTGATGATGAACGGCGTCGGTGTCGAATTATTTGTTATCAATTTAATATTTTCGAACATCTGACCGTAGAATTAATAAATCCTTCATCAACTTCTTTACGTACGTTCGACGTAGTCAAAGCAAACTGGTGGCAATTTGTGAAGGTCATATGCCACAAAAACTGGGATTGTTCGGGATCCGTGATTTTAAACACCGTAATCGTATATTTTAGGTCTTTCTGCTTTTTGTTCTTACGCCTCGATACATGTTTTTGTCTTGTCTTCGTAGAAACAAACAATAACTTTTTTGCCTCATCAATGTCTTCCTCAGAAAAAGCCGACGAGCATATTTTTATTAAACTTTCGTTGTTTCGTTTCGGAGATAACAATATTACAACTCGTACACTTAAATGTACTCGTATTAACGTTGTTCACCGACATTTTTCTGTAATATTTTATTTAATAAAAACTTCAACTCTTGATCTGGTCCCTGTGGATAGATACCACAATTTTGCCAATAACACGTGTAACAAATTATAGAAATTCTTTAAAAAAATATTTCACCATAATGGCGGATATCGCCAATAACAGTTGAAAAAACGGTCGCGTGAGCACTTTTTATTCTATAAAATCACGCGCTTTTATTTAGTAAACAACATTATAAATAATTTAAAAGTCCAATGAAAAATTAGCGTGACATTCATCTTAGCTTTTCCGTTAAAAAAAAAACTATTTTATAAAAACACTACTAAATTAATTTGAATAAAAGTACTTAATAATTAATTATATGAAAAGTTTTTAAGGTAGCCATGACAACGTCGATGACGTCTATGACATATCTCTATAGAAGACCTATTTTAGAGAGAAAATTAATCACAAGTTTAGCACATCGCGACTATCAGTAACATGGCAAGTGTGTAGAACTGAGTTCGCGCCCTGCAATATGCATGCTCTTTTTGAAAATCTATAAATTGTTTTCAAAAGATGTAGTCGCACGCACACAAACATACCGTGCCGAAGACTGACGAACTGAAACGACGTTAGACGATGTACGGCCTTCAAGCCACACCTCCGTGCCCGTCGGAGTGGGGAGCGTGAGGTTTTTTCGTTACGGAATTTCTGGATTCGGTCCCCGCGCTCAAGGCCCGCGATAGAAGCTATGCAATAGCTTAAAAAACACGTATTCAATGATTTTCGCCAAAGATTAATATATCGAAATTTGGACGATTCTTGATGCATAAAAGCATACTTTGTATGGCCCCAAAAATATTTAATAAATTACCAAATGGGATTAAGGACCTAAAAATTATTATTCAATTTAAAAACTAATTAAGACATCTATTATTGGAGACGAACGTCATGTCTAATGTCCATGTTGTGCCGACTCCTATAAAGATTGGAGACTCTGTTCTCGAAGTTGTTGACAGCTACGTGTACCTGGGACAAACTATCCAGTTAGGAAGGTCCAACTTTGAGAAAGAGGTCAATCATCGAATCCAACTAGGCTGGGCTGCTTTCGGGAAGCTACGTAGAATCTTCTCGTCCGAAATACCGCAGTGTCTCAAGACAAAACTCTTCGACCAGTGAGTGTTGCCAGTGATGACTTATGGAATTGAGACGTGGTCGCTAACAATGGGCCTTATAAGAAGGCTCAAAGTCGCTCAAAGGGCAATGGAGAGGGCTATGCCTGGGGTTTCACTGCGCGATCGAATCAGGAATGAGGAGTTCCGCAGAAGAACGAGAGTAACCGACATAGCCCGAAGAATTGCGACACTGAAGTGGCAATGAGCTGGACACATTGCCCGTAGGACCGATGCCCGATGGGGCCGACGGGTTCTCGAGTGGCGACCACGCACTGGAAGATGTAGCGTGGGTAGGTCCCCGACAAGGTGGACCGACGACCTGGTGAAGGTCGCGGGAAACCGCTGGATACGGGAGGCGCAGGACCGGTCGTCGTGGGGAACCTTGAGGGAGGCCTATGTCCAGCAGTGAACGTCTTTCGGTTGAAATGATGACGATGGTGATGATTATTGGAGATATACAATTATACAATTCAGGAATTCCTTAATGATAAATTGTAAATTATTCGATATACGAATATGAGGATTTTATATTTCATTTTATAGAAGAAACTACTTACAGTCAATAATAGGACTATATTACAATCTCTAGAGGAGGCCTTCACCTCAGAAAGGGTTCCTGCTCATTAACCTAGAAATTAATATAGTAAATTTTACTTCGTTCTTTAATTATACATGTAATACCATTTAAAAAACAAAATGAAATATACAGTATGTTAAGAAAACCCTGTCCGACCCATAAGGATAATAAAGGTTAGGTAAACACATGACCAAATATAATATAAAATTTTACGTAATCATCATAGTACCAATACAAATGAATTTTGAAATAATCTTTTTTTCCCGCGAATTAATTCCAACTTCCCCGAAATTTGGTAATTTTTAAAAAGTGACAACACCGGTATTATTATGAGCGAATAGCGATGCGACCACGTGCCGCGTGCCCTGCCGCCCGCCGCCTCCGCCGCCTCCGCCACCGTGCGCGTAAGTGAGCATAACGCACGTTTTTTAAGTTACCCCTTTTTGCGAAATAATATTTATTTTTTTAGGGGGATTTTTTTTTTATGTTTAGCCCGGTTTTGTATGCATTAGTAGAATAAGTTATCGATACCTAACAACACCTTCACGGGTCGGACAGGGTTTTCTTAACATATTGTATAGAATAGACTTAAGATAAATAGATAGAAACTCAGTTTGTTTAAATTAGTACCTAACTTAAACGAATTTTTAAATTTCGGCAGGAAATAAAAGGCTTTTTATTTATTTATTTTTATATTGATAATCCTTTTTATGATTTTAAGTGCTGTTAAAGAGTATAATATGCCTTTATGGTAGATTTTTTGAGGAACTGATTTATTAGATATTAAGATCACATTGTAAAATCTACTTACCAAAAATCACACTAATAAATGAATTGAATTGAATTGAAAATCAAAATAATTAAAAACTGCCTGTATATCTTGAAAACGGTACAATCTTGACCATAACTTTCGACACTAAGCTTCAGAGAGAAATATAAATACATGTAGAGAAATTTTCAAAAAAGCTAAAGTCAAAGAGACACTTCGTTTAGTGTACTCTAGTTATTTTCATACTGTAATGTCGTACGGTATTCTTTAAGGGAGAAATACCGTTGATATTCAAACTATCTTTCTCTTGCAGCAGCGACCAATTTATAACTTAAGACCGAGACTCTTTCAGAGACAAATTTAAGAAAGAAGAAGATATTTTGTTCACTGCGCCTTCTCAGAATATTTGTGAAACAATTTTATATGGCCACAAAAATAAAAAAATAAATAAAAAAATACAGTGACATTTATAATCTTTCTTTTTTCTTCAGCCTATAGATGTCCACAGCTGGACAAAGGCCTCCCCAAAGGCTTTCCACGCTGTACGTATTCTAATCGAAGACGCGCCCCTCTTTTAGTTCGCTACATCACTTAGGTGGGTACTTATTTCGTAATCCATCAACAAACAATTAAGCAATAAATAACTGTACTAACAAAATTACCGCGGAGACCTTGTCTCCAATATTAATTAAAAACAGAATATTTACAAGCCGAGAATCACTTGGCAAACTTAATTTTCCGGCTCTGTTTGTTCTTACGGCAATTTAACTAATATGACTAGCAAACGAAACTCCTCCAATTTGAAACTTGATGTATCGAAGCGTTTGACTTGTATTTGACTTAAAACAAGTCCAGGGGATCGTATATCAATATATTTGTGACGTCTCTAGAACTGAGCAAATAACCCTATTTTATAAAATATCTCTACAGTAATCTTTGGAGTGGAAAGGTAAATTCAACTCAGCAATTTAAGTTTTGGTCTCTATGAATTGAGAAGAAGCTTATCGTTAAGCAACGAGATTTTATTATCTCATATGTTCATGCTAAGCAGCAAAGAGAAGGTTTTTAATGGAACTCAGCTGCAGGTACGCTAAACGGAATAAGTAGTATATTATATATAATAAAGATATCCACATAAGTTTGTATATGTCGTACGTTCAAAAAGCAAAATCGAAAGTTTATAACTATTTCATTGTCACTATTTAGGGTATGATTTTACCTAAGTAGTTGGATACGTTGATAGTTGTGTAAAATAGATAATCGGAACCTAAAACTTTCGATGGTTTTCAAATTTAAACCTGGATAAAAAAACCAGATATCAGCTTACCTGCTGTGCGTCCCTCTGCCCAAAGTGGCCGATGTAGTTGGGGAACACAGTGAAGTTGTAAGGTATTCTGTGCTGCTGACAGAAGCTAACGATGATGGGCAGACACACTCCTGGTGCTGGATTCCTGGCTCCGGGCGGGTCTGTGGGCGCCGGCCACGTCACCACAGTCGACCGGTTCACTATTTGGGACACGTACTGCGGACAAGGTGTTGTGAAATACCATATCATATAAATGCCATATCATACCAATATACACAAGATTGAGTATTTTATTTACAAGACTACCTATATACGTATTAACTATAACTTTATATATATATGAAGTATGAACATACATATGTACATATATGTCTATGAACCTCCTAAAGTTCGTAACATAGCTTTCAAACTTTGAAGAAGAAATTTTGTAAAGGACCGGAAAGTAACTAGTTACCTTCCGGTCCTTTACAAAATTTCTCCTAGAGTTCAAAAAAACATTATGTATCCACAAGAACGCGTCCTTCACAATGTGCCCATTGTTGTATCTCTCACAAAACAGACAAAGGCCAGGTAAGATGGAATTGTTGCCCAAAGCCTGTGCACCGACTTTGAGCAACAAGCACAATAATTGTTCTGTTAGCAAAGCTTTGCCTTTCTAACATTTTGTGGACGGAATGGCTTTCAGCTGTATGCAAGTGGTTTGCAATTGAGTTACTTCATTTTATTTGTTTTTCACAGTCAGAACTTGTGGCCATTGTTAGAAAAACATTCAAATTTAATTTATTTGAGCGAGTTCAAGTGACTATAAATAAAAGCAATATTTCTTTCATCACAATGATCCTTATTTTAGAATATTCACGCATGGCCCACAGACACAAAGCTGTGCGCTATTGATGGCTGGAGATTAGTGAAGCGTGACAAGTGACACAGTGTTCGTTTCAATGCAACGTAATATGATTCATGTTACGTTTTACCAACCTGCCCCTACCTATATGAAAATGCGAGTTTATCATTCATAGTTACCCTTTATAACATTTCCAAATGCAGTATAAGCTTTATTAATTAGGTGTATATATTTAGTTAAACTAGTATGATACATTTAACGTGCATATTTATTTAATACTCTATGTAAATAGTACACTGTAGACTACCTACACTATTTCTCTCTCCTTCCCCTTAGTATTCCATCCAAAGGTTGTCTGTAAAAGATCGCTCTTAGCCATAAGACCGCCCATTGCGTCACCCTTTGTGAAATCTTTATATTTATGTTCTGTAATCTATATGGTGTACATAATAAAGAGTATTATATTCTATTCTATTCTATTGTGTGCCTTTTTTATAATAATCGAATCTACTAGGTTATAGCTATGTTATGTAATGAACACTACATCAATTTACGTCTTCATTGAAGGCACACTAGGTCTACGTGCTGGATTACGGCCTGCCTCTCTGACAGAGAGGGGGTGACGGGTTATGGGTTGGTTATTAATGTGTGACTACGAAGATGATGACTAATCAAGAAGTAAGAAAAAAACAGCAAGGTGCAGCAGCACAAGACACAGCAGGTACAGCAGGAGCAGAATATACTTTCCTAACATATGGAACAATTGATTAGTAATTGGTTTCACAATGATTCCAATTGATATTAATAGAGTATTATGCAATTAGGGTGCAGCTTGCACAGACGTCACATAAATTGGAATAAAGTCAAGAGAATGTCGATGATTTTTACAATAACATGTGTGCTCACCTGTACTGCTGGGTTAGCTCTAAAGTACGCGAACAGAGCCCCTGTGATAGCGAGCAGCGCCACCGCATTGAGCGCGAGCTGCATCAGCCTGAACTTGTGTGGGTTGGCATCTGTACTGGCGCCGCGCATGTCGCGGAGCATCTGGGGATTTGTTAACGTTTTAGGGTTGCATTGTTTTTAAAATGCATTTTGGGTGTAAAAATATAGAAATTGCGACAGATACTTCCTCTGCTATAATGCAAAATGCAATCCTGTCTCATTGTAAACATTGATGCAGTCGTTGATGGTATAGCGCACTAACTTATTGTGAGCACTCTAGTCTTGAAGACACTTAAATGATAGTTGGACGGGAAGACCGTTGCGGGCAAATGATTCCAGTCCCTCGATGTACGTGGTGTAAAAAAACGAGGCATTTACAACGTAAGTGTGGTGGCATGGTGTCTGGTGAAGCCGTACGGAGGACGGGTCTGAGCAGTTGTGTTGCGTTGTGTGCCGGGTACGATACCAAATGTTGTCGTGTTGGGAGTTTGGCCGTGGAGGGTATTCAGATAGTGTTGCTGGGTTTAACATTGCATCACCTCGCTCAACTGCCGTCTTCTTTAGGCTCTTAATAAACTAGCGCGCTTTACCATCAACGATTGCATCACTGCTTACCATCAGGTGGGATTGCAGTCAAGCGCTAGTCTATAAGAATTAAAAAAAAATCGACAGGTTTTCCGATCAATCGAATTTAAGTCATATAATTTCCGTGTGCACTCTCTAAAATGCATACAATTTAATACTGATCCTACGCCTGTGCTCCAGGCATTGTAAATTGGTGTTAACAAAATTTAGATCACCAATTAGCCCCTTCACACATCTCTCCACAAAGTCCGAAGTTGCGAGATCTCATTTAGCAGCACCAGCCCATGTGTGGATGCAGTGCCACACACACGATCAGACCTATGCTTTGTATAACATAAGAAGCTATTCCAATATGAAGTACCGCTTTGGATAAAAGTCACTAAAAATAATATTTTAAGAGCAAAAATGTTATAAGCATTTCAGATTTTTTATGTCTATTCCCTTTTAACTTAAATGTCACTCCACGGGTCTAGGACAAAGAGTAGTCAGGGAACTTGCTCTAGCAAATAAAGGATTTGACATACATTTATTTAAAACAGAACTTAGAATCTTTTAAAGTAACATAATGTTCCAACAGTTTATCCATGTATTACATACAAATACAGTTGTTTCAAATTTCAATGTCCTTAACGTTACTTCTCATTTAGTTTTCTGCAGACTTTGCGTGAGCCGGTTTGAAAGCAACTCAATTAATTGAGATCTACGGTCTTGATAGACAGTCGATTGCGATTGTGTGATTATTCACAACCACATCGTTCTTTCATTAAATCCTATCCTACTTCCTAAGGAAGTAATTCGTAGTCGTACTATTAAATTGAATTCGAAATTGATTCGATTATATAGATAGATACTTACTATTTTTTCATGCAAAAACCATCGAATTTTGGACAAAGTTTTCTATACGGATAGTATACAATATGTAAAGAAAACCCCATCCGACCCATAAGGATAATAAAGATTAGATAATCACATGACTAAATAAAATTTGAAATTTTGCATAATCATCATAATAACAATACTAATCAATTTTGAAACAATCTTTTTTCTCCGCGTATTTACTCTAACTTCCCCAAAATCTGGTAAATTTTTAAAAAGTGACAACACCATTTTAGACGGTATACCTGTCGGCTTTCCTTTCATTCTTTGGCGGCGTCAGTCTGTCTAGCCAATGACCAATCAGTGAGCATTTTCGGCGACGTCAAAAGAATGACTAGAGATGCACAATTTTTTGCGTAATAACATTTTTTTTATCGCTATTAATCGAAATTTGTACCTGGTTCAATGATTTGTTGTAAAAACACAGATTACCTAATGGTAAAAGTGCTTTCGTTTGATTATCGATTAATTACTAATAACATTGTTATATCACAGGTATTAGTAAACAGAAACTAGAAAGGTCTTATGAAAAACGATTTTAGTAAAGTATTGTAAACAATGTAAAGCATTTAAGTTTACCTAATTTAAGTTATGTGAAAGTTCTAAAATCTAAAAAATGCCATGCGATGTTGAATCGATGCGTGAGATTCTGCACTAAATCGATACCAAAAATCGTTACGAGTGAATCGTATCGATCGATCCATCAATATTTTGAATACTTTCACACCTCTAGTCAAAGGGTACCGCCGTGCAGCTAGATTACCTATTTTTATTAAATAAAAATCATTTTTATTTTAAATTTATTAGTTTCGCGTAGACATTGCGTCCGTGTAGACGTATCGTTTACTGTGTGATCATATGGTTTTCTAACGTAATGTAACATGCGGATGGAAGGTAGTAACTGCAATTAGCTGTCTTGTGTTATGATCAGGTGTTGGACGATTCAGATGTGGCTACTTATCGGTCAATGAGGTTCCAGCATAACGGTGCCCCACCATATTTTTGCCGACCTGTACGTGAGTACCTCCACTATCAGTTCGACGAGCAGTGGGTTGGTAGGGGTGGAATAACTTTGTGAAACACCGTGCTAATCTCGTGCGACGGTGCCAGGCCTGTATCGTTCTTAGTGAACGAAATATGGAACAACATCTCCGCCACAGCCATTGTGCTCATCGAATGAAATTATACATTCGGAGAGTCAGACGACCTTCCTACTTAAAAAAAGTTCTTTTCACGAGCTGCCTAAGTATCATTGTTTCTTTCGAGAGTCGACAAACTGGGATAGACTACCTTTACCTACATGCATGAGGTTAACTGAGGTTATGACCTGTGCCTGTGTTGCCATGAAATTACCTATTTCTTTTCCTGATTGGCCTGGGTCTTGGATGTTTATCTATATAATATGTATCTATTATAAACATAGTATCGTTGAGTTATTATCCCATAACACAAGTCTCGAACTTACTTTGGGGCTAGCTCAATCTGTGTGATTTGTCCGTATATATTTATTTAAGTTATTTATTTTTAAAAGTGTATTTTTTTTAGTGTAGCCAGGTTATGAAGGCATTAGTAGAATCAGCTAACGATAGCTAACAATACCTTCACATATTGTATAATTAAAATTGGTGGGTAACAAATGTCTTGCCATGGCGCCTCCGCCGCGCCGGCACAAGCGAGGCAGATCAAAGAAGTGCTGGCTTGACGTTGTAAGAGATGACATTTCACTGCGCGATCGAATCAGGAATGAGGAGATTCGCAGAAGAACGAGAGTAACCGACATAGCCCGAAGAATTGCAACACTAAATTGGAAGTGGGCTGGGCACATTGCTCGTAGGACCGATGCCCGATGGGGCCGACGAGTTTTCGAGTGGCGACCACGCACCGGAAGACGCAGCGTAGGTAGGTCCCAGACAAGGTGGACCGACGACCTGGTGTAGGTCGCGGGAAACCGCTGGATGCGGGAGGCGTAAGACCGATCGTCGTGAAGAACCTTGGGGGAGGCCTATGTCCAGCAGTGGACACCTTTCGGCTGAAATGATGATGATAATGGAACTGTGAACAAAATGGGATATCGGGAAAGCTTTTAAAATTTTATACAAAGCACAGGTCCGGTCGTGTGTACGTACTGCAACCACATATGGGATAGTTTTTGGTGGTGGACAGGAGTGGACTTTCAGCCTTTAGTAGGACCAAAGCTAATCGAAGTATTGCATTAATATCGCTTGTTGGTATATCACATTCGTGAGCAGCTATGTACAATAGGTAAATAATACATTTTCGGTAAATAATATATTTTAATACTTTGGGTTCATTATTATCGTAAGACATAAATAATGTGAAATAAGCATACAGCGAACGCTTAACTGTAACTTCAACTGCATAGAATGCGATAAAAAAGTTACTCAGTCAACGACCTAAATAACATAGAAACAACTTGTTCAATTTAACTGAAGAATGAAGCTATTTAGGTCAACCATAGAAACTTAAAACAACGTGATTCCTCATGAAACTGTAACAGCATTTATTCATGGCTTGTTCATTTGCTTGGCCATTCTACTAAAACGGGTTTATCTCGAGCTGCAGTAGCGGCCGACGTGAACGGGCCCTGGGGCACCAGCGGCCGCGCGTACCTACTCGCGATTGTTAGGAAATCCTCACTTTGTGAACTCCACTGAGACATTATAGTTATGTAATAGAGATTAAGTAATAATATCTTAATGGAGTCCACAAACTGAAGTGTGAATCATTATTACACATTTTGATACCAAATAGAGGCATAATTTTAAAATCTAACTTTGCACAATGAGGGTTTCATTGGAGACATTTTAAACTATAGGTATATTTATATGGGATAATCTATCATAAAAATACATGAATTCAATATTACCTGCCGGATTCTACTGAGTTTCTGAAATATGCCATATTGGTCTACTACGAGTAAGTACTTATCGTTACCTATCGTTATCGTACTGTATACTATGTATTAGTACAATGGTAACTACGTCAATATTATTGTATCAATATTCAAATATTCAGATACGTGTAAATCTCTGGCACGCCGGAGCCAACACCTTTTTATATACGCTTTAGGCATCCGCCACAATGAACGTCCAAGATGGAATATTAGCATGACAATCAAGCTTGAAGCTGACCTACCTCTAGCAGGCTGTGCAAAATGCATCTGATCAAGGGATATATATCCAGAAAGCTGCTATTATGAAATCCGCCTGCTTTTATAAGAATAATTGAATAGAATTTGATTGACATATTAATCTTAAAGTACAGATCGTCAAAAAAGACCTTAGTAAAGTTTATCTGAAATATATTTACCATCTGCACTTATTCCCTACAATTTTATGTTACTACAGAGAAATTAATGACGATTAATTATTTCAATCACCGCGACTTGAGCTTTCTCTCTTCGTGAGAGAGAGCATTGGATCGAATTTTATTTTGGCACAAAAATACCAACTCTGTAAGAAAAATACAGACTATAACAAACGATAAGCCAACAAAACAAAACTCTTTCGCAATACAATACAGATTACTCCCCCGAGCTATACGTAGCACGGGCCGCAATCTTGACTCATGTAAACAGTAATATGTGGCCTGGGTTGTACACTCGTTCCTAATATATGTACGGGCGAGCGTACACCCCTCCACACAGATACGTGTGTGGCGAACGCGAAGATGATTAGAAACTTTGAGATTGTATGTGGAAAACTTAAGAGGACGGACGGACTTTAAAATTTTATTAAAAAGGATGAAAGAAGGTATTGCTTCTAGAAGAGGACGTTACCGCGATTTCATTAGTAGTTCATCTTTGCCGTTTGTAGTGAAACTCGTGTTCTGACGTTAAAGTTTAGTTTACAGTTTTAGGTACTACTGTAGTCATAGCTAAGCCTACTGAGACTTTAATTAAATCACTTAAAATAATTTTAGGTGCCAAAATTTTTGTTGTGCTTTCAAACACTGATAATTTATCACATTTTTATTAAAAAGGTTTTCAAAAGTTATATTTATCCTGTCAAATAAGCTCTGTGTCTAGTTTTTAAACACGAAGTGTTCGTTTTACTTCAAGTAACAGCATTTAAATCTGTCTCCCCAAATTGTTAATATTTCAATATGTAGACGAGCGGTTGATTTTGTACAAAACAATCGCTCTACATCAAGTGGGTAGAATGGCCCGCGCCTCTCGGTCTCTCTGTTACTCCTCTCAATTTATTTGATGAAATCCAATAAGAATTGTAAAGCTTCCAATGATTGAAAATCAATTTTAACATTTTGTTGTCCAGTCGTTTCGTCTAGTAGTTATGTAATCGAAAATACATTATTGTTGAAAGTACAACAAAATGCTGAACGAAGAGAAAGTCTGCGACCTTATTTGAAATTGGATCAGTAAAACTACAGGATATTATAATAAGTATAATTAAATTTTCTGGATATAATTTCAAGCTGGCACCAGAAGAGGCGAGGCAGGCGAATTGGGCTGATGATGAGTGTTTGGTGATTGTACAAAGTAGGAAGCGCCTATCGCGAACGAACAAGAAACATTGTGGCAAAACTCTTGCGGAGCCCGAAGTCATCATCAACACCGAACATACCAGTGTATATTTCCCGCTTACACTCCGCCACTAAAGCAGAGGAAATCGTGGAGTACGTGCCCTGGAAGTTGAGATACACGCCGAGGGTACAGTTACTGGAGTGTCACCGCAACGTCAACTTTAAGGCGTTTATGTTGAGTGCACCGAATAGGCATTTGCCCATCGTCATGGAAGAACATTTCTAACCCCAATATATAAATGTGTTGCGTCGTTTCCGAGGACATACATCACAGAAGGGCACTAGCACATGCCGGTGAAGATGTTTATGTAAAAAGTATGTTTAGGCAAAACGGTATTTTAAAGGTATTTTCTGGACCTATGGAATATCGGATAAGAAGGCCCTTCTTGACAGTTACGCTGAAGACACGCTGGTTCTGGCGAAAGGGGTCGCAACAGACTGCTGCCAAGTGGTACGGAGCGAGAATGACAAGGACCAGGCCCGGGTCGAGGGCGCGATGTATCCTACGTGGACCTTAAAATGATATCGGTACACAGTGATGGGGTCTACAAGTACCGATGCCTGCCAGGAGTTTTTTTTATTTCTAACTTACTGTTATCTGTAATATCAGATAAAGTTAATTACAAAAGACACAAAGTTTGAATTTTGATAGATCGGTGGAATTCTCAAGATTTATTTATAAAATATTATTCTTTAAAGCAACCCACGGACAATCTCTGTGGCGTAGCGGAAGTGAACGAGGCTGCTGGGCAAGGAGGCACGGGTTCGATTCCCGCGCAGTGTAAATATTTGTATGTATAAATATGAATATTTGTACTGGTCTGGTCGTGCACTTAGAAAGCACGTTAAGCCGTTGGTCTCTGTTGCCATACGAACCTCTAGTGGCAGTCGTTACGGGTTGTTGGAGCCCTCCAAAAGTCCAACAATTGGTCTAACTTCAATGCTTTGATGTCGCTTTCGGTTTGTGGAGATCAAACGGCAGTCGCTTCACGGAAAATATCGAAGTTTAGCCAAAATCTATATAGCTAAGACTGTTAAAGCGGACTACAGACTTCAAAAATGAAAAATAGCTTCGGATGAGACTGGGCTTAACGTTGAGATGTTGATGAGTGTAACCCACGTAATGTAACTGTAGTCAGACGCAGCTTGTATGTGACTGTAACAAGTATGTAAGAATAATTTCATGAAATATCGACCAATAGGAATTACATGAACTTAAAAGGTAGTATGCATCGCGGATTTTTTATTTTAAATAAACCGTAAATTTACATGTTGAAAATGAGCAAATTTGTTAGCAATACAATTATGTTCCTTGTTCTTAACGCTTTAAATTAGTGTAATTATATTTTACACGAAATAAAGAAGCTTTTGTATTAAATTTTTACTTAATTATTAATAAAACATTTAATTAATCTGATTCATAGTCGAATAAAACGCTGTAAATAATCGTGCTTTTACTATCGCTGCGCCACGGATCACAACTGGCACCCAACACTTTTACCGTAACATAGCAACCATTTAATGCGGCAAAATATTTTAACTTCGACACAGCGACATCTAATTTTACGGAGTCCATATTTTGTGTCATACACTTGTGCGGGAAAATACAGTTACTTTACTAGTTACATCTACGGCACTTTATGAACGCGTGGACTTTTGCTATAAAAAATTCTGTAAATGCTTCGGTTCCCGTTTTCGGATCGTGGAGCGCGGAATGTTAGAAGGAAAATACAAACTGACTGATGGTATTAATTGTCTCTGTGTACAAAGTCTGCAGCACTATTTAATGTTTAAATTGTGACTGTGCTAGGTATAATTCTTCAAGTCAAATTGAATACCCAAAGACCATTTACACAGTGGTGTTCATGTGAAAAAGGGAATAGTGGAACCTGGGCTCAACAGGATGATAAACTTGGCTTGCTGCTATTTAAGAAGATATTCATTTAAACTCACCCGATGATGCAAAGACATGTTACTTCCATTCTGAAATCTGACGATGGTCTGTAACGACGCCGGCGTGGACATACTTTTGGTAATAGAGCCATTGCCTGAGTCTCTGTCCTGCTGCTCCTTAAGGAGTAAACCCCGAGCTATCTTAGCATTGAGGCTTTTATTCACATGTTGGTGCGGAAGCAAGGGCGCTTCCATCGTCTTCGTCGTATAAGATGGTGAAGAAGTCTGACTGAACGAGTCTGAAGACACATTCGAGTCCTGTCGGACGCTTATATTTGACCCTGAACTCGGTGACCGTTTTATCGGCTGGACAGTATTCTGAGGAGGCAAGGGGGCAGGGAAAGGTGTAGAGTCAGGGATTCTTGTGGGTAGATGCGCTCTTCTGGCTGACAAAGACTGTGTATGCGCAGGATTTCTGTTACAGTCTAATCGCGGTTGTGGTTGCACTGGGGCGACTGTTCTTCTGTTTCCGTTGGGGTCTATCTGTGGTGCTGTTGTGGTTGGTGGTCTGGGTGGTGTCGGAGGAGGCACGCGGCGCGGGGGCTGCGGGGAGGAGCGGCGTGGCGGCGCGGGCGGTGGCACGGACAGAGGGGTGGGCGCGACCGTCGCCGTGGTGCGCTGGGGCACGGGCGGTGGCTGTGGCACCACTGGCTGGATCTGTTGCGGCGGTGGCTGGAGCTGTTCACACATACGTACAAAAAATATCAGCATTTTAAAGTTTTCATAGTATTTTCTATATAAATGACTATGTGATTTTACCTTCATGATGGGCCTTGGTGGTGCTATCCTTGAAGGTGGACAGTAGGGCAGTGCGTCAGAGGGGCAGTATACGAAGCCGGTTGGTCTCTGCGGCTGCGCCGGCGCACACGCCGCCGTGCTGTGTCGCCGAGGGGTACCGACACTTGGTCGGAGCAGTTCTAAAAGTTTTTCTCCTGGAGTGGCTGCAAGGCTGCCAGCGCGACCACACCTGGACACAATGTGGACATGTAATAACAGAAACGTTTATACGATATCTATGTACATCTGTAAAACAATGTTATAAGTCTAGAACCCCATTCAAAGGAGAAATAACCAGAATAAATAAAAAATGTCTTACCCGCTACTAACTTTGCAAATATATTAGAAATCAAAAATATAAACCATTACTAAAATCCGTACACTTCGATCGATTGGCAGGCGTGCCATTGCCAAATGGATCGACAGTTGCCATGGGATGACGAGTACAGTCCGGCTTCAGAACCGAATTATCATCTAATTGTCACGTCTGACGATCACCACTGATTCCGAACGTTTGATTCAGCGGAACCAGTTAATAAACGCATGTATAACGGGCCCAACTCACCACATAGAGGTAGGTAAAGATGTATCTCGTATCATATAATCGCTTTCAAACCGTTGTGTATTTCTGCAATGACTAATTAAGATTGATAAAAGTCATCCTGTCATCCTGTCATCCTATTGCTAAATTCTGTCATCCTGTCCTTGTAATGTACCAAATGTACATACAGAGTGGTGCTGATAATACGACAATAAATGAAAATACAGACCATGCAGGTCCATAGGAAAAATCCTAAACCATAGAAAAAAACCTGGGATCAAAAATAAAAAAAATAATAAAATTTCAAACAAACTAAATCGCATAAAATTGCAAACGAACATCCTTTAAAATATTGGTTCAATGACCTCCGATCAGCGGGCGACAGCGCGGTCCTGTATCGAATTGCTTTTTGGCGTCATTATTATTAAAGTTTAGTACCGTTGGATGCGGCGGTCATTAACCTGTAAGCGCTTCCTTATCAACGTGTACATCATGCAGAAAATGTGAAAAATGAAAAATTATTTCCTATGACTAAACTAGCGATATATTTATATGATTTTTTATGGGTAGATTGAGAATGGCTACACGATGTTTAATTTATTGTCGTATTGTCAGTAAAAAAATAAGTGTTAAGTATATGTGTATACAGAGTGGTTCTGTATACACATTACTTACACTTATTTTTTCTACTCATACTTATTTTTCATTAATTCCTATAGATATGCAAAAAAATATTTCCTCTTAAATATAAATAAAGTTAAGTTTAGTAAGGATCAAATTAGTGGAGTATGTGATATGAGATTGTTTAGATGGCTAAAAGTTTAGCCAAAGGATTTTAGATGAAAGACACTAAACGAAGTGTTTTCTAAATTCCAATAAAACACTTCGTCTAGTGTCTTATGATCTATAGAAATGTAAGTATGAAAAAAGTATAAGTAGAAATAACAAATGTGAGTATACATCCTGTGTAAAAAATCAATTGTGTCAGACCTTCAGGGTAGTAGAAAGTACATTTACAAGTAAACTTTCTCACCTTTCATTACAGCCTAACTATAAATAGCGTTGTTTTCAATCCTATACGTACTAAGATAACAGTGCGAATGGTTCCCGACACACGTCCCGGCGATTACACGTCCGGCTCTGAATGGTATATAGGGCAGCGCAATTCTACGGGACAGTCGTCCGCATCGGTCTGCGCATGAATGATGCGTATTTATTATTGAGCTCTGTGACAATCAAGTATTTTAAGGCTTTGAGCGTGTTAAAAAATGACTTAATTAAAAGTAGTTTTGAGTAATTTGATAAAATAATTATCAACTGAATGGATAATCGACTTAACGAAAAGTGTCATCACAAATTAGAAGCTCAGGCTCGAGTTAAAGGTGTAAGGTGTGGTGTGTGGGGTAGGTGGTGGTGGGTTTAGGTGGCGTAAGGTTGACTGAAGAGGTCAATGTCCGGTTGCGGGTCCTAATCTGGATATTTGTCTTTTCCTTTTTTTTTATTAAATTATAAACTAGCGCTTGACCGCAATCCCGCCTGATGGTAAGCAGTGACGCAGTCGTTGATGGTAAAGCGCACTAGTTTATTAAGAGCCTATTCACTCTAGCCTTGAAGGCACTCAAATTGTAGTCCGACGGAAACACCGCCGCTGGCAAACTGTTCCAGTCCCTCGATGTACGCGGTATAAAGGAGGAGGTTATTATTTATAGGAAAGAAATGAACCACTTATGATATCATTTCTTTCTTGACATACTTTCATTATAATTTTGAAACTCTTGAACATGTCTTATACGTACAGGATGCATTTAAGTAAATCCTTTTGTGATGTGTACCAAATTTGCTAATCAATAAAGATAGAATAATTCTCACTCAAAGAAACAACGATTTTCTTTGTATTACAAAAACTGCTAACTTCATGACAGATTTTTTGTGCCCTCGAACCTAGCCAAGCCTACCTATGTATAGGTAAAACACATCCTCCAACACAATACACAGGTAAACAGGAACACACGTTGATGTCACCCGGAGATCACAGTCCCGGTTAATGAATGACGGCAAACCCGTCCGGACATGTCTATCAAACACGGCATGCGTTAATGAACATACTTCACTCTGATTGGCTGCGGTCGTTCCTGAATAGATGCAGTCATATTCGAATCAATAGGGATGTTTCAATTTTTGATCAGTGCCTTCTGGGTGGTTTTAACTTATCCACTTAAAAAATCATTAACAAATAAGCATACTTTCCTAGAATTTGCCATGACAGTGCAGACAGCATAGTTTTTTTTTGTTGGGATAGGAAATCATCAAATGACTTCTCCCGCTCTGGGCGGAGAGGGCGTGTCAGACTTTTACTGACTAAAACCCACCTGTGTTTCTTCACTTGCCTGTGCGACGACCAGGGCCACGGTTTCTTGTTTAACCAACCCGCAACCCTGACTCAGGAAGCATCGGTCTTCGTGGACCCCGTCACGATGTGCTGACATCTCTTTGAGGCTCGCGTGAAACACGAAGCGACATGCGGAGACCGTGCGGTATCCTCGGATCAGCCGAACGGCTTTGACCCTCTGGGACGCGGTCAGGCATCGGGCTGGTCACTTCCTTAGCGACCGCGCCCACACCGGTGTCCTGTGTCCCGTAAAGGGCCATGGTCCGCACGGCCCCCGCGTAAAGCCTCCGGCAGGAGGCGTTTGGTCTCCCTAGATTGGGGAGGAGCCGCCTCAGGATAGCCCCGGCCCGTTCCAGTCTGGGTGCCAAATGTCGGAAGTGCTCCTCGAAGTTCCACCGGCTGTCGAGGACGAGTCCCAGGTACTTCATCGTCGACCCGACGCCGATGTGAACCCCTCCTACTGTTATGTGGAAACCCGACGGTGGCGCATTCCGAGGACCATGAAGGCACATGGCCTCGGACTTCTGTAGGGCCACCTCGAGTCCCAATTGCCGGATCCTGTTGACGATTGTCGCAACCCCGAGGGTCACTGCGTCAGCCGCCGCCTGGTGTGACCTCCCTTGTGCCAGAACCAGCGTGTCGTCAACGTAACAAACTACGCTGACGCCGATAGGGAGGTCGGCGCGCAGCACCCAGTCGTAACCGATGTTCCACAGATACGGTCCCAAGACCGATCCCTGTTGAACACCGCACGACATCTCTTGTCGGTTCCACACTCCTTGGTGACCGGGATAGATTATGGCCCTGTCCGTCAGATAGGCCTCGACCACTCGACAGAGATAGGTCGGTATCCGGTGATACCGGAATGCCTCCCTGAAAGTTGTATTATTAAGAATTGAATATTGTCAATAAATATCACGTAGCAACAATGTTCCTAAGTGGTGAAGTTTTAGTTTATTTGTCGTTAGAAATAAAGATAGTAAATAAATATTTTTTTTTAAATTTCCAATTGATTATTTAACATGCGTCTAGTTCACGAGTAAATAAATCAACAGCAAACAGATAGTATAAGAATCGTTAATTAAAAAAAAAAAACGTTTATTTGTGTTAAACATGACATATAAAAGAGCAAAAACACAAATAATAAGTAACGTATGTACCTAACTAGAGCTTGACACGGTTGCCGAAGTGGTTGAGCGATCGACTGCTGCGTTGCGTGTAGCTGGTTCGATTCCCGCATGGAAAAAATATTTGTATGGCCTACAAGCAGTTGTTTCGGGTCTGGCTGTTTGTGAATGGGACTTTAAATGTTTATGAATGCACCCACGACACATGAGTAATTTCTAATGTGGGGAAAATAAAATAAATATAAGGTGTAGGTTTAATGATTTTAAGCAAAAAACTAGTACGCGATGCGTCATATATAGAATCGTCCAGTGACAGTATTTAGCTGTACAATGATCAGCAAGGTAATTACATAACATATTATCAGTAGCAATGGGTTTCATTTTGACAGTTCAACAACATTCATCATTGCGTTATTTACGGTGTTGAACAGACACATTTTCGAACATAGAATCTTGAAAATTGAACATCGAACAAATGATTCCAACTGATAGTAATAGTGTGTTACGCAATTAGGGTGCTGAGGCGTAGATCTCGTAACTTTAAGAACGTCCAGTCTACCTTCAGTCTCAATTTGTCAAAAATACCTCTAAAATACACACATTTTGACAAGTCAGTGACATTTACCTATTTGTCGCCAAGATGAGTCTGACTAGATTTGATATGTTTTAAATTACGAGAATTGACCTTCTGTTCTATCACACATACGAAATATAACTTGATGACCTTCTGTTCTATCACAGATACGCCACATAATGACCTTCTGTTCTATCACAGATACGACACATAATGACCTTCTGTTCTATCACAGATACGACATATAATGACCTTCTGTTCTATCACAGATACGACACATAATGACCTTCTGTTTTATCACAGATACGACACATAATGACCTTCTGTTCTATCACAGATACGACACATAATGACCTTCTGTTCTATCACAGATACGACACATAATGACCTTCTGTTCTATCATACATACAACATATTATAACTTAATGACCTTCTGTTCTATCACACATACGACACATAACTTGTATTTTTTTACCTTTGTAGATACTTTCTGGTATTTGAAAATTTTTTCATTGGCATTTTGTTTGTATTTTGTCATTACCTAGTGTCGCAACACAGAATAGGTAATTATATAAATTCTTGGACTTTGGATAGCAGCGAAATCTGAAGTGAGTAAGTGGCCTGCCCTGATGTTAAGCAATGGGCAACAGTATGTGCAGAATAAAAATATTTATATATTTTTCTATCAGTTATCTCTTTCTCAGAAAGTTAAGAAATACCTACATGTATACCTATGTCTAAGGGATATTGTTAATGCGACTCGGATCTCAATGCATGTAACCTGAAATGTGCTTGGCGGAAACTAAAGGTACTCATCGTGTATGAACTTTCCATGCCTTCCACTAACATTTTAATCACACTTCTAATGTAAATGTTACACCCGAAATCCCACAACGAAAAACCACATTGCTTTTTTTTTTTAAACTCGAGAATGTTTTGTTCCATCCATTTCAGTAGTAAATGGAGCGTCTAATGGGGTCTGGTGATTACATGCTTGTAATGAATCGAATGCCGCCGCTTTGGTTCCACCGCCACCGGCCCGCACTGAGGTTTAATTCAATTGATTCTGTTGGTTTTACAGTGATTTCGGGAGGTGTGTTTTGTTTTTGTAAGAAATCTAAAGCTCATTCAAATGAAATAATTTGTTATTTTATACAATATGTTCTTATTAAACTGACCTCGTGTTTAGTGTTTAGGACCTAGTGATAGTGTTTAAGCTGTGCAATGAAATTTCGTGTCAAGGGGCTTTGATTTAGTATCCTGAAATTGGACAAATGTGCATTAAATTTATGTCCTCGTATCACTGCTCAGTTTCTATCACTTTCCAGAACTTTGGCTGATAAACTGAATAAAACTGATGAATCGACGAAAACTGATAAATACTAGAAACTGTCGAGGTTACCTCGACAGTTTCTAGTATTTATCAGTCAGCAACTATCTTATCGGTAAAATTGTCGAATCAGTGGAAATGACTAATCAACAAAACTGGCGAATTCATTAATTGACGACTGAGTGAAACTGACCAGTGATGCGCGGACTCCTCTATTGATCTCCTCCACTGGTGCACATCTCGCCCCAATATAGTTTGAAAACAGCAATAACCCAGCGAATGGTATCAATTTTTCAAGCCTATTCTGAACTTAGCCCCCTAACAGCCCACCCGAATTCCCTCCCGCCCTTTTGTCTGACAGTTTATTAATCTAAGCAACGAAACAGGATGTGACATCACAGACGATGATGCTAAGGAACGATGACATAAACAGTGCACGGATTATGAATAAGATGGATATTCTTCTAAATATTTGGGGGAGTGTTGTTAAGTGGTCTCAGAATCAAATACCGGAAACAGAAGAACTCTTTTTATATAAGCTGACCACCCAGAAGGTTTAGGTCTATCAAAATATTACCTACCGTTTACTATCTGCAGTTCTAGGCAATAGGTTTAAATGTATTGACAGACATCGTTTTAAAAGTGATAATTAATTTTAAATGGGAAATTATAAGTCAAGCCACAAAATTATTTATTAGACACGTGATTTAAAATCTAATTTTATAACTAAGCAACGGGAAAATGACATAGCCTCTAATAAACTAATTCGTCTTTTTTACAACGCTCACTAAATATTCTACAGAAAGCGTCAAGTAAAGACCAACAATTACTGTGACTTGTCCTTCTTATTCATACATTGCCACCAAATTTACTAACTCAGCCACGGATTTTACATCTCGTCACCATTTTATGTTTTACAGCTTCAACGCAATGTCCTCAAAAAAATATAATCCAAGCTTCCACAGAAAGCATCATTTATTATAACTGAGCATGTAATATAATACTACATATGCTTTTATCGTGAAAATAGCCACTGCATGATTTGGCGCGAGTACGCGAGACAACAGCGACCGGTCGTTTGCACCAATCAGAGAGCACCATTCGATTCATGTGACGACGAGTTGAGTTGTTCACGTGTAAAAGTATTTCATTTAAGGTGGTTAGGTTCAAGTTAGTTTTTGTTATGACCACCCAGAACAAGTATGAGGGCGGAAAGGTGATTAGGTTCAAGTTAGTTATTTTTATGACCACCCAGAACGACTGTCAGGGCAGAAAGGTGGTTAGGTTAGTTTTTTTTATGACCACCCAGAACGACTGTAAGGGCAGCAAGGTGGTAAGTTCAAGTTCAATTATTCTGTCCTGATTTTTCAAAAATAAAGTCTTTTATTTTCTCTCCTCTCAATAGCTTCTGATAATATTTAGTGGCCAATATACCGCCTATTTGATGACATTTTTTAGCAAAATTTTGATGATCAATTACTAAGGGATTATTTACATTTTAAACGTACTGAGTTAACAAGTTAGAAGCTAAATTCATACATTTTTTGAAGTCATTTATTAGTATTTAAGAACTTTATTGTTAGAATGCATGCTACAAATTTAGATGCTAAAAAATAAACATTATGAAAAATAATATAAAAGACAAATAGTGGCTTAGCTAGTATTATTTAGATGCTCGTTAGTTGGGGCTAACTTAGTCATTTAGAAGGCAACATTCATTTTTGGGGGCGAATAATGATATTAAAAAAAGCCTGTTTAATTAGCACCCATTTTAAATTCGACGTATTTTCGAAATTCAACTCAAGACTTGGTGTCGTCTATTTCAGAGAAACATTTTTTCACCAATTATGTATTTCACTACTGAACTAAAAGTTTCAATAAGACACTTAAAGTGGAATAATTAAGAAAATTAAATTTGCGTGTACCGCAAGACGGAGATACGGGGGGAGCCCCCTCCTCTGCTGGCAAACTTAACGGTCTCGCAAATTGGTGTGATTAATCGTGTTCCAACCAGCAACGAACGTTGGCGAGGACATGTCGGCGACGTCGTGACTATAATTGTGATAAATTCTGATCGAATTCAATTCGTTTTATTGGTTTTTTGAAGGGTTTGCGAATGCTTTTTGTGGTGACTGTTATGATTTTTTAAATAGGTATCACCTTTTTATTGCATAAGTCGATCTGGACGAATATGTGTAGGATATTAAAGTTGGTATGGCTGTAATTTAAAAAGTTTCGACTCACCACATGTCTGTTGAGTCCGCTATGGTATTCATTGTTTTATTTTATACTAGCGGCCGCCAGCGACTTCGGTCACGTGGAGTTAGTTATGCTCTGCTCCTATAGATCGCAGCATAATGTTATATAGCCTAAAGCCTTCCTGGATTCATGGACTATCCAATGCAAAAAGAATTTTTCAAATCGGACCAGTAGTTCCTAAGATTAGCGCGTTCAAACAAACAAACAAACTCTTCAGCTTTATATATTAGTATAGATTACGTACAGTGGTTATATAATAATAATGAGTGTTTATATTATAATAAGCTCGAATAATAAACGACCGATTTGTTATAGTGCTGGTCCATACAGCATCCTTACTACTTATTTTTCAAGCGAAAATAACTACGTAAGGTTATAGCATAGGGGCTTATATAAATTGAATACCAAGAAATATTGTAGTAAATGACTTGGAGCTGTTCCAACTGCCTGCTTACTAATGTAATGAGCACGTACCCACCACAGCATATCTTTACTTAGGCATATTTTTTAGACCCTTATCAAGAAGATGGGTTTGTGATGACTTTCTATTTGATGTGCCTACCTATCTAGCTTCTGTGCTGGACATAAAAGTGATGCCAAAACGATGAACCATCAACGATTGTATCGCTGCTTGCCATCGGGCGGGATTGCGGTCGAGCACTAGTTTATAGTTATTAAAGAAAAAAACCACTTCTGTATATAAGAAGTCGCATTCCTTCGTCAGGCCTTCATAGAGATGCTAACTGTGTTCATAGCTTTTCAGTTTTTTTAATCAATTAAGACATTCATCACTAACCTAAATAAAATATATTAAGCGCAAAGCCTGCTCAAATTCGATCCCCGAACATTATACCGATGTGTGTCGAGTAAAAACTGATTATACAAAATACACGGTCCATTAGCGTGTAATAACATAAAAGTTACCACGTGCCGGTAACTTTTTTGTAACGACAGATAGATGGTCAGACTACTGTTGCCGGGGCAGTTACAGTTAAAAGGTCTTAGTTAATTTTTTTATTGACTTTTACTACTTTGTTTGCACGTCATTGCTTACATAAGCTTAGTTTTTAGATAATCCTGCAATACATTTTAAGCCACATCATCTTTATTAGATGCAGATCTGAAGAAAGATGTGATGTTGCTACGGCGTAGCAGCTACGTGACGTGACGTGGGTACTACGACGCTACGCGGTTGTGCTAACCACTTTTTATGCACTACTGGAGGTATATCTGTATGTAAATAATCCTACTCATATTATAAATGCGAAATGTTTGACGATGTGTGTGTATGAATGGATGGATGGACAGATTTTTGTTACTCTTTAACGCAAAAATTACTAAACGAATTTGGCACACATATGTATACTTTTTATCCCGAATTCAAACGGAAATGAACAATATACCTTCTGTCCATATTTGTTACCTACCAAAAATTACGAATTCACAATTCGACAAAAACACTACAATAAATTTATTCATAGTAGAGATAAGGTCATCATATTAAACAGTGCGGCGGTTATAACAAGCTGTTACTATTCTGTCAAAATAATATAATAGGTAATGAATTTTACTAAAAATAGAAAAATACATTTTTCTATGTCATGGCAAAATTGACAAAAAAAAAATCAATAAACCATATTTAATATTTGTTCTTTTTTTTTTTTTTTATTAAAGTATAAACCAGCGCTTGACCGCAATCCCGCCTGATGGTAAGCAGTGACGCAATCGTTGATGGTAAAGCGCACTAGTTTATTAAGAGCCTATTCACTCTAGCCTTGAAGACACTCAAATTGTAGTCCGACGGAAACACCGCCGCCGGCAGATTGTTCCAGTCCCTCGATGTACGCGGTATAAAGGACGAGGCGAAACGCTTCGTCCGGATCGTAGAGGTGTTAACAACATAAGGGTGGAAACTCGCCGTACGACGGGTCGTCCGATGGTGGAACGGAGATGGGGGAATTAAATCGTGCAATTCCCTCGCACACTCCCCAGAATGTGTCCTATAGAACACCGAAAGGCTGGCTACTCTACGCCTGTGCTCTAGGCTTTGGAGACCAACTCGAGTTAAATCAGGGTCACCAATCAGCCTCTTCGCACGCCTCTCCACTGAATCCAAAGTGGCCAGGTGACACTTAGCAGCACCAGCCCAAATGTGGCTGCAGTACTCCACACACGAACGGACCTGTGCTTTGTACAACATTAGAAGCTGCCCTGGTGTGAAGTACTGCCGGACCTTTGTGATTACACCAAGTTTTCTGGCAGCCACCTTGGCCTTGGACCCAATGAACCGCCCAAAGTTTAGGTTCGAGGAAATCTCAACACCCAAAAGCTGAAGGCGGTCGGTACACTCCAAGGATACATTCCGAAAAGTAGGAGCCAAGGTGAACGGGCTCCTTTTGGCGGTGAAAAGACACGCCTGCGTTTTGGCGGCATTGAATGCTACAAGATTGGCATTGCCCCATTCGGAGACTGCCTGAAGTGCAACACTCGTTCGCTCTACCATGGCCTCTCTTTCGGACCGGATTGATTCCTTACTAGCCCGAGCATCCGGCAGGTATCTCTCCACAACTGTGCTGTCATCTGCATACCCATAGATACCGGGCATCAGCAGATCGTTAATATGCAGCAGAAACAGAGTTGCAGAGAGTACAGACCCGAGGAACACCGGCATTAGTCAACATGGGCTCAGATGAGCATCCGTCGACAACAACTCGGAGGGACCGTTCAGTCAGGAAGTCTTTTACCCAGCCAGTCAGGCTAGGGGAAATGCCGTACGCTGGAAGCTTACTCAAAAGGCCAGCGTGCCATACCCGGTCGAAGGCCTTCGAGACATCAAGGGAGACAGCAATCGCTTCCCCATTTCTCTCGAGGGCCTCGCCCCACAAGTGAGTGGCATACACTAGTAGGTCCCCAGTTGACCGATTGCGGCGAAACCCGTACTGTCGGTCACTGAGGAGATCGTTACCTTCCAGGTATGCCAAGAGGCGCGAGTTCAATACACGCTCCATAATTTTGCAAAGTATGGAGGTGATCGAAATCGGCCGATAGTTGGTAGGATCGGCACGACTACCCTTTTTGGGCACGGGCTGCACGTTGGCAAGCTTCCAGGACTTGGGCACTATACCAGTTCCAAATGAGAGGCGGTACAAGCGTGTCAATACAGGAGACAACTCGGGCGCACATGCTTTTAGAACAATCGCTAGTATACCATCCGGACCACTAGCCTTATTCACGACCAGACGACACAGTGCTCTCAGAACCTCCTTGTTCCGAATGCGAACCTCAGGCATTAAAGTACCGCAATGGGGTAAAATAGGTGGAGTAGCACTGCCAGTATCAAGACGCGAATTATGGGCAAAGAGAGATGCAAAGAGACCTGCTTTCTCTCTTGCCGTATGAGCCAGTGTTCCATCAGGCCTAACCAGCGGAGGCAGTGAGGGCCGACAGAAGTTCGCCTCGACCGACTTGGCAAGAGACCAAAAAGATCTGCTACCGGAGGGCTGCGCAGCTAACTTTTTCCCAATATGGGAAATACGGTCGAAGCGAGCCTTCTTTAGCGCCTTTTTGTAGGACTTGGCAGCACGGTTAAAGGCTGTCTTCTTTGAGCTTAGATCCGGAGCTCCGCGGTCACGAGCGTCAACCCAGGTGAGAAATGCCGTGTGCTTACGCTGTTCAGCTTGGGCACAATCGGCATTGAACCATGGGCGAGCCGAGCCACCGACGGGCACGTCATTATAGGGAATAAAATATTCCATAGCTTCCACATCGGTTATAGCATCCGCACAGCTCGACGGATTGCTAGAAGAGAAGCAGACCTGCTGCCAAGGATAAGACGCAAAGAAATGGCGCATCTCATCCCAGTCTGCTGACCTGTATCGCCACATTCGCCGTTCACCACGAGAGTCGTGATCTGGTGGGGAGAAGGTCGACACAGACTTCACCAGACAGTGGTCTGAAGTTCCCAAAGGTGAGGAAACTGTTACAACACACCTGTCCGGATCAGTGGTCAGCAGAAAGTCCAGACAATTGGCAGAATGACCAACTACATCAGGCACCCTAGTCGCTTGCTTTACCAGCTGGGAAAGGCCCATTGAAAGCGCGAAGTTTCGCGCTTCTCTCCCAGCATGGTCGGTCCTCTGGTACGGGAAAAGCCAGTCCTGACGGCAGGCATTGAAGTCCCCCAGAGCGACGAAGTGTGCGTCAGGGTGCCGGTGCAGTGCATTGTCAGCAGCCTCACTGAGGTGGTCAAATAATCGAGTTGTCTCCTGATCACCGCTGTGCGATCGGTAGACACAAGTGTAAACAATTTTGTCCACACCAGTGTCAACCAACAGCCTTAGAGACGAGAAATGAGGGTCTTCGAGGTGACGGAGGCGCCGGCAACAAATGTCATTGCGGACATACACACAGACCCCGGCACGCTGCAGGAAATGGTGCTCCAATGCGTATCCCGGGTAACTGAGGTATGCCGCATCAGACGGACATCTGATCTGGATCTCCGTCAAGAAAAGTAGATGGGGCTTTTCAGTCTCAAGGTGGTGATGTACTGCAATGAGATTGGAGTGCAGACCTCGAATATTAGAGAGGTGCACTTTGAAAGAGAGGACGTGCGCCCGCTGTACACACTTACTTTTCTTTTTAGACCTTTTCATATTGAATAAAAAAATTGAGTGAATAGGAAGGAAGACGGCAGTTGAGTGAGGTGATGCAATGTTAATCCCAACAATGCGACCAATGATGCCGGGCCAGAGGGAGATTGATCTGGAGACTGCGGGGACGCCCGAACCCCCCCAGGGATCGCCATGGGGCCACCCTAGGATTTTTCGCAGTTGGCGGGGCAGCCTTTCGTATGTGGCTGGCACACTACTTGGGCCCCCAACTACCTGCGGTCGGCCAGCGGAGCACCGTGCTTCGGATCCCGCTACCCTCCACGACCAAACTCCCGACACGACAACAATTGGCGCATCGCACCCGGCACACATCGCAACACAACTGCTCAGACCCGCCCTCCAAACGGCTTCACCAGACATCATGCCGGAACACGACGAATCGCTTGGCGGCATGACTTTGTCTGGTGGGTGGTAACTATGCCGGCGGCCGATGTTATGGCCTACCACCGAGAAAAATTCATTCATACCGAGAAAAATTTGTTCATTTTAGCAACTTGACAAAACAAATTTGTAAAGTTAGCCGTGAAGACTTCTGAACAAAATCTTCATATCGTGTGACAACCAACGCGTGTTGTACTTATCTATCAACAAGAAATAAATCATCCTTGCAAATAAGGTACACAAGCAGGCAGTTTTTATTTTTTAATAATTATAAACTAGCGCTTGACCGCAATCCCGCCTGATGGTAAGCAGCGATGCGATCGTTGATGGTAAAGCGCGCTAGTTTATTAAGAGCCTATTCACTCAGAAAAACTGAGCGAATAGGAAGGAAGACGGCAGTTGAGCGAGGTGATGCAATGTTAAACCCAACAACACGACCAACGATGCTGCACCGAAGGCAGATTGATCTGAAGACCCTCCACGACCAAACTCCCAACACAACAACATTAGGCGCATCGTACCCGGCACACATCGTAAGACAACTGCTCAGACCCGTCCTCCGTACGGCTTCACCAGACATCATGCCGGAACACGACAAATCGCTTGGCGGCAAGGCTTTGTCTGGTGGGTGGTAAGTTCTGCCGACGGCCGATGTTATGGCCTACCACCGAGAGAAGTTGGTATAATCAACATTTCAACACAATTTTTTTGGTATTAATACCAAATTAGATGCCTCTGTTAAGTTTATCCCTAAGTCAATGAAGTATCTTTTAGGAATATAGTAACAATATGAAGTCGTTATTTGTTTTTTTAATGATTTGTATTAGCACCTACTCTACGATACCGCTTGATGGTAAATATTACACTAGTTTATTATGAGCCTATTCACTCTTTTGATGTTTGTTAAATACTCAAAGGATCCCACTCCCACAAATAATCCCACTTCTAGAGCGTTAATTCATATTCATTCATATGCATATTCATTTATTTACATAAAACATGGTATATAAAGGTGTTACATTACAAAGGTAAGATCATACATATTTTGCTTGTTTCTACAGCATGCAAAATTGTTAATATTCTAGGTTGGTTTATATTCTAGGTATTCCTTAATACTATAGAAATTAATGTAATTTAGCCATTTATACAAGTGAATTTTAAACAATTTGCTATTTAGTAATTTAATCTCACATGGTAGTTAATTATATATTCGGACGGTCATAGCTAAGCAGCTTTTGCTATATAGCTGATTGAGGGATTTCCTCTAAAACAAGCCTAAATTGGTCTCGGTGATTTCTAGTGCTTACATCTGCCGCTGTTTTAAAAAGACTTTTGTGTTAGTGTATAGTGAGGGTAGTGGTAGCAAACCAAGTTTTTTAAATATTGGACAGCAGGATTCGTCCGGCGGAATACCTTGAATAGCTCGAACACATTTCTTTTGAGCTACAAATGCTTTATTTTTAATAAACTGCCTTATTAATTTCTGTGCTGTTACCCCATACAATAAGTCCATATCGCAATGAGAACTCAACATAAGCCCGATAGGATTCGGTAGGTAACAATTGTTATTAATTATTTATTTTTGTATGTTTAAAACACGTAATGTAGAATACGTGGTTTCAATTAATATGATAATCTATACGCCACATTTAATAAGAAATACTGAACTTTACTTCAAAAGGAAATTAAAAATTTGATATACTCATATCATAAGGAATTGTAGTAATACTCATAGAAGATTTTTCCAAACTTTATTCCGTATTCGGAAAACTTGACGATAAAACTTTTTGATCTCGATCTGTTTGCAAAGTTAAATTAAAAGTTGATAGCTAAGCTTTAATCGTTAAGAGGTATTTTTCTGATGAAGTTTACGATAGTGGTTTAATTGAAAGTGGGGTCAGGCCTCGGTGGAGGTAAGTTGCTAAGAATGTTTGGCTACTGTTACGATTGTGTGTATACACTTTCTTTTTTTAACGTTATTTATACGAGGAATTACTTGTGTGGTCTCGTATCATGCGCTGAATTCATGGTGTCAGTTCGCGTGTCGACGTGATGTGTTTGTGTGTTGACTAAAATACAAAATATAAACAATCAATTGTTAACAATAACTTCAATCTAGCACACTAAAGTGCTACATTTACCTTGAACTGTAAACTGACAGGTGAGTGATCATAGTGACAAAACATAAATACATTTATTTCACTAGCTGCGCCCGGTGGTTTCACCCGCGTAGCTATCGATATGTTTTTTTTATATGCTCTGCTCCTTTTGGTCGCAGCGTGATGTTATACGGGCTAAAGCCATTCTGGATTGATGGGATATCCAACGCAAAAAGATTTTTTCAAATCAGATAAGTAGTTCCTGAGATTAGCGAGTTCAAACAAACAAACAAACAAACTCTTCAGCTTCATATATTAGTATAGATTGCCAAGTAAATAATTATATATATATTCGGTTTTTAGTTTCTGTGTCTGTATGTTCCTCATCCACAAAAAGTGAATTGCTTAACTATCACGGTCCATGAGGTACAGTCTATTAAAAACAGACAATTGAGTCTTGTAATCGGGTCCCGATATCCCATGAGTACGCAAGTGTCAAATAGAAAAAAAATGTTAAATGACAAGCTTCTAGCATCCTATGGGTACGGAACCCCAAAGAAACGCATTATCATCTTATTGAAAATATTGTTTATATATAATAATACGCGCTAAATGTTCAATCCTCCGAAATTCCGCACAGGTACTAACAATCATGACCTCTAAACAGCAATTAAACTCGGGTCCTTTGTCGCTTATATGTGACAAATTTGACTCATTTGGTAACGTCGTAATACAGCCTGTCCCGAAATTTTGTCTGGGAGAATCTGCTTACCTTGGTGCTGTACGATATAAAATGAACGCAAAAATTCTCGGTGGTAGGCCTTAGGGCTTATAAGAAGACTCAAAGTCACTCAAAGGGCAATAGAGAAGGCTATGCTTGGGGTTTCACTGCACGATTGAATCAGGAATGAGGAGATCCGCAGGAGAACGAGAGTAACCGACATAGCCCGAAGAATTGCAACACTAAAGTGGCAGTGGGCTGGACACATTGCCCGTAGGACCGATGCCCGATGGGGCCGACGGGTTCTCGAGTGGCGACCACGCACCGGAAAACGTAGCGTGGGTAGGCCCCCGACAAGGTGGACCGACGACCTGGTGAAGGTCGCGGGTAGCCGCTGGATGCGGGAGGCGCAGGACCGGCCGTCGTGGAGAACCTTGGGGGAGGCCTATGTCCAGCAGTGGACGTCTTTCGGCTGAAATGATGATGATGATGATGATGAGGCCATACAATGTCTCGCCGCGAAACGATTCATCGCGTTCCGGCATGATGCCTGGTGAAGCCGTATGGAGGACGGATCTGAGCAGTTGTGTTACAATGTGTGCCGGATACGATGCGCCAAATGTTGTTGTGTCGGGAGTTTGGTCATGGAGGGTCTCCAGATCAATTTCCCTCTGGCACAGCATCGTTGGTCGTGTTTTTGGATTTAACATTGCATCATCTCGCTCAACTGAGTGATTAGGCTCTTAATATACTAGCGCGGTTTACCATCACCGATTGCATCACTGATTACCATCAGGTGGCATTGCGGTCAAGCACTAGTTCATAATTATTTTAAAAATATATAAACTATAAACTATAAAGTTTATACATTTTACAAGAATTTATCGAATCGAGTTATCTCGATTCGATAAAATACTTGGCGAATGACAGTGGCTTGTAAATTGACATAAATTAAGCCCGTCACAAGTAAAGGTGTTTGTACTTATTTATTAATTGGATCTCTATTGCGTTTTACACAAAATTTTTTTGACCTGTAGCCCAGAATTTATATCGAAATACCGAAGCTTATAAGAGAACAACACAAGCTAAATAATTTTAAAAAAATATTCGAGTAATTTTCAGACTCAAGAGGAACTTGTTTGGAATTTAATTAGTATTGCAGGCAATTTGAAATTTAAAACGTGCCCCTAAATAAGAGATGCAGTATTATTAACTTTATTTTAGGATCGTAGCTCTGAGAGCTTGTGTAGCAATACCTACAAACGCCACAAATATACAACGCGTCTACGTACGCGTGACGTACTAACGAGACACGGATTCTACATCTCGCAAGTAGAGTTTACTGCGAAACTAGCATATATTTAACTTCCCAACATCAATCGTGGGCGAGTGCCCGCTTGACTCAACACCCGTCTGGTGGAAGCATCCTTTCTTTTGAGTAAACTTTACTCCCTATTCCTCCTACACTCACAATAATATTGAAATGTGTTTAGCAATCAATAAAATAAATTAGAAACTAGATACTCAAAAATAATAATATTTATTATTCATCGGGCAGTATGATTAATCTGGCGTTATTCAAAATCCCGGGCAATATGAATAATGCCCAATAAGACCGGGCAATGTGATTATAACCAATCAATTTATCACATTGCCCGGGCATTATAAATAATGGGCAGTGCCTATTGGGCAGAGTGATGTAAAGCATGTTTCAAATGAATACTTAGATAGACCGAGCAATCTCTTCTTCTTCTTCTTCAGGCTATAGGCTATACATAGCCTGCAATTTGGGAGTATTTCGCAATCGCTTTCACTCACATGCAGCTAGATATTGCGAGTAAGCGCGCTTCCAAGGTGCAGCGAGGAATGTGAATCTAATACTTCTCGGCGTCAGTAAGTTAAATTATAAAACTAAATTGAAATCACATCGCCGATTATTCAACTTAAAATTTACTTTACAGTTAAAAGAGTGTTATTAATCAGTCGCATAAGTATCTAATAGTTATTGTTAAGAATGGATTACATATTTTTCCAAAAAAAGTCAATCATTGGACTTAATAAACACAAAAAACGCTGAAAACAAAAAAAAAGAACTACTTATGTGCAATTTAGTACCTAACAGATTAAAAACTCGGTAGTTTTTACTAAGTGCTTGAAACTTAATAAAAATCAAATAAGCATAAAGAAATAACTTGTCAATTTCAAATTAAAAAAATCAAAGAGAACATTCAAAAATCGTAGGGGCGACTAGTGCATTTCTTAATATTTTCATTAAGTATTTTAAAGCTAAATTGTAGTACTTAAAGGTTTGGAGTAGATCTGATGATGGAGCCGGGAAACAGCCGAAGGAACTCCTCAACAACTCACAGCAACTACTTGGTGTTTTGGGTTTGATTGATTTGTATTGATAAGAACTTTACACCTAGATGGGTTGTGACTGTCATAGGAGCTCTGATGATGAAGACAAAGGCCAGTTCCAGGAACTCATCAACGGTTTACAGTAGCTACTTTGTGTTTGGACTTAATTCATTTATATTGATGAGAATTTTGCACCCATTGGGTTCAAATATTGGTCTGCAAACTACAATTGCAACACTGAAGTGGCAATGGGCTGGACACATTGCCCGTAGGACCGATGCCCGATGGGGCCGACGGGTTCTCGAGTGGCGACCACGCACCGGAAGACGTAGCGTGGGTAGGCCCCCGACAAGGTGGACCGACGACCTGGTGAAGGTCGCGGGAAACCGCTGGATGCGGGAGGCGCAGGACCGGTCGTCGTGGAGAACCTTGGGGGAGGCCTATGTCCAGCAGTGGACGTCTTTCGGTTGAAATGATGATGATGATGATGATGATGATTGGTCTGCAGTAAATCTGATGATGAAGCCCACAGGCAGTCGAGGGAATTCTTCAAAATTACGGGTAAAAATTAAAGTAAACAAAAATTACGTCGTTTCCCAACTACATTTTCGTCAGCTTCCAGTCTGACTGGATGCAACTAAATACATAGTACTTTTCACAACTAAAAAGTGTAAAATTCAAAACTTTTTACAAAAAAAAAAAAAAACAACCGACTTCCGAAGTTAGTTATTTTTCACTTTGTAGTGGTTTTTGGAGGTCGGCTGTTTTTTTTTTTTTGCAAAAAAGTTCTTTTAAAAAATGGTACACTCATAATTATCTAAAATTATCCCTGCAGTATGTTTGGCATATAGATATATTGACAATTTGACATACATATTGACATTTTGGACGATCGAAAATTCTAGTTCTAGCACGCCAATTTATAGCACGCAACACACAAGTGTACTATCCCGGTCAGCGGCCGGTGACGAACTAAACAATGGTCGAATCTGTAAACACCACAGACCACGCTACGGCATGATTCCTTTGAAGTGTGCCCAAAAAACCGACAACTCCCCGATTGCACGCCACGATTGACAATTGTCCACCATCATATACCATTACCCCCTGTACACAATGGCGATGGCCTGTAGTGGGCACGCATGGGCCATTGTGTACTGGGGCTTTAAAATGCCCCTTGTACATATACAGTATGTTAAGAAAACCCTGTCCGACCCGTGAAGGTGTTGTTAGATATCGATAACTGATTTACTAATGGATACAAAACCGGGCTAAACTTAAAAAAAAATCCCCCTAAAAAAATAAATATTATTTCGCAAAAAGAGGTAACTTAATAAATGTGCGTAAGCACCCTTCCGCGGGCGGCGGGCGGCAGGGCACGCGGCACGTGGTCGCATCGCTATTCGCTCATAATAATACCGGTGTTGTCACTTTTTTAAAAATTACCAAATTTCGGGGAAGTTTGAATTAATTCGCGGGAAAAAAAGATTATTTCAAAATTCATTTGTATTGGTACTATGATGATTACGTAAAATTTTATATTATATTTGGTCATGTGTTTACCTAACCTTTATTACCCTTATGGGTCGGACAAGGTTTTCTTAACATACCTACTGTGTATAAAAAAGTAGTGTTACACTATTTATAAGTAATGAATGGCTGAACCAATTTTCTTATATTCAAAAAACTAAATTATTTGCACATAATTACTATGAAATAAGACGACATAATTGTCAAATAACAATTGTGTTTTGACAGACATGTCGAAATGTCAGCAAACAGGCCCTGATGTCACTGAGAAGAAAATTAGTTTTCTACGTTCTTTCAATCATTTTGAACGGCCTGTTTGTTCAATATTTTTGACGCTCACTGTATCAACTTAGGGTGCCCTCATCAATCAACCACGGAGCCTTCAGGAGAATTGCTACGTTGCTAGGAGCTCCTGATGGCGGGAAAGTATCGAGAGGAGATGTGTCTAGTAATCGTTGTTAAGAGATCCTGGCCGCGGGGGAATAACGAGAGAAGATGTGTCTAGTATCGATTGTGGCGACAGTAGGGTATTAAGTTTTCTTAATAACTTTATCTTGATTTATCGTCTGGACGGATCGCTTATTTACTTGAATTTATTGATTCGATTTCGAGAAGTTTAAGTAATCAGTAGATTGATCCAGTAATTATCATTTACTCACATCACTTTTAACTGATACCAGTAATTTCTTCACCTTCAACATACTGAGAGGTTTTTACTGATATACTTTAAATTACTACCCCCTCACAACCGCCTAAGACACTGTTGAGACTGTTCAGTATATGTAAATGATACAATGCAATACAAGAAAATGATTCTTCTATACAAAATTATCTAGTCATATAATCTCATACGTTCGAGGATTCAATAATAGATAACTGTTTATTTGTCATCTGTGTAAGCAAACCAACTCGTTAAGCGGCGCGGATGGGTGCACATTGAAGTGGCGAGGCTTTCACTCACTCGCAGATCGACAGTTACTGATAAATATTACGTTTTGTTTATTTTTAATCATGAATGGGACGTGAATGCATATATCTGTTGAGTAACACCATATTTATTTTCATATTATAGTGTATTTTTATAGCAGTTTGCTGAATGAAAAGGGGAAGTATAGGTTTTAAACACGACAAGAGAGCAGCATATAGTGAGGTATATGTGGCCCTCCTGTCGTTTTGTGCTAGCGACCATTTCCGGGGTACGCAGTCGTAAACAATCTATATTAGCCACTCAAACTCAGAGTCAAATAATCATTTTTGTTTCTATATTCTACAATACATTAACCCGGGGGTTGTGCTTCAAAACCCCGAGTAGAATTGGCCAAAGTGAACACAGGAATACTCAGTGGTTATTGATTAATTTCCTTTACTTACTGGGACTAAACTTCTAAAGGATTTCTGCGAATTGGCTTCGAACTTGTATGCCTATCAAAGATCCTGCTCATTATGATCAGAGATATGCAAACAATTTGAAAATAATAATGGAATATTCCTTTATAAAGAGAACAGAATGATATGGCTTTCACCGTGAGGTATTTTGAGTAGTATTCTTATCAGCAACCTGCAAAATAATAATCAGCAAGTCTTGCACAGCAGCGCATGCGGGCGACAGTCCAGTCCACTGGAAACTTGGCACAGACTTGCTATATTAGTTTGCACAGTGATGTAATCAATTTAAATCGACTTTACAGCCTGCAGGCAGTTTATCTGTTATAACAAAAAACCTACTGATATGATATTGACATTGTTGTGGTCCGATAGTACAGTTCGTGTGGAAACTTTCGGACCCATTGGTCATTTGTTCTGCAAACAATGCCCTGTCTATAGACACTTAAGTTTGGCAATTCATCGGACTGTTCCGGTCACCTTGGTTCTCTTTATTTCTAATTCGATCACACAATCGATCATGGTAATGAAGAGGGCTACGCATAGAGTTCCCTTGCTTGATAGAACATTTGGTTTGCTCAACCAAATAAACCTCCGAAAAAAAATATTACAAAATGTTATCAAATAGTTAATTAAGTACATTAGACTTATTCAGCGGTACGGTTTTTAGATTTTTTGGCCCCAAATTCAGCTGTGTGAACTCAAATCACTTACGCTGTCATAAGGTCATCAAATGCACGGATGACAGGATGGCGCGGGATGGACCTTTTTGTCTGTGGGGAGGAGCCGCTTACCCTTATAATCCACGTATATTGTAATCATGAAAAATAAAGACAATCTAACAATGTGAAGATGAAAAAAATTGTATAATAACAGACATTAAATCTCAAAACAACAACAAAAAAACATCGCAACATTACTCTTAAAATTAATAATTAATTCAAACAACACCAATAAACCTCAAGTTACAAACAAATCTGTTTAATTAAAACAAGAGTAAAGTTTTCTCAATAAGCGCGACCCGCCGCGGGGGTCAGCGCGGCACAGCGCGGGACGGCACGGTATGACGCGGTGCGGTACGGCGTGGTACGAAGGACTTGTAAGCGGGCCACGAATTACATAGTAAGCCCACTCAGTAAATAACTAGATTGCAGTGAAGTTACAACCGTAGTCTTGGAGATGTCGATGACTCGAGATAATTTATAGTAGCTTTTTAAAATATCTTTAATTAGAACCAGTCAAGATGGAGGAGAAAAACAAACTAGAAGTACATAAAGAAGTCTGACCGAGTTTTGGTTTAATAGCTCACATGACTACTACAAAGTTTTAGCATCATTTACACGAGCTCTGAAGTATTTCAGCGGTTTCGGTTACACTTTTTAACTCTTCTGTGCGTAAATACGTCACGCCCGATAAGTCGTCTTATACTATGGCGCCTACGACTATATTCTTCTATGGATGTATGCCCGAGACGGAATATTTTTATATTCGTAGAGTTTTGCATTGAATTGACAAACACGGAACCTTTACTATATCGCATTATCTGTCTCTCTATCTTTGTCTTTGGTCAGTCTTTCCGTTTGTTCGTATTTCGCACAGTAATTTTACTCCGAAAACTATTTCTATTTATCATTGAAAATTTAGAAGTAATCGTGATGAGTAGTATCCCTTTAACAGGAATTAATACGCATAAGCTATAAACAAAGGGAAGTGGAAGGAGAGTAGACAGCCGCTATCCTTTTAATAGTTGGTTCAACCTTAACTTGATGATAATTGGAACATAACCGCTGTCAAATAAAAAAGTTGAAACACAGTACCTTAGAATCGATGATCGATTGTGTGTCAATAACAGGTAAGTTATGTACTAAAGTTTTACGGAAGATGTCTAAATGTCTAATGGTTTTACCACTTCCGAACCATTACCGAATAAGAATTCTTCAATCGAAGTTAAAACTTTAGCGCGATGCGGAATTGGATCGAATCTAAACCACAACTTTAACTGGATTAGATACAAATAAGAGTTTAACTTCTACTATTTTATTTAGTTTGCCCACCTGGAGTGGACATGTGCTTTGTGCACCACTAGGTATGAGTACTACTACCGTAATAATGAGTATAAGTAGTACGCGAGAGTATGTGTGTGGCGTAATTAAAGATATTGTGATGATGTATCAAGTTTTCGGTTTCAATTTTTATTGCTTAATATAATAGTTTCGATTACAGCAGCTTCTTTCAGGAACTATAAAATTTTTATTTTATCTTTTGTTGCGTGCACAATTTTATTTTGGCGGGGGATAATATCAATATTGCTAATATAGGTAGTAAATAGTCAGCCGCGCTCGAGACCTTGTGCGTAGTATACAGGAATCTTAAAGCCTTATTAATTAAGATTTCGGTGGCGCAGTCCGACCACTACTACAAGTTGTTGTACTCACCGTCCCTTGACGGAGTCGTCGTCGTCTGCGGAGCCGTCTCCTTGCAGCTGCATGCCGCCTTGCGCCCACGTCACCGTTAGCCAATCTGGAAATAACACATCACATAAGCCTTTTTTGATTAAAAAAAAAACCTTAATAAATGCTATGTTCATAATTTCTGCAAAAGTAGGTACCCAATAAATTCAATTATTAAGTTCAGTTTTAAATCGGTTTAGCTGGGAACAATTTGAAGCACATAGTTATAATGTTGTTTCTATTACTAGTAGATATTCTACATAAAAAATTTCAAAATGAACACATGTACGAGTACTGTTAACAGTATCACAATTACATAATGAACACATGTACGAACACTCGTACATGTGTTCATTCAGTTCCCAGCTAAACCGATTTAAAACTGAACTTAATAATTGAATTTATTGGGTACCTACTTTTGCAGAAATTAAGAACATAGCATTTATTAAAGTTTTTTTTTTACTGTACATGTGTATGTACAGTATCACTATTACAAAATGAACACATGTACGAGTACTGCCAACAGTATCACAATTACATAATGAACACATGTACGAACACATGTACTGTATCACTATTACAAAATGAACACATGTACGAGTACTGTTAACAGTATCACAATTACATAATGAACACATGTACAGTATCACTATTACAAAATAAACACATGTACGAGTACTGTCAACAGTATCACAATTACATAATGAACACATGTACGAACACATGTACAGTATCACTATTACAAAATGAACACATGTACGAGTGCTGCCAACAGTATCACAATTACATAATGAACACATATACGAACACATGTACTGTATCACTATTACAAAATGAACACATGTATGAGTACTGTTAACAGTATCACAATTATATAATGAACACATGTCCAGTATCATAATTACATAATGAACACATATACGAGTGCTGTTGACAGTATCACTATTACAATACTGTCAGTGCCCTGCAGTTTCACCCGCATACATGTCAATCCCGTTGGATTATCAAAATAAGAGGCATATCTTGTGTTAATCCTAATTATGTGTGCCAAGTCTTATCTAGTAAATCCGTTCGATAGTTTTGACGTGCAGAAGTAATAAACATGTAAACACATGCGTACACTCACTCAAACACTTTCGCCTTTATCTATACTTCTATATAAAGCTGAATAGTTTGTTTGTTTGTTTGAACGCGCTAATCTCAGGAACTACTGGTCCGATTTGAAAAATTATTTTTGTGTTGGATAGCCCATTAATCCAGGAAGGCTTTAGGCTATATAAAATCACGCTGCGACCAACAGGAGCGGATCATAACTAAACCACGAGAAGTCGCTGGCGGCCGCTAGTAGGTATTAATAGTAGAATCGTAGGATAAAATTGTGATAAATTAACACGATATAAGGATAGCTAGGTAAAACGACTCGAGTCTATAAGTTTTAGGTATTACCGGTAACAGATTTAGGTGGATTACAAAAAAAAAAAACAAAACTTTATAAGAGTCAATGATGAATCAAAATAATAGGTAAGTGGTACAGTACATCACTGTGTCCATATGTGCTTGAACAGAATATCAATAGTTTCTCACTTAACAAAGATTTGTATTGTTATAAACAATAATTTGGTGGTACAACAATATTAGCATTTGTAATTATAAGGCTTATCATAACAATATATGACTACTCTGATTCCTAAACTAGCTGTAGGCCTGTGACTTAGGAGCCAAGGATTCTCCGGCAGATACTCGTACAATGCCATAATTCTAGTGTCATATTTATAGTGTGTTATTATGTAGCACGCTCTCGGATTCAAAAGAGAGACTATAATTACTATACTATTGATCGATTCAACTTTAATACTTCACCTACAACTTATTTGTACGCCTTTGTTCGACTTTTAATATTTTATTTTTGTGTAAAAAAGTTTCACTATTCGCTTTATGGTCACGACCATAAAGCGAAAAGTGAAACAAAATCCATTAATACAAAATTATCCGATAATGTAGGTACTATTTAGGATACTATAATAGAATCCAAGAGTTAAAGAACTGAGAGAGATAATCAGACCGTTGTTCTTTAATTAAATGTCACTTTGGTTTAGAGATTAATGAAATATTTTGTTCAGTAATTAAGATGTCAAAAACTAAAATGTTAATTGTCTTTTGTTGTTGCCAGTACCTACCCCACAGCAATTCATATTCTCCTATTTACTAAATAAAACGCAGTGACAGGAAATTTAACAGTAACATATTGAAACGACTTGCTGTGAAGTCGATTAATTATGGATTATTGAAACCAAATAAGTACTACACAAGCAAAGTTAATAAAACTTTCAAATGAGATTAGTGCGCAAGTTTCCTCTAGTAATAATATTTTTTCCTACTTACTGAAATTGTCGATGAACATGGTTAAAAATACACACAGCCGAATATAGAATCTTCTCATATTAATGTTTATAAAAGACCAAACAAACCTAAGATATTAAGAAACAAAAGTAAAAATGGCATTGTCATTGTACCCATATATTGTATATTATTGTGTGTACCTATGGGCCACAGGTTAACGAAACTCTTCCCCATATATCAAGCGGGAGATTTTTTCAAATGAAAGAAACTCCAGCGTTAAAAAAAATACCGTTAGAAAACTTCTGAAGGCTGGAACCAAAGAAAGTTTATTTCGTTTTATAAATCATTGGGAAGCACGCGTAGGTTCAATAGGCGCTGATCGTTCACGAACGACTTTTGTACCGTTTATCGAAGAAAATTTGAATGGAAGTCATTTATTTAAACTAATCTGAGAATCAGCATTTTTGAGAGTAGAAATTACAAAAGACAGTCCCCCAAAATGCCCGTCCTTCGCATCTTTATAGTGCTTTCGCTGGGAAGAAGTGCCGGAACAAACTCCCCAGTAGCACAGCTGTCTGTTCAGTGAAATAACACCTGACGTTGTACAATACGAGGCGTGTAAAGAAATTATCATTACAAAAAACAGAATATTAAATCAAATTATTTACCTAAGCTTTACTGGATTGGTGAGGTTAGCTGACATATGTCATCCAAAGAGAAGAGAGAGCTTTGTAATATACTGATTTGGTAAGCAAGCTTATTTTAGAGGACGTCGGTTAATTTAATACAGATGTCACAATAAAGTGAAATCAAACAAGAACAATTAGAAAGTATAATTCTTTTTCTCTTTTTTAATGTTTCTTAAGAATTTTAAGAGTTCTTTATATGAGAAAACCGGAAAAGTAAACGTATTTCAGAGAATGCCAGCTTTATCTGTCCACCCAGCGTGATCCAGTTTCGTTGCATGTAATTTTGTGTTGTAGTTCTAGCTTGCGTTAGCTTCCTATAGCTTTTGATTTTCTTTCATGTTCGTTACCTTAGAACTCGATTTGTAAATATTTTTATTAGATAGATATTCGAAGGTCTTTAATAAAATCCTAATAGTAGTTTATATGGATTTGACTGACTGGCTGGGTAAAAGACTTCCTGGCTGACCGGTCCCTCCGAGTTGTTGTCGACGGATGCTCATCGGAGCCCATGTCGACCAATGCCATGTGTTCCTCAGGGGTCTGTTCTCTCCATAACTCTGTTTCTGCTACATATTAACGATCTGCTGATGGCCGGTACCTATGGGTATGCAGATGACATCACAGTTGTGGAGAGATCCCTGCCGGAAGCTCGGGTTAGTAAGAAATCAATCCGGTCCGAAAGAGAGGCTATGGTAGAGCGTACGAGTGCTGCACTACAGGCAGTCTCCGAATGGGTCAAAGCTAATCTTATAGCATTCAATGCCGCCAAAACACACGCGTGTCTTTTCACCGCCAAATGGAGCCCGTTCACCTTAGCTCCTACTTTTCAGAATGTATCCTTGGAGTGCACCAACCGTCTTCAGCTTTTGGGAGTTGAGATTTCCTCGAACCTAAACTTTTCACGGTTCATTGAGCCCAAGGCCGAGGGGGCTGCCAGAAGATTTGGCGTCATCGCAAAGGCCCGGCGGTTCTTTACACCAGGGTAGCTCCTAATGTTGTACAAAGCACAGGTCCGCTCGTATGTGGAGTACTGCAGCCATATTTAAATCATACAGAATAAATTCATGGAGGATTAAAAAACGCGACCTGTCTAAAGAAAATATGACTAAATTCAAAAATTATCTGAAGTGTCTTTCTTTCTCCGTAATCTACCTAACCAAAAATGCTAATGAAGCATCCGATTATTTTCATGAGCAATCCTGCATGTTGTACACTCTTTGCTTTCCTTATAGATTATTAACAGTTTAGTCTAATAAAAAAAATAAATGCGTTTCAACTGGTATCCGAGTATGTAGTAGGAAACAAAGACAATTACTATGGAAGTACAGACGCGAACCATCGAATAGACATGGAATATTATTCTCGCAGGTTTCGGAAAATTATTAAATTAACACATAGAGTACAAAACAACTATTTCATTAACACATCAAGCAATAAATCGAAAGCATCATGGCAGGTTATAGATAATAAAGTCCGCATCACTGATCCTATTTCCCAAATTAATATACTACTTGCTAATCCGACAAACATTGCAAATGCATTTAATGACTATTTTATTAACCAAATACTAAATAATATGACGAAACTACCGGTCACTATGAATTTGACAAATAATCCCAACTCAATGTTCATGCACCCAGTAGTACCACAAGATATTATGAGAGCAATACAATTACTAAAAAACAAAAGTAGCACTGGGTATGATGGGATATCAACAAAGATTATAAAACTGGTATCAGGCAACATCGCTTTGCATTTGTGTCATATTTTCAACTTATCTATCAGTACTGGAGTATTTCCGGATAGTTTAAAAACAGTTATAGTAAGGCCACTTTTAAAAAAAAAAACAATAAAGAAGATCGAGCAAATTATAGACCAATTGCGTTGATATCCATTTTTTCCAAGGTTATTGAATGCAAATAAATAACTATTATATTCTATTCTGTTGGGCTGGTGCTGTGAAATGTCATCTGGCTACTTTGGATTCAGTGGAGAAGCGTACGAAGAGGCTGATTGGCGACCCAGATTTAACTCGAAACGGTCTCCAGATTCTGGAGCACAGGCGTAGAGTAGCCAGCCTTTCGGTCTTCTATAGCATGCATTCTGGTGAGTGTGCGAGAGAATTGTATGATTTAATTCCTCCATCTCCGTTACACCATCGGACGACCCGTTGTACGGCGACTTTCCACCCTTAAGTTGTTAACACCACTGCGATCCGGATGAAGTGTTTCGCTTCTTTTTTATACCGCGAGGGATCATCGAGGGACTGGAACAATTTGCCGGCGGCGGTGTTTCCGTTACACTACAATTTAAGTGTCTTCAAGGTTAGAGTGAATAGGCTTATTTTTTTTTTTTTTTTTTTTTTTTATTACCGTATAAACCAGCGCTTGACCGCAATCCTGCCTGATGGTAAGCAGTGACGCAATCGTTGATGGTAAAGCGCACTAGTTTATTAAGAGCCTATTCAGAGCTTATTGTATTAAACATAGGTCTAGACTGAGTTGTAAGCACCTGGGATTTAAATCTCAAGAAGACACTCCCATATTTTTGTCTGAACACCTAACTGCCAAAGGCACCCGCCTTCACTTCCTGGCCCGGGATCTTACAAAATCAGGTGCTTACAAATTTTGCTGGACAGCTTACGGAAAAGTCTACGTAAAGAAAGACGAAGGCTCACCAACCATCCCAATTACAAAGGAGGAGCAGGTACATCAGCTCAAGGGAGGGCAATGACTTTTAGTGCAAGGTCAACTACACCGTCATGTGACAATAACTTTGTTTCTTATATTATTATGTTGTTTTATGTTATTTTATTGTTTTATACATCCCCAGCTATGGGTAGTATTTAGTTTTGATATTTTTTTGTTGTTGCTCTTGTTATCATTTTTTATTTTTGCATGGATAATCATAATTAATTCCAACATTTACTACACACCTCATACGCTCACACACATAAACATATATCCAACAAAAGTAATAATAACCCATTATTCTTATCTGAACCCCCATAACCATACTACGTGTAATCGTTGGCTTAAAAACGCGCTCGAATGTTGTGGCATTAATGCTTATATTATGAAGACATCTATTCAACTTAAAAACAATAAAAATGGATGACACCCTACAAACTCTTGACGATATCGACAATATGGAAGTTGCACGCACGTTCCAATGTGCCTGCATGGACTTACACAATTATATTAATATCGGTAAAAACGATTTGACCATTATTTCTCAAAATATAAGGAGCATTTTCTGCAACTTTGATGATTTTTCCCTTTTATTATCAACGTTGAAATTTCAAATTGACATTATAATTTTAACAGAATGTAGGTTACACCCAAACAAACCTATCCCGCAGCTTAATGACTATCTTTCTTTTTCTACTACCCGACAATTAAATCAAAATGACGGTGTAGTTATTTACGTAAAAGAATCATTAAAACCCAAAGTTAAAGAAATAAACCTTGCTCAGGCATCGTGTCTACAGTTGGAAATACTTAATTATATTCTTTTATGCATGTACCGTTCGCCATCTAACACAAATTCTGACTGTTTTGTAGATTCTCTCAGTACTCACCTCAGTACTTTAAACTCTCGTCTAAGTATCATTATAGCAGGAGACATTAATATCAATCTCAAAACTAGAGACGAGGAGCCGCCTCATGAATATAGAAATAGGGTAAATTACCTAAACATGTTATCACTATACGGTATACTACCTGGACATACTCTGCCTACTCGCGAATCGAACTGTTTAGACCACTTCATGCTCAAAATAGACAAAAAGAAGGTATCAGCTTCTATAGCTATACTACATACAACTATCACCGACCACTTCACTACTTTTCTATCTATATCTAAGATAAAAACTACACAAACTGCTAATAAAACCACCACATCAGTTGATTACGAACAAGCCCTCATTTATCTTAAAGAAAATAAAATCTCAGAGCTGCTGTTTTGTAACGACCCGGATAAATTAACTGACCTACTAATATTCAAATTGAATGAATCTATTAAACACAACACTATTATTAAAACGATTCCCAATAGCAAGCGTATTGTAAAGCCATGGATAACTGCCGGATTATTGAGGTGCATCAGGAACCGCAATAAACTACAAAAAAAGTCCAGAAAGGACCCATTTAATGATATCTTAAAAATAACTTACCGTCGATACCGCAACTATTGTAATAACCTAATAAAAAAATTAAAAAGAAAATTTGAGAGGGAGCTACTTGGTAATTCCGTCACAAACAATAAACTATTATGGAAAAATATTAAAACTTTAACTTACACAAATAATCTTAAGAGTCAAAATACAGAACTACTTTACTTGAGACCAAATCCAACAGAGTCTGTAAATTTAATTAACAATTATTTTGCAAATATTGGTAAAGAGCTAGCCCAAAAAATTCTACCCTCGGCACTTAATTTAAACGCTTCTCGATCGGAAACGGCATCAGCACAAGTTAAATCGTTTGTTCTTTTAGACACTGATCCCGAAGAAGTGAGTACAATCTTGATGAGCCTTAGATCTGACAGCGCTCCAGGCTGGGACAATGTATCTATTAGGTTTTTGAAACACATAAGCCAGGAAATTGTTCCTATCATAACCCATTTGACTAATCTCTGTTTTTCATTGGGTATCTTCCCTGAGCCACTTAAGCAATCAATCATCATTCCTATTCATAAGGGTGGGGACAGAGACGACGTCAATAATTACAGGCCCATTTCCATTTTACCAGCGATATCAAAAGTTGTTGAAAAACTAATAAATAAGAGACTCTTGAAATTCTTGCACAAATTTAATACCTTAAGTAGCTCACAATTTGGATTCAGGCAAGGAGTTTCAACCGAGGACGCAGTTACAGCCCTCACTTCGCTTGTGGCTGATGATTTGGATATGGGTAGTAAATGTTTAACAGTCTTTCTGGACTTAAAGAAGGCATTTGACACCGTCTCTGTTCCTATCCTCGTAAACAAATTGGAAGCTTCTGGTGTGAGAGGAATTCCGCTCAAAATGTTTAAAGATTATCTAACAAATAGAAAGCAACGGGTTAGGGTGGGAGAATACGTTAGTCATAATGCAGATGTCACATTTGGAGTACCTCAGGGTAGTGTATTGGGCCCCACATTGTTCTTGCTTTACATAAACGACCTCTGAAATCTTAAAATCAATAACACTAGAGTGTTTTCCTATGCTGACGACACTGCTGTAGTATTCTCCGAGAATTCTTGGCAGGAAGTTGCCCGAAGTGCTGAAGCCGGTATGTCCCTAATAGCAGAATGGCTCAAAAATAACCTGCTCACTCTGAATACAGCTAAAACGAACTACATTTGTTTCAGTAAATCGCACAAAACACTACCAAATAATGATTTTAATATAAGAGTTCATACATGTGATGACTCAATTAATTGTCAATGTCCGACACTGCTCAGGGTGTCACAAACAAAGTATCTTGGTGTTATTGTTGACCAGAGACTAACGTGGTACCCTCATCTAGAACAGGTCACTAATAGAATTAGGAAACTGAGCTGGATTTTCAAGACGCTGAGATACATCGTATCAAAAAAAGTACCCACAAATTCAAATACCTCCAGAAATCTATTGAACGAAATATATGTAGCTTTAGTACAGTCGGTACTAGTGTACTGCATCCCCATTTGGGGAGGTGCAGCTAAGACAAAATTCGTTAACCTTGAGCGGAGTCAACGTGCTTTGATAAAACTTATGTATTTTAAAAACCTTAGATATCCTACGCAAAAACTTTACCAAATTAGTAATTTACTCTCGGTTAGAAAACTATACATAATTAAAACAGTGCTTAAGAAACACAAAGAAATTCCTTTTGACCTTAGACTTACATTAAAAAGAAGAAAAGATATTATAGTTGAAGTTCCTCAAACCAAAACCAAATTCGCTAGTATGCAGTACAAAAGACGCTCAGCTCAGCTATACAATAGAATCAACAAAGAAATTTATGTTTATAATAAGAAACAATTCGAATTAAAAAAATCATTAACTAGTTGGATAAAAACACTAACATATGATGAAACGGAGGCGTTGTTAAGATGTTAAGATGAACATAACCCTTCATCTGCCAAATCTCTGCACCATCATGCGCATATTCTAACACATTCGTGTTCTCATTCATACTCACACACACTCACACACACACACACACACACACGCGCACACGCACAGACACGCACACACACACACACACACTCACACCACACGCACGCACTTTCGCCTACTCACTCGCATGCCTGCGGGCGTGCTGTATGTATAGCCTTAAGCCTCTTTTTTATTATTCTTTTATTACTATTATTTAGTTTAATTTTGTATAAAGCAAGTATCTTAATGAAACTTATTAAGTTATGGAAGAGCGGAGTCTCCTAACACAGGCTTTTCTGCTTAAAAGGAGGCTCCAATCACAAGACTGTAATGTTACTTGATGCTGAAATAATAAACTATTATTATTATTATTATTATTATATTCACTCTAGCCTTAAAGACACTCAAATTGTAGTCCGACGGAAACACCGCCGCCGGCAGATTGTTCCAGTCCCTCGATGTACGCGGTATAAAGGAGGAGGCGAAACGCTTCGTCCGGATCGTAGAGGTGTTAACAACATAAGGGTGGAAACTCGCCGTACGACGGGTCGTCCGATGGTGGAACAGAGATGGGGGAATTAAATCGTGCAATTCCTTCGCACACTCCCCAGAATGTATCTCTTAATAAACTGGCGCGCTTTACCATCAACGATCGCATTACTACTTACCTTCAGGCGGAATTGCAGTCAAGCACTAGTTTATAATTTATTAAAAAAAATGTACAACGTTATCTTTTTGTTTACGTGAAACCTGAATATAGTTTGTTTAGAATAAGCAACTGAATCGATTCTAATCATTTTTACACCATGTTATATTTTTTCCAAAATACATTTAGAAATTGTTGCAGTTTGGATACTGAGCGCGCGCACCCAGCTTACGATAGATCATAGAATTTGCTCGCGGCGAACAACTAACGCCAGAGAGACGCACCGTGCTCGTTCGCCCGAGCGGAGCTTTGCCCATATTTTTGTTGGGACAACCAAGTAGAATACCTAGCTCATAACTTAGTGTTTTTCATTATGTATATCTTTTTGAAATTTCGTACATAGATCGTTTACTTAAAAATACTGGACATGTGTTGTCGGGGTACGTAGCGAGGTGTCGGTGTTTTTGAGGAGAAACAAATGTTTATGTTGAACACTATTTATTGACCAACTCACAAACTGTTCTTATAGTAAAAATGTTAGGAAAATGTTCGAATGCACCCGGCTACCGCGGAGACCAAAAGTGCACTGAATAATTATAATATATGTACTACATTAATTAATAATTGTAGGTCAACGCGTTACGCCGATATTGCTAGCTAAGGTGTTCGGTGAAAACACTGAACATATTCCGGACCACGAAAGATAGGTATGCGGAGATGAAACAATGTTATGTTAGTAAAGTAATGAAATGATCTTAATAGTAATAATGATTACAGGATGAAAACAAACCAACTTACAATTAAGATGTTAGTATAATATCTAAAAATACTTAAAACTGATTTCAGTTTAAAATAACATTAAGGACTTATTGTTCCTAAGGGTTTCCTAGGCACATGAGGACATCCCCTTTTCACTCCTTTATTGTCTGATCCTTCATAAACATGTGTCTCACTAGGCTGATTTTCACTAATGTTTTGCCGCGCACTAACACTGTTGACATTCACATCACTAATACTTCTGGTGGGTCGAAGCTCCATATCCGACGTGATGTGGACGCGGCGCGCACGTTGCCGCAACCTCCTGTACAGCAGCGCTCCCGCCGTCAGCGCCAGTGCGCCGACCAGGATATAGCTCACTGCATATTGATGGATGTCGTGAGTGGATAACGTTTCACCTACTTGCACTTGACTGTTTTTTATGTCATTAATTCGTTGATGTAAGTCTTTTAAGGCGTACTTCATCTCGTTTGAGTCTGTTACGTCTTTAAAAATGTTGTTAGGCATAGTGCTGTTGATGACCAAGTTTAATTAATCCATCTCAGGTATCAAAACATCCGGGCTCAAATCAATACTGTTTTCTTGTTGCCTCTGAATGTTCAAAGTGAAATCCTGACCCTTCAGCAGGCAACCTGGCTCTATGTAAATTACACCAGCTTTACTCAACTGTATCTGGCGTATCTGTTCTCCTTTCAAACGCCTGCATACCATTATGCATTATGCATTTGTATGCTGGAATATTCTTATCCATAGGTCGCTGGTTCAATCCGGCTCGAAGGACCAAAAAAATATGTCGGGGTACGTAGCGAGGTGTCGGTGTTTTTGAGGAGAAACAAATGTTTATGTTGAACACTATTTATTGACCAACTCACAAACTGTTCTTATAGTAAAAATGTTAGGAAAATGTTCGAATACCGCGGAGACCAAAAGTGCACTGAATAATTATAATATATGTACTACATTAATTAATAATTGTAGGTCAACGCGTTATGCCGATATTGATAGCTAAGGTGTTCGGTGAAAACACTGAACATGTGTTTTGGGTTTTGCATAAACAAAAAATAATGTTGTACCTATATTGTATTGAAATTAATTTCAAAATTATTGCCACATAAACTGGATTAGTGAATATAGTTTGGAGAATTTAAAAACTTATCTTAGTTAGATTTATCGAGATATTTTGATTGAGTCCTCGCTTAGACGTAATCTGACATAATCTTGACTGGATTATGACTAAATGGTTATATCCAGTATTCATCGGTAAAAAGTCCAAGGCCGCAATAAATAACTCTCCACTGACAGAGCACGAGAAGCCATTTTACCAAAGTATTCATGAAGTATGAAGATATTCATTAGTGTATTTTAGTTAACCCTGAGCTTAGAATGTACTACAGAGATTAGTGGATTTTTTTTTGTTCATCTACATCCACACTCATTTTGCAAGTTGACTAGCTTCCGCCCGCGACTTTGTCAATGTGGAATTGTTCTGAAAGTATCTTTTCAATAGTTACCAATTACCACTTCGCTTTTTTGGCCATCCAAACTCGTAATCCATAATGTCTCAAACTCTATTTGGTTTTGACAAGTAAAGAAGTAGTTGATTATTGGGACAATTCATAAAATAATTGGTATATAAGGCGCCCTTTATTAATAACCTGTACCGTAGGAGTGCTGAGCATCACCTACGTACGATCTGAAAGTTCACACCACTTCGGATCTTCGTAACATCCGAACAAGGTCCCTCTGATTCTTGAGGAGCAATGCTTCGCAAATCAAACACGAGTACTTTGTGGCCCGATCAGGGACTGTTTCTGTCTAGATATCTCCAGTAGTTGAATTATATACGGCTATTTGGAAGGCTCTCGATAAACATAAAAAGCTTCTTTCAAAATATCTGAACAGATATGTTGGATTCTTTGAGGAATAATAAAAAAGAACTTTTCTGTCACAGTTCAAAGGGGTTGTGGGTATGTATATTTACCAACAAATGGTACATCTTGAATACGAAATGAAGAAGAAGAGACAAAAAAGTATTAAGCATTTATTTATTTAAAAATAGTATAAATTCGGAAGTCTTTATCAGCGCGTTTTCTTTAAATCTTTTTTTTTCCATACGGCTTATCGCACGTTAGCTAATTTTGCTTGTCAATTGGTTTAAAGAAATGATCCGTCGAGTTATTCCGGTCGGATTAACTCGACGAGTATGACTTTTAGTTTGTTTAAAATTCACGGAAGGCCGCTATGTGAACCTGAGGACACGGTGAAGCATACAGTATAGGTCTGCCTAGTTGGAGTGGATCGGCGCCGTGTCCTTGTGGCGTGATCTCTCGCTTCCGGCCCTGCTCCAAGCCATGCCGTACCATCGAACTAGAGTAGCAAGAGAGTGAATGTGAGGTCGTCACCACCTTCTGCAAAGCATAATGCTCACAAAATACATACACCGCTGCAAATCCTAAATGATACAACAGGAGTAGGGAAACATCTTCGCAGCGCGGTAAAATGAAATGGGATATGTTTTCCTCTCTTATACTCTTCTTTTTACCCTACAGTCTATTCTCCCTCCGTCATAAGAATTTTCGATCAGTTCACGTAGGATACGAGGTGAATATTTTTAGCCCATCCCAAATAAAGTGCACAACGACGCGAAATAAGTTTTCACTTGAAAAAGGCTGTTATGGGAATCCAATAAATATCTATGTTCTTTATATATGTCGGAGATCGTCGATTAATTTTAATAGAAGTTGTTGATTTGATTTACGTAGTAGAGGGGCAAACGCTTGTGACGTTATATTGTGATGGCGGCACATGGACAGAGTCGCTTTGGATAGTGGGGTTCGTCGAACGGGCACTTTGCATCGAGACGCGGACCAAGGCACATCTCCGAACCGAAACTGTCGGTTTGCTTATTCAAATTGTTATTAGGAAGATTGGAGGGTATATCTACACGTCGTGCTTTAATTCAAAACTCACCTACGAAATGGAACCTGTACCACCACACCAAGATGCTGTCGACCCTACCGCTCTGCCGTCGCTGTCCTCGACATCAGAAGTGGGATAAAGAACTACACTGCTCACAATCTCGTTATAAATCCAGGAACAGAATAATGTGAGGCTGGAAGTGAACGTCAAGTTACGAGGTGCGCTCAATTGCTGGCGCAGAGATCGCTCCGCGTGATAGTGCGCTGCAGGAGTGCGCTGCAGGAGTCCGCTGCAGGCGTGCACGTGCGGCTGGACGCGGCGCTGTCGCGACAGTGCTGGCTGTTGCTTGGCGAGCGACAGTGCTGGCTGATGCTTGGCGTGCGATAGTGCTGGCTGATGCTTGGCGCGTGACAGTGCTTGCTGATGCTTGGCGCGCGACAGTGCTGGCTGTTGCTTGGCGCGCGACAGTGCTGGCTGTTGCTTGGCGAGCGAGGTGCGCTTGCGGAACATGCAAGGTGCGCTTGCGGAGCGCGTCAGGTGCGCTTGCGGAGCGCGCATAGTGCGCTTGCGGAGCGCGCTTTTAGCTGCTTGGTGAATCGCATCAATGGCGTGTGGCGCTGCTGGAGCTGCGTGCGGCGCAGCCGGAGCTGCGTGCGCTTTGCGGAACGCCCAGGGTTTCAAGACTTGAGCCTCTACTCTGCAGGCGATGAGAAGATTTCAGGACAGCATCTACTCTGCAGGCGATGAGAAGATTTCAAAATGCCCAAAACGTTTGTGGTAACGTAGTGGGATTTTATGAGAGCTCAGAGATGTCTGGTGTGCAACGGTTAACAACTGCCAAGTGGCAGGTGTTTGTGGGAAATTGCCATAATCCGGTGAGTCGTATTATTTTTATTTTGATTCCGTGGCCGAATGTTCTCTTGTCAAGCAATCTGTAATTTCATTGGTATACGTACACACACGATAGTACGTATACAAGGTATGGGTAGTACCAGCGTTGTGTACTGAACAATTTCTTTGCGACATGATAATAAGAGTTATTTTTGCAAATTTTATTTCTTGTACTACCCGATTATTGTTTGTTATAATGGACTGAGAAATTTTAAATCAGGGTTTTAAAATTATGATGTCTGGTTTGTCTTTAATTTAAAACTAAAGTTCACTGTGGCCTATAGTTACGAGCTCACTTGAGCTTCTGATAGTATATGTGGCTAGACTATTAAATCTTCTCAAGAGAACAAGCGGTAACGAACATAGAAATGAGTGCTATTTACGAAAAACGTTAATTTGATAGAAATGAGTGCTATTTGCGAAAAATGATAATTTGATAGAAATGTGTAATGTAATGATTCTTTCTAAAATATTAAGAACATTTATTAGTATTTTAATGATCAGTTTTTGTTTAAATTTCATATAGTTGTCTAGAAGGAGCGAAACCGGAAATTGCGCCAACTCTCTAGTACCCTCATTTAATTCGTCAAAGTGGTGGCGGGAGTGAGATGAGATATAAGCATTTTTTGGAGCGAGTACGCGCAGTTCCTGGTTGTCCTCCGAATCAGTCGGAATAGTTAAGAAATATTGGAGTCCATCTGTTATGTATTCAATTTAAGTATAGTATATTGGCTGTTACCTGTTGTGGAGAATAAAATTATTATATGGATCTGTCCAAGTTGCAGTTTTATTGAAATCTCAGAAGTGAGAGAGGATTCAGCCCACAAAATAAAGGTATGTATAAGCAATATTCATTTCTTGATTATAAAAAAATGATTATTTATCGTTATTTCAAACCATGCCATGTAGTATTTAAAATATTAATCTAATCTGTGGTTTTATTGTCGTTGATTCATCTGGTGAGGGCAACTCCCTCATGGTGTTTTGGTGATAATATACCAAACGTTGAAGTTTTGAATGTATAAGTTCGTACAGTTTCTAATCATGGATGGGCAGCGTTCGGTCAGGGCAACTCCCTGACAATGCTATTTATTCACATTTTGTGGTTTATCGCGACGAACATTTGGTTAAGGCGACTCCTTAATATTGTTGTTCGTGATGGCTACAGGAAACTGTATGTAATTTGGGTACCTAGATGTTTAGAATAAATATTTTTATGAACATAATAATTGAGGGTATGGTTTGAACAGATATTTTTAGACACAGATCAGATACAGTAACTATAATATGTATGTTCACTGGATTATTGTTAAGATTGCGTGGACTATGCTGGTTCACTGGATTATTGACAGGATTGAGTGGACTATGCTTGTTCACTGGATTGGATTATTGCTATGATAGGGATAAGGTACGAGAAAAAATTTTTTTAACAAATTAAAATATAACAAATTGCCAAATGAAATCAAGGAGTGTAGAAGCATGAATGTTTATAAAAGAAAACTAAAGGAATATATTACGCTGAACGTAAGTTGTACACAAATACCCTGGCAACATACTATGAAATACTTGGTAAGTTAATAAAGTATTAAATACGATTACTACTTGTAAATCAAGAAAATTAAGCATAAAAAAAACATGTACTTATTTAAATATATTTAATTATAAGTATACCTAAGTAATAATTACAACATAAAACTAACATACACATTATAGCCAAAATTATAAAATGAAACACATAAACGATCACCGGTCTCTGAGACTATAGTTTGCTGCATACATAAGCACATCTACACAATAATTTGCTCAAAAATAAATAATCAATAAATAAGAGGGTACCTCGGTTTCTAATTGGCCAGCCGTATTAACTTGTTTGTAAATGTACTATGTAACTACCCACACTTTTGTTTTTGCTTTCTTATCATGCTGCGTCACTAGACGAAATAATGTGTGCATTAAATATTAAGTCTCATATAAGTGAACTGTATTATGTTCTTTTTGAGAAATAAAGTTCTTTAAACCTAAAAAAAAAAAAAAAGAGAGCAGGAAAAAAAAGAAGTATCTGATGAATCGAACATTAATTATTACAAGTCGTCATCCCGATTGCGTGGACTAGGTTTGTCCACGGGATTAATAATAATAATAATAGCCCAAACTGACTATAAACACCGCCACGACCAAGTTGCTGCAATAATCCACCAATCACTAGCAATCAAAACAAAACTTATTACAGACAAAGTTCCCTACTATAAATACAAACCACAGGTAGTATTAGAAAACAATAATTTCAAGTTATACTGGGATAGGACCATAATCACAGATAAAACCACATACAACAACAGACCAGACATAACTATGGTAGATAAAGAAAATAAATTTGCGTACATAATAGACATAGCTATATGCAACACCCATAATCTTACTAGCACACACACTGAAAAAAAAATTGCAAAATACACAGAATTAGCCATAGAGCTTAAAACGCAGTGGAACATCACCCACATCAAAACTATTCCCATCGTAATATCCAGCACAGGTGTCATCCCAAAAACCCTATACAATAGCCTTAACACATTAAACATTAGCCCGTCTACTTATCTTCTACTACAAAAAGCAGTTATTCTTAACACATGCAGGTTAACCCGAAAATTTTTAAATACTTAATTTAATTCAATCCTTTTTTACTCAAAAGCACTTGGCTTCGGCCCGTGCCAAATTCGACCCACACACAGATGTGAGATATTTAAAAAAAAAAAATAATGAGGAATAATAATAATAATATATTTATTTGCATAAAAACACGGTATACAGAGATGGTAATAATACAATTTGGACCAAGACATGTTTTGCCAATTTAATATAAGCATGTAGATTTTCCAAGATGTACTAGACATTAACATTTTTGTCAAGGAAATCCTTAACACTATAAAAACCATTCACAGACAACCATTCATACAATTTCCTTTTAAACAATCTGGTATTCACATTTTTGAGATCGTTTGGTAACTTATTATATAAATGTACACACATTGCAAGGCAGCTTTTATTATATTTAGCTAGCCTTTGAATCTCACTTAGTACGAGCCTGTTGGGGTCTCGTCGGTTTCGGACACAAATGTCATTTGCTTTGACAAATAAATTTTGATGCTGCCTAACAAACATACATATTTCATAAATATAAAGAGCCGGCAGCGGTAGCAAACCAAGTCTCTTAAATACTGGTCGACATGAGTCATCCGGTTGAAGGCCACATATTGCCCTTATGCATTTTTTTTTTGAGCGACAAATGCTCTATTTACATCAGTACTATTACCCCACATCACCAGACCATAGCGCAGTAACGATTCAACATACGCGTGATATGAAATAACAGCAGTTTTTATATTCGTGACATTTTTAACTTGTTTCAACGCATAGACAAATTTATTAATTCTAGTGCTAACACTTTCCACGTGTTCTTTCCAATTAATATCTTTATCTATTATTACTCCCAAAATTTTGGTGTGCATTACTTCGTTGAATTTAGTGATATTCATTTTATATTATATTTATTATTAGATTGGTTAAATTGAATGTAAACGGATTTATTTAAATTAATTTTTAAATGGTGAAAGTCAAGCCAATTCAATAATGTGTCTATTGTATTAGTGATATCTAACTCATGATCTGTAATGGTACTTTTCTTTCTATCGGATGCCACTATAATTATGTCATCAGCAAATAATACGCATTTATGTTTAGTTATTCTTATTATGTCATTTATGTCATTTTGACATTTCAGGATTGCGTGGACTAGGATTGTCCACGGGATTGACAGGATTGCGTGGACTAGGATTGTCCACGGGATTGACAGGATTGCGTGGACTAGGTTTGTCCACAGGATTAATATCAGGATTGCGTGGACTAGGTTTGTCCACTGGATTAATGTCAGGATTGCGTGGACTAGGTTTGTCCACTGGATTAATGTCAGGATTGCGTGGACTAGGTTTGTCCACTGGATTGATGTTAGGATTGCGTGGACTAGGTTTGTCCACTGGATTAATGTCAGGATTGCGTGGACTAGGTTTGTCCACTGGGTTAATGTCAAGATTGCGTGGACTATGTTTGTCCACTGGATTATTATTAAGATTGAGTGGACTATGTTTGTCCACTAGATTATTGCGAGGACTGAGTGGATTATGTTCAGTAGTTGCTTGGATAAAATTAATGGCTTAAAGCTTATGAAACTATTAGCAATGAATATTTTTGTACTGATTTGGATAATCGGGGTACGGATTTCTACTCGGTTCAATTTATTTTCAGCCATGGTACCAAGCGAGGATGATAAAAGGGAGGGGCGCCTCCAGCTGCTCCGCCTGGGAGGCGGTCAAGGAGTGGAAGGAGAGCGACTTCTACTTCTGGCGGAGAGGCCACACCAAGGAGGGCTCGTGGGACATCGAGTGTGCTGGCCGCGAAAGACTTGTTGAAGCTGCTCCCCGACTTCAAAGGAGAACCAATGCCGCTGCAGGCGTGCGCTGCGGGAGTGCGCTGCAGGAGTGCGCTGCAGGAGTGCGCTGCAGGAGTGTGCTGCAGGAGTGCGCTGCAGGGGTGTGCTGCAGGAGTGCGCTGCAGGGGTGCGCTGCAGGAGTGCGCTGTAGGAGTGCGCTGTAGGAGTGCGCTGCAGGAGTGCGCTGCGGAAATGCGCTGCAGGAGTGCGCCGCAGGCGAGCGCTGCAGGCGAGCGCTGCGGGCGAGCGCTGCGGGCGAGCGCTGCGGGCGAGCGCTGCGGGCGAGCGCTGCAGGCGAGCGCTGCGGGCGAGCGCTGCAGGCGAGCGCTGCAGGCGAGCGCTGCAGGCGAGCGCTGCGGGCGAGCGCTGCAGGCGAGCGCTGCGGGCGAGCGCTGCGGGCGAGCGCTGCAGGCGAGCGCTGCAGGCGAGCGCTGCAGGCGAGCGCTGCAGGCGAGCGCTGCAGGCGAGCGCTGCAGGCGAGCGCTGCAGGCGAGCGCTGCAGGCGAGCGCTGCAGGCGAGCGCTGCAGGCGAGCGCTGCAGGCGAGCGCTGCAGGCGAGCGCTGCAGGCGAGCGCTGCAGGCGAGCGCTGCAGGCGAGCGCTGCAGGCGAGCGCTGCAGGCGAGCGCTGCAGGGGAGCGCTGCAGGCGTGCGCGTGCGATTGGGCGCGGCACTGGCGCTGGGCGAGCGATGGTGCTGATACCGTTGCTAGGAGGCGCGACGGTGCTCTAGCGAGGCGCCACGGTGCTGAGACTGTTGCTGAAGGCGCGACGGTTCTGAGACCGTTGTTGACCAGGCGGCTGGAGCAGCACAGTTGGAGTGCGCTCTGACAGCTGTCCTCCTGGTTCCTGAATGCCTGGTTCTGGCAGATGTGTGCCCAGTGTGGGTGTCGGGTGTTGTCCCGTGTTAAGCGTACTGTATGTGCGCTCAGGTGTTGTCCTGGAAGTCGTGTTCTTTGAACGCGCATCGGGTGTTGTCCCGGGTAATGTGTACTATGTATGCGTATCAGGCGTTGTCTTGGCAGGCTGAGTCCTGGGTACACGTTTATAACGTGGGGAACTTGAAAGTTCAAGTATGAGCAAGAAAGAGACATGTGTTTGAAGAACTATGCATATTTTTGAAAGTGAAGTGTCTTTATCTTGTTCGACAGTGTAATTTTGTATGAGAGCCTTGAACGTGTGAAGAGTGAAAGAATAGGCAATCTCAAATGTCGTCATGATTATTTAATGACTTTGTTTCATGCAGATTGCGATGGCGACAACCTCGATGATGCTGGTTAGCCTCCAGATACTCCTGCTGGATCCTGCCGGTACTTCGAGTGCGCAGATGAAGTTGGCGCGCAGACGCTCGACGTGCTTCAGTGCTTCAGATGAAGATGTTGCTGATGCTGATGCAGCCGAGGACGGTGCACGGTCAGGAGAGGCCGTGTTAGCAGAAAGAAGTTCGAATACTTGTAGCAACTCGCACCTACCCTGTTTATGCTTACTTCTACTATAATCTATGCCTGTCTATTATAAATAGACAGCGGGCTGATTGACAGGCCCTTTTGCTCCTGAGCTCCTGGACGGTAAGGTAGTTGAATTGGTGGTCGGTGCGATTTGCAGTAAGTCAGTCAGTAATAATTCATAGTCAATAGTATCAAAAGCTGAGCTGAGGTCGATAAATAGTCCAGCCACTTTCATTTTGTCATTTAATTTATTAATTGTCGTATGTGTTTATGGCATCAGAACAAACAATCTCCTTTCTGTTAACCAAATTGTCTTCTATTAATTATTTTGACATTCAAATGCACCATCATTTGACATTCATAGACATGACATTGCCATATTTAAAAACGAAATGTGCTCTTTCATTGAATTCTGATTATTAAGCCAGATTACAAGAAATGAACTGTGCGATTCTGAAGTAGATGTTCTATATTATCATTAATTAAATAAGGTAATTTAATGTAATGATTCTTTTTCTTGATTTGATAATCAACTGAGATTTTAAGTAATATATTATTGAATAGTATTTGTTATTGTTGTATAAAGTCCGATAGAATCTAAGTTGTGTATTTCTATATTATGTTATTTATGAATTCTTGATATTAGCTGTAGTGCGCCAGGAGGCTGCACTAAGTCGGATGGCCGAATGTAATGTAATGATTCTTTCTAAAATATTAAGAACATTTATTAGTATTTTAATGATCAGTTTTTGTTTAAATTTCATATAGTTGTCTAGAAGGAGCGAAACCGGAAATTGCGCCAACTCTCTAGTACCCTCATTTAATTCGTCAAAGTGGTGGCGGGAGTGAGATGAGATATAAGCATTTTTTGGAGCGAGTACGCGCAGTTCCTGGTTGTCCTCCGAATCAGTCGGAATAGTTAAGAAATATTGGAGTCCATCTGTTATGTATTCAATTTAAGTATAGTATATTGGCTGTTACCTGTTGTGGAGAATAAAATTATTATATGGATCTGTCCAAGTTGCAGTTTTATTGAAAAATGAGCTAAAGTAATGAAATTTAATATTAGTGAGTTGTTTGATGGCGATAATGGCGATCGTTACCTATTGAAATCGTTGATTGGAAACAGAACTTATAAGTACCCCACGATCGCATAGGTACGAAAGATTTTTCCAAGTAATGTCTGCTGAGTTAGATTTTCATAATGTAGAAGATGGTGAGGAGGGTGCCTCCGCCAGCAAATGGAACACGTATCATGGCTATGTGGTCGTGCTGCACGCACTAGTCTGTAGTCGTAACTGCAACCCAGTGAGGGGTTGTTCAGAGCGCGATGGGCAGCTAGTGGTGGGGCGGGGACACTAGTAGGTATGGTCGCACTGCATGCACTAGTCTGTAGTCGTAACTGCAACTCAGTGAGGAGTTGTTCAGGGGGCGATGGGCAGCTAGTGATGTGGCGGGGACTCTGGCAGATATGGTCGCACTGCATGCACTAGTCTGTAGTCGTAACTGCAACTCAGTGAGGAATTGTTCAGGGGGCGATGGGCAGCTAGTGATGTGGGGACCTGGGTCTCAGAGGAGACTATTAGTTGTACGGTCATGTGTTGACCTGGGAGTCGTGGACTCTAAAGTTGTTCGTATCACAAGAGGTGATGACGACATGGGTGTCAACTATGAGTTGTCACTAGCTACTGTGGTAGCGTAGCGAACCATGGTGTGTTTTCTTTTTGATGATTATGATTTTGATTTGATAAATTTGATAATTATGAGGCTTGGAGGAACCTTTTGTGTTTTCTTTTTGAAATTTGATAATTATGAGGCTTGAAGGAAGCTTTTGCGTTTAAGTTGTTAAAATAATTAAGTTTGTTTGGTTTTCTAATACCTAGTCATTGTAATTAAACGTGACGTGTGATGGTCAGGTTGGCCGAGTTCTCAAAAATGCTTCAAAGTCGGTGTTCTGTGTTTTCTTTAAATTTGTTACAGACATGCACTAGAACGTGCAACGGGAAATGTTGAGGTTTGGCCGGAATCGGCGGTTGGCCTGGTGAACCGGATCCTGGACTCCGGGGCTGAAGGAGATGATGATGATGATGATGATGATGATGAAGATGATGATGCACGAGGACGTGCAAATCGTCAGGCTGGCCGTGTCGGAGATCGTAGATTAATTTTAATAGAAGTTGTTGATTTGATTTACGTAGTAGAGGGGCAAACGCTTGTGACGTTATATTGTGATGGCGGCACATGGACAGAGTCGCTTTGGATAGTGGGGTTCGTCGAACGGGCACTTTGCATCGAGACGCGGACCAAGGCACATCTCCGAACCGAAACTGTCGGTTTGCTTATTCAAATTGTTATTAGGAAGATTGGAGGGTATATCTACACGTCGTGCTTTAATTCAAAACTCACCTACGAAATGGAACCTGTACCACCACACCAAGATGCTGTCGACCCTACCGCTCTGCCGTCGCTGTCTCCGACATATATATTATACTTTATTGGAGTACACCCCTTCGTAGAAGAGGTACTGTCGAAAAATTTAATAAGCTTGGTAATATTAACGTTCTTACAGAGGAATTCCTTCCCATTCCCGAAAATTGTCCTAAATAGATAAAAAATGGACCGATTATTAGGAAATCACTTAACAATGTTTATTATGTTTGCATTTATTCAGGTTACTAGAGTGGGGAGATAACTATCTTCTGCTTTAGAAAACGATTGACATTTGTTGATTGATGTCGAATTCTAAAGAACGGAAAGTGGCTTTCTAAGATAAATATCGGCCCGTGGACCTTTTACTTGTTTTGAGAAAAAACAACAGAGGTTGGGTTGTGATTTTTGGGCCATTAAAATCTACCTGGTGATCACCATCCGGAACATAGTGGTAGTCCCGTTTCCTCTTAAAAGACCAATTCCGGAACCGCCCCTGCGCAACCAAAAAAGGGACCCGTGAACTGTGCCTATCTTCCTAGAGTCGAATGAGCGGCTTTGCAGGTAACTATGGAATAATCTCATTAATAAATTGGTCAATACTGCTTAGCGTGGTCGCGTGCTTTGTATGCGTGGAGTCCGGCCTCTGAGTTCAGGTGTTACCATCATCCAACAAAAACAGGTTGCATGATGAAACTACCTTCCGGATCGGTACTTATTTACTGCGTCTGGGCACTTGTTGATCAGTTATATTATTTTAATTATTATAAGCTTTCTCAGACACCATTGCCTATCCTGCAGTAACAGTATGGGCCGGTTAGCAAAGTACGCCAGCATTTATGACATAATCCGTCATGCTATATTTAGCGTCGGCGTAACAGCTGTTTTAGAACGCAACGCATATTATCCATTATGTAGGAGACTATTTATATTATAATGTCTTAGCGACTGCTTGAGTATTACTTTTTCCAATATTTTGCTAAATGTTGTAATTTCCAACGTCGTTACTATTCTTCATGAGGTCACAAAAACATTCAATCTAAACAGGAAAACATTTACTTCTAAATGTGAGGGAAAATTGGTCCGCAACGAAATTCATTACCTTTTGCTAAGAGTGGTTGCTATGACGACCGCCCACAAACCCATAATCTCGTCTTAAGTTTTTGCGAATGTTCACGAAACCTTTACAAAAGAGCCTCATAAAATACATTGTTATTTTTTGTTTTACAATTAGAGTGTTTTATTGTGTTTTTCATTTGTAATTAACAGAACACTTGATTCGGATTCCTTTTGATAACATTTCTTTATTGTTGTGAAGTTTCTATTGTGCAATTTTCCAACTTTTGACTTTAGATTTGGTTCTTTTCTTGGAACAATTTATAATAATTGGCCTTTTTTAAATGAATGAAAATATTATTCCGATGCTTACAGTATTTATCAAACCGAAAACTAGACTCATTGATCATGAACGGAACTAGAACAACCTATTCACACATAATCACAAAAGCATTTCAGGAATATTTGCAACGCTCGCGTACATATCTCGTGTCGCCGCATAACTCCGCTATGAAAGGGTTGAGACGGCTAAATCTGCCATTATACTGGGATTTATAGTAGTATTGTAAATACGCTGGTATATCTATAACTTAAAGAAGATAGCTTTTCTTTGAATTCAGTATATATTAAAATAGAATAGAGTAGATTTTTCTTTAATCGAGTGACAGAAACCCAACAAGATTTTTAGTAAAACTTACGACTAGCGCTAATACTTAATGAAAACAAGAAATACAATACAAAAAGTAACGGTTGGTCACCGTCGCGATCTGCCTTGAGAGCGTACCGCTGAAATACAAAATATATTTGTACTCCAAAAACGAGCTGTTCCAGCAATTTACCAGCTCGGTGTCAGAGTTTCCTTAAAAAATGTCTTCAAAGATATTGGTAATCTCACGGTTGCTTCGCAATTTATCTTAGCCAACATCTTATATATCAGGAAAAATATTCACTTCTACATTAAAAACAGTGAGATTCATAAAGTTAACACCAGAAATTAGGACAAACTACGAGCCCCTTTTTAACAATTTCAAAAGGTTCATTACTCATTTCTTAGGCCTTGTATAACTTTTTACAACAAGATACCCTCTGCTTTGCTAGACTTGCATTACAATGCATTTAAAGCGCAATTAAAATCCAATCTTTCTTCTAAGGGCATATTATTATGTAAACGACTAATTAAATGATAAGAATAACTGGCCGCTCTGATTAACTCAAGACAATGTTTATGTTCTTTCTCCGGAATTAGCTTACTGACACGTTATATGAGTTCATATAATTGTCTTTTTTTGCAATGCATAAATAGGTATGTGAGTATATATAGGTATGTATGTGTCCTTTATGTTTGGGCCTTTAATTTAGGTAATAGGTTTTAGCTTACTTAAATTTCTATACTTATTACTATTGCACCGACTTTTGTTGTTACCTTTTATAGCGCCTTGATGTTAGCAAAGCCTGACGAAGCGAATGTACGCTGGTTTGGTCTGCACGATCGTAGTATGCAGTATTTGCAGCCAGCCGTTGTGAATATTTAGTAATTTCGAACATCATCACATCCCGTCAGTACAGATGTGTGCTATAAATGTCTACCTACATTCTCTGTCAATCCACTATTTTGATTGCCTGGAAAAATTTAACAATATCTACGTATGGATAGAGAGTTGAATTTTATCATAGTTTTCCAATTTCTTTATTTTGAATTTTATTATGATCATTATTATTATAATCAACTCTACCCTGCATCCAATCACTAATGTAGTATCAAATATAAAGTCTATAATAAAAAGCGTGTAAAGTTCAAAGATGGTGCCACTAGAGTTTCACAGAGTGAAGAGTGTTGGCCGCTAGCCAACCAACATAATGGGTTCCCTTTGACCGATGCGCCAAAAGCACTGCATTCGTCTTACGTGTTTCAAGGATAGCATAAAAAAATACCGTAGTAACCGACTGGTACTACTTGATAAGAGTTTATAGTATATAAACAGAGAGGAGAAACGGTTTAATAATACCATTTTTAGGGTTGCGCATTCAAAGGTTAAAAATGAGCCTCTGTTACTAAGAATCTGTTGAGAGCATGGGATACCTAGACAGTTGAAACTTTAACAGATGATATGTGTACGTTGCCTTTATAACTGCAAATATTAAAACAGTTTTGTTTTTCTCATACAGATGATTTTTGTATAGATAATGAATGGCACGAAACATTTCGTGCATGAGTCCCACTCGTACATGACCGTTTTAGGTTTTTACTTTTTTCTTTATGGAATTAAGTATACTGAATAAACCAACGGCCGTTGTAAATGAAGCAAGATGCTTTTAATTATGATGACCAGATTTTTATTTTAAACGTCTTCTGACAGTAAAATACATGTACAGACTAGGCATGGATGCTGCAGGGTCATCCCAAAGCTAGTTGTGAGATTCCTCATCTTTGAAGAAGAATCTCCACAAATCTCTCATTGATGAAGTCATAAATCCTTCTACTTACTTACACTTTTGTATATTTTCGTACATTACGTAGGCAACGTATGAGATCTTCATATCATATTATGCAGAATCCAAACGTCAGATATTTGAAGAGGGTAGATTGAACCGTCTCCTGAGACGTTTTCCTTAATGGTTTATATACTCACACTTATTTCATTCGCGCCATAGCAATTTACTGAAGTGCCAGCGCACACAAACAGGAAATAATTTATTTTTTGAAGTTTGCATATTTGTTGTCATCATATAGGAACGTGTTACCGAATAATGAGGAAAATGTCGTGACGAGAGAATAACTAATGAATTTATTACCGGTTACCGTTGGTCATAATGATCTGTAGGGTAACTGCATAACAACATATCTCGGTGGTAGGCCATAATATCGGCTGCCGGCAGAAGTTACCACCCACCAGACAAAGTCTTGCCGCCAAGTGATTCGTCCGGTTCGGGCATGATGTCTTGTGAAGCCGTACGGAGGACGGGTCTAAGCAGCTGTGTTGCGATATGTGCCGGGTACGATGCGCCAAATGTTGCTGTGTCGGGAGGGTCTCCAGATCAATTTCCGCTGGCGCAGCATTGTTGGGTTTAACATTGCATCACCTCGCGCAACTGCCGTCTTTCTTCGTATTCACTAAGTTTTTTAAGTGAATAGGCTAAATAAACCAGCGCGCTGTACCATCAACGATCGCATCACTGCTTACCATCAGGCGGGATTGCGGTCAAGCACTAGTCTAAAATTATAAAAAAAAACAAACTGTCTATTCTATTCTATTTTTATTTATGGCAAGTGAAGCCGATGTCGAATATTCTGCCAATGTCAAAAGTGATTTGCAGAAGCAAGAGAGTGCAGAAACAATAATAATAATGAAAACAAAAAAAAAATTAACAATCTGTCAATAGCAATTGGTTTCATTTTGACAGTTCAAGAACATTCATTACGTTATTTAGGTTGATGAGCAGACTCAGTTTTCGAACGTATGAAGCAATGGATTGGTAATATGCTTCGAAATGATTCCAACTGAAGCTAGTAGATACTAGTGTGTCACGCAATCTGTGTGCTGCTCTGACACAATACACCCCAATTCTATAGAAGAAAAAAAAATTATTTATAATATTTACGAACACCTGTGAAAAGTCGAACATTTTTTTAATGTCTTCGAATGCTTTATTATTCCAAAAAGTACTTCAGATAAGGTATAAAAATTATGTTGTTCATTCTAAATGAAAAATAAGTCGATACTTTACTTTTGATAATACAAAATATTGTCTATTTTAATGGACAATATTATGTATATTATCAACTGTAATATTGTGATTCAATTTTCATATCAAACAATTTTTTACAAAAACCAATATCCCGTGTTATCGAAAGATCATACACGCAAATGTACATAAGTACTTAAATATGGTTCGCAATATATGTGAAAGAGTATTGTAATTTTCTTTCGTATAGAAATACATAATAGTAAGGAATATGGATCTGAAAATATAATGGATCTTACATATTTTATTGATATTATAGACAAAGAAAGATTTTTACTGACGTTTAAGTACCTATGTTTCCATAAAGTTCTTAGCAAAAAAACTCTTTAAAATTGGAATAAAACTATTTCTAGTGCCCTTCCTTCACATAATTACTATTTCTGGGTGTGCTTATTACATCAAAGGCCTCATTTATCGTTTTTCATTAATTAAGATTCAAATAAAGAATAGGTATATGAAATGAAACAATGATTATCACCTTACCTTTTAAGATGATAATCATTGTTTAGGTAAACATAATATCATAGACAACACAAGGTCACTAAACGCTGATATTCAGGTGCAACCCACAAGTGCCATACAATACCGAAACTGGCCGCTGAGAGCATGCGTTAGGCAGTAGATGAGAGCGCCGTGCGCTTCTCTAGCCACTTTTCAATGAGGGGACTTATCGCGGCTATTGTGACGTGCTCAGCACTGGGTTGCGACAACAAACACAAACACAAAGTGTGTATCCGTTATTACAAACTAGCTGTGTCCCGCGGTTTCACCCGTGTAAGTTCCTATGTTTTTTTTTATATGCTCCGCTCCTTCTAGTCGCAGCGTGATGTTATATAGCTTTAAGGCTTCCTGCATTAATGGGCTATCCAATGTAAAAATATTTTTTCAAATCGGGCCAGTAGTTCCTGCGATTAGCGCGTTCAAACAAACAAACTCTTCCGCTTTATATATTAGTATGGATTAACCCTTCCGACATCGTTTGATATCATCCAAAGAAGCCCTTGCATAGCCAGCTCTTGGTATGTATAGTATATACACTTTCTACGTAGTATAATTTAAATATGAATAACTGAATAAAATATCCAATTCGCGACTAATATCTACAGTATTGTATGAGTAGGTATGTACTACAGTATTGTATGAGCAGGTATGTACTACAGTATTGTATGAGTAGGTATGTACTACAGTATTGTATGAGTAGGTATGTACTACAGTATTGTATGAGTAGGTATGTACTACTGTATTGTATGAGTAGGTATGTACTACAGTATTGTATGAGTAGGTATGTACTACTGTATTGTACGAGTAGGTATGTACTACTGTATTGTACGAGTAGGTATGTACTACAGTATTGTATGAGTAGGTATGTACTACAGTATTGTATGAGTAGGTATGTACTACAGTAGTGTATGAGTAGGTATGTACTACAGTATTGTATAAGTAGGTATGTACTACAGTATTGTATGAGTAGGTATGTACTACTGTATTGTACGAGTAGGTATGTACTACAGTATTGTATGAGTAGGTATGTACTACTGTATTGTATGAGTAGGTATGTACTACTGTATTGTATGAGTAGGTATGTAGTACTGTATTGTATGAGTAGGTATGTACTACAGTATTGTATGAGTAGGTATGTACTACAGTATTGTATGAGTAGGTATGTACTACAGTATTGTATGAGTAGGTATGTACTACAGTATTGTATGAGTAGGTATGTACTACAGTATTGTATGAGTAGGCATGTACTACAGTATTGTATGAGTAGGTATGTACTACTGTATTGTATGAGTAGGTATGTACTACTGTATTGTATGAGTAGGTATGTAGTACTGTATTGTATGAGTAGGTATGTACTACAGTATTGTATGAGTAGGTATGTACTACAGTATTGTATGAGTAGGTATGTACTACTGTATTCTACGAGTAGGTATGTACTACAGTATTGTACGAGTAGGTATGTACTACAGTATTGTATGAGTAGGTATGTACTACAGTATTGTATGAGTAGGTATGTACTACAGTATTGTATGAGTAGGTATGTACTACTGTATTGTACGAGTAGGTATGTACTACAGTATTGTATGAGTAGGTATGTACTACTGTATTGTACGAGTAGGTATGTACTACAGTATTGTATGAGTAGGTATGTACTACAGTATTGTATGAGTAGGTATGTACTACAGTATTGTATGAGTAGGTATGTACTACTGTATTGTACGAGTAGGTATGTACTACAGTATTCGTCAAAGACAGTAAATAACGACAGGTCCTCTTAGAATCTTTAGTATGAAGTGCGTTTCTCGATTCAAATTTAAATTAGACAAAGCTTACTTGAAATTGAGATAACTTTCTGTCCAAGTATTCAAATACTGACCTTTCGAAAAAGCGACGAAACATAATTAATTGTATAATTTAAATTAGCTTTAATATCAACTCCTTAACAAGTCAACAGTTTTATTTAGTATAAGTTCACATTTACTGATATTATTAACATAAAATCTTATTTAAAAATTTCTATATTTGATATACCTATCCTGTTTTGGGTGGAAATCATCACATGGTTTCTCCCGCTCTATTCGGAGCGGATGGGCGTGTCAAACTTTTACTGACGTAGGTCATCCGCGTTCCTTCACTTGCCTATGACAGGGTCACGCTATCTCTTTTTAACATTCCGCAGCCCTGGCAGGCATCGGTCTTTGTGGACCTGGTCATCATGTGCTGACATCTCATTGAGGCGCACGTGAAACACAACGCGCCGTCGACCCGGGTTTGGTCCTTACCGGGACGCGAACTGCCTATTGCTTGCCACCCGCAAGTCCGCCCTTACGTTTCACATATTCATTATCAACCTTTTTACTGTCCCACTGCTGGGCACAGGTCTCCTCTCACACAGAGAAGGATGGAGCGTAATCACCACGCCTGCTCAATGCGGGTTGGCGATTTTCGACTTAAAGTCCAGGTTTCCTCAAGATGTTTTCCTTCACCTTCAGTCATTGGTGTCCAAGATATACTTAGAAAGTACATATAAGTTTAGAAAAGTTACATTGGTACCTACTTGCCTGACCTGGAATCAAACTCGCGCACTCATACTTGAGAGGCTGGTGTTTTAACCACTAGGCCACCACGAATTTCAACGTTTTACGTATTACCGTATACTAATTCCGTAATTTTCATGACTTGTAGTAGTAGGTAAATTATCAGAGGGGAGGCAATACTTGTCATTTTAAGTTCTCAGTTTGAAAGCCAATTCTCGTACTTAAAAACATTCAAAATCTAGACAAAATCTCGTCTCAAAACTTTTAAAAATGCAGGGAATTAGAAGTATTACTGATAGATTGAGACTGAGATGCTTCTTAAAATTAGGAGAATTTTTGACATTTGTTTGTCACTAAGATGAGACTGTGGCTAGATTTTAAAAGTTTTAATAATTATAAAAATTGGTTTCAGAAACTTGGAGAACAAGCACTGGTTTAAAAATAACTAGGTTGGTATTATTACGTGATTTTACTGTTATTATTTTTGGTAACTAAAGTAATGAAAAATATTTTCATACGACAGAACTTAAATAAAATATATCTGTGTTCTGTCCTTTTCTTAATAAAAATATAGAAAGAAAAAAGATACACTGAACTTTAGTTTATTTTGTGAACAACTCAATCGGCGCCATTATCTACTAATCGTTTTTTTTTTAAATATAAATTATAAAGTGGTTTGGCTGCAATCCCGCCTGGTGGTAAATAGTGAGGCAATTGTTGATGGTAAAGCGCGCTAGTTTATTAAGAGCCTATTCACTCTAGCCTTGAAGAGACTTAAATTGTAGAACGAGGGAAACACCGCCGCCGGCAAATTGTTCCAGTAGCTCGATGTATTCGGTATAAAGAACGAGGCGAAACGGTTCGTGCGGATTGTAGTGGTGTTAACAACGTAAGGGTGAAAACTCGCCGTACGACGGGTCGTCCGATGATGGAACGGAGGTGGGGGAATTAAATCATGCAATTCCATCGCACGCTCTTACTATAGAACACCGACAGACTGGCTACTCTTCGTCTGTACTCTAGGCTTTGGAGACGGTTTTGAGCTAAATCTGGTTCGCCAATTAGCATCTTCGCACGCCTCTCCACTGAATCCAGAGTAGCCAGGTGGTATTTTGCAGCACCAGACCAAATGTGACTGCAGTACTGCTGTCCTGATGTGAGGTACCGCTGGACCTTTGCGATCACACCAATTAATTGTTATCGACGACAATGATATAATAAAATATAACAATTATTATCACTCTTAGTTTAAATATTATGATGAAAATACCTTCCGAACATATTATCTTCTATCCTTTAATTTGATCATGGATTGAATACTGCCAAGCTGGTAAAACGGGAGGATATAACGTGGTCGGCTGAGACCCTACTTTAATCGAATCTCGCTGATTTATGCAAAGCGATGAGTTATGTTTCAGCTATTAAGTTCCTAAGGCTGGAGGTCGAAGGTAACTCTACTGATCGTCCGTCAAGCCATTGTTGTTAAACAAAGAAGCTTTCATAGTTCGTTCTAAGTTTATATAATATTAGTTTACCCCTGAGAATGCGTGTGGTTTTTAGAGAATTGTATCATTAGAAGCCTTGGGAATTGTATTTTAAATCTACGATCATTTCATAGATACGATTTCGCCGATAGTCGTTTTTACGGCATACATACGTCGTGGTGGCCTAGTGGTTAAAACACCAGCCTCTCAAGTATGAGTGTGCGGGGTCGATTCCAGGTCAGGGAAGTACCAATGTAACTTTTCTAAAGTTATATGTACTTTCTAAGTATATCTTGGACACCAATGATTGAATGTAAAGGAAAACATCTTGAGGAAACCTGGACTTTATAAGTCTGAAATCGCCAAGCCGCATTGAGTAAGCGTGGTGATTACGCTCAACCCTTCTCTGTATGAAAGGAGACCTATGCCCAGCAGTGGGATGATAAAAGGTTGATGGTGATGATGATGATACGTCGAGGGACTAATATAATTTACCTGCAACGGTCTACCCGTTTTTTTTCAAGCCTAGAGTGAATAATCATAAAATTTGTGCGCTTAACCATCAACGATTGTATTATTGCTTAGGCACCATCAAGCGTGATCGCGGTCAAGCACAAGTTATTATATTTAAAAAATACAATTACCCGCTAGTTACAAAACATATTTCAGCATAGTGAGGCTTTATATACGTAAATTACGACGACTCACTACATTTCATGCAGCGGTAGATAATGAACATGTATCTAACCAAAAAGCGACCTACTTTTAAAATTAATGTATTGTGTAATGATTGCAAAAGCAGTATAGTAAACCTTAAATACTCGAAAAATAAATTAAATATAATTAATTTTGCTGTTACTTTAATCAACAATATCCTGTTTTCAAACACTACCCTTCTGAAGTTCTCAATACTTCATTAGCTTCAAGCGGATGAATATTGTAATGGAGTCCAGAAAGGCTGAATTTCTCAATATAACCTTCATGATGCCAATAAATCTTCGCTGGAGGAAGTAATAGGTCCATTGGATTCAAGCTAGATTTGTATGGTAGACTATTGTAAACCTGACCCTTACGTAGGGAGGGCTATTAAGTATAAGAGCTGTTTCAATGACATAGACTTTGTAAGGTGGCATGAAAGTGACCTAAAGCCATGTAGGATTTCAGGTTTAATGGCATGGTCTTCAAGAACCATTCGAAAGTCCTCGTGGGGAAATAAAAGAAAGCAATTAAACTGCAGTGTCCATGCCTTTCACGAAACGACATTGTAACTTCCATAAAAATAGCGTATTTTTAACAATCTATATATATAAATATTAATGCCACTTTCTTTGTAATTTTATATAACTCAAGATCGGACTCACCTATCCAAACCAAATATTCAGTCTTTGTTTTAACTAATTAGTAGATGGTTTATGTGCAGTTTGAACAGAATCGGTCCAACGGTTCTTCATCTATCACATTTTTTGTAACAAATGAATTCAATGAACGGTGGATCATCAGCTCATCTATATATATGTCGGAGATCGTCGATATAATTTTAATAGAAGTTGCTGATTTGATTTACGTAGTAGAGGGGCGAACGCTTGTGACGTTATTTTGTGATGGCGTCACATGGACAGAGTCGCTTTGGAAAGTGGTGTTCGTCGAACGGGCACTTTGCATCGAGACGCGGACCAAGGCACTACTCCGAACCGAAACTGTCGGTTTGCCTATTCAAATTGTTATTATGAAGATTGGAGGGTATATCGACACGTCGTGCGCCAATTCAAAACTCACCTACGAAATGGAACCTGTACCACCAGACGAAGATGCTATCGACCCTACCGCTCTGCCGTCGCTGTCTCCGACATCAGAAGTGGGATAAAGAACTACACTGCTCACAATCTCGTTATAAATCAAGAAACAGAATAACAGTCACTTTCTGCCAATAGTTTGCATAGTACTTATGTGATTACTTGTGTGGTAGTACTGGATGCTGGTGTGGAGGCTGGAAGTGAACGTCACGTTACGAGGTGCGCTCAATTGCTGACGCAGAACAGATCGCTCCGCGTGATAGTCCGCTGCAGGCGTGCACGTGCGGCTGGACGCGGCGCTGTCGCGACAGTGCTGGCTGTTGCTTGGCGAGCGAGGTGCGCTTGCGGAACATGCAAGGTGCGCTTGCGGAGCGCGCAAGGTGCGCTTGCGGAGCGCGCAAGGTGCGCTTGCGGAGCGCGCAACGTGCGCTTGCGGAGCGCGCAAGATGAGCTTGCGGAGCGTGCAAAGTGCGCTTGCGGAGCGCGCTTCTAGCTGCTTGGTGAATCGCATCAATGGCGTGTGGCGCTTTGTGGAACGCCCAAGGTTTCAAGACTTGAGCCTCTACTCTGCAGGCGATGAGAAGATTTCAGCACAGCATCTACTCTGCAGGCGATGAGAAGGTTTTTAATATACCCAAAACGTTTGTGGTAACGTAATGGGATTTTATGAGAGCTCCGAGATGTCTGGTGTGCAACGGCTGACAACTGCCAAGTGGCAGGTGTTTGTGGGAAATTGCCATAATCCGGTGAGTCGTACAATTTTTATTTTGATTCCGTGGCCGAATGTTCTCTTGTCAAGCAATCTGTAATTTCATTGGTGTATGTACACACGCGCCAGTATATATACAGTGTACAAGGTTGTACCAGCGTTGTGTACTGAACCATTTCTTTGTGACATGATAATAAGAGTTATTTTTGCAAATTTTATTTCTTGTACTACCCGATTATTGTTCGTTATAATGGGCTGAGAAATTTTAAATCAGGATTTTAAAATTATGATGTCTGGTTTGTCTTTAATTCAAAACTAAAGTTCACTGTGGCCTATAGTTACGAGCTCACTTGACCTTCTGATAGTATGTGTGGCTAGACTATTAAATCTTCTCAAGAGAACAAGCGGTAACGAACATAGAAATGAGTGCTATTTACGAAAAATCTAAATTTGATCGAAGTGAGCTAAAGTAATGAAATTTAATATTGGTGAGTTGTTTGATGGCGATAATGGCGATCGTTACCTATTGAAATCCTTGATTGGAAACAGAACTTATAAGTACCCCACGATCGCATAGGTACGAAAGATTTTTCCAAGTAATTTAGAGTCAGAGAGAGAGAGAGAGAGTAATCGAGTTAGATTTTCAAAATGTAGAAGATGGTGAGGAGGGTGCCTCCGCCAGCAAATAGAACACGTATCATTTCTATGTGGTCGCGCTGCACGCACTAGTCTGTAGTCGTAACTGCAACCCAGTGAGGGGTTGTTCAGAGCGCGATGGGCAGCTAGTGGTGTGGCGGGGACACTAGTAGGTATGGTCGCACTGCATGGACTAGTCTGTAGTCGTAACTGCAACCCAGTGAGGGGTTGTTCAAGGGGCGATGGGCAGTTAGTGGTGTGGCGGGACCTAGTTAGATATGGTCGCACTGCATGCACTAGTCTGCTGTCGTTACTGAAACTCAGTGAGGAGTTGGTCAGGGCACGATGGGCAGATGGTGATGTGGCGGGGACCTGGGTCTCGGAGGAGACTATTAGTTGTACGGTCATGTGTTGACCTGGGAGCCGTGGACTCTAGAGTTGGTCGTATCACAAGAGGTGATGACGATATGGGTGTCAACTATGAGTTGTCACTAACTACTGTGGTAGCGAACCATGATGTGTTTTCTTTTTGATAATTATGATTGAGTTGATAATTATGAGGCTTGGAGGAACCTTTTGTTTTCTTTTTGAATTTTGATAATTATGAGGCTTGAAAGAAGCTTTTGTGTTTAAGTTGTAAAAATGATTAAGCTTGTTTGGTATTCTAATAGTCATTGTAACTAAACGTGACGTGTGACGGTCAGGTTGGCCGAGCTCTCAAAAATGCTTCAAAGTCGGTTTTCTGTGTTTTTTTTTAAATTTGTTACAGACATGCACGAGGACGTGCAACGGAAAATATCGAAGTTTGGCCGGAATTGGCGGTTGGCCTCGTGAAGCGGATCCCGGACTCCGGGGCTGAGGGAGCTTCGGATGCGACTTGGATTGGCGCTGGGATGATAATGATGATGATGATCCACGAGGACGTGCAAATCGTCAGGCTGGCCGTGTCGGAGATCGTCGATATAATTTTAATAGAAGTTGCTGATTTGATTTACGTAGTAGAGGGGCGAACGCTTGTGACGTTATTTTGTGATGGCGTCACATGGACAGAGTCGCTTTGGAAAGTGGGGTTCGTCGAACGGGCACTTTGCATCGAGACGCGGACTAAGGCACTACTCCGAACCGTAACTGTCGGTTTGCCTATTCAAATTGTTATTATGAAGATTGGAGGGTATATCGACACGTCGTGCACCAATTCAAAACTCACCTACGAAATGGAACCTGTACCACCAGACGAAGATGCTGTCGACCCTACCGGTCTGCCGTCGCTGTCTCCGACATATACACACATCAAAAGTGTCTAGGGATCAACATATATTTTTGCAATAACTTTTCTCCTGATTGATATTAATTAAAATTTTCTTTAAGGATTCATCAAATAAAGTGTTTTCGTTTGTCACAGTAACGATAAACCAAGTCACCTTTGCATTAATAAAGAAATTTGCCATTTTCCTAATAAAGGGATATTTGACATTTGAACCACTAACACAAAAGTTCGAAAAAAAGACTGAAATAACAGTTTTCTCTAAAATTTTATTGGGTCACTTAAACAATTAATAATCCGTGTTTCTACCGCGAACACTAACAACACAAGAACATCGGTTTGGCATACTCAAAATGAGTTCATCCAAATCACGCTGTGGAATGGCCGCCCATGTTCGTTGCAACAACAAAAAAAGGTCTTCTTGCGACTGGATACCCTCCATATTCGGCAGAGCTCTTCTCTGTAGCATATCCCATGCATGCTCAATCGGGTTCAAGTCTGGCGACTGAGCAGGCCAGGGCAGGACATTGATGTTAGCTGCGGCGAGAGTCTGTCTTACAACTCTTGCGGTGTGCGGTCGTGCATTATCATGCATTAACTGAAATAAGGGACCGATTTGCACTTGTAGAGGAACGATGACGTCTGATACAATCGTCTCAGCATAAATTTGAGCGTTGAGGTTGCCTCTGATCCAAATCAACTCAGTTCTTCCGCCGATCCAAATACCCGCCCATACCATGATGGTTCCACCACTATAAGGATGGACTTCCTGGCAGGATTTTAATCGCTGTTGGCGTCCAGGGGTTCTCCAGTGTCGTATACGTCTTGTATCCGGTCTCATACCAAAACGAGACTCATCAGAAAAGCACACGAAACGCCATTGTTCTTCTGCCCAATTTCTGTGTTCAAGAGCCCATTGATATCGAATCCTACGATTGTGCATTGCTATAGGTGGTACCCGTAGCGGTCTTCGGGAATGAAGGTTCACTTCATGCAAGCGGTTTCTGACTGTTTGGTCGCTAATTAAGTTCCCTGAAGAGTGATGAAGCCTCACGGCTAACATCATGGCGGTTATTGTTGGAGCTCTTCGAGTTAAGATTTGAATGTATCGGTCTTGTCTCCGTGTGGAGCAGCGATACCGTCCTCCATGGCGCTCAGCCACGGTACCAGTGCTTCGGTAACGTGTCCAAAGTCGACTGATAACACTCTGACTTGTATTCAGAGCTAAAGCCACAGTACGTTGCCGGGGACCAGCTTCTATCATTCCCACGGCTCCGAGCATTTCTTCCCTGCTTAAATGACGTCGCCGCTCCATAATAACGTTGGTTTTAATCAGTAGTAGGGAAACAGTAGTACTAATAATGTCTTCAATGCGTTGTATGTTTTTATAGGGAAAATATTGACAGCTGATTTTCATCTTTTACTCGAATTTGATTCACAGTTCCTGATTCAAATTATGAAATGCACCAAAAAGGATCCATATAAATTTATAAAATCATAAATTTATTACAAAGCCACATTTCAATCTCAAGAAATCCGCATAAAAATGCTTGATCCCTAGACACTTTTGATGTGTGTATATAAAAATCAATGCCACTTTCTTTGTAATTTTATAATCCACCAAAACTGTATAATTGCACCAGATTGGCAGTGTGAAACTTATTGCTAAATTTAATTGAAGCTACGATCTTAACTGGTAAATCAAAAGGAGAAGTTTTTTTGATACCGCGTATTCCTATGCTCCCAACAGATATGCCGTTTGAGTTCAAACGATTACAATATCCTGTGCGTTTATCATTTGCTATGTACATCAACAAAACTCAAGGGCAATTATTTTACGTTTGTGGTCTGAATTTGGAGGAATCATGTTTTTCACATGGCCAACTTTATGTTGCCTGTTCGAGAGTTGGTACCCCCAGTCGTTTGTTTAATAATCGAAATGTTTTGGATTAAGTTATAAAATTACTAGCAATTTAAAAAAATATTTTGTTTGAATAAATAATTTTGATGATCCAATATTTTTATTTTTTATTATAATTTCACTTTATACGTAGCGAAGCACGTATCGGGCCGCTAGTATATTATAACAATATAAACCTCTCGGTGGTAGGCCATAACATCGACTGCCGGCAGAAGTTACCACCCACCAGGCAGTCTTTCCACAAACTGATCCGACTTGTTCCAGCACAATGTCTGGTGATGCCGTACGGAGGACGTGTCAGAGCAGTTGTGTTGCGATGTGTGCCGGGTACGATACGCCAAATGTTGTTGTGTTGGGAGTTTGGTCGTGGAGGTCTCCAGATCAATCTCCCTCCGGCGTAACATCGTTGGTCGTGTTGTTAGGTTTAACATTGCATCACCTCGCTCAACTGCCGTCTTCCTTCCTATTCACTCAGTTTTTTTGAAGTGAAACTTCTTTAGGCACGCTTGACTTGGGGAGTAAACTGGCGAAAGCGTTACGAAAAATGATCGGGCAAGGCGAACGGAAGCAGAGTATAGTCCTATTTCGTCTGTACTACAAACAAGGAGTTGGCTCATGTAAATATTGCATGACATGTCGAGTATGAAGTTGTGAGTTCGCATCTCGCCAAAGGCAATATATATTTTTTGGATCTTTTTAAGATTTGTTAACAATTGATTACCTAAGAGCACAAATAATTTATAAATTTCGTTATGTTCTGGCCTTTATATTGTTTTATATATTTTTGCTGAACATTTCTGATATAATTGAAAGTATAGAAGCTTGAAGATATCGTCACAATACGATAATTGGACACAAAGTACAAATTGCTTTCGAGCCTCATAAGCTCAATTATTAAGCTAAGTACCTTGATTGATTAAGAACTATGAATTTCTTCGAGAACATGACGCTACGAACACCCCCCGACCCCCCTCATTGATTATCTCACCCCACCGTGGATTATCTCGGGAACCAGAGGTCGTGGACTACCCGAGTTTGGGGTCCCCTGAATCAGGAGGAGGAGCCCGACCTTTTGGCCCCGAGGGAATCCACTCCCCCCTCTCCCCCACCCCTCCCCCCACCCCCGCAACCCCACGAAATCTACCCCCCCCCTTTAGTTACCTCACCCCCCCGTGGATTATCTCGGGAACCAGAGGTCGTGGACTACCCGAGTTTGGGGTCCCCTGAATCAGGAGGAGGAGCCCGACCTTTTGGCCCTGAGGGAATCCACTCCCCCCCTCTCCCCTCCCCCTCCCCCCGCAACCCCACGAAACCTTCCCCCCCCCCCCCCCGACCCCCATTAGTTACCTCACCCCCCCGTGGATTATCTCGGGAACCAGAGGTCGTGGACTACCCGAGTTTGGGGTCCCCTGATTCAGGAGGAAGAGCCCGACCTTTTGGCCCGAGGGAATCCACTTTTTTTTTTTTTTAAATTGGAGGTCTATGCAAAAATATTAATTTATAAATGAAAGCATGAAATAAATTTAAATATTTATAGAAAATTAATATATGTATATGTGTATACATGTATATATTGTACACACATATATATATATATATATACATACAGATGGTGTGAAAGAAGTTTCACTTCAGTCGTGTGGTCATAATTTGTGAATAGGCTCAATAAACTAGCGCGTTTTACCATCAACGATTACATCACTGCTTACCATCAGGCGAGATAGCACTAGTTTATTGTTATTAAAAAAATCCTTACTAATATTATAAATGGGAAAATGAGTTTGTTTGTTCCGCTTACACGCCGTAACTACTGAACCGATTGTTTTTAAATTTTGCAGACGTAAAGTTAGAAGTCCACATTAAATATAAGGGTACTTTTTATCCCGGAAAAATTCGATATTCCCGAGGGAAATCTAAAAAGTGCGATATAACCGTACTCCACGCGGGCGAAGCCGCGAGCGGAAAGCTAGTATATAATAAAAACCTCTAGTGGTTGGCTACGATAACCACTTAGACAAGAGGAGTCCTGAGAGTTATTAGATTGGCACACAGCGCCACACTAACACGTCACAGCGAGCTCGGCGTAAAATGAAAACACAGTGTAGAACATGGTTCACGTCGTTTGAAGCGAGAGACGTGCTGAGTTACGGAAACTTGGCATTTACTTTGCAAATGTCTTTCATACTAACACAACATCACGTGCCAGCTTATAAATTTTAACCTGATGGGCTTAATATTACTTTAATTGACGATGTTCAAAACTACAGAAACTTACATTAAAAAATCGTATTTTCGGCGCCTCATCTCGTCAAGTCTCAGGGCACCGGTAACTGAAAAGTCGTGCGGATATCTGTTGGTATAGTATGGGGTATTGCGGTACGTAGGATAAGAAAGATGTTTTGAGGAAAAAGAAGAGTATAAAAGTAGGCAGACCAAAGAAACATTGGAATGATTGTATGAATGATTGAATCTGTATTGAAAATGGGTGACTACCGTGAAGACGACTTAGACATAAATTGAAATTGAAATCAATTCGGTGAGGCAGCAGACAATGATTTCTTCATCAAACCTACTAACTCTTGCATTTAGTTGATACATTTATTACGTGTAACTTCTCTTCTTCTTTTAGATATTTCATAAAGTTGAACTTCCCTATAAGAGAATAATTCCATTAAAATTCAGTCTCAATAATATCAACAGTTGTTCATGGTACAGCTGTTATAAATCCAGTTCGGAAATACAAGAGTGGAGACTCAAGTGGTTTTAAAAAATCTCATTATTTACGATTATTTCATTAGATTCAATTGAAGAAGTTTTCATCGCATAAGACACTTTTTAAAACGTCCTTTGAATTGCTACATGAAATAAATATTGCAGTACTTATCAGCATTTTGATGGCTAAGTATATGAAATAATAATGCAGAATTTTTTAAACTGTTTTTTTTTTCAATCTACTATTGTGATTCGAGAACATGAACCTTTAGATCATATGTTTAATAACTTTTTTTATAATAGTATTTTGTGATAAAGTTTCAGACTTCAGCATCATTGCCTACGTCAGAGCAAGTTGGATAATTAGAGAGGGCAAACTCTGTTATTGCTAGATATTACTTATAGCACCCCACATTCCGAATCACTTCAAACGATCCCTGAACTCCTGATCTCAGAAATTTGAATGTGTCATCAGGACGCGACGGATAGATTTAATGAAACAATTCCTTTGACATATTTATGAACATATAATGGAGACAAATTATCCTGTTCCTCGATGGGATGGAGCGTGTTAGTGGTGCAGCATTGCTGTGATTACAGTTCGTGGATACTTATGACTGACGTTGCGTGGCAAATTATTAAATAGAGATCATTATGCATTTTATGCTGCGACTACAGCAAAATGGCGCTCATTTCCATGTTCATAAACTATTTTTTCTTATATATAATCATAAACTAGTGCTTGACCGCAATCCCGCCTGATGATAAGCAGTGATGCAATTGTTGATAGTAAAGAGACTATTTTATTAAGAGCCTATTCACTCTAGCCTTGATGACACTTAAATTGTAGTCAGACGGAAACACCGCCCACTGACAAATTGTTCCAATCCCACGTTGTACGCGGTATAAAAAACTCACTTGTGGGGCGAGGCCCTCGAGAAAAATGGGGAAGCGATTGCCGTCTCCCTTGATGTCTCGAAGGCCTTCGACCGGGTATGGCACGCTGGCCTTTTGAGTAAGCTTCCAGCGTACGGCATTGACGCTGCCTGACTGGCTGGGTAAAAGACTTCCTGACTGAACGGTCCCTCCGAGTTGTTGTCGACGGATGCTCATCTGAGCCCATGTCGATCAATGCCGATGTTCCTCAGTGGTCTGTTCTCTCTGCAACTTTGTTCCTGCTGCATATTAACGATCTGCTGATGCCCGGTATCTATGGGTATGCAGATGACAGCACAGTTGTGGAGAGGTACCTGCCATAAGCTCGGGCTAGTAAGGAAACAATCCGGTCCGAAAGAGAGGCCATGGTAGAGCGTGTGAGTGCTGCACTGCAGGCAGTCTCCGAATGGGGCAATGCCAATCTTGTAGCATTCAATGCCGCCAAAACACAGGCGTGTCTTTTCACCGCCAAAAGGAGCCCGTTCACCTTGGCTTCTACTTTTCAGAATGTATCCTTGGAGTGTACCAACCGCCTTCAGCTTTTGGGAGTTGAGATTTCCTCGACTCTTAACTTTGGGCGGTTCATTGAATCCAAGGCCAGGGTGGCTGCCAGAAAACTAGGCGTCATCGCGAAGGTCCGGCGGTACTTCACACCAAGGCAGCTTCTAATTTTATACAAAGCACAGGTCCGCTCGTGTGTGGAGTACTGCAGCCACATTTGGGCTGGTGCTGCGAAATGTCACCTTGCCACTTTGGATTCGGTGGAGAGGCGTGCGAAGAGGCTGATTGGCGACCCAGACTTAACTCGAAACGGTCTCCAAAGCCTGGAGCACAGGCGTAGAGTAGCCAGCCTTTCGGTCTTCTATAGGATGCATTCTGGTGAGTGTGCAAGGGAATTGCATGATTTAATTCCCCCATCTCCGTTCCATCATCGGACGACCCGTCGTACGGCGAGTTTCCACCCTTACGTTGTTGACACCACTGCGATCCGGACGAAGCGTTTTGCTTCCTTCTTTATACCGCGTACATCGAGGGACTGGAACAATTTGCCAGCGTCGGTGTTTCCGTCACAATACAATTTGAGTGTCTTCAAGGCTAGAGTGAATAGGCTCTTAATAAACTAGCGCGCTTTACCATCAACGATCGCATCACTGCTTACCATCAGGCGGGATTGCGGTCAAGCGCTGGTTTATTCATACTAATATTATAAATGTGAAAGTGTGTTTGTTTGTTTGTTTGTCCTTCCTTCACGCCGTAGCTAAGCAATCAATCGACCTGATTTTTGGCAAACAGTTAGTTGAAAAGATGGAGAGTAACATAGGCTACTTTTGGTCCCCAAAAAACATCAAGTTCCCAAGGGAGATTACTGGAATATTTTTATGTGTACACCAAATATCGTCCATATATATAACCTAATAAAGCATCGAATCGACTTGATTTTTGGGCATATAGTTAGTTGAAAAGATGGAGAGTAACATAGGCTACTTTTGGTCCTAAAAAAACACCAAGTTCCCAAGGGAGATTACTGGAATATTTGTATGTGTACACCAAATATATCCTTACTAATATTATACATCGGAAAGTGAGTTTGTTTGTACCACTTTCACGCCGTAACTCCTGAACCGATTGCTTTGAAATTTTGCAGACGTAAAGTTAGAAGTCCGGATTAAATAATAGAGTTTTTATCCCGAAAAAAATTGATATTCCCGAGAGAAATCTAAAAAGCGCGATAAAACCGAAGTTAACGCGGGCGAAGCCGCGGGCGGAAAGCTAGTAATTTATAAAAAAAACAAACTCACTTTTCTATTTATAATATTTAAGTCTGAAATCGCCAACCCATTGAGTAAGCGTGGTGATTACGCTCAATCCTTCTCTGTATGAGAGGAGACCTGTGCCCAGCAGTGGGACGATAAAAGATTAATGATGAAGAAGATGATTATGAGATTGATGATGATGAACTAAATAATAATAATATAAACAACTGTTTGATAAATGTTCTGACAAATACAAAAACTTAAGAATCAATCAATCAAAATCAAAAGTCATTTATTCAAATTAGGCTGAGAATCAGCACTTTTTGAACGTCAATATTACATAAGACAGTTCCCCAAAACGCCCACCCATCGACACTAAATGTTGTGCCTACTGATCTTTTAAGAGCCCCAGTTCTTCAAGTAGTACACCGCTTTTTGCACACAAAAGTCGTAATCCCTATTTCAGAACTATATCGTAGGCGCATGTTGTGGTTTCGCGATCATTTCAGTTTATAAAAATAAACTTAATACAGATTTCACAGCTTTTTTTTCTAAATATTTAACATCAAGCATCTGTTCAGACTATTTACTTCAGACCATTAGGTTAGATCACGGATAGGAGCACGAACTGAACGAATTCTAAATGTTCCGTAGATGGCTGTAAAGAATACAAGGAGACACAATGTATAAAAGACTGGAAGTTGCACAGAAAAGCGTCAAAAGATAAAGTCAAAAGAAATAGAAACACATGACCACATTCTTTGAACGTATGCGGTTTGCGTACAGACAGCAGAAACATTCAGTACTGGTGCCGATCGTTTTGTTCACAAACTGAACTTAATTTGGTTTAGTGCATCTTTTTATTTATATTTCTCTACTAGGGGCCGCCTGCGACTTCGCTCGCGTGTAGTTAGTAATTTGAATATTTTACTTTAGCCCCAAGAGAGTCGATTTCTATAGCTACATTATTACACTTTTAGATCATAAGAGAAGAAGAGAAGCTTACATTTTAAATTTTTCTTATGCTCCGCTCCAATTGGTCGCAGCGATTTTATATAGCCAAAAGCCTTCCTAGATTAATGAGCTATCCATCGCAAAAATATGTTTTCAAATCGGACCAGTAGCTCCTGAGAGAAGCGCGTTCAAACAAACAAACTATTCAGCTTTTTATATTAGTATAGATGAAAAAAGCAGAGGATAAATAATAATATTTATCTAATAATATTTTATATATAGTCTTAACAGGTGTTTATACACCTGTCAAGACCATGTGCTCTTCACCTGATATGACCAAAATTATGTCTGGATTTTAACATAGGAAATACCGAAATCATCTATAAAAAAAAAAAACTGACTAACTTCTGAAAGTGTTTGTACAATCCTATTTACAGAACATAAACCATATCATTTAATTAATACTTCGGTATGAATTTTCATAAAATGTATGTTTTACATAAAATATTCGGCGATATTATCTGTTTATAAATTATATTGGAAAACTGTAAATAACCTGACTGGTTAAAGTCTTTTTTAAACAGATATATTGAATACATTCACTACGGTTTTTATCACATATAGATGATAGAATTATGCTTATGGTACGAAAATGAAAACTCATACATTTTTTGAACTTTTAATGGAAAAATATTATGTACGTAACATTTTCGGTAACTGAACTGCTTGACTGTGTTCTATAAATGAATGTGCATAATATTTATATAAACGAAACGCTTTACTAATAAACGTTAACAAAATACCTCAGCAAAAAGGAAGTAATAATAAAATACAGAGAGAAACCATTAACTTCACCTGCTGACCATACATTATCTCTCCTTAAATATTGCAATATATACGTGTTCCAACCCTTTGTACGCTTCACCTTGCCATTTCATCTCTGTCTAACACATGCAACTTTATATTCACTGTCTTATTCTAGCGTCGTAATAGTACCTAATGTTTGAGGAAGGAACTCATTGGAGTAAACTAAGACGTTAGAGAAAACTATTGCCGCACTCGAGGAGACGGTGTTTGTACTTGCGCGATTTGTATCGAGTTTTAACTTTCGCGATTTTTGAAGACAATATTTGAGACACCTTCGGTGATATGTACCTAACGTTTTCCGTCATTCGAGTATATCAAAATGACGTTTTAGACGGGACAAAGAAAAAACATATCAACGCGTTTTCTTTTTTTTTTAATATCCCATAACTACGGGATTATTATACCTTTAGAGTGTGTGTCAAAAAAAGCGTAGTATCGAAATTAATACCGTTGTCCTAAACTAGGAATTCTGTGTCGTGGGTGCGCTTACAAACGTTCAGACAGGCAGACAACAACTGCCTATATACCATATAAATATTTGTTCCGTGCGAGAATCCAACCCACGCTAAGCTGTGCAACAGTCGGTCGATCAGGCACTAAGCTAACCTAGTCATCAAATATAGGTACAGGGGGCACAGACAGTTTCATTTATTAATACAAATAAAGTAATTACAAAAAGAATAATTAATTATCATGCAAGCCAGTCATCAAATGAAATTCATGTTTAGAGCTAATATAACCTCCTCCTTTTTTTGAAGTCGGTTAAAAAGGGGACGTTGTCATATTTCACGTAAGGGTGTTTTACATAAATTAATTAATACAAGAATAATAATAATTGATAAATAATTCATATATGATGTCATTAATATTCTAGAAAACTGGCACAAATGTAATATCTAATAAAATCTAAAACAGGGTGAAATCGGCGTGCAGCCATAACACAATCAGCTAAGCATGGGATGAAAACAAAAGGAATCTTAAATGTTACTATTTCATATTAATATTATTGCGCGCGACCTAACCAGGTCGTCGGTTCACCTTGACGGGGGCCTACCCACGCTGCGTCTGCCTGAGGTCCCGGGAAACCGTTGGATGCGGGAGGCGCAGGACCGGGCGTCATGGACAGCCTTGGGGGAGGCCTATGTCTAATAGTGGACGTCTTTCGACTGAAATGATGATTATGATATTCATTTTAAGACTTTTCAAACAAAACCAACTTAATTACCACTGCGTTAAAGCTGTTATTGATCAAACTTGAATTAACATAAATTGAAAACTTATATAATTTTGAATGGACTTGTCGCTTCACTGTCGTTCTCAAATATATAAAGACTTAACTACTATAGGTTTTAACTATATTGAACCCCTCATAAACTATGTATAGGCCAATAACAACTATTTCTGTATGCCACATTGTATGGCTTCCAAGAAACTTTCTCTCAAAATAGTTGTAGGTACCGATAAACAAAACTTTAACCGGTGTTGTACAATAGTTTGGAAATAATTCATTAATAGTTTGTCTAATTGAAACTTGTTTACAATGACCTCCCGGTGTGATCGTTTCATCATAGTACATACCTACCATTATTGGTTAGGTAAGTTAGCTTGAAATCAAAAATCAAAATCCAAAGTCATTTATGCCAATTAGTTTGATAATCAGCACTTTTTGAATGTCAATATTAGATAAGACAGTCTCTGACTGTGTTCTTGTACCTACTAATTAATACGCGAACTTTTATTTCAGAGTATTCATAGAAAACCCTCATTCATGTCAAAAAAAATCAAAAAGACACCTAAGGAAGGACATATGGCGGCCATCCATTTTCTCATGACGCGACGGTGTGAAAGCTATCAATCCGAGCTTCTGCAAATATGCCAGGCGCACTACATATCGGCAGCGCCAACAACATCATAAAAGCATTATCATAATATTAGGACGGAAGGCATTGAGTAGAAGAAGAATATAGATTGGCATCTTAAATGGACACTGTTAGGCATTACATAAGACAACACTAAGTTCAGGTAATTATTTTTGTCAATTTAATGTTTCTTTAAATTTATAGTTTTTAAAAACGTAGTTTTAAATAAAAGTTTATTTTAATCTTGTTGGAGATACTAGTGTATGGAGAGTGGGGCGCTCGGCGTGGGGCGGCAGAATAGCCGGCCCTTTTGGCTCCAGCCGCCGACCGGGCCATACTTGCGATTGCTTTTGTGTCGATTAATTGAGTTGTTAACCTTCTTTATAATTATAGTCACCATTTATATCAACCGCTTTATTATATTAATCACCCCGTCCTTGTATGTATCGGAAATCCATATCCATACTAATATTATAAATGCGAAAGTATCTCTGTCTGTCTGTCTGTCCGGCTTTCACGCCAAAACTACTGAACCGATTGTAATGAAATTTCGTACACAGATAGTCTAGAGCCTGCATGTTATATATATAGCCTATGTCCTTTAAATAGGCTATATATATAACATGCCGCTACGACCATTAGAAGCAGAGCAATAACAAAAAAAGTTGTGAAAACGGGGGTGAACGCGGGCTTACCTATTGCTCCCATTATTTTAACAGGCGCTTATTTTATATCAACTGAGCTCCTGTAAGCTGAAGTCCACGCGGACGGAGTCGCGGGCAACAGCTAGTAGTTTATAATATAAAAGACGTGTGGCACTCGGGGACTGCCGCGGTAAAGCTATTGCATAGCATTTTGTATCAATTTATGCAATTATAATTTTTTATTTATTTTATTTATGCAGTATTTCTTTTTCTTTGATATTAATTCAAGTTACACTTTTTGAGCGTGGTGACCGATAAGAAAACAAATTTTTCTTTTATTAAATAAATAAATAAAAATGCACTTTGTTCATTCATATTCAAAACACTTTATACACAAATTTTACAAGTACAGTTATCACTCGAGTCAGTAAGCATGTAAAATGAGAAAACTAACATAGAACGATCCGTGTGAGAACTAAACGATCACTAACACAACAACACTGATACCTTTGAGAAAGCGGACTTCCTCTACAATAGGGCAATTCCTCCCTAATAAGGTCTGTCTATGCTATTACTTATAATCTCTGTCATTGTGTGCTGTTTCGGTGCAATCGCAAGACCGGCCGGGCACTGAGGGGCAGGCAAGACAGCTCTATAGCTGTCTTGCCTGCCCCTCAGTGCCCGGCCGGTTACTACTACCGGTACTATTATCCTTATGACTCCACCAACTGGTATTTCGTTGACTCGGAAACGGCGCACAGGGAGCACCACGAAATATACTCAAATACTCCGAGGTTCTTTTTCAATATACCCCACTGTTTTGTCGTGGTGGCCTAGTGGTTAAAACACCAGCCTCTCAAGTATGAGTGCGCGGGTTCGATTCCAGGTCAGGCAAGTACCAATGTAACTTTTCTAAAGTTATATGTACTTTCTAAGTATATCTTGTACACCAATGACTGAAGGCGAAGGAAAACATCTTGAGGAAACCTGGGCTTTATAAGTCTGAAATCGCCAACCCGCATTGAGCAAGCGTGGTGATTACGCTCAATCCTTCTCTGTATGAGAGGAGATCTGTGCCCAGCAGTGGGACGATAAAAAGGTTGTTGATGATGAACGGCGTCGGTGTCGAATTATTTGTTATCAATTTAATATTTTCGAGCTGATCTTTAGTAACATAATCACTTCTGATTGCGTTAACATCTGACCGTAGAATTAATAAATCCTTCATCAACTTCTTTACGTACGTTCTACGTAGTCAAAGCAAACTGGTGGCAATTTGTGAAGGTCATATGCCACAAAAACTGGGATTGTTCGGGATCCGTGATTTTAAACACCGTAATCGTATATTTTAGGTCTTTCTGCTTTTTGTTCTTACGCCTCGATACATGTTTTTGTCTTGTCTTCGTAGAAACAAACAATAACTTTTTTGCCTCATCAATGTCTTCCTCAGAAAAAGCCGACGAGCATATTTTTATTAAACTTTCGTTGTTTCGTTTCGGAGATAACAATATTACAACTCGTACACTTAAATGTACTCGTATTAACATTGTTCACCGACATCTTTCTGTAATATTTTATTTAATAAAAACTTCAACTTCAACTCTTGATCTGGTCCCTGTGGATAGATACCACAATTTTGCCAATAACACGTGTAACAAATTATAGAAATTCTTTAAAAAAATATTTCACAATAATGGCGGATATCGCCAATAACAGTTGAAAAAACGGCCGCGTGAGCACTTTTTACTCTATAAAATCACGCGCTTTTATTTAGTAAACAACACTATAAATAATTTAAAAGTCCAATGAAAAATTAGCGTGACATTCATCTTAGCTTTTCCGTTTAAAAAAAAAGCTATTTTATAAAAACACTACTAAATTAATTTGAATAAAAGTACTTAATAATTAATTATATGAAAAGTTTTTAAGGTAGCCATGACAACGTCGATGACGTCTATGACATATCTCTATAGAAGACCTATTTCAGAGAGAAAATTAATCGCAAGTTTAGCACATCGCGACTATCAGTAACATGGCAAGTGTGTAGAACTGAGTTCGCGCCCTGCAATATGCATGCTCTTTTTGAAAATCTATAAATTGTTTTCAGAAGATGTAGTCGCACGCAACAAACATACCGTGCCGAAGACTGCCGAACTGAAACGACGTTAGACGATGTACGGCCTTCAAGCCACACCTCCGTGCCCGTCGGAGTGGGGAGCGTGAGGTTTTTTCGTTACGGAATTTCTGGATTCGGTCCCCGCGCTCAAGGCCCGCGATAGAAGCTATGCAATAGCTTAAAAATAGGCAGGATCTATCAACGGCTCAAAATAGATTTTTTCCCTCTATTGTCCTACTGCTGGGCAAATGTCTCACTCAAATCAATCCAAGGACACCTTTCTGTGAAAAGTTGTTTTATTTTTGTCGATTTTTCCTTTTATTTCTTAGACACTATGATATCGGCGTATTTCACTACATACAGAATACATTCAAGCCGTCATCTAAATATAGAATCTAATCCTCTTCGATACACAAAGAAAAAGAAACACCACCATCGTACGATCAAGTAGGCAGGTAGAACCAAACACAATCCTACTCACAATAACTTCTATTATCCTGTGTAAACAATAAAGGACACAATAACTAACCTCGCAGGTGATTCAATTAGGAGTGAAGTATTACACTGAGTGTCACGCTAAGGGCCATAGTTTGTTCATTGCTAGGTATATCTAACTGGGACACAGAGGGTACAATAAAACTATAACACCATCCTCTCACAGTACAGTTCCTACACACACAGTACACAGTCCTCGCAGTACAGTTTTAAGCTATTGCATAGCTTCTATCGCGGGCCTTGAGCGCGGGGACCGAATCCAGAAATTCCGTAACGAAAAAACCTCTCGCTCCCCCCATCGTCTAACGTCGTTTCAGTTCGGCAGTCTTCGGCACGGTATGTTTGTGTGCGTGCGACTACATCTTTTGAAAACAATTTATAGATTTTCAAAAAGAGCATGCATATTGCAGGGCGCGAACTCAGTTCTACACACTTGCCATGTTACTGATAGACGCGATGTGCTAAACTTGCGATTAATTTTCTCTCTGAAATAGGTCTTCTATAGAGATATGTCATAGACGTCATCGACGTTGTCATGGCTACCTTAAAAACTTTTCATATAATTAATTATTAAGTACTTTTATTCAAATTAATTTAGTAGTGTTTTTATAAAATAGCTTTTTTTTAACGGAAAAGCTAAGATGAATGTCACGCTAATTTTTCATTGGACTTTTAAATTATTTATAAGTAGTGTTGTTTACTAAATAAAAGCGCGTGATTTTATAGAGTAAAAAGTGCTCACGCGGCCGTTTTTTCAATTGTTGCAAGAATTCAAAAGACTGTCTTTAAATAGTGTTCAGACGATTGCTCAAAGTGTATTAGATTTCATTAGTAATAGAAATGGCATTTCAATAATGACTTTCAACTGCCAAAGTCTAAATAGTCATAAATACGATTTACAAGATTCAGTTACGAGACAAACAAATGTGTTACTTCTTACCGAAACTTGCATGACGCATGATAATCCAATTGAAATACCTAATTTTAATTGTATTGTTCAGTTCAAACGAGATACTGTTTCAAAAGGTGGGGTAGCTATTTACCAAAATAAAAATGATATTACTAATATTATGACTCCGAATATTGAAATAAATATTGCACACGTTAGCGATGTTAATGTTAGGCGCTCAGTTGTTGGAGATATTTGTGCGTGCTTATGCAAACTTAGAAATGGCCTACAAATAGTTATGGTAGCAATTTACATTTCTCCGAATCCAAAATTGGACGAGGTAGAGCATTTTATTCATCGCACTTTACTGGAGTACACTGAAGAAGGCTCGAAAATACTTGGTACAAATGGTAATAAATTTCCACTTATCTTGGCTGGCGATTTCAACATTAACTTCGCTGATAAAAAATCAGAGCGGTTGACAACTTTTCTATCAAAAACATTGAATTTGAAAATGAATAATGATCCACAAGAGTCCACAACAAAATATGGGACCACCATTGACGCGGTATTTTCTAGGTATTTAGAGGATATTAAGTCGCAAACTTATGTTTCTTATTTCAGTTATCATAAACCTATAGTTTCAATGATAAATATTCCTGAATAACCAACAGCTACTGTAAGGTAATAAAACCCACATGTATTGTAAAATAATAAAAATATTTTAAATAATATTAACTTTTTATTTATTTAATAAAAGAAAAATTTGTTTTCTTATCGGTCACCACGCTCAAAAAGTGTAACTTGAATTAATATCAAAGAAAAAGAAATACTGCATAAATAAATAATTATAATTGCATAAATTGATACAAAATGCTATGCAATAGCTTTACCGCGGCAGTCCCCGAGTGCCACACGTCTTTTTTTTTAATGGTGTAACTGCTCTCCAACCTTAACCAACTAATCGCTGGGTAAACGATCCTATATCTACTTATGTTATACTTTACAGTTACATTAATTTTATAGTTTGGTCACCCATCCAGTGTCGCCAAATAGTCCATGAGATGAAACAGTAGACCACGTCATCTACATTAAGTGTTTTCAACATACACAATTAAAATAACTAGTGATAATTAACATTCTAGTCGTGAGAGCTTTTCTTCTTTTAAATTAAACCTAATTTGTGCCTATTTGGTAACAAAACCATAACATGTGTGTTGAAATGTTGATACAATTCGTCCGCGTGTGCTTTTTTTTTATCAAGGGCACGTTTTTAGGGTTCCGTAGCCAAATGGCAAAAAACGGAACCCTTATAGATTCGTCATGTCTGTCTGTCCGTCTGTCCGTCCGTATGTTACAGCCATTTTTTTCCGAAACTATAAGAGCTATACTGTTGAAACTTGGTGAACCGCATTAAGATTTTGTTGCAAAAATAATAATAAATATTGGGGCCTCCCCATACTTAGAACTGAAACTCAATTTTTTTTTTCATCAAACATATACGTGTGGGGTATCTATGGATAGGTCTTCAAAAATGATATTTTTCATTTTTTTTTTTATAAATTATAAACCAGCGCTTGACCGCAATCCCGTCTGATGGTAAGCAGCGATGCGATCGTTGACGGTAAAGCGCGCTAGTTTATTAAGAGCCTATTCACTCTAGCCTTGAAGACACTCAAATTGTAGTGTGACGGAAAATTGTTCCAGTCCCTCGATGTACGCGGTATAAAGGAGGAAGCAAAACGCTTCGTCCGGATCGCAGTGGTGTCAACAACGTAAGGGTGGAAACTCGCCGTACGACGGGTCGTCCGATGATGGAACGGAGATGGGGGAATTATATAAGAAAATGAAAAATCTAAAAAATAAATGTGATGTACATTACTATAAAAACTACCAACGAAAATTGTTTTGAATGGGATCCAGTATGTAGTTTTTTTTTAATACCTCGTAGATCGTAAACCGCTTATTGCCGCGTAATCTTTCATAAAAATAACTTAAATCCTTTAATTTCATAAATAAATGCTACGGAACCCTTTGTGCGTGAGTCCGACACGCACTTGGCCGGTTTTTTATTTTTTACATTTAACAAATTTAGTTTTCTATTTTTAGGCACACTGATTACAATTTGTCCAATATCTAGCTATATTTGATGATACTAGATAATGACTCAACCATGGTTGGGAGAGCCTGGGATAAAAGGAATCTCAAATGTTATAATTTCATATTGATATTCATTTGTTACTTTCTGTTGTTAACAAAAAAGTCTTCGCATTATTTCTTAATTTTTCGCATACTATCTACACTAGAGGGACTTCTGTACTTTATTATATCGTGGCCATACTACCACATATACCTACGTATGTGTATTAACAGTATCCATAAGACTACCTTCACGAGACGTTTGTCGTACACTGGCGTGTAAATTGTGCACTGCGCCATTAAATGCTATTCAAATGCCTTATTATTTGTGTAATTAATTCTATGTATCTCTTGCTAATTGCTTTTAGTATCATTTATACTATAGTAAATCTTCCATTTTAAGTTAAGATCGAATTATGAGGAATGATCTCAGAATTGGTATCTGGAAATGTTTTAACATCGAGGTGAAAATATGAGTTTATCTTTCAATTCCATATTGGGCGGAGAGCTGACACCTTCAGGTTGTCTAAATGCAGTTTATGTTAGACATACAGCACAAACCAGAGGCTGCAGTTTTTGGTAAAAAATGAAACATAATTATACAGAAAACGGAAATTAATGAGTAGATTAATGAAATGCAATTCGTGCATTGGATTGAAGGTTCTGATGATGTTAGACGGGTAAGATCGGAGCTTCAACAAAAACTCCCCATAATTCCAAAACAAGGGAGAATCGATAACGTTAATGCATGAATTGCTGATCACCATTATGATGTTATGCTCGCAATTTTAATGCGCGGAGTATTCTAAAATATGTACAACGTCAAATCAAATCAAATCAAATCAAATCAAATCATTTATTATTTGTAAAACATAGGTAACAAAGAAATACAGATCTTATAGACAAAATATATAGTGCGCTATGTTTTGTCTTTGGTGAGACATACAAATATGATATAGTTAGGTATAGTTTTAAAGTTCACAAAAATAAAAAAATAAAAATTGAATGTCAAAAAATTAGTACAGAAATTAGAAAAACTTAATCGTTCAAGAACTCGTCAACCGTGTAATAACATTTGTCAATTAAAATTATTTGCAAAGTTTTCTTGAACTTGGGAACAGGTAATGTTTTTATCTGATCAGGTATTTTATTATATATTCTTGGAGCGATGCCAAAGAAACTTTTGTACATTAGAGCTGTTTTACATTTTGTGTGACACAACTGATTTAAATATTTAGCACGCATTGGAGTTTTTTTAACGTCTGATAATTTGACAAATAAGTGCAAATTACTCTTCACAAATAATGCTGTTTCCAAAATATACAGTGATGGCAGTGTAAGTATTTTTAGAGATTTAAAGGCAGGTACACAACTATCGGTTACTTTAATGTTACACATTGCCCTTATACATCGCTTTTGCATTTTGAAAACCAGATCTCTATTAGTGGCCTGCCCCCAAAAAACAAGCCCATATCGTAAAAGTGAACCGACTAGTCCATGATATGCTGTTAATAAAGTTTCTACATTTACTTTTTTTGACAACTGGGAGAGTGCATATGCAGACTGGCTGAGTCGTTTGCATAATTCTTCTGTATGAGGCTTCCACGTAAGTTTATTGTCAATCGTAATACCTAAGAACTTGACATGCCTAACTTCTTCTATTTCATTACTCCTGTATGAAATATTTACAGTAGGGTTTTCTCGCCGCTGATAAAAATGCATTACCTTTGTCTTGTTCAAGTTTATAACAAGGTTGTTATTATTAAGCCAATCAATGATATCAGAAAGAGAATTTTTAATATCATTTTGATAATTTTGTGGATTATCGCATTCAATTAAGGCAGTACTGTCGTCTGCGAAAAGGACCATTTTTTGACGTGTGGTTTTTGGAAGATCGTTGATGTATATTAAAAAAAGCAATGGTCCTAAGACGCTTCCTTGAGGCACGCCATAATTTATACGTCTTGGTTCTGATTTATAGGTCGTAACCATTTTAGTCTTCGGACAAATTCTACTGACCTCTGTGCACTGATATCTTTCACTTAGATACGATTCCAACAGTTTCAGGACATTCCCTCTGATACCGTAGCTATGAAGTTTTTGTAGTAAAATCTTATGGTCTACATAGTCGAATGCCTTAGTCATGTCTGTAAAGATGGCGCAAATCGGATTTCTTTTATCTACTGACGATATTATTCTAGATATTAATTCAAATAGTGCCATATTAATTGTTTTATTTTTTCGAAATCCCTTTTGTTCGTTACAGAATAATTCATATTTTTCGAGATATGTGTAAAGAGACTGATGGATTATTTTCTCTATTACCTTTGACATTATTGGGATTTTTGCAATTGGCCTATAGTTTTCAACATTTGTTTTGTCATCTCTTTTATGTAATGGCTTAATAATCACACTCTTGAGACTACTTGGGAATACGCCCTCGGTAATACACAGGTTTATTATATGAGCTAGTGGTGATGCTATTACGTCCTTTACATATTTTATTACTTTCGTGGACACACCGTCATAACCAACAGTACTTGTGTTTTTAAGACTATTAATCGTTTTAATTATGTCATGGTTTGATACAGGCATCATGAACAATGATTGCGCTGTTATATTATTAAGTTTGTGTTTATTATTATATGGAATGTCACTTTTAATATTATTTTCAATGTTATCAATAAAATAGTTGTTAAATTCATTCGCAATGTCAACAGGATTTTCAATGAGAAAATTATTTCTTTTTATAGTCAGAATGGATTCTTGTGGGAAGCATGTTTTGGAGGTATTAATTATTTGCCAAGCAGCTTTAGCTTTATTTCCAGACGTATTAATATAATGGTTATTCTGTGCTCTTTGTGTGAGTTTTATTATTCTTTTGTATACATTAGTGTATTTTTTTAGAAGTTGTTTATTTTTACGATTAGGGTTAAAACGGTAAGTCCAAAGTAGCTGTCTTTGTTTTTGGCTGCATAGTTTTATGCCACGAGAAATCCATTTTGTTGGTTTGTTACAGTTAATAGTTATGATTTTGTTAGGGAAACATAATTTATACAAAAGCAGAAAATCCTCCATAAAATTGTCATAAGATTCGTTTGCATCGTCGGTGTTGAATACTTGTGTAAAAGACAGACATTCTAAATAAGATTTAAATTTTATTAAATTTTCGCGGGAAATTTCTTGTTTTTCAATTTTCCAAGATTTTAAAAGACTAGTTTTTTTAGTGGGAATTTTTAGTAACTGAGATGTGTGGTCTGAAAGAACTAAATCTATTATTTGTGCTTTACATCCCATACGAAAATTGTGAGCGAAATTATCGATGCACGTATTACTAATTAATCTGGTCGGCGTGTAAAGTGCTAGCTTTAAATTATACTGTAAGAGAAAGGATTCTAATTCTAGGGTAATTTTGTTTTTCTTTAGCACATCAATATTGAAATCACCGGCTAAGATTACTTTTTTCTTTGTGAAATTAATTTTTTTAAATATGTGATCTAGTTTTTCATAAAATACTAAATAATTATGCTTAGGCACCCTATAGACACAAATAATAATAATATTATGCGGCATTATTTCTATTGCACAGCATTCAAACTCTCCTGAGACCGATTGTTTTGATACATCAGGTATTTCTTTATACATATATCCTGCCTTAACAAAAATACACGTGCCCCCTCGCTTTAAATTTCTTGAGAAGTGGGCTGCTAGACAATAATTGGGTATGTTTATTAAATGTTCATAACCTGATCATCATTTTTACTTTATTTGAAACCTGAATATAGTTTGTTCAAAATAAGCAACTAAATCTATTCCAATCATTTTTACACCATGTTATATTTTTTCCCAAATACATTTAGAAATTGTTGCAGCGTGGTTACCCAGCGCAAGTTCAGGTTACGGTAACATAACGAGCTACAACTTTGCGATTTTTCATGATAGCTTTTTGAAATTTTGTACATAAATTCTTTACATAAAAATACTGGACACGTGATTCGAGTTTCGCATATATAAAAAAATTAGGTTGTATAATAAAAATTGAAAAAAAGACTCAATTAAAACAACCACAGTTAAAAAATAACGTCGCGTTCATAAAAGTACTAAACAGTTCCAACATGGCTCATCAAAACTAAGTTTGTAGTAAGAACAATTAACATAAATAGTGGAGGGTTTCGGGTCATTTCTTACAACCGCAACAAAACTATGTCCCTTACTAGTTGCTCTAAGTGTGATCGCAAATTGTTAACGGCGTCTGTAAGGTACTAGTAACAACAGCTTGTACTTGTTGTTACGTGATTAATGACTGAAGCCTTTAACAAATTGACCAGAATCTTCTCTCGTTCTTATAAGTCTTCAAGTACACTGTGTCCTTTGGTTTTAGATTGTTATATTAAAAATCAGATCTTAAATCAACAAAGCGTATAATTAGTTCCTTCATTACGCTGGTTGCTGTAAGTTAGTGCTCATAAATCACCCTTGTTTGAAATCATCACCCCTGCTATAAAAAAATTAGCAACAAATCAACTTCAGCATTTGACTTGCCCAATAAAAAATAAAAGTGTTCCTTAAAACTTGTCCCACATTGTAATTAAAACTACACGTTTGTAAGAGGGTGTTAATTACAAAATTGATAAAACGATATTGTCTTAGCGCTCTTGGATTCCGTTCTAATTCAGCTAAATATACTCTGTACATTTAGCTATATTCGCTTAAATACAAGTGCGTATTAAACAGGTGTGTTTGAAGGAATTAGAGGTAAATATATTTTGTTCTAACGAGATAACACGACGTGTGTAAGCAACTAAGTGTAAAGAAAGGGATTTCGTTAGGATAAAGGATTAGTGGAAAATTAACGATGGAATTCTATTATTTTGCATTTACTAACAAATACTTAATGTAGGTATAATATAGTATGTTAGTTAAATATGACATTAGTGTCAATTCTGTTAAGTATTTATTTATTATGACATAATTACAACGATCGTAACAAAAAGCAATCACTAGTCTCAATTAATTATTCATCAACTAATCTCAATTTAAATTCAGTGCATGTTTTTTCCTTTTATTTGATCAAGGAAAGGACAGACGATAAATATTAATTTAGTCCTGAAAAATTAGTCATCACCTGACGTAAATTGATGTATTTTTCGTTGCCATGATTTTAATCAATTCGAAATTATCTATGGAATATGGTTATTTTTGTTAGCATTACAGTATTAACCTGTATGACTCTGAGGTAGAATGGCACTAGAGAGTGGGGATTGGCAAAAAAAGGGAGGCCAAGCAGTGGGGGAAGTCGGACTGTGGATGTTTATGATAAAAGTTATGCCGAACCAAAAACTCAAAAACGTAAATCTGAAGCCAATTCAGCAGGGTAAAGGCGTAACACACTATCAGTAGCAATGGGTTTCGTTTTATCAGCTTGACAATATTCATTGAATTATTTACGTTGTTGAGCAGATACAGTTTTCGAACATACAGAGTAATGGATTATCAATAAGCTTTAATTTTTTCCAATTGATAGTAATAGTGAGGGTGCTGATTATAACTTTATTCTGCATTCATTACTAAGGTGATTTATGTATTTTTGAAATACAATAGAAACACATCGAAAAGCTTCGGATACGACTGGGATTAACGCTGAGATGAAGAATAGAAACACATCGATCTTGTTTCAACACTATGTTATTTCCCTGACTAACTCATATGAAACGTTTTCTTTTTCTTTATACGATACCTGAATATAGTTTGTTCAGAATAAGCAACTGAATCGATTCCAATAATTTTTACACCATGTTATATTTTTTCTTAAATACATTTAGAAGTTGTTGCAGTATGGTTACCGAGCACACAACACAGTTCAAGAACGCAGGACGTGGCCCCCGCCCGTCTATACAGGGGTGCAATACGTTTTAAGTAAAATTAACATGTTTTAAGTAAATCATACTACATTCTATTTTATCATTTAAGGCTGAATTTACGAGTAAAGTACATGATAATATCTACCTTAAACTTAACCGTTGCGACAGTCCAAAGCCTGCAAGTATGATGGAAAATGTTATCACTAGTTAATTACAAACAAACAAACAGAAATTATTCTCAAGGCAAGACGACGCGATGCCGCGCCGCTGCAGGCACGGGCGAGCGAGCGGGGCGATGACCATATTTTCGTTGGGACAACCAGGATTTCTTTTTGTAATTTTGTACCTAGATTCTTTACTTAAAAACACTGGACACATGTTTCGTACAAAATATAACGTTGTTTATATTATTTTTCACTCTTGAGCTCGCCTGTAACACTTGACCGAAATCCTTACTCTCGCATACAGAATGTGCTATTATTTTAGCCTTCTGTGGGATCCCAATTCTGACATAAATACCTATAAGTGAACTCACATTCCAATATAGTATAAATAGAAAAGGATGGAAAATCAAACAATACTCTGATGGCATTGAGAAGCCCGGACGCAGTCGTACCTCTGGCTTCATTTTATTTACTCATTTGCTACCTGTGCATATTTGCGCTAAGCCCAGGGCTGAGTGTCCAACTGTATAAAGTGTGACGTCGCTTTGTTTCTCGCTTTACACATTTTTATTTATTCCATCGTCTAAGTCGGTATCAATGAAGAAAAAAATTGACAAGTGACTGGAGACATAAATGGACTGATTATTTACACTTGTACATAACGTAATATAAAGTAAAAATACACAGAAATAAAAAATATAATAACCTACTTATACTAACTAAAACTAATTAAAAACGAAAATACAGCTACAAAATATTACTCCGTATCGCTATCGACTGCTAAAGTACCCAAGAGACTGGCGACATTGCCCATTTGTATGGCAACCCAACAATACCCAAAACAAATCAGGTAGCCAAAGGCATGACTGTGCCATTGTTTTTTTTTAAACTTATATGCTATGATTATATGTGGTGTCACTGTATCACTATCCTGAAGAGACAATGTACGTAATGTAGTTAGGAGAGAGAAACAATTAAATATTATTATAAATTATTAGATAAGCATAATTAAGCTCATTTAATCATTAATTAGGTGCATTTAATTAATTATATAATTCCCAACATGTGATTGAATTTATTATCTCATTTAATTACTTACCTAATTAGGTATGTAATTATTAATGCACACATAAGTTATTAGGGTTGGCGATTTCAGACTTAAAGTCCAGGATTCTTCAAGATGTTTTCCTTCACCTTGTAATGAATCATTGGTGTCAAAGATATACTTAAACCCGCATTGAGCAAGCGTAGTGATTACGCTCAATCCTCCTCTGTATGACCTGTGCCTAGCAGTGAGATGATAAAAAGGTTTTTGATGATGAAGTTATTAGGAACGTTCTCTATCATCAAAATTATACATAAACACCGACAACAGCCGAAAGCAAGAACCCCTTAAACAGAACTTTATAAAAGTCAACAACTCGACACGTGAAAGTTTTCAAGTTGACACGAGGGACGGCCATTAAGGAGCGCTTAATTACACTCATGTGCTGACATATGTAGCTCAACACACTCTACATAGCTTCTCACGCTCAAACAGATAGCGCTATGATTGAGTTGAGGACTAATTGTGATCTGACCATTTTGGGGATCGAACTTTAATATGTAATATGGAAGAGAAGTGCAATAGTATGCAGAATTCAGAAGTTTACAAATACATTGGTCAACAGTTAGGATTTGAGGATTAGTAGGTTTCAGTGCATCTGGGAAAGAGAGGAATATTATGCTTCATAGAAGCAAAGGGTTTGTTAATTTTCAGTAAGCTACCGGATTTTAGTGACTGAAAATGAATACCAACTAGTTTTACAAGTTGTAAATAAGTAAAGACTGCCCGAATTACTTTTTTCGCACAAACGAGTACTATGGATCCAGTACATGATTCTGAACCCCCAGTGGTGGAATTTTGCGTCGGCTTTTTCATGATTTAAAAAATATATAAAAGTAGTTTTTTTCACTTTAGACCGTTTATAATTGCTATACTTTTATAACCCAATAAGATTTTAAAGTAAAAATTAATTAATTCGCTAATTACACAAAAAAACGCAATGAAAACAAAACTCGAAAAACTATCTTATCAGCTGATTTAATAGAGTTCACATCAGGGATCAACGTCATACCTACAAACCCGCACGGCGGCACGCTTGCAACGGTCAAAGGCCGAGCCGACACTATTTTTTAAACATTGTTATTTCTGTAACCGTTCATTAACGACATAAATGACTATAATATTTTTATTAGTGGCATGTGGTCTAGCCTTATCGCGATGTTTGCGTTACGATGTCATATACACCTTGTATAACAAAGATTATTTAAAAATGACTAGAATTTTTTAATAGTTATTTGAGTTAGTTTTAAGTAAACAGGTTACGTCTCTTCTTATCTTAAATATAGACTATACAACTACAACTAGGTACGAACTAATTCAAGACAGAAAGCTAGCTTTCTATCAACAAATATGAAATGTCGGATAACCTTAAGCTTGATGCAAAGTGAACCGATCGCTTAACATGCTATGTAAGTCAAGATATTAATAGTAGTAATTCAAGATATTGTACTTTACTGTAGTCCATTCCACTTGTAAGCATTGTGTTCCATCAAGTCCTCCTTCAGCCCTTCTTATAAAATCTTTATTACCCATTAATGTCCCACTGTTGGACAAAGACCTCCCCAATCCTCTCTACCTCTCTCTATCCAGAGCTGCCACGGACTTTTTTCTCTGAAGTAAAAATATTTGTTCCTTCCTCTTCGCACAATACCCTTTGTACTTGGTAAAACATATATTATCATAAAGATACCTAAGTGAATATGTATACAAGCTCAGGCAAGTGGCGGCAACTGATAAGGAGTTCTGTCGACACGAGCCGAGGTGCCCAATATCGGCTTATTAGCCGTAATTATATTCTGGAGGTAATGAATGAATATGAGGTGAAGCACACTAAGCTGTAATAGAAAGCTTTTTGTGTTTCGAGTTTGGACCTCGAGTTCAAAAATAGGCAGTAATTAACAAGTTGGTATAAATGAACAATAATTAATAACATTTGAATTTATTGCGATTTGATTTAGTATAACGTTGAGACGAGTTTGTTCAACTCTCGTAACTGACATTTGTAACGGGTGCTACTGAGGTAAATGAACTATTTAAAAATATAAACAAGGGTTAACCCGTTTAACTAGATTGTTAGATCGGTACACAGTTCACACATAAACAGAACTGATTTTTTGATGTAAAGGTTTATTCTTGCGAATGTTGCGAATGTGAATGTTCAGAGTATAAGGGTGCAAACACAAAGAAATAAGTTACCGATCAATGCAGGTACAATCTCTCGTGTATTCTTATTTAGTTATAAAGAAACGGTCCCTCCGAGTTGTTGTCGACGGATGCTCATCGGAGCCCATGTCGACTAATGCCGGTGTTCCTCGCATATAAATGATCTGCTGATACCCGGTATCTATGGGTATGCAGATGACAGCACACTTGTGGAGAGATACCTACTGGGTGCTCGAGCTAGTAAGCAAGCAATCCGGCCCGAAAGAGAAGCTATGGTAGAGTTTACGAATGTTGCACTACAGGTAGTCTCCGAATGGGGCAAAGCCAATTTTGTAGCATACAACGCTCCCAAAGCTCAAACATGTCTATTCACCGGCAACACTTCACTCACGTCGCTTTGGGTCCTACTTTTCGGAACTTATTATCCTTGGAGTGCATAGACCGCCTTCAGCTTTTGGCAGTTCAGAGTTCAAATCTAAACTTTGGATGGTTCATTTAGTCTAAAGCCATGGTTGCTAGGAAACTTGGGGTTATTACAAAACTCCGGCGGTACTTCACATCGGGACAGCTTCTATTGTTATACAAAGCACAGGTCAGTTCGTGTCTGGAGTACTGCAGCCACATTTGAACTGGTGCTGCAAAAATCACCTGAAAACTTTGGCGGAGAGATGAGCGAAGTGGTTAATTTGCCCAGATTTGGTTTAAAATTATATGGCATGATAACACTGTGTCATATTCGCTAAAAATGTGAACAAATATGAGTTTATGGACAAAAAGTCTAATTCTTACACAATAAGGTACACCGTAAGCTAACTTCTACTATTTTTCATAACTTATTTTATAGTGTTAGTTACTCTAAAAATCAACTTATTTAAATAAAGATTATTTTGCGTCTTTACGAAGGAATTGATAGTGGTTTATAAACGATTGATGATGATTTTACTAAAAACTACAATGTGTTTACTAAAAAGCAGCAGAATATCTGAAATTCTTCTTATCTAAGAACAATAGTACATGAACCCCTTGACAAATACTCCCCGACCTCGCCCCCATGATCTGTGAGCGAGCGCGTGATGGGAGCCAGTGACCTCGTGTCCATGGTAACAGAGACTATGAAGGCCATCCGTTACTATGCTAGTATCATTAGGAAAACTTTGTTTTGTTTTCAAGAAATGTCCACTATTGACAAGTTTGCAGCTTTAACTTTGCTGTTAAAACATTTCCTTTTTTTATAATTTTTTTATTTACCATCAAGTAATAAACTTTCTTTTTTTTATATATTTCGATTACGATTTCTTTTTTTATATTCGATTAGTATAAATTTGATAAAATATATATAACCTAACTTATATTTTTTTAGGTTTCACGAGACTATTTAGGTTTTGTATTCATCGTTTTAAATCTGAATTGTGTGTGTAGCTGTAGTAAACTTGTATTGTTTTGTTCAATTTTACAATTAACTTAGTTATTTTCTTCGAGAAGCCTATGGAATGTTTATGTTGAGGCTTAGAATAAAGCTATGCCTAGAGCATCGATTGTTATTTAGCACGCTTACGGCTTGGAACGGATCCAAACCTTCGAGTGATACCGCTGGGAATTTCGTTAGAGCCTATAGGCCTATATATAATATTGGAAATTCAGTTCTCATACCACAGGAAATTATTCAACAAAGTGTTATAACATTGCAGTTATACAGAATGACGATTACTTAGTCCCTTATTTGAAACCACGTATTTCACATTACGTATTTTAAACATACACAATTAAAATAATTAATACCAATTAACGCTAATTGTAGAACTTTTTTTCGTTATATTACTTAACAATATTGAATTTAATTTGTGATTATTTGGTAATAATACCATAAACTTTGTTTTGCATGATTGACATTATCATCCCGCGCGTGTGCCTTATTTTCAAGCCCGTATGTGTGACAAATTATATCGTAGGTACAAAATACGCTATTTATTTAGGCCAAAAAATCCAATTTTATATTTTTTGTTTCCCAAATTTCTTCCAATTCCGGTCAGCGGAACAAACAAACATACAAACTCACTTTTACCTTTTTAATATTATAAAGTAAGTAAGGATTTAGTAAAATATTCAGTTTTCTTTTTCAAAGACTGATTTTTCTGTACTATTTAATGTATAACCTAATCGCTATCTTATAAAGGTACGGATTTAATCATTGAAATGAATATCATACCTCTATACCTACAAAGGGTTAGGTAAGATTTCGTTTAAATAAACGACTACATGTGCTAATTAACTTATAATGCCAATAGAAACCATATTCACGTAGGCGAAGTCGCTGGTATTAATAAGTATTTCATATTATTACTACTCGGTTACGGTTTTCCGGTTCCGGCTGCGTAGACGTAAAGACATAGTGTTTATCGTGCTCCAATTTAACGTTTTTACTATATACATACTGTGAAATCCTGTGTAGAAGTTTTCGAATTACACACATATTGTGTTAAACTACACTGCAAAACAAGAAGATCTGAGGAAACTGTGACATCAAAGTGATTATTCAGTGGATATAAAGTTGCAGAAATTTTAGAGGTTATCTGCCAACTGACTATAGACACAGACTTTGATAACGTCAGTTCAGTGCTACCAACACAACGACCTCACTCATTAAGCTGCGACCACGGCTTGTTATTGCGTTCCATTCCATGCAAAGGATAGTAGCGAATATGGAAAACCTTCAATCTTTTTTCGATCAAATGAAAATAGAAATGTCAAAACAAACTGATGACATCATGAGACGAATTGATGAAAAATTAGTTCCTTTTAAAGTTGAAATGCAGGAATTAAGGTCAGAAAATGAGAATTTAAAGGAAAAGATAAAAAATCTAGAAAAACATAAACGATCTAACAACCTAATTTTATATGGAGTAAAAGAAACTGAAAAATCGACCGACAATCTCATCGAAATCATAATAAAGAAATTTAAAGACGACCTAAATATAACCATAGAAGACAGAGACATAAACACGATCTACAGAATTGGTAAAAACAACATAGAAAATGAGAAAGTCAGGCCAATCCTCTTAGCATTTGTAAACTTCTGGAAGAAAAACTCAATAATGACAAATAAAAAGAAACTGAAAAATGTATATGTGTCTGAAGACTACCCGAAAGAAATCCTTGACATGAGAAAAAAACTACAGCCTAAACTGGAAGAAGAAAGGAAGAAAGGAAATTATGCATACATAAATTATGACAAGTTAGTTATCAAACAGGGGAAACCAGGAAATGAGAAACGTAAAAGGGCACCGTCAACCTCGCCCAATGCAAAAGAACATCCCCGTAAACAACAAGTGTCAACTAAAACACATCGTCTTAATGCTTTTGATTTAATGAGGCATAGAAGTAACTCTGTGCCTTCAGCTAACTCACCAACTAAACAGAACGCATAGGTTATTGCCATCAGCCACCGGAACAAAACATCGAATAAACAAAAACTTAAAGGTAACAGTAACAAAACATTCCCCAACCCGACTTGTCCTCGTGGGGAATCAGACTACAACCCTCCACCAAATACAGAAACAGATCAAGATATAAAACAAACCCTCAAAATTTGCACTTATAATGTAAGATCACTTGCATCAACAGAACGATTCCTTGAATTAACTAACGCTCTAGAAAATATCAACTGGGATATTCTAGGTCTCGCAGAAATCCGAAAAATGGGATGTAGGATTGAAGAATACAACAACCTCATTTTTTGCTACATCGGTGAAACTAAAGGATTACATGGAGTAGGATTCCTGATCAAGAAAAAATATAAAAACAATATTACCAACTTTCTAGGAATCTCAGAAAGAGTAGCACTCCTGCAAGTAAAATTTGAGTGCTTCTCCTTATCAATAATTCAAGTATATTCACCGACAGAGAGATCAACGGAAGAAGAAATTGAAGAATTTTACAGAGACATTGAATATGCTCACACCAAGACCGAAGGAAAGGTGGTAGTCATGGGAGATTTCAATGCAAAAATTGGTTGTCCACAAGCAAACTATTACCCAATAATGGGAGAATATGGTTATGGAGTGTGCAATGAAAGAGGTGAACGTCTCTTAAGCTACGCTTACCAACACAAATTGTCAATAATGAACTCATTTTTTAAAAAGAAGAACAACCGTAGATGGACATGGTTATCACCTGACCAAAAGACTAAAAATGAAATAGATTTTATTATGATAAACCACCATAAACTGATAACCAATATTGAAGTACTAAGCAAATTCAATTTCCCTTCTGACCACAGACTAGTGAGAGCAACACTACGTTTAAATCGTCCAATAAAGAGCAGAAAAACCTACACGACACCACCTAAAATCCCTAAGACAGAAGCAGAAATAAAAAATTACATCGAAAATCTACGGGCACACACAGAATTTATAGAAACAGAGTGTATCGACACCCAAACATACTACAATATCCTGGAAAGAGGTATAACAGAGAGCTTAAAATGCAAAATCACTACAAAGCCTGATCAACACAATATTTTCTCTGAAGACACAGTCCAACTTATAAAAAGGCGCACGGAACTACTACACACAAAGAATAAAAATAAAAAGATGAAAGAAGAACTTAGTAGAATATACAAAGAGGCTAATAGATCAATCCGTAAGGACTATAACAATTATAGATTCAAGATTATTTCAAAAAACATCGAGAAATTTAGAAGTGTTAAAAAAGCCTACAAAGAATTAACTACATTCAGATCATGGATTCAAAAACTTGAGCGCAACTCACAGGAAACAAAATCTAGAAGAGATGTTATAAGCCATGCAACAAGATATTACAAAAACTTATACATGAAACAAAATAACACTAAAATGGAAGCAGTAACTCACATAAATACGAGTGACTGCATCAGACCAATAGAAGACTCCGAAGTTCACGAACATATAAAAAAGCTGAAGGCTGAGAAGAGTCCCGGACCGGATGGAATATGCAACGAAGCCCTTAAAATAGGAGCACCTATCTTAACTCGCCATTTAACGCTACTTTTTAATATGATACTGGACGAAGAAAAAGTACCATCACAATGGTGCACATCAGACATAATTTTGCTCTTCAAAAAAGGGAACCCCTTGGACATAGGGAATTATAGACCCATAAGTCTGTTGGCAAGTATATACAAATTATTCTCATCAGTAATATTAAAGAGAATATCCGACGTCATTGACAAACAACAACCAAAAGAACAAGCGGGATTCAGATCAAGCTTTAGTACAATGGACCATATACAGACATTAGAACAGGTCATAGAAAAGTACAGAGAATACAATAGACCTCTGTATGTGGCCTTCATTGACTACAGCAAAGCTTTTGACAGTATCAGTCACTGTTCAATCTGGAATGCATTGCAACAATCTAATATTAATTCTAAATACATTAATATCTTGAAATATATCTATACAAAAAGCACGAGCAGAATAAAATTAGAAAATAGAGGAGATGAAATAAACATAGAAAGAGGCGTCAGGCAAGGAGATCCTCTATCCCCAAAATTGTTCATAGCAGTACTTGAAAGCATTTTTCAAAAACTAGACTGGAAAAACAGGGGAGTATACATCAACGGACACTATTTGAACCATCTGAGATTCGCTGATGACATTGTTGTATTAGCTGAAACTGCAAAAGACCTAGAAGAAATGATGACATTGCTTGACTGCGAAAGCTCCAAAGTCGGCCTAGAAATGAATGTAGATAAGACTAAGATAATTACCAACAATCGTGAACGCCCGATAGCGATAAAAGGCAATATTATAGAATACGTCAGTAAATATATCTACTTGGGAAAACAAATTTCATTAGAAGCGTCAAGCAATGAAGAAGAAGTAACAAGAAGAATTAACGCAACATGGAAGAAATTTTGGGCATTAAGAGAAATCCTAAAAGGGAACTATAACTTACACATGAAAAGGACAATATATGATACATGCCTTTTACCCTGCTTGCTGTATGGCTGCCAAACCTGGGTATTCACAAACAAAATAAAACAAAAGATCAAATGCAGTCAAACAGCAATGGAAAGAAGTATGCTAAAAATTAGGAAAATACACAAAATTAAGAACCAAGACATTCGTCAAAAAACTAAACTTACAGACGCTCTCGAGCACGCACTCTTATTAAAGTGGAGATGGGCCGGGCACATCTCAAGATACTCAGATAGAAGATGGACCATTGAAGCCACACGATGGAAAGGACCCGAGGGGAAAAGGAATGTTGGTCGGCAACTAAGACGGTGGGCTGATGACATAACAAAGGTCGCAGGAGACGACTGGATGAAGTCAGGCAAAGACAGGGAGTCATGGAAAAGGATGGAGGAGGCCTTTACCCAAACAGGGGTCCATATCTCATAAACAATACTAACATTAATTATAAGTATCTTTTTTCTTAATTTCAAGCTATAGCTTACTAACAAATACAGTGATGTAAAAAATCATGATATGGAATAAATGGCTTTATTATTATTATTATTATTATTATTACTACTAGGAGTTAGCCTGTCTACAACGTGTAACTGAAAGAGTATAATATATACTGATATAAATGAAGGGTCTTCTTTGGATCTTATCAAACGATATTGAAAAGGTTTCAACTCAAAATTATATATAATTTGAACTTATTTTTTTAACAATCGTGTTACACCACTCCATAGATCAACTTCATGATTTTGTCAAGTAACGTCAGGTCAACAACACAATAAGTATAGTCCAATCCAAAGCTATCTTATGCAAATATAGAAAACATGCCTGCGGATACCAATATGTAGATGAAGTTACAAGTTGTGTGCTTTGGTTTGATTGGGTGAATACTCCAACCGGAAAAACAAGTTTTTTATTTCACAATTGAGAATAATTTAATATCCTCAAATTTAGTTCTGATCATTCAATTATAATTTTATACAAACAATAATTGTTGGAAAACTTGTTGTGATATAAAGTAGAAAACTATAAACCTTTTAAATATAGATGAATATGTTAATAATTCAATTTGGTGATTGGTGAAGCTGTACGGAGGACGGGTCTGAGCAGTTGTGTTGCGATGTGTGCCGGATACGATGCGCCAAATGTTGTGTAGGGAGCTTGGTCCTAGAGAGTCTCCAGTTCAATCTCCCTCTGGCGCAGCATCGTTGGTCGTGTTGTTGGGTTTAACATTACATCACTACCTTCCTTTCTATTCACTCCTTTTTTTGGAGTGAATAGGCTCAATAAACTAGTGCGCTCTGCTTACCACCAGGAGGGATAGCGGTCAAACACTCGTTTATAATTATAAAAAAAAAACTTAAGCACTGGTTGTATTGTTCATGAGATACTTTTAGCATAGACTATATAGTAACGTCTCGTAGTACAGTGGGGTCTGAACTTATTACAATAACACAATTGCTAATCTCGTTGGACTCAAGTAACACTTGGTTGTCTCCACTCACCTTTGAAAGACGCCATGTTGTGTGCGCGCGACCGTGTGTTCCGTGCACATCTATCAGTTCCACGTGCTCTCTTCACGTTAATGTCCCGCGGAACAAACCACTTTGCGTTGATATTACCTGCAACAAAACAATAACGTTAAAATGAATACTAAAGTAAGATTAATAGGAGACAATACAGCAATATTTTCCAAGCCATTGCTGTAGGAAATAATAGTACATACACAACATTGTGAAGTAATTGTTATGGTCTATTATCTGTTATAAACAAATCCACAAAACAAGAATCTTGTCCTGATCACATATTTGTCACATATCTACGCATACACTAAACTCTAAAAACTCGACATGACTACCACTCATCGTTCCTTCTGAGACCCCGATATAACGAACCACTTCTCTCCTAATAAGACGATGCCCTGCCTACATAATTTTGTACACAACTAAGTAACCAGTAGTTTGTCTTTTGACCCAAAATATCTGTCCCTCTCCACATGCAAAAATGTTGTCAAACAATAGCTATCAGGGTGAGATAGTTACAGGACTCTGCTGCTGTTCTCGCTGATGTGGACATACGCAGTCAATATCAAATGGCAGCAATAAATTGACTATTTATAAACAGGAAAATTCTCTGACGGAGAAACAACAGTTGTTATTAGAAAATTAGAGGTAAGGCTTTTTTTTATTCCTCTTTGTCTATGTAAATATGTTAACCCGTAAAACAATGTTACTTCTACTAAATAAGCATCCCTTTGCCAAACATAACTTTGTGGGACTCAAAATCATAATTATCTTTGCATACGCCCTCTTTATTATTTCTTGTATAATGTAATCGTTTTTCTTTCTACGTCTTTACGATTTCACATTGTACGTAGTAATAAAAATCGTTCAAATGCGAGTCGGACGTACGCACGAATGGTTCCATATAATTATCTATACAATAAAAAAAATATATTTGTTTCTAGTATTTGTTTTTAGTATTTGTGGTTATAGCGGCAACTGAAATACATGATTATTGAAAATATTGACTTATCTCATGAACAGTGATAGCAGGCTCTAGGTCTAGTGACAGACAAATAAACAGACAGTATTAGTAATATCTCTGTTTTAGCCGTTTTTTTTTTGTTTGGGATGGGAAATCATCGAATTACCCTCCCGCTCTGGGCGGAGCGGAAGGGCGTGTCAGACTTTTACTGACTGAAACCCACCTTCGGAGGCATCGATCTTCGTGGACCCCGTCACGATGTGATCTTGGTTTTAGCTTTACTGCCACTTCAGGTGTAGGTGTTATACATCCGTCTTCGTATGTCCGAGAATTTGACAGCTAGCTGTCACTAACATAAAATGGTAAAAGTGGTCGCTTTTACCCATCATTAGTAAATACTCTCTGTTGCGCAGTTGTATAAATACGGGCGCCCCGGGTAAATCTAGGATCTGTCAAAATGTTAAAGGACTAAAACTGTGAAAGTGAGATCTCCGAAACAACCGATTTCTTTTGAAACCCAATATTTCGGTTAAACTGCGGGCTATCCTTTTTAAACATGAAACTTTTTACGGCACAAATTTTGTATACGATGCTCCCGAGAGAACTAAGTTGGTTTTTTTACCTACAGGCACTTATGGTGTAATATTACCTACATTATAGTGAATGTGAGTCACATGTGTATTTATATACATATAAGATCAGTGCTAGTTTCAGTCAGAAAGATTTTACTGAAGGTGGTTTTCAACTCTAAACTTATCTGGTCTTGCTACAAATCCTGTCTTTACCAAACAAAAAAAAAAAAAACAACGCTCAAGTTCTTCTTTTCATTTAAAGCTGATTTTATTAAGACTTATTCACTATAGCCTTTTTGACGTGACAACGTCTATTAAATTGGTACGGCGTGGATTCATTCTCGAAAAAACCGTAACGGCCGAATCTGACGCCACACGGAGTCCACGCCTACTTTACCCCCACCCCTAGAGCGTGTGTCACACTCGTGCGCGAGGTCTATTACCATGTAATAGACGTTGTCACGTTCAAATATCGGCAGTAGACGGAGTTCTACAGACAACCAATTTTTTGTTTGGAATGGAAAATGAATGGAAGGGCGTGTCACACTTTCACTAACTAAAACCACCACACAGTGTTTCTTCACTTTCCTATGCGCCAGGGCCACGGTTTATTGTTTAATCAACCCGCAACCCTTACCCAGGAGGCATCGGTCTTCCTACACCCCGTCACTATGTGCTGAGATCTCTTTGAGGTGCGCGTGAAACACAACGCGCCGTCGACTCGAGCCTGGTCCTTACCGGGCGGCGAGCTGCCCACTGCTCACCGCCCGCAGGCAAGCGCCTACGGTGGCTAGGAATTCAATGTCGTCTCCCGACCAGGGCGTCTCCTACGGCAGCTAGTAGCGTGAGGGCGCTGGGATTTCCGCTGCCTCACGCGCTCCACCTCCTCCTTTGCCAGCATCACTGCTTCGCAGGAGGTGACGGCCTGTCATGCACTCTCGCTCCGAACCATGGCCTGGACCAGGATCGGACGCGAGAAATCGCTGCCGATCGCCGCTACGAGGATACGTCAATGCTCTACCACACCACACAAGCCGGGCAGACCTCCACCGTATGCTACGCCGAATCCTCAGTGCGATCCACACAATGGTGACACCCAGGCATTTCCTCCCACCTTATACGGAACAGGAACCTCCCGAAACAACCGTGTCCGGTGAGGACCTGCGTTAGGCGGAAGGTGAGGGCGCCGTACACCTGTCTAGCCACTCCTCAAAGAGGGGAATTACCGTACTTAAATTGTAGTCCGACGGAAACACCGCTGTTGGCAAATTGTTCCATTCCCTTGATGTATGCGGTATAAAAGATGAGGCGAAAGCTTCGTCCAAATCGTAGTGGTGTCGACAACGTAAGGGTGGATAGTGGTCGTACCACGGATCGTCCGTGGTGAAAAGGAGATAGGGAGAATCAAGTCATGCAATTCCCGCGCACACTCTCCAAAATGCATTCTATAGAACACAGACAGGCTGGCTACTCTTCACCCGTGCTCCAGGCATTGGAGACCGTTTTATACTAAATCTGGTCCGCCACTTACCCGTTTCGTATTGCAACACTAGCCCAAATATGGCTGCAGTACTCCACACACGAACGGACCTGTGCTTTGTATAACATTAGAAGCTGTTCTGGTGTGAAGTACCGCCGGAACTTTGCAATAACGTAAAGTTGCCTGGCAGCCTCCTTGACTTTAGGCTCAATGAACCGCCCAAAGTTCAGGTTCAAGAAAATTTCAACTCCTAAAATATGAAGGCGGTCGTTGCACTCTAGAATACATTCCGAAAAGTAGGAGCCAAGGTGAACGGGCTTCTTTTAGCGGTGAATAGACACGCTTTTGTTTTGGCGGCGTTGAACGCCACAAAATTGACTTCACCCCATTCGGAGACTGTCTGTACTGCAACATTTCGTACGCTCTACCTTAGCCTCTCTTTCGGACTAGATTGCATCCTTACTGGCCCGATCATCTGGCAGGTATTTCTCCAGAACTATGCTGTCATATGCACACGCATAGGTATACCGAAGATACCGGGCATCAGCAGATCGTCAATAGGCAGCAGGAACATAGTTGCAGAGAGACCAGACCCCTGAGGAATACCGGCATTAGTCGACATGGGCTCCGATGAGCATCCGTCGACAACAACACGGAGTGACCGTTCAGTCAGGAAGTCTTTCACCCAGCCAGTCAGGCTAAAGGAAATGCCGTGCAAAACAATTTATTTTAACTTTGTAGCAAAAGCAAGCGAAAACGAGAAAAACTGACAGTATGTCGATCAACGCGTTTTAATCAATGACAGGCCTGGGCCAAGGCAATTAGATGTTCGACCAACTTTTAAAGATAAAGTTTTCTTTTTCAATTTTAATACTTTTGATTAGGTTTTAGCAATGAAATGCCGCTAGCTACAAATTTTATGAAATTAAAATATGTAAGAACTTTTTTTATATATAACTATAAACTAGTGCTTGTTCGCAATTCCGCCTGATGGCAAGTAGTGATGCAATCGTTGATGGTAAAACGCTCTAGTTTATAAAGAGCTTACACACTCAAAAAAATGAGTGAATAGGAAGGAAGACGGCAGTTGAGCGAGATGATGCCATGATAAACCCCGAGAAGATTGATCTGGTGGCCCTCCATGACCAAACTCCCGACACAACAACATTTTTTATTTTTATTTATTTTATTTCATTTATTTATTCAGACTACATGAGGTCCATTGTGTTAGTAACAAATTCACTTAAACCTATCTTAGCACTTAATAACTAAAACCGATTTTGTACGGTCCGCTAATGCCCATAAAAGCGGACTATCTGCCCGGGCCGCTATCGAGTGCAGTTGTTTTGCGATGTGTACAGGGTCCAACTGCTCAGACCCGTCCTCCGTACGGCTCCACCAGACATCGTGCCAGAACACGACGAATCGCTTGGCGACAAGACATTTACTGCTCTGGTCCGTGGTACTTGTTGGTTGGCGATATTATTCGTTGAAAGCATTTTAAGATATAAACGTAGCAATAAATATTCTTTTCGATTTGCATTGAATATTGTATTTTTCTCCAAAAAATATGAAACGTTTCAGTAGATAGATACCCAAAGAACATTGCCACTGATAATCTAGCTCATTCCACTAGAGGGGGCAGTGGGGTTGTACGCCTTATGTTGTCTCTTGTGTGCAAACTGACATATATAGTAAAACTAGCCAGAGCTGAATCCCTGGTCTGTCGTACTCTAAACGTGCTGAATGCCCTTCTCAAGGTCAACACTGACACTGACAATAACTGAATGTATCGTGTTTGCGGAGCTTTTAGTAGTTTTGTTAGTGGTTTTTTAAGTGATATAGTTATCTCCATGTTAAATAATTGGTGTTGTACCGTTTTTATTAACTACTAGCGGCCGCCAGCGACTTCATTCGCAAAAGAGTTAGTTATGCTCCGCTCCTATTGGTCACAGCGTAATGTTATATAAAGCCCAAGCCTAAAGCCTTCCTGGATTAACGGGCTATCCAACGCAAAAAGACTTTTTCATATCGGACCAGTAGTTCCTGAGATTAGCGCGTTCAAACAAACAAACTAACAAAACTCTTCAGCTTTATATATTAGTATGGATAGATAAACAAATTGTCTGAATTATTTTATTGTCATTTTGTATAGATTCTGTAAAGTTGAGAGAATTTATTCAAAATTTGAATTTACCTTGACCACGATCGTATAAATTTATGTTTTAAAAAACCAACTAGTGTTTCTTAAATATTTGCTTAGAAACACGGATGAGTAACTCAAACGGCGATGATACCAGCACACTACTTCATCAGCATTATACGATCACATAAACAATACGATATGTAAACCAGCAGCCTAATCAGCGAACACATTTTTGTGAAATGATTGCGACTAGTTGGTAGAAATTAAAGGGAAAAAAAAATTACCCTTTGACTCTGTTTTCTTGCTTTTTCTTCAACTAATTAAGAAACGGAATACAATCTCACTTTCTCAATAGGAGACCTTGTGAAGACGATAAATTCTATAACCTCAACAGTTAAATTATAACGAATAGGCCATGAAAACTGATTTTAAGCAGATATTTTGGAACTGCTTTCATATTTCAGCACTGGTTTTAAATTTTTTTTTTTAAATACGCTCTTACAAAATGTCAGATTACTGTAGCTGTCGGTAAACACCAGCGCTAGCACTGCCTTGCACCACAGAGCGATAGTGTCGTAATGTATCCCCCGACCGAGGTTCTTTTTTGCGTCATGTTTATCGCAAAGAAAGGAATTTTTTTCTTCTTCATTCGCTATAAAAATAAGAGGCTACTTATAAAAAATGCCCTAAATAAATATGAAATTACTGGGTGTAACAGCAAAATGTATCATGTTGGCGCGCTGGATGACGCAACCGCTCATTTCCTGCCGACCTGTTTCATAGCGGGACACGATCACATTGGACGGATTCTTTAAATACAAATATTATTTTGATATTACTTTTTTCGTATAAAAGATAATTTTATTTTGTTGATTGACATCGCAAACTGTAAATGGATTTTTTTTATTTAGTTAGGCAGAATTTAAAAAAAGAAATATTTATGTAGTACCTACCATAGGAAAAAATAGAAGTTGTGACTGGAGTGGTGTGCTGAATATTTTAAATTAAAACTAAATATAACAGAAATCTTCGTCGGTACTTTAGTTATTCTATCGTGCGTGGGAATTACATAACTTAATTCCGCCATCCTAGTTCTATTATCGGGCGACCCGTCGTATGGCGAGTATCCACCCTTACCTACATTGTTGAGACGCTACGATCCGGACGAAGCGTTTCGCCTCGTGTTTTATACCTCGTACATCGACAGACTGGAACAATTTGCATTTAGCAATCTTCCCTTCAGATTATAATTTAAGTGTCTTCAAGGCTAGAGTCAATAGGCTCATAATAAACTAATGCTAATAATTCATAACAAAAAAAGCCTGTCGCCCGCTTTAATAGGCTTTAATGAAAGATGCTCATTGTATTTCCTTCTCTCTAGCCTGCTCCGTCCCGCTTCTAGGCAATGGGTTCGTATCTACGATAAGGACTTATTGTATTTTGAATTCAACATACTCGTATTTGCTAGTATGGATCATTTCTTTTTTTTTTTCATTTTGACGTGAGCCGATAGTGTTGCCAGTAACAAGATGCAGGGATTTAATACCTCGTTAGTGTGTCCTATATGCCATAACTACGTATAATACGCGATGGAAATATCGGCGTGGTTACGCTTACACTGTTATTGCATGTAAATAGTTCACAACATATTACCGGAATTTCGTAACTTTAGTTGTATCGACAACATAAGTATTTAGTGTAATTTTTCTTCACTTGCTTGCACTAATAATGCAATTCAATCTTCAAAAAACATGGCTAACCCCTTTTATCTAACTAAAAATTATTCGAACGTCACATGTTTAATTAAAAGTAATTAAAACGAGAACAAGACGGGCCCTTTCTTAATGAAACATTAATTTGATGTACTCGCTCGCCCGCACGCAAAGGTTCCACATTGTCTACTTAGCAAAATGGAGGCACATGTGAATACTTTGAGAGACAAAAATAACACGTTAATATGAACTTGGTATTTTGAAGCAGGTGTTTTTGGATTACAATGACGCGCATGAGGACATAATAGACCCCTAGTCTGCTATTTTTATAAATTTGTCATTCCAACACGATTCCATTTTCATTGTGCTAAAAAGTTTGTAATCTGCTAAATTCATAATGATTGATCAATTCGGTCAGTCGTCTCGTAATAGACTGGTGATAGAATGACATTACAGTGTTGCCGTTATTATAAAACCCGTTAATAAAGATAATTTTCTAAAAACCAATAGTCAATTTAAACATTGATATGGAGTGCAGTGTGTGATTGACCACTGGAAAGTCATAATGACGCTATTTTGTTAGTAGATTACAAAACTTGTCAAAATCGATCATTATGAGATCACTGATCGGCCATTCTGACACTATTGTAATGGCAGACTTGGGCCCAAAGAGGCATGAGTTTCAGGAGTGGGAACGTTAAAGGCTGACTCTGCATACACTAGTACTAAACCATCGCATCTCCCAAAATCCGCGAACTGGATTTTACCAAGGTTTATAATATTAAATAATAGTTACATTAAATGTGTGTTCACATGATAGAAATCTTAATAGGCTCTGAGTAGATTATGATCTATTCAAAGCCTATTAATATTTCCCTTTATAAGAGGATTTAATTCAACTCATCAGTTGTCATAACAACTGATGAGTTGAATTAAATCTTCATGGTGTAAGTTACACAGTATTGTGTATAATCAACAAAAGGATTTAATTTAACTGTGTAGTATTTTACACACATCAATGAAATGTATTGAAAAGATTACTTAATTGGTTCTCTTTCATATCAGTATGTAATTCTTAGTTGGAATATAGCGATAAAAAAATTCTTCATAAGTTTATTTTGTAAGCCTCTCAGAAACGAATTATATTTTTATTCAATATAGTTGAAGACTATAGTTTGTTCAGAATAAGGAACTGAATCGATTCCAATTTTTACACCATAACATGGTATTAACATACTTTTTTTTCCCAAATATAATATTTAGAAACTGTTGCAGTGTGATTTCCGAGCGCGCAACACAGCTGATGGATGATCATAGTACTAGACGCACAATGAGAAAGGGCCCACTACGCCGAGCCGCTGCAGGCGCGGACGGGCTAGCGGTGCATTGACCATATTTTTGTTGGGACAATCAAGTAAGATAACATGCTCATAACTTTGTGGTTTTTCATGATATCTTTTAGAAATTTTGTACATAGATTTTTTACTTAAAAATACGGCACACATGTTTCGAGTTTCGCATAAACAAAAACAAAAAAAAAAAAAAATTTAAAAATAGTTTAAAATAAAGTAAAAAATAGTTTAAATTTGTAAGTTAGTTAAGTCAGTATACTAAGAATTTAGCAAGTAGGATTTTTGAAATGAAAAATTATTTATTCTCGTTGTAATTTAAAAGTCGATGAAACGAAAAAGAAAAAAGAGACAGACATATAAATTCATAAAATTTAACGTGGGAGAAAATGAGATAGGAAGCAATGTACTGAAATACAACACCACCTATCTAAAATTTAGTGAATTACTACGGCGATTCCTTAGAACAAACACTGTACCAATAATTCCAAATAAAAATACAGGGATCGCTGGCGTCAAGTTTTAGTTTTGACACGGGAAGATTCGACGTTTAAACTAGTCTGTTATTTCAAGTAAACTATTGGGCATTATTTTTTAAATTCACAAATATTATATAAAATAAAATAATTATCTAACTTAGTATCACTATGATCATTACTAAAACCTATAGTTATCCTGTTCCCAAAATTTTATATTTCTCATTTATTTTGAAACCAAACCTTTTGAAGATTTTACTTCTACTAAGTATGGCTTGCACAATGCTTTTTATAACATTTGTATCCTTTCAATTCCTATAAGATTACTACAATATTTTACCGTTTTCTTTGTGATTATTTATTCATAACCGACATTGACCGAAGAATTGCAACACTAAAGTGGCAGTGGGTAAAGGGGCAGATGGGGCCGACGGGTTCTCGAGTGGCGACCACGCACCAGAAGAGGCAGCGTGCGTAGGTCCCCGACAAGAGGAACCGACGACCTGGTGAAGGTCGCGGGAAACCTTTGGATGCGGGAGGCGCGGGTCCTGTCGTCGTGGAGAACCTTGGGAGAGGCCTATGTCCAGCAGTGGACGTCTTTCGGCTAAAATAATGATTTATTCATAATGTTTGCCCTGTAACATATCCTATGTTTCTGGCGACCTACTTCTGGCTTACAACACTTTTTTCACTTCACATAGGTTGAAGAAAACCAGTATGTACTGAATTATAGTATAATTTGAATACTACACTATACACTTGTATTTTGGACCTTTCTTATTTAACCTAATTAATAAGTATTAGTGATCTCCCGAATATCACCTGCAATAACACAATCCTTTTTGCTGGAGACACAACTCTCATTGTGAAACATGAAAATGCAGACGAGTAGAAATTAGATATAAACAAAACATTAACTGATATGAAAAAAAGGCTTTTATAATCTTAACTAATAAACTTCAAGTTGTGGAGGAGATAAAAAAAAAAAATTATACATACCTTAAAAAAATTTATTATTTTTAAAATTGTACTATAACAGTTATAGATCTTAATTCCTAACTATTCTTAATGTTAGTAATATAATATAATAAACGCAATCATTGTTGGTAAAGCGCACTAGTTTATTTAGAGCCTATTCACTGTAGCCTTGAAGACACTCAAATTATATTCCCATGGAAACACCGCCGCTGGCAAATTGCTGCAGTTCCTTGGTATAAAAGTTCCGCGGTATAAAAGAGGAGGCAAAATGCTTCGTCTGAATCGTAGTGGTGTTAACAACGTAGGGTGGAAACTCGCCGTACGATGGGTCGTCCGATGGTGGAACGGAGATAGGGGAATTCAATCATGCAATTCCCTCGTACAGTCGCTAAAGTGCATCCTATAGAACACCGAATGGCTGCCTATTCTACGCCTGTGTGCCAGGCTTTGGAGACCGTTTTGAGCTAAATCTGGGTCGCCAATCAGCCTCATCGCACCCCTTCCACTGAATTTTAATTAATTTATTCCTATAAATGCTTAAATTAAAGAAGACATTATATTTTAAGTCCATATATTGTAGACATACCTACATACATCCTGGCAAACAAATGGAATTCATTTGATTTGATTTGAAGATGTGATCATATCAAATGTACCAATTACATTAACGTAGCAAGAACACAATTATACAAGAATTCCTCCCCACAATCCCTCCAAATCCGCTTACGCTCATTACAACATTGTACCGCACCACCGACATGTCTCCGATACAACAACCCGACCTAATCCACAATACAATTTATATTATTATGTATGTCTTGATTAATTTCATACGGAGCATGTTATTGGAAGTTCAATTGTGTGCCAGCCTGTCGGCTTGACACCCGTAGGCATTCGGCCGAGCTCGAGGTCCTCCGAACGTGGTCGGAAATTATCAAGTAATGGTTAATTAGGCATTACGTACCTACGTTAAGTATTTTACTTAGCTCTTTTTAAATACATCTTCCTACTTTGATTTTATAGAAACATTTGCCAAATCTTTTCTTAATATATATAAATCTTGTGTCACAATGTTTGTCCTCAAGGGACTCCTAAACCACTTAACCGATTATAATAAAATTCGCACACCATGTGCAGTTCGATCCAACTTGAGAGATAGGATAGTTTAAATCTCAAATTATAGCCGCAATTATAATTTATTGCTAATTATTTGTCTGTTATTATTTGACAGTCACAATTATCTGTTAACTCCAAATGATTCTAACAGATGTCGATACCTTTCGACTGGGTTGAGTAAGTAATCAATAGATTGCGCTGCTATGGTAAATCTACGAACGTGTCATATAAGCTACATTTTAACAGCATAATTACCACGTGTTGCTGACGCTATAAAATTAATTAAATTTATTTTGTAGTGAACGAAGTACCATATAATTCAATTATTTCCACTTTTTAAATTTTTGGTGTTAGCATAGCCGGCCACGTGTTACTTAAACTGAAGTGTAAATTGAATTCATATTATAATGAAGATAATACAGTGAAATTAATTCTGTTTGTTACTTATTTGTGCTTCATTGATCAAAACTTTATAATTTAATTTGAATATATGTATGTAAGTATTATCACATAATTATAAAATTTAATTAAAGATAATACAGTGAAATTAATCCTGTTTTTTACTTATTTGTGCTTCATTGATCAAAACTTTATAATTTAATTTGAATACGTGTATGTAAGTATTATCACATAATTATAAAATTTAATTAAAATGTCAATGAAAAAATGATACACAATTTCCTACACTTTTTCAATAGTTGTACAATTTTTTTTTTATTGTTTGTATTTAACCTCTATTAAAAAATATTTAGCACTTTTTATTTCAATGTGCTATGATAACAAGTTTTTCAGATTTTTTTTTCTTATATTTAAACGATTAAATTAATATTTCAATTCTTATTGAAATTTTATTTAAACTCTATAATTTAAATATGTACATGTCATTATTATTACATAATTATAAAAGTTAATTAGAATGATTTTCAATTTTTTTTTTCTCATATTTAAACGATTAATTTATTATTTTCAGTCAAATGCCACGGAAAAAATCTAACCTCAACAACGCGAGCACCAGAGAGGCACGACGCAAACGTATTAAAAGAGCCCGTCAGTCGGCAGAACAAATTGAATCAAGAAATCCAGCTCAAAGAATCAGGACAACAGAAGGTCATGCACAAGAATCTCAAAAACAGTGTAACGAACGTCTTCAAGAGAATATCATAAGAACAAGAGCAGCAGGAGAACGAGACAGAGACAGACAGACAGACAGACTACCTCATTCATGAGTTTAAGCGTCACATGTTATTTACTGTATTATACTGTAATATACTTATATTTGTTATCAAATTAAATGGAAATAATAAATCTGATACAGTCTTATTTTGTACCTACTGATTTCTGCTTAATATCAAGTGTAAGAACATTTTAAATAATTGTGTTCAACGTACTTCCCCTTCAAATCTCAATCCAGTGAATTTGTATACCAACATCGACATTTTCTTCTTTGTTCGTAAATTGTTCTAAAGGGTTATAGTAGTAGAAAGTCAAATAAGGAGATCACCATATTTTTTTACAAATACCATCTGAGTGAAAAAGCATAGTGAACTCCGTGACTGATGTTCTCTTATTGTTCCTCTTAGATTGTTTACTATAATGTAATATAACAAAAACTTTAGCCACAGCAACGCGTGGCCGGATCAGCTAGTACTTACTTAAGTATTAAAAGCCTCAGTATTTACTGAGGCTTTTAATTATTCATCCAAGCTCAACAAATAGCATTAGAAGCCTAATAATATACATTTCATGATATTCTTCTGTACTTAATTAATTACGAAAGTCGTAGCTAATCGCAGCCGCAGTCAGAACGTTCGTTGTTATAAAATATATTTAAGTTTGAAATCCGCATAAAAGTCCCACAACGCTGCGGGTACCAACTTAGCGGGATTGCAGTCCACGTGTGTACCGCAGTCATTCATTTGAAGGAATAACGATATAGTGGCGCCGACTCTGTTGCTCACAAACTAAACTAATTTTAAGTTATGTGCATCTTTTTCTTTCCATTTCGTTAAGAAAAGGATAGAAGATAACATTTTAATTTAATCCTGTCAAATTAAGAAACTCCGTAGACAGTTTAGACGCGATTATAAACATGGCGACTAAAAATACGCCACTTTACGTCAGGAGCGCACTAATTTGACAGGTCTAAACTGACATTTTATCTTCTGTCCTTTTCTTAACGAAATGGAAAGAAAAAGAAGCACATAACTTAAAATTAGTTTAGTTTGTGAACAACAGAATCGGCGCCATTATCTAGTTCTTTATAAAACGAACAATGTTTTAATTGCGCTTTAAAATAACTAATTTCATCATAAAATTATATACTGCAGGGTAATTGCGGAACACACTACTAGTAGCAATGGGTTCCATTTCGACAGTTCAAGAACATTCATTGCGTTTTTTACGTTGTTGGGTAGAAGTATTTTCGAACATAGAAAGCAACGGATTAGAAATATGCTTCGAAGTGGTTGCAACTGATAGTATTGTGTGTTACGCAATTAGGGTGGCAATTTATGCTACACAATGAATTTGACCGTGTTGTTCCTACAGCAGGCATTTTGGATGGAAAAGTTAGAGGTTGAATAAATTATCAAATATTTATCTATTAGCAGCTGAATAATCTATACTAGTATATAAAGCTGAAGAGTTTGTTTGTTTGAACGTGCTAACCTCAGGAACTACTGAACAACAAAAATTATTTTTTCGTTGGATAGCTCATTAATCCAGGAAGGCTTCAGGCTATATAACAACATGCTGCGACCAATAGGAGCGTAACTAAATCCACGCGAACGAAGTCGCTGGCGGCCGCTAGTGTCTTATAATATTAGATAGCTTTGACAACACATTCGGTAAACAAGCTTCTCGACTATTCCACAAACTGAGTTAGCAATCGCCTCGATGACATAATGGGAAATTATAATATCAGTAATAAATTTCTATGAACTCTCGACTATATTTCAATTATCCGATTCTGGAAAACGTGATCAAATTCGTATTGTACAAACATGTATCTAGCTAACTGTGAAAAATAATAATTTAGATGAAACAGAATTCGATAAAAATAATTTGCTTTTACATGTGTATGGGAGAAGAGATTGTGAGAAGAGATTGAGATTGACAGTGATTACATACAAGATTGCTTAAACAGGAAATGGTCTACAAACCTCTAAGCTACCATTTTAGTCTACTACAAGTGTTACAACGTTCTTACTTTCACAAAATATAAAAGAAAAGAAAGAGAAAAGATAAATAAAATACTACAAACTTATTTAAGCAAAATGTCATATTTACCATTAAAACTGCAATCAATCGTCATTATTATCCTGTCCACGAAAACCACTGAAAGCTTAAATTAAATGAAAAATTGTATGTAGGTACGTACCCATTTTACAACATTTATTTTCAGGGCCCCATTTTATTGTATTGGCAGTTTAATACTTGTGTAGGTTTTGCACTATTTAGGAATTGTTACAACAAAATAAAAAAAAATCTGATTAGGAGAATCAGCTCAATACGAACCTCAAAATTACATAATACAACCCCCTTAAACGCTCGCCTTTCAACACTTCCTAGTGCTTTCACAGTGATATCGATATATCGGTTTTAACTTTAATATCTCTAATTCCTTCTATTTCGCAAGCGAGCTGACCGGGATAGCGGAATACAATTGGTGTGGAAACACGATAACGTTTCTAGTTAAATCCTCCACAAATATCAGATGTAATGACAATATGTTAGTTAAGCACAATACGTGCAAGGTTACTGATAGTTAATTGATATGTGTTAATAGTTTAGATTGAGTGTTAATTTAATTACGTTTACGATAATGTGGCAGACGGAATTGAATCTTTGCAATGCAAGCGGACTTGCAATTTAAGGGACTAATCCAATAATATAAACAAAATAATATCATATAAAATATAATAAATGTAAGTTCGTCACTCTTTCACGCAAAAACTACTAAACGGCTTTGGGTCAAATTTGGTTTATAATCAGTATTAATATACTTATAGGATAATTTTCATTTAGATAATCCCATAGGCTCGCAACTTATTCTGATGGAACCGCGGGGCGAAGCTACTAAAGAATAATAAATAAGTAATCCTTTTCCGCTAGGTATAATAATACTTTTTTGTCATACAAGAAGCAAAATGTTTCATAAAAGTAATTGTTCAAATGTGATCATTTTGAACACACCCTTGCTGTCTCGCTGAAAATTGCCAAAAGCTGAAAAATACTCACGAATTAAAATATCCAAGCTGCCAAATTGGGCCACAAAAAATAGGAAAGTTGGCATCGAAATTGATCTCGAAAGTAATAAAACAAATTTATGACCGTTATCGCAAACAATACAGGTGCTGGTAACTCTGATATATGGTCAAACAATGAATAGGGACATACATTTTTTACTATTGACCGTACTTGTGGCGTGTAAAACTTGGTTTACAATGTATTTTTTAAATGCTGCGTTTTCGTACCTACTTTACTTTTAGTCAGCGGGTGATACAAGAGGTATGTTACGAGCATCACCCCAGAGAAATTATTATACGACCATTTTAATTCGAATATATTTTTATTTTCAGTAAACATTGAACCAAGAAAATCTCTAAAATTACTTTTCATAATGGTTCCATGAATGTAAAGACATCAGAAGATACCTTCCAAAAAGTCCATTTTATTTTTGAATCACAACTCACGATAAACCAATTATAATGTTAGGGAGATGATAAACTGAGAGAGAGTCTTTAAACTTTGGCAAATTGAGATTTCTGCTCGAACAAACTTTTATTGCTTTTTACGGGGACCAAAAAACAAGTAAATGGGCCACAGTAACTGAGGACCGGGTTATCCGGGAAGGTCTCTAGTGAGTGGTGCGTGGCGGAACATGGGAAATGACGGGGATATGTCTACAGCGACAAATAGACGGGATTCTTTTACTGTATCAACAGTTTTTAGGAAGGTTCCTAAAAAAGCTTTAGAAGATCCGGATTTTTCTCGGCAATCAAATATGAAATCAAGTAACATACTTGATTTCATCTACAGGATAGATTAAGCTTTGGTTTACTGATAGTCGAACCGTGTAGTTATTTCAAATTCTAAATTGAAGAGACAACAATATACCGTCCGATAGACGAAATCTCAAAAAAACAAGGTTTAGGTTTTTGATCCAAATAAATAGTAGTTCATCATGATCATAATCGACCTTTTTTTATCGTCCCACTGTTGGGCACAGGTCTCTTCTCTCTCTCTCTCTCTCTCTCTCTCAGAGAAGGATTGAGCGTAGTCACAAAATAAATCAATAAATATTAGATAAAAAACCTTAATTCTGTATTATTGTAGGTATGCAAAGCAGCATTACGAGACACATAATATCAAATTAAACTATTTTCGATATTTCAGCTAGCCACGCCAATACACCAGAATGTTATCATATCATCGCACGATGATAAGTGTCATTTGAATATTGAGAACTTTGCCTAAATCAAAATAAATATAAAGGCTTAGGTTAGAATTAAAATTAGAATTAAGTTTGTAATAAGACAGTTTGGGTTTAAACCTGATTTTTGACGTATTTGCGTTTTTTTTTACCTAAAATGAAGGCTGCTACTTTAAACTACCTTTTCAATAAATACACTACTTAACCAGCATGCCGTAATACTTATACCGTGGTCGACCTAATAATTCTTAAGAAGTCGATATTTATTGTCAAAGTTAGCACTAAACGGCCCAGATGGTGGCTGAACTTGACCCAAATAAGATGTTCGGGGGTCGGTTCTTCTGTACTCAAGTGGTACTCTCTCCCTCACTGTTGTGTGAGAGACAGAGACGGAAGTAAAGGCCTCAGGAATGTGAGCGATTAGTGACATGAGGGGCGAAGGGGGAAAATTGCGAGGAATTTGTTTTTTGGCAATACTGGCGGCATTGTGTTTGGTCTTTGTCACACGAAGTCTCTGTAATGTGTGTTTATGAATTTCAGTCCTGCATATAATATGAACAGATTGAAGCTACGGAACAATTAGGCGGGAGAGGTCATTTAAAAAAAGGGATGTTAATGAGGCCGTCCTGCCTTACTACTAGTCTAAACGTAAAAAGTGTAGATCGCGCCTACATATTTTGGGTTGTTCAATTCCCCAAATTAACATTGCTACATACGCAAATCAAGATCGTTTACAAAATAAATCAGAAAATTTACAAAAATATCACTTCAATTAACATTAACTTTACCTTAATTACAGCTAGATTACTATAATAACAACGACTAATCGATATAACATTGTTTTGCTCACCGAGTTTTAGACAGAGTTCAAGATTAATTTTCTTCTAAAATTCAAACTTTTGACACATTTCGGTACTGTCCAACTTTGTATTTGCCGAGTTCAAAGTTAACGATATTTATTAATTTGCTGTCACTTTGACATACCTACACTAAATTTTGCGATTTTAGGAAACTAGAACATTCCTATTATTTATGTGGAAAAAGTAATTAGGTACAATTTCAATGCCAGATTTGGCGTTTTTTGTAAAAGGGACAGTGAAGTTTGAGTTTAGTTTTAGGTATCAAGTTAGTTAGGAATTACGGACGTCATCAATTTTCAAAAATATGTTCACCTAAAAAAATATAATACTGTTGTAAAAGATCTACTTACAAAATGAAACAACTCATTTAATAAAAAAATTACCATTTCGTTTTTGGTTTCACTTTACTTTGCTGTTACTATGTCTGCACCTCTGTAATACCTGTTCCTAAATGATTATTGACTTTAAATAGATGAATATCTCCGTCCTTGAATATAAACTTATTTGTCCCATAATATTGTTTATAGCCCGAAATGGTAAAGGTCGTCCGAGTTTCTTCACCTTTACTATTGGACTGTTTGGATCGAGTATTATACTTCTTTAAGTATAATATTAGATCCAAACAGTCCAATACATATTCAGATGTTCCTGTGATCTTTACAGAAATGTCCTTTTTGATAAACATATAAACTTAAGGAAAAAAATACAATTTGTAAAAATATTCGATAAATCTGTCGTTCAAATCCTAGTAATACGTAACGTAAACATAAGTTTAAACTTTTCTTTGAAAAATATTGAATCCTTGTTGTTTTAAGTGCCTAACTATTATGAAGAGAAACAACAACATAAAACAACGTCTGCATGTCATAAAGGAGTATCAAATATTTCACCAGTGTCCAGAATCCAGATTACGGAATCCTAAAGGAGTATGATGCTCCACTGGATGGTGACTTACATAAAAACAATTAACAATTTTATTATAACAATAATCTAAATGTAACAACAATGACTTTCTTGTCTTACAAAGAACAAAGTAATGCGATATTTCTTTGGGCAATTTTTACCAAACTTTTTAATCTAAAATAAACTTCTTCTTCGTCTTATCCTGGATATATATTTTATACAACATGTAACACAATTAACGCATACCCTCAAACACTCCAGTTATAATATTATGTTATAATGGTAATACATACACTGAATTTTTAATTTAACATGTATATGCGTTGTTATTTATTAAATTAGTTATACCAATTCTTAGAGAATGCAGACCTCAACGTTCTTGGAATAAGGTTTATTTTTCTTTATTTTGTATTGAATGATTAAATTTGTATGAATACACGTAAAACTGCGATTTTAAAAGTCTGTACATTGTACAAACAGGGTTAATATGACAATAATTTCCGTAGTTTTAATTATTTCTGGGATAAAAAATACCTATATTAAAAATGATATAACCCGATTCAGTAAACGATTCTGAACAAAATATTTTAAGGATGTGCGTTAGGTAATTTACATGTTGTATATTTTTTCCATGCTAGAACTGTCAGACGATAAATTATTGCAGATAAAAGATTTGCATTTGGTAAAATCAGCCCTTAGGATATTAAAATAATATCCACAATACATATTGGCGCCAAACCGTTGGAAAAAATCCAAATGGCCGCCCTTCGTTCATTAGGGGCCTATGTGCTATTATATATGTGCTAGTACCCGAGGCTTATGTGCCATAATATGCCAGTGCCCGAGGCACGGACACTGTGTGCCATTATATGCCAATAGCGGTGAAACCCCGGCCACGGTCACGATATTAAATTGGCTTGTAAAATTGCCGACAGCGGTATTTGATGAGACGGAGTATGTATCGGTATATTATACTATCCCGAGAGTGTAGGGAGTGTTTTTAAGCTTTGGATTATATCTTTAATAACGACTGTATCTAATAAATATAAAACGTTTTTAAAAAATACAGTTATATCCATAATATGAAGATTAGGAACAAACACCAATTTGTTGTACCTAATAACAAATTTGCACAATAGAGCTAAAGTGAATATGTGGCTCGTTCATCTGCCAATGTCCACGCTTTTATAACAACCCCCAAGCCTGGTTCGAAATCTAAACCTTAATAAATTCAAAGCATCCATTAAACGTAAGTTTTGCCAGAAAGCCTTTTATACTGTTAAGGATTATATCGAGGACAAAAAGGCTTGGGATTGAACTGCTTCCAATTTTACAGATTGAATTTTGTTCTTTTGTTGTTTTTTTTTATGTACACGTTGACTTTAATGAATTTTATTTATATATATAATGACATTTGCTTACTCCGTTATTCTATTAATTTAATTATTCTGATTTTGAAGACTAGTGAGTCAATTTAATATTTTTTTTTTTTTGTTTTTATTTTTGTTAGTTTCGTCATGGCCTGGCAATTATGTGCTTGAATACTTTATATGTGGCCTACCCAAACGTCTTTTCTTTGTTATTGTTCGTCGTATCATTGACCTCCTTAAATTTTGAGTTGAGCTTTACGATATTTAACAATCACGTGTATTGACTGGTCAGGTCTTCTTAACCTGTGTGGTTCTTTCATAAAATGACCAACTCAGACGTCGATCTTAATCCTATTCACATGTTCTGTAGGGTAATTACGTATATACACATTATCAATTTCAACGGATTTCATTTTGACAGTTCAACAACATTCATTACGTTATTTACACTGTCGGGTAGACAGTGAGCAGAGACATTTTTAGAACATATCGAGCAATGGACTAGCAATATGCTTCGAAATGATTCCAACTGATAGTAACAGAGTGTTACACGATTAGGGTTCTGACCAAGAGGAGAAGAGAGTTTGTATTTCTGTATGTATAGTATAGTATGCCTATTCTGTAGAGTATGCCTTTCCTCTCAAAGTAAGATAAAAGAACAGCCGACCGCGTCTAGTTTTATAAAAACAAAATTGACGTGTGAAAACGTCAAACTTACTTAAAAAATAAAATGATTTATCATAATACTGATGGTTCACTACTTCGAGTCTCAAGGCTAGAGTGAATAGGCTCTTAATAAACTAGTGCGCTTTACCATCAACGACTGCGTCACTGCTTACCATCAGGCGGGAGTGCGGTCAAGTGCAAGTTTATAATTTTAATAAAAAAAAAAAAATAGAGTAGAAAAACGAAGTTCAAAAGCAAAAGTGAACATTTTCCAAGATTTAATTACCATTAGCTACAAGTAATAAGATCGTCTATACTAATTATTATAGAAACTTATTGGGAAGAGGTGCTCCAATTGCTGGTTAAGATAAAACTATTTTCATTGACCAATTTCTAAATTGCTCGCTAATAAGTAAGCTATAGTATTTCGAAGGGACCACTGAAAATGTAGCAAATGTTACTTAATTTGGTGGTATTATATTCGTTAAGATAACCGTGCCTCGGAAAGCACGTTAAGTAGGTCCCAGCTGTCATTTGTTAATCTTTGACAGCTTGGAGCACAGGCGAAGAGTAGCCAGCCTGTCAGTATTATATAGGGTGCATTTTGAAGAGTGGGCGAGGGAATTGCGTGACTTGATTCCCCACTCTCGAACTATCTGCATACGACCTGTCGTACGGCGAGTTTCCACCCTTATGTTGGACACCACAATTAGCCGAACGAAGCGTTTCACCTCGTCTTTCTCGTCTTTTATACCGTGTACATCGAGGGACTGGAACAATTTGCCCGCGGCGGTGTTTCCGTCGGATTACAATTTTAGTGACTTCAAGGCTAGAATGAATAAGCTCTTATTAAATTAGCGCGCTTTACCATCAACGATTGCATCACTGCTTACCATCAGGTGGTATTGTCAAGGACTAGTTTATAATTTATAGAAAAAACCGGTTAGACTGGAAGCAGAGCCCAAGTAAAAGGCTAGGCGAATGATTAATTAAAATAACCTTCATTAACAACTTGTTGCAAGTTTTGTTGTAAACGTGACTAAAGACTGTAACATGTAATGGTATATTTTAACCTTTATTCCTTGTACAGTCAGAAGCATAAATATGAATACAGTTGCCTTTTTCAAAAGCGATTTATTCCACGATTTGAATAAAATTTTATGTTGTTACGATCATATTTTCGAACCCGTTTTTGCGCTGTATCGTATTTCATTGTTGTTCTCCTAATTACACGCAACAATCGCCACAGAAAATTTCCAAGTGTTGACATATTATTTCTCGTGAGTGTACACACGACATCATTATAGGTGAAGATGTATTCCTTTATCTCAGGATTCCGTACTTGTTAGGGCTTATACATATGTATATAGTTACATACACGTTGCTGAAGTAGATACGATATGTTATGTGGCGACGAGTTACTAACTCCACTCCCAGCATATTAATTAAAGGGTTTATTCTCTTGCGTCTTAGTATAGCCAGTGTGTTCATTTATTATCGTATTATCGTCTCCGTCCTGTATAACTGTTTTTAAGTGATTTTAGAAATAAATACTATGTGATTTCCCCCTTCCTGGGAGGGTTCTGCAACAGGAGGGCTGTTGCAGAACCCTCCATTAACAAAGAGAATTTCGCGGGATCGTTCCCTCTGTTTAAATAAAACTAACTGTAAGTTTCAATCCCGTGGTAATGTTGGAATAAAAAATATCCTATCTGTTATTGCTAGTTATATACTATCTGTGTGCCAAATTTCATCCAAATCTGTTCAGAAGTTTTTGCTAGTAAATGAGTAACAAACTTCTTTCCATCAATACATAATATATACACCCTCATAAAGTTTCGTATTTATACTGGGTGTCCAATAGGAAGTTACTAAAACTAAATAAGTGTCCCTCCAATCCATGAATTCAATCGGGGTCCCATTTTCTAAGGCGCATAGCTGACGCCCCGCAGTTTTATTTTAGCCGTGGTTGAAAAAGTACGTGCGCGTCAAAATGAGTGAACTCACTATGGAAGAAAAAATATATCTTATTGTGTGCTTCTTCTCGAGGGAAAAAAATATAGTAATGCGTATAGATGGTAGATGATTCTCGGTGGTAGGCCATAACATCGGTCGCCGGCAGAAGTTACCACCCACCAGACAAAGCCTTGCCGCCAAGCGATTTGTCGTGTTCCGGTATGATGTCTGGTGAAGGACGGGCGGAGGACGGGTCTGAGTAGTTGTGTTACGATGTGTGCCGGGTACAATACGCCAAATGTTGTTGTGTTGGAAGTTTGGTCGTGGAGGGTCATCAGATCAATCTCCCTTTGGCGCAGCATCGTTGGTCGTGTTGTTGGGTTTAACATTGCATCACATCGCTCAACTGCCGTCTTCCTTCCTATTCGCTCAGTTTTTCAGAGTGAATAGGCTCTTAATAAACTAGTGCGCTTTACCATCAACGATCGCGTCACTGCTTACCATCAGGCGGGATTGAGGTCAAGCACTAGTTTATAATTATTAAAAAAAAGACGTGTGGCACTCGGGGACTGCCGCGGTAAAGCTATTGCATAGCATTTTGTATCAATTTATGCAATTACATACATGCCTCGATACATGTTTTTGTCTTGTCTTCGTAGAAACAAACAATAACTTTTTTGCCTCATCAATGTCTTCCTCAGAAAAAGCCGACGAGCATATTTTTATTAAACTTTCGTTGTTTCGTTTCGGAGATAACAATATTACAACTCGTACACTTAAATGTACTCGTATTAACATTGTTCACCGACATCTTTCTGTAATATTTTATTTAATAAAAACTTCAACTTCAACTCTTGATCTGGTCCCTGTGGATAGATACCACAATTTTGTCAATAACACGTGTAAGTAACAAATTATAGAAATTCTTTAAAAAAATATTTCACAATAATGGCGGATATCGCCAATCACAGTTGAAAAAACGGCCGCGTGAGCACTTTTTACTCTATAAAATCACGCGCTTTTATTTAGTAAACAAGACTATAAATAATTTAAAAGTCCAATGAAAAATTAGCGTGACATTCATCTTAGCCTTTCCGTTAAAAAAAAAAAAAAGCTATTTTATAAAAACACTACTAAATTAATTTGAATAAAAGTACTTAATAATTAATTATATGAAAAGTTTTTAAGGTAGCCATGACAACGTCGATGACGTCTATGACATATCTCTATAGAAGACCTATTTCAGAGAGAAAATTAATCGCAAGTTTAGCACATCGCGACTATCAGTAACATGGCAAGTGTGTAGTACTGAGTTCGAGCCCTGCAATATGCATGCTCTTTTTGAAAATCTATAAATTGTTTTCAAAAGATGTAGTCGCACGCACACAAATATACCGTGCCGAAGACTGCCGAACTGAAACGACGTTAGACGATGTACGGCCTTCAAGCCACACCTCCGTGCCCGTCGGAGTGGGGAGCGTGAGGTTTTTTCGTTACGGAATTTCTGGATTCGGTCCCCGCGCTCAAGGCCCGCGATAGAAGCTATGCAATAGCTTAAAAACAGGTTTTTGTACTAAGTTTGGAACTCATACGGTTGCCAGTGAAAATACTTTGAAAAGGTAAGAGTTTAATATTTATTCATATTCATCTGTCACACAACTTGTGTTTCAAATCAATAAAGCTGTATTGAAGTAATTTTATGTTAATTTTTGCAAGATAATCGGTAATTTCGTGGAGAATGGTACACGCTAGGACCATAGATACAAGTTGCCATAGGTATAGTACATACCAGAGAATATCAAAGAAGTTGACGAAAAGGAAGAAGGAAACATATAATAAATTGACATAAAAGTTATTTGACTCGATTTTATTTTATTTATATAGAGGTTTCTTTGGTTTAGCAGCAATTTGGCTTTTCTATTTCTGTGCATTTGTTTTGAAGTGATAGCCAATTAGTTTCAGCAACTTCTTACTGGACACCCTCTAATATTATTAGGATACCTGGTACCATAAGCTTGTTTACCTTAAAACGTTTTTTCTTATCGAATAATGCGGGTATTGTGTGGTGGCGTGTGGTACCGGGCTTAGAATAGTACCAACCAATATCCTCCCGTGGTCGTCATAAGAGGCGACTAAGGGAACTCTCACGAGGGAAGCGGGCAGCAGCGCTTCTCCTGTGGAATATCAAATCACTGCGATCTCTAACCCGCCTGCCAAGCGTGGGGATTGTGGCAAACCCTCCCAATGATGCACACGACACAGCCCAGATCCCTAATCCCCCACAGTTCCGCTATTCCACTCTACGGTAGCGGACTCGGTTACAGCGGAGCAAGGGTGCGAAGAATCTCCGGAAAGAACCGGCTGCGATCCGGACGAAGCGTTTTGCTTCCTCCTTTATACCGCGTACATCGAAGGACTGGAACGATTTGCCGGCGTCGGTGTTTCCGTCACATTACAATTTGAGTGTCTTTAAGGCTAGAGTGAATAGGCTCTTAATAAACTAGCGCGCTTTACCATCAACGATCGCATCACTGCTTACCATCAGGCGGGATTGCGGTCAAGCGCTGGTTTATAGTTCATAAAAAAAAAAGAACCGGCTGCCATCACCAACGACGACCTTTGGCCCTGGCAACATATAACACGCGCACACTACGGACCGATGAGAAGATTGTCGAACTGAAGGAAGAACTGAGCCAGTTTCGCTGGGACATTGTGGGGTTATCTGAAGTCCGAAGAAAGGCAGAGGACTCGATAATCCTGAAGTCCGGCAAACTGCTCTATTTCTGGGAAGGCGACTAGGCGACTAGCTGTCCCAGGGTGGCTTCGGGTTTATTGTCCATAAGTCCCTCGTGATCAACGTTGTTAAAGTCGGGAGTTTGTCGACTCGGATGGCGTACCTTGTACTCAGAATAACCAAACGATATTCGTTAAAGGTTATACAGGTCTACGCTCCGACGTCTAAACACTCCGACGATGAGGTGAAGGCTATGTATGAGGACGTCAGTCGAGCCATACATTCCTCCAAAACCCACTACACTATTGCCATGGGGGATTTTAACGCAAAACTGGGCATGCGAGAGGCGGATGAGACGAAAGTGGGACAATTTGGAGTTGGAAATCGCAATCCCCGAGGCTAATGGATTTCATGGAAATGAAAGGACTCTTTGTGATGAATTCTTTTTTCAAGAAACCATTGTACCGTAAGTGGACCTGGATTAGCCGCGATGGTCAGATCAAAAACGAGATAGACTTCATAATGTCAACGAGAAGGCAAATGTTCAACGATGTCTCCGTGATCCATGCGGTTAAAACCGGGAGTGATCACCGTATTGTCAGAGGCATCTTGAACCCCAACATTATTCTCGAACGCTCACGACTTATGAAGTCTACGCTCCGTCCAGCGTCAACTCAACTCCAAAACCCCGAAAGTTTTCAGATCGAACGGCAAAATCGCTTCGAATGCCTAGGTGAATGCGTAGATGTGGACAACTATAACAACAGGTTTGTGGAAACTCTCCAAACGGAAGGGTCCAAGTTTTACAAAACCATCCGTTCAAAAGGACAGAAGAAGATCTCCGGTCCCACCCGTTGGCTAATGGAAGAAAGACGGGAGGCATATCCCGTCTTTCATCTTAAAATCCCCTGATGACGCTTCGCGTATCAGATGCCTTAACAGACAAATCTCAAACTCTCTGACTCGCGATATACGCCAATTTAATACAAATTGTATTAACGAGGCTCCAAAGGCTCCAAAGTGATCGCACAAAACTTGTCTGTTGGACAGAGCCTACTTGCGAAGCTGAAGACTGGGGATGGTAGGATCGTCAGTTCCAAGCCCGAGCTTTTGGGTGATATTGAGAAATTCTACGGAGAGTTATACACATCAACACACGCACATGTTGTAAGCCTAGCTAATGATCCTAGATCCAGACTAACCCGACACTACACCGACGATATCCCGGACGTCAGCCTGTACGAGATTGGTATGGCCCTGAAACAGCTCAAGAACAATAAGGCAGCTCGAGATGATGGAATTACGGCTGAGTTTCTGAAAGCGGGTGGCAAACCGATTCTTAAAGAATCGAATCGAAAACGAATCGTCCCGCTCGCAGGTTCGACGACTTCCAGCCTCCCGAACAAGCAGGCTTCCGAAAAGGCATTAGCACCGTAGACCACATACATACGCTGCGGCAAGTTATACAGAAGTCCGAGGAGTATAACAAACCACTATGCTAGGCGTTTGTGGACTATGAGAAGGCCTTCGATTCGATCGAGACTTGGGCGGTCCTACAGTCTCTCCAGCGGTGCCAAATTGACCATTGATACATTGAGGTGACAAAGTGTTTGTACAAAAACGCCACCATTTCAGTCCGTCTCCAGGATCAGAACTCGAAACCGATCCAACAGTAGCGTGGAGTGAGACAAGGAGCTGTGATATCTCCCAAATTGTTCACTGCTGCGTTGGAAGATGTCTTCAAGCTCCTGGACTGGAAAGGACTTGGCATTAACATCAATTGCGAGTACATCACTAATCTCCGTTTTGCAGATAATGTCGTTGTCATGGCGGAGACCCTGTAAAACTTGAGCTTAATCAATGCTCAATGACGTCAGCAGAGCTTCTCAACAAGTGAGTCTAAGGATGAACATGGATAAGACGAAGATCATGTCGAACTCTCATGTCGCACCCACTCCAATTCTAATTGGTTGTTCTGCACTCGAAGTTGTTGACGAGTATATATACCTGGGACAAACAGTCCAACTAGGTAGGTCCAACTTTGAGAAAAAGGTGTCTCGTCATCCAGCCCGTCTGGGCAGCGTTATCCCGCTACGCTACATCTTCTCGTCGTCCAAGATTCCACAGTATCTCAAGACTAATGTGTTGCCAGTGATGACTTACGGAACCCACAATGGGCCTCATACGAAGGCTTAGAGTCACACAAAGGGCAATCAGAGCTCGGAGTTTCTCTGCGTGATCGAATCAGAAATGAAGAGGACCGCAGAAGAACCAAAGTCATTGAGATAGCTCTGTGAGTCGCTAAAATTAAGTGGCAGTGGGCAGGGCACATTGCTCGTAGAACCGATGACCGATGGGGCAGTAAGGAAAACCGATGGATGCGGGCAACACAAGACCGGTCATCGTGAAAGCCGTAGGGAAGGCGTTTGTCCAGCAGTGGACATCTATAGGCTGAAGAAGAATGCGGGTAATTATAACTCCGGTCACGCGCTCGTTTGTGCAAAAGCAATAGTGAATAAATAATTTATTTTTATTTTTCAAACATAATAAATAAATAGTCTAGGGCAGAGATTGAACTCCCGGCCCCGCGAGTACCTCTCTGACGCCTTGAATTTTATTAAACCATTATCATTAAAAGTGACTACTGAACTAAGATACTACTACCGTTTTATTTGAGGATGGGAAATCATCAAATCAACTCCACCCCTCTTGGTGGAGCGAAACGGCGTGTCAGACTTTTACTGACTGAAAACTACCCGTTCTCCTTCACTTGCCTGTGGGCCAGGGACAAGATATCTTTATAGAACAATCCGAGGCCCTGGCAGACTGAGGTACTACCCTCAAGATTTTCTTCTATAGAGTCGCCAATTTCTAGCTATCAAAAGAGATTAGCGGGTTTAGGCGGTTTGTTCCTTGAGGTCCTAAATACATAACCGCAACAACGCATTACTGAATGTTAAAAAGTTAATAGTTGATCGGTTATTAAATTATACATAGTGATGGGCGTACTGCCGATTAGTGGCGCGGCGCCGCAACGTGATTATGTGTTTCAGCCGTAACAACTACTTTCTAGCATGAGCCAAACACCTTAACGCTAAAATGGAATCCTTGAAGCTTCTTAAGGATCGGTTCTCGCAATACTAAAAAAATGGTTGCCTGTAAAGTCGGTTTTACGGGCGAAGATTTTACGTGACAACGTCTTTTTCTCGGTAGAATATTTATTGATATGAATATAATTAAATTGCACAATAGGAACAAGGAATTGAATGAAAATAAGAATTGCACAAATTTTAACTATAGAAATATATTTTGTTTACTAAAACATCGGTGACTCATCGTAACGTTACCGAGCGTTACACTTTTTCATAAGTGACTCCCAGCCGCAACCTAATTTAAGACGTTGTCACGTCAAAAGGATTTTGTTACTACTCTTGGAATTATCTGTGTCATTCACAACTGGTCTGAAATGTAGAAAAATACGTGGTAATGCCTAAGAGCAAATACCACGTAGATTTTGATCCTACGTGTTATGCCTAGTTACAAACCAACTGAGTGCCAAATTTCATTTAAATCCTTTCAGTAGTTTTTGTTTGATAAACATCCATCCATCCTTTTTTTGTTCAGAATAAGCAACTGTATCGATTCCAATAATTTTTACATCATGTTATATTTTTTCCCAAATACATTTCGAAATTGTAGCATTATGGTTACCGAGCTTACAACTCAGCTGACATTAGATCATAGTACTAGGCACGTGAGGCAGGGCCTCGCTACGCCGCTGCAGGCACGAGCGGTGCGTTGACCATATTTTTGTTGGGACAACCAGGTAAGATAACAAGCTCACAACTTTGTGGATTTCATGATATCTTTTTGAAATTTTATACATAGTTTCTTTACGTTTCGGGTTTCGCGTATACAGCAAAAACCACGTTGCATAATATTCATAGGATTCTATGTAGATTTAACTCACCAGACTAAAAACCCCATAACTACAACCACACAAAGTTATTTCTAACTTAAATGAAAGATGAACTATAGCTATACCCACGCAGTTATTAGAAAATTAAGTGTGAAACTGTAAATAAAACTATTAATGGAAGTTAAAAAGCGAGGGATGAAATTTAATGCTACATACAGTTCAGATTTTTATATAAAGTTATCAGATGCGCATCAAACAATTATTTATTACATATTAAATAACGTATTGTTAACATATTTTTGTCAAGATAAAAACAATCATATTCAAACCATAAGATTCCACAAAAAGATTCATACCTATTACCCGACTGCCGAAGAAAGAAGAGTAATGTTATGAACATATATGTATAAGTATGTATGTTCATTTCTTTGGAACGCCCTACAGCTTAAGCTTGACAGATTTTGAAATGTGAAATGTCATTTGATTCATTGCCATTATTTGAGTGACACGAGGTATATTAATATTTCTAGAAAAACCAAAATGGTAGTTTTTCGCGCCAAAATGAATCTTTCTTGACTACGTAAGTGCCTAACAAATACATCTGTATGCAAGATAATAAATAAATAAAATTATACTTAATGTGCTCATCCGTGATTTTAATGGAGCATGCTTTTATTTTAAATAATTAATACAAAAATACATTAGCGTTTAGGTACTAACAGCAATTTCATGGTAATATTCAGTAGGTAATTCAATTATAATGATGGCAGCAGATGTAAGAAGCACAATATAATTTGCTGTTTTATCTCTCTTACGGTTTTAACATAAAAAATACTGTACTATTATATACAACATTCAAATGATAAGCGTTAAAAATTAAGCAAGCGGTACGTTGGACTGCGTTTGTGAAATAAATTAAAACATGTTCCTGTTTCCCAAATTCACAATAAACACCCACAAAAATAAAACACTGATAAATAAAAAACAAAATTTAATAAAGCATCAAGCAAATAAAACGAATTCACTAAACTGAAAGAAAATAAATCCACTCAAGTTTTAAATAAAATACACTCACCTTTAACTTAATATTAAAAATACAAATGTGTAGGTAGAAAATACGTAGTGTTGGTATTAACAACGGTCGCGGCGCGCGGCGGGCACATGGCCCACCGCTGGCAAACTGTGGCGGAGGCGGGACGTGGAGACGTCCGATGCCACGCGCGTAGGCGTAAGTCTGGAATCGGGCGAACCAGCACACCGCCCCCCCCCCATCCTCCCCCTCCCCTCCCCACCGCCACACCTTGATGCTTATTAAAAAAGTCCGACGGAAAAGGATTTATGCCTCCTTGGAATTCGCCTGACGGCTGACGGTTGTGTTTTTAACGATTTACCGGAATTATGTTTGTGTAACCAAATTAATTTGAAACATCTTTGTGGTTCATTTTCTAAGTTATCTTTTACAGTGGAACTCAAAACCTTGTGTTTTAATAGCTAAGCGGCAAGATAGGACTATGGGTTTTAGCCACTGCTGTGTAAAGGCCACCTCTCATTTCAACCATACTATCCGATTGTGTTCATTATTTCAGTCAGTTTAGAAGTAGAATAATTTATTTCGTGGACTCAATATTTTCCGAGATATATATAGTAATGTCCCTTTATCTAGGTATATGTTGCCATAGAGATCGAGAGTTTTGTTTGCGGAGGAGGCGGCATACTTAATACTGCTTTTATACTATTTTTTTCGCAACTAAATGCCTAACAGTAACTTTAGCCATGGTGTATTAAACGTGATAAAAGGGAACCATGTATACATTTAATTTCTTTTGACAAAAATCTTTGTGAACATTTACTTAGAAATTGAAATGTTTTATATAAAATCAAAAGCAAAACACACGTAACGAAGTTGTATTCATTGAATATTAACGACGAAACTTTTCAGTGTCCTCTTTGAGGATTATTTGTTTATTTCAAAGCAAATAATGTATTCATAGATGGAAATCAATTTACTGGCTGATATGAATATAGCTCTGGTTGTCTGAAGATGACAGGAAAATTTACGGCACAGGCGGTCTTGTGCCGTTAATGTTCTTAAAATTTTAATATATTGCTATGTTTTGCCGGTATGATTCAGGAAAATGTGTCTCAATTATGAAAATCTTTTAAGAATAAAGAATCTTTTATGTATAATAATGTTTTATATATTAAGTAATTTTTCAATTTTGTACCAAAGCTTTTTCCCGTTAAGGTTACATAAAACATTACCTAAAGGCGTTCATGATACACATGACATATTTCCACGCCATCACGCTGATGCGTGAATAGATAAAATTGATTTTTTTTAAATGTCCACCGAATTGATTACTGAATCGCTCGGTTCAACACTGGGTTTGTAAATGGTCGTGTCCCAGTTTCAAATGTTTATATAATCACTCGTCACGGGTTAACATTGTAAAGCTTTCTGTGTGAAAATACGCCGTTTTATACAAGGGTTATCTAAGCTTTAGCATGATAACAACATAAAAGCATAATTTTCACAAATATTATTATGGAAATACGTACATTTTTCTTGCGTTGATTATTAAATACTTTGAATTAACAAACACAAAGATTGCCCTAATTATACGAGCGTCCAACCCCTTGACATAACATCGAGATTTCTATAGGTCGTCGTCTGCCTGTCTGCCTTTTTACACTGAAGGTTAGACTGGGAGCTAACCGTGATATAGTATAACGATTGGCTCCCAGCGTGACCAAATTCAGCTAAATACCAGTACTTTACATGGAGCGACTGACTTCCTGACCTCCACCACACAGTTTTTGAATATGATTCCCTTTGGTTGTCAAACTTTCGAATATCTGACTACCCATAACGAAAGCATAGGTAAATGAAGGGACACACATCATCATCATCAACCTTTTTATCGTCCCACTGCTGGGCACAGGTCTCCTCTCATACAGAGAAGGATTGAGCATAATTACCAAGCTTGCTCAATGCGGGTTGCCGATTTCAGTCGTCCTGCTTTCCTCAAGATATTTTCCTTCACCTTTTAATCAGTCATTGGTGTCCAAGATATACTTGGAAAGTACATATAACTTAGAAAAGGTACATTGGTACTTCCCTGACCTGGAATTGAACCCGCACACTCATACTTGAGAGGCTTTTGTTTTAACCACTAGGCCCGACGACTTACTAATGAAAGGACACGGGCGAGTTTTATTCAGTAAAAGTCTGAGACGCGCTTCTGCTCCGCCCAGTGGGAATAAAATTTAGCACTTAATATTAGCACTTTGATAATATTCTATAAGGCACACACCTAACACACGCATAATTCAACACAAACTTTGTGTTTTACGTTACTAAACAATCATAAATTAAGTTTAAGATTGTTAAAATCCAAAACAAAAAAGCAGTCACGGTCAGCAGTCGGCATCACGACTAGAATGTTATTGGAACAAAATATTTTAATGGTTTGCGTTTAAAATACGTAATTTAAAGTAAGTGGTTTCAATTACCACAATTACGTTATTAATAAGAATGTCCTCGTTAGCCAGCAGGACCGAATCATATTAGATAATTCAATTTCTATCTCCAGAGGCATCATGAATGTAAGCAACCTCCTCCGATATTCCTCAACACAAGAGTATACGGTGAAGCAACGAAGCATAGACCAAAGTCTGTAATATTCTCAAGTGGTGCCAGTTTCCGCGACATCAAAAGAGGGAGATTCAGGTCTATAATATTTATGAGTGCCTGACTATCTGCCAGTTACCGCAGTATCAAGAGAGAATAGCACTCGCTCAAATCCCACGAGCTCGCTACCTCGAGCTAGACAAATGTGGGATATTATTCTGTATTACAGCAATTGCTAGCGTTTGTATTGCAGCGCAGTTTTTGTTGTGTTATTTTGTTAGTTATATGAGAGACGATGATATGATGTTATGTACTTTTGAAATGAAGTTGCATTAAAAAGTTAATAAAAAAATTACATATAACTACAATAAGCTATATGAGACTATCGCGGTAATCCTTTACATTTGTTGAATTAATTGAATTTAAATATGAAGTAACGTAGAATTGATAAAGTCAAACCACCTCGTTTGAGCAGCAAACACAAGAGAGATTCATACAGCTTGTTTTCTTTTGTTGTTTTAACATTTATTTTGTTCTCTAACACAAATGTTATGAAGCGCACCACCTACAAACTCAGGTTGACCTTGAAAAATGTCAAAGAACTATCCCAGTCGGTGTGATTGATCTTCCTACCCGCATTATCTTGATTAATGTCTTTGACGCCGGCTGTCCATACCAAACGTAACGGTAAACCTTTCTTTATAGGTTCTATTTACTGTACATTTAGAAGACGTACTTTTATTTATGTAATTCTTGTAGAATTCATGGGACTTTAAACTCGCTCTTGGGGGAGCAGTTTTCAATATTTGTAATCGTTTTGTACTAAGTAATACTTTGGAGGTATCTACTCTTTTAGAAAGTTTGGAGCCACTTTAGAGGGTATAAGAAAATACTCGTTGACATATGACTGAATATTATTATATACGCTTAAATTATTATTGATTATTATTAAATTAAAAAAGGCGTGTGGCACTCGGAGACTGCCGCGGTAAAGCTATTGCATAGCCTTTTTTTATCAACTATAACTTGCAATTCTAATTATTTATTTATTTTATTTATACAGTAATTTTTCCTTTGTTTTTTTTTCTTTGATATCAATTCAAGTTTTCTTTCTGTTTTGTAATTTATTTATTTTTTACCAGCAACGTCATCAAAAGAGTGCGAAAAATTGTGACGATTAAGCGACTAAACTATATTCAATGTTTTCTGTTCGACTTTGATAAAGAGATAGAAAGAAGCTAAGCAATAGCTTAAAATTACGTCATGTTCGTTATCACACCCATGTCAGAATGTCATGAAATATGATGTCGGCCATCTTGGATTTCAAAAATGAAATCATTTTCGTGATCAGCACCTTGAGTTTTGGCGGGAAAGTCAAGCTGAGTGTCACGCTCGTTTTTCATTGGACTTTTAAAATTATTTATAGTGTTGTTTACTAAATAAAAGTGCGTGATTTATGTAGTAAAAAGTGCATTTAGTAAATAGTTCATAGAGAACAGTGAAATATCGCTGCATAGTGGCCACATCATGACTTTGTCTCAAACCTCACTCGTAAGACGGGTCACGCGGCCGTCTTTTTCGACATGAATAATTCATAATTACGTAGCATTGGCTAAATGCACAAACCGTGCGAAGCCAAAAAATAAAGAAATAAAGAAAAAACCCATGAAATCTATTATATTATCACTCGAGTCAGTAAGCATGTAAAATGAGAAAACTAACATAGAACGATCCGTGTGAGAACTAAACGATCACTATTACACAACAACACTGATACCTTTGAGAAAGCGGACTTCCTCTACAATAGGGCAATTCCTCCGTAAGGTCTGTCTATGCTATTACTTATAATCTCTGTCATTGTGTGCTGTTTCGGTGCAATCGCAAGACCGGTCGGGCACTGAGGGGCAGGCAAGACAGCTATAGTATCCTTATGACTCCACCAACTGGTATTTCGTTGACTCGGAAACGGCGCACAGGGAGCACCACGAAATATACTCAAAGACTCCGAGGTTCTTTTTCAATATACCCCACTGTTTTGTCGTGGTGACCTAGTGGTTAAAACACCAGCCTCTCAAGTATGAGTGCGCGGGTTCGATTCCAGGTCAGGCAAGTACCAATGTAACTTTTCTAAAGTTATGTGTACTTTCTAAGTATATCTTGGACACCAATGACTGAAGGCGAAGGAAAACATCTTGAGGAAACCTGGGCTTTATAAGTCTGAAATCGCCAACCCGCATTGAGCAAGCGTGGTGATTACGCTCAATCCTTCTCTGTATGAGAGGAGATCTGTGCCCAGCAGTGGGACGATAAAAAGGTTGTTGATGATGAACGGCGTCGGTGTCGAATTATTTGTTATCAATTTAATATTTTCGAGCTGATCTTTAGTAACATAATCACTTCTGATTGCGTTAACATCTGACCGTAGAATTAATAAATCCTTCATCAACTTCTTTACGTACGTTCTACGTAGTCAAAGCAAACTGGTGGCAATTTGTGAAGATCATATGCCACAAAAACTGGGATTGTTCGGGATCCGTGATTTTAAACACCGTAATCGTATATTTTAGGTCTTTCTGCTTTTTGTTCTTACGCCTCGATACATGTTTTTGTCTTGTCTTCTTAGAAACAAACAATAACTTTTTTGCCTCATCAATGTCTTCCTCAGAAAAAGCCGACGAGCATATTTTTATTAAACTTTCGTTGTTTCGTTTCGGAGATAACAATATTACAACTCGTACACTTAAATGTACTCGTATTAACATTGTTCACCGACATCTTTCTGTAATATTTTATTTAATAAAAACTTCAACTTCAACTCTTGATCTGGTCCCTGTGGATAGATATAATTTTGCCAATAACACGTGTAACAAATTATATAAATTCTTTAAAAAAATATTTCACAATAATGGCGGATATCGCCAATAACAGTTGAAAAAACGGCCGCGTGAGCACTTTTTACTCTATAAAATCACGCGCTTTTATTTAGTAAACAACACTATAAATAACTTAAAAGTCCAATGAAAAATTAGCGTGACATTCATCTTAGCTTTTCCGTTAAAAAAAAGCTATTTTATAAAAACACTACTAAATTAATTTGAATAAAAGTACTTAATAATTAATTATATGAAAAGTTTTTAAGGTAGCCATGACAACGTCGATGACGTCTATGACATATCTCTATAGAAGACCTATTTCAGAGAGAAAATTAATCGCAAGTTTAGCACATCGCGACTATCAGTAACATGGCAAGTGTGTAGAACTGAGTTCGCGCCTTGCAATTTGCATGCTCTTTTTGAAAATCTATAAATTGTTTTCAAAAGATGTAGCCGCACGCACACAAACATACCGTGCCGAAGACTGCCGAACTGAAACGATGTTAGACGATGTACGGCCTTCAAGCCACACCTCCGTGCCCATCGGAGTGGGGAGCGTGAGGTTTTTTCGTTACGGAATTTCTGGATTCGGTCTCCGCGCTCAAGGCCCGCGATAGAAGCTATGCAATAGCTTAAAAAAAAATATTTACAAAAATATTATGACGATTAGAAGTACAGGATTTTTGTCAGTCACTCCATAACGTATTGTTGTCAAACGGCGTCCCGTTGATGACATAAATACATGTTCCTAGTACATCGAACTCATCACAGTTGTATGAAGATGTGTGCAGTAGACGATGTAAGATGGAATAGAAATAAATAGAAGACATCGCGAACCGAAGCTGAACTAGTCTGGTGTTCGTGAAGATCAGCGTGTGGCACCTGCTTTATTAATACTCCTGCTTCTTTAACAACTTGTCAAAACGTGTCAGTTCTTCACAGGACTGATTGCTTTCATATTCCTTAACAGCAGTTGTCAAAACATGGTATGTGATGAGTTGTGGATGTTTAAAATTACAAGTTATTGTCATTTTTTATTTAAATGACTTGTTAATTCTATATTTTAATATTGACTGTATTGATTATGTACTCCATACAATATTATAGTATGTATATCTCAATACAAAAAGTCAATATTATAGTATGGAATTAACCCTGTTTTTACTGTACATGGTTGTATTTTAATGACTGTGTTTAGTAACATTTGCTTTTAGAAACTGACAGACAATAGCGTAATGTCATAAAGAAAATACATCTGCATTTGCAATTTACTACGCTACAAACGCATCAGCTGATTGCCAGACGCCTTCTAAATATACAATAACAACATTGCTACGCCCTACGCCGTAGCTACTACGATCGTAGCCGTGCCGCCCACGCGTAGCAGCCGCGTAGCTCGTTGCTCGTAAGTCTACGTGTATTTTGACGGGAACGTAGCGTTACAACTGTCCTAGTTTCGTTTGTTATTGAGTTCGAGATTATTATGTTCTGTGCTTATGTTGTCGTAATATATTGTGGTTTATGTTAGTCAATAATATTAAATCACGCTAATACAAGTTATAAAAGTAATGGAGAGAGCAGAAAAATAAACAATAGGTGTTTGATATAATGTTTTTCATAACATTCACTGGGACCATGAGTCGGTATTCAGACCAATTTATCTTTGAAAAATACATTACTAAAAGACAAGTCTAACATAAAAAATAGTAATAATAAGAAATTTATTTTTCGCATACACAGAGAGATATTTCATAAAAATGTATTTCTGTGTATCAAAGAAATAAATGTCAATAAGCTTGAAAAGGTTTGCTACATTTTGATAGCTCTCTCCTGCAGCTACGTCGATAATACTTGTACTACAGCTACGGAAAGATGCAATGTTATTTATTTGTCCATAAAACTCCGCGCCTCGTTCCTTGGCAACTAAGACCCTTGTTACGTCTGATCATGTGCCCTACGCCAAGAGTCCCATTGTCTCTTTCCCTATACTTCCTCTACATATGGAAATACCCTAAATAAGGAATTAAACGTTTATTAAACTCATTTCCTATTATTATTTCTAGTCGGGGTACACAAGTTTTATTGTTGAGCGTATGGTCTTGGGATCAACTCCCAGGTCAGACAGTCCAAGATTATCAGCAATTAGGAATATCTCAATATCGTTAGATTGCTATGCTCGGGATCCTGTTAGCAGCAGGTTATTGGTAAAAAAAGACGTGTGGCACTCGGGGACTGCCGCGGTAAAGCTATTGCATAGCATTTTGTATCAATTTATGCAATTATAATTATTTATTTATTTTATTTATGCAGTATTTTTTTTCTTTGATATTAATTCAAGTTACACTTTTTGAGCGTGGTGACCGGTAAGAAAATAAATTTTTCTTTTATTAAATAAATAAAAAGTTAATATTATTTAAAATATTTTTATTATTTTACAATACATGTGGGTTTTATTACCTTACAGTAGCTGTTGGTTATTCAGGAATATTTATCATTGAAACTATAGGTTTATGATAACTGAAATAAGAAAAATAAGTTTGCGACTTAATATCCTCTAAATACCTAGAAAAAATACCGCGTCAATGGTGGTCCCATATTTTGTTGTGGACTTTTGTGGATCATTATTCATTTTCAAATTCAATGTTTTTGATAGAAAAGTTGTCCACCGCTCTGATTTTTTATCAGCGAAGTTAATGTTGAAATCGCCAGCCAAGATAAGTGGAAATTTATTACCATTTGTTTCAAGTATTTTCGAGCCACTCGAGTTACTCCAGTAAAGTGCGATGAATAAAATGCTCTACCTCGTCCAATTTTGGATTCGGAGAAATGTAAATTGCTACCATAACTATTTGTAGGCCATTTCTAAGTTTGCATAAGCACGCACAAATATCTCCAACAACTGAGCGCCTAACATTAACATCGCTAACGTGTGCAATATTTATTTCAATATTCGGAGTCATAATATTAGTAATATCATTTTTATTTTGGTAAATAGCTACCCCACCTTTTGAAACAGTATCTCGCTTGAACTGAACAATACAATTAAAATTAGGTATTTCAATTGGATTATCATGCGTCATGCAAGTTTCGGTAAGAAGTAACACATTTGTTTGTCTCGTAACTGAATCTTGTAAATCGTATTTATGACTATTTAGACTGGCAGTTGAAAGTCATTATTGAAATGCCATTTCTATTACTAATGAAATCTAATACACTTTGAGCAATCGTCTGAACACTATTTAAAGACAGTCTTTTGAATTCTTGCAACAATTGAAAAAACGGTCGCGTGAGCACTTTTTACTCTATAAAATCACGCGCTTTTATTTAGTAAACAACACTATAAATAATTTAAAAGTCCAATGAAAAATTAGCATGACATTCATCTTAGCTTTTCCGTTAAAAAAAAAAGCTATTTTATAAAAACACTACTAAATTAATTTGAATAAAAGTACTTAATAATTAATTATATGAAAAGTTTTTAAGGTAGCCATGACAACGTCGATGACGTCTATGACATATCTCTATAGAAGACCTATTTCAGAGAGAAAATTAATCGCAAGTTTAGCACATTGCGACTATCAGTAACATGGCAAGTGTGTAGGACTGAGTTCGCGCCCTGCAATATGCATGCTCTTTTTGAAAATCTATAAATTGTTTTCAAAAGATGTAGTCGCACGCACACAAACATACCGTGCCGAAGACTGCCGAACTGAAACGACGTTAGACGATGGGGAGCGTGAGGTTTTTTCGTTACGGAATTTCTGGATTCGGTCCCCGCGCTCAAGGCCCGCGATAGAAGCTATGCAATAGCTTAATAAGCTGGCTCTTTTTTGCTTAGGATTTAACGTGATTCTGAGATTACTAGGTACGACTTTCACTGACTTGATTGTGTTTTGGTGGCTGAGAGTACGTCATGTTCACTCTAATGTCTTGTTGGTGGTGATGCGTGCGTTGGATCATGTACTCGTAATTCCCTTTAATATGTTATGATCGTGAACGGGCGTCGTAAGCAGGGACTAGTCAATCCTTTGGTGGTCATGGCGTGTTTTAGATTAATATATGAGTTGTTTTTTTAATAGTTTTATTGTTAAGTAATAAAACTACAGTAAGTTTTCTCACGACTCGAATGTTAATTGTTATTAATTCTTTTAATTATTTAAAATAAGTAATAGAGTTGTAGGGACATCGCATCTATGTACGTCATACGTGTCTTTATTCATAGATGCCTACATAGCTATAATTAATTTCCAATATTAATAAATAGCCTTAAATTTATACACTAATAGAGCATTACTGAACACGCATTCGTAGTTTTCATTACATAGTAAAACCTGGTTTCAAGTAATGTGATAACCTAATCGCCACATTATATATTACAGATTTCAACCCGTCAGCATACTCTCAAGATATTGCGAGGCAAATTTTAAAGGTCCTTACTCACATTTACTTTATTGTATAAATATGTTTTGTATAAATTGGTAGTACCTTTACGGAATGTTTCTTAGTGTAGACGTTCCGTAACCGTGTTGAGCCATAAAAGCAGCATAAATGTAGGTAAAACCCAAATTAGTTATGTTGTAGAATATACCTTGGACAACTGATTTCACCCAAAGACAACATAAACAAGGAAACTGAAAGAAGAATAGCAAACAACAACATAAACAAGGAAACTGAAAGAAGAATAGCAAACAGTTGGAAAGGGTCTGGGACTGGGGTTTAGGGGAAATAATGAAAGACAAAAACCTTCATACAGCAATAAAGAGCAAAGTATTCAATGTTTCAATGTTACCAATATCCATACTTGTGTTCTATTTTTGTTTATGGCAATGGTGCCGATGTCGACAATTCTGCCAATGTCTAATGTGATATGAGAAAACGTGCAAAGAAATAAATAATAAAAAAATAAAAAATAAAAATGGCAACATCAAATGTAAACATATTTCCATCAATATCAAACATATTGTTTTAAATCAGTTTTTCTTTTCCATATTGTAATATCTTCAAGAGAAAACCCAAGCCCAATTCTAAAACAATAAAATAAACAGTTTCTTTACACAATGGAGAAATTTTCTACTCAAACCAAACCGACCCGTTGGAAGTGACATCTGTCATGTCACGTCGGAAAATACAAAACGGAAAAATATGTATATAATATGAATATGCAATGTTCACAAGATCTGCCGCTCGAAGTGCACGCCCACCATTTCCGAACTCGTTGCTCAGCTCCGCCTCGCCGCCGCCGGCCCCCAGCGCCAATGTAAGCGCTGTGACGACGCCAGCCGCGGGAGTTGCGTCGAGCTCAAGCGACGAGTACTTCTCTCCGCCGACGACGCCACCACCTGCTGGCCAATGGGGAGGACGCCGGCCCCCGGACCGCTTAGGACCTCGAGGCCCATCGGCTTCTGACAGGGTCTTAGCTCCTGGCGGAAGTGTGCAGCGCATGAGATGGACACAATCCATCAATGAAAACGTCATGCGCTCATACTATGGGGCTACAGAGGGAGGAAACAACCTGACCGCGTACCGTGTTCGAATGCTCTCTCTGTTTCAGGTGCTTGAGCCAGCTGTCAACGTGTCGGCGCAACGACTGTCGGATCAGGTGCGAGTCATCCAGCGTAACCATATGCTGGATGATGTAGTGTTTAATCGCCTACGCCTCGAGTCACGGAATAGTCATGTTACGCCTGCTTCGTCATTGGTCGCGATACAACCTAACAGTGTTTCACCGCGACCCAAGCACGTTGATGAAGAGGATGATGATAGGGCTATATCCGTGAGTCCCCAGTGCAATGAAAAATTGAGGAGCGCTTTGGAGGATGCTTTCTGTGAGTACCGCTCTACTCCGCCTGAACTTAGACCACGTTTACCTCGATTGGCATGCATAAAAAAAAAACAATGCGCTGGTGTGTGCTCTAGACTCTCAGCTGTCTAATTATTTAAAGGACAGCAAAGATCTGACTGATACACATTCAATCTTGTACTGCGGAGCTGTTGCGATATGTCGTGTAGCTCATGTCAAATTCCCAGACAATGACAGAGCCACACGACCAAAATCAGCTGTACCAGCTTGGCAGTGCAAGATTGAGCGTCGTATCGGAGAGACTAGAGCACTCATTGGCAAGCTAACTAATTTCAGGGAGGGCAATACACGCTCTAGAGTGATGCGCTATGTAAGGCGGGCGTTCTCGGGGACTGATATTAGTACTCGAGACTATTTATTCCGCGTCACAGAGCGCATCAACTTTTTTAAGCAGAAAATATGTGCATGGGCAAACCATATCCATCGGTACAAGCGAAGAGTGGAGCGGTATTCTCAGAATCGCAATTTCCAAAGGGATGAAAGGCGGGTCTATAGAGCTTGGGAGCGATCAGACCAAGATGTTGCTGACACGTGGCTACCGGATGATGATGCCACGTATTCATTCTGGCGCAATATCCGGTCGGTGTCTGTCAGTCACACCGAAGGTGATTGAACTCGAGTTGTTGAGCGAGCCCGCGAACCAGTACCAGAAATGGGGGCTATTACCATCTGCCCCCAAGATGTAGCTTGTGCAGTCCGTCCGTTGCCCAATTGGAAGTCTCCAGGGCCGGATGGGCTGCACAACTTTTGGATTAAATGGTTCTCCAGGTCGCACCCTCGCTTGTCATCTCAATTCCAGACTGCTTTAGAGTCTGGTTCGCTACCCCAGTTTCTAACAACAGGAATAACCCACCTGCTCCATAAATCAGGTAGCACCGCGGATCCCAAAAATTATAGACCGATCACGTGTTTACCGACGGTCTATATAGTTCTTACATCCATTTTGAAATCTAAAATTAACACGCATATTGACAAAAACTCCATCATGTCTGCCTCTCAAAATGGATGTAGGAGCGGGTCCCGCGGTACTAAGGAGCTACTCCTCATTGATGTGTCCATTAGCCAACAAGTTAGTCGTTCCCGAAAGGATCTATCGACATGTTGGATAGATTATAAGAAGGCCTATGACTCAGTGCCACATACATGGCTCATGCGGGTGCTGGAGTTGTATAAAGCGGATGCAACTCAACGCACCTTCCTGATGACGTGTATGAGGACATGGAGGACAGTCCTTCGCTATCCAGGATGTCGAAATACTCAGAGGAATAGCGAACGGATAAGGATCGAGCGAGGTATATTTCAGGGCGAGAGTTTGAGTCCACTTTGGTTTTGCTTAGCATTGAATCCTTCAAGCACACTGTGGAGACATGAGGAACAGGGAGTAAAGCTCACTCATCCTCCATAGAAAAGGGAGGATCCTCCAACCAGACGGGTGTTATGTCTGGCGGGCACTTGCCCAATGGTTGAAATTGGCAAGTTGTATGTATCAACAGCTTGATAATTTAAAAGAGTGTCCATGGAGTTTCTTGCCCGTTCTTCTCCATAGGTACCTACTCTTTGGAATGGGCGACTAGCTTCACCTTACTGACTGACCGACCTTCTGACAATTCAAAAGTGCCTGTAACTGGTTTATTTGAAATAAATGCTTTGATTTTGATTTTGATTTTATGCGAATTGCACGGTAAACTCTGATTGCGAGATGTAGAATTCATGTGACGTCAGTATGACGCGTCGTTCATTTTGTGGCGTTTGTAGGTACCGCTACATCACTCCCCTCCGGAGACCGGAGGTCGGACCGGAGGTCTCCCAGTTGCAATAATGTCCCTTTGTGCCGATTGGCCTAGTTCTGTTCTGTCTCCTGCTTGTTATGGAGAGAAGTTCTTTTCTGATTAATTTCGTTGCGGGGCCCAAGACAGTTGAATCGTTTCTCCGGGACTCGTCGAGCTTCATTGCTCGGCGTTTTTCTGGCGGTCTCCACTGTTGATTCTGGCTTTCAGGAGTTGCAGTGGGTGGGAAAAGTGTGGCGGGTTTTGTCCCAAAAAAAAAAGGGATATGTAGAAGCAGAAAAGTTAGGGACTGGCTTAGGTTAGAAGGGGAGAAGCCGGGTTGTAGGTATATCATCCGGAGGGTCCGGAGGTTTAGTTTTATCCATATTCCTGGATAAACGTTTATGGGTTATAATTCAAAAAAATAAAATAAAAAAGGAGTAAATTAACCTAAAAATAGATACACAACAAACCTGACACCTAGTAACAACACAAAAAAAAACACAAGTCACAATAAACACAATATAACCGAAAAACCACCAAAATTCTAGCGCACGTGTAGTTAAAAACACACCTACGGAAAGAATCCATTCAATCCAATCCATACTTAATATTATAAATGGGAAAGTGAGTTTGTTTGTTTGTTCCGCTTTCACGCCGTAACTGCTGACCTGATTGCTTTGAAATTTTGCAGACGTAAAGTTAGAAGTCTGGATTAAATAATAGGGCACTTTTTATCCCGGAAAAATTTGATATTCCCGAGGGAAATCTAAAAAGTGCGATATAACCGAACTCCACGCGGGAACGAAACCGCGGGCGGAAAGCTAGTGTTGAAATTCTAAACATCAACTAATTCACTTGTTTCTAAACGTAATTTTTAGTTCCATATATTAACGTGTGGCGCTTGTGTGCTCTGTTCTGTAAAGATCTTTACCGTGCATTAAACGTTATTAAACTAACTCTTTCTTAATTATTTCCAACAGCTAATATTAAGATATGGAAGCCAAACATGGGCCTTAACAAAAAATACAACCAATTGAATTTATATGTGCCAACGAGCAATAGAGAGAAGCATGAAGATGTATCCCAAAAAATATAAAGGCTAAAAACTACCAAAGTTAAATAATACTCATAAAAAAGCTTATGAAGAGTAGTATCATAAGCAGTCAAAATTAATATGGTTCGTGGAATGCTTCTTAATACAACATTATTTCAGAAACTAAAAAAAAAAAAAAAAAACGACTAAAATGTATAAGAAACCCAAACCCATAAATGATTATTAATTTTAATTTTTGAAAATTAATTTCTAAAGAATCTATCGTTACAAATAAGATCTCACCTTGGCAAAACAATAACTCTTTAAATGACGTAAACCATTAAATATACCAACGTTCGATTCATCTTACAAAACTTAATCATATTCCTTTCAACCGAACACAGTGATTCTACACTAAAATACCCCCTCCCCCTCCCCCTCCCCACCCCTCCTTCTTACAGATAGGATAAATCAAACTGTTACTTTGGTACTCCGCTATGTTCGCGGCTTTGTTCGATTTTCAAATAAGATATTGTTGTTGCGTTTTGTAAAGGGTTTCTTGACAGTCAGTTGTCTATGTCTAGACAGGTATGGATGTTTAGAGACAGGACGTATTTTATGTTTTATCGATGTGTTAGAAACATTTATGCCTTATATAGGAAATGATGAGTTTTACAGAGCACCTGTGCGTTTCCATAACACCTGTGTTTAGAATTTACCTGTATCTGGCCAAACGTAAGGCTGTCGATGTCGTTTCTTATGATATTCATTAAAATATTGATATCTTCTCTTCTTCAGCCTATGGATGTCCACTGCTGGACAAACGCCTCCCCCAAGGCTTTCCACGCTGACCGGTATTGTGCTGCCCGCATCCATCGGCTTTCCGCGACCTTCACCAGGTCATCGGTCCACCTTGTTGGGGGCCTCCCTACGCTGCGTCTTCCAGTACGTGGCCGCCACTCCAGAGCATTACTGCCCCATCGGCCATCGGTTCTACGAGAAATATTGATATAACCTAAACAAAAATAATATTAAAATCCCTCTTCCCTAAATATACCATTACCACATCAACTAAAAATGTGCAGGACATTAATCCTATTTACCTATAAACCAATCTATCGACAAAAAATATCGATCGAGTGTTCAGCACTAATCATCGAGATGCCAATCAACAGAGCGTGGCGTGAAATTCAATTTTAAATTTGGAATGCCAATATTCACGGACGGTCGGGACCGTACGTCATCAAACGAACTTGTCCGATAATACGCGGAATGTATTTTTAGTGTGGGGACTAAGGCAATTTGGAGTTGGAAGTCGTGTGTTAATAATTATGAAGTCGGCATTAGACGTTTTGAGAAGAAGGTGATGATTATAACAATATGTTTTAACATGAGGTCACTACTAGGACCAAAATGTAAAAAATAATCCCTGATATGAATTTATTTTTTACTATTCTTACAATCTAATTTTCTAAATTTCGTGTATGAACACAGTTATTTCATAAACAATATTGACCAAAACTCCATAGGCAATTTTAAAAAGCAATAGCTTGATGTTTAGTTTGACTGACGTCATTTTAGTTTCAAGGAAATACATAAATGTATCAGTGTCGTCACAATAATTGTAGTTCATAATTTCAACGTCATGATATGAGTGAAGAAGATAGGCGCGTAAATCAGTGAGCCGTGAGTTCAAATCTGACAGAGTACATAAGAACATAGACTTTTTGTAAATTTTTACTCGGTTGGAAGTAATGGGACAGAAATAAAATTCTTTATCTTGTTCACTTTATTCACACATTTCGTAAAGTTAGAAACGTGAAAAGAATTATAGAAAACCAAAAGAATATTTAGATTTCTATGGGAACCTTGTCGTTTGGTTGTATGTAGCTATTTGTTCATCATCATCATCTCAGCGTATTATCCCGGTCGCATCCGCGGCTTTCGCGTTGGAGCCCGGGGTCCGCTTTCCTGCTATTACGCCTCCATTTCGCACGATCTCTGGCATCCTGTGGTGTGAGATTGTTGGCACGCATGTCATCACTTACAACGTCAAGCCAGCACTTCTTTGGCCTGCCTCGCTTGTTCCGGCCCGGCGGAGGCGCCATGGCAAGACATTTGTTACCCACGTAACATGCCGGTTTACGCAAGACGTGGCCGTACCAGCGCAGGCGACTCTCTTGCAGTTTGTCTGCTATGTCACGGACATGGAGACTGCCACGGATGCGGGAGTTCCTGATGCGGTCTTTCCGCGTAACTCCACACATCCACCGCAGCATACTCATCTCCGTGACACGCAGCTCCTGCTTGTGTCGCGCAAGCACAGGCCACGCCTCACTGCCATACAGAAGGACAGGTCTAATGATGGTCTTATAGACCTGTCCCTTAAGCTTAACCGGCATTTTGGGGTCACAAATGACACCTGTCATCTCACGCCATTTTGCCCAAGCAGCGGAAATGCGTGCCTTGACGTCGCAATCAATGTCGCCGGACGCGTGGAACACAGACCCCAAGTATTTAGCTATTTGTTATTGACGTGTTATTTTATAGATAGAGATTATATATTTATTTAATAGATAGATTCTTTCTCAAAATGCAGGCAAATATTAATATTGAGGCGCGGGCGACTATTGCGCTGCAAAAAATGGCTTTTAATAGAACAGTTTATTATTTGAGATTATTTGGGCTGAACTTAACTAGCGTGCTTGACCATCAACGTTTGCATCACTGCTTACCAGGTGGGATTGCTGTCAAGCACTAGTTTATATCATTAAAAAAAAGCCTTACCTATTATATTTTTTGATAAATTTATTTTATATAATTTTGGTTTATAAAAATGTAATTTAAAACTCTATTTTTTTATTTATAACTATTTAAAAACTTAGAAATTATTTTTATTGATTTTTAAATCCATCATGAGGCCGATACGATTGGGTATGCCACAATAGCGGCGGTAAGTCCCCTCTTTAAGAAGTGGCTAGAGAGGCGCCACGGCGCCCTCACATTCCGCCTGACACAGGTCCTCACCGGACACGGTTGTTTCGGGAGGTTCCTGTTCCGGATAAGGTGGGAGGAAATACCGGAGTATCACCATTCTATGGATCGCCCTTGGAGCATACGATGGAGTTCTGCAAGGCCTCGGTGCATGACTGGCCGCTACCTCCTTCTGCGAAGCAGTAATGCTGACAAAAGTGGAGGGGGCGCGTGAGGAAGCGCCCTCACTCAAGGAATCCCAGCGCCCTCACGCTTCAAGCCGACGCAGAAGACACCTTGGTCGGGAGGCAACATTGGACTCCCGGCTAGGCACGAGCTAGCGGGCGGTGAGCGATGAGCAGCTCGCCGCCCGGTAAGGACCAGGCCCAGGTCGATGACGCTAGGGTTTCGCGCGCCTCAAAGAAATGTCAGCACACCGTAATGGGGTCTACGAACACCGAAGCTTCTTGGGCCAGGCTTGTGGGTTGATTAAGAAAGAAACTGGCGCACTGGCGCACTGGTGCACAGATAAGTGAAGGAACACGGGTGGGTTTTAGTCAGTAAAACTCTGACACGCCCTTCCGCTTCGCTCGGAGCGGTAGAGGTCATTTGATGATTTGCCATCCGGACCGGTCGGACGAGAGAGATCACCGCCACGAGGACATGACACATACAGAATGTAAAGAAAACCCTGGCCGATCCGTGAAGGTATTGTTAGGTATCGATAACTGATTCTAATAATGCCTACAAAGCAGGGCTAAACTTAAAAAAAAAAACGCCCTAAAAAAATAAATATTATTCCGAAAAAGCCAGGTAACTTAATACATGGGCGGTAGGCAACACGTTAGGCATACATGCGCGGGTGAAGAAAGACAGTGATCGCATCTCTATTCGCTCTGTTACAAAGGGTGTTGTCACTTTTTTTATAAATACCAATTTTTGGGGAAGTTGGAATTAATTCGCGGAAAAAAAGATTATTTTAAAATTCATTAGTATTTTCACTATGATGATTATGTAAAATTTCATATTTTATTTGGTCATGTGTATACCTAATATTTAATATTCTTTTGGGTCGGACGGGGTTTTCATTACATATTGTATATTGCAAAAGTGCCGATTCTTAGCTTAATGTGAAAAAAGACTTTTTATTTTTTAAACTATGCAAAAGTTAAAAACACACACTGTCTAAAAAGTCTAATAACACCCAATTCATAATGACTTAAAAAGTCGGATGCGTGTCACAGCACTAGCGCAGCACATTAAGATCGGTCTGCGGATACCGCGGTGTGGACTCGCCCGTTCTAATGGATTGATTCTTTTCCAAATGGAGTCAACTAACCGATAATGTCGGTGACTGTAGTTGATATACACACATCAAAAGTGTCTAGGGATCAAGCATTTTTATGCGGATTTCTTGAGATTGAGATGTGGCTTTGTAATAAATTTATGATTTTATAAATTTATATGGATCCTTTTTGGTGCATTTCATAATTTGAATCAGGAACTGTGAATCAAATTCGAGTAAAAGATGAAAATCAGCTGTCAATATTTTCCCTATAAAAACATACAACGCATTGAAGACATTATTAGTGCTACTGTTTCCCTACTACTGATTAAAACCAACGTTATTATGGAGCGGCGACGTCATTTAAGCAGGGAAGAAATGCTCAGAGCCGTGGGAATGATAGATAAGCTGGTTCCCGGCAACGTACTGTGGCTTTAGCTCTGAATACAAGTCAGAGTGTTATCAGTCGACTTTGGACACGTTACCGAAGCACTGGTACCGTGGCTGAGCGCCATGGAGGACGGTATCGCTGCACCACACGGAGACAAGACCGATACATTCAAATTTTAACTCGAAGAGCTCCAACAATAACCGCCATGATGTTAGCCGTGAGGCTTCATCACTCTTCAGGGAACTTAATTAGCGACCAAACAGTCAGAAACCGCTTGCATGAAGTGAACCTTCATTCCCGAAGACCGCTACGGGTACCACCTATAGCAATGCACAATCGTAGGATTCGATATCAATGGGCTCTTGAACACAGAAATTGGGCAGAAGAACAATGGCGTTTCGTGTGCTTTTCTGATGAGTCTCGTTTTGGTATGAGACCGGATACAAGACGTATACGACACTGGAGAACCCCTGGACGCCAACAGCGATTAAAATCCTGCCAGGAAGTCCATCCTCATAGTGGTGGAACCATCATGGTATGGGCGGGTATTTGGATCGGCGGAAGAACTGAGTTGATTTGGATCAGAGGCAACCTCAACGCTCAAATTTATGCTGAGACGATTGTATCAGACGTCATCGTTCCTCTACAAGTGCAAATCGGTCCCTTATTTCAGTTAATGCATGATAATGCACGACCGCACACCGCAAGAGTTGTAAGACAGACTCTCGCCGCAGCTAACATCAATGTCCTGCCCTGGCCTGCTCAGTCGCCAGACTTGAACCCGATTGAGCATGCATGGGATATGCTACAGAGAAGAGCTCTGCCGAATATGGAGGGTATCCAGTCGCAAGAAGACCTTTTTTTGTTGTTGCAACGAACATGGGCGGCCATTCCACAGCGTGATTTGGATGAACTCATTTTGAGTATGCCAAACCGATGTTCTTGTGTTGTTAGTGTTCGCGGTAGAAACACGGATTATTAATTGTTTAAGTTACCCAATAAAATTTTAGAGAAAACTGTTATTTCAGTCTTTTTTTCGAACTTTTGTGTTAGTGGTTCAAATGTCAAATATCCCTTTATTAGGAAAATGGCAAATTTCTTTATTAATGCAAAGGTGACTTGGTTTATCGTTACTGTGACAAACGAAAACACTTTATTTGATGAATCCTTAAAGAAAATTTTAATTAATATCAATCAGGAGAAAAGTTATTGCAAAAATATATGTTGATCCCTAGACACTTTTGATGTGTGTATTTGTTTCAATGCTGATTAATCTAAAGTCGAGTAACGGTCACTTGTTTGATTGAAGGCACGTATGAGAGCACCGAAACTGTCAAATATTCCCAATCACCTTGAGCCTTAATACTTTAAAGGTAAAGTTGAAAATCTAATAAAGAAATCTGACAGATTATAGTAGCTTGAAATGCTGTTATCAGTACAATATTAGAATATATTAAATTTTTCTTTTTTCAAGTAACAAGTAATCAAACAAAATAACTAGTAACACTATGTAAGAAAGGACAGATAACAAAAATAAATTAAACAAAACAATACTAAAAAATTACACAGCAGCGACCCACGTACGCACGCACAGTCTAGGTGACTTGCAACTATGCTTAAGACATTGTTGGAGCCGCCCCACACTATTGGATAAATTGATTACAACAAAAATCTGTTTCTTTATTATATTTTCCACGTGATACGAAATCTGTGATAAGGAACCAGGTATATAAAATATAAATACACTATATCTCCTAAAAGGAATTACTTTTATTCGCGATCGAAAACGCATACTTCTAATCGAGACTTTTTATAACATAAAAAATATATAATATCATATTGATGGCAATTTTGATTTTGACTTTATTTGATTAATTTATATGATTATTTCATTATTGTTTTTACCCCCTTTTTATACCTTACCTACGTAACCTTAACCCCTACTATGTTGGGGTCGACTTTCAGTCTAACCACAGGTCCGTTCGTGTGTGGAGTACTGCAGCCACATTTGGGCTGGTGCTGCAAAATACTACCTGGGTAATGGATTTAGATAGATTGGATTCAGTGTAGAGGCGCGCGAAAAGAATAATTGGTGACTCAGATTTAACTCAAAACGGTCTCCAAAGTCTAGAGCACAGGCGAAAAGTAGCCAGCCAGAGTCAGTCTTGTATAGGATGCATTTTGGGGAGTGTGCGAAGGAATTGCATGACTTAATTCCCCCAACTCCGTTCCTTAGTGAGTTTCCACTCTTACGTTGTTGACACCACAACGATCCGAACGAAGCGTTTCGCTTAGTCTTTTATACCGCCGTACATCGATGGGCTGGAACATTTTTCCAGCGGTGGTGTTTCCGTCGGACTACAATTTAAGTGCTTTCAAGGCTAGAGGTTTGTATAGACTCTTAATAAACCAGCGCACTTTACCATCAACGATTGCATCACTGCTTACCATCAGGCGGGATTGCAGTCAAGCACTAGATTATAATTATTAAAAAAAAACCCTATTAATAGAAATATTTTACATGGAGTCTATTTTACCTCCACAACCCTGTTAATGGGTAATACGATATCCTTTAGTATACTGGTTGTCAGATTTTCAGGCTTTTGACACCTGTAACGACTGTGAGGAAGAAAGAAAAAACGTTTATTTGCGGTAACCAGGACGCAAAAGTTTACAAAAACAAGAAATAGTTGACGGAAACAGGCGTCACTTCCACATATAACGGCTGTTGCTCAGCATTATGCTGCGACCCTATGCATAACAGTGCCCAGCGCTGGTTTAGAAGTAAGCCGAAGTAAAGACGTCAACCGGTGCAACAAACAATTACAGGTGACACCTAAACGGTAATACAGTAAAAATAAAAACCTAACGATAAAAACATAAAAGTAAATCTAAATGTAAATGGTGAGAGAACAGTTTCAATAAACACAAACAGGAATATAAAAAAGAAAAAACAGGATGTACAAAAACTACGAGTTATTAGTGTTAGTTACTATCAAATCAAATCAAAGCATTTATTTCAAATAAACCAGTTACAGACACTTTTGAAGAAGGTCGGTCAGTCAGTAAGGTGAAGCTAGTCGCCCATTCCAAAGAGTAGGTACCTATGGAGAAGAACGGGCAAGAAACTCCATGGCCATTGTTTTAAATTATCAAGCTATTGATACAAATATTTGATTACATCATTCATTTTGAAATCAATCGTGTGAGAACGATGCAGAAATATATTGTACGCTAAGAGCGTTCATTATGGAAAACACACAAAAAAAAACAACAACAAAAAAGACTAACCCAACAAATAGATGCTTTACAGCTAGTACATTGTGCTCACCGTATCTATGACTGACAACCGGGTACAACGGCTTAACTCGCTTTCCGAAGCACGGATGAGTCTCAGTATGTAGATATCACCTCACCCTGTACATCGGCGGCCGGCAGAAGTTACCACTCACCAGACATAGTCTTGTCGCCAAGCGATTCGTCGTGTTCCGGCATGATGTCTAGTGAAGCCGCACGGAGGACGGGTCTGAGCAGTTGTGTGGCGATCTGTGCCGGGTACGATGCACCACATGTTGTTGTGTCGGGAGTTTGGGCGTGGAGGTCTCCAGATCTATCTTCCTCTGGCGCAACATCGTTGGTCGTGTTGTTGGGTTTAACATTGCATCACCTCGCTCAACGGCCGTCTTCCTTCCTATTCACTCAGCTTTTTTGAGTGAATGGGCTTCGTAAACTAGCGCACTGTGACATCAACGATTGCATCACTGTTTGTCATCAAGCAGGATTGCGGTCAAGCACTAGTATACAATTATTAAAAAGGAGAAAAAATATGTTTTATATGATATTCTTAATTTATACCATTATTTTATTTTATTTTTTTACTGCAACGACTGACAGGAGGTAGAGATCGAAATATATTTGACAAAACACACTTTGTAACCCTACATATATTTAATATCAATGGTCACCACGTGAACATACTATCAGTTGAATCATTTTTTTTTTTTATGAATTATAAACCAGCGCTTGACCGCATTCCCGCCTGATGGTAAGCAGTGATGCGATCGTTGATGGTAAAGCGCGCTAGTTAATTAAGAGCCTATTCACTCTAGCCTTGAAGACACTCAAATTGTAATGTGACGGAAACACCGACGCCGGCAAATTGTTCCAGTCCCTCGATGTACGCGGTATAAAGGAGAAAGCAAAACGCTTCGTTCGGATCGCAGTGGTGTCAACAACGTAAGTCGTCCGATGATGGAACGGAGATGGGGGAATTAAATCTTGCAATTCCCTTGCACACTCACCAGAATGCATCCTATAGAAGACCGAAAGGCTGGCTACTCTACGCCTGTGCTCCAGGCTTTGGAGACCGTTTCGAGTTAAGTCTGGGTTGCCAATCCGCCTCTTCACACGCCTCTCCACCGAATCCAAAGTGGCAAGGTGACATTTCGCAGCACCAGCCCAAATGTGGCTGCAGTACTCCACACACGAGCGGACCTGTGCTTTGTATAAAATTAGAAGCTGCCCTGTTGTGAAGTACCGCCGGACCTTCGCGATGACGTCTAGTTTTCTGGCAGCCACCCTGGCCTTGGATTCAATGAACCGCCCAAAGTTAAGGCTCGAGGAAATCTCAACTCCCAAAAGCTGAAGGCGGTCGGTACACACCAAGGATACATTCTGAAAAGTAGGAGGCAAGGTGAACGGGCTCCTTTTGGGGGTGAAAAGACACGCCTGTGTTTTGGCGGCATTGAATGCTACAAGATTGGCATTGCCCCATTCGGAGACTGCCTGCAGTGCAGCACTCACACGCTCTACCATGGCCTCTCTTTCGGACCGGATTGTTTCCTTACTAGCCCGAGCTTCCGGCAGGTATCTCTCCACAACTGTGATGTCATCAGCATACCCATAGATACCGGACATCAGCAGATCGTTAATATGTAGCAGGAACAGAGTTGCAGAGAGAACAGACCCCTGAGGAACACCGGCATTGGTCGACATGGGCTCAGATGAGCATCCGTCGACAACAACTCGGAGGGACCGTTCAGTCAGGAAGTCTTTTACCCAGCCAGTCAGGCCAGCGGAAATGCCGTACGCTGGAAGCTTACTCAAAAGGCCAGCGTGCCATACCCGGTCGAAGGCCTTCGAGACATCAAGGGAGACGGCAATCGCTTCCCCATTTTTCTCGAGGGCCTCGCCCCACAAGTGAGTGGCATACACTAGTAGGTCCACAGTTGACCGATTGCGTCGAAAACCGTACTGTCGGTCACTGAGGAGATCGTTACCTTCCAGGTAAGCCAAGAGGCGCGAGTTCAATACACGCTCCATAATCTTGCAGAGTATGGAGGTTACTGAAATCTGCCGATAGTTGGTAGGATCGGCACGACTACCCTTTTTGGGCACGGGCTGCACGTTGGCAAGCTTCCAGGACTTGGGCACTATACCAGTCCTAAATGAGAGGCGATACAGGCGCGTCAATACAGGAGACAACTCGGGCGCACAAGCTTTAAGAACAATCGCTGGTATACCATCTGGACCACTTGCCTTATTCACGTCCAGACGACACAATACTCTCAGAACCTCCTTGTTTCTAATGCGATCCTCCGGCATTGAAGTTCCGCAATGAGGTAAATTAGGTGGAGTAGCACTGCCAGTGTCAAGACGCGAACTATGGGCAAAGGGAGATGCAAAGAGACCTGCATTTTGAAGCTTATTGTTATTATATTGCTCCATTTGTTCCAAAATGTGTCTACTCACCAATGTAAACAACAAAATGAATGTTGTCGAACTGTCCAAATGATACCCATTGCTCTTGATAGTTTGTTACGCAATTACTCTACGGGACCCCACTGTTTATTTGTGTGCCCTGGTACTGGCAGTTAGGCAGTTAAAATTTTCACAAATGATGTATTTCTGTTGCCGCTTTAACTTTAAATACTAAATTAACATAACTCTTCCATGTTATAATAATTTGGCGTTAGTAAAATACTCGTATAAAAAACTTTAGGTGCGCACCTCAGTTAACGGACGTCATGCGATAGTTGTCAAAAAAGGAGCGCACGTCATGTGTTTTTAAAGGAAGCATCTAGAATGTTCTAGAAGCTTCGATTCGCTATTAATTTCCGGGCGGGAACGAGAAGCGTTTCCTTCTTTTAATGTTATAAACTAGTAGCTGACAGCGCTCCCGTCTGATGGTTGCATTACTATGCAAAGAGTAACATACTGGCTCAACCAATTGCCAGCTGACATAAGAGGTCAGAAAATTTGCCAGATCACTTAAAATATTCTTACTCAGTAGTCTGTAAGCGATTCTGTAAGACCTGATATTGTTAATGTAACTTCTTTGTTAGTAATAATTCATTATTGCTGATGCACTGTTTGTTCCGTACCCACAGACAAACCGTGAAAACGGTTTTGCGGGGCATGGCTTTTATCTCAATGGTTAAAAAAATGAATAAATAATAATAAAAAAATCGTTGGTTACAAAATAGGTTCGCGTTATATCCTAATATTATAATTTTTTGTGTAGATAATGCTACGGAACCCTTCGTACGCGAGTCCGACTCACGCATGGCCGGCCCTTTGTGCTTTTGTTTTTTCTCTGCGATTCATTTTTACGTCAAATAGCAATTTTTTTGTACTTCTACGTTATTTCTTAGGTATGGGCCTGTGAAATATTAATTATTATATTAATTTACCTATGAAAAGTTTGCAGTAATCTTTTACTTAAATAAACGAATGCCCTATAAAATCATTTTCAATACAACACACTATTCTTAAAATAAATACATTAAACAATGTATATAAAATAAACGATTCGTTGAAAAGTCTAATTAAAAAAGATAATTCAAGGAGGTAGATAAGGAATCTTCGACCATTTACTCGGCCATTTACTTGGGCCTGACAGAGGACAATATAATCTAATTACTTATTAAAAAGGACTCTCAAGAACTCGATCAAAATCAATCTTCACCGTTTGAGAAAGATAGGATAATCTCCAGATGAGATCTGTATTAAATTTTGTTTTTGTAGCAAGATGGACGATTCGAAGGTAATTCCGTTCGTTAGGGAAACGACTCTTAACGCTCGCGTTGAATTAAGGTTAGCTATGGCGTTGTGACGTCACAGCAATGAACTTCTAAATACTTAAAATTTCTTCTTGCAACTCTTATATTTGTCTCTGATTTAGTTAGTTATAGATACCTTTTTTGTGGATGGGAAAACAACAAATCACGTCTCCCGCTCCGGGCGGAGCGGAATGGCGTGTCAGAGTTTTACTGACTAAAACCCTACCGTGTTCCTTCACTTACCTGTGCGCCAGAGACACGGTTTCTTTTTTAACCAACTCGCAACCCTGACCTAGGAGGGATCGCTCCTCGTGGACCCCGTCACGATGCGCTGACATCTCTTTGAGGAGCGCGTGAAACAACAACGCGCCGTCGACCCGGGCCAACTGCTCGTCACCCAGTAAGGAAGCAAGCCGGCGCCTACGGTGGCCGGATTTTCGGTCGGGAGACAATCCCGACCAAGGTATCTCCTGCGGCGGCTAGAGGCGTGAGGGCGCTAAAATTCCCGCTCCCGCCTCCTCCTTTCCCAACATTCTTTCATTTTTTCTTTCATTCTTTCTCGGTGGTAGGCCATAACATCGGCCGCAGGCAGAAATTACCACCCACCAGACAAAGCCTTGCCGCCAAGCGATTTATCGTGTTCCGGCATGATGTCTGGTGAAGCCGTACGGAGGACGGGTCTGAGCAGTTGTGTTGCGATGTGTGCCGGGTACGATGCGCCAAATGTTGTTGTGTTGGGAGTTTGGTCGTGGAGGGTCTTCAGATCAATCTCACTTTGGCGCAGCTCATTGGTCGTGTTGTTGGGTTTAACATTGCATCACCTCGCTCAACTGCCGTCTTCCTTCCTATTCGCTCAGTATTTCAGAGTGAATAGGCTCTTAATAAACTAGCGCGCTTTACCATCAACGATCGCATCACTGCTTACCATCAGGCGGGATTGTGGTCAAGCGCTAGTTTATAACTATTAAAAAAAAAAGACGTGTGGCACTCGGGGACTGCCGCGGTAAAGCTATTGCATAGCATTTTGTATCAATTTATGCAATTATAGTTATTTATTTATTTTATTTATGCAGTATTTCTTTTTCTTTGATATTAATTCAAGTTACACTTTTTGAGCGTGGTGACCGATAAGAAAACAAATTTTTCTTTTATTAAATAAATTAAAAGTTAATATTATTTAAAATATTTTTATTATTTTACAATACATGTGGGTTTTATTACCTTACAGTAGCTGTTGGTTACTGAATAACCAACAGCTACTGTAATATTTATCATTGAAACTATAGGTTTATGATAACTGAAATAAGAAACATAAGTTTGCGACTTAATATCCTCCAAATACCTAGAAAATACCGCGTCAATGGTGGTCCCATATTTTGTTGTGGACTCTTGTGGATCATTATTCATTTTCAAATTCAATGTTTTTGATAGAAAAGTTGTCAACCGCTCTGATTTTTTATCTTGAGGAAACCTGGGCTTTATAAGTCTGAAATCGCCAACCCGTATTGAGCAAGCGTGGTGATTACGCTCAATCCTTCTCTGAGAGGAGATCTGTGCCCAGCAGTGGGACGATAAAAAGGTTGTTGATAATGAACGGCGTCGGTGTCGAATTATTTGTTATCAATTTAATATTTTCGAGCTGATCTTTAGTAACATAATCACTTCTGATTGCGTTAACATCTGACCGTAGAATTAATAAATCCTTCACCAACTTCTTTACGTACGTTCGACGTAGTCAAAGCAAACTGGTGGCAATTTGTGAAGGTCATATGCCACAAAAACTGGGATTGTTCGGGATCCGTGATTTTAAACACCGTAATCGTATATTTTAGGTCTTTCTGCTTTTTGTTCTTACGCCTCGATACATGTTCTTGTCTTATCTTCGTAGAAACAAACAATAACTTTTTTGCCTCATCAATATCTTCCTCAGAAAAAGCCGACGAGCATATTTTTATTAAACTTTCGTTGTTTCGTTTCGGAGATAACAATATTACAACTCGTACACTTAAATGTACTCGTATTAACATTGTTCACCCATCTTTCTGTAATATTTTATTTAATAAAAACTTCAACTTCAACTCTTGATCTGGTCCCTGTGGATAGATACCACAATTTTGCCAATAACACGTGTAACAAATTATAGAAATTCTTTAAAAAAATATTTCACAATAATGGCGGATATCGCCAATCACAGTTGATAAAACGGCCGCGTGAGCACTTTTTACTCTATAAAATCACGCGCTTTTACTTGGTAAACAACACTATAAATAATTTAAAAGTCCAATGAAAAATTAGCGTGACATTCATCTTAGCTTTTCCGTTAAAAAAAAAAAGCTATTTTATAAAAACACTACTAAATTAATTTGAATAAAAGTACTTAATAATTAATTATATGAAAAGTTTTTAAGGTAGCCATGACAACGTCGATGACGTCTATGACATATCTCTATAGAAGACCTATTTCAGAGAGAAAATTAATTGCAAGTTTAGCACATCGCGACTATCAGTAACATGGCAAGTGTGTAGAACTGAGTTCGCGCCCTGCAATATGCATGCTCTTTTTGAAAATCTATAAATTGTTTTCAAAAGATGTAGTCGCACGCACACAAACATACCGTGCCGAAGACTGCCGAACTGAAACGACGTTAGACGATGTACGGCCTTCAAGCCACACCTCCGTGCCCGTCGGAGTGGGGGGCGTGAGGTTTTTTCGTTACGGAATTTCTGGATTCGGTCCCCGCGCTCAAGGCCCGCGATAGAAGCTATGCAATAGCTTAAAAACATCAGTCTTTCGCAAAAGGAGGTGACGCAAAAGGACCATGGTCTGGACCAGGGCGGGACGCGAGAGATTGCCGCTGATCGCCGCCACGAGAACACAGCGGTGCTCTATCCAAACCGGGCAAGCCTCCACCGTATGCTCCACCGTGTCCATAGGGTGATTCTCACAGTGATGACACCCTGGCGTTTCCTCCCGCCATATTGGGAACAGGAACTTCCCGAAACAGCTATGTCCGGTGAGGATCTGCGTCAGGCGGAAGGTGAGGCCGCCGTGACGCCTCTATAACACTAATATTAAAAAGGCGAAAGTTTGTGAGTGTTTGTATATTTGTTACTTCTTCACGCTCAAACGGCTGGACTTACTTTGGTAAAATTAGGTATGAATGTAGTTTATAACCATAATTAATATACAGAATACTTTTTATCCCGATATTCCCACGGGATCGCACGCAGCTTTAGTACTTATATAATTCAATTACTCTGCTCTACTCTCTCTGAAGTACCGTATAGTCGAAAGCAATCACCACAAACAAGTAATCAGATGGAGAGGGATTTGTACATAGAGGACATCATCTAGTCAGTAGGCTTTATCATTAAGTCACCATCACAATACCCAAGAGTGAGGCTAGACTTAGACCTTAGATATACGAGCACACAGATCGCAAATCCATTTTATACAGAATAAATAAACCTGTCGGCGCTCATACAGAGCCGTGGAAGTGACGAATCTGCATTAGCATGACAAAGCGAACCTTCGGACTTACCATAATGTAGTCAGAGCTGAAACGTTCCGCGCACACTACGGCCTACGTGTACCCTGTTATGTAACCCTGTGTACTGATTTAAATGGGACGTGGCTAGGCGTATCGATTATTTTGGTTTGTTATAAATATTACTAGATATACAGACCTGTTAGAAAGCTTCGCTTATATACACTAGTAGTCGCTCTCTCCCTTACTCCTAATAATTAGATAATTCAAGACAACCTACAAGAAATTTTGATAGAATTGGTAAGTCTTAAAGTTGTCGCTATCTTATACGTTTGTATAAGATAGCGATAACTAGTATGTAAGTAGATAAGTAGTTTTACTTCTATTTTAAACAACAGTCAGAATTACAGGAAAGTGTTTAATTCAAATCGTTTCAAAGGTTTCCTCACAATACTAAAACAACAAACACTCGCACAAACAGTTCATTGTCCGAAGGTTTAATAAACCTTCAAACTCATATTTTTATATTCATTTCAAAACAAAAGAATACATTCAGATGACAAACTTATGGCGACGCCGGCGCCGGCTTCCAACATCTTTTTTATTTTCCTTTAAGATTAAAAATCAACTTATAGTTAACTGCGCATTTAACTCGCACCATTAAACTTTAGTTAACTGACGGCATCTCGCGCGACGCAGCATCTCCTGCAGCTGCTAATGTAATTATCGAAGCCGCTAATTAACTGAGGAAATGGTTTCTTGACTCAGTAGAAGTTTTCTCGCAAGTAATTTTAAAATGATCGTCGTTAGTTCAGTTGAAAATTTGGCCATAATGTTCCGTCATTATTTTAATATTAATTCCGTCTATGTACTTTTTATTACTTACTTTTGAATGCTTGAATTTAAATTTTACACTACTTTTGTTTTTTATTTTATAATTATAAACTAGTGCTTGACCGCAATCCTGCCTGATGATAAGAAGTGATGCAACCGTTGATGGTAAAGCGCGCTAGTTTACTAAGCCTATTCACTCCAAAAAGCTGAGTGAATAGGAAGGAAGATGGCAGTTGAGCGAGGTTGTGCAATGTTAAACTCAACAACACGACCAACGATGGTGCGCCAAAGGGAGATTGGAAGATTCAACTGGCGACCCTCCACGACCGAACTACCGACAAAACAACATTTGGCGCATCGTGCCCGGCACACATCGAACACAACCACAGATACCCAACCACTGCTCAGAACCTTCCTCCGTACTGTTTTATCAGACATCATGCTAAAACAAGACTAATCGCTAGGCGGGGAGACTTTGTCTGGTGGGTGGTTACTTCTGCCGGCAGCAGATGTTATGGTCTACCGCCGAGAGAGGAGAGAGTTGTTGTAGCCTTAAGGCAATATATTTGGTGTCGGCTCAACATGCCTTTTGAAGTGAAACTTCTTTAGGCACGCTTGACTTGGGGAGTAAACTGGCGAAAGCGTTACGAAAAATGTTACGAAAAATGATCGGGCAAGGCGAACGGAAGCAAAGTATAGTCCTATTTCGTCTGTGCTACAACCAAGGAGTTGGCTCATGTAAATATTGCATGTCATGTCGAGTATGAAGTTGTGAGTTCGCATCTCGCCGAAGGCAATATATATTTTTTGGATCTTTTTAAGATTTGTTAACAATTGATTACCTAAGAGCACAAATAATTTATAAATTTCGTTCCGTTCTGGCTTTTATATTGTTTTATATATTTTTGCTGAACATTTCTGATATAATTGAAAGTATAGAAGAAGATATCGTCACAATACGATAATTGGACACAAAGTACAAATTGCTTTCGAGCCTCATAAGCTCAATTATTAAGCTAAATACCTTGATTGATTAAGAACTATGAATTTCTTCGAGAACATGACGCTGCGAACACCCCCCGACCCCCCTCATTGATTACCTCACCCCCCCGAGGATTATCTCGGGAACCAGAGGTCGTGGACTACCCGAGTTTGGGGTCCCCTGAATCAGGAGGAGGAGCCCGACCTTTTGGCCCCGAGGGAATCCACTCCACCCTCTCCCTTCCCCCCTCTCCCCCTCTCCCCTTCCCCCCCCGTAACCCCACGAAATCGACCCCCCCCGCCCCCTTTAGTTACCTCACCCCCCGTGGATTATCTCGGGAACCAGAGGTCGTGGACTACCCGAGTTTGGGGTCCCCTGAATCAGGAGGAGGAGCCCGACCTTTTGGCCCTGAGGGAAACCACTTTTTTTTTTTTTTTTTAAATTGGAGGTCTATGCAAAAATATTAATTTATAAATGAAAGCATGAAATAAATTTAAATATTTATAGAAAATTAATATATGTATATGTGTATACATGTATATATTGTACACACATATATATATATATATATAAACACCTCTTTGGGCACTTAGTTGATCCAGCCACGATGCCGTTCATTATAGACTCCACCTTTAGCACGGAATAACTTTACTCCAGTTGCATATTTCTTGGGGGGAGTGGCAACGTCGTATTCTATTTAGGGATGTGGCCAAATATATTCGTCAATTAGGACATATACTCGACAAAAATTTTTCAGCAATTTCATGCATTAGTGGATCCTAACGGCTATATTTTTTGAACCCACCAGGACTTTTTAGCTCTGAATATATTTCAAAAATCAATAACTTGTGTTGATCCATTTATATACTCGCACTTCCAGTAATACTTCTTTTGATCCAATACCTATACCGTAACGGTTGATCAATTATGAATTTATTAAACCTAATCTAGAAATTTTATATTCGCAATGCTCCATACATTGTAAGATCTATATATATTTGTTAACATTTCATGCATTAGTGAATCCATAACGTCAATTATTTTTAAATGCTCGACGACTTTTTGGCTCGAAATATATTCCAAAAATCATATACTTTGTTGATCCATTTAGCTACTCATACTTCGTAATACTTATTTTGATCTGAATAGGTAATTATTTTTAGTTTGAATTGTTATTAATATTTAAAGAGGTTGAATTTTATGTCTAGGGTTTTTATACTTTATTTCTAATTTACCATTAATTTTAAGTTTTTAAACTCTATTCATCGAAACCAATCTAATGGGTCTAAACATAATATCGCCGCTGTATGTTTTGTGCCGAAAATATTGTGTGGACGGCCTCTGTAACATTCAATGCAATTGACTGCTTGTATAGACTCCTTTGGTATTTGTATGCGAATACATATTATTATTAAATTTTAATGTTAATTTTTAAGGGTTGAAGTTTCCGTAGCTGTTTTTTTAGGAATTAATCATCTGATTAATTCCTAAAAAAACCGATCCTGAATGAGTCCTGATCTAGAAAGAAAAATTCTTTATTCCGCCCAAACAGAACGCACATTATAATAATAATACACTAAAACAATAATAAACACATAATGAAGAAAAAGAAAAAAAAAGGCAAAGAAATATAATTTACTAAAAAGCCTAGTACTCAAAATAAAACAATGTTATCTTGATGTCATAACCCGTGTCTGGAGTTTTGGCGGGAAAGTTAAGCCGAGTGTCACGTTAATTTTTCATTGGAGTTTTAAATTATGCATAGTGTTGTTTACTAATTAAAAGTGCCTGATTTATGTCGTAAAAAGTGCATTCAGTAAATAATTCATAAAGAACATTGAGATATCGCAGCGTAGTGTGTAAATTAAACATGTGTACCTCATTAATAATATTTTTGTAAATTAAGAAAGATAAACTCAACCGCACGTTAGTGGACATAAAATCATATTTACTACATAGTAATAAAGATCTAAGTACGAGTACATATATCCGCCGAAGTGCGTTTGACATTCTGGTAGATGTTTTCTCAATCTACTCATAGTTACATTCCTACGTGTATTATAAAAATTATTTCACTTAGTCGCGTTATATTTTAGCGAACACCATTACGATACGGACGAAGCGTTTCGCTTCCTCCTTTATACCGCGTACATCGAGGGACTGGAACAGTTTGCCAGCGGCGGTGTTTCCGTCGGACTACAATTTTAGTGTCTTCAAGGCTTGAGTGAATAAGCTCTTAATAAACTAGTGCGCTTTACCATCAACGACTGCGTCACTGCTTACCATCAGGCGGGATTGCGGTCAAGCGCTAGTTTATAATTTTAATAAAAAATAAAATAAATAAATAAAAGGTACAGGAACGCATTAGACACATGGAATGTAAATTTAAGCGGCCGTAATTTCGAATTAGGTAGTTTGCGTTTCGTTCCAGCGTCCTAGTTTGAATTTCTTTCGAAAAAGAAACTAAATTCGAAACATGGAACACCAAGGAGGTAACTAATAAAAGGTTTTATTTAAATTTCGGACTGTCTTGCAAATAGACACAATATTGAAATGATAAATAGTGGACGCTTTATTGAAAAAAAAAGCAAAGGAACATCATAATAGCGCCATAGCGTGGGAAAAATAATTATTATTCATCGTCATTCGTCATTGAACTTAAAAAATAAAATTATGTTTTTTATTTCCTCGGATTGTTTGAGAAAAGTAGTAAGTAAGAGCCTGCGTGATTTGACCGTATATTGCTTAGTATGATACTATTATCATCGGCAGCAGCGCGGGCATTGAGACGAGAGGATTCGACCCCAGGCATTTTTTCTAATACCGGGAATGAACTTATATTGGAAAAAGTTAGTAATCAAAATCCTATAAAATTTAAATTGTCAACAGAAAAATTATTTTCTTTTGGCAATTTAAGTTTTTAACCGACTTCAAAAAAGTAGGAGGTTCTCAATTAGTCGCAACCTTTTTTTATGTATGTTCACCGATTACTGTAAGAAGCCTGGATCCGTTTGCAAAATTCTTTTTTATTTAAAAGGGTGGTCCCATAGTCACCAGGCTCTGATGATGAAAGACTAGAGAAAGCAAGGAAATTTTCAAAATTTTTAGAGGCAACTTTTACATTTCTAGGTACATTTTTAAATATTTTCATTAAGTATTTTAAAGCACTACAATTTACTAATGATGTGGAGTAGATCTGATGTTGGAGTAGATATGAAGCCGGGAGACAGTTGAGGGAACTCCTCGGGAATTCATAGCAGCTACCTTGTATTTGAGCTTGATTAATTTGTATTAATAAGAACTTTACACTTAGATCGGTTTTAATTGTCATTAGGGCTCTGATGATAAATACAAAGGCCACTTCAGGGAACTCCTCAACGGTTTACAGTAGTTCCCTTGTGTTTGAATTTAATTAATGTATATTGATGAGCGATTTTCACCCATATGGATTACTATGAAAATCTGCAGTAGATTTGATGATGAAGAACATAGACAGACGAGGGAACTTCTCAACGATCCCCTGCAGCCACCTTGCGTTTGTGCTTGATTAATTTGTATTGATTAGAACTTTGCACCTATGTGGGTTAAAATTAAGGTCTGTCGGTCGTGTCCGTAAATCTGATGATGAAGACCAACAGGAGTCGAGGAAACTCCTAAAAAACTTACAGCATTGAAGTTTATCACTGAAGAACCAGTACCTGCATGTCATGCTTAAGAAACAATCAATTATAATCAAGAAACTGAATTTAAGTTGCGTAATCGCGTCATGTCTAGCATTGTTCATACATTCATTTTGACCTCGTAGGAATTTTATAGAAATCGGTTCAGTGGTTTCGTTTTTAAACCAAAATTACGGGTAAAAATAACATTATTCAAAATTACGTCGTTTGTTTACAGGCCTTTTCCCAACTATATTAGCATCAGCGTTCATTCTGACCGGATGCAGCTGCACAGTACTTTTCATAACACAAAAGTGTAAAAAAAACAACCGTCTTCCAGAAAACACTACAACGTAAAAAATAACTAATTTCCGAAGTCGGATATGTCTTTGGTATTAGTATATTCGTTTTTAGAAACAAAAAAAAATGTGTGCGTGTAGTAGTGTACACACGTAAGAAGTGAAATTTCTTAGAAAAAGATGGCGAAGAAGTTTTACTTCAATATAATAACATTAATAAAGATTCAAACTTAGCGTCCCCAATAGGGGGACGGTCCACGACTAAATACAACACCAAATTTAAAACTAAACTAACCTAAAGATACAGCCTGTATGTCCCAACACTTGCACGCGCCAGCACCAGGTGAGTCAGTGTGGAATGCGAAATGCGGGATTCGGGATGCGGAATACCCCGGGGTCAGAATGTTGGGCTCTTCCTCCCGATTCCGAAGAGCCCAAACTCGGCTAGTCTAGGACCTCCGGATCCCGAGATAGGCCGCGGGGGGGTGAGGTGGCCTGGAGAGCAAGTGGGGAGGGGGGGTAAGGGAGTGTAGAGGAGAGGGGTGGGGAGGCTAGGTTGAGTCTAGGGGGAGGGGGAGAGGTAGGTGAGGGGGGAGTTGTCTAAGTGTTGGGAGGATCCTGTCCACCTGGGGTCACAACATGAGGGGAGAGTGGGAGGGAACAGGACACTGGAATCTCGGAATGTATGTGCTATATGGGTATTGGGGGTCAGGTACTATGGGGTCAAAATGGGGGAGGTTCCGGCTGCGGGGGGAGGCTAGTAAGGGGGGGGGGGGAATTTTGTCAGAATTTTGAAATTCCCAGCCGTTTCCGAGATATCCGGGATTTTAGGTAGGGATATGGGGAAGGACTTCGAGGTGGGTAAATATAGTACGGGATGCGGAATCCCCCGGGGCCAGAATGTTGGGCTCTTCCTCCCGATTCCGAAGAGCCCAAACTCGGCTAGTCTAGGACCTCCGGATCCCGAGATAGGCCGCGGGGGGGTGAGTTGGCCTGAGGAGCAAGTGGGGGGGGGGGGGGGGTAAGTGAGTGTAGAGGAGAGGGGTGGGAGGCTAGGTTGAGTCTAGGGGGAGGGGGGAGGGGTAGGTGAGGGGGGGTGTTGTCTAAATGTTGGGAGGATCCTGTTCACCTGGGGACACAACATGAGGGAAGAGTGGGAGGGGACAGGACACTGGAATCTCGGATTGTATGTGCTATATGGGTATTGGAATTAAGTCCAAAAAAAAAGTAGCTACTGTAAACCTTGAGGAGTTTCTGGAACTGGCCTTTGTTTTCATCATCAGAGCCTTAATGACAGTCACAACTCATCTTGGTGTAAAGTACTAATTAATACAAATTAATCAAGCACAAACTCAAGGTAACTGCTATCAATCGTTGAGGACTTCCTTCGACTGTCTCCCGGCTCCATCATCAGCTACATCAGACCTTTATCAAATTATAGTTCTTTGAAATACTTAATGAAGATACTTAGAAATGCACTAGTCGCCCCTACGATTTTTGGAAGTTCCTCTTGATTTCTCTAGTCTTTCATCATCAGATCCTGACTTGGTGACTATGGGACCGACGGATACAAATTAATCTAGCTCAAACACAAGGTAGCTGCTATGAATTCTCGAGGAGTTCCCTCAACTGTCTCCCGGCTTCATATCTACTCCATCATCAGATCTACTCCAGATCATTAGTAAATTGTAGTGCTTTAAAATACTTAATAAAAATACCTAGAAATGCACAAGTTGCCCCTAAAAATTTTGAAAGTTTTCCTTAATTTCTCTAGTCTTTCATCATCAGATCCTGACCTGGTGACTATGGGACAACCCTCTCAAATAAAATAAGAATTTCGCAAACAGGTCCAGGCGTCTTACAGTAATCTTGACTAAGGGACCATTTAGAAAGTTTACCTTTTCAAACAAAAAACGAATTTAGCAAATCAGTCCAAGTGTCTGAGATTAATATCTAAGATTAATAAAGTGAACATACATAAAAAACAAAACGGCTGCTTAACCAATCGCTTCGTGCCCTTGGCAAATGCTGCGCCCTGATTGGCCCATTTGAATTGGATCAACAACTGCCCAGACGCCAAAAAGGTGGATTTGTATAAAACAGCCCTTAATTATTGTTATTACTTATTATTATTGAACGTGACACATGTGGCTCCGAACGGAGCCACATATTTATGGTCAGATGGCATCGGATCAACAAAAGGCCCCCGGATCAACAAGTGAAAATGGATCAACAAATTACTACCTATACGGCACGTCTGAGCCACAAAGTGCCCAAAGGGATATCTATATATATATACATACAGATGGTGCGAAAGAAGTTTCACTTCAATCGTGTGGTCATAAGCACACTCGTTTTTTTTTTATTTTCAACCTTTTAATCATCGCACTGCTGGGAACAGGTCTCCTCTCATACAGAGAGGATTGAGGGTAATCACCACCCTTGCTCAATGCGGGTTGGCGATTTCAGACTTAAAGTTTAGGTTTCCTCAAGAAGTTTTTACGGATGCAATGCCGACACTACAGAAAAACTGTGAACGTTGTATAAAAAACCGCGCCGTATACCGCCGCAGACGCGACACCTCGCAATTTTTAAATCTATAATTCTAAAATATTCATTTAAATCATATGCTGTAAAGGACGATATAGATCTATATTAAATCAACAATGTATTTAAGGTATTAAATTGAATAAGGATTAATGCTGTATTGGTTAAAATCTATATATATATATATATATATATATATATATGTCGGAGACAGCGACGGCAGAGCGGTAGGGTCGATAGCATCTTGGTGTGGTGGTACAGGTTCCATTTCGTAGGTGAGTTTTGAATTGGAGCACGACGTGTAGATATACCCTCCAATGTTCATAATAACAATTTGAATAGGCAAACCGACAGTTTCGGTTCGGAGAAGTGCCTTGGTCCGCGTCTCGATGCAAAGTGACCGTTCGACGAACCCCACTTTCCAAAGCGACTCTGTCCATGTGCCGCCATCACAAAATAACGTCACAAGCGTTTGCCCCTCTACTACGTAAATCAAATCAGCAACTTCTATTATTTAATGTGATTTTATTAATGTGGTTTTTAGTTTTTAATGATTATCTATTGTTATTTAAATTTTGATTTGTGATTATTTTTTGTTTTCGGATTTTTATTTTTACTTCTGATTTTGTATTTATTGATTATTTTGAAATATTTTTGACATTTGATGATTATTAATGTATTTTTTTATTCTTATTAATTTCAAATTATCCCATTTTATGTAATTTATGGACGTTTGTCTGAAATAAACGATTATTATTATTATTAAAATTATACCGACGATCTCCGACACGGCCTGCCTGACGATTTGCACGTCCACGTGCATCATCATCATCATCATCCCAGCGCCAATCCCAGTCGCATTCGAAGCTCCCTCAGCCCCGGAGTCAGGGATCCGGTTCACCAGGCCAACCGCAGATTCCGGCCAAATTTCGATTTTTCCCGTTGCACGTCCTCGTGCACGTCTGTAACAAATTAAAAAAAAACACAGAAAACCGACCTTGAAGCATTTTTTAGAACTCGGCCGACCTGACCGTCACACGTCACGTTTAGTTACAATGACTATTAGAAAACTAAACAAGCTTAATCATTTTAACAACTTAAACGCAAGAGCTTCCTTCAAGCCTCATAATTATCAAATTCCAAAAAGAAAACACAAAAGGTTCCTCCAAGCCTCATAATTATCAAATCAAAATCATAATCGTCAAAAAGAAAACACATCATCGCCCAGCTACCACAGTAGCTAGTGACAACTCATTATTGACCTGACCATATCGTCATCACCTCATGTGATACGACCAACTCAAGAGTCCGCAACTCCCAGGTCAATACATGACTGTACAACTAATAGTCTCCTTTGAGATCCTGGGTCCCACCACACCACCATAGAAGCGCGCTACGCAAGCGCACTTTGCACGCTCCGCATGCGCACCTTGCGCGCTCCGCATGCGCACCTTGCACACTCCGCAAGCGCACCTTGCGCGCTCCGCAAGCGCACCTTGCGCGCTCCGCAAGCGCACCTTGCGCGCTCCGCAAGCGCACCTTGCGCGCTCCGCAAGCGCACCTTGCGCGCTCCGCAAGCGCACCTTGCGCGCTCCGCATGCGCACCTCGCTCGCCAAGCAACAGCCAACACTGTCGCACGCCAAGGATCAGCCAGCACTGTCGCGCGCCAAGGATCAGCCAGCACTGTCGCGCGCCAAGGATCAGCCAGCACTGTTGCGACAGCGCCGCGTCCAGCCGCACGTGCACGCCTGCAGCGGACTCATGCAGCGCACTATCACGCGGAGTGATCTCTTCTGCGTCAGCAATTGAGCGCACCTCGTAACGTGACGTTCACTTCCAGCATTTACAGAAGGTCATACAAAGGCAATGAACAACTACCACACAAGTACTATAAAAATATTGGCAGAAAGTGACTGTTATTCTGTTCCTTGATTTATAACGAGATTGTGAGCAGTGTAGTTCTTTATCCCACTTCTGATGTCGGAGACAGCGACGGCAGAACGGTAGGGTCGACACCATCTTGGTGTGGTGGTACAGGTTCCATTTCGTAGGTGAGTTTTGAATTGAAGCACGACGTGTAGATATACCCTCCAATCTTCATAATAACAATTTGAATAGGCAAACCGACAGTTTCAGATCGGAGAAGTGTCGAACGGTCACTTTGCATCGAGACGAGGACCAAGCCACGTTTCGATGCACAGTGACCGTTCGACGAACCCCACTTTCCAAAACGACTCTATCCATGTGCCGCCATCACAAAATAACGTCACAAGCGTTTGCCCCTCTACTACGTAAATCAAATCAGCAACTTCTATTAAAATTATACCGACGATCTCCGACGTATATATATATATATAAATACCAGAATATATATAGATAAATACCAGATTATATATATATATATATATATATATATATATATAATCTGGTATTTATCGTAAAAAGTAAATGACAAAAAATGTTATTGTGGGATATTCATAAGAGATAGACATATACCATCGCGGACTTTTTTTGCACAGTATTTAGTACATTATTTGATAAATCTCGTAGGATTCAGCCTGCGTTTCACTGCAAACGCGAAAAAAATGTAATTATTTACATCGCATTAGAAGCCTCAAAAATAATAGTATTTCTCCACAATTTAATGGGTGGTATTTTACATATAAACCTTCCTCTTTTATCACTTCATCTATTTAAGAAAACCGCATCAAAATCCATTGCGCAGTTTTAAAGATTATTTTAATTACACAAAAGACATAGGGAAATTGATAGTGGCTTTGTTTTATAATATGTATTGATTAAATTAATAACAGTCGCACAGATTGGTCGATTAGGTTAAGCTACTCTTGGCGTGATGGTACTTTGATGTGTGGGATGGGTGAACATCTTGATATTCCTAGACATTCGTCAACTAAATACAACAAAACTACTTTTTATATTTCATCTTAAGTAGAGGAACAATTTATAACTAAAACTAGCTTTCCGCCCTCAGCCGGTAGGATCTCTGTAGTCAGGCCATCACGTATTTCTATCTACGGGAAGCAGCCGACTTCCGTTTTTATGGTTTAGCAGAGATCACCGAACAAATAATCGAGTTACTGGGTAGAAATAAAGTTATTTTTAACTCCTTCGTGGTCTTTTACTTAATTCACTCGAGTGCAAAGATTTTTCACTTCGTGCTGTTTCGATTCCCTCACTAACGCCCTACTAATATTTGTAACTTTGGCATAACACTGGCACATGGTTACAAAGCAACTTTGCACTTCTGTATAGAAAATAACTATTTTCTTCTAAAACGATGTTTTCGTAACATACCAGGGAAACATAACCACTGAAGAAGTCAATATTTCACCGCAGGAAGGGATCGGATAAGCTCACGTTTCAGCCGGACCTCTGACGACATGTTGAGATGAATGGCATACAACACAAATTAAAAATGGCCCCTTGTGGACCGACAGATAAGACAAATGTAAAGGTCGTTTGGAAGCAACGATTTGAAAAATAACATTCGTTTGAGATATTATTTACCTGCGTTGGTAAGAATAACAATCAATTTCCTGTTTTGTGGAATACATTGTAGGTACTAGGAATTCTTATATAGATATAAAAATTTATCACTCATTTGGAGGGACATAATTAATTAAATATTTCTAACAATACAATATCTTGTATCTAATTAGACAGATAATAATTGAAACTTAAGACTAATTAGCGAGCTTGGTAAATATCTATTAAATGAACTTCGGAAACGTTTCATCGACGTCTTTATACAAAAAAATAATACGCTTTCTTCAGTTGGTATTTCAAAATTATTACATTTTGCCTTTGGCAAAAGTCGTAATTGTGATCGATTAGGGATCTAATTAGCATTAGGTATATTAAACATCCATCTTATACAGCAAGTCAATTAGACCATAAAGTGATAATTGGTAATAAATATAAGGATACCCTCTTCTCTGCTGCTTCTCTTACTGGAATTAATGTTAATAGTAATACAGACATACATTTACGTAAGCTCGCCCACCTCCTTATTGGTTCGTGTTTTAGGAGTAGGTAGAAACTCGCCTCCTGCTACGGTACTTACGTAATCCTTTTACCTCGTTGATACCCACATATCTGAACACCAATTTTCGTAATCTCCATAATCATCATCTTCATCATTCACCTTTTTATCGTCCCACTGCTGTGCACAGATCTCCTCTCATACAGAAAAGGATTGAGCGTAATCACCACTCTTGCTCAATGCGGGTTGGCGATTTCAGACTTTTCCTCCACCGTCAGTTTTCTGATAAGATATACTTAGAAAGTACAATAACTAGAATATTTATAGTAATGCTCAGCTCCGCCTCGCCGCCACCGGTCTCCAGCCCCACTGTAAGCGCTGTAACGACCCCGGCCGCGGCAGTTGCGTCGAGCTCGAGCGATGAGTACTTCTCTTCACCGACGACGCCACTACCTGCTCGCCGACGGGGAGGACGCCGGCCGCCGGACCGTTTAGGACCTCGAGGTCCATCGGCTTCTGATAGGGTCCCAGCTCCCGGCGGAAGTGTGCAGCGAAGAGATGGACACAATCCATCAATGAAAATGTCATGCGCTCATACTATGGGGCTACAGATGCAGAAAACAACCCGACCGCGTGCCGTGTTCGAATGCTCTCTCTGTTTCAGGTGCTTAAGCCGGCTGTCAACGTTTCGGCACAACGACTGTCGGATCAGGTACGGGTTATCCAGCGTAATCATATGTTGGATGATATTGTGCTTGATCGCCTGCAAATGAAATGCAGTGTAGCCGTGTCATCGCTCACCAGTCGCAAACTGCGGAGATACCACCGCAACTGCATCGCAGAGATAGCTCTGCGATGCAGTTGCGGTGGTATCTCCGCAGTTGTGCTATCACAAGCTATGCTGACGAGGGGAGCAATGATGGAGCTACAAATGTAAGTACCCAGTGCGATGAGTAATTAAGGAATGCTTTGGAGGCTGAGATTCGGGAATATCGTTTCATGTCGGCAGAACTAAGACCACGACTGCCACGTTTGCCCATGCATAATAGAAATAGATAGCAGCAATAGCAGCTTGTCGTGTAGCTCATGTTAAATTTTCAAGTGACTCTAGAGCTACACGATGAAAACCAGTCGTACCAGCTTGGCAGCACAGGATGAACGCCTGATTGGTGGGGCCAGAGCACTCATCGGTAAACTTATCTGCTTCAGGGAAGGTTATACTCGCCCTAGAGTGATGCTATTTGTGAGGCGGGCATTCTCAGGTATAAATATCAGCCCTCAGAATTATATGGCCCGTGTCACGGAGCGCATCGATTTCCTGTAGCAGAAAGTGTATGCATGGACGAACCGTATTCGTCGATATACACGACTAGTGGAACGGTACACCCAGAATTGCACCTTCCAGAGCAATCAAAGATGGGTTTATAGGGACTGGGAACGACCAGAAAAAGGTGTGGTTGACACGTGCCTAGCGGATGATGATACCATGTGTTCATTCTGGCGCAGTATCTGGTCGGTGCCTGTCAGTCACACTGAAGGTGACTGGGCTCGGGATGTCGAGCGAGCCTGCGATCCAATACCTAAAATGGGGGCTATACCATCTGCCCCCAAGATGTAGCTCGTGCAGTCCGTCCGTTACCTAACTGGAAGTCTCCAGGACCGGACGGGCTGCATAACTTTTAGATAAAATGGCTTTCAAGGTCGCATGCTCGCTTGACATCTCAATTCCAGACTGCTTTAGTGTCTGGTTCGTTACCTCAGTTCCTCACTACTGGAATAACCCACCTGGTCCATTAATCAGGTAGCACCGCGGAACCTAAAAATTATAGTCCGATCACCTGTTTACCGACGGTCAATAAAGTTCTTACATCCATTTTGAAAGCCAAAATTAACAATCACATTGACAGCAACTCGATCATGCCTGTCTCTCAAAATGGATGTAGAAGTGGGTCCCGCGGTACTAAGGAACTACTGCTCATTGATATGGTCATTAGCCTACAAGTTTGTCGCTCCCGAAAGATCTATCGAAATGTTGTATAGATTATAAGAAGGCCTATGACTCAGTGCCACATACTTGGCTCATGCGGGTGCTGAAGTTGTATAAAGTGGATACAACTCAACGCACCTTCCTGATGACGTGAATGGGGCAATGGAGGACAGTCCTCCGCTATCCAGGATGTCGAAATATTCAGAGGAATAACAAACCGATAAGGATCGAGCGAGGTATATTTCAGGGCGATAGTTTGAGTCCACATTGGTTTTGCTTAGCATTGAATCTTCTAAGCAGGTTATATCGCACCTCCTCTACATGGATGACCTAAAATTATTTGCTCCCAACGATTTGCAACTGAGGGAGCTACTGAAAATTACTGATACTTTCAGTAACGCCATCAGGATGGAATTTTATGTGGACAAATGTGCGGTCATGCACATAAAGCGAGGAGAGATTGTGGAATCCGTGGGAACCCAACTCACGAGTTCCAAAAAAACTTAGAGCCCTCTCTGCATCCGAAACTATAAGTGTTTAAGTATGTCGGAAGCGTTGGGTATCAATGTTACTGACATGAAGCAATCGTAGAAGGTGTAATGTATGTTGTAAGTAGGTAGTGTTACAAAATGTTTCAACATTGTACCCTCAACATTATGTGTGTATCGATCGCTGTCCTCTTAATAAACGGTTCGCCAGTCGACCATATACTGCATTCAAGGAAGTCGTATTATTTCTCCAAAACCCCTATATACAATATTTGGCGACGAGTTGGACCATAGCGTGTTATACTGCGGTTAATACAAGATGTCTTTGGGAAAATTGGAAGTTTTTGACGTCGAAACTGATAATTGGACTTTGTACATTGAGCGGTTGGAGCAGTACTTTTTAGTGAATGATGTGAAAGTGAATTTAAAAGTACCAACATTGATAACGGTCATGGGAAGTGCGTGTTACGAATTATTAGTCACATTATGTACGCCGAAGAAGCCTTCTACATTAAAATTTGATGAGATTGTTACGATACTGCAAAGTCATCTTCAACCGAAACCAAATGTACTGGCCGAGAGATTTAAATTCAGACAAAGGAAACAGTTGAAAGGGGAGAATATCGCAACTTATGTAGCTGAACTGAAAAAGTTGACGAAGTTCTGTGATTTTGGGGAAGCTCTGGATAATAATCTCAGGGATCAATTTGTTTGCGGTATTGAAAATGACGTCATTCGGCAACGCTTGTTCGAGGGAGAGGTACCGACGTTCAGTAAGGCGCTCCAGTTGGCAGTGGCGATGGAGGCGGCGGAGTCTGACGCGGCGATGGTAGAACCTCGGGCTCGGGACCGCGGTCAGTGCAGTGACGTCAGAGACGCGGCGCAAGGGGCAGCGACGCACTATGTTGGCGCGGCCGGGCGAGGCAGCGGGCGGTCGGGGGCTCGCGGCCGTCGGTCAGCGGAACATAACCCGCAGCAAGACACAAAGTGCGCGCCAGCGGTGAGTCAGCGTGGGGGCCGCGGTGCACGAGCGGCGCCGGCCGAGTCGAGGCAAACGCAACTAGCGGCAAGTCCGTGTGCCGCTTGCGGAGCATACCACGAGAAGAGTATGTGCCGTTTTAGAAGATATACGTGCCGTGTATGTAATCTGGAAGGTCATTTAAAGAAGATGTGTCCTAGACTGAAAAAGGACAGAGATCTTATGTGGACACAAGTGAGGGACGAAGGGGAGGAGTCAGCCAGTAATAATGATTATTTCGATAACCTAGAACAGGTAAATTTAAATGTACTTCAATTAGATAACTCGGTGAAATATAAACCTTATTATATTGGCGTCTCAATAGATGAAAAAAATGTTTGTATGGAGGTAGATACAGGTAGTAGAATTTCGTGTGTAAGTTACGAGTTTTATAAAAAAAAATTAAGTACCCTGCCTTTAATAACATGCAATTTAGTACTTAACTATTATACTGGCGAAAAGGTGTATCCACGGGGCAGAATTAAACCCTATGTACGGTTTGGTAATACTTGCAAAGAGTTAGATTTATTTGTAATAGACCACGGTAAAGAGCCGTTATTGGGTCGAGAATGGTTATACGAATTGAAAATTAAGTTAGAAGTTATTGATAAACTCAATCAACAATGTATAAATAATATGACTAGTACTAAAGTTTTTAATATTAATGAATTGCGTTACAGATACTCTGAGGTGTTTTCTGACGGTCTCGGCTGTTTTACTGGTGGTGAAGTGAGTTTGCGTGTACGACCCGATGCGAGACCGATATATTTGCGAGCGCGACCACTAGCATACGCGCTGCGGGAGCGTGTGGAGCAAGCGCTGGATCAGCTGGAGAGGGACGGTATCATCACACCTGTCGAGACGTCAGACTGGGCGACCCCGGTCGTACCAGTCATTAAGAAAGACGGCTCGCTACGATTGTGCGGTGACTATAAACTTACCTTAAATAAGTGTTTAGAGGTTGACCGTTTTCCCCTACCTAGAATAGATGATTTATTAAGTAAATTACATTCGGGGCATAAATTTACAAAGATTGATTTATCTCAAGCATACGCACAATTTTGTCTGGATGAACCATCGAAATTATATACTGTAATCAATACACACCGGGGGTTATATAAATACAATCGTTTGATATATGGTTTGTCATCAAGTCCAGGGATATTTCAAAGAAAAATTGAACAAATTTTTGAAGGTATGCCTAGGGTAGGAGTTTTTCTTGATGATGTCATTTTGACAGGCCGGGACGAGGCAGAACATATGGATACTTTATTTAAAGTTTTCGATAGATTACAGCGGTACGGGTTAAAGGTCAAGAAAGAGAAATGTACGTTTTTTGCGGATGAGGTATCTTATTTAGGGTTCATAATTAGTAAAGATGGAGTAAAGACATGCCCAAGTAAAGTAGAAGCTATAAAAAAGGTACCTATACCGTCCAATGTATCCGAACTTAGATCGTTCTTGGGTATGGTTATGTACTATGCCAAGTTTGTTAGGAATATTAGTATGAGGCTAACCCCCCTTTACGAGTTACTAAGGAAGGATAATAAGTTTGTTTGGACAAAAGATTGTACGGAAGTTTTCAACAGCATTAAAAATCTGTTGTCTTCTAGTGAGGTACTCGCGCATTATGATCCGCGTATGCCGGTAACACTGACGACGGATGCGAGTGCGCAGGGGGTGGGAGCGGTCATAGCTCATGTGTGGCCCGATGGAACCGAGCGTCCGATCGCTTACGCGTCGCGGGTTTTAAACGCATCGGAAGCAAATTACTCGCAGATTCAAAGGGAGGCGCTTGCTATTATTTTTGGAGTAAGGAAGTTCCATCAGTACTTATACGGGCGAGAGTTTGTTCTCAAAACGGACCACAAACCACTAGTTTCTATTTTTGGGGATAAAACGGGCATTCCAACGATGGCAGCAAGTAGGCTACAAAGGTGGGCGGTAGTCCTCTCTGGTTATCAGTATCGAATTCAATACGTACCTACCGATAAGAATGGTGCAGATGCGTTGTCTAGGTTGCCAGTGGGTACAAGGAACAAAGAACAGAACGAAATCACATATATAAATTTCGTACAGGATTTTTTACCGATAACCAGTCAAGATGTCAGTAAACTGGGGAATATGGATAGTGTTTTGAGAAAAGTCATGATATATATAAGGTCAGGTTGGCCTCCTTCATGTCCCGATGCGGAGCTACAAGCTTATTTTGTTAGAAGGAATGAGTTGTATGTCGAGTCGGGATGTGTAATGTGGGGCTATAGAGTTGTGATACCAACGGAATTGCGAAGTATTATTTTAAAAGAGTTGCATATCAGTCACATGGGCATTGTTAAAATGAAATCAATGGCTCGTAGTTACGTTTGGTGGCCTGGTATCGATGCAGACATTGAACGCGTTTGCCAGGAATGCAATACATGTCGGTTGGAAGCTCCAGCTCCACCGAAAGCACCCCCTCAACCCTGGCCCTATATCTCAGAGCCGTGGAGTAGGTTACACGTTGATTTCCTAGGCCCTTTTCAGGGTAAGACGTTTTTTGTCATAGTGGATTCGTCGTCTAAATGGATCGAAGCTTTTGAAATGAAAAGAACGACCGGAAAGGAAGTTCTTAAGGTATTAAGGGATGTTTTAGCTCGGTTTGGGTTACCAAAAGAGATAGTATCGGACAACGGACCTCCTTTTACAGGTGTTGAAATAGCAGAATTTATGCGTGTTAACGGTATTAAACATATTTTTACGCCAGTTTATCACCCTGCATCGAATGGAGCTGCAGAGAATGCCGTTAAAATTTGTAAAAATGCGTTAAAAAAGGCTTTTAGGGACGGTATAGAGGTTGATACGGCATTGAAGTCGTACCTATTTATGTATAGGAATACCGTGCATAGCACGACGGGAGAGTCACCGGCGAGGTTACTGCAGCATAGAACGTTAAGGTCTCGCCTAGATCTGTTGAATATGGGCAATAAGGTTCAAGGCGTTAAACAAAGAGTGGAAGAGGCTCAACAGAAACAGGTCAAAAGTGCGGGTGGTATAACGCGTACCTTAGAGATAGGGGATGACGTGTGGGCTCGAGGTTTTGGAAGGGAGGAAAAGTGGATTAGAGGTAAAATTGACGGGAACTTAGGATCTCGTTATTACTTAGTTAGTAGGGAAAATGGTCCACCTTTAAAAAGACATATAGATCAAATTTGGAGAAAGTCTCCACGGTCTATGTTAACTTGTCCACTCCCAACTGACGTTGGCGAACCTGATAGTGGAGTAAGTTCACTGACACCACCACCACCACCAGCAACAGCATCCGAGACCCGAAGTAAACGTGTAAGGAAACCGGTCATAAGGTACCAACCATGAATAATGTACTTAATTGTAAATTAGTTGTATAAGAGCAGTTTAGAATAAGTGGTAGGGTGTAATGTATGTTGTAAGTAGGTAGTGTTACAAAATGTTTCAACATTGTACCCTCAACATTATGTGTGTATCGATCGCTGTCCTCTTAATAAACGGTTCGCCAGTCGACCATATACTGCATTCAAGGAAGTCGTATTATTTCTCCAAAACCCCTATATACAATAGAAGGAACGCTTCTTTGGCCGCTTGAAAAAAGTACTTAATAGTCTTCTATCAGGCGGTAACAAGGTGCGCGCTTTCAACGGTTGGGTCATGCCGGTTTTGATGTACTCTTTTGGCATACTCAAATGGACTCAAACCAAACTCGATGCCCTGGATAGGAGAGTCCGTACACTGCTGACTGCAAATCGATTGCATTACCCACGGTCATCGGTTATGAGGTTGTATATCCCGCGAAAATATGGAGGTCGAGGCTTTTTAAACGCTAAGATCCTCCACAATAACGAGATATACAGTCTCAGGGAATATTTCCTAACAACCGACGTGGGAATGCATCGGGATGTGGTCGCGGTTGACATTCGGTTATAAATTGGCTTAACTATCACTGTTTTTAAACTGTTCGGAAATACTCCAGAGCAAATGCATAAATTCAATATATGACTTAAATGTGAGGCTATATCATATCGGCCCTGTTAGAATAAAACGCTGCAATCTGGAAAACGTCATTTTGAGAAAAACGTCTTTAAAAGTTTAAATCTTTAACTCGCTACCAAATTTAATCCAATATAGATAGCAATTTAGTTTTTTTTTTTTTTTGACAAATTTGGCATGGTATTTAGTTATTTTCATTTTAACATTATTTAATCGTTTATGCTATAGATACCTCACAATATTAGAAAAACATGTTTTGTTATAAGTAATTGTTAATTTTCGTTCGATTCAACCTAAGCTTGCAATGTTTTAACAAAATTCAAACACGTGCGCGGCTCACCCGCATGACCCGCTACCCTTTTACTAGTCACGGGCAAAACGCTGCAATCTAGAATGTCGCGTTTTGCAAGAATATTTTATTGAAACTCTGGGTTGCAATGAATTGAGTTTTTTTTTTTTACTGGAAGCCATCATTGAACTGTAAATCATACTTTGTACCAAGCTAGCATCGCGTAGATTATTTAACGATGTGTTACCATAAAACGATGTAACCCGGGTTGCATTGTTTTGTCATAACAGGGTCGATATGCTACATATGTACTTCACTACAGCCGTCGATATGCTATCATATCCTGTGCTATTTTGTAAGGATTTTATCGCTATTACGACATTCTGAGCTAAAGTTGGTTGCATAAAGATTGACTGTGGGTTATTTAAGAGTGTGGTGGTATTGGGTGTTGTACTGTAATTTTATTTTGTGTCTGGTCAATAAAAAAACTATTAAAAGCATTTGCAATTTCCATTGGATCAGTAATAATGGAATCTTGCATTTAAATCTTGGTTATAGAGTCGGCAATTCGTGCATTATTATTTATTATCTGCCAGGATGCCTTAGATTTGTTGTTTGCGGTGTTAATGTATTAATTATTTTGCGCTTTTTAAGGTTGTCTGTAAAAGATCGCTCTTAGCTATAAGACCGCCCACTATATATGTCACCCTTTGTAAAATCTTTATATTTGTGTTCTGTAATCTATGTGGTGTGCATAATAAAGAGTATTCTGTTCCATTCTATTCTTTGTGCCAATGGGATTATTTTACGAAATCTGCGCGAATAATTCTTGAAATTATTTGTATTATTAAATTTAGATGGGTCGCGCTTTTGTGTCTTCAATAAACGTCTTTGCTTTTTATTACACACTCGTATACCCTGTGATACCCATTTAACATTTTTATTTAATTTAGCAGTCAATAATTTGTAAGGAAAGCAAAGATCATACAATAGAAGAAAGTTTTCCAAAAAATAATCATATGCCTCATTAGGATCTTCAGTCTTGTAGATTTCAGGGAATGAATTTTAGGTATTTTCTGAATCTATTTAAATTTTCGCTAGATAGGTCACGTTTTTTAATGCGCCAATAGTTCATTGCACATAATTTGGCAACCTTTACTTCTAATACCTAAGCAGTATGGTCTGATAACGCAAAGCCCAAGACTTGTGACTTACACTTTAACTGACAACTATGGGCAAAATTGTCTAGACAGGTAATGCTGGTTAGCCTGGTGGGTTGTCGCAATTCTAACTAAAGATTGCCCAAAAAAAGCATTCAAAGTCCAAATTTACGCTATTTCGTTTTAATGTACTTATGTTGAAGTCCCAATACATAATTTTTTTTTATCTTATTTGATACTTAACATATTCATAATAATGTCCAGTTTTTCATAAAAAAAAAAAACATTTATCTTGTATGATTTCGGTGGCCACACACATAACAATTAAATTCTGATAAGTTAATTCTATACCACAGCATTCGATGATGTTAGGTATAGAATACCGTGGTGTACCTAAGAGCTCTTTGAGTTCAAGATAGTTTCTGATAAGGATACACGCTCCTCCTCATTTCTGGGATTGCCTTGTGTATATTGCAGCTAGCTTGTAACATTCAAAAGTCCCTCGTGTCCGGTCATAACAAGGTGTTTCGTGATACAAATTATATCTATGTCTTTCTTTTCTCGTGATAGCTGCTGAAGATGGACAGTGACCAAGTCAGATTTGTTTAGTAGTTCTGCAATATATCTCATGTAGTATATTTCATTTATTATAGACGAAAAAATTCTTTGTCATTCGATGAGTCACTTTGAGGAGTACCTATATGATAGTTTTTGATGTCTCTTGAATATACATTTTGTTCCCTGTGTGTTTAGTTTGCCGGTGTGATTTGAGAACATATCCAAAGAGAGGTTACGGTTCGTGTCAAATAAATATATATAATTGTTGTTCTGTATATCCATATAAAGCAAGTTGTTAAACATTTCTACCCTATAATTATTAATTAGTGCCCCTCTTATGTAGGCTGCATATTATTATATTTGTGTGGGTAAATTCTTTTAAGGATTCTTTAATCACTTTAATCAATTGTGTCCCTATCCAATCAATTGTAAGTAATCTCCAGCGTTCTTGAAATCTTTATCGCCTATCATTAATAAGCAATAGTCGTCTATAGTGAGATTTTCCACTTTCTTGTTAATATTCGTCACCATTTCCATCCCATCCTGATAAAACATAATGGTAATACTCGAATAGCTAGCTAAATGTATTTTTATAGTCTCTAAACCGCCGATGTAGTTGCAATTACTGAGTATGTGTAGTTTCCGCTTTGGGCATACTTTTTTCGGCATGCAGTTGTTAATGGGTTCTTTGATTTTACGCGTCACCTGCCTTACAGTTTTGGTATCTACATCATTACTTACACTGTTAATCGTGAACGCTTGAGTTTAAGTTTGGACTTTTTTGTTTTTCCTTTGTTCATTGATTGATGGCGAATTTGTTTTGGTTTTTTTAGCAGGTGTGGGGCTGTAGGTTTTTTTTTTGTATAAATAATTTTTCTTTTCTTCTAAATTTTTTTAAACTATGATTCTCTAAAGAAAGAGACTCGATTTCTTTTCGAGCGCTACAAAGTTCAAGCTCGAGTTTGTTTATTTGTTCTTTTAATTGAAGTACCTCCTCTTCATTGCTGTTGATAGAAATGTCGGGTAGACTGTTGGTTGTGTCATCTAGGGTTTCCTTCAATATATTAGAATCTGATACAGTTCTTGCGCGATGGAACGTAATGTTTTCGAAGAAGTCCATCGTAAGTGTTGTCTATGCGGCTAGTAATCTATTTTAAAATTAGGATGATTTTAGGGAGTGTGTGAAGGAATTGCATGATTTAATTCCCCCATCTCCGTTCCACTATCGGACGACCGCGAGCGAGTTTCCACCCTTACGTTGTTAATACTACGCCTTTGATCTTAATAATTATGAATGCTTTTACTCTAAACGCCTCCTCAATAAAACGATGGCATTGCTGTCTTTTTCAAAAACATTCTGCATGTAAAAATCAAGGAACCGCTTTTCAAAGACGCAAACTGCTTGCTCGTTCATGTGGATAAGGAGTTCACGATTTGTACTCTCTACAGGTCGCCATCTTTATATAATACTAATTATTTCTGTAATTCTCTTGAAAAAATCATGCAAGTGAAACAAAAGCTAACTGCGTAGGCGATATAAATATCGATATAGGCATTGAATCTAAAGATAATCGTGCGAGCGACTATTTAGACATAACTGGACACTATGGTTATTATCCTGGCTATCGATTCCCTACAAGGGACCGTGCTTGCTTAGATCATGCTCCGTTGAAAATCAAAAGAACAGCTAGAATAGTAATATGTGACTCAGGAATCATGATACAGTCATTGTTGAATCGATAAGTCTATCTGCTACTTATTGCCTAATATTAACAATAGAGTGAAGATAGACTACCCAAACTTGTCCAATGCAATCACAGAATATGATTGGAGCTGCATCTATGGATATACCGACGTGACCAAAGCCTTCACAGAAGTAGTGATTTCACAGAAGTAGAGATTGTGCGGAATTCAAAGGCAATTAAAAAACCTTGGATTACTAAAGGCTTATTGAAGAGTATTAGAAAAAGAGACCAACAGGTCTCTTTCTCTAATACTCTTTTCATTCTTCATTTTCATTCATTATCTGTTTTTCTTTGCCTCCATATGTAACAACATATGGAGGCAAAGAAAAACAGATAATGAATGAAAACTTTTGGAAGATGCAAACGGAGACAGTAAAAAAAACTTGGAAAGCTATTAAAAGTATCTGTAATATTAAAAGTAAGAGCCAGAGTCGATTAGAGCTACTACGGATATACGCGAATCCCATAGATTCTCTAAACGACGTGAATCAATACTTCACGAAAGTAGGAGAACAGCTTGCTAAAAGGACTTTGCTCCGTATTAAGAAGACAGAAACGGAACTTGCTGCTCTGTCAACATTTCTTGATAATAACCCACCCAGTGAATCTTTTTCGCAGCACCAACAGACGAAGTTAAGGTCAAAAAGATCATAACAAATCTCAAAGACAATTCAGCACCTGGATGGTAAGGAAACCAGAGGTTACAAAGAGAACCCTTAAGATATGCAAAAATTCTCTTGCCGCACCAATTACCTTCTTATGCAATTTAAGCATATCGACTGGTAAGGTTCCTTCAATAGTAAAAACCGCGAATGTATGCCCAATCTTTAAATCAGGTGAAAAAATAGTTCCGTCAAATTATCGACCCGTAATTTCATTGACAAAAATGGCAGGATATCTGACTATCAGTATGGCTTTTGCAAACAAAGGTCAACGGAGGCCGCAGTCAATAATTTAGTTGACTTTGTTGTAAATAAGGTGGACAACGTTTATAAATATACTGGCGTCTTCCTTGACCTAGTGAAAACCTTTGATACGGTGTCCAGGCGTATTCTTCTCAAAAAGTTAGAGGGCATTGGCATCAAAGGTCTAGCTTTAGAATGGTTTCAGTCCTATCTTACAGACCGCACACAAAGGGTCCGCGTGAGAGAATACTACAGCAACTATGCCCACTGTAATTACGGAGTTCCTCGGGGCAGTGTGCTTGGGCCCGCACTTTTCATCCTGTACATAAACAGCCTTTTTACTATGGATTGGACCATGCTAAAATATTAGCTTATGCTAACGACAACGTCCTAGTCTTTTTTGACAAAACTTGGGAAGGGGTTCAAGAGGCTGCTAACAAGGGTGTAAATTTGGTTTCCAGCTGGCTTACTGACAATCAACTGACGCTAGATATAGAAAAAACTAAGGTTATAAATTTTAGCGCCAGCATTAGAACTACTTGCCCAGATCATCTCTCAGTAACTTCACACTCCTGAGATAATAATGCACCTTCAAGATGTAACTAACATTGACCAGCACCTTAATTGATTAAAATAAATAGAGCAATGTAAGTGGCAGGGTCAGAAAGCTCATACACATTTTAAAAAAATGAGATGGATTGCTGGCCTAACTATCTTAAAAATGTTATAGCATACACTCTGCCAATCCGTTCTTAACTATTGGATTACAACATGGGGTGTAGCACATAAGACACATTTAATTAAAATTGAACCTACACAACGCGTCCTTCTCAATGTAACTTTTAAGAAACCAGTGCGCTTCCCGACTGACACATTGTACCAAGAAACTGGAGCTCTACGTGTGCGCCAACTGTATATTATGGCAGTGACTTTGAGGTAACACAAAAATGCCCAGAGCCTAGTAATATACTCCGAAGTACACTCGCTTAGAAATGCAAATAAACTTAAATGCCATAAACCTAGATGTAATCTATTTTTTGGCCGCAGATGCTTTCTTTATGTGGGGCCGTTTATCTATAGTAAGCTGAATAATAAAATGAATATACTACCTATGACTAGAAATAAATGCAAAAATTATATATCAAAACTTCTGGCAAGAAAGTAGGTACTATGAAAGCATGGAGAAGTTCCTTTTTTTAAATTTTAAATAAAACCCACCCGTGTTTCTTCACTTGCCTGTGCGACGGCCTGGGCCACAGTTTCTTATTTAACCAACCCGCAACCCTGACCCAGGAGGCATCGGTCTTCGTGGACCCCGTCACGATGTGCTGACATCTCTTTGAGGCGCTCATGAAACACGACGCGCCGTCGACTCGGGCCTGGTCCTTACCGGGCGGTGAGCTGCCCACTGCTCACCGCCCGCAGGCCCGCGCCTACGGTGGCTGGGAGTTAGGTATCGTCTCCCGACCAGGGCGTCTACAGCCGCGGCTAGTGGCGTGAGGGCGCTGGGATTCCCGACATGGCCTCGGACTTTTGCAGGGCCACCTCGAGTCCCAATTGCCGAATCCTGTTGACGATTGTCGCAACCCCGAGGGTCGCTGCGTCAGCAGCCGCCTGGTGTAACCTCCCTTGAGCACGGAGAAGTTCCTTAATACATGATCGCAACACACACACTCATTCATCACACAAACACATAAAGGTTGATTTGGACTAATTGATTTCCATAATTCGAACGGTGTGGGAGAGTTCTTCTTCTAGTGGACTATAGCACAGGAATAATATGGATGGCAGGGGGAGTGTTATGAGGACTACGCTCGATTGATTTAAATCTACCTTAACTCACTCATTCATCACACGTCTACATAATACACGGTACACCACAAAATTTCAAAATACTAACTAATACACACTAAATAAGTTGATACATTTTTTTTCGTTTTTAGTAAAATTTGTTTGGAAGAACAACTTATTTTTGTCACATCAATAATCAATACCGACCGTAGCTATGTATGAACCTGTCTGATAATGTTGTTAGACGAAGGAGACTAATCTCCACGACACAGGGAATCCTAGTGTGGAGCCCAGTGCTATTTGAATATTGTAATGTTTTTCTGAACAATAAAGTTTTATTATTATTATTTTATTATGTGTACATGACAGCTGGCGCCATCTTTTTTGGTTATAACTAATAATCTGTGTATGAGCAGAGCATGCCAACACGTACAAAAGTCTGCTTATTTTCAACAGATTGTTAAAACAGTATACTTAAAATGAAATACTAAAATCCCTAGATACCTACCAAAATTACTTTATAACCAACATAAATAAAAGTTTATCAAAGTACTCCAATATACTCGTACTTTAAGCCTATAACTTTCAATGTAACACCTAAAAAATAATATTTTATATATTTATAATATTTTAAATCATTAAGATCTTTATTGTGTACTTCTGAGAATTGTAATAATATATTCATAGCCATTAAACTGATATGTTTTCACATAATTGACGTTATATTTATTAGTTTTCAATAATTAATGTCTCGTACATCGAACTAATAACTAGTTAGGGACTTTATTTTGTTAAATTATTTTTTATATGGCAATCATATCTTTGGTATCCCGTGTGGTACCGGGCTTCGATCTGAGAATATACTATAGACTAAATATCTGAGAATAAATTCCGAAACTATCTCAGAGGTCAGTCTCTTTTAAAGATCAGACATACGAGTAGTCTTGGTGAGATCAAATAAAGACAATGTAGAATCGATGTCTGAGAAGGTCTTTTGGTTAAAGAACCACACAGATTGAGGGGACCTGTCCAACTAGTGCAGGTGCATTAGTCAGCAGATGAATTTTGCAGCAGATCTCAAAACTTAAGGAGTTCAACGATTCAACAAACTATACTAAAGAAAAGACATTTGGGCAGACCATATAAATAACTCAAACTGCCAGACTGAGAAGGCACAGTCATTATATTAATCTCTTTAAATTTGTCTCTGAGGGAGTGTCTGGGACTTAATTTATAAATAGATGAATTGCTGTTTTTCGTAAAACAGAAATTGTCTGAATATCACCGGCATTTCCCCGTAACAGCATACCGCACGAAATCACACTATAGAATAACTAAAATGAATGGGATTCCCAAATAAGTTAAACAATGAATTAAACATTTATTATAAGTTAATTTACTTTTATAAAGGCCTATGACATTCACAATTATGCCCAAGGTAAAGAAGAGTTTTAAACCCTAAGATACCAGAGTCTCTTCAGGTTTCAACTCTTTCCGCCTTATTCATAAACGCTGCTTAAAGTTAACTAGTGATTAGCGATTCTTTGAACATACATTTTTGACCTTTTAACGTCACTTAACTTTAATCATCCTTTATGAAGAAACACCATAGTGTTTAAGGGGTTTATCCATAAGCAATGATTAAAGTTTATCCTTTAGAACACAACTTCTAATTGTCCAATATTGAATTAACTATTGTTTTCATTAAGGCATCCTAAAATCAATACATTAAGTTCTTTTTCTCTCGTTAAGATGCGAGTTACATTAAATGTCATCTACAAACAATACTACATTATGTTTAACCTTTATCCCATATGACCAAAGGCAAGTCATTTATATAAAATAAATAGACAGACACGAGCCCTGGGGTACTCTTATTTTTACTACAGATCCCAGTGACTTTTTAACATTTGAGAATTAGAATGTATTTTTTGTCGACGAGGCACGTAATGTGGGGATGTTTTTTTTTTTTTTAACAAGGTTTTTTTTTAACAAGGTTACAAGATTTTCAACTTAAAAGCGCTTTTTTTTTTTTGATAATTAGACAACTTATCTACTAACTAAACGGCTGGCCGGATAAATCTGAAAAAGGTTATGGCGGTAGTCACTGTAATGGACTTTCTGGAACCTTTTAAGCGTGAGTGCCCGACCCGCGACTGGCCGGGTTTTGTTTTATAAAAAAACATGTACGAAAAAATAATAAAAAATCAATGGATGTAAAACTCTTCTAGCTTATTTGTCGGTTCCACGAATTTACACACCGGACACGAGCGAATCGACAATTTTAAGGAATTTCATTTTCACTGTAGGCGATTCGCACGAAGTTAATTTAATAGAGTACAAATTGAGAACTCCAGAAATGCGTATTAGGCAATTGGCACGTTTTAAATTGTATGCAACAACGTTAAGAAAATTTTCACTAACCTAAGAATAGCACAAATTAATTATTTCGCGCGAGTCGCCGGTACTTAAGTGATTGGTATCGATAACCATACTACAGATACTTTGCTACCAATCACTGAATACAATATAACGATTTGAAAAACAATCTATTACCTATAGGATGGCAGAAAACTCGAACCGCTAAATGTACCTAATAATGAATTCTGTACATGCTTCTAAACGTCGTAACGTAGAAATTTTTGATCTTATTAACAAAAATCGGAAGTTACATGGGACACTGCATGAGATAGTCACTGAGCCTAGTACCATGTAGCTACTGAGTTCATGGTCCCTGCCAGCCTGTTTAAATCTTGCCGGTCAAATGGAATATTTTTATTTATGATAATAATAAATACACTGAATCTATATCTACGAAATTAACTAACAAATTAAGTGAATGTGAAAACTATTATGAATAATAATGTTCATTTTATTTTTTCTCTCTTCTATTACTTTTTATCATGGTCTGGCACTTTGAGTAATTTATGAGGTCTACCCAAATGTTACTTTTCTTTGGTATTGTTCGTCGAATCATTGAGCTCCTTAATTATATGATTTCTGACAAATCCGTGCACTGTCTGGGCAGGTACTCTCAACCTGTATGATTCTTTCCTTAAAAGACCATCTTAGACAAGGATTCTACGTGGTCTTCATAAGATCTGGCTGAAACATTATGTAGACTTTAAAATAAACTCTGAGTTTGTTTCAGCCTTTCTTCTCAGAATATGAAACGCCGAACTCTTCTTATTTAAAAATATGATATAATAGAATATTTGTATGAATAAGCCTACAAGAAAATAGCTCATGAATCATTTAACCATTGACATTAAAAAACAATTTTGCTTATAAATTTAAGATCAGGGCTGCCATTAATGAAGTGTTTCAAACTTTAGAAGCAGCTTATTACTGTTGTGCCAGGTTTATTGCAGTCGAGTGAAGTTATATACGAGTACGTGTCTCTAGAACTTTGTGCTAATTAGTGCTGACTTAACAATAGTCCTAATTTATTTACCATTCTATGCTACAATTATGACATTTTAATCATCTGCTTTTTTTAAATCACGTAAATTGATTGTTATGTACAAAGCAAACACATATTGTTAGTGTAAACATTTTCATTTTTAATGTCTGGACTTGAAAAAAGACAATGATCCTTGAGTTTGTTTCGGCTTTTCTTCTCAGAGGTAGTCAGTTAGGAAATTCCGGCTCCAGCTAGTTTAAAAACATATGACGTGTTAAAGTGGTCAGTGATCCTACTTGTATAATAAACGATTTCATTTCATGTTACTTTCACAATTTACATAACCCCATTTTACTGAAAGGAAAGAAAATTGATGGAACAGCGAGAATTTTAAATATGATTGCATTTAAAACCCCTTTACATGGGTCTTTATAGCTTTACTTCTCAAGATTACGAGGTACCTAAACTCTTTCTACCACCTCAAATCTACGTCTTGATTACCCATAATATTAAATCTAATTAAGCGATTTTATTGCAGCATTTTTTTCACAAGCGCAGTATTTTCACCTTCTTAGCGCCGAGAGTTGCTAGAATCTCAACGCTCAGCTCAATCCCTAGAGTTTAAAAATGCGGCGCGCAATAAAATCTCGTGATATTTTTTGGTCCATTCGAAGCTAAGCCAAGAAATTTATAAACTGAAATTCAGCGTTTTTTGAAGAATTATCATCGAATATTCCTAACCTGGCCGAATTAAATGAATTTAAAAACTAGATAAATATGTATTCTATACATAAAACCTTATACAAATACCGATCCAAATACGAATTTAATCTTGTAGAGTGACAGATAATGTTTATTGAGTGAGTATCTCAAGATACTCGTAGCATGGATTGGTAAATGTCAGATGTTTTCAAAGTGTTTGGACATACCAGTTTTCTCACGGAATTTTCCTTCACCGTTTTGAAAGCAGTGGTGATGAAATAATTAACATAAAGCTCCCATCTGGGTTTGAACCTACAATCTATAACTCATAAGTCCCGGTCATTGGAACTGCTTTTTTGTGCAATTTATTATTATCTAATCTACTCATTATCGTTATCCTCCTGATGTATTTCGTGTCCACGCAACATGAGTGTTTGTTTCATACTTCTCTATCAATCATCATTTTGGTAGTCTCTCTTTCTAACTATATCTCAATTATTACACATATTCCCAGTTTCTAAGTATCTTACTTTCTACGATATATACAAAAATATGACATCTGGCCGCGGCGTCTCCCGAGTAGAAATCTGATATTATCTCACGGGAACATGCTGCATAAAAAGTAGCCGATTAAGGCATTGAGTCCACCTTTGTGCGTTATTTTTTTGCAAAAAGTTTAAATAATTAAATACATATTACTCTATAACATCAGCTATTTATCCTTGAAAATCCCACCACTACCAGTCCAGTCGTTTCGTAGATTTGTCGTAACAAACAGATGGACAAATATAAATTATAATTATAAAAAACTTTATAATTTATTTAGACAATTAATCGTGCTAAGTTTCAAGATTATTAACTCAAGCAATAAGATTTATCACACAAATGAAATTCCCCCCATCTCGCCTTCATAGGGGTGGATTTAAAAAAACTCACTGTCATAATATATGACTTATAGATCTATGATCCAAGATGTAGTTTTCTTAATATCACGCAGGTTAAATTGAGGGAGACAACAAACGGATCTTGAGTTAAGTGGGGAATAAATGAGAAGTATTTTTTCTCCCAGTTATATTAAGATCTCGGAGTGCCGATACCGTGATGACCGATACTCTAAAAAAACCATTATTATTCAATACACCCTTTATAAATTATAGCTATAAAACTGGTGCCAACCTCAACAAATGATGGAGCGGTCACATCGTTACAGGGCAACTACCAATCACGGTATATTGCCATGAACCACCTCACACGGGCCCTCTAACCCGCATTATACAAGTACGTGCAGACACATAATATACTTTAGTAAATATACACAAAAAATATGGTCCTTCTCTACGCATCTTGAATATCAACCGCACGATACAACAAGATATTTATTTGAAAAGTATCAATACAAATATCCTACAATCAGAAAACGTAGGGCACAATACCTTCTAATGGATGATTCTTATTACAATGTGAGAAGGGTCACTTTACAATGAATTGTCAGCGTCCTAGGGTTTAGTCTTCAACAGTCTTTTTAGTGCACCCCTCGTGGTCCCTATTCTGGTGAGATAAGGTTTGATTTACCTTGTTAAAATGTTTAGTGTAGTTGTGAATCTCTACCCATGATCTCGTAAGACAGTGAGTTCGTATTCTCAAAAAGTATTCGGTTACATTCTATATAGTCGATACTTTCTGATATAAAATCAAATTCTTACATTCTCTGTAACCCTACGAGTATTCGTCTCGATGGAGATGGTTCAAAGAGTATGCTTTTCTTTAGCGTCCCAAACGCTCCCGATTCATATTAAACCCCACTTTAGTTTGGGGCTCTGTAAGTACCACGTAACCTATGCGAAGTGGATTTTCATTTTTATACAAAAGAAATGAAAATTCGCTTCGTAAAAATTACGAATTCTGACCTCGATTGTTGCATGAAAGACAGAATAATGCAAACAAAAAGAGCAATCGACCGACTTTTCTGAGTATGGGTTGCTCCTAAGTATATTTGACAATATAAAACAGTAAGTACCTATAGTTCAGTCGATGTAGAGGAAATTCCTTAACTCTGACATAAAAGACACAACTGTGTTATTTTTCGCTTATAATTTAATTTTCCCTCAAAAATAAGTATTTATTTATATTTTAAAGGATGCATGTTAGTTTGTTACTCTTTCACTGAAAAACTACTGAACGGATATTGATTTAATTTGTCACACCAATGGTTTATAAACAAAATTAATATATAGGATAGTTTTTATCCCAAAATTCACACGGGATCGAAACATATTTAAATAAAACCGCGGAGCGCAGCTAATTCTAAAAACAAGACAGAAAGAGTAATTGATTCTGTTGTAAATAAAGCCGCAAAAAGAGAAAACATACTACCTTTGTGTTAATTGTGACTGCCCGAGGCTTCAGCGAAGTCGTACGTTCAAAGGTCCTAATGTTCCCATGTTTTTTTTTTTTTATTTTACGTCAATGTTTCAATGGTAAAAAGAAACAAACTCTGTTTAAATTCAATAGTAGATGAATTTGTTTACGTGTTTGTGCTTATAGGATCAGCAGATTAAGATAAATTTGTAAAAATAAAAGAAAAACTTCTTTGAAATAATCAGTCTTGGAAGCTTTAAAGAGAATCAAAAAATAAAATATTGTATCTATACTAATAAAGCTAAAGAGTTTGTTTGAACGCGCTAATCTATATAACATCACGCTGCGATCAATAGGAGCGGAGCATATAAAAACAAATATTAATCCTTATCCAAATAAATTAATAGTAATTAATTTTAAACAAAATTGTCCTTGACATCGCTTAATTACGATTTATTTATTTATTTATTCTTTTGCACTTGAATTGTACAGAGGTGGACTTAATGTCTTAGGCATTCTTTACCGGTCAACCATAGATGGTGAAGAGATTAGATGGCAGGTGCTTTAGGTGCAAAAAATTCAAGAAAAAACTCTTAACACGATTTAAATAAATACTTAAATAAGCTATATACACATACATAATATTACCAAAACATATACTTATAATATATACATACAAAACTAAAACATTGGGAGAGGAGGTGTTGAAATGACTCTACCCTAATTGTTGCAAAAATAACTCTCCAATTTCCGCTTCAATGCAAACCGGGTGTTACCACGACGATTACCATTTTATAAGATACTACAATTTCAAAATAACTCTTTTGTGGTTAAAATAGAATGTTCAAATGACTAACTCCAGACGTACGTAGTTGTGGGCGGCCGTTACTATGAAATAAAGGAAATATATTGACTAAGCGCAGAAAATCTTCTTCTCCATCAGCCTATAGATGTCCACTGCTGGACAAAGGCCTCCCTCAAGGCTTTCCACAATGACCGGTCTTGTGCTGCCCGCATCCATCTGCTCCCCGCGACCTTCAGCAGGTCATCAATCCACCTTGTTGGGAGGCCTCCCTACGCTGCGTCTTCCGGTACGTGGCCGCCACTCCAGAACCTAAGACAAAAAGACAAAAAAATAAGTCAAGAATATTTTAATAAATAAAATAAAGAGTTACGTTTAAGGATATCACTTGTTCGAACTACTACAACACCCTCGTAAATTCATTATTCAAAAATGCAATAACTCAACGACAGATATTTACTCAGGTCTGACAATTAATCCAGTTTCCATTATGGTTTACATTTTTAAGCTATTGCATAGCTTCTATCGCGGGCCTTGAGCGCGGGGACCGAATCCAGAAATTCCGTAACGAAAAAACCTCACGCTCCCCATCGTCTAACGTCGTTTCAGTTCGGCAGTCTTCGGCACGGTATGTTTGTGTGCGTGCGACTACATCTTTTGAAAACAATTTATAGATTTTCAAAAAGAGCATGCATATTGCAGGGCGCGAACTCAGTTCTACACACTTGCCATGTTACTGATAGTCGCGATGTGCTAAACTTACGATTAATTTTCTCTCTGAAATAGGTCTTCTATAGAGATATGTTATAGACGTCATCGACGTTGTCATGGCTACCTTAAAAACTTTTCATATAATTAATTATTAAGTACTTTTATTCAAATTAATTTTAACGGAAAAGCTAAGATGAATGTCACGCTAATTTTTCATTGGACTTTTAAATTATTTATAGTGTTGTTTACTAAATAAAAGCGCGTGATTTTATAGAGTAAAAAGTGCTCACGCGGCCGTTTTTTCAATTGTTGCAAGAATTCAAAAGACTGTCTTTAAATAGTGTTCAGACGAATGCTCAAAGTGTATTAGATTTCATTAGTAATAGAAATGGCATTTCAATAATGACTTTCAACTGCCAAAGTCTAAATAGTCATAAATACGATTTACAAGATTCAGTTACGAGACAAACAAATGTGTTACTTCTTACCGAAACTTGCATGATGCATGATAATCCAATTGAAATACCTAATTTTAATTGTATTGTTCAGTTCAAACGAGATACTGTTGCAAAAGGTGGGGTAGCTATTTACCAAAATAAAAATGATATTACTAATATTATGACTCCGAATATTGAAATAAATATTGTACACGTTAGCGATGTTAATGTTAGGCGCTCAGTTGTTGGAGATATTTGTGCGTGCTTATGAAAACTTAGAAATGGCCTACAAATAGTTATGGTAGCAATTTACATTTCTCCGAATCCAAAATTGGACGAGGTAGAGCATTTTATTCATCGCACTTTACTGGAGTACACTGAAGAAGGCTCGAAAATACTTGGTACAAATGGTAATAAATTTCCACTTATCTTGGCTGGCGATTTCAACATTAACTTCGCTGATAAAAAATCAGAGCGGTTGACAACTTTTCTATCAAAAACATTGAATTTGAAAATGAATAATGATCCACAAGAGTCCACAACAAAATATGGGACCACCATTGACGCGGTATTTTTTCTAGGTATTTAGAGGATATTAAGTCGCAAACTTATGTTTCTTATTTCAGTTATCATAAACCTATAGTTTCAATGATAAATATTCCTGAATAACCAACAGCTACTGTAAGGTAATAAAACCCACATGTATTGTAAAATAATAAAAATATTTTAAATAATATTAACTTTTTATTTATTTAATAAAAGAAAAATTTGTTTTCTTATCGGTCACCACGCTCAAAAAGTGTAACTTGAATTAATATCAAAGAAAAAGAAATACTGCATAAATAAAATAAATAAATAATTATAATTGCATAAATTGATACAAAATGCTATGCAATAGCTTTACCGCGGCAGTCCCCGAGTGCCACACGTCTTTTTTTTTTAATAATTAAAAACTAGCGCTTGACTGCAATCCCGCCTGATGGTAAGCAGTGATACAATCGTTGATGGTAAAGCGCGCTAGTTTATTAAACCCATTCACTTAAAACACTTAGTAAATAGGAAGGAAGACGGCAGTTGAGCGAGGTGGTGCAATGTTAAACCCAACAACACGACCAACGACGCTGCGCCAGAGGGACATTGATCTCGAGACCCTCCACGACCAAACTAAGTCGGCGCCCTCGATATACTGCCCAGCTGAGTTTATATTTATACCACACGATATTAAGTATTTTCAAATTTCATTTGAACGAACTTATTGTTTAGCAATTAAAGTGAAATTTAAACAAAAGCAATTAAAACAAAAAAGGCGCCACTCAACCACTTTGCTGATGACTTGGACACATTGTGATGCGCTATGGGTGAGTTGACTAGAAAAGCTACCTACCTATATAATTTGTTATAGTAAATAATGTGTAACTGTTAAAATTATAAGTGTGCTACAAAATCCCATTGCCTGTAATGACATTTGTATGCTAAGAGTAGATAAATAAATAACTGTTTGTTATTGTTAAGGTATTCTACACATAATCTTTATTATATAAATTCCCTAATGTATGTTAAACATCATGTCAGAACAACGCGTTACTCAGACATATACGAAAAAGTTGAGATATAGCGATTTTAGTTCGTCCCGAGGTGAGTTTCATAGCAGTAAGATAATGTTTAAGTAAATAAAAAAAACATTGATCTCTTAAGCCGTTGCTATAGTGAACACGGCTTCCAAATGGCAGCTCATGAGGAAAATTTCACTATTTATTTGAATTTATATAACAGCTTATATAAATTCACATTTTCATGTCATAAGCGTTGATATTCCGTGTTCATTTCATATGATAGGTAAAAAAATGCAATTGAAAATACTTAGAAAGCGTTCAAGCATTAATAATATCCCATGTACGTAAAAGGATTTCCATTTAATCCCGGTCGTCCGTTACCCGTGCCGTGCGACATAAATGGCACAATCTCGACTACATCCGATCTCTTGTGAATGCGCGCGGAACACACCAACTTTCAATATCTATATTTGTCCCGCAAGCGGAACGGATCAAGAAATATGACCTAACGGGGGGGGGGGGGGGTTCTGGAGTGGCGTCCACGTATTGGAAGACGCAGCGTAGGGAGGCCCCCAACAAGGTGGACCGATGACATGGTGAAAGTCGCGGGAAGCCGATGGATGCGGGCAGCACAAGACCGGTCAGCGTGGAAAGCTTTGGGGGAGGCCTTTGTCCAGCAGTGGACATCCTTAGGCTGAAGAATGAAGGAAGGACCTAACGGAGAACCTAATTTGGGATGACTATAGGTTTTATGAATATTACATTATTGTAGGTAGTCCTTTCAGCCTTCACGGATAGATAGAGTGGCTTCAGGGGCATAAAGAACAAAACCCTTTTGATTGTAGCAGGTTCAATTAACTAAAACATTCGCGATGGATGACAGCACTCAGGCTACGTTTGACAGTATCTGCATATAACAGGCCTCACCCAAACAGAGAGAAAGTATCAGATGGCGCTCTATCGTCTGTATCAAGCATCTCTTTAAGATCTATTCACATCTCAACTTTCGACTGACGCAGGTAGTCTCTAGTTACCCAATAAGTTAGCCAGGGTAGATCGGGAGCAAACACCGGTGTGACACTTCATCAGTGCAATCTCTCACTCCCAGCCGTACTTCAGAGAGTGCGGGCGCGTGTGACGAAGTTGCTTCCTATTGCGAGGATATCATACGTGCAGGGGAGGCGCCAAACGGAGGAGAGAAGCTGCTCTCACCCTCTCGCAGGAGATGCCCCGGGCACCCGATAAGGGCACTCCATGAGGTGGACTGCGGGCGGCAAACTAGGGGCTTCCGTCGTCCGACGAGATGGTATCGGAGTGCAGCATACGCGCTACTCGGGTACGACTATTGTGGAAATGGCCGCACGGGGAGGTGGGAACTGCTGAAGAACAGCGGGTCGTGGCCTTTCGGGGTTGAGATGAAAGCTATTGCAGCCGTCTATAGACAGAGGTGAAACACCGTAGTGGTTTTACATGGGAAGGGTCCGAAATATACCCTGTAACCCCCACGATGGAGGAAGTCTACGTGGATTTCGGCAATAAAAGAAGAGAATTCATACTTTTTTAATGTAACACTAATTTTCAGGCTCCACTTCCCCATCGTATCCACTATTACTCTTAATTTGTATGATTTTAAGCATATTGCTAATCCATTGCTCCCTATGATCTAAAAATGTGTTTGCTCAATAACGTAAACAACGTAATGAATGTTGTTTAACTGTCAAAATTAAAACCATTGCTGCTACTGATAGTTTGTTACGCAATTACTCTGCGGATTACTAACACACAATCTAATACCAATAATCAAGACGAAACCATTAAACACGAACCTGTGTAATCGCTCCGGGCGGCACGTGTAGCGCTAACCAAAAGCTTACTACATCAATATGGGTGCACGACCGATCGTAATGGATTGGATTCAATGCGGCTGTTGTTTTGTCCCGGGCGATGGCTACCGATTGTGATAGGTTTTTAGTGAAAGTGCTTTACAGGATGGAATGCTATTGGCTCATTTGCCTTTAATATTCGTTTTTGTTCGCTCCATAATTTATGTTAATTTTTCTCAACCCCTTTTACAAGTTTTTTTTTTATTATTATTAGCTTCACTTGTATGTTTGCTTGCTTGTTTGTTTGTCCGTTGCTAACTTTTTGGACTACGAGTGAGCGGCTTATTACTGTAAAATGTCCCACCGTTTTCAATACGTTCTTTGGCCAAGCGGTCTAAGGCGCGCGTCTTCAGTGACGTCAGCGTTCGGATTCAGCGATCGTGGGTTCTACTCCCGGCCACGCCAAAAAAAAAATGTTTTATTCCGGCAAATGCTACGATTTTATTCGTACATCTAACTGTAAGTGATTCTGAAAACTTTACTATTTCTTTGTGACGCTGCAACTCCATATAGTTATCACAGATGGTAACAGATAGCGTCGGTAACTCGTTTCCCTATGATAAGTAGGAATGTTAATTTCTGAGTCGTGCATGGTTTAATGTTTGAGACAAACAGAGCCTTAGATTTTGATATGTTGGAATATCAGTATCAATAACTAGAACGGAATTGATTATTTGAAAGCAAGCCAGGGAATCAAATTTTCAAATTTTTTTCAACCTTACCTTACATTAATTTGTGCAGGCAAAGTATTTAGCTTAGATTTAGTTTTAAATTTAGATTTAGTTACTTGGGTAACGCCTCATTACGAAATTTAGCACTTGCTATTCTGTCTGTTGGAGATCAAGAAAAGTTTGGTAAAAACAAATGAGAACCACTTAAGTATTTGTGTTATCCGTATCTTATTTAAAATAAGAATATCGAACTAAAAAGTTGAAAATAAATATAGTTTAAAAAACTAAAAAAACATGCTTTTAAAGAATATCAAACTAAAAAGTTAAAAGTAATTTTAAAATTTAATTTATGACAATGGTATATAAACAATACTAGTATAAATGAGAAAAAAAGCGTGAGGTGCTTAATATACAAAAATTATGGCACAAAGCGCCTCACGCTTTTTTCTCATTTATACTAGTATTGTTTATATACTATTTTACTGCTGAGTATAAAAGATTTCGTCTTGGGGACCGTATTACTAAGACTTCTGTATCTCATGAACCGTAATAGGTAGACAACAGAAACATTCACACGATACCTATCTTGATATATATTATGTACATATGTTTATGTAATTTCTATACTAAAAATATAATACAACAAACGCCGTTTGCCTTTTTTTAATAAATAACGTTATTAATAACGGTAACAGGTAGACGCTTGAAATGTTTACAATATTTTTATGTTCTTATATATTCACTTTAATAATTAAATTGTTAATGAAATTAAACTAAATAACTATTATAGTTAGGCTCCCATAAAACAGACGTAATTTTTCCAACAAGCTAAAATGTACTTTAAACCTTAACATTACTAGTGAATGCTTGAAACGGAAAAATTCGGAGTCTAGCCGTAAGTTGTCTTTAACTTTGCACAAAGTGCTCATAAAACAGCGTATCTTTGAACCGCAGCACCCCAAGCTTGTCTGGTTTACAGACATCAACGTTATTTCTGCTAATTGCAAAAACAGCTTAGCAAAAAGTTCCTTAGTTTTGCTACATAGCTTTCTGAGATCATCGGAAAACCTGAGACTAGAGATGCATGGCACCAGTTTCTATGACAAATCTTTTACCGTTAGATAATACGGCTATGGAATGATTTGCCTGTGTCGGAATAGTGTGCTCAATCTTAGTCCACTATTAAAATTACGATAAAAACCACTTCCTCTCTCCATAAACATTATCATTATATATTATTAGCTTTTGTCTCATGTTATTATTTCCTTTACTTATTAATAGATGTATACCAAGGGTTTTAACTACAACATAAAAATACCTTGAAACAAAATTTTCGGTTACATATGTTTCTTCAATTCATATCATAACAAACGTGTCACCGCACTATATTAATCAATAACTACACGTTACAAGACACATTACTTGTCAATATCACGATAAATCTGTTTTTCCACAGTTCTGCGCACCTAGTATCATAATAGCCTACTGCAGGTGGTTTTCTTTCTCATACCTTCTGAACATGTACAGATAGGATTAAAAAATATATACCTATCTATTCCTTTACATCGCTGATTTAATTTAATTAGTATGATATATTTTATGTATTTGTACAATATAAGCTTAACAGTACATCACAAACTATGTACAGCGTCTCCTTCCTTTTTTGTATTTATTATTCCATTCATAGGTTGTCTTTAGAACATCGTGACAGGTTCCACGAGGACCGATGCCTGCCAGGGCCGCGGAATGTCAAAGAGACACCGTGGACCCTAGCGCACAGGCAAGCGAAGGATGTCGGTTGGGTTTCAGTCAGTAATACGTAATAAAGAGTATTTAAATTTTTTATTTTTTTATTAAAACTGAAAGTAGTGGATGTGTTAAGTCTTGTTGGTGGAAACGGAAGCGAGTATGCCGGCAGAAGTGAATACTTGAACATTGTATAGTTTGGAATGGTTAGGGAAAAATTTCGCACGAATTGCTTTATTACTTTATATACACGAATTTTACAAGTAACCAGACAGTCGAGCTATCAGCTAGGATGTGGTCGCTAACAATGGCCCTTATAAGCTCATGGTCACACAAAGGCCAATGGAGAGGGCTGCTTGGGGTTTCACTCATCAAATCAGAAATGAGGAGTTTCGCAAAAGAATGATAGTAACCGACATAACCCGAAGAATTTCAACACTTAAGTGGCAGTGGGCCGGGCACATTGTCCGCAGGACCGATGCCCGATGGGGCCGACGGGTTTTCGAGTGGCGACCACGTACCGAAAGACGCAGGTAGGCTCCCGACAAGGTGGACCAACGACTGAAACTGCTGGATGCGGGAAGCATAGGACCGGTCTTCGTGGAGATGAGACGGAGATGGGGCTCTATATTCCCGCCGTCTTCGAATTTTCAATCAGGGTCACGTGTTCTGACGCGAGTTTAACTTTTGTTACCTATCCTAAAACAAATGCACAATACCGCTAAAGGACCTGCTGTGAACCTGTGAACCAGCTTACTGTACATGGACAATAAATAAACATTATCAGCAGCACCGTCAGCCCACGCAGGAACGGCAATGATGAGTTAGCGACTACTATCGACGATTTGACTATGGTGTTCAAATACACGAGGGACCCGTTGTCGACAGACGGTGACCTGTGACGTGCCTGCTGTTGACGAGATTGACGCGTGCCGCTTATACAAAAAATTGCAGCAAGTGGCTTTACGCAGTTTTTTTTAAACGTTATAAACTAGCGCTACCGTTATTCTACCTGAAGGTAAGCAATGATGCAATAATTGACGGTTAGGGCGCACTAGTTTATTAAGAGCATTCCCTCTAGCCTTGAAGACACCTAAATTGTAATCAGTCGGGAATACCGCCGCACGCAAATTGTTGCAGTCCCTTGATGCAAGCGATATAAAAGAAGAGGCGAAACGCTTGGACCAGACCGTAGCGGTGTCAACAACGTAATACGGGTACGTATTCTGGTAGATACTCGCCATACAACAGTTCATTCGATGATGGAACGGTAATGGTGGAATTATGTCAACTAATTCCTACACCGAAAGGCTGACTACCTTACGCTTGTGTTTCAGGCTTTGGAAACCGTTTTCAACCAAATGTGGGTCGCCAATTAGCCTCTTCGCACACCTCTCCACCAAATCCAAAGTTTCCAGATGGCCTTTTGCTGCATCAGCCCAAATATGGCCGCAGCACTCCACACACGATCAAACCTGCGCTTTGCTTTACTTCGCATTAAAAGCTGTCCCTTTGCAATAACGCTTAGTTTCCTTACAGCCATTATTGACTTACTTCTAATCCTAGTTTCTGCCTAATCCCATGAGGAAAAAGCGCGAGCTTATATTTTAGTTATGCAACCATCTAAGTATAGTCGCATAACGAGATAAGTAACCAGAGTCGTTGTATATAGTTGAACTTAAGTAAAACATTTGAATCTTTTCCAATAAAATGTATTTTAATAAATGCACCACAAACTTCATTCGAAAACATCCATCGACTTTTTACTAAAGTTCGAACATATCCGATAGCCCTGGCTAATTATCTCCTTATGCAACTGTATTTAAATGGTTACATAAAGCAATATTACATAAAAAGACAAGAAAACAGGGTGAAAAAATAGGTAATGATGGTGGGAAATGGTAATACTTAGTTCACAAGAAATCTCTTCCAACATACCTACGACAGATGAGAGATGTATTTGTTATGTGTAGCATATGTCTAAAAAGGCAGTATCGATTGTGATAGAAACGCATGGAAGAAGACATTTTACGTTGGCACCGAATAAATTGGTATAGAGGCAGAACTATGGAGAAGTTAATAAAACGTGTGTTTTTGAAATTTTAAAATTAATGCAATAGGTCCTGTTATATGTTTTGAAAAAATGATATGTGTGTGATTACCGTCACCACATATACTTGGACGTATTTCGTGAATCTATCTAGTTCGTGAGGCCTCTTTACTCAAAAAACAGCCACATTCGCTAGATCTTCAGTGGCCGGTTGTATGTAAATCGTGGGAATAGGGCCAGCTTTACGCTTCTGAGTTATGACCTGATTGCTGATTGCGATGAGTGACCACTCGTCAGTTGCATTGTTATATACGAGTGATTCGTTAATCATCAAAACAAATAAAATCATATTTAAAGCTTATAATATGCATCGTTGTCACTTCTCGTACGGGTTACATTAATAATCGAGACTTTGTCGAATTATTTTGTACGAAAAATTTAAACAAAAATAGTTTAATTAAAAATAATCATATGCCAATTGTTTCTTTGTGAAGTGATTCTTTCAGAAACTTAGCAACAATATTTTTTCGCCCAACTTCAAACAAAATCAAATTCAAATCCTTTCAGGTCCTTTTAAAGTGGACCAGTATTATTTATCTTGAATCTTAAAGCGCCTTGGGAAGGTGCTGATCAAATACCGCTGAAAACATGCAAATAATAGCAAAGGATTGAACTTTGTTAGTCTAGGCTGTGTTTGTGATGCGGTCTACTAAACTTTTTAGACCCAAATCTAAATTTATTTAGATTGAATATAATTATCTTTTTATTTGTCCACGCTTAATATGGTTGAAAAGACTTCAAAAGTTTAAAATTTCAAATATACTCTTATTTAAACACAATACATACTTCTTTACAGCCTCGAAACCAGTGTGAATAGAGGGGCATTGTCAGTTGCTACAAAGTAGCAAACGTGATGATAATATTGCTAAATCAGCTACGCCGTTGCATGAGACTAACCCGCTATGCAACGTCAATATAAATTTCTTTTTGTGCATTAATGTACAAAAGAGGTATTTTTAAAAACGTTAACATTCTTATTTTAGTCGCAATTTGCCAACATACAATATATTTGACATTGATTGCGACTTGAATATGAATGTTTAATTTTTTTTTAGGACGAAAATTGGCTTTTAATAATGTTTTGCTAGTAGAAAACCCATTTTAATTACGCTTTAATGCGGTGGATTTATTTAGAATAACATCCTATTTTTCTAGGAAGCAGTGCCGTGATTACACAACCAAACCGCAACTTGATATCTTAACGTTCAATTGTTACAGTCACGTAGGCTTTTAATTAAAGCCACATGGCAACAGTTATTTCCTAAGTTTAGATGCAAAATGAGCAAAAAGGTTTTTTAATCTCTCTGTCGACAGAAATGTCAGAGGGTCGTTATTTTTAGCATTTTAAACAGCACTGCGATGCTAAAAGTTTGCGTGTTTAAAGTGTTATTCGAATAATGAATTTTGCGGTTTATTCCTGGACGGTGTTCTAGCTATTATATTGTTATACTCTCTGACTGTGAACAAGAAGGAATTTTAGGCACTGTTACTGTTCGCGCTAGTTTTATCGGTCGAGTCCGATGATTAGTTAGTCGAGTTGATAGATGCACGACCGGTACGGACTAGCGTAATTAGTATTGTCTGTGGTGACGCGCCGCCATTGACACAACGTCTTGCGACCCCGTCGCGTACGGGGTCCGTTGCTTGAACTTGAAATATAACACAACGTGTTGGGACCCCGCCGCGTACAGGGGCCGTTGCTTGAACTCTTGACGAAATCCTCGCATGCGTGGCGTGTTTCGGACGAGTGATTTTCGGGAAAATTACCACCGGCCGCGGTTTTGTATAGTTTGTCGCGATTGTTGCCCGTGTTTTGAAGTATTTACTTGAACTATAAAACGTAACAGTTACGTCTGTAAATTGAGTTGAATTTGAATCGGAAACGTGGTTTCATTGGCGATCTTTGTCGGGCGTGATTGACACTGCTAAATAACTTCTTACGTTGGTGAGCTTTGGTGCCCTATTAAGGGAACTTCTTGGTGTGTCGACTGGTATGGGACAGTCAGTGAATTGAAGACTTCGGACGTCATTGTAAGGTCGGCGCGCGCGTCGACCTCGCCGGGACTTCACTTCGCGACGGAGCACACTGAGCCCCAGGTAAGTCCCGTAGATTTACTAGAGTGTGATCGGAGATTGATTTTACTTGTGGTGTAAGCCGACCTTGTTTGTTGAATAAGCCGTGACAAATGCGCGGTAGATGTACGCGCTTTGCTGGGGCGCGTATACAGTTACCATTTTATAGATTTTCTTGTATTTTTAAGGACTTTTTTACAGGTTCAAACTAATTTGAATAACTTCGGAACAAAGAGAAAAAGGCACGTTAGATCTCTTTGGATTTGTATAACGTTTATTTACTCGTAAAACAGGAGCTGTGTTTGTTAAGTTTACAGCCCTAATCGAAACATTTATTTCTACTAAAATTGTCCTATTGAATAGTAACGAATCGCTTTACGTCAAGTAACGTAGTTCCCAATACTAAGAAAACAAAATGAGTTAAGTTCGCCTTGCCGAATGTTAGGAACTAGGTCTCAACATCGTTTTAGATAAATAGGTGCTTTAAACTGTCGGCTCAGCAGTTTTTTTTGGGATTAAGAGTATACAGTTTAGGTTAGGTTAGGTTGGTTTATGTCCGGTGGTATTCTGCTGTAGGGAAAGCCGCTGACATACAAAATATATTTGTCCAAAAATGAGCTGTTCGAGCAATGTGGATGAGAAACACTGATAATCAAAATGTTAACACCAAAAATTAGGACAAACAGTACTGTCAGTTCAGGATTTGGTTTTTAAGGGTGGAAAATCCTCATGGATATTAAGCCAGTCGCGAGAACAAACGATATTTCCTCAACCCCCAACAGGTGCGGGCCCGCTACTGCGGGACTGCCCGAAGCAGGAGAAGGAATGAGGTGTTTGACTCATCCACGACATCTAAGAGTGGTGCGCGTGGAACAGTTCGCGCCTCCACCTCGGGTCCTGGTGTTTGTCGCCCTTGGACCCTTTTGGGGGGGCTGGAAGAGGGCGTTATCCGCTCTCCACAGACGCACGGTGCGCCTGCTACGGGTCGGGTGAGAGGTCTACATCTCCCTCTCCCTTTCCAGTTTACACGTGTCAGTTCAAACAGTTCATGCCTATTCCAATCAAAGAAATTGTATTAATGAATGTATTTTGTAATTCTGTTAATATTTAATTGCTACCTTTATTTTGCTTCGAACGCAAATCATTTTAAGATTAACTTACAACCAAACCCTGACAAGCAAATTATAGGAACCTTAAGAAAATTTCAAGGTTTACCACATTCTCACTTAGCCAAGAATCTCCAATCCATATTCTCGTCACATAAATCCATCACTAATCGACAACCCAATTGATATTCAGTCCTCAAACAAACTGTCGAATAGCAATCAAGATAATAACAAGATCGCTTACGTATCGGCCCTGTCACCCGGTTTTGGCTCACTACTCAGGTGACCCTCGTCACCACAGTGATAGGGCTCCGGCTTGAAGGCAGGGGATTTGAAAACTGTTTCAAATGAAGACTGTTATGTAGATGGTGGTTAACTATAGAGTGGAGTGTTGGTGATTTGTTAAACTGGGTAGCATGAACTATAAGTTCAGGCTTTGACGACAAAATAGAATGAGGCTGGATACATCTGCTGCATTTCAGACGACCAACGTGCCAAACTTGCGACTGAGCTAGACTCCTTCAACAAGAATGAGACATATTCTTGTTGAAGGAATCTAGCTCAAAAGCTTTAAACAGGGATAAGTAGAACGAGAGTGGGGAGAACTATACCTTGCAGTGGGACATCACATGCTTTTAATAAAGTATTTTTTTGATGGTTCCATGACGTTGCGCAGCGATATCCCAACCTTCCTAGGTATATTTTGTCACAGCAATATATTTATTTTGCTTAAAGTTTTTTTTATCCTTTCTTACTGAAAATGGAACAATTAGTTTTTATTTTTTTTTCACAATACCTATATCGGTGCCTTCGAAGACTCGTCAAGATCAAAAGTCATTTATTCAAATTAGGCAGAGAATCAGCACTTTCAAAATTAATAAAGACAATCCCAAAAATCACCCTCCCTTCGCCAGTTCGTCATACTACCACAACAACACCAATATCGTGTTCATTTAATATTCCGCACGGCAGTAACAAGGAGGTCCATTACGCGCCGACCGCGGTACAGTCGGCAGCGGTCAGCAGCTGGTATAGTTTATAATATTCGCATTCGACACACGCGCGTGGGCCATTACTCTCCCTGCTAATATTTAGCAGACTAATGCGTCTGTCTTGCGGTTAGGTAGTAGTAAAGGTCTTGAACAATAAGAGAGCGCGATGGTATGCACTTAATGTCTTTATTTTGAAATGTCTGAATTCTCGTCAGCTCCTGAAACTGCTTGTAAAGTTAGTTAAAGAGATACACGATGTTTCTAGCAGTTTATAAACAAAATTAAACTTGAAAGTTTCCTTATATTTACTACCGTGATTTGTATTCGTAAAACATCCCAGGTTCAACTCAACTTTGAAGTACACTGACGCCTGATACGCCGTTGAATAACTTATAATAGTTTCATTTACAATATTTGTTACAGTTGATCAAGTAAATTAAGTTCTTACCGTACCTCAGCTTACTCAATCCAGATTTCAGTATCTGTATGTAAAATGTAAAACCAACAGTCTGTTACAAATAACTTTAGCAATAGAAATTAGAAAACCAGTAAAGAATAAGTTTAGAGCAAAAAAAAATATAAGAAAAACAACTTCAAGTTCTCATTCAAAAAACCAAGTGCGATTCCATGTCGCGATCATATTTTATTCAAATGTCGGCGCCGCGATCGATCCGACCTTGTGTCTTGTTTACATGGCAAGCGAACTACAAAGAAAAATAACACTTATCGTCACCTTTACGCAAGATCGCACCAGAGACGTTACTTTGTGTGTTAAGAGATCTCAAGGACTATGCGGGTTAAACTGTGTAGACAATTGATCTGTATAGAGTTGCATTAGTTTGGCTGTACAACTGACCATGTTGTGTACTGGCTGAGTGTTTCTTGTTGTCTGTTCCTACGGCGCGTATTTCGCCTCGACTTTTTAAAACCGATAGGCAGTAAAAAAAAACACAAAAAAAAGAAAATTAACAAAACCTCATGCTTAATATTTTCGACGACTTTCTTAAATGTTCAAAGAATGGAGAGTAATGTTTCTGCCAATGAATTTTCGTAGGATGAATGTTCTCAACTTTAAAACCATATTCTTCTTAAAAACAACACTCGACAAAAGAACAAAAACTCAATCAAAGATTCTCTTAATTCAATATTTACAATACAAACTCAATAAGTGCTGCATTTACAATATATTATTTTGCGATTATCAAACCCTCTATTTCTTTAACAGTAAAGCACATTTTCGATTGAGAGGGTGGTGAAGTATTGCTGGAATTTACCCTGAAAAGTTTCGCCTGTCATAGATATATTAAGAGTGCAAACATCGCCGGAGTCTGTAATTACAGTGTGATCTGATCTCGGATGATTGGAATGAGGGCAAAAGCCTCTGATTACTAATTATTCGGTAAAACGTAAATATATTCGAGAATCTAGTTAATTTAAAGAGAACTTCATGAGCTGTTTTATCAAAGTGAAATACCACGCCTTAAGTAATTATGTACTTTTGAGGTTTCGTTTTAATTTGTGTAATCATAGCATTTTAGAAAATTTGTGTATTAACAAAAAACAATTTGTAAAAGGTTTGAATATGAAGATCAAAAAGTCTGACTTGATAGTAATGCAATGGACGATCGTGCTCGCATTAACTATTGACTGAAGAATTTAAATGTAAAAGTTTTGCGCATTTTTATTTTGCTTTATCTACATTCTGTTATTGATATATTAGTGTGGCTAGTTGACATATGGCTAATATTTTAATTTAATGTTTTGCATTTCGTAATGTTAACTGCTTAGCATGCCCGTCATTGTATAGAAACAAGTTTTTCTAGCTGAACAGAATAGATAGTTCTGCTGCTGAAGGGTAACTTTAATGTTCAAAAAGCCCAAATTCTTAGTCTAATTTGAATAAATGACCTTGGAGTTTAATTTGATTTTGAATTCAGCTTCCGACTCCTTATCGCATGGTATACGAATATATAACGACTGTCAATATCTTACACTTACCAGTTATTTTCTCTTAAAGTGAAAAGGAAAAACATTCAACACTATACTAGATAAAACATATTTTATTTCGCATAAACCAACATGTTATGAATGTATTAAACCTCAGAAGCGGTAAGTGTGGGGCAGATCTCCACCGTATGCTCCACCGTGTCCTCGGGGTGATCTGGCGTTTCCTCCCGCCTTATACGGAACAGGAACCTCCCGACATAGCCGTGTCCGGTGAGGTCCTGCGTCAGGCGGAAGGTGAAGGCGCCGTATCTCCTTAAAGAAGGGACTCACCGGCGCTATTGTGACTGGCCCAGCACTGGATTGCGCCAATCGCACTCTCCATGTCGCCATGAGATCCCGCCGGAGCTCTGTCCAGCGTGCCGCGATTTCTCGCGGTAGCGGAGTCATGCATTTTGCCTCCTCTCGCCACTCCCCCATGTGGGCGAGGGCTTTGGCCTCTTACGTAATTATCCCTTCCATGGTAAGACTTGGTAAGACACTTTCGGGCTTCTGACTACCCGTTACAACTGTCAAAGATCTACTAATAAACGCCGGGACCATGCATAACGTACTTTCCGAGGCACTGACGAGTCCATCCACTGGCTAACTGTAGCAAGCGAAGCTTATACAACATTATTTTTTATTTATGCGAAACCCGAAACACGTGGTCAGTATTTTTAAGTAAAGAATCTATGTACAAAATTTCAAAAAGATGTAATGATAAACCTCAAAGTTATGTTTGCTATTGTACTTGGTTGTCCTAACAAAAATATGATCAAAGCTCCTGTCGGGCGGGCTAGCGCGGTGCATTGACCTCTGGCGTCAGCAGTTGCGCGCGCGAGTTCTATGATCTATCATAAAGTTACGTGCGCGCGCTCGGTATCACACTGCAACAATTTCTAAATATACTGGTAAAAAATAGAACATGGTGTAAAAACTATTGGAATCGATTCAGTTGCTTATTCTGAACAAACTATATTCAGGTTTCGCAAAAACAAAAAAAAAAAAAACGTTGTATAAGCTGATGAATTGACCAAACCCGCCACACTTTTCCCAACCACTGCAACTCCTGAAAGCCAGAATCAACAGTGGCGACCGCCAGAAAAACGCCGAGCAATGAAGCTCGACGAGTCCCGGAGAAACGATTCAACTGTCTTGGGTCCCGCAACGAAATTAATCAGAAAAGAATAGCGGAGGAGTAAGAAAAAAGATATTTGTATATATATTGATGAATTGACCAGTGTGGCTGTTAATATTTACCCCCTCGATTATTAATTTACTGATCTTTTCAAATTAAGGAACTAGTAGAACTGTTCATCTAATATCCTACGAGGGCTGGAACTGCTGCAAGCAGCTAGCCTAATGCTTTTATAATACTCCATTAAAAAGATATCAGGGAGAAATTAAGAGAAGGCGGCGCTTTACAATGAATTTTGATCACAAGCTGCGTGCCTTGGATATGTTTGTGAGAATTTCGAATCTAAAGAATTATTATATTTCGTAAAACGTTTTATCTCGCATCGGAAAAGGAATTCAGATGACGTAGATAAAGCCACCTAGTCAGCCACAAGGTGATGGAGAAGAAAAAAATGTATCGACATAAGCTACTGGAACTAAAGAATATCACAAACGTTTGATAGAGATTGCTACTGGTCCGGTACCGCAGGTAGTCTCACAGAGAGGCGGAATCTAAGTAGTGAGAACATTATGCTAGGCCTCAGGTGTACGTACCAGGCACAAACCAATGCGATATTATTCATCTCCATGACGAAGCTTGTCAAAAACTCCTGAGTAAAATTTCTTTTCAAATATTTCTGTCTTTAGAGATTTCTCTAAAGACAGAAATATTTAAAAAAAAAGATGAATTATAAGTTGAATTATTAGTGATGATATTTGAAAGATGTATTTAATTAAATAAAGTAAAAGTAAAAATTTCATTAGTCACAAGAATTTGATAGGTATATAATCTGCATTTGCGAAACATTCGTCAAAATGTAAACAGAGAAGAGTTTGTGAAGATAATCACTTTAATTCCTACACAATAAAGTTGAGTTTACGCTGAAACTTCAAACTTTAATATAACTTTTTCAATTGTCTTAATTACTGTAAAATCAACTGAATTTCATTAAAATAAAGTTGATATTTGTTTAACTTGAAATAGAGGGAGGAGCTCTGCGCACTTCCACTGTAGATACACTATTATTTATTTTTTGGGAGACTGATCCCCAATCTAAGCCATGGCTTCCCTGCTTCGTTCTTCGACGTACAAACACAGCTGCTCTTGGTATTTTATATAAATATAAATTAAGTCAATTAAGCGCAACCTTGAGTGGTTTGTGGGCGCTCCCGTAAAATGCCATTAATTTATTTCGACCGCCATTAAAACCTACTTTTCAGGGTACCGTACGTAAACTCAACCCTGAATACCATTACAAGAAGCGTGTAAGCTTGTCACATATTTTAGTAACAGTTTCTAAATTATTAGTACACTTTATGTATTACATGTACACAGCTTTTACCTATGATTTATTTATTTGAAATGAAATGAAATCGTTTATTAAGCAAGTAGGATCACCGATCGCTTTTACACGTCATGTTTATTTTTTTTTTTTAACTAGATGAAGCCGGCATTTCCTAACTGACTACCTCTGAGAAGAAATAGCCGAAACAAACTCAGGGATCATCGTCTTTTTTCAAGTTCAGACATTAAAAATGAGAATGTTTACAATAATTTACCTTATAATTACGCATATTGCTTAATAACAATGCTTAACAGAGCGAGCAGCTCAGTCCCAAGCTTTTTGTCTTCTAAATAATCTGTGATTTTATAATACCCCTTTTTGCAAAGTTTGACCTTTATATACTTTTTAAACCGTTTAATGGGTAAGTTTCGAATGTCCATGGGAAGCTTGTTGTAAAAGTGTATACATTGACCCATGAACGAGTTGCCTACTCTGTGGAGACGAGTGTGATGTACAGCAAGATTGTGTTTGTTCCTGGTATTTATATTATGAATATCGCTTATTTTCTTAAAATCCGATATATTTTTATGTACATACATAAGAATTTCAAATATATACTGTGAAGCTACAGTCAGAATGTCCACCTCTCTGAATTTTTTTCTAAGAGAATCTCTAGGACCAAGGTTGCAAATGGTTCGAGCCATTTACAACCAATTACAGCCCTTTTCTGTAAAACAAAGATGGTATTGATGTCCGCACAAGTTCCCCAGAGAAAAATCCCATAAGTCATAAGACTATGAAAATAACTAAAATAAACAATTCTGGCTGTATCCACATTAGTTATCTGTCTAATTTTCTTAACGGCAAAGGCGGCGGAACTGAGTCTACCCGACAGCTTCTCAACGTCAGGACCCCATTGCAACTTGGCGTCAATAGACAATCCAAGAAAAACTGTCGACTCGACAGGGATCAACTCTACTCCATTCAGTTGAACATTGGTACTTAGCTGCCTGACATTTCACGGAGAAAATTTAATGACTTTAGTTTTTTTTTCATTTAAAAGAAGGTTATTTACATTAAACCAATGGACAACTTTAGAAAGTGCATTGTTAACTTCGTCAAAATTGGCTAGCCGACGCTTGACTTTCAAAATAAGAGAAGTGTCGTCTTCGAACAATACAATAACTCAATGTCACGATCATTACAGTTACAGTTTTATTATTCCATAACATATTATGTACAGACGACAATATATCAAGCTACTACAATTTGTCAGATTTCTTTATTAGATTTTCAACTTAATCACTAAAGCATTAAGGCTCAAGGTCAATTGGGAATATTTGACAGTTTTGGGTAACTTGGCCTGCTGTCGTCCGTACAAGTAAAAAATCTATTCTGACTGCTACGTCATTTAAGTATAAATCAGGTACGCTTTGCCGTGCACACACAGCATTATTTTCCTATATTATACCTATGTTTTTAAGACTTGCCATGCAATAACTTAAACATAGGTAGTAGGAGCGATATCCCTCCTTGTTTCCAATTGATCTTATCGCCCCATGCCTTAAAAAAACCGGAATTTGCATCCTACTTAAGGTATAACTGAACACTTTGACGTATTAAACAAAAACTTGCTCATCTTTGCCCATTCAACTACTCTGTATATTATATTTACTTATAAACACTCAAAGTCCTGTTGATCTTACACAGCTAGTAGTAATTTTAAATCGTCTGCAAAAACAGCAGGCACTTGGCATTCCTGACTACCTGGAGCAAGTCATTTATCATTATTATAAATTGAAGCGCTTCTAAATTGCTACCCTGACCGACCTGGAAAATACAGCTCAGATTTTTACCCAGCATTTAGGAGTGGCGTTGGGAAGTGAAACAGCTTGCTGTTTTATTTCTCAATGCATATACATATTATGTATATAATTATTACTAAGCCATACTTTTGAGTTTAGGCTGACCCAGCATTGAATAAGCTTGCCGTATAATTAGAGATCTGCTTATACTGGAAAGAATAGTACAACAATGAACAATCTGTGAACTGCTGATAAGGTACTAGTCCTGATCCTAAAATTGTTTGTCCGAATATTATTATCCATAACAAGTTTACAATGAACTTCAGTAACCGTAATGTTCAAAATTCTACATTTTATTTAATCCATACTAATATTATGAATGTGAAAGTATCTCTGTCTGTCTGTTTGTCTGTCTGTCTATCCCGCTTTCACGCCAAAACTACTGAACCGATTGTAATGAAATTTGGCACATGATAGTCTAAAGCCTGAGAAAGAACATAGGCTATATAACATCCAGCTAAGACCAATAAAAGCAGAGCAGTAACAAAAAATGTTGCGGAAACGGGAGCTAACGCAGACGTACATATTGCTCCCATTATTTTAACAGGCGTTTATTTTATATTAACGTCTCAATATTGTTAGTCCTAAAATATTTGTTAAAAATTAGGTTTTACTGACAGAAACGAATATCTTTAAATCCGACTCTACACAGGGTTTTGCCCTACCCCTACAGTGTAATTTACAATCACGTATGCGCGTTGGGGCGAGACCTCGGGCGAGACGGTCGTGCGGCGGCGGGGGGGGGAGCAACCGGCGGTGAGCGAACCGCCGTGGCTAAGGCTGACCGACGTAGCTATGACTGTGTGATGATATTTTGCATAGATGTCACATCCACGCCAACTAGTTGTTTTTGTTTTTGAGTCATATGTTAGCAAAGACCGGCGCCCCACCCTAAGCTCACTATAAAAGGCGCTGCCTACCCGCGGACAACTGACACTCAGACTGGTAACATCGTGCAAACTCTGTGAGACCTATGAAATGAAATGAAATCGTTTATTAAGCAAATAGGATAACTGATCACTTTTACACGTCATGTTTCTTTTTTTTTCTTAAATAGATGAAGACTGGTATTTCCTAAATGACTACCTCTGAGAAGAAATAGCCGAAACAAACTCAAGGATCGTCGTCTTTTTTCAAGTCCAGACATTAAAAATGAAAATGTTAAAATAATTTACGTTATAATTACGCATATTGCTTAGTAACAATGCTTAGCAGAACGAGCAGCTCAGTCCCAAGCTTTCTATAATAATTAAGAGCTGCTGGCTATCGTTTCACATATTGTTGTTTGCTCAGTGATTATTATTGTTTTTTTTTTTCAATATTTATAAACTAGCGCTTGACCGCAATCCCGCCTGATTGTAAGCAGTGATGCGATCGTTGATGGTAAAGCGCGCTAGTTTATTAAGAGCATATTCACTCAGAAAACCTGAGCGAATAGGAAGGAAGACGGCAGTTGAGCGAAGTGATGCAATGTTAAACCCAACAACACGACCAACGATGCTGCGCCAAAGGGAGATTGATCTGAAGACCCTCCACGACCAAACTCCCAACGCAACAACATTAGGCGCATCGTACCCGGCACACATCGCAACACAACTGCTCAGACTCGTCCTCCGTACGGCTTCACCAGACATCATTCCGGAACACGACAAATCGCTTGGCGGCAAGGCTTTGTCTGGTGGGTGGTAACTTCTGCCGGCGGCCGATGTTATGGCCTACCACCGAGAAAGTGTTCCTATCTTATTTAATAAGTTCTGGTTGTAATTGTAATTCAAATGGATAATACATGAACATTGGAACGACCTGATTTGTTTCTTTAATAAATACCACTTCTGATCGCTAACACATGTTTTTTGAGTTTGCGTCATATTTCGGTATTTGTTTCATGTTTACCGCAACTCAATGTACGGACGACAGCAGGTCAAGCTACCCGAAACTATCAAATATTCCCAATCAACCTTGAGCTTTAATGCTTTGGCGATAAGGTTGAAAATGTAATAAAGAAGATTGTAGTAGCTTGATGTGCAGTCGTCTGTATATTCTTTCTTTCTCAGCTTTTATTGCCCACGGGTCAACAAACCGACTTATACCTCGCCTCACAATTTTCATTTTGATATTTGAGATCTCAAAATATTTGAATATTATCTGTATTTACTTAAGTCTAATTTTAAAAGAAACCGTTACCTTGAAAATAATATCTTGTTTCAAGATATTTATATAAACAAACAGCTTACAACGTGTCTACAGAACCCAACAAAATACATGAAGTACTCGTTCTAATCCCACCGGATTCAGGTGTCCGCCATGAGCGTTTCTTTAATTAAGGCTCTCCGTCAATTCGCATTATGCGAGTTATTCGATCCGATCGCGTCCACCAGGCCTTTTATTGGTTAACTTTCTTAATTCTAACTTTTAGACCGGTTATTACGTAGAAAATTATTGAAAATATGTTTTTATTTTGATCGTAATTTCACTAGATGTAGAAATACTTTCATCTTTTACTGAAATAATACATTACTTAAAAACATCGTCATCTTCGATTGTCTCGTCTATACTTCCCGAAGTGTAAAGTAGATGTGTGCTGGATTTGTGGATACTACGGGGGTACAGGGATACGAAGCCCTCTGAGACTTACGGAAGAATCAAACAAATTTATGTTGATAGAACATCTTTACGTCATCATTATCATCATTATCTCCGCGTTTAGTCCCAGTTGCATCCGCGGCTCGCTTTGGAGCCCGGGGTCCGCTTTCTTGCTTAATTTTCTCCATTTCGCACGATCTTTAGCATACTGTAGTGTGAGATTGTCGGCACGCATGTCATCTCTTATAACGTTAAGGCAGCACTTCTTTGGTCTACCTCGCTTGTTCCGGACCGGCAGTGGCGCCATGGTAAGACATTTGTGACCCACGTAACATGCCGATGGAACATCTTTATGTATTTCTGATTAAAACAGACAGAAAGACAAAACCTTTTTTTAAATTATTCGACACTTTATACTAGTTTGTTCCGCCACTTCTTCCCAGCAAAAGCACTACGAAGTAGGGAAGAGCAGACGTTTTAGGGAACTGTCAATTCAATTCAAATCAATGTATTTATTTGCTTACTGAGTGTACATTAGCGGTCTTATATATATAACAATTTGTCCTTACAACTTAACGGCCTTTTTCAGGCATTGCAAATTTGAGGTTAGTGAGGCTTATAATATTTTAATATAAACATTTATATTTCATATTAACCAATAGTTTATATAAATCGAAGTATATATTATTTTTATGATCGCCGTATTAATTTTATAAATGTGGGTAGGTGTATTTTGGTGGGTGCTTCATTAATCTATTATGTTGTAGTACTATGGTGTTGCTAAGTAGTAGTATTTATATAAGTTTAGGTATATATTGTCAAACGTTGTGTATGATCGTGTATCGGTGTGAGCGAAAGAGCGCAACTACGTGTGGGTGTGAGGGAGATAATATGTGTGCGTGGATCAAATTATCAAGTTTTTGATTTAGGTATTCTTCAATAGAGTAATAGCAGTTTTTTAGTAAAAAGGATTTTCTTCTTCTTCAGCCTATGGATGTCCACTGCTGGACAAAGGCCTCCCCCAAGGCTTTCCACGCTGACCGGTCTTGTGCTGCCCGCATCCATCGGCTTCCCGCGACCTTCACCAGGTCATCGGTCCACCTTGTTGGGGGCCTCCCTTCGCTGCGCCTTCCAGTACGTGGTCACCACTCCAGAACCTTACTGCCCCATCGGCCATCGGTTCTACGAGCAATGTGCCCTGCCCACTGCCACTTAAGTTTAGCGACTTGCAGAACTATGTCGGTGACTTTGGTTCTTCTGCGGATCTCCTCATTTCTGATGCGATCACGCAGAGAAACTCCGAGCATAGCTCTTTCCATTGCCCTTTGCGTGACTCTGAGCCTTCGTATGAGGCCCATTGTGAGCGACCACGTTTCAGTTCCGTAAGTCATCACTGGCAACACACACTGGTCAAAGACTTTAGTCTTGAGACACTGTGGTATCTTGGACGACGAGAAGATGTATCGTAGCCTCCCGAACGCTGCCCAGCCGAGCTGGATTCGGCGAGACACCTCTTTCTCGAAGTTGGACCTACCTAGTTGGACCGTTTGTCCCAGGTATATATACTCGTCAACAACTTCGAGTGCAGAGCAACCAACTAGAATTGGAGTGGGTGCGACATGAGAGTTCGACATGATCTTCGTCTTATCCATGTTCATCTTTAGACCCACTTGTTGGGAAGCTCTACTGAAGTCATTGAGCATTTTGCCCAAGTCAAAAAGGATTTTAAGTTATTATTAAATGGGACAATTCTGGTTTCGTCTTTAATTGCTTCCGGCAGTTTGTTATATATTTTAATTGCCATGTATTTTGGACTGTGATATAGCAATTTTACTTTAGATGGGGGTTGGTATAATTTATTTTTATTTCTAGTATTGCAGTTATGGATATCTTTATTTCAAGTAAATGTATCAATGTTTTTAAAAACAAACATACAAATATCATGTAAATATATGCAAGGCAGTGTGAGTAGGTTGAATTTTAAGAACTAGGGTTTACAGCGTTGTCTGTTGTTTATTTGGGCTATGATTCTAATACATTTTTTTTTTTTTTTGTAATACGAACAAATGATGGATATTAATGCTATTTCCCCACAACATGATGCCATAGCTTAGCCACGATTAGGCATAAGCATAATAAGCTTGTAGAGCTGTTTTAGTGTTTGCGCATTTGTTTTAGTTGGAATAGTGCATAGAGAAAATTTTGACAATTTGGTTTTTAGTTCTTCTTTGTGACATTTCCAGTTGATATGTGTGTCTATTTGTATTCCGAGTAGCTTAAAATTGTCTACTAGTTCTATTTGCGCATTTTGAAATGTGAAGGTAATTTGTTCAGAGGGTGTTTTGTGAGCTCTAAATTACATTATTTTTGTTTTGCTTTAATTTATTTCTAAGTTACGGTCATAGAGCCAATGTGTGACTGTTTTTAATGTTTCTTCTAGGATATTATAGATGTATTCTGTGTATTCACGTCTGATTAATAGTGATATGTCGACTGCAAATAGGACAGGTAGGATTTGTTTTGTATTGAGGCACTTAGGTAGGTCGTTTAGGTATATTAAAAATAATATACATCCTAATACACTTCCTTGGGGAATAGAGCAAGTTAAAGTTCGAGTTTTAGATTGTATGTTTTCTATAGTGCGGGTTTTATTATTGTGGTAGTTTATTTGTACTATTTGTTTTCGGTTGTTTAGGTACGATTTAGACCATTTGTATGCGGGTCCTCGTATTCCTGAACCATAAAGTTTATCTAACAGGATATCGTAATAGGTACACTTTATCATACGCTTTCGTCATATCTAAAAGTATTTCTAAAGCTGTTTTCTTGTCATTTATATGTTGGAGGGGCATTTGAACATACTTGTAAACTACGGTTGTAGTTGATCTATTTTCTAAATCCATTTTGGGAGTCATCTAATATTTTATATTTTTCCAAGAAACTATATAGTCGATTACACATTGCTTTCTCAAAATTTTTTGAGAAGGTAACTAAAAGAGCTACAGGTCCACAGACCTGTAGCTCTTTTAGTTACCTTCTCAAAAAATTTGACAAAGATGATGATTTTGAAAAAGATGACACCACCACCCCAAGTAATCACAATTACTTGGGGTGGTGGTGTCATCTTTTTATGTATGGGTTTTACTAATGACGTTTTGAGTAAATCTGGAAATATGCCGTCTTGAAAGCTTTGATTTATTAGAAGTGTGAAAGCTTCAGAGAGTTCTACCGCACATTGTTTTACTAAGATGGGTGGCACTTCATCGATTCCACAGCTATGTTTGTTTTTCATGTTTTGGATTACTCTAATGATCTCTTTCGATCTACTGGTCGTAGGTACATCGAATAAGATAGAGTTTTATGACCGGTTGTCCGGATTTCTTTGTTTGGGATCCAGTCTCGCCAACTGTAGCGAAGAAATCATTAAAAGTATGCTTGTAAGTATGTATTGCTGATGATTTTGGAGCAATTTACTATGTTTTTATTTAAGTGTGAGAAATTTCTTAGAAAAAAATCCAGTAATTCTTTGCCTGACCTCTGATATGTACTTACCGATGGTCAGCAACAGCACTTGCGACTTGCAAACACTAGACCAAAGATACAGTTTTGTTTTGTGTATTATTTTTAAAGTATAATAAACGCTGTCATTTATAAAACATTATTTTTTCTTAATATGAAACCTGAACAGAGTTTGTTCAGAATAAGCTACTGAATCGATTCCATTTTTGCACCATGTTAACCATTTTTCCCCAAATATATTTAAAAAATAATGCAGTGTGGTTACCGAGCGCTCGACACAGTTCACAGCGGATCAGTGTCCTAGGGCCACCACCACGCAGGCGTGCGAGTGGCGATTTGGCCTTATTTGTGTAGGGACAATCAGGTAAGATAATAAACTCATAACCTTGTAATTGTCCATGATAGCTGTTTGAAATTTTGTACATATTTTTTTTACATAAAAATACTGGACACGTGTTTCGGGTTTCGCATATATAAAAATAACTTTGTATATTTTCGTTCACCAACAAACTGCTACTAGCGTGATAGATATTCGATTAAGCGATGAACTAGTAACTCGAATCGTTAGGTTGTCAGTCCCTTGTTACCGGAGCCGCGTCGGTGACGAGACAAGACGGCCATAATTACCGCCCTTTAGGAAAACTGTACTGTTTACCCATTACCCAAAATGAAATTGGTTTTGTGATAGCGCTCTCTCTTGTGGCAAACCTTTTGATCTTTTCTATTACATTTAAATACAATTATAAATCACATTTTTAAATATTGTGTTGAAGTTCCCCTTTCTGAACCAAGCCAACAACCGAGCGTTGATTCAGCTGCCAAACGAGAACCTCCATCTCTCACCTCCTAAGCCATTAGCTGGCACGACTATCAGCACAATGATTGCTAAGGTAACATGCCATATGTCGCCACCCTCACAAATCAAGTCAAGAAGCTTGATCATTTTACTAATTGTAGATTCATGTGATTTCATGTCACGATACAACTAATAAAATCTAGCAGTAACAACGCAGAAAATGATTTTTTTATCTAAAATAAAATTGTTTAAAATAGTCGCAGTCTGTAGGTATAGCTAGTATATTATATACGCAAATTAAAAAGAAAAACATTTACTCAACCTCTGCCGTCTGTCGATTTAAATACTGAACATTTGCTAAAAAGCTAGTCCAAATCATATTTTTTCTTGTTATGCCACCGCGACTTGGTTACATCAATCTTAAGGATACCCACTTGATCTCTTGACTTCCAAAGTGATAAAAAACTCTAACTACGATATAAGAATAGCAGAGCGAGTAAATTGTCGTTAGACTTTCATCGTAAGGGCACCAGGTGGTTCCAATCAGTCCTGATGACAAAGCAGAATACTATCTGCCATCAAACATTACACACACATACTAACACCAACACACTTGAAGTGGCCCTGTTTCGAAAAGAGACACCAGACGCACACATGCAAAATCCGCGACCAATCACATAAAAGATATATCAATGTGTGTAACCAGTGACGTGCTTGGGCACGTATTAGTACGCAACACACACATGGAGCGGGTTCCCGCGTTTTCCTTGACTGTATAGCCACGTTAAAACCCTTTCCACGTTTCAGAGAATTTTCCATCACATGTTATATAAATGAGCAACGGGACGCAACGTCCCGGGCTGCTTAATTTCTGGACTGTAAGGAATTTCAATTTAAAATATCATTCTGGGTAAGGTGATGTGGGTTTCAAAAAATGAAATTTAAATTTCAGCTAGTTTCTTTAAACAACTATTGGTACCAAAGTTCGAAGTAAATTTTATAAAACAAAAAAAAAAACTGTTATGATGATTTGACAGAAGCACACGTTGAGTGAATACTATACTCCATCGGTTCACGTAGTTAAATAAAACCAAAAAAAATCACTTGACTTAGTTAATTGTCTAAACGTAAACGTAACTGGTCACTTCAGTTGTCATGCAACAGTTATACTACTCTTCAACTTAGCAAGGTTATTTTATATTTATTTATAATTCATTAGAACGATACAACACAAATTACAACAATTACGCTATACCGTATTATAACGTTACTGAATTGAAAAGTACAACTGTTAAGGCACATAACAATTAAATACATCAATAAGCAAACATATTCAAGTATTCCCGCATTTTTCCCTTCAACCTTATTGCCAGACGGAGCATCCAACCAGCATTAAGGAATGGAGAACGATAAAAGTCAAGAAGTTTTTCCATTCACCAGTCAATACACTTTTTCTTTCTCTCCGTAACCCTCGTTTGTGAACAACATCAAGTAACCGAAATCCAAATGGCCACTGGCCGGTGAGCTTATCAGCAAGGTTATAGCGCTAAGTGAACATTTGGTGGAGGCCTCCATCCACTCCAGCACACCAGCAGTACATCGCCTGAAGCCCCCCGTGTAAGTCCAACCTCTTAATTATTTGAGAGTGCTTGCTCGCGGTTTCTCTTCGTATTTCAATTTCAATATTCCTAACGTGCTCCTATTTTACAATCTATATATCTAGAGAATATGAAACCAAAACAACAACTGTGATGAAGATGACAACAGAATAGAAGTATATATAGTTTTTTTTTTTTTTTTTTTTTAATAGTTATAAACTAGCGCTTGACCGCAATCCTGCCTGTTGTGCCCTAGTTTATTAAGAGCCTATTCACTCAGAAGAACTGAGCGAATAAGAAGGAAGACGGCAGTTGAGCGAGGTGGTGCAATGTTAAACCCAACAACACGACCAACGATGCTGCGCCAAAGGGAGATTGATCTGAAGACCCTCCACGACCAAACTCCCAACACAACAACATCAGGCGCATCGTACCCGGCACACATCGCAACACAATTGCTCAGACCCGTCCTCCGTACGGCTTCACCAGACATCATGCCGGAACACGACAAATCGCTTGGCGGCAAGGCTTTGTCTGGTGGGTGGTAACATCTGCCGGCGGCCGATGTTGTGCCTACCACCGAGAAAATATATATGTTCATAAATAGTGACTGCTGTGTTTCTTTAATAATTAATATAAAAATTAATTGATATCTCCGTGTACCTACAATCGATAGGACAAGTTCTATTAGATAAACATGATTTAAGTAAAAAAAAAACACCAAGCGGTGGTGGCGGTCAATTTAAATTCAAGATACACAGCACACTTCTCAATGCCATCCTCAAGGGCGGTAACAGGAAGCCTTTACAAATTGGGCGACTTAACAGCCGCGCCAGTCATGAGCGGAAGCGGGCAACTGATATCATTTATGTTCCAAGTTAAAAAAAGGCTTGGGCGCTAGTATTTGTGATTACCTTTTTTCACGAAACCTCCTAACAATTCGTGTTTGGATGATAGATAAGCCCTGTTTTTTTTTTTGGATTTTGTACTCAAAGGGCAATAATAGGACCCTATTACTAAGATTCCTTTTACACTTTTTTACACTTTCTTATACTTTTTTACAGACGATATTACCAATTGCCACTCACAACAAACACAAAACATTTTTTTTACTTATAATGCAATCCTATTATTCTGTATACATTGTACAGATCCTTTGTGTTCGAATCCATATTGCAATTGAACGGAGTTTTTGTTTTTAATTTTTAGCCCATACTTTAAATTTTCTTAGTAAATTATCAATTGGAAAGCAAAATCTATGTATTTATACTAATATACAAAGCTAAAGAATTTGTTTGAATCTCAGGAACTACTGGCCCGATTTGAAAAAAATATTTTTGCTTTGGATAGTCCATTAATCCAGGAAGGCTTTAGGCTATATAACGCTGCGACCAATCGGAAGGGGCCATATAAAATAAAATCGCGGGTGAAACCGTTGGGCGCAGCTCGTATTCAAATAAAATCAAGTTTATTTGCGAGAATTCAAATGTTTATAAATTCCATATAATATCCTTATTAGATTACTACTAGCTATCCGCCCCGGCTTTGCAAGTAGACAAATGATATAGGCACCTAAGCCTTCCTCAGGAAACGGTGGCCCTTCAATAAAAATAATATCTACTGTTCCGCCCATCAGCAAATATCTGACTGCAAGATACATCGACCTTATTGTCCATGGATAGCCAGTTCCACCACCTTCAAACACAATGAAAGCCTACCGGAGTAGCAAATTTGTTCGAAATAATGGTCCCCGCTCCGGCCCACTCACTCCGCGGTTTATTCAGAGAAACACTCAAGTAGCAGACGGCCGGCACGGGCACGAGCGGCACGCGGTTTTTCTGGTGTTTAGTTTTGAATAAATCGTGATATCTCCTGAATGAAACAACCAATACCAATAAATCAAAAAGAGATCTGCTACTACTAAAATTACCTTTAATATGACGTAATTTATTTGGATAAAGATTAATAAAAAGAAACAAATAGTAGGCTCTGATTTCGACTGGCATTTTAATTAACTTTTCTAACATAAAAAGTAGTCATAGTGAAGAAACTTTATTAAATGGCGTTTTTAATAGGTAGTTAATTCATAATGTCAACATTTTAATCAATATACAAATTTTAAATTTTATTGTTCCACAAATCCCTTAATATTATTCTGTTCTGTTAATTTTGTAAATTAGTCACCCATAGACGGTCAACTGCACCACTTAACTTGCAAAATGTATTTTTTTATGAAAGTGAGCGATGAAAACTGTTCCCATTTATATTTTAATCGCTCCAGTTCATCACTTAAAATGTGAAAGTATCCTGAAAATCACTACGACCTTGAGTGATTTTTTAGACCTAAGTGCGCCGCTGTAGTTATACATTAAAAAAATTTTTGACGTTGCAACGTAACGTCAACAATGATTAATATTATAATCATCGTTTATAAATCAGCCTTTATCATTATTACCATAGCTGGTAGTACTAACAAAGTACATAATTTATTATTAAGCTTTTTGTGCATTATGTAGAAAAGCATCGTGAGAAAACCGGCATGTCCTAGACTAGAAAGAATATTCAAGATTTTGAACAAACAAAAGCACATAAAATGCAACTTTAGAACGCTCATCTAGATATATATATAAGACCTCAACAGTGTGATTTAAAAAAAGTTGCACCAAAGTAAGTCGAAATAATGTATAAAATAATTCTTAACGCCTAACGGAAAACCGTCGACCTATCGTCATCATCTTACAACAAAAAAACCAGGCGCCACAATAATCCTGCACTAACTTCGAAAAATTGACACCAAGGCTTTGCCAAGCAAGGAAACGCCACGCATCACAAACACGTTCAAACTTACGATCTTCTGACCTACACATAAAGCAAAAACTTAAAGTTAACAGATGATATCATAACAGAAACAATAATTCCAGTAAAATGTTGCTCCTTGAAATCTAATGTCTTAATAATTACCAGGCGTGTCTTTAATGTTTTATCTTTTGAAGAAAAAAACACAACTAGAACCTAATAGTATTTTTTATGGTTTTTCAATGTATTCACCATGTAGCTTGTTTAATAGGCAGCCCAGAAGCCGACGCTCTAGCTACCGATATGAGCCTCGCAATGCCCCAATGCCTCACAAGTCTACCCCTTACAAAATGTGTCAACAGCCGCCTGCCTACAAGGTTTTATAATAATTTTGAGGACTTATCCGTTGTTGCTCGTTCCAATTTCTGGCAATGTATTAAGTGTTATGTAGTGGGTTCTGTGTTGTATTGTTGTAGTATATATTAATAGATATAGTTAAATACTTGATTTTGTGAGTTCCAAATAACGCCGGGCCCAATCGCGTGCGTTGTCTGTCTTCAAAACTGCCGATCTGGTTTCGAGAATCAGCTGGATTAAACTACCAATCAACTGCTGGCTGGTACCAACCAATCGCCCTACGCGTTGGATTTGAATCACTTATATGTAGAACTATTTCCAATAATAAATTTTTGTTAAACACAGACTCTCGACCGAACTGAGATTTCTTGTCGGATCATCCGTCAAAGACATTGACGTTTTGCCTTTAATAGTGACGTGGAGTATATAAATTGTGTTCCCGGAATTTATTCTTTTAATCCTAAACATAGCTTAATACAATTTTCCATTTGCTCCAACTAGTTACTATAAGATTTATGCAACTCGAAAGTGGGGGTACTCAAAATGGCTGACTAGAAAGCATCGACTGCTTCTTCACCGGACTGGAACCTTTGACCACGAAGACTTTTTTTTTATTTTAGGAAATGTTAAGAAATCGCTAGGGCTTAGGTCATACCTGTATGGAGGATGGTCAAGAATTTCTACTTTTTCCTGCTTCAAATACTCAATCGTTTGACAAGTGCTATATGGGCTTGCGTTGTCGTGGTCCAGGATGACGCGTCGCTTTGAGTTATATTTTCGAAGTTCGGCGATGATTTGTGGCAAACAAACTGTGGTATACCACTCTGCGTTAACCGTTCTACGATCTTCAACATGACTGTGTAGTGATGTCATGTGATCTCAAAGGTCGCAAAATGGCCGATTTTTCCAACGAGTTTCTTCGTTGAAGTGCTTCGAGAACGAACAACTTTAGTCGCCTTTGGCTCGTCTTGAAAGACCCAGACAGTAGATTATTGTTTGGAATCAGGATCGTAGGCATAGATCTAAGATTCGTCACCACTGATAATGTTGTAGATGTGTATCTCTCCTCGGTTGAACCCAGATTTTCTTACACCATCTCACAGGGGCCACCTTGTGACCGTCGGAAAGCAGCTGCGGTATCTAACGGCAAACTAGCTTTCTCACACTAAGCACTAGATGGAAGGTCTTGTCGCCCTGAGATGCCAAATAAAACCTTTATCTCTTGATACGTCACATGACGGTCTTCGGGAATTAGTTGACTCACAACAATCAAGTTACCTTCAGTGAAGGCGGATTTTGAGCGTCCTTCGCGAGATTTGTACTAACATTAGTATGTCCACGCTGGAATTCTAAATATGTGCAAGTGTTGAACAGTCTGTAGACCCGGCTTCATCACTGAACACAAATGTTAGCTCGTCAAAACACTCAAGCAGGCCTCTTCAGTTGTAGACAATTATTGTTCGAACTTTTTCGTTACAAAGATTCATTTTCTTACGTAACTTGACAGATTCCAATCGACGCTGTGACTAAACAATAGCATTAATCTTAATACTTTCAACTGTTTTGAGATTCAAAATTTAACAAGCCTGCCTGCGACGTGGAGGCCCCGGGTTCGATCCCCGGCCAGGTCATGATGGAAAACGATCTTTTTCTGATTGGCCTAGGTCTTGGATGTTTATCTATACATATTTATGTATCTATTATAAATATAGTATCGTTGAGTTAGTATCCCATAACACAAGTCTCGAACTTACTTTGGGGCTAGCTCAATCTGTGTGATTTCTCCGTATAAAAAAAAAATAATACATTCGAATATAGGACAGTTGCAGCTCAAAATTGTCAGAAAATGACATAATGAAAAGAAACGACAGAACCTAAAAATCACGCCTAGTATATATATAGCCGATAGTCTTTGAATATATTGTACATTATGTATAGATATCTGATCACATACAAATACTATTTAAAGACTTTCCCGAATCACTGTGTGTAAGCTTCTGATTATATAATCAAATACTAGCGAAATTAAACCTGAATATTGTTTTGTTTTAGGTAATTTTTGCGACATCTTAGAACAATTCCAACGCCGATATGGCGTGTATCGCCTAACATTTGTGTAAACAAATAAGAAAAATAATTTGTACAACTTATTGTTTGTAAAATTAGTTTGTATGCGCGAGAGGACATGCGATCATCGTTATATATATTGAATTTCTATACCGAGCACCGGTTCCTATGCGCCCGCGCCGAGCGGCTGAGTCTTCGGCCAGGCCACGCCTCATTCGTGGATTGTTGTTAAACTTGAGTGCTTGCCCGCTGCGATTGTCTCTGTCTACCCTCACATTGTTGACATAGTTATAAAATAAATAAGCCTGAATAACCAAAGTTTCAAGTACTTATTAAATTCATCTATCTTTACCAAATCGACAAGATTACTTTTAATTTTTGTTCGATTTTCTGTGTGTCAAAATATATGTTTATGAACTTAGAATTAAGAAAACATTTTAATTTTATCCGCTGTACCGCTGCTATCAAAATGTTTTCTGCCTGTATTGTATTGTACATATAATTAGGGAAAATACTAATTACTTTTATTTCTGTGTGTTCAGTTATATAACATGCTTAGATGAGGAATGTGAAGCCATATTGTTTGTACCCGTTGTCCTGTAAAAGGAACACAATAATAATTCTCCCAGCGGAAGTTCTAGGGGGTCTTTGTTTGTCACAAATACACAAATTGCTTTTATTATTTTTTGTGAGGAAGTTCCCATTTATCATTTTGTATATATCCAACTATATGACGAGAAACTATTGGGATGATACTTACTTCGTTAATTATTTTAATAATTATCAACCTAACACAACCAAGTTAACAGAATAATTGTGTACTATTAAACATCAACAACTAGACTATTAAGTTATTATTTGTGTTGTTATTATTTATAACCTCAAGATTGATCACGAGATTTACTTTATTACAAATAAAACAATGTAGAAGCCGGAAAATCTATAAAACAAATGGGTAAAAAAACTATAGCAGTAACTCAGTGTTGTCTTCTCTACAAAACCTTCGCAAAGAGGAGTGAGGACAAATAGATTAGCAGATAACGCGATTCTCTTAATTGGGTCATCAAGTTAAGAACAGCAGTGACTCACAGATAAATGTGAGAGAGCTAACATTATCAAGCATTTCTAATAACGTTCAAAGTGCAATAAAGCGTAAAATGGCCAAGCCGATCAGCATACCGAAGATGTGCTGGTGTGTGAAAGCCGTTTGCGTCGATTAGCTACTATATGCTTGCTTTCATGTTGCACCTCTCAAAAGACTATTAAATAATGGACTAAATCCTGAGTTTATTTTTAAACCTCTGGACTTGCTCTCATAAAAATAAAAAGTAATTTTCTAATAACCTTTCCCCAACAAAGTCTTAAGGTTTTAAACCTCAAAAGGAAAACTCGTAATCGGCGCTCTAAATAAACGTTATGCTAAACGAAATTATGCAAAATTGTAACTCTGACAAAGATGTCCAATACAATTCCACCATCTTAAAAGTATCCCATCTTAAATTCGGACATAAAAACATTAGGCCAAAAAACAATTATTACTTATATTAAATATTTTTTATACCTTAACAATGTTCGTTGAAAAAGGTTTATGCCAAGTGAATTATGCCAAATAGGTTCGGAGTAACAAGTTTCTGCCAGATAGAGGGCGCTCATAAATAAAAAATATTATTTAAAAACAAAAACCCATCTGCTAAGAAATCTAACGTAGTTAAGAAAGATTACGTAAGTAACCGTATTAATTCCTTTAATTATGTTATGTCTTGTGGTTGATTTAGCAATTTGTTAGGGCCGACGCTCACTGACGGCACGGCACGGCATGGCACGGCAGGTTGTGCAATGACATCCCGCGGCTTTCCGTGGCATGCCGTAGCGTTTCAGCCATGCGTTGCTTTTCATATCTTGATCCATGTAGAAACGGGAGGAGACATTGTATATACACTCATGCGAACGAACCAGACTAATCAGTTTTTCTTCATCCGTTTCTCCGTATTTTACGTGAAAGTAATACTACTATATCGCGTACGCACATGCTAACCACGCTCAGTCAGTGTGAGAGACAAAAAATCGCGCACGTCAGTGTGTTTTCTCCCTCCCTTGCCCCCGCGCACCGACCGGACTGCGCCCCATCGAAATGCTGCACAAGTTTCAACCTTATTTCAACTAGCTAGCAAACATAATTTCTCGACCCCAAAGTGACCCAAACGTCTCGCGGGATGCAATGGCGCGCCGCGGCATCCCGTGGAATGAAAAAGCATGACACGTCGTGCCGCGGCATTCTGTAGCACGTCGCGGCATCGTGGTATCAAAATAAAGTAACATAAATTCTAAACTTATTGAAATAAGATTCAAAATAACTTAATTAGTATTAAAATCCTTTGCCATAACACACCGTGTCCTGCCGGCAGTGGGCGCCGGCCCTTAGGGTCAAGAGAACTGGATAGCAAGTCCGGAAAGAGTCTTCACTCTGCTCAAAGCAACGTAAGTTTGACCTTTTATAAATAAGTTTCTACTTAAATCTATAACAGTCGGCCATCCTTCCGAATATTATAAATGGGAAAATGAGTTTGTTCCGCTTTCACGCCATAACTACTGAACCGATTACTTTGAAATAGGATATTTTTTATCCCGGAAAAATTGGATATTCCTGAGGGAAATACAAAAAGCGCGATATAACCGAACTACACGCGGGCGAAGCCGCGAGCGGAAAGCTAGTTCAAATAAAAAAACCTGTTTGGCTAAGAATTTTAATTTAAAATTAATTTTATTTTAAAAATATGGAACTTTTTTTTCCAAAAGTACTCATTTGTTTCTTGATTAGTGGTACATTTCCATCACATTTCAATCTTTTTCGTCATTAGTCAGGATATGAGTACCGTCGTGGTAGCAACGCGGCACAAGCGGCACGTAGGTACATAACATCGTCGGCGTTTACGGAGCTAACACTACAAATCAACGCACCACCTGTTATTGGTTTGATCGATTCCATTCTGGGAATTTCGACCTAAAAAATCCACCTCGCGGTCGTCCGAAGACTTTTGGTTGACAATGACCAATAAAGGCGATTGTGGAAGCTGTTGATACACAATCTACGGCTGAACTAGCAACAGCTTTCGACAAAACAAATAAACAATATTAAACCATATGCGTCGAATTGACAAGGTTAAAAAACTTGACAAATGAGTGCCCTCAATGATTTTTTTTTTTTTTTTTTATAAATTATAAACCAGCGCTTGACCGCAATCCCGCCTGATGGTAAGCAGTGACGCGATCGTTGATGGTAAAGCGCGCTAGTTTATTAAGAGCCTATTCACTCTAGCCTTGAAGACACTCAAATCGTAATGTGACGGAAACACCGACGCCGGCAAATTGTTCCAATCCCTCGATGTACGCGGTATAAAGGAGGAAGCAAAACGCTTCGTCCGGATCGCAGTGGTGTCAACAACGTAAGGGTGGAAACTCGCCGTACGACGGGTCGTCCGATGATGGAACGGAGATGGGGGAATTAAATCATGCAATTCCCTTGCACACTCACCAGAATGAATCCTATAGAAGACCGAATATTAAATGAAACTAAAAAAAGAATTAAATATTTTTTCCACCAAGCATATCGAGTAGGGTATCAAAATGAAGGATTTTAATTACTGATTCTAATAAATATATTGATTCGAAATAGATTTTATGTATTAGATCTTTATCTATGAAATTGCCGTTTAATATGAAAAAAATTAAAGGAATTCTTTTCGTGTATTTTTTATTTGTTACGGTAAGAGTGAACAATTGAAGATTATTAATAACTAGCTTCCCGTCCGCGGCTTCGCCCGCGTGGAATTCGGTTATATCGCGCTTTTTAGATTTCCCTCGGGAATATCATTTTTTTTCAATAAAATATATAGTCTATGTTCTTTCTCAGAGTCTAATGATTGTCTGTGCCAAATTTCATCAAAATTGGTCGAGAGGTTTAAGCGGAAAAGCGTAACAGACAGACAGACAGACAGAGTTACTTTCGCATTTATAATATTAGTGTGGATTAATTAAAAAAAAGGAATTAAAAGCAAATCTTTTTTTTTTCAAGTAACGGAAATTATATTACCTACCTTCTATTAACTATGAACTAAAATATCCCGAAATATTATGTATGTACAAAATTAATTTACAGGACCTAACTAATAAAAAATACTGAGGTACTTAAAAAAATAAAACTTAATCGTATTTTTTTAACGTAACGAAAACAATCTTACCTACTATGAAATAAAATGAACTAAATATTATCCCGAAATATTAAGTACCTATAAACAAAATTAATTTACAGGATCTAACTAATAAAAAATACTAAGGTACTTAAAAAAATTAAACTTAATCGTATTATTTTAACGTAACGAAAACAATCTTACCTACTATGAATTAAAATGAACTATGAACTAAAATATCCCGAAATATTAAGTATGTACAAAATTAATTTTTAGGACCTTACTAATAAAAAATAGGAACTAAAAAAATTATGCGAAGCAATCAAATATTTTTACTCTATTGCAAAATGAATTTCTCTGTAGCGCAAATTTCTCTAATCGCATGCGTCCGGCAACGACGTCTGCCCTCACGTGTCTCCCCGTTCGGGTAGGCATAGTTAGATTCGTGCCGTGCGCTACCCCACCACACGACCGCCCCCCGCGCTCGCCCCACTTCGGCGAATGTGCGTGACGATGACCGATGACCGACGGCAGGCGGCGGCGATGAATAAGTATTCGTAACTTCAAAAGTCGATTTTTTTATTGATACAAAACAAAAGTTACAATTTCTGGAATTCCTTTGGTACCTACTTATATAAAAACTTTGCACATCCTAAGAGACCTATGTACCAAGTTACATGGTTTTATCTCCAAAAATGACGAACACCCACATGCAACCCCTATTTCACCCCCACGCTGGTGTAAATTTTAAAATGCTAGATTTTTTGTTTATTATTTAGTGCCTAAATGCCTAAATATAAAATGTAAGGTATCTTCAAGAATGACGAACTTCATACAAACTTTCAACCCCTATTTCATCCCCATACAGGTCGAAATTTCAAAAACGCTAGAACAAATGTTTTATTATTTTTTATCAAGTGCTTAAATATAAAGTTTCATGATTTTATCTTTAATAATTATGAAATCCCATACAACTCCCCCCCTTTTAACCCCTTACAACCCCTTTTTCGCGATAAAAAGTAGCCTATGTTTTATCTCGGGGTCTAGAATATCTGTATACCAAATTTCATTCAAATCCGTTCAGTAGTTTTGGCGTGAAAGAGTAGCAGACAGACAGACAGACAGACAGACAGACAGACAGACAGAGTTACTTTCGCATTTATAATATTAGTTAGGATTATCTATTATTATTAGTAATTACCGAAAGTCGAGGTTAAAGTGATAAATTAATCACATTTGTCGGTTTTTGTTAATAATTTAACCCTAGTAGTGATAAATGTAATAATTTTTAAAAGAAATGTAATGTGGCTAAGGGTAGCGGGCGGGGTGGTGTGTACTTCCACTAAATTTCAAGAAGTTCGCGATTCTGCGAGAGAGTCTCTCCAAAAGCAAGCTGAAAAATGTTAAAACTATCCAATACAAAATTTCCAGTTGGAAAAATAGGGAACAGCTATAGGGTACGCGTACCAGAAGTCGATCGAGCCAAGGCAGATAGCTTAATGTTTAGCAGATAGCGAATATATATTCGGCGTGATTATGTCAGTTACTGATCATAACCTATACAAGCTGTGAATAAAGTATGGCGTTCTAAATCAACTGTATTCTCGAAATGAGTTTACAGTTTGCAAGGAAAAGTTTGTCAGTATTGATGAGGTTCGTAATACAACTTGCAGTCTGCGAGAATGTGTCCGCTACGACTCAAATTTGGGGGTGCAAGGCTTTCAACACTGCAACTGTACTGGCGAATGGAACTCTAATCGCTGCAAATGCAAAAAAATGCACGTTCTTTGCAATTCTAAGTGCCATAAAAGTCTTTCTTGCAAAAACAAATAATATTTTCAGTTTCTTTTTTTTATGAGTCTTTGTTTTATTTTGATATTATTTTTATTGCAATTTAAATGGCAATATATTTTACTTGCACAACAAATATCTGTTGAATTCTATGATAATACTTTTAAAAATTATTTATTTTTTTGTATTTATAGGTGCTACAGAAGACTTACAGGCAAACCAAATATGATTGTTAATGATTGCTCTTAGGATTCGTGTTGATTTTGTTAGTGAAACAATTAATTTTATTTTTGTTACAATTTTATGTACCACGAAAGACTTTCTTGCATAAGTTTGATGGTAGATTTGATTTTTATAAAAATTTTATTGCTAATTTTGTGATAAATGTGCCCTTATAGTTTGATTTATATAATATTCTAGTTCAGAATATGTGAATTTGTTGTCCTTTCGTTTTAAACCGAAATTCAAAGGAGTGAAATATAGAATCCAAAACTATACATCAATTGCGAACAACATAACCTCTTCTTTTGGTATTTCTGTAATCGGGTAAAAGCTAACACAACCACATAAAAAATAAGTCCAAATCCAAACATAACGAATCCCCAATCAACAAATCTCATTTGTAGACAAAACCTTTTACTTAAATCTACGTGTCGTATACAGAAGCAATGCAAAGGGGCAGATTTTAGCGTAACTCCTTACATATGCTCAGGAATCTGTTGCGGCCGGGGATGGGCACACTCTATAAAAAGGAATAAGGGTAGGTCCCTTGAAATATTACTATTATTATATTGAAGAAATATGAGGGAATGTGAAACCATAAAGATTATGGCTACTTAGTTACCAACCAATAAAACTTTTATACGGTTTAAGATATTTCTCAAATAAAAATTTATTCACTATGAGTGTATTGAATATCATATTGAACGAAATCAATGTGAGAAATATAAGGTAGGTATTGTCAAAACTAAAATATGAGAATTAGGTACTTATGGAAAAGGTAACTCGTATATAAAAAAGTTCATTAGTAGACAAATAATATTTAGGGCGTAATATGTAGTTAAAAAGAAAATATGAGTGTACTATAACATGTCGCAAATTGTTACCAAAACTCGCCTATGAGCTCTCTATTCTATTGTAGATAAAGTTTCAGTCATTTAACAAAATCTACTAATACTGTGACGCCAATGTAAAAATGATTGCCCTAATTACGGCACTTCCAAAAGCTTTCACGTCTAAGTACTTACGGTAAAAACTTCCGGCACAGTTCCAAGCTTGTCATATTTTACGGGATCAAGACAAGCGCGGTAAGGCTCAGGGGGCCAGTTCGGCAACTTATTACTCCTATCACCAATAGTACTCCTGGGACGGCCTCCTGAGTGAGTACATTATGGATTGCAATAAAAGTTAATTGAATTGAATGGCTGTACTATAATGTAAATACATTACAGTGCGCCCATTTCTTTGTAATTACAAACTAGTGCTTGACCGTAATCCCGCCTGATGATAAGCTGAAATGCAATCGTTGATGGTAAAGCGCGCTAGTTTATTAAGCCTATTGACACAAAAAAACTGAGCGAATAGAAAGGAAGACGGCAGTTGAGCGAGGTGATGTAATGTTAAACTCAACAATTATACCAACGATTTTGTGCCAGAGGCAGATTGATCTGGAGACCCTCCACGACTAAACTCCTGACACAACAACATTTGGCGCATTGTACCCGACACACATCGCAACACAACTGCTCAGACCAGTCCTCCGTACGACTTCAACTGACATCATGCCGGAATACGACGAATCGCTTGGCGGCAAGACTTTGTCTGCTGGGTGGTAACTTCTGCCGGGAATCGATGTTAAGGCCTACCATGTGGTCTACGCACGCACACAGCTGCTAACATGCGTTAGCAGCAGTATTAACGTAGACGTTCGTAGCTACTTCATCCATTTTAGTTTAATTATACAACAAAAGACTAACAGTAATTTACGTAGTTTCAATTATTTTTGGAAAATCATCAGACAATGTCTTGCCGTCAAGCAATTCGTCGTGTTCCGGCATGATGTCTGGTGAAGCATCGTACGCAGCATACGTTGCAATAAATTGGGAGTTTGGTATAGAGAGTCTCCAGATCAACCTGCCTCTGGCGCAGCATCGTTAGTCGTGTTGTTGTATTTAATCTTGCACGACCTCGCTCAACTGCCAACTTCCTTCCTATTTACTCAGTTTTTTTTTTGAGTTAATAGGCACATAATAACTAGTGAGCTTTACCATCAACGATTGCATCACTGCTTACCATCAGGCGGGATTGCGGTCAAGCACTATTTTATGATTATTATAAAAAAATACCATCCATACATCCTTCCTATATTTAGATAAACAATTCATTTCTCGGACTACCTATAAGTCAATTGAACACTTTGCTTTGATCGTTGCATACTGCACATTCTTTCTTACTAAACTTCAGAAAATTCCTCAAGTAGTTTTCGCCAAGAGCGAGTTTTATTTCCATTGCCTGTCAAGCCGTTTGAAAGTTCCGTCGGCAAGACCCAGTCAAGACGGAACCAGTCACTGCACAGTGAACCTACAATTCCGTTCTCATCGAATATTTCATTTGGCCGCCGTTTGCAACTATTTCATCTAATAATGTGCAGAGGCTTCTTTATTGTACAGGAGAAATACAAAAATAAAATCAGATAAAAACTTAATATTATAAAAACGAACGAAATTGTTATTTTTTCGCCTAAAAAATCTCATATAAAGTGCATAAGTAAGCATGCATAAAATCCGAATCTACAGCTAAAACAACGTAGTCAAAACTTCTTCTTGGTATTTCAGCAGGGTAAAATTATTTCCTAGTTTCAGTCACTCTGTTCTACGCATTACCGAAACAACCTGTTCGTCTTATCGTTGATCTACTTAAAGTCTAAGTTCAGCTACACGGTTTCTAACAAACGTATGCACTGGCTGGGCAGGTCTACTCAATCTGTGATGTTCTTTCCTTAAACATCATTTCAAATAGCAATCTCAAGGAATAAGGTCTAACTAAAATGGATGAAGTAGCTATTAACGTAGACGTTAGTAGCTACTTCATCCACTTTAGTTTGATTGTACAGCGGAAGGGTAACACTAATTTACGTAGTTTCAATTGTTTTTGGGAAAAAGAAAAGTTTTAAATTTTTTGTCTTCAAATATTCACATGATCTGTCTCCAGACTAGTTTATCGCTGTCTAAGTTTAGAGTACAAACTAAGACCCTTTCAGTTGGTTGTGGCGTTAATATTTTTTTGATAATGAGCCTCGCCCCACGGTTTAGTCCGCATACGTTTCGAACTCGTACAATATCCGGATAAAAAGTATCCCATATGTCAATAGGGTAGTTGACTAAAAAAACCCTAATTTTTTTCATAAACACATACGAGTGGGGTATCTATGGACAGGTCTTTAAAAATGATATCGAGGTTTCTAAAATACTTTTTTTCTAAACCGAATAGTTTGCGTGACAGGCGCTTCCAAAGTGGAAAAAAGTTGGTCCACCCCCCCCCCCCCCCTCTAACTTCTAAAAATTTTAAAAACGACTTATGATGTACATTACTATAAAAATTACCAACGAAAATTGTTTTGAACGAGATCTAGAAAGTAGTTTTTTTTAATACCTCGTAAATCGGTAAATCGTAAACCGCCTATTACCGCGAAATCTTTCATACAAATAACTTTTTTTTTTAGTAGTATGGCTCCATCGATGACCGATGATTCTGCCAACGTCAAGGTGGAGAGAACAAAAGTAATATAATATTATACGTAGTCGATAAACAAATAACTTAAATCCTTTAATTTCATAAATCAATGGTACGGAACCCTTTCTGCGTGAGTCCGACACGCACTTGGCCGGTTTTTTTCTTTTTTCGTATAAACAAAAAATGAAGACGATACAGTGCGTTGAAAACTCGTGTGACGTCAGAGCACGCTACACTTTTTAGCGAGCAGTGACGTCACCAGCCACCACTCCTGATCTTTGATGCCTTTTACATTTGTAATTTTTTTATTGATATGATAAAACAAAATATACGTATCCAATATTTTTCTATAATCTGTATGTCCAATTTCAACCAAATCCATTCAATAGTTTATGCGTGAAAGAGAGAACTGTAACATCCATAATATTAGTAGAATTAAATCTGATCCTATTTACAACAAGAGGATTGTTGGTCCCAGTAAGGTCATCTGAACTCATTACACCCGAACCAGTCAGCCATTTTTCAATTTAATAACAAGATTCTTATCGTTTTGACGGGCGAGAGTCATTTCTTATACCTTACTTTAATTGTTTGTCGACGCTTCCCGGCTCCCGGCGATATTGCATTTCTACTGGAAGTACTTCTAATGGAATATTAATCCTTTCTGATAGAACTCGAGCCGGGGATCATTGTTTTCTGTAAGATGAAGACGGAGTTATTGCTAGATAGTGCCGTCTTTTTCTAGCAGGGGATGATAAGTGTGATGTTTTAGGAAGTTGGGACCGTCAGCGGTCTGGTTAGCATGGAATTTCTTGTTAGCGTATAAGTTATGAAGGGGTACTTCAGCAGGGAGCGGACAACTTGAGGTACAATTGTGGCGATTCTGTACGATATTTTGCCGATAAAGACAAGACATCCGGAGAAGAATGGCTGCAAAGGGTTGTTTAATAGTTTTTGATACGTGCGAAGTATGCTAACTTGGTATTTCAGATATTCTTTGATGAGCGTACAATATTTTCTTATTCATCATCACTAATTCATCACTAATATACAAAGTTACTTTTTGTTTATCATCACCGAAACCTGAATATAGTTTGTTCAGAATAAGCAACTGAATCGATTCCAATCATTTTTACACCATGTTAATTTTTTTTCCAACTACATTTAGAAAGAAATTGTTACAGAGTGGTTGCCGAGCGGTTACGTTAGGTACTTGCGCCGCTCCGTGCGCAGTTTCTGGCCTGCCATCGGACGCGTCCCCAGGTGGCGGATAGGGGAACGGCCCCCAGATATGGGGGTTACCGGTTTACCGGCGCGGACCAAAACCAGAAGTGGGGACCGCTTCGGCGGTCACGCGCGGCGGGTCGGCCACCACTCCAGGTGGCTGACGTGACCCGAAGTCCGGGTCACCGTCGGGCAACCCGGTCTCCTCATTGAGAGGAGCTGGGGGCCCCGTTTGCCTTCGGGCAAACGAGTGGGGCTAAGAGGAAGGACACCTCGCTAAAAAACCCTTGGCTGCTGCGTCTTCTGCACACGAAGACGTACCCAGCCGGGCCCCTCCCTATGGAGGGCCCACTGTGGGCCTGCCTTCGGGCGGGAATCGCCGGCGGGGGATTGGTAGGCAGGCATGCTATTTCCCATGACCCCGCCACTAAGGCGATGTCGGTGTGCCGCTGTTCGGTTTTAGTGGGTATTCCCGGCTTCGGCTGGGCGAGTCCCACACACGCCCTTCGGGGTATGGTGCGTAAATGTCATTTCCACAGCGTCAAAAAAAAAAAAAAAAAAAAAAAAAAGGTACTTGCGCCGCCTCAACTGCAGCCTATGTTCGGCTGCAGGGAAGCCAGCGGGACACAGAGTGGGCGGAGAGGCCTGTGGCGTGCCTGCCAGCAAGAAGGCCACAACGAAGAAGAAGAGGAGCTCTAAGCCTGCCGGGGAAATCTCGCCTCCCCCGCAGGCTAACAGCTCCGCGGTCGACTCCCGGCCCAGGACTGTTGCCGAGGGAATGGAGTGTCAATAATGGCACAACTCCGTTTCCTCCAGGGCAACATCAATCACTGCGCCAGAGCTCAGGATCTTTTGTTCCAGAGCATGGCGCAGTGGTCGATCCAAGTGGCTGTGGTCGCCGAGCCGTATTTCATCCCTGCCCGTGACGACTGGCTGGGGTGCATTGACGGCTCGGTGGCCATTATTGGCGGGACTCTGATCGACCCGTCTCGGGGCCGCGGCTGGGTTGCTGCGGTCACGGGCGGCATCGTCATCGTGGGGGCGTATTTCTCCCCCAACAAGAGTCTCGCCGACTTCGAGGGGTTCCTTGTCGAGTTGGGCACCGTCGTAGGCCGCTATCACCCTCGTCCCGTTCTGGTGCTCGGGGATCTCAACGCCAAGTCATCGGCGTGGGGATCTCCGGTCACTGACCCTCGGGGTGAGGTGCTAGCGGAGTGGGTGGTGACGACCGGCTTGGTCGTCCTGAATCGGGGTTCGGTATACACGTGCGTGCGGCAGCGGGGCGGGTCGATAGTAGACGTTACTTTCGCTAGCCCCTCTGTCGCCAGCCGTGTTCATGACTGGCGTGTCGCCGTGGAGGTGGAGACGCTGTCGGACCATCGGTATATCCGGTTCGACGTCTCCGCCCAGACCGCGAGCGGCCGCCATCCAAGAGCCCCGATTAACGACGGCCCACGCTGGGCGCTTAAGCGCCTCGACAGGGAACAACTCGAGGAAGCTGCCATAGTCCAGTCCTGGATTTGGGAGTCGGCGACGGACGGGCCCGTCGACGTCGAAGCGGAGGCGCTGCGGTTTCGCGGGGCGATGACGCAGATCTGCGACGCGTCCATGCCCCGCGTCCGCCAACAGTCCGCAAGGCGCAACGTGTACTGGTGGAACGACGACATTGCGCGGTTGCGCGTCGAGTGCGTCGCGGCTCGCCGCCAGTACACGCGCTACCGGAGACGACGTCGACGGGATCCCGTCGAGGAGGCCGCGCGGTATGGGGTGTACCGCGTCCGCGGGTATCGCACGATATCCTACGAGGCGGCTTGCGTCCTGGCCGGATCCCCGCCCTGGGACCTAGAGGCGAAAGTACTCGCGTCATTGTACCGATGGCGCGAGGAAGAGCGGACACGGGGCTCCAGTCCGGTGCAGCGGCAGATAGAGCTGCGCCGAGAGGAGCTCCGCCAGGTCCTGGTGGCGGACTGGCGGCAAAGGCTTATGCGCCCTACCGCCGGCCTTGCTACCGTCGAGGCGATCCGGCCAGTACTCGACGACTGGCTCGGGAGGAGGCACGGCTCCCTGTCGTTCAGGGTGACGCAGGTACTGTCGGGGCACGGTTGCTTCGGCAAGTACCTGCGTCGCTTAGGCAGGGAGCCGGACGCTCGGTGCCACCACTGCGTCCAATGCGGGGAGGACACGGCGCAGCACACGCTCTCCGAGTGTATAGCTTGGGAGGAGCAGCGCCGTGTCCTCACAAATGAAGTAGGAGGCGACCTGACGCTGCCGGCAGTAGTGCGGAGGATGGTCGGCAGCTCAGAGTCGTGGGACGCGGTGGTGTCCTTCTGCGAGGACGTGATGTCGCAGAAGGAAGCTGCGGAACGGGAGAGGGAGATATCAACTCCCTTCCCGGGCCGCAGAAGACGCACCGGGCGCCGAAGAAGGGCGGATAACGCCCTCTTCCGCCCCCCATGAATGGGTCCAGGGGCGAGGGACATGGGGAAGTCCCCGCCCCCCTATTAATGGACCCCGAGGCGGAGGCGCGCACGAGTGTCGGCGCGCGCCTTTGAGGTGATGCACGGGGTAGTTTAACACCCCACTACCCCGTGCAGGAGAGGAGGCCCGGACAGACCGGGCCAGCACGAGGGTGGGGCCGTGGAAGTATTTAGACTCCCGCGGCCCCACGCGCGCTCGTGATAGAAGACACACCGGGGTGGTTTTAGTCAGTAAAAGTCTGACATACCCCGTCGCCCACCCCAGGGCGGCGGGCATCCTATGAGGATTTCCACCCCGGCAAAAAAAAAAAAAAAAAAAGGTACTTGCGCCGCACGCCACAGCTGACGCCAGAGGTCAACGCACCGCGCTTACCCGCCCGTGCGAAGCTTTGACTATATTTTTGTTAGAACAACCAAGTAGAATAGCAAGCTAACTTTGTGGATATTCATGATATCTTTTTGAAATTTTGTACATAGATTCTTTACTTAAAAATACTGGACACGTGCTTCAGGTTTCGCATAAAAAATAATGTTGTATCTATATTCTATACTAATATATAAAGCTGAAGAGTTTGTTTGTTTGAACGCGCTAATCTCAGGAACTACTGGTCCGATTTGAAAAATTCTTTTAGTGTTGGATAGCCCATCAATCCAGGAGGGCTTTGTGCTATATAACATCACGCTACGACCATTAGGAGAGGAGCATATAAAAAATATCGAAACCTACGTGAGTGAAACCTCGGCGCGCAGATAGTTAGTAATATTCGGCGAATGCGTTGATTACATAGCACTGAAACCTTTATCATCATCATTCAGTCGAAAATGTGTATGCCATAGGAACGCCGACTGTACCTCTCATTATTTCTTCCCGTATATATACCAACATTCAGTTTATAAATTAAAGACATCAATATGGTAGTTAACCCGCATTATCCAAATTTATGTAGACATAATGTCTTAGGCCCGGTGCCCGGTGAAGATGTGTTAAATGCGCCGTACAGTAAGCAATACGCTTAGTACCGCCGTGTAGGGCAAACTTACCTACGGTGTTCAATTAGAACACTGACGGCCGTTCCTACACACGGCGAACCCACCGTAGTTGTTCATAGCAAGAAAAACCCATGTGTACAAAGGGCTTTAGTCCGTAATCGTGACACAATCTATACGGCATATATAGTAAAAAGTCTTGCATACTTATATATCATTCCTTCCTGCAGGTCATAATACGCATTCCAGTATTTAAAAAAGCTGTTCTAATAATATTCTACTACACCAAAACTCATTATTCAGCTCACAGGCACAGTCCTCAGTTTTAAGTCTACATTGTGGCGACTTTATGGAGCGGTAGGCCATAACATCCGCTGCCGGCAGAAGTTACCACCCACCAGACAAAGTTTTGGTGCCAAGCGATTCGTCGTGTTCCGGCATGATGTATGGTGAAGCCGCACGGAGGACGGGTCTGAGCAGTTGTGTTACGATGTGTGCCGGGTACGATGCGCCAAATGTTGTTGTGCCCTCTGGCGCAGCATCGTTGGTCGTGTTGTTGGGTTAAACATTGCATCACCTCGCTCAACTGCCGTCTTACTTCCTATTCACTCAATTTTTTGAGTTAATAGGCTGTTAATAAACTAGCGCCCTTTAACATCAACGATTGCATCTCTGCTTACCCTCAGGCGGGATTGCAGTCAAGCACTACTTTATAATTATAAAAAAATAGAAAAAATTAAGTGCTGCCTCACACTATTTCAAGTTGTGTATATCAACTTAATGTCAATGACATAAAAAGTTATAAAGATGTTTGAAGTTGTAAACTGAAGTAAATTGAATAAGAATTAAAGTTGTTTATCCATTAATTCATATTTGTTTATATTTGTGGCAAATATGTCGCTAACGCAGGATAAACACCATGTTATTCTGTTACCGCAGTGATACCAGTAATGTGCGTGCACAGCTGTGCCCAAATCCTTAATTGTTCGTTCGTAATGCCCTATGTGTTGTGCTTGGACTCTGATGCACTAATTATATCATTCAAGCTTTCATTATAGACGTACTTAGTAGTTATTTTTATGCACAATGTTTAACCGTAGATTTCTGTAAGGAGCCAGGAACTCATGATGGTTTTCTTTCTTTAAAAGGTGAATTAACCCATATAAAAAGTCGTTTATAACGATAGAAACATTGACCCATAAGAGGATTTTAGTTAAACTACTCACGCGGCTTATGCGTTGGAGCCCGGGGTCCGCCTTCCTGCACATTCTCCTCCATTTCGCGCGATCTTTAGTATCCTGTGATAAGAGCTTGTTGCATTTCTTTGGTCTACCCCGCAGCGCTTGTTCTGGCCCGGCGGAGGCGCCATGGCAAGACATTTGTTACCCACGTAACATGCCATACGTTTGCGTAATACGTGGCCGTACCAGCGTAGGCGACCCTCCTGCAGTTTGTCTGCAATGTCACGGACACGAAGACCGCCATGGATGCGGGAGTTCCTGATGCGGTCTTTCCGCGTAAAACATCCACCGCAACATATTCATCTCCGTGACACGCAGCTCCTGCTTGTGTCGCTCAAGCACAGGCCATGCCTCTCTACCATACAGGAGAACAGGTCTAATAATGGTTTTATAGACTTGCCCCTTAAGCTTAACCGACATTTTTGGGTCAAAAATGACACCTGTCACCTCACGCCATTTTGCCCAAGTTGCGGAAATACGTGTCCTGACGTCGCAATCAATATCGCCGGATGCGTGGAGCACAGACCCCAAGTGTTTAAACTGGTCTTTGCACTCGACCATATCTCCGCCTATGCGCACAGACATGGGATCTGTCGTGTTGCTGGCCAAGTACACGGTCTTCGCCACGTTGAGTTTCAGACCTCCGTTCTCAAGCGAGTGCTTCCACGCATTCACACGCCGCACGAACCGCTCCCTGTCCGCGTCCGCCAGCAGGATATCGTCAGCATACATAAGTAGCCAGGAGGTTTCTCATGTGAATCCTTAATGCTGTCCGACAAGACGTCTAAAATCACGCTGAACAGAAACGGAATCAGGACGGATCCCTGGTGGACTCCGACGACGATGGGGAAGGGTTTAGTGTCGCCAACAGCGGTCCTAACAACGGGATCGGAATTAAGGTACATGTCTCGAATTAAGTCAACATAGGCTTCTGGTACCCCTTTGGACCTCAGCGCCCACCAGATCACCCTACGAGGAACACAGTCGAAGGCCTTCTGCATATATCTAGAACATATACAGAGGCGTGTTCTTCGATCTGTAACTCTCCATGGTGATCCTTAGTACGAAGATAGGGTTCATGGTTCCTTATCCTGGGCGAAATCCATATTGACACTACGAGACAGCACACTCCTGCCGAATCCGGGAGTCTAAAATCCTCTCAAAGATCTTTATGGTGTGGGACATGACCTTAATGCCGTGATAGTTGCCACAGTCCTGTACTGAGCCCTTGGCTTTGAAGACTGGAGGCTGCCTCCATTGGCTCGGGATTTTGCCATTCAGGAGCACGCGGTTCAGGAAGTTAGTTAACATGCCCACACCGCGAGGACCCATCGCCTTCCAGGCCTCAATGGGGACTCCGTCAGCTCCGACAGCTTTCCGATTCCTCATATGACGAAGAGCCGTTTGGACTTCCTCAGGCGTTATCAGGGGCACTAGTCCAAAGTTAGGAGGTAGTTCCGGTGTCTGCAACTCTTGGTGCTGCTTGTTCAGCAGCTCGTGAAACTACGAGCGCCATCTCTCCTTCATCGCAAGGTCCTCGCATAGCAGGTCGCCATTAGGATCTTTTACGCAACGGCACTTGGATATAACCTGTACCGCTTTGACCCTGGAACGTGCCAACTTGTAATTGAACGCCCCTCAGACGATTCCAACGTCTCGTAGAGGTTGCAAGTGGTCTCGTCTGGCTATAGCTACAGCTCTTTTAGTGATGCATGTGATTCATGCGTCGCGATCGTCAGGGGATCCGGTCGCCTGCCACGTTTTGAAGAGGGCTTTACAGCTACCACCGATCTAGCGCCGGCATTTCTCTACACGTCTACGTTGGGCCTTTACGCAGAGATCCATGACAAGGAGACGGTGTAGTGCAGTGAGGCCTCACCGGGTATGACTTTGCAGTTGGCTACTTTACCGATGTGGTGTCTCCTAGTTAGTAGGAGGTCGATCTGGGTAGCACTTCGTATGCCCCGGTAGGTAACAAGGTGCTCCGGTTTCTTTTTGAAATAGGTGTTCACAATTGCCAGGTCAGCGGCCCCACACATTCGGAGAATGTTGTCCCCTTCCGCGTTGCGGCTACCTTATCCAAAGCCACCGTGAACACGCTCAAACCCATCACACTTCTCACCCACATGACCGTTCAAATCACCACCCAGTACGATTCCCTGGGATAACGGGATCCCGCGAAGTAGTCCTTCGAACTGTCTTCAGAACAACGTCTTTTCGGCGTCACTGCACCGGGCTTGCGGAGCGTAGGCGCTTATCAAGTGGGTTGTAACCCCATTGACAAGCACACGCACCGACATCAGCCGATCACTGATGCGATTCACTTCCAAGACGTCATCCCGGAGCTCGTCAGACAACACCACGGCACCCCACTTCTCCCACTAGGTGCACCCGTGTGTCCGACTGCAGTCTGACCACTCAACCCCGAAGGAATAGCCGGCGTCAGCGCCCTGTTCGTGAGTCAACAGGTGCACCTTCTGGCAGGTGGGGTTGACTTGGGTCCCAAAGATGGTGGTGGGACTCTTAAGCACCCCGTTATTTTAATTACTATGTACTACTTATTCAAGGGTCATAATCACCTTACTGCAGTCAGCAAGTGTGTTGATGGTTCTTTTCTGTTTGAGAAGAAAATGTCATGTCAAAAACATTTGAAATGTAGTCGCAATCTCACCTGAGTGACGATGAATGTCAAATTTCGTCTATAAATTTGTGAAAATGGCTGTTTGTTGAACTAAACATTTTAAAAGTAGGGCAACACTAAATCTTTCTAAGTACAAGTACATCGGATGTCATCGGCAGTCATCGATTTGTTTTGTGACAAAAGGAGGGTTGTGATTTTGACAGGCTATGTATGGTATGTATGTGTGTATGTTCATCTGTTCCTTCGTAACTTCTAAACTACTTACCGGAATTCGACAAATAACATATCACTAGAAGCGTCTTAATTGTTCGCTGGTTATAAACTATATGGGGTTTCACAAAATGTAATGTAGCGTCCTCTAGCGGACAAAACATACAAAGTAAAAAAAATAAAGTTAAGATAAATATGCGTAGTCGCACGTTACATATACCTACCTCGGTAGGTGCTACGGTTAGCACTTTGACAACGTGTGACTAAGGTTTTCCAAACATGAAAATTTATCTCTACGTATTGAATATTGCGTACTTCAGAATAGTATGTATGACATTATTGTCAATTTACAACGAAGGCATCTTGCTAGAGTCTACTGTGTGCATTTACTTGCAACTACATTAGCAACTTTGTTCAATTCAGTATTCTGAAAATCTTGTTTTATACTTTTTCTTTGTTTTAGTTTTTGTACTTGCTTTTAGTTTTTTTACTTTTTATTTATTGAAATTTGTATTAATTTTCAATTCTATTTAAATAGAACATCGAAGAAATGTGTTAAATATGAGAAAAACAAACCGGAGTAGAGCTCGAGAAATTATTTTTAAAGTTTATCATCAAAGTTTGTTAATACACCAAGCTGAACAAATTTTCATCAAATATGGATGATATTTATGCTTGAACAGTTGCTAAAACAGGTATGTAATCATGTTACTGTTTGTTTTTATCTACTAGAAGTTTCAAATTCACTAAGTAAACAATTTTAAGACTAATATGAGGATGGTTTACATTGCGCATTTGTAGGTTAGATTCGAAATATAAGTACAGTGCGGCAAAAAAGAGTAGACAAAAAATGAGGGTGCCACTGTCGTTAACCAGGCAATACCAGATACAACGACAAACTAATTTTGATCATTGATGTTTTTGTGTGAATTACTTATAACTTAACTTATACACAGCCCATATACTGCTGGGCAAGGGCCTCGTCTAAAATAGTAAGTAGGAATTGCCGTAATCGCCACGTTTGACAGGCGGGTTGGGGATCGCAGTAAGTTGTGAAAAAGTGACGAAAATATAGTAGATACACGAAATATATTACTACCTTGAATTTATTTTTAGTAACTTTACAAATTCTTGTACATACTTAGATAGATACATACGTACATAGAAAGAAAGAAGTAAAGTAAAAACAATTAATTTAATGAATGCATTTTAATCATATTCATTTAACATATTAAAGTCTAAATATTCTACTCCAGAAATGGTTGAAAATTGGTTTGAAATTGATGTACCTTCCCCCAAAACAACTGTGTCATGTTCCGTTTCTAATTCAGATTCATCTTATGACACATCACAGCTGCTGTCTTCTTCGCCAACTCGTATGACTAGGTCTTCAATTCTGTTGTACAAAGTTCTCCCTCTTTCGTAATACTCTTTCTCAATTTTCTTTGTGTGATCGCATCAACTCTTCAAGTCTTGAGAAGTTATGCTTTGAAAAGCTTCCTCAGTCAACTCCTTGATGTCAGTCGCACCAACATTTTTCGAAGCTACGTTTCTTTTGGCTTGTGCCCGAATCAATTCAATAGAGTTTAGATCACAGTCTTACCACTATGTGTCCAAACTCTCCCAGTATTTCATCAATTTCATAAACAGGTACCGGTTTATTTTTTTTTTTTCACTAGGTACACAAGTGTTGGTTTCCTCATAACCATATCAAATGGCACATTATTTTCCTGTAGCCATAATTTAATTTCAGCTACTTTGTTGGCAGAGGTAGGAAGGAGCTTTATTTTTAACAACTGAGTGATATGGGGCGTTGTCCATAACAATTATGGAGGGCTCCATCAAATTTGGTACCAATTTTTCAACTGCCCATTTCGTGAAATTATGCCTGTTCATTTCTGAATGATAATCTTCCTGTTTATTGCGTCCGCTAAAAATCAATACCGCATTAGGGACGAAGCCGTTTTAACTTCCAGCAGGAACTATAATCCATCGTTTGCCTTTCGAGACGTCTTCGATCACTCTATCCGTGCCTATGGACTGCCAGCATTTTTTATATTTATATGAAGAGTGTATGTAGCTTTCATCTAAATATACAATGTTTTCTTGAAGCTTTTTTGGTAGGTCCTATTTTCTAATAACTCTTAAGTATACTTCCCTCTTCGCTGCAATATTACTTTTTTTCAAACAAAACTTTTCCTCTGGACTGACACTTTTTGTATTTGAATCCAATTACTATTTATGAGTTAGTTATTCGCTTAAGTAGAGAAAGCAGGCTGATGACAGCAGTAGCGGAGACGTTGTTAGTGACGCAGCTGACGATGAAAATACTTTTCAACAAATAATATTTAGAATCAGATGAGGAAAGCAATTATGATGTTTTGGAATACTTTTAACTGGTAAAAACACGTTAAAAATATAATAAGAAATATGTATGATTTTTTTTCTCATTTTAATTAAACGCCAGAGACCATCAATTTGTGTTTTCATTAAAACCAGTTTTGCTTCCAGTACAAAATAATGTGCTAGTATCAAAATGATTTCAGACAAGTCAACAGGGTTGCTATATGCACGACCGCAGCGCTCTCATTCATTTTCACGACTTTATAGACAGAATATATTTCTGTTAGACTGAGACTGAGGGTAGGATACGTCTCGGAAATTTTAGAAAGGAATACATCCTCTATAATGAACTTTTCTACCGAAAACTTAGGTAAATTGACATTCCAATTAATACTAGTGATTCATACTAAGCACACGTCACTTCGAAGCTCACTTCACCTATCAGCAGTCGATGTCTACTATGACATAGGAATAGTATCGCTTACGATATCCAATTTTTAAAATTTCTACTTTATCATTTTCGAGCCCACACTGATGCTTCAGTTAACAAACAAATGTTTAAGTTTAGTTAAATATATACGTCTAACAAGTGACACGTATCTTTTCTTTTTATTTTCAATTATTATCCATACCACCACATTCTCCTTTACTAAAGTGAGATAGCTACACATCGAATAACACTTATCGAAATGTGTTATACGATCGATTGAAACCATAGATATCAGAAATAAGAGATCGGTTCTAATGCGCAATTTGTTCTAGGTCCTATGTCGCCAAAAAATTTTACACTCACATGCACATAGAAATAAGTACACTGCACCGCGCATATATTGACAAATCTTGACCAATCATTAATCAACGCACACATTGAAACTCACACACACAAACGCTGCTATTGGCCCTTTCAACCGCGTAAACATGCACTACAACATTCAACCATTTTACATCAACGCTAGTGCTTGAAAGTCGATAAACTATTTATCGATATGCAATATTTCTTGTGATTTACTAAATAATTTTACTTTTGCGAATATTGCTAATTTATTTTTATATTCACTTAATATTTAAAGGAATAAAAAAAATACATTTTACCAGGAGAATATTATAAGCAAGAAACTTTGTTTTTCTTAGTCCCACCTTTCTTTAATATTACAAATAAGAGTTTTAATGCAATCGTTATTGGTGGATGGTTACATTTATTTAAATAATAGTCATCTGGAATCACAATCAACAATATAATACACTATTTAATATATTCAAACAAGATAGGAAATCTAAGTATAGTAAATATATTAAATAACAGTTTTTTTTATTTTACTGTCCACTAAAATGTAAATATTTACAAAGTACTTGACGCTTGGATAGTTTTGGTGCAGCATTTTTCGTTAAATACTACCTGAAACACTTAAAGAATATTTTATATTAATACACAAGGATAATTTTAACTACTATTTAACTGTGACACAGGTATTACAAGTTGTACGACATTATTTGCATAATAATTTTAGCTGTATCATTTTATTTCGCGACAAAAAAGAAATGTTTATAAATCTAAAAATAAATATTAAAATATAATTGTCGATAGTACAAATTTACTAGCTACATCTCTAGCTCACGCCGTCAAGCTGCGGCCGTACCACGTTACCGACCGTTTTGATTCGGGCGATATTCATTACGTGAGCAAAATATTATTGTTTACATAAGTACAACACCCGGCAAGCAATGTAATGCGTTTATTTGTTCGATTAAAGTTTTATCGCGTAATAGTTGACCGAAAATATTTGGAACAATATTTTTGACAAACTTTATGTTTTTGTTATAATATACGTAATAAACGAAATTATTATAGTACTTACTTATGGTATGTGATACCATGACGTTTTAGATTACTTGTAGCACTTCTATTTTTGCACACAATCACAGAACAAGTCGGCATTTTAAAAAAAATACTTCCGTGTTACGCATACGACGTACAATTTCTGACTGAATAGCGTTTTGAAGGGATTTGCCCATTTTGCACAAATTGTGTTCTCACGGGTTACGCCCCCGTGGCCACTCTATTAAATTTAATATCTCTGTGATTGAAACCCTTTACCACTTGATAGCACGAATATTGAGTTCAGGGAACTGCCTAGCAATCAGCCACCTTACAGCTAGATATTATGATTTGGATAAACTAAGGCTAGAACGAAGAGGTTCATAATCACTTTACCGTTAACGATTGCATCACTGGTTACCATAGGCCTGGATCGCATTCCAGCGCAAGTTTATATCATAAAAAAATGATTGAACTTATTTTTTTAATAATTATAAACTAGTGCTTGACCGCAATCCCGCCTGATGGTAAGCAGCGATGCAATCGTTGATGGTAAAGCGCGCTAGTTTAAAAAAAAATGAATAGGAAGCGAGACGGCAGTTGAGCGAGTTGATGCAATGTTAAACTCAACAACACGACCAACGATGCTGCGCCACAGGGAGATTGATCTGGAGATCCTCAACGACCAAACTCCCGACACAACAACATTTGACGCATCATAACCGGCACACATCGCTACACAACTGCTCAGACCAGTCCTCCGTACGCCTTCACCAGACATCATGCCGGAACACGACGCATCGTTTGGCAGTAAGACTTTACCTGCTATAGGTATTTCTACATTTCTTTTTGTTATAGTTAGTATAGGGTATAGTAATTTGGTATTAAACCGCCACATATATCTTAACACTATATATAATAATATGTAGAAGGTATTGTTAGGTATCGATAACTAATTCTACTAATGCCTAAAAAATAAAAATAAAAATAAAAATAAAATAAAATAAGCCTTTATTGCTGTTTAAATTTACAACTTAATCTTATAACTATTTATTATCTTTATTAATATCTAAATTATAATGTTTTTTTTTTTTTTTGTTTTTTTTTTTGTTTTTTTTTTTTTTTATATATATTTTTTATTGATCGGCAACAGCTTGTCCTTCGACAAAGGCCTCCTCTAAGGACTTCCATGTCTCTCTGTCTTTAGCCTTCCTCCTCCATACTGGACCAGCCACTCTCTTAAATTCATCTTCCCAGCGCTTCGTTTGTCGCCCTTTGCTTCTTTTACCATCCCTAGGGTACCATTCTGATATTATCTTGGTCCATTTCTCGTTTTCCTCTCTTAGCATATGCCCTGCCCATTTCCATTTCAATGTTTTATACACTTTTTTCGCTTCCTTAAATTTTGTCTTATTTTTTATTTCTTCTAATCTGACTGGTCCTCGTGGGGGAAAATGACCAACACCCTCTAAAGACTAATGCCTAAAAAGCCAGGCTAAACTTAAAAAAAATCCCCCTATAAAAATCTAAGATTATTTCGCAAAACGAGGTAACTTAATACATGTGCGGTAGGCAATACATACGCGGTCGTATCGCTCATTCATAATACATAATACCGTCAAAAATGTTGTTGTGACTTTCTAATAAATTACTAAATTTTGGGGAAGTTGGAATTAATTCGCGGAAAAAAGTTATTTTGAAAATTCATTAGTATTGTTAAAATGACGATTACCTATGTAAAATTTCATATATTATTTGGTCATGTGTTTACCTAACCTTTATTGTCCTTATGGGTCGGACGGGGTTTTCTTTACATATACAATCTATATATATAAAAGAAAGTCGTGTTAGTTACATCATTTATAACTGAAGAACGGCTATACCAATTTGGCTAAAATTGGTAAGGAGGTAGCTAAGAACTGGGAGAAGGACATAGGATACTTTCTATGCCGCTCCCCGTCGTTCCTGTGGGAATAAATGAGCTTCTTTGTTTCGACTTCTCCCACGCTTTTATGCTACCCTGGTACCTTGAACGTCAAAAAAATATGCACAATAAACCTTCTTTCATGTATTATGATTATTTGATAATGATGAATGAATGACGTTTATTGTTTCGACTTCTCCTACAGTTTTGTGATACCCTGGTACCTTCCACGTCAAAAAAATATGCACAATAAACCTTCTTTCATGTAATTATGATTATTTGATAATGATGAATGAATGACGTTTATTGTTTTATTCTCCTACAGTTTTGTGATACCCTGGTACTTTGCACGTCCACAAACTATGCACAATAAAACCTCTTTCATGTATTATGGTGATTTGATAATGATGAATGAGCTTTTTTATTGTTTCGATTTCTCCTACACTTTTATGCTACCCTGGTACCTTGCACGTCAAAAAATATGCACAATAAACCTTCTTTCATGTATTACGATTATTTGATAATGATGAATGAATGAGGTTTATTGTTTCGACTTCTCCTAAACTTTTGTGCTACCCTGGTACCCTGCACCTCCACAAAGTAGGAAACACGTGTCCAGTATTTTTAAGTTGATAATATTATGTACAAAATTTCAAAAAGATATAATAAAAAACCACAAAGTTATAATAAGCTTGCTACGAGTATTCTACTTGGTTGTCCCAACATAAATATGGTCAAAGATCCGCGCGCGGGCGAGCGCGGTGCGTTGACCTCTAGCGTCAGCTGTTGCGCGCGCACAACACCTATGATGATGTATCGTAAGCTGCGTGACGCACTCGGTAACTACACTGTAACAATTTCTAAATGTATTTGAGACAAAATATAACATGGTGTCAAAATTATTGGAATCGATTCAGTTGCTTATTCACTATCTATATATATAAAAGAAAGTCGTGTTAGTTACTCCACTTATAACTCAAGAACGGCTCCATCGATTTGGCTGAAAATTGGTAGAGGGGTAGCTAAAAACTAGGAAAAGGACATAGGATACCTTTTATCCCGTTCCCGTCGATCCCATGAGAATGAATTAGCTTCATTGTTTCGACTTCTCCTACACTTTTGTGCTACCCTGGTACCTTGCACGTCCACAAACTATGCACAATAAAACTTCTTTCATGTATTAAGATGATTTGTGATAATGATGAATGAATGAGGTTTATTGTTTCGACTTCTCCTACAGTTTTGTGCTACCCTGGTACCTTGCACCTCCACAAAGTAGGAAACACGTGTCCAGTATTTTTAAGTTAATAATATTATGTACAAAATTTCAAAAAGATATAATGAAAAACCAAAAAGTTAGTAAAACAAATAAGCTTAATACGTGTATTCTACTTCGTTGTCCCAACATAAATATGGTCAAAGATCCGCGGGCGAGCATGCGCGGTGCATTGACCTCTAGCGTCAGCTGTTGCGCGTGCACAATACTATGATGATGTATCGTAAGCTGCGTGACGCACTCGGTAACTACACTGTAACAATTTCTAAATGTATTTGGGACAAAATATAACATGGTGTAAAAATTATTGGAATCGATTCAGTTGCTTATTCACTATTTATATATAACTCAAGAACGGCTGAACCGATTTAGCTGAATATTGGTGGGAGGTAGTTAAGAACCCGTCCCCGTCGTTCCCGTGTGACGTGACATAAGACATGGTCCAACTCATTCAAAATGTAAGTCAGCAATTCATACACCAAAAATGGTATAACAAAAAGCAAATGACAGCTGAGCATATTTAAAAAAAAGTCTAACCGGTTGAAGCAATCGTTTAAAGCAAAGAATATAAATACTCTCTGCTGGTTTAAAGTTTCTAATAAAAAACCACAAAGACAACTTCAACTTCAAAATTTCTAATATTGTATTGCTGTGCCATTTATCATCAATAAAAATATCATGCCGTGACCAAGACCATCAAATCTTTCTCGACAAAGCGGTAATGCAAGAGTAAATCGAAACATTCTGAATGAAAGCACTGAAGAAGAGCAAGAAATTGCACGTGCAGAGCGCCGCCTTACTATGACTCGACTTCGTGCTTCTCACTCACAAGAACAAAGGGAGGCGGCAGTCCGTGAAACTGTTCCGTTGACAATGCGAAATCGGCAAACAAACCTCAGAGATCATCATCATCATCATCAATCTTTTTATCGTCCCACTGCTGGAGACAGGTCTCCTCTCATGCAGAGAAGGATTGAGTGTAATCACCACGCTTGCTCAATGCGGGGTGGCGATTTCAGACTTATAAAGTCCAGGTTTCCTCAAGATTTTTTCTTTCACGTTCAGTCATTGGTGTCCTAGATATTGTACTTAGAGAGTACATATCACTTTAGAAAAGTTACATCGATACTTGCCTGACCTGGAATCGAACCCGCGCAATCATACAAGAGAGGCTGGTGTTTTAACCACTAGGCCACCACGACATCTCAGAGATCAATAGCTAGATAATTTACGAAGCACAAGTAGAAATTCATTTCTTTCACATGGTGCTACACTAAATAAATGACAAATAAAAAAATCATGGAATACTTTTTTTTTTTATTTACAGTATTCCTTATTTAAAAAGTAAAAAATGTTATCATGTGATATTTATTGCCTTTAAGGCGGAACAAAGTTCGCCGGGTCAGCTAGTATGTAATAAATACCAAGGTATTAGCAAAGGTCCCCACATTTATATCAGCTAGAGTTCCGCGTATTAGGATCTATTACCAAAATCGACATCAAGGTTCTTCTAATTAATTCGTATTTAGATATATTAGCAATTAATCTTACTTCAACTTATGCTAGCTTACATAAAGCTTTGGGTATTTCCATCTACATAAAAAAACGTTGGCCTATATAATACAGTATTTTTCCCCACATACATCTCTTCTGCGGTCTATGCGAACAGCCATCATTCAATTGCAGACTGTAACAGACGTGTCATGTTCCCGATTCAAACCATGCATAGCGACACGTTCCTGTACGCTCCCGTACGTTCCCGTGCGGAACCAACCATGCGATTCCAACAAAAAAGAATTGAAAAACATGCGCTTTTGTTTACAGGATCGAACGATCTTTTGAAAAAGTTTTAGCAGGTTTATGGAACAAAGTGGCGGTTAGAAAGACTTATAAATAGCAACTAAATAGCTACCTGCTTTTAAAAATAAGTTGTCAGAAAAATAATAATTATAAGTCATATACTGACGGTAAGGATTGTATATTGTTACGTGTAAAAACACATAACAATATACAATCCGTTCTCAGGTATTTATCCACTTATCAGCAACCTTATTTTAACTCTAGAATAAAGGTCATTTTGATTTTGGCAGATTTGTCACTGCCAGCAATCTAATAGCAACGTTATTACAATGCGAATATAGATTATTGCAATTTAATTGACGTTTGATGATACTGATGCGCTACAAAGTCAGATGTAAAATAACTATGAAGGACTGTAAGTGAATGTCATTGCACATATTAAACTTATACGGCCATACTCGTAATACAAAACAATTTTAAAGGGGTATCTTTAGAATCAGGTTTAAGTCATTAAGCCAGAATTATATGTAATCAGATAAATTAAAGTTCTTAATACAAAATCTTACCTAAAACCCGAGTGCAGGTTTTCAATTTTACATTATGAACTTTACGTTTGTCAAAATTAAGTTCAAAATACCATAACTGGGTTTAAGGTTCACTGAAGTGGCACGCCACATTAGCGGCGGTAAGTCCCCTCTTTGAGGAGTGGCTAGAGAGGCGCCACGGCACCGTCACCATCCGCCTGAATCAGATACTCACCGGACGCAGTTGTTTCGAGAGGTTCCTCTTCCGTATAAGACGGGAGGAAACGCCAGGGTGTCACCATTGTGTGGATCGCCCTGAGGACACGATGGAGCATACTGTGGAGGTCTGCCCCGCTTGGGTAGAGCACCGCCGTGTCCTCGTAGCGGCAATCGACGGAATCCGGGCCCTCACGTCACTAGTCGCCGCAGGGGACGCCCTGGTCGGGAGACGACATCGAACTCCCAGCCACCGTATGCGCGGGCCTGCAGGCGGTAAGTAGTGGGCAGCTCGCCGCCCGGTAAGGACCAGGCCCGAGTAGAAGGCGCGTTGTGTTTCACTCGTGCCGCAAAGAGATGTCAGCACATCGTGACGGGGTCCACGAAGACCAATGCCTGGGTCAGGGTTGCGGGTTGGTTAAAAAAGAAACCGTGGCCCTGGCCGTCGCACAGGTAAGTGAAGAAACACGAGTGGGTTTTAATCAGTAAAAGTTTGACACGCCCTTCTGCTCCGCCCAGAGCGGGAGAAGTCATTTGATGATTTCCCATCCCAACAAAAGAAAAATACGCATATAGTCTTATTTTCTTTCAAAATTCATCAAATGTGAAATCGACTGTTGTAATTTCGGTCAACTGGTTATAAAGCATTTTCAAATGTGACCTTGTTTAACTGTTAAAATAAATTTGGCTTGCAGATTGTTTTAATTATTCTATTCAGCTCAGTTGTTTCAATTGTAGTAAAGGCTAGGGATGGTAGGGATACTCAATGTGGCATATTATCGTTTTACGTCACTTAGTCGTAAAAGTATAATAGTTATGACGTGAATATGACAATTTAAGTAGATTATAGCCTTGAGCTAAATTATGTTGTATTCACGAGAGCTTAAAATCTAACCCCATATAATAAACAAATAAGTCTGAACTTACCCACTTAAGGATATAAACATAAAATATGTCAATATTCAGGAACAAGGTATGAATTTCGAAGTGAGGGGAAAACAAGATATTTTGTCACTTCGCGTGCCGCAATATCCGGCCTTCCATCGTATGAGTGCGATTCACGTGAAAATCATAGGTGATAGGAATCAAACGATATTCGATATTCATTGTTCCAGCCGAAGCACAGCATTTCCGAATCAGATTTTTTATAATAAAATGATACTACTTCAGTAACTTCTCATTTATTAAAACAGTTTATTTACATTTTTTTTTTTTCATTTTGAGGGTACATAATTATCTGCCAAACTGTTACTAATCTATTATTATTAATTTACTAACCACACTTTTTCAATTCTAAATTCTATGCCCTCTAATGAATTGGCATCTCGATAATTTCCCTCTTTTACCAAGTCATCTTGTACACAATTCGTCCATCGTTATTTTAATCTTCGCCTGTGTTAACAGCTCTCCACATTCCCCATTTCTTAGTATTGTATAATTGCATGGCACACGTGTGAGCACAATGTACTTGCTGAAAAGCATCTATTTGCTGGGTTAGTCTTTTTTTGTTCTTGATTTCTTTTTTTGTGTGTATTCCATAATGGACACTCTTAGTGTACAATATATTTCTGCATCGTTCTCACGCGATTGATTTCAAAATGAATGATGTAATCAAATGTTTGTATCAATAGCTTGATAATTTAAAAGAGTGTCCATGGAGTTTCTCAAAGCCAATACACACTATGTAGCCAAGCATATTGTACGTTACGGAATTGCATCGCTGACAGGGGTGTTGAATAATTGCATGGCAAACGTGTGAGCACAGTGTACTTGCTGTAAAGCATCTACTTGTTGGGTTAGTCGTTTTTTATTGATTTCTGAATTGTTGACGCTCTTAGCGTATATATTTAATATATTTCTGCATCGTTCTCACACGGTTGATTTCAACACGAAAACCGCCCGTTCTTCTTCATAGGTACCTACTCTTTGGAATGGGCGACTAGCTTCACCTTACTGACTGACGGACCTTCTGACAATTCAAAAGTGCCTGTAACTGGTTTATTTAAAATAAATACTTTGATTTGATTTGATTCACATTCAAAACTTCCCTCACAACATTTTGTTACTTCACCACATCACACTCCTATACAACTACCGATTTCTACATAATTTTTCAGTCACTTTTTTCTTCTGTCTTCCTTTACAACGTCATTCTTTGTATATGCGAAACCCGAAAAACGTGTCCAATATATTTAAGTAAAGAATCTATGTATAATATTTCAAAAAGATATCATGAAAAACCACAAAGTTATGAGCTTGTTACCTACCTGGTTGTCTTCTCCCGCTCTGGGCGGAGCGGAAGGGTGTGTCAGACTTTTACTGACTAAAACCCACCCGTGTTTCTTCACTTGCCTGTGCGACGGCCAGGGCCGCGGTTTCTTGTTTAACCAACCCGCAACCCTGACCCAGGAGGCATCGGTCTTCGTGGACCCCGTCACGATGTGCTGACATCTCTTTGAGGCGCGCGTGAAACACGACGCGCCGTCGACTCGGGCCATGGTCCTTACCGGGCGGCGAGCTGCCCACTGCTCACCGCCCGCAGGCCCGCGCTTACGGTAGCTGGGAGTTAGGTGTCGTCTCCCGACCAGGGCCTCTACTGCTGTCTCATTAAAACCAAGCTTTTCCGTCTCGCCGGTATCGTAACAGGCGATCAACATGCTGCACTAGAATATAGTCAAGAACATTGTGTGAGTAACTACTTAAAAATAGTACCTCCTGTAAAAAGGGGGGAGGCTGATATGATCAGTTCTTCGTCTGAGAGATGACACGACTTTATTCAAGACATGACATAGCATCATAACATTCTTTAAAAGAAAACGTTTTCTCATACTAATATTACGACTGTTTCGTGGGTGCATTTACAAACATTTAAACTCACATGAACAAGCAGCGAGACCTACAATTAGTATTTTTTATACTCGTATTTTATAGTCATACTAATATCTGTTCCGTGTGGGAATCGAACTCACGACACACAGTACAGCAGTCAATCGCTTAACCAATGCGCCAACCTTATCATTAATGGCATGCCACTGTAGCATTAGCATGGCATTCTGATCTGTAGTGAACTGCACGCGGGCCACAATCCACCATTTTAAAGGCAATTTTTGAAACCCATGGGTGAAACTTGTTTAGTACTGGGTGTAAATACTTTCACGAGATATTAAACCACAAAACAGTCAAGTTAAGCACATACACGTGTCAAACGTTTACAGATGAATTTCAGTCTGGCCGGTCATGGATTTCAGTATGTCATACCCACCACGCGTAACTATACACGTGGTGGATATAACATACCTTTCTACGTCTTCATAACTCGATCCGACATCTCGACGGAAAACTCCGACGCGTGGCGGAAAGTACCGACGGTTTCCCACTTCCGTAAGAAGAGAAAGGTTACTAGACTGGAAAGTAGAGGGAAGTTCAACGTTTTCACTGAATTCTTTGAATGTTGCTGTGGCGTGTACAAAAATAAAAACCTAATATTGGTGCCAATTCCTTTGTTCACAAACTAAACTACAATACATATTTTTCTATTTCATTATGAAGAGGACAGATCAAAAATTGTTTTTTAATCATTGACAACAGGTCAATGATTAAAAACATGGCGAGAAAAATGTTTCAATTTACGTCAAGCGTGGACAATTTGACAAGACTTCTTTCATATTTTATATATTACAATATTTTTATATCAAAATTTCCCCCGCCTTATACAATATACTGCTGTTTTGGTAAATATTTATTATATATATATATTATTTTTCTCGGTGGTAGGCCACAACATCGGCCGCCGGCGTAGTTACCACCCACCAGACAAAGTCATGCTGCCAAGCGATTCGTCGTGTTCCGGCATGATGTCTGGTGAAGCCGTACGGAGGACGGGTCTGAGCAGTTGTGTTGCGATGTGTGCCGGGCTCGATGCGACAAATGTTGTTGTGTCGGGAGCTTGGTCCTGGAGGGTAGCGGGATCCGAAGCACGGTGCTCCGCTGGCCGACCGCAGGTAGTTGGGGGCCCAAGTAGTGTGCTAGCCACACACGAAAGGCTGCCCCGCCAACTGCGAAAAATCCCAGGGTGGCCCCATCGTGCCGGTTGGCGACCGGACGAGAGGACCCGATGGCGATCCCTGGGGGGGTTCGGGCGTCCCCGCTGTCTCCAGATCAATCTCCCACTGGCGCAGCATCGTTGGTACTGTTGTTGGGTTTATCATTGCATCCCTCGCTCAACTGCCGTCTTCCTTCCTATTCACTCAGTATATTAAAATGAAAAGTTTTAAAAAGAAAAGTAGGTGTGCACAGCGGGCGCACGTTCTCTCATTTAAAGTGCACCTCTCAAACATTCGAGGTCTGCACTCCAATATCGATGCAGTCCATCACCACCTTGAGACTGAAAAGCCCCACCTACTTTTCTTGACGGAGACCCAGATCAGATGTCCGTCTGATGCGGCATACCTCAACTACCCGGGATACTCTTTGGAGCATCATTTCCTGCAGCGTGCCGGGGTCTGTGTGTATGTCCGCAATGACATCTGTTGCCGGCGTCTCCGTCACCTCGAAGACTCTCATCTATCGTCCTTATGGCTGTTGGTTGACACTGGTGTGGACAAAATTGTCTACACCTGTGTCTACCGATCGCACAGCGGTGACCAGGAGACAACTCGACTATTTGACCACCTCAGTGTGGCTGCTGACAATGTACTGCATCGGCACCCTGACGCACAGTTCGTCGCTCTGGGGGACTTTAATGCCTGCCACCAAGACTGGCTTTTCCCATACCAGAGGACCGACCACGCTGGGAGACAAGCGCGAAACTTTGCGCTATCAATGGGCCTTTCCCAGCTGGTGGAAGAAGCAACTAGGGTGCTGATGTGGCTGGTCATACCGCCAATTGCCTGGACCTTCTGCTGACCACTGATCCGGACAGATGTGTTGTTACAGTTTCCTCACCGTTAGGAACTTCAGACCACTGTCTGGTGAAGTCTGTGACGTCCTTCTCCCCACCTGATTGCGACTCGTGTGGTGAGCGGCGAATATGGCGTTACAAGTCAGCAGATTGGGATGAGATGCGCCACTTCTTTGCGTCTTATCCTTGGCAGCAGGTCTACTTCTCTTCTAGCAATCCATCGAGCTGTGCGGACGCTATAACCGACGTGGTGCGTCAAGCTATGGAGTATTTTATCCCCTTCAGTGACGTGCCCGTCGGTGGCTCGGCTCGCCCATGGTTTAACGCCGACTGTGTTCAAGCTGAACAGCGTAAGCACGTGTGCGAATGCCGTGGCATTCCTCGCCTGGGTTGACGCTCGTGACCGCAGAGCTCTGGATCTAAGCTCAAAGAAGAGAGCCTTTAACCGTGCTGCCAAGTCCTACAAAAAGGCGCTTAAGAAGGCTCGCTTCGACCGCATTACTAACATTGGTAACAAGCTCTCTGCGCACCCTTCCGGTAGCAGATGTTTCTGGTCCCTAGCCAAATCGGTCGCGGCGAACTTCTGTCGGCCCACACTGCCTCCGCTGGTTAGGCCTGATGGAGCACTGGCCCATACGGCGAGAGAGAAAGCAGGTCTCTTTGCATCTCTCTTTGCCCATAGTTCGCGTCTTGACACTGGCGATGCTACTCTACCTAATTTACCTCATTGCGGAACTTCAATGCCTGAGGTTTGCATTAGAAACAAGGAGGTTCTGAGAGTATTGTGTCGTCTGGACGTAAATAAGGCTAGTGGTCCAGATGGTATACCAGCGATTGTTCTTAAGGCTTGTGCGCCCGAGTTGTCTCCTGTATTGACGCGCCTGTATCGCCTCTCATTTAGGACTGGTATAGTGCCCAAGTCCTGGAAGCTTGCCAACGTGCAGCCCGTGCCCAAAAAGGGTAGTCGTGCCGATCCTACCAACTATCGTCCGATTTCGATAACCTTCTGCAAGATTATGGAGCGTGTATTGAACTCGCGCCTCTTGGCATACCTGGAAGGTAACGATCTCCTCAGTGACCGACAGTACGGTTTTCGACGCAATCGGTCAACTGGGGACCTACTAGTGTATGCCACTCACTTGTGGGGCGAGGCCCTCGAGAAAAATGGGGAAGCGATTGCCGTCTCCCTTGATGTCTCGAAGGCCTTCGACCGGGTATGGCACGCTGACCTTTTGAGTAAGCTTCCAGCGTACGGGATTTCCGCTGGCCTGACTGGCTGGGTAAAAGACTTCCTGACTGAACGGTCCCTCCGAGTTATTGTCGACGGATGTTCATCTGAGCCCATGTCGACCAATGCCGGTGTTCCTCAGGGGTCTGTTCTCTCTGCAACTCTGTTCCTGCTGCATATTAACGATCTGCTGATGCCCGGTATCTATGGGTATGCAGATGACAGCACAGTTTTGTCTACACCTTGTGTGTTGTGACAGCACAGTTGTGGAGAGATACCTGCCGGAAGCTCGGGCTAGTAAGGAAACTATCCGGTCCGAAAGAGAGACCATGGTAGAGCGTGTGAGTGCTGCACTGCAGGCAGTCTCCGAATGGGGCAATGCCAATCTTGTAGCATTCAATGCCGCCAAAACACAGACGTGTCTTTTCACCGCCAAAAGGAGCCCGTTTACCTTGGCTCCTACTTTTCAGAGTGTACCGACCGCCTTCAGCTTTTGGGAATTGAGATTTCCTCGAGCCTTAACTTTGGGCGGTTCATTGAGTCCAAGGCCAGGGTGGCTGCCAGAAAACTAGGCGTCATCGCGAAAGTCCGGCGGTACTTCACACCTGGGCAGCTTCTAATTTTATACAAAGCACAGGTCCGCTCGTGTGTGGAGTACTGCAGCCACATTTGGGCTGGTGCTGCGAAATTGTGAAATGTCACCTTGCCACTTTGGATTCGGTGGAGAGGCGTGCGAAGAGGCTGATTGGCGACCCAGACTTAACTCGAAACGGTCTCCAAAGCCTGGAGCACAGGCGTAGAGTAGCCAGCCTTTCGGTCTTCTATAGGATGCATTCTGGTGAGTGTGCAAGGGAATTGCATGATTTAATTCCCCCATCTCCGTTCCATCATCGGACGACCCGTCGTACGGCGAGTTTCCACCCTTACGTTGTTGACACCACTGCGATCCGGACGAAGCGTTTTACTTCCTCCTTTATACCGCGTACATCGAGGGACTGGAACAATTTGCCGGCGTCGGTGTTTCCGTCGGACTACAATTTGAGTGCCTTCAAGGCTAGAGTGAATAGGCTCTTAATAAACTAGTGCGCTTTACTATCAACTATTGCGTCACTGCTTACCATCAGGCGGGATTGCGGTCAAGCGCTGGTTTATAATTAAAAAAAAAAAAAAAAATTTCAAAACACAATAAACTCTGCGTTTAAATACCTACATTGTTCGTAATTAACTGCATGATTTTCGTTGCACGCTTGTCTGGAATGTACGCCACACAAACACACTTATGTTTTTTGTTACCACCGATTATATTATTTAACCGTTCATTGTGTAATGATTTGCTTATGCATTAACCGTTCATTGTGTAATAAATTGCTCATACATTGCTTCAAAGATTTTAAAGTTCCTCTGCCCAATAAAGATAATAACGCTGGGAACTTAAGTGTCAAAATTAAAAACTTCGTAAAGCATAAACAAATTGTATTGAAAATGTGTTTTTACTAACTGTACCAAAACTATTAACTACCCAACTTAATGTCGAGATGATCTTCAAATTATAAATCTTGTTGTTACATTTAAAACTAAACTTATTGTGGTATCTCTTACAATACTTATTGCGAACCATGGCTCGTTTTTCTTTTCTCTCGACCATTCACTTCCACTGCCTCAAAATTAAGCTACCGTTGAGTTGCCAACGTTTGTTCTGTACGGTCAATGCAGCCATCTTGCTTTTTCCGATTTGTTATTTATGTTATACAGACCTTACAATTGATGGTCATTTTATGTGTTATACACAATTACCCCACGGTTAACGGAAGTTGTACCAAACTTTAACTATTACTGGGAATTAGTTTACACCAAAGGGTCTTTCAAAAAGATGACCTAATGACTTGGAACCCCAACTACTAGAGATGGGCAATGCCTTTAAAAGTGACACTTGACATCGAGCTCCACTTGGTTTTTGATCATTCCATCTAAATACGAAATAATACAAATATCTTTCTATGTTTTGTGTTCCAAATCCAAAATTATATGTAATTGTGTTAGATTTGAATTAATAACAAAGATCGTTTAGTCAATACGTATGCCTGATCGTGCCAGCAAACTCATTATACGGTTAAAAATATAATTACATTGCTTTAAAAAATTACAAGACAATTGCAGAATCTTAATTCAACCAATCATATAAATACTTTTCACATTTGTACTTTTCAGTTGTTTATCAATCGCGACCAGTACGTACTAGAGTACGTTATACAAAATCTAGAACAAAGTGTCCCCTTATTTTTAATAGTAAATAAATGCTACGTAAATAAAATTTATATTGTAACAATCTCACCATGCATTGGAGGATCTTAGTCCCGTTAATCTGGACATTCGGTTATGTGTTGTCACAAGAAGCGCCAATGCTGTATGATGCGTACTTCGGGAAGCCCATCACGGATAAGCGCAGCAATTACCTGGCGGGCGTCGTCAATGGGACAAGGTTCGTTTTTTACTACCTAATAATTAATTTCATTATACAGTATTTTATGCATGTATGCAGTTTAACAAGTCAAATAAAGTTGTAAAACCGTGGTTAGACACAGGTTCAAACGAGACCCTGGCCAATATCAGCATGACGGTCTAGCTTTTCCAAAAAATTATTTTACAAGGGTAAACCACAATCTTGACTTAAAACTACATATGCACCGCAAAACTGTTTTCACGGTTTCTATGTGGTTTCTATACTCGGTGGTAGGCTATAACATAGGCTGCCGGCAGAAGTTACCATCCACCAGATAGTCTTGCCGCCAAGCGATTCGTCGTGTTCCGTCATGATGCCTGGTGAAGCCGTACGGAAGACGGGTCTGAGCAGTTGTGTTGCGATTTATGTCGGTTATGATGCGCCAAATGTTGTTGTGTCGGGAGTTTGGTCTTGAGGATCTCCAGATCAATCTCCCTGTGGCACAGCATCGTTGGTCGTGTTGTTGAGTTTAACATTGCATCATATACAAGGGAAATCAATAACTGACAATAAAAATATAACAACCATACTAGGAACAACACTCTTACATATGTAAAATATTAAATAGTTTATGTATCGTTTCTTGGTTACATAAATAAAATTACGTTAAATTAATAAAAAAAATAATAAGATCTCATGTTCAAAATATCTAAACACATATAGTAAGTACACGCACATTCAAATATAGTATGTATTTAATAAAATTAAAAGTTTCTTCGCTAAATGATCTTTAAAAGAACTCTATCAACTTTACATCTATGAACTTTAAAAGAACTTGTGAATTCTGAGTTTGTTTCGGCCTTCTTCTCAGAGTAGTCAGATACTTACAAAAAACACATCATCATTCTTTTAACTATATCCAATGTTCTTAAGGATTTCTTTGTCAGTTTATGCACAACAGCCGTTCAGCCATGTCGCAAAGAGGACGGTCGTCGCATAGACGGAACGTGCACTAACCCCAAGCATCCCTCCCGCGGAGCCAGCAAGACGCCCCTCCCAAGACTACTACCACCACAATTTGGACCAGGTGTGTGATTCTTTATCATTTTAGAGTAGATCATGAATTAAGTGAAGATTGTGAAGCTAACTAGGATCCTTTTAATTCTATCCTTTGTAATCGTAGTGAAACAAAGATTTAAATCAAAGTCGGCATTTCACATCAAAATAATAATGGTCAAGTTTTTTTTGTGTGATTGCTGGTCCCTCCCATACTTCAATCCAAAAGATCAAATGATAACAAAATCTGGGGATACAGTTTGGTATTGCAGCTTCTTACCTATCATTGCTATATAACATTCAATTTAATTCCACCACAGGATAGCTAAAGTATCAAAGATTTTATTAAGCTCCGTAACGACGTTCATACATCGCGCGGGGTGAAGGGGGAAGCGCCATCGTTTGGAGGTATTATGTGCTGCATTTTGAGAAGTTTTAGCTTGAAGAAGATTCGATGTTCGTTCTTGTTTCACTGCCTAGGCACGTCAAAAAGCCAGATCGAAATACAAAGATCGTATATGATTGAAAAAGTCTTTTCAAAAGCAATGAAATGATAGCAATGAAATATGTCCCATATTACTGAGATATCGATTGGATTTGTTATGAAAAATATCACCTATTAGTTGACGTGTTCACTTTACAACACAGGGTTGCATCGGTGAATACCATTATTATTGTGTTATGTCACTTTCGCGCAGCTAATGAAAAGATTTCCTGAGATTGTGGTGTTGCCTCGCCGTACTAAAGATTAACGCCTAAACTGAGAATTCTTTAGGTATTTAAAAATCCTTTTATAACAGGCAACACATTGCGACCAGCGAGGGATGGGACAGAGCTGCCGTCAGCGCGGTACCTTCGTACCTCCCTGATCGCCGACGGGTTTATCACCAGCCATCAATTCTCCACACTGGCTACCCACGTCCTGGTGGGTTCGATTCCTGATAATGTGGATCTTTTTTACCTTAGTAAGCCTCTTAATTTTAATCTATCAAATATAAACAGTGCACTCTCAACAGTTACGGATTGGTTTACATCAAATAACCTAGTTCTTAATACCAAGAAAACGAAATGTGTAAAGTTCGCCTTGCCTAACGTTAGAAATCTAGAACCTAACACCGTTGTAGACAAAGAGGTACTTGAAACTGCGGGCTCGGCATTTTTCTGGGAATAACAGTAGATGCCAAACTTCAGTGGGGACCACACATATCAACCCTAGCAGGAAGGCTCAGTTCGGCCGCCTACGCCGTCAGGAAAATGAGACAATATACTGACGTTAATACAGCTCGTTTAGTTTATTTTAGTTATTTCCACAGCGTTATGTCCTACGGTATTCTACTGTGAGGCAAAGCCGCTGACATACAAAATATATTTGTGCTCCAAAAACGAGCTGCCCGAGCAATTTACCAGCTCGGTGTCAGATGTTCTCTGAGAAATTTCTTTAAAGATATTGGTATTCTCACGATTGCTTTTCAATTCATCTTAGCCAACATCTTATATGTTAGGCAAAATATTCACGTGTACACCAAAAACTGTGATATTCATAATATTAACACCGGAAATAAGGACAAACTGCGAGCCCCTTTTCACCGACTTCAAAAGGTTCATAACTCTTTTGTTGGGCTTGGTATAGCTTTTTATAACAAGATACCCTCTGCTTTGCTAGACTTGCCTTACAATGCATTTAAAGCACAAATCAAATCCAAGCTTTGTTCAAAGGCATATTATTCCGTGAATGATTATTTAAATGATAAGAATAGCTGGTCGCTCTGATTAACTCAGGACAATGTTTGTGTTCTTTCTTCGGAATTAGCTTACTGATACGTTATATGAGTTCATATAATTTACTTTTTTACATTACATTAATATGTAAGCTGTCACGCCCTTTATGCCTGGGGCTTTTATTTAAGTAATAAGTGTTTAGTTAATTACATCTTCATTTAAATATATATGTCGGAGATCGTCGATTAATTTTAATAGAAGTTGCTGATTTGATTTACGTAGTAGAGGGGCGAACGCTTGTGACGTTATTTTGTGATGGCGTCACATGGTCAGAGTCGCTTTGGAAAGTGGGGTTCGTCGAACGGTGACTTTGAATCGAGACGCGGACCAAGACACATCTCCGAACCGAAACTGTCGGTTTGCCTATTCAAATTGTTATTATGAAGATTGGAGGGTATATCTACACGTCGTGCTTCAATTCAAAACTCACCTACGAAACGGAACCTGTACCACCACACCAGGAGGCTGTCGACCCTACCGCTCTGCCGTCGCTGTCTCCGACATCAGAAGTGGGATAAAGAACTGCACTGCTCACAATCTCGTTATAAATCAAGGAACAGAATAACAGTCACTTTCTGCCAATATTTTTATAGTACTTGTGTAATTACTTGTGTGGTAGTTGTTCATTGCCTTTGTATGAGCTGGATGCTGGATGTCCTGGCAGTGAGGCTGGAAGTGAACGTCAAGTTACGAGGTGCGCTCAATTGCTGGCGCAGAGATTGTTCCGCGTGATGGTCCGCTGCAGGAGCGCGCTGCAGGAGTGCGCTGCAGGTGTGCGCTGCAGGCGTGCAAGTGTGGCTGGTCCCTGGCGCGCGACAGTGCTGGCTGATGCTTAGCGCGCGACAGTGCTGGCTGTTGCTTGGCGCGCGACAGTGCTGGCTATTGCTTGGCGCGCGACAGTGCTGGCTGTTGCTTGGCGCGTGACAGTGCTGGCTGTTGCTTGGCTCGCGACAGTGCTGGCTGTTGCTTGGCGCGCGACAGTGCTGGCTGTTGCTTGGCGCGCGACAGTGCTGGCTGTTGCTTGGCGCGCGACAGTGCTGGCTGTTGCTTGGCGCGCGACAGTGCTGGCTGTTGCTTGGCGCGCGACAGTGCTGGCTGTTGCTTGGCGCGCGACAGTGCTGGCTGTTGCTTGGCGCGCGACAGTGCTGGCTGTTGCTTGGCGAGCGAGGTGCGCTTGCGGAACATGCAAGGTGTGCTTGCGGAGCGCAGAAGGTGCGCTTGCGTAGCGTGCAAGGTACGCTTTCGGAGCGCGCAAGGTGCGCTTGCGGAGCGCGTAAGGTGCGCTTGCTTGGTGAATCACATCAATGGCGTGTGGCGCGGAGTCAGAGCTGCGTGCGCTTTGTGGAACGCCCAAGGTTTCAAGACTTGAGCCTCTACTCTGCAGGCGATGAGAAGATTTCAAAATACCCAAAACGTTTGTGGTAAGGAAAGGGGGTTTTTATGAGAGCTCCGAGATGTCTGGTGTGCAACGGTTGATAACTGCCATGTGGCAGGTGTTTGCGAGAAGTTGCCACAATCCGGTGAGTCGTACTATTTTTATTTTGATTCCGTGGCCGAATGTTCTCTTGTCAAGCAATCTGTAATTTCATTGGTAAACGTACACACGCGATAGTACGTATGCAGGGTATGGGTAGTACCAGTGTTGTGTACTGAACCATTTCTTTGAGACATGCTAATAAGAGTTATTTTTGCAAATTTTATTTCTTGTCATACCCGATTATTGTTTGTAATAATGGGCTGAGAAATTTTATATTGGGGTTTTAAAATTATGATGTCTAAAATCAAAAACAATTGTTTAATCCAAATTAACCATCCGGTGGTGCTTTTGAATAGTCAATGTTTGTCAGTCCAAGAAAAGTGAAGCTAAATTGCATGTTCCAAAGCGTAGATCTCTAAGAACGTGCAAGAAACTCCATGTCTGGTTCATCCATCAAGTCTGGTTTGTCTTTGATTATTTCGAAACTAAAGTTCACTGTGACCTATAGTTACGAGCTCACTTGAGCTTCTGATAGTATGTGTGTCCAGACTATTAAATCTTCTCAAGAGAACAAGCGGTAACGAACATAGAAATGAGTGCTATTTACGAAAAATCTAGATTTGATAGAAATAAAGCTAAAGTAGTGTTGGTAATTGTAATGTTGGTTGATTTAATGTTGGTGATTTATTTGATGGCGATCGTTACCTATTGAAACAGAACTTATAAGTACCCCCACGATCGTATACGAAAGACTTCTCCAAGTAATGAGTCTGCTGAGTTAGATTTCATAAAGTAGAAGATGGTGAGGAGGGTGCCTCCACCAGCAAATGGAACACGTATCATGGCTATGTGGTCGCGCTGCACGCACTAGTCTGTAGTCGTAACTGCAACCCAGTGAGGGGTTGTTCAGGGGGCGATGGGCAGCTAGTGATGTGGCGGGGACTCTGGTAGATATGGTCGCACTGCATGCACTAGTCTGTAGTCGTAACTGCAACTCAGTGTGGAGTTGTTCAGGGGGCGATGGGCAGCTAGTGATGTGGCGGGGACCTGGGTCTCAGAGGAGACTATTAGTTGTACGGTCATGTGTTGACCTGGGAGTCGTGGACTCTAGAGTTGGTCGTATCACAAGAGGTGATGACGATATGGGTGTCAACTATGAGTTGTCACTAGCTACAGTGGTAGCGAACCATGGTGTGTTTTCTTATGGAAGATTATGATTTTGATTTGATAATTATGAGGCTTGGAGGAACCTTTTGTTTTCTTTTTGAATTTTGATAATTATAAGGCTTGAAAGAAGCTTTTGTGTTTAAGTTGTTAAAATAATGAAGTTTGTTTGGTTTTATAACAGTCATTGTAACTAAACGTGACGTGTGACTGTCAGGTTGGCCGAGTCGGTTTTCTGTGCCTTTTTTTAATTTGTTACAGACATGCACGAGGACGTGCAACGGGAAATATCGAAGTTTGGCCGGAATCGGCGGTTGGCCTGGTGAACCGGATCCTGGACTCCGGGGCTGAGGGAGCTTCGGATGCGACTGGGATTGGCGCTGGGATGATGATGAAGATGATGCACGAGGACGTGCAACTAGTCAGGCTGGCCGTGTCGGAGATCGTCGATTAATTTTAATAGAAGTTGCTGATTTGATTTACGTAGTAGAGGGGCGAACGCTTGTGACGTTATTTTGTGATGGCGTCACATGGACAGAGTCGCTTTGGAAAGTGGGGTTCGTCGAACGGTGACTTTGAATCGAGACGCGGACCAAGACACATCTCCGAACCGAAACTGTCGGTTTGCCTATTCACACGTCATGCTTCAATTCAAAACTCACCTACGAAACGGAACCTGTACCACCACACCAGGAGGCTGTCGACCCTACCGCTCTGCCGTCGCTGTCTCCGACATATATTTGTTTTGCTTTGCTGGTATTTTTGCGTGGTAGCTGGCATATGGTAAATAATTTCATTGTTGTTGTATTTTATCGTGTTATTTTTAAAATCAACATACAGCTGTGCTGCTGGGGAGTTTCTTCCGCCACTTCTTCTCCCCCGCGAAAGCACTAGGAAGTGTCGACGAGAGGGTGTTTTGGGGGACTGTCTTATGTAATATTGACGTTCAAAAAGTGCTGATTCTCAGCCTAGTTTGAATAAATGACTTTTGATTTTGATTTTGAAATGTCGTTAAAGATACCCTGGGGGTACTTAACTAACTACGTAACTCACTAAGGCCAATCTAGTCTATTGTAGTTATCTAGTATTGTAGTTTCGTTTCGGCGACAAACATATTATGACAAAAACTTGTCAAAATGTAGAGAAATGAGAAAAAGTAGAAGTAAGAAAAGTATTTTAGCTTCAATATGATTCCATCTGATAGTAATAGCGTGTTTCGAAATTAGCAACCAGTTTCCCCAAACACCCGCCTTTCTTTCCTAGTTGTTTTGCTTGGAAGAAACCAGAATATTTGAAGTTATAGAATATCCTTCAAAATGATTCAGATTGTGGTTTAGGGCGTGTCACGCAATTAGTGCCCTGTTATTATTCTGAACAGAAAATTAACATTACAACATAGTATAAAACAAAGTCGCTTTCTCTGTCCCTAGACCGCTATGTATGCATAAATCTTTAAAACTACGCAACGGATTATAATGCGGTTTTTTTAAATACATAGAATGATTGAAGAAAAAGATCTATATGTATAATAACATCCATTAAATATTGGATAAATACTGTTATTTTTGAAGTTTCTTATGTGATGTCATAAATGATTAATTTTTTTCCGCTTACATTGCAAATACTGGCTGAAGCCTACAAGATTTATCAAAATAAGGTACTGAGTATTAAACTAACGTATTGAAAAGTTCTACAAAAAACTCCGCGATGGTATATGTCTAATGGATATCCCACAATAAAATGTTTTGTCATTTACTTTTTACGACAAATAATGACTAATTTTCGAAGCGATTGTAACCAATAAAACATTAATCTCTTTCCAATTAAATACTTTAAATACATTGTTGATTTAATATAGATCCCTTTCAGCATATGATTTAAATTAATATTTTCTAAGATATTACAGATTTAAAAATTGCGGACGTAGCGTTTGCGGCGGTACGTACCGACCGGCCGGGGCGGCGGGAGCGGCGCGGCGGGCCGCTATTTATTTTATTTTATTTTAATATTTTAAGGAAACTTAAAGCTAGCATAATAGACAGGTAGAAGATAGATAGTGAAAGCAGGCCAATTTAAAGGTTTCCACAGACAATATTAGGTTAGCACAAAGACAGTAACAGGTACAACACAGGACAAAAAAGTGAAATGAAGAACAAGTAAGCACTCGGAGAGTAATAAGTAAAGACTGAAAATGTGTTAGTGACTTATAAAGAAGTTATCACTAAGATTTTTTTTTTTTAGTTAGTTACACTGCTCGAGAATAAATCAAGATCATCAACCTTTTCACAAAATAAGATATGTGCTCTGCTAGCTCTTATCAGTTCCATATACAACGTTCACAGTTTTTCTGTAGTGTATTTAGTGTCAACATTGCACCCGTGCGAAGCCGGGGCTTGGCACTAGTACATATACTATAAAAAGTTTAAAGTGCTTAGTTACGTAATGCTAATACTGGATCATAGGTTTTGGTAACAAATAGATTTTACTTTTACGTTCAATTTTATTATCACAGCTCTCTATCTTTCAGGGATTTCATCACCCATATGTATTAAGCTATATAAAAACGTAAATTAAGTGTGCTTTCCAATATTTTAACAGTTCTTGTAAAATCTCTTATATTCTATGACAGATAGATATGCGATCGTTAGCGACTGCTGCGTAGGCAACACACCAAACCGAGTGAACCCGATCTGCATCCCCATCCCGGTGCCTGGCGACGACCCTTACCTGCGCATCCCCCAGATCAGGTGTCTCAACCTAACTAGGGTCATCACTTACCAGGAGCTTGGTTGTCTGCCAAACACTTTGCCTGCTGAAAGAGTAAGTGCCTTTCTATTAAATCATCCCTTACCGCCTCTGTTGCTGAACATAGCTCAAATCAAATTGAACTCCAACAATTCACAATCAGGTTCGTGATCGCAATTTGTCACCATTATTAAACTTTAACAAGCTACCATTTGACACTCAAAAAAGAAAGGAGAAGTAATGTATTTCAACTTTCTTAGAACTTGGAGTGCGAGATCGGGTATCTATACTAATATATAAAGCTGAAGAGTTTGTTTGTTTGAACGCGCTAATCTCAAGAACTACTGGTCCGATTTGAAAAATTATTTTTGTGTTGGATAGCCCATTAATCCAGGAAGGCTTTATGCTATCTATCATTACGCTGCGATCAGTAGGAGCGGAGCATAACTAAACCACGCGAACAAAGTCGCTGGCGGCCGCATTCCAGGGATATCTAATGAATTTAAAAATTCAATCGGAAAATTTACACTTTCATTTTCATCAACAACAGTATCGATTGATTTAAAAGACATCAGATCGCCTGGTAACAACTGTTTTATCTGGAAGTAAATTTCGTCAACATCAACGTTTTTGGCAGCCAAAATCGCCCGTTGACTAAGCCATTCAAATAATTATTCTGTTAAAAAGTGGAAATATTTGAATTATACGGTATTTCGTTCATTACAAAATAAATTTAATTAATTTTATAGCGTCAACAACACGTGGTAATTATGCTGTTAAAATGTAGCTTATATTATGACACGTTCGTAGATTTACCATAGCAGCGCCATCTATTGATTACTTACTCAACCTAGTCGAAAGGTATCGACATCTGTTAGAATCATTTGGAGTTAACAGATAATTGTCACTGTCAAATAATAACAGACAAATAATTAGCAATAAATTAAAATTGCGACTATAATTTGAGATTTAAACTATCCTATCTCTCAAGTTGGATCGAACTGCACATGGTGTGCGAATTTTATTATAATCGGTTAAATGGTTTAGGAGTCCATTGAGGACAAACATTGTGACACGAGATTTATATATATTAAGATAAAAAAAATGCACAGATTCATGTAGTCTGCAAAATCTTATCATATAAATTCAGGTGAAGTGTGCAAAACGTGAGCTCACTTTGTCTAAGGCTTCAACGTGAGATTTTGATTATCAGAATAGAGTAACTGTTATTTGACGATGAGAAAAATTTTTAAGAGCATGTTCGCCTCTTCCCTTTGCCGCTGCTTGGCGTACACCTGTCATTCTGTATGCCTGTTTGTCAGGTGTTTTTTTTTCTTTTTCATAAATTATAAACTAGTGCTCGACCGCAATCCCGCCGTAGTTAATGGTAAAGCGCGCCAGTTTATAAAGAGCCTATTCAATGAAAAAAACTAAGTAAATAGGAAGGAAGACGGCAGTCGAGCGAGATGATGCAATATTTAACTCAACAAGACGACCAAAGATGCTGCGTCAGAGGGAGATTGATTTGGAGACCCTCCACGACCAAAGTCCCAACACAACAACATTTGACGCATCGTACCCGGCACACATCGCAACACAACTGCTCAGATCCCTCCTCCGTACGGCTTCACCAGATATAAAGCAATATGAACACAATGAATCGCTTGGCGGCAAGACTGTCTGGTGGGTGGTAAGTTCTACCGGCAGCCGATGTTATGGCCTAGCATCAATCCCGTGCAACACTTTTTTGATACTCTTTACACCCGTGCTACATACTTAACAATCAAATTAAAAATCGAGTCAACATTGATGTATTTCTTTTTTTTTTGTAAAGACAGTGTTATACTATTATGAATGAATTGAGATATTCTTTCATTTGAAAAGAATATAAAATAAATAATGAGGGAATATATTTCTATTATCGGATCAGGGAAAAGTATAATGAAATCACGACCAAATTCTTTCCTCCCCAGTACTCCGTAGTAACTCCCCTGCTGGATCTTTCAACTGTCTATGGGAATAACGAGGCCAGGACCAGAATGATCAGGGCCTACAAAGGCGGGGAGCTGGCATTTCGGATGGAGGGTGATCGGGAAGTGCCGCAAGGAAACAGCGTCTTTTGCATCAATAATAAACCTCCTGAAACCAGCTGCTATAACTACGGTACGTATTAGGTATTTAAAATTGGGAAGATAAATAATCCTTTCAAACACTTATCGGACTCATCATCATCAGCCTGCCGTTGAGGCCGGCTTTCTTCTATATTCATCGTTTTATTTTTTCTATATTCCGGGCAACCTTTATTATTTTTCGACCCCTATGCTACAGGATGTACCCAGAGACCTATATACCCAGTTCTAAAATAAGATTGTTTCTATGCCTGTTTTTCTTTAGGTGACGACTTCCAGAGCAATTTACTCTCAGGGATATACTTAACGGCGATGTGGTTCTTCAGGGAGCACAACCGAATAGCTCGTCACTTAGCTAAGATAAACACCTGCTGGGATGACGAAAAGCTGTTCCTTACTGCCAGGCAGATCAACATAGCTCAATTCCAGTACATCTTTTACTATGAACTTCTTGCGGAATTTCTTGGTAAGAACAATAATTACAAAACATTTTCCTATGAGAAGACAGAGGTCTAGACGCACTGTATTTAGTTTCTTATAAATGGGACATCACATTTTTTTTTAATATTATAATTTTAAGCATGACTGCAATTCCGCTTGATGGTAACCAGTGTAACAATCATTTTAATTGCAGTGTTTGTATTATGAATCTTAGTGCAATAGGTACTTTAAAAACTTCACCTTCCCAGGTCACAAGAATGCTCTAGCAGAAGGCATAATATACGAGACCGATGGCTACGTCAACGACTTTGATTACCGCTACGAGCCCGGCGTATTCCACGAGTACATCGTCGGCACTCGATGGTTTCACACTCTCCAGCCAGGTAGAACGGAGTAAGTTGAACATGTTAGAACAGAACACAGACCAATCCGTTTCTACCCAACAGAAAAGGAAAGTGTATACTTACGCCTACATTATACTGCAGCATTTAATAAGTTTTACTACAGAACTTCGATAGCAAATATATGACATGTGAAATCTGGAAGTTTTATATGTAAAACTCATTAATATTGAATTCACATATAGTAAAGACATCACAACGTTTTTTAAAGATACCATACGATAATCTTGTTCTCTTCAGTCTGTACAGGAACGGCAAATATGTGGGCAGTAGACCCACCCCTGATGACGCGCTGCGAAGCGGCATGCTAGCCATCAACAACACTGAGGCTGATCTCACCGAGGGATCCCTCATCCAGCCTGCTGATAAGTTGGACTACGTCATGAGTCCTGATGTAATTATAAATATACTAGATTTTGGTAGTCGGGATTATCTCTAAAGAAATACTACTGGGACAAAAAGTATTATATGTATTACGTGGTAGCCCAATTTCATAGATATTAAGCCATGTAAAGGAAACACTCTAACAGAGTTACACTTGCCTGTATATTATTATATATAAACTATGGATAGTTATAATAATGTGTGCTTTTTTCATTTGACTGAATGTATTGAAAAGTAGATTTTACCAACCCAGAATCTATGATCCCAGTGATATTAACTGAGGAGTTTAATTTCATTTCAACCTCGATTTTTTCCGGACAGCTAGCAGAACGGTATTTAGCCGACCGACATCTAGCCAGTGACGTCGCTGCTACCGACATAATGAGAGGCCGCGACGCTGGACTGCCGCCCTACAATGACTACCGAAAGTTCTGCGGGTTGAAACCAGCCAAGCACTGGGAAGACTTCCACGATACTATTGATAAAGATGTAAGTGCATAATAATGATGAAAAATATAAGAAACCCGCAGGTCAAACTAAATACTGGCCAAGTGCAGACTTACTCAGGACCGCACTAATACTACCGCCACGTTTGATGCATGGGAGGCCAATAGGGATGTTTCATGGGTAAAAAAAATTGATTATATTTAGTCCATTATTAAGATTATAGAAAAATATTGGATACGTATATTTTGTTTTATCAAATCAATATAAATTGACAAATATAAAAGGTATCAAAGATCAGGAGTGTTGGCTGGTGACGTCACTGCTCGCAAAAAAGTGTAGCTTGCAGTTACGTCACACGAGTTTTCAACGCACCGTGTCGTCTTCATTTTTTGTTTATATGAATAAAGAAAAAATACGTGTCTAGTATTTTTTGGAAATCTGACTGACGGAGTAATTAGATTTTTTTAGTCAACTACCCTATTGTCGAGATATAACGGTTCATTCATTGAGATACAGCCAGATAGACAGACAGCGGAGTAGCTTGTGCATATTTGAGACTTACGTTACGCTTGTCTGAAGGTTTCTGAAAATCATTATATATCTCGTTACTTCCAGAAAGTTGAAACTATGCGTCGAATTTACGATGACGTAGAAGATGTAGAGCTGATGTTGGCAATCTACATAGAGAAGCTCCTACCAGGGACATACTTGACCCCGACGCTGTACTGCATCATAACACACAACCTGCTGCTGTGGAGACGTTCTGACAAATTCTTCTTTGAGCACGGAGACTTCCCTGCTGCGTTGACGATTCGTAAGTATTTGAAAAGAATAAGAAACGCTTTTTGGTCATAAACAACATAAAATAAAACCATTCACAATACTAACAAAACAAGAAAGATGCGTAAAGGTTAGATATTATAAATGGCAGTTCTTCAAAATAAGATAGTGTGATAGTAAATAATTTATTCAAATCAAATGGCTTATGTATTGAACGCAACTGACTGATTGGGCAAGATTTTTTAAATGGCTGCGAACTTCTCACGAACTTAGAAAAATGAAATATTGATCACATGACATTATCCTTGAGTTTTTTATCCAAACAAAACCAGGACGCTTCAAATTATATATAAACGGACAAATCACACAGATTGAGCTAGCCCCAAAGTAAGTTCGAGACTTGTGTTATGGTATACTAAGTCAACGACACTATATTTTATAATAGATACATATATAGATAAACATCCAAGACCCAGGCCAATCAGGAAAAGATCGTTTTCTATCATGACCTGGCCGGGGATCGAACCCGGGGTCTCCACGTCGAAGGCTGGCGTGTTGACCGCTGCGCCATGGAGGACGACAATTGTTTCAAGCGACACGCTTATGCTTCACCAGAAGGTCATTAAAATTTATGAAAACTAGTAATGAAAATTATTTAAATTAGTCGCGATGCCTCGTGGCAAGATCTAAACAACTTCTTTCATTTAATTTTTAAGGAGATGCTGTCGCAAGACGCGTGCAGCCTCGTTGCCTTACTGTCATGTTTTCAAATTATGTTTCAGCTCAACTAAACGCAGTGCGGAAGACGAGTATCGCTCGGGTTCTATGTGATAGCGGTGATGGTATCAAACAGATACAACCGGCCGCATTCCTCAGGCAAGGACCTTGGTAAGGATTCAGAACAAACCTAATATGTCCATAATTTACGTTTTTCTGTATAATATAAAGCTTTCAAACTATTTTCCTTATACAAAAAAACAAGATCAGTAAATTGTAAGCTGACCATTAGCTCTAAGTTAAGTCGACAGTTGACATAGCTTGAGGGTCACAAGACATCTGAATACGTTGAGTGCCAGCAAACAGACACAGTAAAAATCTAGTTATGTTGGCGAATACCTTGTAAACGCGGTGGCAGTCAATGACTTAAGGGAAAAAAGTATCAAATATCAATATTTTTGGACTTCCATCCATATGTTGTGAATTTCGTTCAGTTACAAAAATCGTTATGCGTGGAAGAAAGTAAAATAAGTAAGTAAAAAGATACCGTCTCTAAACATTTCGCAGGAAACTAATATACAGCCCATCAGACGTAAAATATTTACTATAGCGTACGTGCGGTATGTACCGATACCGGCCATCCAAACAAATTGCCTTCACCTACCTCATTTATTTAGTGTTACACGTGCTGGCTGATAAATCTATCAAGTCGTTGGAAAACTTGAGGGTCGTGAGATAGGGGATTGGTTCGATAAAGTGAAAATTTACTTATATCATGAATACATACATATATATGTAAACAAAAATCCTGTGACCTCTTGTGGACTGCGCCTGACCGCACCTCATCATAGAAATTAACTTCTCTTAAAGCCTAGTGATTGCAAATCTAAGTTAGTCAATCCGATAGACTACAAAAGTACACTTTTGTCAGTACTGACCAGACGATAATACCTTGGAGGTCCCCGTCATCATTTGTCTGACCTTTTATAGTATTATGTTTGTTACTGTTATGTGGGGGTCAGCTTCCAGACCATCAGGAGGCAGATCTCCAAAACCCAGTAACTGAATAATACGATAGACCTTATTATCGTGGGAATTATGGCAAACCTTCTCAATACAATCAAAGCCTTGGGGGAGGCCATTGCCCAGCAGTAGACCTCTATAGTCTGAAGAAGACGATAGACCTTGGTAACACTGGTTGTTAGACTTTCGGCCTTCTGACTGGGTAGTCAGAAGGCCGAAAGTCTAACAATCAGTGTGTCGTTACGGGTGTAACGACTGTCATATATCCAAAAATGACAGCCGGGATAAGTGATTAACGTGTTTTCCGAGTCACGGAGGGGTCTCGGTATCTAAGTTCACCCATCCATGGACCGATCACTGATCCTCCACCTGTATAACTGTTATTGCTATGGAAGGCCCTTATAAAATGAATGTAAATACGTGCCAGTTATGACGTCTTAATATTTTCTTATGTTTCACTTCTCCGTGCCGTATGATGCTGCGACGAGGATGCAAACGACCACGATTTATGTATAATAGTGCACAGTGAGTTTGCAATGTATAAAGCTTGCGTGCCCTGTGAGCTTCATTCAACCCACGTGTTCTTCTATTGTACATATGATGTTCGATCATTTCAACGAAACTTGAGAGTAGTCCACGAACAAATTCTCACTATTCTTCCATAGCTAAAATAAAAAATAATAAAAATAAACGTTTCATTAATATTATTATTTTTATTTTATTGCTAACTAGTGAACACGCTCCCTTGTTTCTGACACAAGCCCATAATTATATGTGTGATAAATCAGGATGCTAATATAGATTTCTTCTGCACTATGTCAAAGTTTTTTTGTGTATATCTATTTGCGGTAAGTATTTTTACTATTGAAACTTAATTATTTCTTTACATATTAAAGGTACAATATAAAACTAATAAGCTTGCACTAAAATATATACATTTATTTTTCAGAAGTTCAGAAGAGCTTCGCAGACGTCGCTGTCAATAAGTGTCACTTAGGCAGCATTACCAAGTTGGTGGGCAAGCTGATTTTCTGGCCGAAAAATAAGCCAACCTCTGATCACGTGAAGAGTCAACAAACCGCTTGGAGATGTTTTTATTATTTGTATTTGATACGAGTTATTGTAAATTATTACATAATAACATTGTTTTGAAACTGTTACTAAGTTCAGTCTGATAAGTTTTAGAAAATAGCTTCAAATGATCTTGAGAGAATTAACAGATGATGAAGATGCATTAGGTAGTGATAGTGAAGTGTGTTGAATTTGATTTTTCCTGAACATCATCCATTGGAGAATCTGACAGGATTTATTTTTACGTTACGTTTAAAAAAAATGTGTTGTTCGTAAAAGTTTCTTAATAAAATTTAAAATGATAAAAATATTTTTCAATTCAAACTAACTTGCAATTTTGATCTTTAAAAAACATTGGCTCATTCTAAGAATTTCTTCTGTATCGTGGGTGCATTCACAAGCATTTTAACTCACATATACAAACAGTCAGAGCCGGAACAATCACTAGTCGAAAACAAGTATTTGTTCCATTCGGGACTCGAGCCCTCGACACGCAGGGCAGCAGTAAATCACTTGACCACTGCGACACCCGTGCAGTGTCATCAAAATTGAAATTATTCTACACAGATTGTTGTATGAGATAACGGAGTGTTCAATTAACATATTTCTCTAATTTGCAGGAACTACCCCGTGCCTTGTGAAAAGATCCCGGGTATAGATCTTAACAAATGGAAGGACCACTGGTGCCACAAAGATAAGAAATAGTGCTTATTTACAGAATTAATTGTTATAAGAAATATTCTTGTTGTTCTGACCATAATCAGCCTGACATAACATAAATAAATCACTCAATAGTATAAAACAAAGTCGCTTTCTATTTCCCTATGTCCCTATGTATGATTAAATCTTTAAAACTACTAAACAGATTTAGAACCGGTTTGTTTAAATAGATAGAATGATTAAAGAGGATGTGATGTCGTAAATGATTACATTTTTTCCGCGTTTGCAGTGAAACACAGGCTGAACCCTTCGAGATTTGTGAAAATAATGTACTAAATATTGTACACATAAAAAACTTCTACAGAAAGTCCGCGATCATTTTTTGATATTTACTTTTTACGACAAATATTGGCTAAATTTCGAATTGATTTTAACCAATACAGCATTAATCCTTATCAATTTTAACACCTTAAATACATTGTTGACTTAATATAGATCTATATCGCCCTTTACAGTATATGATTAAAATGAATATTTTCGAAGATACTTTTTTTTATTTTTTATTTATAAACTAGCGCTTGACCGCAATCCCGCCTGATGGTAAGCAGTGACGCAGTCGTTGATGGTAAAGCGCACTAGTTTATTAAGAGCCTATTCACTCTAGCCTTGAAGACACTCAAATTGTAGTCCGACGGAAACACCGCCGCCGGCAGATTGTTCCAGTCCCTCGATGTACGCGGTATAAAGGAGGAGGCGAAACGCTTCGTCCGGATCGTAGAGGTGTTAACAACATAAGGGTGGAAACTCGCCGCATTCTTCTGGCAGCCACCTTGGCCTTGGACTCAATGAACAGCCCAAAGTTTAGGTACGAGGAAATCTCAACACCCAAAAGTCGAAGGCGGTCGGTACACTCCAAGGATACATTCCGAAAAGTAGGAGCCAAGAAGAGCATAGAAATTCCTATAACAAAGATAAACACATCAAGTATCTTGACTTGGCTCGTAAGACTGTCGACATGTGGGAAGTGGATTCCGCAACCATTGTACCGATAGTTGTGGCAGCCAATGGCTTAATAGCCAAAAGCATCAACCAATAGGAGGAGGAGGTAGGCTCTCGTTAGGTAGCTGGATTAAGGACTTGATTCAGAAAACGGTACTTCTGAACACGGCTAGCATTGTCAGGAGGTTTCTCTCTCTCTGAAGCCTTGACCGGTAAATTGGACTCCGTTACCGATATATCTAATTTTAAGAAAATAAGCGATATTCATAATATAAATACCAGGAACAAACACAATCTTGCTGTACATCACACTCGTCTCCACAGAGTAGGCAACTCGTTCATGGGTCAATGTATACACTTTTATAACAAGCTTCCCATGGACATTCGAAACTTACCCATTAAACGATATAAAACCTATATAAAGGCCAAACTTTGCAAAAAGGGGTATTATAAAATCTCAGATTATTTAGAGGATAGAGAGGCTTGGGACTGAGCTGCTCGCTCTGTTAAGCATTGTTATTAAGCAATATGCGTAATTATAACGTAAATTATTGTAAACATTTTCATTTTTAATGTCTGGACTTTAAAAAAGACGATAATCCCTGAGTTTGTTTCGGCTATTTCTTCTCAGAGGTAGTCAGTTAGGAAATGCCGGCTTCATCTAGTTAAAAAAAAAGAAAGAAAAAAACATATGACGTGTAAAAGTGATCGGTGATCCTACTTGCTTAATAAACGATTTCATTTCATTTCATTTCGATATCGATGGGCTATTAGTACTACTTTAGTGTTCCCACTGTTGGGACTCCTCTCAGTGAGAGGGAGTGGGCCGTAGTCCGCTCGCCCAGTGCAGGTTGGTAGATGTCACATGCCTTCGAAGTGTTTGGCTCTAGGACATGCTGGTTTCCTCACGATGCCTTCTTTCACGGTTTGGAGAGGAGTAGTGATGAAATAACTTACACAAAGTAAGGCGTCTGCTGGGGTTTGAACCGACGACCTTCAGCTTGTAAGTCGCGGCCTATACCACTAGGCCATCACTGCTCTATTATCTAATAAAGCTGAAAAGTTTGTTTGTTTGTTTGAACGTGAACCTCAGGAACCACGGGTCCGAAACGAATAATTCGTTTTGCGTTTGATAGCCCGTCAACCCAAAAAGACTTTAGGCTATATAATGTTATATAGCCTAAAGTCTTTCGCCTAAAGTCACGCTGCTACCAATAGGAGTGGAGCATAATCGCTAACTATACGCGAATGAAGTCACAGACGACCTCTAGTTCAGAATATTAATGTTTAATTACACCCACCTGGGGAACAAGTACCTACTGCGTTGGACCTCAACTTCGACTCAGTCGTTGTTGAGAAAACACTATGTATGGATATATGAGCTATTCCTCTCACATCCGATCTGATCCCTTGCTGGTTATAACTACGTTTTAATTGAAGTCTGATCCACTATAAGTTTGGCATTGCGATCTGATCCCTTACTCTTTTTGTTTTATTCCGGTCCACTAGTTGTAACAGATTTTTGGGAGAGTCAGCAACTAAATATACGTACAGAACGTGTAATGTATGTTAGTAACCCATCAAAAACATAAACGTAAAAATGGGAACCATGTTCAATAATATGATATGGTACGGTTGTCGATTTCATCGACAAAAGAATTTAGATCTAAATGCCACGTTATGTATATAATCCTGAAATTTATTAATAACAATGTGTTACTTTGTTTTATACACACAATTACCTAACTGGATGCCAAGTTTGAACTTTCTAGGTCATCTGGAAGTGAGTTAGGTTTTAATCTTTATGTCAGTCAATTATAAAAATGACGATTTTTGGGTGTAATTATCTAAATAACTGTTTGAGCTATGTCTATGAAATTTATAATGTTAGATTATGGTGGGGATCTCAAAATATATGAATCAAATTTGATGTGTTTAAGTTAAATAGATTTTGATAAGGAATGGGCCAAAAGTGAATCCAAATGGTTCGTGTGAACATACACACGGTGCTGCTTCGCCAATTTGAACTTGGCTGACACGCTACCGCGTGTCTATAGTGATGAACAACGCCTTTGCATTTATTTACCTCTTGGCTAAGTCCGACCGGTTTGAACTCTTTTAATATTATAATGAAGATGAGCAATCCAAATAAATTACAATAAAACTTGTGTTTTATCACATGTTCATCTGTGGACTTGTTTTTTTTTTTTTGCCAAACAAAGATATGCGAAGGCTATCAACCGTATGGCATTGAGTATAATAACATTATATCATAGATATTTGACCTTTTTTAACTGTCTTAATAGGTTTTTTTTTAATATTAATCAACACTAAGAATGAGGAACTCTTATAATACGAATGTGTGTGAACATTTAAACTAAACAACATACACAAACAGCCAGACCATGAACAAATACCTGTAGGCCATACAGATATTTATTCCATGCGGGAAACGAACCCGCGATACAACGCAGCAGTCGATTCCTCAACCAAATGCATACGTCTATCGCATGATACAATGAGCCCAACTCCATGTAATTGCACATTAATAAATAAAGTTATAAGCCATACGCTTAACAAAATTTCCATGTGGCTCAGATTGACCAGTTGCTACTTATTAGGGTTCGGTACCCAAAGGATAAAATAGGACCCTATTACTAGTACTCCGCTATCTGTCTGTCTGGCTTTCTCTCATGAACCGTGATAACTATAAAATTTAAATTTACACTATGTATTTCTGTTACAGCTATAACATTAAAAACAGGATAAAATAAATATTCAAGTGGCTCCAATGCATAAAGGATTTTATTGCTATTTTATTGTTTTTTGCTCGATATTAATAACGGTGACAAATATACCACCATCAACCTTTTTACCGTCCCACTGCTGGGCACAGATCTCCTCTCATACAGAGAAGGATTGAGCGTAATCGCCACGCTTGCTCAATGCGGGTTGGCGATTTCAGACTTAAAGTCCAGGTTTCCTCAAGATGTTTTCCTTCACCTTCAGTCATTGGTGTCCAAGATATACTTACTTGGAAAGTACATATAACTTTTAGAAAAGTTACATTGGTACTTGCCTGACCTGGAATCGAACCCGCGCACTCATACTTGAGAGGCTGGTGTTTTAACCACTAGGCCACCACGACAGATATACGCTTGAAATATTCTAATGTACAAGAATCACTTCCGATAACCTTCAGTTCAATCTCACGACACATCTGCCTATCTGCGTGCGAGGCGGCCTGGTAACCGGTTCCTGGTCGAAACATCTTTGAATTCATTAATAAAATAAAAATGTAAAATACCAAGTTTTTTGATTTTTTTTTTCAACGTACCGTTAATATAATATCAAAAGAATATAAATGGGATCATCTGTTAACCAAAATCACTTCGTCGAAAACCTTGAAGAAGGATGGTTGCCACGAAATCCTTGTTTGTGTTACTAGTTTGTGTTCTAGTTTTAGACATAGCATACTGTCATTACCTATACTTGCCGCCCGATGTGTGGATACACAAAGTTAAAGTGATCGAAGTGAATGAATACGGCGAAGAGGTGACAGGAAACGATGTAGGAGTTTTACGCCCAAACCATGAGAAGATGCAGCCACAAGATGACCTTTACATGAACTCTGATGACTCTCCACCTATAGACGTAAGATTCGGAGAAGAAACTGATAAACCAAGTGATACATTAGAGAAAACAAAAAGTGTGGGTACTAAATAAAAATATAATGGATGTGCTCACAGCACCTCAAAGTTCTTCTAATGGTACGCAATAAAATGGGAGGAGCTGTGGAAAGATCATCGGGTGACGATCGTCTTAAATGACTTTATATATTAGACGACAAGTGTGTATGTGATTAAAATAATAGTAAGAATACAAGATATTTTTTTTTTCCCACCTGATAGTAAGCAGTGATACAATCATTGATGGTAAAGTACACTTGTTTATTATGAGCCTATTCACTATAGCCTTAAAGACATTAAATTATTATCTAATGCGGGCAAATAGTTCCAATCCTTCGATATACAGGTTATAAACGAAGAGGGGAGACGCTTTATCCGGATCATAGTGGTTCCAACAACGTAATAGTAGATATTCTCCGTACAATGCACGACGGGTAGTCCGATGATGGAACTTTGATGGCGGAATTAAGTAATGTAATACTCGTATATACTATAATATATACTCTCCAAAATACGCCTGTGTTCTAAATTCAACTTCATTTACTAATTGATTTTTGGTACATTTTACAAGAGATCTTACTAATCAATAATACGTTCATCAAAAACTACCTTATACACTCGTTCAGAAATTAGTAATTGTTATAAAAAAAAATACAAAAACGTATAAAAATAAAATAATTGTAGGAAAATATAATAGAACTTAATGATCGGAAATAAAGATGATATTGAAATAGTACAATGTCAAATGATTTACAAATATCATTAAGAAATTCATAAATACACACATCAAAAGTGTCTAGGGATCAACATATATTTTTGCAATAACTTTTCTCCTGATTGATATTAATTAAAATGTTCTTTAAGGATTCATCAAATAAAGTGTTTTCGTTTGTCACAGTAACGATAAACCAAGTCACCTTTGCATTAATAAAGATATTTGCCATTTTCCTAATAAAGGGATATTTGACATTTGAACCACTAACACAAAAGTTCGAAAAAAAGACTGAAATGACAGTTTTCTCTAAAATTTTATTGGGTAACTTAAACAATTAATAATCCGTGTTTCTACCGCGAACACTAACAACACAAGAACATCGGTTTGGCATACTCAAAATGAGTTCATCCAAATCACGCTGTGGAATGGCCGCCCATGTTCGTTGCAACAACAAAAAAAGGTCTTCTTGCGACTGGATACCCTCCATATTCGGCAGAGCTCTTCTCTGTAGCATATCCCATGCATGCTCAATCGGGTTCAAGTCTGGCGACTGAGCAGGCCAGGGCAGGACATTGATGTTAGCTGCGACGAGAGTCTGTCTTACAACTCTTGCGGTGTGCGGTCGTGCGTTATCATGCATTAACTGAAATAAGGGACCGATTTGCACTTGTAGAGGAACGATGACGTCTGATACAATCGTCTCAGCATAAATTTGAGCGTTGAGGTTGCCTCTGATCCAAATCAACTCAGTTCTTCCGCCGATCCAAATACCCGCCCATACCATGATGGTTCCACCACTATAAGGATGGACTTCCTGGCAGGATTTTAATCGCTGTTGGCGTCCAGGGGTTTTCCAGTGTCGTATACGTCTTGTATCCGGTCTCATACCAAAACGAGACTCATCAGAAAAGCACACGAAACGCCATTGTTCTTCTGCCCAATTTCTGTGTTCAAAAGCCCATTGATATCGAATCCTACGATTGTGCATTGCTATAGGTGGTACCCGTAGCGGTCTTCGGGAATGAAGGTTCACTTCATGCAAGCGGTTTCTGACTGTTTGGTCGCTAATTAAGTTCCCTGAAGAGTGATGAAGCCTCACGGCTAACATCATGGCGGTTATTGTTGGAGCTCTTCGAGTTAAGATTTGAATGTATCGGTCTTGTCTCCGTGTGGTGCAGCGATACCCTCCTCCATGGCGCTCAGCCACGGTACCAGTGCTTCGGTAACGTGTCCAAAGTCGACTGATAACACTCTGACTTGTATTCAGAGCTAAAGCCACAGTACGTTGCCGGGAACCAGCTTCTATCATTCCCACGGCTCTGAGCATTTCTTCCCTGCGTAAATGACGTCGCCGCTCCATAATAACGTTGGTTTTAATCAGTAGTAGGGAAACAGTAGCACTAATAATGTCTTCAATGCGTTGTATGTTTTTATAGGGAAAATATTGACAGCTGATTTTCATCTTTTACTCGAATTTGATTCACAGTTCCTGATTCAAATTATGAAATGCACCAAAAAGGATCCATATAAATTTATAAAATCATAAATTTATTACAAAGCCACATCTCAATCTCAAGAAATTCGCATAAAAATGCTTGATCCCTAGAGTCTAGGGATCAAGCATTTTTATGCGAATTTCTAAAAAGTGTCTAGGGCCTAGACACTTTTGATGTGTGTAGTATAATAACTTTTTTCCTATAAATGACTTGATTTTTTTTTAATTGAATAATAATTGAAGTCCTGAATTCCATTTTGTGATTAATTAAACATTTTTGGGGTCATGAAAAGTACTTCTTGCATCATGAATTATACTTGAATTATACTTTCCACCACTGAAGACCGCCTTCAATGGTCGAAAGTATATATATATTTTTTAATAATTATAAACTAGTGTTTGACTGCAATCCCGCCTGATGGCAAGCGGTGATGTAATCGTTGATGATAAAGCGCACTAGTTTATTAAGGATATTCACTTAAAAACTTAGGAATAGGAAGGATGACGGCAGTTGAGCCAGGTGATGCAATGTTAAACCCAAGACCAACACCAACGACCAACGATGCTGAAAGATTAATCTGGAGACTCTCCACGACCAAACTCCCGACACGGCGCATCGTACCCGGCACACATCGCAACACAACCGCTCAGACCCGTCCTCCGTGCGGCTTCACCGGACATCATGCCGGAACACGACGAATCACTTGGCGGCAAGACCTTTTCTGGTGGGTAGTAACTCCTGCCGACAGCCGATGTTATGGCCAACCAATAAAATTACCAATAAAATTACCTACTTTTACCTATTCATGTCCATATCTTTGTCTAATGATTTTATAGCGATGTTCATATGCTTTACGGTATAGTTCATATTCTTTTTAACAAACAAAGCAATCCCATTTATGTAAAAGACAAGACTGGGTCATGAATTGCAACAATACAAAATAAGGTCTGCAGCTGACAGGTTTTTCGATACCGGTAATAACGCATGCATTTTTTGCGCTTAGAACATCACGTATTGCAGGAGATATCCCCAAAATAAGGACCATAAAATAGCCCCACGCCTCTCGACTCAGATTGCTGTTAGATGGCATTTTGCAGCACCAGCCCATATGTAGCTGCAGTACTCCACATACAATTAGAACTGTTCTTGATATAACATACGAAGCTGTCCCGGTGTGAAATGTCGCCAGCAAGGCCGCCATGTTTCCTAGCAGCTATCTTGGCTTTGGACACATTGAATCGCCCAAAGTTTAGGTCAGAGGAAATGTTAACTTTCAAGTGCTGAAGGCAGTCGGTACATTCCAAGGATACTTTCTGAAAACTAGGAACCAAGGTGAACGAGCTCCTTTTGGCGGTGAAAAGACAGACTTGTGTTTTAGTAGCATTGGATCCCTCAAGATTGACTTCGCCCCATTTGGAAACTGCTGGTTATATTTGAAATAGACTATGAAAGATCAAGTATTGAACTGCAGTGTTCCAAATTGATAGAATGATCTTAACAAATTGCAACCTGCAACCAACAAGCAAACTTTAGGCCATACAAATATTTGTTCTGTGCGGGAATTAAACCCATACATACATATATTATTACTACTTTTATTGTAGTTGTGACCTTGACGAATATATTATTCATGATACGTCAGTAAATTAAGTTAATAATAATATCATAAAGAATACAAGGAAAAAACAAACGCAACAATAAAACGTTCAACATTCCTAGTTACACACAAGAACATTAAAAGAAATACAAGTTTGTAAAATAACTTACTGCATTATATCTATAGTTTTGTGTGTGTGTGTGTATATATATATATATATATATATACATATAATATATACATATATAATATATTATACATATAATACATATAATATATTGTATATTATATGTATATATATGTGTGTATGTTTGCATGTATATATTAAAAAAATAAAATGATACATTATTGTTTTAAAAGTTAAGGTCATTTTTATGTTATACTTAACTATGATATCCTGTTACTGGCTTTTATGAATTATATTTGTTTTAGTGTAAGCATCTATGTAAATCGCTGTTGGATGTCTTAATAAAATATAATAAAGAATATAATACTGCATTTACTATCTAATATGTCAGTTATCATCATTTGCTATCGAATATGTCAGTTATCATCATTTACTATCGAATATGTCAGTTATCATCATTTACTATCTAATATGTCAGTTATCATCATTTACTATAGAATTTGTCAGTTATCATCATTTACTATCGAATATGTCAGTTATCATCATTTACTATCTAATATGTCAGTTATCATCATTTACTATCGAATATGTCAGTTATCATCAGTTACTATCGAATATGTCAGTTATCATCATTTACTATCGAATATGTCAGTTATCATCAGTTACTATCGAATATGTCAGTTATCATCATTTACTATCGAATATGTCAGTTATCATCATTTACTATCTAATATGTCAGTTATCATCATTTACTATCGAATATGTCAGTTATCATCAGTTACTATCGAATATGTCAGTTATCATCATTTACTATCGAATATGTCAGTTATCATCAGTTACTATCGAATATGTCAGTTATCATCATTTACTATCGAATATGTCAGTTATCATCAGTTACTATCGAATATGTCAGTTATCATCATTTACTATCGAATATGTCAGTTATCATCATTCCGGCAATCTTCGGACTGTGTCGATCACCTTGGTCCTCTTGCGGATCTATTTACTTCTGATTCGATCACATAGGGTACCTTCACATGCTTGGAGTTGCCCTCTCCATTCCTCGTCCTTTGGTTGACTTAATATCTCAGTAACACTGACCAACCAACATGGCATATTTGATTCTTGTACCACATTCTGACAACAATATAATTTTATTTCTAAATATAATGTTATTTTTCAACACAGCGTGGCATTTTTTTTTTAAATAAATTACTTATGAAATAATACAAGATCATTATCCCCTACAAGGTAAAAGAGGATTTGTGAAGCTTGTGCGAACAAAGATAAAATAAACAATAAAAATTGATTAGGTATATTGTTATTTTATTTTATTTTGTATTTCCTTAAACCCACACACGTGGTCATGATTACTCATTATGATGCAAATTTGTATTTTGAATCTCAATGTCGCTTGACGACGACGATCGATTATTTAAATAAATTTGACATTAATCCTAAATATATTTTAAAAATAAGACTCCGCAGAGGCCCCTTCGTTAATTTTAAGTGATGAGGAGACGCCAACCGATGACTATTCCTTTATGCACAGCACAATTTTTTCTGTCTCACCATCAAATTTAAAATCTAATTTAATTTTAATGACCTGGGACTTAAACCTGGGAGCTCATGCTCCGTAGTCGCGCTTGCCACCAAACTAAAACAGGAAGAAATACTTACTTATTTTATAATTATAAACTAGTGCTTGCCATCATCGATCACATTATTAGAGCCTATTCACTAAAAAAAAAAGTGAATTTAAAGAAAGTCATCAGTTGAACAAAGTGATGCAATGTTAAACCCAGCAACATGGCCAACGATGCTGCGCCAGAGGGAGATTGATCTGGAGACCCTCAAACTTCCGACACAACAATATTTGGCGCATCGTACCCGGCACACATTGCAACACAACTGCTCAGACTCGTTCTCCGTACGGCTTCACCAGAGATCATCACCGGAACACAACAAATCGCTTGGCGGCAAGACTTTGTCTAGTGGGTGGTAACTTCTGCCGGCAGCTGACTGCTTTAGTTAATTTTGCTATTGTGATCGTGGCCTTGACACTCGTAAACTATGATAGTACAGCAAAGAGCACCATATTATGTCAATACGAGGTAACATTTAAAATAACGAATGCAACGTTGAAGTACGACACATTACATGAACCTATGGTTTCGAAAACGCTAAGTTCATAAAAACATAAAATTTAGTTAATAAATACAGAAGTAATCACTTTTGAATAAAGCTGAGTGTATACTAATTTTGCTCGTGATATCCAATACATACCAGTCTTGCGTATTACGATGGACGACGATCGTCTGTATAACTAACTTTATCGAAGTTATCATCTCAGACAAGGCACAACTATGTTATTTAAATTCAACACACCTAATATCAAACGACATTCAAAATCCAGTTTCCTAAAAAACCTTGTACTTTAACATTCAATCGATATAAAAAAGTATAAAATTCAGCATTTACCATCAAATATCTCACAGTGATACAGAAAGCGGACAAAATGAGATACTTGACTAGTATACTATTAGTTTGTGTTGTATTGTTCGATCAAACGCTTTCTTATTCTTACTATGTGGTATACCCCGGCGGTTACAAAGTGACGGTAGACAAAGTGCAGGTGATTGAACTGAAGGAAAATGATGAAGGATTTCAATTTCCAGAGGCTACTGTTGGACATTTTGGAAAATTATTTGCACGTGGAAAAGCACAAGTGTTGGTAGAAAAAGTAGAGGGCTTTGAATTTAACGAGGAAGAGTTTAAACGACTAGGACAGCCACCTGGTCAAGCAAGTGGAGCGTTCTCGGGGGATCATTGTGTGAATGCTGAAAGAGGTATCAATGGTCAGTGTCAAGAAGAAGATTAAAACAATGTAGAACCGCCAGCAGGTCTAGTTACCCAGACTCGTAAAATATTCCCTGTCAACCTTGAACCTTTGAAACCTGTTCCACACATTATGACCGCATTGTTATTGTACTGTTCTATACAACAGCAGTTATATTAACCGATGCTAATGTGTTACAAACATGTGCTGAATTAATGGTTACAGTTTGCGTGTCAATATATCTTAAATCTTAAACTTTGCAAAATAATTTCATGAAACTAGTTGCGCCATAAACTTACAGGAGAGACATTCAAGAGAACACAATGAACTTCTACTTAGCTACAATGTTGGCTTGTAACCTGAGTGGCGCTATGTATTTCCTATCCAGTCCAGAAGATGCAGATATGGCAGAATACCTAGAAGAATACTGGATTATTTACAATTTCTCGATTCAAGCAGACGCAGTCAAATCAATAGGACATCCTATTGATTTCTTCCGAATAGGATAGAATGGGCTTCAGCAGAGCGGGCGTCCCCTATATAATGTAACTTTCTAACCGACTTCAAAAAAAGGAGGAGGTTCTCAATTCGTCTGAATTTTTATTTTTACGCCTGACGGACGCCTGAACCGATTTTCAAAATTCTTTTTTTTTGTTTGATAGGGTATACTTCCCAAATGGTTCCATAGTCATCAGGTCAGGATCTGATTATGGAAAACCAGAGAAATCAAGGCAAACTTTCAAAACTCGTAGGCGCGACTAGTGCATTTCTAAGTATTTTCATTAAGTTTTTTAAAGTACTACAATATAATAAAGGTCTGGAGTAGATCTGAAGATGGAGCCGGGAGAGAGTCGAATGAACTCCTCGACGATTCACCGCAGATACCTTGTGTTTGTACTTGATTAATTTGTATTGATAAGAGCTTTACGCCTAGACGAAGGACAGTTAAGGGAACTCCTCAACGGTTTACAGTAGCTACTTTGTGTTTGGAGTTAATTCATTTATATTGATGACAACATTGCACCCACATGAGCTAAAATGAAGGTCTGCAGTAGTTCTGATGATGAAGACCATAGATAATGGAGAGATTTCCTAAAAAAAATACAGCATTGAATTTGAACATAGGACAACCACAACCTACTCACCATGCTTATTTAACAAACTACTGAATTTGAGTTGTGTATCGCGTCATCTCTAGCCATGCTCATACTTTCATTTTGGTCCCATAGCCATTCTATAGAAGTCTGTTCAGTAGTTTGGTTTTTAAACTAAAATTACGAGTAAAAATCAATGTAAACAAAATCATCGTTTTCTTGCAGACCTTTTCCCAACTATGTTGTACGTCAGCATCCAATCTGACCGGATGCAGCTGAACAGTACTTTTCACAACGAAAAAGTGTAAAATAATAACTATTATACAAAAAAAAAACTCTACAAAGTGATAAGTAACTAATTTCGGATGTCGGTGTCAAAAACGAATATACAAAAACCAACAACACCGACTTCCGAAATTAGTTAGTTTTCGCTTTGTAGTGTTCTTTTGGAAGTCGGTTCTTTTTTATTGGAAAAAGAATATTAAATAATGTTAACTTTGCGATGCAGAATCTTTGATATTTTTTTTGCAATTTGATACCTGGCTTGTCAATTTTGGTTACTTATAAGGGGAGAAAAGGGGATCTATACAACAGAAATTGTATTCCAACTGATTAAATCATGAATTGAACATATTTTTTTAATTACTGGAACACATACCTGAAATCGAAGTATATTTTATAAAGATATAGCCTTAAGGTATCTATCTTAATGCTAAATAGTCCCGATGACGCGTACTATATTTAGTGTGCTCTCCGTCGATGAATGTGCAAGAGGTGGCGCTCGAAATGCAATTTGTGTTATTCCAACAATGTAGTCATAGTTGTTTGTCCTTCAACTATCAGTTGTTATGATTTATTTATAACCTAAATAATTGTGGAGGTTTACATAAACATTCTCACTATAGTAATTAAATATCCTTTAGTAAATAAAACCCTTCTCTGTATGAGAGGAGAACTGTGCCCAGCAGTGGGACGATAAAAAGGATAATGATGAAATTAAATTTAATGGATGTTTTGCTGTGGAAGTAAAAATAAGTATTTTACTACTAAGAACACTTCCTCAAAAATAGCATAATGAGATTTTATCATGCGATTAAACGTCCAGCAGAACGCACTCCAGCGCGTTAAACAACACAACATAGCGTTTTCAACTCTCTGCCGTCGGCAGTATGTTCAAAATCCGCTGTACGATTAATTCCCACCGCAAAGTCCGTACTTAGAATGATGATGACAATTAATGACTTTTTTTTAAATGAAAATCACAACCACAGGATATTATTAGGTATCGACAGAAATAACTGTTAGTTAACGGAAATTACGGAAGTGCCTGTCAGAACTATGGTAATAGTGATACTATACATAATTAATATGATCACTCGCACACTCAGAGCCGTCAGTTCAGCTGCTGTAATGAGGTTTGAGGTTTTAATTCCACTGGAAAACGGAAGGCCGTGATTACTGCGGATTAGCGTTTGTTGCACATGCGATGTAACTATTAGAAAATTCTTTTCACTTGGTTGATCCACCGTTGTAGCTCAAACTTGATGTAGGCTAGTGGTAATAAACGTGGCTGTTGATCGGCAATTTCCAAGATTCTTTCGCTAGGTTAAGGAATATCTTGTTGGTAGAAAAAGGTTATCGTGCTTAATAAAATAAATGTATGTAATAGTAGGTTAACCCGATACAGAAATAATTCCTAGTTTGGGAAAATCTTTTATTTAAATAATAATAAAGGACTTAACATTGGTTTCAAAATTTCAGTTTATATAAAAACATTATTTTGCCTTTTTAAGTACGTATCGTACCCAAAAGTATGAAAACCAAAACAGTTTTATTTTTTGTTTATAGATGACGATGATATACACAGATCTGACTTTCTCCAATAAAATATTGTTATGAAAAGACGTGTGGCATCTATGAAAAAAATTCAGAAAAATCAAATTCTGTTAGTAATTTGACATCAAAATCTGCAATTAAAAAACTGCAGTTAATCAAGCATAACAAAGTAACAAAAAATTTGCATAAATTAATTGTAATTACCGCACAGCATAAATAATTGCAACGGTTTCCAAACAAAAATATTAAAGATATCTCGCCCCGCGGCCGCGATGATCGTCAAATTCGCATTTTATCTACTTTTGGCTCACTTTGTGGTGTCTCAAGTGATCTACGACGCTTTTTTCGGTAAACCAATAAAGAATGACAGGGCAAAGCAGTTGGGAAGTTTAAATTTGACCGGGTAAGTGCCCTATTACAGGTTATAAATAGTATTCTTTTGTCATATTTTGAGTTATGTCACTGTAAACCCTCCTATATAATCTATGTTTGTATACACCAGGGGTATGCCTTATTTGTATGAGTTTCAACTCGAAATAAATACCATAGTGGGATTTTTAATTCGAGTCAGAAAAATGACAAGCGCAACTGTCACTGATACGAAAAAGAGTGACCCGCTACAATAGTGACGTTCGGCAATCAATAGACTTAGACATTTAGTCATGCATTATTTTATTAGGTATCAAGGCGGTTTTTTTATTGTAAATATGTAATATATACCGTATTTAACAATATGATTTTAGAAATATGGAGCTTACCAGCATATTAAACTCACTACAACATTATTACAAGAGCGGGGGAAAAATGTTTAAAGAGATTCAGAAGAATTAAGTAAAACAATACAAATCATTTTATACGTTTTTATTCTTTACTTTTTTATTGATTACGACTCGAATCGGAATGAGTTACATCATACATTCATTCATAATGTGGTCGAGTTGACACATTTCATCTTCAATTTTTATGGCATGATTGATGCACTTTCTGCAATTTTACGGTGTCACTTCCTTCAGGTCTTCTTCAAATTTTTTATTGCCCGTCTTTTATTTTAAGAGTTTCGTTATTCCTGGCGACGTTCCCCTTTGCTTGAGCCCAAACTAACGCTATTGGGTTGAGCTCACAGTGATAGGGGCAGACGCAGAATTGTGACATCGTATTCAGCGGCCAATTCTTCCACAGCGTAGCGTTCGTAATTATTTTTTGTAACTTTACTAGTTCCATTAATTGAGCCTTAATCAATGCAGTTTGATAATATTTTTTTTTTTGTCATCAAACTACTAAATAATATTAGCCTTCCGCCAGTTGAAGTGGGGATACGCTCGACTTATCTAGAATTGTACGGTGCATTATCTAATACCAGCACCGCATTTGGCATTAAATTTGGCAAAATGCTTTTAAGCCATTCTTCAAAACACTCCGAATTCATTTCTTCGTGATAGTCCATACTATTTTTATTCGATTCTAAAATAATTTTAAACTAACGAGAGTTGACTGTATATAAGTATACATGTAATGAATCGTCAAGGGCAACTTAAGACTTTTTTGGCCCGAAAGTGATATCGAAAAGCGCGATATCACTTTCGGGCCAAAAAAGTCAATAACAGACATTAACTAGCCGCCTCGTAGCTCGGATCTATCCCCAATGGATTTTTTCTTTTAGGATATCTTAAGGCTAAAGTTTACGACACCAACCCAGTTGACGAATTAAAAGATCGTATTCGACAGAAATCCAAAACAACACAACAAAAACATGTAAAGCTTTTATCGAAAATTTCCGCTCCAGATTGAATTGATGATTAGATTGAAATTGATTGTATATCGATGATATGATTTTTAAGAAATAAATTCCCGTTTTGTATTCCATCGAAAACAATAAACAGTTTTAATCTACCTAATGTAATTATTTTTGAAGTGAAACTTCTTTAGGCACGCTTGACTTGGGGAGTAAGCTGGCGAAAGCGTTACGAAAAATGATCGGGCAAGACGAACGGAAGTTAAGTGGGGGATATAAGCACAGAGGCGCCCGTGGCGCGAGCTTGGTACTACAAGGTCTACAACGAGATTTTTTTTTTTAATAAAAATAGAAGATCTATGCATTTTTTTTTTAATTTTGAGGCAAGGATATATTTATTTTTTTTATCATTATTTCAAATATAAACGGACTTTTGGTCTATCCTGTATTTTTATTTATATACATATACGCAATTTGAATAAGAAAAAATGCAATCTCGACTAACTTTTAATTGTAAAATCTCGATTTACCACATCACCATTTATTTGGGACAAAAAACCTGCAACACTGGAATTGTCATTTTATTTATGACTCGAATTGAAAATCATAGTGTGTACACGTCGTAGGTATATTATCATACTTTTTTTTTTTCAAAATTTCATATAGGCACATTTGACACGCAACTCAGCAGTTAATCTACTGTACTGCGTGTCGCAGGTTCGATTCCCGCAAAATATTTGTATGAATTACAAGTAGTTGTTCCAGGTCTAGCTGTTTGTGTATGTAAGTTTATATGTGTTTAATACATTTTTGTTAATATTTCAACAATTATTACTGAATTATTTTTTAAATTTTAAAGTGTATTTTTATTAGGTATTATTTTATTTCATCTCTATTGTATTATATCTTCGAGGCGATGAACTGCCAATGCTATGTACGCCATTATTGTCGCATGCATCAGGCCATAAATTGAATAATGTTCGTGCAACGGGCAACGTCATTTCAAAAGAAAAAGAAAGATAAATCTTATAAGTGTTATAGTGTTTTACCACAATGTCCAAAATTATTATGATTCTCAGTGAGAGGTTGGCCTCACTACTAAAATAAGATGTGTGATGGATTGGGCGCGGTCCCTGAGAAAGCGACCATCCCGATGCCTGACCGTGTTCCAAAGGGCCATGGCCGTTCGGCTGGTTCGGGGATACCGCACGGGCTCCGCTGAGCCTGCTTGCCGGATTGCCGCTATGGGATCTGGAGGCCAAAGCCCTAGTCCACATGTGGGAGTAGCGAGAGGAGGCAAAACGCCGGGCATAACTCCGCTGCCGCGAGAAATCGCGGTCTGCGGACAGAGCTCTGACGGGATCTCATGGCGACATCGAGAGTGCAATTGTCGCAACCGCACAACCGACCTAAACTTGACGCCGCTACTGTGGCGTACCCAGCATTGGGTACGCCACAGTAGCGGCGGCAAGTTAAGGTCAAATTTGTCCTAATTGGATAGTTTGACCGCAGGATGCGCGAGACGCAGAACTGATCGTCATGGAGATCCTCGGAGGAGGCCTATGTCAAGCAGTTGACGTCTTTCGGCTGAAATGGTGATGATGATGTAAAACAAAAGCATAGATAGTATTACATGAACCAATACAGGGTTACATGATACTCTCTTAAACAAGTTCATCCTGTTTCTTAGAAGATGATATTGAGCCATATAGAACCACACATTTATAACAAATCCCATGCCGATAGCAGCTACAATGACGTTTTTAGTTTAGTTCTCCCAAAATTGGTATATATGTCGTTATTTAGTCAGTCTTCCACTTTTAGATAGAGTTGATCTAGATCTATATATATCCAGAGCAATATAAATCTGATCTAGATTTGGTTACATATTTACTAAAAATCTGTTCAGGGTTATGACTTCAGATGACTCTTAGATGGGCCTTACAATCAACATTGCTATGATGTCACAAAATTAGTAACCCACGTATTATGGTATCCACTAGACCATGCACAGTAAAAGTAGAGCCTTGCAAGAAGAACGAGGGTCGGCGCATCGACGGCACGTGCGTCAACCCGAAGTACCCCTCCCGCGGCGGGTCACCCACTCCCCTGCTGAGGATGAGACCCGCTAAGTTTGGACTCGGTAAGCTAAAACTGTCAGAAACTCAGTACTGAAAGTTATTATTTATATCTTAAATTACAGAGTAACAGAATAGAATTCCTGTGTAAAACTATTTTGTAATCTAAAATATTTATCCCAGGTAACAAATATTAAATTTAATGTTACGGGAATGAGAATTATGTACGTGATAATCTACTAGATAAAATATTTAATTTAATGACAGTAAGGTACAGTGTATTTGTACAGAGATACGTCATGCTTCGAGACTCAGCGTTTACCGCTGGATCACTAGCCATTACATCTTGGACAATATGTTATGGACCACAGAGCAAAGGTGATCAAGAAACTATTTTTGAACTAATCACTTTAGTTTTTTTCTTAATGTTATAAAGTAATACATGGCTGCGATCCCTTCTGATACAAGCAGTGATACAATCATCGATGGTAAAGCGCATCAGTTTTTTTTTTTGCCTATTCCATGAGCAAGTGCTTTGCTGCACTTTCGTCGACAGGAATTCCACCACCAATCCAGACGTATACATCCTATTTATTGGCTATGATTTTTGACAAGTAGGCAAACACAAGCTTGGTCTATTAATTATTTTTAAACAATAACAGTACCTTCCAGGTTTCTCTATAGGAAACGACCAATTCAACCCTGGACCTAGCTACTGACGCTTCATAAGTGCCTATGTGGGTATGTGTGAAATAAAATATATTGATTTTGATTCGTTGTATATTTCAGGCAACAACTTGCGACCAGCCATGGACGGCTCCGAGCTGCCATCAGCTCGGCTGCTGCGCACCAAGATCCTGAGTGACGGCTACCCAGAAGACCACCAGTTCAACACCTTAGCAACACACTTCTTTGTCTTCTCCACCGTCGATGTAGCAGACTTGACTGTTTTACGTAAGTTTCTAAACATTTGTAGTGGTACCTACAAACGCCACAAATAAACAAGGCGCCCTACTGACGTCACACGAATTCTACATCTTGCTTGCAGATTTTACCGTACAATTAGCATAAATATAACTTTCGCACTTCAACCGTTGGGCAACCGCCCTTTTCTATGGAGGATACATCATACCTCCACACTGGTGACCCCGAGCATGAACATCAGCGCAGCCTTCGTAGAGCAACTTCAGCGTGACGTCATCACCATCACTCCCGCAAGCTTTAGCGGCGAGTCACCCAGCCAGCCAACACCCACGGCTTCAATGGGTAGCCCTCAAACTCATCAGCAACCTCGGCACAGCACACTGCACTTTCGGCCGGTCAACAAGAAGAGCCCTCTCTCCTGGTCGACGCAGCAGCCAGCCGCAACTCGGCACTGTACGACATCCGACGCACTGGAGTATAACGCAGCGTCACCACCCCGACTCACTGGAGAATCTCCGTAGATAGTTCCGACTCACCGTGAACTATACGGCAACCGGCCGACTCACTGGAACCTCAGCTGGCCTGGCAAGCATCGCAAGATACAAGATTCAGCTCATTATCGACCTCCGGTCTCCAGATGGGAGTGATGTAGCGGTACCTACAAACGCCAGAAATAAACAACACGATATACTGACGTCACACGAATTCTACCCTGTCGCAAGCAGAGTTTACTGTACAATTAGCATACATACAACTTCCTAACTACAACCGTTGGGCAAGTGCCCGCCAGACATAACACCCGTCTGGTTGGAGGATCCTTCGTTTTCAATGGAGGATGAGTGAATTTTACTGCCTGTTCTTCATGCCTCCACACATTTAATCAGCAAGGTCTCGGCACGGTCGTATGACTTAATGTTATGCAGATTCTATAATCTGAATGACGGACTAAATGGAATATATTTTTTTTAACCGAGGAAACATGCCTATTACTAATAAATATGGTGGTCAGCAATAAAGGAAATAAGATTTTGACAGTGACATTTGATTGACGTGCCATGTATCTAAGGCTATCGTGTCTATATTATCTACCATATGACTGCGAAAAAAAAACAAAACATGAATTCCGAACATACACACAAAACAAAAACAATAACTAAAAGCTCCGAAACACAATCAACTCAAATCAACACTAGCCACGAACACAACAGGAAAATAGAACTGTCAAAGATGTCAATCAAATAACATAACTACTGTCATGGCTACCTAAAAAAAGGGTTAGGTATCTCACTAAAAACGTTTCAAATAATTAATTTCATAGACTTGTATTTTTATTCAAATTAATTTGGTAGTGTTTTTATGAAAATTTACTATTTTTCCCTTTTTATCTATATAGCGTAGACAGTGGTGGCCCAAAATGAAGCAACTCCTTTAAATATCTTTGAATCTTCGTGCTAGGCCCACAAGACACAACACAATGACTTCAATTGCTTGATACTTAACATTTGTTTTTCTTGCTTAGTTCGCTACGCGGTCGCCAGCGATTGCTGCCTCGGCAACACGCCAAACCGCGTAAATCCTCTCTGCATTCCCATTCCCGTGCCACAGGACGATCCCTATCTTCGGCGAACTGGCATCAGGTGCATGAACCTCACCAGGTTCTCGACTTACCAGGAGTTGGGGTGTATACCTAACACGCTACCAGCTGAAAGAGTAAGACCCATAATACTTCCTAATTAGGTTACTATGTCTCCCTTGCCTTTGAATTAAACTAAGGAATTTAGTGAAGTCAGAACTTCCTTTAATCTTGAACTTTTTAATCTTAGAGTAACTGTAAGCATAACTTGTTATCCAGCTAACATATTCGGGCAATCAGTTTTAGCTTGTTCATAGAGTATTACAGACGGTTTTCTGTAATTACGTTCGCTAGGTGGCAACACTGAGGCGCTTGATCCGTGCAATAGTCAAAGTTGTCTAAACGCCTAAATATTTTTAATCGTAACCAACAATAGACGTTTCCATACATTATATATCAATATTTTCCGAATGAAAGATTTCTTCTAGCGTGAACTAGTGGCATGAATTTTCATGAGACCCCTCATATATTAATCAAATATTGAAATATGGGTCTTCATCTGGGTTTTGATACCTGTTAGGTCTATTACATGCATATTCCTTTCACAGTACAACCTACCAACTCCGCTACAAGATCTGTCAATAGTCTACGGATTCTCCGACGTCCGGGAGGGACAGATCAGGACGTACCAGGGTGGTCTGCTTAAGTCTGATAAAAAAGATGGCGTCGAGCGACCTCCAGGCACCGCACCGGTTTGCATCAACAACAGAAGGCCAATTGAGAACGCCTGCTATGAGTTTGGTACGTAGGTATAAGTAGAGAAAAAGAACATGATTGCTACCCAACTCTTTTCCTAAGAATTTGCTGTTTAATACAAAATTACAATACCTACTAGAATAAAATGTAATCAACGCCATTTTTTAAATATTTGAAGAAAATATTAAACGTTTGGGGTCAAAATCATCACTAATTCTTTAACACACAAGTAGTTAAGTTTGGCGCTGATAATGCCACGCTAACAATGATAAAATTTCTCCTATTTCAAATTCCTTTTGTAAATTTTCAGTTACAATATAACTTCTACCATTGAACTTTGGGACTGATTTTGATCCTACTAGCCTTTCTTCTCATTCAGGTGACTTCTACGATGGTAACGTACTGTCAGGCATCTACCTAACCGCGATGTTTTTCTACCGCGAGCACAACCGTCTGGCTCGCAAGCTGTCTAAGATCAACCCATGCTGGGACGATCAGAAGTTGTTCGAGACTGCTCGCCAGATTAATATAGCACAGTGGCAATACATGCTGTATTACGAACTGATGGCAGAGATCTTAGGTAAGGGGTACTAAAATACATACGTAACTACGATTATTTTGAAGGTAAGAGTTGTTTTGAAGTAAATTCCAAACGTTGGCAATGTCAGAAATAGTAATCTATTTTGAAATATTTAGTTGTTATGATTACTTCATTAATATCACTAATTGTACAGTAAAATATCGCTCTATGTTGCACTGAAATTATTAGTTCAAATGTTCCATGTGTATTAAAACATCTTGGTAATTCTGCTTTATGCAAGCAATAGCTATATGCGAAGTTTGGCAAATTTTATAATGCATCATCTTAGTTATAATTCCAATAGCTATTACAATGGTGTCTATAAAACAAAATAATTATTTTTTGTGACCCAGGTCCAAAAAATGCCTTGGAGACAGGTGTAATATACGACACGAAAGGTTACGTCAACGACTTTGACGAGCGGCACAAACCGGGAGTCTACCACGAGTACCTGGTGGGCACGCGATGGTTCCATACTTTCCAAGATGGAAGGACAGAGTAAGGCACATTTGTAGGACCACATCTTTAATCTTATTGGTCATCAAAGAGGGTAAATGGCCGACCTGCCGGTAAGTCGACGTGATACAAGATGATGGTTTCCGTTGCAGAAAATTTAAAATGTCGGTAAATTGTTACGTAAACGGCCACAGTAGTAGTTACATCTTGACGGTTAAAAGTTTGTGGATTTCTGGTTATGGAAAAACAAAGTACTTACCTAATATAAAAAATCACAAGAAGTCGTTTACTTTATGTTACCTACTAAATAGTAATTTTATTGTATGATCGAAATTTTCATTTTAATACACAAGAGCGAAACGTGTCGTAGATAGATGCAATTGCAACACTTAACGCGACGGTGGCTGTAGACGACGCTTGCTTCTGTTGGCGATTTTAGAACGTGGCATATCTATATTCAAAATTTATAAATGTTTAAAATTGAAGTTATTTCAAGTTAAACAAATGTTAACTTTTTTTTTATAAATATAAACTAGTCCTTGACCGCAATCCCGCCTGATGGTAAGGAGTGATGCAAGCACTGATGGTAAAGCACGCTAGTTTAACAAGAGCGTTTTCACTCTAGCCTTGATGACACTTAAATTGTAGTCCGTTTTTCTCGGTGGTAGGCCACATCGGCTGCCGGCAGAAGTTACCACCCACCAGACAAAGTCTTGCCGCCAAGCGATTTGTCATGTTCCGGCATGATGTCTGGTGAAGCCGTACGGAGGACGGGTCTGAGCAGTTGTGTTGCGATGTGTGCCGGGTACGATGCGCCAAGCGTTGTTGAGTCGGGAGTTTGGTCGTGGAGGGTCTCCACATCAATCTCCCTCTGGCGCAGCATCGTTGGTCGTGTTGTTGGGTTTAACATTGCACCACCTCGCCTCCCGATGTACCCGGTATAAAAGACGAGGCGGAACGCGGAACGGTGACAACTCGCCGTACGACGGGTCGTCCGATGATGGAACGGAGATTGGGAAATTAAATCATGCAATTCCCTCCCACTGTCTCCAAAACGTATCCTATAGAACACTGACAGGCTGGCTACTTTTCGCCTCTGCGCCAGGCTTTGGAGACATTGGAGGACTATTAAATTGATTTTAGAGTGACTTGCACTATTGGATAAATTAGAAAAATGTTTAGTTGTAGCATTAACTGAACTTTATCGTGTAGGAATCCAATTGATTTTTCTATAAACTGACTTTTTTTACATTTTTGGCGAATGTGTCGCTACATTACCAACATTATCAACAAAACTATTCCTAGTGTGAACCTGTTACATCGTCTTCAAGGGCCTGTGTTGTTTTTCTAGCCTCTACAGCGGAACGGGCAAATACCTCGGCACTCGCACTACTGTAGACGATGAGCTCAGGAGCGGTATCCTCGAGGTGAACAACACTGAGGCTGACCTCACGCAAGGAGCCTTCAGGCAAAGAGCTGCTAAGTTTGATTACACTATTGAACCTGATGTAAGTAAATATTATCCTTTCTAGCTCCTTTCAAACATATCAAACCTTAATGGTTATTGCGACATATGCACCGGCATTGTTTCTCAACCTAATTTGAATTTAAATACAGCTAGCTGAACGTGTCCTAGGAGAGCTACAATCAGCCTCAGATCTCAGCGCTATCGACATTGTGAGAGGACGTGATCAGGGACTGCCTCCATACAACGAGTACAGGAAGATTTGTGGCATGCCAGTGGCTCACAAGTTTAAAGAATTCGAGGACACCATATATCCTGATGTAAGATGATTAATTATGATGATTCTGGAGACTTTTTAGCTTTACAATTTTTATGAAACTGTTTTTATGCGCTGCTGAATGGTTCGCACACACCTTTGTCATTAGCTTGAATGATTGTCACGGATAGCTAAGGATGATGCTTTATTGAATATATTTAACTAACTCGTGACTAATAATATTTATTATGAACTAGCGACCCGCCCCAGCTTTGCACGGGTGCATGTATTATACATATAAACCTTCCTCTTGAATCACTCTATTTATTTAAAAAAAAATCGCATCAAAATCAGTTGCGTAGTTTTAAATAGTTAAGTATATATAGGGATATAGGGACAGAGAAAGCGACTTTGTTTTATACTACATAGCGGTCGCCCGCAGCGTTTTGCAGCGGTAACCGACATCCACGCGGGCGGACCGCGTGGATGTCGGTTACCGCTGCAAAACGCCTACCCAGAAAAGACACGGACAGCAAAATGATTCTCAAGTCAATTCACAGGCTGCATAAATTGCCTTTATGAGGATGTTAAATGAAAATATTTAAATGTAATTAATACTAAGTTTTCACGTTGGTACGGTGATTGATTGCAACGATAACTGATCTGCATCCAAAATAAAATATATCTGTAAGAATTGTGGATTTTAGCCTGATGGTGGTAAAAGGCTACCAATGAGATGATACACCTGTCCTTTAATTTTAAAAGTGGGCATAAAATTTAAACCCTAGTTTTTTTTTTTTTACGCCAAAAGAATTCATTTGAATAACACTATTGTATTTACTTATATTTGTTAAGATTTTTTATTGGTTGTGGCGGCTCCTGAAGGTTAGAGAGATAAACTTTACCTGAAGCGCAGCACATACCATTAGGATCGTCCACCCATTTCTTGGCAGAGCAGTTAGAGCAGATCTTATTCATGACTCCGATTTGGACTGACGCTTGTTGTGCATAATCTGCAGATCATATCTGAAAGTCAGTCTGTTGCTGTTTGCCAAAATTCGATTGCGAACCCTATTTGTGGACAACTGCTGTCCCGCTGCCTAAGCTCTAAGTCGCTGCAAACGATTATATTTTGTTACGTCCTTATATTTTGTCCATGACGACGTTGGAAACGCTCCAGCCTCGACTCTCGTGCACGTAACTCAAAGCCTCTCAGATTTTGTTATGCAAGGCGTTGCAAACGTTGGACACTCGACTCTCATGTGCCTGAGACCTGACCTGAGAGTTTCTCTGATTTTGTTCAGCAAAGCGTTGTGAACGTTCAGGTGAAGATTCTTCCATACGACGTATTCTTGCTGCCCGTGCTTGAGAACTATGTTTAGAAAGTTTTATATATTTATTTATTTATTTAACAATGTACAACTATTCTCATTGGTGAACCTAATACAATAATGTCTTCTAAGTTGCAATAAGCAGTCCGTGTGAATACACTCAGAGTACAGCTAAAGATGTTGACTTGTTGTGACACCGCATTGACCGACTCTCTTAGGCATTTTCAAATGTTTAAGAAAATTTTAATAGCGTGTAATATTCTAGCTCTGAAAAGGACTGTTGTTTAGCCCTGAAAAGAACTGTTGGTTAGAATTGAAAAGAACTGTTGGTTACCCCTGAAAAGAACTATTGGTTAGCCCTGTAAAGAACTGTTAATTAGCTATGAGAAAAACTGTTGTTTAGTTCTGAGAAGAACTTTAGCGTGGTGTAGTTTTAACAACGAAATCTAACCTTACTACGGGGATGGGGACCTTACTCATAGATCTAAACTCCCCTCCTTCCCTCCCTTAAAATTTAGCCTGTTACCCAATGATAATATAGCTTTCTAATAAAAAAAAGAATTATTAAAATCGGTCCAGTACTTTTTGAGTTTATGCGTTACATACAAAAATACAAATCTTTCATCTTTATAATAATAGTGTAGATGTATGTACATGAGTACAGTCTATGAACTCTGATCGTGTACTGTCGCCTTGCACTGTAATTTGTGGAAGGCGACGGAATAGTGCTGATCTATGTAATATGCGCCTGTCATATACGATAACTGAGTCGTACACAGCTGCTACTGTGACCCACTTCAACTATTTGCCATTGTAAAATTTATCCTCGCGCGTGTAGCTTGTACCATCACGAGAAATCAATCACAAAGTAGCAACTCCATTAATTACCTTTTATTATAAATTATAAACTAGGTAGTGCTTGACCGCAATTCCGGCTGATGGTAAGCAGTGATGCAATCGTTGATGATTAAGCGCACTAGTTTACTAAGAGCCTATTTACCCTAGCCTTGAGGACACTCAAGTTGTTGTCCGACAGAAACACCACCGCTGGCAAATTGTTACAGTCCCTCGATTTACGCGATATAAAAGACCAGGCGGCACGCTTCGTTCGGATCGTTGTGGTGTCAGCAACGTAAGGGTGGAAACTCGCCGTACGACGGGTCATCCGGTGATGGAACGGAAATGGGGAAATTAAATCATGCAATTCCCTTGCACACTCTTCAAAATGCATCCTATAGCACACCGACAAACTGGTTACTCTTCCCCTGTGCTCCAGGCTTTGGAAACCGCTTTGAAAAAGCTAGGTTAACTGTTTCCAGTAACTCTAAAATAATCATCAAATACAATGAAAAGTTTTCTTATACTCCAGAAAGTGGAACAACTGCGACTTATATACAATGACGAGGTTGACGACATGGAGCTGATGGTAGCCATCTATAGCGAGAGACTAATGCACGGCGCTTGGGTTGGACCGACGCTGTTCTGCATTATGGTAGAGAACCTAGTCAACTGGAGGAGGTCTGATCGGTTTTTCTTTGAGAATGGATACTCGCATACTGCATTGACCTTGCGTAAGTAACTCATCATCATTTGCAGTTTTCCAACAATATTGCAGAAGAACGAGAGTAACATTGCCCGTTGGACCGATGCCCGATGGGCCGTCGGGTTCTCGAGTGGCGACCACGCACCGGAAGATCAGCGGGGGTAGGCCCCCGACAAGGTGGACCGACGACCTGGTGAAGGTCCAGGGAAATCGCCGCTGTATGCGAGAGGCGCTGGACCGGTCGTCGTGGAGATCCTTGGGGGAGGCCTATGTCGCGTCCAGATTAATCGAATGCCGATGACTTATGCATTTTACATGAAACAACTGCCTATCTGACATCCACAACGTAGGATACTCCTTGGTAACACTGGCAGTCAGACTTTAGGGCTCCTATCGACCCCTTATTACTTTCAAAGGTCTACGACATCAGGACCAATGAATGTGGAGGGTTTTAGTATGTAAAGATGGCCACGAATTGACCGCGGTAAGGGTAGCTTAACCTGTCCGATTTACCGTTATTAGGCATAAGTACCCACTCAGCGAAATATGTTCAAATAATCACATAATCTTTTAGATTGCCTGAACTAACATCATCTACCTAGGTACTAAACGGTCAAGCAAAGCCAAACTCAAACAATTACAATTGAACACATAAATTGCACTATTTACATGAAAATGGGATCGATTCTAGTTGTCCCCTTCAATCACTTGTAGCTCAGTAGTACGAAGTCGTAGGCTCGAACGCAGACAAATTCATTACTTTGTGATAATTACATATACTAACACTACTGCGTTTAAAAGGGTAAAAGTAAGAATTAAGAGGTTACTCGCATGTCCTAGCACCATGTCCATAAATTCGAAGACATTTAGCATCTACCAACCCGCACTGGACCCGTGTGGTAGATTACGGCCCACTTGCCCTCACAGACGTAGGCCCACAGGTCTATCAGTCTATAATGTTCCCACTACTGGAATCAATTTTAACCCTTATGTAAATCGGGATAAAATTTATCCAATTTTTAAATCCTGGTTATAACCTACCTGTGTGCCAAATTTCATCCGAATCCGTTTAAATCCATGAAACAGTAACAAACTTTTCTATCCTTAACAATCCTTAGTAGGATAGGATTACGCCCCTTTCAGTACTTTCTGTGTAAAGGAAAATACCATTTGAAAGGGGCGTAATCCGGGAGAAGCAAATCGGTAGGAAAATCAATAGAAAGATGGTCTATAATAATAATACTAATAATTTATTTCCAAAATCTCATTACTACTATATATGATATGTGGCAACAATTGCAATTAATATAAACCCCCTTATTCATAAACGATGTTTAAAGTTAACTAGGGATTATCGATTCTTTAACCATACATTTTAGACGTTTGCACGTCACTTAACTTTACTCATCGTAAAGGTACAGGTTACAGGGTACAGGATATGCCTAGATAGGCATAACCTGTACTCCGGCTACCAGTACCATTCCCCTCATGAACTATACTAAGTTTCGTTGTATGTCACTCCTACAGCTCAACTAAATGAAGTAAGGAGTACGAGTGTGGCTCGACTGCTGTGTGATAACGGAGATAAGGTTGAAGAGATACAACCCAAGGCTCTGCTTAATATAGGCAAGAAGTAAGTACAATAGTACAGTTCACCAAGACTCTTTTCTTTTCTTTTTATTTTGTGCCCCGGTACCTACAAAGGAGATGTTTCAGAAATGTATGGAGCCTGGGCCAGCACATTGTCCACTTAATGCTAGGTATAGTTACGCTATAGTTAACTGTTTTTAATGTTAATTTCTTATATTTTGGCTTAGTTTTTATACAGTTTCAATTTAACTCGGCCAAGGAGTGCAACAAAACTACTAATATGGTGGTCAGCAATAAGCGAAATAAGATTTTGACAGTGACCTTTGATTGACGTTTCATGTATCTAAGGCTATCGTATCTATATTATCTACCATATGACTGCAAAAAAAAACAAAACATGAATTCCGAACATACTAAGGTGTATGTTCGGAATTAAAAAAAATAAACACAATCAACTCAAATCAGCACTCGAACACAATGGGAAAATAGAACTGTCAAAGTCGCCAATCAAACGACTTCCTCATCATGACTTCCTTAATAACGGGTTATCTCACTAAAAACGTTTAAAATAATTAATTAATTGTACTTTTATTTTTATTCGAATTAATTTAGTAAGTACTATTTTTATGAAAATCTTTTTTTTTTCTCACTTTTATCTAGCGTAGGTACATGGTGGCGGCCCAAAATGAAACATCTCCTTTAAGAAGAACTTTATGTCAGAAAGTTTCAGAAAATAACTCTATATTTTCAACTTCTTTCTGCTATTAACAGAAAGTTATTGGGTTTCAGCAAAGGCCTCGAGTTATTATGCATGAGAGGTTAATTAAGAAACATAGCTATCTACTCTCGGAGTACTCGACCCAGAAATATGTGTCTGATATAAAAATGTTTTATATTCCAGGAACAAAATAGTACCTTGCAAGCAAATACCAGGTATAGACCTCAACAAATGGTTGGATCCTAAATGTTATCCGAGCAAAAATAACAAGTACGTGTATCCAGTTAAAAAGGATCAATACGATTATCCGGGTCAAGAGGATCTGTACGACTATCTAGGTCAAAAGGATCAGAACGACTATTCGATCAATAAGGATCAATCCGGGTATACACCTGGAAACATTGAGTCCCATCATTCATTAAACAAAGACCAAGATGATTATGCGGCCCGAAAGGACCAATACTACCCCGTAACGAAGGATCAGTATAATATTAACTTGAGAACCCCTAATTATAACCCTCTGTGGGGTGGCATCGGCTATGTTTATCAAAAGAAATAGAATTATTATAACTGTATAAATGAATGCCTACTATCAAATAAACTCTAGCATCGAAATTGAAAAAGTTTGAAGTATTTTCTAACAAACTAAATAGCAATGCCGGACCAACTACAACAATTTAGATTGTCAATTTTGTCAATCTTAGACAAGCTGTAGTGAGCAGTATGAGTATTTGAATATATTTGACTAGCGGTCGCCCCCGACTTCGTTCGCGTGGAGTTAGTCATTTAAACATTTTATTTTGATATTCTATATATATAAAAACTGGCCAAGACAAAGGGTTCCGTACCATTGATTTAAGAAATTAAAGGATTTAAGTTATTTGTATGAAAGATTACGCGGTAATAAGCGGTTTACTATTTACGAGGTATTAAAAAAAACTACTTACTAGATCTCGTTCAAAACAATTTTCGTTGGTAGTTTTTATAGTAATGTACATCATATGTTTTTTTTTTAGATTTTTCTTCTATTTTATTTTAGAATTTATAGGGGGAGACCAACTTTTTTCCACTTTTGGAAGCGTCTGTCATGCAAACTATTCGGTTTAGAAAAGTTCTAAACCGAATAGTAAGCGGTTCTTAATTTATTGTAACAAATGAATTCAATGAACGGTGGATATTCATCTCATCTATACATATAAAAACCAATACTACTTTCTTTGTAATTTTCTAATCCACCAAAACTGTGTAATTGCACCAGATTGGCAGTGTAAAACTTATTGCCAAATTTAATTGAAGCTACAATCTAAATTGGTAAATCAAAAGGAGAACTTTGTTTGATACCGCGTATCCCTATGATCCCAACTGATATGCCGTTTGAGTTCAAACGATTACAATATCCTGTGCGTTTATCATTTGCTATGTCCATCAACAAAGCCCAAGGACAATTATTTCTCGTTTGTGGTCTGAATTTGGAGGAATCATGTTTTTCAAATGGCCAACTTTATGTTGCCTGTTCCAGACTGGTACCCCCAGTCGTTTGTTTAATAATCTAAATGTTTTGGATTAAGTTATAAAATTGCTAGTAATTAATAGATGATTAGTAGCCGAGGGCTGTAAGGCATCAATTGCAGCCCGAGATATCTAGGCGCACGAGCGCAGCGAGGGCGCCTATAGTTCGAGGGTACAATTGATGCTTACACCCGAGCTAGCTACACTACTTTACATCTCGATTGTGAGGTAAGTAGGAAAAACCCGGCATTACAAGAATAAAACATTTTATTTTTACAAGTTTTCAAAATATCTTTTTTTATAATTAGCACGTAATTATAAAAAAAAACCCAAAAACAAAAAAATATTTAATGTAAAAAAGTTTTCTATTCCCGCCTTTTTTCATCTTTTTTTGTAATTATTTTTTCAAGAACGAAGTTGACCTTCGCCGTTCGATATTTAAAATTGATGAATGGGTACCCATACGAAGATAAGGCTGAATAGCGAAGCGACCTCTTTTGTCATTGGGCTGAATGCATGAGATGTTTATTGCCAGCATGATGGTTACATGTACGCAAACTTTTTGAAAGAGTGAAGAGTTTTCTTTTTTTTAAATTACTTACCGCCCTAGGGCTTTTCTAGCTACATTATTACCCTAGGGTGTTAACTGGTCACTTACAAGCTCAATCTGGGTGTAATAAGGACCTACTTACCGAATATGAGAGATGTAAATACTATTAATTTAATTGGATAAGGATTAATTTTTGTTTTTTTTTATATATATGCTCCGCTCCTATTGGTCGCAGCGTGATGTTATATATAGCCCAAAGCCTTCCTGGATAAATGGGTCCTTAATATTCTATTGTTACTGTTGTTATCTTTGGACGTGATAGAAGTTATAAGAGCCAGTTAACAATAAACTATCAAACGTATTGTACCTGATAGTGGCCCCATCAGGAAGCACGGTAGTGCCCTCGCCAAGTCGAGCGCGAAGCAAACACTGCCGTACCATTACCCGAACCATTTCTCTGCATTTTCTGGCCCCTATTTAAGAACCTCTGGATAAGACCAGAACGCAGAAATTTTCTTCATCCAGTAAGCTATAATCACGTACTTACTTAAAATCTAAAATTTCAAGTCTGTAGGTCATTTAGATCTGAAGTTAAGCGAAAGTAAAGTTCCGTGTTTTCGACACTCACTCATGATCATCAAAATAGAACTAGTACTTCCCATTAACTCGGAGAACTGAAAGTTAGTAAAGAGTTAGGGTTTGATGGCCAATTAACAATTTAATAAAGGTACGGAGTAGACTTGATGATGGAGCTGGGAGACAGATGATGGAACTCCTCAACGATTCGCGGCAGCTACCTTGTGTTTATGTTTGATTAATTTGTATTGATAATAACTTTTCACCTCGATGGGTTATGATTGTCATAAAAGCTCTGATGATGAAAACAAAGGCCAGTTCAGGGAACTCTTGAACAGCTTATAGTAGTTACCTAGAGTCTGGACTTAATATATTTATATTGATGAGAACTTTGCACCTATATGGGTTAAAATGATTGTCCGCAGCATATGTAATGATAAAGACTATAGGCAGTCGAGGAAATTAACAGCATTGAATTTTAACAGAGGACAACCAATACTTGCTCGTGACGCTTATGCAACAATCAATTAAAATCAAGAGACTGGATTTAAGTTGCGTAATCGCTCGTAATGCATTGCTTAAACTTTCATTTTGATCTCATAGGAATTTTATAGAAATCGCTTTAGTGGTTTCGTTTTCAAACCAAAATTACGGATAAAAATTAAAGTAAACAAAATAACAAATTTCGGAAGTCGCTGTTAAAAACTTATATACAAAAACCAAAATTAGTTATTTTTCACTTTTTAGTGTTTTTGGAAGTCAGGTGCTTTTTTTTTTGCAACAAAGTTTTTATTTGATGTCAAGAAACGGATTTCATTGTAAAAATCCAGCGTAGTGGCATACATCTTCCAATGTTATCTAGTCTGTAGCATCTCAATGCTGGACAAATGCTTCACCTTAGAAAAAAACTATGTCAAATGAGAAAATCTCTTCTCTCGGTGGTAGGCCATAATATCGGCTGCCGGCAGAAGTTACTACCCACCAGACAAAGTCTTACCGCCAAGCGATTCGTCGTATTCTGAGATGATGTCTGGTGAAGCCGTACGGAGGACGGGTCTGAGCAATTGTGCTGCGATGTGTGTCGGGTACTATGCACCAAATGTTTTTGTGTCGAGAGTTTGGTCAAGGAGGATCTACAGATCAATCTCCTTCTGACGCAGCATCATTGGTCATGTAGTTGAGTTTATCATTGCATCACCTTACTCATCTGCTGTCTTCCTTCCTATTCAGTAACTTTTTTAAGTGAATAGGCTTAATAAACTAGCGCGCTTTACCATCAACAATTGCACCACTGCTTATCATCAGGCGGGATTGCGGTCTGCACTAGATTATGATTATTAAAAAAAATCTAATAAAATAAATCGACGGAAGAAATAGACGTAAATTTCGGCGGTACTTTATACCGGGCAGCACAGGTCCGTTCGTGTGTGGAATACTGCAGCCGCATTTGTTTGGGCTTGCACTTCAATATGCCACCTGCTACTTTGGATTCAGTGGAGAGGCTAATTAGCGGCCCAGATTTAGCTTTAAACGGTCTTCAAAGCCTGAGCACAGGTGAAGAGTAGCCAGCCTGTCGGTGTTCTATAGCATGCATTTTGGAGAGTATGCGAGGGAATTGCATGATTTAATTCCCCATTCTCCGTTCCGCCGTACGGCGAATTTTCACCCTTTCGTTGTTGACACCACTACGATCCGAACAAAGCATTATACCGTGTACATCGCGGGACTGGAACAATCTGCTGGAGGCGATGTTTCCTTCGGACTGCAATTTAAGTGTCTTCAAGACTAGAGTGAATAGGCTCTCAATAACCTAGCGCTTTACCATCAACGATTGTATCACTGCATACCATGAGGCGGGATTGTCGTCAAGCACTAGTTTATAATTTACTAGCGGCCGCCAGCGAATTCGTTCGCGTGGAGTTAGTTATGCTCCGCTCCTATTGATCACAGCATGATGTTATATAGCCTAAAGCCTTCCTGTATTAACGGGCTATCCAACGCAAAAAGATTTTTCCAAATAAGACCAGTAGTTCCTGAAATTAGCACGTTCAAACAAACAAACTCTTCAGCTTTATATATTAGTAGATAAAAATTATTGATATTATAGATAGGTATTAATAAAATACGCAAGTTAATCATGCCTACAATTGAATGGTTATTATATCAAAATTTTCCAGGTGGCAATTTCGCATCGTCATTGGATCATGGAGCACCTGGTTTTGTAACCTTGCATAGCTTTCAACGCCCAAGTCCGCAACATTAAGTATAATAACAAAAAATCGCAGTAAGGAACCGTAGACTTGGTACGACTTTGTCTAGATTTCATTACTTTTTAGAGATAAACAAGCAGCTAGAGCGAGATTTGGCAAATTTTTACAAAATGTTTCTGGTGGATTACACGAATTAAATCAAAACGTTATTTTTCGAAATATTATTTAAGGCTTCTTCTCAGAAATCAACCCTAAAAACCTTTATCATCTCTGTTATAGATTTACTTCTGACAGTTCCAATTCTTTGAAACTTCATCTTATTGTTGTATGATTATTATATTTAACTGTAAAGACCTTTTGCGAAGAGAAATTTTAAGAGCTAAAAGCGTAGACGGGATTAAACTTAGTCTTAAATACTGCTGACAAACAATAACACCTTTTGCTAAAATTCTTGCTGAAATCACGTCTCTGAGAATGCAAATGAGACATAATAAGTTAAGGATTACGGACTTCGACTACTACCAACGTGGTGAGTTTCAGGCGAGTTACTGTCGGTGCGTCGGCGGCACGACTTATTGTGTAAGAACTGGAGCATCACCCGTCGACGACAGAGGCAACTACAACCATGGAAGGCTGTTGCTCGCGTATTTGATCCCGGTGCTAAAATGCACAGGCGACATGTGATACGTAGTAAGCACACTTACTGACGCTTAACACTGTGCTATTTTGGCTTCTCATTAGTAATTAGTTTGTAACACGTGATTTGCGTATCGTCGTGGGTAAAGTGTAGGTTATTTTCACTGTTTATTGTCGCTTTCAGTGACTTCTTTCATCCAAAGCATCTATCATAAATCTTTATCAATCATATTTTCTCATCTTATTGTCGCTTTAAAATACATCTAGAACCTCAAGTAGCTAAACCACAACAACCAAGATCCCCTCTCGCCAAAGACAAATAACGGACATTTTTATTTTCTTATGGAAATTAAACTGGAGCCCCGGTTAATATTGTTTCTGCTTACGAAATTTGCTGCAAAGATACAGCGGCTTATTTGACAGGCGTTTGAGAGCGTTTTTATAGGCTTATGGGCGTGCCGGGCCGCACTGACCTTCCAAAGAGACGCGCTTTTTGTGGGCTGGAATGTGGGGGAATGAATATACGAAGTTATTGTCTGGATATTGTATATTTAGAGGCATGTGGAAATGCGTGTTAAGGTCCAATTACATCACAAGTTACTAACGTTTAGCGATAAACGAAATAAAAATTGTAATGAAATGAAATCGTTTATTAAGCAAGTAGGATCACTGATGACTTTTACACGTCATTTTTTTTTTTAAACTAGATGAAGCCGGCATTTCCTAACTGACTACCTCTGAAAAGAAATAGCCGAAACAAACTCAGGGATCATCGTCTTTTTTCAAGTCCAGACATTAAAACGGAAAATGTTTACACTATAAATTACTCATATTGCTTAATAACAATGCTTAACAGAGCGAGCAGCTCAGTCCCAAGCCTATCTGTTTTCTAAATAATCTGTGATTTTATAATACCCCTTTTTGCAAAGTTTGGCCTTTAAATACTTTTTGTATCGTTTAATGAGTAAGTTTCGAATGTCCATGGGAGACTTGTTGTAAAAGTGAATGATTCTGTCAACATGTCCATGGATAACAGAGCCAGTATATCTGTGAACCTTTCCACAACTAATCTATCTGCCTTCGAAGCAAGAATGAACATTCGATCTATTCTGTATAAATCTGACGTGAAATTTTGGGTTTTATTTGGTGTCCTTTGTCCCAAGTATGTAACATATACGACAATATGGAGACAACGCGAATCCGAAGCCATTGTAGCTGTGTCTAGTTGCTTGTTCGTACAGAATGTTCTCGGAATTACTTTAAACTTCTATTTAGAAATGGTTGTTTCCGCGAAATGTACTACCGGGATTAAAATTATCCTATCTATAATCCGTTTTTATCGTTAATCCAGGTGTGTGCCTAATTTTATCCGTTCAACAGTTGTTGTGTGAAAGTGTAATAAACAGACAAACTAACTTTCGCATTTACATTTTCTTTTTTATAATTTATAAAAAATATATTATATTATAATTATATTACAATAATAGATTAGGATAAATTTATGTGGTTTAAGTTTAAATACTTTATGGCTACTTTGGACTCAGTGGCGTGCGAAGAGGCTAATTGGCGACCCTGATTTGGTTAAGAACAATCTCTAAAGCCAAAATACTTTTCATTGTATTAAACGTAATGCACAAAGAGGACACAGACACGAATAGAACACGTCCACGTAAAATGTCATCGCTCAGCATAATTGTTTATTAAATACGGTCCGATACCGAATGATGCGTGGGGAGCCCGAAGCCAACCACGCTTGCTACCGAAAATTGTATGATAAATAGCTTAATAGACTCACGCTCTTGCTATCATCCCTTGATTTTTAATCCATACTCTCGTGTATGTATCATCCTATCAGTGTAGTATGATTATATATATATATAATACAGATAAGATACTTGTAGGTGTTCCCCGAATGATCTGAAGATACCCTGCCCGACGTGAAGGATGTTCAGCCCCCACACCAATTTTACTTGACACAGACACAGACGCCATTTCTAATTATCTGCGCCGCCCTGTCGCGAACGTGCACGCGCCGATCGCGTCTTCACCCGGTTTTTCGGTCTTTTCAACTCAACAACCATTTACTGCACCGATTGCAAGGGCATCCGAACCTCAAAGAATGGAACCGCGATCCTTTTACGTACCACCTCCCCAACGAGGCGCCCTCGTCCGAACGCGGCAAATAATAATTCTGGTTTGTCTCAACTCAATTACTATATACTGTACCGATTACAGGGCGACCAAACGCCAAAAAAAAAAAACAAATCCGCCATCTTTATATATATATTGTTAGCGATCAGAAGTGGTGTTTATAAAAAAAAAAGGCATGTGGCACTCGGAGACTGCCGCGGTAAAGCTATTGCATAGCCTTTTTTTATCAACTATAACTTGCAATTATAATTATTTATTTATTTTATTTATACAGTAATTTTTCCTTTGTTTTTTTTTTCTTTGATATCAATTCAAGTTTTCTTTCTGTTTTGTAATTTATTTATTTTTTACCAGCAACGTCATCAAAAGAGTGCGAAAAATGGTGACGATTAAGCGACTAAACTATATTCAATGTTTTCTGTTCGACTTTGATAAAGAGATAGAAAGAAGCTAAGCAATAGCTTTAAAATGACGTCATGTTCGTTATCACACCCATGTCAGAATGTCATGAAATATGATGTCGGCCATCTTGGATTTCAAAAATGAAATCATTTTCGTGATCAGCACCCTGAGTTTTGGCGGGAAAGTCAAGCTGAGTGTCACGCTCGTTTTTCATTGGACTTTTAAAATTATTTATAGTGTTGTTTACTAAATAAAAGTGCGTGATTTATGTAGTAAAAAGTGCATTTAGTAAATAGTTCATAAAGAACAGTGAAATATCGCTGCATAGTGGCCACATCATGACTTTGTCCCAAACCTCACTCGTAAGACGGGTCACGCGGCCGTCTTTTTCGACATGAATAATTCATAATTACGTGGCATTGGCTAAATGCACAAACCGTGCGAAGCCAAAAAATAAAGAAATAAAGAAAAAACCCATGAAATCTATTATATGTATTATCACTCGAGTCAGTAAGCATGTAAAATGAGAAAACTAACATAGAACGATCCGTGTGAGAACTAAACGATCACTATTACACAACAACACTGATACCTTTGAGAAAGCGGACTTCCTTTACAATAGGGCAATTCCTCCGTAAGGTCTGTCTATGCTATTACTTATAATCTCTGTCATTGTGTGCTGTTTCGGTGCATTCGCAAGACCGGCCGGGCACTGAGGGGCAGACAAGACAGCTATAGTATCCTTATGACTCCACCAACTGGTATTTCGTTGACTCGGAAACGGCGCACAGGGAGCACCACGAAATATACTCAAAGACTCCGAGGTTCTTTTTCAATATACCCCACTGTTTTGTCGTGGTGGCCTAGTGGTTAAAACACCAGCCTCTCAAGTATGAGTGCGCGGGTTCGATTCCAGGTCAGGCAAGTACCAATGTAACTTTTCTAAAGTTATATGTACTTTCTAAGTATATCTTGGACACCAATGACTGAAGGCGAAGGAAAACATCTTGAGGAAACCTGGGCTTTATAAGTCTGAAATCGCCAACCCGCATTGAGCAAGCGTGGTGATTACGCTCAATCCTTCTCTGTATGAGAGGAGATCTGTGCCCAGCAGTGGGACGATAAAAAGGTTGTTGATGATGAACGGCGTCGGTGTCGAATTATTTGTTATCAATTTATTATTTTCGAGCTGATCTTTAGTAACATAATCACTTCTGATTGCGTTAACATCTGACCGTAGAATTAATAAACCCTTCATCAACTTCTTTACGTACGTTCTACGTAGTCAAAGCAAACTGGTGGCAATTTGTGAAGGTCATATGCCACAAAAACTGGGATTGTTCGGGATCCGTGATTTTAAACACCGTAATCGTATATTTTAGGTCTTTCTGCTTTTTGTTCTTACGCATCGATACATGTTTTTGTCTTGTCTTCGTAGAAACAAACAATAACTTTTTTGCCTCATCAATGTCTTCCTCAGAAAAAGCCGACGAGCATATTTTTATTAAACTTTCGTTGTTTCGTTTCGGAGATAACAATATTACAACTCGTACACTTAAATGTACTCGTATTAACATTGTTCACCGACATCTTTCTGTAATATTTTATTTAATAAAAACTTCAACTTCAACTCTTGATCTGGTCCCTGTGGATAGATACCACAATTTTGCCAATAACACGTGTAACAAATTATAGAAATTCTTTAAAAAAATATTTTACAATAATGGCGGATATCGCCAATAACAGTTGAGAAAACGGCCGCGTGAGCACTTTTTACTCTATAAAATCACGCACTTTTATTTAGTAAACAACACTATAAATAATTTAAAAGTCCAATGAAAAATTAGCGTGACATTCATCTTAGCTTTTCCGTTAAAAAAAGCTATTTTATAAAAACACTACTAAATTAATTTGAATAAAAGTACTTAATAATTAATTATATGAAAAGTTTTTAAGGTAGCCATGACAACGTCGATGACGTCTATGACATATCTCTATAGAAGACCTATTTCAGAGAGAAAATTAATCGCAAGTTTAGCACATCGCGACTATCAGTAACATGGCAAGTGTGTAAAACTGAGTTCGCGCCCTGCAATATGCATGCTCTTTTTGAAAATCTATAAATTGTTTTCAAAAGATGTAGTCGCACGCACACAAACATACCGTGCCGAAGACTGCCGAACTGAAACGACGTTAGACGATGTACGGCCTTCAAGTCACACCTCCGTGCCCGTCGGAGTGGGGAGCGTGAGGTTTTTTCGTTACGGAATTTCTGGATTCGGTCCCCGCGCTCAAGGCCCGCGATAGAAGCTATGCAATAGCTTAAAAAAACAAATCAGGACGTTCCAATTTTCGTGTATTAAATAGAGATATAAATAACACAATAACAAATAAACAACCAATACTTACTTTAATTACTTCTAAACGTTAAATAAACATAATATCTCTAAAATGGGTGGCTTTCTAGGAGGTCTCTATAATTCTGAAGAGACATGAAGCTAATTAATCAGAGTGCACACTTTGTTGTTTTAAGATTTTGCAATTAGTAAGCAAAATGTACCTACTGTCATTCTGCGTTTCTATGCGAACTTGTTTACAAAGTTCAATATTTGTAATTTCGGTAAAGTAATAACATTATTAGTTTACCAATAATAACTAATAATGATTTTATTATTTTCAGTTAAAATAATTTTATATTCAAATTTATATTCAGTTTCCAGAAACTTTTTAGTACTGTTTTATGAGAAAGGCGCGGGTTCTCCTGCAAAAATCAATACCGCCTATTCAAATTCACCTACAGGAACATAATTTTGCAAAAACAGTGCTCTAGACTCTTTTAACAAAACCTTAGGGAAATACAGAAAATATGTATTAAATTCATTGAAATGCCGTACCTTAATTCATAGACATCGTTTTAACAAGCATACAATCTCCCCTTCTAACACAATAAGCAGAATAGAAGTATGAATTTGTTTGTGCTTGATGTGCGCTCGTGGGGCGCGCAAATAATACGTTGGGTGTAACCCCTGATGAGGCGACAAGTGCGTCTAATTAGACGAGCAGACGCCACTAGCGCGACTTAGTGTCGAGAACCGACGCTAGATCTAGCTATGCGTAGGATATATGAGTATCTACAGGTAGTACAATAAAACAGATAGAAAAAACTGTCCTTGCCTTTTCCCTCTTATGTGGTTGGCAGACGTTTTTATCATTTTTAGGGTTTCGTACCTCGAAAGGAAAATACCGATACGGAACAAAATGGACCGGAGGGAAACGGTCAGACCTTTTTTCTTAGAAAGGCGAGGAGGTATCAAGTTTAAATTGATAGCGAAATCGTAGTAATGGAGTTCTAAAGAAACCGTGCTTTTAAGTCAACGCAGTTAAAAATACGGCCATTTATGATTTTATATTTGATTACTCGTAATATTATACTTAAAAAAATGTCGATCGTGGAGAGTCTCCAGATCAATCTCTCTTTGGCGCAACATCGTTGGTCGTGTTGTTAGGTTCAAAATTGCATCACCTCGCTCAACTGCCGTCTTCCTTTCTATTCATTCAGTTTTTTTGAGAGTGAATGGTCTCATAATAAACTAGTACGCTTTACCATCAAAGATTGCATCACTGCTTACCATCAGGCGGTATCTCCATCAAGCACTAGTTTATAATTATTAAAAAGAACAGATAGAAAGAATCTGAGTGCTGTACTTTTATTAAATGTCAGGAATTACGATTTCAAAAACTACTCGCGCAAGTTAACTATGCACCTCGCTGGAATGCGACCCCTCTCCCGCTTCCGCGCGTGGCGCCCCGCATTCGCCGTAAGCGCGGAGTAGCGATGGCAGCTTTGTTACAATTGTCTAAATACAGTTTAAATCTCCTGTTATAATTACTGTTTCTGTGGAGTTTTGGCTTTGTTACGTTTTTTTTTATGAAGTTTGTTTTTATTTTTTACATTTTCGACGTGTTAGTGAAGCCTGTTGGTCGCACCAACATTATATTTCAGTCCATATGTATCCATTTAATTGCAAAACGTCATAAGTAAAATGATCTAGCATTATGACGCTTTCTCATCAAAACAACCTTTTAATAAAATAAAAAAAGGATTTTTTATTTTTTTAACATAATTCTCATTTTTTACAAACGGTACCGCCCGAATGACGTCACAGAGCGAGGTGCGCGGATAACTCGCGCGAGTTATAGCTTCGTTAGTTTTAAACACTCCTTTTTGATATTACACTGCTACTTTGAAATGTCATGTTTTCTTATGAATACCTATAGTTCCTTTCACCACGTCTCATTCTTCCACAAAAATGTGCCAAATTCTACTAAGAAATTGAATACTAAAACATATTTTAAAGAAACTTATTTAAATTAACCAGATTTTTTCACATTAACCAAGTTTAATTGAGTTTTTGTGAGTCACACAAAGAGCAATGGAAAGAGCTATGCTCGGAGTTTCTCTGCGTGATCGAATCAGAAATGAGGAGATCCGCAGAAGAACCAAAGTCACCGACATAGCTCTGCGAGTCGCTAAACTTAAGTGGCAGTGGGCAGGGCACATTGCTCGTAGAACCGATGGCCGATGGGACAGTAACGTTCTGGAGTGGTGGCCACGTACTGATAGACGCAGCGTAGGGAGGCTTCACCAGGTCATCGGTCCACCTTGTTGGGGACAAGGTGGACCGATGACCTGGTGAAGGTCGCGGGAAGCCGATGGATGCAGGCAGCACAAGACCGGTCAGCGTGGAAAGCCTTGGGGGAGGCCTTTGTCCAGCAGTGGACATCTATAGGCTGAAGAAGAAGAAGAAGAAGTTTAATTTTAACATTATGGTTTAAAAAATCATTATATAAAATTTTAACACGAAAGATCGAAAAACTTTATTTTTTCGTTTTAAACGCCAACAGTAATCGCCTAGCATAATAAATTGTGTCCCAACGCCCTTGAAATCGTTCTTCAAGCTTCTTTACATCCTGGTGGAACCTCTCACCCTACTCATCACTGGCTGCACCAAGATTAGATGGGAAAAAAGAAAAGTGAGAATGAAGTGATTTTTAATGACATTCTGCAACCTAACTTTTTAAATGCTTTTAACATGTCGTCAATTAGATTTTCCGAATTTTCCGCTCTATAGTTCCCTAAAATCCTTTCAATAAAGCTGCTTTCAGTGATAAACAGGCATTAGATTCCTTGTCAGTAAGCTTTTTCTCAACATTTGAGTCTTTCATCAATGTGCGTATTTGTGGTCCTACAAATATTCCTTTTTTGAGTTTGGCATCACTTAACTTTGAAAATACTGTTTTTAAATATATAAAGCCATGTCCCTCTTTGTTTATAGCCATCACAAAAATTTTCATCAAGCCAAGTTTTATGTGGAGTTGTGGTAAAATGACTGAGCCTTGTTTCCCTTTAACCAAGATATCAGAGTAACATAAAACAAAAAACTGTGCTTTCCATGGTTTATCTTGATTAATAGCACCCTAAAATATAGTAAATATGGACTTCTCATTTTTTCGGAAACATTTTATGTTTTTGACTTCACAATATACTGTCTGCAAACATAACAAAACTTATTTGGTGCATTTAAGCAGTTGCGACGACCACTTGGTCCAGTATTCATTATGAATTTCCAAAGAAAAAAAAAAGAAGTAGGTGTTATCGAATAAAAATGACTACTAAACAAAACAAAATAATAAAAAGTACAACACATCAAAAATGGTAACTATTTCGTTTACGCCTATAGTGAGAGTAATAGAAAAAATAATTTGGCAGGTACCTCGAAAACTAGACGTGATAGATACCACATAATGTTAGGAACATTTAATCTCTGACTCATTAGCTATTCATTCCAGCTAACACTTACGCGTGTACCAAAATCGTGTAACGCAGTGATATTATTTCCTGTGTAAGTATATACTTCTATATATTTCTAGTTTCAGATTTATCTTAGAACAAGCTGCAGTAGTCGATTAGAATGTTAAGTTATGAGGCGTCTAACTGAATAATATCTACGACCCTTCGTATGATTCCGTCTTCGTCAGAGTGGGGGTGTTAGGTTATTTTAGAAATTCCGTAACGAAAATAATCTAACACGGGGGGGGGGGCGTGTTAGGTTATTTTCGTTACGGAATTTCTGGATTCGGTCACCACGCTCAAGGCCCGCGATAGAAGCTATGCAATAACTTAAAAATACTCTAAAATGTAAACTCGTCAATGTAACTCGCATAACAAGAAAATCACTACCGGAGGTTATTCACCTCACAGCTGATTTCGTGCTCTTAGTATCACAAAGAAAACGATCACCTTGCGTTTCCTGGAAAATATTTTACACATAAACTACTTAGGTAATATACCACCCTGAATTCATACTTTTCGTTTATGTTTACCCATTACCTAATGGGTATTTTTTAATTGTTAATAACTGGTGCTTGATTGCCATCCCGCCTGATGGTAAACAGTGATGCAATCGTTGATGGTAAAACGCTCTTTTTTCTTTTTTAACTCTAACTCTTAGCCTCTATTATAAAATTCCAAAAAGTATATCATTAAATCATCATTATCATCTTGTTAAACGACTTTTGTTGCAGAAAATATCATAAATTCAACAAAAAAAAAACGTGTGGCTCTCGAGGGCTGCCACGGTAAAACGATTGCATAGCATTTTGTGTCAACTTATGCAATTGTGATTTAATAAATGGAGTTTATTTATTCATATTTAAAACACAAATTTTACGCGTATAACTATCCACCAGCAACTGCTAATCACTGTTGTACATGACTACACTTATATACCTACAATCTACATGTATACATACAGGCAGGCGCGTGCGCTCCATACAAGCAGAAAAGCTATGCATACCCTAATAGTTTTCTAAAAAAATATATAATAATTTATATACTACAAACTTAAAACTGAAAGACTTTGTTAATCAGTTAGTGATAACACTGCCATCTATTGGGCCTAGTGCTAACTACGAAACATCACTGGCCTTCGTCGCGACGCTCGCGCCACTTCTCGTAGCGGCGTAAGCAGTTACAAAATGTGCCTCTTCCATATCTGTCTGTGTATAAAATTATTTGCTTGTGTGCCTAAATTGTTGTGTACGTGTGCGTAAAGCGGCAGTCGCTTCACAGAAAATATCGAAATTTTGCCAAAATCAGCAATTAGACTGGAAAAGTGGACCCCAGATTCCAAAGCTTTGGATGCGACTGGTATTAACCCTGAGATGATGATGATGATTTCATTGTATTCATTTGGGCAAAAAAATACCTAACACCCCACGTATATCATTTATTTGACTTGTTCTTATCATCAATCACATACTTAGATGTTCATTGTAGCCACGCACAAACATCAATTCAATGTTGACATGCGAAAAAGTACGCGACTATGTTAAATTGAAACTACGTCTACGTTACGTTTTTTAAGTTTTACCATATATAAGCACAGAGATTTGGGTAGTAGGTATATACACACATCAAAAGTGTCTAGGGATCAACATATATTTTTGCAATAACTTTTCTCCTGATTGATATTAATTAAAATTATCTTTAAGGATTCATCAAATAAAGTGTTTTCGTTTGTCACAGTAACGATAAACCAAGTCACCTTTGCATTAATAAAGAAATTTGCCATTTTCCTAATAAAGGGATATTTGACATTTGAACCACTAACACAAAAGTTAGAAAAAAATACTGAAATAACAGTTTTCTCAAAAAAATTTATTGGGTAACTTAAACAATTAATAATCCGTGTTTCTACCGCGAACACTAACAACACAAGAACATCGGTTTGGCATACTCAAAATGAGTTCATCCAAATCACGCTGTGGAATGGCCGCCCATGTTCGTTGCAACAAAAAAAAAAGGTCTTCTTGCGACTGGATACCCTCCATATTCGGCAGAGCTCTTCTCTGTAGCATATCCCATGCATGCTCAATCGGGTTCAAGTCTGGCGACTGAGCAGGCCAGGACAGGACATTGATGTTAGCTGCGGCGAGAGTCTGTCTTACAACTCTTGCGGTGTGCGGTCGTGCATTATCATGCATTAACTGAAATAAGGGACCGATTTGCACTTGTAGAGGAACGATGACGTCTGATACAATCGTCTCAGCATAAATTTGAGCGTTGAGGTTGCCTCTGATCCAAATCAACTCAGTTCTTCCGCCGATCCAAATACCCGCCCATACCATGATGGTTCCACCACTATAAGGATGGACTTCCTGGCAGGATTTTAATCGCTGTTGGCGTCCAGGGGTTCTCCAGTGTCGTATACGTCTTGTATCCGGTCTCATACCAAAACTAGACTCATCAGAAAAGCACACGAAACGCAATGGCGTTTCATGTGCTTTTCTGATGAGGCTCTTGAACACAGAAATTGGGCAGAAGAACAATGGTTCTTCTGCCCAATTTCTGTGTTCAAGAGCCCATTGATATCGAATCCTACGATTGTGCATTGCTATAGGTGGTACCCGTAGCGGTCTTCGGGAATGAAGGTTCACTTCATGCAAGCGGTTTCTGACTGTTTGGTCGCTAATTAAGTTCCCTGAAGAGTGATGAAGCCTCACGGCTAACATCATGGCGGTTATTGTTGGAGCTCTTCGAGTTAAGATTTGAATGTATCGGTCTTGTCTCCGTATGGTGCAGCGATACCGTCCTCCATGGCGCTCAGCCACGGTACCAGTGCTTCGGTAACGGGTCCAAAATCGACTGATAACACTCTGACTTGTATTCAGAGCTAAAGCCACAGTACGTAGCCGGGAACCAGCTTCTATCATTCCCACGGCTCTGAGCATTTCTTCCCTGCATAAATGACGTCGCCGCTCCATAATAACGTTGGTTTTAATCAGTAGTAGGGAAACAGTAGCACTAATAATGTCTTCAATGCGTTGTATGTTTTTATAGGGAAAATATTGACAGCTGATTTTCATCTTTTACTCGAATTTGATTCACAGTTCCTGATTCAAATTATGAAATGCACCAAAAAGGATCCATATAAATTTATAAAATCATAAATTTATTACAAAGCCACATCTCAATCTCAAGAAATCCGCATAAAAATGCTTGATCCCTAGACACTTTTGATGTGTGTATATGCATACCTTCAAAAAAATCTCTGTGCACGCCCCTGCATACAGGGGGCACATGCGGTGAGCGTAGCATCATAAAAATATTATAGATACCTATACATCTATATACTTTCTCACAAACAACTGATTATGTATTCGTCCGATTTCAGAGTAGCTCGTTTCGACCCGTGAGAGCTTCGTACAGTCATACCATAATTTTACAATATGTTAAGAAAACCCTGTCCGACCCATAAGGATAATAAAGTTTAGGTAAACACATGACCAAATATAATATAAAATTTTACGTAATCATCATAGTAACAATACTAATGAATTTTGAAATAATCTTTTTTTCCCGCGAATTAATTCCAACTTCCCCGAAATTTGGGAATTTTTAAAAAGTGACAACAGCGGTATTATTATGAGCGAATAGCGATACGACCACGTGCCGCGTGCCCTGCTGCCCGCCGTTCGCGGAAGGGTGTTTAACGCACATTTATTAAGTTACCTCTTTTTACGAAATAATAACTATGTTGTTTAGGGGTTTTTTTTTAAGTTTAGCCCGGTTTTGTATACATTAGTAGAATCAGTTATAGATACCTAACAATACCTTTACGGATCGGACAGGGTTTTCTTTACATATTGTATATACACGTTAAGGTTCAACTAATCGCGGACTCGAACTCACTTGTGAACGCGGCCAAAAATCACGCTGTCTCACCTAGCATCGTCTCTATAGGAGATAGAATCAGTTATGAGCAGTTAGCAGCTAGTTTACACGCATACATCTAGTCGCACACACACAAACACCGTGCCGAAGTCTGCCGAACTGAAATGACGTTAGGCGATGAACGGCTTTCAACACCACTCCGCTGTAACTGTCGGAGTGAGGGGTCTTAGGTTCTATTATCATCACGGAATTTCTTGATTCGGTCAGAACGCTCAAAACCTGCGATTAAAGCTATAATAATAATAATAATTTATTTCGGACAGTAGGTATCCATATTCGGTTAGTACTACAAAAATCTTAAGCCTATGTTAGTAGTAATAAAAACTAAGACAATATTAAAGTATTTGCGAGCGCAGCCAGACACTCTTTACTGTCTAACTAGGACCCGCATGAAACACTAGCTTTCAAAAAACATAATATGGGGTATCATTGGACACGCATTAAGACAATGCTGAAAAGATTTTTTGATTTAGGATATATGTTTGTGAAATCTTCTAGTTTCAAGTGCCTTCTTTGTTACATTAGGGCACATCCCACCTTCCACTAAGCTAAATGACTGACTCGAAAAATCTGAATTAAATCATGATGAACTTTTGGACCATGAGACAATGCATATGAGGTATAGAGGCGCCTCTACCAAAATTCGCTTACTTAGGAAAGTAAGTAAGCAAACCAAGTAAACCATAAGAAACATGTTAAATATTAAAATTTATTGATATTTAAATACAAAAATTAGGGCCTTACCGCCACACTCGATAGATGGCGTTCTTACAGACACGCTCAATAGATGGCATTCTTTCAAATTGGCGATTAAGTCAAATGAAATCAAAGAATTTAGTTGTGATACACAGGTATATAATATAAGTCTTATATTACAAAGTGAGTTCGTGCTGTTATCAGCCCCACGGGCATACCAATTCATTGAATAATAACATCTATTATTATATTATATTCTTCTATCACCGTGTTTGTCCTTGAACTCTTCCAAAACGACAGTACCGATTTTAGTGATATTGCATATATACATTCGTTTGGTATGAGAATTGGTTTTATTTATTTTTTATATTACTACTCCGTACTTGCGCAGATGAAACCGCGAGGCGCAGCATAAATAAATTAAGAGTTCAGTTCCCGCACTGGTAACAACAAAATTATGGTTTTTAACATTAATTTAAACAAAATAACAAAAAGAAAGTAAAGTATGATTATATTCAAAACAAACAATGGTAGGCAAACCTAAGTGCGCCCACTTGGCCGGCTTCTTTTTGTTGCGTTGACACTTACAAGCTCGATTTTTTTATACCTTCAAGAAACCTTAGACGCATATCTTTGATATTAATTTCGACGTCATGCCTCCCGCGTACCTACGTGTGAAAAGGGTTCTTGACGGTCTGACGGGCGGATGGACAACGAAGTGATCTTATAAGGGTACAAGTACCCTAAAAATGGTGTCCGGGGAAGTACTATCTACATTCGTGTGGGTAAGCAGTATGCTGCCGTATCGATGCAATGAAAACCCTGAACTGATGGCGGTAATACGAATCTTGGAATTTAGCTATGAACATTTTCATCTTCATCATCATTATCTCAGCGTTAATCCCAGTCACATTCAAAGCTTTTCAACTTATGGAGTCTGGGACCCGCTTTACCAGTCTAACTGCTGATTTTGGCTAAACTTCGATATTTCCCGTGAAGCGACTGCCGTCTGACCTTCACAACCCGAAGGCGTTATCGAATCATTGCAGTTAGACCAATTGTTCGACTTTTGAGGGCTCCAACAACCCATAACGACTGCCATTACATGTTCGTATGACAACCGGGACCACTTAACGTGCTTTCCGAGGCACGACCAGACCGGTGCAAATATTGATATTCATGCATACAAATATTTGCACTGCGCGGGGATCGAAACCACGCCTCCTTGCGCAGCGGCCGCGTTCGTCACCGCTACGCCACGGAGGCTGTCGCTGAACTAAACTGAGCTATAAACATACCATTAGGTACTTATCAGGTAATCCAACGATCAGAAATCAACGCTCAGTATATAGAAAGCGAGTAGATATCATCCCCACATTTTTCCACCATCACGTAGTACGTAGATAGATGATACGCAGTACAATCCTCCGGGGGCCCACCAGTCAATGTTAATTGAGCCCCGCGGCGGCCATGCTTCATTATTTAAACCCAGCGGCTGGGATTCCAGCAGCTATCGGAGATAGTTCGAGATTTCCCAGTACGACTCACTAGTTTCGAGTTTATAAGAGAAGTGAGAATTTCACTCGTGAATTTATATTCTATTAACTGTAAAGTAATAACGTTCCGTAGCTTATTCCTGGCCAAGACTATACAATATGTTAAGAAAACCCTGTCCGACCCATAAGGATAATAAAGGTTAGGTAAACACATGTCCAAATATAATCATCATAGTACCAATACAAATGAATTTTGAAATAATCTTTTTTTCCAGCGAATTAATTCCAACTTTCCCGAAATTGGGTAATTTTTAAAAAGTGACAACAGCGGTATTATTATGAGCGAATAGCGATGCGACCACGTGCCGCGTGCCCTGTCGCCCGCCGCCCGCGGAAGGGTGTTTAACGCACATTTATTAAGTTACCTCTTTTTTACGAAATAATATTTATTTTTTTAGGGGGATTTTTTTTAAGTTTAGCCTGGTTTTGTATCCATTAGTAGAATTAGTTATCGATACCTAACAACACCTTCACGGGTCGGACAGGGTTTTCTTAACATACTGTATAAATAAAAAACCTGTAAAAGAAAAATCACAATTTATTTTTTCCTCAACTCGGTAACGTACCTATCTAAGAGCAAAAACTTTCAAAAAAGCAATTGCAGACGATCTGAAAACCGCGACGCTATATGGATCCATTTCAAATAAAGTTCATTAAATTTCTCATCACATAGATATTGCACTTTCTAGAAATCCTAAGTAGGTAGATATAGCAACGACCTGCTATATCTGGAGATTGAAAATTTGGACCAATTTCCGAGTTTCTGAAAAGGCCACAGATTTCAAATATTGCTATTGCGGTGAGTACAATATACGCTGTCCAATATTAACAACTATTGTTAAATGTTTCTACGTGCTGTATCCTTACACACTTTGATCATTATCATCATCATCATTTCAGCCAAAAGACGGACATAGGCCTCCCCAAACTCGACCGTTTTCGTGCTTGACGCATCCAACAGGGTCCTGAAACTTTACCAAGGTCGTCGGTCCACCTTGTAGGAGGTCTCGAGATCCTTTCGGCTCCATCCGCCATCTGTTCTGCTAGCAGTCTGCGCTCCCCTTACAAGTTCTGAGTTTAAATATTTGTTTATATACATTTTTGCAGTCTTCAAATGGGGTGCCCTCTATCTGGCAGAAACTTGTTGCTCCGAAACATATTTGGCATAACTTACTTGACATAAACTTTCTTAAACGAATATTCTTAAGGTATAAAAAATTATTTATAATAATTGTTTTTTGGCCTAATGTTTTTATGTCCGAATATAAAATGGGATACTTATAAGATGGTAGAATTGTATTGGGCATAATTACCTTTGTCAGAGTTACAATTTTGTATAATTTCGTTTAGCATAACGTTTATTTAGAGCGCCGATTATTTGGCATAATTTGACTTAGCGTATTACGAAGATCAGAGAATTTCAATAGAAATATTTTTATTAGCCATGTTGAAAAAAAAATTGTTATTATAAATCGCTATGGTGTGCTACAAAAGTTAGTGTCAGAAATGAATCGCTTCAAAACCGACTTCACGTAGTCTTGGCTGCCTTACCCCTAGAGTGTAATCTAAAACCATTTGCGACGATTAGCTCGCGTGGGACCGCCAGAGCCCCACAGCGACGGAGCCGTGCATGCATTGCAAGCATGTTGCATGCTTGCATGCTGCATGATTGCTACATGCTTGCTGCATGTTGCATGCTTGTATGCTGAATGCTTGTTGCATGCTTACTGCTTTATCTTACTGGCAGGGAAATAAAAACCACACAATTATGCGCAGAATGAACTGTTTTATTGAGTGATAAATAAAAGGATGATTCTGGTTGTGAATTTTCTGCGATATGATGGTTATACTTATTGATTATTATGGATATGAAATTTATGACTAAAGATGATTCTGACTTACAAAATGATGGCGTAAAAAGTTCTGCTATAAAGGGTGGCCCCCTTCAAATGATGTATCAGATCAGATGTAGAGGAGTTTACCAATGTTCTCAGAATGTGTCTATATATTACTACGGATAAATATCATTATTATTTGTTATTACAACATAAAACAGAACATTAACTCTGTAAAAATCTGACTATTGATAAATTGCACATCGTTATCATGTCTTGCTTACATTGGATTAAATAATGCAATATCTCTTAGAAATTCTTTATTTTACTGTGAGTATATATTTGATAAAATCATTTATTCATAAAACAATTTACATTGTGTAGAATATACACACATGTAAATTTAATGTCGAACATATGAATATAATATCAAACAGTTTGATGAATAATAAAAATGAAATAAACAATAAGACTTAGGGGGCGCGTGGCCCCTAAGTCCCAAGCTCCTCGGTGGCCGACCTCTCCCGTGCGGACGTACTCGAGGACTAGGTAGGTAGATGCGTACAATAAGATCCCAGTCTTTTTGTACGCATCTACCTACCTAGTTTTTGGACAAAAGTTGCTACATATACGTATTTACTTCATTTTATAGCACGTTTTGTAAGCCTCCGTTTAGAAAAATCACGTCAGCTGTATGGAAGCTCCCCTTAAAAATATTTTAACTTAATTATTTATTTTTATAGTGAGTAAAATTCCATAAGTCATCACTGGCAACACTGCCAGTGATGACTTATGGAATTGAGACGTGGTCGCTAACAATGGGCCTTATAAGAAGGCTCAACGTCACTCAAAGAGCAATGGAGAGGGCTATGCTTGGGGTTTCACTGCGCGATCGAATCAGGAATGAGGAGATCTGCAGAAAAACGAGAGCAGTGGGCTGGACACATTGCCCGTAGGACCGATTCCCGATGGGGCCGACGGGTTCTCGAGTGGCGACCACGCACCGGAAGACGTAGCGTGCGTAGGCCCCCGACAAGGTGGACCGACGACCTGGTGAAGGTCGCGGGAACCTTGGGGGAAGCCTATGTCCAGCAGTGGACGTCTTTCGTCTGAAATGATGATGAATTATGATGATGATGAAAATCTTATACAACATTATTTGTACGTATTTTTAATAGGTTATTTGACAAAAAAAACTAATTAGTCCGTCAGTCAGATTTATCAAAACAATAAAAATTTATAAATCTAAAAGGCATCAAAGACCACCAGTGGTGGCTGGTGACGTCACTGGTCGCTAAAAAGTGTAGCGTGCAGTGACGTCACACGAGTTTTCAACGCACTGTGTCGTCTTAATTTTTTGTTATATGAAAAAGAAATTATACGTTTCTGGTATTTTTTGGAAATCTGACTGACGGACTAATTAGTTTTATTTAGTCAAATAAATACCTTATTATAGAATCTATGTACAAAATTTCAAAAAGATATAATGATAAACCACAAAGTTTATGAGCTTGCTATTCTACTTAGTTGTCCCAACAAAAATATGGTCAAAGCTGCGCTCGGGCGGGCGAGCGCACCTATGGCGTTAGCTGTTGGGCGCGCAAAAGTACGTGCCGCGCTCGGTAACCATACTGCAACAATTTCTATATGTATTTAGGAAAAAATATATATGACGGGGAAAACTCTCTCGCATTCTTAATAAAAAAAAATCATAATTTATCCGAATACCGATCGATTAATCGACTTCAAAAAATACTAGAGTAATTTACGGACAATTAAGACTAACACAAAACAGATAACAATATTCAAAATTAACCAGTCACGCGCCGTTATGTACAATATGTAAAGAAAACCCTGTCCGACCCACAAGGATAATAAAGGTTAGGTAAACACATGACCAAATATAACATGTAATTTTACGTAATCATCATAGTAACAATAATAAAGAAATTTTGAATTAATCTTTTTTTCCCGCGAAGCAATTCAAACTTCCCCAAAATTTGATTATTTTTAAAAAAGTGACAACACAATATTGACGGTATTATTATAAACGATGCGACCACGTGCTGCGTGCCCTGCCCCCACGGCTGGTGGATTGGTTGCCTACCACACATGTATTAAGTTACCTCTTTTTGAGAAATAATATTTATTATATTAGGGGGACTTTTTTAAGTTTAGCCCGTCTCGGTATCCATTAGTAGAATCAGTTATCGATACCTAACAATGCCTTCACGGATCGGACAGGGTTTTCTTTACATATTGTATAGGATATTATAACATGGTGTAAAAATTATTAGAATCGATTCAGTTACTTATTCTGAACAAACTGTATTCAGGTTTCGAATAAACAAAAAATAACATTCTATATAATTTTGGCTCTTCAATTTCGAGCGTCGAAAATTACGTACAGGTCGTTTATCAATAAAATTACGTACAGGTAGTTTATCAATAAAATCCTTTCATTATTACATTCCGTCGCGCACAGCAGTGTTTTATTGCTCTCCTTACGAATAATGGCCTCCTGAACTATTAAGTGGGATAAAGTTTACCTATGTCTGCATGTCCCGTCAGGAGCGAGTAGAGGCTGATGAAAACGCCTCATAAAAACACTTGATGCAAGTACTGCAAACAACATATTACTACGCTACTTTTTTTAGCGTGACTTACACCAATCAATTTTAAAACTTTTTCAATAATGTTGGTTACTCTGAAATCTACTTATCATCATCATCAACCTTTTTATGGTTCCACTGCTGGGTACAGGTCTCCTCTCATACAGAGAAGGATTGAGCCTAAAAGCGTGGTGAACGCTTGCTCAATCCGCGTTGGCGATTTCAGAGTTAAAGTCCAGGTTTCCTCAAGATGTTTTCCTTCACCTTGTAATCTGTCATTGATGTCTAAGATATACTCATAAAGTACATATAACTTGGAAAAGTTATATTGATACTTACCTAACCTGGACTCAAACCCGCACATTCATATTTTAGAAGCTGGTCTTTTAACCACTAGACCACCACATCTCTAAAATCTACTTAATTCCCATTAATATAAAGTGACATATGATTTATATATTGCAATTTTCTCTAATCATCTAATTCCCTAAATTTTTTCTGTTTATGGGTAATTTTTGCAATTGCGTCAGTGAACAAAATTTATATCGAGGTTTTCCAGTGACCTCAAGGCGCCCTCGGAGTGCTTAAGTAACGGCACTCTGAGAGGTTCTTTTAATGCGCTATAAATTGAAGTGACCCATGAAATATGTCAAAAATATTTCATACAACAAATTTTTGTCTTTACGATCCCTAATTCTTATTTTATGGCCGACATTGCGCTTCTAATGGATTTACCTTCTGATTTTTTTTCGACGAAATAATCGTTCAGTTTTATGCCACCCTCGGGACGTGTTCAATACAAAACTATTATTGTATTTTTAATAAAATATTTTTATGTAGTTTTTTATATCGCTGGTAGCTTTATAGATGGTGGTTCGTGAGGAAATACATACATACGATTTACATTATTACGTTGTATTTCATCCCATTCTCTAAGAATGGTTCCCCACAACCAACATTGATTTCCGCAACTAATTTGGGCCTTACATGAATTATTAAGCAATTATTAATTTATTATTTACATCTATACATATTTCTTGTTTATTCAAACTACGCAGAAGAGACAGCACGCAACAACAATGGTAGAGCTTGAATTCTTTCGATACGTGTCCTGAGTGTGGCTACCAAATTTAATTTGACCGTAGGCGAATTCTGTGTATAAGAAATATATAGTTGTTTTGTTTTTTACTCAAAGCCAGTACACACTATGTAGCCAAGCATATTGTACGTTACGGAATTGCATCGCTGACAGGGGTATTCGGCACTGGTGCAGCTACACAGGAGCTAAACTTAGCATCCGGGAACACTGTTGGAGCTGCTGTAACTTGGACAAAACTATCTTTGCATTGTGTAGATTCAATATCTTAGTATTGTATAATTGCATGGCACACGTGTGAGCACAATTTACTTGCTGTAAAGCATCTATTTGTTGGGTTAGTCTTTTTTTTGTGTGTGTGTTCCATAATGGACGCTCACATGATTGATTTCTAAATGAATGATGTAGTCAAATATTTTTATCAATAGCCTGATAATTTAAAACAGTGTCCATGGAGTTTCTTGCCCGTTCATCTCCATAGGTAGGTACCTACTCTTTGGAATGGGCAACTAGCTTCACCTTACTGACTGACCAACCTTCTGACAATTAAAAAGTGCCTGTAACTGGTTTATTTGAAATAAATGCTTTGATTTGATTTGATATATGTACATACCTACATTTACTCCAATAACTAACTAATAATTTACTTGTATTTTTATGTTATAGTTTGTATTTGATTTTCTATTGGCCCTAGTGGCTTGAATTAAATTAGTCGATAAATAAGTACCTTGTATAACAGAATAGTATCGAGGAGAAGTAGCGAGGCAGAAGAGAAATAGTATTAACGTAATTCATCAATACTCGTACGTTTCTTATATTGCTTACATTATCGTTATCATCACTCACATGCATTTGGTCGTATAAATGTTTTAGTTTAGCATGTCTTGGCTTAAGGAACCTCGCCTTATAAATAAGCTGTTTTGTTAGTCATTTAGCCTGTCGGTGTTCTATAGGATGCATTTTGGAAGCTCGGGCTAGTAAGGAATCAATCCGGTCCGAAAGAGAGGCTATGGTAGAGCGTACGAGTGCCGCACTACAGGCAGTCTCCGAATGGGGCAAAGCCAATCTTGTAGCATTCAATGCTGCCAAAACATAGGCGTGTCTTATCACCGCCAAAAGGAGCCCTTTCACCTTTCTCCTACTTTTCAGAATATATCCTTGGAGTGCACCGACCGCCTTCAGATTTTGGGAGTTGAGATTTCCTCGAACCTAAACTTTGGGCGGTTCATTGAATCCAAGGCCAAGGTGGCTGCCAGAAAACTTGGATTCATCGTAAAGATCCGGCGGTACTTCACACCAGGCAGCTTTTAATGTTGTACAAAGCACAGGTCCACTCGAGTGTGGAGTACTGCAGCCACATTTGGGCCGGTGCTGCGAAATGTCACCTGGCTACTTTGGATTCAGTGGTGAGGCGTGCGAAGACCCTGATTGGCGACCCAGATTTAACTCGTAACGGTCTCCAAAGCCTGGAGTACAGGCGCAGAGTAGTGTGCCTTTCGGTCTTCTATAGGATGCATTCTGGTGAGTTTGCGAGGGATTTGCATGATTTAATTCCCCCATTTCCGTTCCGTCATCGGACGACCCGTCCTACAACAACTTCCACCCTTACTTTGTTGACACCACGACGATCCGAACGAATAGTTTCGCCTCGTCTTTTATACCGCGTACATCGAGGGACTAGAACAATTTGCCAGCGGCGGTGTTTCCGTCGGACTACAATTTAAGTGTCTTCAAGGCTAGAGTGAATAGGATCTTAATAAACTAGTGCGCTTTACCATCAACGCTTGTTGTTGATAATTCATCCTAAAAGAAACTTACCTACATACTTTCAGACATCTAAGGACCAATTCTCTTCATTTAAAACGATCATAATCTACATATTTTGAGTCTCAACTAAGCGATAAATAAATGTCAAAAACTTGTCATAAATGTAGGACAGATAGTTTTAACAGATTGACACTAAGATCTTACTGTGAACATTCTTCAATTCTTGTACCTTTCTCTTGAAATGTCAAACTATGATTAAGGTCCGTTCGTGAAAGGCGTACGTGCCTAAACTAAGTTTTTAGTTTAAAGTATATAAACTAAACTAAGTACTTAGTCGTTAAGATTCGAATAGGTATTGAAATGTCGTGTTGAATGTTGACATGATTTAGTAAATGCTCGCTACGCTTGCGACCAAAAGAGCATGCAACTGATCTAGATTACGTAATGGTGGATTTACCTACAGGCTGAGTAAGTAGTCTTGAGCCTAGGGCGGCAGATTTTTGTGGCGGCAAACGGAACCGCTTTTTTTTTGCTATATACTTAGAAATCAAAAAGATTTCTGTATGACAATTTTGTTTTCTGATGTTTTACAGGTAGAAATTGTCAAAATAATGTAGGAAATGACAATTAAGGCAGAAGGACAGTAAAGACCTTACAGCCTATACCTCAAACATTGTGAATCCGCCCCTGAGATTAAGTTAATACAAATTATTAGAATATAATGTCAATACATTATTATGTATATTAAGTTCATATTAGGTAGGGACAGACACCAGCACATGAAGCTACTACATTCTGTACATACAATACAATATTCAATACATTTTCAACTGTGGCACTAGGTTCAAAATTTAACGGGAATTTTAATAAAAAGCCTGCCATAGTCTGTAGAATAAAATGTTAGAACATTATTATGTTCAAATAAATAATAAGAAAATTTAAAAAAAATAATAGATAATAGTGTTACTGTAAATATAGTTATTATAGTAAAAGCACTTGGAAGCAACTTGATTCAAAGAGATTGAGAGGATCTTAGGTTTTCAAATACACAAAAAAAAAACCCTAAAACCCTCATTTTACCACCCACCAGACAAAGCCTTGCCGCCAAGCGATTTGTCGTCTTCCGGCATGATGTCTGGTGAAGCCGTACGGAGGACGGGTCTGAGCAGTTGTGTTGCGATGTGTGCCGGGTACGATGCGCCAAATGTTATTGTGTTTGGAGTTTGGTCGTGGAGGGTCTTCAGTTCAATCTCACTTTGACGCAGCATCGTTGATCGTGTTGTTGGGTTTAACATTGCATCACCTCGCTCAACTGCCTTCTTCCTTCCTATTCGTTCAATCTGAGTGAATAGGTTCTTAATAAACTAGCGCGCTTTACCATCAACGATCGCAACACTGCTTGCCATCAGGCGGGATTGCGGTCAAGCGCTAGTTTATAATTATTAAAAATAAAAAATAAATATTTTGTTTTCCTTAAGTAGGTTAGGTTAACAAACGTTTTTAGGGATTTTCCAAAGATGGTAAAACTGCAAAATATTATTAAAAAGGAGGGAGTCGGCCTCGCGCACCGAGGGTCCCGTACTACAGAGAGACAAATTCGGGAGAGGGTTACTAAGTTTAAAATTTAAACAATATTTTTAACATATATCATCATTTCAGCCGAAAGACGTCCACTGCTGGACATAGGCCTCCCTCAAGAATCTCCACGACGACTGGTCCTGCGCCTACCGCATCCAGTGGTTTCCCGCGACCTTCACCAGATCGCCGGTCCACGTTGTAGGCGGCCTACCCACGCTGCGTCTTCCGGTGCGTGGTTGCCACTCAAGAACCCGTTGGCATCATCGGGCATCGGTCCTACGGGCAATGTGCCCGGTCCACTGCCACTTTAGTGTTGTAATTCTTCGGGATATATCGGTTACTCTCGTTCTTTTGCGGACCTCTTCATTCCTGATTTGATCACGCAGTGAAACCCCAAGCATAGCCCTCTTCATTGCCTTTTGAATGGCCTTGAGAAGAAGAATCTGAGTTCGTGGGAACTACTCTGAAGGTTTTGGTTGCCTTGAGTGTGTCAAAAATTTGTGACATTAACGGCTATATCTTCTGACTGCGTTAGCTTAAAGTTAAATTTTTTCACATCTCCAAGGTACACTAGACCTGAGTATAAGATATAAATTCCAGCTTGATATTTCCATGCGTTCTTAGAAAAAGGGTCTTGACAGACATACAGAGTATCATAGTATAAGGGCTCCGTTTTTTTTGTTTTCTAGGTTTGGACCCTAAAAATTGAAGATCTCTGGTATTTCTTGAAGAATTTCTTCACTAAAAAGTGTATAGATATATCTGTATACGTTCAAGACAGTGTAACGAGCTCCTATTTATTATCTAAGCCTCATTTAGGAACGGTTACAATAACAGCGGGCAGATCTAACAAAAACAAGCCTTAGTATTTTAATAGTTTATTTGTTGAAAACTCAATCCTACTACGTGCTACTTCCAACTAACTTTCCTACTAATTAGTATGTCCGAGCTACTTTCGCATTCATATTATTAGTGAGACAGGATCCATCCATGCATACGTAAGGATGAATGGATGTTTATTAGTGTTTTGCGCAAAAATTACTGAACGGATTTGCATGAAATTTTACACACAGGTGGGATTAATATATAGCATATTTTGTATCCATGTATTCCCGCGGGATCGAATTATACGCGGGTGAAAGCGTGGGGCACAGCTAGTCCTGCTTCCTACCAATATTATAAATGTGAAAGTTTGTGAGGATGTATTTATGGATGGATGGTTGGATGGTTGTTAATCTTTCGTAAAAAAACTACACAGCGTATTTGAATGTAATTTGTCAGTCAGAGGGTTTACAGCCAGCACCTTCATTACCTAACACACTATTATTATACAGGGTGGCGCAATAGAACGTGCATTTTTAAAATAATTATTAAAAAATAAATACAAAAGGTGTAGTTAAAATAAAACTAAGCATTTATTAAGTGATAACTGAAGTTTATTTTTTTAAAATAACATCATCTAAATGATGACCCTCTCTACGTTGGCACTCCTCTAACCGCAAACGGAAATTACCGAAAACTTTCTTAAGTAGTGCTGGTGTGATTGCTGCCATTTCACCACGAATATTCTCCTTGAGCTAACTGATGTTTCTCGGATTATTGGTGTAGACTTTGTGTTTGAGGTATCCCCACAAATCAACAAGTCAGGAGGCGTCAAGTCTGGACTGCGCGGAGGCCATGGGATATCACCTCTTTTCGAAATCAGTTTGCCAGGGAACATCTGCTTCACAACCGCCATGGAGTCATTTGATGTGTGACTGGTAGCTCCGTCTTGTTGGAACCAAGTCCTAGAGTTCTTTATTCTTGAATTTTCAAGTTCTGGGGCAAAAAAACCTTCCAACATCGCAACATAGCGTTCGGTATTAACAGTGATGTTTTGACCCCGTGCGTTTTCAAAAAAATAAGGACCAATTATTCCTTTGGCAGAGATTGCGGCCCAAACTGTCACTTTAGGGCTATGTAACGGTTTTTGATGTTTGAGTCTGGGATTCTCACTATTCTAATAACGACAATTTTGGCGGTTTACGAACCCATTCATATGAAAATGTGCCTTATCAGAGAAAAGGATGTTTTCAAAATTTGAAAACCGATTGAGCATTTCATTAGCAAATGTGAGCCGTGCTATGAAGTCAGAGTCTTTCAATTCTTGAGTTAATTGCAGCTTGTATGGATGCAATTTAAGATCCAAGTTTAAAATTCGTTGCAAACTTCGTCGCGATATGTTTAGGACAGACGATCTCTTGCGAGTAGACATTTGTGGATCTTCTCGTAGCGACTGCTTAACACTCTCAATATTGTCTTCGGTCCTAGATGTGCGTGGACGACCTTTTGCGTGTGGTTTAAACGTCGATCCAGTCAGTCTCTTCAAACCGTTTTATCCAGATTTTAATTAAATTAACACTCGGAGCCTCCCTAATTTGCCGTACACCATACTCAGAACAAAATAGTCGCCTGACAACTACGTACGAACGAGAGTTTTCGTAAAATGCGCGCACGCAAAATGCGCGCCGCATCCCGTCGAAGTGACTCATAGTGACTAAAACTTCATGAACCGCGCTACCCAACGATATCGGTCTCCCCTCGCCCACGCCCCTTCTACCCCGCAAAAAAAGTTGATGATGCACGTTCTATTGCGCCAGCCTGTATATCTACGACGACCGGTCCTGCGCCTCCCGCATTCAGTGGTTTCCCGCGTCCTTCACCAGGTCGTCGGTCCACCTTCTCGGGGGCCTACCCACGCTGCGTCTTCCGGTGCGTGGTCGCCACTCGAGAACCCCACCCGTCGGCCCCATCGGGCATCGGTCCTAAGGGCAATGTGAACGGCCCACTGCCACAGAAGTGTTGCAATTCTTTGGGCTATGTCGGTTACTCTTGTTCTTCTGTGGATCCGCAAAGCACAGGTCCGTTCGTGTATGGAGTACTGCAGCCACATTTGGGCTGATGCTGCGAAATGTCTCCTGGCTACTTTGGATTCAGTGGAGAGGCGTGCGAAGAGGCTGATTGGCGATCCAGATTTAACTCGTAACTTTCGGTGTTCTATGGGATGCATTCTGGCGAGTGTGCGAGGGAATTGCATGATTTAATTCCCCCATCTCCGTTACACCATCGGACGACCCGACGTACGGCGACTTTCCACCCTTACGTTGTTGACACCACTACGATCCGGACGAAGAGTTTCGCTTCTTCTTTTGTCCCGCGTACATCGAGGGACTGGAACAATTGCCGGCGGCGGAGTTTCCATCACACTACAATTTGAGTGTCTTCAAGGCTAGAGTGAATAGGCTCTTAATAAACTAGCGCGCTTTACCATCAACGATCGCATCACTGTTTACCATCAGGCGGGATTGCGGTCAAGCGGTAGTTTATCATTTATAAAAAAAGGATTTCCTCATTCCTCAATGCTTCATGTGTTTGAAAATATGTCTGCTCAACAAAGCAAATAACGAAATTTTCTTGAACTGTCAAAATGAAACCCATTGTTCCTGACAGTGTGTTGGGCAATTAGCCTGTAGGGTGAACATTAAGAATGGTTTTTATTCGGATATTCCTACATGATCAAAACTTGTGCGACTAAAACCTTAGGGTGTAGCTTTTACCTTCACATACCTTGATTATATCTTGATTTTATTGATATCACGCGATATAAGCAGAGAAGATTCAAATTCACAAGAACATGTGTTTCTTTTCTACATTATCAGTTGCATTTCAACGTGGGAGGAAGCGGCCTGACCACTCAGATACACGTTTCTATCTAGACAATTATAAAACGACTCTACAATATCTTTCTACTTCATACTTATGTAACTGCAAATTCTCGAACTTCAGTAAATCTTAGAATTTAATGTATTGTTTAATAAATAGTTTTTGATTATTACTGCATTATTTTTCTCTTATGTCTTACATTTACTGGTCATCTTCATCAACCATTTTATCGCCCCACTGCTGGGCACAGTTCTCCTACAGAGAAGGATTGAGCCTAATCACCTTTCGACAGCCTTAGTGAGAAGCTACTTGAGAAGCTGGTGTTTTAACCAATAGGACACCACGACTGTACTATATATTTACGCCGGTATACAGTATGTTACAAAAACCCTGTCCGACCCGTGAAGGTGTTGTTAGGTATCGTTAGCTGATTCTACTAATGCGTACATAACCTGGCTAAACTAAAAAAAAAAATACCCCCTTAAAAATAAATAACTTAAATAAAATAAATAGGTAATTTCATGGCAACACAGGCACAGGTCATGACCTCAGTTGACCTCATGCATGTAGGTATTGGTAGTCTAACCACGTTTATCGACTCTAGAAAGAAACAATGATACCTACTTAAGCAGCTCGTGAAAAGAACTTTTTTTTAAGTAGAAAGGTCGTCTGACCCTCCGAATGTATCTTCGAATTTCATTCGATGAGCACAATGGTTTATGGTGGATTAGCACGGTGTTTCACAACGTTAGTCCACTCCTACCAATCCACTGCTCGCCGAACTGATAGTGGAGGTACTCACGTACAGTAGGCCTAGTATGAGTTTTCAATACGAAACTCGTTCGATCGTATCGAGCGCGTTTGACTCAGCGATTGGCCCGCTTCAAGGTCGTAAGAACTCTCAACCAATGAGAGCGCCAAACGCGCTCGATACGAACGAACGAGTTTCGTATTGAAAACTCATACTAGGCCTACAGGTCGGCAAAAATATGGTGGGGCACCGTCATGCTGGAACCACATTGACCAAGAAGTAGTCACATCCGAATCGTTCAACACCTGATCACAACACAACACAATTGCAGTTTCACTAGGTACCTTCCATCAGCAGGTTACATTACGTTAGAAAACTATGTGATCACACAATAAACGATACGTCTACACGGACGCCATGTCTACGCGAAACTAATAAATTTAAAATAAAAATGATTTTTATTTCATAAAAATAGGTACTCCTAACTGCACGGCGGTGCCCTTTGACTAGAGGTGTGAAAGTATTCAAAATATTTCTCGTATCGATTTTTGGTATCAATTTTGTATTTCAGAATTTCACGCATCGATTCAACATCGCATGGCATTCTTTAGATTTTAGAACTTTCACATAACTTAAATCAGGTGAACTTAAATGCTTTACATTGTTTATAATATTCTCCTAAAATCGTATTTCATAAGACCTTTCTAGTTCCTATTTACTAATAATAGGTACTTGTGTTACAATATTGTTATGAGTAATTAATCGATAATCAAAAAAAGTACTTTTACCATTAGGTAATCTGTGTTTTTACAACAAATCATTCGGCCAGGTACAGTTTCGAATAATAGCAACGTTATTACGCAAAAATTAGTACAGCTCTAATTATTCCTTTGCCGCCGTCGGCGGCTAGACACACTGACGCCGCTAAAGAACCTAAAAAAATAATCAAAAGAAAGCCGACAATTATAAGGTCTAAAATGGTGTTTACACTTTTTTAAATTTCCCGAATTTTGGGGAAGTTACAGGGTAAAAAAGATTATTTCAAAATTCATTAGTATTGTTACTATGATGATTATGCAAAATTTTATATTTTATTTGGTCATTTGTTTACCTAACCCTTATTATCCTTGTGGGTCGGACAGGGTTTTCGTAACATACTGTATAAAGCCGGTAGAAGTCAGAAGGATAGAATTTGGACTTTTCCCGATGATACTTGTTACATCTTAGGATTTACTGGTACTTACTTATATCCTAACATTTGCCACTATTCGGGCTTTTACTGTAACATATACAAGGGTAAGATACGAGTTAGTTATACAAGGTGTCCAAAAAGAGTATCGGGTATTTGTTTTCACGCCATATTCGAAACGGGGCGTCTAAAGGGAGCTGGGAGGGATTCGTGGCGTCCGCCATTTTGTGGAGTTTTAGTCACGATGGAACAGTTCTCGGGGACGCATCGCGCATTTTGCGTTACGAGCGTATTATCGTAATGGCGATTCAAATAGTGACTGATCAACGTCTCTATCGTGCGGAATATCGTACACGCCACGCGCCAAGTGACGATAGCATTAGGAAATGGATCAGGATGTTCGAGAATACAGGTGCGACAGTTAAAATTCAAAACTCTGGTCGTCCTCGTTCAGTTCGCGATGAAGAAACAATTGAAGAAGTTGAGGCGTCGGTTCGTCAAAATCGTTATTGCGATATGTTGCGAAATTTCTTGGTCCCAGAGTTGCAGGAGTTTACAGGTTTCAACTCAAGAACGTGGCTCCAATAAGATGGGGCTTCTTGCCATACCTCAAATGACTCAATGGAAGTTGTTAACGAATTATTCCCTAATAAAGTCATTTCGCAAAGGGGTTACATCAACTGGCCTCCCAGAAGTCCCGATCTTAACCCGCTCGACTATTTTGCATGGGGATACCTTAAAAGTAAGGTTTATGAAAATAATCGGACTCTAACCCAGTTGAAGCAAAACATCAGGTCAGAAATGGCAGCAATATCGATAGCTATGTGTCAACGTGTTATCGCCAATCTTCGTTCCCGATTAGTAGAGTGCCAGCAACGTAACGGTCACCATTTGGATAACATCATCTTTTCCAAATAATTCTCCAATTCATATGCTAATAATAAACAATAAACGTTTATATTATTTACAAATAATTTTTGTTTTATTGAACTTATAAATACCCGATACCCTTTCTGGACACCTTGTAATAAATAATATCAAATTACCTTTCGACAACGTTTCATTCCTATTATTTGGAAATTATTTCTGATTTTTTTTCCTTCGTTGGTCCACTAACAAATTAGGGAATAAAGATTCATTTTGTAATTGCTCCGTGTTTGTATTATAAACCACGAGTATTTGCAACAGCAATTTTCCGCATTCAGTGGGACCCCGCTCCAATAGCGAGGTCCGTTTTGCCCGGGATTCAGGTCCCGGGCGACGGTTATTGAAAAAGTTAGCGGCGCGGCCGAAGCCTGGCCGTGAATTAATGCCGCGCAAATACGGGAACCCATACTTTACCTTATCGAGAACCGGCTCAAAGAAATGTAAAGGGATTCGCGTTCTGCGTAGCTACTGATTAAATAATAAACGACGCATTAAAAAGCAATAGGAATTGATTTCTGTTTCGAGCATTGGGTTGTGAAGGTAATAAAGTAAATAATAAAATTTGAGATTAAATGTCAAAGCTAACTCCTTATACGTCAAAATGTTGACACGAATGGTGAGAGCTCTGTGCCTATCGCTGCAAAATACCGGGTCAGATTAAATTAGCTAGCGAAACTCTGCAGACGTGACGGGTATCAATATCTATAGGAAGCCGATAAAATAAACAAAAAAATGTTTTGGTATTCTTAATAACCTAGTTCTTGTTGTTGTTGTTACTGAATTATGACTGGAGAGAATCAATAGTCTGTTAATTTTTTGTGTTGAGATATTGATACCCTTCATGTCTGTTAAATTTACTTACTAAAATGGGGATTTTAAACCGATGTTTAAAGTGACTACGACCCCACAAATGCATTTTATGTTGTATCGCTTTGCTTCGACGAAGTTTACCTATAGCTATATCGGTCATTTAGACCTTGTATACATCGTTATTTTTTGTATTTGTGAAACCCGAAACGTGTGTCCAGCATTTTTATGTAAAGAATTTATGTACAAAATTTCAACAAGATAATTAACATGAAAAATAACGAATTTATGAGCTTGTTATGTTACCTAGTTGACCGTACAAAAATATGGTCAACGCAACGCTCGCTCACCTGCGCCTGCAGCGGCGTAGGGGGGGGGGGGGGGGCACTAAGATCCGCTGTGAACTGTAATATGCACACGGTTACCAGACAGTCACGTTTTTAAATATATTTGGGAAAAAATTGAAAAAATAGATCATGGTGCAATAATTATGAGAATCGATTCAGTTGCTACTCTGAACAAACTATTTTCAGGTTTCGTATTAAGAAAAATAACGCTATATAGGTACAAGCGTGGTGTTCAGCCGACCAATTCTGAAAGTTATACCTATCTCAAAGTGAAAAGTTAAAAATGAGCTGGTAATAGTGTCACTAGTTGGAATAACAGTTCACTTCAGCATCACTTCATCTAAGGTGTCACGATGATATGGCTAAATGAATATGGATGAATGGCACTGCTGGCTAACTCAAAATAATAGGGCAAAGGCGAGATAGATGCCCAAATGGGATAGATGCCTCGTTTTCAGAAAACCAAACTTGGGACTAAAACACATTAGTGTAACTAAGAGCCGCAGACATCCCGTACCTCGGTAACCACGGGTCATCGTACACTGATGACGCGTTTTGCTCGTGTGTGTATTTATCTCAATGGCGACATTTATGTAGGGAAGAGCGAGGCTACAAGTGTCGATTTTTAATTAACCTCGAAAATTGTTACGAAACTTTAATTTCAGAATTAATACAATGCTAACAAAATCAACTTACATAAGATATGTAAGTTGATTTTGGTATTAAGATAGTTTTTTAGGATATTTTTAATGCCTAAAGTCGGAAAGTAACAACTTACCCCGACTTGGGGCAAGCTGTTAATAAGCCGGGTTAAATTGTTATCGTCCCTCTTAAAGTTGTCTTGTTGCTAATTTGTGAAATAAAAACCAATACCATTATAAAACTGAGCTCGTTTATTTTAGCACTAATCAACAGTATCGTATGAATCAACTGCTTAACATTTATATGCAATAAAATAAGTATCCATAATTGTAGGTACTTAAACAATTATTAATCTTTTAATAATTAACAATTTATCAAATAACTAGTAGCTCATCAATCTTGATAATTAATTCAGTCTTCAATCAAATTGCCTTGTCTTAGGCTAAAAACAAAAACAATCATATTGCCATCATAGGCACCTCAGAGAACATAATATACCTACTTATTATAATTATTAAACATCAGAAGGTATGTCAGAATCACATCAATCGTTTGGGCATCGGCAATTCTTGATTTTTCTGCATCTGGAATGGGCCCATTCTTACATTCTTGACACTGGACCCATTCTTACCAGAACTCGCGCCTCTTGGCTTACATGGAAGGTAACGATCTCCTCAGTGACCGACAGTACAGGTTTCGCCGCAATCGGTCAACTGAGGACCTACTAGTGTATGCCAGTCACTTGTGGGACAAGACCCTCGAAAATAAGGGGAAAGGATTGCCTCCCTTGATGTCTCGAAGGCCTTCGATCAGGTATGGCCGACGCATGCTCCTCAGAGCCCATGTCGACTAATGCCGGTGTGCCTCAGGGGTCTGTTCTCTCTGCAACTCTGTTCTTACTGCATATTAACGATCTACTGACGCCCGGTATCTATGGGTATGCAGATGACAGCACACTTGTGGAGAGATACCTGCTGGATGCTCGGGCTAATAAGGAATCAATCCAGTTCGAAAGAGAGGCTATGGTAGAGCGTACGAACGTCTTGCACTACAGGCTGTCTCTGAATGGGGCAAAGCCAATCTTGTAGCATTCAATGACGCCAAAACACAGGCATGTCTATTCACCGCCAAAGGAAGCCCGTTCACCTTGGCTCCTACTTTTCGGAATGTATCCTTGGTGTGCACTAACAGCTTTTGGGAGTTCAGATTTCCTCGAACCTGAACTTTGGGCGGTTCATTGGGTCCAAGACCAAGGTGGCTGCCAGGAAACTTGGCGTTATGGCAAATGTCCGACGGTACTACACACCAAGACAGTTTCTAATGTTAAACAAAGCACAAGTCCATTCGTGTGTGCTGTAGGTACTCCAGGTAGGGCTGGAGCTGCAAAATGCCACCTGACTACTTTGGATTCAGTGGAGAGGCGTGCTAAGAGGCTAATTAGCGACACAGATTTAGTTCAAAACGGTCTCCAAATCCTGGAGCACAGGTGAAATGTACATAACCAGCCTGTCGGTGTTCTATAGGATGCATTTTGGAGAGTGTGTGAGGGGATTGCATGATTTGATTTTCTCATCTCCGTTCTATCATCGGGCGACCCATCGTACGGCGAGTTTCCACTCTTAAGTTGTTGACGCCGCAATGATCCGAACGAAGCATTTCGCCTAGCCTTCTATACCGCGTACATCGAGGGACTGGCACAATTTACCAGCGGCGGTGTTTCCGTCGGACTACAATTTAAGTGTCTTCAAGGCTAGAGTGAATAGGCTCTTTATAAACTGGTGCGCTTTACAATCACCGATTGCATCACTGCTTACCATCAGGTGGGATTACAGTCAAGCGCTAGTTTATCCTTACCAATATTGTAAATCGGAAAGTGAGTTTGTTTGTTCCGCTTTCATGCCGTAACTACTGGACCGATTCCTTTGAAATTTTTCAGACGTAAAGTCCGGATTAAATAATAGGGTACTATTTATCCCTGAAAAATAATTAATATTCCCGAGGGAAAACAAAAATATTGTTAGCTTCATACCAATTTGGTGATAGATAGCGCTGTGTGTCGTTTAAAACAAGGTAATATATTGCAAACGAATATGCACATGTAAACTTAGAAGCTAAATGATAAGATAATTACTTCCCGAAAATGATTAATCTAAAAAGAGCGATATAACCGAATTCGAATTCGGGCGAAGCCGTGGGTATATATATAAAAAAGAGAAAAACGTCACAGCAAAATAGACAATAATACTCCAAACTGTCTTCTTCAATTTCAGAACTTTCACTACTCATTTCTTTTTCACTTCCTTTTCAGTGGGAATCTCAGCGTTGGTCGGGAAACAACATCGAACTCCCGGCCACCGTAGGCGCAGGCTTGGGGACGGTGAGCAGTGGGTAGCTCAATGCCCGGTAAGGACCATGCCTGGGTCGACGGCGGGTTATATTTCACGCGCGCTCCAAAGAGATGTCAGCACATTGTGACGCGGTCCACAAAGACGATGCCTGGGTCAGCGTTGTGGATTAGTGTACAGAGAAATCCAGCGCACAGGCAAGTGAAGGAACACGGCTGGGCTTTAGTCAGTAAAAGTCTGAAACGCCCTTCCGCTCCACCCAGAGCGGGGGAGGTGATTTCATGATTTCCCATTCACACAAAAAAAATGTTAAACCGATGTGTCGGGTAACACTGCCCTGCTTAAAATGTTATACCGATGTGTCGGGTGACACTACCCTGCTTAAAATGTTATACCGATGTGTCGGGTGACACTACCCTGCTTATAATGTTATACCGATGTGTCGGGTGACACTACCCTGCTTAAAATGTTAAACCGATGTGTCGGGTAACACTGCCCTGCTTAAAATGTTATACCGATGTGTCGGGTAACACTGCCCTGCTTAAAATGTTGTACCGATGTGTCGGGTAACACTGACCTGCTTAAAATGTTATACCGATGTGTCGGGTAACACTGGCCTGCTTAAAATGTTATACCCATGTGTCGAGTAACACTGACCTGCTTAAAATGTTATAAAGAATGTGTCGGGTAACACTGGCCTGCTTAAAATGTTGTACCGATGTGTCGGGTAACACTGACCTGCTTAAAATGTTATTTCGATGTGTCGGGTAACACTGACCAGCTTAAAATGTTATACCGATGTGTCGGATGACACTGCCCTGCTTAAAATGTTATAGCGATGTGTCGGGTAACACTGGCCTGCTTAAAATGTTATACCGATGTGTCGGGTAACACTGGCCTGCTTAAAATGTTATACCGATGTGTCGGGTAACACTGGCCTGCTTAAAATGTTATACCGATGTGTCGGGTAACACTGGCCTGCTTAAAATGTTATACCGATGTGTCGGGTAACACTAGCCTGCTTAAAATGTTATACCGATGTGTCGGGTAACACTGACCTGCTTAAAACGGCCGACAGTGCTCTGTGGCGTTCCGTTTTCCTTGCAAAGTTATTTCAATCGGACAAACTTATCTCGGTAACATTTAGCCCCGCTCTGTAACCCATAATTAATCGCTTCTTTTACCGCTTCCAATTTTTAAATATCCTCCTGATTTAGAGGTCTCGAGTTTGCCCTAAATACAGTGTACCTTCCTATATTTATTCCACCGTTTCCATTAGCAAGAAAATCAAGCCTTCACCTCATAATAGGCAGGATTGAAGGATGACTCGCCGGATTTTGATAACGTTGCCTCAAATGATGGATCAGGTGTGATGTTAGGTAATATTGATTGTGTAAACTCCGGTTATAATGAAGTTGATATTCACCCGGCGAGTATAACGGATCGATGATATGTATGTCACGTCTAATTTATACCATATCTACAATAAAAACCCCCCAAGTGTGAGTCGGAGCCGCGCACGAAGGGTTCCGTACTATTATCTTTAAAAACGGCAAAAAAATCACATTTGTTGTATGGGAGCCCACTTCAATATTTATTTTATTTTAATTTTATTATTTACTTTTATATTTAATATATAACCAAATATAATGTGAACATTTCAAGCGTTTATCTATTACCGTTATTAATATGGAGCAAAATCGCCAAAAAAAATCACGTTTGTTGTATGGGAGGGCTCCCATACAACCCCTTAAATGTTTATTTTTTATTTTTAGTATTTCTTATTATAGCGGTAACAAAAATACATAAACTCTGAAAATTTCAACTGTCTAGCTATTACAGTTCATGAGATACAGCTTGGTGACAGACGGACGGACTGACGGAGAGCGAAGTCTCATGAATCTCTATTCATCTGCTTAGCTGTATATTCTCTCATCAGCTGTATATTCCATTTTAGCTTTTAGGGATGGAACCCTAATAAAAATTGAAAATATTGATCCTACTCAGCCTTCAGTAGCATTTAAATAAACATCATACTTACATAATTCAAGCTGTTTATTTCATTACATACTTTGTAAGAATATTTGTTCAGTAAATTCTTAGAATCGACTGATAATACTATAATGTACATACCTGTGAATTTTTTAACGTAAATATTATGCTTCATGTTTATTCAGTGTCATCATTTGTCATATTTGTTTAGATGTTTTGCGAATATGTTGCAATGTTACCTACAATACTTATACATATAGGTACTGCTCAAGAATTATATTTTTGATTTAGAAACATGCCATTAACCTTTTCGTTACAATATGTAACAAAAACCCTGATGCTCCTTCTACCTACGTGTTAAGCATCGGCATACGGACGTAATACAGCAAGGCAATTTTAAAAATTGTTCAACAAAAATCATGAAAATAAATTTATAATCTACACTAATACATAAAGCTGAAGAGTTTGTTTCTTTGTTTGTTGGAACGCGCTAATCTCAGGAACTGCTGGTCCGATTTGAAAAATTCTTTTTGCATTAGATAGCCCATTAATCCAGCAAGGCTTTAGGCGTCCTAATTAGCAAAGATCACACGAGCGCGATCATACGATCGTCACGGACATGAATTCAAACACACAGATATAATCAGAGTGTCCATGTGTACGATCGTTATTAAGCACATGAAATGCTGAAAAGTGGAGAAACTGGCACATCTCCAACCAGCATTGGTCAATCGCTCCGCTCCGCTGCTCCTGCAATGCACAACCTCAACACGCGACCTCATACTACACAGCAGACGGTCTCCAAGTTGCAAGAACTGAGGTTGGAAGCTCTCCGTCATCCGTCCTACTCACCAGACCCTGCACCTACAGACTACTACTTTTTCCAGAATTTAGATAACCCGCCAAGAAGGCGGGAAAAAAAACAATACCTGAGAGGCAGTACATAATGCCTTTGCAGAATTTGTTGTCTCACGTCCAGCTGGTTTCTTTAAGAAGGTCATCAATAAAATGCAACTGCGTTGGCAAAGATGCATTGATGACATGAGTGATTACTTCGATTAATAAAAGAAAAAAATACATGACAAAAAAAAATTGTTTAAATTTTTTCATACAAAAAGGCAATTTCATACGCGAAAACTTAATGTTAGAACGTTCTCGCCAAACTCTTTTAATTTATAAAATCAGCCCTCTAATCGGCGAATACATTTTTGTCAAATGATTGCGACTAGTTGGGATCAGTTGGGATCGTTTAGACCGCCCATTGGTCCGTTCGGTCCAAACAATCCCAACTAGCCGCAATCGTTTGACAAAAATGTGTTCGCCGATTAGGGGGCAGATATTCTAAAAATTTTTTCGAATGTGTCGATTTTAATAGTTATTTGATATTGACCCCTCGACTAGACAATTATTACTTTTTTAAAATAATAATTTCATTAATGATGTGCTAGTAGGCAAATGTGGTATATTTCCCTGACAAGAACAGGGTTTGTGTTGCATATTGTATCTAATAGGCGCTTTGCACACTCATCACATAACAGACGCTTAAACGCACCCGCGTACGCGCAGCGCGGGCTTCAATACGCGTACACACTGGGCAGCGATGGTACTCAGAACAATGCCGCTCATACACACACGACTACCCCTTAGCCCGGAACATAACCGTATAGAGCTGGAAACCGGACGGGCGGGGATAATATACCTGTATTCTGTAGGAGCGTCGACTCGGCACCTCTGTCGCTGGTCGTCCTCCCCTGGGCCTCCCCCAGGTGTCGTATGGTTGGGTTCATCTCGTTAAACTAAACTTACGCTCATGTATTAAGTATGTTGATAGCGATAGGAATGAAAAATAAAATAATAATGAAGATTTAGGCACGATCTTTATTTTAACTTTCATTTATGGGCAAATGTAATCACCATTCTCTAAATATGACAAAACAACTGGAGTTAGATAATTAGGTATATCTTTACCATAAACAAAATCTAGGTGACCAAAGGTTTTATCAGAAAGTACACAAAGAGAGACATTTGATAAGTGAGATATAAGAGTGTTTATGTCTCTAATATCAGCGACATAGTCATTTTCGCTCCCTAGAAACACCCATTTCACCGAGATACCAGACAAATCGTAAAACGGCGGGCTCATTTGTCCATATTTAATAAGATTTTTAATTGTACCATAATCATATTCTGTGAAGCCGTTTCTCTGTATTTGCCCCCATCTAACAAAATCTTTAAGAGAAGCTCCAGCGGGTGTGTGACCAACTACTACAGGCAACACATCCTTGGTAATCTGGAATTTATTGTACCCTAAAACTGCGAATATAAATGCAGAGCATAAAGGATATGCTAGATCAGTGGTCCCGCACAAAAGTTCTAGAGAATTTTGGAACACGCCATTTCGTTGTAATATTTCTTTATTTATAAAGGAGTCTGTAAGTGACAATCCTGGGGCAACAAGACTTTCGATCTTTATGACAATAAACCTTGCATGTTCTAACCACGCCACCGGTGATAATCCAAAACCAACCTTTATCTTAGCATTGTATTCAGGCTTTTTTGAACAAAGAACTAATAGCAGACTTACTCCTCGTGAATGACCGACAAATATTAATTGAGTTTCATTTGTCTTAAGTAAGACGTAATCTATGACTGCCTTGAGATCATAAAGGGCCATTTCATCAAGAGAAAAGTCCCAGAAAGCTGCATCTTTGTCAGGGTTATACAAAGTATGATTTCTGCTGTAAAAGTTTCCTCTATTGTTGATAATCCAGACGTCAAAACAATTATCAGAGTATACGTAGCAGTGAGCCTTTCCAGGTCCCGGTATGATGCAGTCGTCACCGCTGAGGTAGAGGCCGTGCACGAATAAGATGACGCCCTTAGATTTTGCGCAGGATTCCTTAACAGGTATTCTGAAAACTCCCAAGATGTATCCATCTTCTGTGGTTACGAAATGTTTTTCAGCTTTGTAACCATCATATGCAGCAAGTTCCATAAACGCTAAATCTTTCCTTGGTGATATTCCGAACAGAGAGGCGGCATCATCGCAGATTGTTGTGTGTATAGAGCAAAACAGGATCAGGGCGTAAAGAACACTCATGTTTGAAGTAGTGCTGCAAAAATAAATGTAAAATATAAAGTCGGTCTGGAGAAAATTACTTTCTAAAATCACGACTGCAGCACGTGAGGCTGTGTATAGAGTCCAAGTCTCTGTTTTTCAGTTTAGGAGTTTCTTAGTAACAAACAGTCTTAGCCTCGTCTATAGATACTCTCTTGACTCGGAAAGCCCCCTAAAAACGTTTCGTCTTTAAATGTCGTCCCATCGGACTATTGGAGCGAGGGAAGAGGGACTGCACCTGCATCTGTACAATGGTTAATTTTGACACACCTACATCACACACACACAGTGTTTGTAATCAGACTTCCCCGAATTTGTTTAACCAATTTTGATGTTTTTTTTTTCAATGTATACTCCGTAGGTCTGAGAAAAGATATTAAGCTAGAGATTGCCATTGTTCCATTGTTTTTTTTTTTATTATTAATCTAAGTCCATGTTAATTCATCTGTATGAATATTATAAAGAGGTAACACTTGTTTGGTTGTTTGTTTGGTAATTTCCGGTACTACCAGTCGGATTTGTGGGATAAAGGTTATAAGCCATTAAACATACCGCTACGATACTTAGAAGCCGAGCAAAACGAGAGAAAGCCGAGCAACATAAACAAGAAAAAATTATAAGCCCATACGAAATAGTACATCGAGAATAGAATAGAATTGCATTCCTGTCACTAAGAGCGATCTTTTACAGACAACCTTTCTTTCCTATGTTACCTATCGAGAAAGCAATGGGAAGCTACGCGAAAGAAACGCGGACAAAGTTGTGAGCATAGATACAACTATATTCGCGACCTTCACCTTATTATATGTATAACAATATATTTTGATATCAGTCAAACAAACTATTTGCGCTAAGCTAACGTTGTAAAATAATGTCTTTCTCTTTATCATGTACCCATGTAAATAAATTGCTGTTTTATTCCGTTAATGTGCCTTTACCCATTAGATATTTTTTTAAACAAATGTGTCTATCTTCCCATCCGATTCTTTTGTGAAAGCAATCATCCGAAACCTCTGAAAAACGAGTAAAGGGTTTAATGTTCAAACAATTAGTTAAGTCATTACTTTTTGTCATTAGTTTAAAAATCATTGGCAAGGATGTGCAGGATAGTTCTAGGCTACATAAACCCGCGTTAGTAACCCCCTGGTAACCACTCAAAATTATAAATGACTATCCTTTTGAGTTATATCGTCCGCATGAATTTCTTTCCCTCCTCCCATTCCCTCCACATCACATTTCCTGCCCGGGCTAGTTCGTCATCACTTAGTGGTCTTTCATACTTTCTTCTTCTTGCTCTTCTCCTAATAGTTTTATCCTGATGTTAATTAGCCCATAGATTTTCTCAAAGATTCGCATTAAAACGAACTCAAAAAAACTTTTCAGCTTATATAGATTACATTTATTTAGGGATCCAAACTAAGAAGCCACACATTATCCATATTCCTATGTCACATTAGTAAAGGGTATTCCAATTCACCAATTTCTGATCCATTCTGTAACCACTGATAACGGATTGGTTTTGTGCACTTGCCAAGTTTCTATTTATAAACAGATCACGCAAACCCTATATTGAATTCACCATATGGAATTAGGAAATTCCGTATAATCAGTACCGGTAAAAAACTAAATAAATTAGAGTACTAACCTTATCCGCTACATGAGTATGACGACCCAGTTGACTTCTCAGATAGACTGCGCTGGTTCATTCAAGTTTTCCACTATTTATAGCATCCGAAATATCGGGGGACACGGCAGTGCCCCAGCCAAGTCAAGCGCGAAGCAAACACTACCGTGCCATCCTTTACTGGAACCATTTCGGCTCATTTTGAAGGCCAATATTTAAGAACCTCTGGACAAACCAGAATGCAAAAATTACCGGCATCCAACAAGCTATAATGATAAACTTAAAATACAAAATTTCAAGTCTATTGGTCATTTACTTCCGAAGTTAAGCGGAAGTAAAGTTTCGTGTTTATGACACTCACTCATTCATGATCATCAAATTAGAACTAGTACTCCCCATAAAATCAGAGAGCTGAAAAGTACAGAGTTAGGATTTAATGGCCACATAAAGGGAAAACTATGAAAACTGGAATAATTAGAAAACGCAAGAGCCCAACCAAACTATTAGAGATCGACATACCGCCTTTACAAAAAATATTCTATTATACTTGGTGGGCCCCTTCATTTGATGTCAAAAATCGAAGGTCTTAACTTGTCTTAACCTTAACGGCAACAGGGGTCACGCATCAACCCCGTCTTTTAAACTCAAATAAAACAACATTGTGTGAGGAAAAATCTATACTAATATATAAAACTGAAGAGTTTGTTTGTTTGTTTGAACGTGCTAATCTCAGGAACTACTGGTCCGATTTGAAAAATTATTTTTTGCGTTGGATAGCCCAGTAATCCAGAAAGGCTTTAGGCTATATAACATCACGCTGCAACCAATAGAAGCGAAGCATAACTAACTCCACGCCAGCAAAGTCGCTGGCGGCCGCTAGTATACAATATGTAAAGATGACCCTCTCCGATCCGTGAAGGTATTGTTAGGTATCGATAACTGATTCTACTAATGCCTACAAAGCCGGTCTAAACTTAAAAAAAAAATCCCTAAAAGATTTTTTTCTTTTAGGGGATTTTTTTAGAAATAATAATATTTATATTATTTCGCAAAGAGAGGTAACTTAATACATTTGCGGTAGACAATACATGCGCGGGCGACAGGGGGCGGGCACGTTGCACGTGTTCACAAAGCGACTTTTTTAAAAATGGCCAAATTTCGGGGAAACTGGAATTGATTCGCGGGAACAAAAGAGTATTTCAAAATTCATTAGTATTGTTACATTTGTTACTATAATATAATAATTTATTTTATTTAATGACAACAATGGTCCTTTAGATACTTAGAACTAATCACTTAAGAACTAATCATGACTACCGCACGAGCAATGCTAATCAGTGCCTATGCACCGGCGCATCGTATTTGTCGGCCATGTTTTGTAGGATGCTGTTAGCGCCGGTCCTAATTCTACCTAGCAACGAGGCCGCCTTCTTCCTCATGATGGCATGAAAGTCATCAACCCGCACCAAAGCGAACTTAAATTAAAAGCGAGTGCCCAGCGGAACGAACGAGCGAATCAACAGCACCCGCAGGGCGTCTAGAGCCTTCCGCGTACAGCTAACCCACAGACCGCCCGTGTAGAACTATGATGATTACATATTTTTTATTTTATTTTTGGTCATGTGTTTACCTAACCTTTGTTATCCATAAGGGTCAGACAGGGTTTTCTTTACATATTGTATATTTTGAGTTCAATCACATATGTAATTAATTTCCAAAAAAAAAAAACTATGAAAAAATATAAACGATTATGCAACTTAAATTCAGTCTCTTGATTTTAATTGATTCTCGCAAAAGCGTTACGAGTAGGTAGTAGCTGTCCTATGTTAAACTTCAATACTGAAAATTTTTGAGGAATTCCCTCGATTGCCTATGTTCTTCATCATCTGATTCACTACAGACCATCATTTTAACCCATATAGGTGCAAAGTTCTCATCAATATAAATTAATTCAGTCTAAACACAAAGTAGCTCTTTCTCTGTAAGAGAGGAGACCTGTGCTCAGCAGTGGGACGATAAAAAAGATTGATGATGATGACAAAGTATCTACTGTAAACCGTTGAAGAGTTCCCTGAACTAGCCTTTATTTTCATCATCAGAGCTTTAATAACAGTCACAACCCATTTAGGTGTAAAGTTGTTATCAATACAAATTAATCAAGCACAAACGCAATTTAGCTGCTGTGAATCGTTCAGGAGTTCCCTCAACTGTCTAGGGTCTTAATCATTAGATCTATTTCAGACCTTCATTTTAGTCTACATGAGTGTATAATTCTCATCAATGTAAATGAGTTAAGTCCAAACACAAAGTAGCTACTGTAAACCGTTGACCTCTGTCTTCAACACCAGAACCCTTATGTCAGTCACAACCTATCTAGGTGTGAAGTTCTTATCAATACAAATTAATCAAGCACAAACACAAGGAAGCTACTGTGCCTATCTGACGGATAGGGCCGTAATCTACCCCGGTCACCAAGGAGTGTGGAACCGACGAGAGATGTCGTGCGGTGTTCCACAGGGATCGGTCTTGGGACCGCATCTGTGGAGCATCGGGTACGACTGGGTGCTGCGCGCTGACCTCCCTATCGGCGTCAGCGTAGTTTGTTACGCTGACGACACGTTGGTTCTGGCACAAGGGAGGTCACACCAGGCGGCGGCTGACGCAGCGACCCTCGGGGTTGGCATTGGGACTCGAGGTGGCCCTGCAGAAATCCGAGGCCATGTGCTTTCATGGTCCTCGGAATTCGCCACCGTCGGGTTCCCACATAACAGTAGGAGGAGTTCACATCGGCGTCGGGTCGAGGATGAAGTACCTGGGACTCGTCCTCGACAGCCAGTGGAACTTCGAGGAGCACTTCCGACGTTTGGCACCCAGACTGGAACGGGCCGGGGCTGCCCTGAGGCGGCTCCTCCCCAATCTAGGGGGACCAAATGCCTCCTGCCGGAGGTTCTACGCGGGGGCCGTGCGTTCCATGGCCCTTTACGGGGCACTGGTGTGGGCGCGGTCGCTAAGGAAGCGACCAGTCCGATGCCTGACCGCGTCCCAGAGGGTCATGGCCGTTCGGCTGATCCGGGATACCGCACGGTCTCCGCTGAGGCGGCGAGCCTCCCTGCCGGACTGCCGCCATGGGATCTGGAGGCAAAAGCCCTCGCCCACATGTGGGAGTGGCGAGAGGAGGCAACACGCCGGGGCATAACTCCGCTGCCGCGAGAAATCGCGGTACGGCGGACAGAGCTCCGGCGGGATCTCATGGCGACATGGAGAGTGCGATTGTCGCAACCCAGTGCTGGGCACGCCACAATAGCGGCGGTAAGTCCCCTTTTTGAGAAGTGGCTAGAGAGGCGCCACGGCGCCCTCACCTTCCGCCTGACGCAGGTCCTTACCGGACACGGTTGTTTCGGGAGGTTCCTGTTCCGTATTAGGCGGGAGGAAACGCCAGGGTGTCACCATTGTATGGATCGCTCTGAAGACACGGTGGAGCATACGGTGGAGGTCTGCCCGGCTTGGGTAGAGCACCGCCGTGTCCTCGTAGCGGCGATCGGCGGCGATCTCTCGCGTCCGACCCTAGTCCAGGCCATGGTCCGGAGCGAAAGTGCATGGCAGGCCGTCAACTCCTTTTGCGAAGCAGTGATGCTGGCAAAGGAGGAGGCGGAGCGCGTAAGGCAACGGGAATCCCAGCGCCCTCACGCCACTAGCTGCCGCAGTAGACGCCCTGGTCGGGAGACGACACCTAACTCCCAGCCACCGTAGGCGCGGGCCTGCGGGCGGTGAGCAGTGGGCAACTCGCCGCCCGGTAAGGACCAGGCCCGAGTCGACGGCGTGTCGTGTTTCACGCACGCCTCAAAGAGATGTCAGCACATCGTGACGGGGTCCACGAAGACCGATGCCTCCTGGGTCAGGGTTGCGGGTTGGTTAAACAAGAAACCGCGGCCCTGGCCGTCGCACAGGCAAGTGAAGAAACACTGGTGGGTTTTAGTCAGTAAAAGTCTGACACACCCTTCCGCTCCGCCCAGAGCGGGAGAAGTCATTTGATGATTTCCCATACCAACAAAAAAAAAAAAAATGTGAATCGTTTGAGGAGGAGTTCCTTCGTCTGTCCCCCTCCTCCATCATCAGATTTCCTCTAGACCTTTATTAAATTGTAGTGCTGTAAAATACTTTTCTCTAGTCTTCCATAATCAAATCTTGACCTGGGGTCTATGGAACCACATGGAAACTATACCCTTAAACTTATCATTACGAAAGAAAAGAAAGTTATTATATTCCTTTTTTTTTCAATTACCTAAATGCGGTGGCCCTTTGTGCAAATATCTAATAAAATAAATCAATATGCCCAAGTTTTAACAAAAAGAATTGAAATCCCTTCAAAAACATTCTGCAAAAACTAGCCAAGTCTCGATGGAGCTGCTTGTTTACCTCTAAAATGTAATGACAATGGCACCGATTTTGTTGTTTACAAACTAAATTAGTAAGTATTATTGAGATACACAGCTTTATCAAGCCTGCAGCTGACTGGTTATTAAATTAACATTTTCCAACTGGTAATTTCCCATCAGCAATGGGTAGCATTTCTAGTGACAGATTGATACACTGCTGTCATGGAGCACCTGGTTTTATACCCCTGTATACTCTTCAACGGCAAAGAAATCGCAGTAAGGCCCTTTAGACTTGGCACGGCATTGGCCCCGATTCTCTTGTTTACAAACTAAATTAAATTTAAGTTAAGTACATTTTTTTTCTTTCTATTTCATTAAGAAAAGGACAGAAAATAAAATGTCAGTTTAGAGCTGTCAAATTAGTGCGCTCCTGACGTAAACTGGCGTATTTTTAGTCGTCATGTTTATAATCGCGTCTAAACTGTCTATGGAGTATTTTAATTTGACAGGATTAAACTAAAATGTTATCTTCTATCCTTTTCTTAACGAAATGGAAAGAAAAAGATGCACTTAACTTAAATTTAATTTAGTTTGTAAACAAGAGAATCGGGGCCAATGCCGTGCCAAGTCTAAAGGGCCTTACTGCGATTTCTTTGCCGTTGAAGAGTATACAGGGGTATAAAACCAGGTGCTCCATGACAGCAGTGTATCAATCTGTCACTAGAAATGCTACCCATTGCTGATGGGAAATTACCAGTTGGAAAATGTTAATTTAATAACCAGTCAGCTGCAGGCTTGATAAAGCTGTGTATCTCAATAATACTTATGTATAGGCGACCCTGAAATAAACAGTATAAAATGTATTTCCAGTACAGACTGACTTCTAATCATAGATAGAAGTCCGTCTGTACGTCTCTTTTATGTGGGATCGATGGTCGATTTGAAGCTCCAAAAAAAAGAGAGCAGAAGTTAGAATTGTGAATGCTGAATGCATATTTTGAAATTACCAATGCAGTATGGGCTATTAACAACCATAGGTATAGCTTGTCTATAGGGTCGTGAAAACGAATGTTTCTGCAACAAAAAAAATTAAAAGTAGGGCAACACTAAATTTTTGTACATGTCATTTATTGAAATTTGTATCAATTTTCAATTCTATTTCGACAAAACTTCGAAGAAATGTGTTAAATATGAGAAAAATAAACCGGAGTGGAGCTCGGAAAATTATTTTTAAAGTTTATTATCAATGTTGGTTAGTACACCAAGCTGAACAAATTTTATCAAATATGAATGATATTTATGCTTAAACAGTTGCTAAAACAGGTATATAATCATGTTACTGTTTGTTTTTATCGTTACTAGACGTTTCAAATTTACTAAGTAAATGGTTTTAAGACTAAAATGAGGATTGTTTACATTGCGCATTCCTAGGTTAGATTGCAGATATGTTTGTGTATGATTTGCAAATGTTGATACTTTAGGTGATTTAATTTACCACTGATTTTAAAAATGAATTATATCATGTTCGGAATTTAAATTAAATTCGGAATAAAAATTTCAGGAAAATGTGAGAGTGAACCCTGTATCAAGATATAGATGAGTCTGTAATTCGCCTAAGCGAAGGTGGCAGGCCGATGACAGCAGTAGCGGAGACGTTGTTAGTGACGCAGCTGACAATGAGAATACTTTTTAACGAAGAATATTTGGATTCAGATGATGAAAGCAATAGGGATGTATCCAAGGTATGAAAATCAAAAAAATAATTAGTCCGTCTTATAGATAATAAAAAAAATTAAGACCCGTATTTTTTATTTTGTCGTAATTACCAAAAATTACTGAGATATAGCGTATTCAAGTTACAGAGTGGGGGCTAATTACGTCACGCCGTTCTATATTTTGCACCATGGCGTGACGTCATGCGACATTTCAAATCAATATATCTTCCTAAGTATTTGAATAAAATAAAAAATACGTGTTCAATATTTTTTATAAGGCTATCTGACGGACATTAAATTATTTTTTAGGATACAAGCCAATTATTATGTTTTAAAATACTTTTCATTGGTAAAAACACGTTAAAAATATAATAATAAATATGTATGATTATTTTTTTGTTACTCATTTTATTTAAACGCCAGAGACCATACATTTGTGTTTTCATTAAAACCAGTTTTGCTTCTAGTAAAAAATAATGTGCTAGTATCAAAATGATTTCAGATAAGTCAACTGGGTTGCTACATGCACGACCGCAGCGCCCTCATTTATTTTCACGACTTTATAGACATACTAATATACTAAAAAAATAATATTATATAAAGTGTTAGTATTGGATTGACCAATAGGTATAACAAAAACCGGGGGGTTGAAAAATTACAAAGTTCAAACATACTGTAAGTGGGATTTTATTTACTGCTTTATAACAACAAAATGTTAATACAGTAATTATTTTAATTTGTTATATAATATAAGAAATTAAATAAATTTTATTCTTCTTTGATAATTAAATATCAACTACAATAACACTAAAAATAGTTGTATTTCTTATCCTAGGTACACGAGAATTGGCTTGTATCCTAAAAAATAATTTAATGTCCATTAGATAGATTTATAAAAAATATTGAACACGTATTTTTTATTTTTTCTTTAATTCAAATACTTAGGAAGATATATTGATTTGAAATGTCGCATCACGTCACGTTGTGGTACAAAATATTGCACGGCGTGACGTAATTAGCCCCCACTCCGTAACTTTAATACGCTATATCTCAGTAGTTTTTGGTAATTACGACAAAATAAAAAATAAGGGTCTTAATTTTTTTTATTATCTATAAGACGGACTAATTATTTTTTTGATTTGCATACCTTGGATACATCCCTATTAAACTTAATAATCTTAATCTATAAATATATATAATAGATAAATATATATATAAAAGATCCTGTATATATACAAATACACTCATTTGCAATAAAACGACCGGTTTTGATTTTCAAGGCTTCAATCGTTTGCACACGTTAATGGTCGGTAAAAATACCGTGGTAGTTAAAAAATACGTTCTAAATTCAAATTTTCATTTGACGCTCATTTTTACAGAAAACCCCTTTTTATCCTACATTTTTGGTGCGAAGTTCCAGAAGTTAACGTCGACTTTTATAAGTTTTATTCAATTTTTATCGACTAATTTCATATCCTTGACTGTTAACGCTTTATTTATTGCTGTTTGGCTATATCAAAAAAGTGGTAAAAGCTACCAAAATTATCGCGCTGCTTGAAGAGGGTTGCAGCCAATGCTTCGTGGCTAGGAGGCTAAATGTTAGTCGGTCGACAGTCCAAAGGACCTGGCAGCGATATCAGAGGACTGGTTCCGTCGAGAGAAGGCCTGATTCTGGAAGAAAACCATGTACCCAACCACGGGATGATCGTTTTCTTGCGAGTCGCGCATTGAAAAATCGCAAATCTTCGTATGTGGATCTTAAGAACAACCTCCAAGAAGTAAGAAATATGGTGGCAGGTCTGTTATGTTTTGGGCAGGAATAAATTCAAGGATCGTACAGTGTTAGTCTTAATTGAAAACGGCTCACTGACTGGGCATCGATACATAACGGAAGTTCTAATTCCTTATGCACAACCCGCATTGGCCGCTCTAGGTGAAGACTCGATTGTTTTTTTTTTTTTGCAAGAGGTCGGCATTCGTCGTTTGGATTGGCCAGCTCGAAGTCCCGACCTCAATCTCATTGAGGATGTCTGGGACGTTCTGAAACGGCTCCGTAGACAATCAGGGAGCTGAATAATGTGGGAACCTAATCCGAAAGCAAGTATCCGGGAAATACTCGCTAGCATGCCCAGACGAATTCAAGCTGTAATTTTAGCTAGAAGGGGTCACAATCGATACTAAACATGTATCTGCTTTTACTTTATTAAAGAAATAAACAAGCAGTCTCCGAATGGGGCAATGCCAATCTTGTAGCATTCAATGCCGCCAAAACGCTGGCGTGTCTTTTCACCGCCAAAAGAAGCCCGTTCACCTTGGCTCCTACTTTTCAGAATGTATCCTTGGAGTGTACCGACCGCCTTCAGCTTTTGGGTGTTGAGATTTCCTCGAACCTAAACTTTGGGCGGTTCATTGAGTCCAAGGCCAAGGTGGCTGCCAGAAAACTTGGCGTTATCGCAAAGGTCCGGCAGTACTTCACACCAGGGCGGCTTCTAATGTTGTACAAAGCACAGGTCCGTTCGTGTGTGGAGTACTGCAGCCACATTTGGGCTGGTGCTGCTAAGTGTCACCTGGCCACTTTGGATTCAGTGGAGAGGCGTGCGAAGAGGCTGATTGGTGACCTTGATTTAACTCGAGTTGGTCTCCAAAGCCTAGAGCACAGGCGTAGAGTAGCCAGCCTTTCGGTGTTCTATAGGATACATTTTGGGGAGTGTGCGAGGAAATTGCACGATTTAATTCCCCCATCTCCGTTCCACCATCGGACGACCCGTCGTACGGCGAGTTTCCACCCTTATGTTGTTAACACCTCTACGATCCGGACGAAGCGTTTCGCCTCCTCCTTTATACCGCGTACATCGAGGGACTGGAATAATCTGCCGGCGGAGGTGTTTCCGTCGGACTACAATTAGAGTGTCTTCAAGGCTAGAGTGAATAGGCTCTTAATAAATTAGTGCGCTTTACCATCAACGATTGCGTCACTGCTTACCATCAGGCGGGATTGCGGTCAAACGCTGGTTTATATTTTAGTAAAAATAAACATATGCACCAACTCCAGCATGGAGTGACACAAGGACATGTCATATCTCCTAAATTGTTCACTGCTACGTTGGAAGATGTCATCAAGCTCCTGGACTGGAGAGGACTTGGCATCAACATCAACGGCGAGTACATCACTAATCTCCGTTTAACAGATGATATCGTGGTCATGGCTGAGACCCTGGAAGACTTGGGCAAAATGCTCAATGACCTCAGCAGAGCTTTCGAACAAGTGGGTCTAAAGATGAACATGGATAAGACGAAGACCATGTCGAACTCTCATGTCGCACCCACTCCAATTTTAGTTGGTTGCTCTGCACTCGAAGTTGTTGACGAGTATATATACCTGGGACAAACAGTCCAACTAGGTAGGTCCAACTTCGAGAAAGAGGTGTCTCGTCGAATCCAGCTCGGCTGGGCAGCGTTCGGGAAGTTACGATACATCTTCACAGTGTCTCAAGACTAAAGTTTTTGACCAGTGTGTGTTGCCAGTGATGACTTACGGAACTGAAACGTGGTCGCTCACAGTAGGTCTCATACGAAGGCTCAGAGTCACACAAAGGGCAATGGAAAGAGCTATGCTCGGAGTTTCTCTGCGTGATCGAATCAGAAATGAGGAGATCCACAGAAGAACCAAAGTCACCGACATAGCTCTGCAAGTCGCTAAACTTAAGTGGCAGTGGGCAGGGCACATTGCTCGTAGAACCGATGGCCGATGGGGCAGTAAGGTTCTGGAGTGGCGGCCACGTACTGGAAGACGCAGCGTAGGGAGGCCCCCAACAAGGTGGACCGATGACCTGGTGAAGGTCGCGGGAAGCCGATGGATGCGGGCGGCACAAGACCGGTCAGCGTGGAAAGCCTTGGGGAGGCCTTTGTCCAGCAGTGGACATCCATAGGCTGAAGAAGAAACATATGCACTACTGGCGAACATACACTACTAGCGAGATTTAGCATTCGTCATCAACCTTTTTATCGTCCCACTGCTGGGCACAGGTCTCCTCTCATACAGAGAAAGATTAAGCGTAATCACCACGCTTGCTCAATGCGGGTTGGCGATTTCAGACTTATAAAGTCCAGGTTTCCTCAAGATGTTTTCCTTCACCTTCAGTCAATGGTGTACAAGATATACTTGGAAAGTACATATAACTTTAGAAAAGTTACATTGGTACTTCCCTGACCTGGAATCGAAACTTGAGAGGCTGGTGTTTTAACCACTAGGCCACCACGACTTAGCATTATTTCCCATAAATTGTAACAAAATTTTATGAAATACTGATGAAAACGATTATTTTCTTATTAATTTACCAATTTGTGAGGACAAAACTGCCTATAATTATCAATATTTGAAATGGTGCATTGCTTAGGTGCCCGTTTTTTTTTTTTTGCAAATGAGTTTATATATATAAACAGGATCTTTTATACATATTATAATATACTTTTCATATATATATGTCGGGGGAAATGTCAGGAAGGCTGGCCCGAAGTTCCGGATAGGTGTCTTCTCATCCCATGATTGCCATCCATCGTAGGCGGTATTTCGATAAAACGTTGAAAAATAACTAAAGCGTGATGTTCGATTCTTATTATTTTAACTGTACAGATACAGATCACTTTACTATTAAGGGATTACCATGATAATCTCAGTTTAAAACAGATAAGAGCCACTGGGTTTGAGTATGACTAACCCACTCGAACGAAGCTTGAGCAAAGACTATGCCCACGCTAATGGTCGTTCGCTATGTCAAACGCCACTCAAGTCGGTGTTACCATTCGCTCCATAGTGTTACCCGCTCTTAATAAAAAATACATAATTTTTCCGACCGATCGATTAATCGACTTCAAAAAATAGTAGAGTAATTGGCGGACAATTGATACTAACACGAAACAGATCACAATATTCAAAATTAACCAGTCACGCGCCATTACGGCCATCCTGCGACTTCACACAACCTCGTGTGTGTGGGTTTCATCTGCAAATCAAAGACATAGTGTCTTATAATACACTCCGTTCGATCTCCTAAAGTCGCTCACTTCGTTCAAAAACTCATAATGATTACAAATTTTAAGTTCAAGTACAAAGACAACAATAAGAACGAAATGTTTTGTAAAAGGAACACATAACATAGAGTCCTACAAAAAACGTCATAAACGTCCGTCAAAGCCACACAGTCTAATCATTGCCACACAGGCTAGTCATTGCCACACAGGTCAGTCATTGCCAACAAGGCTAGTGCCGTACAGGCTAGTGCCACACAGGCTAGTGCCACACAGGTTAGTGCCAAACAGACTATTATCACACAGGCTATTGTTAAACAGTTAGTAATTTATTAATACCTATTGACATTCAAAAAGTACCAGTTGAGCGGTTATCGCCACATTCTGACTCTATTGTGGCCTGTGGGTATTTCCAAGCATACATTAGAGTCAGAATCACGTAACGTTTAATTACAATGACTTTTAGAAAACCAAACAATCTTAATCATTTTAACAACTCAAACACAAAAGGTCCCTCCAAGCCTCATAATTATCAAAAAGAAAACACACCATCACCCGGCTACCACAGAAGCTAGCGAAAACTCATTATTGACCTAACCACGCCGTCAACACCTCATTTGATACGACCAACTCTAGAGCCCGCGACTCCTAGGTCAATACATGACTGTATAAATAATAGTCTCCTTTGAGATCCTGGTACCGAACGGACGAGGAGTAATTCTGTAGGAGCGTTGACTCAGCACGTCTGTCGATCCGATCGTCCTCCGCTGGGCCTCCTCCAGGTAGTTGGGGGTCTCACCTGCCGGGGATCGACCTCCGAGGTGTCGTGAAAGAAGCAGAATTGAGAGTGAATTCTGTGACGCGCGTACAGATAAATACATTACAATCACTCACATAGACGAGCAACTCATGCGCTTCACTAAAACTACAAGGCCCTGTCGCCAACAAATTGAGCTGCCCGTGCAATTAGTGGGCCACTGATCAGCTCCCGCGGCCGGGGAGCATAGCGCCGGCACACCCCCGACGGGAGCGTCGCGACCTCCCAACGGTTTGAGGATAGTTCCTGGACTACTGTTGCTATGTGAACTAAATCAACCATGTCATATAAGTTACCTTAATTATAGTTTATTATGACTGGGTAAAAATGTCGTGGTGGCCTAGTGGTTAAAACCCCAGCCTCTCAAGTATGAGTGTGCGAGTTCGATTCAGGTCAGGCAAGTACCAATGTCACTTTTCTAAGTAATATGTAGGTACTTTCTAAGTATATCTTGGACACCAACGACTGATTATAAGGTGAAGAAAACATCTTGAGGAAATCTGGATTTTAAGTCTGAAATCGCCAACCTGCATTGAGCAAGCGTAGTGATTAAAAGGACGATAAAAAGGTTGATGATCATGACTATGTGCTGATACAATGTGTGTTATTTAAGAATACCTAGCTATTAATTCTGAGTTCTCTTGTACCGTTGTCCAAGAAATACAAGTAGGTAATTGTTTAAAGATAACAATAATGTATGGCAAACGTATTGTTAGTACATTGTTTCCAGGGAGTTTCTTGTCCGATTCTTTTCACTGGTGACTTAGTTTTACGAACGGACAACTAGTTTTTTGATTAATTCTTGACAAGCCCTAATTGAAATAAATGTCTGGCTTTATCTTTCTGTCCTTTACTTCATAAAACCCTTTCCTTACAAAGCATATTCATAAAAAAATCATATACCGTAAATAACTGACTAGTTACTATTCTGATATACAAGGCTTATATTTGAGTAATTTGTACATATATACTTATCTATTATACATACTGAATCAACCTAAGAAACACATCTCAAGACAATTATACACAATAACTAAAAAGAAACATTCCAAAGCAAAGTTGTTGTTATTTTCCTCCAACTGCACTAACTTGTTTCACTTTAGCACTTTAAGTACGATTTAGTGTGCTTAGCGCAATATTTCATTTGAAGTTAGCGCCTCCGTCCAAGCTTTTAATGGACGTTCTACTTATGCCTTTTCCAGTTATATAAAACTTTTCAACACGAAAGTCGTTCTGCACTCTACACGTGCCGACCAAGTCCAAATATTTAACTTCGGTTGGTTCGTGCTCGTAGTGCATTGATTTTAAAATGAAATTTGCAATGTTGCCACTTAAAAAAGTTGAAGCTTAATTATATACATTATTTTAAGATGAGTTCATGTTATATTTCTAACAAAAAAGATGAGAAAAAATCAGAGTTCCTTGATTCTTACCAAACATTAAACACTATGGAATTAAAAGTATAAAGAAACACGCTTAAATAAGTTTACGATGAAAGCCCAGTTTTTAGTAGTTGTTGCGACAGAAATTTTATCAAATGATGTATTCATCTGTTAAAATTTCAGTTGTCTATTTAATGAGATACAGCCTAGTGACAGACTGTGGAGTCTTAGTCTTTTCCTAAAAATGGATTAGAAAACAGAGAGCAGTGGTGGTCTTGAGACATCATCCGCGACTTACAGATTGTAGGCCGCAGTTTGAAGCCCAGACAGATGCTTAACTTTATGTTAATTATTTCATTATCTAGAACCCAAAAATCGAAGACATGTTACATGTTCCTTTCCAACATATCCGTCTCCCTCTCACACAAACACATAAGTATCTACATAAACAGGACACAACATTAGTTTTTAATTTAATGATGACGTACTGTGCTCGTCTCGTCTACATGTCCAAATCTTAGGCGAGGTCCCTGGCGCGCTAAACACGTGTTTCATTGGCTACCAGAGATAATAGAAAATACTTTGTTTCCCTACTTGTAAGGCTGCATACAGTTTTTGGCGGGAAAGACAAGTTAACAGTCACGCTCATTTTTCATTGGACTTTTAAAAGTATTTATAGTGTTGTTTATTAAATAAAATTGCGTGATTTATGTAGTAAAAAGTGCATTCAGTAAATAATTCATAAAGAACAGTGAAATATCGCAGCATAGTGGCCACATCATGACTTTGGCTCAAACCTCCATTGTAAGACGGGTCACGCGGCCGTCTTTTTCGACATTGAACAATTCATTACGTGACATTGGCTAAATACACAAACCGTGCGAAGCCATAAACGAAAGAAAGAAAAAAAAGAAAAAGAAAGAAAAAGCTGCATATAGTTTAGAGAAGTGCTTTTGTTTTTTGTACAATTGAAAGTATTTTTTTTAAACTTTTCTACTGACTTGCACTTGGCCCACATCATGGAAGCATGTGTTCCAATAGTGGTAATGTCTCATTATGCTCTTAATGAGACTCTTAAGTAAAAATACAATTTTAACTAAATTCAGCGTCCTACGGCGAGTATTCACCCTTTTTTTTTTTGTTGTGGATTGGAAATCATGAAATACCCTCTGAAGGACGTGTCAGACTTTTACTGACTTAAACCCACCAGTGTTCCTTCACTTGCCTGTGCGCCAGGGCCACGGTTTCTTTTTTAACTAACCCGCGACCCAGGAGGCATCGGTCTTCGTGGTCAACGTTACGATATGCTGACATTTCTATGAGACGCGCGTGAAACACAACGCGCCGAGCCGCGTCTGGTCCTTACCGACCTAGCTACGCACTGCACGCCGCCCGCAAGCCCACGCCTACGGTGGCCAGGAGTGCGATATTGTCTCCCGACCAGGGCGTCTCCTGCGGTGGCTAGAGGCGTGAGGGCGCTAGGGTTCCCGCTCCCTCACGTACCGCGGTCGAGGCGGACCTCCTCCTTTGAGGTGACGGCTTGCCATACAGTCTGGCTCCGGACCATGGTCTGGGCCAATGCCGGACACAAGAGTTCGCTGGCGACCGCCGCCATGAGGACACAGCGGTGCACTCTCCAGAGCCAGACAGACCTCCACCGTATGTTTCACCGTGTCCTTAGGGTGACACCCTAGCGTTTCCTCCTGTATTATTCGAAACAAGAAATTCCCGAAACAGCCGTGTCTGGTGAGCCCTGCGTCAGGCGGAAGGTGGGAGCGCCGTGGTGCCTCTCTAGCCAATTCTCAAAGAGGGGAACTACCGCCGCTATTGTGGCGTTTCCAGCGAGTATCCACCCTTACGTAGTTGACACCACTACGATCCGGACGAAGCGTTTCGCCTCCTCCTTTATACCACGTACATCGAAGGACTGGAACAATTTGCGTGCGGTGGTCGTTCCGTCAGATTACAACTTAAGTGTCTTTAAGACAAGAATGAATAGGCTCATAATAAACAAGTGCGATTTACCATCAATGACTGCATCAATGCTTACCATTAGGCAGGTTCGTCGTCAAGCACAAGTTTATAACATTAAAAAAAGGCTGGCACACGTATCTAATATCGATCTGAAATATCAACTGGTAAAGGTAACAACATAATTTTCGTATTTCTGAAGATGTGAACGATAAAGGAAAATATAAAATCAAAATCAAAATCAAAGCATTTATTTCAAATAAACCAGTTACAGGCACTTTTGAATTGTCAGAAGGGCGGTCAGTCAGTAAGGTGAAGCTAGTCGCCCATTCCAAAGAGTAGGTACCTATGGAGAAGAACGGGCAAGAAACTCCATGGACACTCTTTTAAATTATCAAGCTATTGATACAAATATTTGATTACATCATTCATTTTGAAATCAATCGTGTGAGAACGATGCAGAAATATATTGTACGCTGAGAGCGTCCATTATGGAAAGAAAAAAAAAAACAACAATTCAGAATTTAAAATACGCCGTAGCAGCTAAGAGATGACCAGTCCCCTCTGACGGCGTCCGTTCACGAACATGACGTATGGATCAGCATCATTCAGCTCAACCATATTGAAGGGAACCTAATGACCCAACACACAATCGCACAATCAAGTCAATAAACGACTAACCCAACAAATAGATGCTTTACAGCAAGTAGATCGTGCTCACACGTGTTCCATGCAAGTATACAATACTAGGAAATTGAATCTACACAATGCAAAGACAGTTTTGTCCAAGGTTCAGCAGCTCCAACGGTGTTCCCGAATGCTAAGTTTAGCTCCTGTGTAGCTGCACCAGTGCCGAATACCCCTGTCAGTCATGCAATTCCGTAACGTACAATATGCCTGGCTACATAGTATGTACTGGCTTTGAGTTAAAAAAAAATACAAACAATTGCAAATTTAAACTACAAGAGGAAAAATTAAAAAACAATCAGTGTAAGTATAGAAATCGGACGCAGTTCAAGCCCAAGCCTTTTTGTCGTCGATATAATCCTTAACACTATAAAATGCTTTCTGACACAACTTACGTTTAATGAAGGATTTGAATTTATTTAGGCTCAGATCTTGAACCACCTCTGGAAGCCTATTGTAAAAATGTATACATAGGCATCTAAAAGAGCCACCTATTTTCTTGAGCCTTGTTGTAGGTACAATAAATTTGTGCTTGTTCCTAGTATTTATACTATGGACATCACTGTATTTTTTATACAATTTTATATTTTTATGAGCATACAAAAGATTTTCATAAATATATTGAGACGGCACGGTCAGTACATTAATTTCTTTAAATTTTTCTCTGAGAGAGTGTCTTGGACTTAATTTATAAATTGCACGAACAGCTCGTTTCTGCAAAACAAATATTGTCTGAATATCAGTGGCATTTCCCCACAACAGAATGCCGTACGACATTACGCTATGGAAATAGCCAAAGTACACTAAACGGGCCGTATCAATATCAGTCAAATTACAAATTGTTCTAACTGCGTATGCAGCAGAACTTAGTTTTTTTGACAATTTTTCTATATGGGGACCCCATTGAAGCTTAGCATCCAGAGTTAAACACTGTGCTGTCTTCAGATTCCAATTCTTCGCCCTTTATCAAAACTTTAGTTTTCACCTGCCTAACGTGAGGTAGAGTAAACTTAATGCATTTGGTTTTTTTCTCGTTTAAGAGTAAATTATAAACATTAAACCAGTGGACTACTTTGGAGATCGCGCTATTTACATCATCAGTGACCTGCTGCTGACGTTTAAGTTTAAATAAAAGTGAAGTGTCATCTGCAAACAACACTATATCGTGATTGTCCTTTATATATATATATAATATGTAAAGAAAACCCTGTCCGATCCGTGAAGATATTGTTAGGTATCGATAACTGATTCTACTAATGAATACAAAGCCGGGCTAAAGTTTAAAAAAAAATCCCCAAAAAAAAAAATATTTCGCATAAAAGAGGCAACTTAATACATGTGCGATAGGCAACCCTTCCGCGGGCGACGGGTAGCAGGGCACGCGGCACGTGGTCGCATCGCTTATAATAATACAGTCAAAATGGTGTTGTCACTTTTTTTTTAATTACCAAATTTTGGAGAAGTTGGATTTAATTCGCGGGAAAAAAACGATTATTTCAAAATCCATTAGTATTGTTACTATGGTGATTACGTAAAATTTTATATTATATTTGGTCATGTGTTTACCTAACCTTTATTATCCTTATGGGATAAATGATTTCAGTATATTATAGCACAATATTTCATTTGAAACAGTTTGTCAGAGGTCGTATGGTTGGGTTCATCTCGTTAAACTAAACTTACGTTCATGTATTAAGTATGTTGATAGGAATAGGAATGGGAAATAAAATAATAATGAAGATTTAGGCACGATCTTTATTATAACTTTCATTTATGGGCAAATGTAATCACCATTCTCTAAATATGATAAAACAACTGGAGTTAGATAATTAGGTATATCTTTGCCATAAAGAAAATCTAGGTGACCAAAGGTTTTGTCAGAAAGTACACAAAGAGAGGCGTTTGATAAGTGAGATACAAGAGTATTTATGTCTCTGACATCAGCGACATAATCGTTTTCGCTCCCTAGAAACACCCATTTCATCGAGATACCAGACAAATCGTAAAATGGCGGGGTCTTCTGTCCATATTTAATGAGATTTCTAATTGTACCATAATCATATTCTGTGAAGCCGTTTCTCTGTATTTGCCCATATCTAACAAAATCTTTAAGAGAAGCTCCAGCGGGTGTATGACCAACTACTACAGGCAACACATCCTTGGTAATCTGGAATTTATTGTACCCTAAAACTGCGAATATAAATGCAGAGCATAAAGGATATGCTAGATCAGTGGTCCCGCACAAAAATTCTGAAGAATTTTGGAACAATCCATTTCGTTGTAATATTTCCTTATGAAGAAACGAGTCTGTAAGTGATAATCCTGGGGCAACAAGACTTTGGATCTTTACGACAATAAACCTCGCATGCTCTAACCACGCCACCGGTGATAATCCAAAACCAACCTTAATCTTAGCATTGTATTCAGGCTTTTTTGAACAAAGAACTAATAACAGAGTTACTCCTCGTGAATGAGCGACATATGTTAATTGAGTTTCATTTGTCTTAAGTAAAACGTAATCTAAAATTGCGCTGAGATCGTAAAGGGCCATTTCATCAATAGAAAAGTCCCAGAACACTGCATCTTTGTCAGGGTTATACAAAGTATGGTTTCTGCTGTAAAAGTTTCCTCTGTTGTTGGGAACCCAGACGTCATAACAATTATCAGAGTATACGTAGCAGTGAGCCTTTCCAGGTCCCGGTATGATGCAGTCGTCACCGCTGAGGTAGAGGCCGTGCACGAACAAGATAACGCCCTTAGATTTTGCGCAGGATTCCTTGCGAGGTATTCGGAAAAGTCTTAAGATGTATCCATCTTCTGTGGTAACAAAATGTTCTTCAGCTTTGTAACCATCATATGCAGCAAGTTCCATAAACGCTAAATCTTTCCTTGGTGATGTTCCGAACAGAGAGGCGGCATCATCGCAGAAAGTTGTGTGTATAGAGCAAAACAGGATCAGGGCGTAAAGAATACTCATGTCTGACGTAGTGCTGCAAAAATAAATGTAAAATATAAAGTCGGTGTGAATAATTAGTATTAAATAAATAAATATATACGGACAAATCACACAGATTGAGCTAGCCCCAAAGTAAGTTCGAGACTTGTGTTATGGGATACTAACTCAACGATACTATATTTTATAATAGATACATATATAGATAAACATCCAAGACCCAGGCCAATCAGGAAAAGATCGTTTCCCATCATGACCTGGCCGGGGATCGAACCCGGGGCCTCCACGTCGCAGTCAGGCGTGGTGACCGCTGCGCCACGGAGACCGACCGACCGATTTTATTATATCACGACTGCAGCGCGTGACACTATGTGTCGAGTCAAAGTCTCTGTTTTTCAGTTTAGGAGTTTCTTAGTAACACCCTAGTCTAATCTACAGATACTCTCTTGACTCGGAAAGCACTTTAAGATGTTGGTTCTGAGCCTGCTCTCTCTGTGGTGGTGTCATCCCATCGGACTATTAGAGCTAGGGTAGAGGGAGTGCACCTGCATCTGCCCATACTCCTGAGCACTACAATATCTCCCGCGTCAAAGGCCGTGTATGGTGTACAATTATTAGTATAATGGTTAATTTTGATACACCTACATCTATACATATACAATTCTCGTGTCACAGTGTTTGTAACCAAACTTCTCCGAAATGGTTTAACAGATTTTCTTTTTTTTTTTCTTAATGTAGGTATTAATATTCTGTAGGTGAAAAAACTTATTAATCTAGAGGTTGCCATTGTTCCATTTTTTTTTTTTAATTAATATAAGTATATGCCATGTTAACTAATCGAATATTATAAATTGGTAAAATTTGTTTTGCTTTTATTTATAAGGGATAATTTCCGGAACAACCAGTCGGTTTTGTTGAAAGAAAGTTATAAACCATTTAAGTTACTGCTACAACACTTAGAAGCTGAGCAAAACGAGACAGAAAAAATGATAAGCCCATACAAAATAGTACATCGAGATTAGACTAGAATAGAATACTCTTTATTATGGACTCCACATAAATAATAAAACTTAAATATGAAGATTTTAAAAAGGGCGACACACTAAGAGCGATCTTTTACAGACAACCTTTCTTTCCTATTTTGTCTATCGAGAAAGCAATGTGCCACCACGCGAAGGGGCGGGGGGGGATAAAGCCGTGAGCATAAATAACTATATTGGTGACTTTATCCGCATTAAGTTTTATTATATAATAACTAGCTTTCCGCCCGCGGCTTCGCCCGCGTTAATTTCGGTTTTATCGCGCTTTTTAGATTTCTCTCGGGAATATCAATTTTTTTCGGGATAAAAACCCCATTATTTAATCCGGACTTCTAACTTTCCGTCTGCAAAATTTCAAAGCAATCTGTTCAGGAGTTTCGGCGTGAAAGTGGTACAAACAAACTCACTTTCCGATGTATAATATTAGTAAGGATATATTTGGTGTACACATACAAATATTCCAATAATCTCCCTTGGTAACTTGGTGTTTTTTTAGAACCAAAAGTAGCCTATGTTACTCTCCATCTTTTCAACTAACTATATGCCAAAAATCAAGTCGATTCGTTACTTTATTAGGTTATATATATGGACGATATTTGGTGTACACATACAAATATTCCAGTAATCTCCCTTGGGAACTTGATGTTTTTTGGGGACCAAAAGTAGCCTATGTTACTCTCCATCTTTTCAACTAACTGTATGCCAAAAATCAGGTCGATTGATTGCTTAGCTACGGCGTGAAGGAAGGACAAACAAACAAACAAACACACTTTCACATTTATAATATTAGTATGGATATTTGGTGTACACATACAAATATTCCAGTAATCTCCCTTGGGAACTTGATGTTTTTTGGGGACCAAAAGTAGCCTATGTTACTCTCCATCTTTTCAACTAACTGTATGCCAAAAATCAAGTCGATTCGTTACTTTATTAGGTTATATATATGGACGATATTTGATGTACACATACAAATATTCCAGTAATCTCCCTTGGGAACTTGATGTTTTTTGGGGACCAAAAGTAGCCTATGTTACTCTCCATCTTTTCAACTAACTGTATGCCAAAAATCAGGTCGATTGATTGCTTAGCTACGGCGTGAAGGAAGGACAAACAAACAAACAAACACACTTTCACATTTATAATATTAGTATGGATATTTGGTGTACACATACAAATATTCCAGTAATCTCCCTTGGGAACTTGATGTTTTTTGGGGACCAAAAGTAGCCTATGTTACTCTCCATCTTTTGAACTAACTATATGCCAAAAATCAAGTCGATTCGTTACTTTATTAGGTTATATATATGGACGATATTTGGTGTACACATACAAATATTCCAGTAATCTCCCTTGGGAACTTGATGTTTTTTGGGGACCAAAAGTAGCCTATGTTACTCTCCATCTTTTCAACTAACTTTATGCCAAAAATCAGGTCGATTGATTACTTAGCTACGGCGTGAAGGAAGGACAAACAAACAAACAAACACACTTTCACATTTATAATATTAGTATGGATATTTGGTGTACACATACAAATATTCCAGTAATCTCCCTTGGGAACTTGATGTTTTTTGGGGACCAAAAGTAGCCTATGTTACTCTCCATCTTTTCAACTAACTGTATGCCAAAAATCAAGTCGATTCGTTACTTTATCCATACTTCCCGCCGTCCTGAAAATGAAGTTGAGAATTTGAACTTTTAAGTATTTTTCCCGGAGTCAGTGACCCCAAAGGGAGAAACGGTTTTCTCATTTTGCGCTTTTTTATTAACACGTTGTACATGTGAAAAAAAGATTTATTGAGTAGATAAAGCGTGAAGAAAACAGTTAAAGAGGTAACAGTTAAAGAGGATCCCGCGGGAACAGTAGATACTTTCTTCCGGGATAAAATGTATCCTATATCCTTCTCCGTACCACAGACTAAGTTAAAGAGGTAACAAACATATAAATAATTACACTGTTAGTAGCCCGCCCGTGTTAATTTAGATCCCACGGGAACAGATAAAAGGTGTCCTATGTCCTTTCTCGTTCCGCAGACTATGTGTATGCAAATATTAAATATTATTAAATAATTATATTGTTATTTCTTGCCCGTGGCTCCGCCCGTCGTTGCTCCGTCCGCGTTAATTTCGATCCCACGGGAACAGTAGCTACTTTCTTCCGGGATAAAATGTGATATCCTTCCCCGTACCCTAGACTATGTGTATGCAAATTTTCGTGATGATCGGTGCAGTTGTTTAAGCGTGAAGAGGTAACAAACAAACAAACAAACAAACACACTTTCGCATTTATAATATTAGTTGGGATATATACATTTTGATATCAGTCAAACTATTAGTGCTAAATTAACGTTGTAACATAATATCTTTCTCTTTATAATGTCATCATCATTATCATCTCAGCGTTAATCCCAGTCGCATCCGCAGCGTTTTCAGCTTTGGAGTTTGGGGTCCGCTTTACCAGTCTAACTGCTAATTTTTGGCTAAACTTCGATATTTTCTGTGAAGCGACTGCCGTCTGACCTCCACAACCCGAAGGATATATCGAAACATTGAAGTTAGACCAATTGTTTGACTTTTGAAGGCTCTAATAACCCGTAACGACTGCCACTGGATGTCCGTATGACAACCGGGACCAACGGCTTAAGGTGCTTTCCGAGGCACGACCAGAGCAGTGCGAATATTCATATTCATGTATATTTGCACTGCGCGGGGATTGAATCCGCGCCTCCTTGCGTAGCGGCCGCGTTCGCTACCGCTACGCCACGGAGGCTGTATTTCTCTTTATCATGTGCCCATGTAAATAAACTGCTGTTTTATTCCGTTAACGTGTCTTTACCCATTAGATATTTTTAAAACAAATGTTTCCATCTTCCCATCCGATTCTTTTGTAAAAGCAATCATCTGAATCCTCTGAAAAACGAGTTTAATGTTTAAACAATCAGTAAAGTCATTACTTTCTCTATTTGGGCTCCTGACAAACAATCCAAACAATGGTTTGCTAAAGCAGCTGAAATCATTTAAAAATCTTTTGTAAGGATGTGCAGGATAGTTCTAGGCTTGTTTCAGGTGACATGTGACTTTTCATTTTGTACATATACACATAAACCAGCGTTAGTAACCCCCTGGTAGCCGCTCAAAATTATAAATTACTATCCTTTTGAGTTATTTCGTCCGCATGAATTTCTAGTTCCCTCCACCCATTCCCTCCACATCACATTTCCTGCCCGGGCTACTTCGTTATCACTTAGCGGTCTTTCTTACTTTCTTCTTCTTGCTCATCTCCTAACAGTTTTATCCTGGTGTTAATTAGCCCATAGATTTTCTCAAAGATTCGCATTCAAACGAACTCAAAAAGCTTTTCAGCTTATATAGATTACTTTTTTTAAGGGTTTAAACTAGGAAGCCACACACTATCCATGTTCCTATGTCACATTATTTATAAAAGGCTTTCCAATCTACCAATTTCTGATCTATTCTTACGGATTGCTTCTTGTGCACGTGTCCAGTTCTTTTTTATAAACAGAACCACGCAAACCCCATATTGAATTCACCATTTGGAATTAGGAAATTCTGTATAATCACTACCAGTAAAAAACTAAATAAATTAGAGTACTAACCTTATTGTGTTACATGAGTATGACGAACCAGTTGACTTCTCTGATAAACTGCGCTAGTTGATTTAAGATTTTCACCATTTATAGCATCCGAAATATTACTTATTCTTGACTTTGTAAAGTAAATCTAAAACATCTGCACACGAGTAATATTTTTATTGTATACAGGCTGATTTATTTACGAATACGAACTAGAAGAAGATTTTTTTGAACAAGACCCGAGTGACTTGCAGCACGTCGTGACGGAGTAAGTCAGGATGCAGTCTGAACAATCATTATTCCTGCGGGGATGAGCTCGTACCACTATCTACCGGTACAGGCAATGACTGAAGCAGTCGCCGTGGACAAGCTATGTATAAATGGCTGATTGCACACCCCTGGGCAAAATTCTATGGACAGACCAGTCGCCATTTACCCGCGTTGGGTTTTATAATAGACACAACGAGTACTGGTGGTTATACATCGATCTTCGTGGACCCCGTCATGATGTGCTGACATCTCTTGGTGGCGCGCGTGAAATAAAACGCTCCATCGACTCGGGCCTAGTTCTTACCGGGCGGCGCGCTGCCCTCTGCTCACCAAGGTCACTTTTATTTTCATCTATTACAAAGTTTCGGTGAGCTTAGATTTCATAGGAGCTATAAGTATCCATGCCGAATTTTAAATTTATTTTATAAGCTGGCAATCCAGGAGCACTAAGGCATTCTAAAACTTCTACTGAATTCTGTTAATGGACATTACTACGAGCACCTAACACGTGTTCCCTGGGTAGTGTTAAAAGAGCAACAATAATGGTAGTAGGCCATTACATCGGCTGACAGCTTACTTAACTGTTACTAGACGTCAGACAAGGACATGTCGCTAAGCGATCCGTCGTGTTCCGGCATGCTATTGGTCGTAGATGGTATTAGGATCCGAAGCTGGCCGACCATAGGATGTTGAGGGCCCAAGAACACGACATGCTACCCTGACATGAGTCCACGACGCGGTTTCTCGCAAGTGGTATACTCTGCCAGCGTACACCACGCCGTATCCTCCCGGCAGTCGACACAGTGGTGACACTAGGCGTCCAGCTCCCTGTACATGCGATACCTGCAATCATGCCCCAAGTGCACCTGTGTCACCCGAAACATGAGGGAGTTGTGCCTTTTCGCGGAGCCTGTCCGTCAGCACCGGATATCCAAAAGAAATAAGAAAAATAAAGAAAATCGCACGTCTAGTCATGGACAGGCCGTGTGTTGTAACATGAAGACATCACACAATAGGTGATATTTTCCATAATATAAAACCTCGGTCATACGAGTATGGTGTTTTATTGGTACCATTCGATTGCTTTTGAGAAGCCTGATCGCTTTATTTTGTAGGTCTGACATGTATTTTGTATTTTTGTTACTCTATTTTTATATTTTAACAGTAATTGTAACTGTAATGTTTTGTCAACTCTATTATTTTATCTATCAACAATGTACGAGTATGTTTTCTTAATAAATATATCTATCAAGAGCTAGCAATTCAAACAAGAACTACGATAAGTCAAATTTTGTACTAAATATATAGATACCTCAAATCCAGAACCTTCAAACGGCAGCGTTTCTGTCTCTACCCCGCACGTTGTATGACTGTCTTTATAGCGCAATAAATTCTTTGATACGTTAGCTATCCAGTGGTGTAATTGAATTTTGTATAGTAATGATAGATATGAAGCTGGAACACCAAACTGTATCCTCCTATTTTGTTATCATAAGTTTTTTTTTTTTTTTTGCATTGCCTCGCTACGGGACTAATTTAAAGACGTATTTACATTGTAAACCTACTTATTTTACTATTAGCTCATGTCGAGAATCAGTGTTACCTATATTCCCTTAAATTTGACAAGGGTGTAAAACGACAGCTCGTATAGAGTACAGTGGTTGATGATTTAAGCATGATACGACAGTAATATTTTCATTATGTCGCTTCTTGATGTATATATTTATTTAAATTAGTATGACGTACTATATAATAATCTAAATTAAAAACACCGTAAACAAGTATACCGTTTCCTAATGGAGTGTGTCAGATTTAAGTCCGCCAGAGAGGATCTAGTTAGACAACTAAACTTAAATGTAAACGATGTGTGTATGTACCATCTTATTTTGTCGACCCCAACCTCTGGAGCTGTTTATAAATTAATAAAGTTTGTGTTGTTGCGTTTTGCGGTATAAAGTAGGTTTTTTATTGTTGTTGCCGTACGGAGGACAGGTCTGAGCAGTTATGTTGCGATGTGTGCCGGGTACGAAGCGCCTAATGTTTGTCGGTCTCCGTGGCGCAGCGGTCAACACGCCTGCCTGCGACGTGGAGGCCCCAGGTTCGATCCCCGGCCAGGTCATGATGGAAAACGATCTTTTCCTGATTGGCCTGGGTCATGGATGTTTATCTATATATTTATCTATTATAAATATAGTATCGTTGAGTTAGTATCCCATAACACAAGTCTCGAACTTACTTTGGGGCTAGCTCAATCTGTGTGATTTGCCCGTATATATTTATTTATTTATTGTATAAAAGTCCCTAAAAATAAATAAAGAAAAAAGTACATCGTTACACACATACATCCAAAGATCATCTGTAAAAGATCGCTCTAAGCAACAGTACCCCTATTGTCACCCTTTGTAAAATCTTCATATTTCTATATGATCTGTAATTTATTAGGTGTACATAATAAAGTGTATTGTATAATACAATACTCTAACGTTTTTTATATTTCCCAAGCTCTTTATAGTTATATTGTAGCGCGCCTAAGTATTTATAAATAAAGTGTACTAAGCTAATTCACGCGAGCCTATCTGTTATTCGTAATTTATTTGCCAAAAATACAAAGAGATGTGTGAAAATGGAAAAAAACTTCAATTCCTATGCTATAAGGTTTAGTTTGCGCTACAATTACAAACATGATTGTAACTTTTTCAATAGTACTTGTCGGCGCTTGGTGAATGTACACACAGCCACACACTGTTAAAATATGTGTTTAAATTATTTCTTTTACTATATATAATTCTTGTTAGATCCAGCCCTGATAAGCTGAGGACGTATCTAACAAAACTAAATACGAAAAAAATTTACTTTAAAAACGGGAATAGCCACGCTGTACCTCAATTTTGAAAAATAATTTCACTTATGTGTTAGTCATTCTGAAACAAACTTAATTTCCATATAAATTAATCGAGAAATTGTTTGAACAAATAAATTACAGACTAATATTATATATTTCTTTGACATCTTTTGTTATTCTTATGAATTAGGTAGGTACATCTTGTAACAAGGTTATGTATATTAAATAGTGTACCGTGTATGTTCGTCATAAGTATGCACAAATATGAATTAATTGTAAAATAACTCTAATTCCTACATAATAATGTTCAGTATACGTGAAAACCTGAAATGAACTTGATTGTCATTGAAATAAAGTTAATACTTATTTGTTAAACCTGAAATAGGATGGGGTCTGCAACACCAGATGTCCTTCATCGGACCGTGTCTTGCGTTCAAATAGTATAAAAGAACAAAATTGATATAAAATTAATATACAATTACGATGAAACTAACTACGTCGGGACGTAGTTAGTTTCATCGTGATTTCGCGGGCAGTCTCACCCGCGTAAGTTTCAATCCCGTGGGAATATCAGCCTGAACCCTACGAGATTTATCAAAATAGTGTACTAAATATTGTACACATTGAAAAGGTCTACAGAATAGTCCGCAATGGTCTTATGGATATTCCACAAATTCTCAATCTCTTATGGATATTCCACAAAATCATTTTTTGTTCAATTACTTTTTACGACAAAGACTGGCTAATTTTCGAAGCGATTTTAACCAATCAGCATTGCATCCGTGCGAAGCCGGGGCGAGTCGCTAGTTTATAATATTAGTAGGATTTGAAAGTGAGATACACACGCTTGTGTAGCTGTGTCTTAAGTGTACCTCATTATTAGTTTAGTGTGTATTAAGTTATACATTTCCAGTCTGGAGGTATGAGGAATAGCGAGTAAAGTACCTACACTCATCCTCCATAGTAGAGGGAGGATCCTCCAACCAGACGGGTGTTCTGTCTGGCGATCACACGCCCAATGGTTGATTTTTGGGATGTTGTATGTATGCTAGTTGCACGGTAAGCTCTGCTTGCAAGATGTAAAATTGTTGATAATTACTGAGTGCCGGTATCTCAAAGCCTGATGATGGTGGATCTTATGTGGGTTTTTAACTGTTTTTAGGATTCTATTTTCGTTATGTCCTTCCACTCCTTAACTTCTGAACGGTGAGTGCTAGCAAGATAAAACTCTGCATGAATATGTGTATTGACAATCTCAATATAAATATATTGGTTGAGCTGCAGCACGCAAAGTAGGTGGTTTTCTTGCGTCTACCCCAAAGTGAGAAGAATCGTTGGATAGATGATTTAAATACATTGACCGTTACCGGTTGTTTTTGTACAAATACCAGTAATACGGGTAAGTTTTAGTTAGGTACTAAAACTATGATACCGTTCCGCTCAGAGCGGGAGAAGTCACCTGATGATTTCCCACAAAAAAAGACATAACATGACAGCTTACTTCAAGGCATCGCATCATGGTGATTTTTTACAGAAGGAATTGGCTCCTGCTGGGGATTACTATGTCCACTTCACTTCACCCAAGTTTATAAAGTGATATTACTTCAGTAGGGTAAGAAGGGGGAATGGCGTTCACTTAAGGAAAAGATCGTATATTTTTTAAATTAGTTTTTATAAATCAAAATTATGAAACGTAATAAAGTCTTTGACTATCGATTAATCAACAATTTAACAACAGAAGCTTATATCTTTGACCTATTTCTAATAAAAAAGCATTTTCAAAAAAACATGTTTGAGCGGCATTGCCCTTGACATGGGATAATGCCGCTCGGGGTACGGGGTTATGACGCTCAAACGTGTTTCTTGGAATATACCAACTATGGCACATCATAATTAAATAAAATGTTAACGAGATAAACCATAGGTATATAACAAACGTAAAGTCTACAATCATAAATTAGCATAACTATCTATTTTGTACGTAAGATCAGCCTTTTCAATTCACTTTCAGTCAACAATGTCAAATCAACTTAAATTATGATAAACAACTTTAGTAATCATTGGCGGTTAGACAAATTATAAATGTTAATATGTTATTTTTGTTCACATAAATCACAAGTGTATCCTTCTGGTGAATCCCATCCTGAACATATAGCATGAGACCACAGACCACAGAGAATGCAGCGGTACCATAATTCGTTATTTTTACCGAATTCTTTACAAATAATACACTCATTATAATTATCATCATCCACATTCATTTCGTCGTCGCTATCATCATCGTAAAGATCCTCTTCATCTTCACTCTCTGAAGAACTTTCTTGTAAAATTTTTCTTTTATATGATTTCTGATGCTTTGGTTTGTTTTGCTTCTCTTTAACAACTTTTTTTGGTTTTGATTTAGTAACTTTATTTGATTTATTTCCTGTCTTATTGAGCTTCGCTATTTTTTTCCTTTCTTTCTCCTCTAAAACAACTTTCAAAGGAGTCGCCGTCAGTATGGCAGCATGTTGTTTCCGCTGTCTTTGCCTTGGCTTAGAAAGTGGTGCAACAGTTGGTGTCTTTGCTATTGTAGTAAAGGATACCGGAGTTGTATGGCCACCAGAAAGATCTTCGTTACAAATAACTGCTGGAACGGATTCAGAGCATTGATCCCTGTTTGATGGACCCGGCAGAGGAGATGTATGTCCTGAAATTATGCTTATACCTTCAGATCGCACATCTTCATTAATCTGGACATTTGAAGTTTGGTTTTCAGTTGTTTGTTCCGATTCCGGTGCCATCAGCGATGCTGCCAAAAAGTCTTGATCGGTGAAAACGTTTGGGTTAATTGGGTATATTCCCGTGGTTCGAAATCCAGATTCTGCTTTACTTATATTCGCAACTTGTATGTATGCTTTATTAAAAAGTCCTGCAACATCGTATGGAGTTATTTTCGCCATCAAATGTGTCTTCATGTGCCTGGTGCATTCATGCCTATAAGCAGTTTTCAGCGGCCCATAAAAAGACACATCTAGCGGCTGCATTCTGTGAGAACTGTGTGGAGGAATGGAAAGCATTGTGATGTAGTGTTCTTTGCAAAAATTAAAAGCTTGAAGCGAAATGTGACTACTGTGATTGTCGAGAATCAATAACACAGGTGACTCTTTGGTAGGTTTAGCAAATGCTGCAAAATGTTTGAGCCAAGTGATAAATAAATCTTCGTTTATCCAACCATTTTTAGAGTTTGTGTATAATGCTCCAGCTGGGCCATCTTTTTCTAATAAACACGTCATTCTCTGCCTGGCAAAAATAAACATGGGCGGTATGAAGTTTCCAGCTACACTCATCGCACACATGACTGTAACGTTGCTTCCTCGTTCGCCGCTTGTTACAGAACCAACTCTTCTTTGTCCTTTTTCAGCGAGCACTTTCCCTGGGTCTGTCACCGTGGTGATACCGGTTTCATCTGCGTTGTAAACATTGTTGGGAATAAACTTATGTTTTTCCATTAAGTCGCCAAGTTTTTCATAAAAATGTGTAACTTCTTCTTTATTGAAAGCAGAAATTCTATTTAAGCTTGTCGCTTCAGCTTTGCGTATAGAAACTGAAGGATTGAGTTTCATAAAGGCGCGCACCCAATCCAATCCAGCCGTTTTGCTGTTTTGATCAAAATTGTTTTTGATATTGTTGAGTTCAGCATACTTATAAACTAGTTTACGTAAATCTGCAATGCTAAGTTCATAGTACAACGAACCCAGCAACTTGATTTGTTCTGCAATTTCAGTTTCTTGCTGCGGGGTAAAAACAGGCTTGCGTCCTAGTCTTGGGCTGTTCATGTTGTCATTTTTTAATCGATCTTTTAAAGTAGAAAATGGTATGTTATATTGTTTTGCGGCCTTTCTTATGGAAATACCTCCTTCAATTGCAGTTTTAGCAGCAAGAAGATGTTCTTCGGTCCAAGCCGCTTTAGCGGTGGTTCTTTGACGTTTTCTAGGCATATCTACAACAATAAAAAAAATAAGTCACTAAGGGGTAATAGCGCTCAGGTGAGCGGTATAACCCCAAAAGGTTGTTATGTGATAAATTTTTAATTTAAAAAATATCATACACGATTGGGGAAAAATAAATGCATTAACCTAAACAAAAATAGTTCAACTCAGAAAAGGAAAAAATACGGTTCAAATGCACCTTAAAGTTTTAGACTTACCTACAAAAATCACTAGACGAAATATTAGATCAGCGCGGCCGCATACAAGGAAACACACATCACGGTCGCATGACGCGGGCTGACTGTCCTGTCGCATCGCTGCCCGTTAGAGGCCCCCTCCCCCCGCCCTTCACACGAGGTGGCGTGATCCTATGTACTATTTTAACGGAGCTAGAGAGGTGAGCGCCATTACCCACTGAGCGCCATTCCCCCTGCTTCCCCTATATATCGACAGTGGAGCTGATTCCCTTGTTCACAATCTAAATTAAATTAAGGTGCGTTTCTATATCTTTCTTTACGAAAAGGGGAGAAAATAAAATATTAGTTTAGCCCTGTCAGTGGACGAAGTGGAGAGTGCATGGCAGGCCGTCACCTCCGAAGCAGTGATGCTGGCAAAGGAGGAGGCGGAGCGCGTGATGGAGCGGGTATCCCTGCGCCCTCGCGCCTCTAGCCACCGCAGGAGACGCCCTGGTCGGCAGACAACATCGAACTCCCGACCACCGCAGGCGCGGCGGCGAGCGATGGGCAGCTCGCTGCCCGAGGCCCGGGTCGACGGCGCGTTGTGTTTCACGCGCGCCTCAAAGAGATGTCAGCACTTCGTGACGGGGTTCACGAAGACCGATGCCTCCTGGGTCAGGGTTGCAGGTTGCTTAAAAAAGAAACCGTAGCCGTAGGCAAGTAAAAGAACACTGGAGAATTTTAGTCAGTAAAAGTCTGACACGCCCTTCTGCTCCGCCCAAAGTGGGAGAGGTCATTTGACGATTTCCCATTTAAAACCAAAAAAAGCCCTGTCAAATTAATAATATTATAATAATAACGTTTTTAATAACAAGGACTCATGTTGCTAGTAAAGTAATGCGATGTGTGAGAGAATAGGCTCTTAATAAACTAGCGCGCTTTACCATCAACGATTGCATCACTGCTTAACATCAGGCGTGATTACAGTCAAGCACTAGTTTATAATTAGATAAAAAGGTAACTACTGTAAATTATTGAGGAGTTCCCTGAACAGACCTTTGTAGTAATTATTTTGCGTCAGTAAATAGAATTTCCAGACATATATGTAATAGAAGCCAAACTGATCGGTAACAAGCGGTCGCGAAACATTTGGGGAACGCAATGGCCCGGAGTTGCCCCACTATAGGAATATGTAAGAATGTAACTTATACTATACATTATTGATATTTAACTAATACTGACAAATTGTCAACAGCGTTTGTGTTCTGATGATAATAGTTACCGCACAAGCACACGTAATGGCAATAAAGATAATATGGGAAAATAAACACTTTGATGATCTGTGTGTAAACGCAAAAGCTGTGATCTCTCTGCTCGAAGACACTTGGGACTCTTTGTGTTATTATTCTATTAGTGATGTAACTTGTAAATACTGGAAATATTTTCCAGCACGTTTATTACTAGCTATTTTTTAAATTCCCCAGCAAAAACAATAAGCCACCGTGAAAGTGGAAAATTTGCTAGTAAAACTTATAAAATTTTCCTACAATCTCAGCACCGGTTTTAACTTATGTAGTAATATGTTCCAGCTATAAAGACCACAATTCTGCATTGGTTTGCAAATGCAGAGCTGCGAGGATGCAAGGCTAGCTTAACGGCACTTAATTTATAGGTAACATGCTGTGCGGCTGTAGCGACCCAATGGCGTGGAAGATACGACTTCCTAACTGGGGTAATGGAAAACTAACAGAAGTTTATTGTATACTGGGTAGAAAACTGAGCTTTATCCGTTAGTTGCAAGAGATACCTGGGGATGAGCTAAACAATTATCCTTTAATTCTTATCTTCGTTCATTCTATAGAGGTCCACTGCTGGACAAAGGCCTGCATCGAGGTTTTCCATTACATTGGGGGGGTTAATCCCCACCCTTGACAGACGGGTTAAGGATCGCAGTAATTTGATATTCCACAGGAGAAGCGCTGCTGTCCGCTTCCCTGGTGAGAGTTCCCTTAGTCGCCTCTTGCGAAACCCACGGGAGAATATAGGTTGGTACTATTCTAAGCCCGGTACCACACGGAGGATCGCTCCTCTTTCCCTACTTTATTTGGGTTCGGCGTAACATATCTTCTCTTTCCATAATTTCTATTAGTTAGTCATGATGTCAGTAATCATCCCCTATCTAGCTTTATATATTTGGTCTTCGACATTCAAACTCCAGACGATCTCATGACATTTTCCCCATTTCTCCATGTCCATGTCATGACCAGTTTCGCACCACTTTACAGTTACCGGTGCCACTTTCAGACTCTTAAGCATTCGTTTCATATTATATGCATTTTTGCAACACCACAAATCTACACCACACGTTTGGTTTGGTTCTTTGGTTTGAGTTTGGGGATTGGTGTAGATAGTTGTAGCAATTTTTTTTACTACATTAATGACATGATTGGCAAACATTCTTTCGAACAAATAATTATGAACGATGTCAAAACAAACCCACAGCACATAGTAACAAGTAGTATGTATTAGAAACGACGGTGTAGTGCTAGGCAAACAGGAATGTTTGGAGCATCGCCACAATATTGGTGGACTCTCAGAGCGAAAGTGCGATGTGGTATATTGAGCAAGTTGATTTTTGATAGTGGACAATGAAGTGTGTATGTTGTTGTTATTGTCGTGTTTTAGTACGTAAGGCTTTGAGAAAAAATGTGTAAGCTTTGTTTCGTTTGATGATCTTTATATATTATCGCTTATTTTCGCATGATTCTGGTGGTGCTAATTGTGTTCTCGATACTGATTCTCTAATAACTGTGCTTGTGTGTTTGTACCACTGTGATTAGGTAGAATCTAACTTTGTGTGTACACCATCTGACTTGTTGTTGGGTAATTGTTTGTACAAATCCATTTAAAGAAAAAGCAGTTTTTTTAATAATATTTTAAACTAATGCTTGATTGCAATCCTGCCTGATGGTAAGCAGTGACGCAATCGTTGATGGTAAAGCGCGCTAGTTTATTAAGCCTATTCACTTAAGAAACGGCAGTTGAGCGAGGTGATGCCATGTTAAACCCAACAACACGACCAACGTTGCTGCGACAGAGGGAGATTGATCTGGAGACCCTCCATTACCAAACTTCCGACACAACAGCATTTGGTGCATATACCTGGTGCACATCGCAACACAACTGCTCAGACCCGTCCTCATATCAAATCACAGATTCTGCCGACGTTTTCTGTAATTTAAAAACATTGTAAGAGCCAACTATTTTAGAGAGAGAGTATAATTATTTCAGAGTAACTTTGGAGCTTCTTGCGGGCTCTTCTTTATAGAAAACGATTGTTTTTTTGTTTTTTCTGACTACGGTTATGTCTGGAGATTTCGAATTCAACCCTTGAGTTTATTCGCCCAGAGGCAGTCAACACTACCTATTTCATACTTTCATTAGCACTTCTGCAGAATGGGAATGTTGACTGCTTCTAACTCGTCATTTTCTTACAGGCCTTTTCTCAACTATATTAGCGTCATCGTCCAGTCTAACCAGATGCAGCGGAACAGTACTTTTCATAACTAAAAAGTCATCATTATCATCATCATTATCAACCTTTATATCGCCCCACTGCTGGGCACAGGTCTCCTCTCATACAGAGAAGGATTGAGCGTAATCACCACGCTTGCTCAGTGCGGGTTGGCGTATAGTAAAAACTTTTTTACAAAAAAAAAAACAACAGACTTCCAAAAAACCCTACAAAGTGAAAAATAATTTATTACGGAAGTCGGTATCAAAAACCAGTATATACCAAAGACACCGACTTCAGAAATTAGTTATTTTTCACTTTGTAGTGTTTTTTGGAACTCGGGTTTTTTTTTTTTTGTAAGTAACTTTTTTACCCAAAGAGTAAACTCGGGACCCTATTACTAAGACTACACTGTCTGTCTGTCACCAGGCTGCATCTCAAAAACCGTGATAGCTAGACAGTTGGAATTTTCACAGATGATGTATTTCTATTTCCGTTATAATAATGAAACAATAAAATTGGTATTTCGGTGTATATCTACGGTTAGACTGAAAGCCGATGATGATGATGACTAAAGTGTTAAAACAATAAAATATATAATACTAATCTTGTCTATATATTGTTTTGTATATATTTTTAGGATCTGGCGAGAGATTTACATATTTCGTTTGTTATGTTGTATTTCGCTGTAAATGGCGAGGTTATAAAATAGTGTAGTTGACTTAAAAAAAACTAATTAGTCCGTCAGTCTGATTTCCAAAAAATACTGGACACGTATTTTTTCTTTTTTCATATAAACAAAAAATGAAGACGACACAGTGCGTTGAAAACTCGTGTGACGTCACTGCATGCTACACTTTTTAGGGAGCAGTGACGTCTCCAGCCACCACTCCTGATCTTTGATGCCTTTTATATTTGTCAATTTTTATTGATTTGATAAAACAAAATATACGTATCCAATATTTTTCTATAATCTGAATGACGGGCTAAATAGAATCAATTTTTTTACCCAGGAAACATCTCATCAAGAAACATGAGCATCTACTAATGTAACGAAAAATTCAGTTTGATAACATACATTGTATTTCTTAGTTTTTCCAATACAGATAGCAGTACTTCCAAGAATCAGGGTCTTTTTCAAGAAACCCTATTACCATTGGTAGATATTGTTATTTTTTGTCTATTTTATCAATAGTTTGCTTTTCTCAGAAGATAGACATGGATCGTCCAAACATTAGTACGTTCAGGTTTGCATTTGGGATCAATAGTAAAACCAGAATGTTGTAAATGAAAGCGTTCAGTATTATCGGCTAAATTATGTACTGCTTCGGTTGCGGTAGACAACTTCGGACCAAGGTTATGTGTGTGTTATTTTGCTGTTATCATTTTCCAGCTATTTGGAAATGTTGTTGTATTTCTAGACATTTTCACAAGATCAAAAATCATAGAATTTTTCGAAATACGTAGGGTACATATTAAACCTTCAATTTATTTACCATTTTACAGGTATTTCGATACTACGTATTTTCATAAATAATTTTTATATCAAACTAAGCGCTGCCAACCCGCGCTGGACCCGCGTGGTAGATTGCGGCCCTCTCCCTCTCACTAAAAGGGGGGGAGCAGGAAACCTGGCCTGAATAACGGTTGTCGACTTTTGAAAGTGACATTTTGATTGACTGGAAACATGTGACAAAGAGGTCCGAGCCAAGTATCCCGTGCGATAGTAAATGATGCAACATTGTATGTGCTCATATTAAATTTTAATTTAATACGTAATTATATTAGAAGTCTACCTACACAATATGTAAAGAAAACCCCGTTCGACCCATAAGGATAATAAAGGTTAGGTAAACACATGACCAAATATAATATGAAATTTTACATAATTATAATAGTAACAATATCTAATTTTTAAGCTATTGCATAGCTTCTATCGCGGGCCTTGAGCGCGGGGACCGAATCCAGAAATTCCGTAACGAAAAAACCTGACGCTCCCCACTCCGACGGGCACGGAGGTGTGGCTTGAAGGCCGTACATCGTCTAACGTCGTTTCAGTTCGGCAGTCTTCGGCACGGTATGTTTGTGTGCGTGCGACTACATCTTTTGAAAACAATTTATAGATTTTCAAAAAGAGCATGCATATTGCAGGGCGCGAACTCAGTTCTACACACTTGTCATGTTACTGATAGTCGCGATGTGCTAAACTTGCGATTAATTTTCTCTCTGAAATAGTTCTTCTATAGAGATGTGTCATAGACGTCATCGACGTTGTCATGGCTACCTTAAAAACGTTTCATATAATTAATTATTAAATACTTTTATTCAAATTAATTTAGTAGTGTTTTTATAAAACAGCTTTTTTTTTTAACGGAAAAGCTAAGATGAATGTCATGCTAATTTTTCATTGGACTTTTGAATTATTTATAGTGTTGTTTACTAAATAAAAGCGCGTGATTTTATAGAGTAAAAAGTGCTCATGCGGCCGTTTTTTCAACTGTTATTGGCGATATCCGCCATTATTGTGAAATATTTTTTAAAGAATTTCTATAATTTGTTACACGTGTTATTGGCAAAATTGTGGTATCTATCCACAGGGACCAGATCAAGAGTTGAAGTTGAAGTTTTTATTAAATAAAATATTACAGAAAGATGTCGGTGAACAATGTTAATACGAGTACATTTAAGTGTACGAGTTGTAATATTGTTATCTCCGAAACGAAACAACGAAAGTTTAATAAAAATATGCTCGTCGGCTTTTTCTGAGGAAGACATTGATGAGGCAAAAAAGTTATTGTTTGTTTCTACGAAGACAAGACAAAAACATGTATCGAGGCGTAAGAACAAAAAGCAGAAAGACCTAAAATATACGATTACGGTGTTTAAAATCACGGATCCCGAACAATCCCAGTTTTTGTGGCATATGACCTTCACAAATTGCCACCAGTTTGCTTTGACTACGTAGAACGTACGTAAAGAAGTTGATGAAGGATTTATTAATTCTACGGTCAGATGTTAACGCAATCAGAAGTGATTATGTTACTAAAGATCAGCTCGAAAATATTAAATTGATAACAAATAATTCGACATCGACGCCGTTCATCATCAACAACCTTTTTATCGTCCCACTGCTGGGCACAGATCTCCTCTCATACAGAGAAGGATTGAGCGTAATCACCACGCTTGCTCAATGCGGGTTGGCGATTTCAGACTTATAAAGCCCAGGTTTCCTCAAGATGTTTTCCTTCGCCTTCAGTCATTGGTGTCCAAGATATACTTAGAAAGTACATATAACTTTAGAAAAGTTACATTGGTACTTGTCTGACCTGGAATCGAACCCGCGCACTCATACTTGAGAGGCTGGTGTTTTAACCACTAGGCCACCACGACAAAACAGTGGGGTATATTGAAAAAGAACCTCGGAGTCTTTGAGTATATTTCGTGGTGCTCCCTGTGCGCCGTTTCCGAGTCAACGAAATACCAGTTGGTGGAGTCATAAGGGTACTAGCTGTCTTGCCTGCCCCTCAGTGCCCGGCCGGTCTTGCGATTGCACCGAAACAGCACACAATGACAGAGATTATAAGTAATAGCATAGACAGACCTTACGGAGGAATTGCCCTATTGTAGAGGAAGTCCGCTTTCTCAAAGGTATCAGTGTTGTTGTGTAATAGTGTTCGTTTAGTTCTCACAGGGATCGTTCTATGTTAGTTTTCTCATTTTACATGCTTACTGACTCGAGTGATAATATAATATATTTCATGAGTTTTTTCTTTATTTTTTGGCTTCGCACGGTTTGTGCATTTAGCCAATGCCACGTAATTATGAATTATTCATGTCGAAAAAGACGGCCGCGTGACCCGTCTTACGAGTGAGGTTTGGGACAAAGTCATGATGTGGCCACTATGCAGCGATATTTCACTGTTCTTTATGAACTATTTACTAAATGCACTTTTTACTACATAAATCACGCACTTTTATTTAGTAAACAACACTATAAATAATTTTAAAAGTCCAATGAAAAACGAGCGTGACACTCAGCTTGACTTTCCCGCCAAAACTCAGGGTGCTGATCACGAAAATGATTTCATTTTTGAAATCCAAGATGGCCGACATCATATTTCATGACATTCTGACATGGGTGTGATAACGAACATGACGTCATTTTAAAGCTATTGCTTAGCTTCTTTCTATCTCTTTATCAAAGTCGAACAGAAAACATTGAATATAGTTTAGTCGCTTAATCGTCACCATTTTTCGCACTCTTTTGATGACGTTGCTGGTAAAAAATAAATAAATTACAAAACAGAAAGAAAACTTGAATTGATATCAAAGAAAAAAAAAACAAAGGAAAAATTACTGTATAAATAAAATAAATAAATAATTATAATTGCAAGTTATAGTTGATAAAAAAAGGCTATGCAATAGCTTTACCGCGGCAGTCTCCGAGTGCCACACGCCTTTTTTTTTTTTTGTTTTTTGTTTGACATTACAAATCACACAATATAAATTGCTATCATCATCATCATCATTTCAGCCGAAAGACGTCCACTGCTGGACATAGGCCTCCCCCAAGGTTCTCCACGACGACCGGTCCTGCGCCTCCCGCATCCAGCGGTTTCCCGCGACCTTCACCAGGTCGTCGGTCCACCTTGTCGGGGGCCTACCCACGCTACGTCTTCCGGTGCGTGGTCGCCACTCGAGAACCCGTCGGCCCCATCGGGCATCGATCCTACGGGCAAAGTGTCCAGCCCATTGCCACTTCAGTGTTGCAATTCTTCGGGCTATGTCGGTTACTCTCGTTCTTCTGCGGATCTCCTCATTCCTGATTCGATCGCGCAGTGAAACCCCAAGCATAGCCCTCTCCATTGCCCTTTGAGCGACTTTGAGCCTTCTTATAAGGCCCATTGTTAGCGACCACGTCTCAATTCCATAAGTCATCACTGGCAACACACACTGGTCGAAGACTTTTGTCTTGAGACACTGCGGTATTTCGGACGAGAAGATTCTACGTAGCTTCCCGAAAGCAGCCCAGCCGAGTTGGATTCGACGATTGACCTCTTTCTCGAAGTTGGACCTTCCTAACTGGATAGTTTGTCCCAGGTACACGTAGCTGTCAACAACTTCGAGAAACGAGTCTCCAATCTTTATAGGAGTCGGTACAGCATGGGCATTAGACATGACTTTCGTCTTGCCCATGTTCATTTTAAGACCGACTCGCTTGGAGGCCCTACTGAGGTCTTCGAGCATTGTACTCAGGTCCTCCGCGGTCTCAGCCATGACTACGATATCATCAGCAAACCAAAGGTGTGTCATGTATTCGCCATTGATGTTGATGCCCAGTCCTTTCCAGTCCAGAACCTTGAAGACATCCTCCAATGCAGCGGTGAACAGTTTCGGAGAGATAACATCTCCCTGTCTGACACCACGCTGCAGAGGTATTGGTTTCGAGGTCTGGTCCTGTATTCGGACTGACATGGTGGCGTTTTCGTACAAACCCTTCAGCGCTTCAATATATCGATAGTCTACTTGGCACCGCTGGAGAGACTGCAGTACAGCCCAGGTCTCGATCGAATCAAAGGCTTTTTCGTAGTCCACAAACGCCAAGCAAAGGGGTAGGTTATACTCCTCGGCCTTCTGTATAACCTGCCGCAGCGTATGTATGTGGTCTACTGTGCTGTAGCCTTTTCGGAAACCGGCTTGTTCGGGCGGCTGGAAGTCGTCAAACCTGCAGGCGAGACGATTTGTGAGGACTCTTGAAAACAACTTATAGACATGACTCAGAAGTGAGATGGGTCTGTAGTTTTTCAAAAGGGTGTTGTCACCCTTTTTGAAAAAGAGTACCACCACACTTCTGTGCCATGCCTGTGGCGTTTTTCCCTTATCTATGACGGAATTAAATAACTTCTGAAGGGCCCTAAGGATCGGTTCACCACCCGCCTTCAGTAGCTCTGCCGTTATTCCGTCATCGCCTGGCGCCTTGTTGTTTTTAAGCTGTTTCAGAGCCAATCGAATCTCCTGCAGGCTGACGTCCGGGATATCTTCAGTGTAGTGTCGGGTTAATCTTGCTCTAGGGTCTTCAGCAAGATTTAATGCGGGTCTTGTCGTTGAAGTGTAGAGCTGTCCATAGAAATTCTCGACTTCCCTCAAAAGCTGGGGCCCGGACGTTAAGATCTTGCCGTCGTCAGTCTTCAGCTTGCTTAGCCGGCTATGCCCAATAGTCAGATCTCTAGCGAAAACTTTAGAGCCTCTGTTTCGCTCTATAGCCTCCGTTATACGCTCGGTATTATACCGACGTAGGTCGCGCTTCAGAGACTTTGAGATCTGCTTATTGAGCTGCCGGTATCTGCAAGCATCACTTGACGAACGCAAAATCATCTCACGTCTGTCCTCCATGAGCTCGAGAGTGTAGTCCGAGAGCTTTTTAGTTCTATTTGTACGGCGGGTCCTAAAATACTTAGTCCCGACCGTACGGACAGCTTCTACAAACCCGTCATTATATTCGTCCACGTCGCCACTTAGGCATTCGAAGCGATTTTGGAGCTCGAGCTGGAAACCCTCGGAGTTGTGGATCTGAATGGGTGCTGGCCGGAGCGTGGACTTCATCAGGCGAGATCTTTCGGACACTATGTTCAGATTCAATGTGCCTCTGACCATACGGTGATCGCTGCCGCATTTGAGCGAGTTGATCACTGAGACATCATTGAATATGTGCCTTTTTGTCGTCAAAATGAAGTCTATCTCATTCTTAGTGACCCCGTCGGGACTGATCCAAGTCCACTTTCGCTGTTCACGCTTTTTGAAGAAGGAGTTCATCATAAAGAGTCCCTCCTTCTCCATGAAGCCAGCCAACATGTGGCCTCGGTGGTTCCGACGCCCAAATCCAAAATTTCCCAGTCCGAGCTCTTCACCACTCCGTTTACCAAGTTTAGCGTTGAAGTCCCCCATGATAACGCTGTAGTGAGTTTTAGAGCTATGTATGGCTTTAGAGATGTCCTCATACATAGTCTCTACTTCATCGTCGGAATGTGTCGAGGTCGGGGCGTATACCTGAATGACCTTCAGCGAATACCGTTTGGTTATTCTGAGTATCAGGAACGCCACCCTGGTCGACACACTCTCGATCTTCACTACATTGTCGACAAGGGACCTGTGGACGAGGAACCCGACACCACCTTGGGACTGATGGTCGCCCTCCCGGAAATAGAGCAAGTTACCGGATTTAAGGATTATCGAGTCCTCACCCTCTCTTCGGACTTCAGATAATCCCAGGACACCCCATCGCAACTTGCCCAATTCTTCCTCCAGTTCAATAACCCTCTCGTCGGTCCGCAGTGTGCGCATGTTTAGTGTTGCCAGGTCGATCCGTCGTTGCTTGTGGTAGCCGGATCTCTTCCGGAGATTCTTCGCACCCCTTGCCCCGCCGTTACCTTGGCCGCTACCACAATGACCAGGAATAGCGGAGCTGCCGGGGACTAGGGGCCTTGGCTTAGTCGTGTGCAACATTTGGGGGGGGTTTGCCATAATCCCCACGCTTGGCAGGCGGGTTGGGGATCGCAGGATTTCATATTCCACAGAAGAAGCGCTTCTGCCCGCTTCCCTGGTGAGAGTTCCCTTAGTCGCCTCTTACGACACCCACGGGAGGATATGGGTTGGTACTATTCTAAGCCCGGTACCACACGGGGTGTTTTTAAATTGCTATATACAATTACTTTGTTTGCTATGTATAAATACTGCACTTTGAGATTGCTTATATTCTAATATTTATGTTGCTATTTTTGATATTCCTAATGTAAACATTTCAACACAATTGTATTTTTGTTATGAAATAAAGAACTTGAACTTGAACTTAATAATGAATTCTGAAATAATCTTTTTTTTTTGCGAATTAATTCCAACGTTCCGAATTCGGTAATTTTTAAAAACTGACACTATTTTTGGCGGTATTATTATGAGTGACTAGCAATGCGACCGCGTGCAGCGTGCCCGGCCCCCCTTCGCCCGCGCATATATTTCCTACCGCACATGTTTAAATTTACCTCTTTTTGCAAAATAATATTTATTTTTATAGGGGTTTTTTTTTATGTTTAGCCCGGCTTTGCAGGCATTAATAAAATCAGGTATCGATACCTAGCAATACTTTCACGGATCGGACAGGGTTGTCTTTACATATTGTATATTACTCAAATAACAAGCTTTCACTATGAGAATATTTATTAGTTAATTATACTTCATGAATATTTTTATTAGTAAGCGTTTTTTGGAACAGGTTTTTTGAAGTAAAGCACAAAAAAGAACACATAAAACTAGTTAAACATGGATGCACTTTTGAAAAAAGTATTTTCTTTGAATTTTAATTAATAAGTAATGGTTTGGGCAAGATTTTCTTAGCCAACCCGGCCTTAATATACTTATTATTTGACATTTTATATTTGATACAAAATACATTTCATCCAATAAACAGTTGGGTGAAGGTTGTTCCTACTTTGATCTTGGACTATGACGTCAGTATGAAGCGTTGTTAGCGCGTTGAGGATACAGCTTTAAATGCTTATTTATTTCCTTCTAACAACTCATTTACAATTCACCCTGTTTTGAAGCACCCATCTTAATGTTGTATAACATCCAATTAAGTGAGGAAAAATACCTCATTTTCGTAAATGTGTGAGAATGGAAAATATTAATATTCTGATGTTATCAGAGTATGATTATTTTCCGTTCAGTCTAACAGGACCCAAGTTTAGTACCACACTATCAATATCAACATTATTTCATTTTATTATTATTAAGAATCTTGACAATTCATTGCTTCGTGTGTTCTTTTTTTCTTAATAATTATAAAATGGTGCTTGAGCGCAATCCCGCCTGATGGTAAGCAGTGATGCAATCGACAATCGTTGATGGTAAAGCGCGCTGGCTTATTAGGAGCCTATTCACTTTAAAAACTTAGTAAATAAGAAGGAAGACGGCAGATGAGCGAGGTGATGCAATGTTAAACCCAACAACACAACCAACGATGCTGCACCAGAGGGAGATGGATCTGGAGACCCTCCACGACCAAACTCCCGACACAGCAACATTTGGTGTACCGTACCCGGCACACATCGCAACACAACTACTCAGACCTGTCCTCTGTACGGCTGCACCAGACATAATGACGGAACACGAAAAATTGTCGCTGGTAAATAACGCAATGAAAGTTGTCAAACTGTTAGTATTACTGATAGTGCGTTCCACCTGGCAGTTCCAGAAGTTTCCCCCACACACAAACATATAATTATTATCTCATTATAATATCAGTAAAGATAGAGCAACCCCTCCAATTTCAAGTAAAAATGACACTCAATTTACAAAACAAAATTTTATATTCGCCATAATATAAAGGTCGTCTAAGTGAGCTGTTAGCTCCGTGGCATGATGGATGATGTCGCGCGCCGCACACATATTGGAGGAGAAAATTGTCTTGCATTGCAGCTGACCTACTATATAAATTATACTATAGCCAGTTGTAATTAGTTCTTAATCTGTGAGGCCTTATGCTGTGTTATTTTAGATATTAGATTTGAATAAGTAGATACATAATAAGTTCACGATGTTTTTTTTTACATATTATAAACTAGTGCTTAACCGGAATCCCGCCTGATGATAAGCAGTGATGCAATCGTTGATAGTAAAGCGCGCCAGTTTATTAAGAGCTTATTTATTGTATCCAGCCTTAAATATACTCTTACATAATACACTTAAATGAGACACTTACATACATTTGACATTTAAATTACAGTCAGACGGAAACGCCGCCGCTGGAAAATTATTCCAGTCTCTCGATGCACGCGGTATAAAAGACCAAGGATCACTGACCATTATGTCATTGACATAAGGTACATTCGTAGTACAATAAACTTGTCACGGCGCTCTGTAGATCAATACTTACGTACCTTACCAAATAACTTGGTTATATCACGATCATTGTTTGTGATATCGATATATTAAAAACTAGCTTTCCGGCCGCGGCTTCACCCACGTGGATTTCGGTTATATCGCGCTTTTTAGATTTCCCCCGAAACACCAAATTTTTCCAGGATAAAAAGTACCCTATTATTTAATCCGAACTTCTAACTTTACGTCTGCAAAATTTCAAGGCAAGCGTGAAAGCGGAACAAACAAACAAAAAAACTTACTTTCCGATTTATAATATTAGTATCCTACTCATAACTGCTGAACATGTAGAGAATTTATTGAAAACCCCTTCCAAGATTGATTGGTTTTTTTTTATTTTTTTTTTTTTTAAATAAACATTGCCCCACACTAGGAATTTCTCATGTATCGCGGGTGCGTTTACAAACATATAACTCACATACACAAACATCTAGACCCGGAACAACTACTTGTAGGTCATACAACTAATTGTTCCGTGCGGGAATCGAACCCGCGACACGCAGCATAGCATTCAATAGCTTAACCATGATATCATCCAAAGAAGCCATGCGCTTGGTGTTTATATACTGTTGCCGTTGTTCCGTAACAAAGGAACATGACAAAATTTTTGCATCCGTATGCGAAGAGGGCAACATCCGCGGATGCGGATGCGGAATAGTAGAGGGCAACATCCGCGGATGCGGATGCGGAATATTAGAGGGCAACATCTGCGGGTGTGGAGTTAAGGGTTAATTTTAAAAACATTCTAATTTTAAGCACGTGGACAACGCAAGTTATCACAAAACGTCAAATTTGCTTAATCTAAATTGAACATTGCGTTTGCCAAGTAATAGGAAATTAGTAATTTTTGGATAGGTTGTTATTTTGTCGGCTGTTCACAAATAAATGAAAAGTCTAGATTATAAATATTATGATAAACCATATTTAACAATAAAAAATTAAATTTGGTGCATTATATTTAATAATGAGTAATATAAATAGTATATCGCCAATGTGGTGTTCACTATAATCACTTATAGGGGCTTTGAGGTTTGAAGTAAAACCACCGAATTATCAGTAAGTACACACAGCTTGAGGGGCACGTCTAGTCGCCACTCGGGATAGAGCGGGAATGTCTTGAGGTGCTACATTAAGCTGTGTGCCACATTTAATTGTATATATCACATCTGTATATTAACTCAGCTTGACTAAACAGTTGTTCGGGTACACTATACGGTGGAGGTGATATGGTTCTGAACAAAATACTAAGTGCATCTTGTTTAACTTTCCACTAATTAAGTGTTATACAATCCATATATTTAATTGGGGTACCAATAAGTTTCCGCCGTGTTTTGAACATGCGGACGAGCATTATCATGAAGGAGAATAATTTTGTCATATCTTCAGTAGTAATGGGCGCGTTTTTCCTCTTCTTTCTATCTTCCTCCAATAATGCTTCCAATTCCGTGTTTTCGTACGATTTTGGTCTTCAACTACGTTCTTTATCTTCACAGTTTCTAAACTTTTGAAACCACTCACGACAACTTCTCTCTCTTAAAGCAGCTTCACCATAAGCCTCTACAAGCAATCGAAGGGTCTCAGCTGCAGATATCTTCAAATTAAAGAAGTAACAAAAGTTCCCACAATGACGCTTATTCGGTACGAAACTTGTCATTTTGCACTAAAAGATATAAGTGATACTGATACAGAGTGAGTAATACTCTAAGTGTATGTTATTACCAGATGTCAGAACTTACGATATCACATTTTACATCTAACAATTTCAACGAAACCTCTTAGTGAGGACATCTTTTGATAAACGGAGGAAACTTATTTGTACAGCTCATAATTTATTCGCTTTTTTAATTAAGCCATCTAAGTTTTACTATGAAAATGCTTTTTTAGGTTTCTTTCAGATATCTACGCGAGTTAAGCCGCATTCTAATCTTCCTGCCCTTCTCGCCCCAAATTACTGGAGGTCAATGCAGGGAGGGTTGCACGTTTTCTTCTAAGTATCTAAGTATAAGTATGTTTACTATAGGACACCACTTAAAACGGTTTTCAACGAAAATTTGAGTAGGTGCCGCTTACACGTGCAACCCTCGCTGGCTGGCACTCGACCAAGGAAATAAATATCAAATTGCGAGAGCAATTCGAGAGACTTCCCTCTAATCTCAAGGTCAAACAATCAATTGTACACGTGCGAAAATATAAAGAAAGTAACACTCAATTTTATGGCGTACAAGCTTTTCCCACTGCACAGATGGGTACAGAATACCTACAGAATGTCCTCTTCGCTACAAAATGTCTTATATTTTTATTCTTTTGTTTCTGCTTGGTTGGTAAACAACCACACATATTCATTTGTTTTCTGATACTAGACGCGTGTCGTTTGATCAGTGTTGTAACTGTGGCGACGCGACAGGGTACATTGTTACAAATGTTCTGCCCACATATAACACATATTAACGAATATATAACTTATTTAACACAGTCGTGCATTCTTATCAGAAAAATACAAACTGAAAATATCTGTTTCAGTTCATTAGAAAACATACCAAGATCTGTGTTTGAGTTTAGCAGATTGTTAATAGCGGCTTATGTCCGGAAAAAAAGGAGCCCGTTCACCTTGGCTTCTACTTTTCGAAATGTCCTTGGAATGTACCGACCGCTTTCAGCTTTTGGGAGTTAAGATTTCCACGAACCTAAACTTTGGGCGGTTCATTGAGTCCAAGGCCAAGGTGACTGCCAGGAAACTTGGCGTTATCGCAAAGGTCCGGCAGTACTTCACATCAGAGCAGCTTCTAACGTTGTACAAAGCACAGGTCCGTTCGTGTGTGGAGTACTGCAGCCACACTTGGGCTGGTGCTGCTAAATGTCACCTGGCCACTTTGGATTCAGTGGAGAGGCGTGCGAAGAGGCTGATTGGTGGCCCTAATTTAGCTCGAGAGGGTCTCCAAAGCCTAGAGCACAGGCGTAGAGTATCCAGCCTTTCGGTGTTCTATAGGATGCATTTTGGGGAGTGTACGAGGGAATTGCATGATTTAATTCCCCATCTCCGTTCCACCATCGGACGACCCGTCGTACGGCGAGTTTCCACCCTTACGTTGTTGACACCACTACGATCCGCACGAAGCGTTTCGCCTCCTCTTTTATAACGCGTACATCGAGGGACTGGAACAATTTGCCAGCGGCGGTGTTTCCGTCGGACTACAATTTGAGTGTCTTCAAGGCTAGAGTGAATAGGCTCTTAATAAACTAGTGTGCTTTACCATCAACGATTGCGTCACTGCTTACCATCAGGTGAGATTGCGGTCAAGTGCTAGTTTATAATTTATAAAAAAAATTGGTTGAAGTGCGGCAAGTTGAGACAGCCAATAAACGGCGTTTTTTGCCTCGACAGTAATTGTCTCGCAAAAATCGATTGCAGCTTTAATTATGAAAATCCGGATCATCAATAACCCCGCTAAGGATTTTAAATAACAGTCATCTAATCGCGCGATCGTCTCACTTATGTGTACATAAAAGTGTAGTAGTGATTCATAATCGCTTTAACTAGTAATGAACAGTTCCAATTCAGGATCAGAGTCAGAAGTCCGAAATTCAGACAACAGTCTTACCTAGGGGTATTGTGTTACCCAGTTACTGTGTTATGATTTCTGAAGCATAGATATGTAGGCGTTCCACGCTAAACCTGGTACAGTAAGCAGAATTAATGTAAATCAGGTGAACAGACAATCTGGTACGAGTTGAAATAAAGCTATTTAGTTCCGTGAAGTATTGCTGTTGTGGTTAAAGCATTGTTTTCACTTTCATTTGTATTTTGTATTGCACGACCTCCGTTCAAAACAAAGTGATTGTTTCTTCCTTTGTTCTCTTACAAAGTGCTACTTCTCACATTTTCCTGTTAAGGGTAACATTGTTGTTATGATTGTAGCAACACAATTGCTATTTCCCTTTTATATTCTACCCGGGAGTATAAAGTCCCGTGTCGTAAACTTGCAATTACGTTTCTTATGACGAATTAGATTTGAACTGGCCAATCTTTTATACTTGAATTAGCCACTATTTTATACTTGAACTGGTTGCTCTTTTACACTTCAAGTGGTGGTCGATATCGAGCGCGTTTGGCGGTCTCATTGGTTGAGAGTTCTTACGACCTTGAAGCGGGCCAATCGATGAGTCAAACGCGCTCGATATTGACGATCGAGTCTCGTAATGAAAACTCATACTAGGCCTACTGGCCGCCCTTTTTTGAGGTTTTGTACCCGAGGGGTAAAACGGGACCCTAATAGTAAGACTTCACTGTCCGTCCGTCTGTCTGTCTGTCATCAAGCCATATCTCGTGAGACACAACAGCTAGACAGTTTAAAATGTCACAAATGATGCATTTCTGTTTCCGCTATAATAACAAATACTAAAAACAGGATTCAATAAATATTTAAGGGACCTTCCACCCAACAGACGCGACTTGCACTTGGCCGGTTTTTTTATGCAAAGGTTATCAACAAGTCGTCAGTAATGTCACTAATAAAGCTGATCTCTCACTAAAATCTTCTATTCTATAAAATTCTCCTGTCACAGTTTACCGCTAACCGTTGAACCGATTTTAATGAAATTTCGTATATCATTCGTTAGGCATGAAAACAGGTTTTTTTATATATTACTACTACTTACGCGGGTGAAACTGCGGGGCGGAGCCAGTATAATATAAAAGTGGTTTTCATGTTAGTTTTACTTTCATCTCTCTTGGCCCAATGGCATCTCCTCGTCATCATCACCTGCTTACTTTTTCTTGATGATGGTTCGGCGTCCACTTTATTAACCAGATGCAACTAAATAGGTACCAGTACTTTACACGGGCAGACACTCTATCTGACCTCCACTACCCGGTTACTGCGCAATTCGACACCCCTTTCTAAGACTGGTTATCGAATTTTCGGTGGAATTTTCCGAAATTCCCTGTGAATTCCTTTTTTCCTAAACAATGGATGTAGCCGAGGGCTGTTTCCGTTAACATAATAGGAATGTTAACAATATCCTTCATTAACTTGAATATGATTTCAATACTTTGATCCAATAACCACATAAACTTTATTAATTTGTCTGCGAAATGGATTTCAATAAAACTGAAGTGTTTGTTTTGTTACATTTTACTAACTTGTGTAGTATCTTGTCGGGATAAAAATTAATTACTTTGTTATTTAATAAAACAGTTTAAGGCACGGTGCCCGGTTATCTATACTAATGTATAAAGCTACAGAGTTTGTTTGTTTGTTTGTTTGAACGCGCTAATCTCAGGAAGTACTGGTCCGATTTGATAAATTCGTTTTGCGTTGGATAGCTCATTGATCCAGGAAGGCTTTAGGCTATATAACATCACGCTGTGGCCAATATCAGCGAGCATATAAAAAAAAAACATATCTAAACCTACGCGGGTGAAACCACGAGGCGCAGCTACTCTAAAGTGGGTGATAGACGTGCGAAAAAAATCCGCGTACTTAACGCGGATTTTTTTATAATAACGTGCTAAGTAGGAAAAAACATGAGTTCTGCAAGTGATGAAGATATAAGCTGCATTCCCGATTCAATAAAAATGAAAGCTGATGCAGCAATTAACAATATTTTGCCTAAATATGTTTTATTCTTGTAATGCCGGTTTTTTTTCTACTTACCTCATAATCGAGATGTAAAGCAGAGTAGTTAGCTCGGGTGTAAGCATCAATTGCAGCCCGAGATATTTAGGCGCGCGAGCGCAGCGTAATAGTTCGAGGGTTCAATTGATGCTTACAGCCCTTGGCTACTAATCTACTATTATTCTAAGCAGAATAACCGTTGAGGTGCACTGCTCGATGGGCGTGTGTAACTGACATAGGTACGGACAAGCTACAAATATCAAGCTACCCAATATTGTCAAATATTCCCCCTCAACCTTCAGCCTTAATTCTGTAGTGATAAAGTTGAAAATCTAAGAAACAAATATCTGTATTTACGTCAATCAGGGGTCCTCAATGTTCACCGTTGCGTCGAAAGAACAGAAAAAATAACGGATGGATGTACAAACAACAGTTCCCCTTATTATTATACACATATCAATTTATTATCATACATCGCCGTTATAATTTTTTTCGAGATATCCTAAGTATAATCAAGATTAACATATATGTATTTCTTAGCTGCCCTAAAATGTATACATTTGGGTAAAATACTGATTTTCAAAGCCTATTTTAACTGAGTATAGCGTCTTAACGATAACGGCGTAGGTACTCAAGGGCGATAACATTTGTTTCGCCATTATAACGATATCAGCATCTCAAAATCCTTGCTAATTAATAAACACATGAAAACAGTATCTCAGTTGCCGAGCTCCTTAAGCTGGTGTACTTAAGGGCTTGATCTCTTGATCAATTACGACGAGATTATCGGTTACGTCACACTGATCTAAATTCATAACATTCATCACATGTCATTGTTGCTACGTCGTAAGATTTGTATGTATAAATACTTGTATTATGTTAAATCTTTAATGAACAGCGCTATATCATAGTTGGTTACGTACCCAAGAAATCCAAAATCAAAGCTTACTATTCAAGCCAATAGGTATAACTTACCGTAAGGACAATGCCAAGTCTCCATAGTAACTTTGGCTCAATATGAATTTGTTGTGTGCAGTGAATATTCTTACGTTTTTTTGTGTGGTTTAATGTCAAAAGTATGTTTGAGTTTTCCATTTTTAAATTGAACTTGTAAGGAAGAAGTTATTCAGACATTTTAAATTCGAGGTTATGCATTTCTACGCAGAGAAAATTAAAGAACAAATAAACTGATGAAAGGTTTTATTTTTTTTTACCATAATCATTCATTATCATCATCATCAATTTCATTATCAAATTCGATTAACAATTCATCAAGAAACTGTGCAGAGGGTTCAATATTGTTTTGGTGTCGAGCCCACCCTAAATACCATAAAATGGTCATAATGTGGGAACAGCATCCCACAGTTCGTTTGCCTACCTTACAATTGCAATAATATTGACTTATTGCCTCTCTCCCATTTAAATTATTATCAATCAAAACGTACACAAAATATTCTTTTCTTCTTATATGGCGACATTGAATTTTTGCTCTTCTTTGAGAGACAATTGCTCTCTTAGATTACCGACTGATGCCTCCCTACACACTTCTATCTTATATTGGCCACTAAAACAGATGTGCTCGCCATAGTAAGATCGAGCTTGACGGAGTTGGTAGGTACCACAAGCTATTAAAATCAAATCATGAAAATCTAGCTGGGGAAACTCAGCGACATTGCTGTTATCAACATTTATATTTGAGAATTGTGCCCTTCTTCTATTATAATTATTTTGTATAATAAACTCACTTAAAGTATTTGTTTGGAACATTTTTTGTTGGATGATTTCTAATATCTGGGCAGCATCAAACCTGTCTGTGAGCGGTGGTCGAAATCTATTAATTAGGGCAGCAGCTATAGAAAAGTCAATCATGACATGTGATGAAGCTCTGTTGTTGAACTCATGTCGGAATATTTTAAACTGTTGCTTAAAAATCCCATTCACAACTTCAATCACCCATCTGCAGATATTAACAGCCCTAGTGTAGTTTGCTGGCATTGATACAACAGAGGCTGTAGAAGATTGATAAATACTTGATGATATGGGGTGTTTAAGTTCCGTTGAACAGAACGGTAACTTCTTTGCCAACATGGGTGACAGATCTTATTTGTTGATCTAAGCTGTAACAAAAACAAAAATATCTTATTGCAATCAGAATAAAACATCAACCAGCAGCAACACATAAAATCATTGAAGGATATTGCTTACCTGTAGTGATTCGATCTGTTGCTATATCACGCATCTGATAGCGTATTCTCTTTCTGAACGAGACCACACAATGAATGACCGCAACCAATATAAAGATTTAAATGCACAATATATTCATTTGGGGCATTGCTGCTTGTTGGATTACACTGTTATTTGGAATGTAAAACAAACAAAATACAGTTATGTTACAATTCAACATTTAGATCGGCTAAAATAGTTGACATTCTATTAATATGAATCGTACTTTACCTCAAAAAGTGAAGTCTATTGCCGTAATAATGCTAGAACATCATCAGATTCAACACAATAAGTCTGTTACTTACGCAAACGCAGAGGAATACGAAAAGAAAACAGCGAAAGAAAACCGAACCGTTTTGAGTTCTCAGAAAACAATACGAGATTTTGACAGATATGCAATTAACAGGGTTGCCACTACAAGACGATTATGTTATCGATCACAGATGGAAAATCGATTTTTTTAATTTCGTTTTTTTATAATAATCTATGAAACTATTAACTGTAAAATAGGACGAACATATTAATTAAGAAAATATAAATAAGAAAAAAGAATATCGAGGCGGTAAATATAAGTAAAGAGTATATTTTTTATTTAAAACTATCTAAACAATAAAAAAATATTTTTACAATACAATTATCGATTACAGTAGCAGGATTTTATTTATTTAGAGTTATCGATTACGGTAACAAGATTGGCAACATTTTTGGTATTCAAATCTTGAATTGAAGAACTTAAATTAATTACTTATTATAATGATTTTTTATTGGACACGATTCCGTAAACTACTAAATATGTTTTTTTAAGTTTGTAGTTTATATTTAAATTGTTGGGAGTAAGAACTTAGTGAAAACGTGAGTTTAATAATAAAAGTTGTGTAGGCCGAAAGTTGGCATTCTCCTTTAGCATCAGATTGGAGCGTCTGTGGCAACTGGCAATAGTCATAAAAAAGGTCGCCAAACAACAATCAACATAAATATTTCTGCTTGTTTACTATCACAAACATCTCAACTTTTTGAAATAACGATTCCAGACAGACAATATCCTTAATTTACTATAAAATTTCGCTATAGTTTTGTCTGTATCATCGTTAGAATTCCATCCAAAGATTGTCTGTAAAAGATCGCTCTTAGCGATAAGACCGCCCATTGTGTCACCCTTTGTAAAATATTTTTATTTATGTTCTGTAATCTATATGGTGTACATAATAAAGAGTATTCTATTCTATTCTATTCATCCAAAATATTTTCAAACTTCATGTTTCGCGCTGGATACGGATTGCCTACACTCAGGTTGTGTACTCAATCCACGTCATTGAGTACAGGCACATATTGTATTCTCAAGAGGAGACTTTCGTGTACTAATCGCTCCTTCACTCGACTGATATTGTAAACCCAACCCGTAAATTGAGTACGTAAGTATATAAAATGGTAGGAGGTGACTTGTCATTTTATCTGTGAACAGACTACATTTCATTTTTACGTAAATTACGTATGACGTATTTTTACGTTCATGATCTCAAAATTTTTTGTTACATCTGAACTCTTGGGCTGAGGAATGCTCATTAATAATAATAAATAAATATTAAACTAGTGCGCTTTACCATCAACGATTGCATCACTGCTTACTATAAGGCAGGATCGCGGTCAAGCACTAGTTCATAAAATTAAAAAGAAATGTAGTCGCATTTCTTTTTACGACAAATGGTTCAATAGACTAAAAAACCAAATATTCAAAAATATAGCTCTTCCTTCCCGGCTAGACACTATCTACCTACCAGAGATATTTCAATATAAATATTTTACATAGCATCCGCTTGAGATTTATTGTTCTCTCGAACGATTTCGTCGCATCTACTTCTTAATTCGTTTTCGCTTAGCATTCTTTCTAATATTCTTCTTTTTGGTAAGCCCCTAAGGGTTCTACCGTGATATTAAATAGCTAACCTCTAGACTTGGTCTATCGAAGACTAAAATATCTCTCTCCAAAATGCATCCTATAGAACAGCGACAGGCGTTTTGAACCTAACCTGGGTCTCCAATAAGCCTCTTCGCACGCCTCTTCACCGAATCCAATGCTGCCAGGTGGCATATTGCAGCACCATCCCAAATGTGGCTGCAGTACTCCATACACGAACGGACCTATGCTTTGTAACATTAAAAGCTATGCCTATGCCTCGTTTGAAGTAACACTGGATCTTTGAAAATACGCCAAATTTCCTTCCAAGACATTAGTCGACATGGGCTCCGATGAGCAGCAGCACCGACGGGTTTTTTTTTAATTTATTTATAAACTAGCGCTTGACCGCAATCCCGCCTGATGGTAAGCAGTGGCGCAATCGTTGATGGTAAAGCGCACTAGTTTATTAAGAGCCTATTCACTCTAGCCTTGATGACACTCAAATTGTAGTCCGACGGAAACACCGACGCTGGCAAATTGTTCCAGTCCCTCGATGTACGCGGTATAAAGGAGGAAGCGAAACGCTTCGTCCGGATCGTAGTGGTGTTAACAACATAAGGGTGGAAACTCGCCGTACGACGGGTCGTCCGATGGTGGAACTGAGATGGGGGAATTAAATCATGCATTTCTCTCGCACACTCCCCAAAATGTATCCTTTAGAACACCGAAAGGCTGGCTATTCTACGCCTGTGCTCTAGGCTTTGGAGACAAACTCAAGTTAAATCAGGATCACCAATCAGCCTCTTCGCACGCCTCTCCACTGAATCTAAAATGGCCAGGTAATACTTAGCAGCACCAGCCCAAATGTGGCTGCAGTACTCCACACACGAACGGACCCCAAAGTTTAGGTTCGAGGAAATCTCAAAACCCAAAAGCTGATGGCGGTCGGTACACTCCAAGGATACATTCCGAAAAGTAGGAGCCAGGGTGAACGGGCTCCTTTTGGCGGTGAAAAGACACGCCTATGTTTTGGCAGCATTGAATGCTACAAGATTGGCATTGCTCCATTCGGAGACTGCCTGTAGTGCAACACTCATTCGCTCTACCATGGCCTCTCTTTCGGACCGGATTGATTCCCTACTAGCCCGAGCATCCGGCAGGTATCTCTCTACGACTGTGCTGTCATCTGCGTACCCATAGATACCGGGCATCAGCAGATCGTTAATATGCAACAGAAACAGAGTTGCTGAGAGAACAGACCCCTGAGGAACACCGGCATTAGTCGACATGGGCTCAGATGACAACAACTCGGAGGAACCGTTCAGTCAGGAAGTCTTTTACCCAGCCAGTCAGGTTAGGGGAAATACCGTACGCTGGAAGCTTACTCAAAAGGCCAGCGTGCCATACCCGGTCGAAGGCCTTCGAGACATCAAGAGAGACAGCAATCGCTTCCCCATTTCTCTCGAGGGCCTCGCCCCACAAGTGAGTGGCATACACTAGTAGGTCCCCAGTTGACCGATTGCTGTCTCGAAACGCGTACTGTCGATCACTGAGGAGATCGTTACCTTCCAGTTATGCCAAGAGGCGCGAGTTCAATACATTGCAAAGTATGGAGGTGATCAAAATCGGCTGATAGTTGGTAGGATCAGCACGACTACCCTTTTTAGGCACGGGTTGCACATTGGCAAGCTTCCAGGACTTGGGCAGCCTCGCCTCTCATTTAGGACTGGTATAGTGATACCAGTCCTAAATGAGAGGCGATACATTCGCGTCAATACAGGAGACAACTCCGGCGCACATGCTTTAAGAACAATCGCAGGTATATCATCTGGACCAATAGCCTTATTCACATCCAGACGACACAGTACTCTCAGAACCTCCTTGTTCCTAGTGCGAACCTCAGGCATTGAAGCTCCGCAATGAGGTAAATTAGGTGGAGTAGCACTGTTAGTATCAAGACACGAATTATTGGCAAAGAGAGATGCAAAGAGACCTACTTTCTCTCTCGCCGTATGAGCCAGTGCTCCATCAGGCCTAACCAGCGGAGGCAGTGTGGGCCGACAGAAGTTCGCCTCGACTGATTTGGCAAGGGACCAAAAAGATCTGCTACCGAATGGCTGCGCAGATAACTTGTTGCCAATATGGATAATGCGGTCAAAGCGAGCCTTCATAAGCGCCTTTTGTAGGACTTGGCAGCACGTTTAAAGGCTCTCTTCTTTGAGCTTAGATCCGGAGCTCCGCGGTGGTAATTAAAATCATATTAAATTTCATTGAAATAAAGTTGATATTTGTTTAATAGGGTGAGGGTTTGCAGCACTCCGCACATGTACTATAGATGTTTACGTGTGGCTTCTTCAAGGTAGCGTACTCGGAAAAAAACAGTAAACAGATAGATGAAACATGAAAGAAGTTTCATTTTTATGTGAATTTTACGCTCCAATATAAAACCGACAGTCAGACCGTGAGCCGGACCGACAGTGTTCACGGTTCGTTATCTCGAGGAAAGTGCCTTAATAATAATCTTGGACGAGGAAAACACTATTATGGCTTGGAAGCTCATGTTATTTAGAAAGAAATAATTACTTAACATTACAAAAGATCAATTAAAAAACCGCAAATGTGCAAGTTGGACTCGCACACAAAGGCATCCGTACTATTCTATATGTCGGAGATCGTCGATTAATTTTAATAGAAGTTGCTGATTTGATTTACGTAGTAGAGGGGCGAACGCTTGTGACGTTATTTTGTGATGGCGTCACATGGACAGAGTCGCTTTGGAAAGTGAGGTTCGCCGAACGGACTTTGCATCGAGACGCGGAGCAAGGCACATCTCCGAACCGAAACTGTCGGTTTGCCTATTCAAATTGTTATTATGAAGATTGGAGGGTATATCTACACGTCGTGCTTCAATTCAAAACTCACCTACGAAAAGGAACCTGTACCACCACACCAAGATGCTGTCGACCCTACCGCTCTGCCGTCTGCTGTCGCCGACATCAGAAGTTGGATAAAGAACTACACTGCTCACAATCTCGTTATAAATCCAGGAACAGAATAATGTGAGGCTGGAAGTGAACGTCACGTTACGAGGTGCGCTTGCTGGCGCAGAGATCGGTCCGCGCAAGGTGCGCAGCAGGCGTGTAGGTACGTGCGGCTGGACGCGGCGCTGTCACGACAGTGCTGACCGATTCTTGGAGCGCGACAGTGCTGGCTGTTGCTTGGCGAGCGAAGTGCGCTTGCGGAGCGCATATGGCGTGCTAGCGGAGCGCGCAGGGTGCGCTTGCGGAGCGCGCAAGGTGAGCTTGCGGAGCGTGCAAAGTGCGCTTGCTGAGCGCGCTTCTAGCTGCTTGGTGAAACGCATCAATGGCGTATGGCGCTGCTGGAGCTGCGTGCGGCGCAGCCGGAGCTGCGTGCGTTTTGCTGAACGGCCAAAGTTTCAAGACTTGAGCCTGTAGTGGCTCTGCAGGCGATGAGAAGATGTCAAAATAACCAAAACGATTGTGGTAACGTAATGGGGTTTTATGAGAGCTCCGAGATGTCTGGTGTGCAACGGTTGACAACTGCCAAGTAGCAGGTGTTCGTGGGAAGTTGCCATAATCCGGTGAGTCGTATTATTTTTATTTTGATTTCGGTGCTGAATGTTCTCTTGTCAAGCTATCTGTAATTTCATTGGTATACGTAACACGCGATAGTACGTATACAGGGTATGGGTAGTACCAGCGTTGTGTACTGAACCATTTCTTTGCGACATGATAATAAGAGATATTTTTGCAAATTTTATTTCTTGTACTACCCGATTATTGTTTGTTATAATGGGCTGAGAAATTTGAAATCAGAGTTTTAAAATTATGATGTCTGGTTTGTCTTTATTTCAAAACTAAAGTTCACTGTGGCCTATAGTTCGAGCTCACTTGAGCTTCTGATAGTATGTGTGGCTAGACTATTAAATCTTCTCAAGAGAACAAGCGGTAACGAACATAGAAATGAGTGCTATTTACGAAAAATCTAAATTTGACAGAAGTGTGCTAAAGTAATGAAATTTAATAATGGTGAGTTGTTTGATTGCGATAATGGTGATCGTTACCTATTGAAATCGTTGATTGGAAACAGAACTTATAAGTACCCCACGATCGCATAAGTACGAAAGATTTTTCCAAGTAATGTCTGCTGAGTTAGATTTTCATAATGTAGAAGATGGTGAGGAGGGTGCCTCCGCCAGCAAATAGAACACGTATCATGGCTGAGTGGTCGCGCTGCACGCACTAGTCTGTAGTCGTAACTGCAACCCAGTGAGAGGTTGTTCAGAGCGCGATGGGCAGCTAGTGGTGTGGCGGGGACACTAGTAGGTGTGGTCGCGCTGCACGCACTAGTCTGTAGTCGTAACTGCAACCCAGTGAGGGGTTGTTCAGAGCGCGATGGGCAGCTAGTGGTGTGGCGGGGACACTAGTAGGTATGGTCGCACTGCATGCACTAGTCTGTAGTCGTAACTGCAACCCAGTGAGGGGTTGTTCAGGGGGCGATGGGCAGCTAGTGGTGTGGCGGGGACCTAGGTAGATATGGTCGCACTGCATGCACTAGTCTGTTGTCGTGACTGAAACTCAGTGAGGAGTTGTTCAGGGCACGATGGGCAGATGGTGGTGTGGTGGGGACCAGAGTCTCGGAGGAGACTATTAGTTGTACGGTCATGTGTTGACCTGGGAGTCGTGGACTCTAGAGTTGTTCGTATCACAAGAGGTGATGACGATATGGGTGTCAACTATGAGTTGTCACTAGCTACTGTGGTAGCGGGCGATGATGTGTTTTCTTTTTGATGATTATGATTTTGATTTGATAATTATGATACTTGGAGGAACCTTTTGTGTTTTCTTTTTGAAATTTGATAATTATGAGGCTTGAAGGAACCTTTTGTTTTCTTTTTGAATCTTGATAATTATGAGGCTTGAAGGAAGCTCTTGCGTTTAAGTTGTTAAAATGATTAAGCTTGTTTGGTTTTCTAATAGTCATTGTAACTAAACGTGACGTGTGACGGTCAGGTTGGCCGAGCTCCCAAAAAAAGCTTCAAAGTCGGTTTTCTGTGTTTTTTTTTTAATTTGTTACAGACGTGCACGAGGACGTGCAACGGGAAATATCGAAGTTTGGCCGGAATCGGTGGTTGGCCTGGTGAACCGGATCCTGGACTCCGGGGCTGAGGGAGCTTCGGATGCGACTGGGATTGGCGCTGGGATGATGATGATGATGATGATGAAGCTGACGCACGAGGACGTGCAACTAGTCAGGCTGGCCGTGTCGGAGATCGTCGATTAATTTTAATAGAAGTTGCTGATTTGATTTACGTAGTAGAGGGGCGAACGCTTGTGACGTTATTTTGTGATGGCGTCACATGGACAGAGTCGCTTTGGAAAGTGAGGTTCGCCGAACGGACTTTGCATCGAGACGCGGAGCAAGGCACATCTCCGAACCGAAACTGTCGGTTTGCCTATTCAAATTGTTATTATGAAGATTTGAGGGTATATCTACACGTCGTGCTTCAATTCAAAACTCACCTACGAAAAGGAACCTGTACCACCACACCAAGATGCTGTCGACCCTACCGCTCTGCCGTCTGCTGTCGCCGACATATATATACAAAAAGCCGCTACAGAAATAATAAAATACATCTCTTGTGTAAATTTTAACTGTCCAGCTAGATAGTTGAAAGTTGTTGAGTTTACCTGTTGACAGCAGCCTATCTATAAGCATAAGCTATCATAGTCTTCTGGAGAATTTAGGTCTTTTTCAATGAATCTCTATGAAATGATAGATTAGTTTTATTATTCGATGAAACACACTACACTAGAAACACATCTGCTTTTTCAATACATTTCTCAAGAGTGAAGACTTTTCGTAGTTGTAGTTATAATAATTAATAATTTGCGTGTTTCAACAACGCATTATGCAGTGAATGTTATTAAACTGTCAAAACGAAACCCATTGCTGATAATCGTCGGTCTCCGTGGCGCAGCGGTCAATACGCCTGCCTGTGACGTGGAGGCCCCGGGTTCGATCCCCGGCCAGGTCATGACGGGAAACGATCTTTTCCTGATTGGCCTGGGTCTTGGATGTTTATCTATATATGTATCTATTATAAAATATAGTATCGTTGAGTTAGTATCCCATAACACAAGTCTCGAACTTACTTTGGGGCTAGCTCAATCTGTGTGATTTGTCAGTATATATTTATTTATTTAATGTGTAACACACAACACATTATCAGTAGCAATGGGTTTCATTTATATTTATTTTTTTAGGGTAATTACCCTGCAGGTCCAACTTTCCTTTTGCTTTAATTTACTTTAAAGATCTGTCGACTTAAACGCATATTTATAGAAAAAAACTTGCTAAGTTTCGACGCAAAACTTCATGATACTAAAATCTAAGTAGATTTAAAAATTCATACTCAACTCCGAAGCCGAAGGACCTATAAAATCAACATCTTTTATTATACTTTTATGCGTACTAAAGCCTTCGTAGCTCGTTCCTCGTGGGAGCCGCACGCAGTCGAGTGTGGTATTGAAAACCTGTGAGTGTGGTGGAAAATCGGTTGTTCTAGTGAGGGGCGCCGGGCGACGCTTTTTGTAGCCTCTGTGACGCACATTAAAAGGGACAATTTGGAGGGACTTCATACTGGCTTAAGAGAAACTATATAATTTTGATTTTGTTTCATTGGTAATTGATATCTGGAAGAAGAAGAATAAAGGCTTTCGCTTACAAAATCCTCCTTCAACATTGTCACTTTTGTACATTTCCTGTGAACCAACGCTTACTACAGACGGATCACACCGTACCTTTTCGAATTAACGGAATTAGGCTTAGAGTAGCCAGCCTGTCGGTGTTCTATAGAATGCACTTTGAAGAGTGTGCGCGGGAATTGCATGAGTTAATTCCTCCATCTCCGTAATATCATCGGACCTCGTAGGTGTATACTCGCCCTACGACGTACTCGTCGTAGGGCGAGTATACACCTTACATTGTTGACACCACTACGATCCAGACTCTCGAATCCGGAAAATCGTTGATGTCTATGTGGTCGTTTCATCATTGACGGTAGATGTTTAGAATGATGAATAGAAGAAAAAAGACCGAAGTCCAAAATAAAAACGGATGTTAGAACGCGTCACTTGTAAAATTGGAACGCATCAGCGTCAATGTCATATTGAGGAAAAAACTTGGGCGACGTGACACGCGTAATTATATTCGGATGATAATTAAATTAATAAGACCATAGCAACGGGCGTTTGGCACACGGTATACGGTTTTTATTATAGTTTCTACCCGTGTTCGGAAGCTGAATCGGGAAATTGATTTGCAAGGCAGAGTGGACTGGCCGATGCTTTGTAAGGAACATTCGAGAAGATTACACATTCACCTCACTTTATTATATTTGTATTGTAGATATCTATGCTATATGGTAGGGCGACCTGTAGTACTTGCCCCATAACACTGAACATAGGGCCTAAAACCGGTGATCCAGAGATTTCGGTAAATTTTTATTGAATTCTTAATTTTGTAGGTTAAGTCGGAACGTGGAGAATATTTCTTAGTCGGGAATATTTTTACTTCAGTGTTAAAAGTAGGAAAGCACGGGCTTCCTACACATTTGGTAGCAGAGAGCATTTATTATACTGTAGGAAAAGTGTCCTTAGATTGATCTCTTAAGCATTTTACATTTCTTAGAAAGAATAAAAGCAAAAGTTTGGTTTTCTGGAGAAAATGTGTTCATATTTAAATCTCCATGGGTTAAACGGGGTCTTTGCTTAATATAATTAATTATGCACAATTTATGAAAGTATGTAAACTGATGTATAACCCTCCTATTTTCCACAATGTGCCCCTCATGAATGTGTCATTTCACATGGAGCGTTCCCATCTATGAAGGAAATTCTTCATTTTTTCTGAGCGATTATTATAAGGGTGCCCTGTGTCACGTTGAGAGCTGCGACATTGTGATGGCGTCATGGTGGTTAGCTTACAAAGAGGTAACGTTCGTTGGGTAACATTCTACATATTATATAAGGTTCAAGGTAAAAAATATGTAGCTACTACGAAGGTAATATGACTAGCAATGGCCGTTAAAAACATTGCGATCATAAAAGCTCTTGTTTTTATGATTAAATAGTCATTGCTTCAGTGAAGCTATTTAACGACGAATTACGTAAAAAAATAAAAGGCCAATGAACATTATTCTGCTGTAAAAACAACAGCAGGATAATAATTTCTTAACATACTATCAGCACTCAATAGTAATGAGTTTCGTTTTGATAGTTCAACAACATTCATGGCGTTATTAGGAGCAGGAGCAATGTATTAGCAATATGCTTCAAATGATTCAAATTAATAGTAAGAGTGTATTACTCGTACGCCATCAAGGTGCAGTGGTAACGTTTCCGTCAGTATTATCCAAATGTTCCCTGCTTTTTAACTAGCAATGTTTTTTAAATAATATTATGCAATTTAAGATCTAAGGGAAGGTTTGAATCGTGTGTGAACTACCGTGGTGACAGTTGCAAGGGGACTGCAGCGGCTGAGGCTTTTGCTGAATTTTTCGTGTTGCTGTGTTTCTGACAGATCCACCACAGTTGAATGGCGCAAATTCCTACAGTACTGACAGTGGTTATAATATACCTCCAGTAGTTTTAATATATCTGAAATTATCGTTCGCTTCTCCTTTATGTTACATATTGAATTTATCGTTAAAAACAGGTTTATATCCATATCAATGGAAAATCTCACGGGTAACGCCGATACATAAAAATGGACATTGAAAGGGAGCGCAGGGCACTGGCGGTTAAGAATAACATGCTGGCACGCAGGTTTGCTCGTTGCAGAGAGAATGTTAAAATCTCTCTTTTTAAAGCGTACTGCCAAACCTTTTACACGAGCAGTCTGTGGTTTTGTTATACACAGAGATCGCTCGGTGCCCTGCGAGTCCAATATAACAACGGTTTCAGGATGTTGCTGGGATTGCCCCGTTTCTGTAGTGCATCTGGCATGTTTGCGGAAGCCCGTGTTGATGGCTTTCATGCCATTATACGCAAGAGAACCGCCTCCTTGCTACGTAGAGTACGGGGTAGTACTAGCAGCATTTTGAAAGTAGTCGCTGATACGACCGACTCCAAAATAATGGAGTGTTTCATGCGGGTCCTAGTTAGACAGTAAAGAGTGTCTGGCTGCGCTCGCAAATACTTTAATATTGTCTTAGTTTTTATTACTACTAACATAGGCTTAAGATTTTTGTAACCTAACCGAATATGGATACCTACTGTCCGAAATAAATTATTATTATTATTATTAAAACTTATCTAAAGAAAGTAGAAGTTGAATACCGGCCCATTGCAATATTATCCTCACCAGCAAAAGTATTTGAAAATGTCCTCCACAAATTAATATACGCTCAAGTAAAAAAACATCTAAGTCAAACTCAACATGGTTAGACGCAGGAGATCTGTAGAGACTAACTTGCTGATTTTAACTGAATATATAACTGTGCAACTTGACGAGCGACGTCAAGTAGATGTGTTGTACTTTGATTTTCAAAAAGCGTTTGACCGAGTAAATAATGACATCTTGCTTGCAAAGCTTAGCCCCATAGGATTTTGTCCTGGCCTTCTGCACCTGCTAGCTGATTATCTCCGCGATCGCCAGTAGTTTGTTAGGTTAGGAACTTATGAGTCTAGTGCCTACCACACTCGTTCAGGCGTAAGTCAGGGATCAATCCTCGGGCCGTTATTGTTTCTTCTGGTGGTTAATGATTTGCCGAATGTTCCCAAACATGCTAAATGTCTTCTGTATGCAGATGACCTAAAATTCTGGAATCCACATGAGGTGACTTACGCACTATTACTTGAAAAAGTTCAAAAGGCATTTTTGAGATTCCTATATAAAATCAGTTTTGGATATTATCCATATTTATACCCAACTAAATTTATCTCAGGATGTTTAGGGTATAATATGTTAGAAACTAGGAGAGCATATGACCAAACGAAAATCATGTTAAAAATATGTAGAGGGACAACCGATGCCAGTGATCTCCTCAATGACCTCATTCGTCTTCACGTTCCTGGTAATTATCTCCGTGGCCGCAGACATCGTCTGCTAGCTGTGCCTACATGTCGCACGGTAGCCCGTACGTCATCCCCTATTCCTCGCGTTTTTTCCGCGCTGAATAGCCTCATTAAACCTAAACCGAACTGTGATATATTCGCAGATGAATTTAAAATTTTATTGCGTAATTGCTTAGCGTTCTGCGAAAACAAAATTTAATTAGTTCATTTACTGTTTTTTTTTTATTTTTAGTTTTGTTTTATTCTCGTTTTTATTGTTCCTCTGATTTGTCTTTTTTATCTGTTTATGTTTTGATTTATATATATATTTTTTAATCATTATAAACTAGTGCTTGACCGCAATCCCGCCTGATGTTAAGCAGTGATGCAATCGTTGATGGTAAAGCGTGCTAGTTTATTTAGCCTAATCACTAAAAAAAATCTTAGTGAATAGGAAGGGAGACGGCAGTTGAGCGAGGTGATGCAATGTTAAACTCAACAACACGACCAGCGATGCTGCGCCACAGGGAGATTGATCTGGAGATCCCCCACGATCATACTCCTGTCACAATAACATTTGGCGCATCATAACCGGCATACATCGCAATATAACTGCTCAGATCCGTCCTCCATACGGCTTCACCAGACATCATGTCGGAATACGAGAAATCTATCTGGTGGGTGGGAAAGACTATGTTATGGCCTACCACCGAGGAATTTTATTATGTACCTATTTGTGTTGTTTAATTTTGTATGTATGTTAATGAAATTGGCTTTTGGAAGCCGTATTAACATTTATAAATAAATAAATGTTAGTTGCACAATTTCATTCCCTTCATCAATCCATATTTCAGGTATTTCACTTTTTATTTTAACATCCTTTTCAGCGTTCATAGCAGTTGATCAACAAAATTATCATAACAGACAAAAAAAAATAAAGTTCTACGGATTATCCGTAACTTTTAAATTACAATTTCGGTTAGCAACACAATAATTCCGAAAACATGAATTGGTATAAAATGAAATATTACGTTGAGGCGAATCCCTGTGGCTAATGGACAGACCTTTTTGTGGCCATTAAAACTGTTACTTAAAAGCCTTTTATTATTTGTGTTTGGTATTTGGGAGCACCCTAATTGCGTAATAGACTTACAATCACAGTTTAAATGATTTTGAAAGATATTGCTAATTCATGTTCGAAAAAAATGTGTTCTCAACAACGTAAATAACGCAAGAATGTTTTTGAAGTCGCAAAATGAAAGCTGAACGATTGCTACCTACTGTTAATGTGTTACTTACCCAATTTTGTATTTTTATCTATCCAGTTTTATGGTGTATGTACCTAAATAACATAACATGAACATCATCATCATAATCACCAACCTTTTATCGTCTCATACAGAGAGGGATTGAGCGTAATCACCACGCTTGCTCAATGCGGGTTGGCGATTTCAGACTTAAAGTCCAGGTTTCCTCAAGATGTTTTCCTTCACCTTTTAATCAGTCAATGGTGTCCAAGGTGTACTAAGAAAGTACATATAACTTTAAAAAAGTTACATTGGTACTTGCCTGACCTGGAATCCACCTGTCTGTTTTAAGCACTAGGCCACCACGACAACATAAACATAATCAGCCTAGATTATTTCCTCTGATGGGATATAGTCCTCCTCTCGACGAGAGGGTGTGGGCCATAATCTACCACCAGGCCCAGTACGGGTTGGTAGATGTCACATGTCTTCGAAGTTTTTTCTAGCTTAAGTTTCCAACCAGATCAGGCGCTTAACTCTGTGTAAATTATCCCATCACCACTGCTCTCAAAACGGTGAAGGAAAACATCGTCAGGAAACCTACATAAAGAAGAGTATTAAGTATCGATCTAACTATGTAAATACAATCCCGGTGAATTTACTTCTAAAATGCACAAGTGGCTAAAGAGAGACGATTTAATTTGAATATTATAACACGTCTGAGTCTGGAGACGTCTTAGCAGTTCTACTATACAATATGTAAAGAAAACACTGTCCGATCCGTGAAGTTATTGTTAGGTATCGATAACTGATTCTACTAATGGATACAAAGCCGGGCTAAACTTAAAAAAGATCCCCTTAAAAAAATTAATATTATTTCGCAAAAAGAGGTAACTTAATACATTTGCGGTAAACAACCCTTCCGCGGACGGCGGGGGACAGGGCACGCGGTGGTCGCATCGCTATTCGCTCATAATAATACCGGTGATGTCACTTTTTAAAAATTACCAAATTTCGGGGAAGTTGGAATTAATTCGCGCGAAAAAATGATTATTTCAAAATTCATTAGTATTGTTTCTATGATGATTACGTAAAATTTTATATTATATTTGGTCAAGTGTTTACCTAACCTTTATTATCCTTACGGGTCGGACAGGGTTTTCTTTACATATTGTATATACATACGAATTATTTCATTCCGAGTGCATAGCCCAATGGCACAGGTTTCAGATTCACATTTTGGAACTGTGGTAGTCGCTAAAAAGGGCATTTATGTATGTACGGGCGAAAGTAGGTCAAGCTACCCTATTAATAGATAAAGTTGAAAATCTAATAAAAAATCTGAGAGATTGTAGTAGCTTGTTGTGTTGTCGTTTGTACTCCTTAAGGATTTAAGATGATGGAACCGCCAAGTTTTCAGACAGGATGGTTTGTTGAGTTTGGGTTGTTGTTCTCTGGACACTTATACAGTAAGGGTCAAAAGTACATTACCACTTTTGAACTTTATTGCTCTAACAATAAGTGTCAAAAGTGGTACTCCACTTTTGGACCCTTACTGTAAGCATGCACATCTTTTTATATCGATCTCACATATAACGATAAATTCAACATTAATGATGATCCTGTTTATATTATATATTACTAGCGGCCGCGCGCGACTTCGTCAACATTTTTTTATATGCTCCGCTCCTATTGTTCGCAGCATGATGTTATACAGCCTAAAGCCTTCCTGGATTAATAATCTATCCAAAGCAAAAAGAATTTTTCAAATCGGGCCAGTAGTTCCTGAGATTGGCGCGTTCAAACTAACAAACTAACTCTTCAGCTTTATCTATTAGTATAGATAATGGGAAAGTGTGTGAGGTACGAGTATATATGGTATGTAATGGATCTTTCACTCAAAAACTACTAACAGATTTGGGAGAAATCCTGGGGCTGTCTGATATTTTTATAAATTTGTCGTTCCAACACGACTCCATTGTCTTTGTGCTAAAACTTTGTAATCTGCTAAATTTATATTGATTGATCAGTTATCGGGCAGTCGTCTCGTAATGGAATGGTGATAGAATCACAATGCCGTATTGCCATTATTATAAAACACTTATCTTCAGCTCAATTTGAACATTTGCTAATATACACTGGAATATCAGTGATCATCATCAACCTTTTTATAGTCCCACAGCTGGGCAAATGCCTTCTCTCATACAGAGAAGGATTGAGCGTAATCACCACGCTTGCTCAGTGCGGGTTGGCGATTTCAGACTTAAAGTCCAGGTTAGAAAGTACATATAACTTAGTAAAGCTAAATTGGTACTTGTCTGACATGGAATAGAACCCGCACACTCATACTTGAGAGGCTGGTGTTTTAATCACTAGACCACCACGACTTAAAAACAACGACGGGTCGTCCGATGATCGAATGGACATGGGGGAATTAAGTCATGCAATTCTATCGCACACACCGACAGGCTGGCTACACTTCGCCTGTGCTCCAGGCTTTGGAGACCGTTTTGAACTATATCTTAGTCGCCAATTAGCTTCTTCGCATGCCTCCCCACCGAATCCAAAGTTGTCAAGTGACATTTTGCAGCACCAGCCCAAATGTTGCAGCAGTACTCCACATACGACTTAGGTTCTTGACGTACTTTTATTTTCAGGTAACTAAACTCCCTATTATTATTTTTTTTTTTTAATAATTATAAACTAGCGCTTGATCGCATTCCCGCCTGATAGTAAGCAGTGCGAGCGATCATTGATGGTAAAGCGCGCTAGTTTATTAAGAGTGAATAGGTCACTCAGAAAAACTGAGCGAATAGGAAGGAAGACGGCAGTTGAGCGAGGCGATGCAATATTAAACCCAACAACAAGACCAACGATGCTGCGCCAAAGGGAGATTGATCTAAAGACCCTCCATGACCAAACTCCCAACACAACAACATTAGGCGCATCGTAACCGGCACACATCGCAACACAACTGCTCAGACCTGTCCTCCGTACGGCTTCACCAGACATCATGCCGGAACACGACAAATCGCATGGCGGCAAGGCTTTGTCTGGTGGGTGGTAACTTCTGCCGGCGGCCGATGTTATGGCCTACCACCGAGAATTAAAGGATTTCTTAATTTTTATTAATTATTAAGAAAATAATAATTAAGGTGTTGTTGCCTGAACTAGTAAGTATTTTTCCAAACTGCCAACCTTTTAAGTAAGAATTACAGTCCATAAACTTGATTGACTTGCAAGTTTTAGATCATAGGTTCGTTTTTGCAAATTATTTCATCACTACTGCTCTGAAAACGGTGAAGGAAAACATCGGGAGGGTACTGGAATATCCTAGAGCCAAAGCTTGAAGACATGTGATATTTACCATCCCGCACTGGGCCCGCGTGGTGAATTACTGCCATTTCCGACCTCAGAGAAGAGGCTTCATATATTTAGCATGCGCCTATTATATGGTATAGAAGTTGCTTAATAATGCTCCTTGCTAGTATAATAATAATAAGCTTTTTTATTTCTTGTTGTACAATAATTAGTAATAATGTTACAGGAAACACAATTTATATTTCTATGTAACATTAACATGTAATGTTAGTAATATATGTAGGTTTATAATATTTTAGTAGTGTTATTAATCAACAAGAACCCCGATTTGGGTAAAGGCCTCCTCCAAAGATGCCCAGTTTTGTCGGTCTTGTGCTATGGTGTACCAGTTTGTGCCCGTTGATCTTTTCAGATCATCTTCCCAGCGGTTTAAAGGTCTCCCCCTCTTTCTCTCGCCTGGTGGTCCTAACCAGTTAGTAACGAAGTCGAAGTCGAAGTCCACCTTCCGTCAGTCATTCTCGCCACATGTCCAGCCCACTGCCATTTTCGTTTTCGAGCATAAATCAAGGCGTCTGCAACTTTAGTGAAGTCTCTTATCTTTGAATGTCTTATTTTGTCCATTTTATTTATGTTTGACATGCTTCGCTCTAAACCTTGCTAGTATATACATATTTAAAAACTCGCGTCTCCTATAGCCTCGGCCAAAACGTTTTGTTCGTGTCACGTACCGTCCCTCTCATATTTTTATTGTCCGCAACAGCTTAAGAAAATGCACCTCACTGAAAAACAAGGGCTTTTAATGGGTATGCCGAGGAAAAAATATGGATTATTGAAAAACTCGTGTTTTTCCATCGTGAGTTCATTGTTCGTCAGAAATATTTAGTAGGTATAATGTAATATGGTATGTGACTGTTGTTGTAGCAACAATATGTTCCTTTGGAAGTAAATGGATCTATTCACACAACAGTGGAATAAATACATAAAGTGGAATAAATATAGGTACTCAATATTCGGTATACATACCCTCCACCAAATGGCACCTTTTCTTCAAAACACGCTTGTCGATAAAGTTCACCTGATCTCTTTTAAATTCTTCGTCGACCATCGTGTGTGAATAAACAAAATCTAGACTCGTCGGAAAACATAACCCTGGACTAATCTTCATCTGTCCATCAGATGTTTTCTCGAGCAAATCACAACCTGGAAATTCGATGTTCTCTGAGTAGTTTAGGGCTTTTAGGCTTTGCTGGCCTATAAGGTTTTATATCGGCTTTACGAAGTGGCCGCAGGATCGTGTCAGAACTCACATTGTTGTGGTGAATTTCTCGAAGCCGTGAGATATCGATTTCTTAACATAGTGCTCATGATGAATTGGACTTCTCGAACAATTGTGCACCTTGGCCTGCACTTTCCTGGTCTTCTGAAGTTCATGCCGGTGTCTTGAATCAAATCAAATCAAATCAAAAGTCATTTATTTAAATTAGGCTGAGAATCAGCACTTTTTAAACGTCAATATTATATAAGACAATCCCCCAAAACACCAGCCCCTTGCCATTACGTTATATGAGTTTATATAATTGTCTTTTTATAAGCTAATTCTGGAGAAAAACACAAACATTGTCTTGAGTTAATCAGAGCCAGCTATTCTTAACATTTAAATAGTCGTTTACATAATAAAGGTTGGATTTCATTTGTATTTTAAATGCATTTTAAAATAAATCTAGCAAAGCAGAGGGTATCTTGTTGTAAAATGTTATACCAAGCCCAACAAAAGAGTTATAAAGAACTTTTTGAAGTTGGTGAGAAGGGGCTCTCGCGTCCAGCCCTGGACCAGGCCATGGTCCGGAACGAGAGTGCATGGCAGACCGTCACCTCCTTCTGTGAAGCAATACCAGTAACCTTTCACAGATGATGTATTTCAGTTGCCTCTATAACAACAAATTGTTAATAAAAACAGTTTTTTATTCTTTACGAAATCCTTCGTGCGCGATTTCCACTCGCACTTGGCCAGTTTTTATGTAGTTTTGTTTTTATTTGTTGTTGATAATGTATTTGTGTTTTATTGGTTACTTTGTTTCTAAGTTTTTCTCCCATTAAATTTAATATCACTTTAGGAAAATATGGAAACCTGTATCTAAAAATCCTTAACCAACAAACGTGTACCTCAAATACTACTTATAATAAAACTCTGCGACGTATTCTAAGAATGTTTTATATAAGACATTTTGTGTTTGTCGCTTATTTCGCTGTAACCCCGTGGCAGCAGTTTCATTTAAAAGTGCAATAACTTACATACCCCAGCGGTCAGCCGCTACAATCTGCTGAAAGCGCTATGCTGCGATTAAACGTGTTTGTGGTGAGGTTAGCGTACTCAAACTTGGATTTTAAAGTGTTGACCTGAGAATGGTATGCTCGAAATCAACGTAACATTTTGAGGTAAATCCGTAGAAATTTGCAATTGAAAATGTTCGTTACTTACATAATACTTAGTTTTAAGGGCTTAATTTATATTTATGGTTGATAGTTATTGTGTAAATTCCTATAGGCTAGTTGCTAGTTTTAGCTGTATTTAAGACTTGCTTCTGCCCGCGACTTCACCCGCGGAAAATTGCTTGTTTAAACATAAGATTACACTCGATTGATATTACTGTATTAAATTTTATTAATAAAATATTTTTTGGAATCAGATCAGAATCAGACTTCAAAGATTACCGAAGTTCTCTTTTCTGCTCAAGGTAACTTAACCCTTAGACGCCTTTTACTTATTTTATTTATTTAAGTTAGGTATCTATTTACTTAATTAAAAGCTTCTCTATATACAATGTTTGAAGTTGTCTGTTGTGGATAATGATGCCGATGCCCGATGGGGCCGGCGGGTTCTTGAGTAGCGACCACGCACCGGAAGACGTAGCGTGGGTAGGCTCCCGACAAGGTGGACCGACGACCTGGTGAAGGTCGTGGGAAACCGCTGGATGCGGGCGGCGCAGGACCGGTCGTCGTGGAGAATCTTGGGGGAGGCCTATTTCCAGCAGTGGACGTCTTTCGGCTGAAATGATGATGATGTGGAAAATCGTTATCCATATTTCCGATAACGTGGCCTCTGATGTTCGTACGTAAATTCAAAGCTTGGACTATAATCCATAGGGAATCATCCATATGATTTTAGACTTTTTCCTTTTTGATATCCGCACGTGTCCCTCTTGTGACGACAGGAAGTGTCTGACGAAAGTCACCTGCAAACACAAAAGTGACACCACCCATGACAACGACTGAGTTTCCCAAGTCCTTAATTGTTCGAACCACTGCTTCAACATGAGCTCTATGACTCATGGTACATTCGTCCCACATTATCAACGACGTATTCTGTAACAATTGACAAATGGGCCCATTTTTGCATATTGAACATACCGACTGTTGCTCCAATGAAACTGTCAATGGAAGTTTGAAGGTAGAGTGAGCAGTTTTTCCGTCACTCAATAAAGTAGCCGCAATCCCAGAAGAAGCCACTACCAAAACTGTTTTTACGGATTGCCTAACATGTGCTAATATTAAATTAGCGAGGAATTACGCTATCAATAATTTGATCAAAAGCCTGTTTTTGGTCTGTGACTAATTTGGGTAAATTTTCATTTACACAAGCAGCTAATTCAGTGATGTTGTGCGGATGTACCAACATTGTATCTATTGCATCATTTACAGGGCGAACTGGAGACGGTAATCCAAAGTCACTCAATGTTTTATCATTCAATGCTAAAAGTTTGTTTTCAATTTGTATTAAACCTTAATTGTACTTAACATCATTAAAAGGCATGGTAAAGTCCTGATATTGCTGTCGAATTCTATTACTGATATCTTCACAAAAATTGTCTTTGAAGATATCCCATAGTTCTAACGGTTCAGATGGCAGACAAAATAGCAGTATCACCACAAATAACTCCCTAAGTTTCAATGAACATTGCGACATCGAAGCTTCTCTTAATGTCTTCTCCCAGTGATCATCATTTTCCAGCAAACCTCTGTCCGGGCAAGCTACTTGACCACTCCATTTATAGTTTTCAAATCTTCGAATGACACTTAGGACATGTTTTATTCATTTCGCCTATTTTCACAATATTTTGCGGAGCATAATCTATATTGGCATCGTAATTGAAGGCTGATCTATTTCCTTGGGCTAAATTCCGATTACGCGTGCTCTGATTGTAGCTACTCGCTATCATTCGGTTGCTAGGCGCTGCGAGCGTGCAGCGTTAGTCTCCCTATCCCTTGTTTCAGAGACATGATCCCTTACAACAGATAAACGCTGTGCACGTTAATCGCTGGATTCCCGAGCGCGGGTCTGCGATGTTATGGCATTTTGCCTAGCGAGCCGCTGCGAGCGCTCAGCGCTATTCTCCCTATACCTTGTTTCAGAGACATGCTGCCTTAAATCAGATAGACGCTGCGCACGTTCAGCGCTAGTTTCTCAAGCACGGGCCCGCGACGTCCTCACACTTTGGCTAGCGAGGTGCTGTGAGCGCTCGGAGCTAGATTCTCTTGCGCGTGCTTGCGAAATATATTCTCTATTTTCAGGGGCAGATTCTTCCGTATGGTGTACTCGAGCGGCTCTTGTTTGTGAAGTCTGCCGGGACAGCTGAGATTTCCTTATAAGCATACTCTCAACAAACTACGCACAGACTTGAAAACAATTATGAACAAAGGGAGAGCGACTCGAACACCGTCCGCCTTTACAAAACAAAACAATCGTAATATCCAATAACTCGTATCGATTATTATGATAGAACGAAGTACGAAACTACGATTAAACAAAATAAATGTAAAACGAAATTACGATATTATGTTCGATTATGAGGTATCTATCAACAACAACAACCATACGATAACTTAGCACCGCGATTTAGAAAAATGACGTAATTGCAGAACGCCATCTATGGGCAAATAGGTAAAACGTCTGCACAATGAAAGTTGTGCTAGGGGCATTTTGCGTTTTCGTAATTTTATATTATCTCCGAAACTGTATGACCAATTGATATACTGTAAATCTTATCTGTATGATGTTCTTGTGTTGATATGATTATGATGTTCCTCCTTTATACCGCGTACATCGAGGGACTGGAACAATCTGCCGGCGGCGGTGTTTCCGTCGGACTACAATTTGGGTGTCTTCAAGGCTAGAGTGAATAGGCTCTTAATAAACTAGTGCGCTTTACCATCAACGATTGCGTCACTGCTTACCATCAGGCAGGATTGCGGTCAAGCGCTGGTTTATACTTTAATAAAAAATAAAAAAAAAAATACTGAAATAATTTATTGTCATAAGAATTAATATTTTGTTGCTCAAATAGTCAACCAAACGTAAGTATGCCGATTTTTTTTTAATGCAATAAAAGAAGTATAAAAGATAAAATATAAAAGATAGAGATATAGTATCGCGGAATTTTTTGTAGAAATAATTAAGACGAACCAGGTAGCCATACGTTGTTTTTAATTTTAAGCAACTATTTAGCCAGCGCACGCAAATAATTCTTTTTTATGAGGTATTTTTTTCCAACTTGCTAGACAAAGGTTGTGATAGCTCGATCAATATACATGTTATTTAAACAATTTATTGCCTATAGTACTCAGGAATAACGTAGCTATCTGCCGGTTAAAAATAATTTAGAATTGGATTATGAGTTCCAGAGATTACCCCCTACATACAAACTTACAAATTTTACCTCTTTATAATATTATATAGATATAGATTATATAGATATGGATTAATTATATAGAATACAGATTATATAGATATAGAATATAGATATAGATTAGTGTTAGTATATTAGTATTAGTATAGATTAATTACTGTTCGAATTTACGTTTACATCGCCCGTTTGTACGAGGACCTCTGTGTATTTTTTTTATTTGTTTGTGTATCTGTGTATTTGTATTTATTTATACTAATATTTAAATTTATAAAACAAGATAGGACCAACGAGCCTGGAAATCTTATGAAACAAATAAAAAGTAGAGGACTGTGAACTTTCTAAAGAAATGTATATCGACAAGGACGAATTTCGAATACCTTTATAAATATTAATGAAAGTTATCAGCGTAAGGGCTGAAACTGCGTTAAGCGGGCAGTCGTGCGGCAGTCATACAAAAATCCGTCACGGGCAGGCGCGCTTCGCAACCGCGCGACGGGCCACGGTCAGATTTGGGGAAGAGTCTTTCCCGTAAGAGTTCATTCTCACTCAATTGAAGTACAATGGCGAAAATTACTTTCGCGCAAGTATCTTACTACCAAAACGGACCAACAAATTTACCAAGGGATGTAGTATTACCCATTAAATAGTAGAGGTGAGATAGGCAGCCGCTCCGTGTAAAATATTGATGTTTAGTGGAATCTGGTTAGACTGGAACCCCAAACAGAGTTGAGATAATTCTAGGCAGATGATGATATTTCTATTGAAAATTTGTCGAACATTGGAAAACTGTCAGTAATTTCTGGATATTTATAAGAACATACAGTTTATTCGTTGTATTCGTTTATTTGTGGTGTGCGGGTTCGATTACAGGTCAGGCAAGTACCAATGGAACCTTTCTAAGTTATATGTATTTTCTAAGTATATCTTGGACACCAATGACTGATTAAAAGGTGAAGGAAAACATCTTGAGGAAACCTGGACTTTAAGTCTGAAATTGCCAACCCGCATTGAAAACGTGGTGATTATGCTCAATCCTTCTCTGTATGAGCGGAGACCTGTGCCCAGCAGTGGGACGATAAAAAGGTTGATGATGACAGTTTATTCATACGAAACTAAATAAGTAGTGCTGTAAATAAACATGCTTTGACAGATCTCTGTTATTCATTTTCCATCACACTGAAAACTTGGGTGAAATGGGCGTGGACCGAGCTGCTATTCCAACTAAAGTTAAGGATTGACACTATAGAAAGCGCACCCTGAGCTCACTTCACCCAATTGTTCACGGTGAGATTTTCACAGAATCGATCCGCTGGTGTCATGTTGTAAAGCGAGACAAAGAAGAGAGTTGTAGCGGTACCTACAACGGTACATGCGACCAACGCGTCATACTGACGTCACGCAAATCCTGCATCTCGCAAGCAGAGTTCACTGTGCAACTAGCACGCATACAAGTTCACGACATCAACCGATGAGCAACGTGCCCGTCTGGTCGGAGGATCCTCCCTTTTCTATGGAGGATGGGTGAACTTTACTTCTTGTTCCTCATTCCTCTAAACTGGTGACCCCGACGTATCCCTAATCAATCCCAAACCGATCTCGACCCGATCCCAGCCGATCCCGACAAACTGAACCCTCAGCCAGAGGGGAGTAATGTAGCGGTACCTACAACGCTACTAGCGAGCAACGCGTCATACTGACGTCATGCAAATCCTGCATCTCGCAATCAAAATATACTGTGCAACTAGCACGTATACAAGTTCGCGACATCAACCAGTGGACAACGCGCCCGCCGGACATAACACCCGTCTTGTCAAAGGATCCTCCCTTTTCTATTGAGAATGAGTGAACTTTACTCCCTGTTCCTTATGCCTCTAAAGAGTAAAAAAGCAGAAAATAATACACAACTGCAGCGCACGTAGTCTAAAATCTCAGTTCTATTTTAAATTCCAAATAAGTTCGGCCATTTTCAAGCCATAAATATAAGAAGCCATTTATTTTAAATAAAAAACTGGACCAACTAACTTCAGCTGAAGCAAACCCTAAAATATTATAACGTGCTTAATCCTAGCGTGCATCTGCGTTTTCCAACTAAGCCCATTAAACATGAAACTAACTTACACTTTCAGTTTATTTACACTTTCTCCTTCCCAATAGGGTTGCTTTTACGATAGCAGTTTTTTAAACCAAATTAGTATTGCTTTTTGCATGGACTTTGCAGCTTCGTGCTAAGGGTTGTTTTTGTAGTAGTGTGGTGTTAATAAGTGTGCTAAAACCTGTTGCATAGGACTTTGAAGTTAGGATCTACCAGTTTCATATACACTAGGTCACGCATGGTGTGTTGTACGTGGTTTTGCTTATGTTATTTATGGGAGTTTACACAAAACCAAGAGTTTTTAATACCAGATATTGGTCAGAAATTCTAACCTCAGGATAGGAATAATAACTTCGCATTTATCGGCTGTAATATTAAACAACAACATCTGTTGAATCCCAACATTTATCCGATATTCACCATCAGGTATGTACAGATGCGGCAGCAGGTCAAACTACAAGAAACTATCAAATATTCCCAAACAACCTTCAGCCTTACTACAGCAGCGATAAAGTTGAAAATCTAATAAAGGAATTTGTCAGATTGTAGTAGCTTGATGTGATGTCGTCTGTAATGAAATGTGAAATGAAATCGTTTATTAAGCAAGTAGGATCACTGATCACTTTCAAACGTCATATGTTTTTATTTTTCTTTTTTTTTTAAACTAGATGAAGCCGGCATTTTCTAACTGACTACCTCTGAGAAGAAATAGCCAAAACAAACTCAGGGATCATCATCTTTTTTCAAGTCTCGACATTAATAATGAAAATGTTTATAATAATTCACGTTATAATCATGCATATAACAATGCTTAACAGAGCGAACAGCTCAGTCCCAAGCTTTTTTGTCTTCTAAATAATCTGAGATTTTATAATACCCCTTTTTACAAAGTTTGGCCTTTATATAGGTTTTATATCGTTTAATGGGTAAGTTTCGAATGTCCATGGGAAGTTTGTTGTAAAAGTGTATACATTGACCCATCAACGAGTTGCCTACTCTGTGGAGGCGAGTGTAATGTACAGCAAGATTGTGTTTGTTCCTGGTATTTATATTATGAATATCGCTCATTTTCTTAAAATTCGATATATTTTTATGTACATATATAAGATTTTCAAATACATATTGTGAAGCTACAGTCAGAATGTTCACCTCTCAGAATTTTTCTCTAAGAGAATCTCTAGGACCAAGGTTGTAAATGGCTCGAACAGCCCTTTTCTGTAAAACAAAGATGGTATTGATGTGCGTACAAGTTCCTCAAAGAAGAATCCCATAAGTCATAAGACTATGAAAATAACTAAAATAAAAAATTCTGGCTGTATCCACATCAGTTATCTGTCTAATTTTCTTAACAGCAAAGGCGGCAGAACTGAGTCTACCCGACAGCTTCTCAATGTCAGGACCCCATTGTAACTTGGCGTCAATAGTTAATCCAAGAAAAACTGTCGACTCGACAGGGATCAACTCTATTCCATTCAGTTGAACATTGGTACTTAGCTGCCTGACATTTGGCGTAGAAAATTTAATGACCGAAAATTCGTGGGATCAGTTGTACTACCAGGTTTGAACAGTGGAATTACTTTTCTAAGTTTCATCAAATCAGGAAATATACCAAATATGACAAAAGAATTAAAAACAATTGCTAAGAAAGGTGCGATAACATCTATTATTGAAGCTACAGTATATACTGACAAACCCCAAATACCGCATCTTCTTTTTAGCGTATCGTTAGCATTGAAATGGTTTCAGTACAGAGTTCGGCTACTTGTTTGACGCCATCACCAGCGTCTATATCTACCACTAGGACTTCATCTATCAAAGAGTCCAAGAAAAATGTATAATTAGAGAGTATACGGGCACAAACAAAGGGCGAAGAATTGGAATCTGAAGACAGCACAGTGTTCTTGGGTATAACTCTGGATGCTAAGCTTCAATGGGGTCCCCATATAGAAAAATTGTCAAAAAAACTAAGTTCTGCTGCATATGCAGTTAGAACAATTCGTAATTTGACTGATATTGAGACGGCCCGTTTAGTGTACTTTGGCTATTTCCATAGCGTAATGTCGTACGGCATTCTGTTGTGGGGAAATGCCACTGATATTCAGACAATATTTGTTTTGCAGAAACGAGCTGTTCGTGCAATTTATAAATTAAGTCTAAGACACTCTCTCAGAGAAAAATTTAAAAAAATTAATGTACTGACCGTGCCGTCTCAATATATTTATGAAAATCTTTTGTATGCTCATAAAAATATAAAATTGTATAAAACATACAATGATGTCCATAATATAAATACTAGGAACAAGCACAAATTTATTGTACCTACAACAAGGCTCAAGAAAATAGGTGGCTCTTTTAGATGCCAATGTATACACTTTTACAATAGGCTTCCAGAGGTGGTTCAAGATCTGAGCCTGAATAAATTCAAATCTTTCATTAAACGTAAGTTGTGTCAGAAAGCATTTTATAGTGTTAAAGATTATATTGACGACAAAAAGGCTTGGGCTTGAGCTGCGTCCGATTTCTATGCTTACACTGATTGTTCTTTGATTTTTCCTCTTGTAGTTTAAATTTGCAATTGCTTGTTTTTTTTTTTTTTTAATCAAAGCCAGTACACACTACGTAGCCAGGCATATTGTACGTTACGGAATTGCATCGCTGACAGGGGTATTCGGCACTGGTGCAGCTATACAGGAGCTAAACTTAGCATTCGGGAACACCGTTGGAGCTGCTGAACCTTGGACAAAACTGTCTTTGCATTGTGTAGATTCAATTTCCTAGTATTGTATAATTGCATGGAACACGTGTGAGCACGATCTACTTGCTGTAAAGCATATATTTGTTGGGTTAGTCGTTTATTGACTTGATAGTGCTATGGCTGTTGAGAGTATGTCATGCTCACTCAAATGTCTCGCTGGTGGTGGCGTGTGTGTTGGGTCATTAGGTTCCCTTCAAAATGGTTGAGCTGAATGATGCTGATCCATACGTCATGTTCGTGAACGGACGCCGTCAGAGGGGACTGGTCATCTCTTAGCTGCTACGGCGTATTTAAAATTCTGAATTATTGTTTTTTTTTTTTTTCATAATGGACGCTCTCAGCGTAAAATATATTTCTGCATCGTTCTCACACGATTGATTTCAAAATGAATGATGTAATCAAATATTTGTATCAATAGCTTGATAATTTAAAAGAGTGTCCATGGAGTTTCTTGCCCGTTCTTCTCCATAGGTACCTACTCTTTGGAATGGGCGACTAGCTTCACCTTACTGACTGACCGACCTTCTGACAATTCAAAAGTGCCTGTAACTGGTTTATTTGAAATAAATGCTTTGATTTTGATTTTGAAACAATAGCATCAATATTTTTTTTACATTTCCATTTTATAACACGATCCTTTTTAGGTTTCCGTGGCCAAATGGCAAAAAACGGAACCCTTATAGATTCGTCATGTTTGTCTGTCCATCTGTCCGTCCGTATGTCACAGCCATTTTTTTCCGAAACTATAAGAGCTATACTGTTATATATATTCTATGAACCGCATTATGATTTTGATGTAAAAATAAAAGAAAAATAATAAATATTGGGGGCTCCCCATACTTAGAACTGAAACTCTGATTTTTTTTTTTTCATCACACACAGACGTGTGGGGTATCTATGGATAGATCTTCAAAAATAATGTCGAGGTTTCTAATATATATTTTTTTCTAAATCGAATTGTTTGCGTGACAGACGCTTCCAAAGTGGAAACAAGTTGGTCCCCCCCCCTCCCCTCTAACTTCTAAAATAAGAAAATGAAAAATCTAAAAAATACATATGATGTACATTACTATAAAAACTACCAACGAAAATTGTTTTGAACGAGATCTAGTAAGTAGTATTTTTTAATACCTCATATATCGTAAACCGCTTATTACAGCGTAATCTTTCATACAAATAACTTAAATCCTTTAATTTAATAAATTAATGGTACGGAACCCTTTGTGCGTGAATTCGACACGCACCTGGCCGGTTTTTGGTATCGTTCCCGCCCGACCAAAGAGGCAGAGTCGAAGCTTCTAGATTCTTGAAGCATCCTTTTAAAATATTTGACTTTCGCTTTTGTTACTGAAGAGTCGTCTGACGTCTTCTTTTTTTAACTTTGCCCTATACTGAGAATTACTCTTTCTTTAAGTAATTATTAATTATATTACTTACTCCGAGCAACACTCCACTATGTTTAGTAAACCTTTGCTCAAAGTACCATTCTGTAGAGAAATTTAATGGTTTGCTTTCTCAAATAAATATTCTGACTGAGAAAGCACTGATTGAAAGCCATTGACATACATACATTTTTCTAATAAAATATATGTACCTTCATATATATCGGAAGTAATATCACGCCATAATAATTGAATTATATTTTATTATCTGGAACATTAAAATATGAAATGTTGACAAGCGTGCTCGTCGTGCGGCTGGCACGATGACTACGATGAGCACACCGTCACCTCTGAACTCGCTGCTGCGTGTCCCTTTTTTATGTGGATGGGGAGTCATCAAATCACCTCTCCCGCTCTGGGTAGAGTGGAAGGGCGTGTCAGACTTTTACTGACTAAAACCCACCCGTGTCCCTTCGCTTGCCTTTGCGCCAGGGCCACTGTTTTTTTTTTTAACCAACCCGCAACCCTGACCAAGGAAGCATCGGTCTTCGTGGACCCCGTCACAATGTGCGGTGAAGATATCTCTTTGTGACGCGCGTGAAGCACAACGCGCCCTCGACCCGGGCCTGGACCTTACCGGGCGTCGAACTACCCTCTGCTCACCACCCGCAAGCCTGCGCCTACGGTGGCCGGGAGTTCGAAGATGTCTCCCGACCAGGGCGTCTCATGCGGCGGCTAGCTGCGTGATACCTGCTTCCTCAAGCGCTTCGCCTCCTCCTTTGCCAGCATCACTGATCCGCAGAAGGAGGTGTTGGCCTGCCATGCACTCTCGCTCCGGAGCATGTCCTGGACCAGGGCCGGGCGCGCAAGATCGCCGTCGATGGCGCCAGTGCTCTATCCAAACCGGGCAGACCTCCGCCGAGTCTTCAGAGTGATCCCACAACGAAGAAGACCTACGTCAGGCGGAAGGTGAGGGCAACATTTTTTTTTTATAAATTATTAACTAGCGCTTAACCGCAATCCCGTCTTATAAGCAGTGACGCAATCGATGATGGTAAAGCGCACTAGTTTATTAAGAGACCAGTACCACTCAAAACTCCATGGATTTTTTTTCTAATTATAAACTAGTGCTTGACTGCAATCCCACCCGATGGTAAGCAGTGATGCAATCGATGATGGTAAAGCGCACTAGTTTATTAAGAGCCTATTCACTCTAGCCTTGAAGACACTCACGCTATTGTGACGTGCCCAGCACTGGGACGCGACAATTGCACTCTTTATGTCGCCATGAGATCCCTCCGGAGCTCTGTCAGCCGCACCGCGATTTCTCGCCACAACGGAGTTCTGCCCCAACGCTTTGCCTCCTCTCGCTACTCCCACATGTGGCCGAAGGCTTTGTCCTCCAGAACCCATGGCGACAATCCAGAAAGGAGGCTCACTGCCTCAGCGGAGACCGTGCGGTATCCCCGGATTAGCCGAACAGCCATGATTCTCTGGGACGTGGTCAGGCATCGGGCTGGTCGTATCGCGTCGCCAACACATTTCGGTCACGGTGGCCATCTCAACTACAAGCTACGACTAGGCTACGACTAGGCTTCGATGCGGGAGATATCATGCGCAGAAAATGGTACACTTACTCCTCCCTGACTCTCATAGTCCAATGGGGCAACATTCCACCACGACCGGAGAGAGATGAGCATCCTAATTACTTTACGTTTCAATTTCAATTTAATTAATTTTGAAGGAAATTGCTAACCCATTGCTTCATATGTTCGAAAAATGTGTCAGCTCAACAATGTCCGTAACGCGAGGAATGTTGTTGAACTGCCAAAATGAAACCCATTGCTATCGCTATTGTGTTGCGTAATAACCCCGCACTCGCAAGACCAATGGTTTAACATGAGTTCCTAATCACGGGAGTATCACACAGCCAACATTCAAAGTCCGGTTTTTTTTTTCTTTTTTATGTACCTATATGCCTAATGGATGCTTCTCGTTGATTCTAACGGTTTTATTTAGCAATAGGCGCCTTTAAATGCACCACCTACTTGGGAAGTTTTATATATTTAACTATTTTAAGTGCAAAACTGGAAGGTACCTATAACTAATGCATAAAGTCTTTAAAATCTCATTAAGACATGAGAAGGAGGTTAACGACGTACAAACGCAGCATTTTTTTACTTTTGCTAACACTGCAATCGTGCATTTAATATTTTGCAAAAGTCCTTTAATGTAGTTTATGTATGATTGTTATTAAGTGTGTCTAGGTGTGAAGCGGACGAACCAACCGACGACGCAAAGCTAACCTAGACGCTGCACGTCTGCTTACTGACTTGGCTTGATTGGCTACACGATATAAATGACAAATGCGTGCACTGAATGACCAGTACCACTCAAAACTCCATGGATTTTTTTTCTAATTATAAACTAGTGCTTGACTGCAATCCCACCTGATGGTAAGCAGTGATGCAATCGTTGATGGTAAAGCGCACTAGTTTATTAAGCCTATTCACTTAAAAAACCTAAAAATGGAAGGATGACGGCAGTTGAGCGAGATATGCAATATTAAACCCAAAACCAACACGACCAAATATGCTGCGCCAGAGGGGGATTGATCTAGAAGACTCTCCATGACCTAACTCCCGACACAACAACATTTATCGCATCGTACCTGGCAGACATCGCAACACAACTGCTCAGACCCGTCCTCCGTACGGCTTCACCAGACATCATGCCGGAACACGACAAATCGCTTGACGGCAAGACCTGCATGGTTTTTATCTATACTAATATATAAAGCTAAAGAGTTTGTTAACAACTTTGAGAAGAGAAGAGTTTGTGTGCAACTGGTCCGATTTGATGATTTGAAAATTCTTTCTTTAGGCTATATAACATCACGCTGTGACCAATAGGAGCGGAGCATATAAAAAAACATCGAAACATACGCGGGTGAAACCACGAGGCTCAGCTAGTATGAAATACACTGCGTTATAAATGATTTAAAAAATTCAGTACCCGCTTAACATGTCATTTTTTCTTATGAATACCTATAATTTATTAAAAATAGATACAAAATTTCCTTTCATCACGTCTCATTTTTCTTCCTTAAGAATGTGCCAAATTCTCCTAAAAATTTAAATCCTAAAACATATTTTAAACAATATTACTTAAATAAACCAGATTTTCACATTAACCAAGTTTAATTTTATTATTAAGGGTAAATAAAAAAACATTGTATAAAATTTTAACACAAAAGGTCGCAAAACTGTAACTTTGTCTTTTGTGCTTTGTATGATTTTCTCGTTCTAAACGCCAGCAGTAATCGCCTTGAAAACGTTCTTCAAGCTTCTTTACATCCTGGTGGAACATCTCACCCTGCTCGCACTGACTGCACCAATATTAGATGGGAAAAAAGAAAAGTGAGAATCCAATCCATGCAAGAAGTGAATTTTTAATGACATTCTGCAACCCAACTTTTTATATGCTTTTAACATGTCGTCAACTAGCTTTTCCGCATTTTCGCCTCTGTAGTTACCTATAAATCCTTTAATAAAGCTGATTTCAAGGCACCAAATTCCTTGTCAGTAAGCTTTTTCTAAAAATTTGGGTCTTTCATCAATGTGCGTAAAAAGTGAAAGATGGAATATTTATAGGACTACCCTACAAATATTCCTTCTTTTTAGCACGCCCGAAATATAGTAAATTATGTACTTCTCACTTTTTCAGAAACATTTTTTGTTTGTGACTTCATAATATACTGTCTGCAAACATCATCATCATCATCATCATTTCAGCCGAAAGACGTCCACTGCTGGACATAGGCCTCCCCCAAGGTTCTCCACGACGACCGGTCCTGCGCCTCCCGCATCCAGCGGTTTCCTGCGACCTTCACCAGGTCGTCGGTCCACCTTGTCGGGGGCCTCCCACGCTACGTCTTCCGGTGCGTGGTCGCCACTCGAAAACCTGTCGGCCCCATCGGGCATCGGTCCTACGGGCAATGTGTCCAGCCCATTGCCACTTCAGTGTTGCAATTCTTCGGGCTATGTCGGTTACTCTCGTTTTTCTGCGGATCTCCTCATTCCTGATTCGATCGCGCAGTGTAACCCCAAGCATAGCCCTCTCCATTGCCCTTTGAGCGCCTTTGAGCCTTTTTATAAGGCCCATTGTTAGCGACCACGTCTCAATAGGGATGTATCCAAGGTATGAAAATCAATAAAATAATTAGTCCGTCTTGTAGATAATAAAAAAAATTAAGACCTGTATTTTTCATTTTGTCGAAATTACCAAAAACGACTGAGATATAGCGTATTAAAGTTACGGAGTGGGGGCTAATTACGGCACGCCGTTGTATATTTTGTAGCACGGCGTGACGTCATGCGACATTTCAAATTAAAATATCTTCCTAAGTATTTGAATGAGAGAAAAAATAAAAAATACGTGTTCAAAATTTTTTTTAAATCTATCTGATGGACATTAAATTATTTTTTACGATACAACCCAATTCCATAAGTCATCACTGGCAACACACACTGGTCGAAGACTTTTGTCTTGAGACACTGCGGTATTTCGGATGAGAAGATTCTACGTAGCTTCCCGAAAGCAGTCCAGCCGACTTGGATTCGACGATAGTCTGCAAACATAATAAAACTTATTTGATGCATTTAAGCAGTTGCGACGACCACTTAGTCCAGTATGATGGATTTCCAAAGAAATATGTAAAAGATGTCGATGTTATCGAATAAAAATGACTACTAAACAAAACAAAATAATAAAAAAGTACAACACAACAAAAATGGTAACTATTTCGTTAACGCCTAAAGTGAGAGTAATAGAAAAATAATTTTGCAGGTACCTCGAAAACTAGACGTAATAGATACCACATATGTTTGGAACATTTAATCTCTGACTCATTAGCTATTCATTCCAGCTAACACTTACGCGGGTACCAAAATCATGTAACGCGGTGATATTAACGCAACTTGAGTTAGTAACGCACCCTGCATAACTGACTCAAGTCACAGTATCTTATATATGTTATACAGGTGCTCAATATCATAATAAAAAAAATATTTTATTGTTACTAAGTAGCCACTTATACCGGCAACAGAAATACATCATGTTTATAAATTTCAACTGTCTGCTAATAAAGTTCTTTAGACACAGCCTGATGACAAACAGACAGTGGAATCTTAATAATAGGTTCCTGTGTACCCTTTGGGTACGGAATCCTTAAAACATTATATTTGCATAACATCATCTCATTATTTAGGACTGGTATAGCCAAGGGACTGGTAGCCCAACCCCAGTCCAAGAAGCTTGCCAACGTGCAGCCCGTGCCTAAAAAGGATAGTTGTGACGATCCTTCCAACTACCGGCCGATATCGATATCGATTTCATTAACCTTCATAATTTGCAAAATTATGGAGCGCGAGTTGAACTCATGCCTCTTGGCATACCTGGAAGGTAACGATCTCCTCAGTGACCGACAGTACGGATTTCGCCGCAATCTGTCAATTTGGTACCTATTAGTGTATGCCTTTCACTTGTAGGGGAAGCGCTCGAGAAAAATGGAGAAGCGATCGCTGTCTCTCTTGATATCTTGAAGGTCTTCGACCGGGTATGGCACGCTGGCCTTTTGAGTAAACTTCCAGCGTACGGCATTTCCCCTGGTCTGACTGGCTGGGTAAAAGACTTCCCGATTGAACGGTCCTTCCGAATTGTTGTCGACAGATACTGATCGGAGCCCATGTCGACTAATGCCGGTGTTCCTCAGGAGTCTAGAGTTCAGATTTCCTCGAACCTATACTTTGGACGATCCATTGGGTCCAAAGCCAAGGTGGCTGCCAGGAAACTTGGCCTTATCGCAAAGGTCCGGCGGTATTTCACACCAGGGCAGCATCTAATGTTATACAAAGCACAGGTCCATTCGTGTGTGGAGTACTGTGGCCACATTTGGGCTGATGCTGCAAAATGTCACCTGGCTACTTTGGATTTAGTGGAGAGGCCTTTCAGTGTTCTATAGAATGCATTTTGGTGACTGTGCGAGGGAAATGCATGATTTAAGTCGCCCATCTCCGTTCTACCATCGGACGACCCGTCGTATTAACAAACACCACTACCATCCGGACTCTTTTATACCGCGTACATCGTGGGACTGGAATAATTTCCCAGCGGCGGTGTTTCCGTCGGACTAAAATTTGAGTGTTGTTGTATCATACATCACTACTCTGTAGTCGAGTAACTAATACCATCTCTATGTATTAGTGTCTATGAATATAGTCTATAGTCTTGTCATTGTAACTTAGGATCTGACCTAGAAGAGGTCGTTTCCAATATAATAATTCTACAAGTGTAATAAACCAGTCTAATTATCTAAAGTCTTTAATATTTACCAACCGAATAATCATACATGGTGTCAGAAGAGTGAAAAAACCCAATACGAAGAAAGAAAATTCATAAAATGCAAAAGTCGGATGGCGTCGGTGGCGGCCATGACACCGGAGCTGCAATGAACAGTGGCTTGAAGGCGCTTAAAATATCGTCAGATGCAACAAACAACAATTACGAAACCTGGAAGCGCTGGTGGCAACAGTTCGAATTATACTTGTTGGCAACGGGTTTGGACAAGTCCGGTGAGAAACGCAAGATCGCCATTTTATTACATCACATTGGTGAAAAATGCTTAAATATTTTCAACACATTCAACATAAATATTGGAGAAAGCACATTACATGACGTCAAAGCCAAATTCGACGAATTTTTTCAACCCAGAAAAAATATTACCATGTATCGTTACATGTTTTTTACCACACGTCAACAGAAATCGGAAAGCATCGAGGATTTCTTAACCGATCTCGAAAATAAGAGCCAAGATTGCGAATTTGGAACGCTCAGAGAATCTCTTATCAGAGATATTTTTATCGCCAACTTGAGTTTGGACTTAGCACATGTACGTCAGAGACTGCTGCAGGAACCTGATCTGACATATCAGAGGATGCGAGAGCTAGCTAGGACACTCATCGTCGCAAAGCAGGATGCAGACCAAATTGTCAAGAGGTCCACTAGTCAAGAGTCTGAAAAAGTCATGCATCTGCGTCGGAGGAGCCGTGGTCGAGCGGAGCGTCAGCGACGGCGAGCTTCACCAGTCAGTCAGCAGGGATCCAGCGCAGGGAGGTCAAAGTCAAGTCCCAGTCCTGAGAAGCGCTCGAAGACGTGTAGCCGCTGTGGACAACACCACCGCTACAAATGTCCAGCGCAGGGAGCTAAATGCAGGTCATGTAACTCTTATGGTCATTTTGCAAAATTTTGTTACTCCAATAATAAAAAAGTCAGTCATTTAGAGTCGTTTAGTTCAACTGGTAGTCAAGATAATTTTGTTGGAATTTTAAATTGTCATAACTTCAGTCATAGTCATAAGTCTAGTCAATATAATTGTCATTTAGAGTCACAAAGTCATCACAATCAAAATCATTACAGACATAGCAGGTTGTCATACACACAGTCACATCCAAAGTTACAATCAACGGTCAGGTCGCACATAGGCCAGTCGCAGTCAATGTCTAAGAGATCTCATGAAGACTCATCTTGTCATAAAAAATATCCTGTGTCATATTTCTGTGATGAAAGTGGTGATAATGTCATATCTGAGAGGTCTAATAAAAAATACCTCAGTGATGAAAAAAGACGGGTGACTGATAAGTCTAAGAGATCTCATGAAGACTCATCTTGTCATAAAAAATATCCTGTGTCATATTTCTGTGATGAAAGTGGTGATAATGTCATATCTGAGAGGTCTAATAAAAAATGCCTCAGTGATGAAAAAAGGCTGGTGACTGATAGGTCTGAGAGATCCAATGAAGACTCTTGTCATATGTCATATCTCAATGATGAAAACACTAAACAGTCTGAGAGATTCAGAGTCAAGTCAAAAAAGTCAAAAAGTCTTAGTCGAGATTCATATCTTAATGATGAGTACAGACACAAGTCTGAGGAATCTCACACAACAAACACTTGTAGAATTATTACAGCAAAGTCAACACATAGTGAACGGGTCAATACAGTCGAGTCAAAAGAAAACAAATACTATTCTAAACAGTCATGGAACATAAACATTTTAGTTGGTCATACACAGATTGGTTGCATTATTGATTCAGGAGCTGATATCAATATTATGTCAAAAAAAACTTTTCAATCTTTGAAATGTCAAAGTCAAGTGTCACTTGAGAAATGTCAAATAAACGTTAGTGGGTTTGGTGGTATATCAATACCCATTATGGGCAAAGTCAATGTAAAATGTAGTTTATCTTTAAATAATGGCACTATTAGTGTAAATATAGTGTTTATAGTCGCAGATTTAGTTTGTCCGAATGTTTTAGGTCTACCAACTTGTGAAAAATTAGGTATAATTCAAAGAGTTTTCTCTGTGTCTCAACAAGGTTTTAGTGAACAAATTCTTACACAATACAATGATGTATTTCAGGGTCTTGGATGTCTACCTCAAGTCTGTCGCCTGAAACTCAAACCTGAAGCAGTGCCATGCGTGGATGCTCCGAGAAGAGTACCCTTCGCTTTACTGAACAAACTGCGCGATGAATTGGATCGCATGGAGAAAATGCAGGTCATTGAAAAGGTTTTTAAACCTACAGAATGGGTGAACAGTATAGTGATAACAGTCAAAAGCACGGGTCAGTTACGAATTTGTTTAGATCCTAGAAATTTGAATAAGAATATTATAAGGAAAATTTATCCACTTAAGTCAATAGATGAGATCAGATCTCAACTAGCAGGAGCTGTTTGTTTTTCTCATTTAGATGCATTTTCAGGATTTTGGATGCTTAAACTAGATGAATATAGTTCTGATTTATGTACATTTCAAACACCTTTCGGTAGATATAAATATTTAAGGTTACCTTTTGGTATTAATGCATCGTCTGAAATTTTTCAAAGAGTCATGATGAATTTGTTCGGTGATTTAGAAGGAGTTCTAATATTCATCGATGATATTTTGGTATATGGACCAAACGAGTCAGTACATAATGAGAGAGTACATAAAGTCATGCAACGAGCACGTGAAGTCAATTTAAAGTTCAATAAGTCTAAATGTAAATTTTTAGTTTCAGAAGTCTGTTTTTTAGGGTATGTTTTTAGTAAAGATGGTGCTAGGGTTGATGAAGAGAAAGTAAAAGCAATTGTCAATATGCCCACACCAGAAAATGTCAAAGAATTGCAAAGAATATTAGGTATGATCAATTATTTAGGTCCCTTTATTAGCAATTTGTCTCAAAAAACTCAAATTTTAAGAAATCTTTTGAAGAAAGATTCAGTCTGGACTTGGGATGAAAATCATAGTCAATGTCTTAAGAGTTTAATCGATGAAATTACAAATTCACCAGTTTTAGCTCATTATAATCCCAATGTACCATTAGTCTTGTCAGTCGATTCGTCAAAGTCAGCATTAGGAGCAGTCATTATGCAGAATAATAAACCTATTGCTTATAGTTCAAAAACATTAACTCAAACTCAGTCAAGGTATGCTCAAATTGAGAAAGAATTGTTAGCCATTCAGTTTGGTTGTGAAAAATTTCACCAGTATGTGTACGGTCATAAAGTAACTGTTCATACTGATCATAAACCTTTAGTCTATCTTTTTAAAAAGCCATTACATGATGTACCAGCAAGATTGCAACGTATGATGTTAACTTTACAAAAATATGATTTGGAAGTTATACATGTTCCAGTAGGCCTAGTATGAGTTTTCATTACGAAACTCGATCGTCGATATCCAGCGCGTTTGACTCAGTGATTGGCCAGCTTCAAGGTCGTAAGAACTCTCTACCAATGAGAGCGCCAAACGCGCTCGATATCGACGATCGAGTTTCGTATTGAAAACTCATACTAGGCCTACATGTAAAGAAATGTTTATATCTGACACTCTGTCTAGAGCAGCATTAAAAGAACATTATATACCTGAGAATGAGTCAGAAATATCTTGTCATGTCAATTTAATGCATTCAAGTCTAGCAGTCACAAAGGAGTACTGTACAAAATTGTTACAGAACACTAAGAAAGATGATACTTTGCAATTGTTAAAAAAGTATTATTATGAAGGTTGGCCAAAAAATAAAAATAATGTCAGTCAGTCAATAAAACCATTTTGGAATATACAAGCTGAAATTCATGTAGTCAAAGATTTGTTGTTCAAAGGGTCAAAATTAATAGTACCACAGTCAATGTATAAGGAAATGTTAGGTAAAATTCATGAAGGTCACCAAGGTATAAATAAATGCTTAAAACTGGCTAGAGAGTCTTTGTACTGGCCAAGCATGTCAGCTGATATTAAAAACTTGGTAGAACAATGTTATGTATGTGCACAATTTAAACCTAATAATCCAAAGGAACCACTAAAAAATTTTGAAATAAATAAATATCCATGGCAACAAGTAGGTGTTGATTTAATGTATTTTGATAACCTCACTTATTTAATTGTCACAGATTATTATTCTAAATTTATAGAAATAGCTTTGTTAATTAAAAACAGTACAGCAAAGAATGTAATAACACATTTAAAGTCCATTTTTGCTCGTCATGGAATACCTTTATCTTTAGTGTCTGATGGTGGTCCTCCTTTTCAGTCATTAGAATTTAAAAATTTTATGCATGAATGGGACATAGAACACATTGTAACTAGCCCATATCATCCACAGTCAAATGGTCAAGCAGAGAGTTCAGTCAAAATTATCAAAAATATGTTAAAAAAATGTAAAAGAAACTCATCTGATCCATACATAGCTTTATTACAGTATAGAAACACACCTAAGAATAATTTACCATCTCCAGCTCAACTGTTAATGTCCAGGAATTTAAGAAATAACATTCCTATGTCTTATAAGAAAATAAAACCTAAAGTGGTTACATTCAAAAATTATGAAGAATGTGTCAAGCAAAATAATAAAAATAAGTCTAAATATTATAATAGAAATACAAAGCCATTGTCATTATTGTATCCCAATGATCATGTATACTTTAAAAGAAAGCCTGATAGCAATTGGGAACAAGCCATTGTCAAGCTAAGGTTGGCTAATAATAGGTCATATGTCGTTGAGGATGTCAATGGAGTTAGGTATAGGAGGAATAGGGTTCATTTAAGACACAAATATTCTCCTATGCTATCCAATTCGTCGCAGGGGAGAGAGGAAGGTAACAGGCAGGAGTCTAGACCTCAAGAGCTCTCATCTCAATCCTCAGTCAGTCAATATGTAACTCGTTCTGGAAGAGTTGTAAAGCCAACCAGAAGGCTAATTAATGAAATAGATTAAGTAGAACATTGTATCCTAGATTAAGACCTAACCATAGTCTTAAGTCATTGTCTAAATTGTAACTAAGTCAGGTTTCTATAACATTGTTTGTCAAGGGTTAATTTAAACTTAAACAGGGGGGATGTTGTATCATACATCACTACTCTGTAGTCGAGTAACTAATACCATCTCTATGTATTAGTGTCTATGAATATAGTCTATAGTCTTGTCATTGTAACTTAGGATCTGACCTAGAAGAGGTCGTTTCCAATATAATAATTCTACAAGTGTAATAAACCAGTCTAATTATCTAAAGTCTTTAATATTTACCAACCGAATAATCATACAAGTGTCTTCGAGGCTAGACTGAATAGGCTTTTAATAAAATAGCGTCCTTTACCCTAATTTAAAATTGTAAAAAAACAATAATCAAACCTCTCTTCAGCTTCCTATTTATATATTTTTAGCTACGGCCACCAGTAGGAAGTCATCCAGACACAGCTAATTATCAAACAATTTGATAATAGATCGCCACTAATTTATATTGTTATGAGTTAAATGCCTCCTGTAGGGTTAACATAAAGGTACGTCATTACCTACAGTCATCACTTATAAACATGTTAATATTAATGACAATCTATTATCGAACACCGAACATCTGCTCCCATTAAGTTCATAAATCACTTTAATCTCTAATGCGACTACGAGAGCCGTCTGTGTCGGTAAGAATAACATCATCATCATTTCAGCCGAAACACGTCCACTGCTAGACAGCAGATTGGCCTCCCCCAAGGATTTCCATGACAACCGGTCCTGCGCCTTCCACGTCCAGTGGTTTCCCGTGACCTTCCCAGGTCGTCGGTCCACCTTGTCGGGGGCCTACCCACGCTACATCTTCCGGTGAATGGTCGCCACTCGAGAAACTGTCGGCCCCATCGGGCATCGGGCCTACGGGCAATATGCCCGGCCCAGTGCCACTTAAGTGTTGCAATTCTTCCGGCTATGTCGGTTACTCTCGTTCTTCTGCGGATCTCCTCATTTCTGATTTGATCACGCAGTGAATCTCCAAGAATAGCCCTATCCATTGCCCTTTGAGTGACCTTGAGCTTTCTTGTAAGGCCCATTGTTAGCCTTAGCGACCACGTCACAGTGCCATAAGTCATCACTGGCAACACACATTGGTCTATCGGACAGTATATAGTTTTTTTTTTTTTTTTTGTTGGGATGGGAAATCATCAAATGACTTCTCCCGATCTGGGCGGAGCGGAAGTGTGTGTCAGACTTTTACTGACTAAAACCCACCGGTGTTTCTTCATTGGCCTGTGCGACGGCCAGGGCCGCGGTTTCTGTTTAACCCGCAACCCTGACCCAGGAGGCATCGGTCTTCGTGGACCCCGTCACGATGTGCTCACATCTCTTTGAGACGCGCGTGAAACACGATGCGCCGTCGACTTGGGCCTGGTCCTTACTGGGCAGGTGGTGAACCGCATCCGGCGCCTGGGCCTGGAGGTGGCCCTTAACAAGTCGGAGGCCATGGTTTTCCATGGCCCCCGGCGCGCGCCGGCGCCGGGATCACATATCGTGGTCAGTGGGGTCCGGATAGCTGTCGAGTTCACCATGAAGTACCTGGGATTGGTGCTCGACAGCCGGTGGGATTTCGGACCCCACTTCCGGCGGCTGGCGCCCAAGCTGATGGGTGCAGCGGGCGCACTATCAACGTTGCTTCCCAACATGGGGGGCCCGAGCGCCGCCTGTAGGCGGTTGTACGTGGGAATCGTGCGGTCCATGGCCCTGTATGGGGCCCCTGTGTGGGCGATGGACCTGACGGCCGGAACACTCGCCATTCTGCGCAAGCCGCAGAGGGCGATGGCCGTCAGGGTCGTCCGCGGGTATCGCACGATATCCTACGAGGCGGCTTGCGTCCTGGCCGGATCCCCGCCCTGGGACCTAGAGGCGAAAGTACTCGCGTCATTGTACCGATGGCGCGAGGAAGAGCGGACACGGGGCTCCAGTCCGGTGCAGTGGCAGATCGAGCTGCGCCGAGAGGAGCTCCGTCAGGTCCTGGTGGCGGACTGGCGGCAGAGGCTTATGCGCCCTACCTCCTCGCCTCGCTACCGTCGAGGCGATCCGGCCAGTACTCGACGACTGGCTCGGGAGGAGGCACGGCTCCCTGTCGTTCAGGGTGACGCAGGTACTGTCGGGGCATGGCTGCTTCGGCAAGTACCTGCATCGCTTAGGCAGGGAGCCGGACGCTCGGTGCCACCACTGCGTCCAATGCGGGGAGGACACGGCGCAACACACGCTCTCCGAGTGTGTAGCTTGGGAGGAGCAGCGCCGTGTCCTCACAAATGAAGTAGGAGGCGACCTGACGCTGCCGGCAGTAGTGCGGAGGATGGTCGGCAGCTCAGAGTCGTGGGACGCGGTGGTGTCCTTCTGCGAGGACGTGATGTCGCAGAAGGAAGCTGCGGAACGGGAGAGGGAGATATCAACTCCCTTCCCGGGCCGCAGAAGACGCACCGGGCGTCGAGGAAGGGCGGATAACGCCCTCTTCCGCCCCCCATGAATGGGTCCAGGGGCGAGGGACATGGGGAAGTCCCCGCCCCCCATTGATGGACCCCAGGCGGAGGCGCGCGCGAGTGTCGGCGCGCGCCTTTGAGGCGATGCACGGGGTAGTTTAACACCCCACTACCCCGTGCAGGAGACGAGGCCCGGACAGACTGGGCCAGCACGAGGGTGTGGGGCCGTGGAAGAATTTAGACTCCCGCGGCCCCACGCGCGCTCGTGATAGAAGACACACCGGGGTGGTTTTAGTCAGTAAAAGTCTGACATACCCCGTCGCCCACCCCAGGGCGGCGGGCATCCTATGAGGATTTCCACACCGGCAAAAAAAAAAAAAAAAAAAATGGTCCTTACTGGGCGGCGAGCTGCCCACTGCTCACCGCCCGCAGGCCCGCGCCTACGGTGGCCGGGAGTTAGGTGTCGTCTCCCGAACAGGGCGTCTACTGCGGCGGCTAGTGGCGTGAGGGCGCTGGGATTCCCGTTGCCTCACGCGCTCCGCCTCCTCCTTTGCCAGCATCACTGCTTCGCAGAAGGAGGTGACGGCCTGCCATGCACTTTCGCTCCAGACCATGGCCTGGACCAGGTTTGGACGCGAGAGATTGCCGCCGATTGCCGCTACGAGGACACGGCGGTGCTCTACCCAAGCCGGGCAGACCTCCATCGTATACTCCACCGTGTCCTCAGGGCGATCCACACAATGGTGACACCCTGGCGTTTCCTCCCGCCTAATACGGAACAGGAACCTCTCGAAACAACCGTGTCCAGTGAGGACCTGCGTCAGGCGGAAGGTGAGGGCGCCGTGGCGCCTCTCTAGCCTCTCCTCAAAGAGGGGACTTACCGCCGCTATTGTGGCGTGCCCAGCAGTGGGTTGCGATAATCGCACTCTCCATGTCGCCATGAGATCCCGCCGGAGCTCTGTCCGCCGTACCGCGATTCCTCGCGGCAGCGGAGTTATGCCCCGCCGTTTTGCCTCCTCTCGCCACTCCCACATGTGGGCGAGGGCTTTGGCCTCCAGATCCCATGGCGGCAATCCGGCAAGGATGCTCGCCGCCTCAGCGGAGACCGTGCGGTATCCCCGGATCAGCCGAACGGCCATGACCCTCTGGGACGCGGTCAGGCATCGGGCTGGTCGCTTCCTTAGCGACCGCGCCCACACCGGTGCCCCGTAAAGGGCCATGGACCGCACGGCCCCCGCGTAGAGCCTCCGGCAGGAGGCGTTTGGTCCCCCTAGATTGGGGGGGAGCCGCCTCAGGGCAGCCCCGGCCCGTTCCAGTCTGGGTGCCAAACGTCGGAAGTGCTCCTCGAAGTTCCACCGGCTGTCGAGGACGAGTCCCAGGTACTTCATCGTCGACCCGACGCCGATGTGAACCCCTCCTACTGTTATGTGGGAACCCGACGGTGGCGCATTCCGAGGACCATGAAAGCACATGGCCTCGGACTTCTGCAGGGCCACCTCGAGTCTCAATTGCCGGATCCTTTTGACGATTGTCGCAACCCCGAGGGTCGCTGCGTCAGCCGCCGCCTGGTGTGACCTCCCTTGTGCCAGAACCAGCGTGTCGTCAGCGTAACAAACTACGCTGACGCCCATAGGGAGGACGGCGCGCAGCACCCAGTCGTTCCCGATGTTCCACAGATGCGGCAAGACCGATCCCTGTGGAATACCGCACGACATCTCTCGTCGGTTCCACACTCCTTGGTGACCGGGGTAGATTACGGCCCTGTCCGTCAGATAGGCCTCGACCACTCGACAGAGATAGGTCGGCATCCGGTGATACCGGAATGCCTCCCTGATGCAACTCCAGGGTAGGGTGTTGAAAGCGTTGGCGATGTCTAGAGACACCGCCAGGACTACCCCACCCCGGGCCACAGCATCCCCTGTCGTAAGGGCTCGCATGCGCATGATGGCGTCCACCGTAGAGCGCTCCCTGCGGAAGCCAAACTGGCTCTCCGCCAAATCCGGGCCCGCTCGCCTGAGTTGCCCGACGAGGCGGTCTGCAATGACTCTTTCGAAGAGCTTGCCCACCTCGTCGAGCAGCACAATGGGCCGGTAAGCGGACGGAGAGTCCGCAGGGCGCCCTGGCTTTTTTATGAGGACCAGTTTCCCCGTCTTCCAGCGACGTGGGAACTGGCCCCTCTCTAAGCATGTGCTTAGTAGCCCCCGTAGTCGAGGCCCGATAGCCCCTAAGGCCAGAACCCAGGCTTTTCCAGGTAAGCCGTCGGGTCCTGGGGCGGTATTTTTGGCATTCAGCCTACGTACCGCCGCTCTCAACTCTACCTCGGTCACTTCAGGAGCATCGTCGTCGTCGTTGGTGTGGTCCGCATCAGGCACCGCAGCAGGCGGAGCCATGGGTGGAGGGGTATGTCCCCCTCGCGAGAGAAACAGAGCGCTCACCACGTCCTCCACGAGCTGAGCCGGAGACTGCGTTAGCGGGGGAGCCCGTGGGCGGAGTTTATTCCGCGCCATTTTGTAGGGGCTGCCCCACGGGTCTCTGTTCAGAGTTCCCAGCAACTCCTCACGGGCCAGCCCTTTGGCTCACTGGATTTCCGCTCGGATGGCGGACTTTGCCACTCTGTATCCCTCGTAAAGCTCCGCTTGAATGGCCTCCGTATTCGGTGGACGAATACGGAGCCTGCGATGCCTGGTGTACCGGTGTCGCGCAGCCACGCACGCCTTGCGCAAAGACGTAAGCTCCGGCGACCACCAGTACACCTGACGCCGGGCGTGTCCGAGCTTGACTCGGGGCATTGCCACGTCGCATATATCGGACATGGCCTCCCGGAACCACTCCGCCTCGTTGTTTGTGTCAGCAGGCCTGTCAGGTGGTTATACCCAGGCCTGCACGATCGAAGCTTCCAGGAGGAGCTCCCGGTCAAGCTGCTTCAGCGCCCACCGCGGACCACCTGGTGAAGGTCGGACCGGCGCGCTAGAGGTCTGGGCGGAGACGTCAAACCGGATAAACCGGTCTGAGTAAGTCTCCACCCCCTCCATGACGCGCCAGTCAAGGACATGTGGCGACAGAGCGGGGCTGGCGAATGATATGTCCACCACTGAGTCACCCCGCATCCGCTCACATATTGGGACCGAACCCCGGTTTAGGATGACCAGGCCTGTCTCCAGAGCCCAGTATTCCACCATCCTGCCACGTGTGTCTGTAAGCCGGGAACCCCAAGCCAGATTTTTGGCATTGAAGTCCCCGAGGACGAGCACGGGGAGGGAGCGGAACCCTACGACGACGACTCTTAACTCCGCAAGGGAGTTGTGGAACTCGGCGAGAGTTCGGCTCGGGGAGAAGTATACCCCCACCACAACTATCTCCCCGAACCGTGCAGCCAAGTTGAATTCGACGACTGACCTCTTTCTCGAAGCTGGACCTAGCTAACTGGAAAGAATATCGTAAGTAATTAATTATTTAACACTTTTTTCTAAAAGATACTAGTACCCATTACATTCCCATTACTGATTTCGCTAGTTTATAATTATTAAAAAAAAAAAAAACAAAGAAAAAAAATCCCATTTAGATTCAAAGTAGGTAAAGTAACCAATAGGTAGTAACCAAACTTCTTGGTGTAGCAGGTAACCCTCCAGCATAAGGAAGGACTGCTAACTTTTATTAGAAGAATTAGGTTAGGTATATCTGATTTCAAAGCAGGTACCTACCTAAATAAAAAGTACGGGCTTACAAAAAAATATAAGTAGGTAGGCACATACCTGCCTATCATTTATCATGCACTTTATGGTATTTCTTTTTATACTTTCACAGCACATAACAATTTTTCATAGTTTTTTAATAATGTACGAGTCCAAACATGCTAACTGTAAATTAATATGGTTCAAGAGGTTATTTCTACGAAATTCTGTTGTTCTCTTCTCGCCACTTGATAAGAGGTATTAATTATAAATGGTAAATAATATTTGGTGTGATGTTGGAAGTGTGGTGGTACTCTTTTTCAAAAAGGGTGACAAAACCCTTTTGAAAAACTACAGACCCATCTCACTTCTGAGTCATGTCTATAAGTTCTTTTTGAGAGTCCTCACGAATCGTCTCGCTTGCAGGTTTGACGACTTCCAGCCTCCCGAACAAGCCGGATTCCGAAAGCCGGCTTCAGCACAGTAGACCACATACATACGCTGCGGCAGGTTATGCAGAAGGCCGAGGAGTATAACCTACCCATTTGCTTGGCGTTTGTGGACTACGAAAAAGCCTTTGATTCGATCGAGACCTGGGTTGTACTGCAGTCTCTCCAGCGGTGCCAAGTAGACTATCGGTATATTGAAGCGCTGAAGGGTTTGTACTAAAACGCCACCATGTCAGTCCGAATACAGGACCAGACCTCGAAACTTATACCTCTGCAGCGTGGTGTCAGACAGGGAGATGTTATTTCCCCGAAACTGTTCACCGCTGCATTGGCGGATGTCTTCAAGATTCTGGACTGTAAAGGACTGGGCATCAACATCAATGGTGAGTACATGACACGCCTTCGGTTTGCTGATGATATTGTAGTTATGGCTGAGACCGCGGAGGACCTGAGTACAATGCTTGAAGACCTCAGTAGAGTCTCCGAGCGAATCGGTCTTAAAATGAACATGGACAAGATTCTCCTATAAAGATTGGAGACTTTGTTTTCGAAGTTGTTGACAGCTACGTGTACCTGGGACAAACTATCCAGTTAGGAAGGTCCAACTTCGAGAAAGAGGTCAATCGTCGAATCCAACTCGGCTGGGCTGCTTTCGGGAAGCTACGTAAAATCTTCTACTCCAAAATACCGCAGTGTCTCAAGACAAAAGTGTATGACCAGTGTGTGTTGCCAGTGATGACTTATGGAATTGAAACGTGGCCTCTAACAATGGGCCTTATAAGAAGGCTCAAAGTCACTCAAAGGGCAATGGAGAGGGCTATGCTTGGGGTTTCACTGCGCGATTGAATGAGGAATGAGGAGATCCGCAGAAGAACGAAAGTAACCGACATAGCCCGAAGAATTGCAACACTGAAGTGGCAGTGGCCTGAATACATTGCCCGTAGAACCGAAGCCGGATGGGGCCGACGGGTTCTCGAGTCGCGACCACGCACCGGAAGACGTATCGTGGGTAGGCCCCCGACAAGGTGGACCGACGACTTGGTGAAGGTCACGGGAAACCGCTGGATGCGAGAGGCGCAGGACCGGTCCTCGTCGGAGGCCTATATCCAGCAGTGGACGTCTTTCGGCTGAAATGATGATGATGATGATGAAATAATATTTATTACATAAATAGTAAACATACAGTAAACATTGTTTGAAAAAAGTATTTTAACGTACTCTATTAGTGTTATAGATGATGACGCTTTCGGGATATATGTAGAGTATAGTGCGTTTCATCTAATAGTTCCTTTGCCGTCATGTGATAGTGACATAAAATGAATGCCATATTTTATGTCACTATCGTAAACAAGGTAGACGCACTCTGCGTCTCTCTCTCTCTCTCACACTAAGTTGCATTAGTGCCAACATGACGGCAAAGGAACTATTAGATGAAACGCACTATATAGTACGTTTTTTCTAATAGTTCCTAGTGTGAGAGAGAGACGTAGAGTGCGTTTCATCTAATAATTTAGGAATTATTAGATGAAACGCACTCTACGTCTCTCTCTCTCACACACTAGGAACTCTGCGTCTCTATCTCTCTCACACTAGGGTGTGAGAGAGATAGAGACACAGAGGGCGTATTACAGAACGTCACTCAAAACTCAAGTCTCGTTTGAAGCCTTTGGATTAGTTGAAACTAGTTTTAAGTAATACTTAAAAAGAGATCAATGCTTGAGTTTCCTTTTGGAATATGAACCTAAATAACTAAACGCATAACTACTTCCGGATCGGATCAGCTGATTGTCATTTATGACAGTTATTATTAGTGTCATTGTCATTAATGGACGATGGAAGACACTATGTCAATAGAAGTGGGTCGGTACGTGTTTTTGCAATACCGAAACTATGTATTGGTTTGATACCCGATAACGGGTATTGAAACTATTTATTTCAGTAACTATTTATTGCCGATACCGAGGTCGGTGGCGGTGTACCGGTACCTTTGGCGGGTATTGACATTACTCGTTTCGTGGATAACTAGAGTAACTAAGTTTTCAGTGGTTTTCGGTATTAGTTTTGAATGGATTTTAGAAATTATAAAACAATATTTGTGAAAATATTTAGTTATTATAACATATAACTACATATTCATAAGTATAATTTACGTGTGTCTATTTTTATACACCTAAGTTATACTATAAAAGCAATAAGAAAAAGAAATAATAATAAAAGAAATAACACAAAGAACAAAAAAGTATCGCACGCGCGTAGAAAGTTTTGCATTAGAACGTGAACACCAAACATACACAACTAAAATAAAAATAGATAGGTACAATTTGCAATTTACTTTTCACCCAAACAAGTGCCCCTTTCTGTGAACCTGAAGGTCAACTTTCAACCGTGACCTAAATACATTTTTTCGATAATTGCATCTATTGCATACGGATTACAAGTCAAATCCCTTCTTCCTTTTTTTCCTAGGACTCGCTCATCGTTAATCGTAATCGCCATTCTTCGTGCGCCGTCGGAATATTTCGGTTCGGTATCGGGTACGCCCACAATCTACATCGAGGAGACGAGACTCGCAGTAGGTGCGACGAGTAAAGCGTATATCGTGTATTCGCAAAATAAATAGTTTTTCCCGATAAATAGTTATTAGGTGGTATTAGGTATTACAGAACCGAGTAACCGAGTAAGAATATACTTAGTACTGACGGACGCGACTCGCAGTGTTGGTGCGGCGAGTAAAACGTTTTCGCCAATAAATAGTTTTTCTAAATAAATAGTTATTGTAGAATCGAATACCGTATTTTAGGTATTGAACCAATACATAGTTATTGAAACTATTTATGGTTTGAAACGACCACCTTTATGTCAATGTGAAAATCGAGCTTCGAGATTTCCCACTTCGTCAAGTCAACCAAATGTCCAAATCGAAATCGTCATTTAGCTCACGCACGCACGAGTTGTTTGAATAGTGATAAATAAAATTGATGATAAAAGGTCATCACAAATAGAGTACAGTATCCAAGGTCGTAATATTGTTGTGATAGTCGATAACAGATAATATTTTTTAATTTTACTAGTTTATCATGTAAACACCGAAACAACACATTGTTTTCAAGAATTTTGATAAAAATGTCGCTAAAAACCATACTACTACGGTGAGTCAATAAAAATTGCGTCCAATATTTTTGAACATTTTCGCAATAAATTGGTTTAAGGATTATTTAAAAGTGACTGTGTGCGAAGTGAGTTTGTTTACTTAGTTTTGTAAAACTTCGTGATGGTGTTCCAGTATTTAAAACGTATTAGTTTGTATAAGAAAAATAGTATATAAAAATAATGTATATAGTTATTATTAGCCCCACCATCTATATTCATAAACATTGATATCCATAATAAATTGATATCACCATATGTATGCCATTTAGATAGTAAAGACATTGCATATAAGTTGCTGGGGCACTCAAAAGAAAGTTCTCCAAAAAGCATTAAATTCATAAACACCTTATCTTAACAAATAGCTACTGTATGTGGTAAACATTTTTACTTGTGAAGTGATTACATTGTGTGATGACTATTTGAACTTGTGATTAAATCAGACTACCATGAAAAATTCTTCATTTATCAATTTAATATAAAGCCTTAGATAACACTCCCAAATATGGCTTTCTATTATTTAAAGAATTTTCTAAATCAGTTCAGTTAATCGTAGTTTACCACTTTTTTATTTGCTGTGGAAAGCCTCATGGACTTTCTCCATCATAACAATGACAAGAGGGATACCCCTTTGTCATTTCAGCTAGACTCTTAAAGTCTAAAATCACCTTGTTGTTTCTCCTCTACCTATAACCAGGGGTTGACATAAGCTTTCAGCCTTTCACCCCACCCTATGAGATTACTACTTTCAGTGTCACAAACTGTACTTCTTTATTATATTAGTATATAGGAATGAACCATAGACCTAGCAACTTCTACAAACAGATAAAGTGTTATTTACAAAAAGAAAAATAAATAAATTAAAGGTTTCTCTGTTGACCCCCAAACTAAGCAGGGCTTGTATCTTGACGGTTGGATTCTATGTAATTTATACATTATAATTAAATTTATTTATTTCTTTGCAGAACTATTAACCAAAAGAACAAATTCATCAACCTAGCTGCATCTGCAGTTAAAGTATCAAATCAAGAACAATACAGCCATAGAGATGATAAGAGACAGTATGGTTATTACAGAAGAACTGTAGCAACAACACTATTTAGTTCTGTGATTGTTGGAACTGTACTAGCTGGTATTTTTGTTTTAACAACTTCTTTTGCTTTCATCAGTTTTCCAGTCAGGGCAAAGTATGACACAGTCATATTGCCAGGACCAACCCGATTTTTCCTGCATTATATTATGTAACTGTATGATAAGATTAATAAGTTGATCCGGGTGGGGCATATGAAATGTGACTACCTTTCTTTTTTAAAGCTTTTTATACCCGTTTATTCTGGCAAAAGGCTGAATTTGCTAACCCTGATATTCCTCAAGCTGACCGTTATCTTTTAGTAATGTTTCTTTCTGGCTAGAAACTCAAATGATAACAATAAAATTCATTGTTTTCATTTGAATTTAACTGTGTGTTTGTTGACATGCTTCATGTGTATTTAATAGACAGGAAGCCTGTCAACAAATACACAGGTCAATTAAAGTTTTATCAGCCGGTTCCAATAATTCACTGATAAAACAAACAGCTTGAATTTCCTTAATACATAATAATATGTTAGGTGTTTATTTAATTGGAAATGGGTCCTGAGTTAGATATATTTAAATGTTCTTGCCATTATTTATATTACAGATTATTTATTTCTACATTTCAGAAAAATCTGATAAAAATAAAAGAAAGAAAGGAAAAGGTGAAGAAAAAATAATAGAAGCAGGTGAGAAGAGGCCTGACCTTCCTACCTTCAAGGCTGATGAAGTGAGGAAGCATGACAATGAGTAAGTTATTAAATACTACATACTTAAACCTAACCCTGCAGAATTGCATGATTTCATAACCCCATCTCCGTTCCATCATCCAACAACCCGTCGTACGACGTGTATCTACCCTTACGTTGTTGCCTCTTCTTTTATACCACTTACATCAAGGAACTGGAACAATTTGGCAGCAGCAGTGTTTCCATCGGACTCCAATTTAAGTGTCTTTAAGGCTAGAGTGAATAGGCTCCTAATAAACTTACCATCAACAATTGCATCACTGCTTACCAACAGGCGGGAGTGTGGTCACGCACTATAAAAAAAAATATTCGAAAATGTTGTATTCCTAACAACATAATATTCCACATATGTATATAAATGTCTGTATATTAATATAGAAATTACTTATGCGGGCAGAACCGGTTTCGCCTGCACAAGTTTCTATTTCGTGGGAATATCCGGATCTAAACATTTTTTTTTTTAATATTATAAACTAGCGTCTGACCGCAACCCCGTCCGATGGCAAGCAGTGATGCAAATCGGTGATGCAAAGCGGGCTAGTTTATTAAGCCTATTCACTTAAAAAACTTACGAATAGGAAGGAAGACGGCAGTTGAGCGAGGTGATGCAATGTTAAACCTAAAAACACGACCAACGATGCTGCGCCAGAGGAAGATTTATCTGGAGACCCTCTACGACCAATCTCCCGACGCAACAACATTTGGCGCATCGTACCCGGCACACATCGCAACACACTGCTCAGACCCGTCCTCCGTACGGCTTCACTAGACAGCATGCCAGAACACGATGAATCGCTTGGCGGCAAGACTTTGTCTGATGTGTGGTAACTTCTGCCGGCATCCGATGGTATGGCCTACCACCAAGAAATTTCATCTAAATCGCTTCGGTAATTTTTTGCGTGAAAGAGTAACAATCATACAGACAAACTTTCACTTTTATAATATTACCAGCTGTGCTCGCGATTTCACCCGCGTAAGTAGTAGTAATATAAAAATACATAAAAACCTATTCTCATGCCTAACGAATGTATATACGAAATTTCATTAAAATCGGTTTAGCTGGTTTGGAGGAGGTCGAGTACAAACACAGTGACAAGGGAATTTAATATCATAGATATTATTTGTGTGAGCTGTACCCACGACAATATCTTCACTTTAATGCACATCAATCTGCCAAGAAACAAGCAGAATAATATTAGCACCTCGTTAATGTCACTCAACGGTTTTTATCGACAGTGTAATATACTAATGGTTAGTTATGTACGGTTTGCTAAACATTTTAGAGAGCATGCAAGAAATAAATAAAATTACGGCGCGGCGTAAGTATTCATTATTTTGCGTGCGAGTAAATTACAAATATAATGTCATATAGTGTGGCTACCATGACCTTTCATTACGAGACTCGACAAACCACACAAGACAGTTCTCCAGTCATTTAGAGATGAAATTCAAATATGTAATAAAATTTATTCAGTCCATAAAATCTGCAAATTTGATTAGATTAACATAATCACCATACCAAGAACTGATACGTGAGTTTGTAATACATACGTAGATATCTTTATACGAAACCTGATTTTAGTTTGTTTAGAATAAGCAATTGAATCGATTCCAATAATTTTTACACCATGTTATATTTTTTCCCAAATACATTTAGAAATTGGTACAGTTTGTATACGGAGCGCGCGCACGCAGCTTACGATAGATCATAGTAATTGCGTGCGGCCAATAGCTGACGCCAAAGGTCAACGCACCGCGCTCGCCCGCCCGAGCGGAGCTTTGATCGTATTTTTGTTGGGAAAACCAAGTAGAATAGCAGACACATAACTTTGTGGTTTTTCATTATATATTTATAAAATTTTGTACATAGATTCTTTACTAAAAAATACTGGACACGTGTTTCGGGTTTCGCATAAACAAAAAAAAACATAATGTTGTATAAATTACTTTTATATTGTACCGTTGTGTAGTAGCGGTTGTAATAGGGTATTTGACTAAAAAAAACTAATTAGTCCGTCAGTCAGTTTTCCAAAAAATACTAGTCACGTAATTTTTCTTTTTTCATATAAACAAAAAATGAAGACGACACAGTGCGTTGAAAACTCGTGTGACTCGTCACCAGCCACCACTCCTGATCTTTGATGCTTTTTATATTTGTAAATTTTTATTGTTTTGATAAAACATAAAATACATGTCTAGTATTTTTTGGTAATCTGACTGACGGACTAATTAGTTTTTTTTTAATCAAATACCCTATTGTTTGGATATGATGAAATTATTCATATTTTAAACGTAATCAGTTGAAGTAGGTAACTACAGAAACTAAAACAATGGCGCCGATTAGTTTAGTTTGTGAGCCAGAGATGTTCAAAAACTAATCTAATTAGTTAAAGTTACAGGGTTAAAAGGATAGAAGATCACATGTTACTTTAGTACTCTCAAATTAAGGTACTCCATAAACAGTTTAGACGCAATTATAAACATGACGACTAAACAGACGTCAATTTACGTCAAGTGCGGACTAATTTGACAAGCCTAAACTAATATATTATCTTATTTTAATTTCTTAATGAAATAGAAAGAAATAGATGCACTTCAAACTAGTTTAGTTGGTGAACAAGGGAACCATTGTCTCCGGTGTAATCACGTTTTCTTTCGACTGAAAAATCACACGATTACGATTTTTACGATTTCAAATGTCGCCTGAAACCAAACAAATCGTACGATAGACTTCAAATGGCATTCATGGATGAAGGCCCTTCTAAGGCAACCGTGTATTGGTGGTATAATAAATTTAAGTGCGGTCGACTAACTTTTGGGGGATGAAGAAAGAAGTGATCGCCCTTTGACGACTGTTACAGAAGAAAACGTGTTAGCAGTGAAAAGTTTGATCCAACACAATACACCACTTACATATCAAGAAATTCATCATAAACTGGAGATTGGATCAGGAAGCTTACATGAGATTCTACACGTGCATCTTCGGTTGCGGAGGATAGTTTCACGGTGGGTGCCTCACAATCTCACCGATGCTCATAAGCAGGCTCGGGTGAAATGGTGCCATGATGTGATAGACAAATTTGAAGCAGGCTTGTCTCGGCGTGTTTACGACATCGTTACAGGTGATGGATCTTGGATTTATCAATACGATCCAGAAACGAAGCTCCAGTCGTCGGTTTGGGTGTTTCAAAACGAACTAACGCCTACCAAAGTGAAGCGATCTAGAAGCGGGATTAAGATTTTGATCGCGAGATTTTTCAGTTTGACTGGCTACTTGGTGTCAATTCTTTTACGAAACCAAATAAGGATTAACGCTGAATGGTATACTACCAAATGCTTGACAGAAGTTTTCTCTATTATGAGCAACAAGCGACCAAATAGGGCTCCGCGGGTTACTGCTTCACCCTGACAATGCGCCGGTCCACATCGCAATCAAACTAAGGGACTTCCTGGACAGTACACCGGTCACCCTCCTTACAGCTCTGACCTAGCACCGTGTGACTTCTTCTTATTCCCAAAAATAAAAGATCAGCTCAAAAGGATACAATTTTCGTCGCTGGATGAAGCGCGTTCGAGCAGGCTGTTAACGAGGTGTCTGCGGCGGACTGGAAAAAGGGTTTCGAAAACTGTCAGACGCATGAAACTTTGTATAGAGGCTGGTGAAGAGTGCTTTGAAAAGATGTTATTTTGATTTAATTTTTTTCACTTTTAGAGTGTCCCACGTATATAACGTTTTATACAAAACCTTAGAAAACATAGTTTTTTCAGTATCATTCAATCGTTTTCACAACATTTTATATTTTACCCAAATACATTTAGAAAATACTGCAGTATGGTTACCAAGCGCACGACTCCGTTCACGGAAGATCGTGGTACTAGGCGCGTGCCCACAGTGAGATAGGTCTCTCCCGCCCCTCTGTGTAGGGGTGCAATACGTTCTAAGTTAAAATTACATGTTTTAAGTAAATTATAGTACATTTTATTTTACCACTTACGGCTGAATTTACGAGTAAAGTACGTAAGTACTACATAATATTATCTACCCACACTTGACCGTTACGACAGTCCAAAACCTCCAAGTGTGATGGGACATTTTATCACTAGTTAATAACAAACACGTGTTTCGGGTTCCGCAAATACAAAAAATAGCGTTGTATATTCTTACAACTGCAAAAATATTACATGAAGCTAAAAAATGATGTAAGTATTTATCACCAGAAGTCAGATAATGTTAATGACGAAACAATGTTAACAATAATTGTGTATATGATATTAATAAAACACGATGTATTCCTATTTAAAGGACACAAGTATATAAATATTTACGACGTCTTGTTTCATATTTCCAAGTACCTTTTAAGGTGAGATAGAAGTACTAAAAGGAAATTCATACCTATAGACTTCAGTTTATGTTCCGGCAGTAAATCTCGGAAACTATAGTTAATAAATAATTCTAAACTCTTAACTATTCCCCAACAGGAACAGCTTCTGGGTCACCTACAGGTATGGCGTGTATGACGTGACGTCATTCCTGCCCTCCCATCCGGGCGGGGATCAGATTATGAACGCGGCAGGGCTGAGTATTGAACCCTTCTGGAACGTTTATGGAATGCACAAGACGCAGGAGGTGTATGCCTTGCTGGAGTCCTATAGGATAGGTGAGCGTTGTTTGAATTATTTTCAGATTATAAGTTATGTATAGACATGTGTGTACTTATGTTTTTATTACGGCTAAGGTACTTCTTCTTCTTCTTCCAAACATCATACCTTAGGTTCTAATATGCCAAGGATGGGTGAACTTTACCTTATACAGTAGAATCCCGATTATCCGAACATCGATTATCCGGACATCCGATTATCCGGACTCAGTTGTCTCGGCTCTACTTATCAATTAAAAATATTTTGACGGTGTAACGCGACATGTTACGACAAGTTTCTTCATTTGTTTGCGGGATAGTGTTGGTCAGTGTTGCCAATTTGGTGGATTATTAATTATATATAATTCTTCAATTGATCTGCACGACGATTTTAAAGAAATAACAGAAGCAATGAAAATTCTTAGCATTGGTGAAGGGTGGGATGAAGAGAGCATTAAGGAGTGGCTGAACTGCGATGGTGAAGACCCTGGATTCCAAATCTTAACTGATGAAGAAATCATTGAGGATTTGAACAGTAACGAGAGAGAAGATGAAGAAGAAACTGAAACTGGAGAAGAATGTCAAGTACCATCTCACGCAGAAGCTTTTGAAGCTCTAGATGTGGCTTTTAAGTGGCTTGAAAGACAGGTCGAATCGGATCCTATACAGTTGCTACAACTGAAGCGCATCAGGGACTTGGCCGCGATGAAAAGATGTGATTCATTACGACAAAGATTAATAACAAGTTATTTCCAATCAAAATTCTAAATTACATAAAGATATTATGTAATTCATTATCTATCGTTAAGCTCGTTTTTTATATATCGTATTTTCTAAATGACACATGTAAAATCCGTTATATAATAAAAATTATATTAAAGTTTTAATATTGTTTGATTTGCTTTGAAATCGATTATCCGAATTTTCGATTATACGGAATACCCCTGGTTTCAATTGATCCGGATAATCGGGATTCTACTGTATATACAACTATACAATACGTAAAGAAAACCCCGTCCGACCCAAAAGGATAATAAATGTTAGGTATACACAAGACCAAATAAAATATATCATCATAGTGACAATAGTAATGAATTTTGAAATAATCTTTATTTTCCGCGAATTAATTCCAACTTCCCCAAAATTTGGTATTTTTAAAAAAAGTGACAACACCATTTGTGACGGAGCGAATTGCGATGCGACCACGTGCCGCGTGCCCTGCCCCCCTACACCCGCGCATGTACGCCTAACGTGTTGCCTACCGCACATGCATTAAGTTACCTCGTTTTTTCGAAATAATATTTATTTTTTTAGGGGATTTTTTGTAAGTTTAGCCCGGCTTTGTTGACATTACTAGAATCAGTTAACGATACCTATCAATACCTTGACGGATCGGACAGGGTTTTCTTTACATATTGTATATATAACTATATATGTATGTACGGACGGCAGCTGGTCAAGCTACCCCAAACTATCAGATATTCCCAATCAACCTAGAGCCTTAATGCTTTAGAGATAAAGTTGAAAATCGGATAAGGAAATCTGACAGAAGGTGTTAGCTTGATGTGCTGTTATCTGTACAAGGTGTTTTTGTATATCCCATAACTCTAAACTCTTGTGTATGAAAGAGACCATATTAAAGAATAGTTGATTCTTCACTACATACTATAAAACAAAGTCACTTTCTCTTTTCCTATGTCCCTTTGTATGATGTGTTACTTTTAATTTTTTGTTGCATCGGGTGACGTCTTTACGTCGACGCCGGCTGTCGCTGAAAACCAGCGCTGGGCTCTGTTCTGTACATAGAGTCGCAGCATAATGCTGAGCGACAGCCGTTTTGCGTGGATGTGACACATGTTTCCCTCAACTATTTCTTATTTTTTTATGTTTTTGTAAACTCTTGCGTCATGTTTACTTCAAATAAACGTTTTTCTTTTTTTCTCCTTTCTTTCTTTATTTATTAAATCTTTAAAGCTACGCAACGGATTTGATGTGGTTTATATATATAATAATATCCATTAAATTGTGGAGAGTAAATAATTAGTTTTCCCGCGTTTCCACCCTTACGTTGTTAACACCACTACGTTACGGTTTATATTCAAAAAAAAAAAAAAAAAAAAAAAAAAAAAAGATGGGAGAAAATGAGATGGAAGCATTATAGTATTAAAAATCTTTTTTTTTAAATCATTCTTTAGTTACCATAAGCCTCTTGAGTCAATTAACGAAAATTTAAGCTCTATGTCTGAATAAGAGTAAGTAATTAATATATACGAATATGTGTAGATATAGTAAAATAATGATCTAACTTTGTATCACTATGATCATTACTAATGCATTTAGTAATGATCATAGTGATACAAAGTTATCATAGAGGTACACTTATCCATATCCGTGAGAATTACACACATGCTTTTCATTTTTCATACAAAATAATTGGACGTCACATTTACTAACACGTATGTAAAAACCCTTACGGGAAATATGACGAAGTTGCATTTTATTAGATTTAAATATAATTTGGTTTTTATGAAAATGAACTACTCGTACAATGCAACTTCGAATTTGTGTTCCACATATTCATCGACTGATTATATATTTTATTTACTTATAGAATATAGTCCTATAATTATGGGATATGGGAAAACACATGTTGTATACAACGTTATTTTTTGCTTATACGAATATAATTTGTTCAGAATAAGCAACTGAATCGATTCCAATCATTTTTAAACAATGTTTTTTCCCAAATACATTTAGAAATTGTTGCAGTGTGGTTACCGAGCGGTCCACGCAGCTTACGGTAGATCACAGTACTTAGCGTGGAGGCACGCCCGCGCGACAACTGATGTCAAAGTTCAACGCACCGCTCGCCCGCCCGTGCGGAATGTTGACCATATTTTGTTGGGACAACCAAGTACTCATAACTTTGTGGTTTTTCATGATATATTTTTGAAATTTTGTACATAGATTCTTTACTTAAAAATACTGGACTCGTGTTTCAGGTTTCGCATAAACAAACAAAAAATATATACTAAACATTGTTTTCACTCCTGAATCTCATATTGCCCCTACAAGTTCCTAATAAAAACATAGCAGCACATCCATAGGTAACCTTCACGAGGACGACATAATTGACCACTCGGACGAGGAGCTCTGGGTGAAGGAGCCGAGTAGAGACAAGAGACTCATCGTGAAGACTAGCAAGCCGTTTAACGCGGAGATACCGGCCAAACTGCAGATAGCCTACTTTGACACGCCCAAGTATGTTGGAAAAGTACTGTGGTACTGTTAGATTCTAGCTAAATGAAGAGCCGTGTGGCAGGAGGCCCTAAGTCCAGGGACGTTCAATCAGCACCCTAAGTGCGTAACACACTATCTCTATCAGTTGGGATCATTTTGAAGCTTATTGCTATTTCATTGCTCCCTATGTTCGAAAATGTATCTGCTCAGCAACGTAAATAACGCAATGAATGCTATTGAACTGTCAAAATGAAACCCATTACTTCTGATAATCCCCTTATTTATAAACGTTGCTTAAAGTTAACCAGTGATTAGCGATTCTTTAACCATACATTTTTGACCTTTTAACGTAACGTAATTTTAATCATCGTTTATGAATAAGCCCCTTAAACACTGTGGTGTTTATTTTTATTTAGTTATTTTTACGTTATTAAGCATTTCATGATCTATTAGTTGCGAGGTTCAAATTAGGACACTGATGAAATCTGTATGTTTGATCTCATCGCACGAAGAGAACGCATCGTGTCATCGTGCGATCTTTGCCAATTAGGGCGACGCCTTACCCTGCTGATACCACTAAAATGTAGAACATGTCATGTACGGTAGTCGGTTAGCTAAGTCACTTGTTTTTTTTTTGTTTACCATTAGTTAACTAGTAACTACCTAAACCGATTGAGTATAAGAAACTCAGGTGAAATGAAAGTGTGAAGTGTGCTATTTTAATTGTTTCTTGCAGTTATTGGTGGGTGTTGTTAATTAATATACTCACTCTACGTACATGTTTTAATTTAACATGCACGATGACTTGTTTTTGATAAACCAATGGGCAAAGTACTCCGTGAAATAAATACTTCGATACGTTTATTTATTCTTACACGCGAAAATTTGTATGTATGGATGGTGGTAGCTCTTTAACACAAAAACGACTAAAAGGATTTTAAATAACTTTAGGAAACATAATATAGTTTCTAGTTAACCATACAATTGTGTTCTTTCTCAGTAATTAGTTTATTGATACATTATATGAGTTCATATAATTTACTTTTTTACATTACTTAAATATGTAAGCTGTCACGCCCTTTATGCCTGGGGCTTCTTATTTAAGTAACAAGTTTTAGTTAATTACATTTTCATTTGAATATAAATATATTGTTTTGCTTTGCTGGTATTTTGGCGTGGTAGCTGACATATGGTAAATAATTTCATTGTTGTTGTATTTTATCGTGTTCATCACTATACATAGTATTGTATAAAGACATGTTTTTTTTAAAAGATGAACGGACAGCTGAGCTGCTGGGGAGTTTGTTCCGCCACTTCTTCTTCCCAGCGAAAGCACTAGGAAGTGTCGATGGGTGGGCGTTTTGGGGGACTGTCTTATGTAATATTGACGTTCAAAAAGTGCTGATTCTCAGCCTAATTTGAATAAATGATTTTTGATTTTGATTTAAGACTTAGTAAGTATATTTTTATCCCGATATCCCGTTCTTGTTGACAAGCTAAACTAAATTTAAGTTCAGTGAATCTTTTTCCTTATATTTCATTAAGAAAAGGACAGAAGATAAAATGTTAGTTTAGATCTGACAAATTAGTCCACCCCTGAAGTAAATTGACGTATTTTTGGTCGCCATGTTTCTAATCGCTTCTAAACTGTCTGTGGGGCGAGATGGAGTATCTTAATTTGACAGGATTAAACTAAAATGTTATCTTCTATCCTTTTCTTAATGAAATAGAAAGAAAAAGATGCACTTAACATAAAATTAGTTTAGTTTCTGAAAAATAGAATCGGCGCCAGTGTGATGGGATTGAAACTGCAGAACGCTGCTAGTTTATAATAAAGTTAGGTACCTAACTGGCTTCATTCAGTTACTTCGCGTAAAATTTCGTAGTCCCCCGACCCATTTCGTCACATCGCATCGCCTGCCCATGTCATTACTTCGTATTCACTTAGCCATCTTTCCGACTTTCTGGTTTTTTCTCTTCCTAGATGTTCAAACTTGATAACTAGAAAGAAACCAATAGCATAAAAAATAGGCATTTTACTAAAAAAAAAGGAGATCTGATTTTTAACAAAATACAATAATAAGGCACAGGCGTGGGCCGATGGCATCAGCAGATCAACACAAAATTTATCATAGTGTTACCAAATAATGACGAATTAAATTAAATATTGTTTAAACAGCAAATGGAAAAAGATTCCAAAACTAGAATATTAATTATCTACATTTATAATGCGCAATTTTAATAGAACACGTGGTTTTAACTGACGCGATAACCTAATGGCCACACTCAAAATCAAAAGTCATTTATTCAAATTAGGCTGAGAATCAGCAATTTTTGAACCTCAATATTGTTACGAATGCACCTTATGTCGAGGGCATAAGGTTTAATATCGCGTGACATGCAGTGCGTAACTTTTAAGTCCTATAACTCGGGACCTAGACATTGTATAGGTGTAATATAAAAACGCATTGCTAGAATTAGACTGTACCCCCAAAACACTCGTCCTTCGCCGCTTCCTAGTGCTTTCGCTGGGAACAAGTGGCGGAACAAACTCCCCACACTGTAGGTATAACTGCTTTCCATCCTCACTTCTCGCTGTTCTTTTGTTTGCAGCGAATTATTTTACGTCCGTCAACACATGCCTGTTCCAGAGTTGGAATCGTCCCAGCATCATGTGAAGATCATCATTAAGAACGGCAACGTCCGCACCAAAGAGTTCAGTCTCAAACAGCTGCAGATGTTCCCGAAGGCGAGAGTTCGCGCCGCGCTCATGTGTGCAGGGAACAGGCGCAGTGAGATGAGTGAGGTAGTCTTTCGTTAATTAATTGCTATGTTTACCACACGACTCGGTATCTCTATTGTAAGTGGGAGTCTACAACGTGCCTCAAGTCAATAGGTACTCTTCACTAATACTCCCCACTCACAAGAGGTTTTTACAAGTGTGAGTGAGTGCCAAAAGTACAGGGTCCGGCACTCGGCCCTCGAAGTGTAACCGACTTCAGATCGCTCGCGCAGCTGACGCACAGGCATCAGCTTTGTGTAAATTACCTAAATGAGAATTCAAAGTATTGTTGAGAGTTAGATTACCAAGAGTGAACAGAGAGAGCAACAATTCTGACTTCAGAGAGCGAAGAAGCCGAAAGTGGTCAATTTCCGAACATTGAGTTTTCTGACGAGTAAATTTTTACAATTCAGTATTTCGTAAACTCTGATACAGACCGTCTAAACGAGAATTTGAGTCATGATTGGCCACCAGAAGGCAGCAGCCGCCACAGATAATGGTTTACCGCTGTAACCGCAGATGGGCGCTCTCCAATCGTTCCCATCGGTCTTGGCGACAAGGTAATTGCGCAATATTATCGGGAAACTATTCTGGAGGTTGCTTTGAAGCCTTGGGCAGACAAACATTTCGGTGGCACACCATGGTCGTTTCAACAGAACTCGGCACAGTCTCATAAAGCTCGTATGAAACAAGAATGACCAGAAGAATACACCAGTCTTGAGGTGTTGAAAAAGGCCGTTGTGCGAATGGGCCAAAATGCCTGCAACTGACATTCGGGCAGCTTGCTATTTATTTTTGGACCGTCTCAAGGCCATAGTCAAAGCAAAAGGTGGTCATATCGAGCAAAATTAATTTAATTCTAAATTTTGTATTATTTTTACACATACACACACACAAACCTCGACTTAATTTTGTTTTCTTTTTGGAACGTTGATCCTTAACTCGGCTTGCGGTAGTTAGAAATCGTCTTGTAAATTAAAAAAAACCGGCTAAGTGCGAGTCGGACTCGCACACGAAGGGTTCCGTACCATTATCTTTAAAAAAATCACGTTTATTGTGTGGGAGCCCCTTTAATATCTTATTTTTAGTATTTGTTGTTATAACGGCAACAGAAATACATAATCTCTGAAAATTTCAATTGTCTAGATATTACGGTTCATGAGATACAGCCTGGTGACAGACGGACAGCTTTTAGGTACGCAACCCTAGAAACCTCTATGCAACCTTTCCGTATCTTTTTCTTATATGTATAAGAGTTTGTTTGTGTGTGCGGAACTTCGTTCCTGACAGGGATATCCCGACCGCACACAAGATAAATAATGTTGATGATTTTGTGCTTTCCATTACAAAGCAGGTGAAACCAGTCAAAGGCATCAACTGGCAAGGCGGAGCTATCAGTAACGCAGTGTGGGAGGGAGTGTACCTACGCGACGTGCTGGTCTACTGCGGCGTCGACACGCAGAACACCGTCGGGAAGCATGTCATTGTAAAGTATATCTTATGTGTTTTGCTTAGGAAAGACATTTCTATACAGACCTTCCTTAAAGACCACGTTGTGTAAAGCTGAAGAGTTCGCTAATCTCAGGAACTACTCGTTCGATTTGAGAAATTCTTATCGCGTTAGGTAGCCGATTAATCCAAGAAGGTTTTAGGCTATATACCATCACGCTGCGACCAATGGGAGCGGAGTATATAAAAATACATATCGAAACCTACGCGTGTGAAACCGCGCGGCGCACCTAGTGTCCTGTATTTTTGGCAATAAACGTGTTAATCTACATACGTCCAAGCAATTAAACACTTGAATTTTCATTACACATTTGAATCTTCATTTAATCAAAAAAGCAATTTCTTATACTAACTTCTTAGCAAAAACGTCCAAGCAAATAAATTTGAATCTTCATTATATAAAAAAGCAGTTTCTTATACTAACTTCTTAGCAAAGTTTCCTTCAGTTCACAGGCTCAGACATCGACGCGACTGGTGTGAACTTCTCCACATCGATCCCCCTGGATCAAGCACTGAACCCCAACAACCGTATCCTCTTGGCCACATGTATGAACGGCCGCGAGCTGCCGCCCGACCACGGATATCCTCTGAGAGTCGTGGTGCCCGGGGCGCCTGCTGTCAGGAGTGTGAAGTGGCTGGGTTAGTCTGGAACCGCTTTTCAGTCATTTAGAGGCCTATAAGTGTAAATAACCTGGTTAAAGCCGTAGGAACCTGTTGGATGCGAGGAGCACGGGATCAGTCGAAGTAGAGTGAGGAGAGGATGCTTGACGGAGTCCTGTGTCCAGCAGCAGGGGTCTTTTGGTTAAAATGATGATGTCGATTTCGAGAAGTGAGACGGTAACTGCCAATGGGTCAACTGTCCCGAATGTTGACACCTTGGTCTTTATATTATACAAAACAAGGACCATTGATGATAAAGTATGATAAAATAATCGATGATAAACATCCCACGAAAATACGTTCAAGACAAAGTAATAATGCTCTATGTGTATTTTGTTGATAAAGTTCTTCTTTAAATTAATAAAACTAGGTACATTACTATCGAAGCTTACTTCTAAATGTAGGACTGTCCTGTCCTGAAGTGTAGGACTGACTGTCATGTCATGACCAACAGGGTGACCAACAGTATTAAATTCAGTGTTGCAAACTGCAACAAATACAGCAATATTTGTTGCAGTTTGCAACACTGAATTTAATACTGACTACATTCGAGTAGAATAAAGCACTGGGTTTAAATAAAGATATGCGGACATGATTGAATTAGAGATTGAATCTTTTACCATAACGATCGCATGTTCATACGTATATGTTCGGAGTTATGATTAAAAGAAACTTTTACAAAATACCATTATTAACTATAATTTTCGTCTTCCAACAGAATCTATAACAGTGTCCCACGACGAGAGTTCCTCCCACTGGCATCAAAAAGACTACCGTTCCTTCAACGCGTCCAAGACATGGGAAACAGCTGACTTTGCAACCGCTCCACCGATATATAGCCTGCCCGTCACGTCCGCTATATGTGATCCGGCGGACGGAGATACTGTAGTTGCACAGAATGGATTCGTCGAGGTTAGAGGTAAGGAATAAGGTTCAAATTAATATAGCTTCATCATCATCAACAACCTTTTATCATCCCGCTGCTGGGCACAGGTCTCGTCTCATACACAGAAGGATTGGGCGTAATCACTTGCTCAATGCGGGTTGGTGATTTCAGACTTACAAGTCCAGGTTTCCTCAAGATGTATACGTTGTTCACGTAACGTATAATGCGCGTAATGTAACGTCGAACGTATGTTCGCGTTGTAATCAGTCATTGGTGTCCAAGATATACTTAGAGAGTACATATAACTTAGAAAAGTTACATTGGTACTCGCCTGATCTGGAATCGAACCCGCAAACTCATACTTGAGGGGCTGGTGTTTTAACACAAGGCCACCACGACCAGCCGGCGACTAGTTGGGATCGTTTGGACCGAACGGACCAATGGGCGGTCCGAACGATCCCAACTGATGCCAACTCAGTCGCAATCATTTGACAAAAATGTGTTCGCCGATTAGGGGTCCACGACTACTATAGCTTAATAGACAGCTTTTCTGTTCTGCAGATACATGTTTGATCCTAATTTTTCTCGTTATTTTAATTATGTAGTATTTCATCCCACCCTTTACCACTTTTTAGACGCTGTTTCGGATGTAGTGAAACGACTTTGTAGCAGTGGCAGATTTAAAAAAAAATCCTAGTAATATTTTGAAAAAAATTGCTAAAAAGCAGCCCTAAAAATGTTCACTAAAAATCGATGATTGATGATGTCATTCATTCTATTCCATCTGACATTTTGTCATGACAGGCGTACTGGGCTAATAATTTTAATTACATTGATATAGCTCTTATCCACCTCTAGGCTACGCCTACTCCGGCGGTGGAGCCAAGGTCCTGCGAGTAGACATATCGCCCGACTGCGGCGAGACGTGGGTGCAGGCCGAAGAGATGCAGTGTGATGACGCACCACCTCAGCAACACTATGCGTGGACGCTGTGGACGGCTAGGATACCGGTGAAAAAACATCAGAAGGAGGTAGGATTAAACGTCAACATCCCCTGTTTTTCGTCTATTCAAACTTTTTTTAATTAGTTTATTGCGGTATCTACAACTCCGTCGACGTCACGCAAATTGTGCATCTCGCAAGAATAGAATACCGCGCAACAAACGTCGAGCAATTGCTCGTCAGACACACCCGGAGGGTCCTTCCTTTTTTATGGGGGGGGGGGGGAGAGAGTGAACTTTACGCCCCGTTCCTCTTGCTTCTATAAGCTGTTGCATACATTAAGACCTAGTAGGTTTTACTGGAACCACTGAATTTTATATTTTTTCCGATAATCTGTTGAATGATTCATAGCTAGGGGGCCGACAATCATGTGCTGAATTCATTGTTACAGATTGCGCGTCGATGTCCTACCAAATCACAGTTCAATTTAATGTTTTCTTTCTGTCTGTTGCTATGCGTACCAATAAAATTCATGTCTTTAGTACTTTCCATATGTATCATATTACAAAGTAAAAGATCCAGTATGTACTCTGTTGGGCATAGCATAATTAAGGAGAGAGGAAGAGAGCTAAGTGACAATTCAAACACAAGAACAGCTATATCCAACATGAAGATTACTAATCTGACACTAGACCCCAGAGATCGGAAAATAATCTTTTTTTTTTTTTTTTGTTGCAGCTTCATTTATGGGCAAAAGCGACAGATAGCAACTTCAATACTCAGCCAGAGAAGTTTGTAGACATCTGGAACATACGAGGAGTACTTAGCAATGCATACCATAAAATCAAAGTACAGATCAAACATTAGTATAGTATTTTTAATTATTATTGAAGTATTAGAAACTTCTCAACATACCAATTAATTTAGATGTCAAATTTTCAAATGTGTTTTTATAATTATACATCACTATGGTAGATTATGACTTATCCTGTGTGGACACTGTGCTTCTAGGTTGTTTATGTTATTTCAGTGGAAATGTTTATTATTCACAAAAAATCTAGTTACCTTTTTTTATATATTTTTTTTATAATTATAAACTAATGCTTGACCGCAATCTCGCCTGATGGTAAACAGTGATGCAATCGTTGATGAAGTGCGCTAGTTTATTAACAGCCTATTCACTCAAAAAAACTGAATGAATAGGAAGGAAGACGGCAGTTGAGCGAGGTGATGCAATATTAAACCCAACAACACGACCAACGATGCTGCGCCAGACGGAGATTGATCTGGAGACCCTCCACGACCAAACTCCCGATACAACAACATTTGGCGCAACGTACCCGGCACACATCGCAACACAACTACTCTGACCCGTCCTCCGTACGGCTTCACCAGACACCTTGCCGGAATACGACGAATCGTTTGGCGGCAAGACCGTCTGTCTGGTGGGTGGTAATTTCTGCCGACAGCAGATGCTATGGCCTACCACCGAGTATTACTTACTCGATTGTGAAGCTAGGTTTTTACTTAAACAAATATAATTAAATGAAATCGCTTATTATGGAAGTAGGATCTCTGATCACTTTTATACGTCATATGTTTTTATTTTTTAACTAGATGAAGCCGGCATTTCCTAACTTAAGCATGTGTAATTATAACGTAAATTATTGTAAACATTTTCATTTTTAATGTCTGGACTTGAAAAAAGACGATGATCCCTGAGTTTGTTTCGGCTATTTCTTCTCAGAGGTAGTCAGTTAGGAAATACCGGCTTCATCTAGTTTAAAAAAAAAAACATGACGTGTAAAAGCAGCAAAGGCGGCAGAACTGAGTCTACCCGACAGCTTCTCAATGTGAGGACCCCATTGTAACTTGTCGTCAATAGTTAATCCAAGAAAAACTGTCGACTCGACAGGGATCAACTCTAATCCATTCAGTAGAACATTGGTACTTAGTTGCCTGACATTTGGCGTAGAAAATTTAATGACTTTAGTTTTTTTTTTCTTCATTTAAAAGAAGGTTATTTACATTAAACCAATGCACAACTTTAGAAAGTGCATTGTTGACTGCGTCAAAATTTGCTAGCTGACGCTTGACTTTAAAAATAAACGAAGTGTCATCCGCGAACAATACTATGTTGTGATTATCCCTCACGTGATGAGATAAGTCAATGATATAAATTAAAAACAAGAAAGGACCTAGATTTGAGCCCTGCGGAACGCCCATGGTGACCACAGATCCTGCAGATCTCTTGTCATTAACATCAACCCTCTGAATTCGATTATTCAGATAAGAAGTCAGAAGGTTGAGAGCTCTGTCCCTTAAACCATAATGGTACAATTTCCTAGTAAGAGTATCATGGTGTACGCAATCAAAGGCCTTGAACAAATCACAAAAAATACCAAGAGCATCTTGCGATTCCTCCCAGGCCCCAAATATGTTCTTTAGCAACGCCAAGCCCGCATCTGTAGTTGAACGACCCTTTGTAAAACCAAATTGTTTCACGTGCAATTATATAAATTAAAGTGCCTCAACAACTGTTTCAAAATTAATTTTTCAAAAATTTTGCTCAAAGTTGGTAATATCGAAATTGGCTAAAATTCGTGGGATTAGTTGTAGTACCAGATTTGAACAGTGGAATTATTTTGCTAAGTCACATCAAATCAAGAAATACGCCAGATGTGACACAGTAAATGAAAACAATTGCTAAGAAAGGTGCGATAACATCTATTATTGAAGCTACAGTATACAGTATATTAAGAAAACCCTGTCCGATCCATAAGGATAACAAAGGTTAGGTAAACACATGACCAAATATAATATAAAATTTTACGTAATCATCATAGTACCAATACAAATGAATTTGGAAATAATCTTTTTTTCCCGCGAATTAATTGCAACTTCCCCGTAACTTGGTAATTTTTTAAAAAGTGACGACACCGGTATTATTATGAGCGAATAGCGATGCGACCACGTGCCGCGTGTCCTGCCGCCCGCCGCCCGCCGCCCGCGGAATGGTGCTAAACGCACATTTATTAAGTTTTTTGCGAAATAATATTTATTTTTTTTGCGGTTTTTTTTTTTTAATTTAGCCCGGTTTTGACTCCATTAGTAGAATCAGTTACCAATACCTAACGACACCTTCACGGGTCGGATAGGGTTTTCCTAACATACTGTATACTGACAAACTCCAATGAGAAAAAAAATCTCAAACTCAGTTGCTATCTCCAAGTCCGCCTTTATATCTTCATCGTTAATTTTAAGATGGAAATCGCGATTTTGTACTTTGGTTCTTCCAGTTTCAGAATTTATAATTTGCCAAGTTGTTTTGATTTTATTTCCAGAAGATTTTCATTTTATTTTAATGTGTATGGCTTTTGCTGAGGAACAGGCTCTTTTAAAAGTTTTTGAATAAAAGTTTTTTGAAAATTATTATACTCGTGATAGTTTACTTTACTAGTGTTGTGTAATAATTACGATTTGATTGCCAGTAAGACTGGAAGTGGCTGTACAATTTTTTATTAATACTCAGTAGGCATGAAATGTCTTCCTGGTTGAAAAAGAAAATACATAATATTTTTCACTTTGTTACCATTTCGAATATAAAACAGTTTGTCTCGTTCATTCACTATATTTGCGAACTAGTTTCTTTACTTATTATTTAATCAATAATATTTTTGTATGGTGATTGGTTTATGTTTGGTTATTTTTTGCAATATTTTATTGTGTTAAATGTTTTTGCAATTATTCCTATGAATTAAATGAAGGAAAAAACTAAAATTATTAAAAAGTAATGACTTTTAATAAAAAAATTAAATAATTTTATTTTCAGATAGTTAAATATCCTCAGTATATATACCGTTTATTACTCATATGCGCTCTCAAGTACATAATTGTTCTTATAATAATTTTACAACTAATTGTGTACCATCCTAGTCCAATCATGACCACTTAAAACATAATATTTATCAGTGTTTATAAAATACAATGCAACCCTTTTTACCATAGACTAGTGTTTTGTAAAATGTTGTTACTATTCTTACGGTTTTTAATTTTATGTTAATTTTTGGACATTAAAATACATATGTGGTATGTAACAAGTGTTTTATTAGTAATTACTGTCACCATGAACGAATTTAAGGAATGCAGGGATTGTATATTTGTATATACAACGTTATTTTTTGTTTATACAAAACCTGATATAGTTTGTTCAGAATAAACAACTGAATCGATTCCAATCATTTTTACACCACCACCACCAAATAAATACATTTGGAAATTTTTGCACTATGCAACCGAGCGGTTACGATAGATCATAGTGCTTGCGGGCACGCCACTGCTGACGCTAGAGGTCAACGACCCGCGCTCGTCCGCCCGATCGGAGCTTTGACCATATTTTTGTTGGGACAACCAAGTAGAATAGCAAGCTCATAACTTTGTGGTTTTTCATGATATATTTTTGAAATTTTGTACATAGATTCTTTACTAAAAAATACTGGACTCGTGTTTAGGGTTTCACATAAACAAAAAAGAATGTTGTAGACCTAAAGTTTTAAGTTGTAACGTAATAAATAACTTTAGGTCTACAATATTTTGTCGAGTTTTAAACGATAGGTTGGTTGTAGTATACTCGTAGTTCTATATCATAACTAAACTATCGTTTAAACCTGTAGAGAGATCTGAAGAGAAAAGACATTCTGAGAAAGGGAAAAGACATTCTGCGCCAACCCCAATTATACAATATGTAAAGAAAACCCTGTCCGATCCATGAAGGTATTGTTAGGTAGATATCGAGAACTGATTCTACTAAGCCGGGCTAAACTTAAAAAAATAATCCTCCTAAAAAAGTAAATATTATTTCGTAAAGAGGTCCTTAACTTAATACATCCGCGGGCGAAAGGGGGCAGCACACGCGGCACGTGGTCGCATCGCTATTCGCTCATAATAATACCGCCAAAAATGGTGTTATCACTTTTAAAAAATGACCAATATTTGGGGAAGTTGGAATTAATTCGCATTATTATTGTTACTATGATAATTACGTAAAATTTCATATTTCATTTGGTAATGTGTTATCTAACCTTTATTATCCTTATGGGTCGGACGGGGTTTACTTTACATATTGTATTGGGATAAGGGTAGGCCACGGTGGTCACGGTTCCCCATCGCGGGTTCGAGTCCCGCTTGTGTCAGTAAGTTTGGGAAATGTGAGAGTTAAGACAGTCAAGGTCATGTCAGTTCGCCCAGTAAGGAATGATGTACCCAGTTCCATTTAACAAGCTACCTAACGCGAAAATAAAAAAAAAATCTCAGTTGATTATCTCTTAAATCCTTTGATTAATTAGTACAACTACTATCACCCATATATTCTATCAATACTTGGCAACTTTCACTTACCATTTCTTCGAAAAATAAGGAGTGCGTCGTAAAAGTATACCTAAAACATTGCATAAGACTTTTTTTATGTGTTGCGTGTCAGACTTTCACTTACTAAAACCCACCCGTATTTCTGCACTTGCCTGAGCAATGGCCAGGGCCCCGGTTTCTTGTTTAGCCAACCCTCAACCCTGACCCAGGAGGCATCGGTCTTCGTGGACCCCGTCACGATGTGCTGACATCTTTTTGAGGCGCGCGTGAAACGCAACGCGACGATGACTCGGGCCTGGTCCTTACCGGACGGCGAGCTGCCCACTACTAAACGCCCGCAGGCCCGCGCCTACGGTGGCTGGGAGTTCGGTGTCGTTACCCGACCAGGGCGTCTCCTGTGGTGGCTAGTGGCGTGAAGCCGCTGGGATTCTCGCTGCCTCGCGCGCTCCGCCTCTTCCTCTGCCAGCATCATTGCTTCGCAGAAGGAGGTGACGGCCTGCCATGCACTATCGCTCCGGACCAGGGTCGGACGCGAGAGATCGCCGCCGATCGCCGTTACGAGGACGCGGCGGTGCTTTACCCAAGTCGGGCAGACCTCCACCGGATGCTCCACCGTGTCCTCAGGGTGATTCTCACAATGGGGACACCCTGGCGTTTCCTCCCGCCTAATACGGAACAGGAACCTCCCGAAACAACCGTGTCCGGTGAGGACCTGCGTCAGGCGGAAGGTAACGGCGCCGTGGCGCCTCTAGCCACTCCTCAAAGAGGGGACTTACCGCCGCTATTGTGACGTGCCCAAAACATTGCATAAGACTTGCGGTTCGAAAATGCTATGGTAAACACAAAATTTCATTACAATAAAATAAAACTGGGTGTATACCACGGATGTTACGGAGCTTCGACTCCGACTCCGTTAAGTCGGAACTTCCGATTACTATCATACCTTCGGTTCCGATACTTTTAAATCGGAAGTTATTAAAGCATAACACAGCGGCGCCGGCCTGCCGACTGTTATGAACAGCATGGTAATTGCGTAATTCACTATCAGTGGCATGGGTTAGCAATGACGTAAATAGGTAACGCAATGAATGTTGTTCAACTGTCAAAACGAAACCCATTGCTACTCATAGTGTGTTACGTAATTACCTACAGCCCCCTAATCGGCGAACACATTTTTGTCAAATGATTGCTACTAGTTGGTATCAGTTGGGATCGTTTGGACCGCTCATTGGTCCATTCGGTCCAAAAGATCCCAACTAGTCGCAATCATTTGACAAAAATGTATTCGCCGATTAGGGGACTGGATCATACATATCATGCGGGGAATTCCCTGACTCCTGCTACGTGCACTCTACCGTCAATTATTTTTACACTCGTTAATAGTTTGTTACATTTGATTTAATTTATTTCAAAGCTTTTGTCTTTTAATGTAAAGGTGCGTACGGATAGCGCGTTCCTGTGTTACGCGTAGTTGGGAAACACTGTCCACGCGTACATTGGAAACGCGTGCAGCTCCTGTACGGACCGCCGCGAACCTGTACGCGAGGTCAATCGATCCAGAGCGCTCCGCGAGCCCCAGTCATTCGCTATGACTCCGACAAACTTAGCGGTTGCGTGCACCACCACTGCTGCGGCGTTAGTCATTATTCAACACATTTTAAATAAAAAAAAGAGAAACAAACGGAAACCTAGATGGTGGATGAAAAAATTGATTATTATTATTATTATTTTATTTCGATAATCAGTTAGTGTGCTATCCCACAAGACCCGGTGAAATTCATAAAGTTGAATCAATCTAATAATATTTTCATTATTGAAACTCGAAGAACACGCGTGTTTATTCATTTTGCCGTCCAAATATAGCGTAGCCGGCCGCGTGCGTCCTCTTTGACGCGCGACCAAAAACCGACTGACGGTGGCTCGCGCTGCGAGTTGGCTCGCGCGGTACGCGTACCCCAAGAGTGAACGCGTAGCTGCAGGTATGGACTAGGCGTTCCGGATACGCGTAAACTGAGTACGCGTACCAGGGTACGCGCAATCCGTACGCACCTTTATATAATATGCTACTTTGAGTTTTTAGGATTCTTCTTATGGATTCGTCATGTCTGTCTGTCCGTGTATGTCACAGCCATTTTTTCCGAAAGTATAAGAGCTATACTGTTGAAACTTGGTGGGTAGATGTATTCTGTGAACCGCATTAAGATTTTGATGCAAAAATAAAATAAAAATAATTAATATTGGGGGCTCCCCATACTTAGAACTGAAACCCAAAAATTTTTTTTCATCAAACACATACGTGTGGGGTATCTATGGATAGGTCTTCAAAAATGATATCGAGGTTTCTAAAAAAATTTTTTTCTAAACCGAATAGTTTGCATGACAGACGCTTCCAAAGTGGGACGTTGGTCCACCCCCTGTAACTTCTAAAATAAGAAAATGAAAAAATCTAAAAGAAACGTGATGTAGGTACATTACTATAAAAACTACCAACGAAAATTGTTTTGAACTAAATCTAGTAAGTAGTTTTTTTTAATACCTCATAAATCGTAAACCGCGTTATTACCGCGTAATCTTTCATACAAATAACTTAAATCTTCTAATAACATAAATCAATGGTACGGAACCCTTTGTGCGTGAGTCCGACACGCGCTTGGCCGGTTTTTAATTAACTTCATTTAATTTCTTGTTCATTAGGAAATATGCCATTTTTCTTTTCACTGTTTGTGTTTAATTTTACAATGAAAAAATTGACTGAATAATGTTTTTTGTGTTTAATTAAAAAATCTCTCCTACCACCACTTCTGACCCTGCCTCCACCTCCACTTAAACGACTCCGATAAATCAAATTTAAAAACTCCGACTCCGGCTCCGGTTCCGATATAACTGCCTTCGTTACATCCCTAGTGTATACAAACTCTTGCTCTTGACTGTACACACTGAGATAAAAATTATTAATAGGTGAAATTAAGATTTTTTATTTTTAATAATTATAAACTACCGCTTGACCGCAATCCTGCCTGACGGTAAGCAGTGATGCGATCGTTGATGGTAAAGCGCGCTAGTTTATTAAGAGCCTATTCACTCGGAAAAACTGAGTGAATAGGAAGGAAGACGGCAGTTGAGCGAGGTGATGCAATGTTAAACCCAACAACACGACCAACGATGCTGCGCCAAAGGGAGATTGATCTGAAGACCCTCCACGACCAAACTCCCAAAACAACAACATTTGGTACATCGTACCCGGCACACATCGCAACACAACTGCTCAGACCCGTCCTCCGTACGGCTTCACCAGACATCATGCCGGAACACGACAAATCGCTTGGCGGCAAGGCTTTTGTCTGGTGGGTGGTAACTTCTGCCGGCGGCCGATGTTATGGCCTTTCGATGATGAAAGCCAATTTAGAGCTACAATTTTCTCAGATGGTTACTAAGATTCTGCCGATTAAGAATTCGCAAGAACGTGCGTTGAGTACAAAATCACTTGGATGATATTTATCTTTTAAGTTTCCAGTTACCTATACTATTTATATGCTGGAAGATTCTTATCATATGCCTTTTCTAAACTATTCTATCCAAATAGTCATACACACTTCGCACGTCATTATCTCACACAATGATGGCTTGTTATGTGATATAAACGTACATCCCAGTTCATTAACATAATGAATATAAATGATATCACAGATTTATCTCAGAGTGGCGCCCGCGCCTCCGCACGTCAACATGTTCGCCTTGAGACTCGTAAACAGGGCAAAAAATCTAACTAAATCGTTCCCGATCGCATCTTGTAACAAACTAATTGAGAGTGGCGCCCGCGCCTCCGCACGTCAACATGTTCGCCTTGAGACTCGTAAACAGGGCAAAAAATCTAACTAAATCGTTCCCGATCGCATCTTGTAACAAACTAATTCACACTCGGAATGTGCTATACAAAAATAAAACGGATGATTTACTAAATGTAAATATTCGCGGCGAATGTCTACAGTTTCCTTACGTGTGGTTACGAGAAAACTGCCAGTGTGAACAGTGCTATCATACCTCCGCCAAAAGCCGGATAGTGGATTGGAGCAATTTCGATTTAAATGTAAAGCCGAAAGACGTCTCCAAAGACCAACATTGTCTGCAAGTCATCTGGGACGATGGACACAAATCTGAATACAATTTAAACTGGCTCAAATTCAGAGGTTTCACGGCAGAAAATCAGAAGAATTACACCGAAACTATCTACAAACCTAAGAAGATTACGTGGCATAGGGAAGAGTTCGATAAAATATTTTCCAAACATGATTATAACAATATATTAAATTCCGATGAAGCTTTGTACAACTGGCTATATAAATTATCTGTTTACGGAGTCGCGTTGATTCAGAACACACCGGATTCTGAGACTGCTATAGATGCTGTTATAAATAAAATCGGGTTCACAAAGAGGACGCACTACGGTATCAAGTTCGTGGTGCGAAATGTGCCGAACACAAGCAACGTCGCCTACATATCGAGTAATCTACAGCTACACACTGACCTGCCCTACTACGAGTACTGTCCAGGAGCTAACTTATTACATTGTTTAGTACAAACAGCTAGTACAGGAGGTGAGAATTTGCTTTCTGACTGCCACTATGTCGCAGATTATATGAAGGAAAACCACCCAGATCAGTATAAGCTTCTCACTGACACAGAAATCGAGTGGAGGGACGTTGGAACAGAAGATGGCAACGAATTCTTTAAACTACATCGTGAGCCCGTCATCTGCTTAGATCGTCACGGCGAAATAACTCGAATTAACTTCTCGATTCCTCAAAGAGGTAGTCAATTCCCTGGGCCGGTTGAGTTAGTGAAGCCATGGTATGAAGCTCATAGCTTGTTCTTAGTTTTGAATCATAAGTTCGCCGCGAGGTTTAAAACTAAGGCTGGAGAAATACTCTGCTTTAATAATATAAGGTTGTTGCATGGTCGAAACGCGTATGAGGACAGCGAGAACAACGTGCGGCAACTCATAGGGGCGTATGTGGACTGGGATGAGATATACTCAAGATTAAGATGCTTGAAAGTCAAGTTGAAGAATGAAGATGGTATTTGCTGAGAGATATTTAATAAACCACCTTATCAATTTGAGCGGTATCTATAAGGCGTCATACTGATGTCATGCAAATTCTATAACTCGCAAGTAAAGTTTTCCACTGCCACTGACATAGACACAACTTCCCGAAAAACCGACATAATTGTGTTCACTGTTTTAAATTAAAGATGGATGGCATTATGACAAATATTTTATTATTTATAAATAATTAGTTAAGTAACAAATAGCACCTCACAATAGGTAAAATTCAACATTACATTGTAACAGTTTTGATTCAGGCAAGCGTCCTTTGTGTCTAATTTGCAAAAACAATTAAGTCTTAAGCATAGTATAACCAATAAATGTCTCATGTCGACCCAAATTCTGGTATACAAAAATAACGCAATATGATAACTGTTGTGCACTGTATAACATCCCCTTAAACATCTCATAGGTCACTTGTTGGTGTGAAAATTAACAACATGCTTAAATTAAATTACACTTGTATTTTTTAACACACTCAGCATTATTACTCAACCTGAACTTAACTTGAGTATTTCTTGATTCCTTAGATATCTTTCAGAGGATTGTATAACTGTCATTTATTAAATTGTATAACTCTCATTTATTAAACACATCTTCTTATGTGTTGCCTTTTCCCAACTATGTTATTGTTTGAACTGACTGTGAGCCGATCTGGCTTCCGCCTTCCAGTCTGACCATATGCAGCTAAATACAGATATTCTACAAGGAGCGACTGCCTGACAGCCAAGACCAATGACTTAACATGGTTTCCGAAGCACAGTTGAGTCTCGGTATGTAAAAATAGTCACCTATCCACAGTAAGCATTGGTTAACCTGATTTATCATCCAGGTGGCTGTTTACCAAGCAAACTCATTTACCAAGTGAAGGTATATACTACACGAGCAGACAATAATACATGGTATGTGCACTTACTTCAGTTGTGTGCTTATGTCCAATAATACTAACAACTCCTACTTCAACTCCACATAACTATCTACAATATAACTCCTTATGGAAAATCTGCTGAGTGGAATTATTCTATTTGTCTCCTCTTGCTTCTCATTAACTTCAACCAGTGGGAACTCTTCGAATTCAGGATTTGTAGATATGGCAACAGCAATAGACTCATTTGTATGAATGTATACTGAGAAACTGCAATCTTCTGGCAAGTCTGTTATGTTATTATTCACTGTGGAAATCTTTAAGCAAAACGCCCTCAAATTCTGCTCACATTGCACCAAATATGCATCGATTGTCTCGTCAAAGTAACTGTTCTTATCAAATTGAAACACAAATTTCAATAAAGGTTTATATTCATTATCTGTAACTACAAACTCCACACAACCTAGTTGATCGTTCTTCAAACATTCTCCTATACTTTTCAGACACAGATCAAGATACTGATTCACTTCAGGATGAACTGAATGATGCACAACAATATTGTACTTTTTACGAGTTTCAAAGATACTTTTGGGGTACACTGACGCGTAATAAAGGATACTGTGGAAGGCAACCGCTAAGAATTCTATTGTGATGTCTACAAAACAGTTATCCATAATCATGTAACTAATATTTTTCAAAACGGCGGGAGCGGGTTGTTTCGTAAACATCTGCAAACATCACACACAGACAGACCACAGTCACACTAGGGATGGGCGAAAAAAAATCGATATTTTTTCAGAAAAATCAGGCGCCCACAGAAATTTGTTAAATGAAATTTACATCTCTATAGCACAATCTGTTATAGCCTACTGCATCCCAATATGGGGCGGTGCAGCAAAATCAAAGTTTATACATGTTGAAAGAGGACAACGTGCTGTTATAAAAATAATGTATTTCAAAAGGATCTCATACCCTACGATCGAATTACTCTATCGGGATAGTGGATTGCTTTCTGTTAGAAAGATATATATCATAAACACTGTTCTAAAAAAACATAAGAATATACCATATGATCCTGATAGATTAACAAGAAGGCGAAGAGATCTTATAGCACAAGTTCCACAAACAAAAACTAAATTTGCTGCGATTCAATATGGTGCACTATCATGCCAACTCTATAATAGGATCAATAAACATATATATATATATATATATATACAATAAAAAGTTACATGACTGTAAAAAAAATGTTAACAAATTGGATAAAGACACTAAATTACACAGACACTGAGGAACTATTGAACCACACAAAATGATACAAGCACGCACGGACGCACTCACACACACACACACACACATACACACACGCACGCACGCACACGCACACACACACACACACACGCACACACACACACACACGCACACACACCCTCACACGCACATATACTTGCATGTTAATTATATGTACATAAGGTTTTAAAAAAGTTGTATACTGCTGTGGAAGAGCGGAGTCTCCTAACACAGGCATTATTTGCTTACCAGGAGGCTCCAATCAACAACTAATGTCAAATAATTTGAAGCTCTAATAGATTTGATTTTGATTTTTTTGATATTTTTTCCCACGATATATCGATTTTCGATGTATATTTTCAGATATCAAAATCGATACATTTTCAAAGCACTGCTGTATGCTCATGCGTCACATCACGTATTGACCAATCCGATTTCTTAAATTTAGAAAAAGAATAGGTATGCAGTAGGCTGTATGGATTTAGTTTCTTTGCTTCAGACACAAACAAAAATAACAGTCTATGCGATACGGCATTTTAGTGCTCTTCTTGGCCCTTTCAAAGAAGCTACTGAGGAAATAGGTGTTGCGAATTAAGTATGTAACGTAAAGCTTAGCCATTCCTCTTACAAATTTAGTGACCCAAGTTACAGATTAAGCAACTCCATCAACCTCTTTAGGGTTGTTTGTAAAAAGTACTACTACTAAAAGTGGAAGACAAACTGGCTTCTCTAGAAAGAAATCCTTTTCTCTCAGTAGCTACTATTTTGCGCCCTCGGTTCAAGCGAATCCACTTTACCTCAGCAATTGTCGAGTTAAATGCTACCTATATCCAAAATTAGTGCTGAGATTCATGCAGAACATCGGCGTAGAGGACAACTTTCTCCGGACAACAATCCTGATCAAGCAGCACCAGAGCAAGTGTGTCCTCTATCAGGTCCAGACATGAGAAATGATTAAATCTGAACATAGCTTCGTCAGAGGTCGAAAATCAGATACAATAAAGTTCTGGGTAAATTGTCAACATTTCATGCCGATTCTAAGAAGAAGCTAGACACATAAAATATTTTAGACCGATATCCGAATATCGGTCTAAAATATTTGATGTGTCTAGCTTCTTCAGTGTCATCTAAAAGTGTAGCTTCAGTGGTAAATTTGGCTCTGCCAAATGATAGGAGAAGATTAACAGGGAAACATATCAAACAAAAAGTGCTCCTGATGTCAATATCAGACAAATACTGGTTTGAGTACCTAATGTTATTTTTACTGCTGTTTTTTGTGTCAAGCAATTCGCACGCCTGATGGCAAGCGTCACCTCTGCCCATGGACAGCTGCAGTGCCAAACAGTTACCAACGATTACTCAGTTACTGCTCTAATAATGCCCTGCGTGACAGTTATTAGGTCTCATATACCCAGTAATTACACTAGCAAAGTGTTGTGTTGAAGATATTGATTTTTTCTGGTGCATGAAACTGTTTTTTTTAATAATAAAGCTTATGTCAAAACAGCCATAGGTGTATTTGCTTTAAAATTTCGAATATTTTGGTAATTTTTATAATTAATTGCAAATTGGGCAAAAAAAAACGAAATATCGATATGTTTTAGGTGATTATATCGATATATTTGAAAAATATCTGTAGCGCGTAGGTCGTGTCGCGTAATTAAAACTCAGATAAATCGAACTTTGTGTATTGCACGAATGTAAAAGGGTACAATGTATTTGACGTGTACGTGATACAAGAGTGTGAACAGGAATGGACTGTAATGTAATAGAGTGTGATAGAATATAATGATGTCTCTTACAAGCTATGCACTCACTTAAATACTAACTATCTCTAAATAATAGTGGGGTAACCAATAGCAAATCAGCTTGCGGTCCTGCGGATGTCGACGCGGTGTTGCGTGCGTTCGTGATGTTGATTCGTTGATCGAGGCAGGCCGCGGCGTTTGATTGGTTACTGTAGAAAGCGCGCCAATTCAGTCACGTGCTAAACGACTCGCTATGGTTCTCACGCACATTGACCGTTGGTCAGCAGATGTCTTCCGGGGTGAGATTTATGGGAACCCTCGCTGCGGGAGTCAGGGTCGCAGCGACGCGCGCCATGACTTCCGCGCTCCTCGGTGTGATTTATAGTCGACCTTTCCCAGCGGGTAAGAGAGTAAGAGATCATGTGTAGCGCCTGCTACATATCGATATATTTTTTCGTCTATTATATATATATTTAATCGTCGCGCTCGCAGGTTCGACGACTTCCAGCCTCCCGAACAAGCAGGCTTCCGAAAAGGCTTTAGCACCATAGACCACATACATACGCTGCTGCAAGTTATACAGAAGTCCGAGGTGTATAACAAACCACTATTCTTGGCGTTTGTGAACTATGATCGATCGACGATCGAGACTTAGGCGGAGCTAGTCTCTCCAGCGGTGCCAAATTGACCATCGATACATTGAGGTGATAAAGTGTTTGTACAAAAACGCCACCATGTCAGTCGGTCTCCAGGATCAGGACTCGAAACCGATCTAACTCCAGCGTAGAGTGATACAAGGAGATGTCATATCTACTAAATTGTTCACTGCTGCGTTGGAAGATGTCTTAAAGCTCCTGAACTGGAAAAGACTTGGCATCAACATCAACGGCGAGTACATCACTAATCTCCGTTTTACAGATGACATCGTGGTCATAGCTGCGATCCTGGAAGACTTGGGCAAAATGCTCAATGACCTCAGCAGAGCTTACCAACAAGTGGGTCTAAAGATAAACATGGATAAGACGAAGGTCATGTCGAACTCTCATGTCGCACCCACTCCAATTCTAGTTGGTTGCTCTGCACTCGAAGTTGTTGACGAGTATATATACCTGGGACAAACAGTCTTACTAGGTAGGTCCAACTTCGAGAAATAGTGTCTCGTCGAATCCAGTTCGGCTGGGCAGCGTTCGGGAAGCTACGATACATCTTCTCGTCGTCCAAGATACCAGTGTCTCAAGACTAAAACAAGTCTTTGACCAGTGTGTGTTACCAGTGATGACTTACGGAACTGAAACGTGGTCGCTCACAATGGGCCTCATACGAAGGCTCAGAGTCACACAAAGGGCAATGGAAAGAGCTATGCTTGGAGTTTCTCTGTGTGATCGAATCAGAAATGAACAGATCCGCAGGAGAACCAAAGTCACCGACATAGCTCTGCGAGTCGCTAAACTTAAGAGGCAGTGGGCAGTGCACATTGCTCGTAGAACCGATGGCCGATGGGGCAGTAAGGTTCTGGAGTGACGGCCACGTACTGGAAGACGCAGCGTAGGGAGGCCCCCAACAAGGTGGACCGACGACCTAGTGAAGGTCGCGGGAAACCGCTGGATGCAGGAGGCGCAGGGCCGTTCGTCGTGGAGAACCTTGAGGGAGGCCTATGTCCAGCAGTAAGTAAAGTCGTGGTGGCCTAATGGTTAAAACACCAGCCTCTCAAGTATGAGTGCGCGGGTTCGATTCCAGTTGAGGCAAGTACCAATGTTACTTTTCTAAAGTTATATGTAATTTCTAAGTATATCTTGGACACCACTGACTAAAGGTGAAGGAAAACATCTTGAGGAAACCTGGGCTTTATAAGTCTGAAATCACCAACCCGCATTGAGCTTGGTGATTACGCTCAATCCTTCTCTGTATGAGAGGAGACCTGTGCCCAGCAGTGGGACGATAAAAAGGTTGATGATGAAAGTAAACGCATTAAAACATTTACATTAAAAGAAATTTATTAAGAACTGAAATATCTAGTACATAATTTAATTAGGTCTACTCTGATGTACTCTGGTCTTTACTTCTTTTTGCCTGAAATAAAAAAAAAAAAATATAAATACAGCATAAATACTTTATAAATGTTAGGAGGCTTTCCTTGTGATTTTTTTTTTCTTGTATTGCAGAGTTAGAGCAAGGCTCCATTAGTGCGTTGCGTCGTCGCTGCTTCGTTTTCATTACATTTTTTTGTGAGATGCGCCATTAGGTTGTTGCATCGTCGCGTGCGACGATTTAATGGACGACGGACAAGAGACGAAGAGGGAAGTTGCGGCGCTGCGTTATCGGAGCTCCGCTGCGAGGACGGACAGTGATCTATGCTAGATGAGCATAACATTTTTTATCTTAAGATGAGTAGGCAGGATAGAATAGAATAGATTACAGAACATAAATAAAAAGATTTTACAAAGGGTGACATAATGAGTGGTCTTATCAATAAGAGTGATCTTTTACTCAGACTCTTGGTCCATGAAAGACCCATTATATACCTACATTGCAAAGGCTGAGACACAGCTGTGACGGTGTGCATACCCTCTTGCGTTGCATTGGCACACAACACAGGTGTGGCATACAATGCGTTGTTCTGTTGCGTCGCGTCATCGAAACGGAAGCAGCGCAACCCACTAGGTAATGGGGCCTCGCCCTTAACCCTTTAACCGCCAAGGTTTAGATCTCTTTGAAGTACCTCCAGCGCCACGTCACTTTAGGTATAAGTTGGAAGTGTTGGGAATACTTAATATCGATGCATAAATTATTTATTCACAAGACTCTTTGAACTCGCGTGGAGTGTAGGTATCTAGCGCCAACAACGTTTAAGTACAATTATTATATTATTAATAATTTCTAATTAGAAATTAATAAAACTTACAAACTAATCAAATGTTTATTTCTTTATTAAGTAGTACCGCACATAGATCAGTCTTCAAAGTTCAAACATACAGTTTTCAAACAGGTACGTTAGGTAGTTAGTTAATTAGTCTTGATTGTTAAATTTCTTCATAAAATATCAATATTCTGGAGATGGATATGGGTCTCTTGTGACCGAAGTTGGGGTTGAACAGGCTCCATTTCAAACGCTATCAGTGCACCAAAATGCTCGTTTCGAGGATCTTGCGGTCTTTGATTAAAAAATCTTAAATCAGGTAAATTGAATATGGCCGTACAATCATTTTCATTCGATTTCACTAACACACGTTATATGACTCTGTCTGCGTCGATACATCGACATGTTTTTTTCTCGTTTCATGTTTGCTTTGAGAATAAATGGTGATAGCGGAGAAAATTCTTTGGAAGTTGACATGATGTACGTCCGCATACTTCGAAAGCCAAATACGAATGACTTGACAAAATCAATACTGAATAGGTACATAGACATTAAGGTCTTGACACATTACTTTTTATTCATCTATAAAGTTTTTAAGATTGAGTTTTAATTTAACGGTCTAAAGTGAAAAAAAACTACATATAATTTTTTTTTAATCATGAATAAGCCGACGAAAAATTCCACCACTGGGGTTTCAGAATCATGTACTGGATCCATGGTAGTCATTTGTGCGTTGATGTCAGATACAGCCTTTCTGTACTATGTAGTTTTCTTCACTTTAGGCCATTCATAATTGCTATAGTTTTATAAACCAATAATATTTTAAAGTAAAAATTAATTAATTCGCTAATTATACAAAAAGCGCAATGAAAACAAAACTCGAATAGCTATCTTATCAGCTGATTTAATAGAGTTCACATTTGGGATCAACGTCATACCTACAAACTCGCACGGTGGCACGCTTGCTATGTTCACAGGCCGAGCCGACACTTTTTTAAACACTTTGAATTCTGTAACTGCTCATTAACGATATAAATGACTATCATAATTTTATTAGTGGTCTTTTCGCGAAGTTTGAGTTACGATGTCAGATACACCCTGTATATTAGCATACAAGACAAGATCTTGATTTTTTGGCTTTTGACTGAGGATAAATAACAGACTCGAAAACAAAAGAGTTTTTACCAATATCCCTATCCGTTAAACTGCTACTACTACATTCATATCATTATCATATCATTGTTTGCTAGCTGTAATATATTTAACAGTTCTCCGTCATCCTATAACATCATCGACAACTTCTCGACACTAGTTTAGATGTAATTTACTTCACTCAAGTTTATTGAGTGTTGAATAAATAATTAAATGTTTAATAGACTATGAAATTTTGATTACTATTTACTTGATAGTTTGGTAAAAAAAACAGTGTTTTTTTATTAATTTAGTATCAGGATTTTTTTTATTTTTTTTTTTATTAAGATATAAACCAGCGCTTGACCGCAATCCCGCCTGATGGTAAGCAGTGACGCAATCGTTGATGGTAAAGCGCACTAGTTTATTAAGAGCTTATTCACTCTAGCCTTGAAGACACTCAAATTGTAGTCCGACGGAAACACCGCCGCCGACAGATTATTCCAGTCCCGCGATGTACGCGGTATAAAGGAGGAGGCGAAACGCTTCGTCCGGAGCGTAGAGGTGTTAACAACATAAGGGTGGAAACTCGCCGTACGACGGATCGTCCGATGGTGGAACGGAGATGGGGGAATTAAATCGTGCAATTCCCTCGCACACTCCCCAAAATGTATCCTATAGACCACCGAAAGGCTGGCTACTCTACGCCTGCGCTCTAGGCTTTGGAAACCAACTCGGATAACCAACCAACCATCCACTCGTATGCGGTACAACACTAGTCTGAGTGAAATGACAGGTTTGGCGAAGTAGCTTGATATTTAGATGTATCAGGAACTGAGAACTATTAATTATTTCATTCAATTAAGCTAAAATATGGTTTAATACTGTTAAAAATAAAGTAATTACACAAAATATATTAAGATTCAGTTTGCAAATTCAACATTTATTGTAATTTTTTTAAATGACAGAACTTTCTATGCAATATTCCGATGTGGTGTCTGATACAATGTTCTTACAACATGTAATATAACAGTGATAGCGGTTAAAGGGTTAATAAAAGTAGTTAATTATGCAATACCTATGTTACAGCTGTCATAATACTACTAGATGTACTACAAATATTGCTGAAGCCTATAGTAGTCATTATATGCCAATTCCCATAATTAAAAAACATTTAAAATCATGTGTAATCTCAATTCTTAGAAGTCAAAAACATGTAAGGAAATTGACAGATTGTGATCACTTCAGTTCAGCCATTCATAAAATTATGAGTGTTCTACTCTGTTCACTGCCTCTACCTACCAGTCTCATCATCTTTAATTGTTTCCAGTCCCTGAAAATAAGAAATATTATATTAGAAATAGTACATTTGTTAAGGAGGTATATCAGTTACAAGAAATTAACTTCTTGCAATAATTTCTTGGAGAACTTTGGTAATTCAACAACAAAATGTGCAGGAAAAATTTATTACTTTTATTTGAAATATTAGGTAATTGACAATTATAAATAATTAATGTTTCTTACTGCAACGTTGTAGGGATTTCCAGTCAGCCTTAAATCCCTCTGGTACATCTGACGGTCCCATCTGTCGTCTAGGGTCCGTCTAAAGTGCTGTAAAATAAATGAGATAACTTCTATAAACTATCTATAGCTTGGCAATGGCTTTCGATCGTATTAGGATCTATTCACCTAGGTGACACAGAGCGAAATCCCTCATCACCATCAAAGATGATAAATTTTTTCCACATTAATGATGTTATATAGCCTGGTCTTCGTAATTTTTTTTTTTTTTTCAATTCGAACCAGCAGTTCCCGAGGTTAATACATTCAAACAAACTCTTTAGCTCTTATAATATTTGTACAAATTATGATTGAATTAAATTCTTGTATTTCTTTAGAATCTATTTACAACAGATGATTTGTCGGACTACATACACACAATATATTATCTGTGAACCCAAAAACTGAATTGATAATACATTTTGAAATCTGTATGATCTATGGAAGAACACTGTGCTGGGAGGTTGTTATCTAACATGTTATTCTAAGTGAACTTACGTTGCCTAGTACTAAATTGTGGACGTGGTATAGACCCCAGCCTGGCAAACCAAGGGCAGCCGTGATAATGAAGGCGCTGGGCAGAATTTCGTACCACATTTTAGAAAATTATCGGACACACAGCAACAACAATTTCGTAATTCGGATGACAGTAAACTCCATGTTGCCAGAGTTTGATTCAAATTATTGCAAACGACAAAGGTGTGACCAAATGGAAAATGGACAAATCCGTGCAGGTAATCTATGATCTATTCATAATAATGTGATTAACAAAAAGCTTATAAAAATAACACAAAAACCTGTTTTAAAATAAAATAAATAAATAAATAAATATATACGGACAAATCACACAGATTGAGCTAGCCCCAAAGTAAGCTCGAGACTTGTGTTATGGGATACTAACTCAACGATACTATATTTTATAATAGATACATATATAGATAAACATCCAAGACCCAGGCCAATCAGGAAAAGATCGTTTTCCATCACGACCTGGCCGGGGATCGAACCCGGGGCCTCTACGTCGCAGGCAGGCGTGTTGACCGCTGCGCCACGGAGACCGTCAAAAGGGTTTTAAGGGTCTACTACCATGTTATCAGTAGTGTTTTAAAGGTCTACTATCATATTATCTCTTTTAAAAGTATACATGTTTGATGTATTTTTGTACAGTTTCACGTCCTCCCCTTTTATTAGGGTTTCGTAGCTAAATAGCAAAACGGAACCCTTATATTTTCGTATTGTCTGCCCTGAAGTATCTAAATGCATTCTCAAAATACCATCATAATAAATAGACAATGAATAAAAAAAATACAATACTGTGTAGGTACTGATAAATAATGGTGTCTCAAGTGATCATTATGGGTGACACTACCCACACAATCGAAGTATAAAAAACGTGATGTACAGATAACAGCACATCAGGCTACTACAATCTGTCAATTTTTTTTGTTAAATCCTCAACTTTAGATCGGCATCAAGGCAATAAGGCCAAAGAGTAAAGTAAGTATAGAGAGAATTAAGCCTCAACACGAATTCGAGTTATAATGTACTACGTACTACATACATATACATACTTACACATTCTATGTAGTACATTATAACTCAATGGCTCAATGGGAATATGTATTTGAATTTTTGACAGGCGTAATGGCCTAGTGGTTAAAATACCAGCTTCTCAGCTATGAGTCTGCGGGTTCGATTCCAGGTCAGGCAAATACCAATATAACTTTTCTACATTATATGTACTTTCTAAGTAATTAATAAATAGTCATAATTCTGTAATAATAATAAAAAATAACTATAAAAAAGGTTACAGTTTCACCAAATTTCTAGGGTTTTGTTAAATGCCCATAGTTTTCAAACTGGATGTTTAGATCTTTTCTGATTTTTCTCATGATGGTTAAAATCAATCCTATCACCCCGTTTCGGCTTGACGCTGAGTTCTTAGACACCCTGTCTATAGATAAACGTGAATCTAATATGGGGCACTTGAACAATGCGTGGTGTTATGCTATAGCAATGACGTAGCCATTTAACGTTTGTAAAGTCATAATGTCATCACTGGCAACACGCGCTGGTCAAAGACATTAGTCTTGAGACACTGTGGTATCTGAAGATGTATCGTAGCTTCCCGAACGCTGCCTAGCCGAGCTGGATTCGATGAGACACCTCTTTCTCGAAGTTGGACCTACCTGACTTACGGAACTGAAACGTGGTCGCTCACAATGGGCCTCATACGAAGGCTCAGAGTCACACAAAGGGCAATGGAAAGAGCTATCCTCGGAGTTTCTCTGCGTGATCGAATCAGAAATGAGGAGATCCGCAGAAGAACCAAAGTCACCGACATAGCTCTGCGAGTCGCTAAACTTAAGTGGCAGTGGACAGGGCACATTGCTCGTAGAACCGATGGCCGATGGGGCAGTAAGGTTCTGGAGTGGCGGCCACGTACTGGAAGACGCAGCGTAGGGAGGCCCCCAACAAGGTGGACTGATGACTTGGTGAAGGTCGCGGGAAGCCGATGGATGCGGGCAGTACAAGACCGGTCAGCGTGGAAAGCCTTGGGGGAGGCTTTTGTCCAGGAGTGGACATCCATAGGCTGAAGAAGAAAAAAGTCATAATGGCCCGCGTGGTAGATTACGGCCCACTCCCTCTGACCGAGCAGAGGCCTGTGTCCGAAAAGCGGGAACATTATATGGACTGATTATGTTATGATAATTCATAAAGCCGTTGGTTTGCCCACCTCAAGGTCCTCGTGTAATTAAAATAGACAATAAGCTAAGAAAAAATAACCGCAAACAGGACCCCAATTGCGTAACACACTATTACTATCAATTGGAATCATTTTGAAGCATATTGCTAATCCATTGCTCTTTACATTCGTAAAATGTATCGACTTAACAACGTAATTAATGAAATGAATGTTGTTGAACTGACAAAATGAAACCCATTGCTAATGGTAGTGTGTTACACAATTACCCTGCAGCCTATAATATTTCTAATGCTGGGACAAATGCCTCAAGGAATACCTATGCCCTAACTTACTATTGAACTGACATAACTGTTTAATATCTTGAATGTAAAATTTGATTCACATTCAGACATTGGCTCTTCATCACCATTGTTAACTTTTTTTATCGTCCCACTGCTGGGCACAGGTGTCCTCTCATACAGGGAACTCACCACGCTTGCTTAATGCGGGTTGGTGATTTCAGACTTAAAGTCCAGGTTTCCTCAAAATGTTTTCCTAACTAAAATGTTTTCTTAACCTTGTCATCAGTCATTGGCGTCTAAGATATACTTAGAAAGTACACAATAACTTAGAAATGTTATAATACCCAATGTATTATAACTTTTCTAATCGTTAACTTAACTTAATGTTTGATTGGTGTACAACAAATAATAAATAAATAAATTAGTAAATACTTGCCTGACCTGGAATCGAAACCGTACACTCATACTTGAGAGGCTGGTGTTTTAACCACTAGGCCAGCATGACTAAACACTATAACACATTGGCTCGTACGAAGAGGATTTCTATGATTTAACTTCAGAAATGTTATAAGCGGATTCCTTCCTGATTTTTTTGATAACAATAGTGTCTAATATTTTACGTGACTTACGTTCCCAAGAACTAAATAATGAGTCCACCAAAGACCGTATCCTGCGCATGCAAGAGCTCCAGAAATAATAAGTCCCGCTGGAAGTATATCAAACCACATTATAAGAAAAATACCTAACGAGTAAAAACGGAAATTGTATTTTATGACAGTATTGTCATCATCAGTGTGTCATTTTCAAGTTTATGTTTGTGAGCAACTCGAGGAGGTGTAATAAGTTATTTTATTTTTTATAAATTTAAAAGGGTGGAGGGTTTGAGCTACAAACACTCCTCGTTTGTGCCACCTTTTACTTGTTTAGATAATTGTCGAATACGCTTCTAAAAGAAAATATCGGTTTCATCGGGCAGTTGTAGTATTTCCCATGTATTTCTGAATAATTCCCTTACAGTTAGTAGGTACAAACCATGGACTGATCACACATTAGGTAACAAGCAGTAAAGGCTTATGTTATGTTACCTAAGTAGAATAGAATAGAATACTCTTTATTATGTACACCATATAGATTACAGAACATAAATATTAAGATTTTACAAAGGGTAACACAATAGGCGGTCTTATCGCTAAGAGCGATCTTTTACAAACAACCTTTGGATGGAATACTAAGGGGAACTATGGCATCTCGTAGTTGACCTTGAGAGGTCGTGACTACTTAACCGGACTATCCTGTGGCTGCCTTAAATGGAGTGGAGGTCCTGCTATTTCGAGATTGCGGTGCTTGGCAGCAGTGTCAAAGAAGCGTTTGGAAAGACGCTTTATGAACTGCTGGATGGTGGGGATTTTGAGATCAAGGTAGAGGATCTTATTTCGGACGAACCAATGGGCATTTGTGGCTTTACGGAGGAAGCGGTTTTCGACTACTTGCATCCTATGGATATGACGCGGCTTGGCATGTGCGAAGACTGGACAAGCATATGTCATAATGGGGCGTATGTATGCTGTGTACAAGCGCAATTTGCACTTGAGCGACAGTTTGCTACGCGGGTTGAGGATTGGGTGGAGTGGACTGTCTTAATGTGCTCTGAGAAGCTGAGGTTGCCGTCTGTTGAGGTCGTGCTTTTTAATCAAACGATTTCATGAGTGTAAAAGTATATTATCGGATAAAAACAACAAAATTATTTATTAGACAAACGTAACTAAGGCAACCATACTCGTATATGTACATAGATAAAATAAGAAAATTTTCAAAAAGAGTTCCTAGAACATTAACATCCTCCCTTTTTGAATGTTTCTTTATTTTCTTAATCCCATATGCTTTGCCATAGAAACAATTTTAGGCTGGTGCAGAGGTTTCGTTAGTATATCCGCTAACTGAAACTCAGTTGGTATATACTGTACTGATAGTTCACCAGCAGTCACCAGTTCTCTGACATAGAAATGACGGATGGCAATATGCTTCGTTCTCCTATGTAACTCAGGATTGTGTGAGATCTTTATGGCTGCGTCATTATCAACCTTGAGCACAGGAATCTCCTTTAGGTTTGATATCTCTGCATAAAGCCTTTTGATCCAGACTATTTCTCTAGCCGCTTCACTAGCTGCAACTAGTTCAGCTTCCGTACTTGAAAGAGCAACACATGTTTGTCGTCGACTCGACCAGGATATTGCTCCTCCTGAGTGTATACACAATATGCCTGATGTTGACCTGCCAGTGGTTTTATCGCCGCCATAGTCGGAATCACTGTAACAGTCTAAAATACCACTATTGTTGTTTTTCTGATATGTGATTCCATAATCCAAAGTTCCTTTGATGTATCTTAAGACACGTTTCAGTCTTTGGATATCGTCTTTGTTTGGGTTTTCTAGTGATCTGGACACTACACCCATAGCATACGCCAAGTCTGGTCTGGTTCCAACTGTTAGATATGCTAGAGCACCAACAGCTTCTCTATATGGAAAGTTTACAGGCTCTACTGAATCTTTCACTTGATTTAGGTGTCCATCCTAGGGGTGCATGGCAGAAAACCTCCCCGAGTGCTCAGCGCCTGCTGGTCCTCTGGTTTTGAGATTCGAGGACGAGCAGACGCTGGGCTGGTGCACCCTGGGCGTGGGTAGCAATCTCTTCATGACCATTGTGCAGGAGGAGATTGCTGCCCGCGGCGAATTTCTGCCGGAGCAGAGGAGTCGCTCCCGAGGGCTCCCTATGTGCGCTCTGCAGCGGAGCGCACGAATAGGGAGCAAGGTGGTGTAGACCGCGGGCCGTTTTGACAGTCCGCGGTCTAGGGGTCACGTCGCGTGACCGAGTTGGAGAAGACCGTGGGTTTCTCCTCAACCTGCGGTCTGCGGGCACCTGTGGCCATTGGAGGTTTAGAGCCACGGTGCCGGGTGGTGGGTAGGTTAGGTTAGATATAGGTTAGATTTAGTTTTAGGTTAAATATAGGTTAGGTTTAGGATTAAATAAAGGGGAAAAAAAAATATTAAAAAATAAAAGAGAAAATATATAAAAAATCAAAACAAAATACAAAATTAAAAAATCCTAAAAAAATCAAAAATATTTTTAATAATTAGTAGTAAGTTAGTTTTAGATACCGAATAGCGGGCGGTATATCCTGCACCGCAGGCATCCGCGGGCCTCGGGAGGATTAATACCCTCCCAAAAAGAGCGGCCGCATCGCCTTGGGGAAGCGATGTGCGTACCACCCAATATCGTAACTATGGAAATGTCAGAATGTGTGGATAATGTTTTGTCGTGCGATCCGGCTGACGCCCGGCGCTCGCAGGTATCCGGGCCTGCGAGTGACAAATTGGCTACCGATGAACGCGCAGGGGTAGGCGACCAGGCCCCTGCTGCCGTTGTTGCTACTGGAAGCGATGCGATGATGGATGCGGATAGAAGTAATGCGGGAGTTATTGACGTAGGGCCGCGTGGACCGGCTTCCGTTAGAAAGCGTCCACGCAACCTTGCTCAGAAGGAAGGTGGATCAGCGGAGCTGACCTCGGAAGAGGAAGGCCTGCCGGCCCCGAAGGTGCCGACCGCGAGGAGAGGTCGGCAGAACTCGAGAGGGGTGACTGTTTCGCGGCCGCGGAGGGACGGACAGGGTAGGTTCGTGCGTACCCCGGCGGCCAGCGAAGCAGAAAGTAACATGGGGGTCACTTCGGAGGACCCTGGTGGCGAGAGTTGTGCCTCGCTAGGGAGCTCGAAGGCGGAGCTCAACGCCGCCAGGAGGGAGCAGCGCAAAGCCGTCGCGGCCGACGAAGTGTCGGAAATGGCCCGACGCGCTCGAGAGCGACGCGCTGCTCTAGCGGCGGAAGGGGGGCAACCGTCGGCGGTGGCCCTTGGTCAGCTGGCCTTGGACGGGGTGGACCTGGTCCTTAAGGTTGCCACAAAATCTGGCAACCTGAAGAGCACGTTCATTCGCGGTCTCAAGGAGGCTGCCGCGGACATCAGGGAGGCGGTTGGCACCCTCCTCAACACGACGGCCTCAGACGAGGTCGTGAAGTTGCAGGAGGAGAACGGGCGCCTCCGTGATGATCTGGAGGACCTCCGGCGACAAGTCGCTGCGCTGAGCGAGCAGCAGCAGCGACACACGCCCACCGTAGCCGCTTCCGAAGTGGCTCCGGCTCCCGCACCAGGACCGGCACGTACGGATGATGAGCTGAGCGCATCGTGCCTTGAGCGCATCGTCCGTATGTGCATGCTCCAGTGCGGGAGCATGGTCAAAGCCCAACTTGAGGCGCATTCCCGGCGCCTCCCTGAGGAAAACCTCCGCCCGCCCCTAGCGGCCGACAAACGGCGTAGGGCTGAGGGGACGCCGGGAACTGCGCCTCAGCGAGCTCCTGAGAGCGAGCAGCCCACGACTGCCGGGTCTAAGGGTGAGACCTGGGCGACAGTTGTGGGTCGCAAGAAGGCCCGCAAAACCGCTAAGGCCGCCAAGGCGGCCTCAGCAGCACCAGCGCGCGCCTCCGGTCAAACCGCAAAGGTGGCTCCGGAGGCTGCGCGGCGGACTGGTAAAGGCGGTCGCAAAAGCGGTCGCAAGGGACCGGCTGTGCGAGCCCCGCGTTCCGAGGCCGTGACGCTCACGCTTCAGCGTGGCGCTGCGGAGCGCGGCGTAACGTACGGCTCGGTCCTTACCGAGGCCAAGGCCAAGATCAAGTTGTCGGATCTTGGCCTCCAGTCCGTCACCATCAGACATGCTGCCACGGGTGCGCAGCTGTTTGAGGTAGCTGGTGCTGCGAGCGGCAATGCTGAGAAGGCGGACACTCTGGCCGCCAAGTTGAGGGAGGTCCTCAACCCCGAGGACGTCCGGATTTCCAGGCCGGTTAAAACCGCAGAGGTGCGGATTGCCGGCCTGGACGAGTCCGTGACTTCCGAGGAGGTGGTGGCGGCCGTTGCCCGAAGCGGAGAGTGTCTGCCGGACAAGGTGCGGGCCGGCGATATTCGCACCGACGCCACCGGACTCGGCGCAGTCTGGGTTCGGTGTCCTGTGGCGTCGGCGAATAAAATCGCCGCAAGTGGCAGATTGCTGGTAGGCTGGGTTGCAGCGAGAGTTAAACTCCTGCAGCCCCGGGCTTTGCGGTGCTTCCGGTGCCTGGAGAAGGGGCACGTCCGGGCCAAGTGCACCGCTGAGGTTGACCGTAGCGATCTTTGCTATCGCTGCGGTCAGCCCGGCCACAAGGCGGCCCAGTGTTCCGCGGCGCTCAACTGCAGCTTATGTTCGGCTGCAGGGAAGCCAGCGGGACACAGAGTGGGCGGAGGGGCCTGTGGCACGCCTGCCAGCAAAAAGGCCACCAAAAAGAAGAAGAGGAGCTCTAAGCCTGCCGGGGAAATCTCGCCTCCCCCGCAGGCTAACAGCTCCGCGGCCGACTCCCGGCCCAGGACCGTTGCCGAGGAAATGGAGTGTCAATAATGGCACAATTCCGTTTCCTCCAGGGCAACATCAATCACTGCGCCAGAGCTCAGGATCTTTTGTTCCAGAGCATGGCGCAGTGGTCGATCCAAGTGGCTGTGGTCGCCGAGCCGTATTTCATCCCTGCCCGTGACGACTGGCTGGGATGCATTGACGGCTCGGTGGCCATTATTGGCGGGACTCTGATCGACCCGTCTCGGGGCCGCGGCTGAGTTGCTGCGGTCTCGGGCGGCATCGTCATCGTGGGGGCGTATTTCTCCCCCAACAAGAGTCTCGCCGACTTCGAGGGGTTCCTTGTCGAGTTGGGCACCGTCGTAGGCCGCTATCACCCTCGTCCCGCTCTGGTGCTCGGGGATCTCAACGCCAAGTCATCGGCGTGGGGATCTCCGGTCACTGACCCTCGGGGCGAGGTGCTAGCGGAGTGGGTAGTGACGACCGGCCTGGTCGTCCTGAATCGGGGTTCGGTATACACGTGCGTGCGGCAGCGGGGCGGGTCGATAGTAGACGTTACTTTCGCTAGCCCCTCTGTCGCCAGCCGTGTCCATGACTGGCGTGTCGCCGTGGAGGTGGAGACGCTGTCGGACCATCGGTATATCCGGTTCGACGTCTCCGCCCAGACCGCGAGCGGCCGCCATCCAAGAGCCCCGATTAACGACGGCCCGCGCTGGGCGCTTAAGCGCCTCGACAGGGAACTACTCGAGGAAGCTGCCATAGTCCAGTCCTGGATCTGGGAGTCGGCGACGGACGGCCCCGTCGACGTCGAAGCGGAGGCGCTGCGGTTTCGCGGGGCGATGACGCAGATCTGCGACGCGTCCATGCCCCGCGTCCGCCAACAGTCCGCAAGGCGCAACGTGTACTGGTGGAACGACGACATTGCGCGGTTGCGCGTCGAGTGCGTCGCGGCTCGCCGCCAGTACACGCGCTACCGGAGACGACGTCGACGGGATCCCGTCGAGGAGGCCGCGCGGTATGGGGTGAACCGCGCGGCCCAGGAGACTCTGTGGCTGGCCATCGGCGACTCCAAGTCGCGGGCCAGGGAAGAGCTGCTGGGGTCCCTAGATCGGGACCCGTGGGGGCGCCCTTACCGTTGGGTACGGGGCAAGTTGCGTCCCTGGGCGCCCCCACTGGTGCAAAGTATGCAACCCCAGCTGCTGGAGGCGGTGGTATCCACCCTCTTCCCTGAGCGGGCGGGACATGTTCCCCCGGCGATGGTTTCACCCTCAGCCACAGACTCTCCAGAAGAAGAGGGCACCGATGTCCCCGTGGTGACGCAAGCAGAGACGGGAGCGGCCGTGTCGCGGCTCCGGGCCAAGAATAAAGCGCCCGGACCCGACGGAGTTCCTGGCCGAGCTCTCGTCCTTGCTCTGAAGGAGCTAGAGCCCCAGCTGAGGGGGCTCTTTACGGCATGCCTTGAGCAGGGTCAGTTTCCCAGTGTGTGGAAGGAGGGGAAGCTGGTCCTGCTCAGGAAGGAGGGGCGCCCCGCGGACTCACCGTCCGCGTATCGGCCCATAGTGCTGCTCGACGAGGCGGGCAAACTTTTTGAGCGTATAATCGCAGATCGCCTCGTCGGCCACTTGTGCGGAGAGGGGCCGAACCTGGACGACAGCCAGTTCGGTTTTCGTCGGGGGCGCTCCACCATAGACGCCATCATGCGCGTGAGAGCCCTGGCGGAGGATACGGTGTCCCGGGGTGGGGTGGTGTTGGCGGTGTCTTTAGACATTTCCAACGCATTCAACACTCTACCCTGGAACTGTATTAGGGAGGCCCTAAAATACCATCGGGTGCCTCCCTACCTCCGCCGCATAGTAGGGGCTTACCTGGAGGACAGATGCGTCATCTATCGGGGACGTGACGGTGCCGGTCGGCACCAAATGTCGTGCGGTGTTCCACAGGGATCGGTCTTGGGACCGCTCCTGTGGAACATCGGCTACGACTGGGTGCTGAGAGGCGAGCTCCCGTCGGGCGCCGACTTGACGTGTTATGCGGACGACACGCTTGTCACTGCCCGGGGGAGCTCGTACAGGGAAGCGACGTTGATAACCACGGCTGCGGTGTCACAGGTGGTGAACCGCATCCGGCGCCTGGGCCTGGAGGTGGCCCTTGACAAGTCGGAGGCCATGGTTTTCCATGGCCCCCGGCGTGCGCCGGCGCCGGGATCACATATCGTGGTCAGTGGGGCCCGGATAGCTGTCGAGTTCACCATGAAGTACCTGGGATTGGTGCTCGACAGCCGGTGGGATTTCGGACCCCACTTCCGGCGGCTAGCGCCCAAGCTGATGGGTGCAGCAGGCGCGCTATCAACGTTGCTTCCCAACATGGGGGGCCCGAGCGCCGCCTGTAGGCGGTTGTACGTGGGAATCGTGCGGTCCATGGCCCTGTATGGGGCCCCTGTGTGGGCGATGGACCTGACGGCCGGAACACTCGCCATTCTGCGCAAGCCGCAGAGGGCGATGGCCGTCAGGGTCGTCCGCGGGTATCGCACGATTTCCTACGAGGCGGCTTGCGTCCTGGCCGGATCCCCGCCCTGGGACCTAGAGGCGAAAGTACTGTAGCCATTGGTACAATGACGCGAGGAAGAGCGGACACGGGGCTCCAGTCCGGTGCAGCGACAGATCGAGCTGCGCCGAGAGGAGCTCCGTCAGGTCCTGGTGGCGGACTGGCGGCAGAGGCTTATGCGCCCTACCGCCGGCCTCGCTACCGTCGAGGCGATCCGGCCAGTACTCGACGACTGGCTCGGGAGGAGGCACGGCTCCCTGTCGTTCAGGGTGACGCAGGTACTGTCGGGGCACGGCTGCTTCGGCAAGTACCTGCGTCGCTTAGGCAGAGAGCCGGACGCTCGGTGCCACCACTGCGTCCAATGCGGGGAGGACACGGCGCAGCACACGCTCTCCGAGTGTGTAGCTTGGGAGGAGCAGCGCCGTGTCCTCACAAATGAAGTAGGAGGCGACCTGACGCTGCCGGCAGTAGTGCGGAGGATTGTCGGCAGCTCAGAGTCGTGGGACGCGGTGGTGTCCTTCTGCGAGGACGTGATGTCGCAGAAGGAAGCTGCGGAACGGGAGAGGGAGATATCAACTCCCTTCCCGGGCCGCAGAAGACGCACCGGGCGCCGAGGAAGGGCGGATAACGCCCTCTTCCGCCCCCCATGAATGGGTCCAGGGGCGAGGGACATGGGGAAGTCCCCGCCCCCCTATTGACGGACCCCGAGGCGGAGGCGCGCGCGAGTGTCGGCGCGCGCCTTTGAGGTGATGCACGGGGTAGTTTAACACCCCACTACCCCGTGCAGGAGAGGAGGCCCGGACAGACCGGGCCAGCACGAGGGTGGGGCCGTGGAAGAATTTAGACTCCCGCGGCCCCACGCGCTCTCGTGATAGAAGACACACCGGGGTGGTTTTAGTCAGTAAAAGTCTGACATACCCCGTCGCCCACCCCAGGGCGGCGGGCATCCTATGAGGATTTCCACCCCGGCAAAAAAAAAAAAAAAAAAAGGTGTCCATCCTGCCCATCCTTTAGAATAGGAGTAGTTGCAGGTTTACACTCAGACATTCCAAAGCGATCCAACACTTTTTGTGCGTAATGCTTCTGTGTAACCGTGACATCACCACTCACATTCATAATTTCCAAACCCAAGAAATATGAGGCATCCTTACTTGTGATTTTAAATCTTCGCTTTAACTCAGATATAAATCTAACACATTCTTTTGGATTTGATGCAGCTATAAGACCGTCATCAACGTATAGCGCAAGAATAATCTTATCATTTGAACGATTTCGAATAAATAGATGTTATGTATGTACACTGAATAAAAGGATGAAATTATTGTACTTGTTTTAATTGTAATTTCAATCAACGTTACAGTAATAATCATAAATAATAAACAATATGTAATTAACAATGTGATGGCTTAATTTAAGATGGATTACCGGATACAGGAAATCAATCAATGTTGACACCAATCATCTATCATTAGTGTTGCCCTAACACTCTCCCACGTTATATAGAATTGTTCATAGGTCCAGTCTTGTAGGTGCTTTCTTTAAGCGTGTACTGCGTCGCAATCCAGATGACTGCTCTATATTTTCGCTGTGTAGTCCTTGTCTATTTTCTTCCAATTGTATGTGTTGCTCATCACAAATTTTAGGTATTTCTTTTTCAGGTTCTTCAGGTATTATTTGTATGACATCTTTTTCAGTAGCTTCTTCATCTCTCTTTGGTGTAGGCGGAGCTGTTTGTTCTCTATATTGGTAATCTTTATTTTGTGAGATCTTATCATTGTAGTTTTCATTACAGGTTGTCTTCAACATTTGGTCCACGTGCCTGTGACATTTCTTCCCATTAATATCTACTTCATAGTGCAACTTACCTGTTCTGTTAGTAATAATTCCAAATTTCCATTTAGTGTCATCATTGTAGCTTCTTACTTGTACTCTGTCTCCCTCTTTAAAATATTTTCTATCTGATATTTCTTCTCTCTTGCTATTGATTTCTGTACATAGATTTCTTTTTACTAAATCTAACCTTGTCCGGTATAATCTCTTGAACATCATTTCAGCAGGGCTGATTCTAGTTGTAGTATTAGGTGTCTTTCTGTAGGCCATTAGAAATTTCGATAATTTATCTTGTAGGCTTCCATTTTCATTCGTCATAGCTTTCAGTTTTCGTTTAAAAGTTTGTACATATCTTTCTGCTTGTCCATTTGTTGAAGGATGGAATGGTGCAGTAAATTTGGATTGTATACCATTTTCTTTTAAAAACATCTGCATTTCTTCAGAACGGAACTGTCTGCCATTGTCAGACACTATAGTGACTGGTAATCCAAATGTAGTGAATAAATTCTTTAATATCTTGATTGTTGCTGCCGAAGTAATAGATGTAGTAGGAATTACCTCTAGCCATTTAGTATAGGCATCAACAACAACTAGGAAGTAATTATTCATAAATGGTCCTGCATAGTCTATGTGGATTCTATTCCATGGTTCCTTCGGATATTCCCAACTATGTGTCTGTACTTTATTTGGGTTCCTTTGCAGTTGACAACATGTTTTGCATTTTTTTACCATTTGTTCGATATCAAAATCAATATTTTTCCACCACACATAACTTCTTGCTAGGGATTTCATTTTTACCATTCCAGTATGTGCCATATGTAATTCTTGTAAAATTTGTTGTTGTAGAGATTTGGGAATAACTATTCTTATCCCATAGAAAATACAATTATTTTGTAAAGAGTATTCATGTAACTCCTTCTTATTTTCTTTGCCTGATTGAATTTCTTGATATAATTGTTGTAATTCTGTATCTTTTGCTGTAGCTTTTTGAATAGTTTGAAATGTTACTGGTAATATTGAAACTTGTTTTAAGTAGAATATATCATCATCTGTTAAGTTTTCTTTAAGTTCTTCTTTATGTTCCAATCTTGAAAAGTAATCAGCATTTGCATGTTCTGTAGTTTTCCTTAGTTTAATATTGTAATCAAATCCGGCTAGAAAGTTAGCATAGTGTACTAACCTTATGGCTGTTGTAGCAGGAACAGCTTTTTCAGGGTGTAATATTCTTGCCAAGGGTTGATTGTCTATAATCAGTGTAATTTTTCGTCCGTAACAGTATTGAAAGAACTTTTTTAGTCCCCATATCAGAGCTGCTGCCTCTTTATCCAGTTGGCTGTATCCTTTTTCAGCTTTTGTTAATGACCTTGATGCAAAGGCTATTGGTCGTTCTGACTTATCCGGCATTATATGTGATAACACTGCTCCATATCCAGTAGGTGATGCATCTGTAGCCAGTATAATGGGTAAGTGTACTTGAAACGGTGTAAGTATTTTCTCACTGCAAATTTCTTCTTTCAATTTATGAAAAATCTTTTCACATTCTCTTGACCAAACAAATTTAGTATTTTTGTGTAGTAGCTGGTAGAGAGGACTCAATTTTGATGCAAGGTTGGGTATGAATTGTTGGTAGTAATTTATCATACCAAGAAATGTACGTAGAGATGAAACATCTGTGGGACGTGGACTTTTTTTTATATCTTTTACCTTTTCCTCTGTAGGATGAAGCCCCTCTGCATTTATCGTATGTCCGAGATAATTTATTGACTTTTTGAAAAATTGGCACTTCTTTTTATTAATATGTAGTCCACATTTCTGAAGTTTTTCAAATACTATTTTTATTCTCTGAAGTAACTGTAAGTATGTCTCTCCTTGTAGGGCAATGTCATCAAAAAAACAAGCTGTACCTGGAAGTCCTTGAAGAGTTTGATCCATGTATCGTTGCCATATATTGGGAGCAATCTTAACACCAAACATCAGTCGTTTAACTTTGTAGGTCCCTTTACATGTGCTTATGGCTTGCATTTCAGATGTAGCTGCATCTGTTTTCATATGTAAGTATGCTTGTTTTATATCTAAGGTGCAAAAATGTTTGCCACCACTTAGCTTTGAGAAGATCTCTTCAATTCGTGGAATTGGGTAATTATCGCTTTGTAAATTTTTATTCAATGTAGATCTGTAATCTGCACATAATCGTACCTGTCCTGATGGTTTTACCACTGGCACTACTGGTGTACCCCATTGTGAGTATGTGACTTTCTCCAGAATTCCAACTTCTTCCAAGCGATCAATTTCTTTTTCCACCATGTCTCGTAAAGCGAATGGTACTGGTCTTGGCTTCATGAAAACAGGTTTCACATTTTCTTTTAGTTTGAAAGAAGCTTCATAATTTTTAATTTCTCCAATTTGTTCTACAAACAGGTCTTCATATTCATTAAGTAAACTTTCTAATTTTATTTTGAACTCTTTTTCTGTTATATCATTTTCTTCTTTATTCAATTTATGTATTTCAAAATGTATGCATAATTTTCTTATCCATTCTCTTCCAATTACTGGATCTACATCTCTATTTATGATAAATAATCTTTCTTTTACTTCTTTATTTTTGTATTTTATTTGTATTAAGCAGGTTCCTATAGGTTGTATGATTTCATCTGTGTATGTTTTTAGTTTTATCTTTGTATTTTGTAGTTTCGTGTTAGAAAAATGTTCTTTATAATATTGTTCTGAACATGTAGACACTGCTGCTCCTGTATCGAGTTCCCAGGTATGTATTTTGCCATTTAGTTGAAGTGTAATATTAAATTTATCATTTTCTGTATTAGTATTTTCTGTATGTATTTTATGTATTTCAAAAATATCTTCATTATCACTTTCATTTGAAGCTGATGTATCATATATTTGTAATTGCTTTTGCACTTTAAAACATACCGACTCTACATGTCCTTTCATATTACAATTCTTGCAAAATAGTTTATTTTTCAGACGGCATTGATGAGCTTTATGATTATCTTTTCCACATCTGTAACATTTTATTTGATATTGTACTTTATTCTTATTATCTGTATTTTTCTTGTATGTATTTTTATTTGTAGTATTGTATGTATTTTCATTAGAATTTTTGTTGTATGTATTCTTTCTCTTAAATGAAATTTTATTAATATTTGTGTGATATTCACTTTCCATTTCTTTGGTTTCACATTTAGAAGTTTCTATAGCCATTGCTGTTTTTATAATTTGATCAAATGATGTTGTCGAAGCTTCTTGTAAAAGTCTCTCTTTAATCTCTGAGTTCCGTAGACCTCTAATAAATTGTACACGTAAGTGTGTTTCAAATGTAGATTTCTTGCAGCTTCCGCATACAAAGTTACATTTTCCACCCAGCGCTTTTAATGCTGATACGTAATTTGAAAGAGATTCCTGTTCTTGTTGCGTTCTAAGGCAAAACTTATGTTGCTGGGCAACTTCTCCTGGTTCCGGAGCTATGTAATCCTTTAATGTACTTATCACTGTTTCATATGTTTTGCTTTCCGGAGTTTCCGGTGCTGTCAAATTCTTTAGCACTTGGTAGTATTTGGGTCCGATGCAATTAAGGAATAATTGTAATTTAACAGTAGGGTCAGACACGTTTTTCAAGGTTATGTAGTTTTGCAGACGCTGTATGTAACTTTCAAACGTTTCGTTTATTTCATCGTATGGTTGTAAGTTGATACCACTTATGTTAGTATTTTGTTTACCTTGGTTAATCATTAGTGCCTGTTGTAAATTCGCTTGCTGCGTTTGTAATCCTCGCATGGTTTCGGCCATTTGAGCCAACACTTGTGCTAGTTGTTTTTCCATAATGGGTTTTTTGTGCGTATAAATATGTAGGAAGAAGGAATCTTTGTGAAGCGGGCTATCATCACAGGAATGGGAGCCCCTGGATCATGGGAATGTAAGGTTATGTGGAACGCATGGGTATTCACTTATTTTTACAACACCTGAACACATTTTCACGATCCTCGTCGCCAATTTGTTATGTATGTACACTGAATAAAAGGATGAAATTATTGTACTTGTTTTAATTGTAATTTCAATCAACGTTACAGTAATAATCATAAATAATAAACAATATGTAATTAACAATGTGATGGCTTAATTTAAGATGGATTACCGGATACAGGAAATCAATCAATGTTGACACCAATCATCTATCATTAGTGTTGCCCTAACCATGTATCTGTATCGCATTGTTTAAACCCAATGGTTTTCAAATAATCAACCATGCATTTATTCCAGCATCGAGGGGCTTGTTTAAGACCATATAAGCTTCTTTTCAATTTACACACCTTCTTAGATCCATCATTATAGCCATCAGGTTGATTCATATAAATTTCTTCATTTAATGAACCATAAAGAAATGCGGTCGAGACATCAAACTGGGCGAGTGTCAAGCCTTCATTTGCGGTAATGCTTAATAGCGTTCTAACCGTTGTCATTTTTGCGACAGGACTGAACGTTTCATCATAATCAACGCCTTTCTTTTGTGTATAGCCTCGAGCTACTAGTCGAGCTTTAAACTTATCAAGACTTCCATCAGCATTTGTCTTTACTTTGAAGACCCATTTGCTGGACACTGGTTTACGACCCTTGGGTAGGTCTACCAAAATCCAAGTTTTGTTTTCCGCCAGTGATTTAATCTCATTTTCTATAGCTTTCAGCCATTGTTCCTTTTGAGGACTATTAACAGCTTCTTTATAAGATCTAGGCTCAATAAACGTACTTCGCTGACATCGCATAGTCATGGAATCTTTGCGGAGGTTTCAGCTGACTTCTGTCTCGTAAAACCATTCTAGGACTATCATTTGCTAAGTCCTCTATGTCTTCTGGTGTGCCAGTATGATCATCACCGTCTTCGTCAGCTATAGCATCTTCATATCGAGGTGAGCTTAGTGGTGAAGCTTCTGGAAACTCTTGTAATGGTTCAGCAAAACCTTGAGATGTGGGAGGCACAGTTAAGCTTCGACTGTTGTCAGAGCTGTCTACGTTACGTATATCCTCCCTTGCATCACACACCAAAGATGTAGTAATTGGATAATGAACTTCAACTGAAGGATATTCTTGATTATCTTCAGGATCGTCAAAACCAATTGAGTTTAATGCTGACTCATTAAATACGACGTCTCTGGATCTTACAAGAGTAGGCTTACCATTTTTATTGAAGCTTAACAAGCGGTATCCGTCATCACCTTCATAACCAATCAATACACATTTTTGAGCCTTTTTCGACAGCTTAGTTCGCTTTTGCTTGGGGACATGGGCGTAACTTTCGCATCCAATTACTCTTAAATGTTTTATAGATGGTTTTCTATTTAACCAAAGTTCATAAGGTGACTTTCCATCTACGCTTGAAGGTCCTGTCCTATTTAGGACATATGCAGCTGTGTTCACTAATTCAGACCAGCAACTAACAGGTAATTCTTCATGAGAATGCATTAAACTGCGTGCAGCTTCAACTAACGTCCTATTTTCCCTTTCACTCGATCCGTTTTGTTGGGGAGTGTAGGGCATAGTCATCCTTTGTTTTATGCCAGCTTCTTGCAAAACTTTCTTGACATTCGCATTATCGAACTCTCCACCGTTATCGCTTAAAAGTTCTTTTATAGTATGACCAGCTGTTTTACTTTCTTGAAGAACTTGTTTGAGTTTTTCACAAACTTCAGATTTATGTTTCAAGAAATAGACAAATTTGTATTTACTGAAGTCATCTTTGAAGAGAACAAAGTATCTGTACTTGCTAAAAGAATAGGGAAAAGGTCCACAAACATCAGCATGCAGTATTTCTCCAGGTTCTTTAGCCTGCACTCTTGTTCCAAATTTCTTTCTATGTGCCTTTCCATAGATGCACCCAGTACAAAATTCAGAATCGATTGGTACTTTAATACCAAGTTCATGTTCGATAACTTTCTTAACATGTCGTTTATTCTGGTGAGCAAATCCTTCATGATAAAGTTGAAGGCTGGACTTGGACAATACGTTCACTTCTTCAGTGCTATTGCCAGTAACTGTTTTTGCATTTAGCTTATACAGCCCTCCATTTTTAGAGCGTTCTCCTATTAGGTAAACTTGTCCCTTCACTTTAAGTGAGCAAGTCTCTCTTTCAGAAGTAAAGACACTGTTATTCAGTTTATCTTGGGCAGCCAGAACTGAGAAAAGATTCTTTTTAATTGCAGGTACGTACCAAACTTCATTAAGCATTATGTCTTGCCTTTTATTGTTGACAAAAGAGATCAGATGTACAGTCCCCTTACCAAGATCACCAACTGTGGCTCCATTTGCAATAGTCAAAGTATTAGTGTTACAGCTTTCGAAAGTAGTGAAAAAATCTTTTCGATTTGTGACATGATTGGTCGCTCCATTATCAATGTACCAACTGTCCACATCATTTTCCGATACTGCATTCACTTCTTGCTTGTCTTCAACGTACATCAAGACAGTGTTTACTTTGGCTTCGTTACTGGAAGGTGTAGGTTTTGGTGGTCTACTATCAGACATCCATTTATGACATTTCTTAATCTTGTGACCAAGTTTCCCGCAATAGCTGCATTTCTTTTTATTAAACTTTACATTACTGTTTTATGTAGCAAAAGCTTCAGTAGACCCAGCCTGATTATGTTGTTTTGTAAGAGACTTTTCAAAGTTGCATAATTGTACAATCAAATTTTGCGATATTGCGATTAGCTTTTGATAATAGTAACCAGCTTGACTTAAACGGGAAAAATGATTCGGGTAGTGTGTCGAGAATTTTGCAAATAAGTAAAACTTCTGGTAATTCACACTTGAACTCCTTCGTCAGCTCAATTGTCAAGTTATGCCACAAATTCTTTAGTTTCGAAATATGTGTACCCATATCATGCTGCGGATCCTTGCAATAATGGAAAAAATCTAGTGAGTAGGTATAAGTTTTGTCGTCTGTTGAACGATCAAACAATCGATGTAGCTCGTCCCATACTTCTCTAGTCTCATAATCTTCTGTAGGGTTGTATCCGACATGTTTGCTGTTAGTAATAGCAAGGCTTTACTATCTGCTTCATTATACTTTTGTAATTTTTCCTCATATGATTCGATCTCTTGTGGGCTGGCGTCTTTGGGCAGGACTGGCTTTTTTAGTCTGCTTTCTACTGCTTCCAGTGCCCCAACAGTGCCCTTGAGGCCTGAGCAGCTGCAAAACTTTATATCGCCATGTCGGCCAATTTTCATTGCCTTCTAAATGGCCGATTTCAATCTTGAAACTTTGCATATTTAGGAATATACTTTTCTCAAATCGTTTGGTTAGTACTTACTCTAACAGGAATAAACGTTTAACCACGCTCTGCTACCATGTTGAGGTCGTGCTTTTTAATCAAACGATTTCATGAGTGTAAAAGTATATTATCGGATAAAAAACAACAAAATTATTTATTAGACAAACGTAACTAAGGCAACCATACTCGTATATGTACATAGATAAAATAAGAAAATTTTCAAAAAGAGTTCCTAGAACATTAACTCTAACACCGTCGAGAATCACACCTAGGTATTTGGCTTGCTTCTACCAAGGGATCGGCTTGCCGGATATGGGTCGTGGAGGGGGAAGAACCGTTTGACTTTTTTTAGGGTTGACTTTTTTTTTGTGCAATAAAGATTATTATTATTATTCTTTATTTCGTTGTATACACATATAAATTACATTTTTAAATATTTCTATATAAATAATACATAAAAAACATTTAAAAATATAAAAAATAGTAGCCCACCGGCATCGGGAACAGGGTCCAAGCTACCGGCGGTCAGGGCTCCAGAGAGAGGAACTTCCTGACGATGCGAGCCGTGTCCAGAAGTACAGCTTTCTGAATCAAGCCTTTGATCCAGCTGCCTAACGAGAGCCTCCTGAGGTGTTGGTCGAGGCTCTTGGCTATTAAGCCATTGGCTGTCACGACTATCGGCACAATGACTGCTGAATCCACCTCCCACATGTCGACAACCTCGTGAACCAAGTCAAGATACTTAATTTGTTTATCTTTCTCGGCTTTCACGAGGTTCTCATCATGCGGGATGGTTATGTCAACAATCATTGCACGCCGCTCTGATCGATCCACCATCACTATATCAGGCTTATTGGCAACAATAGTCCTGTCAGTGATGATGGATCGATCCCAGTACAATGTGATATGGCCATTTTCGAGAACTGGGTCGGGCATATACCTGTAGTACGGCACCTCTGATTCCACAAGGTTGTATTTGAGAGCAAGTTGCTGATGAATTATCCTGGCTACAAGGTTGTGTCTATGCAAGTACTCTCCGTTAGCTAGACGAGAACACCCGGAGATAATATGTCTTATTGATTCCCCCGGCCGGTGACATGCCCGACAGATGTCAACTGTGCCGTCTTTCACAATAAATCTCCGGTAATTGTTCGTCATCATAACTTCGTCCATAATTACACATACATAACCTTCGGTTTCCCCAAAAAGGTCACCGAATCGTAGCCAGGCTACGGACGCTTGCAAATCTACATCAGGCCCGTGTAGGGCTCTGAAAAAGCGTCCGTGAAGCTCTTTGCTCTTCCATACCTCCATGCGGTCATTGGTGTCAAGCACTACTGGTTTACGCCAGTTCTCTTTAGCCAAGGAGAGCGGAGTGAGGCCCTTGTCAACCGCAACCACATCTCGATGCATCCCCACGTCGGTTTCTAGAAAATATTCCCTGAGACTGCATATCTCGCGATTGTGGAGGGTCTTAGCGTTTAAAAAGCCACGACCTCCACATTTTCGCGGGATATACAGCCTCATAACCGATGATCGTGGGTGATGCAATCGATTTGCAGTCAGCAGCGTACAGATCCTCTGATCCAGGGCGTCAAGTTCGGTTTGAGTCCATTTGAGTATGCCGAAAGAGTACATCAATACCGGCATGACCCAACCGTTGAAAGCGCGCACCTTGTTTCCGCCTGATAGAAGACTATTAAGTACTTTTTTCAGGCGGCCAAAGAAGCGTTCCTTCAACGATTGCTTCATGTCAGTAACATTGATACCCAACGCTTCCGCCATACCCAAATACTTATAGGTTTCGGATGCGGTGAGGGCTCTAAGGTTTATGGAACTCGTGAGTTGGGTTCCCACGGGTTCCACAATCTCTCCTCGCTTTACATGCATGACTGCACATTTGTCCACACCAAATTCCATCCTGATGGAGCTACTGAAAGTTTCAGTAATTTTTAGTAGCTCCTTCAGTTGTGAATTGTTGGGAGCAAAAAGTTTCAGGTCATCCATGTAAAGGAGGTGCGATATAACCTGACCACCTCTCCTCAACCGATAGCCTAGACCTGAATCCTCCAATAGTGTGCTTAGAGGATTCAATGCTAAGCAAAACCAAAGCGGACTCAAACTATCGCCCTGAAATATTCCTCGCTCGATCCTTATCGGTTCGCTATTCCTCAGAATATTTCGACATCCTGGATAGCGAAGGACTGTCCTCCATTGCCTCATACACGTCATCAGGAAGGTGCGTAGAGTTGTATCCACTTTATACAACTCCAGCACCCGCATGAGCCATGTATGTGGCACTGAGTCATAGGCCTTCTTATAATCTATCCAACATGTCGAAAGATCCTTTCGGGAACGACGAACTTGTTGGCTAATGGCCACATCAATGAGGAGTAGCTCCCTAGTACCGCGGGACCCGCTCCTACATCCATTTTGAGAGGCAGACATGATGGCGTTGCTGTCAATATGTTTGATAATTTTAGTTTTCAAAATGGATGTAAGAACTTTATAGACCGTCGGTAAACAGGTGATCGGTCTATAATTTTTGGGTTCCGCGGCGCTACCTGATTTATGGAGCAGGTGGGTTATTCCAGTAGTTAGGAACTGAGGTAACGAACCAGACACTAAAGCAGTCTGGAATTGAGATGCCAAGCGAGAGTGCGACCTTGGAAACCATTTTATCCAAAAGTTATGCAGCCCGTCCGGTCCTGGAGATTTCCAGTTAGGTAACGGACGGACTGCACGAGCTACATCTTGGGGGCAGATGGTAATAACCCCCATTTCAGGTATTGGATTGCAGGCTCGCTCGACATCCCGAGCCCAGTCACCTTCAGTGTGACTGACAGGCACCGACCATATACTGCGCCAGAATGAACACATGGCATCATCATCTGGTAGGCACGTGTCAGCCACACCTTGTTCTGGCTGTTCCCAGTCCCTATAAACCCACCTTTGATTGCTCTGGAAGGTGCGATTCTGAGTGTACCGTTGTACTCGTCGTTTATATCGACGAATGCGGTTCGCCCATGCATACACTTTCTGCTTCAGGAAGTCGATGCGCTCCGTGACACGGGCCATATAATTGTCAGGGCTGGTATTAGTACCTGAGAATGCCCGCCTCACAAAGCGCATCACTCTAGGACGAGTATTACCCTCCCTGAAGCAGATTAGTTTACCGATGAGTGCTCTGGCCCCACCAATACGACGTTCAATCCTGTGCTGCCAAGCTGGTACTACTGGTTTCGGTCGTGTAGCTCTGGAGTCACTGTGAAATTTGACATGAGCTACACGACAAGCTGCTACAGCTGCGCAGTACAGGATTGAATGAGTATCAGTGAGGTCCTCGCAGGTATCAAAATAATTTGATAACTGCGCATCCAGAGCAGCCATCAGTGCCCCATTTCTGTTATGCATGGGCAAACGTGGCAGGCGTGGTCTAATTTCTGCCGACATGTAACGGTATTCCTGAATCGCAGCCTCCAAAGCATTCCTTAATTCCTCATTGCACTGGGTACTTACATTTGTAGCCCTATCATTACTCCCCTCGTCAGCATAGTTTGTGGGCTGCGGTGGTACCTCCGCAGTCTGCGACTGGTGAGTGATGACACGGCTACTCTGCATTTCTTTTCGCAGGCGATCAAGCACAGTATCATCCAACATATGATTACGCTGGATAACCCGTACCTGATCCGACAGTCGTTGTGCCGAAACGTTGACAGCTGGTTCAAGCACCTGAAACAGAGAGAGCATTCGAACACGATACGCGGTCAGGTTGTTTCCTCCCTCTGTAGCCCCATAGTATGAGCGCATGACATTTTCGTTAATGGATTGTGTCCATCTCATGCGCTGCACACTTCCGCCGGGAGCTGGGACCCTGTCAGAAGCCGATGGGCCTCGAGGTCCTAAGCGGTCCGGCGGCCGGCGTCCTCCCCGTCGGCGAACAGGTGGTGGCGTCGTCGGCGGAGAGAAGTACTCGTCGCTCGAGCTCGACGCAACTGCCGCGGCCGGGGTCGTCACAGCGCTTACAGTGGGGCTGGAGACCGGCGGCGGCGAGCCGGAGCTGAGCAACGAGTCCGGGCGTGCACGTCTTGCGGCAGATCTTGTCAACATATTTTCACATTTTTAAATTTCCAAATTTCTATTTCTTGTTGTTAGGTGACACGTTCTGTCATCCTGTCTTGTCTGTTTTGAATTTTCTAGTTTGTCCATTATATTTATTTCCGCGATTATTTTTATTGTATGTATATTATTTGTTACTGTTTTGAGATTCACAGTGGGTATATATATATGTGCACAAAGAACTATTAATTAATTTATTAAATATTATAGTGGTAAATTATTTGAATGTGTTCCGTTGACGTTGACGGTGTTGCCATATTATTATTATTATTATTATTATCCTCCGTTTCTTAAACCAGTCAGCCAGTTTGTTAACCGCGGTTTGGAGATGGAAGCAAATTCGGTCAGGACTGAGTCCCTAGCAGTGGATGACTGTGTCGTCTGCGAACAGAGCGAGTTGAGAATTACTCTTACTGCTTTTCGAGATATCGCTAGTATACAGCATGAAAATGAGAGGGGCTAGTACAGAGCCCTGGGTAACACCTGCACGGATGGGCTGAGGTCAGGAGAGCGCTCCTTCGATTTTATAGCGTAAGGTGCGGTTTGACAAGAAGTCCTGTAAGATGAGGACGAGACGGTCAGGCACTCAGAGTTGGTACAGCTTATAAATTAAGCCGTTGTGCCAGACTTTGTCAAACGCTTTCGCTATGTCCAAGTAAACTACTCCTGTATACATACCACGTAGGAACCCTGAGTGTATAAGCCTACATTGTGTCGAAGGCAAAAGATATATATTGTTACGCCACACAGCCGCAGCCGATCACAGCGCGCCACTGTAGCCATCCAATCACAGCTAAGCCAAGCCACTGCCATAACCACCGGGTGCCTTCGGTGGGGGAAATGCCATATAATGCCATGCGAGCTCATTTTTCGTCTCTGATTGCTGCTAACTGTTCGGTTCTATATTAAATTAGTGTGAATATAATAGTCTGCCTTTTAATCATTTAAGTATACCTTTCTGTTTTAATATTTTTTTTCTAATTTCTTGGGCCAAAATCAACAACGCGGATAATATAACTTATTCGCCGACACAGCGCCTGTGCATGCGCATGTGACAGGGCACTCTATTAATATACTTAGAAAAACTCGTGGATATTTCTGCGACGTTTTTATTTGTAAGAAGTCTCTCATGAAAGTTAGATTGTGATTGACCCATACCTACACAAACCCATAAAACATCTTTTCGTAGGTACCTAGTTTTCATTGTGTTCGAAGTCAATCCGTAATCAAGAGTGACAGGCGTCGATCATTTATTTGAGTAGCTAAGGTGCTCAATTAAACAGCGATAACATTGTGGTCGACTATCGATACTGACTTTTATGGGTTTGTCATGATGGAAACCTATTTTATTTTAATTCTTAATAATATTTCTTGGCAACACTCATAATGTTATACTCTTTTATCTTTGGCAACACTAGTTATCGGGTCATCAAAAATGGCAGACGCTCCGATCGACTGTGATTTCCCCGTTTGGGGATTATTGCCGAAAAAAGAAACAGGAGTAGTTTCATTCATCAACAAAAATGCAAATTATGATGGCAGGGGCACCGTTATTGCTATCTTCGATTCGGGTGTGGATCCTGCAGCTGTTGGACTTACGGTAAAAAACTGTCATGTCACGATTTGTTTAGTTGCACTTTTATTGCAATTCTGGGCGAAATTAAGTATTGCTGAGGTTGCAGGTAACAAGTACGGGTGAGACGAAGGTTATTGAGAGGTACGACTGCAGTGGCTGCGGTGATGTGGATACCAGTACTGTCATTAAAAAAATCACCGATGGATACATTACCGGTCTCACAGGCCGCAAACTGAAGGTAAATTCTTCCGGAAATAGATTTTTTTTCTAGTTTTTCCTTGTTTGGTGTATCATTGTAATGATGATCGACATTGTCGATAGTTTAATCTATAGCTTACAGTAAGTATCATAGAGTTAATAAATATTATCAAGTTACTTTCATAACTTGACAACAGTGTTTGTTTTTGCCATGGGTTTGTTGTTTGGTGTAATAGCGCATAAATATTCTATACTAAATTAGTTGCTGCTATCATTAATTATGTCTTGGAAATACTAGGAGTTAATGCAAGTCACCGAAAAGAATGTTTTGTTGGAATATTTTGATGACAGAAGAACATTTTTTATTGCTGTACAATCATAATAACTAAAACGAAACATCCCAATTTAACATCAACAATTTAAGTTCAAATTAGGTAAACTAAGAATATTAATTTTAATGAAATGTGTTTAGCTTTTAATGTGTGTAATTGTTCCCGTAGATCCCAGAGCAATGGAAGAATCCCTCAGGATCATGGCGAGTAGGAATTTTACACCCATTCAGCTTATACCCAACAAAGTTGAAGGAACGCATGCAAGAGCATCGGAAGCAACATAGCTGGGATGTGGGCTACAAGCCAGCTTTTGCTGAGGCTAATAAGAATTTGCAAGATTTTGAAACTGATGTTGGTGAGTGGAATTGAGAATTATGGTTTATTTTTCTATCATAATGTTCATGCACAGAGATACAATAATTGGTAAACAATGATTGATGAACCGGGATTAAAAAGTTTTTAATTAAAATGTCTATTACACCTATGGAGGCCCATCAATAATTTATGCTGATTATCCTAAATATGCTGAGAATCATAACTTTGTAAACATCAATATGACTAAATACAGTCCCCTAAATTCCCACCCTTCAGAGACAGATTTACACAAGTTTAACCAGCCAAGGTTAAATTATCATGTAGTAAAAACAGTACATTTTTTTGTGTTTATCACAAATAAAGCACTGATATCAACACCAGAAGTATCAATTAACATAAACAACGTACACAATAGTGACGCGCGATCTGCCCGCTAGTTTCGAGAATGGGTTTTCGATGCCGCCCCGCTGCCGCGCCGCCGCCGCTTCCGCCCCGCTGCTCGCAAGATTCGAGGCAGAGGCCTTAAGGTCATTGTGTTCAAATATTTGTACTGATTTAAATAAGTCTAAAATAAAAATTACTTTTGATCTATGTCTTTATCTTATACTAGCTCTTCCGCGCAGTTGTCACTGCTCCAATCCCATGTTCGGGTCACGTTCATAAGAACCTACCTCAGACTCAGATAAATTTTCAAACTAATCTTGACAGTTGGAACATAATATTCTACTATAGTGTTAATGTGATAACTCTGCTGCAACTCGTTTTTGGTAAAAGGATGTCCATGAACAAGAAAAAAAAATTCTCTAAACGTAAATAAATTTCAATTAATATGTTTACTGAATAATGCAATGTTATAGCCAATACCTGTTATAAAAATGAAGCATTACTTATATTGTGTTTATTCAGGTATTTGTAATGACTCAGGATAGTCAAAATTGCCGAAATTAATAATAATCATAATAAAGTATTTATTTCACAAAAAATACATAGCACTACACACTGTTACATAAAAGGAAAGTTTATAATTACTATGCAATAGTCGCCTCTATCTTTTAAACTAGGACTTGCCTGTATCTTAAAAGATAAGGTTCAGCCAAATGGATTCTCTAAACAATTTCCATAAGGACATGAGAAAACAGTGTCAGTGAATTGAACTAACATATGTACAAAAGAAAGGAGAAAAAAAAGCAATAATAACAGAGAATTAATCAGAAGCTAAAGTAAATATTAGTATAATTTGCACTCATGGACTTAATATATAAGACCTAAGGTCCAAAATTATACGATTCTTGTTCTTATTAGTTTATCATACGTCATATTTTGTCCAATTAAAAGTTATTTATGTCCTTTACAGTAGATTTGTGTTGTAGTTTCCTATTACTTACATTGAAAAATTCAGTAACATTAAGGACAACTAAGCAACTTTTTTTAATGTAAGGGACATGCTATTTTCTAAACGCGTAACTTTACGTAAATCTTTTGTTTATACTTGGAAATTAGAAAAAAATCTAAGATACTTTGTCTTAGACACCTATAAGATCAGGGTAAATGACAAAAAGTTACAGACGAATTTGTAAGAATAAAAATGGTTTATTGGCTCTCCTGAAAAGTCCTGTTTTGTCCCTTACGTTAATTGATACTTCTGCTGTCGTTACTATTTGTGTCTCTAAATAATTTGTTTATTTTTATTCAATTTTGTTATTTGGAAATTTTTTTCACCAGCAAAAGCTTAAGTTGAGAAACACTGGTATTGAAATGTCCAAATCATGTTCATCAATTAGTCTGTAACTGTGTGAATATGTAACTGATTGTACCTAATACAAAAAATGTGTAAATGTGTAGCTGATTGTACCTAAAAACATGGGATAAGTTGTAAGAATTTAGTTTACCACTCTGCCCTGCAAATGCATAAAGTTAGCTAAATAATGAAAAAAAAGGTTTAGTGACTAACAATTACCCATTTCAACTTAAAAGAAAAAAAAAGCGAAACTTTTTTAGAGCGCCTTTCACTTTATCCCTACTCCACGACCGACCGTCACGCGACGTGCAATACACAGACGAAAAAGTTTGAGATGATGTATAAAAGTTTCACTTTACAAATGTTTTTATTTCAGTGGCCAAAAATCCTATACTGAGTCCAGATGATAAGCTCCTGAAGGAGGAGTTAGAAGCCAGGGTGGAAGTGCTTCAGACTGCAGAGAAGAAATACAATGATCTGGGACCTACTTATGACTGTGTGCTTTTCCATGATGGAACTGTGTGGAGGTAGGTTATGGATATGTATTTGTCATCAACTTGGTTTTGGTTGCAGCAACTTGGTTGTTATTGAGGGTAGAAACCAAAAGTAGCAGAATAGCATTATAACATAACAGTAGAGTCCAAAATTCTTAATAGACAAGTAAAAAAAATGATTTCTAGATACTAGATCTAGACAGTTATTTTTTTTAAATGATAGTTTGTTTGACTATTATAAAATGCTTCACTCTCTTCTCATACATAACATGTAATTACTGTTACAAGATTTGAAAACATTTATTTTAAATGTTGTAATAAATTACCTCAGTTTTTATTTATATCTGCCCTTATCCCAACTTATTTGTTGTTGATGCAATATGTATTTTTCTTCCACACTTCTCTATTAGACGTCATCTCCGTAGTCCTCCATTCTTAACCATATCATCATTCACACATTACATCCATCATTTCTTTGGTCTTCCCCTACTCTTATAGCCATCAATGTTCATACTCAAAACTCTCCTCCCAATATTTCTTCATTTCTGCGTAACAAATGCCCATACCATAACAATTGATTTCCACACATTTTACAGACTAACTCTTATGTATTCATTTCTCATTCTATCCATTCGTGTAAGGTGTTACTAGGATAGGGGCATAGTTTGAGAATGAGAAATGAGTAAATAATTCAGCTAGGATGTGAATGCTAAGAGGAATGTGTGGTGACTTGGTAGCGTTCGGCCCGCCCATTGGTCAGTTCGGTCCAAACGATCCAAACTAGTCGCAATCATTTGCCAAAAATGTATTCGCCGTTTAGGGGGCTGGCATAAACCCAAACTAGTTTGCGTAAGCTTACTTCTTCTCTCGCAATCTTTTCTCAATAACTTTCTCCCCTACCTTTATAATATAATATAATATAATAATAAATAAATATATACACGGACAAATCACACAGATTGAGCTAGCCCCAAAGTAAGCTCGAGACTTTATACTATGTGACATGAGCTTTATTCTTGAAAATGGGCACTAGTAAACTATTGCACCATTCATGTGGGATTACTCTTTCATGCAACAACCTATTGAAGAATAAAGTCAGCCACATACATCCATCTTCTTTCAAACACTTTCATAGTTCTACTGGTGTATCATCTGGGATCACAGCCTTTTCATTTAATTTCCATTACCAATCTGGTATTCACTTGTACTCATTATTATAAATCTTTATAAATAGCCAAGCTAATATTACTTATCACACTTCATGTTACCTAGAATTCTAATGAAGCTGTTGTTCCATTTACATTTGAAATACTAAAATAACTGTAAATAAACAAATAGCTATAATAAACAAGGATTATGCCACACAATGTCTATTGGCTTATTAGGTTTTTTACGAGTCCTTTGTGACTAAAGTTGTTACTTTATTAGTCATTGCAATACTGATTATTTGTTCAGTTATTAGCCAACTTTATGCTCATATAATTTTAGAACAGTTTATAGTTTTTACTGATAATCCGATGTTAATGTTGGTATGTGCGCCCGAGTTGTCTCCTGTATTGACACGCTTGTATCGCCTCTCATTTGGGACTGGTATAGTGCCCAAGTCCTGGAAGCTTGCCAACGTGCAGCCCGTGCCCAAAAAGGGTAGTCGTGCCGATCCTACCAACTATCGGCCGATTTCGATCACCTCCATACTTTGCAAAATTATGGAGCGTGTATTGAACTCGCGCCTTTTGGCATACCTGGAAGGTAACGATCTCCTCAGTGACCGACAGTACGGGTTTCGCCGCAATCGGTCAACTGGGGACCTACTAGTGTATGCCACTCACCTGTGGGGCGAGGCCCTCGAGAGGAATGGGGAAGCGATTGCTGTCTCCCTTGACGTCTCGAAGGCCTTCGACCGGGTATGGCACGCTGGCTTTTTGAGTAAGCTTCTAGCGTACGGCATTTCCCCTAGCCTGACTGGCTGGGTAAAAGACTTCCTGACTGAACGGTCCCTCCGAGTTGTTGTCGACGGATGCTCATCTGAGCCCATGTCGACTAATGCCGGTGTTCCTCAGGGGTCTGTTCTCTCTGCAACTCTGTTTCTGCTGCATATTAACGATCTGCTGATGCCCGGTATCTATGGGTATGCAGATGACAGCACAGTTGTGGAGAGATACCTGCCGGATGCTCGGGCTAGTAGGGAATCAATCCGGTCCGAAAGAGAGGCCATGGTAGAGCGGACGAGTGTTGCACTTCAGGCAGTCTCCGAATGGGGCAATGCCAATCTTGTAGCATTCAATGCCGCCAAAACGCAGGCGTGTCTTTTCACCGCCAAACGGAGCCCGTTCACCTTGGCGCCTACTTTTCGGAATGTATCCTTGGAGTGTACCGACCGCCTTCAGCTTTTGGGTGTTGAGATTTCCTCGAACCTAAACTTTGGGCGGTTCATTGAGTCCAAGGCCAAGGTGGCTGCCAGAAAACTTGGCGTTATCGCAAAGGTCCGGCAGTGCTTCACACCAGGGCAGCTTCTAATGTTGTACAAAGCACAGGTCCGTTCGTGTGTGGAGTACTGCAGCCACATTTGGGCTGGTGCTGCTAAGTGTCACCTGGCCACTTTGGATTCAGTGGAGAGGCGTGCGAAGAGGCTGATTGGTGACCCTGATTTAACTCGAGTTGGTCTCCAAAGCCTAGAGCACAGGCGTAGAGTAGCCAGCCTTTCGGTGTTCTATAGGATACATTCTGGGGAGTGTGCGAGGGAATTGCACGATTTAATTCCCCCATCTCCGTTCCACCATCGGACGACCCGCCGTACGGCGAGAGTCCACCCTTATGTTGTTAACACCTCTACGATCCGGACGAAGCGTTTCGCCTCCTCCTTTATACCGCGTACATCGAGGGACTGGAACAATCTGCCGGCGGCGGTATTTCCGTCGGACTACAATTTGAGTGTCTTCAAGGCTAGAGTGAATAGGCTCTTAATAAACTAGTGCGCTTTACCATCAACGATTGCGTCACTGCTTACCATCAACGATTGCGTCACTGCTTACCATCAGGCGGGATTGCGGTCAAGCCCTGGTTTATATTTTAATTAAAAAAAAAAAAAAAGTGTCAAGGGTTTGCACTGTATGTTTTTAGATAAACAGACATACTATTTTTTTTTTTCAAATCAAAAATGTTTATTTGCTAAAATACGGTACAAAGGGTGTTACAGTGCATTTTTTCCAGCGTATCCTGCCATATATGGCGTGCAAATTTATTATTAAAATTACGTTATCCAAATTCCGTCAATTTATCTTCTAAGTAGTCCTTAATTCTATAATAGTTCTTGGATAATAAAAATTTAAAAAGCATTTTCTTAAATAATGTCAAAGGTAATTCTTGTAAACTATTTGGTAATTTATTATAAATGATTATGGACATACAATATACATTTTTCTTAAATAATTTTAATTTTATTCGTGGTAAACGAAGTCTGTCTTTATGTCGTGTTCGGCTATTTGGCCTGTCTTCCAGAGTTTCAAATAAATTGTAATTTCTTTTTACAAAAGTGCATGTTTCAAAAATGTATAGACATGGTAAAGGCAGTATATTTAATCTTTGAAACAATGGCTTACAGCTGTCTAAAAAATGAGCTCCACAGATTGCTCGGATGCATTTTTTTTGGGATTTGAATACTCTGTCAACCTCCACTGAGTTTCCCCAAATTATTAGACCGTATCGAAGTACGGACGATACATAGCCATGGTACGCAAGCATTGTCGTATCATGATTAGTTGTTTGTCGAATCCTTTTTAAAACATAAACAAAACGATCAATTTTTACAACAACTTTATCAATATGTGGTTTCCAGTTGCAATTTTTGTCAACTGTTATACCCAAAAATACACAATTATCTACAGTAGTTAAGTTAGAGTCTTTGTATTGGATGTCCAGATTATTTATTGTATTCGATTTGTATGTTTGAAATTGTATTATATTTGTTTTAGTCATATTAATTTTTAAGTTATTCTTTATTAGATAATTTACTGCATTGTTCAGCGCTAGTACGGTATCCTTTTCCAAGTTTCTATTATTTTCACTCTTGATTATTAAAGTAGTGTCATCGGCGAATAATATGCAGTCTTTGCCTACTGCCTCGGGCAGGTCGTTAATGTAAATCAAAAAGAGAAGCGGGGATAAAATCCCTCCCTGTGGTGTGCCATACTTATTTTGTTTATATCCTGACCGAAACATTTTTTGCTCTTGCTTACAGATTTTGGTTATTTCCACGTATTGCATTCTTTCCGCAAGATAGCTTTTGAACCAGTCGTTGGCTTTCCCTCGGATTCCATAATGTGCAAGTTTCGTGAGTAGTGTTCCATGACAGACATAGTCAAAGGCTTTTGTCATGTCTAGAAATACACAGCTTATTTTTGATTTTTGATTTAGGCCTTCGGTTATATGTTTCATTAGCGAGAAACATGCTAAAGCCGTGGAGCTACCCCTCCTAAAACCGAATTGTTCTTTTTTAAGAATATCATATTTCGTTAAAAAATTCTCCACTTTAATACACATAACTTTTTCAAGTACTTTCGATAGAATGGGGGTTAGAGTTATTGGGCGGTAATTGCTCATGTTCGTTTTGTCACCTTTCTTATATATAGGTTTATTACACAAACTATTTTATGTATCGATGTTTCTAATACCCATTTTCACAATTAAATGAGTTTGTGTTTGAGATAATTAGCAACAAGTAATGATACCATAGTTAAGCAAATATCATACCATAGATAAATAAATTATTGGCACATTATGATTTCATATTCTTTATACATATCACCTTCAGTGCAACAAAGTCACAATTCGTGGTTTTTTTTTTCTTATTTTTTTTTTTTTGTTAATGAAATACAAGTTTTCTAGCTTTAGTATCTAGACTTATTCACAACCTACAGAGAGACACAAGAGAGGCACAATCTTTTTTATTAAATTAGGAAATAGTAAAGTAATATGGGGTATTGTACTGCCCTGCATACTGATCTAATAATAATATAACTACTTACATAATTTTATTGCTAGCAGACATCTTTTTAGTAAACATCAGTCCATATAACAATGGTTTAAAAACTTTAAAAAACAATTTTTCTTTTCTCTTCAACAGAGCATGTATCGACACGTCAGAGACTGGCGACTTGGCATCAGGCCCATTGCTGGGTGAATACAGCGTTACGCACGAGCACGCACACCTGACGCCCGTCGATGAGATGACTGTTAGCATTAACGTGCATGATGATGGACACACACTTGAGATCGTCGGCATGTGCTGTGAGTAGTATTCATTCATTACTGAGCAGAGGTATTCCCTACAGTATTCCATAGGTTTTGGTAGTTAATTAAAGGTAAAATAAATCGACATGAGTAAGTTAATCCACTAAGGGCCGGTCACTTCAGTTGTCACGCTACGTCATAGACTCTAAGGAAGCTCTGCAATAATTTGTTAAAAAGTAGTACAGTTAACACCAACTGTAGTGAGTAGTATTATGTTTTGTTGGATAACTATGTCATGTGGTTTTTTGTTTACCTTTAGTTATCTATGGTATATGAGGATACAGGATGGCAAGGGCATCAACAGGCAGCCTGTTGTCATCAGAATGTTTTTTTTTTTATAATTTATAAAATGGCGCTTGACCGCAATCTCGCCTGATGGTAAGCAGTGACGCAATCGTTGATGATAAAGCGAACTAGTTTATTAAGAGCCTATTCATTCTAGCCTTGAAGACACTCAAATTGTAGTCCGACGGAAACCCCGCCGCTGGCAAATTGTTCCAGTTTCTCGATATACGCGGTATAAAGGAGGAGTATCGTATCGATGTAGTATCTATAGTCTATCTATGTCTATCTATAGTCTATCTCTAGTATAGATCGAGTACCGGATCGTAGTGATGTTGACAACGTAAGGGTGGAAACTCGCCGTACGACGGGTCGTCCGATGGTGGAATGGAGATGGAGGAATTAAATCATGCAATTCCCTCGCACACTCACCAAAATGCATCCTATAGAACACCGAAAGGCTGGCTACTCTACGCCTATGCTCTAGGCTTTGGAGACCATGGTCAGATTCTGAAGATAGTTATTGTCCTAAGCATTTTCATTTCATAGGTTTTGCATTTTTCTCTATAAAACAGCTGATTTTGTTTTCGCTAACCTATTTATTTATTTATTTAAAAAAGTACTGGCACATCACAAACATTAAACTAATATTATAAACTATTGAATTTATGGCCTGATGCATGCGACAATAAAGAGGAAATCCACACGGCTCTTCGTCGCATGGCGAATCGGAAAGCTGTCGGAGCTGACGGAGTCCCCATTGAAGCCTGGAAGGCGATGGATCCTCGCGGTGTTAACAAACTTTCGGAACCGCGTGTTCCTGACCGGCAAAATCCCGAGCCAATGGAGGCTGAGTATTATCACTCCAGTCTTCAAAGGCAAGGGCTCTGTACAGGATTGTGGTAACTACCGCGGTATAAAGGTCATGTCTCACACCATGAAGATCTTTGAGGGGATTTTAGACTCGGATCCGGCAGGAGTATGCTGTCTCGACGTGTCAATATGGGTTCCGTCCAGGGTACGGAACCACGGACCCTATCTTCGCCCTAAGGATCACCACGGAGAGATACAGATCGAAGAACTCGACTCTGTATATGCTCTTTGTAGATATGCAGAAAGCCTTCGACTGTGTCTCTAGGGGCGTGATCTGGTGGGCACTGAGGTCCAAAGGGGTACCAGAAGCCTATGTTGACAAAATTCGAGACATGTACCTCAATTATATATCGTTTCCGTTGTTATGACCGCTGTTGGCGACACTAAACCCTTCCCTATCACCGTCAGAGTTTACCAGGGATCTGTCCTTAGTCCGTTCTTGTTCAGCGTGATATTGGACGTCTTGTCAGACAGCATCAAGATTTCACACGAGCCTCCTGGTTGCTGATGATATCGCGCTGGCAGACGCGGACAAGGAACGGTTGGTGCGGCGGGTGAATGCGTGTTGGAACTCGCTTGAGAACGGAGGTCTTAAACTCAATGTGGCGAAGACGGTGTACATGGCCAGCAGCACCACAGACCCTATTTCTGTGTGCATAGGCGGAGACATGGTCGAGTGCACAGACCAGTTTAAATACTTTGGGTCTGTGCTCCACGCGTCCGACGACATTGATTGCGACGTTAAGGCAGGCATTTCAGCAGTTGGGCAAAATGGCGTGAGGTGACAGGTGTCGTATGTGACCCCAAAATGCCGGTAAAATTTAAGGGACAGGTCTATAAGACCATCATTAAACCAGTTCTTCTGTATGACAGTGACGCGTAGCCAGTGCTAGAGCGACACAAGCAGGAGCTGCATGTCACGGAGATGAATATGCTGCGATGGATGTGCGGAGTTACGCGGAAAGACCGCATCAGGAACTCCCGCATCCGTGGCAGTCTCCGTGTACGTGACATAGCAGACAAACTACAAGAGAGTCGCCTACGCTGGCACGGTCACGTCTTACGAAGGCATGTTACGTAGGTAACAAATGTTTTGCCATGGCGCCTCCGCCGAGCCGGAACAAGCGAGGTAGTCCAAAGAAGTGCTGGCTTGACATTGTAAGAGATGACATGCGTGCCTACAATCTCACACCACGGGATGCCAGAGATCGTGTGAAATGGAGGCGTATAAGTAGGAAAGCGGACTTCGAGCTCCAACGCTTAGATGATGATACATGAGATAATAATGGTGTACATTGGCAGTTCATCGGCTCGAAGACGCCGAAGATTCAACTACGAATCTATACATTTTTGTTCCACATATTCATCCTAGAATTATGGGATATGGGAAGACACATGTTGTATACAACGTTATTTTTGTATATGCGAAACCCGAAACACGCGTCTAGTATATTTATGTAAAGATTCTGTATACAAAATTTCAAAACGATAAAAAGAAAAAACACAAAGTTATGAGCTTGTTATGTTACCTGGTTGTCCCAATAAAATATAGACAACGCACCGCTCGCTTGCCCGCGCCTGGTGTTGCGCAGGCGTGCGCACGCGCTATGTACTATGATCTACCGTAAACTGAGTTGTGCGCTCGGTAACCACACTGCAACAATTTCTAAATGTATTTGGGAAAAAACATTGTGTAAAAATGATTGGAATCGATTCAGTCGCTTATTCTGAACAAATTATATTCAGGTTTCGTATAAGCAAAAAATAACGCTGTATACAACATGTGTCTTCCCATATCACATAATTCTAGGGTTATATTCTATAAGTAAAAAAATATATAATCAGTCGATGAATATGTGGAACAAAAATGCATAGATACGAAGTTGCATTGCATAATACGAGTAGTTCATTTTCATACAAACCAAATTATTTGAAATTTTAAATTTATTAAACAAAAACCATAGAACATCAATGAATGTACAAAAAGTCTGTTTGTATAGTAATAAACAACCGTAAAAGCTAACTAACTGTAGTCTAATACATAATATAAATCTTTAAAGTTACGATCTAACATTAATGTTGGGACCACCCGTACTAGGTTTATTAAAACCTGTGTTTCAGGCTATCATCAGCAAGGATATTTGATGGCTATAATATAATAATAATAAACATATGACAAAAGAATTTAAGACTAAGCAATGAAAAATTGTCCTAAAACTATAATAATACATAACTCTACTTATTTATTAGTAGGTATATAACATAACTTACTAAACTACTCATTTTATTTTAATACCTCCAGAATTTTTTTCGTATCTGTGTAACTGAGGGTTTGTAGATATTCAGTTAGCATCACACAACATTTATTTGAGCTTTCACTGTATATCTTTAGTAGTTTGTTACATTTGTTATATAAATATGGACCGAGAAATAAATAAAATCTGTTAGTACAAGCATGTTTCGTCCGTGAGTTAGTGCAAACTAAATCCTTTCTTCTCTTGCCAGAAGGTACAGGGCTAAAACCAATATCAGCGTGTTGGAGTAGTACTATATTCAAAATAAATAACTGGCGTACTGTTAGCACTTTGCATTCACTGTAAAGCTGGTGGGTGGGAAATCTAAAAGGACGAAAGCTGGCGACCTTTTTTTGGGGCACCACCCCAGGAGCTTATACAATAGGTAAGAATGGACTGACACAAAGCCATATACACCTGCCGAATTAAAGTAAAGTCTGCTATGTTCCTGTGCATGCTAATAAAATGCAACTTCGTCATATTTCCTGTAAGGGTTTTTACATATGTGTTAGTAAATGTGACCTTGTCCAATTATTTTGTATGAAAAATGAAAAGCATGTGTGTAATTCACACGGATATGGATAAGTGTTGCATTTAGTAATGATCATAGTGGTACAAAGTTAGATCATTATTTTACTATACCTACACATATTCATATATATTAATTACTTAGATTTATTCAGACATAGAGCTTAAATGTTCGTTAAATGATTCAAGAGGCTTATGGTAACTAAAGATTGATTTTTTCTAAAAAAACACGAGCGAATGGAGTTTTAATACTATAATGCTTCCGTCTCATTTTCTCCCATCTTGAATATATGTGTCATATACCAAACTAGTGACCCGCCCCGGCTTCGCACGGGTGCAATGCTGATACTAAATACACTACAGAAAAACTGAACGTTGTATAAACCGCCACGAACGCAGCGCCGCGTGCGGCACAAACGCGACACGCCGCAATATTTTTTTTTTTTATGTAGAAATGATTGGAATCCATTTAGTTCTTTATTGCGAACAAACTACATATATTCAGGTGACATATAAAGAAAAAATAACGTATAAATATTCTGGGTTCAGTGACTACTAAACTATGTAGATTATAATCTGTGCTCTTTAAAGCAGTCTCAGTGCTATTAACTTTAGCATTGATCAATTAATATCATATTCTGGTATATGATATTAATTGATCAATGCTAAAATTAGATCGTCCGACTCGGTTGCAGTTCATTTCCATTAATAAAAGACACCATGAAGTTCTTCCTTTGATTATGCATAAAACCTTGATATTGTCTGCAGTCGTAGTACAGACTGCACCTCTGCTGACCTCAAACCCATTTTATGCAAATGAAAGAATAATAAATAAATATGCGGCGGTGTTTCCGTCGGACTACAATTTGAGTGTCTTCAAGGCTAGAGTGAATAGGCTCTTAATAAACTAGTGCGCTTTACTATCAACGACTGCGTCACTGCTTTCCATCAGGCGGGATTGCAGTCAAGCGCTAGTTTATAATTTTAATAAAAAATAATAAAAATGTCCCCAGCAACACACGGCACGCACGTCGCCGCCATAGCCGCCGGTTACTTCCCGGACGAACCGGAGCGAAATGGTGTGGCTCCTGGCGCCAAGATAGTCTCCCTCACCATTGGAGACAGCCGCCTGGGGTCCATGGAGACCGGCACGGCGCTGGTCAGGGCTTGCATCAAGGTCATGGAACTGTCCAAGAAAATGAAGATCGATGTTATCAATATGAGCTACGGAGAGCATGCGCATTGGTCTGATGCTGGGTGAGTAGTCGTGGAAATGTTTACAATTAGACATTATTAAGTATTTCTACACTAATACTATAAAGAGGAAAACTTTGTTTGTATGTTTGTTTGGTTGTAATTAATAGGCTCAAAAGCTACTGGACCATTTTCAAAAATTCTTTCACCATTCGAAAGCTACATTATCCATAATTGATACGATTTTTTGTGAGAGACAGAGTGATTCAAGAGGAAGGTTTATATGTAAAATACATGCACCTCTTGTATGCATAAGGCAAACACTAAAGGGTCTATGTCTTTATTATTATTCCTATTTACTATTCCTTTCTAAGGTTACTTTTTAGGCTTTTCGAATGTAATGAAAGTAGTTTTGACACTACTGGTGGAAAGTTATTTTTTATCTCTATCTCTCATACTTTCTACCTATGTGTAATATTTAATGAAAGGATCATTAAATATTAGACATTTTTTAACATTGGTTCAACCGATTTTGACCCCTATCACATTGGTGACATAAGAAATGGTTTCTGCAGTCAATAGTTGGCATTGTAACATCTTTTCGTGGTTGTTTGTATAGATGGATGCTTGTTATTCTTTCACGCAGAAACGGCTAAAAAAAGGATGAAATTCGGCACTAACTAGTATTAACATATAGTACTTGACTTTTTATCGTAATATTCTATAACTATTGCTAGTGAAACCGCAGGGCATAGCGAGTTTATACAAATTTGATTGAATTCCAATTTCCTTTGTCCTCAGTCGTATAGGTGACATAATCTGCGAGGTCGTGAACCGCTACAACGTGTCGTGGGTGGTGTCGGCCGGCAACCACGGACCAGCGCTCTGCACTGTGGGCGCGCCGCCGGACATCGCACAGCCTATACTTATTGGTGGGTATTTTATTCTTTAAATTATTATTTCCTTTATTTTAACATATATACCTATTAAATTCCATTTTAAAACATTTCAATATTGGTCGACGCTCTTTGCTATCAAACCATTAGCCTATACGACAATCTATACAATGACACCCAAGTTCACAATCCACGTGTCGACAATCTCGTGCGCCAAGTCGAGACATTTAATTTGTTTCTCTTTCGAAGCTTTCACCAGATTCCTGTCATGTGAAATGGTAACATCGACAATCATTGCGAGGCACGCTAATCGATCTTTCACTAAATGGTAGACCGATCCCAGTATAGCGTGACATGGTCACTTTCAAGAACTGGATCAGGCACATACTTATAATACGGTACCTCAGAATCCACAAGTTTATATTTCAAAGCAAGTTGTTGGTGGATAATCCTAGCTACTTGGTTATGCCTGTGCAAATACTCGTTGATAACCAGACAAGTGAATTCAGAGATAATATATCTAATATACTCACTCTGATGGTGACATACCTGACATACAGTCAGCTGTCCCGTCCTTTATAATATAACTCCGGTAGTTTCCTCAAGATAATGTCGTCCATAATTGCACAGACGAAACCATTATTTTCCCAAGAAGGTCACCAAATCGTAGCCAGGATACGGAAGCTAAGAAGTCTACATCGGGCTCATGAAGAGCCCGATAAAATCGCCCCTGAAATTCCTTGCTTTTCCATATAAAGAAAGAAAAGAATTTTTTTTTTTATTCTGCACAAACAAAACGCACCTTAGAACTCACATATCTTCTTTTACTGTCACAAGAAAACTGGATGTGATAGAAACAAAACTGTTATAAATTTTTAATTAAAATAAATAAATATATACGGACAAATCACACAGATTGAGCTAGCCCCAAAGTAAGTTCGAGACTTGTATTATGGGATAATAACTCAACGATGCCATGTTTATAATAGATACATATATAGATAAACATCCAAGACCCAGTCCAATCAGGAAAAGATCATTTTCCATCATGACCTGGCCGGGGATCGAACCCGTGGCCTCCACGTCGCAGGCAGGCGTGTTGACCGCTGCAACAGAAATAAAAATCATTAAATAATGTTAATTAATTAATTAAGTTCATGTGACTAAAACAGTGTTTACCAGTGTTATTTATTGATTTGATTATAGAGTGCAGACTAGTGAGCAGTTCACTGTGAATGCTACGAGTATTAACCTTTTGAACGCCCATCTATACAGTATGTTAAGAAAACCCTGTCCGACCCATAAGGATAATAAAGGTTAGGTAAATACATGACCAAATATAATATAAAATTTTACGTAATCATCATAGTACCAATACAAATGAATTTTGAAATAATCTTTTTTTCCCGCGAATTAATTCCAATTTCCCCGAAATTTGGTAATTTTTAAAAAGTGACAACACCGGTATTATTATGAGCCAATAGCGATGCGACCACGTGCCGCATGTCTGCCCCCCCCCCCCCCCGCTGACGGCAGGCGAAGGGTGGTCAACGCGCATTTATTAAGTTACCTCCTTTTGCGAAATAATATTTATTTTTTTAGGGGGATTTTTTTTTTAAGTTTAGCCCGGTTTTGTATGCATTAGTAGAAAAAGTTATCGATACCTAACAACACCTTCACGGGTCGGACAGGGTTTTCTTAACATACTGTATAATACGCGATGTGTCCTCCTGCGCCACACTACAAATGTATAACGTATCTATAGTAAAACGTAGGGATGGGATTAATGTTCTATTGACAAATAATATTATACATTTTAATTAATGTTTATTCACCAGTTAACGAAGCTAAATAAAAAGTGTAACCGTATTTTCATATTTTATTTTATTTCATAATAAAATCAATATGAAAACTTGGATATATTTCCCGTAATAAAGAAACGAATTGTAAATTTATTAGACGTGTGTCCTAGAAGGCACATCCCTACTTGTCTCCAAATGTAATCCTTTTACTTCATATCAAGTCGTTGGCGCTCGAGGCACGTCAAAATCCATCCTGATATAAGGATGTCTATATTTCTATAGTATTTATTTTTATATTCACTGTGGTCGAGTTACACGTACATAAACTCGAACCGATTCCTGCATAATTTATTTCGTTTAGTTACAACAAATACAATTGATAGAAGCTAAATACGTGCTTTTCTACATTTTTTTGGGTTACGTAGCCAAATGGCAAAAAACGGAACCCTTATAGATTCGTCATGTCTGTCTGTACGTCTGTCCGTCCGTATGTCACAGCCATTTTTTTCCGAAACTATAAGTACTATACTCTTAAAACTTGGTAGGTAGATGTATTCTGTGAACCGTATTAAGGTATTGATGCAAAAATAAAAAAATAAAATAATACATATTGGGGGCTCCCCATACTTGGACTAAAACTCAAAATATATAATAGTATCTATGGATAGGTCTTCAAAAATGATATCGAGGTTTCTAAAATATTTTTTTTCTAAACGGAATAGTTTGCGTGACAGACGTTTCCAAAGTGGAAAAAAGTCGATCTCCCCCTCCCCCTAACTTCTACAATAAGAAAATGAAAAATCTTAAAAAAACATATGATGTACAAGTACATTCATTACTATAAAAACTAATAACGAAAATTGTTTTGAACGAGATCTAATAAGTAGTTTTTTGTAATACCTCGTAAATCGCTTTTTACCGCGGAATCTTGCATACAACTAACTTTAATCATAAAGTCATTATCTTTCATAAATCAATGGTACGGAACCCTTTGTGCCTGAGTCCGACACGCACTTGGCCGATTTCTTTTTATTAAAATTAATATTTTACACGGATGTTACAGACCTATTTTTAATGGTGTCGCAAAATACTCGCAATTATTTTTCTGGTTTGTAGAAACGAATAGAAAACTGAACAAAATTCCTGAAACGGAAGTTGACGACTTAACGGAATGGCAAGACGACGAACTATTTCAAAACTCTGATTCAGACTTGAACAACACGCAATAATTCGTCATATTCACCGTCACAATTTTTTTTTGGTAAAAACACGTGCGTCAACTTAAGATGTAAACATTGCACTACACTAAAATGAACAAAGTCACTATGACCTTCAAACCTGTCCGCTTATGACGTCACAGATTTACTTCTATACAAGTTGGTGGCGTGTGCGGAGTGACAAATAACCAAAGAAGTTACATAAATACCCAAATAAATAACTTTGTAGGGATGGGTTTTTCAAACGGTGTTTCACTATCGACAATGTTTAGAAAACCTATTTATTCTTGATAATGGTGAATAAAACCTAGTTTATAGTTCACAATATTTATAAAATATTATTTATTCACGTCATTTTCAACAATAGTATTTATGATAATTTCGACGAGATGAAATATAGCGAGGTCTTGATCGTGTCCCATCACTGGCTTACTTGATATCAAGTAATTGGCGCTGGGGGCATTAAAATATTTTCTGGCGTTTTTGTTTCTATTGAAAATAAAACAAACAAGAACTTATTATGTGTGAAAAAGTTAAAAATATGGCTGATAACAGGGCAATTTTCCATAAAAACAAAATAAAAGGTCTTTTAAAAGTCGTAAATTTATTTTATACTGTGATTACTTCTAATCAAGTAGTGGCGCTGAGGGCACGAAAATCTCGAACTTGTATAGAAGTAATTGGCGTTCAAAAGGTACTTAATACTAAACGATACTTAATATAGTAAACGGGCAACAGTGCTAAAATGAGTAATAACAATGTACATTTAGTAAAGTGTGCCTAGAACCTAAACTCAGTTCAGAATTTTTGGATTGGTTAACTGATGTTCTAGATAAACCAGGATTAGCATACTGTAAAGTATGTTGCAAGTCATTTAAACTAAGTAATATAACATATGTAGACAAGCAAAAAAATATTGAGTTGAAAAAAGGACAAAACCCGCCACACTTTTCCCACCCACTGCAACTCCTGAAAGCCAGAATCAACAGCGGAGACCGCCAGAAAAACGCCGAGCAATGAAGCTCGACGAGTCCCGGAGAAACGATTCAACTGTCTTGGGTCAGAAGAGAATAGCGGAGGAGTAAGAAAAAAGATATTTTTTCCACTTCCCTCCATAACAAGCAGGAGACAGAACAGAACTAGGCCAATCGGCACAAAGGGACATTATTGCAACTGGTAGAAGCCCAGATTGCCAAACACCACGGAATAAAATTTGATTAAGTTAATAGGTCCTAAGTAGGTATTAGCTGTTACAATTGATTCCAATAATAGGTATGGCAAAAGCGCCTGAACGCACGGAAATTGGTTCTAGTTTCTACAAGGTCCGTATAATAAACGACTCCGGATGTAACTTGTACACTATCCAACATAATATTGCGATCATTCTGCCAAAGAACACACTCCCACAAGATGTGATGTGCGGACTGTTCAAATTCACAGTTCAATGTAGAACACTGACACAAAGGGGAAGGAACAAGTTTAAAAGAATACAGTTTACTTTTAAAGTTGCCATGACCTGTGAGAAATTGGGCAACGCAGTGGTCAACCTCCAGCCATGTCTTAGCCAGCCGATCGCCAACGGATGGAAAGAATAGATGGAGGTAAGCCCATGATGGAATTATCCCACCTACTTTGCCTTTCGGATAAGAGGTCCTCCCAGACTTCAGTCTGAGCTTTAAATAATCTAGAGAAAAAAGGACAACCTGACATTTCTTTCTTTTCGCAAAAGATTACCAAATCTGAAACTACAACTTCAACAGCAGTCAGCATATAATTACCTCAAGGTACCAAAAGTGGTGATAATCAACCAAAAACCGAAGAACCCAGAAATATACAACACCATGCATACAATGATGATGACGTCACGTCCGCGGAGATACTTTGGGCCTCAAAAATTGTCATCATCATCATCTCAGCGTATAATCCCGGTCGCATCCACGGCTTTCGCGTTGGAGCCCGGGGTCCGCTTTCCTACTAATACGCCTCCATTTCGCGTGATCTTTAGCATCCTGTGGTGTGAGATTGTTGGCACGCATGTCATTTCTTACAACGTCAAGTTAGCACCTCTTTGGTCTACCCCGCTTGTTCCGGCCCGGCGGAGGCGCCGGAACAAGAGGCCTCCTGCAGTTCTGTCTGTGCACTCGACCATGTCTCCGCCTATGCACACAGGCATAGAGTCTTAAAAAAAAGGCATAGGGTCTGTGGTGTTGCTGGCCATGTACACCGTCTTCGCCACATTGAGTTTAAGACCTCCGTTCTCAAGCGAGTTTTACCACGCATATACCCGCTGCACCAACCGTTCCCTGTCCGCGTCTGCCAGCGCGATATCATCAACATACAGGAGCAACCAGGGAGTTTGCTCATGTGAATTCTTGATGCTGTCTGACAAGACATCTAATATCACGCTGAACAGGAACGGACTAAGGACGGATACCTGGTGTACTCCGACGGTGATGGGGACGGGTTTAGTGTCGCCAGTGCTCAGTGCCTCGAGGGACACAGTCGAAGGCCTTCATCAGTATCTCTCCATGGTGATCCGTAGGGCGAAGATAGGGTCCATGGTTCCGTACCCTGGACGCTGCGGTCCCTGTCAATGTGGTTGAAATTATTTTAATACTAGCACATTACTTTGTACTAGAAGCACTTTATTGTATATTTTTATTATTTATATATACTTTTTGATTACTTTGTACTAGGTTTTAATGAAAACACAAATCTATGGTCTCTGGCGTTAAAATAAAATGAGTAAAACAAAAAATAAAATCATACATATTTATTATCATTTGTTTTAACGTGATTTTACCAATGAAAAGTATTCCAAAACATAATAATTGCTTTCATCATCCGGTTCCAAATATTCTTTTTTTTTTTATTATTATACGAAATTATATTATATTATACGAAACGCTTCGTCCGGATCGTAGAGGTGTTAACAACATAAGGGTGGAAACTCGCCGTACGACGGGTCGTCCGGTGGTGGAACGGAGATGGGGGAATTAAATCGTGCATTTCCCTCGCACACTCCCCAAAATTTATCTTATAGAACACCGAAAGGCTGGCTACTCAAGGGAATTGCATGACTTAATTCCCCCATCTCCGTTCCATCATCGGACGACCCGTCGTACGGCGAGTTTCCACCCTTACGTTGTTGACACCACTGCGATCCGGACGAAGCGTTTTGCTTCCTCCTTTATACCGCGTACATCGAGGGACTGGAACAATTTGCCGGCGTCGGTGTTTCCGTCACATTATAATTTGAGTGTCTTCAAGGCTAGAGTGAATAGGCTCTTAATAAACTAGCGCGCTTTACCATCAACGATCGCATCACTGCTTACCATCAGGCGGGATTGCGGTCAAGCGCTGGTTTATAATTTATAAAAAAAAAAAAAAATACTCTACGCCTGTGCTCTAGGCTTTGGAGACCAACTCGAGTTAAATCAGGGTCACCAATCAGCCTCTTCGCACGCCTCTCCACCGAATCCAAAGTGGCCAGGTGACACTTAGCAGCACCAACCCAAATGTGGCTCCACACACGAACGGACCTGTGCTTTGTACAACATTAGAAGCTACCCTGGTGTGAAGTACTCCCGGACCTTTGCGAAAACGCCAAGTTTTCTGCCAGCCACCTTATTGCCTTGGACTCAATGAACCGCCCAAAGTTTAAGTTCAAGGTAATCTCAACACTCCAAAGCTGAAGGCGGTCGGTACACTCCAAGGATACATTCCGAAAAGTAGGAGCCAAGGTGAACGGGCTCCTTTTGGCGGTGAAAAGACAAGCCTGCGTTTTGGCGGCATTGAATGCTACAAGATTGGCACTGCCCCATTCGGAGACTGCCTGAAGTGCAACACTCGTTCGCTCTACCATGGCCTCTCTTTCGGACCGGATTGATTCCCTACTAGCCCGAGCATCCGGCAGGTATCTCTCCACAACTGTGCTGTCATCTGCATACCCATAGATACCGGGCATCAGCAGATCGTTAATATGCAGCAGAAACAGAGTTGCAGAGAGAACAGACCCCCGAGGAATACCGGCATTAGTCATTATATTCTTCGTAAAAAAGTGTTTTCATTGTCAGCTGCGTCATTAACAACGTCTCCGCTACTGCTGTCATCATCCTGCTATCTTCATTAAAGCGAATAACTAACTCATATATGTCTCGATAAAGGGTTTACTCTCACATTTTCCTGAAAGATTAAAAATAATAATATGTAATTTCTATCAGAAGATGGATAGCACTAATTTTAATTCCCAACATGATATAATTCATTTTTAAAATCAAGCGTGTTGCATGCTTGCTACATGCTTGCTCCATGTTGCATGCTTGTATGCTGAATGCATTATCTTACTGGCAGGGAAATAAAAGCCACAAATTATGCTCAAAGTGTTTTATTGAGTGATAAATAAAAAGATGATTCTGACTGTGAATTTTCTGCAATATGATGGTTCTACTTTTGATTATTATAGATATAAAATATATGCCAAAAGATGATTCTGGTTGTGAACTTTCTACGATATGATGGTTATACTTATTGATTATTATGGATTTGAAATTTATGCCTAAAGATGATTCTGACTTACAAAATTATGGGTTTTGGTGTATGGTAAATGAGTTTATGCCAAACGATTTTCTGCGAAAAGAGGTTTATGCTATCCGTTGCTATGAAAAATGAAATTATGACGTAAAAGGTACTGCTATAAAGGGTGGACCCTCGAGAAAGAGGTCAATCGTCGAATCCAACTCGGCTGGGCTGCTTTCGGGAAGCTACGTAGAATCTTCTCGTCCGAAATACCGCAGTGTCTCAAGACAAAAGTTCGACCACTGTGTTGCCAGTGATGAATTATGGAACTGAGACTTGGTTGATAACAATGGGCCTTATAAGATGGCTCAAGGTCACTCAATGGATAATGGAGAGGGCTATGCTTGTGGTTTCACTGCGTGATCGAATCAGGAATGAGGAGGTCCGCCGAACGAGAGTAACCGACATGGCCTGAAGAACTGCAACACTAAAGTGGCAGTGCGCCGGGCACATTGCCTGTAGGACCGATCCCCGATGTGGCCGATGTGTTCTCGAGTGGCGACCACGCACCGACTGGAAGACGTAGCGTGGGTAGGCCCCCGACAAGGTGGACCGACGACCTGGTGACAGTCGCGGGAAACCGCTGGATGCGGGAGGCGCAGGACCGGTCGTCTTGGAGATCCTTGGGGGAGGCCTATGTACAGTAGTGGACGTCTTTTGGCTGAAATGACGAATGATGAAGATGGACAAGAGGTATTAAACTAGCTGATCTCGAAGACATTGCTAAAGTGTTTCTTATGCGCCACGTATCTCGTTCCTTGTCACCTTATCGGGGCCCGGCCAAGTAAACTTAATCTGGGGTTTATTTTTGGAAGAATAAATTCATCGAGAAGAATCGCAACAAGAAAAAGTTGACCAGCATTTGCATCCTTTGATTCCTACACTCAAACCGTGTGATCTGACTTTCTTTTCGCCGCGTTTTTATATTCCCACTATCACTTTGGCTTTGAAGTCCCCATAGCAACGCTGCACCTTTATCGTACCTTGTATATTCTTGGCAAAATCTTCATGTATAAACTTGGCTACTTCGTCAGCACAGAATTAGTTACATACAAGAGATTGATATGTTTGGTCGGTTCGGGTAACTGATTAATGAATAAAGTAAGATGTGTCATGTATGTCCAGGTGTGGGCGCGTACGTGTCGCCGGAGATGATGGCGGCGGCGTACTCCATGCGCACGCGCCTGTGTGGCGGCGCCTTCAGTTGGAGCTCTCGCGGTCCCGCCGCGGACGGCGCGCAAGGTGTGTCTGTGTGCGCGCCCGGCGGGGCCGTGGCCGCCGTCGCCAGGTACGTAACACTACACACGTACTCCATGACACGCGCCTGTGTGGCGGCGCCTTCAGTTGGAGCTCTCGCGGTCCCGCCGCGGACGGCGCGCAAGGTGTGTCTGTGTGCGCGCCCGGCGGGGCCGTGGCCGCCGTCGCCAGGTACGTAACACTACACACGTACTCCATGACACGCGCCTGTGTGGCGGCGCCTTCAGTTGGAGCTCTCGCGGTCCCGCCGCGGACGGCGCGCAAGGTGTGTCTGTGTGCGCGCCCGGCGGGGCCGTGGCCGCCGTCGCCAGGTACGTAACACTACACACGTACTCCATGACACGCGCCTGTGTGGCGGCGCCTTCAGTTGGAACGAGCGCGGGCCGCCAGGTACTTTATACTACGGGGGCAGCACAACACACACTGCTCTCCTGCGTCTATCTCTACCAGCATAGTCATCACTACTGTCGGCAGAGACAGACACAGGGCAGTCCCCCAGAATTGAACGAAAATAACCTCCGGTGAGACCAAGATGGTCCGATCAAATATAATTTGTTTTTTTTTTTGTATTTACAGATTTACACTAAGAAATTGTCAACTAATGAACGGCACTTCAATGGCAGCTCCACACGTCGCGGGCGCAGTAGGTTAGTCTGTAATTATTATTTTTACGCAATTTTTTGTCCAAGTTTACAAATACAATAAGTAAAGAAAACCCCGTCCGACCCATAAGGATAATAAAAGTTAGGTAATGACATGACCAAATAAAATTTGAAACTTTAAATAATCATTATAGTAACAATACTATTGAATTTTGAAATATTCTTTTTTCCCCGAATTAACTCCAACTTCCCTAAAATTTGGTAAATTTTTAAAGTGACAACACCATTTTCGACGGTATTATTGCTGGCATTTCGTTGTGACTCGTTGTCACCCTTCTGTTATGTGCATATCGGCGCGGCGACCTCAAAGTAATAACTAAAAATGTACTATTTTTTTGCGTAATAACGTTTTTTTTATCGCTATTCATCGAAATTTGTACGTGGTTGAAAGGTTTAATGAAAAATGATAAACACGAATTACCTAATATTAAAACTACATACTTTCGTTTCATTATCGATTAATTACTAATAACATTATTATAACACAAGTATTAGTAAATATGAACTAGAAGATCTTATGCAATACGATTTCAGTGAAGTATTACAAAGAGTGTAAAACATTTTAGCGGTCAATATCATCGACATTGAGATAGAAACTAAAATTGAAACATTGTATGTTATTGCTTTGTAGCAAAGCAAGATCTTCATTTGCAGTTGATTATCTAATTTGAGTTTTGTGAAAGTTCTAAACAATTCCATGCAATGTTGAATCGATGCATGATATTCCGCAATACTTAATAGATAACTAAAATAGCTACGAGTAAATCGTATCGAATGATCCATCAATATTTTGAGTACTTTCACATCTCTAGTTAAAGCGCAACACGTGCACCTGTTTGCCTATTTTTGAGAAATAAAAATCACTTTTACTTTAAATTATTAGTTTCGCGTAAACATTCTTCCACTAACCATCTGTACGTGTGGAAGGTATTAGATGGTAGTCGGACCTTTCGACACCGCTACAGATTAGCCATGCCCCACGTCGCCCCGCACCCCTGTATTGTCATGTACGTTACCTCCTTTTGAGGAACAATATTTATTTTTAGGGGTATTTTTTTAACTTTGTCCAGGTTTTGAAGGCATTAGCCATCTAACAGATAGATACCTAACAATGCCTTCACGGATCGGGCAGGGTTTTCTTTACATATTTTATATTTATAATAACGTTGATACTAAGGTTAGCCCTACAGTGAAATTTTCATAATGTCCGGTACAATAACCCCTTTTCAGATCCAACATCATTTAGGTGACACCTTGTATAAAACTAGTATCTAATAGAAACACGTAAAAAAAAACGTAATTACTCTTTTTTTTCTAGCGACCCTAGTCTCCGGACTGAAAGCCAAAAGCATCCCGTACTCGCCGTACTCAATCAAACGCGCGCTAGAGAACTCTGCCACTTACATATCACACGTGGAGCCCTGGGCACAAGGCTGCGGACTTTTGAACGTAGAAAAGGTAGACTTACTTAAATAAAGGGTATATATGCAAATTAACAATCCTTTAATTATTCACTTGAAACCTTTCCTCTCACAGGCATTCGATCTTCTAACCACGTACCACGATCAACCGGAACGCGACGTAACGTTCAGCATACAGTGCGGCGCCAGCAATGCTAAAGGCATTCTTCTGCGACCGCGGCCAGACGACCCGCCCAAAGACATCGGCATTACCATCGAGCCACAATTTCTACAGGACCATCATGACATGGAGAGTGAGTGTCACTTCATACCTTGCTAGATTCGGCCTCAAAGTTCGCCCGCGTATAACTGTACCATCAAGCATAATATCTTATGACGCAACAGTAGTGTAGCTAACTATTAGTGAAAAAAGTTGTTTCAGGACTTACTTTGTACATACCTCTTGATAATATTTTACAGATGCTGATAGTGGTAGAGCTCGCTTTAGGTTGCGTAGCTTAGGTGACGCAGGACATTTTGAATTAGTTATTTATGTTGCATAGTCTATATAGTAGCCATTGATTTTTTTTTAAAAACCAAGTGGACTTTGATCTGTGTTTTCATTTCGTAGGGCCGAAAGTACCTTTGCTCAAGGATGTTATAATTGGAATTTGTTCTGATGACGGTACGTCCAAGATGTTTATATTATGTAGTTTGATGTATTGACAAGGTGTTAAATAGCGCTGGAAAATACTTTTTGTTAATCAAATTGTTTTAGGAAAATATCAGTCTTTGATAATAATTTAGATTTATGGATATAAAAATGACTACAAGGTTAACTATGTGATGCGTTTGCAATTTTTTTAAACAGTGGTACAGCTATTGCATAGCCTTTTTAATCAATTTATGCAATTATATTTATTTATTAATTTTTTAACATGTTTTTTTCTTTAATATTAATTAAAGTTAAACTTTCTTACCTTTAGTGGCCGATAAGAAAACCATTTTTGTTTTTTTTTTATTACATAATTGAGAAGTTAATATACAATACGATATGTAGGTTATTCAGGAATTTTATATAATTGAAACTATAAGTTTATGGTAACTGAAATCAGAAACATAAGCTTGCGACTTTATATCCTCTAAATATGTGGAAAATACCGCGTCACGTGCGGTCCTTTACCGTTGCCAGTGTGGATACCATGAGTTTTCATTACGAGACTCGATCGTCGATATCGAGCGCGTTTGACTCATCGATTGGCTCGCTTCAAGGTTATATAAACTCTCATCCAATGAGAGCGCCAAACGCGGTCGATATAGACGATCGAGTCTCGTAATGAAAACTCATGGTATTCACAGTTCACACATGATACAATGAAAGAAATATTCTGATTGATTATAATTATCTTGTATTTAGTAGCTGGTATTTGTATTAAATTTGGATTCACAAGTATATGTAGAATCACAGAACTATTATAATATCAAACGACCAATCACGTATGAGCGGTCGTTATTGCTCGAACTATTTATACCGCGCGCTCTAAGTTAGTCGTATGCGCGCGCGTCGTTGATGTATATTGCTACAGTCCCATAGTTTATATTTAAAACACTACACAAATTTTACGCGTACAGCTATTCACCAGCAACTACTATTCACTGATGTCCATAGGTACCCTTATGTATACATATATAATATTTAAAAAAAAAATCCTGTCCGACCATAAGGATAATAAAGGTTAGGTAAACACATGATCAATTAAAATTTGAAACTTTACATAATCATCATGGTAACAATACTAATTAATTTTGAAATATTTTTTCTAACATCATTTTCGACGGTATTATTGTCGGATTTTCTTTTGATTTTTTCGATGTTTGGCGGCGTCCGTCTGTGAAGCCAATCACCGTCGCGCTGGCGAACTATTCGGCGACCTTAATGTAATAACTAGAGATGTTCTAGCTTTTGCGTAATAAGTTTTTTTTTATCGCTATTAATCGAAATTTGTACCTGGTTGAATGATTTGTTGTAAAAACAGTATACCTAATGCTAAAAGTACTTTCGTTTCATTATCGATTAATTATTTATAACATTATTATAATACAAGTATTAGTAAACAGCAAGGAGAAGGTCTTGTGAAATGCTGTTTTAGTTAAGTATTATAATTTATATACAATGTAACGGTCAATATCATCGACATTCAGACAGAGACTGAAATTAAAACTTTGGCATGTTTTTGCTTTGCAGCAAAACAAGGTCTTCATTAACAGTTGTCTACTTAATTTGAGTTTTGTGAAAGTTCTAAACAATTCCATGCGATATTGAATCTATGCATGAGATTATGCAAAACTAAATCGAAACCAAAAATAATTGCGATTAAATCGTATCGATCGATCCATCAATATTTTGAGTACTTACACATCTCTAGTCAAAGCGTACCGTAACAGGCAAGTGATTGCCTATTTTTTTGAAATAAAAATCACTTTTACTTTAAAATATCAGTTACCCGTAAATATTGCTTCCGTTCAGTGTACTGTGTGATCATGTCATTTTCTAACGTAAAGTATTTTAACATGCTGATATGTCTGGATAGGAGTGACTGCAATTATGCATGTTTTTTTAAAGACTTTGAGATGCGTTTTGTACCCCGGTGCCGCCTGAATGTGTGTTCCAACGTCTGTACAATCGTGTCTACGTAACGCGCATTGATAAAGAAGTACATAGCTGATAAACTAAACGAGGATTCAGAAGATGTTTCACTATTTTATTAAGAGCTTGAGGGTTTACAATGACACAGAGTGGTAATAATAGACAAGTTACTATGTAGACCTCTATGGTGCACTTTAGAAGGCGCCAAATCTAAATATGTAACAATCGCGCTGATGTAGGGAGATCGCGCACTGACGATCCGGATATTGAAGAGCAGGTGCTAAAGTTATTCAACGAGGACCCCACTCTGAGTATTCGTTCTGTGGCACGAGAGCTGCGCACTAACATGCAAGTTAGATGCTTAGACGTAGTCGGACCTTTCGACACCACTACGGACAAGCGATGCGAACGCTTGCCGCGTGCTTTGCCCCCCGTCGCCCGCGCATGTATTGCCATGTAAGTTACCTTCTTTTGCGAAATAATATATTTTTTAGGGGTTATTTTTTAAGTTTTATCTGTGGTAGGCCATAATATCGGCTGCCGGCAGAAGTTACCTCTCACCAGACAAGGTCTTGCCGCCAAGCGATTCGTCGTGTTCCGGTATGATGTGTGGTGAAGCCGTACGGAGGACGGGTCTGAGCAGTTGTATTGCGATGTGCGCCAAATGTTATTGTGTCGGGAGTTTGATCGTGGAGGGTTTCCAGATTAATCTCCCTCTGGCGCAGCATCGTTGGTCGTGTTTTTGGGTTTAACATTGCATCACCTTTTTTTTTCCGGGGTGGAAATCCTCATAGGATGACCGTCGCCCTGGGGTGGGTGACGGGGTATGTCAGACTTTTACTGACTAAAACCACCCCGGTGTCTCTTCTATCACGAGCGAACGCGTGGGGCCGCGGGAGTCTAAATTCTTCCACGGCCCCATACCCTCGTGCTGGCCCGGTCTGTCCGGGCCTCGTCTCCTGCACGGGGTAGTGGGGTAGTTAAACTACCCCGTGCATCGCCTCAAAGGCGCGCGCCGACACTCGCGCGCGTCTCCGCCTCGGGTCCACCAATATGGGGACTTCCCCATGTCCCTCGCCCCTGGACCCATTCATGGGGGGCGGAAGAGGGCGTTATCCGCCCTTCCTCGGCGCCCGGTGCGACTTCTGCGGCCCGGGAAGGGAGTTGATATCTCCCTCTCCCGTTCCGCAGCTTTCTTCTGCGACATCACGTCCTCGCAGAAGGACACCACCGCGTCGCACGACTCTGAGCTGCCGACCATCCTCCGCACTACTGCCGGCAGCGTCAGGTCGCCTCCTACTTCATTTGTGAGGACACGGCGCTGCTCCTCCCAAGCTACACACTCGGAGAGCGTGTGCTGCGCCGTGTCCTCCCCGCATTGGATGCAGTGGTGGCACCGAGCTTCCGGCTCCCTGCCTAAGCGACGCAGGTACTTGCCGAAGCAGCCGTGCCCCGACAGTCTCTGCGTCACCCTGAACGACAGGGAGCCGTGCCTCCTCCCGAGCCATTCGTCGAGTAATGGCCGGATCGCCTCGACGGTAGCGAGGCAGGTAGGCCGCAAAAGCCTCTGCTGCCAGTCCGCCACCAGGACCTGACGGAGCTCCTCTCGGCGCAGCTCGATCTGTCGCTGCACCGGACTGGAGCCCCGTGTCCGCTCTTCCTCGCGCCATCGGTACAATGACGCGAGTACTTTCGCCTCTAGGTCCCAGGGCGGGGATCCGGCCAGGACGCAAGCCGCCTCGTAGGATATCGTGCGATACCCGCGGACGACCCTGACGGCCATCGCCCTCTGCGGCTTGCGCAGAATGGCGAGTGTTCCGGCCGCCAGGTCCATCACCCACACAGGTGCCCCATACAGGGCCATGGACCGCACGATTCCTACGTACAACCGCCTACAGGCGGCGCTCGGGCCCCCCATGTTGGGAAGCAACGTTGATAGCGTGGAGGGTTTCCAGATTAATCTCCCTCTGGCGCAGCATCGTTGGTCGTGTTGTTGGGTTTAACTTTGCATCACCTCGCTCAACTGCCGTCTTCCTTCCTACTCACTAAGATTTTTAAGTGAATAGGCTTACCATCAACGATTGCAACACTGCCCACCATCAGGTGGGATTGCAGTCAAGCACTAGTTTATAATTATTAAAAAAAAATCTTTGTAGGATTTAGGGTATTAGTAGAAACCGTTATCGATATCTAACAATACATTCACGGATCGTATAGGTAGGATTTTTCTTGCATATTGTATACCTACATGTATGCTTACGAGGCGCACATGCGGTGGGTGTGGTATCATAAAGAAATGGTAAATACCTATACATCTCTATATACTTTCTCACGAATAGCTGTTTACGTATTCGTCCGATTTCGGAGTAGTAGCGCGTCTAAATCCTTGCGAGCTTCGTACAGTTGTACCATAATAGGGATGTTTCCTGGGTAAAAAAAAATTGATTCTATTTAGTCCGCAATTCATATTATAGAAAAATATTGTATACGGTATATTTTGTTTTATGAAATCAATAAAAATTGACAATATAAAAGGCATCAAAGATCAGGATGTCGATGAGTGGGCGTTTTGGGGGACTGTCTTATGTAATATTGACGTTCAAAAAGTGCTGATTCTCAGCCTAATTTGAATGAATGACTTTTGATTTGATTAGGAGTGGTGGCTGGTGACGTCATTGCGCTGTAAAAAGTGTAGCGTGCAGTGAAGTCACACGAGTTTTTAACACTGTGTCGTCTTCATTTTTTGTTTCTATGAAAAAAGAAAAAATACGTGTTTAGTATATTTTGGAAATCTGACTGACGGACTGATTGGTTTTTTAGTCAAATACCTTATTATACATACACGTTAAGGTTTAACTAGTCACGGACTCGGAATTCACTTGTGAACGCGGCCGTGTTAAGTTTTATTTTCGTTACGGAATTTCTTGATTCGGTCGCCGCGCTCAAAGTTCTTAATAAAAGCTATGCAATAGTTTAGTTTAAAAATAGAAAGAAGTATCTAGAACAAAGAAAGTAAAAACGTTTATTATGACTTAAAATGTGATTACATGTACGGATTTTCATGATGTTGATATAGATTGGTCGATAGGCCTGACCGATAGGAGGCCAATATCGGATACAAATTATTTCTATTAACCTCTCTCGCTATCTACCGTGACGTCCATATTGCCAACCTTTATGAAAAGTTGTACAAGGATTATTTGGCACGTGACTAAAATCGGAACTGTCACCACCATCTTGTTTTTTCAAGAATAGAATTTGACATGATGTGTCACCTGGCGCGGTGTCTAGTAGCAGATACAACGAAAGCTATGTAGCGTGCATGTGTTGCAGACAAGTCGATAATTCCGAAGCAGATCGCGTTCGGCATGCGCCTGGCGCTGGCGGGCGGCGCGGGCTGGCTGGCGGCGCCTGCTCACCTCGACATGATGAACGCACCGCGCCCGCTCACCGTGCGCCTGCATACCGCGGGACTGCCACCCGGCCCGCACTACACCAGGTGAGTGCCCACAACCCTCAGGAGGCATCGGTCCTCGTGGATCCCGTCACGATATGCTGTGAAACACAACGCGCCGTCAACTCGGGCCTGGTCCACGACAGAGCGGCGCGCTACCCACTGTTCACCGTCCGCAAGCCCGCGCCTACCGTGGCTGGGAGTTCGAACTCGTCTCCCTACCAGGGCGTCTCCTGCGGCAGCTAGTACCGTGAGGGCGCTGGGATTCCCGCTGACACGCGCTCCGCCTCCTTCATTTCCAGCATCACTGCTTCGCAGAAAGAGGTGACGGCCTGCCATGCACTCTCGCTCCGAACCATGACCTGGACCAGGGTCTGACACAAGAGAACGCCACCGATTGCCGCCACAAGGTCACGGCGGTGGTCTACCCAAGCCAGGCAGACCTCCACCGTTTCCTTCGTGATTTTTCGCTGCAGCGAAGTTACGCCCTGGCGTTTTGCCTCCCCTAGCCAATCCCATATTTGAACGAGGGCTTTGACCTCCAGATCCCATGGCGGCAATCCGGCAAGGAGACTCGCCGCCTCAGCGGAGACCGTACGATATCCCCGGACCAACTTAATGGCAATGACCCTCTGGAATGCGGTCAGATATCGAGCTAGTCGCTTCCGACCACGCCCACACCGATGCCCTGTAGGGCCATGGACCGCACGGCCCCTGCATAGAGCTTCCGGCAGAAAGCATTTGGTCCCCCTACCTTGACGAGGAGCCGCCTCAGGGCAGACTCGGCTCGTTCCAATTTGGATGCCAAACGTTGCTCCTCGAAGATCCACCGGCTGTCGAGGACGAGTCCCAGGTACTTCATTGTCGACCCGACGCTAATGTGAACCCTTCCCTTTCAACCCTACCGTTATGTGGGAACCCGACGGTGGCGCATACCGAGGACCATGAAAACTCATGGCCTCGGAGTTGTGCAGGTCCATCTCGAGTCCCAATTGCCGGATCCTCTCCACGATTGTCACAAACCCGAGAGTCGCTGTATCGGCAGTCGCCTGGTGTGACCTCCCTGGTGCCAGAATTAGCGTGTCGTTAGCGTAACAAACTACGCTGACGCAGATAGGAAGGTCGGCGTGCAGCACCCAGTCGTACCCGATGTTCCACTGATGCGGCCCCAGGACTTGTGCAATACCGCACGACATTTCTCGGCGGTTCCACACTCCTTGGTGACCGGGGTTTATGACAGATAGGCCTCGACTACTCGACAGAGATAGGTCGGCATCCGGTGATACCGGAATGCCTCCCTGATGCAACTCCAGTGTAGGGTGTTGAAGGCGTTGGCGATGTCAAGAGACACCACCAAGACAACCCCACCCCGGGCCACAGCATCCCTTGTCGTGAGGGCTCGGACGCGCATAATGGCTTCCACCGTAGAGCGTCCCCTGCAGAAGCCAAACTGGCTCCGCCAAATCCGGGCCCGCTCGCCTCATTCGAAGAGCTTGCTCACCTTGTCGAACAGCACGATGGGCCGGTAAGCAGACGGAGAGTTCGCTGGACGCCCTGGCTATGAGGACCAGTTTCCCCGTCTTCCAGCGAAGTGGGAACTGGCCCCTCTCCAAGCATGCTCTTAGTAGCGCCCGTAGTCGAGGCCCGAGAGACCCTAAGGCCAGAGCCCAGGCTTTTCCAGGTAAGCCGTCGGGTCCTGGGGCGGTATTTTTGGCATTCAGCCTACGTACCGCCGCTCTGCTCTACCTCGATCACCTCTGGAGCATCGTCGTCGTTGGTGTGGTCCGCATCAAGCACCGCAGGAGACGGAGCCATTTGTGGAGGAGTATGTTCCCCTTGCGAGGGAAACAGAGCGCTCACTACGTCTACGCTCTGCGTCAGCGGGGGAGCCCATGGGCGGATTTTTTCCCGCAATATTTTGTAGGGGCATCCCCACGGGTCTTTGTTCAGAGTCTCCAGCAACTCCTCACGGCCCAAATCTTTGGCCCGCTGTATCTCCGCTCGGAGGGCGGTTTTCGCCACTCTGTATCCCTCGTAAAGCTCCATCTGTATGGCCTCGGTATTCGATGGACGAATACGAAGCCTGCGATACCGGTGTCGCCCAGCCACGCACGCCTTACGCAAAGACGTCAGCTCCGGCGACAGATGGATCAGATGTCATCAGTACACCTGATGCCGGGCGTGTCCGGGCTGCACTCGGGCCATTGCTACGTCGCATATATCGTACATGGCCTCTCGGAACGTTGTTGGTGTCAGCAGGCATGTCCGGTGGTGACACCCAGGCCTGTACGATCGAAGCTTACAGGAGGAGCTCCCGGTCCAGCTGCTTCCGGGGCCTGTCGGACCGGCGCGCTCGAGGTCTGGGCGGAGACGTCGAACCGGACATACCGGTGGTCGGAATAGGTCTCCACCTCCTCCATGACGCGCCAGTTGAGGACTTGCGGCGACAGAGCGGGGATGCCTTACATCCCTTGGCTACTAATCTTGATTACTTGATTAATCTTGACTTACTTATGTTGATTAATAAAAAGAAATAGTTCTTTTTATTAATCAACATAACTTGTGTATGCATTCTGTTCAATGCTACCTTTGAACATTGATTCAGCATTTCGGCAGCTGACGGGCGGCCTACTTCAAATATTGTTATACGAGTAATTGCAGACTACACCCATAGAATACTAAGACGTTTTAAAATTTGTGTGTGTTGGGAAAAAGTAGTGTATAAGTTGTAATATTGTGTAAATAAATCGGATTAGAATTATTTATTATTTACTTATATATTCTTTATTGTACACCAATCAAACATCGAACTAAATACATTCAACACAAAACATACAATGGGCGGCCTTATCGCTAATGCGATTTCTTCCAGGCAACCAAAGAATGGACAGATTCTCCTGAACCACAAATGGGACTGTCTGGGATTTATTCTTGGCTCATTACCCCTCACTGTAGCCAAGACACCTTTAGCCATATCTGATCAGTCCTGTGAGTCTGCTGGACTGGCAGTGAGTTTACCCTTCCCCCTTACCTGGAAATCCTACCCACTATCCGTCTGTTACCTTAGGTTTCTTGGTGCAGTGCACTTATTTATATATTTATTTATTACAAACTATATGGTAGGTCAGGGCTGTAGGGCTTATCGTCGCCGTAGAGTGAAAACCTCGTAAGTGCAAAAATAGTAACTTTTCAGGAGGAAGAAAAAACTGCGTGCTGTAAAATTTTTGTACGGCGACTTTTATATTTTTTTATTAATTAATATGGAGATTTAACCCGCATTCATACCCAAATCGGTTCAGTACTATAAGATTGCCCAAATGAAAATGAAAATAAAATGAAACTACACGTTCGTTGTCTAGGTACACACGAAACTGACAGCTGCGCGTGTTTATGAGGTTCTCATTTAGTGTTATAGATGTCGCTACGAGTATCGAATGAACAAATGAGTCAGATTAGGATGTGCGTAGTGAGGTTTTCTTCCCAGAAACGCAATCAAATAAATTTGAGCAAAAATGCATTCCCAAGGTTTTCACTCTACGGTGACGTTATAGGACTTAGGGTCGTAGGCACTGTAGGGTTTATAGGTCTTAGTTTAGGTCTGGTAATTTGCCATATAGGCGCATGTACTACCGCTACCTTTATTAAGGGTGGTCGAACATCTTGGTCCTTCGAGCCGGATTTAAATAAATAATAAATACTTGTTAGATAAAAGATGGTAACGAATATGTGAATAAATAGTATGCCATTATTAATATTTATTCTAATTCCGTTTTTCTTTGTCTCTTTTTTTATTGTTTTACGATTTATTTTTTTAAACCCCTGGATATTCAAGATTTAACACTCCATTGTTTACGAAATGTTTCCAGTATAAACGCATACGACGTTGCCTGCATAGAAAAGGGTCCAGTGTTCAGAATACCTGTAACAGTACTTCAGCCGCAGCCTCTCAGATTAGCTGAGCCCGCTCCACCCAGCATCAGTGAAAAGAATGTCTTGTTCAAACCCGCTACTATTGTCAGGCATTTTGTTATTGGTGAGTAATTTTATTGTAATTGTAATGATTGTACCTACTACACCAAAGAAAAAATATGTAGAACATACGGTGAGCGGCTTGTAGCTAAAATAACCGCACCGGTCGATTGATCAGGTTCGTGAAATATTTGTATGGCCTATTGGTAGTTGTTCCGGGTCTGGCTGTGTGTGTATGTGAGTTTTAAGTGTTTGTAAACGCACTCACGATACAGGAGTAATTCACAGTGTGGAGCAACGTTTAATTTAAATATATACAGTATGTTAAGAAAACCCTGTCCGACCCATAAGGATAATAAAGGTTAGGTAAACACATGACCAAATATAATATAAAATTTTACGTAATCATCATAGTACCAATACAAATGAATTTTGAAATAATATTTTTTTACCGCGAATTAATTAAAACTTCCCCGAAATTTGGTAATTTTTAAAAAGTGACAACACCGGTATTATTATGAGCGAATAGCGATGCGATCACGTGCCGCGCCCCTGTCGCCCGCCGCCTCCGCCGCCTCCGCCGCCGCGCGCGTATGTGTGGATAACGCAGATTTATTAAGTTACCTCTTTTTACGAAATAATATTTATTTTTTTAGGTGGATTTTTTTTTTTTAATTTAGCCTGGTTTTGTATGCATTAGTAGAATCTGTTATCGATACCTAACAACACCTTCACGGGTCGGACAGGGTTTTTGTAACATACTGTATACATATACACAACATTATTTTTTGTTTATGCGAAACCCGAAACTCCGTATCCAGTCATCATCATCATCATCATTTCAGCCGAAAGACGTCCACTGCTGGACATAGGCCTCCCCCAAGGTTCTCCACGACGACCGGTCCTGCGCCTCCCGCATCCAGCGGTTTCCCGCGACCTTCACCAGGTCGTCGGTCCACCTTGTCGGGGGCCTACCCACGCTACGTCTTCCGGTGCGTGGTCGCCACTCGAGAACCCGTCGGCCCCATCGGGCATCGGTCCTACGGGCAATGTGTCCAGCCCACTGCCACTTTAGTGTTGCAATTCTCCGGGCTATGTCGGTTACTCTCGTTCTTCTGCGGATCTCCTCATTCCTGATTCGATCGCGCAGTGAAACCCCAAGCATAGCCCTCTCCATTGCCCTTTGAGTGACTTTGAGCCTTCTTATAAGGCCCATTGTTAGCGACCACGTCTCAATTCCATATGTCATCACTGGCAACACACACTGGTCGAAGACTTTTGTCTTGAGACACTGCGGTATTTCGGACGAGAAGATTTTTCGTAGCTTCCCGAAAGCAGCCCAGCCGAGTTGGATTCGACGATTGACCTCTTTCTCGAAGTTGGACCTTCCTAACTGGATAGTTTGTCCCAGGTACACGTAACTGTCAACAACTTCGAGAACAGAGTCTCCAATCTTTATAGGAGTCGGTATAACATGGGCATTAGACATGACTTTCGTCTTGCCCATGTTCATTTTAAGACCGACTCGCTCGGAGGCTCTGCTGAGGTCTTCGAGCATTGTACTCAGGTCCTCCGCGGTCTCAGCCATGACTACGATATCATCAGCAAACCGAAGGTGTGTCATGTACTCGCCATTGATGTTGATGCCCAGTCCTTTCCAGTCCAGAACCTTGAAGACATCCTCCAAAGCAGCGGTGAACAATTTCGGGGAGATAACATCTCCCTGTCTGACACCACGCTGGAGAGGTATCCAGTATTTTTAAGTAAAGAATCTATGTACAAAATTTCAAAAAGATGTAATGAAAATCCACCAAGTTCTGTGCTTGCTATTCTACTTGGTTGTCCCAACAAAAATATGGTCAAAGGTCCGTACAGGCGGGCGAGCGCGGGCGTTGACCTCTGGCGTCAGCTGTGGCATGGGGCGCAAGTATTATCTATTGTAATCTATCGAATCGATCTATCGTAACCGCTCGGTAACCACTCTGCGGTCTCACTCTAAATGTATTTGGGAAAAAATATAAAAGGCGTGAAAATGGTTAGAATCGATTCAGTTGCTTATTCAGAACAAACTATAATCATGTTTCGTATAAACAAAAAATAACGTTGTATACAGAGTGGTGCTGAAAATACGACAATAAATGAAAACACGAACAATGCTGGTTCATAGGGCTAATCCTAAACTATAGAAAAAAATCTAGCATCAAAAATAAAAAAAAAAATTCAAACAAATTAAATCGCATAAAATTGCAAACGGAACAGAACATCCTTTAAAAATATTGGTTCACTGACCTTCTATCGGCGACAGCGCGTTCCGCGAGCGGTCATTAACCTGTTAGTGCTTACTACAACATGTACATCATGTAGAAAATGTAAAAATATAAAATAATTTCCTGTGAAAAAAAACTAATAGACATATTTATATGAGTTTTTATGGCTAGACTGAGAATGTGTTGAGGTAATGTGTGTATGTTTAATTTATTGTCGTATTGTGAGCACCACTCTGTATATGTATTTCATATTCACAAACCATTTTGTCAATTTCACTTCACATTCCTCCACAGTTCCTCCTGAAGCCTCGTGGGGAGTGCTGAAGATCTCAACAGAAGACAAAGAAAAGACTGGCAGATTCCTAGTCCACACCATGCAACTGTTACCTAAGAAGAGTTGTAGGTCCCACGAGACACAGAAGATGATCAACGTTACTGCTGAAGCACCTACTTTGTTGCCCTTCCAATTAGTGGTAAGTGACATAAAATAAATTTCAAACGTTAGAGGCATGAGGAACGGTGTAAAGTTCACTAATCCTCCGTAAAAAGGGAGGATCCTCCGACCACACGGGTGTTATGTCTGTCGGGCCACTTGCCCACCGGTTGATGTAGTGAACTTGTATGCGTGTTAGTTGCACAGTAAACTTTGCTTGCAAGATGCAGGATTTGTGTGAGTATGACTCGAAATGATTGTTAAACCCACACTGTACAGATACATACTCTTAAATACCATGGGCATTAATATAATCATAATAACAAACACATATAGAATATTAAAATGCAAAAACTAAAAATATACATTAATCTACTACCACAAAATAGGGTTTAGCAGTTGTTTAGGATAAACATCTTTGGAAAATATCGAATCGGAATTTAGCCAAAATGAGCAGTTAGACTACTAGCAAAGCGGACCCCAGACTCCAAAGCTAAAAAAGCTTCGGATGGGTCTGGGAATTAATGCTGAGTTGATAATGATGCATGACATTATTATATGGACTTTATCGTAAACTGACACTAGGCACACGTTAAACAAGTGTGGGAGTTTTTGTGATTAGATCACAAAAGTCTTTTGCCTCTCTTGCAAGATGGACGATACCATACACAGGTTTTACAATTTCATTTCTACTCAGGGTTACTCTTGTGTAAAATGGCAGTTTGAGCCTACTTAGCAGTGCGCAAAAGTCGGAAACGTTATCCCTCGAGACATATGGTGATCTGCTCATTAATGTGAAATTATAATAGATATATGTCATGCAAATCCTAATAAACTAAGTCATTGAAGCCGGTCAGGGTCTAAATATTGTAGGACTATTTGTTTGAAAGTTCATAATTTGCACGTGACCTCTCTGTTTTATTTAAAATATTAGACATTGTTTTATAGGGAGGCGTTACACTAGAAGTCGTGATAGCCAAGTACTGGGCAAACATTGGCGACCTGTACGTGGACTATAATATAGACTTCCATGGCCTGAAGCCAGACTTCGGTAACAAGCTGGTGATGGGTGCTGGCGACGGAGTCAAGACTGTCGTACTGAGCTCCTTAAGGTTACAGGATGTACAGCCTTCCGCGCAGTTGAAGTATTCAGAGCCTATTTACAGGTAACCAAGATGGAATTATTTTTTAATTTTCAAGTATTTTGGCTGGGCATACACTACCCACTAGGGAAATGAATTGTCTTGATCATTTTATGTTAAAAATTAATCCGAAAAAAATATCTGCTTTTATAGCTATCTTACGTACTACCACTACTGATCACTACACCACCTTTCTTTCCTTGGCAAAAACAAAAGACAAAATCGCTCCAGATAAAAATAAAACAACGATAGACTTTGACAATGCTCTCCTATGCATGCAAAATAAAAATTTAACTGAACTTCTATTAATTGATGACCCAAATGTGGTTATAATATCTTTAATAGATAAAATAACGGAATCATTGTCTGCTAATACACGTACTATTACAGTACCAAGTAGTAAACGTTTATTAAAACCCTGGATAACACCAGGTATTCTGAGATGTATTCGGAATCGTAATACTTTACAGCAAATGGCACGAAATGATCCGCATAATGAAATTGCCAAAATGACATATACAAGGTATAGAAACTATTGCAATAATCTCATAAAAAAGCTAAAAAGAAAGTATAATAGGGAACAAATAACTAGTGCTATCAAAAACAATAGACTTCTTTGGAAAAATATAAAAAATATCACTTATACTAATAATTCACGAAAAAAGTGCTTGGATTTGTTACAGATTAAATCATCTCCCATGGAGTCTGCTAATTTTATAAATGAATATTTTGCAAGTATAGGCAGAGATCTGGCCCAAAACATCGCTTCAGGCTCTAACTTATCTGGTAAACTCTTTAATAAAACGCCATCGCTATCAAGCTCAATGGTTCTTCTAGATACCGATCCACACGAGATTTGTACTACGCTAATGAATTTACGATCTGATAGTGCCCCTGGATGGGACAATATACCAACTTGTTTCTTGAAACTAGCTAAAAATGAAATTGTACCAATTATCACTCATCTAGCCAATTTATGCTTTCAAAAAGGTGTTTTTCCAGCCCCCTTAAAAAAATCCATTATAACACCTGTGTATAAGGGTGGAGATAGAGACGATGTCAACAATTATAGGCCTATTTCCGTTTTACCTGCAATTTCCAAAATCATAGAAAAATTGTTAAACACTCGTCTCTTGCAGTATTTAAATAAATTTGATATTCTGTCACCTTCCCAATTTGGATTTAGACAAAAAAAGTCAACTGAAGATGCTGTGATAGCGTTAACTTCTTTGGTAACCGAACAACTTGACCAAGGAAACAAATGTATGGCTGCTTTTCTTGATCTTAAAAAAGCTTTTGACACCGTCTCTACTTCCATTATTCTACAGAAACTTGAAGCAATTGGAATTCGTGAAATACCACTTGCACTTTTTAAGGATTATCTTTCCGGTAGAATGCAAAAAGTGAAACTTAACAAAACTGTCAGTGAGGATGCAGATGTGTCATACGGCGTACCCCAAGGAAGTGTACTAGGACCCACACTTTTTTTAATTTACATTAATGACCTCTGCAACATGAGGCTCCATAACGCTAAAATATTCTCATACGCCGATGATACAACTGTCGTCTGCTCAGGTAAAACATGGGATGAAGTTAAAAACTTTGCAGAAGAAGGTTTAGCTCTTATTACAACTTGGTTAAAAAGAAACCTTCTCACTCTGAACACTAGCAAAACCAACTTCATTTGTTTTAATATTTATAATCAATTTCAACCAGAAAAAGAATTTAATTTAAGAATCCATATGTGTGACACTACTACAGAAACTTGCACCAATTGCCCTATTATCCAACAAGTTAACCAAATAAAGTATCTAGGAGTTATCATTGACCAGCGTCTTTCCTGGCATCCTCAACTAGAACAAGTCATAAGCAGAGTACGGAAACTGATCTGGATTTTCAAAGAGTTGAGATATGTTGTACCCGGGAGAATAAATGAAAATAAAAATAATGACAATCAAAGAAATTTATTAAATGAAATTTATGTATCGTTAGTCCAGTCTGTTTTGATATATTGTATAACTATATGGGGTGGAGCAACGAAATCTAGATTTCTTGAATTAGAACGTGCTCAGAGAGCAATAATTAAAGTAATGTACTTCAAAAAAAGAATATTTTCTACTACAAAGCTTTATGAATTATGTAATCTAGTATCAGTAAGAAAATTATACATTCTACATATCATGCTCAAAACGCACAAGGAGACACCATACGATGCTAAGATACTAAAAAAAAGAAATAAATATTGCATACTAAACGTTCCCAAAACTAAAACGGAATTTGCTAGCAGACAATTCAAAAAACGCTCATCCTTTTTATATAATAAGATTAATAAAGTCATATACGTCTATGATAAAAAATTATTGCAATGCAAAAAAGAATTAACAATCTGGCTACATAATTTAAATTACAATGATACAGAGGGTCTCTTGCAACGAGTGACCTAATAGAGCGTCATTAAATTGAACAAATAACATTTCTTATATTTATTCACGCACACAATACTCACACACACACACACAGGCACACACACACACACACCAACATGCACACACACCTCCCACACGCACACACTCTTACAATTAGTCGCATTATATTATTTATTATTATTTTTTCTCGTTTCCCTTTTTGTTACTTTCATATTTACAATTAATGGAGCCTTCAACTACAGGCATTTCTATGCCTAAATGGAGACTCATTGACATGTAATGTAAGACAAATTTAAATGAAATAAACTTATTATTATTATTATTATTAAGTATTATTTACCCTTTCATGCTTGTAAGCAGTACTTTTAAGTCTAAACCTGTTCTAAGATTATCTGATGAAAATGTAAAGAAATTGATAAGATTACGTACATTTATATATAAATTGTGGTGCCACTTACAAGTTGAGAGCCATGATTTCATTATTTGAATACTCGGTTTTAATATCTCGGTGGTATACCATAATATCGGCTGCCGGCAGAAGTTGCCACCTACCATATAAAGTTCTGCCGCCAAGCGGTTCGTCGTGTTCCGTCATAATGTCTGGTGAAGCTGTACGGAGGACGGGTCTGAGCAGTTGTGTTGCGATGTAAGTTGTGATGCCGGGTACGATGCGCCAAATAAATTATAAACCATCGCTTGACCGCAATCCCGCCTACGGATTACTCGACCGTCTGGTTACTTGTAAAATTCGTGTATATTAAAATAATAGTTGACTGCACGGTTAGCGCAGTGGTTAAGTCGTGGGTTCGACGCTCGCACAGAACAAATATTTGTACGACCTTCAAGTAGTTGTTCCGGGTCTGGCTGTTTGTGTATGTGAGTTTATATGTTTGTTAACACTCCCACGATACAGGAGAAATTCCTAGTGTGATGAAACGTTTTTTTTAAGTGAATTGTGTGATGTTATTCTACAAAATATTCAAAATACATAACATTGATGTTCAAGTTTTCATTTCTGCCTATTTATTGTTTTTAACACACTTTTATTCGTTGTTTTTGGAATTTATTATTGCATTTCTGTCGCCAACGATGGTTGCTGCGTTCTATTTTATAGGATGCACACGCTATTGTTAAGTATTGAACAAGCACATATTATTATAATGTTTCTAATGGTATAATAAATATTCAGGCCGACAGAATCGAAGCTGACGCCGCTGACAGCCCGTGACATCATCCCGCCCAACAGACAGATCTACCAACTAGTCAATACCTACAGTTTCCATATCGCTAAAGCTACCGAGGTAATAAAATTCTCATTAATTTATGTTACCCGGGAAACATCCCTATTGTATTCGTCTATTTAAGAACATTATTATTAGTAATAACAGCGGACTTTACACACAATCTATTGCACTAGAAACAATAATAATGTGCGAAAGAGCGCGCGAAGCATGGGGGAGGGAGAGGGAACATCACGCGTGGCGCTCATCTGTTGTGCGCGTTATTACGTTCCCTCGGGGTTGCGGTTACACAGCTAATTCTTTCGCGTTTCATTAAGGTACTGGATATACGAACATGGAACAAAAAGTTAATATTACACTCAATTACTCTGTATAAGTAATTTCCTTGTCTCTCATAGAAAATCAAGTCCGAAGAATAGAAAAACAAAATAACTATTTTATAAAAAACAATATACCTAACTACATTCCAAAAGCCGGTGTAAAAATGAATATACAAAAACCAGTGACACTTCCATAATTACATACTTTTTTCACTTTGTAGTGTTTTGGAGGTTGGTTGTTTTTCTGTATAAAGTTTTTATTTTACACTTTTACTTCTAAAAAAATACTGTTCAGTTACATCCGATCCAACTAGACACTGACGCCAACATGGTTGGTAAAAGGCCTATAAGAGCCATCTTAATGATACATATCTTCTTTCGAACAAAAAAATCATCAAAATCGGTTCATAAACGACGAAGTTATCCACGAACCGGAATAATAAATAAATCATATATACGCTCGAATTAAGTAACCACCTTCTTTTTGAAATCAGTTAAAAATCTTAAAGACGAAGTTTGTAATAAAATAATTGACTTTTCTGAAGAAAAAGAACCCAGATTGATCGTTTTTTTTTATTTGAACTTGAGCCAAATAAGCAAACATGATTACTTGTGCCACACGATATCTTCTATCTATTTTTCCTCACTCCCGCGTTTTTCAGTAAAACTGTGTGAAATGCACACACTCCAACACGCGCAAGTTTCGCGCGTGATTAGCCTTTACACGGCCACTCTTACCGCTCACGAAAACAAACACGAGTAATCGCATGCGAAAGAATGTTAGCGTAAATTACATATCATAACAAAGGTAATAGCGCGTGCATGTTGCTGAATTGAAAAGGGCAACTCGAAGAATGATAAGTAAGCCACGTGGCTTTTTTGGTTGTGCGTCGATGTTCCAGCCATTTTGTTGGGTTACTATGACATGTTGAGGAGACCATCATTGTTCTAGTTGTCAGACAAAGAATGAAGTTATACAGAATGGATAGCGCTATCCTTTTGAGCCTGTCATTATTTCAGACATATACAATAGATACATCAGGTCATTGGGCAAGTCATAGAGAACTAGAACATCCAACCAAATTTACAAGATAAAATTTTTTTTTTTCTGTTCCAGGTATCACCAATAATATCCTTGTTATGCGACATGCTATACGAGTCGGAGTTTGAATCCCAAATGTGGATGATCTACAACAGTTGTAAACAGCTAATGGCGACCGGAGACGCTTACCCATCTAAGGTGAGACCCAGGAGGAGAAGCAGAAAAGTAATCATTATTCACCCTTGGCAACCAGTAGAGTACTAGTAGTTAGTGGTGCCTATGGAATTTGTATACTTTCGGCTGATGTTTAAAAATACAATGATATGGTCAACAGCCTGACGGGCTGGGTAAAAAACTTCCTGACTGGACAGTTCCTCCAAGTTGTCGTCAACGGATGCTCATCGGAGCCCAAGTCGACTAACGCCGGTGTTCCTCAGGGGTCTGTTCTCTCTGCAACTCTGTTTCTGCTGCATATTAACGATCTGTTGATGCCCGGTATCTATGGGAATGCAGATGACAGCATAGTGGAGAGATACCTGCCGGGTGCCCGGGCTAGTAAGGAATCAATCTGGTCCGAATGAGAAGCTATGGTATGACTATGGCAGTCTCCGAATGGGGCAAAGCCAATCTTGTAGGATTCCACGCTGCGAAAACAAAAGCGTGTCTATTCACCGCCAAAAAAGCCCGTTCACCTTGGCTCCTACTTGTCGTGTATGTGTATCCTTGGAGTGCACCGACGGCCTTCAGTTTTTGGGAGTTGAGATTTCCTGGAACCTAAACCTAGGTCGGTTTATTGGGTCCAAAGTCAAGGTGGCTGCCAGGAAACTTGGCGTTATCGCAAAGGTCCGCCGGTACTTCATACCAGGACAACTTCTAATGTTATACAAAGCGCAGGTTCGTTCGTGTGTGGAGTACTGTAGCCACATTGGGGCTGGTGCTGCATAATGCCACCTGACTTTGGATTCGGTGGAGAGGAGTGTGAAGTGGCTAAATGGCGACCCAGATTTGGTTCAAAACGGTCTCCAAAGCCGAAAGCACAAGCGGAGAGTAGCCAACCTGTCACTGTTCCATAGGATGCAATTTGGAGAGTGTTCTCAGGATTTGCATGATTTAATTCCCCACCTCCGATTCATCATCGGACGACCCGTCGTATGGCGAGCATCCATGCTTACGTTTTGACACCACGATCCGGACGCAGCGTTTCGCTTCGTCTTTTATACCGCGTACATCGTAGGACTGGAATAATTAATTTGCCAGCGGCTGTGTTTCGGTCTGACTACAACTTGAGTGTCTTTAAGGCTAGAGTGTATAGAATTTTAATAAACTAACCCGCTTTATCATTATCGATTACATCACAGCTTACGATTAGGTGGGATCGCTGTCAAGCACTAGTTTCTAATGTTTAAAAAAACCAGACTAATTGTTTTTGATTTTTTGGCAGTTGTTCCGTTAAATTTAAAACGTAATTTTATTTCATGAATAAAAAATTTTTTTTCTGCATGCGTGGTTATTGTATAATTTGTATTTTGAGCATGATTTACTCTAGATCATTAGTAGTCAGTAGTAGATTATTAATATTATATAGTTTATTTATTTACAATTTATTGTACACCATACAAATTCATCTATAATCTTATATATAAAATTCTTGTGGCATACATACAACCATAAATTTTCACCCTTGTACGATCAACCTTTGATTTCTAATCATGATTCTAATAAAATATTTCCTAGAAATAATGTATATAGCAAACAATGTTTGAGTTTTGAGAAAAAAGTAACTTGAGTGAGTAAATAGATTTTTTATATGTAGTCTTTGTTTTCCAGTACTCTGTAAAACTAGAGAAAGGCGACTACACTCTTCGGTTGAGCATTCGTCATGAAAATAAGAGTCTGCTAGAAAAGTTACAAGATTTACCAGCCGTCATACAACAACGACTACAGCAGCCCATCACTCTCGACGTGTACTGCTCACTACCGCTGGTAAACACGATGAACATAATTATTTATGGTTAGGTGTTCTCCACCAACGTCTAATGTAATACTAGTGCGCACTGCTGCACAACCTTATAGTAGTTTAATTTAAACAAAATATAGCAACTTTATGACAAAAAATTTGACTTCTGAGTGACAAGCACTATTGAAAAAAATATAGACAATTTGACGATGTAGCCTACACTGAACTTCATTTTGTAGTAGTTAATTAGTTTTCCATTATTTTAATTTATATAGGTACATCGTTTACATTTTTGGTTAATATTTCGTAATTTTACAATAAATGTATTTTATCACATTATTCTGGTACTGTGAAACTGAAATAGAAAAATTTTATAATTCATTTAGCGCTAGTTATTATGTACCCTAATTATGTATATAAGTTTATAAGTTATCATAGTTAAGACATTGATTTTTATGAACATCCATTTGTTATAATTCCTTAATAACGTTGTTTAATTAAAGAGTACAGCCGTGACTAGTAATGACAACTGAAGTAACAGATATTAAATTTCGTCTAAGTGACGTGGTATTGTATTGCTTACCTTTAGTTAACTATCTAAACTGATGGAGTATAATAGAAATTGCTATTTTTCAGGCGTTGACTGGTGGCAAGAAGTACAGTTCGGGGTCATTAGCAAGTGGAAACCTATTACCTCTTTACATCGCGCCCGTGCCTGCAGATAAGTAAGTACATGTATTTTATTTTGAAATACCTTGTATATCAAACAGAGCCTTAGACTGAAACGAACTTAAAATTTTTAAAGTGAGTTGGACACAGTTAAGAATAACAATATTATTGTGATTTATAATTTCAATGTTTTCTTTTTTTTTTTTACGTAATTTACGAATAATTCGTGGAACTACTATGTATACAGCCGCTTTCATTGTAGTTTGAATAGGAAATTAAGAGCGCGTCAAGTGTCGGACTTGTCGCGTAACACTGTCGCGCAGTAGGCCTAGTATGGGTTTTCATTACGAAACTCGTTCGACGATATCGAGCGCGTTTGACTCAGCGATTGGCCCGCTTCAAGGTCATGAGAACTCTCAACCAATGAGAGCACCAAACGCGCTCGATACTAACGATCGAGTTTCGTATTGAAAACTCATACTAGGCCTACTGGTCTCAACAAGTCGCGCAGGAAATTAAAATCCCGCGAATGTCGCCCCTAGTGCAGTGGACAGGGTATGGCACGCTGGCCTTTTGAGTAAGCTTCCAACGTACGGCATTCCCCTAGCCTGACTGGCTGGGTAAAAGACTTCCTGACTGAACGGTCCCTCCGAGTCGTTGTCGACGGATGCTCATCTGAGCCCATGTTGACTAATGCCAGTGTTCCTCAGGGGTCTGTTCTCTCTGCAAATATGTTCCTGCTGCATATTTACGATCTGCTGATGCCCGGTATCTATGGGTATGCAGATGACAGCACAGTTGTGGAGAGATACCTGCCGGATGCTCGGGCTAGTAGGGAATCAATCCGGTCCGAAAGAGAGGCCATGGTAGAGCGAACGAATGTTATACTACAGGCAGTCTCCGAATGGTGCAATGCCAATCTTGTAGCATTCAATGCCGCCAAAACACAGGCGTGTCTTTTCACCGCCAAAAAGAACCCGTTCACCTTGGCTCCTACTTTTCGAAATGTATCCTTGGAGTGTACCGACCGCCTTCAGCTTTTGAGAGTTGAGATTTCCTCGAACCTAAACTTTAGGCGGTTCATTGAGTTTAAGGCCAAAGTGGCTGCCAAGAAACTTGGCGTTATCGTAAAGGTCCGGCGGTACTTTACACCAGGGCAGCTTCTAATGCTGTACAAAGCACAGGTCCGTTCATGTGTGGAGTATTGCAGCCACATTTGGGCTGGTGCTGCTAAGTGTCACCTGGCGACTTTGGATTCGGTGAAGAGGCGGGCGAAAAGGCTGATTGGTGACCCTGACATAACTCGAGATGGTCTTCAAAGCCTAGAGCATAGGTGTGGAGTAACCAGCCAGAGTTTCTACCCTTACGTTGTTAACACCATTACGATCCCGACGAAACGTTTCGCCTCCTCCTTTATACCGCGTACATCAAGGGATTGGAATAGTTTGCCAGCGGCGGTGTTTCTGTTGGAGTACAATTCGAGTGTCTTCAAGGCTAGAGTGAATAGGCTCTTAATAAATTAGTGCGGTTTACCATCAACGACTGCGTTACTGCTTACCATAAGGCGGGATTGCGGTCAAGCGCTAGTTTATAATTTTATAAAAAAAAAAAAATAAGTGCCGGGCACTTGATTTGCCTGGCCTGGACTTCTGTGTGCCTACCATGAGTCTAAATTATGAGACTTGATCATACACATTAACCGCGTTTGGCGCTCTCATTGGTTGTGAGTTCTTAGAACCTTGAAGCGGGTGTGGAGGTTTAGTAAGGTACGTTACCGGATTGTTAATTCTTCCTCCAACGAAGCAGCATCCACGATGACAAGCAATAGAAGCAGAAGCAGCTAGCGAAGTCAAGCAGAAGAGGTGGAATGATGAAGATTAAGGATGATAGAATAAAGTAGGTAATAGTTGTAGAAGTAGCAATTAGACTTATGTTTATTTAGCAACACTGTTTATTATGAAGCACTATTCTAACAGAGTTTTTAGTTCTTACACAGTTTATTAAGTTTACCAAAGTTACAACACGAACAAATAGTTTGTAATGTGCTAAAATGATAGCGAGGTAGTCGGCGGAAAGCAACGAGCGCGCGCGGCATGGACTATGCGTATGGAAGCTGTTCATCGACTGCCGGGGCACGCAGGCATCGCGTCACAGCGGTGAGCCACGGTGCTACCGCCATAAGCAGAACGGATGAAAGTGGCGGCCGACGATAGACAAGAGATCCGCCACACGGACAATCGATGAGTCAAACGCGCGCGATATCAATGATCGAATCTTCGCAATGAAAACTCATGGTAGTGAGTGTAGTGACACTACTCACACCACAACTTGTAATGTTTGTACTACAGTGCGCACGTGGCGATGTGTTCCTGTGCGCATCCTATTTTTATTTCTTTATGTTTATAAACTAGTGCATGACCGCAATTCTACCTGGTGGTAAATCTTTCCTAGTTTCCTATAGTTTACGTCTTTCCAATGCGATATCAAACGGAATGACAAGTTAACCGAATCGAAATAATACCGTAGTATCAAAAAACCAGCGACTCGCGCAATCCCTAAAATTCCTACGAAAACTATAATCAACTAGTTTGATTTAAATAATCGTGAACATTAAGCATTAAGCTTCATTTACCAAATTTTCATTAAATTTGCAATGTAAGTATAGAATCTTAACCGATTTTAGCATTTTTTGTCTATAAATTTGTCTCTATTTTCTCATACTTACCTAAAAGTTTTAAATAGGTGTAACATACATAGGTACTTATATTACATTTAAACGTACAAGTACGATATACACCCGAGTTACACAATCAATTAACGGAATTTCACAATTTCGACATATATTTTTTAGGAAACAAAAAGACATAATCTTATGTGAATTTTTTATTTTCTACAGTTTTAATGTCCTTCTACTTCTTCTCCTCTCCCAGTAATGGGCAAGTTAAGAGCAAATGTGCATACATACCCCATCAACGAAGATAATACATGAAGTTTAACCAAGTAAAAAATCTCAAAGTCAGTTTACCTTGTTTTGTTCACGACGCGATTTTATTATTAAAATAATGTGTTTGAACATAGCAATTGTAATGGAATTATCCATATCATAATAAAAGTAAACTTTTACATGCAAATTCAACCTTGATCTTGTCAGAATTTTTTTTTATATATAACTAACTGACCCGGCAAACGTTGTTTTGCCATATAAATAATAAAAAAAAACGAGGGTGCTTATGACCACACGACTGAAGTGAAACTTCTTTCGCACTATCTGTATGTATACAGTATGTTACGAAAACCCTGTCCGACCCATAAAGATAATAGAGGTTAGGTAAACACATGACCAAATATAATATAAAATTTTACGTATTCATCATAGTACCAATACAAATGAATTTTGAAATAATCTTTTTTTCCAACGAATTAATTCCAATTTCCCCGAAATTTGGTAATTTTTAAAAAGTGACAACACCGGTATTATTATGAGCGAATAGCGATGTGACCACGTGCCGCGTGTCCTGCCGCCCGCCCCCCGCGGTCGGCAGGCGAAGGGTGGTCAACGCACATTTAATAAGTTACCTCCTTTTGCGAAATAATATTTATTTTTTTTAGGGGGATTTTTTTTTAAGTAAAGCCCGGTTTTGTATGCATTAATAGAATCAGTTATCGATACCTAACAACACCTTCACGGGTCGGACAGGGTTTTCGTAACATACTGTATATATATATGTGTGTACAATATATACATGTATACACATATACATACATAATTTTCCATAAATATTTAAATTTATTTCATGCTTTCATTTATAAATTAATATTTTTGCATAGACCTCCAATTAAAAAAAAAAAAAAGTGGATTCCCTCGGGGCCAAAAGGTCGGGCTCTTCCTCCTGAATCAGGGGACCCCAAACTCGGGTAGTCCACGACCTCTGGTTCCCGAGATAATCCACGGGGGGGGTGAGGTAACTAAAAGGGGTCGGGGAGGGATAGGTTTCGTGGGGTTGCGGGGGGAGGGGGGGAAGGGGAGAGGGGGGAGTGGATTCCATCGGGGCCAAAAGGTCGGGCTCTTCCTCCTGAATCAGGGGACCCCAAACTCGGGTAGTCCACGACCTCTGGTTCCCGAGATAATCCACGGGGGGGTGAGGTAACTAAAGGGGGTCGGGGAGGGATAGGTTTCGTGGGGTTGCGGGGGGAGGGGGAGAGGGGGGAGGGGATTCCCTCGGGGCCAAAAGGTCGGGCTCCTCCTCCTGATTCAGGGGACCCCAAACTCGGGTAGTCCACGACCTCTGGTTCCCGAGATAATCCACGGGGGGGTGAGGTAACTAAAGGGGGGGGGGGGTAGGTTTCGTGGGAATATTAAGGGGTGAGGGGGGGGTTAGTTTCGTGGGAATATTAAGAGGTGAGGGGGGGGGGGAGTAAGGGAGGGGGGGGATACAAGAGGGACTAAATAAATAAATAAGTGTATCCGTGTCTCAAAATTAAAAAAAAAATAATATATTTCTGTCTCATTCTTTTCCCTGGCTTCATCCTACACATTTTTGTATTTGTGTCTCTTACCTGTCGTTTTTTCGTTGCATCCGGTTTGAAATCACAACGATTCTAAAGAAGTTTTACTTCAAAAAATTTAGGGGTGGACTACCCCTAACATTTAGGGGGATAAAAAATAGATGTTGGCCGATTCTCATAGATACCGGATAAGCACAAAAAATTTCATTAAAATCGGTCGAGCCGTTTCGGAGGAGTTTAAGTTCGAACACCGTGACACGAGAATTTTATATATTAGATGATCGCTACCTGCCCCCTAACCAGCAAACACATTTTTGTCAAATGATTGCGACTAGTTGAGATCATTTCAACCGAACGGACCAATGTGCGGCCCGAACGATCCCAACTGATCCCAACTAATCATTTGACAAAAATGTGTTCGCCGATTAGGGCGCTGATCCTACCTACAGCAGTCCACTGTTGGACATGGTCTTCTCCTATTGCACGCCATTCAACTCACCATCCTGCGAATATCGTCGCTTCACCTAGTCGGGTTAGGTTACATATAAATGCAATATGAGCCATACTCATGGAATACGTTGTCAAGGGTACAAAACAGCGAAAGTGAGTTTGTTACACTTTCAATATCCATGTAGCGGCGCTCGGATCAAAATATATTAAGCCTCTTGCAAAGAACAGTGACGTTTTTATGTTACTGTGAGGGCCCCACATAACAGACACGGAGTTAGCAACCTCCTTGATTTTGGCGCCTTTTCAATCATCAAGAAATTTTGCATACCTATCTATCAGAAAAAATATAGTAACAGGTTATTACGGGAACATTGCTGAAAAAAAAAAGAACAAAATGAAAGGCAGAATAATAATCTTAATGTTTTATTTAATATTTACTTTATTGATATCTTATACAGGTGTCCCAAAAATCGACGATAAACTGGAAACAAGAGATAGACCAGGCCATTCCAACTATGAGAAAAAAAGAAAAAAATCTAGAATCCGTGGTAATGAAAATATGGGTATTTTTTAAAATAAAACTAAAATCAACACCCTGCGATGATCATTGCTCGGTTTTATTTTGTGAAATTTGCCCTGAATAATGCTGCTATCAATTGTAGGCTTTTATTTAAAGTAATCTATTTTAGTTTAGAAATAAATTGTTTGTTACTTCCAACTAAAAATAAAAAAATAATATAGTCTGTCTATAAAGTCGTGAAAATAAATGAGGGCGCTGCGGTTGGGCATATAGCAAGCCTGTTGACTTGTCTGAAATCATTTTGATACTAGCACATTATTTTGTACTAGAAGCAAAACTGGTTTTAATGAAAACACAAATCTATGGTCTCTGGCTTTAAAATAAAATGAGTAAAACAAAAAAAAAAAAAAGAAAACAAAATCATACATATTTATTATCATATTTTTAACGTGTTTTTACCAATGAAAAGTATTCCAAAGCATAATAATTGCTTTCTTCATCTGATTCCAAATATTCTTCGTTAAAAAGTATTTCCATTGCCAGCTGCGTCACTAACAACGTCTCCGCTACTGCTGTCATCGGCCTGCCACCTTCGCTTAGGCCAGTAGTTCCCAAACTTATTTTTCTCCTGGACCACTTTCAAAATTTTACTGGTTTCGGTGGACCCCTGCTGCTACATTTCTACCACATTCTTAAAGTCGCCAAAAAATAAAAATTGTGTCACTTCTGAGTTGTGTCCCTATATTCCGATATGTAAAAAAAAAAACGAAAAATGGTACATTTTATATCACTTTATTTATTAAAAGAATAGAATTACAAGAAAAAAATATTAAGGTAATATAGGTTCAGGTCATAATTTTAATTAATGGGAAGGATGTATCTGATGGAGTGTCAGCAAACGATCAATGTTTGGCTTTATTTTTGTCAGCAATAACCGCAAATCCCCCCGCTCTGTGATGTTTAATTTGCTCCTTTTTTTGTTAAGAGGTTTGTAACGGCACTAAAACTCCTTTCGACAAGGTATGACGAGGGAAAAGCTATTAAAAATTATTTCTGCTTGCAGCCAAAATGTTGGGTAGCCTTTTCTAAATTTCACCGTCAGCTCCTCATTAGTGCTTAGCTCGAGCAGCTCCTCTTATAATACAACATTGGCCACTTCCGTTTCATCAAATGGATTTATGATCCATGGTGGTATATCCATCGTCAGTATATCTTCAAACCTGGTTTTGAAGTCATCATGCAGGGCACTTAAATGTTGACTGTAGGTATGGATATCCTCATAAATACATTCTACCTGCGACAAGTTTGGAAATTGAGAGAATTCGCGCCGACTAATGTTTTGCTTCATAAATTTCAATTTCCCAAGAAAAGCCGAAATTATCCCCTTTGTTTTTATTAAATTCAGGCTGTCCCCTTGTAACTGCAAGTTAATATCATTAAATTTTTTAAACAAATCTGTCAAATACGCAATGTCTGCTTTGAATTTGATCAAGTTTTCTTTTAAATCTGGATCTCTACTTTCTAAGAACTCTAATATGGAATCGAAAACAGAGTAAAATCTCGTTAAGCATGCACCTTTCGGCAACCAACGTACTTCAGTATGTAAGAGCAGTCGTTGGAAGTCTTCATCATTTTCGTCGCACAATTGAGCAAATAAACGCGTATTCAATGCATTGCTTCTGATTTTGTTGACAGCTTTTATTACAAAATGAAGAGATTGGTTCAACCTGTCACATAAATGTTTTGCCACAAGATGTTGTCGGTGGATTACGCAATGAATTGCTGTAAGTCCTGGTATAATTCTTTTGAGATGACTTATAAACCCACGATGTCGCCCGACCATTGCAGGAGCTCCGTCTGTTGCCACTGAAATAATGTTTGTAAATGGGATCGATTTTTCCGTAAAAAAATTACTCAGGACATTAAATATTGATTCGCCTTTAGTGTCAGTCTCCAAAGTTCTGGCAAATAGCAATTCTTCGTGAATTTCTTCCTCAACAATAAATCGGACATATGCCAATAGTAATGCTTCATTACTGGGTAACGTTGACTCGTCCAGTTGTATAGAAAAATGAGTTTTTTGCAGATGATTGCACAAAAAGCTTTCGATATCAGAGCTCATTTCATCAATGCGTCTTTGTACAGTATTGTTAATTAATGGGATTCTATTTAGTACGTCAAATGGAGATTTGTGCAAAACAGTTTTTAAAACCTCTTCAACAGCGGGTAAAATTAATTGTTCTCCGATAGTGTGCGGTTTTCCAGATTTTGCTATAAGTAATGAGATATTGTAAGATGCCCGCAAGCCATCATCGTTACTTTGAGATGTTGAAGCGAACATACTGTGCACGGTGGGTCTCTTTCCATATTTTTCTTTCAATGTTTGAAAATATTTTAAATCTTTACCTATTTTATCAGTATGACACCTTTTTAGATGATCTTCGAGCTTTGATGGTTTCGTAGAGTCATTGCTCAAAACTTTGTTGCATAATAGGCACATGGGCAATTGTTTGTCTGCCTCTGATGGAACAAAACCATATTTCAAATAATCGACACTATATTGTCGACATTTTTTCTTTGCTGTAGCCATGTTTCGTGTCAGTTACCTTACCTGTAAAAAAAATATTTTAGTAACCAAGTTTTTTTCTGAATATAGGTATCACACCGCAGCCTTTGTCAGCACGCGGAAATAGAATTACGGCTTGTAAAGGGACCAAGTAATAAACCGCTGAGACAAATACAGACGTTTTCACAAAACGGTATCAATTTTAAAGTACATAATTTACAACTAATTTTTAATAGTATAAATAAAAATTGGTGTACTCAGTATCGAATACTGATCATATTTGTGTAGGAAAAAATAAAAGTCGAAATCCCAAAATTGTCCATAAAAACGATAACTAAATTTTTATTAAATCAATGAGTTCACGCGCTCCGTGTATTTGCGTATTTTTTATCTGCGGCTTCATTGTTAAAACGTGACAAACTGGCATCGAAGTTCAAGCCCCGCCCTTTTCCCGTCGCCCGCGCACCGCTCGCTCTTTCCGAAAAGGAATCATCATCATACATCAAAATCAATTTAAAATGATTATGAAATTACTGTTTTATAAAATTAGTAGTTATTTGCAAGAAAAATTACAAAATTAATTGCTCTGCAATATTGCTTATTCGGACTTTTTAGAGAGGCAGTGCTTCTCTCGTGAAAAAACAATTGAATAAAACGTGCTGTTTGTCTTCAAATCGAAAGAGGACAATTAAAATATCTGTAAGTTACTAAGTTACCTATCTATACAGGCCGTTGTGATCAACCGACTAGTACACGTAAATAAAATACTTAAGTACTATAACAAAAAAAAGGTAGGTTACTTACTTTTCTCCGGCACTAGCAAACACAGATATAAATTTTCTCACAACTTTTTTTCCAAATTCCGCCTTTTTTCGAAATTCCGGAAACGAATGAATGCGTTTGCCTTTGGCATCAAGTATTTATAGTGGTGATCAAGTTCATGTCTGAACAAGCATTAAGCATTATCGGGCGGATAGCGCTTTGCAAGTCTGTACACGAAATTGTACGTAATATCGAATAAGCAAGTTTGGACAAGTAACAGTCGCTTGCCTTATTAAAATATTATCTGCTTAGATAGGTACTTAAAACAATGTAGGTAGGCCCTTATAAAAACTATGCTTACATTTTTGCTCTTTACTATCAAAAGCAGATAAATTTTCGTGGACCCCCATTAAAATCTTATGGACCCCCATTAACATCTTATGGACCCCCATTTTTTGTTCACGCCTACGTAGACCCCCAGCAAGTCTCCCGTGGACCCCTGGGGGTCCACCTGGACCACTTTGGGAATCACTGGCTTAGGCGAATAACTTACTCATCTATATCTTGGTATAGGGTTCACTTACATTTACCTGAAATTTAAAAAAAAAATTATTTGTAATTTTTATCAAAAGATGAATAGAACTAATTTTAATTCCGAACATGATAATTCGTTTTTAAAATCAGTGGTAAGTAAATTAAATCACCTAAAGTATCGACATTTGCAAATCATATACATGACAACACCGGTATTATTATGAACGAATAGCGGTGCGACCACGTGCCGCGTGCCCTGCCGTCCACCGCCCGCGGAAGGGTTGCTTACCGCACATGTATTAAGTTACCTCTTTTTGCGAAATAATATTAATTTTTTTAGGGGGATTTCTTTTTAAGTTTAGCCATTAGTAGAATCAGTTATTGATACCTAACAATACCTTTACGGATCGGACAGGGTTTTCTTTACATATTGTACAGTATGTTAAGAAAACCCTGTCCGACCCATAAGGATAATAAAGGTTAGGTAAACACATGACCAAATATAATATAAAATTTACGAACGGACCTGTGCTTTTTACAACATTAGAAGCTGCCCTAGTGTGAAGTACTGCCGGACCTTTGCGATAACGCCAAGTTTCCTGGCAGCTACCTTGGCCTTGTATCCAATGAACCGCCCAAAGTTTAGGTTCGAGGAAATCTCAACTCCCAAAAGCTGAAGGCGGTCGGCGCACTCGAAGGATACATTCCGAAAAGTAGGAGCCAATGTGAATGGACTTCTTTTGGCCTCTTTGGACTTTTTCCTTTTCTCCTAATGGGATTATGTAACCATACCAAAGTTCCCTTTTCAAATCCGGGCACACTAGCTTTGCGGTCGTATCGGATCTTCATTTTCTCGCTGGTTTCTCTCTTACTAACTCATGTATTCCATTTAGTTTCCGCCGTAGGTCGGCCACATACTCGACGTTAGTGCATTTATTGGTAGTCTAATTTCTCGGTCGAAGTTGATATTCGTCGGTGTGCAGTTTTGCTATCACGTATTGCTGAGTGGTATGACATCAACACCATCCCATCTGAATGTGGGTGATATGGTTTTGTACGGGTCTTATGTATCCCGTGTAGTTGGCAAACCTCTTGAAAGAGCGAAGTCTGCCCAGCCCCCTAATCGGTGAACATATTTATGTCAAATGATTGCGACTAGTTGGGATCGTTTGGACCGAACAGACCAATGGGCGGTCCGAATGATCCCAACTGATGCCAACTAGTCGCAATCAATTGACAAAAATACGTTCGCCGATTAGGGGGCTGATCAGAGTGTAACTCCAAGGGAATGCCAAATCGACAGAACACCTTGTGAACTAGCTTTGTGATGATGGTATGGTATGGCGATGGTAGCTTCTTGGTTGGGTATTGTAAAAGCTTCTGGCCATTTGCTGAAATAGTCTAGTATGACGATGATATAACTATTCCCTTCAGTCACGGGGAATGGCTCAGCTATATCGATACAACTCTTTCTCATAGTGCACCAACATTATACTCTTTCAGCCGACTTCTGGCTCTCGTTTGCGGTTCCTTTATTAAGGAGCAGGCTACACATATTCATCTCTATAAAACACCTCATTCTAAGCGCCATCTAAATATACTTGTCCTTCAGCCACACAAAACTACACTATATTCAAAAAGATTTCTTGGTATGGCACCAAAATTGTTCAACAAATTCCCTAATAATTTAAAAGACGTAATTGACCAAAAAATATTTCTAAATAAATTCATGGACTTTCTAATAAAAAAAGACTTACTATGTCAATTTAAACTCTTAAGGTTTTTGTATTACGAAAATTCGTTGACCAGTTTTGATAATGTTTAATTTTCCAAAATTCGTAGTATTTATTTTTGTTTATAAAATTTTTAACAATTCTATCTCAGTTTTTTGAAAATTGTTAAAATGATTATTAATTACTTTATGTTTTTTTTGTGACAATTTTAATGAAATTATTATTTCACTAAGTAAATTTTTATTATTCCTAATATTTGCATGCCTTGTCAAATGGCAAACATGTAAGAGCCAATTTATGTTTGTCATCCTACATATATGAACAATAATTTCTGTATGTACACACATGTTTATGCAAATAAATTTTAAATTTTCGACACCAGTCCTCTACATCTTCGCGGCAATGCACCCAATAGAATCTCTTCCTCATCTTCTTATGCCGCCGTGCACCTATTTTAGTACTGGCGCGACTTTATCATAGGGGATGACTATCTGTAACGTGACCTCCTGTCTACTGGGTGATTCTTATTTTCTTTTGAGAACTCCATTATCGATTATCAGGCTGTCCCATTGAGCTCAGTAACTTTTACAGTTGGCCTAAATGCTGATATTCCACTCCAAGCCGACCTTTGGCTACGTTGCTTCCATTTCATTATTGTCTTCAAGTCACTATCTTCCTTCTGTGCGCCTTCCATTGATTGATTATCTCAGTCTTTATCCAAAGCTTCGATATTCCGTACGTTCTTTTTCTTTACCTGTTTGGCACAATGTCGGCAAGATTCTTCGTAAAGCCGTCTAGATAAATGATCAGCATTGTTGTGCGACTTGCCTTTTCATGTTCAGTGTCAAAGTCTCTTTGCTACTTCCGGGTCCTTCTGGGTGTTTAAACTGAAGCAACCACTGTAAGGCTGCGTGATCGGCGTGATCGACGCGGCGAAGCGTAAACTGTCTCCCAATCAAATGTTTCTTGAAATGTTGTAAGGTCTTAATAATGGCTAGAAGTTTAGTTTAGTAATACGAGTATGTTTTGCAATAAATGTTGTATACATTGATGATAATCGGTTTTAGGATCGGTCGGTCCAACCTGACGGTGGGTCACACGCTGACGGGCTCGCTGTCGTTCGCCAAGGACGAGCTGGCGCGCAAGCTGGCGCCTCACGCGCTCGTGTACTGTGTGTGTGAGGCGCCGCGCCGCGCGCCCGCGCCCCGGGACAAGCCGCGCCCGCACGACGACTACGTCGACGCGCTCAAGGACTTCACGCTGGGCTGGCTCGCCAAGCTGGGTGAGTACACTATATCAACATTACATTACAAGCACGCGCTCGTGTACTGTGTGTGTGAGGCGCCGCGCCGCGCGCCCGCGCCCCGGGACAAGCCGCGCCCGCACGACGACTACGTCGACGCGCTCAAGGACTTCACGCTGGGCTGGCTCGCCAAGCTGGGTGAGTACACTATATCAACATTACATTACAAGCACGCGCTCGTGTACTGTGCCTGAGATGCGGGTGTTACTCTACTGAAACATATATTTAACGCATGGGAGAGGTCACGAAATGCTTTTGAAGTTTTTTTTATGATCTTTCTAAAGCCTTTGATTGCGTGCACCATGACATACTTTTGCGTTATCTACGCTATTATGGTGTCCAAAACGAAACTCTCAACGTATTAGGTCTTATCTACGTAATAGATTCCTGTGTAGGTATTAATGGTGTGAAATATTCTGGGCTATCAGTTCAGTTAGGTGTACCGCAAGGCTCAATACTGGGTCCATTCTTGTAGTATATATTAATGATTTACCATTTTATTTAACGTGTATCTGTTACGTTGTACTGTTTGCAGATGATAACTCTCTTATTTTTAATGTAGACAGGAATAGACAAGATTTTGACGAAGTAAACAGTACATTTTCAATAGTTCCGAATTAGTTTACGTCGGATGACCTAGTTCTAAATACCAAGACAACAAAATGTGTAAAGTTCGCCTTGCTAAATGTTAGAAATCTCGGACACAACATCGTTTTACATAAAGAGGTGTTTGAAACTGTGGGCTCGACAGTTTTTCTGGAAGTAACAGTAGATACCAAATTTCAGTGGGTACATATATCAACCCCAGCAGGAAGACTTAGTTCGGTCGCCTACGCCGTCAGGTAAGTAAGACAATACACTGACGTTGATACAGCTTGTTTAGTCTATTTTATTTATTTCCACAACGTTATGTCCTATGGTATTTTACTATAGGGCAAAGCCGCTGACATACTACATATATATGTACAACTCCAAAAACCAGCTGCTCCGAGCAATCTACCAGCTAGGTGTTGAGTTCTCTTTGAGAAGAGATCTCTTTGCAGATATTGATATTCTGACGGTTTATCTTCATATGTAGGTACACCAAAAATATCTTCAAATATACACCAAAAATATCTTCACATCTACACAAGAAATAAGGAAAACTACTAGCCCCTTTTCACTGACGTCAAAAGTTTCATAACTCTTTTGTTGGGCTTGGTAAAACTTTTTATAACCAGATACCATTTGCTCGGCTAGACTTACCTTACAATGCATTTAAAGCAAAAATCAAATCCAAGCTTTGTTCAAAAGCATATTATTCCGTAAACGACTATCTAAACGATAGCTGGCTTTTTTTTTAAAAAAGACAGCTGTGTTGCTGGGGAGTTTCTTCCGCCACTTCTTCCTAGCTAAAGCACTAGAAAGTGGCGAAGGGCAGGTGTTTTGCGGGGATTGTCTTATGTAATACTGACGTTCAAAAAATGCTGATTTTCAGCCTAATTTCAATAAATGACTTGATTTTGATTGATAGCAACCTCCGGCTAATTTTAATTGGAATACGTGTAGTCATTGGATTTGATATACATAATATAGATGAAGGGATCGCGATGAATCTTTTTACAATCTGTATTTTATAGATACCACTAGAATGCGCAATTGTATTTCCTGCAGAGGGCGAAAAACTGGAGCAGGTATATGAAGAGATGGTGGAGAAGTTCCCCGGCTACCTCGGCACACACGTGAGCTACCTGCTCGCGCTTGACTCACCTACTGACGCCAAGAAGTGAGTCCAATGTTCATATCTCTAGAGATTGTGTATGTAAACGCACTCATGATACAGAAGTAGCAAACTTGTCAAAAATACCTAGACACAAAATAGCCTAAACTTAAACGAAAATGTGACCGTGTGGGCTCAAAAATACCTAAGAAAAGTACCATCAACTCGAAAAGAAGGAGAAAAGAAAATTATTGTTTTAAAAAAAGTTTATGCCTTATTCAGAAATCACCGAAAATGGAACATGACCTTCCTTCATACAGTGCTAATCTATATTCGACAAGACATTTCACGTATAATGCTGCGATCCCACATTTAGTAATATTTAATATGGAATGACTACATACATTCGCTGCACCGGAGAGAATAAAAGCCGGCCCAGGTTGTGTTTAACTTTGGTAATCTGTGTTTGTCGTTGTTGCCACAATGTTAATGATTATTATTGTTTCAGACTACCTCATGCAAATGAAGACCCCGATGTCACGACAGCGTGGTGTGAACAGCTTATTACTATCTCTGACAAGGTAGGACTCATTTGTAGTACACAATCAAAATATTTTATTTTGTATAAACTTTATAAAGAATTTTATTTTCAGTTGAAACTGAGTACGGACGACAGCAGGTCAAGCTACCCCAAACTGTCAGATATTTCCAATCAACCTTGAGCCTTAATGCTTTAGAGATAATGTTGAAAATGTTATAAGGAAATCTGACAGATTGTAGTAACTTGATGTGTTGTCGTCTGTACATACAGGTTGGTTCAACTAGTGACGTCAACAATTTTTTTTTAGATTCCTCCCACCTAGGGGTATCTGGAAATACCCTATGTATGTTCTGCCATTTTTCTTAGTTTTCGAGTTATAAATATTTTTGTGTATTTTTACTGATTTCTGCCAGCGAGGTTTCAAAAATCCATATCTTTTTTGTAGTAGATATTTTGCAGCCTTTTTTTGTGACCTAATAATTTTCTTGAATGTTGTTTTAATAAAAAAAAATAGTTCCATCTTCCTGAAACTACTTAAAGTTACTCAAAAGAGGTCTGAAAGTTTTAGTAGGATTTACTCAAACATTCAACTTCAATTTAAAAATACAAAAAGGAGTATCCATAGCTTCTGGCTAAGTTTAAAAACTCCGGATGCTTATAAACTAACAAAATCATAAAATAGACTGTATTTAAAAAAATAACTCCTGTTTTTTTTTTGTAATTAGCTTTCGAAGGCGGATAAACTAAAAATCATTGAAACACAATTAAAACACAAAAAATATTTTATATACTTTTTGTCATTGTTATGGTAAATTAAACTTTAAAATGGCACCGAAGTGCCAGCGACGTGGCACCGAAGAGGCACCTGTGTGGCATCGAAGAGGCATTGAAGTGGCACTGAAGTGGCTCCGAAAACGTAACAATGTGGCACGGACTTGGCACCGAAGTGGCACCCAAGTGGCAGCGAAGTGGCACCGACGTGGCACCAAAGTGGCATCGACGTGGTACCGAAGTTACACCGAAGTGCCATCCAGGCCTTGAAGTGGCATCGAAGTGCCCAATTTTAAGTTTAATTTAGCACAACAATGATAAAAATTAGATAAAATAATTTTTAATGCTATCGTGTCGCAATGATTTTTAGTCTATCCGCCTTCAAAAGTAATTTACAACAAAAATAGGTTACTTTATAAGCATGTGGAGTTTTTAAACTTAGCCATAAGCTATGAATACTCCTTTTGGATTTTTAAATTGAAGTTGAATGTTTGAATAAATCCTACTAAAACTGAAATTTCAACTTTAAAGCCTCTTTACGTATTTTACGAACCTGAATTATTTTTTTTTATTAAAACAACATTCAAGGAATTTATGTCACAAAAAAAGATGTGAATTTTTGAAACTTCGCTGGCATAAATCAATAAAAATACACAAAAAAGTAACCCTAAAACTAAGCAAAATCGCAGAACATAGTAAGGGTATTTTTTTTCGCGGGTAGGTGTTAAAAATAGACAGACGTATCTCTTGCATTTAATTTTTGTTTAAAATAGTATATCCCAATTTTATTACAATATTTTTACAACTTATTAGTGTGTAACTTCTGCACAACTATCACAAATGCGTTTGCAGCACTCTGATGAGACTTCAGCAATAATTGCACATCACCTGCCAGCTCATCACTTAACACCACTTATCTCAGTCACTGTACGCAAGAACTTTAATGACGATAATGTCTCAGTTTTATGAAATTATCTCAGCACACTCTTCTGTGCTGAGATAATACCTAGAGGATTAATAATAATTTCGTTATTAATAGCTGGAGGATAGTTTTATCCGGAAGATGGGTGAACTGGAAGCACAAATCCAGAGCGCAGGACCAGCGAATTATACTGTAGCTACATTAAAATAAATAAAATGATTAGAAAAACCGATGAATGATTAGAACAGAAATTAATTAAAAATAATAAAAACTCTTTCAGAAAGCTTCAATGCATTAAAAAGTTCTCAAAGATTAAAATAAACAATTAGTGGGCATAATATAAAATTAGATAGCATTAAAAATAATTATGAGACTGAAATTCAATAATTACAGTTAGAGACTCTCCGCTTACAGGTATTATAATATAATTTTTGTACTACAATACATTCTGTTAAAAACACTACACTAAAACAGAAATACTGCCACCTTTTGGGGCTAGCGCAAACTAGCTAACACACATTCCGCGGGTGCGTCACCAGCACTAGGGAGCGTAGAGCGACGTAGGCACGAACTAAATTTGCTTATTTTTTTAGCGAGAATGGTCGTGTATGTGAATAAAATTATTTGATGGTGTGCGTAAACTTGTCGTGTTTGGCCGCAGAATTTCATTCAGTTTTAAGGCCGGAAAGGCAGCGCCTATTTCACAAAACCGAGCAAGTTTAGAAGCTATCACAAATAGCATAATTGTTTTTCGTTAAAATACCTTTGGCTGGCCGGATTGGCTGTTGTCAAACTGTACGACACTCACGCTCCCATTAGGAAAGTAAAGCTAAAACGGCAGCCTGCTCCATGGATGAATCAAGGTGTTCTGATGGCTATGCGGCGTAGGGACCGCGCGTTCCGGAAGTTTAAAAAGGATAGATCGGAGGATAACTGAACTCTCTTCAAAACTGCTCGCAACCGTTGTAACCAGATGATACGCAACGTTTAACGCCGCCACATTCTTGGTAATATCACTTCCTCTTCTCCTGCCGATATTTGGAAGTTCCTTAGAACTCTAGGTATTGACAGAACGCGGCATTCAGACCATCCTGATACATTTGGTTTGGACGATCTAAAACGTCATTTCGCCACTGTCCTAACTCTTGATCATCATCATCATCATCTCAGCGTATAATCCCGGTCGCATCCGCGGCTTTCGCGTTGGAGCCCGGGGTCCGCTTTCCTGCTATTACGCCTCCATTTCGCACGATGTCTGGCATCCTGTGGTGTGAGATTGTTGGCACGCATGTCCTCTCTTACAACGTCAAGCCAGCACTTCTTTGGCCTGCCTCGCTTGTTCCGGCCCGGCGGAGGCGCCATGGCAAGACATTTGTTACCCACGTAACATGCCGGTTTACGTAAGACGTGGCCGTACCAGCGTAGGCGACTCTCTTGCAGTTTGACTGCTATGTCACGGACATGGAGACTGCCACGAATGCGGGAGTTCCTGATGCGGTCTTTCCGCGTAACTCCACACATCCACCGCAGCATACTCATCTCCGTGACACGCAGCTCCTGCTTGTGTCGCTCAAGCACAGGCCACGCCTCACTGCCATACAGAAGGACAGGTCTAATGATGGTCTTATAGACCTGTCCCTTAAGCTTAACCGGCATTTCGGGGTCACAAATGACACCTGTCATCTCACGCCATTTTGCCCAAGCTGCGGAAATGCGTGCTTTAACGTCGCAATCAATGTCGCCGGACGCGTGGAGCACAGACCCCAAGTATTTAAATTGGTCTGTGCACTCGACCTTGTCTCCGCCTATGCACACAGGCATAGGGTCTGTGGTGTTGCTGGCCATGTACACCGTCTTCGCCACATTGAGTTTAAGACCACCGCTCTCAAGCGAGTTCTTCCACGCATTTACCCGCCGCACCAACCGTTCCCTGTCCGCGTCTGCCAGCGCGATATCATCAGCATACATGAGCAACCAGGGAGGTTGCTCATGTGGATTCTTGATGCTGTCTGACAAGACGTCTAATATCACGCTGAACAGGAACGGACTAAGGACGGATCCCTGGTGTACACCGACGGTGATGGGGAAGGGTTTAGTGTCGCCAACAGCGGTCTTAACAACGGAATCGGAATTGAGGTACATGTCTCGAATTATGTCAACATAGGTTTCTGGTACCCCTTTGGACCTCAGTGCCCACCAGATCACCCCCCGAGGGACACAGTCGAAGGCCTTCTGCATGTCTAAAAAGAGCAATGCAGAGGCGTGTTCTTCGATCTATATCTCTCCATGGTGATCCTTAGGGCGAAGATAGGGTCCGTGGTTCCGTACCCTGGACGGAACCCATATTGACACGTCGAGACAGCACACTCCTGCCGGATCCGGGAGTCTAAAATCCTCTCAAAGATCTTCATGGTGTGGGACATGACCTTTATACCGCGATAGTTACCACACTCCTGTACGGAGCCCTTGCCTTTGAAGACTGGAGTGATAATACTCAGCCTCCATTGGCTCGGGATTTTGCCGGACAGGAGCACGCGGTTCAGAAAGTTTGTTAACATGCCCACACCGCGAGGACCTATCGCCTTCCAGGCCTCAATGGGGACTCCGTCAGCGCCGACAGCTTTCCGATTCGCCATGCGACGAAGAGCCGTGTGGACTTCCTCAGGCGTTATCGGGGGCACTAATCCAAGGTTCGGAGGGAGTTCCGGTGTCTGCACTTCTTGGTGCTGCTTATTCAGCAGCTCTTGGAAGTACGTACGCCATCTCTCCTTCACCGCGCGATCCTCGCATAGCAGGTTGCCAGTAGGGTCTTTTACACAACGGCACTTGGATATATCCTATGCCGCTTTCACCCTAGAACTGTCCCAACTCTTGATAGCCATACTAAATGTCAAACTATTCACTACCTTACTGGTCTGAGGCGCCCCAATATTAGCCCCCTTTGTCTTCACCCCAGTTGATCCGGAAGAGATTAAGAAGATTATCCTATCCATTAAATCTAAAGCTGTGGGCTGTGACAACATCTGTCGCTACGTGATAGTGACTGGTCTCGACCCGCTCCTTCCTACAATTTCCCACGTTATTAACTTCTCCCTATTTGCTAGTGACTTCTCTTCGCTATGGAGGATGATTCTTAGCCACTTCCGTCCCATCTCTATCTTCCCCTTTTTGTCTAAAGTGCTTGAGGCCTGTGTCCATAAGCAATTCTCCCACTTCATTCAACTAAACTCCCTCATTAATGCTTTCCAATCCGGGTTCAGACCCGGCCACAGCACTGTTTCTGCTTTGCTTAAAGTGGTTGACGATATAAGGCGGGGAATGGAAGACACTAAAGTCTCCTTTTTAGTTTTGATCGTTCGAACGCTTTCAATACCGTCAGTCACGAAGTCCTTTTATCCATCCTTTCCCATCTTATGGTCTCTTCCGAGGTTCTGAATTGGTTCTCCTCGTATCTTCTGGGGCATCGCAAGCAGTTCTTGCGAGAGATTCGTCTGCTAACTGGTGTGACCTTGTTTCTGGCGTCCCTCAAGGCTGTATATTATCCCCACTTTTCTTCTCAATCTTTATTGATCTTATTACTACTGAACTTCAGTGTGCGTATCATCTTTACGCTGATGACTTACATCTCTATACTCACGCAAGTGTTGACAACTTATCGGATGCGATTGAGGAGCTAAACCGGAATTTGAAAGTGGTGCGGGATTGGTCTAATCGTTTCGGGGTAGCGGTTAACTCTACAAAATGCCAGGCCATTATTATAGGGAGTACCTTTAATCAGCATAGGCTGAGTGGCTTAGTGGTGTCACCGGTTATTTATGATGACAAAGTCATTCCGTTCAGCTCTGACATCAAGGATCTGGGTCTGCATGTTGACACTTGCCTGGACTGGCGTAAGCAGGTTGCAAGTGTGAGCAAAATAGTCACCGGGACGTTGCGGTCGCATTTCACATTCATATTTTTGATGGAAGAACATTTTTTAGCCTATAAATTATAAAAAATGTTCTTCCATCGAAAATGTTCTTGTTCAATCCCTTATCTTCCCCATTATTGATTATGGTGATGTGTGTTATTACGACCTGAATGCAGATCTACTCAATAAACTTGACCGACTTCTAAATAACTGCATTCGATTCGTAAGTAAGTAAGTACGATCATGTACCTTCTCACCGGTCGATCTTGAAATGGCTACCCATCAGGCAACGCAGAGCTCTAAGAGCTTTGACGACCTTGTTTTCACTCCTACACACACTCTGTTCTCCTTCTTATCTTACTTCTCATTTTCAATATTTATGCTCTGCGCATAATAGGCATCTTCGTTCTTCCAATAATTGTCTTCTACGATGTCCTTCTCACCGCTCTGCTTTTCTTAAGTCTTCTTTTCTTGTCCAGGCGGTTTTCCTTTGGAATGATCTTCCTCAGAATATCATGACGTTAACCAGTCGGTACACATTTAAAGTTAAAGCTCGGGAATACTTACGCAAGAAACTGGCAGATTCATTAAACATGTAATTTATTATTTTTCTCTACCTACATTTTTTTTATCTCTCTCTACTGTTTATATTTTGTATATATGTATTTATGTATTTATTATAATATTTTTTTTGTTTGTCTTTTAACTTTAATATCTTTTATATCTTTGCACCTACTATGTTTTGTCTCTGCATCACCTTAAGGTAGACTGGTAGAAAATGCCTAAGGCATTAAGTCCGCCACTGTACAATGATTTTCTTTGTGCATAAAGTTTTAATAAATAAATAAATATTTTCGGATAAACCCAGGTGCGAGGAATTAAAAAAAAAATGTTGACGTCACTAGTTGGACCACCTGTATAGTGATTCTATGCCAGCTGCTATCTGTTTGCTGTTTAGTGCTTGACTATAAAAATAAGGTTTTCTTACACATTGTAATACATGTTCAGCCATAAAACCTTTCTTAAAAATCAAGTTACAAAATGCAAGAATATTTTTTGAATTCTGATTATGTACTTCGGCGTCGGTGGTTCCAGAGATTAGCTTCTTCAATAAAAAATACTTATCAGTTTGTTAAATTAGTATGTATATATCAAAGGGCTTGTTAATAAAGGCGATTTTATTTTATTTTTTTGTTGGTTGTTTGCAGGTAATAAAGGCAATCGAGCAGGACAAGTTGCTTGCATACCTCGGCATGAAGAATGACACGAGAAGCGACGCAACTAAAATTAAACAGTAAGTTTTTCTATTCTCATCAAGTATTCGGAATCTTTGTGAATAGCAACGTTATAATGAAGTAGGTACGTACAGGAGTTGAATAAAAGCCTGGTTCACTTGCTTCGTTTATTTAAGCCCACACATGTACAGCATAAAGTTCGAAGAACTGAAGGCAAAGTTAACGCAAGGGTAGAATGTCACGTAAGCCCAAGCAGAAGATAAGCAGAGTTTACAAGTTTAGACAAATAGGCGCGCATGTAGCATGCAAACCTTAGCGATTGCGTACGTCTCCTTTTTTTTTGTTCTGGATGGGAAATCATCAAATGACCTCTCGTTCTGGACGGAGCGGAAGGACGTGTCAGACTTTTACTAAAACCCACCCGTGTTTTTTCACTTGCTTGTGCGCCAGGGCCCTACGTAACCCTGACCCAGTAGGCATCGGTCTTCGTGGACCGCGTCACGATGTTCTGACATCTCTTTAAGGCGCGCGTGAAACAACGCGCCGTCGAATCGGGCCTGGTCCTTACCGGGCAACGAGCTGCCGACTGCTCACCGCCCGCAAGCCCGTATCTACGCTGGGCGGAAGTTCGATGTTGTCTCTCGACCAAGGCGTCTCCCTCGTATCATTATGTGGGAACCCGACGGTGGCGCATCCCGAGAACCATGAAACCACATGGTCTCCGACTTGTGCCGGGCTACCTCGAGTCCCAATTACCGGACCTTTTCGACGATTGTAGCAACTCCAAATGTCTCTACATAGGCTACCGCCTGGTACGACCTCCCTTGTGGCTGGACCAGAGCGTCGTTAGCGTAACAAATAACACTAAAGCCGATAGGGAGGTTGGGGCGCAGCGCCCAGTTGTAACAGATGTTCCACAGATGCGGTTCCAGGGCCGACCCCTGTGGAACACCGTATGACATCTATCGCTGGTTTCACACTCCGTGGTGACCGGGGTAGATGACGGCTCTGTCTTTCAGATAGGCCTCGACCACTCGTCAGAGATAGGTCGGCCTTTTGGTGACGTCGGAATGCCTCCTTGATGCAACTCCAGGGTAGGGTATTAAAGGCGTTGGCGATGTCTAGAGACACCGCCAAAATAACTCCAATATATATGCGACGCTTTGTCAAAAGGTTAAACCATTGTATTATTTAATTGATGTGTTAAAACTCCAAACAATCCGTCCTTCGGCGTACGCACAATTACGCTCATTATTTTTATCGTGTCATTAGACGTTAGAACCAACTATGAAGAGTTGAAATTTTTAATTATCTGTAATTTACATTGTTCTAATAATTAATCTTCTGCAGTGGTTCAAAAAAATAAAACAAATTGCTTGTGTAGGTAAATGGGTTTTCTTCTGCTTTCCCAGGGAACAAGAGAAGCAACGCGGTTTCCTCGTAGACGCATTGTGTCGGCGAGGAACCGCGTTATGTCGTCTGCGTGCACTGGCACAGAGTAACGCGGCGCGGGAGAAGATCTGCGAGGCGCTCCAGAGTAACCTCGCCGACCTGCTCAAGTTTACTGACCTCACTGACACTAAGGTAACTGCACCTAACGCTAAGGTATACACACACGATGACGCAGAGTAACGCGGCGTAAAGGTGGTAAAATACGACGTCAATATATATATACGTATATACGTAAAAGTGTTTCGAATCAATAACATTTTCGAATTAATTTGCGTGAAAAATGTAAACAGACATATTCATACAAAGTTTTTTCATGTTCCATATCTAGAGTTATTTATGAGGTGTAAAAAAGGAACTTGTTAAAAGAAATCCTCTCCTCCACAGGCAATCCACTACGGCGTCTGGCACACCTTCACATTCAAACAGTGGGGCCGCGGCATCAAGCTTCTCATGAAAATACAAGAAGAGCGTCCTTCTAAGGAAGTGGAGGAGCGACTCGTCGAGGCGTACCAACAGCTGGGTTGGGGCTTCTTCGCCAAGGCGGCGCAGTCCAGCATGCCTATCAAATACCCACAGACCTACAGACCGTTCTAGTAGTCTAGAACTCGTGTCGTACTGAACAGAAAACAGGTTTTAATGTGTATTGAGAGAATATTCAATTGACCCGCATTATGTTGAAGACAGCATACACCACTACCCTCTAACCATATGTTATGATTTACAAAAAAGCAAACCAGACTCGCGCACAATAAATTCCGTATAAAATAAATATTTGTATAATAAGTATTTGTTGCAGGAACATAAATACTTAATCCGTAAAATTATCAATTATCTAGCTGTCGCGGTATACTAGGTACAGCCCAAGAGACAGATATAGTGCATGTACGAGCCAATAATGCTCGTACAGCAAAATGCTATTGTATAATGAACTTGAACACAATGTAATTCAGTCGTAGATATACCTCCGTCACGCGGTCAGGTGTAAATAAAACGAGTGCGGCTCAAAACTGGTGGTTTTAGTGTTACTCATTAATTACCTACAACAACTCTGGGGTATCGTCAACGGCGAAATAACCCCAACAGTGCACTCTTAGTATGTAATAGGATTTCATTTTTAACGTTTTGGTCCGGAACTAAAGAAACTGTAGGATAAGGTATATGTCAGGAAACTTTACCTTTTATCTGATCTGAACACCTTATCTCACATGAAAGTTACCTATCAAATATCTCATTCATGTTTCTTCTGTCAGTTAAACCTAGTAACGTTATATTTAAACCTTCAATGAACTTGGAGGAACCTCCATTTATGATGAAGACTTCTTCATCGTAAATGCTTGTTCATCCAACTTGGTCCCACGTTATGGCCTGTGTGGGCTGGAGGGGAAGATTTTTCAACCAATAGTGCTCATTAAAGGTCTAGAAAACTTATGATATGTCTTCTGTCAGTACATATTAATATTTATAAATAAACAAGCGTTGCTTTAAGTTTCACAACTGTAGACCGCTTCGCGAAAGGTTGTACGTATTACACTTAGACATACTGTTGTTTTATAATGCAAATAATTTTAATAGGAAATAATAATACAGATTTTTAAACTATAGCCCATTTTTAGCCTGTTGAGACGTTTTAAGTGAAATAGATTTTAGATGAATTGTTGACGATGTTGTATCGTTAAGGAACTACACAAGTCCAAATGATTGAATTCTAGATAGTTCAATTGTTCCTCCTTTGAAATATTTTAACCTCGCTTTTTTTGTCTTCTCTAGTGTCGATTAGTAAACACTTTTGAATTCAAAACTGTTTTAAAAAGGTACAATAATAATATACTTTGTTACAATTATACCGTTTTTTTAAAGTTTTGATGTGCGATCGTTATAGGAAGGAGGATCCACGAGGAGGTGCTAAAAACCACTGTAAAAATAAAGCTACCTCAAGATCGCATAGTCGGCAACAGTAATAATTGTACTCCTATTTATGACACTGTTTTTTACATGTGAATGAACTACAATTTAATTATATTTTTTCCCTTAGGACATTTAATTCTTCCAATGATTTGATGAAATGTTGTTTCTAAATAGAGTGCGTACTGCCGGAGTGTTTAGAAAGAAATTAAATATAATTTTAGGAGATTATTGTTTTAGTGATCTAAGCTGGGCAAGCTTGCATGCTAATAGTGGACAAAGTTGGGCAAAGGATGAAGAATCTTCTATTTATCTTCATATAACGGTGTCATGGAGTTTTTAAATAAGTATTAAATATTATCTCAAAGTTAATTTAAGTTTACACTTATTCCCCCTTATTCATAAACGCTGTTTAAAGTTAACTAGTGATTAGCGATTCTCTAACCATTCAATTTTGACCTTTTAACATCACTTAACTTAAATCATCCTTTATGAATATACACCACAGTGTTTAAGGGGTTTATCCATAAACGAAGATTAAAGTTAAGTGACGTGCAAACGTCTAAAATGTATGGTTATAGAATCGCTAATCTCTAGTTAAATTTAAACATTTTTTATGAATAAGGGGGATAATGTTATATATTAACTAACTATTTCACTAATAATCTCTGTTTATTTAATGTTTGACGCATTTAATTGAAGTGTATACCATTTAATGATTATCAAATGCTATTATTAATTCTGTATTTTTTATGACCTTAGATTTATTGCTTAATAAATAGAAGATTCCATATCCTAATTGAATGCTTACAATAGTCGGATGTTGTATATAATAAGCCATTTCATAGTTTAATACAAATTGTAATGACAGGGTGCTCTGTTGTGTGCTCAAAATAGGTCAATGGTTTTACGTGGACATGTCTTTAATAAAATGTCAGACATATTATCTCTAATATCTAATTTAATGTAGACAATACATTTACGTGTATTAATTTTATTTACCACTCTGATGTTATGGTAGTAAGTCTTCTTGATGATCGTTTTACGTAGTCGATATGGAGTGTTTTACTATACAAGATATTTATATTATGTGGACGTATGAGGACCTCAGTGCCATGCATCACATCGCGGGCTTCCCGTTTCGAACCAGAGGTCGATCAAGTGTTATCATTTTGCGATTTGATGTGTGTCGGCACGATAACGAAGATCCGTGAGTGTATGATACACATCTCAGTTGGTATCCCTTTCTAACTTGTATAGATTGTAATAAAAGAAACTCTGTGTGTGTTTCAGTCTCTCTCTTGCTTGCTCACTGCGTCTCGCGGAATGAGCACAGAACAATGTTCAATGAGCCGGATCAGTCAGTCGGTTCCGTAAAAAGTTGTACACGCATATAATTGTACGTAAAAGTATGTTCTGTCCCATTTTCGTCGACTGCCGTTAGAATTGTGAATTAAGAGTGTACGAGCTTTAGTATAATGTATAATCTTAACTGCTATGCAAAATTGCACTTGCTTCTCAGATATACAGTCAGCTCCAAAATCAATACAAAACACAAAAAAAAAAAATGCTATTAAATAATCTAGCTAAAAATAACTGTCACTATAAACCACCACAGATAGAAATAGACATGATAAACAGTACACGAAAGCAATAATAATATTAAAAAACTATATTGTAGAGTTAATAATATAATATTGAATTTATACACGATTTTATGTGAAATTGTTTACAGTTGATGTTGACAGTTCAATTGTTTTGATGATACAGGTTTTTAGTATTCAAGTTTTAGCTCGATATTCTACAAAAGAACTTTAAGGATAAATGGGAACTGCACCGAACTGGCACCAGTGACCTCCATATTAATATCCATGCGATAAACCACGTTATTTTTTGTTTATACGAAACATGAATATAGTTTGTTCAGAATAAGCAACTGAATTGATTCCAATCATTTTTACACCATGTTATATTTTTTCCCAAATACATTTACAACTTATTGCAGTATGGTTACCGAGCGCACACAGCAGACGGTAGATCATAGTGCTAGGAGCACAGTGAGACAGGCCCCCTGCGCCGCACTGCTTCAGGCGCGAGTGGGCGAGTAGTGTGTTGACCATATTTTTGTTGGGACAACTAAGTAAGATAACTAGCTTATAACTTTGTGGTTTCTTTACTTATTTTCGCATAAACAAAAAATAACATTGTATACTTTTGAATTAAAACAGTCGTTTAACCGCTATAAACAGTGCTGGCACAGTGCAATCTAGTTTAAACCTAGATACACATTTGTTTAAATTATGTTATCACTACTACTCTCAAAACGGTGAAGTAAATCATTGTAAGAAAACTATGTCCTATAACCAAAAATTTTAAAGACATGACACGAGAGCGGACTCTGATACTGATATATTTAGATATTGGCTACAAATCTTAACACACTACTTTACCGTAGGCCTATTTTTTATTGTTAACCAAATGTTTCTTACTAGAAGGTGCAAATAAAGTTATGCCCCCTTATTCATAAACGCTGCTTAAAGTTAACTAGTGATTAGCGATTGTTTAAACATACATTTTAGACGTTTGCACATCATTTAAATAAAATCATCGTTTATGAAAAACCCCCTTAAACTCTGCGGCGTTTATTCATAAAGGAAGATTTGGGCTGGTGGTTTGCCTAGGGTCGTCCGATGGTGGGACGGAGATGGGGAAATTAAATCATGCAATTCCCTCGCACACTCACCAAAATGCATCCTATAGAACACCAAAAGGCTGGCTACTATACGCCTTTGCTCCAGGTTTTGGATACCGTTCTGAGTTAAAACTGGGTCGACAATCTGCCTCTTCGCACGCCTCTCCAATGAATCTAAAGTAGCCAGGTGACATTTCGCAGCACCAGCCCAAATTTAGTATTTTGATTTGCAATTTGATTAAAGTTAAGTGACGTCAAAAGATCAAAAATTATATTTATCAATAAGGGGGATTATTTTTATCTAGCAACCTGCACTGGGCCTGCGTAGTGACTTTCAGCCCACTCCCTCGCACAGAGAGGCAGGCCCAGCAGTGGGAATGTTTCAAGCTGATTAAGCTATGTAAATCCATCCCGTATAACCCACTCACCAACTCTTAGTTATGTATCATACTATTTATAATGGCGCCTTCATAACCCTAGCGAGATTTCTAAACATTTGTTAGTCTACTGATTTATAGTAATTCACAAAGATTTAACTAGCATACATTTGTAAAACACCCATTTGTTAAATATTTTCATACCATTCTAAGTTGCAAGCATCTAACCATGCCCTAATAACTTCCCGTTGAACTATTTAAAGTATAATAAATATATGTGCTATGTATAAAATGTCATTATAATGTATTTTATTATTTGACTTTTTACTTGTCGGTGCAAAAGTTCGTTGTAACAAGTCGCTTCTTGAACCTGTGTGCCACATTCAGAGCGATGTTGTTTTTAATGAATTTGTTGATAAGGAAGAAGAAAATAAATATTATTTGATCATTTTTGTGTTTTTATTGTATCCTGCAACCTGACACAATACCAATCTCATCCATTGCTTTACATGTTCGGAAAATGTGTCTGCTTAACTATGTAAATAACCTAATGAATGTTGTTGAACTGTCAAAGTAATACCTATTGCTACTGATAGTGTATTACGCAATTATTTCACGCTACTCGATTCTTTCTGAATTTATCGTCTCCCTCCGAGGAACAGCAACTTCAACCAGACCCATGCCTCCGGATGTGGCCACCGGTTTCCAGGAACCGTTGGTATACTCTTCGAACCGAAAAACAGCTCAAGTTCAGTTGCCGAGCGAAATCACGGCCGCTGGCAAATTGTTCCAGTCCCTCGATGTACGCGATACAAAAGAAGAGGCGAAACGATTAAGCTCGACATTCCTCTGCAATTTAGGTACACCAGAAAAATGCGACATGAAATATTGAAACTAGAAAATGGTATATGCTCGTAAAATCCATTTGCTAATAGTAGCCAAACGAATATCTGAGTGTAATAATATAATTTCACATCTGCAGTTTTCTCCTTGCACGAAATTCCTACGAAATATTCAGGGAAGGTAAAATGAAATAGCCGCGCATTCACCTAGTTGAGCACGTGTTATTTTGCGAACGTGCCTTCGTCGCAACATTCGACTACGTACGGTAAGTAATGCCTCATACATTGTATATGAGATGCGATCTTTATGCTGATACCGTGGCCGAGGAAGCCTGTCGACGTTCTAAAATGCATAGGATGCCTGTTTGCGTATAAACACAAACAAGCAGATTTCTGCTTGTTTTTACGTAAACAGTGGTGCAGATATTTCATCCAATTGTGGATTATTTTGCTTTTCACCTTATGCTGATTATTCAGCCAATAACGTCCACGCTGCAGGAAAACTTCTTCTGTGTGAGAGAAGGCATTGCGCTTTTTTCTGTAATTATCGAATTAATTAATTATTACCTTAAAATCTTATTGGACAGCAATTATGAACGGTCTAAAGTGAAAAAAACCACATACATATTTTTTTAAATCATAAAAAAGCCGACTAAAATTCCACCACTTGGGGGTTCAGAAACATAATATGTACTGGATCTACACCCTTTATGCATATAATCCAGTGATTGATCGCGATCCCGAAGTTTAGATTTTCGGCTGTTGCCGAATAACTAAAACATCTAAACTTCATAAGCTAGAAAATAAATAATATAATTTTCTAAAGTTATATGTACTTTCTAAGTATATCTTGGACACCAATGACGGAAGATGAAGGAAAATCTTCTCTTGAGGAAACCTGGACTTTAAGTCTGAAATCGCCAACCCGCATTGAGCAAGCGTGGTGATTACGCTCAATCCTTCTCTGTATGAGAAGAGACCTGTGCCCAGCAGTGGGACGATAAAAAGGTTGATAATGATGATACTGTTTTCTACATCTGCTTGAAGGTTGATCGTTTCAGTAATTGTCAAACAGGAAAAAATAAACCCCTTCATTTCCAATAAGCCAAACGTAAACCCCTTCAATATTAACAGCCCAAAACGGGGTTGTTAATATTGAAGGGGTCCCTCGCTTAGTATGCAATGACTAAGGGATGCTGTAAGATTTTAGCACATCTTTGTTTACTTCCACATAATATAATTAAATATCCTAACTAATATTATAAATGCGAAAGTAACTCTGTCTGTCTGTCTGTCTGTCTGTCTGTCTGTCTGTCTGTCTGCTACTCTTTCACGCCAAAACTACTGAACGGATTTGAATGAAATTTGGTATACAGATATTCTAGACCCCGAGATAAAACATAGGCTACTTTTTATCGCGAAAAAAGGGTTGGAAGGGGTTAAAAGGGGGGGGGGGGGGGGATTTGTATGGGATTTCATAATTTTTAAAGATAAAACTTAACTTAACTTTATATTTAAGCACTTGATAAAAAATAATAAAACATTTGTTCTAGCGTTTTTGAAATTTCGACCTGTGAGGGGATGAAATAGGGGTTGAAAGTTTGTATGAAGTTCGTCATTCTTGAAGATACCTTACATTTTATATTTAGGCATTTAGGCACTAAATAATAAACAAAAAATCGTTTGTTCTAGCATATTAAAATTTACACCAGCGTGGGGGTGAAATAGGGGTTGCATGTGGGTGTTCGTCATTTTTGGAGATAAAGCCATGTAACTTGGTACATAGGTCTCTTAGGATGTGCAAAGTTTTTATATAAGTAGGTACCAAAGGAATTTCAGAAATTGTAACTTTTGTTTTGTATCAATAAAAAAATCGACTTTTGAAGTTACGAATACTTATTCATCGCCGCCGCCTGCCGTCGGTCATCGGTCATCGTCGCGCACATTCGCCGAAGTGGGGCGAGCGCGGGGGGCGGTCGTGTGGTGGGGTAGCGCACGGCACGAATCTAACTATGTCTACCCGAACGGGCAGACACGTGAGGGCAGACGTCGTTGCCGGACGCATGCGATTAGAGAAATTTGCGCTACAGAGAAATTCATTTTGCAATAGAGTAAAAATATTTGATTGCTTCGCATAATTTTTTTAGTTCCTATTTTTTATTAGTAAGGTCCTAAAAATTAATTTTGTACATACTTAATATTTCGGGATATTTTAGTTCATAGTTCATTTTAATTCATAGTAGGTAAGATTGTTTTCGTTACGTTAAAATAATACGATTAAGTTTAATTTTTTTAAGTACCTTAGTATTTTTTATTAGTTAGGTCCTGTAAATTAATTTTGTACATACTTAATATTTCGGGATAATATTTAGTTCATTTTATTTCATAGTAGGTAAGATTGTTTTCGTTACGTTAAAAAAATACGATTAAGTTTTATTTTTTTAAGTACCTCAGTATTTTTTGTACATCCATACTAATATTATAAATGTGAAAGTAACTCTGTCTGTCTGTCTCTCTGTCTGTCTGTTACGCTTTCCCGCTTAAAGTTCTCGACCGATTTTGATGAATTTTTGCACAGACAAATCTAGACCCTGAGAAAGAACATAGGCAACCTTTTATTGAAAATAAAAATTGATATTCCCGAGGGAAATCTAAAAAGCGCGATATAACCGAACTCCACGCGGGCGAAGCCGCGGGCGGAAAGCTGGTAATAAATATATGCGTACAAATCACACACCATACCATCAGGCGGGGTTGCGGTCAAGCGCTAGTTTGTAATATATATAAAAAAAAAGATTGAGCTAGCCCCAAAGTAAGTTCGAGACTTGTGTTATGGGATACTAACTCAACGATACTATATTTATAATAGATATGACGGCGCGTCGTTAGCGCGCCTCTTTTGAGAAATACTTCGGAACGAGATTTGACAACTGTCAGTCTGGCGGAGCGTCGTGGCGATGGTCAGCGTGGCCATGTTGACCTGGACTTTTGGATTTGAACGTCAACGGCGAGCGCACCACGTATGCGACGAATCGCTATTGTTCCAAATAATCTTGTGCCCTATTGTTTTAAAACTGATTAAAGTGATAGACTAAGTGATTTTATAATTACTGGTGAATGGATTTTAGTGAATTTCTGCAAGGAAGATATTTTGTGAGATTAAATGACTTTTGATTGTGACTTTAGTGATTCTATCTTGATATCTACGACATTATAATTTATGGAAGATATGGCTGATTCTGATGATAAAGGGCATCTGCCCAGAGATACATATATAGATAAATATCCAAGACCCAGGCCAATCAGGAAAATATCGTTTTCCATGATGACCTGGCCGGGGATCGAACCCGGGGCCTCCACGTCGCAGGCAGGCGTGTTGACCGCTGTGCCACGGGTTATCTATACTAATATTATAAAGAGGTAAAATTTGTAAGTTTGTAAATTTGTATGTATCTAGGGGGTAATCTCCGGAACTCATAATCAAATTCAATTATTTTTTTTACCTTTGTTTTGTTTGTTCGTAGTTTCGTACTTCGTTCAATCCTAATAATCGATACGAGTTATTCGATATTGCGATTGTTTTGTCGCAGTCGCTATCATGGTTGGTGTCACTTTTGTGTTTGCAGGTGACTTTCGTCAGACACTTCCCGTCGTCACAAGAGGGACACGTGCGGATATCATAAAGGCATGTCTAAAATCAACGCCCATATGGAGTATAGTCCAAACTTTGAATTTACGTACGAACATGAGAGTCCACGTTATCGGAAATATGGGTAACGATTTTCCACAACAGCTGCTCAAAATTGGAAAAGGTCTTTTTCTTCTCGAACCTTGGGCTGTAACTCTGCGGAAATCGCTATAAATGAGATTCTGGGTCGTATAGTTTACAGTCTGCAGCATCTTATAGACGTAGATATCCTGACCTCGAATATTTACTAGATAGAGTCATTCATTGGCTTTGTTCAAGGGCTATCGTCTCACCATGGAAAGATACAGTCAATGAAATCAATAATCTAATTTTACAAAAAGTTCCCGGCCATGGTAAAATCTACAAGTCAATTGATACAATGTGTAATATCGACGCTGCAGTACACTATCCGCAGGAATTTTAAAATGCCCTTAAAGCATCTGGCCTGCCACCTCACGAACTGCTGTTGAAATCCGGAACGCCTATCATGCTTTTAAGAAATTTAAGCCAACCTAGCCTGGGCAATGGTACAAGGCTACTAATAATAGATTTGAAAGACAATCTAATTGTGGCGACCATTCTTATCGGCCCAGGAGCTGGCCAAGAATACCAATGATTCCGGACTGACCTACCCATACCATTTAAACGACTCCAGTTTCCAATAAAAATATCATTTGCCCTGACTATTAACAAGTCCCAGGGACAAACATTCTCTTTGGTTAGCATTGACCTACGAAAAGAATGTTTTTCCCATGGGCAATTATATGTTGGTCTATCAAGAGTGAGATCATCCGAAAAGCAGATTGTTCTGTTACCGGAAAATAAAACAACTTCAAACATTGTATATAGAGAAGATTTTAATTAAATAGATACCTAAATGAAATAAATAAATAAAACAAGTAAAAGGCGACTAAGGGTTAAGTCACCTTGAGCAGAAAAGAGAACTTCGGTATTCTTTGAAGTTACTGATCTGATTCCAAAAAATATTTTACTAATAAAATTAAATACCTACAGTAATATTAATCGAGTGTAATCTTATGTTAAAACACGAAATTTTCCGCGGACGAAGTCGCAGGCAGAAGCTAGTGTTAATAAAAGTGTATGTACTTATATTTATTAACGAGGATAGACTTATAGACTTAGACTTATAGACAAATAGACTTATGGAAAGTGTACCTATCCACCCATACTAATCTACTTAACTACGAGAAAGGAAATGAAATTAATTTGCAAGAAATGTAAAATAAAAAATAAACCCGGCCGTATCTTTTTAAACAATTTCATGGTGCAGCCACATGGTGTTTGAGGTGATTCATTACAAGAATGTGCAATCAATGAAAACTGGGTTGTTGAATGTTTCCCAACTTTTGACAGAGAAAAGGCAAGACAGTTTGTTTATCTAAGTTATGAGTACCGTTAACCGTGAGACAACCAGTCAATGACAATGTTGAGTCCAAGTGGTCCGTATTTAAATGTCGAATCCCAGGAACATCCACACATACATAAGGAACATCTACACATACATAAGGAACATCCACACATACATAAGCAGCCTATATTGTTCCCACTGTTGAGACACAGGCCTCCTCTTGATGAGATGGAGTGGGCCGTAATCTACCACACTGGCCCAGTGCAGGTTGGCGCTGGCCCAGTGCGGGTTCATCCACACAAATTGAAGTCTTACAAATTAGATAATATAAGATTTTTGTCAAATTAGAAAAGAAAGACGTTACTGATATTGTGCTGACCATAGAGAATTCAACCGTTATCCTAATTTAATTGTGGTTGGTATAAATGTATTTTTAATCCATATCTACTTCTGTAACTTGTAAGTTAGTCGTCATCTTGCCTCCTTTTTAGTTCCAAGTTTCAGTGAAAAAGCCACAGGGTTAGGTACCTAACTAAAGAAAATAAATCGTTTCTGTATGCAATTTCACACTAATTCAACACCCTTGGAATACGGAACCCACTGATCATTTTACGCATTTGGAACATTACATAACAGAGTGTAGTCGTGAGGCTGATCCATTTAACAAGCTCATTATTCGTTTTAGGAAATCACTTCCAAACCCCATTTTCGACAACTGCTTGTATACCCAAATGGGATGGTTTAATTATGAAAGGATGGGATTTGGCCTCATTCCGATACGTTCAATGATAAAGTCATCTCCATTAACGTTTTACGTGACGTCACGTTTCCGATTCGTGCCACAGACACAATTCCTTTTTCTTGAGAGAGCTATCTAATCAATGTGCGTAGACAGATATTGAAACTAGAGTGAGATACAAAATTAAAAGTAAAAAAAAACCTTTTTAAAAAAAACTTATTTTATTTTAAGGTTCCACTGTGTTTAAAAAAGAAACCGTAGCGCACAGGCAAGTGAAGAAACACGGGTGGGTTTTAGTCAGTAAAAGTCTGACACGCCGTTCCGCTCCACCCAGAGCGGGAGAGGTCATTTGATTATTTTCCATTACAACAAAAAGGTCCCATTATCCATTTCATGAAACATTCAAAGGGTTCTTACATCGTAGGTTTTCAAGTTTTTAAATTAATTGCTGTCGTGAAGTGAAAAATTACAGAAAATCGTTTCACGGGGAAGTTCGGTCACGGTCCAAAATAATATAACTGACGGATGTCCTGAAATTAAGGTGCTGAACTTTACCTGGATTCAGTTATGTTCGTCGACATCAAAGTTAATGAGTGCTCGTTTGGTAATATCGTGAATTTATTGAAGTTTCATGTTCTGTCGGCGCGGAACGGTAAAGTGATTATTTGAAGCAATTATTGAGAGATTGTGGTTCAAGAAGATAATTTCTGGGAAATGAGGCATTTGCTTGGTGATATGGGAATCAGTAGATGGATATTATAACATTTGTCATTTACCTACGCTTCGTGGATCAGTTATTGAGATAAATTGGTCGGTTTTTGCTTTACTGGTATTTTGGCGTGGCTAGCTGGCATATGGTAAATAATTTCATCGTTGTTGCGTTTTCATGTCTTCATTACTGTATCTATATAGTATTGTATAAAGTCATGCGCTTTTTTTTATAGGCAGCTGTGCTGCTGGGGAGTTTGTTCCGCCACTTCTTCCCAGCGAAAGCACTAGGAAGTGTCGATGGGTGGGCGTTTTGGGGGACTGTCTTATGTAATATTGACATTCAAAAAGTGCCGATTCTCAGTCTAATTTGAATACCTACATGACTTTTGATTTTGTTATGATTAATTTGATTGGTCGTATCATCAAAGCAAATTAATATCTAGGTACACTACCGATTTCCTTGGTACCGGCGCCATTGTGGTGTAGTCCTGCCAAATTAAACCATTCCTTAGACAAATTAGACGTGATTAAGAACATGGAGACTAAAAATACCAACATCAATTTATGTCAGACGCTAACTAATTTGACAAGCTTAAGCTAATATTTGTCTTCTCTCTGCTTTTATTAATTAAATTGAAAAAAAAGATGCCCTGAACATAAATAGAGGTTTGCATTCGTTGAGTAAAGTAGCATGAAATGTGTATTATTAAGAACTGGCGGCCTCAGGCGTCTTGAAGGTAATTTTTAGGAATAGAATAGAATAGAATAGACTAGAATTGACTAAAACCCACCCGTGGTCCTTCATTTGCCTGACAAATAAGACGAAATAAGTAACAAATTTAACTCAAAGCCAGTACACACTATGTAGCCAGGCATATTATACGTTACGGAATTGCATCGTTGACAGAGGTATTCGGCACTGGTGCAGCTACACAGGAGCTAAACTTAGCATTCGGGAACACTGTTGGAGCTGCTGAACCTTGGACAAAACTGTCTTTGCATTGTGTAGATTCAATTTCTTAGTATTGTATAATTGCATGGTACACGTGTGACCACGATCTACTTGCTGTAAAGCATCTATTTGTTGGGTTAGTCTTTTATTGACTTGATAGTGCTATGGCTGTTGAGAGTATGTCATGCTCACTCAAATATCTCGCTGGTGGTGGCGTGTGTGTTGGGTCATTAGGTTCCCTTCAATATGGTTGAGCTGAATGATGCTGATCCATACGTCATGTTCGTGAACGGACGCCGTCAGAGGGGACTGGTCATCTCTTAGCTGCTACGGCGTATTTTTTTTGTGGTTGTTTTTTTTCCATAATGGACGCTTTCAGCGTACAATATATTTCTGCATCGTTCTCACACGATTGATTTCAAAATGAATGATGTAATCAAATATTTGTATCAATAGCTTGATAATTTAAAAGAGTGTCCATGGAGTTTCTTGCCCGTTCTTCTCCATAGGTACCTACTCTTTGGAATGGGCGACTAGCTTCACCTTACTGACTGACCAACCTTCTGACAATTCAAAAGTGCCTGTAACTGGTTTATTTGAAATAAATGCTTTGATTTTGATTTTTGACTTTGAGGCGCTTTCTTACACAGATTTAAATTTTATACGGCTTCAGGAGCTGTTCGGGGTTATGGGATTTCCCTATACGAGTTAGACGACATTCTCTCGTGATAAATGAAGTAGCTTTTTATGTCACTATATTCATCATCATTTCAATTTTAGCACTGTATTAATTTATTCTTTACTTTATAAATTATACTAATAAAATAAAAAAAAAACAAAGTAAAAACAGGACAAACACGAATTCAAACATGACTCATATTTGTAAGTAGGTACGAGTTTTACTTTTTCATAATCTTAACTTTAACTAAGTAGTTTAATGCATGCTGTGCTTACCTATAAGAGAATGTTACACAAGTACTGTGTTATAATGAATGTATTTAATATTTTATGGTGGAAACAATTGTTGCTGAGCCAAATAAATAAAATAAAAAATAAATAAATCATCATCATTCTCCTCCTGGTTTCACTGCGCGATCGAATCAGGAATGAGGAGATCCGCAGAAGAACGAGAGTAACCGACATAGCCCGAAGAATTGCAACACTAAAGTGGCAGTGGGCTGGACACATTGCCCGTAGGACCGATGCCCGATGGGGCCGACGGGTTCTCGAGTGGCGACCACGCACCGGAAGACGTAGCGTGGGTAGGCCCCCGATAAGGTGGACCGACGACCTGGTGAAGATCGCGGGAAACCGCTGGATGCGGGAGGCGCAGAACCGGTCGTGTGGAGAACCTTGGGGGAGGCCTATGTCCAGCAGTGGACGTCTTTCGGCTGTAATGATGATGATGATGATGATTCTCCTGCCCTCAGTTAAATTTATTTGGTGTCGACACAACACGTATTTTTTTCTATACTCCTTTAATAACCGCCATATGTTTTACGCCATCGCACTATCACAAGAATGTTATAAAGACAAGAAATTGTCTTTGTGTGGGGCGAAGGTAGAGACGCACGCGCAAGTTCGCCATCGCTTATGGACAGGACGCGGAGCCAATCGGCATGTATGTACCTACCTACTGGACTAGAGTGTTAGCTAAATCTTTGCTACGCAGTAAATATTACTAGCAATATAAATTCACACTAAAGTTCATTCCAATGTCTTCTAATTCGGCACCAAAATTTGCCAGCAGCATACATTATAACAATGACTAGTCACGTCCGTTTAACTGAAACGTTCCAACTAAGTTCTGTTCCAAAAACCTTGTGACTTGGCTAAAACATGCAGAGTGCCAATTATGCAATTGGGGCAAATTCCCGTGTGATCGTGCAACGGGGCTCTGGCTCTCTACGGCGATCGAGGCGCAGTGTGACAATTTTGATTGAAAAAATAAAATTTCTAAAGTAGACATTGTTCGGTTCATCGATTTAGGTAGTTAACTTTTTGAAGAGTACTTCCAACTATGACGTAGTATGACATCTGCAGTGACTGGTATTACGTTGTAGTTAGACCATAACATGCGGCTATCAGACAATGTCTTCCGTCAAGCGATTCGTCGTGTTCCGGCATGATGTCTGGTGAAGCTGTACGGAGGATAGGTCTGAGAAGTTGTGTTGCAATATGTGCCGGGCACGATGCGCCAAATGTTGTTGTGTAGGGAGTATGATCGAGGATAGTCTCCAGATCAATCTCCCTCCTGGCGCAGTATCGTTAGTCGTGTTGTTGGGTTAAACATTGCATCACCTCGCTCAATTGCCGTCTTCCTTCCTATGGACTCAGTTTTTTAGGGTTCCGTAGCCCGTAAAAAACGGAACCCTTATAGATTCGTCATGTCTGTCTGTCCGTCTGTCCGTATGTCACAGCCATTTTTTCCGAAACGAAAAGAGGTATACTTTTGAAATTTGGTAGGTAGGTACATGTATTCTGTGAATCGTATTAAGATTTTGATGCAAAAATAAAAAAAAAATATATATGTCGGAGACAGCGACGGCAGAGCGGTAGGGTCGACAGCATCTTGGTGTGGTGGTACCGGTTCCATTTCGTAGGTGAGTTTTGAATTGAATCACGACGTGTAGATATACCCTCCAATCTTCATAATAACAATTTGAATAGGCAAACCGACAGTTTCGGTTCGGAGATGTGCCTTGGTCCGCGTCTCGATGCAAAGTCACCCGTTCGACCAACCCCACTTTCCAAAGCGACTCTGTCCATGTGACGCCATCCCAAAATAACGTCACAAGCGTTCGCCCCTCTACTACGTAAATCAAATCAGCAACTTCTATTAAAATTAATCGACGATCTCCGACACGGCCAGCCTGACTAGTTGCACGTCCTCGTGCATCATCTTCATCATCATCATCATCCCAGCGCCAATCCCAGTCGCATCCGAAGCTCCCTCAGCCCCGGAGTCCAGGATCCGGTTCACCAGGCCAACCGCCGATTCCGGCCAAACTTCGATATTTCCCGTTGCACGTCCTCGTGCATGTCTGTAACAAATTAAAAAAAGGCACAGAAAACCGATTTTGAAGCATTTTTGAGAGCTCGGCCAACCTGACCGTCTCACGTCACGTTTAATTACAATGACTAGGTATTAGAAAACCAAACAAACTTAATTATTTTAACAACTCAAACGCAAAAGCTTCCTTCAAGCCTCATAATTATCAAATTTCAAAAAGAAAACACAAAAGGTTCCTCCAAGCCTCATAATTATCAAATTTCAAAAAGAAAATACAAAAGGTTCCTCCAAGTCTCATAATTATCAAATCAAAATCATAATCATCAAAAAGAAAACACACCATCGCCCGCTACCACAGTAGCTAGTGACAACTCATAGTTGACACCCATATCGTCATCACCTCTTGTGATACGACCAACTCTAGAGTCCACGACTCCCAGGTCAACACATGACCGTACAACTAATAGTCTCCTCCGAGACCCAGGTCCCCGCCACATCACTAGCTGCCCATCGCCCCCTGAACAACTCCTCACTGAGTTGCAGTTACGACTACAGACTAATGCATGCAGTGCGACCATATCTACCAGAGTCCCCGCCACATCACTAGCTGCCCATCGCGCCCTGAACAACTCCTCACTGAGTTGCAGTTACGACTACAGCCTAGTGCATGCAGTGCGACCATAACTACTGGTGTCCCCGCCACACCACTAGCTGCCCATCGCGCTCTGAACAACCTCTCATTGGGTTGCAGTTACGACTACAGACTAGTGCGTGCAGCGCGACCACACCTACTAGTGTCCCCGCCACACCACTAGCTGCCCATCGCGCTCTGAACAACCTCTCACTGGGTTGCAGTTACGACTACAGACTAGTGCGTGCAGCGCGACCACTCAGCCATGATACGTGTTCTATTTGCTGGCGGAGGCACCCTCCTCACCATCTTCTACATTTTGAAAATCTAACTCAGCAGACATTACTTGGAAAAATCTTTCGTACCTATGCTATCGTGGGGTACTTATAAGTTCTGTTTCCAATCAACGATTTCAATAGGTAACGATCACCATTATCGCAAACAACTCACCAATATTAAATTTCATTACTTTAGCTCACTTCTATCAAATTTAGATTTTTCGTAAATAGCACTCATTTCTATGTTCGTTGCCGCTTGTTCTCTTGAGAAGATTTAATAGTCTAGCCACACATACTATCAGAAACTCAAGTGAGCTTGTAAGTATAGGCCACAGTGAACTTTAGTTTTGAAATAAAGACAAACCAGTCATCATAATTTTAAAACTCCGATTTAAAATTTCTCAGTCCATTATAACACAGAATACGGGTAGTACAAGAAAATATAATTGGCAAATAACTCTTATTATCATGTCTCAAAGAAATTGTTCAGTACACAATACACTGGCACAACCTTCAACTTTGTACACTGTATATATACTGGCGCGTGTGTACATACACCAATGAAATTACAGATTGCTTGACAAGAGAACATTCGGCCACGGAATCAAAATAAAAATAGTACGACTCACCGGATTATGGCAATTTCCCACAAACACCTGCCACTTGGCAGCTGTCAACCGTTGCACACCAGACATCTCTGAGCTCTCATAAAATCCCATTACGTTACCATAAACATTTTGGGTATTTTGAAATCTTCTCATCGCCTTCAGAGTAGATGCTGTCCTGAAATCTTCTCATCGCCTGCAGAGTAGAGACTCAAGTCTTGAAACCTTGAGCGTTCCGCAAAGCGCACACAGCTCTGACTGCGCCGCACGCAGCTTCAGCAGCGCCGCACGCCATTGATGTGATTCACCACGCAGCTAGTAGCGCGTTCCGCAAGCGCACCTTGCGCGCTCCGCAAGCGCACCTTGCGCGCTCCGCAAGCGCACCTTGCGCGCTCCGCAAGCGCACCTTGCGCGCTCCGCAAGCGGACCTTGCGCGCTCCGCAAGCGCACCTTGCGCGCTCCGCAAGCGCACCTCGCTCGCCAAGCAACAGCCAGCACTGTCGCACGCCAAGGATCAGCCAGCACTGTCGCACGCCAAGGATCAGCCAGCACTGTCGGACGCCAAGGATCAGCCAGCACTGTCGCGCACCAAGGATCAGCCAGCACTGTCGCACGCCAAGCATCAGGGAAGCACTGTCGCGCGCCAAGCAACAGCCAGCACTGTCGTGACAGCGCCGTGTCCAGCCGCACGTGCACGCCTGCAGCGGACTCCTGCAGCGCACTCCTGCAGCGCACTATCACGCGGAGCGATCTCTGCGCCAGCAATTGAGCGCATCTCGTAACTTCACGTTCACTTCCAGCCTCACGTTATTCTGTTCCTTGATTTATAACGAGATTGTGAGCAGTGTAGTTCTTTATCCAACTTCTGATGTCGGAGACAGCGACGGCAGAGCGGTAGGGTCGACAGCATCTTGGTGTGGTGGTACCGGTTCCATTTCGTAGGTGAGTTTTGAATTGAATCACGACGTGTAGATATACCCTCCAATCTTCATAATAACAATTTGAATAGGCAAACCGACAGTTTCGGTTCGGAGATGTGCCTTGGTCCGCGTCTCGATGCAAAGTCACCCGTTCGACCAACCCCACTTTCCAAAGCGACTCTGTCCATGTGACGCCATCCCAAAATAACGTCACAAGCGTTCGCCCCTCTACTACGTAAATCAAATCAGCAACTTCTATTAAAATTAATCGACGATCTCCGACATATATATAAACTCAATTTTTTTTTTTTCATCAAACACTTATGTGTGAGGTATCTATGAATATGTCTTCAAAAATGATAGCGAGGTTTGTAAATTATTTTTGTTCTAAACTGAAAAGTGTGCATGACAGACGCTTCCAAAGTGGAAAAACGTTGGTCCCTCTTATTTCTAAAATAACAAAATGAAAAATCTAAAAAAAAAAAACATATGATGTACATTACTATAAAAACTACCAACGAAAATTGTTTTGAACGAGATCTAGTAAGTACTTTTTTTTAATACCTCGTAAATCGTAAACCGCTTATTACCGCGTAATCTTCCATATAAATAACTTAAATCCTTTAATTTCATAAATCAATGGTACGGAACCCTTTGTGCGCGAGTCCGACACGCACTTGCCCGTTTTTTTAGTGAATAGCCTCTTCATAAATTAGCGCGTTATCATCAACGATTGCATCACTGCTTACCATCAGATGGGATTACGGTCAAGCACTAGCTTATAACGTTTAAAAAAAGTCTGTCTGTAACAGCGCGTTGTATCATTCATATAGTATTTCAGGATCTATTTTTCTTTTGATCTCAATGCAGCAGACAGACGCAAAGCGAATTTAATAATCATTGTGGCTATATTTCTTCTGTACCTACTCCAACATTTTTCATAAACAAGTTAAACAACATAAACACAATTGGTTACATCTTGCAATCCATAATAGAAAGCTTTTTGAAACAAAGACTATGATTATATGTTGGATAATAGCATTAACTGCTTGTCTGCTCTCGAAATAAAAAAGAAAATAAAGTACCTATAATTGACGCTTCAAATCAGGCACTGTCTAGATTCTAGGTATAAAGCGATAGTAGTTATTATATAAGTCAAATTTAGATACTCCATAGACCGTTTAGACCCGTTTAAAAACAAGGCTGCTAAAAATATGTCAATTTACTTTAAGTGCGGACTAATTTAACAAGACTAACCTAATAGTAATCTTCTGTCCTGTTATTAAAGAAATAGAGCCAAAAAGATGCGCTGAAACCTAATTTTAGTTTAGTTTGTAAACAAGTTAATTTAGGCCATTACAACAATACTCAATTCACACAATCCCAAAGTAGGTACCTGTGGTGATCGCTGTCTGTATCTACTTATCACTCATAATACCTAACATTGCTTTCTACGGCGTCCTTCAAGGCGACATTCCATATGAACGTACACATATAGGACACAGCAAAACTAAGAACATTCTAAATTCTTTAATCGCAAGGAAGAGGAAGAGAGGAGAAACTTTTTATAGATCAAAGCTTGTCCTCCTAAAGAGATTCCTCTTACAGGAAACTATTAAGTATTCCGAATACGGCACGAATAAAACTTTGCTCAAACTTAGCTCTGAACAGTTTGAACATACGATTTCAATTGTGACCCATAGACATACGAATCACGTACTTTGATGCTAACTCTTGAATCCAGAATATATTTGCGATAAGCTGCACCATTTAATATTTCTGGAATTTCACGATTTGTGTACCTACGTAGTGAGTTTTTAGGGGCTGTAAAGAATGAATTTTCTTTTATAATAACATTTATGATAAATAATAACGAGATCATCATCAAACAATTACAAAACATGGATTTTATTTAGATCAGTTTTAGACCACCTAAATAGTTATTGAATTATGTATGTACATACCTAACCGTTATAGAAATACAGTTCTTTATATAAAAATGACAGCTTAGTTAGGTACTAAGTTGTCACTTTTGTATTAAGTAGTCTGACTTAACCTCAATAAAGTTCGAAATACAAATACTGACTCAAAGTTTAAGTCTGATTAGTAAAGTTAGATCCCGTTTTGTAATAAGGGGATAGTGTTTATAGTCTGTCTTCTTCTTCTTCTTCAGCCTATATATGTCCACTGCTGGACAAACACCTACCCCAAGGCTTTCCACGATGACCGGTCTTGTGCTGCCCGCATCCATCGGCTTATCGGTTTATAGTCTATGATCCCGCCTAATTGTAAACAGTGATGCAATCATTGATGGAAATGGAGTCTATTCACTGCAGTCTTGGAGACAATTATAATCGGACGGGAAGACGGAAAAGAAGGTTCGTAGGTAAATCTTATTTGTTCACAGGGTAAGGATAATTCTCTTTGTGTGACACTGCCCGTGGCGTCATCTACAACGCTATATGCAAACTACGCATAAATCAGATGTCACGACTAGAGACGTAACGCATAGCAGTTTGGCCGGATGCCGGATACCGGATATCCGGCCACCGGATATTCGGCGAAACTTAGCCGTTTGCGCAGGCGACGATAACCTGTGAGCTGGCTTTTTATCTCAAGTCAGAGCGAATTGATCGCAATTGCGACCCTTATTCTTGGTGGGCAGCTAACGACAAAAAATACCCAAATTTAACAAAGTTTGCTAAAACCTATCTTTCTGCACCTTACAGCAGCAGCACTTTTTCTGAAGCTGGCCTTATTTATGAAGAGAAACACAACCGCCTGCTACCTCCCAATGCAGAGAAATTAGTATTCATTCACCATAATTTGCCCTTAGTGCAGTATGAGTACTAATTCATTCATTTTCTTTGAATTACATTAATTTACTATTGTGGGATTAAAAATATAAAATTTAAACTAATTATATTAAAGTGATACTAACTAAATAAAACAAATAATTTCTTCAAAATATATTTATTATATCCAAATTTTTCTATTTATTCGGCCGTCTATCCGGCCGAATTTTAGCTATCCGGTATTCGGCCAGATAGTATTAGGACGGCCGGATACGCCGGATACCGGATATACGTTGCATCTCTAGTCACGACTATACAAAAATGCTGCAACGCGCAAGAAAAATTTGATGCGCGTCTACCATAGTCCATAACACTCGTCTGGGCGGTGGACGATTCCTTTTCTTAGTGGGGATGAGTGAACTTTACACCCTGTTCCTATTACCTCTGTATAGGTACAGAGGTAATAGGAACAGGGTGTAAAGTTCACTCATCCCAAATTAGAAAGAAAGGTATTCGCGTCAGCATTTGTAGACTAGGGTCTACAAATGCTGACGCGAATACCTTTCTTTTTCTGGTTCAAACTGTACAAGGTGTTTCGTTTTATATCCCATAGGGTATGAATGAGACCATGTCAAAGAATCAACTAGCACATGAATTATGTTTCAATAGTATATTTTTTTCATTTTTCGTACTAAATAACTCGAAAAAGTCACGACTATTACTGCAAAACAACCTTACACCTTACTTTTAATCACAGAGCTATAAGCTTGTTATGTTAGCTGGTTGTCCCTACAAAAATATGGTCAAAATGTCGCTCGATCGACCGCGTCTGCAGCGGCGTGGCGTCATCGTCTTGTGTTTATCATCACTACATATTATGAAACAAAGTCACTTTCTCTTTCCCTATGTCCCTTTGTATGATTAAATCTTTAAAACTACGCAACAGATTTTGATACGGTTTTTTATAGATACGAGTGATTAAAGAGGAAGGTTTATATGTGTAATAATATCCATAAAATTTTGGAGAAATACTTTTATTTTTGAGGTTTTTAATGTGATGTCGTAAATAATTGCTGTTTTTCCGCGGTTGCAGTGGAACGCAGGCCGAACCCTACGAGATTTATCAAAATAATGTACTAAATATTGTACACATTGAAAAGGTTTACAAAAAGTCCGCGATGGATATCCCACAATATTTTTTTTTGTCATTTACTTTTTACGACAAATACCGGCAAATTTTCGAAACTATTTTAAACAATACAGCATTTTGCAGCTTTGCGCCTGCTCTCCGCACGGGCGCTTGACTGCTACTATAATCTGCCGTGAACTGTGTTGGATACCTATCGTTCGGTAACCAAACCGCAACCGTTTTTAAATATTTTTGTTAAAAAATATAACAAGGTGTAAAAATATAACATGGTGTAAAAATATAACATGGTGTAAAAATGATTGGTTTCGTTCAGTTGCATACATATTCTGAACAAAATATATGCAGGTTACGTATACATTAAAAATAACGTTCTAGGAAACATTGTATTATTTTTACTTAGGTTTAGAGGAACTTTAGGGCTACGAGATATAAAAATACGTTGAATAGAACCTATCTACGCTCAGATGAAAAGATTCCATTCATCTAATACACATGGATTGGGGCTAATAATACCTGAGAGTGGATTCTTTCTCCCACACTACTTGGACAGCCTCCATGATTAACAGACAAACATAGGAATACTTTCTGAGTTATCCATTAAGTATGTAAGTAGCATTAGGTGGTGTTCCTAAGTGGATGTAACCTACAGTGGTCTAGTAGGTAGACTTAGATCTTACCTAAATAGATTCTGTTGTAACAGTGTGTAAAGTGAAGCTTGCTGGTGTATAAAAAAATCGGCCAAGTGCGTGTCGGACTTGAGCACGAAGGGTTCCGTACCATATCTTTGAAAAAGGCAAAAAAAAAAACACGTTTGTTGTATGGGAGCCCCCCTTTAATATTTATTTATTTTTATTTTTAGTATTTGTTGTTATAGCAGCAACAGAAATGCATAATCTCTGAAAATTTCAACTGTCTAGCTATTACGGTTCATGAGGTACAGCTTGGTGACAGACAGACGGATAGCGAAGTCTCATGAATAGGGTTCCGTTTAAACTTTTAGGTACAGAATCTTTAAAATGTGCTGTTGGTAAGCACTTACATGCCTAAAATATTAACTATTAAGTAGAACACATTGAGATTGAGTATATTACATAGTAGAATAGTGCTGTAGTTTAAGGATTACAAAAAATAAATAAATAATTGTCCAAGTGCGAGTAGCCTGTGGTTTCTCAAGTATTAGTTTCTTTTCCGTGGGAATATCCGGATAAAAAATATCCTTTTTATAAATCATAGTTATAAACTATTTGTGTGTTAAAAGTCATCTAAATCCTCTCAGCAGTTTTTGCGTAAAAGAGTAAGAATTTTACACCTGGGGAAATCAGTAAGATTTTACACCTGGGGAAATTCCCGCACGACTAACGTCGTGTGCGTAAATACTGGCAAATGTTGTATAATTTACTTTAATGTAAGTACCTTTGTTGTTTTGTCCTAATTAAGACTAAAATTGCTACACAGCTTGTTGTATATTCTTGTTTAAAGGACGACAAACAGTTTAGTTGAACGAGTACTGTACTTTAGTACGAACGAGGTGGTTTATAAGTGCTACCTCCATGACATTTTGTATAACAGAAGTTGACATTAATTATTTTTGGCTGTTGTGTACTTACGTATCATTAGCCGTGTGTCGTGTAAGAACTGAGGCTGTGGTCGCTGTGAAAGCGGGGAGGAAAAAAGGAGCTTAGACCGTTATAGAATTTCACTTCAGACTGAAAACACACACAGTTTTCACAGTTTTTCTGTAGTGTATTTAGTATCAGCATTGCACCCGTGCGAATCCGGCGCGGGTCACTAGTTCATAATAAATTCTGTAAGTATTTCGCTTTACCATCAACGATTACATCGCTGCTTACTACCTATAACTAGCACCTTCTTCTTCTTCTTCAGCATATAGATGTCCACTGCTGGATAAAGGCCTCCCCTAAGGCTTTCCACGATGACCGGTCTTGTGCTGCTCGCATCCATCGGTTTCCGCGACCTTCACCAGATCATCGGTCCACCTTATTGGGGCCTCCCTACGCTGCGTCTTCCGGTACGTGGCCGCCACTCCAGAACCTTACTACTCCATCGGCCACCGGTTCTACGAGCAATGTGCCCTGCCCACTGGCACATAATTTTAGCTCGAAAAGCTATGTCGGTGACTTTGGTTCTTCTGCGGATCTCCTCATTTCTGATTCGATCACGCAGAGAAACTCCGAGAATAGCTCTTTTTGTGACTCTAAGTCTTCATATGAGGCCCATTGTGAGCGACCACATTTCAGTTCCGTAAGTCATCACTGGCAACACACACTGGTCAAAGACTTTAGTCTTGAGACACTGTAGTATCTTGGATGACAAGAAGATGTGGCGTAGCTTGCCGAACGCTGCACAGCCGAGCTGGATTCGACGAGACACCTCTTTCTCGAAGTTGGACCTACATAGTTGGACTGTTTGTCCCAGGTATATTACTCGTCAACAACTTCGAGTGCAGAGCAACCAACTAGAATTGGAGTGGGTGTGACATGAGAGTTCGACATGATCTTCGTCTTATCCATGTTCGTCCTTAGATCCACTTGTTGGGAAGCTCTGCTGAGGTCATTGAGCATTTTGCTCAAGTCTTCCAGGGTATCTGCTATGACCACAAAATTATCTGCAAAAAGGAGATTAGGATTGTACTCGTCGATGATGTTGATGCCAAGACCTTTCCAGTCCAGGAGCTTGAAGACATCTTCCAACGCAGCACTGAACAATTTCGGAGATATGACATCTCCTTGTCTCAGTCCAAGCTGTAGTTGGATCGGTTTCGAGGCCTGATCCTGGAGACGGACTGACATGGTGGCGTTTTTATACAAACACTTTATTACCTTAATATATTGATAGTCAATTTGGCACCGCTGGAAAGACTGTAGCACCGCCCAAGTCTCGATCGAATCGAAGGCCTTCTCATAGTCCACAAACGCTAAGCATAGTGGTTTGTTATACTCCTCAGACATAACTTGCCGCAGCGTATGTATGTGGTCTATGGTGCTAAAGCCTATTCGAAAGCCTGCTTGTTCGGGAGGCGGGAAGTAGTCGAACCGGCGAGCGAGACGTTTCATGATGACCCTAGAAAACAGCTTATAGCTGGCATGGCCATGGCTCAGGAGGGATATCGGTCAGTAGTTTTTCAGCAGGGTATTGTCACCTTTTTTGAAAAACAACACCACTACGTCCCTGTGCCACGCCTTAAGGGTTTTACCTTTAAGAATGACGGAATTAAATAGATTCTGAAGCGCTTTAAGAACCGGTTTGCCACCCGCTTTCAGAAGCTCAGCCGCAATTCCGTCATCTCCAGCCGCCTTATCGTCCCTGAGCTGTGTCAGGGCCATACCAATCTCGTACAGACTGATGTCCGGGTCCGGGATATAGGATCATTGGCCAGGTTTACAACAGGTGCGTGCATTGATGTGTATAACTCAATCTTATCTTCTCAATAGAATTTCTCAATCTCACCTAAAAGCTCGGGCTTTGAAGTGACAATCCTACTATCCTTAGTCTTCAGCTTCGCAAGTAGGCTCTGTTCTGCAGATAAATCTCGTGCGAATTCTTTGGAGCTTTTGTGCTGCTCGATAGCCTCTTTGATACAATTTGTATTAAATTGGCGTATATCGCGAGTCAGAGACTTTGAGATTTGTCTGTTAAGGCATCTGATACGCGAAGCGTCATCAGGGGATTTTAAGACCACCTCCCGTCTCTTTTCCATTAGCCGACGGGTGGGACCCTTCTTCATCTTTTTCTGTCCTTTTGAACGCAGGGTTTTGTAGAACTTGGGCCTTTTCGTTTGGAGAGTTTCCACAAACCTGTTGTTATAGTCGACTACATCTACCAAGGCATTTGCAGCGATTTTGCAGTTCGATCTGAAAGCTTTCGGGGTTTTGGAGTTGGGTTGGCGCTGGACGGAGCGTAGACTTCATAATTTTATAAATTCGTGTGCTACATTTGTGTGCTATAATCACCACGCTTGGCAGGCGGGTTGCGGATCGCAGTGATTTGACATTCTACCGGAGAAGCGCTGCTACCCGCTTCCCTGGTGAGATCTTCCTTAGTGCCTCCTAAGACACCCCCGGCAGGACAAGGGATGGTACTATTCTAAGTCCGGCACCACACGGGGTGCCTAGCATACATCTATTTAATTGTTTGAAATTTATTTTCTTGTTCTCGTCAAAACTAAACATGAAAATACTTTTTTTTTTTCAATTTAAAAAACAAAACGTGTCTTTGTATAAACTAACGTCACATTATGTGATGGATCGATAATCAAAATTAATAAATAATGACACTGCTAGCGGTCCATGACCATCAAAAACCATTCCCATCACGACATAGTTTCGCTCACTAATTAAATTTGATCCTGTTTAAATCAATTGGACGCTGGCGAAAAAGTTTTTAATTAGATTCATTACTAAAATAAGTTTCATCACATACTTGCAAAACCTTGGAAGTATGGGCGTATGCAGAGAAAAAGGGGGGTGGGGCAGCTGCCCCCCCTGAAAATCTCGCAGAACATGTATGAACTCCCCTTATTACTAAACAAAGTATAAACATATCTGGAACTTTAAAATAAACCACGAAGTCGACACTGGCAAAATGTGCGGTGTAATTGTGAAAAAACCCCACTAGGACAGAAGTTGGGTAAGCCCATGCTTGGAAGCATTAGTTCTAAAGTATACCTAAACCATTCTCTACGCTATCAAGCAGACCGCATCCCAACCTGTGTAGAACGTAGCTTATTACTATTCATGAGGGACAACGAAGGAGATTTAATTAATTATAAGATTACTGTCACTGCTCAGACTACAGATAACAAAACGCTGTCGTGATGGTACTGAGCTCAGGTAATATTATTGTGTGACAAAATACAAGAGGTTCTTTTTATATCATTACCATAACTGTAGGGTATAACTGACATCAAATCAAAGAATCAACTGGCATATGAATTGTTTTTCAATATTTTTTTGTTTTCATTTGTCATCCTTATCCTTACTATACTATAAATCGTAAAGTGAGTTTGTTTGTTTGTTTGTTCCGCTTTCACGCCATAGGTACTGAACCGATTGCTTTGAAATTTTGCAGTACGTAAAGTTAGAAGTCCGGATTAAATAATAGGGTACTTTTTATCCCGGAAAAATTGATATTCCCGAGGGAAAACAAACATTTTGTTAGCTTCCTACCAGTTCGGTGATAGATGGCGCTCTGTGTCGTTTAAAACAAGGTAATATATTGCAAACGAATATGCACATGTAAACTTAGAAGCTAAATGATACGATAAAAAACGCAAATTAAATTGAAAGTAAAAACAAATATTAACATCAAAAAGTAATAGATGCCTTCAATAGTAACTTTGATAGAAATTGCGTTTCGACATGGAATAGGGACTCATAATCTTACTTTTGCAAATTACACACAACCATTTAAAAAAAAAATGTAAATCTTATACACTCGCTTGACTCCAATCTTTTCAATCTATTTTAGCATAACTCACCTTACCTTATTTTACTAACATAACAATAAGTCAATAACTAACAATACTGTATAATGAACTTGTCTAACTTTAAAAATATGCCGTTCCGATTCTCGTTTCAAGGAGCGTTTACTATAGTAACCAGTGTTTCTTATTGTAAGTGAATCATTGTTTTCTGTTTTTTGAGAAATAAATGTCTTAAACCATAATTAATCCCGAAAATGAGGAATCTAAAAAGCGCGATATAACCGAATTCCACGCGGGCGAAGCCGCGTGCGGAAAGTAAGTATAAAATAATTCGACAAAGTCATGATTATCTATACTTCAATACTAATATACAGTATGTTAAGAAAACCCTGTCCGACCCATAAGGATAATAAAGGTTAGGTAAACACATGACCAAATATAATATAAAATTTTACGTAATCATCATAGTACCAATACAAATGAATCTTGAAATAATCTTTTTTTCCCTCGAATTAATTCCAACTTTCCCGAAATTTGGTAATTTTTAAAAAAGTGACAACACCGGTATTATTATGAGCGAATAGCGATGCGATTTCGTGCCGCGTGCCTTGCCGCCCGCCGCCCGCGGAAGGGTGCTTACGCACATTTATTAAGTTACCTCTTTTTGCGAAATAATATTTATTTTTTTAAGGGATTTTTTTTTTTAAGTTTATCCCGGTTTTGTATCCATTAGTAGAATCAGTTATCGATACCTAACAACACCTTCACGGGTCGGACAGGGTTTTCTTAACATACTGTATAAAGCTGAAGAGTTTGTTTGTTTGAACGCGCTAATCTTAGGAACCACGGGTCCGATTCGAAAAATTATTTTGCGTTTAATAGCCCACTAACCTAGGAATGCTTTAGGCTATATAACATCACGCTGCAACCAATACAAGCGGAACAATAGCTAACTACAAGTGAACAAAGTCGCGGACGGCCGCTAGTTACTAATATGTAAAACACCTTTAGGTGAAATATGACAATAGCAGCGATTTGCTTGTTCACAAACTAAACTAATTTTAAATTAAGAACATCGTTTTTTTCTATTTCGTTAAGAAAAGGATTGCTCCCTATGTTCTAGAATGTATCTGCCCAATAACGTAAACAACGCAATGGATGCTGTTGAACTGTCAAAATGAAACCCATTGCTAATAATAATGTGTTACGCAATTACCGTGCAGGTAAATTATTGTCATGCGACATCATCATCATCAAAAACCTTTTTTATCGTCCCACTACTGGGCACAGGTCTCCTCGCGGGTTGGTGATTTCAGACTTAAAAGTCCAGGTTTCCTCAAGATGTTTTCCTTCACCTTTAGTCAATGGTGTCCAAGATATACCTAGAAAGTACATTACTTTAGAAAAGTTACATTGGTACTTGCCTGACCTGGAATCGAACCCGCGCACTCATACTTGAGAGGCTGGTGTTTTAACCACAATAATTTAATACACAAGGAGGTTAGTGGCCAATAATCATAATATGACAACATTAATCAATTCGTTCCTAATTTGATAGTACCGCCTCCGCAAAAGTAATGCACCGCTCGCCAACATAAATACAAATCGCTCTCTTTTCTTCAATTCGACGGTAAACTGTAAGTTATTCGTTTTAATTTCTTTGATGCGGTGTTACGACCCAGGACCTGGTAATAGATCTCTGCGCTACAGTTCTATTTAGTACTTGAAAATGGTACTTTTAGTATATTAAAAATACATATATAAAGGCTGTATCTGACATCGACGCACGAACGAGTACCATGGATCCAGTACATGATTCTGAACCCCCCAGTGGGGAATTTTTCGTCGGTTATTTCTCGATTAAAAAAAATATATGTAGTTTTTTCACTATAGATATGTTCATAATTGCTATACTTTTATAACCAAATAAGATTTTAAAGTAAAAATTAATGAATTCGCTAATTACACAAAAAAGCGCAAAGAAAACAAAACTCAAAAACTATCTAATCAGCTGATTTAATAGAGTTCACATCAGGGATCAATGGCATACCTACAAACCCGCACGGCGGCACGCTTGCAACGTTCAAAGGCCGAGCCGACACTTTTTTTAAAACATTGTTATTTCTGTAACCGTTCACTAACGACATAAATAACTATCATAATTTTATTAGTGGCTGCGGTCTAGCCTTTTCACAAAGTTTGCGTTACGATGACAGATACACCCTGTATAGGTACAGTGGGGCGTTTAGGTTATCAGATTCATTAAAACCAAGTTTTCTTCATTACGTATTAATAACAATTAATATTCTAGTGGTAGGACCTGGCTCTTATTTTAGTATTTAAGACTATTAAACTTAATTTGATTATTTGATAACAATAACATAAAATTTGTGTTGAATTGTTGATACCATCGGCCCGAGCGTGTGTCAGTATGCCTATTATTGCATATCTTTAACGATAATTTATTTCGTTCAAAATCTTTGTTTTTTTATTTTAAGAGACTACCTAATAATGGCTTGTAATAGCCTCTGTACTGGTAATACCAAACCAACCAATGGATAACCAAATCGCCACTCTGTATAATAATATTAGGTATTTGAAATATGAATATGTTGTTAGAACAATTCGTATGTTACGTAACTTGTGTATATTTCGTTAAAAATAAAAGTAATTAAACAAGTGTCACTCAACATTATGTAATAGGGGAGAGTTGGATAATTCTGCGCGGTTGATAATTCCACGCGTATGAGTACTTCAAAAACTATCCACTAGTTCTGCGAATCAGTAGGCCTAGTATGAGTTTTCAATACAAAATTCGATCGTTGATAACGAGCGCGTTTGGCGGTCTCATTGGTTGAGACTTCTTACGACCTTGAAGCGGGCCAATAGCTGAGTCAAACGCGCTCGATATTGACGAACGAGTTTCGTCATGAAAACTTATACTAGGCCTACTGTGCATATACATCGAAGTCGGACATGCCTGCAACCTTTCCCGCGCACCGCCATAACAGTTCGCACAACGACGGAGATAGCACGGGCCGTAGTTGTTTTTTTCGTTACTCCTTATAATTTTTTTTTCGTGTACCTTCAGGAAGAGGTATCTAATACTGTATTAATATTGTAATACTTTGATACTATACATTTATAATGGTTGTATTCGGTAGAATTCATGTCAGAATAGGTTTCTGCGTACTATAATATTTTCCCTATAATCTTCAGGTTAAAAAATAAAATGGTCAAGTTTGATAATTCCGCGCTGGGGGTGCGGTATTATCAGTCGAGGGCGCGAAATTGTAAACTATGAAAAGAATTTTTTATTTACATTAACCTGTTTTTACCTCGACAAAAGAGTTAAGTATGATGTGTCAGTATGTGCGTCTGTTTGTGACATTTTATATTGTAACCGAAAATCCGATTTGGATTCAATTTCAATTATTTCTAGATAAATAAATAACTTTTTTAAGATAGATAAATAAATAATATAACTTTATAAAATAAAAAAAAAAATTAAAATAAATAAATATAATACCTACAGACAAATCAAAATAATGTAGCTTTATTTATTTCCGTTTCAGATTGACCAATCTGTGCCCCAGAAAAAGAAAAAGTCTTGGGAGCCCCAAAATTTTAAAGCTGCACTTGAGGCTATACGAAGCGAAAGTAAAATAAAGACAGCTGCTAGGAATTTTAGTATTCCTGAATCAACAATTAGGGATCGACTAATGTTGGGAGACAATTATGAACCTTACCATTTAACGGCAATAGAAATAAAAACACGCCTTCCGCTGCTTTGGGTAAAGTTATTAGAAGAGATATCTCTGAGTCGAGCACTTCACGATGTATTTTAGAATATTTGAGCCCTATACCTGAAAATAAAAATACAGAGACTTGTTAAAAAACTTCACTCTATTGTTCTCATATTAACACCATTAAAGGAGCAGTTAGACGAAAAAAAAAAAACGACAAATGAAGATAGCAAAAGATAAGAACGTTGCAGAGAAGAAAGGAAACAAATTAAAGGAAGGTTTGTCAAGAGAAAAGTTTTCAACAGTAGCGAAAGTAGTGAGGATAAAGATAATAATATGAAAAGCAAGGATAAAAGAAAGGCAAAGGGAAGTCTAAGAAACGCATGGACAGCCGCAGTGAAGGTAGTATGGATGCCTCTAACTCAACTGTGCGATGATAGTGAAGATGATGATATAGAAAATCGGGGTATTTGCGCCGTATGTCAAGAGTTTGGTCGTAATGGAGAACTGTGGTTCCGTTGTTGTAGATGCTCGAATTGGACACACAAGGAATGTAGCGGAAAAGATTCTGCGGAAGATATTTTCTGTGATTTTTGCTGTGACGCATATAACTAGTCTGATATTTAATTGATATTAGGTATTATTGAGACAGACTAGTCCATATATAATTTAAAGATTTACTAAGACATTATAAAAATATGTAAATTTTTGTTGTTGTTAATACTTATTGTTATTACTTATTGATACTTAATTTACTGATTTAATTTCTAGAAAAATATTTGGGTCTCGCTATCTTCACGCAAGAAAATTATTTAGAATGGTATTAATTTTTTTTGTTTTTTATTTCTAGATATTATTCATCGATTCGTGTGCAATTAATGCGGGCACGATTTTGTTAACACTGGGCACGATATTATCAGACGGGTTTGACCATATCGCGACTTTATATTTTTTTGTTAATAGACAATAATTACTTTTTATTTTGTATTTGGAAGTTATTGTTATATGGTATGCGTACCTGAATAAATGTCCTACTAATAACTCAAGTTTATTTTATTTTATATCAATCATTCTTCTAATTATAGGGTATTGGGTCGGTATTATCCAACTCTCCCCTACAAGTAAATATAAAAATATGAAATTATGATGCTGAATGTTTAAAGATGTGATTTTTATAAATCCTTTTACTGAATTCTTAACACGTTTGCTTATCCTTCCGTTGAATTAACAACACCGAGAAAAGCAGTTGTTTCCTAAATTCAATTACGAAAACTCCCAGCGGTCTGGAATTACAGAGAATAATTTACCAGACACGACTGTTAAATTATCAAAGTACTATTAACATGAGTTAATCAGCATCCCGTAAGGACAAAACTTGCTTTTTAATTAGAATAGTAATGTTGGAACCGTGCAATCGTGAGGAAGGAATTATTTTTTTATTAATTATTTACAACGCCTTCTACCGCCAACAACAGCGTGGTGTGGGTTATCTAACGGGTGAGTTTCTGCGAAGCGATTCGACCTGGCGAATATGGCTGAAAAGAGAAAAATATATATATGTACTACTACAGTTTACAGGTTTACAGGTTTACAGGTTTGTAGGACAAGTGAGTGATTTAAAACGTGTCCTACAGATAGGTTACAATATGGTACCTTTTTGGTACCACAATTATTTTTTGGACATTGGAAACAACTAAACCGAAGTTAGGTTGAGTGCATCTTTCTCTTTCTATTTAATTAAGAAAAGGACAGAAGATAAGTATTAGTGAACTCCTGTCAAATTAAAATATTCCGTAGACAATTAATTCGTGATTAAAAATAAAATTAAAATCTCCATCTTTGTCGTACTGAGTTATTTAAACAACTGTGTGTTCACTATCCTGTGAAGGTATATCAACATTTTAATTATTTTTGGAACTATATACAGAGTGGTGCTGATAATACGACAATAAATGAAAACACGGACAATGCTGGTTCATAGGAATAATCCATAGAAAAAAACTAGCATCAAAAATAAAAAAAATAAAATTTCAAAAAAACTAATTCGCATAAAATTGGATAATAAAACGAACACCTTTAAAATATTGGTTCACTGACCTCCGATCGGCGATAGCGCGGTCCTATATCGACTTGTTTTTTTTGGCGTCATTATTATTAAAGTTTAGTACCGCTGGATGCGTCGGTCATCAACCTGTAAGCTCTTCCTTATCAACATGAACATCATGTAGAAAATGTGAAAAATGAATAACAATTTCCTGTGACTAAACTAATGGATATATGATTTTTTATAGGTAGACTGAGAATGTGTTGAGGTACACGATGTTTAATTTATTGTCGTATTGTCATCACTTTGTATGATGGCATCCTAGGGTCATTTTACAATGTATGGTCTAAAGCAGTAGTTCCCAAACTTATTTTTCTCGTGGACCACTTTCAAAATTTTACTGGTTTCGGTGGACCCCCTGCTGCTACATTTCTACCACATTCTTAAATTCGCCAAAAAATAAAAATTGTGTCACTTCTGAGTTCTGTCCCTATATTATATATATATTATATATGTAAAATAAAAACGAAAAATGGTACATTTTATATCACTTTATTTATTAAAAGAATAGAATTGCAAGAAAAAAATATTAAGGTAATATAGGTTCAGGTCATAATTTTAATTAATGGGAAGGATGTATCTGATGAAGTGTCAGCAAACGATCAATATTTGGCTTTATTTTTGTCAGCAATAACCGCAAATCCCCCCGCTCTGTGATGTTTAATTTGCTCCTTTTTTTGTTAAGAGGTTTGTAACGGCACTAAAACTCCTTTCGACAAGGTATGACGAGGGAAAAGCTATTAAAAATTTCCTTGCGATTTAATATCATTAAATTTTTTAAACAAATCTGTCAAATACGCAATGTCTGCTTTGAATTTGATCAAGTTTTCTTTTAAATCTGGATCTCTACTTTCTAAGAACTCTAATATGGAATCGAAAACAGAGTAAAATCTCGTTAAGCATGCACCTTTCGACAACTAGCGTACTTCAGTATGTAAGAGCAGTCGTTGGAAGTCTTCATCATTTTCGTCGCACTATTGAGCAAATAAACGCGTATTGAATGCATTGCTTCTGATTTTGTTGACAGCTTTTATTACAAAATGAAGAGATTGGTTCAACCTGTCACTTAAATGTTTTGCCACAAGATGTTGTCGGTGGATTACGCAATGAATAGCTGTAAGTCCTGGTATAATTCTTTTGAGATGACTTATAAACCCACGATATCGCCCGACCATTGCAGGAGCTCCGTCTGTTGCCACTGAAATAATGTTTGTAAATGGGATCGGTTTTTCCGTAAAAAAATTACTCAGGACATTAAATATTGATTCGCCTTTAGTGTCAGTCTCCAAAGTTCTGGCAAATAGCAATTCTTCGTGAATTTCTTCCTCAACAATAAATCGGACATATGCCAATAGTAATGCTTCATTACTGGGTAACGTTGACTCGTCCAGTTGTATAGAAAAATGAGTTTTTTGCAGATGATTGCACAAAAAGCTTTCGATATCAGAGCTCATTTCATAAATGCGTCTTTGTACAGTATTGTTACTTAATGGGATTCTATTTAGTACGTCAAATGGAGATTTGTGCAAAACAGTTTTTAAAACCTCTTCAACAGCGGGTAAAATTAATTGTTCTCCGATAGTGTGCGGTTTTCCAGATTTTGCTATAAGTAATGAGATATTGTAAGATGCCCGCAAGCCATCATCGTTACTTTGAGATGTTGAAGCGAACATACTGTGCACGGTGGGTCTCTTTCCATATTTTTCTTTCAATGTTTGAAAATATTTTAAATCTTTACCTATTTTATCAGTATGACACCTTTTTAGATGATCTTCGAGCTTTGATGGTTTCATAGAGTCATTGCTCAAAACTTTGTTGCACAATAGGCACATGGGCAATTGTTTGTCTGCCTCTGATGGAACAAAACCATATTTCAAATAATCGACACTATATTGTCGACATTTTTTCTTTGCTGTAGCCATGTTTCGTGTCAGTTACCTTACCTGTAAAAAAAATATTTTAGTAACCAAGTTTTTTTCTGAATATAGGTATCACACCGCAGCCTTTGTCAGCACGCGGAAATAGAATTACGGCTTGTAAAGGGACCAAGTAATAAACCGCTGAGACAAATACAGACGTTTTCACAAAACGGTATCAATTTTAAAGTACATAATTTACCACTAATTTTTAATAGTATAAATAAAAATTGGTGTACTCAGTATCGAATACTGATCATATTTGTGTAGGAAAAAATAAAAGTCGAAATCCCAAAATTGTCCATAAAAACGATAACTAAAATTTTATTAAATCAATGAGTTCACGCGCTCCGTGTATTTGCGTATTTTTTGTCTGCGGTTTCATTGTTAAAACGTGACAAACTGGCATCGAAGTTCAAGCCCCGCCCTTTTCCCGTCGCCCGCGCACCGCTCGCTCTTTCCGAAAAGGAATAGTTTTGATAAAATATAACATCAAAATCAATTTAAAATGATTATGAAATTACTGTTTTATAAAATTAGTAGTTATTTGCAAGAAAAATTACAAAATTAATTGCTCTGCAATATTGCTTATTCGGCCTTTTTAGAGAGGCAGTGCTTCTCTCGTGAAAAAACAATTGAATAAAACGTGCTGTGTTTGTCTTCAAATCGAAAGAGGACAATTAAAATATCTGTAAGTTACTAAGTTACCTATCTATACAGGCCGTTGTGATCAACCGACTAGTACACGTAAACAAAATACTTAAGTACTATAACAAAAAAGGTAGGTTACTTACTTTTCTCCGGCACAAGCAAACACAGATATAAATTTTCTCACAACTTTTTTTCCAAATTCCGCCTTTTTTCGAAATTCCGGAAACGAATGAATGCGTTTGCCTTTGGCATCAAGTATTTATAGTGGTGATCAAGTTCATGTCTGAACAAGCATTAAGCATTGTCGGGCGGATACCGCTTTGCAAGTCTGTACACGAAATTGTACGTAATATCGAATACGCAAGTTTGGACAAGTAACAGTCGCTTGCCTTATTAAAATATTATCTGCTTAGATAGGTACTTAAAACAATGTAGGTAGGCCCTTATAAAAACTATGCTTACATTTTTGCTCTTTACTATCAAAAGCAGATAAATTTTCGTGGACCCCCATTAACATCTTATGGACCCCCATTTTTTGTTCACGCCTACGTAGACCCCCAGCAAGTCTCCCGTGGACCCCTTGGGGTCCACCTGGACCACTTTGGGAATCACTGGTCTAAAGAAACTACTTCGCGAACGTGATGCGAGTTCAAAGGAGAATAGAAGGATTTGGTGGTAAGGTACTGGAATAAAAGTAATCAACTAAACTGTGTTATTTTTAAATATTATTTAACTCAATATTAATGAATATATCTCAATATGCTATAAAAATAATGATTATACGACGATATAAATAACTTTTGCAGTGTAACCGGTAATACAATCAAAAGTTTATTTACTTCTATTAAAAGAAAAATTTTGAGATAATAAATGCAATGCATCGGCGGTCTATATCACTCCATACGGCTATAAAAAAACTTTATTGTATGCGCACTCTGGTGACCAAATATTGCCTATTTGACAGGAACAAAACTAATATTTATATTTTATCCTTTTCGCTACATCTAACATCTTGGGCAGCCCCAGTCGAGATGCGACTCTGCACTAGGTGGCCACTCTAAAATGTAATTAAACTATTTAATTAAATCCCACACGGACACTTTTTTATTTTATTTTATAGCACAGCACTCCAAGTTAAATGATTCGAAACAAAAATACATTTATTTACAATTTCATGGCCTTTTACGTTTTAATTACGAGAGAGTTTTAATTATTGCAAGGGCTTGATTAAAACAGAGTGTGTTCAGGGTTTCATGCTGTGAGGTCGCTGGTAAAATGGATTGCGGTCTTTAGATTCATTTGGTTGCCGGTTAATGAGCGTTGGTCTTCGGTTTTGTGCCGTGGTTTGGGTTTTACATTTTTATAGCATTTACATACCATGGGCTCGTGAATGATATTTAAAAGGGATTTTTAATCCTATCCCTACATGTTTGACGTTACGAGGAAGAACGCCGCCTGGAAGAGATTTATTGTGAAATAATCGCAAGCATCGGTCTTCGTGGACGAGACGGGGTCGAGACGGGGTCTCGATGTGCTGACACCTCTTTGAGGCTCTTGGTCTTGACCGGGCGGCGAGCTGCTCACTGCTCGCCGCCCGCAGTCCCGCGCCGCGTAAAGGAGTTGCGATAGGAACTTGTGCTAGGAAGTGACGGTCTGGCATTTTTGCTGAACTGGGCCTTTTTGGCGCAGCCAGGAGGCATACATTCCTGCTAGTTTTCTTCATTAATTTCTTTTACCACACTTTACTTTATTTTATTATTACTATTTTTTACATTTTAATGTTTGTCTTTATCTGTGTTAAATAAATGTATTTTCTTTCAGTTTTCTTTCTCGCTCCGGACCTAGAACCAGAGTCGGACGCGAGAGATCAGCGCCGATCGCCGCCACGAGGACACGACGGTGCTCTACCCAAGCCGGGCAGACCTCCATTGTATGCTCCACCGTGTCCTCAGGGTGATCCACATAGCGTTTCCTCCCGCCTTATCCGGAACAGGAACCTCCCGAAACAGCCGTGTCCGGTGAGTACCTGCGTCTGGCGGAAGGTGAGGGCGCCGTGGCGCCTCTCTAGCCACTCCCCAAAGAGGGGGTTACTGCCGCTATTGTCCCAGTGCCCAGAGGACCAAAACCTGCCAGTGCCGCAAAGAAAGAGATACGGTGGCCTCTGTCGTACTGGCAAGTGGGGGAACGCGGGTAGGTTTTAGTTGTCAGTAAAAACCTGACAAGCACCTGTGCTTAAATATTCAAAGCACTTTCAGCGTTACAACGTCACTTTTATTATAAGTGTAGGAAAGCTTGTGCTTAGTATAATGTAATCTAAGACGTAAAATAGACTCGTCATGGACCGCTATAAAATACTTGAATAATAAACTTGGTGTGTTCTTCATAAATTGATTTTATTACGCAACCACCATTTTTACGAGGGCTTGTAAAATTATTAATGCTTTACACACGGGAATACAACGTTTTTGTAATATATATACATACTGTTACGAATGCACCTTATGTTAATTGCATTAGGTTCAATATTGCGACATGCCTGCCGTGACTTTTAAGCCCTATCTTGATACCTAGGCATTTCTAGAGGTACGATCTAAAAATGCATGGCTAGGCCTGACGTGACCTATCGAACAGTACAGGTCTCATCAATATTGACAACGACGGGTTGACATCAAAATTGTTAGAAACTTAGTTTCCAGTAAACAGCAGGTAGTAAACAAGAATATTCTGGGTATTGAATGTTATTATTATTACTTCGAGATAGATCTGATTAGATTTAAAACATGTCAGAGAGGTGTTGAGATGAATGTATCCTAGGTAATTGTTTAGAAAATAACTATTTCAAGTATGCCAGCTGCAATGCTTTTCTGTTCACATGTTACCGAGACAGATTCAGGGACGTCGCTCCTGGACGTACTTAAGGAGGCTGGAAGATTGCTTTTACCGCGCTTCGCCGACGCCCGTTGCTCCTTGATAAGGAAACCACTGCGTTCCAGGACTCGTCGCTTCTAATGCTGATTTTCACTGCGACAGTACACTGTTTCCTTCTGTCTGTGTCACCCGAATCGTCAGGGAGCCGTGCCTTCGCCCGAGCTAGTAGGGCGGGAAAGCCTGTCCCGCCATAATCACACTGCCTTAGACACGTCTATAACTGTTCTTAGCTCTTCATAAACACATAAAAAGCATGTTTTCGTTGCAAATTGCTGTAAAGCCATTTCCAGATGTTAGAATATAAAACCCTGCAATAAAACCATAAAATTCACTCGCTTTCAGTTTATTTTTATTCCCAAGAGTGCTGAATTTTTATTACGTAGCAAAATGCGGATATACTTATGAACATATATTTCTTTTGGTTGGAAATTGATACCTTTGTGATCTTTTAGTACCCAGTAAAATAGGTAGGCTTGATGAAAATATTAATGTAAAGAATCTAATATACACGATCAAACTTAAATTAATCAGCAATACTCCCTAGGTACAAAGTTAAGCGGTATCGAAACATGATAAAATAGAAATACTAGTAATAGGCAAATTAACAATTGATAAAAAATACAAAGTGTGTTTTTTTTAGTATTCGTTTTAAGAATTGATTAAGTTTAACTACGCAAAGTTTGACTTCGAGAAGCACGTTAAGCCATTATGACAGTGGGACGGCTGTCATTATTGGATCTTTCAGTAAGATCAAGAATCATTCGCTACGGATAGTCAGAAGCCCGAAAGTCTAATACTTCCAAAACCAGTCTTACCCAGTTGTATCGTATAGCGTGTGTGTGTATAGCTAAGTGTCACCTGGCCACTTTGGATTCAGTGGAGAGGCGTGCGAAGAGGCTGATTGGTGACCTTGATTTAACTCGAGTTGGTCTCCAAAGCCTAGAGCACAGGCGTAGAGTAGCCAGCCTTTCGGTGTTCTATAGGATACATTTTGGGGAGTGTGCGAGGGAATTGCACGATTTAATTCCCCCATCTCCGTTCCACCATCGGACGACCCGTCGTACGGCGAGTTTCCACCCTTATGTTGTTAACACTTCTACGATCCGGATGAAGCGTTTCGCCTCCTCCTTTATACCGCGTACATCGAGGGACTGGAATAATCTGCCGGCGGCGGTGTTTCCGTCGGACTACAATTTGAGTGTCTTCAAGGCTAGAGTGAATAGGCTCTTAATAAACTAGTGCGCTTTACCAACAACGATTGCGTCACTGCTTACCATCAGGCGGGATTGCGGTCAAGCGCTGGTTTATATTTTAATAAAAAAAAGCCCAGTAACTGCACTGTGGAAGTCATATAGGCAGTTCTTCTTCTTTTCTTCTCAGCCTATAGAGGTGGCGTCCCCCAAAGCCTGCTCTTGTGCTGCCTGCATCTAACGGCTTCCCGCCACCTTCACGAGGCCATCGGTCCACCTTGTTAGGGGCCTCCCTACGCTGCGTCTTCCGGTACGTGGCCGCCACTCCAGAACCATACTGCCCCATCGGCCATATGTTCTACGAACAATGTAAAATACTGATATTCAGTTGAATCCTCTAAGGTCCGTATTACAGAACGTCACTCAAAACTCAAGCTCTACTTAAGTCTCGGTTGAAGCCTTTTGATTGGTTGAAACTAGTTTTAAGTAATGCTTAAACAGAGATCAATGCTTGAGTTTCCTTCTGTAATAGGGACCTTAGACTGGAAACTAAGCCCATCATGTCGGGGAAAGGCAAAGGGGATGATGATTGTTGAGTCCTCAGTTTATTAAGGATTAAAATATCTATCATAGATGGACATGTGGAAATATTGAGTAGCCGATTATGGTAATTATACGTATACATATAATTAAGTAGTTGTGACTATTATGTTGGGCGGTAAACATATTTACTTGTGAAGAAATCCGAGTACTTACCACGAAAAAGACTTTTCAGTTCAGGAAACCCCGGGCTCCAACGGATGCAGCCAGGACTGAATGATGGCTAGGATGATGATAGTAAAACTGTTGATATAAGTAATATAGCTTTTATCAACAGGTAATAGATATTTAAAAAATCGGTTCTACTGAACTGACTTCCCCCAGATACAGAGATCCAGAGATTTCTTTCTACAAGTCCACAAACTTAATTTCTTTCTAATATTAGTGTAGTTATCATGTTTAGCATTGAAACTGGTGATTGAAATACGACGTGAACATGCAAAATGAATAAGCTAAATAATATTAATTCTGTACCTATGTGTAATTTTAAGTCAGAAAAGTGTCCTTCAAAACTGAATATCCATTTTGCTATTCCTGTGCCAATAGGGTAAATTAATTTTGCTGGTTTTTTGGATCACCACTACGATTCGGACGAAGCGTTTCGCCTCCTCTTTTATACCACGTACTTCGAGGGACTGGAACAATTTGCCAGTGGCGGTGTTTCCGTCGGGCTACAATTTAAGTGTCTAGGCTAGAGTGAATAGGATCTTAAACTAGCGCGCTTTACCATCAACTATTGCATTACTGCTTACCATCAGGCGGGATTGCGGTCAAGCACTAATTTATAATTTATAAAAAAAAGGTTTGTACGGAACCCTTGGTGAGTGAGGTCGAGTCGCACTTGGCCGGTGTTTGATGAGAGCGATAACTAGCATGTGTTGCCACGCGACACGATACACTGTTTCTGTAAAATCTTGTCTCATCAATAATATTACGTACGTTCCTGATCGTAATATTCGAAGCGCGACTACAACAATTTTCTTAAAGTTTCTCCGACGGATTCAATTTTCTACATCTATTAATAAACTTCAATATTGTTGCTTCGTTCGCTTAGTTTTCATAGCGCATTATGAAATATTGATGTAATAACAAAACGTGCTGTTTGCAGCTATGGTTTGTTATTTTAGATCGTTACAAAATTAAACTGTTTGAAGAAAAAAAAACTTTGTATTAGTACCAGCAGGCCAGCGTAACAGACTATCAGTAGCAATGGGTTTCCATTTGACAGTTCAACAACATTAATTGCGTTATTTATGTTGTAGAGTAGACTCGTTTCTCGAACATATGGAACAATGAATTAGCAAAACTCTTCAAAACGATTAAAATTGATAGTAATAGAGTGTTACGCAAAAGGGTGATGTTTGTTTTAAAAAAATTAGTTGTTAAGTGTTCAAAAGTGTAATAAAGAAACTTTATCTTGTTATTTGAGTTTGTTGTTTGAAAGTTAAGGTAGGTGTTAAATCGTCAAACTATTGGTGGTCCTCTCACGCCTTCTTTGAATGAGAATAGGTGTTTGCTCTGCTGTGGGACGTTGATCAAACAATATGGAGATCAGGTTCAGACTGTTCTAACTCCCAAACAACTGCTCAACAAACTTAACTAATTACAAATATTTAAATTTTGTTTATATTTCAAATTTCAAGTTAAATATCAACTTTATTTTAATGAATATTAAGTTGATTTCAGATTGACTAGCACTTTCAATAAAGAGTTATAAAAATATTTGAATAATTTGTAGCGTAAACTAAACCGTATTGTGTAGGAATTAAAGTTATTTTTAAAAACTAATATTAATTTTAGAGACAGGCCTCCTCTTACTAAGAGGGTATTTGTCTGGGACATTTTTCGGTTTCCTCGTGACGCTTTTCTGAAAGCAGTGGACATAAAATTATTTAAGCAAAGTAAAGAGCCTGTTTGAATTCGAACTAACGACCCACAACTCGATAGTGTTGCCGCTGAGCTATTGTGTCAGGAATTTGGTCGTGGAGGTTTTTAGATCAATCTCCCTCCGGCGCAGCATCGTTGGTCTTGTTGTTGGGTTTAATATCGCATCCCCTCGACCAACTGCCATCTTCCTTCTCATTCACTCATTTTTTGTTTGAGTGAATAGGCTCTTAATAAACTAGCGTGTTTTACCAACAACGATTACATTACTGCTTACCATCAGGTAGGCTTGCGGTCAAGCATTAGTTTATAATTACATAAAAGACCACCACTGTTCTAGCTTGCAATACCAACAGATAAATCATAGAACAATTGAATATCGTACTAAATCCTCCATCATGCCTACTTTTATCGAGCTGCAGGCGATGCGATATTCAGCCGGTGCTATGTCGTGTTGAAACTCATATAGAAACTTGTTGCTTGTCTTTGATGAATAAACGCAGAGAAAATTGTATGCTGAAATATAATAGAAGTTATAACTATTTTGTTGTTGATATAAACTGAAGTATTTCAATCTAGCTGTACGGAGGACGGGTCTGAGCAGTTGTGTTGCGATGTGTGCCGGGTACGATGCGCCAAGTGTTATTGTGTTGGGAGTTTGGTCGTGGAGGGTCTTCAGGTCAATCTCCCTTTGGCGCAGCATCGTTGGTCGTGTTGTTGGGTTAAACATTGCACCACCTCGCTCAACTGCCGTCTTCCTTCCTATTCACTAAGTTTTTTATGTGAATGCGCGCGCTTTAGCATCAACGATTGCATCACTGCTTACCATCAGGCGGGATTGAAGTCAAGCGCTAGTTTATAATGATTAAAAAAAAAATCGCACATGCTATACCTACATGTCTACAAATACAAGTATGTGTCTGTTGTTTTAACGTCAAAATAAGACCTTATTTATAAATGCATATGAAAGAATATTATACAATACTTATCTAGCAAAAAAATAGTTTTTTAATTTTTACTGGTTTTTCGGCTAATTTCCAAAATGGATTGACCGATGGGATTGGTCACACATATCCTAAAGAAAAGTAACTTCTAAACTACTTTGATAACATCTGATGTTAGAGACTTTTTCATCCAGTAAATTAAACCTACTTACTATAATATGGATATCATTAAAAACATGGCGCCTAAAAGTACGACAATTAGCGTTTTTTAATTTACAAATATTTCTACTTCTGTTCTATTCTCAACGAAATAGAAACATAGATGAACTGAATTTAAATTAAGTTTCATTTGTAAACAAAGAAATAGGCGCTATTATCTGTTTTGCTAACTCCGGAAACATTAACTTCGGTGATCTCGAGAGACGCAAAACAAACGATTTGATTCCATTTTCTATTAGTAGGGAAATCTTTCAATCCGATAGTAAATGCTAACCATATATCGCTGCCGTCTGATGCGGCAATTCGTCTGGTTTGTGAGATTATCTGTACAATGAGAATAATACGTTTTGCAACGAGGAGGATTTAGCTTTAAAAAGAACATTCATAAAGAAGATAAGTGATTGCATTAGCGATAAGCGATGTTTTGTAGTGTTGAATGTATTTTTTAATAAATGTATATTTTATGTACACCATTAAATACTTTTTTATAAATTATTTCAATAATTTGTTGTCTTTACATGGAATGTTTCTACGTACCTAACGTCATTTTTTCTTTATACGGAACCTGAATATATTTAATTCAGAATAAGCAACTGAATCGATTCCAATAATTTTTACACCATGTTATATTTTTTCCCAAATATGAAAAAGAAAATGATGCAGTGTGTTACCGTGTGCTCGAAGCAGTTTACAGTGGATCATATTGTCCTAAAGCGCACGCCGCGCCGCGCCACCGCTACAGGCGCGAGCGGGCGAGCGGCGCGTTTACCATATACAAAAGTAGGGACAACCAGGTAATATAACAAGTTACGTTATGCTGCCCATCGTCTTGAAAAAAGTTTAAAAAAAATCATAAATGTGGTAAAACTTACGTGTCCCACAGAGCGATACACGAAAATGTGCGGAAAATTGCGGCGCAGGTGACTGTCAAAGTGCTGTAAATCGAACTGTGCAGTGCACCACAATACAGCAAAAAGTGCAAAAAAGTGCATTTCAAAAACTTTAAAAAATTACGCTGCGAGTTTAGTCTCGGTGACCCCTATTTTTTGGATGTTTCGGGTTCGTCTCGGTGAGCCCTATCTTTTGCCACCACTATTGGATTTTTTCTGCCCTGGTGGGTGGAAATACAGGCTGAAAAACAAAAACCACGTGTCTTCGAGCCACGCACCTGGAGGTGTGCCGTTACTTTCGAAAACGTCATCTGAAGCCCCTTAAGATCCAAGAATGAAGACGTATTGCGCACAAAAATCGCTCCGATAGTTTTTAAGTAACCGCATTTATAAAAATTGACTGATTTTCAAAAAATCGTACAGGCTGAAGGAGATTGACGACCAATGTTTTTCAAATTATAGATAAATATAGTTTAAGTCCTTCCTTAGTTTAAACCTTCTCTGTATGAGAGGAGACCTGTGCCCAGCAGTGGGACAATAAAAAGGTTGATAATGATGATAATGATAGTTTAAGTCAAACAACAATGATGCCAAATTTCAGAATTTTCGGCTGTACTGTTTTTTTAGTTATATATTTTTTAAATTAAGGTAGTGCACGTGCTACCCCTATATTTGGCATTAGAGTATTAGTTCATTTATATAAAAAATAGTTAGTATTTATTTATTTTGTGTAAATTTTCAATAATTTTCTCGTTTTTCATGTTGTCTAAATTTATTTATTTATATTAATTTATTTATATTGTCTAAATTTTCAATAATTTTAGTTTTTAAATATTATTAAATCGGGGGTTGGATATAACATTTAATTGAGGAGCTCAACGCTTTTGGATAATGGAGTCCGATCAAACGAGCTCAAACACGGGTAGATTAGTGTAAAAATAGGAGAAGTTGTGAAACCGGCGGCCATTTTGTCGGCCATATTGTAAAACTTAAATTAGCCATAACTTTTGCAGACATTTGATATCGAGTTGCGGTTTTCTTTGCAAAAATCAGTGCATAGACTACAGCCCCCGTCAATTCTAAAAATTTCAGGCCAAAATATTTTTCAGGATTTTCAGTTTCCTGAAAATATTTTTATTATACAGTATGTTAAGAAAACCCTGTCCGACCCGTGAAGGTGTTGTTAGGTATCGATAACTGATTCTACTAATGCATACAAAACCGGGCTAAATTTTAAAAAAATCTCCTCCTAAAAAATAAATATTATTTCGCAAAAAGAGGTAACTTAATAAATTTGCGTTATCCACACTTTCGCGCGCGGCGGCGGAGGCGGCGGGCGGCAGGGCACGTGGCACGTGGTCGCATCGCTATTCGCTCATAATAATACCGGTGTTGTCACTTTTTAAAAATTACCAAATTTCGGGGAAGTTGGAATTAATTCGCTGGAAAAAAAGATTATTTCAAAATTCATTTGTATTGGTACTATGATGATTACGTAAAATTTTATATTATATTTGGTCATGTGTTTACCTAACCTTTATTATCCTTATGGGTCGGACAGGGTTTTCTTAACATACTGTATAGAGCAGCTCAGGACCATACAAGTGAGCCCAAAGTTCGGATACTGTGCGACAATTGGATCGGAAGCTACAGGCGGCAACATTTTGGGTTTGACAGTTGCGGCGCCATTTTGAAAATCTTTAAATCGTGATTGCTTCGGATCTGGGGGTCGTAGAGAGCCGGGGTTTCTTGCTGCGATATTGTTCCCATCTATTCATCCTTAACCTAAGTTTTCAGGACCTTCAGTGCCTGAAATTTTCAGGCGCTTGAAAATTAATCGACTTCGACGGATTGACTACGCAGATAATGACCGGGCAATACTTGACGGATGACGGCAATGCATGGGCAGTACTTGCATCGCTTCAAGTGGAAGGACAATCCGTCATGTATCTGAGAATCGGGAAAGTCGGAGTCGGTTCTCCATATCATATTAGACTGCATTTTATGGCCTATTTATGGCCGACAGCGGTACATTGTTGAGGCTGAATTGGGCCTCAGGATGGATGCAGGAAATATTATATGGGAGATAATACGTAGCAAGAAACGGGCAAATTTTCTTGAATTTTGTGAAGAAATATGCCAAAAGTTATAGAAAGAATGCTGCTAAAATATATTGAACTAGGTATATTTAAAAACAGCATCACAAAAATTTTCATGTATAATAAATATTAGAATATAGTGCTATAGATGTATAAAATACTAATTGTAGAAATGACGCATTAGAAAAATTAAATTATTATATCTAATTAAGAGAGAAAATAGTAAAACTGTAACCTTGAAATATGAAAAATGTAATAGAATGTAAGTAAATTAAGTACCTTAATAAAATAAGTATAAGCATATATACGATGTTGTAAAAGAAATAAAGAAAAAAAGCATGTAATAAATAGATATAAGAACTACTTAGTAAATGTAAAAATAAGCATTGATAGAATTGTAAAATCAGCTTCAAAACAATAAAGAAAAACTGTACAATTATTGAACCACACCCAATAAAAATATTATATAGAGGACAGCTAGGCTAGACAGGCGTCCCACCTGTAAATTTGTGAAAGAGAATGTATGAAAGAAAGATTAAGTATGAAGAATAAAAGTCATCATCATTAGATGATGATGATGACTTTTAAGATCAGCGTTAATTCCAGTCACATCCGAAGTTTTTTCAGCTTTGGAGTCTGGGGTCCGCTTTTACCAGTCTAACTGCTGATTTTGGCTAAACTTAGATATTTTCCATGAAGCGACTGCCGTCTGACCTTCACAACCCAAAGGCGATATCGTAGCATTGCACTTAGATCAATTATTGGACATTTGAGGGCTCCAACAACCCATAATGACTGCCATTAGATGTTCGTATGGCAACCGGGACCTACGGCTTAACGTGCTTTCCGAGGCACGACCAGACCAGTGCAAATATTCATATTTATGCAGATAAATATTTGCACTGCACGGGGATCGAACCCGCGCCTCCTTGCGCAGCGGCCGCGTTTGCTTCTGCTACTCCACGGAGGCTGTCAAGTATGAAGAATAAAAGTGAGGGAAGCAAAATTGCGAGAACTGGCATGAAAGTGTATAGTAGATAACGTCTCTGGCCCAATGTCGGAGGAATAGGCGATTAAAGAAAAAAAAACATAACAAGCTCATAACTTTGTGATTTTTCATGATAGCTTTTTGAAATTTTGTACATAAAAATACTGGACAAGTGATTCCAGTTTCACTTATATAAAAAAGAACTTTGTATAAAATTATGCATTAGGGTTTTGTCTCGCTGAGGGAGGTAAAGTTAAGTTGCAAAAGTCGTTTCATGTGTAGGTGACGTAGTACAGTTATATAAAAAGGAGGGGTAATAATAAAAAAAAAACCATCCGCATCCCTGTCAATAGGAAACGCTAACGACGAAGAGACGCAATCAAGATTTCTGGCTAGAAAATAGACCAGTCCTCTGGTAAAGTGTAATCTATTTGAGCGCCCCGAATTTTTTTTTTTTTGGGATGGGAAGTCATCAAATGACCTCTCCCGGTCTGGGCGGAAGGACGTGTCAGACTTTTACTGACTATAAAACCCACGCGTGTTTCTTCACTTGCCTAAGCGTTTCTTTGCCCTGACCCAGGAGGCATCGGTCTTCGTGGACCCCGTCACAATGTGCTGACATCTCTTTGAGGCGCGCGTGAAACACAACGCGCCGTCGACTCGGGCCTGGTGTTTACAGGCGGCGAGCTACCCATTGCTCACCACCCGCAAGCCCGTGCCTACGGTGGCTGGGAGTTCGATGTTGTCTCCCGACCAGGTCGTCTCCTGCGGCGGCTAGTGGCGTGAGGGCGCTGGGATTCCCGCTGCCACACGCGCTCCGTCTCCTTCTTTGCCACAATCACTGCTTCGCAGAAGGAGGGGACGGCCTCCCATGCCATGCTCTCGTTCCGGACTATGGACTGGATCAGGGTTGGCCGCGAGAGATCGCCACCGATCGCCGCTATGAGGACACGGCGGTGCTCTATCCAAGCCGGGTAGACCTCCACCGTATGATTTGAGTACCCCTAAAGCCCAAGGCAATCAATTTGAGAGAGTCAAGATAAATGATATTTTGTGACCTGCCTGGTGGTTAAAACACCAGCCTCTCAAGTATGAGTGCGCGGGTTCGATTCCAGGTCAGGCAAGTGCCAATGTAACTTTTCTAAAGTTATATGTACTTTATAAGTATATCTTGGACACCATTGACTGAAGGTGAAGGAAAACATCTTGAAGAAACCTGGACTTTATAAGTCTGAAATCGCCAACCCGCATTGAGCAAGCGTGATGATTACGCTCAATCCTTCTCTGAATGAGAGGAGATCTGTGCCCAACAGTGGGATCATAAAAAGGTTGATGACGACCTAAACTTATTTGTTGCAAATAGATCACACTATTGTGTCTCGAAAGGAATACGTAAACTTACAAGTGACCCTGTACAGTGTTGTTAACGTGGCCAGATGTACAGTTGCAGTAAAATAAGAAGAGATTCCTTGTTTACTGACTTTTAAAATGTATTTTCCAAATACGTACTTTCACGTAGCTCTTGAAAATTGAAATCAATCTGCTGTTCAGTGTCGGTGATGCGCTCGTTTGTCTCGGACGTGACTCCAAACTCTCTGAGACCTTTATATAGATACGAGCTGCGCCCCGAGGTTTCGCTCGCGTAGGTTTCGATCCTGTGGGAATGTTAGGATAAAAAGTATCCTATGTATTATTCCTGGTTATAAACTATTTGTGTATAACTATACTGGTTATAACTCTGATTTGTCAAATGTCATCCAAATCCATTCAGTAGTTTTTGCGTGAAAGAGTAACGCCCCCCCCCCCCCCCCGTTACTCTTTCACGGGGGCAGGGGAAGGCAGCCGCCGCCCTCGAAGAACATGTATGAACTCCTAATTACTAAATAAAGTATAAACGATAACTTCTCTTAGACACTAACAAAATGTACGGTGTAATTGCCAAAAGCCGCGTGCGATTATAGCGTACAAAGCTTACCTACTCTAAAAATTTTACTTGTCTAGACCAGACTTTCGCATTTTAATTATTGACTAGCGACCCACCCGGCTTCGCACGTGGACAAATGATATAGGTACCTAAGACTTCCTCAAGAATCGGTGGCCCTTCAATAAAAATAATGTCTACTGTACCGCCCATCAGCCAATATCTGACTCTGCAAGATACATCGACCTTATTGTCCATGGATAGCCAATTTCACCACCTTCAAACAGAATGAAAGCCTACCGGGGTAGCAAGTTTGTTCGAAATAATGGTCCGCCGCTCCGGGCCACTCCTTAGGCAGAGAAACACTCAAGTAGCAGGAGGCCGGCAGTGGCGCGAGCGGCATGCGGCATTTTTATGGTGTTTAGTTTTGAATAAATCGTGATATCTCCTGAATTCAACCTATTCCAATAATTCCAAAAGAGATCTGCTGCTACTAAAATTACCTTTGATATGACGTAATTTATTTGGATAAGGATTAATAATAAGGAACAAATAGTGGGCTCTGATTTCGACTGGCATTTTAATTAACTTTTCAAACATAAAAAAGTAGTCATAATGAAGAAACTATAGTAGGTAGACATACGGTGTCGCAAGCTTTTTGGTAGGCATTTTTAAGGTCTACGACGCTGCAGTACATTATTTTGATCTATTTCATAGGAAATAGATCAAAATAATATACTGCAGCCAGCGATTGCAAAGCAAGCTCAAAAAAATGGGTTTATTTTGCGACATGTGTAAGAAACTTCAAAAATTATCAGTGTTCCTCTCATTAATATTATGCATGTTATATACAAACAAACCTTTCTCTTGAAACACTCTATCTATTAAAAACGGTATCAAAATCCGTTACGTAGTTTTAAAGATTGAATCATACAAAGCGACATAGGGAAGTAAAAGTGTTTTTCTTTTATAATATATAGTGATAAGAATACGATATAGGTCCTATATTGACGTACGGGGAGTCTGTAAACATCTATGAACTTATACTATGTGCCTATGTTCTCATGTTTCCAAAGAAATAAAAAAATTATTGAGTCCTTAAGTAGTATTGTACACTATCTGTAGCAATGGGTTTTATTTTGACAACAATATTTTCCTTGCGTTATTTATATTGTTGAGCAGACATATATTTCAAACATATGGAGCAATGAGTTAGTAATATGCTTCCAAATGATTCAAATTAATAGTAATAATGTGTTAAGCAATTAGAAGGAGGGATTTATGATTGCAGTGTTCGTTTTCCAGCCTGTCTATACTCTATATATTAAGAGTGTGATATAAAAGTGGCCTAAAAAGTTTTTTCCGGGACAAAATAATATTTTAAACAAAATTGACCAGCTTTACAAGTAGACTACCTTCCAATGAAAATATCATGTAATATAATGTATTATATTATAAGCTAGTGCTTGACGCAATCCCGCCTGATGGTAAGCAGTGATGCAATCGTTGATGGTAAAACGTGCCAGTTTATTAAGACTGCTACTTCCTTCCTATTCACTCAAAAAAACTGAGTGAATAGGAAAGAAGACGACAGTTGAGCGAGGTGATGCAATGTTAAACCCAACAACACCACGACCAACGATGCTGCGCCAGAGGGATATTGATCTGGAGACCCTCCACAACCAAACTCCCGACACAAAAACATTTGGCGCATCGTACCCTAGACACATTGCAAAACAACTGCTCTATATGTGTACCTGTACACGTCTGCACTTAGGGGCATTGCCAGTTTACTTACCAATCAAAGACGAGGTTGGCAACTATTTGTCTTGAGAGAGCAAACCCAGGGAGTGCAAGCAAATATGGAAACTCATTACTTTGCTGAAAGCGCTAGTTAAGACCGAGATATTGCTCCAATATCAATTTTCTAGTTCTGACCGGAGTTTATCCGTACTTCAGAAGTTTCAAACTTTTAAAATGTAATATCTGGGACGAAAGTGTGCAATATATTCGTAAGTGGGCACTTCGAAAATATTGAGAACAAGATTGAACTCTTATGATGAGAACATGTGTTGGTCTTTAAGATTGAAGTTCATAATGGTCTACGTTGTATGTTATGTTATGGCTTTTAGGGTTCTGTACTAAACGGTTAAAAACGAGAGCCTATTACTCTAAGACTTCATTGTCTGTTTGTCACCAGGCTGTATTTCATGAACCATAATAGCTAGACAGTTGGAATAGAGTTGCCTAAAATCCAACTAATTAAATACTAATCTTAAAGACACGTTCTTTTTGATTTGGCTCGTACTCGTGTGGTTTCTGTTATAATAGTTTATATTAATTGCCCCGTTGGTTGTCCTGGGTTTGATTGCCAAATAAAATGAAATGAAATCGTTTATTAAGCAAGTAGGATCACTGATCACTTTCACACGTCATATATATTTTTTTAACTAGATGAAGCCGGCATTTCCTAACTGACTACCTCTGAGAAGAAATAGCCGAAACAAACTCAGGGATCATCGTCTTTTTTCAAGTCCAGACATTAAAAATGAAAATGTTTATAATAATTTACGTTATAATTACGCATATTGCTTAGTAACAATGCTTAGCAGAGCGAGCAGCTCAGTCCCAAGCTATATTGTCTTCTAAATAATTTGTGATTTTATAATACCCCTTTTTGCAAATTTCGGCCTTTATAAAGTGTTTAAATCGTTTTGAGTTTCGAATTCCCTTGACCCAGGAACGAGTTGCCTACTCTGTGGAGACGAGTGTGATATACAGCAAGATTGTGTTTGTTCCTGGTATTTATATTATGAATATCACTAATTTTCTTAAAATTCGATATATTTTTATGTACATACATAAGATTTTCAAATATATGTCGGAGATCGTCGGTATAATTTTAATAGAAGTTGCTGATTTGATTTACGTAGTAGAGGGGCAAACGCTTGTGACGTTATTTTGTGATGGCGGCACAAGGACAGAGTCGCTTTGGAAAGTGGAGTTCGTCGAACGGTCACTTTGCATCGAGACGCGGACCAAGGCACTTCTCCGAACCGAAACTGCCGGTTTGCCTATTAAAATTGTTATTATGAAGATTGGAGGGTATATCTACAAGTCGTGCGTTAATTCAAAACTCACCTACGAAATGGAACCTGTACCACCACATCAAGATGCTGTCGACCCTACCGCTCTGCCGTCGCTCTCTCCGACATATATATTGTGAAGCTACAGTCAGAATGTTCACCTCTTTGAATTTTTCTCCAAGAGAACCTCTAGCACCAAGGTTGTAAATGGCTCGAACAGCCCATTTCTGTAAAACAAAGATGGTATTGATGTCCGCGCAAATTCCCCAGAGAAGAATCCCATAAGTCATAAGACTATGAAAATAACTAAAATAAACAATTCTGGCTGTATCTACATCAGTTATCTGTCTAATTTTCTTAACAGCAAAGGCGGCAGAACTAAGTCTACCCGATAGTTTCTCAATGTGAGGACCCCATTGTAACTTGGAGTCAATAGTTAATCCATGAAAAACTGTCAACTCGACAGGGATCAACTCTACTCCATTCAGTTGAACATTGGTACTTAGCGGCGTGACATTTGGCGTAGAAAATTTAAAGACTTTAGTTTTTTTTTTCATTCAAAAGAAGGTTATTTACATTAAACCAATGGACAACTTTCGAAAGTGCATTGTTAACTTCGTCATAATTTGCTAGCTGACGCTTAACTTTAAAAATAAGAGAAGTGTCATCCGCGAACAATACAATGTTGTGATTATCTCTCATGTGATGAGGTAAGTCATTAATATAGATTAAGAACAAGAAAGGACCTAGAATTGAATTATATTTTTGTATAATATTTAACAAATTCTTGAAAAGTTTCATCATGGTTATATGTTTTTTCCAAAAACAGTTCATACATTTTATCTGCTTTTATGAATACCTGGGGTTGCCCAGTTACTAAATATAATGAGGTCGCTAACAGGCAATGTTTTTTTTTGGGAAATCTTTGCCAGGAATTCCACTAAATTCCTAGTGGAAATATCCAACAACACTTTGCTCCAAAGTGTTGTTGGATATTCTAGAGTTTGAGGGTTGGCGATGTATGTCAGGATGGGTCTCGCTCCTGATCATTATCTTATCGTATTGGTTTGCATTCCATTGGGTAAATACGGTGTTGGAGGGATGGAGATGTCTGCGTACACACTTGTGCACTATAATATCTCACGGGAATGTTTTATGCACTCCATTGGTTTAAGTAGGTAGTTAGCGAAAAGAAAACAAAGTGGCTTAGTTAACCAAGTAAATGTAGGTAATACTAGAATCCAAACATAACGTTGCTAAATTGAAAAGTAGAACTGTAACTAAACAAACATTTTATCTTCTGTCCTTTTCTTAATGACATAAAAAGAGAAAGATGCATTAATCTTAAATTTTGTGAGAGAATCAAGAGAATCAGGGCCTTTGCCCAGTTTTCACAATAATATTTTATTAAAGATTATATAATGTTTAATAAGTTATAAGTAAGTACCAATACCTAAGTACTGGAAATAAGGAAAGCCTGTACACGTTTCTCATACAAACACGAACCAACACGAACTGAACACCGAAACAAAACAACAGATTTTATTTCTTTCCGAACCTAGTTTTGTCCCTCTAGTGGTTTTCAAAGTGGCTCATTAAGTAGTAATCCCCCGTTTTCATGTACCTAATAATTGTGGCAGCCGGGATTAGGAGCGGTCATAAAACCGATACAACAATTAATTGTTTGGTTCTGAGATTGCCAAAGTGGTTTATGCAGCCCGGAGGACGGTTGTGTTTATGACTATTGGTTGAAGATGCGTACTATAGATTTAGTAGATCGACCGACGATAAGTGGCAACAGCGGTCGCGTACTTATGGAGATTTATACGGGCTTGTGCTAGTTACATAAGTTAAAATAACACATTGTTTAATTAATGCATTGATTACAAGTAAAGAGTGCAATGAAAACAGTGTTCTTAAGTCTATTTACACTTCAATATAATAAATGGAGACTTCTTGAGACGATTATTTTATTATTATGGAACGGTATTTTTGTTTATACAAAACCTGAATATAGTTTGTACAGAATAAGGAACTGAATCGATTCCAATCATTTTACACCATGTTATATTTTTTCCCCAAATACATTTAAAAATTCATGCAGTGTGGTTACCGAGCGCGCCACGCAGCTTACGGTAGATCATGCCAGCGCAACAGCTGACGCCAGAGATTAACGCACCGCTCGCCCACACAAACGGAGCGTTGACCATATTTTTGTTGGGACAACCAAGTAGGATACCAAGCTCATAACTTTTGGTTTTACATGATATCTTTTTGAAATCTTGTACATAGATTCTTTATTTAAAAATAGTGGACACGTGTTTCGGGTTTCGCAAAAACAAAAAATAATGTTGTAACATGATATGGCGTCGTCCATTATAATACGATTAGTATTATAATGGACGGCGCCATGTTATGTGGGTTGTTTGGATTCTTCAACTGTTACTGTATTGGGTTCACGGGCAATCGCTCGCTAGCCGTCGCTCGTCAGTTCTACATTATACACGATCATTACTTTACATTATACATGATCATTTTTTTTAACCAAGGTCAGTTTGACACACCTCTGTCCAGGATGTGACTGGGTTTTCATGACCAAACTTGGTTTTGCAAACCATAAGAGAGCTCACAAAAGAAATAAAAATGGTGTGGTCTTTCCAAACTCAAAAAGAGCTGCCTAATTTGAATAAAAGAGCTTAGAATTCATCACACACCTGTTCTAGGTCGTCATCTTGATGTGATCTCTTCCACCTCTTCCACTACACAATCTACGGATGATAAAGGCTAAAAGTAACATTTTAATGTAATGTTAATTGAACATTTTGCACTATAACGTAAATCGATAAATTAATTTTAAGAATTTACAAAAATATTTGACTATCATTGCCCTAAGGACGTTGGGTACTAACATTATAGAACAGTGGCGTAATGACGTACTTTATTGAGTAGGTCCTAAGGCGGAAAATTTTGTTATATGAAATAATGGCTCTGATTCATTTCATATTGTAAGCCCGTTATGAAGTACGGGTGTGTGCGAGATGTATGGAGCCAGTTATCGGAACAATGCCAGGGACTATTGATTTATTCTGTAATTTCTGTTATTTGTATAGGTTATGTAGCCTGTAGGTAATCTGTAATTGATTGAGTAAATATATAAGAGTTGTTTGGAATAATTATATTGTTACTAGCTACCAGCGACTTTTTTCCCCCGCCCCTCCGCATCGCCTCAACTGCCCGCGCCGTTTCGTTCACACCTGAGTTTTCTTTCATAATTTTCTTTTTACTCAGCTCTTAAGAGTTCTAGCGAGTACCGAACTACCAAATGCAAAAATATGTTTTTAAACCCGAGTGGTACTTACAGAGTTAAGGATGTTGAAACAAAGAAATACTTCAACTGTACGTAGATGAGCCTAATACAGAGTGTAGCTCAGAATGTGTTACCTATAGAGCAGAATGTCACAAAAAACCCGTTATGAAGTCAAGTTTCAGTAGTGTCAATTGGCTTGCATGAGCAGTTTTATTCTGTTATAATTTCACAGTAAAAACTGTTCTCATCACCGGAGGTGTTACAGTGATATTTTTACAGAAGAGACTGGCTGCTGTAGGCCGTTATCATTACTATAATCATTTTCCGAGCCAAAATAAGTCCACAGCTGGACATGCGCCTTCCCAAGCACTTTTAATTCACACCTTCCAGCACCCTAACTGCGTAACGCACCATCACTCTCAATTTGAATAATTTTGAAGCATTTTGCTAATCAATTGCTAAAAAATTATTCGAAAAATATGATTGGGTAATAACTTAAATAACGCAATGAATGTTGTTGAACTGTCAAAATGAAATGAATCGCTACTGATAGTGTATTACGCTGCACTTCCATGCTTCTATCATCCAACGTATTCCTGAGGTCATCGGTCTACCTTGGCCTGCCGCCTTCTCGTCGCCACTCCAGAACCTTTCGGCGAGTCATATGCCGACTGCCACTTAAGTTTTGTACTTCGGGCTATGTCTATGTATACTTTCTTCTTCTGCGAATCTGCACTAGGTGCATTTAGTTTTGTTACAAGTGAATGCCAACAGTCGTTCTTTATTTGTTTCTATTGATATGTTTCACAAAGATGTTTCTCTTTAATTCCTCCTCCAGTTTCTACGCCTTTTATATCCATTTTCCTCAGCCTTCTAAGAAAATTTGTCGCCCACCAAATAGAAAGCGCAAACAAGGCACCAGTACCTATGTCCTTACTACACTCGAGTGCTAAAGTGTGGCCATAACATATAAGTGTAATAATTGAATCATTTTCGTGAGTTCCGCTCATGACTGTACATCAGGCAGGGGTGGCAAATCGAGGAATAAGTAAGTACTTAATTGGAACACATAACTGTGATTTGTTAGCTGAAGTTACATTACTGGACGGCGGGTACACCTACAATGGATTCACCGACGGAATTGGCGTATACACTCAACGATCAACGATCGCATCACTGCTTACCATCAGGCGGGATTGCGGTCAAGCGCTAGTTTATAATTATATAAAAAAAGTATCCTACATATAAACCTAGTTATAAAACACCTGTGTGCCAAATTGCATCCCAATTCGTTCAGCAGGTATTTTTACGTGAAGGAGTAAGAAAACATTATTAATCAGTAGGACACTCATTTTGTTTGTGGAGAAGGAAAAAAAAAATACATCTCTCATATTCGTAAGTAGGTCCTTATTACCCCCAAATGCAGCTTGTAAGTGAACAATTAGTGCTCTAGGGTTATAATGTAGCTAGGAAAGACGTAAGAAATAATCTAATAAAAAAAAAACTTTTCACTCTTTCAAAAAATTCTCGTATATCTAACCATCATACTGGCAGTAGACATAATGCATTCAGCCCAATGACACAAAAAGTCACTTAGCTATTCAGCCTTTGTCTTCGCATGAGGATAATAGTCATCAATATTTAATATTGAACGGCGAAGCTCAATTTCGTTGTTGAAAAGATAATTTTAAAAAGAAGATAAAAAACGGCTGGAATAGAAAACCTTTACTTTAAATATTGTTTGCTTTAAGATTTTTTTTATAATTACATGCTAATTAGGAAAAGACATGAGTTCTGCAAGTGATGAAGATATAAGCTGCACTCCCGATTCAATGATTTCCATTGAATCGGGAGTACGAGGAAGCTGAAGCAGCAATTAACAATATTTTGCCTGAAAGTTCTAAAGAGAGATTATTCTTGTAATGCAGGTTTTTTTCTACTTACCACATAATCGAGATGTAAAGCAGAGTAGTTATCTCAGGTGTAAGCATCAATTGCATCCTCGAACTATAGAATACTAGCTTACCGTGTGGAATTCGGTTATATAGCGCTTTTTAGATTTCCTTCGCGAATATCATTTTTTTCCCGGGATAAAAAGTACCCTATCATTTAATCCGGACTTCTAACTTTACGTCTATAAAGCAATCGGTTCAATAGTTACGGCGTGAAAGCGGAAAAAACAAACAAACAAACTCACTTTCCCATTTATAATATTAGTAAGTATGATAAATATCTCGGGCTGTAATTGATGCCTTACAGCCCTTGGCTACTAATCTACTATTATACACATACTAACCCTATAATCTGTACTAATAAATGAAGATTTTATTTGTTTGAACCCGATATCTCTAGTATTTTTTTTTTGCATTTGTTACCTTAATTTTTGAGTAAGGATTTTTTGAGTATTCTTATTTAAAACCCAAATCAAATCAAATCAAATCAAATAGTTTATTTGTGATACACAGGTACATAAATCATAGGTCTTACAAATACAAAGTGAGTTCCTGCTGTGATATGCCTCACAGGCACACAAATTCATTAAACAATTACAATAATTAAAATATACAGAAAAAAAAAAAATACAAAAATAAAAAGAAATAAAGAAATACTATTAACACATTTATATGCACTAAATGTCAACCCGCATTGAGCCAGCGTGATGATTACGCTCAATCCTTCTATGTATGAGAGGGGACCTGTGCCCAGCAGTGAGACGGTAAAAGGTTGAAGACGATGCCCTCAATCAAACATCAACAACACAGTCAAGTCATTTGAAGTCTAAGAAATCCTTTACTGAATAAAATGCATGTTCATTAAGAAATTTAAATAATCTATTTTTGAATTTAAAGATATTATTACAGTCTCTAATGTCCTTGAGAATTTTACTGAATATTTTAGGCGCCATAACGAATGTACTCTTTTCATAAAGTATGGTTTTACATTGCGTATTTAATTTTGTATATAGCCTCGTCCTATTGCGTGACCTCGGCACTATTTCGAACAAATATGGATGTTTCTTGATAAAAAGGGCCATTTCGAAAACATACAATGATGGAGCTGTAAGTATTTTAAGATTTATAAAAGATTGCTTACAGCTTTCGGTTTTTTTCAGACCGCATATCGCACGAATGCATCTTTTTTGACATTTAAAGATCTTCTCCCAGTTCGTAGCATTAACCCAAAAGATGATACCATATCTTAAACGAGAAGCAACATGTCCGTGATAAGCCACAAGCAACGTGGGGAGACTAACTTTTTTTGACAGCATATATAGAGCATAAGACGCTTGTGACAGTTTTTTGCAGACAAAATCTATATGACTTTGCCATTTTAAATTATTGTCTATATGCAGACCAAGAAATTTTATTGTTGTGGTTGATTCTACTTCTTCTCCATCATATTCAAATTTAGTGTTAAGTTTCTGCTTTGTACGTTGTTTAAATTCGATTATTTTAGTTTTTTCTAGGTTTATAATTAAATTATTACTTTTTAACCATTTAATTATTGTGCTAAGACTGGTATTTATATTATTTTCATCATTAAAGACAACTGTACAGTCATCTGCGAATAATATCATTTTATCAGTTGTCGATTTAGGCAAATCATTTACATATAGAAGAAATAAGAGTGGTCCCAAAACACTGCCTTGTGGAACTCCAATCTTAACTGTTCTAGGGGTGGAACTAAATTTTTTTTCTTCTTTGGTATGACAGCAAGTTCTACTAACTTCAGTTATTTGTGTTCTATTATTAAGATACGATTTAATTAAATCCAGAGCATTCCCCCTAACTCCATATATTTCCAACTTGCTCAAAAGTATTGCATGATTGACATAGTCAAATGCTTTAGTCATATCCATGAATAAAGCATAGACTGACTGTTTACAATCAGCTCGAGGGTATATCATACTCAAGAAGTCATAAACAGCTGAATTAATTGACAAACTAAGGTATCCATCTTCCACAGAGTCATCATCATCTTAGCGTTTATCCTGGTTGCATCAGCAGCTTTTGCGTTAGAGCCCGGGGTCCGCTTTCTTGCTCAATTTCCTCCATTTCGGGCGATCTTTAGCATCCTGTGGTGTGAAGTTGTTGGCACGCATGTCATCTCTTACAACGTCAACCCAGCACTTCTTTGGTCTACCCCGCTTGTTCCACATTTGTGACCCACGTAACATGCGTTTTCGTAAAACGTGACCATACCATCGTAGGCGATCCTGCTGCAGTTTGCCCGCTATGTCCCGGACATGAAGATTACCACGGATGCGGGAGTTCCTGATGCGCTCCTTCCGTGGAACTCCACACATCCACCGCAGCATATTCATCTGCGTCAAACTGCTACTACTTCAACTGCTCCTACTTGTGTCGTTCAAGCACAGGCCACGCCTCACTGCCATACAGGTCTATTGCAATAGAAGCAACAGACATATGTAACGAAGAAATGTAACCCATACTATGATTTTAAAAGAAACGTCCATGGAGTTTCTTGCACGTTCGTCTCCGTAGAGATCTACGCTTTGGAACGTGCAATTTAGCTTCACTTTTCTTGGACTGACCGACATTTGACTATTCAAAAGCTCCAACGGATGGTTAATTTGAAATAAACAATTTTGATTTTCATTAATGGTCTTATAGACCTGCCCCTTAAGCTTAACCGGCATTTTGGGGTCACAAATGACACCTGTCACCTAATGCCATTTTGCCCAAGCTGCGGAAATACGTGCCCTGACGTCGCAATCAATGTCGCCGGACGCGTGGAGTACAGACCCCAAATATTTAAACTGGTCTGGTCGAGTAGACCATGTCTCAGCCTATGCGCACAGACGTGGGGTCTGTCGTGTTGCTAGTCATATACTTACGGTCTTCGCCACATTGAGTTTCAGATCGCCGTGCTCGAGCGAGTCCTTCCACACATTCACACGCCGCACCAACCGATCCCTGTCCGCGTCCACCGTGCGAAGATAGGATCCATGGTTCCGTGCCCTGGACGAAACCCATATTGACACACACATTGATCGAGCACACTCCTACCGAATCCGGGAGTCTATAATCTTCTCAAAGATCTTCATGGTGTGGGACCTTTATACCGCGATAGTTGCCACACTCTCCACCGTCCCCATTGGCTCGGGATTTTGCCCGTCAGGAGCACGCCGTTCAAAAAGTTAGTTAACATGCCCACACCGCGAGGACCCATCGCCTTCCAGGCGTCAATGGGGATTCCGTCAGCTCCGACAGCTTTCCGATCCGCCATGCGAAGAAGAGCCGTTTGGACTTCCTCAGAAGTTATCGGGGGCACTAATCCAAGATTTGGAGGGAGTTCCGGTGTCTGCACCTCTTGGTGCTGCTTATTCAGCAGCTCGCGGAAGTACGAGCGCCATCTCTCCTTCACCGCGAGGTCTTCGCATAGTAGGTTGCCAACAGGGTCTTTTACACAACTACACTTGGATATATCCTGTGCCGCTTTGACCCTGGAACGTGCCAACTTATAAATGAGCTTTTGCTCCTCAGACGATTCCAACTTTTTATAGAGCGGTTGCAAGTGGTCTCGTCTGGCTCTGGCTATAGCTCTTTTAGTGGCACATTTGGCAACCTTCTATGCGTTGCGATCTTTAAGGGATCTGGTCGCTTGCCATGTTTTGAAGAGGGCTTAGTCTTTCTTTATCTTAGTCTCCCTCTGGACTGTGTCGTCCCAGGCCAGGTCCCGTCACCAGGTCTCCTTCTCACGTTTGCGGCCACCTTTCGAGACGCCAAGCACCACCCGCGCCGCCCTAGTAATCACTGCCTGGATCCTGACCCAGTGTTCTTGAACAGGTTCCCCTTCGGTACCGGCGCACTTGTCGCCAGTAATCAACGCAAAATCCTGGGACCTGTTTTCATCAAGCAGCCACCACCGGATCTTGCGCCGACAGTGCTCTACACGTCTGCGTTGGGTCTTTACACAGAGATCCATGACAAGGAGACGGTGTTGTGCAGTGAGACTCTCACCGGGTATAACTTTTCAGTTGGCTACTTTCCCGATGTGGCGCCTCCTAGTTAGTAGAAAGTCGATCTGGGTAGCACTTCGTCCGCTCCGGTAGGTGACAAGGTGCTCTGACTTCATTTTGAAGTAGGTGTTCACGATTGCGAGGTCAGCGGCCGCACACGTTCGGAGAATGTTGTTGCCTTCCGCTTTACGACTACCGTACCCAAAGCCACCGTAAACGGTGAAACCCGTCACACTTCACACCCACATGCCCGTTCAAATCACCACCCAGAACGACTCCCTGGGATAACGGGATCCCGCGAAGCAATCCTTCGAGCTGGGTTCAGAACAACGTCCTTTCGGCGTCACTGCAGGCCCCAGGTCAAGTGGGTTACAACCCCATTGACAAGCATCCGCAACGATTTCAGCCGATCACTGATGCGATTCCCCTTCAAGACGTCATCCTGAAGCTCGCCAGACAACACCACGGCGACCCCATTTCTTCCACTAGGTACACCCGTGTAGATCCCAATAAGCCGGGATCTGCTGCCTTACCACCGAGTCTCCTGCAGGAACGCCTCGGCCACCCTCCGCCTGTGGAGAGCCTCAGCCAGTTCGCTCGCTTCCAGTTAACGTGCCAACGTTCCACGACGCGAAACGGATTTTCTTAGTTTGGGCTCGCTTCTTCAGCCGTGTCAGCCTCTGCTAGGTCAGGTATAGGTCACAGGAGTCGGGCGAGGTACCTGCGCGCCGTTTTGCGCCGTCCTAGCTGTGACATGTGCATTTCTTATATTCCTGTCCATTATTGTTGATCGGCTTGCTTGGCTATTACGAGTGCGACTGCCGTCTGACCACTCAACCCCGAAGGGTCAGCGCCCCGTTCAAGGCATCCATTTTTCACAGAGTACCTAATATAATAATGCATAGTTCTTGATACCGTGCTATATTGTGACGAGAGGCAAAATAGACAGTATTAATTTGGAAACTTACGTAGGATCATTACTGTTTAACCCATTATTATCACTACACACAACCATGCATGCATTGCATGAATTAATACTCAGTACCGGGCGACCGAGCTTTGCTCGGCAACTTTTTTTTTTTGTTAGGTACGTCGTGTGTCTCTATATTTTCAAAACAAAAAATACATAACGAGCGAATTTTTTAAATAATATTTTTTGACTAATGTTTTTCGATCATACCGACATAACAATAAAAAATATTATTAACTGTTATTTAAATATAAAATTACGAGTGCAATTTAGATTAACATTTTATTATAAATAAGTACATATAGCTTAACAATCAGTTATATATTATCATCAATACATAGTTTAAGGTCTTATATAACCTAATACTTCCTTCCATACTATATTGTGGGTATGTCGAGGGTTTTCATTAATAATAATCATGGCGGGTACGATGCGCCAAATGTTGTTGTGTTGGGAGTTTTGTCGTGGAGGTTCTCCAGGTCAATCTCCCTTTGGCGCAGCATTGTTGGTCGTGCTGTTGGGTTTAACATTGTATCACCTTGCTCAACTGCCGTCTTCCTTCCTATTCGCTCAGTATTTCGGAGTGAATAGGCTCTTAATAACCTAGCGCGCTTTACCATCAACGATCGCATCACTGCTTACCATCAGGCGGGATTGCGGTCAAGCGCTAGTTTATAATTATTAAAAAAAAAAAAAAACATTTTACGTTCTGATGCACGCTGCCGCATGTCTTGCAGACGTCGCTCCCGTTGTTCATCATTTTCGGCGGCCACACGTTGTGCTGCACGCTCTCGTGAAACATCTAAATCATAAGACCTTTCTGTCCTTAAAATGTTAGTCAAGTTTTGCAAGCATCTTACTTTAGCAGCACGTGTGGGATGAGCGGAAACCTGCTGATTTTCATCAAGTTCTCCTTCGATTGGGTCCTCACTGTGCGAAGTCTGACAAACACGTGTGGGACGAGCGAAAATCAGATTGTTTTCATGGAGGTTTTCTTCTGCTTCTTGAGATGAGTCACGGCTTCGTGGAGTTAAATTGTTCGTAAGCGATTTTTAATATTCTTTTTGGCATTTTCGTGTAAAAAAAGACACATGATATTTTAAGAGCAATTTTCTGGGTCTAACCTCAAACCAAACATTGGCTTCGTGTACCATGAATGTAAACGTCATCTATATCAAATCAAAGTGCTATATTATCAGTTTAATTTAATTTAATTTTAATTTTTTTTTTGGAATGTTATATGTATATTTATAATAGTTCATAAATAATTTAAATGTATTTTGTGTATGTGTTTTTATGAAAACCATGGACAATTGTCTGATGTAAATAAATTAATAATAATAACTATAACAAAAAAAAAAAAAGATGCCGAGCAAAGCTCGGTCGCCCAGGTACTTCATCATTATTAAATCATATTATATGGATGAATTTTATATTGCCTACTTTGAGGAGGTGCAAGGTATCATAATGTTAGCAATAATAATAATAATAATATTATTATTGCTAACATTATGATAAAAAACAACTGGCAACACAGCAAACGTCAACAGCATAATCTTTATCATTTTCAGAAATATTATTTTAAATCAGTTTTTTTATTCCATTGTTGTAAAATATTCAACACAAAAGCAAGGCCCAAACTTAAAATAATTTAAAATTATGTATAAAAAGTATTCATATACACATATACAATGAAAAACATTACCGACCATTTGGTGACATCTGTCATGTCACCCCGGACAATATATAATTATTAATCTGAAAACATAAAAGTGAAACAAATATTATGCTATGTTGACAAGATCTGCCGCTCGACGTGCACGCCCACCATCTCCGGACTCGTTGCTCAGCTCCGCCTCGCCGCCGCCGGTCTCCAGCGCCACTGTAAGTGCTGTGACGACCCCGGCCGCGGCAGTTGCGTCGAGCTCGAGCGACGAGTACTTCTCTCCGCCGACGACGCCACCACCTGTTCGCCGACGGGGAGGACGCCGGCCGCCGGACCGCTTAGGACCTCGAGGCCCATCGGCTTCTGACAGGGTCCCAGCTCCCGGCGGAAGTGTGCAGCGCATGAGATGGACACAATCCATCAACGAAAATGTCATGCGCTCATACTATGGGGCTACAGAGGGAGGAAACAACCTGACCGCGTACCGTGTTCGAATGCTCTCTCTGTTTCAGGTGCTTGAACCAGCTGTCAACGTTTCGGCACAACGACTGTCGGATCAGGTACGGGTTATCCAGCGTAATCATATGTTGGATGATACTGTGCTTGATCGCCTGCGAAATGAAATACAGAGTAGCTGTGTCATCGCTCCCCCGTCACAGATCGCGGAGATACCATCGCAGCCGCACCGCAGAGATACCACAAGCTATGCTGACGAGGGGAGCAATGATGGGGCTACAAATGTAAGTACCCAGTGCAATGAGGAATTAAGAAATGCTTTGGAGGCTGCGATTCGGGAATATCGTTTCGTGTCGGCAGAATTAAGACCACGCCTGCCACGTTTGCCCATGCATAACAGAAATAGGGCACTGATGGCTGCTCTGGATGCGCAGTTATCAAATTATTTTGATACCTGCGAGAACCTCACTGATACTCATTCAATCCTGTACTGCGCAGCTGTAGCAGCTTGTCGTGTAGCTCATGTCAAATTTCACACTGACTCCAGAGCTACACGACCGAAACCAGTAGTACCAGCTTGGCAGCGCAGGATTGAACGTCGTATTGGTGGGGCCAGAGCACTCATCGGTAAACTAATCTGCTTCAGGGAGGGTAATACTCGTCCTAGAGTGATGCGCTTTGTGAGGCGGGCATTCTCAGGTACAAATACCAGCCCTGAGAATTATATGGCCCGTGTCACGGAGCGCATTGACTTCCTGAAGCAGAAAGTGTATGCATGGGCGAACCGTATTCGTCGATATAAACGACGAGTAGAACGATACACCCAGAATCGCACCTTCCAGAGCAATCAAAGGTGGGTTTATAGGGACTGGGAACGACCAGAACAAACTGTGGCTGACACGGGCCTACCAGATGATGATGCCATGTGTTCATTCTGGCGCAGTATCTGGTCGGTGCCTGTCAGTCACACTGAAGGTGACTGGGCTCGGGATGTCGAGCGAGCCTGCGATCCAATACCTGAAATGGGGGCTATCACCATCTGCCCCCAAGATGTAGCTCGTGCAGTCCGTCCGTTACCTAACTGGAAATCTCCAGGACCGGACGGGCTGCATAACTTTTGGATAAAATGGTTTCCAAGGTCGCACGCTCGTTTGGCATCTCAATTCCAGACTGCTTTAGTGTCTGGTTCGTTACCTCAGTTCCTAACTACTGGAATAACCCACCTGCTCCATAAATCAGGTAGCACCGCGGAACCCAAAAATTATAGACCGATCACCTGTTTACCGACGGTCTATAAAGTTCTTACATCCATTTTGAAAACTAAAATTAACAAACATATTGACAACAACGCTATCATGTCTGCCTCTCAAAATGGATGTAGGAGCGGGTCCCGCGGTACTAAGGAGCTACTCCTCATTGATATGGCCATTAGCCAACAAGTTCGTCGTTCCCGAAAGGATCTATCGACATGTTGGATAGATTATAAGAAGGCCTATGACTCGGTGCCACATACATGGCTCATGCGGGTGCTGGAGTTGTACAAAGTGGATGCAACTCTACGCACCTTCCTGATGACATGTATGAGGACATGGAGGACAGTCCTTCGCTATCCAGGATGTCGAAATATTCTGAGGAATAGCGAACCGATAAGGATCGAGCGAGGAATATTTCAGGGCGATAGTTTGAGTCCACTTTGGTTTTGCTTAGCATTGAATCCTCTAAGCACATTATTAGAGGATTCAGGTTTAGGCTATCGGTTGAAGAGAGGTGGTCAGGTTATATCGCACCTCCTTTACATGGATGACCTGAAACTTTTTGCTCCCAACAATTCACAACTGAAGGAGCTACTGAAAATTACAGAAACTTTCAGTAGCGCCATCAGGATGGAATTTGGTGTGGACAAATGTGCGGTCATGCATGTAAAGCGAGGAGAGATTGTGGAATCCGTGGGAACCCAACTCACGAGTTCCATAAACCTTAGAGCCCTCTCCGCATCCGAAACCTATAAGTATTTGGGTATGTCGGAAGCGTTGGGTATCAATGTTACTGACATGAAGCAATCGTTGAAGGAACGCTTCTTGGGCCGCCTGAAAAAAGTACTTAATAGTCTTCTATCAGGCGGAAACAAGGTGCGCGCTTTCAACGGTTGGGTCATGCCGGTATTGATGTATTCTTTCGGCATACTCAAATGGACTCAAACCGAACTTGACGCCCTGGATCAGAGGGTCCGTACGCTGCTGACTGCAAATCGATTGCATCACCCACGATCATCGGTTATGAGGCTGTATATCCCGCGAAAATGTGGAGGTCGTGGCTTTTTAAACGCTAAGACCCTCCACAATCGCGAGATATGCAGTCTCAGGGAATATTTTCTAGAAACCGACGTGGGGATGCATCGAGATGTGGTCGCGGTTGACAAGGGCCTCACTCCGCTCTCCTTGGCTAAAGAGAACTGGCGCAAACCAGTAGTGCTTGACACCAATGACCGCATGGAGGTATGGAAGAGCAAAGAGCTTCACGGACGCTTTTTCAGAGCCCTACACGGGCCTGATGTAGATTTACAAGCGTCCGTAGCCTGGCTACGATTCGGTGACCTTTTTGGGGAAACCGAAGGTTTTGTATGTGCAATTATGGACGAAGTTATGATGACGAACAATTACCGGAGATTTATTGTGAAAGACGGCACAGTTGACATCTGTCGGGCATGTCACCGGCCGGGGGAATCAATAAGGCATATTATCTCCGGGTGTTCTCGTCTAGCTAACGGAGAGTACTTGCATAGACACAACCTTGTAGCCAGGATCATTCATCAGCAACTTGCTCTCAAGTACAACCTTGTGGAATCGGAGGTGCCGTACTACAGGTATGTGCCCGACCCAGTTCTCGAAAATGGTCATATCACATTGTACTGGGATCGATCCATCATCACTGACAGGACTATTGTTGCCAATAAGCCTGATATAGTGATGGTGGATCGATCAGAGCGGCGTGCAATGATTGTTGACATAACCATCCCGCATGATGAGAACCTCGTGAAAGCCGAGAAAGATAAACAAATCAAGTATCTTGACTTGGCTCACGAGGTTGTCGACATGTGGGAGGTGGATTCAGCAATCATTGTGCCGATAGTCGTGACAGCCAATGGCTTAATAGCCAAGAGCCTCGACCAACACCTCAAGAGGCTCTCGTTAGGCAGCTGGATCAAAGGCTTGATTCAGAAAGCTGTACTTCTGGACACGGCTCGCATTGTTAGGAAGTTCCTCTCTCTGGAGCCCTGACCGCCGGTAGCTTGGACCCTGTTCCCGATGCCGGTGGGTTACTATTTTTTATATTTTTAAATGTTTTTTTTATATATTTTTTATGTAGAAATATTTAAAAATATAATTTATATGTATATTATAATGAAATAAAGAGAATAATAATATTTCAGTTCGTGTTGTGGTAAGTCTGAAATGTTGACACTGTTGAGAAATTCTGTTGTAAATTCGACTGCTCCTTCAGGCTGATCTTTAAAATGAATGAGCTTCATTGTTTCGACTTCTCCTACACTTTTGTGCGACCCTGGTACCTTGGTATCTTCACAAATTAGGCAAAACAAAATTTCTTCCATTGATTTAATAAACGAAAGAGAAAATTCGTTGACGCCGATTCCAATTATATAAAAAAAAAAGAAAAAAAAATAAATTTAAATTAAATAAATTAAATTAAATTTTTATTAAATAAAAAAAGCATTAGACAACGCCATCATTCTTTTTTTTAAACTTCAAAAAAAAAGGAAAAAACACTATATCGTCAGGGATTTGAACCCGAAGTCTACGAGCTCCGAATCAGAGGCCGAAGCCCCTCAGCTATTCGTATCATTAAGGACAATGGCGAAATTTAGCTTCTTATGAGAAGTTTAGCAATTGTTCAGTGCCTCAAAACGTGGAAAAAAGACATTTTCTGAAAATTAAACCTAGCTAGATCGACTTATCGTCCCCGAAGCCCCCTGCACACAAAATTTCATGAAAATCGTAGGAGCCGTTTCCGAGATTCCAATTATATATATATATATAGATACAAGAATTGCTCGTTTAAAGGTATAAGATTATGAATGTCCTAGTCATTAATTTAAAATCGTTAACTGAATTGATTTTCGTAGTTTTTAGTAAGTAAAGGTAATGCAGTATTATCTATACTTACGAAAATCGGTTGTACTGCACGGTTAGCATAGTGGTTAAACTATTGACTGCTGCGCTATGTGTCGCTGGTTCGATTCCTGTACGGAACAAATATTTGTATGACCTACAAGTAATTGTTCCGGGTCTGGCTGTTTGTGTATGTGAGTTTATATGTTTGTAAATGCTGGGAGAAATTCCCAGTGTGGGAAAACGTATTAAAAAACGTATAAAAATATTTTATCGTAACAATAATTATAGCTACGTAAATTACTGTCACACTTCCGCTGTACACTTAAAACAAACTAAAATTGATGTAATACTAACTAAGCTAGACCCTTACACAAGTGCAACTATGTGCATGAATAGATTTATTAATGTTACAATTTTTTCCCTCACTTTCAGAAGCAGCCACCCACCAGACAAAGTCTTGCCGCTAAGTGTGATTCGTCGTGTTCCGGCATGATGTGTGATGAAGCCGTACGGAGGACGGGTCTGAGCAGTTGTGTTGCGATGGGTACTGAGTACGATGCGCCAAATGTTGTTGTGTCGGCAGTTTGGTCGTGGAGGGTCTCCAGATCAATAGCCCTCTGGCGCAGCATCGGTGCTCGTGTTGTTGGGTTTAACATTGCATCAACTTTATTTTTTTTTTGGTTTTCGGTTTGAAAATCCTCATGGATGTCCGTCGTTCGCTCTTAATAAACCAGCGCGTTTTACCATCGACGATTGCATAATTACTTATGATCAGGCAGGATTGCGGTCAAGCACGTCGAGAACTAGTTTATAATTATAAAAAAGCAAATTTTTATCAGTGTTGTCACTTGTTGTGAAGTGTCACTTATAGCCCAATAAAAGCATGGTTTATAGTTTAATGAGAATATTGTTTATGAATTGTATATAACTTAACGATATAGACTATGAGGTAGTTTCTAAGCAGATGTTGTTCGTTCGAAGTTCAATGTTTCAGTCATCCGGCGCGCTTCGCTCAAACCGTCTTGTAGCTGTAGCGTGCCTCCTTCACTACGGACTCAGGCTAGACCCTGTCGAGATTATTAAAATTATGTTAAATTAGTAGGATTTTTGATTAAAAAGACAATGTTTATTACATAATAATAAAAATTAAGTGTATGTGTTATGATTATAACAATATTCCAATTAGGGTGTCTAGAGGGATGCGTTAATTCCGGGAAATGTATAATAAAATTCACTGTAAAATATTGAGTCACTTTATTTTAATTCCGGAGTCAGTCAACCCTAGATTTAGTACTGGGATAATCGCTGGACTCCTAAAAATGAACGATTACGGTCAGCGTCCCTTATTCAGGTGATACACCAACGTAACTGGATCCTTTACATTTGATACTGACATAAAATTATTTTGGGATATGTGGCAAGAACTATCGTCGGTGTAATTATGTTATAACGTAGTATCACAGAATGTGATGTCTCGTACGTTGTACGTTCTTGCACGAAAGGTGTCTTTGAAATGAGAAGTTCCTATACAAGGTTAGTTTTCAAAGACCAACTAAGTTAAAAGGTGTCGTACAGACCATTAGACTGAACAATTTTCTCCATGGGACCAGTATTGTTACCACGTTTGTTTTAAGTTGGCATTGTAGTTTTCTATGGGGCAGTAGAAATTTTGTGATATTGGTCCGATGGAGAAAGTTTAGCGTTCATCAGCGGTCTTTGAAAAATAACGTAATAAGTAGTGTTAATAAATTAGTATGTAACTTCGACCTGGTAAAGCGGAGCTACCTCAACGAATGTGGAGCTCTGTCAGAAACTATTGTCTACTTTCTAACCTGCCCTTGGTGATCCAAAATCAAAGTGTTCTCTGATGGTGTCGTTTTAGATTTCAGCCAACAAAATCTGAATAAATGAATCTAAAGAATTACCTCCTACATTGAAAGTAATGCAGATAAGTACGTAGGTGATGACAAATGATTTTTATGGAGTTCTATACAAAAGAGGAAAACCTGGGTTGGAAGGTGAAGAATCAATGATTTTCTTTACTCACAAATAAAAGGTAACTTTTAAGAGATATATGTAACATTTCTATTGTCTTGCATGAGCACTGAAACGTCATATATGTTACTATTTGCGATTGTCTCATCAAGCTGATCTAACACAATCTCTGCGGACTCACGTCCCTAGCCGCCGCAGGAGACGTCCTGGCCAGGAGACAAGACCGAACTGGCAAACATCGTAGGCGGACGTAGACCTTACCAGGCAGCCAGGTTCCCACTGCTCGCAGCCCGTTAAGGACCAGGCCCGGGTCAATGAAATCAAAAGTCATTTATTCAAATTAGGCTGAAAATCAGCACTTTTTGAACGTCAATATTACATAAGACAGTTCCCCAAAACACCCACCCACCAACACTTCCTAGTGCTTTCACCGGGAAGAAGAAGTGGCGGAAGAAACTCCCCAGCAGCACAGCTGTCTGTTCATTTAAAAAAAAAAACACATGACTTTATACAATACTACGTATAGTGATGAACACGATAAAATACAACAACAATGAAATTATTTACCATATGCCAGCTACCACGCCAAATTACCAGCAAAGCAAAACAATATATATATATTTAAATGAAAATGTAATTAACTAAAACTTATTACTTAAATAAAAAGCCCCAGGCATAAAGGGCGTGACAGCTTACATATTTATGTAATGTAAAAAAGTAAATTATATGAACTCATATAACGTATCAGTAAGCTAATTCCGGTGAAAGAATACAAACATTGTCCTGAGTTAATCTGAGCGACCAGCTATTCTTATCATTTAAATAATCATTCACGGAATAATATGCCTTTGATGACGCATTGTGTTCCGCGAGCGCCTCAAAGAGAGGTCACACTCCGCACACAGTGACGGTTGTTCGAAAGGGATACCGTGGCACCTGGTGCACAGACAAGAGAAGGAACGAGGGGTGGGTTTTAATCAGCAAAAGTCTGACTCGCCCTTCCGTTCCACCCAGAGCGAGAGAGATTATTTGACGATTTCCCATCCAAAAAAGCCTAACCTAAAAAAATACATAAAATATAACATACTTATCGCTGTGACTTCATACAAAGTCGCAATATATCCAACAGTTCAGTTAATACTGGCCGCTTCCTATTTATGCGTCTACCCATCCCAGCAATGCCGCCATATTTATCGGCAACGAACCCGGAATTCGCTATATTTGCACTGCTTGCTCTATCAATTGATATACGTGTCGACAACATTTGGTACAAAAGATGTTTTCGTACGGTATTCAATATACAGTATGTTAAGAAAACCCTGTCCGACCCATAAGGATAATAAAGGTTAGGTAAACACATGACCAAATATAATATAAAATTTTACGTAATCATCATAGTAGCAATACAAATGAATTTTGAAGTAATCTTTTTTTCCCGCGAATTAATTCCAACTTCCCCGAAATTTGGTAATTTTTAAAAAAGTGACAACACTGGTATTATTATGAGCGAATAGCGATGCGACCACGTGCCGCGTGCCCTGCCGCCCGCCGCCCGCGGAAGGGTGAATGCACATTTATTAAGTTACCACTTTTTGCGAAATAATATTTATTTTTTTAGGGGGATTTTTTTTTTAAGTTTATGCCGGTTTTGTATCCATTAGTAGAATCAGTTATCGATACCTAACAACACCTTCACGGGTCGGACAGGGTTTTCTTAACATACTGTATAACTTAGATGTGTTCGAACTTAATAAATAGGTTCCTTTAGATCTACTTTTATAAGTTAGAAGCTCTTTTTAACGGAAAAACAAAAACGGAGGTTCTCAAATCGACGCTTATAAATATATTTATTTATTTTTATGATTGACAACGCATAACTTTTCATAACTGATTTTGATGCGACACCATTATTTTGAGATTTCAGGAGGTTTAAGAGCAGAGATGCAATTGTTGGTGGTAAAACGCGCTAGTTTATTAAGAGCCTATTCATTAAAAAAAAGCTGATTGAATAGAAAGAAAGAGACTGTAGTTGAGCGAGGTGACGCGATGTTAAACCCAACAACACGACCAATGATGCTGCGCCAGAGGGAGATTGGTCAGGAGACCCTCCACGACTAAACGACATTAGGTGCATCGTACTCGGCACACTTCACAACACAACTGCTGCCAAGCGGTTCGTCGTGTCCCGGCACAATGTCTGGTGAAGCCATACGGCGGACGGGTCTGAGCAGTTGTGCTGTGATGTGTGCCGGGTACGATGCGCCAAATGTCGTTGGGTCGGGAGATTGGTCGTAGAGAGTTTCCAGATCAATCTCCCTCTGTTGCAGCATCATTGGTTGTGTTGTTGGGTTTACCATTGCATCACCTCGCTCAACTTAGCTTAATGTCTGGACTTGCAAAAAAGAGGATGATCCCTGAGTTTGTTTCGGCTTTTCTTCTCAGAGGTAGTCAGTTAGGAAATGCCGGCTTCATCTAGTTTAAAAAAAATATGACGTGTTAAAGTGATCAGTGATCCTACTTGTATAATAAACGATTTCATTTCATTTCAACTACCGTCTTCCTTCCTATTCACTCAGGTTTTTTGAGTGAATAGGCTCTTAATAAACTATAGTGTTTGCCTTCAATGATTGCATCACTGCTTACCATCAGGCGGGGTTGCGGTCAAGCATGACTTGACCGTTCATAATCATTACAAAAAAGAAGGAAAAACGTATCTCTGTCGAGCCTTAAAGTTTACATTTTAGTTTTATTTGATTTGTATGTTTTCGTATTATTAATACGACATATAAATCATGTCGTATTAATGAGGACGTACATAAATGTAACACAATAATTCTGTAGTACCTACGTAGGTGATGGGTAATTAATTAAGTTTCTCACTAATAAGAGATGTCCCTTTGGGATTACAACAGACATTAAATAATTCTCTTAGTTAATTAACTACGAACACATAAGTGTTCTCAACGGCATACAAAATTACTTAGTAAATGTAATAATACAATATAATAATAGAATAGAAAGAAAATATCTGCTATTACATAACACTTGTTCGGTCACTTGTGGAAATTCCTGATCCATTTCGTAAGATGTTGGAAAAATTTGTCTCAACGTTTTTTTAAAATTATGTATTTTGACAGCACTGTTAGTGCAGTGGTTAAGCTACTGACTGTTGCGCGGCGTGTCGCGGGTTCGATTTCCGCACGGAACAAATATATGTATGACCTACAAAAGTAGTTGTTCCGGGTCTGGCTGTTTGCGTATGTGAGTTATATGTTTGTAAACGCAGGATACAGGTGAAATTCCTAGTGCGGGGCAACGTTTTTTTTTTAAATAAATATATACATAATATATATTTCGAGCAATGTGACTCGATATGTTACAGCAACAATGTAATTACTAAAATAGTATGTTAGTTATTCCCATTTTTGCTTATTAATTTCCTAGCCTACACTGTCCCTAAACTGAGCTGAACTTATTCAGCTCGTCCTGTCATTTGTTACCTGGTCTGCCGCGACCTCATCTTGCTTTGGGCACCTCTTTTGTTTTATTTGGTCCCATAGGTTGGTCCGCATGCGGCAGAGATGTCTCACCTGTGTACAAAACCTATCTTTTGTTTTATTTGGTCCCATAGGTTGGTCCGCATGCGGCAGAGATGTCTCACCTGTGTACAAAACCTATCTTTTGTTTTATTTGGTCCCATAGGTTGGTCCGCATGCGGCAGAGATGTCTCACCTGTGTACAAAACCTATCTTTTGTTTTATTTGGTCCCATAGGTTGGTCCGCATGCGGCAGAGATGTCTCACCTGTGTACAAAACCTATCTTTTGTTTTATTTGGTCCCATAGGTTGGTCCGCATGCGGCAGAGATGTCTCACCTGTGTACAAAACCTATCTTTTGTTTTATTTGGTCCCATAGGTTGGTCCGCATGCGGCAGAGATGTCTCACCTGTGTACAAAACCTATCTTTTGTTTTATTTGGTCCCATAGGTTGGTCCGCATGCGGCAGAGATGTCTCACCTATGTACAAAACCTATCTTTTGTTTTATTTGGTCCCATAGGTTGGTCCGCATGCGGCAGAGATGTCTCACCTGTGTACAAAACCTATCTTTTGTTTTATTTGGTCCCATAGGTTGGTCCGCATGCGGCAGAGATGTCTCACCTGTGTACAAAACCTATCTTTTGTTTTATTTGGTCCCATAGGTTGGTCCGCATGCGGCAGAGATGTCTCACCTGTGTACAAAACCTATCTTTTGTTTTATTTGGTCCCATAGGTTGGTCCGCATGCGGCAGAGATGTCTCACCTGTGTACAAAACCTATCTTTTGTTTTATTTGGTCCCATAGGTTGGTCCGCATGCGGCAGAGATGTCTCACCTGTGTACAAAACCTATCTTTTGTTTTATTTGGTCCCATAGGTTGGTCCGCATGCGGCAGAGATGTCTCACCTATGTACAAAACCTATCTTTTGTTTTATTTGGTCCCATAGGTTGGTCCGCATGCGGCAGAGATGTCTCACCTGTGTACAAAACCTATCTTTTGTTTTATTTGGTCCCATAGGTTGGTCCGCATGCGGCAGAGATGTCTCACCTGTGTACAAAACCTATCTTTTGTTTTATTTGGTCCCATAGGTTGGTCCGCATGCGGCAGAGATGTCTCACCTGTGTACAAAACCTATCTTTTGTTTTATTTGGTCCCATAGGTTGGTCCGCATGCGGCAGAGATGTCTCACCTGTGTACAAAACCTATCTTTTGTTTTATTTGGTCCCATAGGTTGGTCCGCATGCGGCAGAGATGTCTCACCTGTGTACAAAACCTATCTTTTGTTTTATTTGGTCCCATAGGTTGGTCCGCATGCGGCAGAGATGTCTCACCTGTGTACAAAACCTATCTTTTGTTTTATTTGGTCCCATAGGTTGGTCCGCATGCGGCAGAGATGTCTCACCTGTGTACAAAACCTATCTTTTGTTTTATTTGGTCCCATAGGTTGGTCCGCATGCGGCAGAGATGTCTCACCTGTGTACAAAACCTATCTTTTGTTTTATTTGGTCCCATAGGTTGGTCCGCATGCGGCAGAGATGTCTCACCTGTGTACAAAACCTATCTTTTGTTTTATTTGGTCCCATAGGTTGGTCCGCATGCGGCAGAGATGTCTCACCTGTGTACAAAACCTATCTTTGGTTTTGCTTTAGTATTGTGTTACGATCCACTAATTTAACGCTTAGTAACTGCGCTGCATTGATCGTTGGCTGACCTTCAGATAAGTCTTCATCTTTTTTTTTAAACTGAACCACACAATAGAAATTACTTTTGTATCGTGGGTGCGTTTTCAAATATATAAAACTCACATACACAAACAGCCAGATTCGGAACAACTACCTGTAGGTCATAGAATATTTGTTCCGTGCGGGAAACGAACCCGCTACACAAAGCTCAGCGGTTAATCACTTAACGACTGCGCCAGCCGTGCTGAATGAGTTGTGCTGAAGTGATTTCTAGATGTTACTCACAGATTCAAAAGTCAAAAGACATAAACAATACTTGAATATAAAAGTGTCCTGTAGTACAATATTACTTTCAAAAGTGGGCCAGGTACAAAATCATTAAATTTTCAAGGAAAATCTGTCCGTTTGTTCGACTATCAAGCATAAATTACTTACGAAACGGAGCCCGTCAGTTTCTCGGAGGTAATTGTTTAACGATATGCATAATTTAACCAACATTTACACGACAGTTACGAAGTTTTTCCACAAAGTAACCAACAGACGCTTTCTTTTATTACGTTTTCCTTAAAAACCAGAAGGAAAAACGCCAATTTATGAAATCCTGTGAAACATCTTACATAACAACTATCTAACCATGCGAAAATAATTTTCAATATTATCAAGTTCAGCATAACTTCATTATATTCAGTTTAGCAGTTTTGTAGAAAGTAGTAGCTAAACAAATATTCAGCTTTCCTTCAATTAGCACCCGCTCGAGGTTAGAGAGACTAAAAATTACTGTTTGTATGATCTGTGACCATTACACGATTGATTCATGGTGGATACAGACAATAAAATCGATATTTAAAAATACAAAAGAGCTTTTTGACCTTTGCTCTATTTCGGAGTTGCCATTAGAAAAATGCATCAGTTGACAGTGTTGCTATTGTTTTTATACGTGGTGCTGTGTGACGGGTTGGAAGATGCTATTGAAGAGAGAGGAAAGAAGAAAATTGGATTGTATAGTAAGTTTAATATACGTTTTTTAATAATTATAAACCAGTGCTTGACCTCAATCCAGCCTGATGGTAAGCAGTGATGCAATCGTTGATGGTAAAGCGCGCTAGGTTATTAAGCCTATTCACTTAAAAATCTTAGTGAATAGGAAGGAAGACGGCAGTTGAGCGTGGTGATGCAATGTTAAACCCAACAACACGACTAACGATACTGCGCCAGAGGAAGATTGATCTGGAGACTCTCCACGACCAATCTCCCGACACAACAACATTTGGTGCATCGTACTCGGCACACATCGCAACACAACTGCTTAGACCCGTCCTCCGTACGGCTTCATCAGACATCGTGCTGGAACATAACGAATCGCTTGGCGGCATGACTGTCTGGTGGGTAACTTCTGCCGGCAGTCGATATTTAAGTTCAGATGTAACTTTTATAGCATAGCATAAGTAGATAGGTATTTTTGTTGATTTCCTTGTACACAAACTTAATTATAGTTAAGTTCAGTGCATGTTAAGAAAAGGATAGAAGACATATTGTTAGTTGGGAGCGTTTACTACGTACAACTGGCAACGTCGTATTTTAGTGTCATACTTATTTCGTGGTTTTCAATTTTTATTATTAAACTGGAGCTATATTTAAAAAAAATATGTTCTATTAACTTTTTAGAATTAGGTAATAGTGGATAAAAATTAAGTAACCGTAATGTTTAGAGTTGTTTTACTGTGAAAATAACGCCTTGCAAGTTTCCGATGAACTATTTGCATATAAATAGAACTGCATATAACCTCAATGATTTCTTACCTTTTACACACTTTTCACCTAAATCTAAATAGTTAGTAGAAATAATTTTTAGAATATAGCTCTGATTAAATAATAATTAAAAATCACGAAGTATGACACTAACTTGCAACGTTGCAAGTCGTGACCGGTCGTCTTAAGACCGATTGAATTAAGATACTTCATAGACAGTTTAGACGCGATTAAAAACATGGCCTCTAAAAATAGGTAAATTTTCGTCAATTATCCCAATATGACAAGACACCAGTATTTGTCTTTTGTATTTCTTAATGGAATATAAAGAAAAATATGCACTGAACTGAAATTGACATAGAAATGGGGGCCATTGATTATAAATGAACAATGAAATGGGGGCCATTGATTATAAATGAACAATGAAATGGGGGCCATTGATTATAAATGAACAATGAAATGGGGGCCATTGATTATAAATTAACAATGAATGGAGGCCATTGATTATAAATGAACAATGAAATGGGGGCCATTGATTATAAATGAACAATGAACCGATGGCCGATGGGGCAGTAAGGTTCTGGAATGGCGGCCACGTACTGGAAGACGCAGCGTAGGAGGGCCCCCAACAAGTTGGACCGATGACCTGGTGAAGGTCGCGGGAAGCCGATGGATGCGGGCAGCACAAGACCGGTCAGCGTGGAAAGCTTTGGGGGAGGCCTTTGTCCAGCAGTGGACATCCATAGGCTGAAGAAGAAAGAAGAAGAAGAACAATGAAATGGGGGCCATTGATTATAAATTCATTTTCTAAAAATAAAAGAGAAAACGCCTAACAATGACCAATTCGTTGGTAAGTACAGAAACCTGCTTTCAGTAAAACTAAACGTTGCATAAATAAATTCTATTAAAGCGGAAAATTATAAATAAAATATTATGTGTTTTGAAATCATTGCTCTCCTAAAGAAAACTTTGATAAAAAATGTATATAAATGTAATAGTTTTAAGGCTCGAAAAGCTTCAAATAAGTTTTGTACATTTTAAAGTTATTTCGCAGATTGATATTTTAACATCACTCAAACAAAACATCGAGTTGAAACGTAGATATTTTATTACTCTATCGTAAATGGATGATGTTCAATAAATTCAAATGTGCATGGCGATTGGAAAGCGATTAACGAATACCACTTTATCGGCTCATAACTATCGTGGAAGACTATTTGTCACCATTTCAATAGTACTGGTTGTTTTATTGTTTAATTGAATTTTAATAAATCAATCAATCTTTACGAGCCGTAGGTACATAGCAAACTTAAAGTTTTGAACGGCAGAGCAAAAACACATACTTACGAAAGAAATAAAAGTTGTGAGACAATATAATTAAATGTAGGTAATAACTATAGGCACAGCGCTATTATTTATCTGCTGGTTAAGAGTCTATTTCACTCTAGCCTTTTTTTTTGTTTGGAATGGGAAATCATCAAATGACCCCCCCTCCTCCCGCTCTGGGCGGAGCGGAAGGGCGTGTCAGACAGAACTGACCCACCCGCGTTCCTTCAGTTGCCTGTAAGCCAGGGACACGATTTCTATTTGAACCAACCTGTAACCTTAACCGTAACCGTAGGACCGATGCCTGATGTGGCCGACGGGTTCTCGAGTGGCGACCACGCACTGGAATGGAAGACGTAACATGGGTAGGCCCTCGACAAGGTGGACCGACGACCTGGTGAAGGTCGCGAGAAACCGCTGGATGCGAGAGGCGCAGGACCGGTCGTCGTGGAGATCCTTGGGGGAGGCCTATGTCCAGCAGTGGACGTCTTTCGGCTGAAATGATAATGATGATGATGATGTAACCTTGACCCAGGAGGCATCGATCTTTGTGGACTCCGTCACGATGTGCTGCTCATTGAGGCGAGCGTGAAACAAAACGCGCCATCGACTCGGGCCTGGTCCTTACCGGGCGGCGAGCTGCCCACTGTTCACTACCCGAAAGCCTACGTTTACGGTGGACGGGAGTTTGATGTTGCTGTTCGACGTCAGGGCGCTGGGATTGGGGGGCACACGCTGCGCCTCCTCCTTTGCTAACATCACTGCTTCGCAGAAGGAGATCCGACCTGCGTCAGGCTGAAGGTGAGGGCACCGTTGCGCCTCTTTAGCCATTCCTCAAAGAGGGGACTAACCGCCGCTATTGTGGCGTGCCCAATCTCACTCTAGTCTTGTAGACACTTCACGGAATCAGACGGGAATCACGGAATCAGACGGGAACACCGCTGCGGTAAAAACTTTGTTGGGATAGGCTTCTAGTGTATTCGGACAAAGCTAAATACTATTATTTTACCTGGAACTATTGTCTATCTGACTTGTACAACTTAGTTACAGGGTTTTCAGATCATCGGGTATCTGATAACCCGTAAGTATCATCAAAAATCTACAAGTGGTAGCCGAGACGGGGTTTAATGTGCTTCTCGAGACACGAAGAGGTTTTCTTATGGAATGATGGTTGATCAGCCGCTTAAACTGATCCGTGTGGCAGTTATTTTTTTTTTTATTAAAAATATAAACCAGCGCTTGACCGCAATCCCGCCTGATGGTAAGCAGTGACGTAATCGTTGATGGTAAAGCGCACTAGTTTATTAAGAGCCTATTCACTCGAACCTTGAAGACACTCAAATTGTAGTCCGACGGAAACACCGCCGCCGGCAGATTGTTCCAGTCCCTCGATGTACGCGGTATAAAGGAGGAGGCGAAACGCTTCGTCCGGATCGTAGAGGTGTTAACAACATAAGGGTGGAAACTCGCCGTACGACGGGTCGTCCGATGGTGGAACGGAGATGGGGGAATTAAATCGTGCAAGTCCCTCGCACAGTTATGACTTAGTAAAACTACATTACCTACAAGCTAAACATGAAAAGAAAGCCACATATCCCTATAAACAAGGATTAGCTTACATCTTGTTAATATTAATAAAATAAATAAGATTGGTTTAGTGAATTCCGTCTCACGCATGCTCGGACGACGCAATTACTTTGCTAAGTCCACTTTATTGTTATGTCGGAAAACCTCCGGATTTGTGCTCGGCTTAGTATGAATATGAAGATACTTTTGATAGAAAACTAACAGTATCTTTTCAATTTTTTCTCTTCTTTTCAGTTTGTTAGGACGTAAAATAGGCTTTTGTCGAGATGGATTTTGCTAACTTCTTCACAGTTATTGCTTTATTTATCTAGCTAAAGTATTATTTTCTAACAAAAAAAAAAAAAAAATAAGAATGGAGTGGGATACACAACGTTATTTTTTGTTTATGCGAAACCCGAAACACGTGTCCAGTCATTCATTATCATTATCAACCTTTTTATCGTCCCACTACTGGGCACAGGTCTCATCTCATACAGAGAAGGATTGATCGTAATCACCACGCTTGCTCAATGCGGGTTGGCGATTTCAGACTTAAAGTCCAGGTTTCCTCAAGATGTTTTCCTTCACCTTGAGTCATTGGTGTCCAAGATATACTTAGAAATTACATATAACTTTAGAAAAGCTACATTGGTACTTGCCTGACCTGGAATCGAATCCGCGCACTCATACTTGAGAGGCAGGTGTTTTAACCACTAGGCTACGACGACTTACCACCGATTTACCACGTGTCCAGTATTTTTAAGTAAAGACAAAAAGGCTGTATATAAAATTTCAAAAAGATATAATGAAAAATCACAAAGTTATAAGCTTGTTATCTTACCTGGTTGTTCCAATAAAAATATGTATGGTCCACAACCGCGCAGCGGTGCACGAGTGAGAATTTCTGTGTTTGTTTGTAATTAACTAGTGATAACATTCTCAGGCTTCATCACACTTGCAGGCTTTGGGCTGTCGTAATGATTCAGCCGTAAGTGTGAAAGTAAAATGTAGTATAATTTACTTTTACTTAAAACGTATTGCACCCCTGCACAGATTGGCTGGGGCTGTCCCGCTGTGCGTACGCGCCTAGTCCCACGATCTGCCGTGATCTGTGTTGTGAACTCAGTAACCACACTGCAACAATTTCTAAATGTATTTGGGAAAAAATATAACATGGTGTAAAAATTATTGTAATTGATCAGTTGCTTATTCTGAACATATTATATTCAGGTTTCGTTTAGAGAAAAATAAACTGAGATTTCTTTATTAGATTTTCAACTTTATCAATAAAGCATTAAGGATCAAGGTTGATGTGGAATTTTTGACAGTTTCGGGTACCTTGACCTGCTGTTGCCCGTACCTAGGGACATATCTAATTGTTTTGTGCATTAACACCCTGGATACACAAACTCTCTTCTAATCCACCCTTAGAAGCACGCTCACACTCCCTAAGTCACCACATACTTTACCCTCTCTCGCTGGTATACCTACATGACTAGCCGTCCTCTATGGCTCCACAATGTCTCCTAAGATACAGGATTACTTAGTTTAGGGGACAGAATATGCCGCGGCAGAATCAAGGACTCCCGCGGCTCCGTGCGCACGTAACCGGAGAGACACCGGGGTGGTTTTTAGTCAGTAGGAGACTGACAGACCCCGTTTCCCACCCCAGGGCGGCGGACATCCATTGAGGATTTTCCAGCCCGGAACAAAAAAAAAAAATGGGAACAGAACATGATATGTGTAGTTTTATGTAGATATTCAATGTTTTTTTATAGTATATTTGCTCGTCTATCATGAACCTTGTATCATAATAACAAATTAAGTGTATTATTAGGTACTAGCGGCCGCCAGCGACTTTGTTCGCGTTGAGTTAGTTATGCTCCGCTCCTTTTGGTCGCAGCATGATGTTATGTAAAAGTAAAATGTAGTATAATTTACTTTTACTTAAAACGTATTGCACCCCTGCACAGATTGGCTGGGGCTGTCCCGCTGTGCGTACGCGCCTAGTCCCACGATCTGCCGTGATCTGTGTTGTGAACTCAGTAACCACACTGCAACAATTTCTAAATGTATTTGGGAAAAAATATAACATGGTGTAAAAATTATTGTAATTGATCAGTTGCTTATTCTGAACATATTATATTCAGGTTTCGTTTAGAGAAAAATAACGTTGTATATTTAGTTTGCTGTCAAATAATTAATAATTTAATGACTGTTGTGGTAGTCAGATAGATTCCTTGTAAATACTGGTATCCAGCTACACTAGGTTAGACTGGAAGCTGACCCCAAGATAGTTGGGAAAAGCTAGGCTAGCCTTTTTGGTGTTGAAAATTAATTTGATCAACTATATTATCAATTCAATTCAATTATATTTATTTGCACAGAAAGTAGGTATACAAAATAATTATGTTTACATAATGTCAGACCCTTATACTATCTACTTTAAATTAGGCATGCAAATTACATTGAATAGTTACATTAAAATGAATCATTAAATTATTACATTGTATCAACAATTACATCTTTGCTTACCATCAAGAGAGACTGCGGTCAACCACTAGTTTATAATAATAAATAGGTAATCATTTATTATCATCATCAACAACCTATTTATGGGCACAGGTCTCCTCTCATACAAAGAAGGATTAAGCGTGATCAACGCGCTTGCTCAATGCGGGTTGGTGATTTCAGACTTAAAGTCCAGGTTTCCTCAAGATGTATTCCTTCACCTTGTAATCAGTCATTGGTTTCCAAGATATAATTAGAAGGTACATATAACTTTAGAAAAGTTACATTGGTACTTGCCTGACCTGGAATCGAACCCGCACGCTCATACTTGAGACGCTGGTGTTTTAACCACTAGGCCACCACGACGTTTAGGTAATTTATTTATTTAGGATCTCCAACAAAGAATATACACAAATCATGAACAAAGTAAAAACGGACGACAATATTATCACGAAGGTGTACTCCTTCGCTTACAGGAGACCACAGCATGCATTCAAGAAATTATAACTAAGCAAACAAAATTAAAAGTTTAAAATAATAATAATAAAATTAAAATAAACCATATTCGGTAACATATACAGTATGTTAAGAAAACCCTGTCCGACCCGTGAAGGTGTTGTTAGGTATCGATAACTGATTCTACTAATGGATACAAAACCGGACTAAACTTAAAAAAAAATCCCCCTAAAAAAATTAATATTATTTCGCAAAAAGTGGTAACTTAATAAATTTGCGTTCACCAATCCGCGGGCGGCGGGCGGCAGGGCACGCGGCACGTGGTCGCATCGCTATTCGCTCATAATAATACCGGTGTTGTCACTTTTTTAAAAATTACCAAATTTCGGGGAAGTTGGAATTAATTCGCGGGAAAAAAAAATTCAAAATTCATCTGTATTGGTACTATGATGATTACGTAAAATTTTATATTATATTTGGTCATGTGTTTACCTAACCTTTATTATCCTTATGGGTCGGACAGGGTTTTCTTAACATACTGTATAAATCAAATTAAATAGGTACATGAACAACATCAAAACCATTATTAAGATCAAAAACTAATATGTAGTTATTTTTTTGAGACACTTTTTATACTTTGCAAGAGGTTCATAAATGTGTAAGTTGAGTATGTTTCTTCTCTGGAGAACTTGTGTGGACATCAATACCAACTTTGTTTTACAGAAAAGGGCTGTTCGAGCCATTTACAACATTGGTCCTAGAGATTCTCTTAGAGAAAAATTTAGAGAGGTGAACATTCTGATTGTAGCTTCACAATATATATTTGAAAATCTTATGTATGTACATAAAAATATATCGAATTTTAAGAAAATAAGCGATATTCATAATATAAATACCAGGAACAAACACAATCTTGCTGTACATCACACTCGTCTCCACAGAGTAGGCGACTCGTTTATGGGTCAATGTATACACTTTTACAACAAGCCTCCCATGGACATTCGAAACTTACCCATTAAACGATATAAAAACTATATAAAGGCCAAACTTTGCAAAAGGGGTATTGTAAAATTACAGATTATTTAGAAGACAAAAAAGTTTGGGACTGAGCTGCTCGCTCTGTTAAGCACTGTTATCAAGCAATATGCGTAATTATACTCGTAACGTAAGTTATTGTAAACATTTTAATTTTTAATGTCTGGACTTGAAAAAAGACGATGATCCCTGAGTTTGTTTAGGCTATTTCTTCTCAGAGGTAGTCAGTTAGGAAATTCCGGCTTCATCTAGTTAAAAAAAAAAAACGAGTGTGCTTATGACCACACGACTGAAGTGAAACTTCTTTTGCACCATCTGTATGTATATATATATATATATATATATATGTGTGTACAATATATACATGTATACACATATACATACAATTTAATTTTCTATAAATATTTAAATTTATTTCATGCTTTCATTTATAAATTAATATTTTTGCATAGACCTCCAATTTAAAAAAAAAAAAAAAGTGGATTCCCTCGGGGCCAAAAGGTCGGGCTCTTCCTCCTGAATCAGGGGACCCCAAACTCGGGTAGTCCACGACCTCTGGTTCCCGAGATAATCCACGGGGGGGTGAGGTAACTAAAGGGGGTCGGGGAGGGGGATAGGTTTCGTGGGGTTGCGGGGGGAGGGGGAGGGGGAGAGGAGGGGAGTGGATTCCCTCAGGGCCAAAAGGTCGGGCTCCTCCTCCTGATTCAGGGGACCCCAAGCTCGGGTAGTCCACGACCTCTGGTTCCCGAGATAATCCACGGGGGGGTGAGGTAACTAAAGGGGGGGGGGTAGATTTCGTGGGGATGCGGGGGGTAGGGGGAGGGGGAGAGGGGGGAGTGGATTCCCTCGGGGCCAAAAGGTCGGGCTCCTCCTCCTGATTCAGGGGACCCCAAACTCGGGTAGTCCACGACCTCTGGTTCCCGAGATAATCCACGGGGGGGGTGAGGTAATCAATGAGGGGGGTCGGGGGGTGTTCGCAGCGTCATGTTCTCGAAGAAATTCATAGTTCTTAATCAATCAAGGTACTTAGCTTAATAATTGAGCTTATGAGGCTCGAAAGCAATTTGTACTTTGTGTCCAATTATCGTATTGTGACTATATCTTAAAGCTTCTATACTTTCAATTATATCAGAAATGTTCAGCAAAAATATATAAAACAATATAAAGGCCAGAACAGAACGAAATTTATAAATTTATTTGTGCACTTAGGTAATCAATTGTTAACAAATCTTAAAAAGATCCAAAAAATATATATTGCCTTCGGCGAGATGCGAACTCACAAACTTCATACTCGACTCAATTGTTAACAAATCTTAAAAAGATCCAAAAAATATATATTGACTTCGGCGAGATGCGAACTCACAACTTCATACTCGACAGGTCATTCAATATTTACATGAGCCAACTCCTTGTTTGTATTACAGACGAAATAGGACTATACTCTGCTTCCGTTCGCCTTCATCATTTTTTTTCCTATCATTTTTCGTAACGCTTTCGCTAGTTTACTCCCCAAGTCAAGCGTGCCTAAAGAAGTTTCACTTCAAAAAACATATATGACGTTTGAAAGTGATCAGTTATCGTACTTGCTTAATAAACGATTTCATTTCATTTCATTTCATTACGCATACTCAATACACAATCACTCATTCACTTACTTACCAGGAAACCTTTGTGCCTGTGATTTGGTTTATATTCCCTCTATATATAGACTGTAAAATAGGAGCACGTTAGGTATATTGAAATTGAAATACGAAGAGAAACAGGCGATGTACTGCTGGTGTGGAGTGGATGGAGGCCTCCACCAAATGTTCACTTAGCGCTATAAACTTGCTGATAAGCTCACCGACCGGTGGCTTTAAGGATTTTGGTTACTTGATGTGAAGAAAAAATGCGGGAATATTTGAACAAGCTTGCTTATTGATGTACAGACGACAGCACATCACGCTATTACAAACTGAGATTTCTTTATTAGATTTTCAACTTTATCAATAAAGCATTAAGGATCAAGGTTGATGTGGAATTTTTGACAGTTTCGGGTACCTTGACCTGCTGTTGCCCGTACCTAGGGACATATCTAATTGTTTTGTGCATTAACACCCTGGATACACAAACTCTCTTCTAATCCACCCTTAGAAGCACGCTCACACTCCCTAAGTCACCACATACTTTACCCTCTCTCGCTGGTATACCTACATGACTAGCCGTCCTCTATGGCTCCACAATGTCTCCTAAGATACAGGATTACTTAGTTTAGGGGACAGAATATGCCGCGGCAGAATCAAGGACTCCCGCGGCTCCGTGCGCACGTAACCGGAGAGACACCGGGGTGGTTTTTAGTCAGTAGGAGACTGACAGACCCCGTTTCCCACCCCAGGGCGGCGGACATCCATTGAGGATTTTCCAGCCCGGAACAAAAAAAAAAAATGGGAACAGAACATGATATGTGTAGTTTTATGTAGATATTCAATGTTTTTTTATAGTATATTTGCTCGTCTATCATGAACCTTGTATCATAATAACAAATTAAGTGTATTATTAGGTACTAGCGGCCGCCAGCGACTTTGTTCGCGTTGAGTTAGTTATGCTCCGCTCCTTTTGGTCGCAGCATGATGTTATGTAGCCTACAGATTCCTGGATTAATAGGAAAAATATTTTTTCAAATCGGACCAGTACTTCCTGAGATTAGCGCGTTCAAACAAACAAACTCTTCAGCTCTATATATTCGTTTTCTGTTTACCTCTCGTTAACTAAATAAACTGATGGAGTATAATATAGTGCTTTTATAATGTCATCCTTTTTCCTTTCCAGTATACTTCGTGGACTTGGTCATCAAGAAGATCTTCATCCTCAAATTGATATACGCATTCGCCTTCTGGCTGCTGCTCCACAAAGCTGGTTACATCTTCAGCTGGGTCTTTAGTTACATCAAGGAGAAACCAGTATATCATGATCACGGCCATCATGACCATCACCATGTGGAGTATGGTCCTCCCGGGCCATATAGGAGGGGTGGACAGAAGACGTATAACCCTTATTCCAAACAGAGCTCTTATTCGAATAAGCCATCGTTTAAACCCATGTGAAATCTTTTTAATTTGACTTGAAAAGCTAAACGTTGTGAATTTTATGAAGGCCAATTTTCATGAAAAAAAACTTAAAAATTTAGACACAATTCAAATCGATCAAGGTCAAAACTTACCAAGATTGTTGACTTATTTCACAGATTGATATTGAGTATGTGTTAAATCATCAAATCAATTCAGACTGCCCTTTATACTTAGGTCCTATAAACAAGAAAGAATGTTTCTGACTATTTTTTTTGTTGGGATGGGAAATCATCAAATTACTTCTCCCACTCTGGGTGGAGCGGAAGGGCGTGTCAGATTTTTACTGACTAAACTCACCCGTTTCTTCACTAGCCTGTGCGACGGCCAGGGCCACGGTTTCTTAGAAATTTTCTGCCTTGTTTAATCATCGTTAACGTTATTAGGAATCGGCCATTAGATGCTACGGATTGACATTGAACTAAATTTAAGTTTAGTGCGTGTTTTTATTTTTATTTCATTAAGAAACGGACACAGTTTAGTTGTAATTGAAAACATGGCAACTGGAAATATGTCAAATTACGCCAGGTTCCGACTAACTCGAGAGGAATGAACTAATATCTTCTGTCCTTTTCTTAATGAAATAGAAAGAAAAACATGATCTAAACTGAAATTAAGTTTGTGATCAAGTGAATCTGTGACATAACGGACAGCTCAATTCAGATACAGTAGAACCTCGACAACTCAATCCTCGATAACTTAAAAACCTCTATAGCTTCAAAAAATAATATGTTCCCTATTATTAAAAGAAACTTAAAACCTCCATAAATTAAAATATTTTGTGTTTCTCTTCGACTTTTACTTATAGAAGTTCTACTGTACTTGAAATACATCGTATTCATGTGAAGTAGCGGACACCAGCACCTATTAACTGAATGTTCACGGTTATATTTTCACAGAAAAGATTGACTGGGCTGCGTTGACTGCTTTTCTTTTTTGTGATACGATTAATAAAATAGATTTAGATATGTGTTGGTTGGGTTTCTATCCTTTTATAGGGTGGATTACCTATAACTATGTTCATTGTTCGTGTCTCACAAAGAGATGTTATTTTTGTGATCTGAACACACACTCAGTAGAAAGCTTGTGTGGGATAGCAAGTATTTTGCGATTACTAAGTATTTTTATGAATGTAAAGAACGAGGCGTTCTTAGTCATTTTATTTATTGAGACTGTAAATAGGTTGAATTAAAGTAATTTATTTATGGATTCTTGTGTTTATTTTTAAATCCCTATGCTACACAAATAATAATATGTTGATTCACTGCCAGTCCCGGTAGTGGGTTCTGTTATATCTCTATTGATTCCGTTCCGTCTTCAGGCTTGATAACTGAAGACGCTGCATAAACTAGGGGAGTTAAATAGGTACCGTACTACACACAGTAATGCATGCAAATCGAGAAGATGGTAGAGTTGGCGCAAATAGGTACACTGAAATGAGAAGCAGTGGAGTTGACATGCGTAGTTTTGGTTATTTGTTCCACCAGACAAAGTCTTGCCGCTAAGTGATTCATCGTGTTCCGGCGTGATGTCTGGTGAAGCCGTACGGAGGACGGGTCTGAGCAGTTGTGTTGTGAAGCTTGCCGGGTACGATGTGCCAAATGATGTTGTGTCGGTCTGAGTTTGATCATGGTCCATCCAGATCAATTTCCCTCTGGCGCAGCATCATTGGCCGTGTTGTTGGGTTTATAAATTTGCATCACCTCGATCAACTGCCGTCTTTCTTCCTATTCACTAAGTTTTTTAAGTGAATGGGTTTAATAAACTAGCGCGCTGGTAATCAACGATTGCATCACTGCTTACCATCAGGCGGGATTGCAGTCAAGCGCTAGTTTATAGTTATTAAAAAAAAAAAAGAATAGGGCATAGCAAAAATAACTTTAGTACTGTTGTTTAAACAGGATTCAATAGAGGGTGTATTGATTCATGAAAGTAAGTCATGCGTTTACGAATACCAGTGGGATAGGTAACACATAAATAGTAGGACAGGCGTTCATTTGGACATCAACACCTTTCATTTGTTAGTTACGTTATTGAGAACACTTTTGCGAACACATGATGCAGTACATTTCAATATGATTCCAATTGTGATTCATAGTGTATTACGCAATAAGTGAGGCGATCTACACACCAAGCCCGGCGGCATATGTCGGTAACATTTTGTCGGCGGGCTAGGTTGGCGGCTTCAGTGTGTAGTGCGCTTGAGAATCACTTGCACCGGATACCTGTTGATGAACGTACATACCTATGGGGCAATTATTTCGAACTAATGAACTAACTGGCAGACGGAGTCTACAAAGTAGATATTCTGTAAGAGTTTGTTGTTATAGCGGTAAGTGTAATACAAAACCGGAGACAATTTCAATTGACTAGTTATCAGATACAGGCTGGTGACAAACAAGATGACGAGCTAAGTGGTAGGTAAATTTGTGCGTATCGAGACAGACAGACAGAGGGACACTGGATTTTTTTTATTTAAACTAATTAGTGCTTGACTACAATCCCGCCTGATGGTAAAAAGTGATGCAATCGTTGATGGTATAGTGCGCTGGTTTGTTAAGCCTATTCACTTAAAAACTTACCAAATAGGAAGGAAGACGGCAGTTGAGCGAGGTAATGCAATGTTAAACCCCACAACACGACCAATGATGCTGCTCTAGAGGGAAATTGATCTGTAGGCCTAGTATGAGTTTTCAATACGAAACTCGATCGTCGATATAGAGCGCGTTTGGCGGTCTCATTGGTTGAGAGTTCATACGACCTTGAAGCGGGCCAATCGCTGAGTCGAACGCGCTCGATATCAATGATCGAGTTTCGTAGTGAAAACTTATACTAGGCCTACTGGAGACTCTCCACGACCAAACTCTTGACGCAGCAATATTTGGCGCATCGTACCCGGTACACATCGCAACACAACTTCTTAGACCCGTCCTCCATACGGATTCACCAGACATCATGCCGCGAACGCGACGAATCGTTTGGCGGCAAAATTTTTGTCTGGTGGATGGTAATTTCTGCCGGCAGCCGATGTCATGGCCTACAACCGTTTTTACTCTTGGGGTATTTCTGTACCTTCTGTTTGTTTAAATCTAGGTCATATGTATCCAGTGTCGGCTTAAATTTAAATCGTAATTTATTCTGTAAGTAAGGAACACGGTGAAAATAGAGTATTTCAGCAAGCAAACAAGTGACGCCCCCTGGCGGTGGCTGTGCCACATTGCTGTTGTTTCTGGTGCCAACTTCCCCGTTTTTATCTTTACATTAATTTTACGTTATTTTAAAAGTATTGTATGACAATAAAATGTAATGACTGCCTTATTTTAAGCGCTTTTGTATTACAATTCGTTTAATGTATGGAACTAAAAGTTTTTTGTTGATATATGAATACGATTATAGTGTGTGAAGAAAGCCATGGTAACAAAATTCATTGAATTAATTAGGAAATTAACCCTCTTTTGTCAATGTTATATAAATATACTAGCTGTTCGCCCGCGGCTTCGCCCGCATATAGTTCGATTATATCACGTTTCAAAGAGAACTTTTAAAAGTTCAGAATGAAAACTACTTATATTATGTTAATTCTGAAGGTCTCTCTTTGTACCAAATTTCAATAAAATCAGTTCAGTGGTTTAGACGTGAAAGCGTAACAGACAGACAGACAGAGATACTTTCGCATTTATAATATTAGTAGGGATTTTGATTAAAATGTCTTGTAAGTTCTTAATTTGAACTTTGAGCAATACGTATTTCATAGTAGTATGAGTTTGAAAATACTTCGTAAAACATATAAAATCTCTGAATCCGTACGTCCTACTTTAGTAGAAAATTGCTTTTAAATGTTTTGTAAGCTTTTGTGCTCGTGACTGTACCAGAATTAATCTGCTGACTTCAAATGGACCAATTTCATCTCCATTTTATTGTATTCTTTTCTACATAAAATTTTGTCATCCTCTCGATCTTCACCCAATCAATCTTTGTAAAATAAAATTCTTCTACTTAAAATAAGTTCATTAGAATTTAATCCTGACATCTCATTCAATTTTAGCTCACATCTTAAAGAAAATGAAAATAACAATTTCGCTGCGCCATCAGGACATAAACTGGATAAAACCGGTTTACTCCGGTTATAACCTCCCGTAACCAGTTTAATAATCTTTAGTATCGCGCGCGCAGTACTTAAGACTGTCATTTGAAACGGTATGTACATAGTTTCCGCGCTTTATTGACAGATAAAACTAAAAACTAACTGATTAAGTGAGATTATAAGAAGGAATAGTTATCCGTTAACAACGCGAATATTAGATAATGGTAACGTTTTTGATATTGTGGTTACTTAGGAAAGGAAGAGACAGCTAGCCGATTAGTATGGACCTACAGACTATAGATTACTTCTGTAAAAATCTTATATCGTCGTGAATAGTTGGGTAAAGTTTTTCTTTTTATGATTGCAAACTAGTGCTTGACTGCAATCCCGCCTGACGGTAAGCAGTGATGCAATCGTTGATGGTAAAGCGCGTTAGTTTGTTAAGGGCCTATTCACTCGTAAAAAAAAAAAAAACTGAGTAAATAGGAAGGAAGACGGCAGTAGAGCGAGGTCATCATCATTATCAACCTTTTATCGTCCCACTGTTGGGCACAGGTCTCCTCTCATACAAAGAAGGATTGAGCGTAATCACCACGCTTGCTCAATGCGGGTTGGCAATTTCAGACTTAAAGTCCAGGTTTCCTCAAGATATTTTCCTTCACCTTTAGTTATTGGTGTCCAAGATATACTTAGAAAGTACATATAACTTTAGAAAAGTTACATTGGTACTTGCCTGACCTGGAATCGAACCCGCGCACTCATACTTGAGAGGCTCGTGTTTTAATCACTAGGCCATCACGACTTCGGTAGTAGAGCGAGGTGATGCAAAAAATTTTAAACCCAACAACATGACCAACGATGCTGCGCTAGAGGGAGATTGATGTGGAGACTCTCAACGACCAAACTCTCGACACAACAACATTTGGCGCATCGTACCCGGCACACATCGCAACACAACTGCTCAGACCAGTCCTCCGTACGACTTCACCAGACATCATGCCGGAACACGACGAACCGCTTGGCGGCAAGACTTTGTCTAGAGGTGGTAACTTCTGTCGGCAGCCGATGTTATGGTCTACTACCGAGTTAGCTTAGAGAGAGCTGTCGATAGTGTCAATCTATAACATTAGTTTCAATGACAGCTTACTTCACGCTCACTTCACCTAAGATTTTACGGTGAGGTTACAGAATTGTTTTGGGAGATTGTCTTATGTAATATTGGCGTTCAAAAAGTGCTGATTCTCAGCCTAATTTGAATAAATGTCGTTTGATTTTGATTTTGTTTGCTGCAGTGTGATTCTCCTAAGGGGATAAGATAATTTGGGATAAGAGGTTGAAGTGTGTCACTGTCCTAACTTGCTTTTGAAATTATTGTATATTGTTATGTAATATGGTTAGCGCAGTGGTTAAGCATTTGACTGCTGCACTGCGTGTCGCGGGTTCTATTCCCGCACGGAAAAAATATTTCTATGACCTACAAGGAGTTGTTCTGGGTGTGGATGTTTGTATGGGAGTTTATATGTTTGTAAACGCACCCACGATTCAGGAGAAATTCCTAGTGTGGGTAATGTTATGACTCATTGGAACCATGCATCGTTTATTATCACACTCATTTATAGATATAGATATAGATGAATGTTTTTGAGTGGTGTGTGGTATTTGTATGTTTGTTACTTCTTCACGGCAAAACTATTGAATGTATTTGGATGGGCTTACAGATTAATAATTTATACCCAGGATAACATACACGACTACCTCGAAGACGAATATATTTACGCGATGGAGATCTCGTAGGTGAAATCACGGGTTGCAACTATTGTAAAATAAAATATTTTAGTTTTGATAAATAAATGAAAAACATTATCCACAAGTAGATGAATTGCTTTCACCGCTTTGCAATAATTTTCACTATATAGTATATAAGTAAGTCGATGGCGAAAGAGTGTTTTGTATAAGTTCACAAATAAAGTATAAACAGAAATATTGCATGACTTAATTCTCCCATCTCCGTTCCGTCATCGGACGACCCGTCGTACGGCGAGTTTCCACCCTTACGTTGTTGACACCACTACGATCCGGACGAAGCGTTTCGCCACAGTTTCGCCTCGTCTTTTTAACCGACTTCAAAAAGGAGGAAGTTACTCAATTCGAGCGTATATATGCTTCTTTTTTTATGTTGTTCACGGGTAACTTCGTCGGTTATGAACCGATTTTGATAATTCTTTTCTTATTTAAAAGAAGATATTTTCAAGGTGGTCACATGATAAGGACATCAGGCTCTGATGATGGAAGATCAAAGAAATCAAGGGGAACTTTCAAAAATCGTAGGGGCGACTAGTGCATTTCTTAATATTTTCATTAAGTATTTTAAAGCACTACAATTTAATAAAGGTCTGGAGTAGATCTGATGATGGAGCCGGGACACATTCGAAGGAACTCCTCAACAATTCACAGCAGCTACCTTGTGTTTGGGCTTGATCAATTTGTATTGATAAGAACTTTACGCCTAGATGGGTTGTGACTGTCATAAGAGCACTGATGATGAAGACAAAGGGCAGTTCCAGGAACTCGTCAAAGGTTTACAGTAGCTACTTTGTGTTTGGACTTAATTCACTTATATTGAGGAGAACTTTGCACCCATTGGTTAAAATAATGGTTTGAAGTAAATCTGATGATGAAGGCCATAAGCAGTCGAGGGAGTACTTCAAAATTACGGGTAAAAATTAAAGTAAACAAAAATTACATTGTTTCCCAACAATATTTGAGTCAGCTTCCAGTCTGACCGGATGCAACTGAATACATAGTACTTTTCACCACTAAAAGTGTAAAACAAAAACTTTATACAAAAAACAACCGACTTCCAAAAACCACTACAAAGTGAAAAATATCTAATTTCGGAAGTCGGTGTCAAAAACGAATATACAAAAACCAAAGACACCGACTTCCGAAATTAGTTATTTTTCATCTTGTAGTGGTTTTTGGAAGTCGGTTGTTTTTTTTTTTTTTGTAAAAAAGTTTTTATACCACGTACATCCAGCGGCTGGAACAATTTGCCAGCGGCGGTGTTTCCGTCTGATTATAATTTAAGCGTCTAAACTAGCGCGCTTTACCATCAACGAATGCATCACTGCTTACCATCAGGTGGGATTGCGGTCAAGCACTAGTATTTTATTTATATAAAAAAAAATATTTCGTAAGCTTTAAAAAGAAAAAAAACACATAAAATTGTACAAACAATAACAGTGTCATTTTTATGATGACAAAACTTTATTTGACCAATAGTTTGTTCCGCAGCAGTATTGAAGTAATTCAGCTACGGAATTGATTTGTCACATTCATAAATCTGAAATAACAGTGATTACTAATTTATGTGCGCGACTGTACCGGCTCCGAGTGATAATTTGTAATTTAGGGTTTCAGATATTTTGTTTCTGGATGAGTTTTGAGTTTATATCTATGCAGGGAGGGATTATGGGTGCAAAAAGTGTGCATGGCTGATGCAAGGTTTAAGTAAAATTCTCACGATTTTTTGATAGAAGACTACAGGATTCACGGGCATGAGATATACCTAATAATACAACAGCCTTGAACAAGTCTTGTAATTTTTTATTGCATGGTCTAAAGTTTGGTATTTGTGCCGATGACCTTTTTCAGAACCCAAGCTAAGTTCAATGTATCGCTATCTTTCTACATTGTTCATTAGAAAAGAACACAACATAAAATATATAATTATTAGTGTTCGACCGAATGTTCGGTTTCGGTTTAGTTTCGGCAAAAACACGAGAATCGGTTTAGTTTCGTTTTCGGCAACCATGTCGAGACTACGGCCGAAACCGAATGTGTATTCGGAAGTTTTCGCGCTGAATGAACGAATGAAACCCATCGCTAATTTAATACTAAACTAATTTTAAGTTAAGTACATCTTTTTCTTTCTATTTAATTATGAAAAGGATAGATGATTATATTTTAGTTTAATTCTGTCAAATTAAGATACTCCATAGACAGTTTATAAACAAGGCGACCAAAAATAAGGCAATTTACGTCAGGAGCGGACTAATTTGACAGGTCTAAACTAACATTTTATCTTTTGCCCTTTTCTAAATTAAATAGAAAGAAAAATATGCAATGAACTTCAATTCAACTTAGTTTGTGAACAAGGGAATCGAAGCCATTGTTGTAAATCGAGTTTCGTGATTCGCTTGTTTGTTTGCTGTTCGTTTTGTTTTGTTGTGGTGGCGGGTTTTCAAGTGATTGAGAGGAGTTTTGGCGGGAGTGCCAAGCTGAGTGTCACACTCGTTTTTCATTGGACTTTTGAATTATTTATAGTGTTGTTTACTAAATAAAAGTACGTGATTTATGTACAGTGAAATATAGTAGCATATTGGCCACATCATGACTTTTTCTCAAACCTCCCTCGTAAGACGCTTCACGCGGCCGTCTTTTTCGATATGAATAATTCTTAATTATCTACGTGACATTGGCTATATGCACAAACCGTGCGAAGCCAAAACAGAAAAAAAAAGTGATTGAGAGCCTATCCACTCAAATAAGCACCTGTTGTATTATTAAGGCACAATTAATATTTTTTTTCTTAATTAAAGGTTCATATGATGATAATTAATGAATGCAAATGTCGATCACTGCATTTTCTATAAAATTTAAAGAGAAAACAATAACAAGTGACTGATTATACCAAAATTTTCTTTATTTTACCATATTTTGGTAAAATCCATGTAAGGAAGTTTCGCTTTCGGCTGAAACAGAGACGTTGCCAAATTCGGTTTCGGTTTCGGTAGTAAAACTGGTTTCGGTCGGACACTAATACCTAATTATAGGTACATCAGTTTAGTCCTGTCGAATAAGTCAGTGCCTGATGAAATTTGACTAAACTGTCTATAGAGTATTTTAATTTGGTAAGAACTAATTTTTTATGAAATTAAAAAGAAAAAATGCACTGTAGTTTAATTTAGTTTAGTTTATGAATAGAATCTGGACCGGTGTTTATTTTTTCTCATTGTATTATTTATATCCCATCGTAAATTGCCCCAGCGCCAGTTCGTGTTGACGTCATTACATCAACATCGCTGTCTGTGACACGTAGGGTAGCATTATCTGTTTATACAACGTTTTTATTAGCAATTTAACAATTAGTTTTTCTTTATAGGAAACGATTATAGTTTGTTCAGAATAAGCGACTGAATCGATTCCAATAATTTTTACTCCATGTTATATTTCTCCTAAATATATTTAGAAATTATTGCAGTGTGGTTAGTGAGCGCGCATCACAGCTGAGACTATAGAACAAGGTGCGGGCGGGCGAGCGGCGCATTGACCATATTTTTGTTGGGACAACCAGGTAAGATAACAAGACAATAACTTTGTGGTTTTTCATGATATCTACGTGACGTGTGTACACTCCCGCAACTATGCACGTAGGTGCGTTGACACGCAATATGCAGCATGATGCATGGCTTACAACTTAACTACTACTTACTATACTTAACTATCTCTATAATGAAACTATAGACATAAAGTTGCAAACATAGAATCTTTTATTCGAACCAGCCACCATACGCCATTTTTGCGCCTCAAACTACGCCATTTCTGCGCTTTTCCACATAGGTTAAGACAACTTGGCGTCGGAAGCATCATCAAGATTAGAATTACATGTTAACACGTGGTCAGAGGTGCAAAAATTATACGTTCAGGGGTGCAAATGATGAGAAAACTTTACTAATTTCAGTTTGCTAACGGTTTTGCTAATAGTCGTTTTAACATCTGTCGTTTTATTGCGGATAATATATTTTAAATGTTTTTTTTTTATCATTTATGCTGGCTTGCTTGCTGGATGGCTGGAGAACGCAATATGATTATATTATAAATATACAGATGACAGCTACACACATCACATCAAGCTACTACAATCTGTCAGATTTCTTTATTATATTTTCAACTTTATCTCTAAAGCATTAAGGCTCAAGATTGATTGGGAATATTTGACAGTTTCGGGTAGCTTGGCCTGCTGTCCTCCGTACTTACTTGAGCTGAAATTCCGGTTGTCGATTTCGTATTCCTATGTAACTAATTTATTAAATTCTGTTGGTGATATGAGAAAACACTAAAATAAATAAGTTAAGGGTTTATTAAACTGAAAATAAAATACTATATAACAAATTTTCAGTTTCTCAAGAAGTTCAGTTCAAATATTAAGAAACGTGTCACCGCACAACGTAGTTCAATAACTACACGTCATGTTGCTTCCTAATATCACGATAAATTTCTTCCCTAATTCTGCGCGCTTTGTATCGTAGTAACCTACTGTAGGCGATGTACTTTCTCATAAGTACATAGACTAAATAAATGTGTGTGTCTTTTTCTTCTTCTTTCAATATCGTTTGATATCATCCAAAGAAGCAGTGCCCTTGGTACGTATAGAACGTTATTTTTTTGTATATGCGAAACCCGAAACACGTGTCCAGTATTTTTATATACAAAATTTCAAAAAGGAGTTGCGCGCGCGCAATCTTAGCGAGCGGTCGAGTTAACTATTTACGACTTTGCGCTAGGAACTTTTTTTCGCTTACCCTCATTTTTATTAATTAATGTTTTTTGATGAGTGAAAATGTAGAATTTTGTGATTCAAGTGGAAGTGAGATAGTGGAGGGGGAATTTGAGTTGGAGAGTGAGCAACAAGCTAATAATTTAAATATGGAGCTGGAAAAAAATACGAACTTAAATAGAGAGCAACAAGTTTTACCAGAGAAGAGAAGCAGACAAGAGGATGATGAAGAAATAATAGAAGATGATGATGGGTTCAGAACCATAAAACGTGGAAATAAACGACAAGCACGAAGAAATTCAAAAACTTATGAAGAAGCAGAATTGAGATTTTCAAGAAATAATTTGAAACCCAAGGAACATATTGTGTGTATTACATCCAAAGAAAAACTGCAGAGACAGTTTGGAATGGCAAAACTTTTGAGATCTCATAATGTAGAAAACATTATAAAATTAGTGTACAAAAACCCTTACAGGGTTTTAGTATATTTTGACAACAAAGAAAATGCATTAAAAATGATAAATCGTGAAAATATATTAGGCAACTTGGAGTGTAATATTAATATAGTAGGCGAATCATCATTATGTTACGGTCTACTGCGGCAGGTGGACTTGGAAATGGAAGACACAGAAATATTAGAAAACCTTAAATGTGATTTCGAGATTTTAGCTGTAAAACGACTGAAAAGACAGGATAGCGACGGTAAATGGGTAAACTCTGAAACAATCCGTCTATGTTTTAAAAGTTGCAAGCTACCGTTATATGTATATGGTTTTTCATGCAAATTCCAAGTAGAACCCTACATTTTTCCAGTGTCACAATGTTCAGTGTGTTGGCGTTATGGACACCTTTCAAGAATATGTCCCTCAAAAAAAGTAATATGTCCTAAATGTGGAAATAATCACGCTAATTGTGAGACAACTAATTTTAAATGTATAAACTGCAAAGGTTCACATATGGCAATGAATAAAATATGTCCTATTTTTTTGAAAGAAAAAGAAGTTCGAAAAATTATGTCGGAAAAGAATTGTAACTATTGGGAAGGATTAGAATTATATAATATTAAAAGAAAAACACAGGAAAATAATAAAATATATAATGAGGATATGAGTAATAATGAAACACATACAGAGTTTTTGCAAACAGAATGCACTCAGAACACAGAACTAAGACGAACATATAGAGACGTAGTGGTAACAAAAGCTGTCATACATGAAGAAATGATTGTATCTGAAGAAACGGAATCAGATGATAGTCAAAGTCTAGAAAATAAAACTAATACACTGTCCGAAAACTTGAAAAAGAAGAAATCACGTAGTAAGAAAACAAAAGGAGGGTGTCATGGCCAGGAAAACTCACAAAAAAATATATCCGAGGTTGAAAAAACTAATAACAAAGGTGACACACAAAGGGAAACAGGTGAACGCAAAGATTACTTTTATGAATTATATAAAAAAATTAAAGAAGTATGTATGTCGAATGATAGCTTTTCTAATAAGTTAGGATTAATTGTCAAAATAGTGGTCCGAGATTGCTTTAAAATATTTTTTTAAATAATAAATGGTAAAGATGTTTTAACCCAATTACTATCGTTCTTTAATAATGGATAATCATAATATTAGTGCCTATTTTGTGAACATATTGCAATGGAATGCTCAGAGTTTAAGACCTAAAGTTCCTGAGTTTCAAGCTTTATTAAGTCAGGAGAAAATTCATATAGCTTTAATATCTGAAACTTGGTTGGAACCCGATTCATTATTAAATATAAGTGGGTACAATGTTTTTAGAAACGACCGAAGCGATTCGTATGGTGGAGTCGCTATTATAATTCATAAGTCAATTAGAGTACAGTTAGAAACTTTAAATAATAACAACCCAGGAATAGAAATAAAATGTGTTAAACTTTTAAATTATAAGGAAATTAAGAATATTATCTTGGTATATTGCCCTTCTTCGGTACATACTATTCAATCTGACTGGGACTTAATTTTCACTAAATATAATAGTAAATGCTTAATTGCTGGTGACTTCAACGCTCACCACTACAATTGGTCCTGTAAATCAGATACATGGGGTATGATGATTTTTGACGCTGCATTGGATATGGGATACATTTCGCTTAACAAAGGGGTAGGTGACTACACACGAATTAAAATGGTCAATGGTTATTTACAAAAAACTTCCCCTGATATTACATTTGTTTCCACGGACTTAGCTTGCAAATTTGAGTGGTATGTATTGAATGAAAATCTGGGCAGTGATGATATGTGTATTAAAATTAAAAGTAATTATATGGAAACAACATATATAACTAAAAAACGTAAATATAAATCGGCGAACTGGGAGAAATATACCAAAACTTTAGAAGAAACAATGTTACCATATTGTGATAAATTTGATGTTCAACGAAATTATGACTATTTTATTAATATCATTAATAGTGTGGCTGATAAATATATACCGTACACAAAACACTGCACACTTTATAGACCGGGATTCCAACCAAAGTCTTATTGGAATGAAACACTCTCAAAATTAGTAGCTGAAAGAAGGTTGGCACTCAGGAATTTTAGGTCAAATCCTACCCCCTTTAACTTAAACATTTTAGAAGAAAAGACAGCAGTCGCTAAGAAAGCTATTAGTAAAGCTAGAATAAATGAACGTCGTAATTTTTATACAAGCATTGATGAGTCTACAACGATCTCCGAAATGTGGAAGCAAATGCGATGGTTGAAGGGGCGTAGGTCAACTATTCGTATCCGTCAAGGGACCAGAAAGTTTCCCTAATCTGTGATTTAGCTCCGGATTATGCATGCTATGAGAAACCAACATTTCAATCTTCAAACACACAATTGGAAATCCCTATTAAATTACATGAATTGTGTAATTTGCTAAAAACTAAGGATACAGCACCTGGAGGGGATGGAGTATCCTATTCGATGATATTTAATTTACCAATTATTGGTAAAACATTTTTAGTAAAGTTGTATAATGATATTTTAAACACAAGTGTGGTACCTGTACAGTGGCGTGACATAGTATTGATGCCTATTCCTAAACCAGCTACTCCTTCGGACAGCAATCCAAAATTAAGACCTATCTGCCTAATATCATGCTTGTGTAAGATATTCCATTCTATACTGACAAAACGCATTGAATGGTTCATAGAAAAAAACAATATTTTATCTCAATACACGTCGGGCTTTAGAAGAGGGCACTCATGTCAAGACTGCTTAACAAGACTGACTACACAGATTCAATTAGGTTTCTCTAAAGGTTATGCAACTGTTGCGTGTTTTATAGATGTTGAAAGTGCATACAATAATGTAATAATTAATGAAATGTTATTGATTTTAAATAGGGTCGGGATCGGGAGCAAATTATGTTCTTATTTGTGGAATTTTTTGAATGAAAGACATCTTAAAATTATTGATGAGTTCAATGAAAATGACTCTATGATTAGATATACAAGTTTAGGTTTAGCCCAGGGTGACCCTATTTCACCGATTTTGTTTAACATTGTAACATCTAAATTATTCTCAAAAATAAACAATGTATATATGTGCCAATACGCTGATGATTTTGTCTTGTATAGTACAGATAAAAATCTTTCAGTTAGTACAAATAAATTACAGGAAGCATTAGATACCATTTCCTCCTGCTTAAGTGAATTGGGATTAAATTTATCAAATAGCAAATCAAAACTATGTATTTTTAGCAGGGGATTTAAGAGACAAAATGTTGCATTGAAAATAAACAAGCATTCCTTAGAATTAGTGGATAGCTATAAATATTTGGGGTTATGGCTAGATAGATCGTTGCGATGGGGACGTCATATTAATGAGGTAGTCAGAAAGGCACAGAAATACTTAAATATTCTCAAAGTTCTGGCAGGTACTTCTTGGGGTATACACCCCAAACATTTACGTAGAATATATATAGCGATAGTCAGAAGTCGTCTAGACTACAGTTGTTTTATTTATGACAACAGTGCAAATTCACATTTATATAAATTACAGAAAATACAAAATCAAGCACTGAGAATTATTGGTGGTTTCATAAAATCTACGCCAATACACACCATGGAGAGTGAGCTATGTATTCCGCCATTGCATATTAGGAGAAAATTCCTAGCCTACAAATATGGTGTAAAATCCTTATCTGGGACTAACAATGTAACTATAGAATTATTAAAAAAATTAAATACATTTATTACCAACAGTTATTGGACACGAAAAAAGATTCCATTACTTGTGACTGTTATAAATGAAATCGAAGATCTTCAGGTTGCTTCGTCCTCACCATTGGAGATGTATACCTTAACAACATGGGTAACTTATATTGATACCAATAAAATAATTTCGGTTGGTTTAGATAGCATGCATCGAGCTAAAGATGTTTATGAAATAAATATTTTAAAACACAGTGTAATTAAAGAAATAATTGAGAAATATGCTGATTGGGTAATAATTTACACAGATGGTTCTTTGAGCAAAAAAGGTAGGGGAGCTTCATTTTATGTTAACACTCAAGAAAGCACTAGTGGATGTTTTAAAGTTATAGGAAATGTATGTATCATGTCGCTGGAACTTATTGCGATCTCAGAAGCACTATCATATATAAAAACAATTGATGACAATAAAGCTGTTATATGTTCAGACAGTAAGAGTGCCTTATATCATATAGCTCGATGCGCCTCTGGCCGCAGAGGTACACCGATAGCATATGAGATATTGTCTAAAATAGCAGAATAGGCCGCGAAAGGAGTGGATCTGAGATTGCAGTGGATTCCTTCGCACATAGGAATACGAGGAAATGAGGAGGCGGATAGATTAGCGAAAATCGGGAGTACAGAAGGACAAGAAATTTATGTAAAACCATATTACTCAGAAATATTAACAAAGTATAATGGACAGTCCTAAGTTACAATGACAAGACAATAGACTATATTCATAGACACTAATACATAGAGATGGTATTAGTTACTCGACTACAGAGTAGTGATGTATGATACAACATCCCCCCTGTTTAAGTTTAAATTAACCCTTGACAAACAACGTTATAGAAACCTGACTTAGTTATAATTTAGACAATGACTTAAGACTATGGTTAGGTCTTAATCTAGGATACAATGTTCTACTTAATCTATTTCATCAATTAGCCTTCTGGTTGGCTTTACAACTCTTCCAGAACGAGTTACATGTTGACTGACTGAGGATTGAGATGAGAGCTCTTGAGGTCTAGACTCCTGCCTGTTACCTTCCTCTCTCCCCTGCGACGAATTGGATAGCATAGGAGAATATTTGTGTCTTAAATGAACCCTATTCCTCCTATACCTAACTCCATTGACATCCTCAACGACATATGACCTATTATTAGCCAACCTTAGCTTGACAATGGCTTGTTCCCAATTGCTATCAGGCTTTCTTTTAAAGTATACATGATCATTGGGATACAATAATGACAATGACTTTGTATTTCTATTATAATATTTAGACTTATTTTTATTATTTTGTTTGACACATTCTTTATAATTTTTGAATGTAACCACTTTAGGTTTTAATTTCTTATAAGACATAGGAATGTTATTTCTTAAATTCCTGGACATTAACAATTGAGCTGGAGATGGTAAATTATTCTTAGGTGTGTTTCTATACTGTAATAAAGCTATGTATGGATCAGATGAGTTTCTTTTACATTTTTTTAACATATTTTTAATAATTTTGACTGAACTCTCTGCTTGACCATTTGACTGTGGATGATATGGGCTAGTTACAATGTGTTCTATGTCCCATTCATGCATAAAATTCTTAAATTCTAATGACTGAAAAGGAGGACCACCATCAGACACTAAAGATAAAGGTATTCCATGACGAGCAAAAATGGACTTTAAATGTGTTATTACATTCTTTGCTGTACTGTTTTTATTTAACAAAGCTATTTCTATAAACTTAGAATAATAATCTGTGACAATTAAATAAGTAAGGTTATCAAAATACATCAAATCAACACCTACTTGTTGCCATGGATATTTATTTATTTCAAAATTTTTTAGTGGTTCCTTTGGATTATTAGGTTTAAATTGTGCACATACATAACATTGTTCTACCAAGTTTTTAATATCAGCTGACATGCTTGGCCAGTACAAAGACTCTCTAGCCAGTTTTAAGCATTTATTTATACCTTGGTGACCTTCATGAATTTTACCTAACATTTCCTTATACATTGACTGTGGTACTATTAATTTTGACCCTTTGAACAACAAATCTTTGACTACATGAATTTCAGCTTGTATGTTCCAAAATGGTTTTATTGACAGACTGACATTATTTTTATTTTTTGGCCAACCTTCATAATAATACTTTTTTAACAATTGCAAAGTATCATCTTTCTTAGTGTTCTGTAACAATTTTGTACAGTACTCCTTTGTGACTGCTAGACTTGAATGCATTAAATTGACATGACAAGATATTTCTGACTCATTCTCAGGTATATAATGTTCTTTCAATGCTGCTCTAGACAGAGTGTCAGATATAAACATTTCTTTACCTGGAACATGTATAACTTCCCAATCATATTTTTGTAAAGTTAACATCATACGTTGCAATCTTGCTGGTACATCATGTAATGGCTTTTTAAAAAGATAGACTAAAGGTTTATGATCAGTATGAACAGTTACTTTATGACCGTACACATACTGGTGAAATTTTTCACAACCAAATTGAATGGCTAACAATTCTTTCTCAATTTGAGCATACCTTGACTGAGTTTGAGTTAATGTTTTTGAACTATAAGCAATAGGTTTATTATTCTGCATAATGACTGCTCCTAATGCTGACTTTGACGAATCGACTGACAAGACTAATGGTACATTGGGATTATAATGAGCTAAAACTGGTGAATTTGTAATTTCATCGATTAAACTCTTAAGACATTGACTATGATTTTCATCCCAAGTCCAGACTGAATCTTTCTTCAAAAGATTTCTTAAAATTTGAGTTTTTTGAGACAAATTGCTAATAAAGGGACCTAAATAATTGATCATACCTAATATTCTTTGCAATTCTTTGACATTTTTTGGTGTGGGCATATTGACAATTGCTTTTACTTTCTCTTCATCAACCCTAGCACCATCTTTACTAAAAACATACCCTAAAAAACAGACTTCTGATACTAAAAATTTACATTTAGACTTATTGAACTTTAAATTGACTTCACGTGCTCGTTGCATGACTTTATGTACTCTCTCATTATGTACTGACTCGTTTGGTCCATATACCAAAATATCATCGATGAATATTAGAACTCCTTCTAAATCACCGAACAAATTCATCATGACTCTTTGAAAAATTTCAGACGATGCACTAATACCAAAAGGTAACCTTAAATATTTATATCTACCGAAAGGTGTTTGAAATGTACATAAATCAGAACTATATTCATCTAGTTTAAGCATCCAAAATCCTGAAAATGCATCTAAATGAGAAAAACAAACAGCTCCTGCTAGTTGAGATCTGATCTCATCTATTGACTTTAGTGGATAAATTTCCCTTATAATATTCTTATTCAAATTTCTAGGATCTAAACAAATTCGTAACTGACCCGTGCTTTTGACTGTTATCACTATACTGTTCACCCATTCTGTAGGTTTAAAAACCTTTTCAATGACCTGCATTTTCTCCATGCGATCCAATTCATCGCGCAGTTTGTTCAGTAAAGCGAAGGGTACTCTTCTCGGAGCATCCACGCATGGCACTGCTTCAGGTTTGAGTTTCAGGCGACAGACTTGAGGTAGACATCCAAGACCCTGAAATACATCATTGTATTGTGTAAGAATTTGTTCACTAAAATTTTGTTGAGACACAGAGAAAACTCTTTGAATTATACCTAATTTTTCACAAGTTGGTAGACCTAAAACATTCGGACAAACTAAATCTGTGACTATAAACACTATATTTACACTAATAGTGCTATTATTTAAAGATAAACTACATTTTACATTGACTTTGCCCATAATGGGTATTGATATACCACCAAACCCACTAACGTTTATTTGACATTTCTCAAGTGACATTTGACTTTGACATTTCAAAGATTGAAAAGTTTTCTTTGACATAATATTGATATCAGCTCCGGAATCAATAATGCAATTAATTTGTGTATGACCAACTAAAATGTTTATGTTCCATGACTGTTTAGAATAGTATTTGTTTTCTTTTGACTCGACTGTATTGACCTGTTTACTATGTGTTGACTTTGCTGTAATAATTCTACAAGTGTTTGTTGTGTGAGATTCCTCAGACTTGTGTCTGTACTCATCATTAAGATATGAATCTCGGCTAAGACTTTTTGACTTTTTTGACTTGACTGTGAATCTCTCAGACTGTTTAGTGTTTTCATCATTGAGATATGACATATGACAAGATGAGTCTTCATGAGATCTCTTAGACTTATCAGTCACCAGCCTTTTTTCATCACTGAGGCATTTTTTATTAGACCTCTCAGATATGGCATTATCACCACTTTCATCACAGAAATATGACACAGGATATTTTTTATGACAAGATGAGTCTTCATGAGATCTCTTAGACATTGACTGCGACTGGCCTATGTGCGACCTGACCGTTGATTGCAACTTAGGATTTGACTGTGTGTATGACAACCTGCTATGTCTGTAATGATTTTGATTGTGATGACTTTGTGACTCTAAATGACAATTATATTGACTAGACTTATGACTATGACTGATGTTATGACAATTTAAAATTCCAACAAAATTATCTTGACTACCAGTTGAACTAAAAGACTCTAAATGACTGACTTTTTTATTATTGGAGTAACAAAATTTTGCAAAATGACCATAAGAGTTACATGACCTGCATTTAGCTCCCTGCGCTGGACATTTGTAGCGGTGGTGTTGTCCACAGCGGCTACACGTCTTCGAGCGCTTCTCAGGACTGGGACTTGACTTTGACCTCCCTGCGCTGGATCCCTGCTGACTGACTGGTGAAGCTCGCCGTCGCTGACGCTCCGCTCGACCACGGCTCCTCCGACGCAGATGCATGACTTTTTCAGACTCTTCACTAGTGGACCTCTTGACAATTTGGTCTGCATCCTGCTGTGCGAAGATGAGTGTCCTAGATAGCTCTCGCATCCTCTGATATGTCAGATCAGGTTCCTGCAGCAGTCTCTGACGTACATGTGCTAAGTCCAAACTCAAGTTGGCGATAAAAATATCTCTGATAAGAGATTCTCTGAGCGTTCCAAATTCGCAATCTTGGCTCTTATTTTCGAGATCGGTTAAGAAATCCTCGATGCTTTCCGATTTCTGTTGACGTGTGGTAAAAAACATGTAACGATACATGGTAATATTTTTTCTGGGTTGAAAAAATTCGTCGAATTTGGCTTTGACGTCATGTAATGTGCTTTCTCCAATATTTATGTTGAATGTGTTGAAAATATTTAAGCATTTTTCACCAATGTGATGTAATAAAATGGCGATCTTGCGTTTCTCACCGGACTTGTCCAAGCCCGTTGCCAACAAGTATAATTCGAACTGTTGCCACCAGCGCTTCCAGGTTTCGTAGTTGTTGTTTGTTGCATCTGACGATATTTTAAGCGCCTTCAAGCCACTGTTCATTGCAGCTCCGGTGTCATGGCCGCCACCGACGCCATCCGACTTTTGCATTTTATGAATTTTCTTTCTTCGTATTGGGTTTTTTCACTCTTCTGACACCATGTATGATTGTTCGGTTGGTAAATATTAAAGACTTTAGATAATTAGACTGGTTTATTACACTTGTAGAATTATATTATTGGAAACGACCTCTTCTAGGTCAGATCCTAAGTTACAATGACAAGACAATAGACTATATTCATAGACACTAATACATAGAGATGGTATTAGTTACTCGACTACAGAGTAGTGATGTATGATACAACATACATATAGTCGTTTAAGTAGGAAAATGATTATTATAGCTCATAGAATCAGAACAGGACATATTCCATCAAACAATTTTGCTTTTTTGATGGGAAAAGTTGCTTCTCCAAAGTGTAATACGTGTGGAATGGTAGATGATTTATACCATTTGTTGATGGAATGTGTTCAGTTTAAGGCAGAGAGAGAAGAATGGCTTCAACAATTTGATTTGGACAAATTACAGGTCGGAGTCATGAATTCAGTACTCTCGAACCCTAATAGTGAAGAAGCTTGTATTTTGTTTAAGCTATTATCAATTAGGTTAAAGTAATGTTGTTGTGATATGTATAATTATGATAGTAATCGGACTGACATATACCTACATGTGTATAAAAGTCCAAAAAAAAAAGAATTAAAAAAAAAAAAAAAAATTTCAAAAAGATATCATGAAAAATTACAAAGTATAGCTTGTTATGTTACCTGGTTGTCCCACCAAAAATATGGTTACAGCGCGGCGCTGTCGCAGCGCGCCCGCGCCTGCAGCGGCGTCGTCTTGTGTACATTAATAATAAGTTCTGTTTGTATTGTAATTAACTAGTGATCACATTTCCCATCACACTTACTAGCTTTGGACTATCGTCACAGTCGTAGATATTATTACGTACTCTAGCCACTTAAAGTTCAAAGTGGATGAAATGTGTTGTATTTCGCATTACTTAACCACAGCAGGTACAAATGATAAATTTCTACAACTAACCATCTACGACGCGTAAAAGTATACTCATCTGTCCATAAAATGCTGGCATCACGATTATGTAGCCACCAACGGCAAAATGATATTTTTGCCGTTGGTGGTTGTTGGTGCCGTGGTGGTTTGGTTTTGTCGGTAGTGTTATGGATATTGCCCATCGTCTTGAATCGTGCGCCATGTGTAGGTCTAGCTGACGTTAAGCTCGTTGTATTCCATGATACCCTGATGCCGAATTGCTCTTCGTACCGTCGCCGCCGCACTACCAATACGTTATCACCACAAATCGCTAAAGTACGTAACATTTCTGTGTACTGGACATTTGTGTATGATAACGACATCATTACACGTTACCCGATAATGTTTCATCATTATCAACCTTTTTATCGTCCCACTGCTGGGCACAAGTCTCCTCTCATTCAGAGAAGGATTGAGCGTAATCACTACGCTTGATCAATGTGGGTTGGCCATTTCAGACTTAAAGTCTAGGTTTCCTCAAGATGTTTTCCTTCACCTTCAGTCATTGGTGTCCAAGATATACTTAGAAAGTACATATAACTCTAGAAAAGTTACACTGGTACTTGCCTGACCTGGAACCGAACCCGCGCACTCATACTTGAGAGGCTGGTGTTTTAACCACTAGGCCACCATGACTTAATGTTTATTTGAATACAATAACACAATGTACACTACATCCGTGCGAATCGCGTTACGTAATACAACGGACGTGACGTGCAACCGTGAACCTATTGCTAACCTATTCTGGCGACTAAAACGTCCCGCTGTGCGCACGCGCCTAGTGATCGCTATGATCTGACGTGAATTGTGTTGTGTCGTTTGTGCGCCTGTCGCTAGGGTAACCTAGCAGTAACTTATTTTAAATAATTTTGGGAAAAATACAACAAGGTCCAAAAATTATTGGAATCGATTCTGTTGCTTATTTTGAACAAACTACTTATATTCAAGTTTTGCATAAAGAAAAAATACCCTTTCCGTTACTTACATACCGAAACCCACGAAGCACTTGAACGGGTAACCGTACCAGACCGCAACACAGTAACACTACAATGGATAAAGGGAGACAGCGGCCTGGCCAATGACTCAGCTGACGAGCTGGCTAGAAGGGCATCCAGCGCGTTGGTCTGCGGACCGGAGCCCATCGTGCCTATCCCTTTTATTCAAATACACAGATGGTTATAGAAGTAGACCTACACACAAAGGCAGATTTGGTGATCCTCGTCACCGGGCTGCAGGCAGTCCAAGGAAGCTATGCCATCCCTAGATGACAGGCCACTGCTCGCTGCTCCAAACAAAAGGCATAACGGACAGCCCTCTGTGCAGAGTTTTTTTTTATACTGGCAAATCACACAAATTGAGCTAGCCCCAAAGTGAGTTCGAGACTTGTGTTATGGGTTACTAACTCACCTCAACAATCGTCGAATCCAACTCGGCTGGGCTGCTTTCGGGAACCTACGTAGACTCTTCTCGTCCGAAATGCCGCAGTGTCTCAAGACAATAGTCTTAAGCTAGTGATGACTTATGAAATTGAGACGTCGTCGCTAACAATAGGCCTTATAAGAAGGCACAAGGTCAGTCAAAGGGAAATGGAGAGGGCTATGTTTGTGGTTTCACTGCGCGATCGAATCAGGAATGAGGAGATCCGCAGAAGAACGTGATTAACAGACATATCCCGTAAAATTGCAATACTAAAGTGGCAGTGGGCCGGGCACATTGCTCGTAGGACCGATGCCTGATGGGGCCGACGGGTTCTCGAGTGGTGACAAGGTGGACCGACTACCTAGTGAAGGTCACGGGTAAACCGCTAGATGCATGAGGCGCAGGACCGTCGCGGAGATCCTTGCGGGAGGCCTATGTCCAGCAGTGGACGTCTTTCGGCTGAAATAATGATGATTGGTAAAACTATACAGGCCGATGCTTTAACTGAACAAACAACTGTGCTGCTGAGGAGCCGCCTTTCTTCTCAGCGAAAGCACTAACAGGTGGTGAAGGGGCACAGAAAGGGTGACTGTTTTGGGAGACTGTCTTTTGTTTTTTTTTTATAATTAAAAAGTGCTGATTCTCAGCTTAAGTTGAATAAATGACTTTTGATTTTATGGGTTCTTATCCATTGGCGCAGCAAAGAAGAATCCCACCGATCTGAGAACACGCTCAGGATACCGTTATTGATTTCCCGATTTTTATTTATTTAAATATATTAAGAAAACAAATACCCATTTTCCGTTACCCGATTTCATCCCTGTCATCCCAAAATCTCTCTAAATAATGATCAACGATTGCCGCAGAACATTAAGTTCTATTTATAAAATAAATGCGTTGTTTAACCAATCCGTTAAAGGCTGTTATAAACTCCTGGCTTTCCAAATAGCCGATAAATTTTACATGTTTAAAATAAAATATTTATTCGGCGAACCATTTCGATGAAGCAAAAAACTGTAAAACTATTTGCTTATCTCCAGCGAAAATTGTAAACCGTGATTTATTTTCAGTGCTTCAGGTATTAAAATAACCGGTAACTGTTGAAAGTTTTCAATTTTTAATAAGTGTCAGTTTCACGAAGGTTTCAGTTCCGTTGTTGTGAGAAGCGATACGAATCATGTATAGAGGGCGAAACATAAGCCGTTTTACAGTTAGTTTTATAAACCTAAATTTGGGTGGTTCATTGAGTCCAAGGCCAAGGTGGCTGCCAGAAAACTTGGCGTCATCGCAAAGGTCCGGCGGTACTTCAGACCAAGGCAGCTTCTAATATTGTACAAAGCACAGGTCCGCTCGTGTGTGGAGTACTGCAGCCACATTTAGGCCGGTGCTGCGAAATGTTACCTGGCTAGTTTGGATTCAGTGGAGAGACGTGCGAAGAGGCTGATTGGCGACCAGATTGAACTCGAAACGGACTCCAAAGCCTGGAGCACAGATGTAGAGTAGCCAGCCTTTCGGTCTTCTATAGGATGCATTCTGATGAGTGTGCAAGGGAATTGCATGATTTAATTCCCCCATCTCCGTTCCATCATCGGACGACCTGACGTACGGTGACTTTCCACCCTTACGTTGTTAACACCACTACGATCCGGACGAAGCGTGTCGCTTCTTCTTTTATACTGCGTACATCGAGGGAATGGAACAATTGGCCAGCGGCGGTGTTTCCGTCACACTACAATTTGAGTGTCTTCAAGGTTAGAGTGAATAGGTTCTTAATGAATTAGCGCGCTTTACCATCAACGATCTCATCACTGCTTACCATCAGGCGGGATTGCGGTCAAGCGCTAGTTTATAACTTATAAAAAAAATCCAATTCGATTCGATTTTTTTTGTCAGCCTTTTGCTGACTAAAACCCACCGTGTTCCTCGGAACTTCACCGTATACTCCACCGTGTCCTCAGGGCGAACTCCACACAAGTTTTTGATATTGAGTACCACTGAAATGAGACTGCGATAAAAAGGAGAACATTCATTTTGGGCCCAAAAGTCAAAGTACCGACCAACAAAACTAAAGGTGTCACCTCTATTGCGGAGGCCATTTGGAGTATTTTTAATATGACAACTGGTCTCTACGTATAATACTTGAAATGTTATTTTAATTAGAAAATGTTACTATTTTTATGAAATATTACTTAAAAAAATATTTGATAGTTGCTGAAAATACTGCAAAAAATGTAACACAAAACTCATTGCGATGATGAACCTCAATACAAAATGACTTAGTCCACTACTAAACATGATTTAATCGATTATGCAATCAACGTACTTAATTCTCAAAAAAGAGCAATGCTCACGGTCGTACCATAATATCATCTAAAAATAATGCCGATGGATTTATATGCGGTTCCTGTCTTGCATGAGTTATGTACTTACCAAACAATGCACATTACGTGCAAACAACACCCTACTGTCTTTTGCCAATGTTAAAAGTGCAGTAGTACTGACTGACAGCTTGCCGACCGTTAGACGACCTGTCAAAACCAACGTATAGGTACGTTATACTCGTACATTTTCGCCCTCACATGGCCGGATTGAATCAATGTAGTTGAATACACAGCTCTCCATCTCCTAATTCTCTGTCATGTTCAGCTGGTAAAGAGTCAGCCAACTCTATGACAAACAAGTCATTTGCATTGATATGCTCGACGTAGTAGCTCCTGGCTTGTTTTAGTTGGTTCATCCGTCAGTCGGGGAAGATTTTGCAGTTCAGGAAGATCTACCGATATCGTACGAAACATAGTCCTTCTGCGGTTATAATTATATCTATCATCATCCTGTGCTATCGATTATGACTTTAGTTCTTATTTCATGATTCAGCTAATGGATACTAAACTTATTTTTTTTTCTTCTGTAGATCACATTTTTTTTACTGAAAGGTATATTAAGACGGGAGTCATTGTTTGTCATCCGAACAAGCTGTTAGTAGTTATTTCGTCAACAGGTGAGAATATTTTTAAAATGTAGTGTATGATATGTGTGTTAAGCAATCTCTTGAAATAGAATTACGAACCACACATACCAAAGAATTCTGAGGTATTTATTTTAATTGGCCGGCACTTTGACTTTTGGGCCCAACACTGTATGGAGTGTGAATGACCTGCTTTGAATGTTTTTAATTATGGAATGTGATATTCAGGTTTGTCAGCTTTAGAGCTCAATATGTCATTATCAAACTTTCTGCTTCCTACAATACGACATTAAACTCATTGCAAACTTCAAAATGTTCCCGAAATTTTGCCACCCAAGGGTATAAACATACGACACAATAAAAGCAGTCGTTTCGTGAATCATAAAGAAGGGGTTAACGAATTTGCTATAAATGCGATGCCGCCGGGCGTGATTATAAGCCTTTTACGTTCAACATAAAACAACATGGACAAAGTACGGGGAACAGATGGAAAATAAGTTTTATACCCACATAACACCAAGCATGTAATCTCCCATGGAATAGGCAGAGGTACACCTATAAGTACATCCATATTTCTCCAGTAATGTGGGTGTAAAACATTACTGGAGAAATGTGGGTCCCATGAAACAGTAGACGTATGTGTGCGTGACACGTGCGTAAGTCCCATGTAGTAATAGACGAAGTTTTTACCTAGACTCCAGGCTGCTACTCAGCAATTCCAGGTCGAAAACCTAAAATAACTTAAACCTGATCCGAAAAACGAAACACAGAAACGGCTGCTCAGCATTCTCACTTGCGAGCTACTTAACTATTGAGACAGTCTTTGACTGTAATAATCTGCTACAATACACTATCAATAACATACTAAAGAACACATAAAGCGTACTGCAGAAGGCATTCCACAAGTAGACTGATGAGTGACGATATTGATAGGTCTTCGCTGGATGAGGAAAACACAGAAAAGATCGCAATGGATATGCCTGGGCGAGGCCTATATGCAATAGCAAACGTGACACGGATGAAACAATGGCGATGAAATTAGTTTTTAATAAACATTTTTTTTCATAAATAATATGTACAATTGTGTCCTATCTGCACTTATCTGTTCCTTGGTTTGATTTAACGATGATTGCTCCAATCTTTTGTAGGCGAGCGTTATATCGAGTTGTTATGGAGTTACGATGACTTGCCAATTATTTTGCTATTAATACTGTAATTACTTTGTTTTCCTTGTTTTTGATTTCAATTGTGCGCGTTAGTGGTTTGGTTAGGGGTAGTGGTATTAATAGAAAGAAATAAAGAAAGAATAAAATATTTATTGTGACTCATAGTACAGGAAAATCTTAAAACTGAACTAAGTAGACACAAGTAAGAGTAAAAACAAGTTATATATAAAAAGTAACAATAATCATAACGTGCCTTACGAGGCCAAAAGGCAAGGTCTCAAGGCAAGGTAAAGGTCTCAGCATAATACTTCGACATTTAAAAAAGTAGCCTATAGAGTTCCACTTCTAGACAAAGGCCTCCCCCAAGGCTTCCATTTCATTGGGGTACATTGCCATAATCCCCACACTTGGTAGGCGGGGATCACAGTAATTTGTTATTCCACAGGAGGCACTGCTGGTCACTTTCCTGGTGAGAGTTCCCTTATTCGCCTCTTACGACACCCACGGGAAGATATGAGATGGTACTATTCTATGCCCGGTACCACACGGGTCGCTAACACACCCGGTAACATACATATACGTACAATATTATAAAATAAATAGTTAATATTTACTCCGCGCGTCACTCAGTATATTTTTTCTCAATTTCATTCGGTGACATTACTAAACGATTTCATAAGAGTTGTCCAGTTTGGTAACCCGTTGTTCGGGTTTTGCCTCTAAGTACATCAATCGAGACACAGGCCCGTCCGTAAGCAGTTGATTCGTGTAAGCAAAGTCGGATGCACAGAAGTACATTGGGAGTAACATCAACTGTCAAAACGTAGGAATTCTTTCTTAGCTTGGAAGCTAAGAAGAAGCCCTCATGGAGCTCGGTAACTAAGGAGTTAGTGCTAAGGGAGTAGAGCTTGTTTATAAGTCTTATTCTTGAACTATATTATAAATCACAAATCATCGAATCATATTGCTCTTAAAACGTTAAAACGCAGCAAGTTTATAAGAAATTATCTTTAAGTATTATAAATGTAATCTTCCTCTTTAAAAAGAAAAACTATGAACACGAACGACGTGGTTGGCTTTTTATGATATCAGCAATATCATTAAAAGCAAACCAAAGACGCGAGGAAAGGTATCATGCAACGACATTTTTATTTTGAAATGCAGATAACTTGGCGCACGGCGTCTAGTGAAACCAATTTTTGTCAAGACTTACAGAGCTATCAACCGCTTGCAGCTAGAGTGAGCATGGATTAGAGATTTTTAGAGACTATTCTGTATTCTTATTAAAAAGGTGAACACTCCGTGAGCGAGTCAAAATAAAAATCAAAAGTCATTTATTGAAACTAGGCTGAGAATCAGCACTTTTTGAACGTTAATATTACATAAGACAGTTCCCCAAAACGCCCGCCCTTCGGGTCTTGCTCTTGGCCAGTATTTTTATTTAACAAGGTTATCTCACTTCCGGGCGAGGATCTCTTCAAGTCCTCAAAGGCACCATTTTCCTACTCCACCTCCAGGTCTCGTGGTACGCGGCCGGCATTCCATTAGCGTAACACAATATTAGCAATGGATTTTATTTTAAAGGATTTTGCCAATCCATTGCTTTATAAACGTGTCTCGTTATTTATGTTCTGGAGAAAACGCAAACAACGCAATAAATGTTGTTGGACTATCAAAATTGCTACTGATAGTGTATTGCGAAATTACTCCATTGAGCCTCTCGCCATCTCTTTCAGAGCCGGCTTCGGCAGCGCCATTCACCGAAGTGTTTGGTTCCAAATTAAATTATTTATTACGAGTTGCGCCCTTTTTTGCAAGCTGGGATGCAATCGTTGATGGTAAAGCACGCTAGTTTATTAAGAGTCTAGCTGTTCACTCAAAACAACTGAGTGAAGAAAAGAAGACGCTAATCGAGGGAGGTGATGCAATCTTAAACCCAACAACACGACCAACGAAGCTGAACCAAAAGGAGATTCTGGAGACCCTCCACGACCAAACTCCCGTCACAACAACATTAGGTGCATCGTACCCGGCACACATCGGAACATAACTGCTCAGACCCGTCCTTCGTGCGGCTTCACCAGACATCACGCCAGAACACAACTAATCGCTTGGCGGCAAGACTTTGTCTGGTGGATGGTAACTTCTGCAGGCAGCTGATGGTATGATCTACCACCGAGACTGCGCTCCGCGTTTTCATCTGTATGAGTTTCATTCCCGTAGGAATAACGAAATAAATATAATCAGAATTAACATTAATTCTGATTTTATTACAAAATATTTGTGAACTTTTCATCCAAACACATTCCTATTGAATTTTCGAGTGAAAGACGAACATACATTCATACACACTTTCAAGTTTACAATATTGGTTAGATTTTCTTTAGGCACCCATTGCGTGGAGATTTTTGTGCCGTAGCTACTTTCTAATACTGTATAACGATTAAACATTTTCGTAATTACAACTACTAAAGTTTGAGAAACTCATGTTATTTGTCCATTTTCCGCCAAAAATGTGAAAAATCCAGCACGTTTTTCTTACCCGATTTGCCTAAACTCAACATTTAATAATGGGTACTTTTAACAAACCTAATACTCATATTTTAGCTACACAAACACAATGCAAACCAAACAAAAGACTGAGCGAGGAAGCGAAGCGTTTGCATGTCTTTGAGACAAACCTCTGGAGAAAACAACTGTTTAAACGTACGTTTGAAGAACATAGTTGTATCTAATGTAATCACTAGCTCTTGTCACTGGCTTTATTCGCAAAGTCGCCTTTTGTGTGCCTCCAGGGCTTTGTTGAAGCCAAATATAAACAAAATGGTTTAAAGTACTTTCTTTATCTATACACTTATCCTAATGTAGTTTTGTGTTAGATTTTGGCTTCGTTTAAAACGATTGTGTAATTCTCGTTGGTATTTTGACAAGTTAAATGTCGAAGGTTCTGTATCCTGGTATTCCTGCAATAATAAGAGTTTGTAAAATATGCAGATACAGTAAACAGTCGCATTACGATTCTAAAGGCACCTTTTCTTTATATTTCATTAAGAAAAAGGACAAAAGTTAAAATAATATTAGTTTCACCATTATTATCAGGTCAAATTAGTTTATCTAAATCCCGTGTCAATTGAGGTATTTTTAGTAGGTGGCTATGTTTTTAGTCATGTCTAATTTGTTTATGGAGTATTTTAATTTGATAGTACTAAACTGATATTTATCTTTTGTAGTTTTCTTAACGAAATAGAAAGAATAAGCTGTACTAAACATACATTTAGTTTAGTTTAACTGACTTACTATGTGACTCTAAACTATATATAAAAAAATTGTAGTCACCATACTCAAGTAGCGCTTATAGAGTTTAATGTTTCAGCGCGCGGCAAGGAATGCCATGCTCATTACGGCAGGAATCCAGTAGGGGGTGGCGGGAATTTAATGCACGCGCACCGATACAGACACATGAAGTACTAGCTGCCTCAGTTGCATACTGTTACATTATACATTTTGTACGTGAAGACTTTTGAGTAATAGTGAGATAATATTAATAGATAACTGAAAAGTTGAGTGGAAATCGGTTGATATTTTTTTTTTTGCTTTTGCTAGTATTTTGGCGTGGCTAGCTGAAATATGACAAATAATTTAACTGTATTGTATAATTTCATTTTTTTTTTTTAAAGGAAATGTATACCTAAATTTATCAATTAATGTACGATTGTTTGTTTCCCGAATAAAATAAAATAAAATAAACGAACAGACAGCTGTGGTCTGCTGGGGAGTTTGTTCCGCCACTTCTTAACAGCGAAAGCCCTAGGAAGTGGCGAAGGGCGGGCGTTTTGGGGGAATGTCTTATGTAATATTGACTTTTGATTTTGATTTCATGGTACGGGCATGTGTCACGGAGGGTGGAGGGTGTAGCGAAGACAGCACCCTAATTACGTAACAATCCATTGCTATCAATTGCAATAATTCTGAAGCCAATTGCTAAACCATTGCTCCATATGTTCGGAAAGTATGTCTACTCAATAACGTAAACAACGTAATGAATGTTGTTGAACTGTCAAAATGAAACTCATTGCTACAGATAGTATGTGCAGTTTTGAGTATGAAAGTCGATGGCTATAAGTGTGGGGCAAGACTAAAGAAACGATGGATGGACTATGTGATTGGTGATATCGATTCGTCGTGTTTCGGCATGATGTCTGATGTAGCCGTACGGAGGACGGGTCTGAACAGTTGTGTTACGGGTGTGCCGGGTACGATGCGCGAAATGTTGTTGTGTCGGGAGTTTGGTCGTATAGAGTCCCCAGATCAATCTCCCTCTGGCGCAGCATCGTTGGTCGTGTTGGTCTTGGGTTTAACATTGCATCACCTCGCTCAACTGCCAAGTTTTTTAAGTATAAAATAAACTAGCGCGCTTTACCATCAACGATTGTATCACTGCTTAGCATCAGGCGGGATTGCGGTCAAGCACTAGTTTATAATTTAAAAAAAAAAAAAGAAAATGGTTAAGAAGGGGTGACTACCGAGACTTATGAAGAAGTATGGACGGGAAAAGAAACCGGCCAAGTGCGAGTCGCACTCGCGTTCCGTACCATTATCTTTAAAAACGGAAAAAAAATCACGTTTGTTCTATGTGAGCCCTCCTTAATTATTTTTATTTTGTATTTGTTGTTATAGCGGCAACAGAAATACATAATCTCTGAAAATTTCAACTGTCTAGCTATTACGGTTCATGAGTTACAGCATGGTGACAGACGGACGGGTGGACAGACGAACAGCGAAGTCTCATGAATAGGGTTCCGTTTTACCGTTTAGGCACGGAGCCCTAAACAACTACTCAGAGTGTATTATGCAATTACTCCTAACTAACTAAGGGTAGTTGAAGATGAGGTTCTGAGTTTTCCGACTGGGATTTCTCAGTAGTAGACCAGAATCTGGATTTGTGCCCGATTGGTAGTAAAAGACTCGCCCTTAATTACATAGGATTCAACTATCGAAATATTGTTTTTTTTTTTTTAATATTTGCTAATCATTGACCCACACTAGAAATTACTTTTGTATCGTGTACTATCTGTAGACCAATACAAGTACATATTTGTAGCTTGTGTGAATCGAACCCGCGACAGGCGCCGCAGCAGTTGATCACTCAGCATCTGCGTCAAGTTGTAACATACATTGTGTAAGGTGCACCTCTATCTGACTCTTTGCGGATTACAGGTGTGATATTATGTTAACCGATGATGAAGTAAAGGGGATGACACATTCAGTAGAATGTTAAGGACTGTTTGGCAGTCGACAGTGTAAATTAGAAACCTCCGGCACATATTTGGTTTATTAACTTTTAATGTCCCACAGCTGGGCAAAGACGTCCTCCACTTTTGTCTGTCCAGAACTACTAAGGACCACGACACCGGGACTGGGCTTGTCCCTTGTTTCATTCTGGTATCCAGCAGATGAAATATCATATTTACATTCATTTATTTGCGGTCCAAAAGGTAACAAGATTTATGTTATCAGCATTATCTACATTCTAAGACAGATGGAAAAAACGGTTAACGACGGCAACGGTTAGGGAATAGATCAAACAATAGCTTTCAAAATCAAGGTTTCAAAAATATATATTTTTAATAGAAACCTTCCAAAAGGAAATGAAAAATTTAACATCAAAATTAAGTACCTTTCTTGCAATCGGTTAAAATATTCGAATTTAAAATAGTTAACTGAAAATCAGGGCGTTTCGCTATAAGCAGAATAAGCTTGAAATAAGGTGAAATTCAATAAAAATCTGGAAGCTTTGCCTCGGCAGCAGTGAAGGAAGGATACTACGGGAAAACCCCGGGATTCGTTAATAAATAAACGTGGGTATTTTTTTTTGTTGTATTGTGTTTTATTTTTGGTTCATCGAATTATATACCAACACCTACCTATAGACGAGCCAAATTCGATAAAGAATAGAGGTAAACAAACCGTTGCTAGGCAACGAGTAGTTTACGCCTAAAAGACAGATGTTAACAACCTTTTCTAGATAGATGATTTTCATAAAAGTAATAATCCTACTTCCTACTAATCTAAAGAGTTTATTTATGTTTAGATATTTATGATTTTCATAGAATGCTTAACCGATTTGAATTAAATATGACACACATGTATACAAATTTCCTAATAGGTTAAATTTTTTGATAGGTTTATGTACCTATCAAAAATTTTAACCTATAGTGGGTCTCTGACATCGGCGCACAAACGAGTACCATGGATCCAGTATATGATTCTGAATGAAAAAAGTATATGCAGTTTTTTTCACTTTAAACCGTTCATAATTGCTATACTTTTATAACCCAATAAGATTTTAAAATAAAAATTAGTTATTTCGATAATTACACAAAAAAGCGCAATGTGAACAAAACTCGAAAAACTATCCTATCAGCTGATTTAATAGAGTTCACATCAGGGGTCAACGTCATCGTCATCGTTCAAAGGCCGAGCCGAAACATTTTTTTAAACACTGTGATTTCTGTAACCGCTCATTAACGATATAAATGACTATCATAATTTTATTAGTGGCATGCGGTTTAGCCTTTTCGCTAAGTTTGCGTTACGATGTCAGATACACCCTGTATAATTATAATTAGTTCATACTTGAAAGTATCACAATGCATGTGTTATGTAGTTGATTTGCAAATAAATAATTAAAATACGCTAAATTGTATTGACAAATGCCTCAACTTTATTAATCGCTTGAATGAATTCCACAAAATGTGTTTAATACCTGGATTTCATCCATCTTTCTTTTTTTGTAGGGCTATCACGTAAAATTAATGTCGACTTTTTAATGGTTTTTCGAAATACCAAGTTATTATGCATGTTATTTTAGTGATTCTATTGAAATATGCTGCAATAGGAATTGTTAATAAATAGCTAGCATGTAAAAGTCGATAATCATGTAAATAACAGGAGATTTGTAAAACGTGAGATGTGATAACCCTAAATTGGTTTGTTTACCTCTATTCTTTATGGAGCTAGGCGATGGTATAGGTCAATAGTAGCGAAGAATCTCAGCTACATAGCTTGATAGATTTCATTTAGAAATGTATTGGCGCCGATTTAATTCCTTCTTCACAAATTAAGCTATGTAAATTGAAGGTCAATGCATCGTTTTCTTTCCATTTTTACAAGAGAATGACAGTAACTTTAGTCCTGTTAAATTAAAATACTGCATAGAGAGTTTAATCGTGACTAACACTAAAATACGTTAAAACGTCTATTAATTTAAGTTCAATGCATATTTTTCTTTATACTTTATTAAGAAAAGGACAGAAGATAAAATATTAGTTAATTAGTTAGTCTTTCAGCGTAAGTCAAATACCTACTCCTTTCCTACATATTTTTCTTTTCGTTTACATAACAGCATTTAAAATTTTGTTGGTTCACAACTTCAGTACTTCCACAGCGTCATTGGCGACATAGCAGCTTTTTTACTAAAATGTTGCAAATCGAAAATCCCTGTTAACATTCCCGTTCGCTGCTATCCCACACGTTCCCGGGCTATTTCCCCATCACTGGCTACGACACTCTTACATAATTCATGCTCCCTATTAGCCTGCACTAGTACCGCTTCGCTTAGCTTCGAGCTGCGTTACAAATGCAGCGAGTTTCATTTCAACAAAATGGTTGTGCTCATTATTTAGAGCTGAATTGAATTTAAATTGAACTTATAGGGTTTTGTGTTGATTGTTGGTCACACTTGAGCAGTAAGTAGGTAATGAAAGATTTTTGACATGGGGACATAATAACTGGAGCTTATTAATTACTAGCTGCTCCCCGCGGTTTCACCCGCGTGGGTTTCGATAAGTTTTTTTTTACATGCTCCGCTCTATTGCAGCATGATATTATACAGTATGTTAAGTAAACCCTGTCTGACCCGTGAAGGTGTTGTTAGGTATCGATAACTGATTCTACTAATGGATACAAAACCGGGCTATATTTAAAAAAAAATCCCCCTAAAAAATTAATATTATTTTGCAAAAAGAGGTAACTTAATAAATGTGCGTTGAGCACCCTTCCGTGGGCGGCGGGCGGCAGGGCACGCGGCACGTGGTCGCATCGCTATTCGCTCATAATAATATCGGTGTTGTCATTTTTTTTTAAATTACCAAATTTCGGGGAAGTTGGAATTAATTCGCGGGAAAAAAAGATTATTTAAAAATTCATTTGTATTGGTACTATGATGATTCCGTAAAATTTTATATTATATTTGGTCATGTGTTTACCTAACCTTTATTATCCTTATGGGTCGGACAGGGTTTTCATAACATGCTGTATGTTATATTACAAACCTTAAATAAAGAAACAAATTTTTCTTTGCAATTTCCATTTGAGCTGTGAACCATTTAGATCGGACGCCTTGATAAGTAACTTTAAATGTTTTTACCATAATTTCTTAGGTTTCTGAATGTTTTAGGTTCATATTTTTGACCTGTATTTGGACATGTGTTTCATGATAAGATGTCTCTGTGGACCTTCGGGATAGATAATAATTATGGTATCAATGCATCCTTTTATTCAAGTGAGTAAATAAAATTTTCAGTGAAAAAGACCACATTATCAGTTGAAACACGAAAACCGGCGTAGAGTGTGCCGTGATCAACACAAAACAAAACTGTTTTAGTATTTGTTGTAACAGAAATATCATCTTTGTATATTTCAAATATAGCCATCACACTTCATAAGACAGATGTAGCGACAGACTGTAAACACCATACTTTAAAAAATAGGCCAAACGTGACGAAAGATAGCATTCACACTGATAAGTTCAGAAAGTGTCACAATATTAAATGAAAACAGAGCAAAACCTCTTATTTAGTATATTCAGGAAACACCCACAAAATATTACTAATTAATCATTCTGACATTCTGTAGTTTCTGCCTACCCCAAGGGAAGGGGACGTGAGTTTATGATGTATGTAATCATTCAAACGAGCCTGAATTTAATTTTAATTATGACGAAGACAAATTACTACGTCCTTTCCTCCATGGAGACGCATTACAGAGAATGTAAATAGACTTATAGTCAACATAGGACTACTTCACGCAAAATATTCAATTAGTGCCATTCACATGCAAATGAAGGTGAAATTTTTTGAAACAAGCGTAAAAATTTAAATAGTTACAAGCAAATCGTATGGAACGTGAAAGTTACACAAAAGAACATAATAATTATTTCCTTACATGCAAATTAGTCACAGATATGAAAACTCGACACAGTTTTCTTTAAGTTACGGAAACAATGAACAAACTTTCTTCGAGAAAAGAATTTACGAATGCCACACAGCAACCAATGCTTATTTAATAACAGGAACGCAGACCGCACAGTTCGGTGTTCGGGAAATGTGTAAAATATATTTCTAACCTGTCCAAACTTTTTAAAATCAAACATTTCAAATTGTATCATTAATTCCTTTGCTGCCATAATTTCTGATTAAAAAAGCAAACTGTCAACTGTCAGAGAGCGCGGGAAAACAGAATATTAATTTCCAATTTAAAAACAGATTATAAATACCTTTTTGTCATCAAAATGTTGAAGAAACTTATCTTTATTTTATCATTATTGATGTGCTGTTATTGTTTGGAAAGCAGTGAACAATTATCGGAGGAAGCGAGGGCGAAGAAAAAGAAAGGATCTTTAAGGCTTTTGGGTGAGTAGTTAATTTAATTGGTGTGTTTTTACAACCGGAAAAATCAAAGGGATCCTTTGTAGTACTAATATAGACGGAGAGTTATGACGGTGTTCAGTGAAACATAAAATGGCGGCATAAATCGTGTTTCTCTGTTTCCACGAAAGGCAGAAAATTATAACAAACTCTGTGCAATTTCAAGAAAAGTAATTTAATGCAGTGATTTTAAATATTTAGCAATTTTATCTATTTGCATGTTTTTTTAATCTCGGGTTTCATGTATTACTAGCTCCAGTGTCGCTGCCCTAGTTCTCCTTTTCCTATATTTTTTGCTGGATTTTAATCATGTACATATGATCCAATATAGCTGCACAACCAGTAAATTTGAAATTTTACTTGGTTTAAATAAATGAGGTAAAATATAACAGAGATTTTTAAACCTCATTCTCAGACCTTCCTAAAAGTCAGCTTAAAATTTTCTTATAACAATAACAACAACTAGGTCTTTGATCTAATTAACATGCATTTGATCTGCACCCTACTTTTGTAACACACCATTACTATCAGTTGGAATAATTTTTAACCTTATTGCTATTCCATTACCCCCTATGACTGAAAATGTATCTGCTTAATAACGTAAATAACGCAATGAATGTTGTTGAACTGTCAAAATGAATCCCATTGCTACTGATAGTGTGTTACGTATGCCGTTTTCTGGATGTGATCTTCAGAAGCAGTATAGATTCTATTTCTCTGAAATTAAAGTCTAAATTAGACAGGCTTCAGTTTCCCAAAAGTTATGTTTAGTGACAAATATTGGGATTTATGTAGTTTGTTATATTGAAAAGGTTGTACTTATTTGTAATTGTGGGTAGTTCGGTACTACAGTTTTTTGAGCATACATACCTATACTATTAAGATAAATACATACACAGTTTCTGCAGGAATTGCAGTTATTTTTTCACGTTTGTTTACATTTTTCCAAATAATTCTCGATCTCAGATAAATCTATCATAGGTCTAATTTCTCCGTTTAATTTATACATGCTTTTATAATTCTTCATTTGTTTCAGCTATCGTCGCACTAGTAGTTCTATCAAAGCTGGCAGTCATCAAGGTCGCATCATTTTTCTTCCTGGTCGCATTCTTCCAAAAGCTCTTTTACGCTGGTGGTCTTCTCCTTAACCACTACATGAAGAACCAGTCGGGTCCACCTTCCGGAACAGCTCCTCAGATGTTATACGGTCCTCCACAGGAGTATAACACTGTGGGGTATAGTTATGAACCGGCTGATAATGAGCCGTTCCATGCTCCGGAGTCCTTGCCTAGTATAGCTGACTTTAGTAACGGATTGAGTTGGTTATTTAAGAATCAACATCAGTAATGTAGACTGATTTTAGTAACTGCATCCTATTTTGAAGATTAATTTGCACATTTCGATAACATCAACTTCCACTTTAAAATACCTAAATATTTTAAGTATCATTCAATCAATCAACTCAACTTATGGCCGTCCACTGCTAGACATAATTCTCTCCCAGGCTGCGGCATCCTGTATCCCGCCTTCTAAATATTTCTAGTTCTAAATATTAGTATGTTATATGGTTATATTATGTTAAATGGTTTATATTCCCAATATATTGGATACCTCACTGCAATACATAGCAGGCTGCTTGAGGGCTTAATTCGATACCTACATGCATAACGATGTTCTAGTTCAAAGTTTTGTCGACGATAGAATAAACAAACGACAGATAGAATGAACAAAATGACAGACTTAACAAAACCTTAACCTCCTTATTACAAAACATGGATTTTATTTAGATCAGGTTTAAACCACCTAAATGGTTATTGAATAATGCACCTAACCGTTATGGAAATGCAGTTCTTTATACAAAAATGACAGCTTAGTTAGGTACTCAGTTGTCAGTCAGTTGTCCTCAATAAAGTTCGAAATTCGAATACTGACTCAAAGGTTCAATCTGGAACTAAAGTTAGATTTCGTTTTATAATAAGTTCCGTTCGACAAGTTTTCTTGTATAATTATGTTCGAATTTTAACTGTTCTTAGTCAATGGTCATGTGTGTAGTATTTTTTTTATAGTTGTAAGAGTACAATCCTTATAATAGTGCCATACCCAGTGTTTCCACTATACTGATTTCGTGTCCCCACGCATCAATTCAAATTTCTCCTTTTCAGGACTTTCTTCCCCTCGAAAATTATTTGGCTGTATGATGATATATTTTTTATTATGACAAAAAAAACTTTATAATGCGTCAAGAAAGTCTTGAGGGGAACTACCACTACCCTATTACATAAGTGGCAGTGGCGCCATCAAATAATTTCATGACTTTATTGACGCATCATATCATTTTTCATATGTAGCCTGCTCACTCCTCTGGTGACACCATAGTATAATAATATTATTTACACTAAATACGCCAGCAAAATGGTTTTATATTGAAGCGATCGTACAAATTAAGAAACGATTTGTATTTGAAGATGTGCACAATGATTCGTCGTTTTTAAACCCGAATTTAAAATGCCAATGATTTGCACCCTCCATCATTGTAGGAAATCGCGAAAAATACATTCCATCGCACATTACCTACTATATGTTTAACAGAGCCGGGCAAGGAATGGAGAAATCAACGTCTCCTTGCCGAAACGGATTATAACGATTCCATAGATACTGTAGGCTATTAGAACATGTTTGGAAAAAATGATGTCAACGGCAGATGCAAATTCCTTCAACTGCCAATTTTGGTGAACTATTTTATGTCACTGCCTTTTTCCAATGCTGCTGTTGAACGATTATTTAGTGTTCTAAAACAGAAAAACGTAATAGGGTGTATAATAAAACAGTTGCATCAATCTGGGTTGAAAAGAACGGGAACAACTTCTTCAAGGTGTGGTACCTATTCGTAACTGAAAAATCAGTTACGAAACCACACCTTAAGTTTATACAGTCCAATGCAATTGCAAGCCAATCAAATACAAATTAGACTTAGCATGAATAAAAATGAAACGATTCGTGTTTTATTTATAGCCTGCCAAGAAATATTTAAAACCTGGAACTGTATACTCACTTTTTATTCCGTGTAGGTTTACGCTGTCACTGCGCATATTTTAGCATGAAATAATATTTTCGAATGAAAATAAGGGTAAGTATACTCCACCTGAACGTGCTGTCACTGTTTCTTTTATATGGTAACAAATTAGCTCACGGTAGAGACTTTAAATAATGAGGGTTTTCGAGTCTGAAAAATCCGCTAGATGGCAATACGTAGGTATGGCGTCCAACTGCTGCTGGATGGTAGATATGTCAAAATTTACCAATGACGTAGTAGTTAGACTTCTATCTACCTTTTGGCATCTAGTGGAATTCTAATACGCCAGAACTCTCATTAGTTCTACAGTTTTCTGCACTATTTCAAGCTAGGTTTTATCTATGATTTCCCGCAATTTCCCCTTTTTCTTCCCCTCTGGACCTCAATTTCCCCTCAAAAAGGGAAGTTCCCCTAATTGTGGAAACACTGGCCATACCTATAAGAAATGAACAAAATGCAATTACTTAGTAAAATATATTGCATTAAGAAAGTAGTTGAATCCAATATTCAAACTGACCTTTGTAGTTTAAGAACTAATTTGTTTAGTTTTAATGTAGTAAATTATTAACTTAGTAAATTATAAGTTAGTGTTTTTGTATTTCGAGTTTTATTTCGACCAAAAATCCTAAACATGAAGAAATTCATACGAATGTATTTTTTTTTTTTTTTTTTATTGGGACAAACCCGCCGCACTTTTCCCAACCACTGCAACTCCTGAAAGCCAGAATCAACAGTGGCGACCGCCAGAAAAACGCCGAGCAATGAAGCTCGACGAGTCCCGGAGAAACGATTCAACTGTCTTGGGTCCCGCAACGAAATTAATCAGAAAAGAATAGCGGAGGAGTAAGAAAATATGAAAAATACGATGAAGGAAATTTTAAACTTAAACAATACGAATGTATTGTTTAAGTTTAAAAAATGCTGGCCGCCCAGATCGGGAGAGGTAATTTGATGATGAGGAAGATTAAGAATTACATTAAGAATTCACTCCCTGCTTCAATGAAATTATGTAAAAAGAATAACGCGTACAATAGGCGAATAGGGTAATTGACTAAAAAAAAACTAATTAGTCCGTCAGTCAGATTTCCAAAATATACTAGACACGTATTTTTTCTTTTTTCATATAAACAAAAAATGAAGACGACACAGTGCGTTGAAAACTCGTGTGACGTTACTGCACGCTACACTTTTAAGCGAGGAGTGACGTCACCAGCCACCACTCCTGATCTTTGATGCCTTTTATATTTGTCAATTTTTTTTTTATTTAATAACACAAAATATACGTATCCAATATTTTTCTATAATCCGAATGACGGACTAAATAGAATCTTTTTTTTTACCCAGGAAACATCCCTACTGAAAGTAAAAAAAGAGAAAAGAGTCTTATATGTCCACGGTCGGCGCAGGCGATGGTTTTGAAATGACAAATTACTTTGTTGTTATAATAAATCCATTTATTTGTATTATTAATGATTTATTATTTAGAAGACGTGGTGGGCTAGTGGTTAAAACACCAGCCTCTCAAGTACGAGTGTGCGGGTTCGATTCCGTTTCAGGCAAGTACTAATGTAACTTTTCTAAGTTATATGTGCTTTCTAAGTGTATCTTGGACACCAATGACTGATTATAAGGTGAAGGAAAACATCTTGAGGAAACCTGAACTTTAAGTCTGAAATTGCCAACTCGCATTGAGCAAGCGTGGTGATTACGCTCAATCCTTCTCTGTATGAGAGGAGACCTGTGCCCAGCAGTGGGACGATAAGAAGGTTGATGTTGATGATGATGATCATTTCTGTAAAATAACATTTCTATTTGGAGTCTCAGCTAAGTTGGTAATGGGATGTAGGTAACCTCACAATTAATTTGCACTCAAAATGGAATGTAGGTCCTTCTAGCCTCTGAGAGGTCTATTCACAAATCATTGAAGCCTTTACTTGCACATAGAGAGTACTTTCTCAAAAACGGCTCTAATGGTTAGACTAGTAAGTGCTATTATAAAAGCACTAACAAACCTAATGAAACCCAGGAGATGCAAAAACATTCCTGTAACTACTAACTCGTGTGAATGTAAGCATTAATATATAATATACAAGCATAATTACAACTTCAGGAAAGTTTAAACAAAATTTGTACTTTAATTCAAAGTTATTTTGCAGGTTTGGAGTTAATTTCATATTAAAGTCTGCGCTAACGGAAACAATTACCAGTGTTTGCTTGTTATTACGCATAGTGGAGCGTTTTCGAGGATACTGTTATGTTAGTATTTAGGCTCAGCCGTGCATTTGTGAAACCATCTCCTGGTGAATACTTGGTGAAGTAAACGTGAAGGAAACTGACATTATAACTAACTAGCTTTCCGGCCGCGGCTTTGCCCGCGTGGAATTCGGTTATAGTACGCTTTTTAGATTCCTCATTTTCGGGGATTATCGTATCATTTAGTTTCTAAGTTTACATGTACGGAGGACGGGTCTGAGCAGTTGTGTTGCGATGTGTGCCGGGTACGATGCGCCTAATGTTGTCGTGTTGGGAATTTGGTCGTGGAGGGTCTTCAGATCAATCTGCCTTTGGCGCAGCATCGTTGGTCGTGTTGTTTGGTTTAACATTGCATCACCTTGCTCAACTGCCATCTTCCTTCTTATTCGCTCAGTTTTTCTGAGTGAATAGGCTCTTAATAAACTAGCGCGCTTTACCATCAACGATCGCATCACTGCTTACCATCAGGCGGGATTGCGGTCAAGCGCTAGTTTAGAATTATAAAAATAAAAAAAAATGTGCATATTCGTTTGCAATATAGTATATTGTGTTAAACGACATACAGCGGCATCTATCACTGAACTGGTATGATGCTAACAATATTTTTGTTTTCCCTTGGTCAAATCATTTTTCCCGTGATAAAAATCTCTACTCTACTTTATTATTTAATCCGGACTTCTAACTTTACGTCTGCATTTTAAAGCAATCGGTTCGGTAGTTACGGCGTGAATGAGGAACAAACAAACAAACTCACTTTCCGATTTATAATATTAGTAAGGATTAAAAAATAACTGGATGACCATCAGTCTGATACAGTCAGATTTTTACTGACTAAAACCCACCCGCGTTATTTCGCTTGCCTGTGCGCCAGGGACCACGGTATTTCTTTCGAAAGACCCGCGGCCCTTGCAGACCTATTGCCATTAATTCAGACTCCGGATTGCAAAATTCCGGGAAAAAATCGATCTGGAAACTAAACCTAGGACCTACAGTACATGGGACAGTAAACCAACTACGCAGTTGATAACTGCTAACTTTCTGGGGAACATTATTATCATTTGCTAGCCCATGGTTAAATCAATAAACCGTAACTTTGTAATGGCCAAACTTAGTCACTATAAAATCAGAAGTGGAACTGTTATGACACGGAATTAGAGCTGGTATTGTGAAACTATGTGTAAACGATGTCTGTGCACACTCAATATCTATCGTGTCATTTTGTATAATTATCCACGGATTCAACAAACGAGGTGTTAAATAAAGTATGATATTATAAACTCTTCTAGTTTTTAACTGAGTTCAAAAAAAGGAGGTTGAAATTTCAAGAGTATGTATGTTTTTATGTTTGTACGCGCATATTTCCGGAACTACATGTCCGATGTAAGTAATTCTTTTTTTTTTTTGTACTATGTATTGTTCAACTTAGGGAATACTATAAGTTTCATCAAGATCGGTCAGTAGTTCTTGAGATAGGGATTTTTTTTCGTATTGATGAGAACTTATTCTAACATGGGTTATGGCTGTCACTATTGTTATGAGTTGAAAAATGTAATTTTCGAATTTCGACTAAGACACTGAAAAGCATGAAATAAAAACTTTTTACAAAAACCGACTTAAAAAAAAACAGTTAAAAGGAAAAAATAATTCTACTTTTGTCATGGATCTAGAAGTCGGTGGCGAGCTAAACAACAGAAACCTCGAGACACCGACTTCGGTTTCTATTTTTTTGTTAAAAGTTTTTCATGCTCAAAGTTAATCATAAATCTTAAGTGATTATTAAAAACCCAAAAAAGATATTTTACAAAAATCATCATCATCATCATCATCATTTCAGCCGAAAGACGTCCACTGCTGGACATAGGCCTCCCCCAAGGTTCTCCACGACGACCGGTCTTGCGCCTCCCGCATCCAGCGGTTTCCCGCGACCTTCACCAGGTCGGGTCACCTTGTCGGGGGCCTACCCACGCTACGTCTTCCGGTGCGTGGTCGCCACTCGAGAACCCGTCAGCCCCATCGGGCATCGGTCCTACGGGCAATGTGTCCAGCCCATTGCCACTTTAGTGTTGCAATTCTTCGGGCTATGTCGGTTACTCTCGTTCTTCTGAGAATTATTTTTTTTTTTACAAAAATAAAAAAATAAAATAATTTCGAAAGTCACCATACCATGTATGTTCGTTTTTGCCACTGATTTCCGAAATTAATTATCTTTCACTTTGTAGTGTTTTTTGGAAGTCGGTTGTTCTTTTTTTTATAAAAAATGCTTTTATTTTGAACTTTTAGGTGTAAACAGTACTGTTCAACTGCATGTCGTCAGATTTGACGTTGGTGCCAACATAATTTAATGTTTAGCATGTAAACGACTCAATTTTGTTTACTTTAATTTAGATCCGTAATTTTGGTTTGAAAACCAACTATTGAACCAATTTTCAAAACCAAACTGAACATATGGGCATTGCTAGAGATGATGCGATTAAGCAATTTAAATTTAGTATCTTGATTTCCTTAGATTGTCGCATTAGCTTGGTGAGTAATTCCCTGGAATGTCTATAGTTTTCATGATAAGATCTTAATCTAAACAATAAAGACATAAATGAGTTGATACATATTTTTTAGTATATTTGTTTTGAAGAACAACCTGTTTTTGTCACAATAAAAATGAATACCGACCGATGTCATGTATGAACCTACCTACCGTATCTACTTAACAATCTTGTTAGACGAAGAAGATTAGTTTCCACGAGACAGGGAATCCTAGTGTGGAGGCTAGTGCTAATCAAATATTGTAATGTTTTTCTGAATAATAAAGTTTTTTTGTTACCATTTTATTATTATTTATTATCTACTGTAGACCTTCATTATAACTCATATAGATGCAAAGTTCTTAGCAATATAAACGAATTAATTCCAAACACAAGGTAATAGCTACCTTGTGTTTGGAATTAATTCGTAAACCATTGAGGAGTTCCCTGAACTGTCCTTTGTCTTTATCATTCGTCCCTCAATGACAGCCACAACTCATCTAGGTGTAAAGTTCTTCTAAATCAATACAAATTAACCAAGCACAAACACAAGGTAACTACTGTTAGTTGTTGAAGAGTTTCCTCGAATATCTGTCGGCTCCATCATCAGATCTAATCCAAGACTTTATTGAATTGTAGTGTTTTAATTACTTAATGAAGTATGACTATCAGGCGCAAATATCTAAAAAATAGCTTTACAAAGTGTAAGAAAAACATTCAAATTGCCTATAAAATTTTAAGATTCCCGCAATTTCTCAAGGATTTCTCTCTCACTAGAACTTGCCCTGATGACTATGGAACCACCTGAGAAGTATACCCTATCAAACAAAAAAATAATTTTGCTAATTGGTCCTGGCTTCTTTGAGTAGTCGGTGAACATAAATATGTACATAAAAAAAATATTCCGACGAACTGAGAACCTCCACCTTTTTTGAAGACGGTTAAAAAAAGACTATTGTCATTAAATTAAACAGCTTTGACCCAAGGTTTCAATGTCTTTCCTCGGGGTTCAAAGTAACTTTGTACCAAATCAAAATCATATCAACAAGCAAAACACAGATGGACAAAAAAAATTAAAATGCGTTTTTGTTTGCAAGATCCGTAATATAACTACATTACATTCAATAATAAATTATAGTTAAAAAAAAAACTAAAAAGACACTAATAGCAATCGAACGAAAAAGTATATCTTTAAAGTAATGTATTGTCATCGTCCCTTGATCCCTGTGCAAATTTTCAGGTTAATCAAACACACAGGTGAAGATAAAAAGCTGTTATTTCGACATTCCTTTTAAAATGATCATGATGTTTGTTTTATTTGTTGTCGACGGATGTTCATCTGAGCCCATGTCGACCAATGCCGGTGTTCCTCAGGGGTCTGTTCTCTCTGCAACTCTGTTTCTGCTGCATATTAACGATCTGCTGATGCCCGGTATCTATGGGTATGCAGATGACAGCACAGTTGTGGAGAGATACCTGCCGGAAGCTCGGGCTAGTAAGGAAACAATCCGGTCCGAAAGAGAGGCCATGGTAGAGCGTGTGAGTGCTGCACTGCAGGCAGTCTCCGAATGGGGCAATGCCAATCTTGTAGCATTCAATGCCGCCAAAACGCAGGCGTGTCTCTTCACCGCCAAAAGGAGCCCGTTCACCTTGGCTCCTACTTTTCGGAATGTATCCTTGGAGTGTACCGACCGCCTTCAGCTTTTGGGTGTTGAGATTTCCTCGAACCTAAACTTTGGGCGGTTCATTGAGTCCAAGGCCAAGGTGGCTGCCAGAAAACTTGGTGTAATCGCAAAGGTCCGGCAGTACTTCACACCAGGGCAGCTTCTAATGTTGTACAAAGCACAGGTCCGTTTGTGTGTGGAGTACTGCAGCCACATTTGGGCTGGTGCTGCTAAGTGTCATCTGGCCACTTTGGATTCAGTGGAGAGGCGTGCGAAGAGGCTGATTGGTGACCCTGATTTAACTCGAGTTGGTCTCCAAAGCCTAGAGCACAGGCGTAGAGTAGCCAGCCTTTCGGTGTTCTATAGGATACATTCTGGGGAGTGTGCGAGGGAATTGCACGATTTAATTCCCCCATCTCCGTTCCACCATCGGACGACCCGTCGTACGGCGAGTTTCCACCCTTATGTTGTTAACACCTCAACGATCCGGACGAAGCGTTTCGCCTCGTCCTTTATACCGCGTACATCGAGGGACTGGAACAATCTGCCGGCGGCGGTGTTTCCGTCGGACTACAATTTGAGTGTCTTCAAGGCTAGAGTGAATAGGCTCTTAATAAACTAGTGCGCTTTACCATCAACGATTGCGTCACTGTTTACCATCAGGCGGGATTGCGGTCAAGCGCTGGTTTATATTTTAATAAAAAAAAAAAAAAAAAAAAAAGATGAAATCAAATCAGACGCATGGTTGATCCATCAGGTTACGCTACGGTTGCAGATTTAAAATACCTTTGTCCTCTAAGGGTGATTAAAGCTGCCAGTGCCAGATAAAAATACTTTTTAAAAGGCGTTTTATAAAGGCCTTTGTCGTTACAAACACTACTCGGGCACTCGGATCGCTAACCAATTCACGAACTTTGCTCAAGTCTCAAAAGAATACTACTTCTCAATAGATTGAAAGTTTCAAGATGGCCATAACTTGGGCGGTCTATTTCCAGCAGTTATTGAAATAAGCACTTTAAGTTTTATTGAACAGACGTTGGAAATGATCCTGTTTTGTTTATTATGTTCTCCAAAGTGGTGATTAGATTTCCTGGTAATTTATTTATAGACACTAACTCTGTAATATTCATTGAGAGTATACCAGTTAAACGATTGCGACGAGAAGGCTGCCTTCAGTTTCAAATCCACAAGAGTTGGCTTCGTGTTGAAAGCTAACAATAAGATGTCATTTTGGTTACGCAATATGAAATCTTGACAGTTTGTCTGTTTTCATTCGTTTTTTGAGTTTTGATGCTTTCTAAGATTGATATCACAGGATAGTAGAGTAACACAATACGAAAGGTTTAAAATGATATCAATTGCAATCCAAACGATGCCAACTAGTCGCAATCATTTGCCGAAAATGTGTTCGCCCATTAGACTGTTGGTCATTTGGTCACATGAACTGATCAAGAATATTACTAGACTTACGGTACGATGCGACAAATGTTGTTGTGTCGGGAGTTCGGGGGTACGTGGAGGGTTCCAGATCAATCTCCTTGTGGCGGAAAATCATTGGTCGTGTTGTTGGGTTTAACATTGCTTCACCTCGCTCAACTGCCGTCTCCTTTCCTATTCACTAAGTTTTTAAGCGAATAGGCTTAATAAACTAGCGCGTTTTACCATCAAATATTACCTCACTGCTTTGCATTGAGTTTATAATTATATAAAAAAAAGCAACAACCTCACATCTGAGTTTGTTTCGGCCTATTTTCTCAGAATTATTAAATAGGAACTAACGACCTAATCTTGTTATTTTTTTGAAGTGATTATTGCAAAAACATGTTTGTGATAAAATTAAATGAATGATTGAAATGAATTTGCTTACAATTGAAACCACACGACTGTACCTAACATTCTATTCCTGTTTTCCACATTCCAAGCTAATACCTAATACTGTGTTGTTATAACGAAACTTCGACACATCGGCTGCTTCCAATGTCGGTAACCAGGCTCTTTAGTCGGTGAACAATGGTTTACATTGTTATGATCATCTAATATTGGGATACAGGAGATAATTCTCTACGAGCTTTGAATATTGGATGCTTGTATCTTCATAGCTGGAGAGCTAATACTTGCATTGTCCACGATGCAACTTTATCATAAAGGCATGCACAGTATAAGGCTGGAGTTTCTCTGAAACTATTTCGTAGAACTGTGAATATTGTTTGCCTTGAACATCACGGATGTTATGGACATTTTAAATTATCCGCAACATATTGACAATAGCGCCCATTGTGTTATTCACAAACTAAACTAATTTTAATTTAAGTGCATCTTTTTCTTTCCATTTCGTTAAGAAAAGGATAGTAGATAATATTTTAGTTTAATCCTGCCAAATTAAGATACTCTATAGACAGTTTAGACTGGATGATAAATATGGCGACTAAAAATACGCCAGGTTACGTCAGGAGCGCACTAATTTGACAGGTCTAAACTGACATTTTATCTTCTGTCCCTTTCTTAATGAAATATAAAGAAAATGATGCCCTGAACTAAAATTTAATTTAGTTTTTGAACAAGGGAAATCGCAGTCAATGTTCGAATCATCATAGATCTGTGGTTCATGTTTGATTAAAATGAAAACAGTGACATGAATTAATGTGAACAGGAGGTTTTACTATGGACTAGTTCAGCCGATAGAACCAGTAAAATTTTCACCGTGAAAAGTTGTGCGGGTGAATAGTTAGCGTTAGTTCACTCCACGTTTCCTTCATCTAACAGTTTTCCCGGTCAGATGGGTACAGAATCGAAATGCTTGTTTAGTCTCTAAAGGACAATTCCTCTAAGTAATAAATTGTAAGTGTACTGTCGTGGTCGTCACTATGGTTCATCATCATCATCAATCTTTTTATCGTCCCACTGCTGGACACAGGTCTCCTCTCATACAGAGAAGGATTGAGCGTAATCACTACGTAAGCGGTTTGGCGATTTCAGACTTAAAAAGTAGATGTTTTTTCATCACCTTGTAATCAGTCATTGGTGTCCAAGATATTATACTTAGAAAGTACTTAGTAACTTAGAAAAGTTACATTGATACTTGCCTGATCTGGAATCGAACCCGCACACTCATACTTGAGAGGCTGGTGTTTTATCCACTGGGCCACTACACTATGGTTGTTAGCACAACATTTTTAATAGGATGATTCGTAGTGGAGTTCATAGTCATCAAAATGGATGGCTTTCAAATAGTTTGATAGTTTGTTTTTAAAAAAACGTTGCCCCCACTAGAAATTTCTCCTGTATCGTGGGTGAGTTTACAAATATATAACTCATATACTCAAACAGCTAGGACCCGGAACAACTACTTGTAGGTCATACATATATTTGTTCGTACCCGCGACACGCAGTGCACCAGTCAATAGCTTAACCACTGCGTTAACCCTGCTGTCAAAAGTTGAACTAATGAGATACAGTTATCTGTTATTACGTCATAATTCTGAACTCTTATGCGTTGAATTCTTTTTCATATACTTTTAGTCGGATAACTAAGTCACGTGGTGTTTTTGTTTACCTTTAGTTTACTACCCAAATCGATAGAGTATGGGCATCTAAACTTCTAAACCGTGTGTTGAATTCATGGTTACATTTTGCGCCCCGACAATGCTATCGTAACAAAATACAAGATGGAAAATATGCCATCTTGAATTTGATTGTGAAGAAGACACGGCTTGTCTCAGGTCCATTAATACCGTAGTGCGTTACACACCACAACTTGTAGGTAACAAGCAATCCTCAACTAAGTCGTTCGAGCGTGCGGCCGGCGCCGGCGCCGCGCCGTCTCATCAGTATGCACATATATTTTCATAAGCTTGGCCCTGTATGGGCTATTGTTTACATAGAATACCGGTGAGGTGTTGTCCTAGTTGGTAGCTAACAGTAGGTCAACATAGAACACAGTGCCTCTGCAATTTTATTATCAAGGTATTTCAATTATGTGGGTCAGTATAACGTGATCACAAATTATTATTTTGAGTTGTGACCATACGATGAAAAAAAGGAAGAAAAAATTATATTTATATGTGGTAAATATGACGCAGAGAAAGACAAAAAGGAACATGTTAAGGAAAAATATGCATCACGTCCACACAAATATGTCATAATCAAACCATACGTCACTACGAATGATCAAAACTTAAAATCAGAAGAATACGGATACTTATTAAGTAGAACAATAATTTACTATTATCCATACAGGACAACAGTAGATCAGCTGATGTACAAATAAAGATATTTTCAGTTTGTGACAGCTTAGATAAGGTTGTAACTTTTTGAACACTTAAACGCATAGTCGACAGCAGGTCACCTTCCTGAAACTGTCAAATATTCCCAATAAACCTTGAGCCTTAATACTGTACCTGTAAAGCCGAAAATCTAATAAAGAAATTTGACAAATTGAAGTAGTTTGATGTGCTGTCGTCTGTACAAATACGTCCTTAGGCTCTACCACTCAACCAAGGTGGACAGATAAAACGACAGGTGCTTGACCATTGAGCACGCCACAATAGCAACGGTAAGTCCCCTCTTTGCCACGGCATCCTCACCGGACACGGCTGTTTCGGGAGGTTCCTGTTCCATATAAGGCGGGAGGGAGCATACGGTGGAGGTTTTCCCGGCTTGGGTAGAGCACTGCTGTGAGATTGGCGGCAATCTCTCGCGTCGGACCCTAGTCCAGGCCATGGTCCGGAGCGAGACTGCCTGGTAGGCCGTCTCCTCCTTCCGCGAAGAAGTGATTATAGCAAATGAGGAGGCGGAGTGAGTGAAGGAGCGGGAATTCCAGCGCCCTCACGCCACTAGCCGCCGCAGGGGACGCCTTGGTCGGGAGATGACATCGAACTTCCAGCCACCGTAGGCGCGGCTTTGGGCGGTGAGCAGTAGCCAGCTCGTCGCTCGGTAAGGAACACGTGTGTAGTCAGTAAAAGTCTGACACGTCCTTCCGCTCCGCCCAGAGTGGGAGAGGTCATTTGATGATTTCCCATCCCAAACAAAAAAAAAAAAAAAGAAAAATGTGCTTGACCATTCTCGTTGTACTGTTCTGCTGTACTGTGTCGATGGATGAGCTGTGTTTTTCCATCATTATGCCCCGCGCCGGGAGGTGGCGATGCAAGAAAAAGTTCCGCTGACCTGGTTTGCATACACCGACCAGTGACCACGGTGTAAGAATATTTTGACACTTCACTATATTACAAAGGTGATATTTTATCAAACTTAAAAGAAATTAATAAACTTTCCAAGTGCGAGTTTGGCACTCACACTTATTTTAGCGGCAACAGATATACAGTATGTTAAGAAAACCCTGTCCGACCCATAAGGGTAATAAAGGTTAGGTAAACACAAGACCAAATATAATTTAAAATTTTAAGTAATCATCATAGTACTAATACAAATGAATTTTGAAATAATCTTTTTTTCCCGCGAATTAATTCCAATTTCCCCGAAATTTGGTAATTTTTAAAAAAGTGACAACACCGGTATTATTATGAGCGAATAGCGATGCGACCACGTGCCGCGTGCCCTGCTGCCCGGCCCCCGCGGGCAGCAGGCGAAGGGTGGTTAAAGCACGTTTATTAAGTTACCTCTTTTTGCGAAATAATATTTATTTTTTTAGGGGGATTTTTTTTTTAAGTTTAGCCCGGTTTTGTATGCATTAGTAGAATCAGTTATCGATACCTAACAACACCTTCACGGGTCGGACAGGGTTTTCTTAACATACTGTATATTGGTGTCAAGTTTCTTGTTCACAAACTAAACTAATTTTAAGTTAAGTGCATCTTTTTCTTTCTATTTCATTAAGAAAAGGATAGAAAATAACATTTTAGTTTAATGCTGTCAAATTAAGATACTCCATAGACAGTTTAGACGTGATTATAAACATAACGACCAAAAATACATCTTTCTACGTCAGACGCGGACTGAGTTGACAGATCTAAACTGAAGTATTATGTTCTGTCCTTTTCTTAACAAATTAGAAAAAAAAGATGCCCCCTAAACTTAAATTTAGTAATAGGAATGAAATTGGGGACTTTCATTGACTGTCAAAATTATAAATGTCTAGCTATTTCGTTTTATGATATACAGCCTGATGACAGACAGACATGCAGATAGTGGAGTCTTAGTAATAAGGGTCCTGTCAGTGGTAACCAAGTTGCAACAGTGATTTATGGGTCGTGGGTGTCAACCCAGACAGACGCTTAACTTTATGTAAATTATTTCATCACCGCTGCTCTTAAAACAGTGACGGAAAACATCGTGAGGGAATTGTCATATCATTTTTTTTTTAATAGTTATAAACTAGCGCTTGACCGCAATCCTGCCTGATGGTAAGCAGTGACGCGATCGTTGATGGTAAAGCGCGCTAGTTTATTAAGAACCTATTCATTCAGTTTGAGCGAATAGAAAGGAAGGCGGCGGTTGAGCGAGGTGATGTAATGTTAAACCTAACAACACGACCAACGATGCTGCGCCAAAGGGAAATTGATCTGAAGACCCTCCACGACCAAACTCCCAACACAACAACATTTGGCGCATCGTACCCGGCACACATCGTATGCACAAGTATAAAGTAGCATGTACAAGTATACAGTAGTATGTACAAGTATAAAATAGTAAGGGAAATAATTAGCGGGCACCAAGAAATTCATCCGCATCGCTGTCAACAGTAAATGTGGCCAGAAGGCTGGCAGCGTTGCCACGTTGCATGGCTATGCTGATTCTTTGGCCAAAAAATAGCGTGTAGATATATCTTGCATCCCGCACCAAAGGCCTACCTGCCTTCTAAGGCAATACGGTCATTCGGTCTGGTCTCTTCCCATGGTCGCGTGCTAAGCCAATGGGTCTATTATTTTTAAATTATGTAAATATTATTTTAATTTTTATTAATTCCATGAAAAAAAGGCGCTGGTTACATTTCTATTTCTTGAAGTAAGTATTTCAATCGCAATAGTTTGCTTATCTTTAGTAGACCTGTCTCTCCCTCAATTTTCAAAACTTGGGCATTGAGCCAAAATGATAAAATCCTTGCAAAAGTTATGAAAAGTGGTTACCCACCTACTGGTACAAATAGCCCGATAAATAACCGTCCACCTAGTGTTTTACTAAGAAGCGGCAAAACAAAGCTGCTACTTTAGATAGATACATGCAGCAGTCGAGACTGGGTGGTAGCGCTGTTCCAGCACTTTTTTAAGACTAGTTTTTGAAAAGATTTAGAAAACAGATGTTTATTAGACACCATAAAAAAACTTTTACTAATACTTTTGAATTGGGAATGTTACGATAACATATGATTTGTTTTTTTTTTAATTAGCTTAAAGACTAAAAACAAGTTGATAAAAATAACGTGCAAAATAATAGAATTATATAGGTAGGTACGTACAATATAAAAAAATTACTTACATATTTACTAATGGGTTATTAAAATTATCAACATTATCATATATTAAGTCGCTCAAAATGAATCAAATTAATTATTTGTGTGAAAACAAATTTGTTTTCATTAAGGAACTCATTAAAACTATAATATCTTGGTCTCGTGGTAACAATATCGTAAATATACTCGTATATAAATATATCGTATATATACTCGTAAAATAGAATTTTCTTTTCTTTAACACTATACAGTATGTTAAGAAAACCCTGTCCGAGCCATAAGGATAATAAAGGTTAGGTAAACACATGACCAAATATGATATAAAATTTTACGTAATCATCATAGTACCAATACAAATGAATTTTGAAATAATCTTTTTTCCCGGGAATTAATTCCAACTTCCCCGAAATTTGGTAATTTTAAAAAAAGTGACAACACCGGTATTATTATGAGCAAATAGCGATGCGATCACATGCCGCGTGCCCTGCCGCCCGCCGCCCGCGGAAGGGTGGTAACGCACATTTATTAAGTTTTTTTTTTTAAGTTTAGCCCGGTTTTGTATGCATTAGTAGAATCAGTTATCGATACCTAACAACACGTTCACGGGTCTGACAGGGTTTTCTTAACAAACTGTATATTCATTGCTTTTTTCTTTAGTGATGTTCGCGGAGACGAGGGTCGATGGGTTCGCAGGGACCATGCGGAATCGTTGTGCTTCCATGATGACGCGCTTGCGCTCCTCCTCCAATGACATTCTGAATGTGTTTTTAAACCGGCGGGACTCTCCCTTAGAAATGTAGGTGGATAAGAGTCCAGATCCACTTTAGTTGATTTAATACTAACATTAGGTTAAGCTATATTTTTACTGAGATTATATGGATCATCATCATCATCATTATCAACCTTTTTATCGTCCCACTGCTGGACACAGGTCTCCTCTCATACAGAGAAGGATTGAGCGTAATCACCACGCTTGCTCAATGCGGGTTGGCGATTTTAGATTTAAAGTCCAGGTTTCCTCAAGATGTTTTCCTTCACCTTCAGTCATTGGTGTCCAAGATATACTTAGAAAGTACATATAACTTTAGAAAAGTTATATTGGTACTTGCCTGACCTGGAATGGAACACGCGCACTCATACTTGAGAGGCTGGTGTTTTAACAACTAGGCCACCACGACATTTTTGAATAATTCATCAGAAATATATTTTTTAATTTGAATTTACTTATTTAGGACAGATTCGCGCTAATATTTTAGACAGGGCCGTTGTCAACTCTATGCTTTCAACATAAACAAGTAAACAAAACTATAGTTATTTTAACTTCTTATGCGGCCAGTTAAGTTAGTGAGTTGAGATTTACTCAGCAATTAAGTTTAGAGCTAAGTTTTATAACTTGCACGAATCTAATTAATGTGGTTTGTGTGCACTAAGGCGATAGCAAACCACGAGTTTTAATTATAAATTAATATAAATAATAGCTGGTCGCTCTGATTAACTCAGGACAATGTTTGTGTTCTTTCTCCGGTATTAGCTTACTGATACGTTATATGATTTCATATAATTTACTTTTTTACATTACATAAATATGTAAGCTGTCACGCACTTTATGCCTGGGGCTTTTTAATTAAGTAATAAGTTTTTAGTTAATTACATTTTCATTTAAATATATATACGAGTATTGTTTTGCTTTGCTGGTATTTTGGCGTGGTAGCTGGCATATGGTAAATAATTTCATTGTTGTTGCATTTTATCGTGTTCATCACTATACGTAGTATTGTATAAAGTCATGTGTTTTTTTTTAAATGAACAGACAGCTGTGCTACTGGGGAGTTTATTCCGCCACTTCTTCTCAGCGAAAGCACTAGGAAGTGTCGATGGGTGGGCGTTTTGGGGGACTGTCTTATGTAATATTGACGTTCAAAAAGTGCTGATTCTCAGCCTAATTTGAATAAGTGAATTTTGATTTTGAAAAATAATAATTTATATATTTTAGTTGATAATCATGATATCAAAACATCACGCTTATTTTATGCCCTTGGGTAAGGCAGAAATGTAGATGTAGATTATAGTGCGGGGGTGTTCAAATGATACAAATTTATAATGAGAACGATTAGTCTAAGTGAACTTGGTTACATTAACGCACTTATGGTACCCAGAATTTATAAAAAATACTAAAGCCTATAAAAGAAAAACACGAACAAAAAAAATAAAAAAAAACTTTGTATTATTTCCTAGCCCAAAGGGCATTCTATTTAATGAATACTTAAAGATCATGAAAGATATGTGGATTTAAATGTGTGCGTTATTGTTATAATTATTAAATTTTAGTTGTGTTTGATATTTGTAACCATATTACATATTTAATATTCATAGGTAAACTTTCGTTGTTTTTAATATTTGTAACTATATTTCAAATTTAATAAACAAAAGTAAATAAGCTATGATGTTTTACTAATATTGCTATGTTTGTATTAAAACATTACTTATAACTTTATAAGTTATCTAGTGATTTAAATTTCAACTAAATTTCGTTGTAACGTGTATATACCAACTACTATTAATATTTTTAAGCAGTTAACACCAAAACATGGAGATCACCATACTTATTATACCACCTTTTTTAAATCTACATTTTACAAATAAAAATATTTACTTGCCGCCAAGCGATTTGTCGTGTTCCGGCATGATGTCTGTGAAGCCGTACGGACGACGGGTCTGAGCAGTTTGGTCGTGGTCTTCAGATCAATCTCCCTTTGGCGCAGCATCGTTGGCCGTGTTGCTGGGTTTAACATTGCATCAACTGCCGTCTTCCTTCCTATTCTCTCAGTTTTAGACTTATTATTGCTGCTAAGCATGCTGATAGGTTACCAAATATTCCCCAATTCCCCATCTCCGTTCCACCATCGGACGACCCGTCGTACGGCTAGTTTCCACCCTTATGTTGTTAACACCGCTACGATCCGGACGAAGCGTTTCGCCTCCTCCTTTATACCGCATACATCGAGGGACTGGTACAATTTGCCAGCGGTGTTTCCGTCGGACTACAATTTGAGTGTCTTCAAGGCTAGAGTGAATAGGCTCTTAATAAACTAGCTCGCTTTACCATCAATGATCGCATCACTGCAAAAAAAAAATCTTGGTATTTGTATTCAACGTGTTTTTTGAGATATCCTGTAACTCTACGGTTATATTGTTTAAGTAAACAAGTAGTACAAAAAGTCCGAGAATATCTGTTATTTTTAAAATGACATAGAAGGGAAAAGATCACTGAACTTAAATTTCTTTTAATTTGGGAATTCGTGCCATAATCTATACTAATATATAAAGCTAAAGAGTCTGTTTGTTTGTTTGAACGCGCTAATCTCAGGAAGTACTGGTTCGTTTTGAAAAAATATTTTTGCGTTAGATAGCCCAATAACCCAGGAAGGCTTTAGGCTATATAACATAACGCTGACACCAATAGGAGAGAAGCATATAAATGTAACGTATCGAAATCTACGCGGGTGAAACCGCGCGGCGCATCTAGTAAATAATAATTGCAATTTCAAATCTTTCCCGAATTGTTTCACAATAATATCGTCCCACTAATTCTTGTACAGTGTATTTCAACATGAGAACGGATCGTGTTTCATATTCCTTTGCCTGCAATCTGTCTCCGTGCCCGCGCCACGCTCATCACAAAACGAACCCAATTACTTACTGTTATACGTATAATTACTTATGTGTGCTGCACGTATCCCAGGGGCTCGGGGGAATTTCAATAAGTACTGCTATTTTCTGCGATTGGGTTCAGTACAGTCAACACCGATATGTTAACACTTGGCATCTTTCAATGAATTGATCTAAGCGATCTGTTAACAATGAGTGTTTCTAAACATGTGAGAAGCTGTTATTTTAGGTAATTGAATGCGTGAACAACCCGATAACCCGATGTGTATTTCATTACCATCATGCATAATTTCATTGTATGACTGGTCTTTGTTTAATATTATTTAAATTAATAATCTAATAATAAAATTAAAAAAAAAGCAAGTAATACCACAAAGTTATGAGCTTATTATCTTACCTGGTTGTCCCAACAAAAAATATGGTCAACGCACCGCTCACCCGGCCGCATCTGTAGCAGTGCGACGCGGGGAAGGGGGGGTGGGCTATCTGCCGTGGCTTTTACTATGATCTAACGTCAGTTGAGTTGTGCGCTCGGCAACCACACCGCAACAATTTCAAAATGTATTTGGGAAAAATATAGCATGGTGTAAAATGATTGGAATCTGTTCAGAAAAGATATAAGAATAACATTATATAGATGATAGAATACTAACATTATATATCAACAACCGCAGTAATAGGCATACACATATAAACCAAAAATTGGCTGGGTACCAAGTTAACGGTATTAACCTGGGAGGGAGGAAATCATCACCTTCTCCCGCTCTGAGTAGAGTGAAAGGGAGTGTCAGACTTTTATTGATTAAACTCCACCTGTGTTTCTTCTATTGTTAATCTGCGATCCTGGCAGAGATAGAGCATTCCTTGGGTTGCGATTTTATACAGCAAGTGTGGAACAGCATGACAAAAATGAAAAGTATGAATTCAGAGTCTTTCTCTCTTTCTAAGTATATCTTGTACACCATTGACTGAAGGTGAAGGAAAACATCTTGAGGAAACCTGGACGTTAAGTCTGAAATCGCCAACCCGCATTGAGCAGGCGTGGTGATTACGCTCAATCCTTCTCTGTATGAGAGGAGACCTGTGCCCAGCAGTGGGACGATAAAAAGTTGCTAGGGCTCTATGTTTTCTACAGAAACAAGTAAACAAAACTATAGTTATTTACTGCATACAAAGGGAAGAACCACATACATATTCCTAATAAAATGTAATTCCTTATTCTTATCCTTAATCTTACTTTTATACTGAACAATTTTTATGTAACGCTCAATTATATTATATTGCATGCCGATTGGTAAAATATGGCTGATCATACATACTACAATTATTTATGTAACAACATTATTGTACCCATATTTGCAAAATAAATTATCTTTATCTTTATTTTTAACTTCTTATGCGGCCAGTTAAGTTGTGTTAAGTAAGCTGAGATTTACTTATGAAAATATTTAAATGTAATTGATACTAAGTTTTCACTTCTGCCAGTCCAGGAGTGCAACTCGTTGTTTTAGGATAGATAACTAAAAAGATTATTGTAGAGCTTCTCTATAAACAAAATTTGACTCTTTGATCTTACAGAACCCTATTTTTTTTCAAAAAATATTTAGCCTATATTACTCGTGGATAATGTAACTTTCGAATGGTAAAAGAATTTAAAAATATGGTCCAGTAGATTTTGAGCCTATTCATTACAACCAAACAAACATACAAAGCTTTCCTCTTTATAATATTAGTGTAAGTAGATGTAGAAATGTGATGAATGAAAAATAATTTCCTTAGACTAAACATTATAAAGGATATATTTATATGATTTTTTATGTGTAGACTGAGAATGTGTTAAGGTACATGATGTTTGATTTATTGTCGTATTGTCAGCACCACTTTGTGTAAACGCAGATGTTCACAACTGTAGTGTTAAACAACTAATTTTCCTCAGCTAAAGTAAAATCGTACTTGGTTTTTAACAGACAACTTTATAAATTACGGATTCCTAAAATGTGACAAAGTGTTGCAGACAGAATTGCCATAATTATACTTACGTAAAATGTGTCCTTGTTACAATTAGGACTCTCCATAATATTTAGGTACCTATGTTATATTTTATGTGTCTGTGATAAGGATAACAGCAAAGAGTATTAATATCAACCCAGAATTAATTTAGTGGAAAACAATGACAATATCATAACTAACGATTCTTCTTCTTGTTCAGCCTATAGAGGTTCACTGTTGGACAATGACCTCCCTCAAGGTTTTCCACATTTTGGGGGTTGTCATAATCCCCTCGCTTGGCAGGCGGGTTATAGATCGCAGTAGTTTGATATTCCACACGAAATGCATTTATTCACGAACAATTATTCAGTACTTGGTTACTAAGCATTAGTAACCAAGCTTTTCTCAACTATGTATGTTGAGTTCGGCTTCCATTCTAACCAGGCGAGGTGTACATGGACCGATTGCATTTCTGACCTCCACAAACCAGTTCATCATTTCAGCCGAAAGACGTTCACTGCTGGACATAGGCCTCCCCCAAGGCTCTCCACGACGACCGGTCCAGTGCCTCCCGCATCCAGCGGTTTCCCGCGACCTTCACCAGGTCGTCGGTTCACCTTGTCGGGGGCCTACTCACGCTACGTCTTCCGGTGCGTGGTCGACACCTGAAAACCCGTCGGCCCAATCGGGCATTGGTCCTACGGGCAATGTGTCCAGCCCGCTGCCACTTTAGTGTTGCAATTCTTCGGGCTGTGTCGGCTACTCTCGTTCTTCTGCGGATCTCCTCATTCCTGATTCGATCGCGCAGTGAAACCCCAAGCATAGCCCTGTCCATTGCTCTTTGAGTGACTTTGAGCCTTCTTATAAGGCCCATTGTTAGCGACCACGTCTCAATTCCATAAGTCATCACTAGCAACACACACTGGTCGAAGACTTTTGTCTTGAGACACTGCGGTATTTCGGACGAGAAGATTTTACGTAGCTTTCCGAAAGCAGCCCAGCCGAGTTGGATTCGACGATTAACCTCTTTCTCGAAGTTGGACTTTCCTAACTGGATAGTAAACCAGTGGTTAGTAAACCAGTTACTGGGTAACATTACATCCTTGGTTAGTCTGGTTGTCAGAATTTCGGACTTCTGACGACACGCAACTACTGTCAAAGGTCTACGAATAACAAATAACTAGTGTCCGACCGAAACTTGTTCAACAGAGGCCATTGTCGAGCATCGACAATGGCCTCTGTTTTGGCCGAAGCTGAAACCGAAACCGACACTTCCTTATAAGGAATAATTTTTGAGAACATGCTTCGAGGGAGAAATAAATAAAACATTGTAATAATCAGTCAGTTGTTATTATTTTCTCTTTAAATTACAAAAAATAAGCAGTGATCGACATTTACAATTATTAATAATCAACATACGAACCTTTATCTTAAAAAACATAGTAGGTGCGCCTCAAACATACCCACAGTAGATATTTATTTGAGTGAATAGACCCTCAATCACTCGAAAATTCGCCACCACCACAACAACATAACAAAACGAACAGCAAACAAACAAGCGAATTACGACATTGGCTTTGATGAGATCCATTTATCCAAGCACCGAACATGACCGATCACAATACGAAAACTCCCGAATGCACATTCGGTTCCGGTCGTAGTATCGACAAGTGTGGTACCGAAAACGAAACTAAACCGAAACTGACATTCAGTCGGAAACTACAAATAACTAATGCTGTGGGTACACAACGTTTATAATCAATTAACTCAGTTTATAACGGTCCACTGCTAGACATAGAACTTCTCAAGTTTTTTACCTACTTAAAAATTGTGGTTCTGTGTTATTTTCTGTTTGTAATGTTGTTAAAAATACCCTCCAGATGTGGACGTAAAAAACTGATGTATCTCACAAATGTGAAGAGGTAGTAGTTTTCTGCCCACAATTGATGGTCACAATGAGGGGTCGTGTCACAGGCCATTAATAAAAAGATATATTGGAAAGGGTACTATGGTTGGCGGTCACGGAAAATGAGATAATTTTTTGTGAAGGGAAAAGTTATGTTACCTCATAAAATATCGAATTCTTTGTTGTAGTTATTCTTAATGTTCTTTGTTATTTCAAATATTTATATTTCAAAGAAGTGTAAGTGTATACACATTCCTTGTTAATCTGCATATTATATAAATGTATGACATTTCAATAGAGTAATATTTTAATACCAACTTTTGCGCTTAACTTCGAGTAAATTTAAATAATTTAATGTAATCAATCAAATTAAAAATAAATATTAAAAATAAAATATGAATAGAGAACATTGTTTGCATACAAACAATGTTCTCTATTCATATTTTTATATTACATTTAATTGGATTGATATCAAGATTATCAAAACGTACCCGGAGCATTACATTTTCAATAACAGCTCTATTGTACAAAGAAAGCTCTGTTGCAAAGAATGTAGGTCTTTCTGTTCTTTGCAAATAAATTATCTAGACCAAAATTAAATAAGGGAGGTAGATAATAAAAAAGGAAATTTAAAAACATTTCTGATAAAACATTCGGTTATTACGAATAATAAACTAACGCAAGCAGTAAACGAGCTTGTGAATACTTGGCTAGGATTTTCGTGAAAAATGTGAACATTGAATTTTGTGTAAAATAAAAATGTAATAAAAATGTAGTGATTATTAGAGCGAGTTGTGACCAAAGACTCACTTCCAATTCAAAACGTGGCCGAAAACCGCTGAAAAAGTTCTTATTTATAAAATTCTTTAGTCCCACTAAGAACGAATGTAACCATCAAAATACACACATCAAAAGTGTCTAGGGATCAAGCATTTTTATGCGGATTTCTTGAGATTGAGATGTGGCTTTGTAATAAATTTATGATTTTATAAATTTATATGGATCCTTTTTGGTGCATTTCATAATTTGAATCAGGAACTGTGAATCAAATTCGAGTAAAAGATGAAAATCAGCTGTCATTATTTTCCCTATAAAAACATACAACGCATTGAAGACATTATTAGTGCTACTGTTTCCCTACTACTGATTAAAACCAACGTTATTATGGAGCGGCGACGTCATTTAAGCAGGGAAGAAATGCTCAGAGCCGTGGGAATGATAGAAGCTGGTTCCCGGCAACGTACTGTGGCTTTAGCTCTGAATACAAGTCAGAGTGTTATCAGTTGACTTTGGACACGTTACCGAAGCACTGGTACCGTGGCTGAGCGCCATGGAGGACGGTATCGCTGCACCACACGGAGACAAGACCGATACATTCAAATCTTAACTCGAAGAGCTCCAACAATAACCGCCATGATGTTAGCCGTGAGGCTTCATCACTCTTCAGGGAACTTAATTAGCGACCAAACAGTCAGAAACCGCTTGCATGAAGTGAACCTTCATTCCCGAAGACCGCTACGGGTACCACCTATAGCAATGCACAATCGTAGGATTCGATATCAATGGGCTCTTGAATACAGAAATTGGGCAGAAGAACAATGGCGTTTCGTGTGCTTTTCTGATGAGTCTCGTTTTGGTATGAGACCGAATACAAGACGTATACGACACTGGAGAACCCCTGGACGCCAACAGCGATTAAAATCCTGCCAGGAAGTCCATCCTTATAGTGGTGGAACCATCATGGTATGGGCGGGTATTTGGATCGGCGGAAGAACTGAGTTGATTTGGATCAGAGGCAACCTCAACGCTCAAATTTATGCTGAGACGATTGTATCAGACGTCATCGTTCCTCTACAAGTGCAAATCGGTCCCTTATTTCAGTTAATGCATGATAATGCACGACCGCACACCGCAAGAGTTGTAAGACAGACTCTCGCCGCAGCTAACATCAATGTCCTGCCCTGGCCTGCTCAGTCGCCAGACTTGAACCCGATTGAGCATGCATGGGATATGCTACAGAGAAGAGCTCTGCCGAATATGGAGGGTATCCAGTCGCAAAAAGACCTTTTTTTGTTGTTGCAACGAACATGGGCGGCCATTCCACAGCGTGATTTGGATGAACTCATATTGAGTATGCCAAACCGATGTTCTTGTGTTGTTGGTGTTCGCGGTAGAAACACGGATTATTAATTGTTTAAGTTACCCAACAAAATTTTAGAGAAAACTGTTATTTCAGTTTTTTTTTCGAACTTTTGTGTTAGTGGTTCAAATGTCAAATATCCCTTTATTAGGAAAATGGCAAATTTCTTTATTAATGCAAAGGTGACTTGGTTTATCGTTACTGTGACAAACGAAAACACTTTATTTGATGAATCCTTAAAGAAAATTTTAATTAATATCAATCAGGAGAAAAGTTATTGCAAAAATATATGTTGATCCCTAGACACTTTTGATGTGTGTATATGAAAAGTTTAATCTCGTATTTCGAAGGAAACGTTTCTTAATTTCTCATTTTTTATATATGACTAGCGACTCGCCCCGGCTTCGCACGTGTGCAATGCTGATACTAAATACATTACAGAAAAACTGTAAACGTTGTATAAAAACCAGACGGCCGGTCGGCCCGGACGAGACGTCCCGCAATTTTTAAATCTGTAATACCTTCGAAAATATTCATTTAAATCATATACTAGAAAGAGGTCAGACGGCAGTTGCTTCACGGAAAATATCGAAGTTTAGCCAAAACCAGCAGTTAGACTGGTAAAGCGAACCTCAGAATCCAAAGCTGAAGAAGCTACGGATGCGACTGGGATTAACGCTGAGATGATGATGATGACTGTAAAGGGCGATATAGATTATATACAGTTTATTGCATGTAATTATGCATATAAACAACTAACGTCCCCTCTACAGCTGAGACAAAGGAACCAACTAGACCAAATATGCTAAATTACGTAGAGCGCGGGAGATCCTCATCACTCTCAAACCCTCCAAAAAACTAACAAGCGACACCCGGACCCAAATAATTCCTACAACTCTATTACCAAATACAACACTAAAAACCTACACCCCAAGCCGGCTTGTCACCGTGGGGGAAGAAGACAAACACCCTCCATGTAAATTGAAACATAGTCTAAAACGCCTTAAAACAAACCTATCTACACCAAACTTGCACAAAGAGAAGAAAACACAAATGAAAAAAGAAAGAAACAATACTAGAGTAGCAAGGGATAGAAAGCATTGGAAAGATTTGGAGGAGGCCTATGCCGAAAGGCACCCCGAACTTAGGGACATATTATAACCCTAAGTTTAGGAATACAAAGGCTATATTATTATTATATTATATTATATTATATTATATTATATTATATTATATTATATTATTATACATATAAACCTTCCTCTTTAATCTCTCTATTTATTAAAAAAGACCGCATCAAGATCTGTTGCTCAGTGTTGAAGATTTAGGAACATAGGGAAAAAGAAAGTGACTTTGTTTTATAATATGTAGTGATTATTAGAGTGAGTTGTCAATAATGTCAATCTCGTTGCACTGCAGGTGTTTATTCGAAATCGTATCCCTTTAGGAATAGTTTTAGACTTATATATGCTGATAGGTTACCAAATATCCCCCAATTCCCCCATCGGATGACCCGTCGTACGGCGAGTTTCCACCCTTATGTTGTTAACACAACTACGATCCGGACGAAACGTTTTGCCTCCTCCTTTATACCGCATACATTGATGGACTGGAACAATTTGCCAGCGGCGGTGTTTCCGTCGGACTACAATTTGAGTGTCTTTAAGGCTAGAGTGAATAGGCTTTTAATAAACTAGTGCGCTTTACCATCAACGATTGCGTCACTGCTTACCATCAGGCGAGATTGCGGTCAAGCGCTAGTTTATAATTTATAGTATATATAAAAAAAATGTTGGTACGTAAATACCCCGGCTTCATATAAAAGTTGTTCAAAACGGTATTTGAATTGTTTTGAACTTTTCAGTTTGATATTAAAAGCACGACTCATTCTATTTTTATTTTAAAACTGAAACAATGTTTTTAGAATTCGTCAAAGCTAGTCTCGAAACAAAAAATAGAAAAAAAAAAACGAGTGTGCTTATGACCACACGACTGAAGTGAAACTTCTTTCCCACCATCTGTATGTATATATATATATATGTGTGTACAATATACAGTATGTTAAGAAAACCCTGTCCGACCCGTGAAGGTGTTGTTAGGTATCGATAACTGATTCTACTAATGCATACAAAACCGGGCTAAACTTAAAAAAAAAATCCCCCTAAAAAAATAAATATTATTTCGCAAAAAGAGGTAACTTAATAAATGCGCGATAACCACCCTTTGCCTGTCGCCTGCATGCAGGGCATGCGGCACGTGGTCGCATCGCTATTCGCTCATAATAATACCGGTGTTGTCACTTTTTAAAAATTACCAAATTTCGGGGAAATTGGAATTAATTCGCGGGAAAAAAATATTATTTCAAAATTCATTTGTATTGGTACTATGATGAATACGTAAAATTTTATATTATATTTGGTCATGTGTTTACCTAACCTTTATTATCCTTATGGGTCGGACAGGGTTTTCTTAACATACTGTATACATGTATACAAATATACATATATTAATTTTCTATAAATATTTAAATTTATTTCATGCTTTCATTTATAAATTAATATTTTTGCATAGACCTGCAATTAAAAAAAAAAAAAAAAAGTGGATTCCCTCGGGGCCAAAAGGTCGGGCTCTTCCTCCTGAATCAGGGGACCCCAAACTCGGGTAGTCCACGACCTCTGGTTCCCGAGATAATCCACGGGGGGGTGAGGTAACTAAAGGGGGTCGGGGGGTGTTCGCAGCGTCATGTTCTCGAAGAAATTCATAGTTCTTAATCAATCAAGGTACTTAGCTTAATAATTGAGCTTATGAGGCTCGAAAGCAATTTGTAGTTTGTGTCCAATTATCGTATTGTGACGATATCTTCTTCTATACTTTCAATTATATCAGAAATGTTCAGCAAAAATATATAAAACAATATAAAAGCCAGAACAGAAAGAAATTTATAAATTATTTGTGCTCTTAGGTAATCAATTGTTAACAAATCTTAAAAAGATCCAAAAAATATATATTGCCTTCGGCGAGATGCGAACTCACAACTTCATACTCGACTCAATTGTTAACAAATCTTAAAAAGATCCAAAAAATATATATTGCCTTCGGCGAGATGCGAACTCACAACTTCATACTCGACATGTCATGCAATATTTACATGAGCCAACTCCTTGGTTGTAGTACAGACGAAATAGGACTATACTTTGCTTCCGTTCGCCTTGCCCGATCATTTTTCGTAACATTTTTCGTAACGCTTTCGCCAGTTTACTCCCCAAGTCAAGCGTGCCTAAAGAAGTTTCACTTCAAAAATACATTTAAAAATGGAATGCTCGTCAAACGTTTGAATGGAAACGGTCGCCATTTTTATTTCTTTGTGTAAATTTTACTTTGATGTAATAATTGAAAATAGAGTGCCCTACATAACGAATGTCCTGTTTAAATCAAGTGTTAGGTATTCTCCGTAAAAATAGGAAATTCTCAGGAGTAGCCTAGAGTTTAGATTTGTGCCCATTTATCATTTTGTACGCCTATTATCTTGGGGCCTCTTGTCATAACAACAGGCGACTTGGATCATAACTGTAACCTAATTGGCAAACACATTTTTGTCAAATGATTGCGACTAGTTGGGATCGTTTGGACCGCAGTTGATATTATTTTACACTAAAATTGAAAATGTGTTCGCCGATTAGGCTGCTGGTTAAATGTAGGTCCTCTGCATTTCCCATCAGAAATTCAGGGATAAAGTTATGTTTGTGTATTTGCCTATTACAGAAAATGTAAGTACCGTTTCCTAAGATAAAAAGGAAGACACGTTACCCTCTAACATCGCAATCGAAATGTTTTACGATGACTTTACTTTTGTGGTATCTACATATCGTGTGAGAGTCGTTCTATGCGTCGCGTCGTGTCTTTCACGGCTGTTTTGTATTATCCGTCTCGTTTTCACAAAAATGATAAAGCTTACAGTAAATAAAAGTATAATTTTCAACAAAATAACTTTTTTCTTCAGTCTTCTCTTCTTCTCTAGTCAGTCATTGTCTTATTTTTCTGGTTACAGTGAATACAATTAAATAGGCAGATAATTTTTATTCGTGGCGTGAAATTGATTTTTGGCAGATTTTTGTATAGAAGAAGTTGGCTTTAAAACACTAACAAAATAAACAAGAAGGATTTTTGAAGCGTTGATAAAAGAAAAAAAAATGTTTGTAATATGTGACTTTAAAGGGTTGTAATCGCACCCACGAATCACAATACAAGAGTTGTTGTTTATTTTGTAACACAAGTAGTTTATGATTAAACGAACTTACCTGTTGTGAAGTTCAATCATAATTACTCGAAAAGCTTCGTTCGAAGATATTAGCATTGTCACACTTGTAGTTCCACATTCAAGCCCACTATTTTGCACATTCTTTTGGAGGTAGGAGCAACTCTTAAAAATAAAAAATGTTAAGGAATATGAGGGTATCCGAATATACCCCACCACTTGCAACTCCCGCCTGTCCTACCTGATCATTAAGTTTGGAGGTTGATACTGAGCTGATCATTATTTCACGACCATGGGAGCCAGTCTTGGAGGGGAGGGAGGGATGCTAATATCTTCGAACGAAGCTTTTCGAGTAATTATGATTGAACTTCACAACAGGTAAGTTCATTTAATCATAAATTACTCTTCAAGCATTCGTTCTCGATATTAGCATTGTCACACTTGTAGATGTTGAGAGAAGCAGTCGTGAAATAAGGGTAATATTATGTAAATATGTAGATATTATTAAAAGTATGTATGCATATAAAGCTTTAATCAACTGTAATTTGAATCCATCACAATCTTTCTAATTGTATAATATTTAGTAATAAAGAAGATCTGTATATACTTTTGTTATAAATAATATTTTAGATCATTTATGGGAGATATCCCCTTGTACAAAGTAAGTAACCTAAAATCACATTTTTTAAATAGTTATTGATTAATATACATATGTACCTTTATGATATTAATATGTTAATAGCAAACTCATTTTGGTTGTCTAACTCAACAATCACCTTATTGTAATGCTTAGCAAATATACGAGAATTGGCACTCCAGCCAGCGGTGTTTTTATGACGTCCAGGCTTACACCAGACATGTAAGCCTTTGAGGAGGACGCGTGTCTGGTGCTGTGAGCAGTAAATATACTAGTATCGATACCACTGCTTTACAGAATAGATCTAACCCATTGGCTCAATGTTTGAGAGGTCACTGGACGATGAGGTTTTCTGAACGAAATAATTAACATTTGGTGATCTGAGCGTAGGTTTAAAGTCTTGTTAAGATATGCTTTTACTGTACTAGCTGGGCATATTTGTGGTCTTTGAATAAAGAACGGTAAGGATAGCAGTGGTTGGACAGCACCAGGCCGCGAGGTTTTTGAAAGGTCTGGAATTTTAATGTAAAAGCCAGAATCGTACGACACTATATTATTAATCTTTATCTTAGACAATGTTTGTACGCGATATGCTGTTATAAGGGCGACAAGAGTAACTAATGTTTTGCTTATTTGCTCTAAATTAAGAGTATCGTTTGGATACATTTCGGCCAAGTGATTTAATACAATGTTCGTCTCCCATGTTATGTTATATTTGGGTAATGTGGGTCGCAATTTAAAAACGCCTTTTAAAAACCTCGTGACGGAGTCATTGTTGACCGTTACCGAGCCTAACAGTAACGATAATCCTGATCTATACCTGTTAATAGTACCGTACTGAGCGCCTTCATTAAAAATCTGTGCGAGGAAGCAGAGGACGTCTCAAGTTGAAGCGCTATAAGGTTTAAAACATTTTTCCTGACAATACCTAAAGAATTTTCATAAATAGGAATCATATTGTTTTACCGTATTGTCTGATAATGAGGCTAGCATTATGGGTTAAGTCTTCACTTGAATACAAAACTAACGGTTTTGATATGAGTAAACTATTAAAAAGCGGATACCAGGCTTGTGTAGGCCATCGAGGGACTACTACAATGCCGGTTGCTTGGTCATTTATAATTTTGCGTAGTGCTTTTGAAATTATGGAATTGGGTGGTGAATTTTGAATTACGCATAAAAGAATAAGTGTTCCCATGACATTGTAAATGCATTTATTTTATAAGCATCTGGATCTCGATGCCAATATACATAAATGTTGCATTTATAATTAGTTCTGCTTGCAAAAAGGTCTATTTGTGGGATACCGAAATAATTTGTAATTTTATTGAAAGCCCTGAAATTTCCCATTCGATATCGGGATGCGATTTTCTAGATTCAGCATCTGCGACACTATTGTCCTTAGAACTAATATAATCGACCTGAATTATTATTTTGTGAGCTTCACACTTTTTCCATAATTGTTGGGTAATATCTGTTAGATGTGGGTACCGTACGTCTCCCATTCTATTAATATAGGTAAGTAATAAAATTTGGCAATTCTAAAAATTTTTCACAAAAGTTTTATTTCCTAAAAAAGGCTGCAAGAATCTCCAGGTAATTGATATGCTTGGACTGTTCTAAGTCACTCCAAGGGCCGCTAGCAGTGTCAGTACCACAGGCTGCCCCCCACCCCATAGGTGAGGCGTCCGTAAAAATCTCTAAGGCACATTCATCCGTCTTTATTTTACAAGAACTGTGAATAGCCTGTAACCACCAATCAAAAATAGGAATCAGGGTCTCTGGTATAGTCATGAAATTATTATAGTTTTCGTCCTTTTTTAGATTTAGGAATTTGCATCGCTCGAAATCTTTCGTGTAAAGCCAGCCATATTCAATAGCTTGGCAAGCAGATGTAAGTAATCGTAAATTTCGAGCAAATTCTCTGATTTTGCACCTTTTAACAGACTTAAATTTTAATATTTCATTTTTGATTTTTTGAACCTTGTCACTGGGTAATCGAGTTTCAAGTTTAATCGAATCGATTACGTTTCCTAAGAATTTAGATTCGTGACTAGGGACAAATGAACTTTTTTCTAAGTTTATAATAAATCCTAACGATTGTAGCAGGTGCTTTGTGTCATTTATGTTATTTAAACATTCATTATATGGTTGACCAAATAACCAGATATCATCCAAATAAAAAGCTGATAGATATCCCATAGATCTTAGTACCCTAGCTACAGGTTTCATAATTTTCTTAAATACATAAGGTGCGGTATTCAAACCAAATGGTAAAACATTAAACTGGTAAAGATTTCCATTGAATTTGAAACGTAGATATTTTCTCGAATCCTGATGAATATTAGCCAAAAAATATGCGTCTTGTAGGTCAATTGTACTAATATAACCATTTTTGTTACAAGCTTGACTGCAGTTCTGAAGTCTTCAAGCTTAAAGTGTTCTGTCGAAATAAATTGATTGAGTTGGTTCAAATTTAGTATAAATCGATTTTTACCATTTGATTTCGGCTCACATTGCGAGATGGCACCAGAGCTTAGCAGATTATCTGTGCATTCTTTATACGATTTGAGTTCAGATGGTGAATATCTAGGTTCAGTGGGGATTATGCCTTGTATAACAGGATGTGTAAACATAATTTGATAGCCAGATATCCAAGAAAGTACTATAGGATTGTTAGTGATTCTAGACCATTGTTCATAAAATTAAGATAGTCGGCCTGCTGACTTTACCGTACTTATCGTCTGGGACAAGGCTGCTGCTGACGCGCTGACGTCCTCAAAGCGCTGTGATGCGTCGTCAATCTCATCGTGCCTCGTCGCTGGGGCCGCCGCCACCGCCCGTGCGTTCCTCGCAACCCCCGCGGGTGGCGCCCGTCGATTCGCGGTCGCGAAGGGTGCTCTGTAGTTTAAACCTCTTGTCGATGCTCTGCCACGAGCGTTTGCGACTGATCTTACATTTGTAGTAGACCGTAACTCGCCAGTGCTTATAATGGTTTTGGCAGATTTTACAGTTTCTGCCAAACTGCTACCGAAAAGCGTCTCGTCAATTTTTGTCTTCTCCAGCTTGTGGAGGCATGAGGAACAGGGAGTCAAGCTCACTCATCCTCCATAGAAAAGGGAGGATCCTCCAACCAGACGGGTGTTATGTCTGGCGGGCACTTGCCCAACCGTTGAAATTGGGAACTTGTATGTATGCTAATTGCACGGTAAACTCTGATTGCGAGATGTAGAACTCGTGTGACGTCAGTATGACGCGTCGTTCATTTTGTGGCGTTTTGTAGGTACCGCTACAAGCTGATCTTTGAGCTGCTTGTTCACTGTCGATAGAATAAAATATCGTCGTGACATTGAGTCTGTGTGTTGGATGTCGCTTAATATACAAGCTGTGTCCATAAGTAACTTAAGAAGATCAGGGTATCTTTGGTCAGACGAGAGAAGCAAGGTTATGGCTTCTGCCAGAGATGATAAGGCACCGGAAGTAAGTATTTGTTTATACTCAATACCTTTATCTCTCTTGGCCTGGCTTTCCTGAAGAGAAGCTCGTATTACGGGATTGAGGGTAGGTGCCTTTATAAATTTACAATTTACTGGAGAGAGATACCTTCTCCTTTAGTTCTTTTCGCGTTTCTTTAGGCAAGCCTGATGTAGCAATATGGTTTAGTCGAAGTCCTTTTGTACTTCTTTGCCATACTCCTTAAATGACTCGAGACTCTGTTCTTGAGTCATGGGAGTATTATTCTGCCCACTGGCTTGTTTCGTCGAGGCTACAGGTACGCTCTCAGCTGGCAATACTTATTCAATAGTTGGGGTATCTTCATAAGGTACAACCTGGGTTGAACCTATTTGGTTAGTGCTCGGTAAGTTATGAGGCGATCGATCGTAGACTGATTTTGGCGATCTGGCGTTGCATTGCCGGTACCCCAATATGAGCAGCTTGGCTGGCATAAGTCTGAGTCTGCGTAAATTTCAGCTATTAATGCGCTGTTTGTAAGCGAAAATAATAGTTTTCACTCGTATATTACGGGTAGTGAAACTCCTAGTGAGAAACACGCATTCCCAGAACTAAAAACATACGTAGGTACTCGCTTCACACGACCGGGTAGCCATACAATGCGCATGATGCAGGGTGGTGAGACTCCTGCTGAGTAACACGTCAACCCTTTTTGATATGTTTTAATATAGGGCAGTATGTGAAGCTCCTATTGAACAACACGCGGGCCCAATTATTTGTGTATATAAAAAATAAGGAATAATATGTAGGGATTGTATGCGAGTCTCCTTTGAGAAACACGAAAACCCAGTAGCACTCTTTTGTATCGGTATAATTGTCCTAGATTATTCTTAATTTGCACGGTAATTATAGCAAGTGAAATAAAGGAAAAAATTTGTTTATCTATATTTTTACTTAACTAACATATTTATGTAGAATACTCGCCATAAATTCACATCGTTTTTAAAACGTAACATGTATAAAACACTTTAGCGCAAACATCGTAATAAAAATTCTCGTTTGAAAACTTGAGTAAACGGTTTTTTTTTTTTTTATTCCATAGAACACAAAATATATAACAAAGACTCACCTGATTGCTAACGAGATGAGTCACTATCGTAATCACTCGCTGATATACTCCTTCGACGACGTCGCCAGTGTTTCAGTTGACGTCGTAATTTTTTAACTTGTTTAGACAAAAACTCGTAATCATCATCCCTGCAGTCACGTTTCCTTTTAGGCATTGTTGAATATCAGAAATAATTTTAAAATACGAATTTTAACAAGAATAAATTTAAATACGAACGAACGTGCAAAACAGCGAAGCACAAAAATGTGAATGATCAGCTAGGACAGGCGGGAGTTGCAAGTGGTGGGGTATATTCGGATACCCTCATATTGCTTAACATTTTTTATTTTTAAGAGTTGCTCCTACCTCCAAAAGAATGTGCAAAATAGTGGGCTTGAATGTGGAACTACAAGTGTGACAATGCTAATATCGAGAACGAATGCTTGAAGAGTAATTATGTTTACACTCTGCAATTTGTCTTCGTTGTTGTTGTTTGGTAAGTTGTCATTTACCGGCGCCGCGTGCGCATCACGGATGACCGACTGATAGTTTTGTAAATACCAATGTCACTTGTCAAAATATAATGTGTGGTGTCTTTGACCCTAACTTTCTTTCTTTCTTTATTTTTTGGCTTCTCACGGTTTCTACATTTAGCCAATGTCACGTAATGAATTGTTCATGTCGAAAAAGACGGCGTGTTCCGTCTTACGATGGAGGTTTGAGACAAAGTCATGATGTGGCCACTATGCTGCGATATTTCACTGTTCTTTATGAATTATTTACTGAATGCACTTTTTACTACATCAATCACGCACTTTTGTTTAGTAAACAACACTATAAATAATTTTAAAAGTCCGATGAAAAATGAGCGTGACACTCAGCTTGACTTTCCCGCCAAAAACTCGACCCTAGCTTATGACAAAAGGAAAACATGGTTTATAATTTTTTCGTGTTTGCTTACGAGGCTTTTAAGTGGAAGTATAATTTTTTATGTCTTTTTCATTATTATATTTACTTGTAATGTGTGTTTTGTTTGCGGAATAAACAATTTTTCTTTTGGAGAAGTTTCTATGTGGGGCAACGTATCTATTATAAATCGGTATAACATCGGCTGCCGGCAGAAGTTACCACTCACCAGAAAGGAGTCTTGCCGCCCAGTGATTTGGAGTGTTTCGGCATGATGTCTGGTGAAGCCGTACGGATGACGGGTCTGAGCAGTTGTGTTGCGATGTGTGCCAGGTACGATGCATCAAATATTGTTGTTTCAGCAGTTTGGTTGTGGAGGGTCTCCAGATCAATATCCCTCTGGTGCAGCATCGTTGGTCGTGTTGTTAGATTCAACATTACATCACCTCGCTCAACTGCCGTCTTCTTTCCTATTCACGAAGTTTTTTGAGTGAATAGGCTTAATAAACAAGCGTGCTTTACTATCAACGATTACACCATTGTTTACCATTAAGCGGGATTGCGGTCAAGCACTAGTTTATAACAGTGCGTAACAGTCATTTCGTCAAATTGCTCGTTTTTGAAGGACAAATAATTTATACATTGTATTATATCACCGTCTTCCTCCCACAGTAGGTATAATATCGTAAGACTAAACGAGTTGTACCAACGTCAGTCTATTGTCTTACTTTCCTGACGGCGTAGGCAGCGAATTAAGCCTGCCCTCGACAATTAAAAACGGTCTGTCATTGGGTTGTTTTAAATAAATGCTTTGAGTTTGAGTTACTATTCGACCATTGAGAAGTTTATTATAAGACATTCACTGCGTTATTTACTTTGTTGAACTGATACATTTTTCAAACATATGAAGCATTAGATAAGCAATATCATTAAATAAATTAAAATTCTATGAAAAGGGACGCCTGACCGTCACTCAAACCCTGGAATACATCCAATATCATGAGTGATCGGTCAAATCCCACCATCTACTTACTAGATGACAAATAGTAGGGTAAAGTAAACCCATCTATTCTATCTTATTCGCTTTTACAAATCATACATTTTCATCGTCCGTCGTCCCTTCGATTGTGATATGGGCACACTGTTAGGGTTCTTGTGCTTCTAAGTCGAAGTACGAACGCTTTTTTTAACGGAACGGTTTTTAAATACCTTTAGATTTTACACATAACACGTATCAACATTGTGGGCTAACATACTTATGGTCCACTGCGAAATGCGTTGGATTATTGCCATTCCAACTTATTTTGGTTAAGTCTTACATGTTTTAAATTAAAATAAATTTTATTCATTTCAACTAGTTCCATGTGGTAGATAATTAATAATTTATTTCTGATATAGAGATAAATGAAAACATTAACAATGCTGGGTCATAGGAATAGTCCTAAACCACAGAAAAAATTAGCATAAAATTGCAAACGGAATAGAACATCCTTTAAAAATATTGGTCCAGTGACCTCCGATCAGCGACAGCGCGATCCTGTATCGACTTGCTTATCTCGCGCCATTATTATTAAAGTTTGGTACCGCAGGATGCGGCGGTCATTAACCTGTAAGCACTTCCTTATCAACACACATACATCATGTAGAAAATGTGAAAAATAATTTCCAGTGACTAAACTAATGTAAGTACATATTTATATGATATTTTATAGGTAGATTGAGAATGTGTTGAGGTACACGTTGTTTAATTTATTGTCGTATTGTCAGTACCACTTTGTATAACATAACATTTGAAACAACATTAAAAATTGAAATCAGAATAAATATCATTGTAATAAAAAAGAGCTAGGATAAAATTAATTAAAATACATTAAAAAATAAAAATAAATTAAGAATGAAGGCATGACAGCCATGAGTATGATATACCTAACACAAACATCCCTGAAGCGCTACAGAAGCAAGGTAAACCCGCCACACTTTTTCCCACCCACTGCAGCTCCTGAAAGCCAGAATCAACAGTGGAGACCGCCAGAAAAACGCCGAGCAATGAAGCTCGACGAATCCCGGAGAAACGATTTAACTGTCTTGGGTCCCGCAACGGAATTAATCAGAAAATAATAGCGGAGGAGTAAGAAAAAAGATATTGATGTGAAACATCTATAGGCGCACGTGAGACCGATTTGTGGCGTGGCGACGCATCGACTGTGCGTTTCTCTCTCACTCGATCCGGCGTTAAGCCATCTCTTTCACTCCACTGAGCTCGGAATCGACTGTGCGTTTCTCTCTCACTCGATCCGGCGTTAAGCCATCTCTTTCGCTCCACTGAGCTCGGACTCGGATACCTATAGTGTATACTCTGTTTATTACAGTACTCATAACCTGTGTTTTTCTGGTAAATAAATCATTTTTCTGTTCTGATAATAAAATGTCTGACCGTGATAATTTAGAGAGTGGAAGTGATCAGCCTCCTGCAAAGAAAGCAAAATCACACTATGACACATTATCAAGTCATCAGTAAGTTAATTATATTTTTATAATTAAAGTATGCATTTATCTGTGCATTTAGCACGCGTATATTTGGTGTGTATTGAGCGCCAGTAAATGTAAAATCTACTCTCTAGGTAGATTAAAATTCACATAAATTTCATTGCATATCATGTTTTTAAATTAATTATTAATTTTAATTTCATTCTTATTGAAATTAATGCATTAAAACAATTGCTTAGAGAATAAATTTATTAAGACTGACAGAACTTTATTTTAAAATCAGCTGATGGCGTGCAGCGCACGAATCTTTTTCTTATTTGTTATTAATTTAAACTTTAAAAAATTAATTAATTTTTCTAATCATAATGGAGTTTATAGTGAAACATTCATTATTTATATTTATAATTTACGATCTTTAGTAGTATATTGAAATAACTAGCTAAGATTCTTGACAATAGATGCTGTATTTATTCGATATCTTAATAATGTTATGTCCAATACTTTCGTATCGTACTTCAGTTACCATCGACCAATTGTCACAGTAATACCGTTCTCAGAGGCAACATCGAATGTAACTATTACCGAAGTCACTGATTAAACTAATTGAGTAGTTTCGATTTAAAATAAATATGTAAATTTTTGTATTCAATGAAAATGAATGTTTATTTAATAAAAAATCATCGTTATCTAGAAAAAAAAATCGTTATATTTTTTATTTTATTTTATTGACATTTTTAGTTCCTACCACAATCTGTTCTTTTCTGCATACTACTTTTACGAAATAACGTCGATGTTTCACATCTACCAGGCGTCCCGTGACGGCTCCATTTTTTTTTTCTTAAAAAAAGATATTCTATATAAAGATATTTTTTACAGAAGCAAGGTAGCCCAAACATCATCCTGAATAAGGTTATTATACTGGACACGCAGGACGTCCAGCGATCTATTGGTATGTCTGACCCACAAATTCCCCGTATAAAATCTTTCACCTCTATAAAGTTTTTTTTTTTTTAATTTTTTTTTTAATGATTATAAACTAGCGCTTGACCGCAATCCCGCCTGATGGTAAGCAGTGATGCGATCGTTGATGGTAAAGCGCGCTAGTTTATTAAGAGCCTATTCACTTTGAAAAACTGAGCGAATAGGAAGGAAGACGGCAGTTGAGCGAGGCGATGCAATGTTAAACCCAACAACACGACCAACGATGCTGCGCCAAAGGGAGATTGATCTGAAGATCCTCCACGACCAAACCCCCAACACAACAACATTAGGCGCATCGCACCCGGCACACATCGCAACACAACTGCTCAGACCCGTCCTCCGTACGGCTTCACCAGACATCATGCCGGAACACGACAAATCGCTTGGCGGCAAGGCTTTGTCTGGTGGGTGGTAACTTCTGCCGACGGCCGATGTTATGGCCTACCACCGAGCAGCGGGTGAATCTGTACTCATCGTCTTCAAGACCTTCGGTTATAATTAAATGCCCCAGGTATTTAAATATCGTAACATGATTTATGCACAAGCTATTTAGGGTAATATTGTGTGAATTCTCGGAGGCCCAAAGACCATTCTAAAAATAGTTTATTTTTCTTTTTTACATATAAATATTGGTATGACACTCTCGTTTGCGAGTCCGATTCTCACTTGGACGATTTATTGGAACTAATAATGGACACTAGGGTTTTACCTTATCTAGAGGCAAAATTGGCTGTAACTAGAGATGGCCCGGGTACTCGGGGAACTCGGCGGGGTTTTTGATACTCGTACCCTGCCGAATAACTCGGTTTGAATGCAGAGTATTATTTTTTTTAATAAAAAGAAATATATATTGAGATAATAGATATAATAAAAACAACAGTGTTAATCATAAAGTATTTATTATTAACTAGCTGTTGCCCGCGACTCCGTCCGCGTTGACTTCAGTTTACAGGAACTCAGTTGATATAAAATAAGCGCCTGTTAAAATAACAGGAACAATAGGTAAGCCCGCGTTCACCCCCGTTTTCGCACCATTTTTTGTTATTACTCTGCTCCTATTGGTCGTAGCGGGATGTTATATAGCCTATGTCCTTTATCAGGCTTTAGCCTATCTGTGTACCAAATTTCATTACAATCGGTTTAGTAGTCTTGGCGTGAAAGCCGGACAGACAGACAGACAGAGATACTTTCGCATTTATAATATTAGTATGGATTTTGGAATCTTTGAGAATTTCAATTAATAAAATCAAAATTATGCTAACGAATGAGGGATAGTGAGACAAAGTTAAGAAAACAGTTATAAAAATAATTAATATTTAGACCCGCGTAGGTTTCGATGTGTTTTGACGTGATAACGTCTATTAAATCGGTATGCTGGGAGTCATTCGCGAAAACTGCGTAACGGCCGAATCTGACGCTACACGGAGTCCACGCCTACTAAAACTAACCTTAGCCTTGTAGCTTTAGAGTGCAATATTATTTACCTAAAAGCACGGTTGTAAACAATTAGTAGCAGTTTTTCGCATTCATGATTAAAGCATTGATAGCAGAGTGGTGAAACGCTCGGATTAATATCGACTCACTCAAGAGGTGCCGCGGATCGATTCCTGACGGCATCGGATGTTTTTTATCCTTTTTAATTTTTAAATTTTTCCTTTTTAATTTTTCTTTTTCTTTTTTCTTTTTCTTTTTGCTTTTTTTTTTATTTTTTAGAAAATTTAAACAAACTATTAAATAAAAATATAAATGTTATACATTACTTTATTTTAAATAATTTCATTGCACCCAGAAAAAAATACCATGTAATAGACGTTATCACGTTCAAATATCGGCAGTAGACGGAGTTCTACAGACAGCCAATTTTTTTTTTTATATGCTCCGCTCCTATTGGTCGCAGCGGTCGCATGTTAACCTTCTTGGATAAATGGGCTATCCAACTCAAAAAGAATTTTTCAAATCGGACCAGTAGTTCCTGAGATCGCGTCCAAACAAACAAACGAACAAACAAACTCTTCAGCTGTATGTATTAGTATAGAGTATAGATTTAATAAAGTTATGATGCTGGAACACAAACAAGCTCTGCACGTTCTGGTAACAACCTATTTCTGTTTATACTTATTTAGGCGCGCGTAATGGGAATTTGTTTGAACCGAGTTACTCGGTCGAGTACCTACTCGGTTGAAAAAAAAATTGAGCCGACTAAAACTCCGTACTCATTACTCGGCAAAAGTGTTACACGGCGAACTCTAGCTGTAACCAAGATATTATATTATTTCACACAAAAAATTACGTGATTGTGATTTTATGAGAAGACCGTAAAATTTATTCTTGAATAGATCTCTTTTAGACTTAATTTAAGCCTCTGTAAAGTTCTAAGACAAATTCAGGACTTTGAAATAAGCTTCGTGGATTAGTATAATGTCGGTTCAGATTACGATGAAGATTAATGTAGATCTAATCGTAGGGAACAGACTTTTATAGGCTGTAAAATCATTCACACTTTGATAGTCTGCAGAATGGATAAAGTGAAAAAGTCAAACGCAAAATGGAGAACATTACTTTTACGCTCATACGTGAATTCACTGCTAAGGAATGTGACCATTTGCTTCCCAAATCCCTAGAACCGACAGCGCCGCTCTCGTCGCCAGCCCGAAAACTCACGCTTTTAAGCATAATACTGAAATGTTTGAAAATCAAAGAGACTTTCCAAATGAATTTTGTGTTTTCGAAGTTTATCTTGCGCATTAACTATGACGTATCTACGGTGAAGAAAACCGTAGTGAAGAATCGAGCTCACACCGAGCAAGCATGGTAAAATGAACTATCTTATGTATCACTCTGTATGCTAAGCTTCAATGGGGTCCACATATAGAAAAATTGACAAAAAAACTAAGTTCTGCTGCATACGCAGTTAGAACAATTCGTAATTTGACTGACATTGAGACGGCCCGTTTAGTGTACTTTGGCTAATTCCATAGCGTAATGTCGTACGGCATTCTGTTGTGGGGAAGGCATTCTGTTGTGGGGAAATGCCACTGATATTCGAACAATATTTATTTTGCAGAAACGAGCTGTTCGTGCAATTTATAAAATAAGTCCGAGACACTCTCTCAGAGAAAAATTTAAAGAGATTAATGTACTGACCGTGCCGTCTCAATATATTTATGAAAATCTTTTGTATGCTCATAAAAATATAAAATTGTTTAAAAAATACAGTGATGTCCATAATATAAATACTAGGAACAAGCACAAATTTATTGTACCTACAACAAGGCTCAAGAAAATAGGTGGCTCTTTTAGATGCCAATGTATACATTTGTACAATAGACTTCCAGAGGTGGTTCAAGATCTGAGCCTAAATAAATTCAAATCCTTCATTAAACGTAAGTTGTGTCAGAAAGCATTTTATAGTATTAAAGATTATATTGACGACAAAAAGGCTTGGGCTTGAGCTGCGTCCAATTTCCATACTTACACTGATTGTTCTTTGATTTTTCCTCTTGTAGTTTTAATTTGTAATTATTTGTTTTTTTTTACTCAAAGCCTGTGCCCACTACGAGCTAGGCATATTGTACGTTACGGAATTGCATCGCTGACAGGGGTATTCGGCACTGGTGCAGCTACACAGGAGCTAAACTTAGCATTCGGGAATACTGTTGGAGCTGCTGAACCTTGGACAAAACTGTCTTTGCATTGTGTAGATTCAATTTCTTAGTATGTACAATGTACTTGCTGTAAAGCATCTATTTGATGGGTTAGTCTTTTTTGTTGTTGTTTTTTTTATGTGTTTTTCCATAATGGACGCTCTTAGCGTACAATATGTTTCTGCATCGTTCTCACACGATTGATTTCAAAATGAATGATGTAATCAAATATTTGTATGAATAGCTTGATAATTTAAAAGAGTGTCCATGCAGTTTCTTGTCCGTTCTTCTCCATAGGAACCTACCTACTCTTTGGAATGGGCGACTAACTTCATCTTACTGACTGTAACTGTAACTGGTTTATTTGAAATAAATGCTTTGATTTGATAAAGAAATAGGGCATTGTTAAAAGGTTGTGATTTCCTACTGCATTGAGAATTGGGGAGAGTCCCACTTTAGTTTGTTAAATGTGTTAAGGACCAGTCCTTGTTGAAGGAATCCAACTCATCATGCCATCTCCATCTGCAGCGATGTCGTTTAACATTAAGGAAAGGGTTCCTCTTTGGTTATGTAAGTCTGGTCCATTGGTCGTCTGATAACCGGCAGATAAGTCTAGCCTGATTTCATTTTACCGTCACTGCTTTACAAGTAAATATCTCCGTGGCGCAGCGGTCAACACGCCTGCCTGCGGCGTGGAGGCCCCGGGTTCGATCCCCGGCCAGGTCATGATGGAAAACGGTCTTTTCCTGATTGGCCTGGGTCTTGGATGTTTATCTATATATGTATCTATTATAAAATATAGTATCGTTGAGTTAGTATCCCATAACACAAGTCTCGAGCTTACTTTGGGGCTAGCTCAATTTGTGTGATTTGTCCGTATATATTTATTTATTATTTATTTATTTATTATTATTAAATGTATCAGTATTTTTGTTATGATATTATACTATATTTTGTTATAATATTATATCTACTGGATGTCATATGATGACAAAAGTATATTGATACATTTTGACCCTACACTGTCAAAATATATTTAATTGTTGATACAGATTCAATAACCGACAAATAACTCTAAGCTGTGGGTTGAAAATCATTTGTCTTTTTCAGCCTATTAAGGTTCACTGTGTATGATTGTTCGGTTGGTAAATATCAAAGACTTTAGATAATTAGACTGGTTTATTTCACTTGTAGAATTATTATATTGGAAACGACCTCTTCTAGGTCAGATCCTAAGTTACAATGACAAGACAATAGACTATATTCATAGACACTAATACATAGAGATGGTATTAGTTACTCGACTACAGAGTAGTGATGTATGATACAACATCCCCCCTGTTTAAGTTTAAATTAACCCTTGACAAACAATATTATAGAAACCTGACTTAGTTACAATTTAGACAATGACTTAAGACTATGGTTAGGTCTTAATCTAGGATACAATGTTCTACTTAATCTATTTCATCAATTAGCCTTCTGGTTGGCTTTACAACTCTTCCAGAACGAGTTACATGTTGACTGACTGAGGATTGAGATGAGAGCTCTTGAGGTCTAGACTCCTGCCTGTTACCTTCCTCTCTCCCCTGCGACGAATTGGATAGCATAGGAGAATATTTGTGTCTTAAATGAACCCTATTCCTCCTATACCTAACTCCATTGACATCCTCAACGACATATGACCTATTATTAGCCAACCTTAGCTTGACAATGGCTTGTTCCCAATTGCTATCAGGCTTTCTTTTAAAGTATACATGATCATTGGGATACAGTAATGACAATGACTTTGTATTTCTATTATAATATTTAGACTTATTTTTATTATTTTGCTTGACACATTCTTCATAATTTTTGAATGTAACCACTTTAGGTTTTAATTTCTTATAAGACATAGGAATGTTATTTCTTAAATTCCTGGACATTAACAATTGAGCTGGAGATGGTAAATTATTCTTAGGTGTGTTTCTATACTGTAATAAAGCTATGTATGGATCAGATGAGTTTCTTTTACATTTTTTTAACATATTTTTGATAATTTTGACTGAACTCTCTGCTTGACCATTTGACTGTGGATGATATGGGCTAGTTACAACGTGTTCTATGTCCCATTCATGCATAAAATTCTTAAATTCTAATGACTGAAAAGGAGGACCACCATCAGACACTAAAGATAAAGGTATTCCATGACGAGCAAAAATGGACTTTAAATGTGTTATTACATTCTTTGCTGTACTGTTTTTATTTAACAAAGCTATTTCTATAAATTTAGAATAATAATCTGTGACAATTAAATAAGTAAGGTTATCAAAATACATCAAATCAACACCTACTTGTTGCCATGGATATTTATTTATTTCAAAATTTTTTAGTGGTTCCTTTGGATTATTAGGTTTAAATTGTGCACATACATAACATTGTTCTACCAAGTTTTTAATATCAGCTGACATGCTTGGCCAGTACAAAGACTCTCTAGCCAGTTTTAAGCATTTATTTATACCTTGGTGACCTTCATGAATTTTACCTAACATTTCCTTATACATTGACTGTGGTACTATTAATTTTGACCCTTTGAACAACAAATCTTTGACTACATGAATTTCAGCTTGTATGTTCCAAAATGGTTTTATTGACAGACTGACATTATTTTTATTTTTTGGCCAACCTTCATAATAATACTTTTTTAACAATTGCAAAGTATCATCTTTCTTAGTGTGCTGTAACAATTTTGTACAGTACTCCTTTGTGACTGCTAGACTTGAATGCATTAAATTGACATGACAAGATATTTCTGACTCATTCTCAGGTATATAATGTTCTTTCAATGCTGCTCTAGACAGAGTGTCAGATATAAACATTTCTTTACCTGGAACATGTATAACTTCCAAATCATATTTTTGTAAAGTTAACATCATACGTTGCAATCTTGCTGGTACATCATGTAATGGCTTTTTAAAAAGATAGACTAAAGGTTTATGATCAGTATGAACAGTTACTTTATGACCGTACACATAGGGTGCGATGTCCAACAGTGAACCAGTGGTACACATTGAGCCACCATTCTTACTTTGTAAATGGTTCGTTTCCAAACCGTGCTTGGACACGAATATACTCAGCTTTTACTGCGCCGCCTGCTGGTAAGTCGGGAACTAGCTAGCGTCAAAGACGTCCGTGTGGCGGATCGAAATACGATTTTCGGCGATAAAACGCAACAAAACGTAAGTATTACCTTTTCGTATTACTTCTGTTATGCGTAGTTTTATTATGTGACATTTATTATACCTAATATAGTGTTTATTTGGCTATCGTATGCAACTAAAATCACTACATTAACTCTTTTCATTTGTTTTTAACATCACCTTAAACGTTGAATGGTGGGTGTAGTACACAGTGAACCGCGAACATAGTAATAAAATTGTTGTTGTTTCAGCATTGGGCGAATCAAAGCAGCGCCTAGGAAAATTGGAGGCCACACAAAAGAACTCATGTTGCAAGCCATGTTGCTAGTAAAAGATGGATGTTTCATATTTAAAAATAAAAAACATTGTCAAAAACATTTAATTAATAAAGTTGATTGCTTAGTAACATTTACAAGGCGTTTTATTGCTTTACCTTAATTTTGTAGCATAAATAGTCATAATTTATTGTAAAATAAATAGGAAGCTTCACTGAGTACATATTGGTTCACTGTTGACCTGGCCCCGGTTCAGAGTGTCCCACGTGGTGGACTCAGTGAGCCATTTGCCATCTTTTAAATAAACTTAAATATATCCTATCTTGTTTAGTTTGGTTCTAAAATGAATATGCAAAATTGTAGCCAGATATATGGGAAGTCCTCTAGTAAAAAAAAATCTTCATTATCTTTAGAAACAGCTGAGTTATGAATGTGCAACTTTTTCATGGTTCACTGTTGGACATCTCACCCTACTGGTGAAATTTTTCACAACCAAACTGAATGGCTAACAATTCTTTCTCAATTTGAGCATACCTTGACTGAGTTTGAGTTAATGTTTTTGAACTATAAGCAATAGGTTTATTATTCTGCATAATGACTGCTCCTAATGCTGACTTTGACGAATCGACTGACAAGACTAATGGTACATTGGGATTATAATGAGCTAAAACTGGTGAATTTGTAATTTCTTCGATTAAACTCTTAAGACATTGACTATGATTTTCATCCCAAGTCCAGACTGAATCTTTCTTCAAAAGATTTCTTAAAATTTGAGTTTTTTGAGACAAATTGCTAATAAAGGGACCTAAATAATTGATCATACCTAATATTCTTTGCAATTCTTTGACATTTTTTGGTGTGGGCATATTGACAATTGCTTTTACTTTCTCTTCATCAACCCTAGCACCATCTTTACTAAAAACATACCCTAAAAAACAGACTTCTGATACTAAAAATTTACATTTAGACTTATTGAACTTTAAATTGACTTCACGTGCTCGTTGCATGACTTTATGTACTCTCTCATTATGTACTGACTCGTTTGGTCCATATACCAAAATATCATCGATGAATATTAGAACTCCTTCTAAATCACCGAACAAATTCATCATGACTCTTTGAAAAATTTCAGACGATGCATTAATACCAAAAGGTAACCTTAAATATTTATATCTACCGAAAGGTGTTTGAAATGTACATAAATCAGAACTATATTCATCTAGTTTAAGCATCCAGAATCCTGAAAATGCATCTAAATGAGAAAAACAAACAGCTCCTGCTAGTTGAGATCTGATCTCATCTATTGACTTTAGTGGATAAATTTCCCTTACAATATTCTTATTCAAATTTCTAGGATCTAAACAAATTCGTAACTGACCCGTGCTTTTGACTGTTATCACTATACTGTTCACCCATTCTGTAGGTTTAAAAACCTTTTCAATGACCTGCATTTTCTCCATGCGATCCAATTCATCGCGCAGTTTGTTCAGTAAAGCGAAGGGTACTCTTCTCGGAGCATCCACGCATGGCACTGCTTCAGGTTTGAGTTTCAGGCGACAGACTTGAGGTAGACATCCAAGACCCTGAAATACATCATTGTATTGTGTAAGAATTTGTTCACTAAAATTTTGTTGAGACACAGAGAAAACTCTTTGAATTATACCTAATTTTTCACAAGTTGGTAGACCTAAAACATTCGGACAAACTAAATCTGTGACTATAAACACTATATTTACACTAATAGTGCTATTATTTAAAGATAAACTACATTTTACATTGACTTTGCCCATAATGGGTATTGATATACCACCAAACCCACTAACGTTTATTTGACATTTCTCAAGTGACATTTGACTTTGACATTTCAAAGATTGAAAAGTTTTCTTTGACATAATATTGATATCAGCTCCTGAGTCAACAATGCAATTAATTTGTGTATGACCAACTAAAACGTTTATGTTCCATGACTGTTTAGAATAGTATTTGTTTTCTTTTGACTCGACTGTATTGACCTGTTTACTATGTGTTGACTTTGCTGTAATAATTCTACAAGTGTTTGTTGTGTGAGATTCCTCAGACTTGTGTCTGTACTCATCATTAAGATATGAATCTCCGCTAAGACTTTTTGACTTTTTTGACTTGACTGTGAATCTCTCAGACTGTTTAGTGTTTTCATCATTGAGATATGACATATGACAAGAGTCTTCATTGGATCTCTCAGACCTATCAGTCACCAGCCTTTTTTCATCACTGAGGCATTTTTTATTAGACCTCTCAGATATGGCATTATCACCACTTTCATCACAGAAATATGACACAGGATATTTTTTATGACTAGATGAGTCTTCATGAGATCTCTTAGACATTGACTGCGACTGGCCTATGTGCGACCTGACCGTTGATTGTAACTTATATAGTATAGGATCTGACTGTGTGTATGACAACCTGCTATGTCTGTAATGATTTTGATTGTGATGACTTTGTGACTCTAAATGACAATTATATTGACTAGACTTATGACTATGACTGAAGTTATGACAATTTAAAATTCCAACAAAATTATCTTGACTACCAGTTGAACTAAAAGACTCTAAATGACTGACTTTTTTATTATTGGAGTAACAAAATTTTGCAAAATGACCATAAGAGTTACATGACCTGCATTTAGCTCCCTGCGCTGGACATTTGTAGCGGTGGTGTTGTCCACAGCGGCTACACGTCTTCGAGCGCTTCTCAGGACTGGGACTTGACTTTGACCTCCCTGCGCTGGATCCCTGCTGACTGACTGGTGAAGCTCGCCGTCGCTGACGCTCCGCTCGACCACGGCTCCTCCGACGCAGATGCATGACTTTTTCAGACTCTTGACTAGTGGACCTCTTGACAATTTGGTCTGCATCCTGCTGTGCGACGATGAGTGTCCTAGCTAGCTCTCGCATCCTCTGATATGTCAGATCAGGTTCCTGCAGCAGTCTCTGACGTACATGTGCTAAGTCCAAACTCAAGTTGGCGATAAAAATATCTCTGATAAGAGATTCTCTGAGCGTTCCAAATTCGCAATCTTGGCTCTTATTTTCGAGATCGGTTAAGAAATCCTCGATGCTTTCCGATTTCTGTTGACGTGTGGTAAAAAACATGTAACGATACATGGTAATATTTTTTCTGGGTTGAAAAAATTCGTCGAATTTGGCTTTGACGTCATGTAATGTGCTTTCTCCAATATTTATGTTGAATGTGTTGAAAATATTTAAGCATTTTTCACCAATGTGATGTAATAAAATGGCGATCTTGCGTTTCTCACCGGACTTGTCTAAACCCGTTGCCAACAAGTATAATTCGAACTGTTGCCACCAGCGCTTCCAGGTTTCGTAATTGTTGTTTGTTGCATCTGACGATATTTTAAGCGCCTTCAAGCCACTGTTCATTGCAGCTCCGGTGTCATGGCCGCCACCGACGCCATCCGACTTTTGCATTTTATGAATTTTCTTTCTTCGTATTGGGTTTTTTCACTCTTCTGACACCACGTATGATTGTTCGGTTGGTAAATATCAAAGACTTTAGATATAATTAGACTGGTTTATTTCACTTGTAGAATTATTATATTGGAAACGACCTCTTCTAGGTCAGATCCTAAGTTACAATGACAAGACAATAGACTATATTCATAGACACTAATACATAGAGATGGTATTAGTTACTCGACTACAGAGTAGTGATGTATGATACAACACACTGCTGAACGAAGGCCTCCCCAATTGGATGGCCATTTGTGTTTAATGATTTATAAATGATCTCATTTTGTAAGTTAGTTTGTATAAACACTTTTAGACATCAATCATGTTACGTTTAAGACTAGATTAGGCCGGTGTATCCTATCTGACTAGTCTCCGAAGAAAAACCGAAACAAAGTCAGTGGTCACCATAAATTTTATGAAGTCATATGAAAACTTTTAGCGATATTTGATCTGAGATGATTTTATGAGGTAAGGACCAGTCCAGTCAGTGCACTCGTTTGTCAGAAATCGTGCAGCTTAACTCAATACTTAAGGAGCTGATCGATTCGACGAACAATACCAAAGAAAGAACATTTGGGTAGGCCATATAAATTACTCAAACTGCCAGGCCATGACAAAACTAATAAAACAGAGATGAATGATCATCAATATGATGAAATGTAATCCTGATTAAATTTATTTTTATTGATGTTTCATTTTATTTTTACTTTTGTTATTATTATTTTATTTAACCTGACATGATTTTTTTTTAATGACTTTTCTTCATTTTAATGACATTAGTTTTGTATCTTATCGACATTCATTTAAAATCTGTTTTGCATGCCTAATTTAAGGTAGTTAGTAAAGGATCTTGTATAACTTAACATATTCATTGTGTACCTACTAATAATGCAAATAAAATATATTAAAAATATATTAGAGAGAAAAAAAAAAAGGAGGTAACTGTTAGTGCTTCGATATTTTATGCCGTGTAAAATAAGTGCGTTGTACCTATACTAGGTTTTACTTATACTATTATTTCATCATCATCATTTCAGCTAAAAGAAGTTCACAGCTGGACATAAGCCTCCCCCAAGGATCTCCACGACGACCGGTTTTGTTCCTCCCGCATTCAGCGGTTTTCCGCTACACTATCTCGTAACTAGCTGCGCCGCGCGGTTTCGAAATGTTTTTTTATATGCTCCGCTTCTATTGGTGGCGGCGTGATGTTATATAGCCTAAAGCCTTTCTGAATTAATGGGCTATCTAACGCAAAAAGAATTTTTCAAATCGGACCCGCAGTTCCTGAGATTAGCGCGTTCAAACAAACAAAGAAACTCTTCAGCTTTTATTTATTTATTTATTTATTTATTTTATTATTTATGTACACACAATAAAATACATATAGATACAACAAAATGAAGATCTGAGTACAAAGGTACTGCTTATTTCTTAAGAAATTTCTTCCAGCAGACCTGCGAAAGGAGAAGTAAAACAGAAATGTAGACAATAGTGTGTAAGAACAAGGAGAAAATAAAATATGAATATGATAACTATTAAAGTAATAATATTAAATATACCTAAACATATAAACCTAAAATAAGTATACTACTTAAATAAATACATAATACTAAAATATATAAATATGTATAAATAATAAACAAATTCTCACAATATAGAGGAAAGGTAATGCTCTTAGGTAGGGTAACACTATTTCTAATTTTAAGCGTTGATTAAAAATCGACGCTTAAAATTAGAAATAGTGTTTAAATCACGAATGTTAGGCGGGAGTGAGTTCCACAATCTTACAGCATGTACAGAAAAGGAATAGGAATAGTAAATCGTTTTATGAGGATGAGATTTAAGGATGGATCTTAGGTGTGATCTACAGGGTGCGTCGCTAGAGCGCGCGTAAGAAAAACGCTCACGCAGGTAGGAAGGATAAGACGGGTTGTGTAAGATGTTGAAAAGGAGACATAAAATCCTAGTATTCCTGCGAAGGCGAATTGGGAGCCACTTGAGTTCATTGCGAAGGTGAGAAACATGGTCATACTTACGAAGACCGAAAACAAAGCGAATGCACAGGTTTTGCAAGCGCTCAAGCTTGTTTAACAGCTCCTCAGTAGCATCCAGGTAACAGGCATCGGCATAATCTATAATCGGCTGAATAAGGGTTTGTGCTAAAGAAATTTTAGTCTTCAAGGGCAGAAGACCCTGAAGGCATTTCAGTGAATGAAATGAAAAATGTACCTTTCGACTGACCTCACTGACCTGAGCACGCCACGATAGATTGGAGTCTATAACTACACCCAGATCTTTGGCAGTTTCAGTAAAGTCAATTCGTACACCATCAAGATATAAAGGCAGGAGGGATGTAATATTGGCTGCATTGCGAACGAATCTGCTGCCTATGATCATAGCCTGGGATTTAGTTGGGTTAATTTGTAAGCCAAATGACTTAGCCCAAGCGCTAACACTAGCCAGGTCATGATTCATTGCGGCAATTGCAGAGCTCGTGTTGTCAGCAGAAGAATGTCGATAGAGCTGCAGGTCATCTGCGTAGAGATGGAAACTGGAGGAGATTACTCTAGTAACAGAGTATGAGTATAGATGAAATATTACTGAAACCTAATCTCTCCAAACATCAATTTCAGATTGAATGAATTTTTTGAGGCCATATTTGTTTCAGCTAACTTAGGATATAAAATTATAGATAATGTTATACAAATATAATTATTTTATATGCCTTCTTAAATTAATTTAAATCAGTTGCAATCAGTGGAAACTGGGGAAACCCCCAATTGTCACTTTCAATACGAAACCTCACTGTAACAAGGGAACTTACCAACTTCATCTATATCAAAATTCTTAAAAAGAAAAAGAATGAGCAAGAGAATTATTTCCCGGATTATTGGACCCCGGAGTCCGACTTAGTTTAAAGTTACGACTTAAAAAGTCACCAAAGTTACTGCGGGTGGGCGGTACAGCGGCCAAATTGGAAATTACTGAGTTTAATTGCGATAGTTTTAAAACATAATATAGAAATGAGATCGGAGGTTTTAATTCTCAGGTTCCAGGCAAAGCCGGTGAAATATCTAACAATTAGGACCGACGAATCGCTAACCGCACTGAAGCAATCTACTTAAATATTTTTTTTTATATATAGATAAATATTAATTTATAAACTAGTGTTTGACCGCAATCCCGCCTGATGGTAAGCAGTGATGCAATCTTTGATGGTAAACCGCACTAGTTTATTAAGAGCCTCGCCTAGGTTCATCTAGCAATGAAGACATAAATTGTAGTCAGATGGAAAAACCGTCGCTGGAAAATAGCGAAACGCTTCGTCCGGATCGTATTAGTGTCAGCAACCTAAGGGTGGATACTTGCTGGGCACGCCACAATAGCGGCGGTAAGTCTCCTCTTTGAGGAGTGGCTAGAGAGGCGCCACGGCGTGTCACCTTCCACTTGACGCATGTTCTCACCGGACACGGTTGTTTCGGGAGTTTCTTATTCCGTATATGGCGGAAGGAAACGCTGGGTGTCACCATTGTATAGATCGCCCCGAGGACATGGTGTAGCATACGGTGGCGATCTCTCGCGTCCGATCCTGGTCTAGGCTATGGTCTGGAGCGAGAGTGCATGGCAAGCCGTCACCTCCATCTGCATCTGAAGCAGTGATGCTCACGCTACTAACTGCCGCAGGAGACGCCCTGGTCGGGAGACGACATCGAACTCCCAGCCACAGTAGGAGCAGGCCCAAGTTGATGGCGCGTTGTGATCACGCATGCCTCAAAGAGATGTCAGCATATCGTGACGGGGTCCACGAAGACCGATGCCTCCTGGGTCAGGGTTGCGGGTTGGTTAAAAAAGAAACCGTAGCCCTGGCCGTCGCACAGGCAAGTGAAGAAACACGGGTGGGTTTTAGTCAGTAAAAGTCTGACACGCCCTTCTGCTCCGCCCAGAGCGGGAGAAGTCATCTGATGATTTCCCATCCCAACAATAAAAAAGGGGGCTATTGCTACTGATAGTGTGTTACATAATTATGTATCCCACTCGGCACTCCATAACACATTCTTACTGTCAATTAGAATGATTTTGAAGCATATTTCTAATTCATTGCCGAAAAATGTGTCTGCTCAACAACGTAAATAACGTAATGAATGTTGGTGAACTGTCAAAATGAAACCCATTGCTGTTGATAGTGTGTTGGACAATTACCACACACACATATTATATAATATATAATATGAAATTTTACATAATCATCATAGTAACAATACTAATGAATTTTGAAATATTTTTTTTTCCGCAAATTAATTCCAACTTCCCCAAATTTTTTTTTATGAAGTGACAACACCATTTTCGACGCTATTATTATTAGCGATGCGTGCACTGTCTCCTTTCGCCCGCGCATGTATTGCCTACCGCACTTGTATTAACTTACCTCCTTTTGCGAAATAATATATTTTTAGGGGAATTTTTTTTTAAGTTTAGCCCGGCTATAACTAATTCTACTAATCCCTACAAGCATTAGTAGAATTAGTTATCGATACCTAACAATTCCTTTACGGGACGCCCCCAACAAGGTGGACCGATGACCTGGTGAAGGTCGCGGGAAGCAGATGGATGCGGGCAGCACAAGACCGGTCAGCGTGGAAAGCCTTGGGGGAGGCCTTTGTCTAGCAGTGGACATCTATAGGCTGAGGAAGAAGAACAATACCTTCACGGATTGGACAGGGTTTTCTTTACATATTGTATAGAATGGAAAGTTATTCGTTTAAAATTCAAATAAAAACTGTAGTAATGGTGTTGTCAATAAAACACTTTTTACTTTACTTCTTGCAGCATTTAAAGTCACGTGTAAATTAAAAAAACAATGTACTATATTCGTTCCGTCGAACAGCTGGCTACAAAATTAATGCTAATTAATGTTTTGGGTGCCTTAGTCTTAGAATAATTAAATGTAGACCTAAGATAAGTACGCCTTGAAATGAAATTTGTTTAGACATTCTGTGAATAGAATATCAAAAGCACTCTCAAGATTAAAAAAAAAAGAAATGTGTAGTTTAGTAAAGAGATTTCGTGTGATCTGAGAAGAAAGGGCTAAAAATGTATCCAAAGAAAGGAGGTATATTTAATGGGATAAATATTCCCTCATTCTTGAAATAGTTTTCTTTTTTTTCCGGATAAATTAAGAACCGGCCAAGTGCGCGTCGGATGTAGGGTTCCGTAAAGTATCCGTATCGTTTTCTCAGTGGTAGGCCATAACATCGGCTGCCGGCAGAAGTTACCACCCACCAGACAAAGTCTTGTCGCTAAGCGATTCCTCGTGTTCCGGCATGCTGTCTGGTGAAGCCGTACGGAGGACGGGTCTGAGCAGTTATGTTGCGATGTGTGCCGGGTACGATGCGCCAAATGTTGTAGTGTCGGGAGTTTGGTCGTGGAGTCTCCAGAACAATCTCCCTCTGGCGCAGCATTGTTGGTCGTGTTGGTCTTGGGTTTAACATAGTATCACCTCGCTCAACTGCCGTCATCCTTCCTATTCCTAAGTTTTTTAAGTGAATAGGCTTAATAAACTAGTGCGCTTTACCATCAACGACTGCATCACTGCTTACCATCAGGCGGGATTGCAGTCAAGCACTAGTTTATAATTATTAAAAAAAAAATCCAAACAAGAGAAAAATGGTATTCAGTTTTTAATAATACTAATGGACATGCCTTAGAAATGAGAATTGTGGCACTCAGAAAGAAAGACAGGAAACGAAGTTTCGTCTATCTTTATTTCTCTCAAAATCATCAATCATCTATCAAGAAAGAGATAAGGCTAAGCCGAAAGCTTATGCCATCTCTCTCACTCTTTTCAAACCAAAAAAATTACTGCAGATTATACGCATACGGCATATCCATTATTATATGTTTATAGTTATAGCGGCAATTGATATACATCATCTGTGAAAATTTCAACTGTCTATCTATCACCGTTTGTGAGTTACAACCACACGTATCACAATCCAAGGCAATCATCTTCATCATTCATCATCAGCCTGTAGCAGTCCACTGCTGGACATAGCTCTCTCCAATTTCACGCCATTCAACTCGATCCTCGGCAACTCTCATCCAGTTACTACCAGCAATCCTGCGAAGATCGTCGCTCCACCTAGCCTGAGGGCGTACCACCTTACGTTTACCGATTCACGGTCTCCGCTCTAGAACACCAAGGCAATAGCATTGCATATAGGTATCTCCGATAAGCATCAAGTATCTCCAAGCTCATGTATGTCACTCCCTCTCACTAGTAGGAGGTTTGTGTGTGTCTGTGTGGAGGATAGGTTCATTATCCTATGTCTAGCTGCCCATCGTTTCTTTGGTTACACTTGCTCATAATGGTTCTAAAACCCAATATGTGGCTCAAACATGCTCGGACCATAATATACTTCATCACTATTCGGACTAGTTCGATCGTCAAATGAAACACGCGTTATACTCTTGCTAATATTGTGATAGTGATGGGATTATAATATAATCCATCGATGTTATGTAATACAATTTTTATCATTCCCCTTTTTTCATAAACGTTGCTTAAAGTTAACTAGTGATTAGCGACTGTTTAACCATACATTTATGACGTTTGTACGTCACTTAACTTTAACCATCTGTGTTTATTTATAAACTATAATTAAAGTGAAGTGACGTTAAAACGTCAAAAATATATAGGTTAAACAATCGCTGTTGTTTATTTATTGCTTGTATGATTGATTGATCCACTGATTATATACATACATAATACAGATTAAATTATAAAAAAGAACTAAAGAAACGCAGACGCTCATTGAGCATCTAATTAATTAATTGATAATTAATACAATGAAGGTTAACCGACATGATGAAGAATAATTTATTCATAATTTTAAAGTAGGAAGGTACTTACTTATAGAAGTTTAAGCTTTTGAATTTACGAGAATATAAATCGGGTTAGTAATAAATAATAACATTGTTCATTTAAATTTGGATTAAGTTTGAGTATTGTAATACAAACCGTGGCTCTTCAGTTACGTAATGAACTTAAGCCCTCCACCATTAAAATAAATTTCATAATTATACCACAATATTGATATTGATTTATTTATTTAGAACGCTATGTTATTGGAATAAGAATATACGAGCCTCAATAACTCGGTCTACAATAAACTGATCTCAAAAATACATAAATTCTTTTCAGAACTCTTTATAAAATTTAATTTTAATACAACAAATAGTATAAATAATCAGACAACAGTAAGTTACCAAAAATATCGACAATCCGTATATATGCAGCACTTCACTAGTCCATATCGTTAAACTCATAAACGCGGACGGCTCATTATTTCCATATTTAACGATGATTGCACACACTGATGGAAGCAATTTCACAATATTACCGTCATTCAAAATTAGAGGATTCGTCGAAAAACTTCGGCTTTCAACCGACTTCAAAATGGGAGGCAGGAAATGACGCCGAGAAAGGGATGCGAATACCTTCATATCGATTATGTGAGACAGGTTATCTGTGATCATCAGGAGGAAACGACCAGTCTCATCGTTTTCTATGGGGTTCATTGTTAGTGGAATTGGAAGATTCTGATCCTTGGTATTTTATGAACTCCGTAAATTTTGTTAATGCTGTATTGTACTACATAAATGGCGTACCTAACTACAGTGAATGAAAAACACTGTTTGCATTCTAGGAAATGTAATAAAATTTTTCGCTTTTGTTTTTTTTTTATTAATTTTTTTCGTGAAAAACATAGTATTGTAATCTAAAAACACAAGTATTATTGTAATATAAATGGATTTCTGACAGATACCTTTTAACATGCTTGAATTATATTAGGTATTATTTTTAAACTATATGTTATATATTTCTCTATTTGCTTAAAATATTAAGAACGAATATTGAATAAGAAGTAAAATGTAAGGAAAATACATTAAGAACTTCCGCCTATAATAAAGTTATAACTTGGACATATTTCATACATTTTATGATGTGGACTTCGACGATAATAAATCGCGACGTTAGAAATTTTCAAAGCTAAGCGCTTTCAAAATTTCAAACACAGAGAAGTAAAATGTAAGTAAAATACAATAAGAACTTCCGCCTACGATAAAGTTATAGCTTGCACATATTTCATACATTTTATGATGTGGACGTCAACGATAATATATCGTGACGTTAGAAATTTTGAAAGCGCTTATTCGTACCTATATTTGAAGCATCAGCCCGGTCGCATCAACTGGATATTTTATTGATCCTGAACCAATTCCCGTAAACGTTGAACGTTAAATAAAACGCCAAAATAATCCATCAAAGGTTTTATTTACAAATGAGCTAGTTGAACAATTGTTCGATGCTGTGCAGTCAGGCGATGTGTTGCGGCAATGAATTGTGGGATAGTTCAGTGCGTTTTAATTGATTGCTTCCGTTACGATCAACGTTTACAAAACGATTTAAATGTTTATTTTGGGGATGTTTTCGATTTTATACTATGTTATTTGTTAAGGATTTTTTTATTGCGAGAGAACTTGCATGCCGAAAAATCTAAGGCATGCCACCATCAACCCTCAAAGGCCTGGGTGGTGGATTGTGATTTACTCTATCTAGACCTGTGTCCTGTGTGCTAACAGAACATTACACGCTGCACTCAACATCATCATTAGGCCTAGTATGAGTTTTCAATACGAAACTCGATCGTCGATAGCGAACGCGTTTGGCGATCTCATTGGTTGAGAGTTCTTACGACCTTACGCTCGATATCGACGATCGAGTTTCGTAATGAAAACTCATACTAGGCCTACATCTCAGCGTTAATCCCAGTCGCATTCGAAGCTTTTCCAGCTTTGGAGTCTGGGGTCCGCTTTACCAATATAACTTTGTTTTTTTTTTTAATAATTATAATCTAGCGCTTGACTGCAATCCCGCCTGATGGTAAGCAGTGATGCAATGGTTGATGGTAAAGCGCACTAGTTTATTATGCCCATTCACTTAAAAAAAACTTAGTGAATAGGAAGGTAGACGGCAGTTGAGCGAGGTGATGCAATGTTAAACCTAACAACACGACAACGATTCTGCGCCAGAGGGAGATTGATGTGGAGACCCTTTACGACCAAACTCCCGACACAACAACATTTGACGCATCGTACCCGGCACACATCGCAACACAACTGCCCAGACCCGTCCTCCGTACGGCTTCACCAGACATTATGCCGGAACACGACGAATCGCTTGGCGGCAAGACTTTGTCTGGTGGGTGGTAACTTCTGCCGGCAGCCGATGTTATGGCCTACCACCGATAAATAACTGCTGATTTTGGCTAAACTTCGATATTTTCCGTGAAGCGACTGCCGTCTGACCTCCACAACCCGAAGGCGATATCAAAGCATTGCAGTTAGACCAGTTGTTGGACTTTTGAGGGCTCCAACAACCAGTAACGACTGCCATTAGATGTTCGTATCTCAACCGGGACCAACGGCTTAACGTGCTTTCCGAGGCACGACCAGACCAGTGCAAATATTCATATTCATCTAAACAAATATTTACACTGCGCGGGGATCGAACCCGCATAAGTTCCGACCCCGTTAGAATGTCGGGATAAATAGTATCCTGGATAATAATCCTGGTTATAACCTACAAACGTGCCAAATTTTATTCAAATTCGTTTTTATACCGCGTAAATTGAGGGACTGGAACAATTTGCCAGCTTCCGTCGGACTACAATTTGAGTGTCTTCAAGGCTAGAGTGAATAGGCTCTTAATAAACTAGTGCGATTTACCATCAACGATTGTATCACTGCTTACCATCAGGTGGGATTGTGGTCAAACGCTAGTTTATAATTTATAAAAAAAGTAGTTTGGCGTGAAGAAGTAATAAAAATATAAACATACACACACAATCATTCACAATCTTTCGCCTTTATATAATTAGTGTGGATAGTAGTTGTCCAAATGTCCGTTTAATAAATAAAGAAGGATAATTTCTTGAAAATAAATAGGACTTATAAAACCTCACCTAAAGTCTGTTTGAAGTTTGTCGCCAATGTTTTTATGATAACCGCCGGGAAACCACTGCAACTCTTTAAAATTAGTTATACAGTTAACGTGTTTATAACAACTACAGACTAAAGTTCTGCTCTGAGTTTTGTTATGTTATGAGAAATAAAAACAAATTTCGACGCTACACGGAGTCGTGAAATGGATGTTTTGTGAAAAGTAGATGATAAACATCGAAATAATGTAAAACTTTAGGTGAATCTTTTGAAAAACAGTAGGTATGTACTAAGAAACCAACCTTTTTTCTCAGTGGTAGCCCATAACATCGGCTGCCGGCAGAAGGTACCACCCACCAGACAAAATCTTGCCGCCAAGCGATTCGTGGTGTTTCGGCATGACGTCTGGTGAAGCCATACGGAGGACGGATCTGAGCAGTTGTGTTGCGATGTGTGCCGGGTACGATGCGCCAAATGTCGTTGTGTCGGGAGTTTGGACGTGGAGGGACTCCAGACCAATCTCCCTCTAGCGCAGCATGGTTGGCCGTGTTGTTGGGTTTAACGTTGAATAGGCTCTTAATAAACTAGCGCGCTTTACCATCAATGATTGCATCACTGCATACCATCAGGCGGGATTGCGGTCAAGCACTAGTTTATTATTATAAAAAAAACAAAGCTTTATTGCAAGGCTTATTGTTTTTTTTTTTTTTGGACAAAACCCGCCACACTTTTCCCACCCACTGCAACTCCTGAAAGCCAGAATCAACAGTGGAGATCGCCAGAAAAACGCCGAACAATGAAGCTCGACGAGTCCCGGAGAAACGATTCAACTGTCTTGGGTCCCGCAACGAAATTAATCAGAATAGAATAGCGGAGGAGTATGAAAAAAGATATTTTTTCCACTTCCCTCCATAACAAGCAGGAGACAGAACAGAACTAGGCCAATCGACACAAAGGGACATTATTGCAACTGGGAGAAGCCCAGATTGCCAAACACCACGGAATAAAATTTGATTAAGATTAGCTGTTACAATTGATTCCAATAATAGGTATGGCAAAAGCGCCTGAACGCACGGAAATTGGTTCTAGTTTCTACAAGGTCCGTATAATAAATGACTCCGGATGTAACTTGTACACTATCCAACATAATATTGCGTTCATTCTGCCAAAGAACACACTCCCACAAGATGTGATGTGCGGACTGCTCAAATTCACAGTTCGATGTAGAACACTGACACAAAGGCGAAGGAACAAGTTTTAAAGAATACAGCAAGGCTTATTGTGGGCAGTGTTTCAATCAAGGCATGATTAGATAAGTTTTCCTATATCAAGATCAAGGTTTAGAAAACTTTAGAACCTAAACTTCCCAGGAAACGGGTAGTAATTTATCGCAAACAAAGCTTAATATTGTTTACGTTAACTTTGCCGCAACAATTAATTTTCCTGTTCATCTTGAAGTGTATTGGTTTCAAGTTTTGTATTTTTTAGGTTTCCGTATCCAAAGGGTACGGAACTAAATCCGGCGAGTCTACTGTCCTTCTGTCTGTCTGTCACTAAGTACTATTAATTCATGAACCGTGATATCTAGGCAGTTGAAATGTTGACACGTGATGTAATTTTGTTACCGCTGTAAGCAACAAATAACACGGTTTTTTATACATCATAGTACGGAACCTTTCATGCGCGAGTCCCACCCGCGCTTGGCCGGTTTTTTTTTCCGCATTCTATGTTATCGAAGTATGTATTTTGATAGTACTTATTAATTTCTAGTATTTGAAGTCCTCTTACGCCATTCTCATTGTCACATAAAGTGCAAAGGAATATTTCGAACTGCATTTCGACAGACCAACGATATCTTCGATTTCGAACTAACTGTATGCTCAAAAAAAATACATAAGTGAAAATAACGAATCTTCTATGAATAAATATTACATCACTTTAAAAAAAAATAGTTTTTACTTTTAAGAAAATATTGATAATATGTTGTAATAATGCTCAGTACGCTTTCACGACCTGGAGTGTTTATTTGTACCATTAGCACTTCCGATTTATGACTGGCAACATAGAGTGTGGAATGTCATTTTAAAATACGACACTGAACTGAGCAGGTCTCAAAAAAAAAAAAACATTACAAAATAACTATTCCTATTTTAAATTTTTGATTTAGACAATATTTCCAGTTTCTCGGCGATAATTTTTTAAATATATTTTCGAATTAAAGGCTTTTAGATTAAAAAATCAACTTCATAATGAAAGTGTTGTTATTAGTTTTGATTGTAACATTATCGTGGTCAGTGGAAGCTTCTGACAGAAGTGATAGAACAATTAATGAAGTGGAGCCGAGGGGCAAAGCGAAGTATGCGCTAATAAGTGAGTAAAAATGTCTCATATTTCTTTTTGTACAGACGGCAGCACGCCAAGCTACTACAATCTGTCAGATTTCTGTATTGGATTTTCAACTTTATCTTTTAAGTAAGACTCAAGGTTGATTGGGAACATTTGGTAGTTTCGGGTAGCTTGACCTGCTTTCGTCCATACTTTATGAATATTCACGCCTTGTATATAATAAAACATTCTACTTAGCTCTGATTCGCTGGATTCGTTTTCTCCTCTATTGTTATTACATTTGCACAGTTAATTTTATTTATAGTTTTATTTCTCAGTTTTTGTTTTGAGTATGAATTTCAATGGCTATGACAGTAGGGTAGTAATCTCTCGGTGGTAGGCCATAACATCGGCTGCCGGCAAAAGTTGCCACCCACCAGACAAAGTCTTGCCGCCAAGCGATTCATCGTGTTCCGGTATGATGTCTGGTGAAGCCGTAAGGAGGACAAGTCTGAATAGTTGTGCTGCGATATGTGCCGGGACGGGAGTTTTATTGTCGAGGGTCTCCAGATAAATCTCCCTCTGGCGCAGCATCGTCGGTCGTGTTGTTGGCTTTAAAATTGCATTACCTCGCTCAACTGCCGTCTTTCATCCTATTCACTAAGTTTTTTTAATTGAATAGGCTTAATAAACTAGTTCCAAGCACTAGTTTATAATTATTAAAAAAGTATGTGTTGAGTATGAATATCAATGGCTATGACAGTAGGGAAAGACCGAAGAAACGATGTATGAACTGTATGAATAAGGTTAAAAGGGAGTCACTTTGAGATAACGATGACTGATATAAAAATATACAAGAAAATGACATGTTGCGTCCACAAAGAAAATATAAAACGGACAGGAGAACAATGCATCTATGTATGTCGCCACTCGAGAACCCGTCGGCCCCATCGGTCCTACAGACAATGTGCCCAGCCCACTGCAACTTAAGTGTTGCAATTCTTCGGGCTATGTCGGTTACTCTCACTCTTCTGCGGATCTCCTCATTCCTGACTTGACCACGCAGTGAAACTCCAAGCATAGCCCTCTCCGTTGGAGTGTGTCTGAAAGACGCAGTGTGAGTAGACCCCCGACAAGATGGACCGACGATCTGGTGAAGGTCGCGGTAAACCGCTGGAAGCGGAATACGCAGGTCCAGTCCTCGTGGAGATCCTTGGGGGAGGCCTATGTCCAGCAGTGGACGTCTTCCGGCTGAAATGATGATGATGATGTATGTATGTATGTATTTTGCACTTGCTATGGATTATCTCTGCATCATCCTATGTCTGAGGACTAGACAGTGCCTCAGGAATTAAACAACGATCACTACCGTTTCAGTGTCTCTTGTGATTGTTTGCTGCACCAGGTGAAGTTTTTACGTTGCTCGGCGCCGGCTGTCGCTGAAAACCAGCACTGGGCTCTGTTTTGCATAGGGTCGCAGCATACTACTGAGCTGTTCATTTACCACTGTGAGAATTTTATATACACCAAAAATGTAAACAAATACAAGTTTTTGAAAATATAAGTTTAATTGCTACACCATAAAGAAAGAAAGAAAGAAAAACGTTTATTTGCAATAAACATGAGCAAGAGTTTACAAAAACATAAAAAAATAAGAAATAGTTGAGGGAAACATGTCTCACATCCACGCAAAACGGCTGTCGCTCAGCATTATCCTGCGACTATATGCAAAAACAGAGCCCAGCGCTGGTTTTCAGCGATAGCCGGCGTCGACGTAAAGACGTCACCCGATGCAACAAACAATTAATGTTCAAACAAATAATGTTCAGTTATGTTGCCAGTGTTGACATACTGAACTGAAAGGTGGTCACCCACAATGGGCCTTATACGAAGACTCAAGGTCACACAAGGGCGATGGAAAGAGCTATGCTCGGAGTTTCTCTGCGCGATCAAATCAGAAATGAAAATATTCACAGAAGAACCGAAGTCACTAAAATAGCTATACGAGTCGCTAAAATGAAGTGACAGTGGTCGGGGCCGTAGGACCGATAGCCGATGGGGCAGTATGGTTCTGGGGTTTCAGCCACGTACCCACGTAGCCAAGTAGATTAGGGAGGCTCCCAACAAAGTGGACCGATGAACTAGTGAAGGCCACGGGAAGCCAATGGATGCGGGCAGCACAAGACAGGTAATTGTATAAAGCGAAAGTTCAGTTTACGATATAACTTCAAACATTTATATGACGTTTTTAATAGAGACTCTGAAATCAATTGTCATTTAAATAAAGTTGATCTTTATCCTATTTGAAATAGGGTGTAATTTAACTGTACCTAAACTGCGTACTCCCTTTTTTGTTCAACTTCTGATCGACTTCTATACAAATCATTAAAGCAGGGAGCTACAATAACACCAATCTTTAGAAAATACTTTAGTCAATGAAAGCCTTTCTATTGGGTAACAACAAAACGGCCGAGGAGTTGTATTACTTTCCAGAACTCCTTGGAACTAGAATTGCGTTCATTGACGAAGAAAATAGATAAAGTTTACCTTTGTGCATCGATATTGATGACGAGTCTGTGTATTTTGTAATTAAAACCAAGGGCTGTTCGTTTATTTAGGGAGGCGAAACTTTTGCTTCGGTATTTTCATTACTGAGAGAATTCAGTTAAAACAGTATCTACCTAAAAAGAACGTAACTTGAATGCAAATGGGCCATATTCTCTCTGGCATTGTCTCTTAAGTCAAGTGCATCTTTTTCTATTTCAATAAGAAAAGAACAGAAGATAACAATTAAGTTTAATCATGTCAAATTAAGATATTCCATAGACAGTTTAGACGCGATTATAAACATGGCGACCAAACATACGTCCATTTACGTCAGGAGCGGACTAATTTGACAGGTCTAAACTGACATATTATGTTCTATACTTTTCTTAATAAAACAGAAAGAAAAAGATTCACTGAACTTAAATTTATTTTAGTTTGTGAACAAGGGAATCAGGGCCATTATCTATACTAATATATAAAGCTGGAATGAATTTCAGGAACTACGAGTCCGATTTAAAAAATCCTTTTGCGTTGGATAGCCCATTAATCCATTAAGGCTTTAGGCTATTTAACATCACGCTGCGACAAATAGGAGCGGAGCATAACTAAGTCCACGCGAACGAAGTCGCTGGCGGCCGCTAGTGAAAAATATGCTAAGTATATTGCGTACAGGTCAGACGCAATTTTTTTTTAAATATAATATCTTGAATAAAAATTCTTATCTACTACTATAAAAATCTTAAACCACTAGTAGATTACAGCTGATGATCACTAGACCAACGAGGTAAGCGTAAGGTCTGCACATTAAAATTTTATTTATATTTCAACTTGACGTTACTTCAAATTAAACATATCAACTTTATTTTAACGATAATTAAGTTGTTTAGAGCAACGGTGGCCCAGTGGTATCGGCAGCGACATTCAAGTTGTAGGACTTGGGTTCGAACCCCATCAGGCGAATTCATCATCATCATCATCATCAACCCTTTCATCGTCCCACTGCTGGGCACAGGTCTCCTTTCACACAGAGAAGGAATATTAGACTAGATTTTAAATTATTTCGTCACCACTGCTCTCAAAAACTGTGAAGGAAAACATCGTCAGGAAACCAGCATGTCTTAGGGCAAAAAAAATCGAAGTCATGTGACATCTACCAACTCGCATTGGGCCCGCGTGGTAGATTACGGCCCACTTCCTCTAATCGAGAGGAGGCCTGCGTCCCAACAGTGTGAACGTTGTAAACTGATTCTGTTGTTATGTAAGTTGTTTACTGAGTGACTAGCACGTAGACAGTTGTAGAAGGTTTATACCTTCTAAAAAAACCTTTCTTTAAATCCATACTAAAATGCGAAAGTATCTCTGTATGTCTGTCTGTCGGTCAGGCTTTCACACCAAAACCACTGAACCGATTGTAATGAAATTTGGTACCTACACAGATAGTCTAGAGCTTGAGAAAGAATAAAGGCTATATAACATCCCGCTGTGAACAATAGGAGCAGAGCAGTAACAAAAAATGTTGCGAAAATGGGCACAAACGCGGACGTACATATTGCTCCCATTATTTTAACAGGCGCTTATTTTATATCAACACGCGGACGGAGTCGTGGACAAGAGCTAGTGTAGCATAAAATGATTTTTCGTGTAGGAAGTACATTATGTATATTTTTAGCCAATACGTCGTAAATGCAGATAACATAATTATATGAACTTGAATGCGCCTTGTTCATTCACTCCTGAAAGTGAAAGTTCAGCTCAGTGACACACAGGGTCTAACTACCCACATCCGGCACATAGCAGATTGCATCAGTCTCTATTTAGCGACACTTAGAACTAGTAGTTATGACATCGCCACACGAATTTGACGCTCGAAAGGACTCGGTTGTGGGTTTCGTAGAAAGGGGCTACTTAATACCTGATTTGTAATATTCACTGCATTTGTTTGCTTTTTGCGGTTCAAGTAAGTGCCCAAAAGCCAGGCAGTATAACCACGCTGAATGGCAATGCCAATTCTTTGGGCTTAAAATAGGCCAGTGTTTTGTTCACGTGAAGAGTCAATCACTTGAGGATGTCTTGCAAAATTCGATGAGTACTCGGACCCCCAAAGACTACTCCGAACGGCTCAAACATATAGAAGCCAATAAGGTTGTAATATTTGGGCTATATAAGTGTTTCTGCTCCTGCAGCAGCTGCTCCGGTACAGTCCACCGTACTTGGAAGATGGGATGGCGCAAGGGTGTCGCCACAGTTTGCATCCATATAGGTAAACCTACCCAACTTCCAGGAATTACGGTCATTATATGTAGCTTCTTTTTTGCAGCGATAGATATATCTTAACATCACGTCCTGCGTGGTGCAGCGGTCAACACGCCTGCCTGCGACGTGGAGGCCGTTCGATCTCCGGCCAGGTCATGATGGAAAACGATCTTTTCCTGATTGGCTTGGGTCTTGGATGTTTATCTATATATATCTATTATTAAATAAAATATCGTTGAGTTAGTATCCCATAACACAAGTCTCGAACTTACTTTGGGGCTAGCTCAATCTCTGTGATTTGTCCGTATATATATAAAAAAAAATCCCAATGATGGGGCACAGGCCTCCCCTTGGCGAGTGGGAATACGCTGTAACACACCACAAACGTTTGGTTCTGAAACAAGCTGGTTTCTTCACAATGTTTTCCTTGAACGTTTGAACATAGGGGTGATAAAAAAATCTGTCTGGACCACCCACTGCTCTAAGTGTTACAAAATTTGCCATGATTACCAAATTCACTTCCATAAGTATCAATCCAACTAAGTATCCGTTAAAAAATAATGAGATGGCCATTATTTTTTTAACGGATACCTACTTAGTTGCAAATCAAACAAGAAAGTTTTGAGACTCAAAGATCTTCGCGAAAGCTTACTCCTGATTCCGGGAGCATCCGCTGTCGGTTTGTACTGAAATTAAAGTAGAAGTCTGGACCGAGGATTTAAATCTGAATCAAGGACAAATTGGAAAGTTTCTCCGCAGAACCCAACTAGCCTCCATGGTTGTAAATATTTTTAGATTGCGAAAGCTGATCTCGTCTTGCTGTGGATTTGAGAAGTTGGTTATTAGGGGTTAGGAGAGGAAAGAAATAGTAACTAAAATCAGCCTTTGCCTCGCTAGATGTGAAAATGTTTTTTGATTCATTGTGTTTTTACTTGTATTTCAATGATTTGATGAAATCGCATATTAAAAATGCGAAACGTTAACTTTAAAGCTTTTACTTCTACCGCACCCCGAATGGCAATTCGTTAATTTTTCATGTTATGATACGGAATTATTATTGTCACATTACACGTCTATCGGTCTTTAGAATTAAATTTATAACTTTTGCCACCTGTTTGGAGAGTCAAGTGTTCTCCTTATAATTAAATTTTGTACAACTTTAATGAATCTATGGTATCTCACAGCAGAACATTTTTCATTTGCCACAATTTCTCCTCTTTCTCATCTTTTTAAATACAAAAAACAGAATAATACAGCACGGCCCTTTCTTTGTTGCAGCCAACCTCGCGATCTTACTGGCTGCGAAAGTTGGACTGTACAAACTAGTTCTGGTCATTGCCCTGACGGTAGCTAGCATGAAGATACTTCTTATAATGGTCTGGACATCCACCATATATAAGCATCTGCCTGATCCGTACCTGCACTATCGGAAGCTGTTCACGCCTTATTCAGATCAGCTTGCGCCTTATTCGGATAAGTTTTCGCCTTATTTGGATAAGTTTCCTCATCATAGAAAAGGATAATACAGGATCCAGAATATAGTCGCTGATTTCATTAAGAATCGGCAGAGAAAGTAGTTTGTTTAGGTGTGTATTTACATTTTACTTAAACCAATTTCCATAGATACTATTCTTTCATTTATATCATCATCATCAACATCACCAACCTTTTTATCGTCCCACTGCTGGGCACAGGTCTCCTCTCATACAGAGAAGGATTGAGCGTAATCACTACGCTTGCTCTATGCGGGTTGGCGATTTTAGAATTTCTCAAGAAGTTTTTCTTCACCTTGTAATCAGTCATTGGTATCCAAATTAGTAAAAAAATACGTTTATTCGTAAATAACTATAATGTTTGCCAAATATTATTATGTTTCTTCTAGGACCGGGAACTATAAGTTGTCAATAAGAAACAAATTATTGTAGCAGTCACTAGTCTAGTCTTATATAAAACTTCCCTATTTCTTCTGCTTTTAGTCCAACAATTCTACTAAAACATAATTCTATTTCGTCATGAGAGATATCTTTTTATGAAATTTTTCCCAAGGTGTTCCACCACCACCCAAAATGCGTTACACATTATTACTATCAGTTGGAATAATTTAGAAGCTTAATGCTAATCAATTGCTCCGTATATTCGAAAAATGTGGCTGCTCGACAGCATAAATGACGCAATGAATGTTGTTTAACTGTCAAAATGAAATGAAACTGATAGTGAGTGCAATTACCCGGCTGGACTTAACTAATCCCAACTATACGAAACTCAAAACAGAAATAACGAATTATATGAGTAGGTATCGTATAACGGTAGTAGGCATTCATTAAAGATGGAACCTAGTGCCTAGTGGATTTATTTTAGCTCAAAGAAGCAGCATTGCCATCCAACATGGTGATATTGCCTGTTGGGCATTTATGTCATTGCGATGCGGGCGAATTTTTTGTGCGCAATGAGCTCCTTCTTTTTCTATCTTGTTATTGTTATATATTTTTGTATAACTTACATACATATGTTACTGTTAGCTTGTAAATTGTAACGGCGGTGTTACTATGTAATGTATGGTTCAAAACAATTTACTTGTCTTTTCCAAATGGGTACTACATTTTTAATAATGTCCATGGAGTTTCTCGCCTGTTCTTTTAACCAGAGATCTAAATTAATTTTAAAATAATTGTAACTTAAAAATATAATCACAAATAAAAATAAAATTTTAGTTGAAATTGTGGATAAAAACAATGAAATAAATTAATGAAATACAGCAAAAATGCATTCGCACAGCATAACGTGTCAGTAAGAGAATGTTATTTTCATTGTTCACAGTACACTTTTTCTACGCAGTAGCAACGAAGCTGATCGTCCTCAAAATGGTGTATGGAGCCCTCTTCTTCGTACTCATAATAAAAGGCTGGCACCTTGTCCTCTGGTTTCTTCACTACCTGAAAAAACAGAAACACGAACACCATGAGTATATCGAAGACCATCATTTTGACCATTATGACCACGATCATCATGACCATGGCCATTTTGAACATAGTTTTGATCCCAATGACCATAGTTACGACAGTTTTGACCAAAGTTATGGCAATTTTGACCATCAGCCGTATGGTCATGATACATATGGTTATGAAAGTGACAAAAAGAGGATCTATGACGCTGATGGGTCTTATGCTGTGAAAGGACTATAATTTTGAAAAGTAAATTATTAGCCTCATTATTTCAGCCGAAAGACTTTTACTGCTGCAGTTTTTACAAGCACTGCCACTTGTACCGTTTCAAAGCCTCCTATATCCAACAGATTCCTGCGGCTTTCACAAGCTCATCGCGGACCACGTTGTATAAGGCCGTCAAAGGCTACAATTTTTCGCCATAGAATATTAAAAACATTGTATTTATAATTATTCTGGATTACAATTATTGTCACATTTACACTACAAAATTAAAAAGATCGGATTGGTGATGTGTCTAAATATGTATTTATTATGCCAATAAGTTTTTCATTATTAGGCCCTGTGTGTATCCTGAAAATAGACTTGATTCCCTGTCTCAGTATGATCTATCGTCAACTGCGTTGTGCGCTCAGTAACCACACTCATCATCATCAACCTTTTTATAGTCCCACTGCTGGACACAGGCTTCCTCTCTTACAGAGAAGGACTCAGCGTAATCAACACGCTTGCTCAATGCGCGTTTGCGATTTCAGACATAATGTCTAGGTTTCCTCAAGATTTTCCTTCACTTTGTAATTAGTCATTGGTGTCCAAGATATACTTAAAAGTATATATAACTTAGAAAAGTTACATTGGTACTTGCCTGACCTGGAGTCGAACCCACACTCTCATACTTGAGAGGCTGGTGTTTTAACCACTAGGCCTCCACGACTTTCTTAACCGTAACCACACCGCTACAATTTATTTCTAAATGTATTTGAAAAGAATATAATATGGTCTAAAAATGATTGGAATCGATTCAGTTGCCTATTCTGTTCAAACTATATTCAGGTTTCGTATAAAGAAACAATAACTTTGTATACAAGACTATACAAAAGGAGCGGTATACAGGATTGTCTGATTGAAGAGAATGTGTAAATGTTCAACTACGTGTAAAACAATATATTGTATTATTTTAAGATTATTTATAAAAAACTTGTGCCAGATATTGCTATTTGAAGTCATATTAATATATTGCCGTAAGTTGTAAATAATTTAGCTTTAAGTTATTTATTTATTATAAAAAATTAAAATCTGCCTGTTTGTTTCATTTTACTGCGAGAAAGAATCGCCAAGCTATTTGAATTACCAAACTATTTGAATGAAACTCTATTTAAACTGTTCCCGGAAGTCGGTGTCTTTGGTTTTTTGGGCTTGGAATTTTCGTTTTTTACCACTAACTTACGAAATTAGTTATTTAAGTAAACTGATCTTTATAGATATCTTCCGTGTGGTAACAGGCTTAGAATAGTACCAACCCTTATCCTGCCGTGGGTGTCGTAAGAGGCGACTAAGGGGCTCTCACCAGGGAAGCAGGTAGCAGCGCTTCTCCTGTGGATTATAAAATTACTGCGATCCTTAACCCGTCTGCCAAGCGAGGGGATTATGGAAAACCAGGGGGAGGTTTACCTGGGGTAGGAAATATGCCGAGGCCCTGCACACCCCATGCGATTGTTTACGTAACTTTTTAAGCGCGCCCAAGTAAGAGTTAATGGAATAATTTAATCTTCTTAAAGTGTGATAGTATGATTTTTCTGTATTTTTTTTAAGTTAAGCTAATTTCGAAAAATATTAAGTTCTAGGAGAAAGGTCTGCAGAGCATTGGTGGTCTAGTGGTAATGCGGTGGTAGCTGTATACGATTTGTAAGTTATAGGTTTAAACTAAAGCTGACTTATTTCTATGAAACATACCTACCTACTACTTACATTTTCATTCCATGGGGAATGATCAACATGGAATCAACTATGGAGCCTGTCGGGTACAGCAAAGTAAATTTTTAATGGGAGAGAGTATGAAGGTACTAATTTGTTAAGTAAACATAAATAAATACACACGCATATAACACACACACACACACCCATACACACACACATCACATTTAACGTTTTCAGTTAGTTAGTTATCAGTCGTGTATCACTAATCCTCTTATAGTTAAGCATAGTCTTTTAAACTGTACCTACTTCTTCCACGAGACAGTGGCCCCGATTCCTTCTTCACAAACTAAACTAAATTTAAGTCCAGTGCATCTTTTTCTTTCTATTTTATTAAGAAAAGGACAGAACATAATATTCAGAGTCAGTTTAGACCTGTCAAATGAAATTATTCGCTCCTCACGTAAATTGATGTATTTTGGTGGCCATGTTTATACTCGCGTCTAAACTGTGTATGGAATAGGTATCTTATTCTGACAGGTTAACTAAAATGTTATCTTCTATCCTTTTCTTAATGAAATAGAAAGAAAAAGAAGCACAGAACTTTAAATTAGTTTAGTTTGTTAACAAGAGAATCAGCGCCATTGTGAATAAATTTCACTATGCTATTAGTTCCGATCACACTAGTATCTTATGACTATTGTGAATAAATTTCACTATGCTATTAGTTCCGATCACACTAGTATCTTATGACTATTGTGAATAAATTTCACTATGCTATTAGTTCCGATCACACTAGTATCTTATGACTATTGTGAATAAATTTCACTATGCTATTAGTTCCGATCACACTAGTATCTTATGACTATTGTGAATAAATTTTACTATGCTATTAGTTCCGATCACACTAGTATCTTATGACTATTGTGAATAAATTTCACTATGCTATTAGTTCCGATCACACTAGTATCTTATGACTATTGTGAATAAATTTCACTATGCTATTAGTTCCGATCACACTAGTATCTTATGACTATTGTGAATAAATTTTACTATGCTATTAGTTCCGATTACACTAGTATCTTATAACTATTGTGAATAAATTTCACTATGCTATTAGTTCCGATCACACTAGTATCTTATGATTATTGTGAATAAATTTCACTATACTTTTAGTTCCGATCACACTAGTATCTTATGACTATTGTGAATACATTTCACTATGCTATTAGTTCCGATCACACTAGTATCTTATGACTATTTGGGACTGCAGAGGCAATCAATGTAACAAATATTTAATGTTGTATAACAGGGCTGCCACTGATTTCGATCTGAAAATTGCAAAAGGAGAATTAAACTGTCTAATGAAACAATTGAAAAAAATAATAGAATAAATTACTCTTTATTTATCTTAATCTTTTAGTCTTATTTTATTCTTTTACTGTTTACTTTTTTCCCTTTATGAACATAATATATGGCGATTATTATTTACAATCATTTACCAAATAGTTTTAAAGACTGGTAGCTGAAAATTTTAACTATAAATTTTTAACAAATATTGTACTATTATGGACTATGTAGAACACAAATCGATAGATGCTGTAATTGGTAAGTTATATTACTGAAGAGCGACGACTGTGAACACATTTGCACGGTATGTTATGGAAGGAAATATTCTTACAAGTACAATTTTGATCACTACTCATAAAATTTATTGGTGATCGTAGTCGTTTTACATTATAATTTATTGACAAAGCAATCTTCTTCTTCTTCATCAGCCTGTAGCGTGTAGCACAAAGGACTATAAACCACTCACACCAGATCACAGCTACACAAAGGACTATAAATCACTCACGAGGAACGCGGAAGTCATGGCGCGCGTCCCTGCGACCCTGACTCCCGCAGCGAGGGTTCCGACCCTGGCTCAAGCCCAAGCAACCCAGGAGTACGATCCACACGGAAGCTGATGCAAGAGCGATTCTTTTGGCCGTCAATGAATACCGACATCGGCCAGTGGACTAAGACATGCAATTTGTGTCAGCTCTCCAAAGTACAGCGACACAATCATAGTGACATCGCAACATTCCCACCGAGCGAACGATTTCAACATATTCACGTTGATATCGTTGGACCGCTACCGACGTCAGCATGTGGACACAAATACTTGCTCACGATGATCGACCGGTGCGCACGATGGCCTGAAGCTGTACCACTTCAGGAGACAACCGCTGAAATCGTCGCAAGAAAACTTTACGAAGTGTGGATATCTCGTTTCGGTTGTCCAATAAGAATCACTACCGATCAAGGACGACAGTTTGAAAGTAGACTATTCCGAGACCTCGCTCAATTACTCGGTGTAGAAAAAACCCGTACTACTGCATACCACCCGCAGAGTAACGGAATCGTCGAACGCTGGCACAGGACATTAAAAGCCGCACTCATGGCTAGGCTAGGAAACAGCAACAAATGGATCGACGAATTGCCTGCTGTTCTAATGGGTCTCAGAGCCGCTATCCGCTCCGACTCTAACACAAGCGCAGCGCAACTCACCTACGGTCAAGCAATACGACTACCAGGCGATTTCATATCGCCAACACCAGCTACACCGAAAATGGACCACGACTACGTCAATCACCTGCAAGAAGTTATCACGAAGCTCACACCTACATACAAATCGCATGCAAACAAGCGATGTATGTTCGTCCACAACGACCTACAAACATATAGCCACGTGTTTGTACGCGATGACACCGTCCGCAAACCTCTGCAGCATCCATACCAAGGTCCATTCAAGATCATCGAACGTAAAGAAAAGTATTTTACAATCCAGCTACCAGGACGAATTAGCAATATATCGATTGATCGCCTCAAACCTGCGTACACAATCAACACAGAACATGATCCCGGGCATACGAACAGCGAGACCAATCAAGCACCTGCAGCTACCACAGATGAGCAATCCAGCCTACATCCAGACCCGCATACGAGGGAACAACGTACCAGATCAGGCAGGATCGTCAGGACGCCTGCACGCTACGTACGCTTTGCTAAAAAGGGGGGAATAGTGTAGCGTGTAGCACAAAGGACTATAAATCACTCACACCAGATCACAGCTACACAAAGGACTATAAATCACTCACGAGGAACGCGGAAGTCATGGCGCGCGTCCCTGCGACCCTGACTCCCGTAGCGAGGGTTCCGACCCTGGCTCCCGCAGCGAGGGTTCCCATAAATTTCACCCCAGAACACATCTGCAGGACCAACGTCCGTGGGAACTATAGCGAGTCGTCTAGCACGTGAAGACTGAACTGGCGCGGTTTCTACATCAACCAATCATACGCCGCGGCCTGCCTCGATTAGCGAATCAGCATCAAGAACGCACGCAACACCGCGTGGACTTCCGCAGGACAGCAAGCTGATTCGCTATTGGTTACCCCACTATTAGTTAGAGATAGTTAGTATTTAAGTGAGTGCATAGCTTGTAAGAAACATCATTATACGACATCATTATACAACATCATTGTACATCATTGTTACATTACAGTCCATTCCTTGATCACGCTCTTGTATCGCGTCATTGTACACGTCAAATACATTGTACTCTTTTACATTCGTGCAATACACAAAGTTCGATTTATCTGAGTTTTAATTACGCGACACGACCTACGCGCTACATTGGTGACCTAAGCGACGTGAATCAAGACAGACGTGACGATATTCGTGATTAGCACATTCTAGTGGCTTCCCACAAGCGGGTCTCACCACTAGGATTTCAAGAGGCTATATTCACGGTATTGCTGCGTGATACACCAGAAGAGTAATCAGGATGGCGACCAGCAACGCAACACAGGTAAGAGGGCAAGTCGACACGCTCACACTACAAGCACGGCTGTCTGACTTTTATCCGGCGTATCCCAGACTGTGGTTTACACACTTCGAAGCGGTAATGGCGCCACAGAGGCAAGGTGATGACGCGCGCTATCAAGCAGCTATCGCCCGACTAGGCCTGGACGCACTTCAGCAAGTAAGTGATATTATAACCAACCCTCCCATTGAAAACAAGTACGAAGCCCTGAAGTCCCGACTCATCAGTGTCTACGAGGAATCCGAGAGCCGGAAGCTGCAGAAGCTGATGGATGAGATGGAGCTCGGAGATCAGAAACCCTCACAGCTGTTGCGAAAAATGCGGGAACTAGCCGGACAGAAAATACCAGACGGTACACTGCGCATCATGTGGACCCGGCTACTTCCACCCTCAGTACGCGCTGTCCTCACCGTGAGCAACACTACAGACTTGGAAAAGTTTTCGCAAGTAGCAGACAGTGTAATGGACAGTATCGCGCAACCTAACCAGGTCGCGCAGATTTCACGCACGAGCGATGTGGCTGCCTACACGATCAAATAAGGCAGTTATCTCTGGAGCTGGCAGAACTCAAGAACAGGCAGGAATCCAGACCACGATCACACAGATCATCCGACAGACGGCGTTCAAGATCGCGTTCAACAAGCAACGATAATAGCAACCGCAAGTATTCAGAACAATCACTTATCTGTTATTATCATCGCAAGTACGGCGCAAACGCGCGTAAGTGTACACGCCCGTGCAATTTCAACAACAACAGTGCCCAGTCGGAAAACTAACGCCTGCGTCGGTTGAGGCGGCAACTGACGCGAACAACACTTCTCACCGCCTATTCATAACTGATAGGAATTCGCGTCTGTCATTTCTAATTGATACGGGCGCAAACGTTTCCGTGATACCGAGGACAAAAGGCGGGAGAGCAAAACAAACCGATTTCTGTTTGTACGCAGCAAACAACACGACCATTCCAACGTACGGAGAGAAAACCCTACAACTGGATCTCAACCTACGACGGCCGTACACCTGGAAATTTATCATCGCTGCAGTCAGCAAACCCATCATCGGTGCAGATTTTCTGAAGCGTCATCAACTTCTCGTCGACATAGGCGGCCGACGTCTCGTCGACAAAGTTACCAACATGACCGTCAGAGCATCACTCATTCATTCCGCCGAACCTACAGTTCGAAGTGTCGACATGGAACAGCCGTATCACCAGCTCCTCAGTAAGTTTTCTGATATCCTGCGACCATCAAGCATGAAGGATACTCCCAAACACAGGGTAGAACATCACATCGAAACTACTGGCCCACCAGTGTTCAACAAGTGCAGACCTCTTCCTCCACATCACTACCTGCCCGTGAAGAAAGAATTCGAGCTCATGATGCAGCAAGGAATTTGCCGACCAAGCAAAAGCCCTTGGTCCAGTCCGCTACACGTCGTTCCTAAGAAAAACGGCGACTTACGCATCTGTGGTGACTACAGAAGACTCAATGACGTCACCAAACCCGATCGCTATCCAGTTCCACGCCTCAAAGATTTTACCTACCTACTTCACGGCAAGAAAATCTTCAGCACTCTCGATTTAAACCGAGCTTACTCTCAGTTACCTATCTTCGAACCTGATATCGAGAAGACAGCGATCACTACACCATTCGGTTTATTCGAATTTCCACGAATGTGCCCAGGTCTCAAGAACGCCGGACAGACATTCCAGCGATTCATTCACGAAGTACTCAACGGAATAGACTACGCGTTCCCATTCATCGACGATGTTATCGTTGCATCTGAAAGTGAAGCAAGCCACATCGGAGATCTGCAGGAAGTTTTACGCCGATTAGACACGTATGGTGTCACTATAAATCCCTCTAAGTGTGTTTTCGGCAGCGAAACCGTCAAGTTCCTAGGTTATGAAGTATCAAGCAAGGGAATCAAACCACTTCAAGACAAAGTCAAAGCAATCACAGAGTACCTAAAACCCAAAACCATTCAAGACTTACGAAGATTTATGGGCATGATAAATTTTTACCGAGACAGTGTTCCAAACGCAGCCAGTACTCAAGCACCGCTGAATGCATTCCTTCATAATTCAAAAAAACGAGACAAGACGGAAGTAAAGTGGGACAATCAATCGACAAAAGCTTTTGAGTTGTGCAAACAAAGCATAATAAACGCTGCTTTATTGTCTTACCCATCCAGTTCACCAGAGGACCAAATCGCTATTTTTTCGGACGCCTCAGCTACCTGCGCCGGGGCATCTCTACAACAAAGGCGAAACAATGAACAATGGATGCCACTCGGATTTTTTTCTAAAAATTTTTCGGAAAGACAAAAGAAGTACTCCACTTTCGATCGGGAGCTCCTGTCAATACATATGGCAATAAAACATTTCAGAAAGATGTTTGAAGGAAAAGAACTCGTGATTTACACTGACCATAAACCGCTGACTTACGCAATTCGAAAGCCTCCGTCCGATAACGATACACCACGGCGAATTCGGCAGCTACTGTTTATCAGCGAGTTCACTACTGACATTCGACACGTGAGCGGAGCTCAAAACGTTGTAGCAGATGCATTATCACGAGTCGAAACTATCGACGTGCCATCACCTATCAACTACGACGAGTTATCTCAAGCTCTAGAAAACGACAGTTGTATCCCGACATTGTCTCAACAGACCAACATACAACTCAAGAAAATCATTTTACCGGGTACTAACAAGCCAATATTCTGCGAAACATCGACGTCACATGTTCGCCCCTACTTAACAGCTGGTTTTCGTCGCATAGCTTTCAACGCCGTGCACAGCCCAAGCCACCCAGGAGTACGATCAACACGGAAGCTGATGCAAGAGCGATTCTTTTGGCCGTCAATGAATACCGACATCGGCCAGTGGACTAAGACATGCAATTCGTGTCAGCTCTCCAAAGTACAGCGACACAATCATAGTGACATCGCAACATTCCCACCGAGCGAACGATTTCAACATATTCACATTGATATCGTTGGACCGCTACCGACGTCAACATGTGGACACAAATACTTGCTCACGATGATCGACCGGTGCACACGATGGCCTGAAGCTGTACCACTTCAGGAGACAACCGCTGAAATCGTCGCAAGAAAACTTTACGAAGTGTGGATATCTCGTTTCGGTTGTCCAATAAGAATCACTACCGATCAAGGACGACAGTTTGAAAGTAGACTATTCCGAGACCTCGCTCAATTACTCGGTGTAGAAAAAACCCGTACTACTGCATACCACCCGCAGAGTAACGGAATCGTCGAACGCTGGCACAGGACATTAAAAGCCGCACTCATGGCTAGGCTAGGAAACAGCAACAAATGGATCGACGAATTGCCTGCTGTTCTAATGGGTCTCAGAGCCGCTATCCGCTCCGACTCTAACACAAGCGCAGCGTAACTCACCTACGGTCAAGCAATACGACTACCAGGCGATTTCATATCGCCAACACCAGCTACACCGAAAATGGACCACGACTACGTCAATCACCTGCAAGAAGTTATCACGAAGCTCACACCTACATACAAATCGCATGCAAACAAGCGATGTATGTTCGTCCACAACGACCTACAAACATGTAGCCACGTGTTTGTACGCGACGACACCGTCCGCAAACCTCTGCAGCATCCATACCAAGGTCCATTCAAGATCATCGAACGTAAAGAAAAGTATTTTACAATCCAGCTACCAGGACGAATTAGCAATATATCGATTGATCGCCTCAAACCTGCGTACACAATCAACACAGAAGATGATCCCGGGCATACGAACAGCGAGACCAATCAAGCACCTGCAGCTACCACAGATGAGCAATCCAGCCTACATCCAGACCCGCATACGAGGGAAAAACGTACCAGATCAGGCAGGATCGTCAGGACGCCTGCACGCTACGTACGCTTTGCTAAAAAGGGGGGAATAGTGTAGCGTGTAGCACAAAGGACTATAAATCACTCACACCAGATCACAGCTAAACAAAGGACTATAAATCACTCACGAGGAACGCGGAAGTCATGGCGCGCGTCCCTGCGACCCTGACTCCCGCAGCGAGGGTTCCGACCCTGGCTCCCGCAGCGAGGGTTCCCATAAATTTCACCCCAGAACACATCTGCAGGACCAACGTCCGTGGGAACTATAGCGAGTCGTCTAGCACGTGAAGACTGAACTGGCGCGGTTTCTACATCAACCAATCATACGCCGCGGCCTGCCTCGATTAGCGAATCAGCATCAAGAACGCACGCAACACCGCGTGGACTTCCGCAGGACAGCAAGCTGATTCGCTATTGGTTACCCCACTATTAGTTAGAGATAGTTAGTATTTAAGTGAGTGCATAGCTTGTAAGAAACATCATTATACGACATCATTATACAACATCATTGTACATCATTGTTACATTACAGTCCAATCCTTGATCACACTCTTGTATCGCGTCATTGTACACGTCAAATACATTGTACTCTTTTACATTCGTGCAATACACAAAGTTCGATTTATCTGAGTTTTAATTACGCGACACGACCTACGCGCTACAAGCCTATAGATGTCCACTGCTGGACAAAGGCCTCCCTCAAGGCTTTCCATGATGACCGATCTTGTGCTGCCCGCATCCATCGGCTTCCCGTGACCTTTACCAGGTCATCGGTCCACCTTGTTGGGGGCCTCCCTACACTGCGTCTTCTAGTATGTGGCTGCCACTCCCGAACCTTACTGCCCCATCGGCAATCGGTTCTACGAGCAATGTTCTTTGCCCACTGCCACTTACGAGTTCTTCTGCGGATCTCCTTATTTCTGATTTGATAACACAGAGAAACGCCGAGCAAAGCAATATTGTAGTATAATGTGTGTTTTTTTTTGTTGATTAAAAGCACCTAAATAGCTATAGGTGTGCCTACCTATAGTATATGATGAGTTCCCTCGATTGCTCCAGGTTTTCATTATTAGATTCTAATAGGTTTGTTATTTTTTGTCCGTCGTGAAAATGGAGGAATGTTAGAGAAAAACACGATTTTGAAGAAACTGAGAAATTCCTCAACATTTTTTGAAATGTATTAAAAATGGAAGTTATTATTAAGTTCCTTATAGACAGACACCATTTTTTTTGTTCACAACCTACATTAAAGGTCAGTGCACCTTTTTATTTCTTTTTCAACAATAAAAGACTCAACTGATATTGTATTCTGTCTTTTTTATAAAGAAATAGAAATAAACAAAATGCACTAAATTTAAATTTAGTTTAGTTTTGAACAAGATAATTGGGCGCATTAGATATACAAAATCCTATTAATTTATACCAAGTTCGTGCGTTGTGGCAAATTTTCAAACTTCTAATTTCTCTGCCAAGCGTATCTAATATCCCAAATTCTCAACAAACACAGAGAATTAATTTTTACGACGTGCTCGTTACGATAAGAAACATTCTGTTACTTTTCCTCCATAAAATACAAAGTTTATTCAATACCTAGAAAATAGAGAAAATCGCCAAGAGTGAACTTCCTTTCAAACTAAACTGAGGTAAAAGCTAGTCTAGAATGTAACTCGCGAATTGTGAAAGCGTAGGGAAAGCCAGGCAGATACTTTCTACGTAATATTATGAAATGGTATTATTATATCTTGGAATGTTTCTCCGAAACAAGGATTGCAGCAAGAAAGACTTGACACAGAATTCACTTTAAGGGAAAATGAGAAAATAAATACAACGTAGTTTACAATGTATCAGCATTATTGTTTTTAAAAAAAAATTAAATAAATTTAAATTTAGATAAAAATTCTAAATTACGCATTCACTGCAGAACTATTGCAACATATAAAATTATACTCACATGCAGTCATGCACACATCCTCACACCCACAAACACATGCATGCGCATGGAAGCGAAAATACATACATAGACACCGTCATACACACACTCACACACTGGTTAAACTAACGTAAAAAGGCTGCAATCACCAACTAATTTTTTTTTTTCTAATATATAAAGCTAAACAGTTTGTTTGAACGCGCTAATCTCAGGAAGTACTGGTCCGATTTGAGATTTTTTTTGCGTTGGATAGCTCATTAATCCAGGAAGGCTTTAGGCTATATACTATCACGCTGTGACCAAAAGGAGCGGAGCATAAATACCTCCGCGCGAACGAAGTCGCTGGCGGCCGCTAGTAAATTATAAACTAGTGCTTGACCGCAATCCCGCCTGATGATAAGCAGTGATGCAATCGTTGATGGTAAAGCACGCTAGTTTATTAAGAAATAAACTAGCGTGCTTTACCATCAACAATTTGGGTGTCAAATTGTAATCAAAACACCGCCGCTGGCAAATTGTCCCAGACCCCGATCGTTGTTGTGTCAAAAACTTAAGGGTGGAAACTCACCGTACGACGGGTCGGCCGTTGATGGAACGGAGATGGGGGAATTAAATCATGCAATTTCCTCGCACATTCTTCAAAACGCATCCTATAGAACACCGACAGGCTGGCTACTCTTCGCCTGTGCTCTAAGCTTTAGAGACCGTTTTGAGCTAAATCTGGGTCGCCAATTAGCCTCTTCGCATGCCTCTCTACTGAATCCAAAGTACCCAGGTTGCATTTTGCAGCACCAGCCCAATTGTGGCTGCAGTACACCACACAAGAACGGACCTGTGCTTTATATAACATTCGAAGCTTCAAGAGAAGCAGCAGCAGCTTCAGAAGATTTCATTATTATCATTCGTGCGAGTACATTGTACATTCAGGTGTTATTGGATAACACCTTAAGATTTGTCATAGGACTTTCACTATGTGGTGTTGGAAATAAGCGGCTCCCAAGTGGTTTTACTATTTGTTTTGTTTCGTATTCCAAAACATCGGCTGCTGGTAGAAGTTACCGCCCACCAGACAAAGTATAGCCGCCAAGCGATTCGTCGTGTTCCAGCATGATGTCTGGTGAAGACGTACGGAGGACGGGTCTGAGCAGTTGTCTCGATGTGTACTGGGTACGATGCACCAATTGTTGTTGTCTCCAGATCAATCTCCCTCTAGCGCAATATCGCTGACCGTGTTGTTGGGTTTAACCTTCTTTATTCCGTGGGTATAACATTGCATCACCTCGCTCAACTGCCGTCTTCTTTCCTATTTATTCAGTTTTTTGTCTGAATAGGCTTGATAAACTAGCGCGCTTTACCATCAACGATTGCATCTCTGCTTACCATCACGCGGGATTGCAGTCAAGCACCAGGTTAAAAATTTTAAAATGAATAATTATTTTTAAAAAAATCTGCTCAATTCTATGTCTATGTCTTATGTCAGCTTTTCTTGCTGTGCTTTAATTCAAAGTGCAAAGGCAGAAGCGAAAGAAATTTAACATACTGTAAGTGAATATGCTGACTTCTTATTGTAGGAAAAACCTTGTGCATCTTATTATAGAAATATACATACAAAACGGATGATCCTCCAACCAGACGGGTGTGGTGTCTGGCGGGGAACTGTCCGAAAATTAGTGTCGGAATGTTTGTAAGTATGCTAAATTAGATTGCTAGATAGGTATGTTTAGATGGATCAACAAACCAAAAACAAACTTCCCGAACAAAAATTTTATTGGTTTGTCACCCGGAAAAGCAAACGCGGAAACTATTGAAAAAACACATTTAAAAAAAAAAACAATCGACTTCCAATAACCACTACAAAGTGAAAAATAACTAATTTCGGAAGTCGGTGTCTTTGGTTTTTGTATATTAGTTTTTGACACCGACTTCCGAAATTAGTTATTTTTCACCCGGGTTCAAGTCGGTTGTTTTTTGTAAAAAAGTTTTTATTTTACACCTTTAGTTGTGAAAAGTACTATGTATTCAGTTGCATCCGGTCAGACTGGAAGCTGACGCAAACGTAGTTGGGAAACGACGTAATTTTTGTTAACTTTAATGTTTTAGCCGTAATTTTGAAGAATTACCTCGACTGCCCATAGTCTTTATCATCAGATTTACTGCAGACCATAATTTTAACCCAATGGTTGCAAAGTTCTCATCTCTCTTTTCATCAATATAAATGAATTAAGTCCAAACACAAAGTAGCTACTGTAAACCGTTGAGGAGTTCCTGGAACTGGCCTTTGTCTTACTTATCAGAGTTCTTATGACAGTCACAACCCATTTAGGTGTAAAGTTCTTATCAATACAAATTAGTCAAGCCCAAACACAAGGTAGCTGTTGTGAACTTTTGAGGAGATCCTTCGACTGTCTCCCGGCTCCATGATCAGATCTACTCTAGACCTTTATTAAATTATAGTGCTTAAAAATACTTATTGAAAATACTAAGAAATCCACTAGTCACCCCTACGTTTTTTGGAAGTTCCCCTTGATTTCTCTGGTCTTCCATCAGCAGATCCTGATGTCCTTTTCATGGGGCCACCGTGGAAATATCTTCTTTCCAGTAAATGAAGAATTATCAAAATCGGTTCATAAACGACATAAAGAAAAGCATATATATGGTCAAATTGAGTAACCTCCTGCTTTTTGAAGTCGGTTAAAAAAAAATTCACTGTTAAGAATATTTTATTGTTGCTTTTTGCAAACCTAATTAGTGCAAGTAGGTCTATTTTCTGGAAGTTTCTATATTGCTTCTCTGTTAATGCTCAGCAGCACCTGTTGCAAGATGTGGACTATGTATAAGCGAAATATGAACAAAATTTAATTGTTTTCTCGCTTAAGAAAACAAGATATGCTGTTAGCAATATTTCTGCAGAACGTGCTAACGACCAGGGCAGATTACAGCTTTAATTGCTATTTGCTAGGTCTTGGCTGAAAACGAAGCCAATATGCGATTTGTTTCAAAGATTTCCTTTAGAGAAGAAGGACTAGGGACTCCATGGTTATTCTATTAATTTCCAGTATATTATTCATTACAGCGGTTTCTATTGAAAAACAAAAGAGATAGTGCCAACCCTGGTATATTTCTATATCCGTCGGGACTGGGGAATATTTGATGGCTCGCAAGGGCATCTAAATTTGGAGCCTGCGCAGTAATAGCGCGGTACTGGCGGCTTGTCATTATACCGCTTTCGTAATCTTTGGTGTCGCTTGAGAGCATCTAAGTGGGTCGGAATTGCTTGAAATTGGAAGACTTTAATATTAAAGTCTATACAATATCTAAAAAAAAACCCTGTCCGATCCGTGAAAGTATTGTTAGGTATCGATAACTGATTCTAAAAATCCCCTAAAAAAATAAATATTTCTTTGCAAAAGGTGGTCGCATCGCTCATAATAATACCGTCAAAAATAGTGTTGTCACTTTTTTAAAATTTACCAAATTTTGGGGAAGTTGGGATTAATTTGCTATGGTGATTATGATATATATATTTATTATATATAAATTTCATATTTTATTTGGTCATGTGTTTTACCTAGCCTTTATTTTCCTTATGGGTCGGACGGGGTTTTCTCACATATTGTATATATGTATAAGTAGTAGTAATAAAGTCTATACGTATAAGTGTATATCTAACAAGTAAATAATGTACAGTAGTAAATAATGAGTCTCTTGTTAATCTCTAATAAATGAAAACCAAAAAAAAGTTATTTCGGTTTTTTATTTTTTTATTAAAATATAAACCAGCGCTTGACCGCAATCCCGCCTGATGGTAAGCAGTGACGCAATCGTTGATGGTAAAGCACACTAGTTTATTAAGAGCCTATTCACTCTAGCCTTGAAGACACTCAAATTGTAGTCCGACGGAAACACCGCCGCCGGCAGATTATTCCAGTCCCTCGATGTACACGGTATAAAGGAGGAGGCGAAACGCTTCGTCCGGATTGTAGAGGTGTTAACAACATAAGGGTGGAAACTCGCCGTACGACGGGTCGTCCGATGGTGGAACGGAGATGGGGGAATTAAATCGTGCAATTCCCTCGCACACTCCCCAAAATGTATCCTATAGAACACCGAAAGGCTGGCTACTCTACGCCTGTGCTCTAGGCTTTGGAGACCAACTCGAGTTAAATCAAGGTCACCAATCAGCCTCTTCGCACGCCTCTCCACTGAAAAAAATTGAAACTCCACTGAAATTGTTTGTGCAATGTGAATTTCACACCATAAACAAGTCTTTTCCCAGCAATTATTTTTGAATTACTTAAATACACTCCCATGGGTGTCGTAAGAGGCGACAAAGGGAACTCTTAGCAGGGAAGCGGGCAGCAGCGGTATTCCTGTGGAATATCAAATTTCTTGTAAAGTCCGTAAAATGTAAGAACTTAGCTAGAAAATGTGGGTAACGCCTACACCACTTAGTCATATTCATTTCGTTAGCTAATTTAAAATAGTCCTGTAGCCGTGCGCTGTCCGGTTGATCATGGATTCAGACTCATTGTTGTTTTCAAGATCACAGGTGATAAAATATTCTTCAACATGGCTATATAAATTACTAGCAACCCGATACGTGTTTCGCTACGTATAAAGCGATATAATAAAAACAAATTTATTGGACCATCAAAATTATTTATTCAAACATAAAATGATTTTTTTAATGGCTTGCAATTTTAAAACTTAATCCTAAACATTTCGATAAACAATATTCTTTGTTTTTCCATTCCTAGCATGTATAAACAAACGACTGGGGGTACCGACTCTCGAACAGACAACATAAATTTGGCCATGTGAAAAACATGATTCCTCCAAATTCACACCACAAACGTGAAATGTTTGCCCTTGGGCTTTGTAGATAAACATAACAAATGATAAACGCACAGAATATTCTAATCGTTTGAACTCAAATAGCATATCAGTTGGGATCATAGGGATACGCGGTATCAAGAAAAATTCTCCTTTTGATTTACCAGTTAAAATCGTAGCTTCAATTGAATTTGGCAATAAGTTTTTCACTGCTTATCTTGTTCCATTACAGATTTCTGGTGGATTATAAAATTACAAAGAAAGTGGCACTGATTTATATATATATTATGTGATAAATGAAGAACCGTTCGACCGATTCTGTTCAAATTTCACACAAACCATCTACTAATTAGTCAAAACAAAGCCTAAACATTTGGTTTGGATTGGTGAGAGTCCGTTCTTGAGTTATAAAATTACAAAGAAAGTGGCATTGATTTTTATATATATAGATATGTATTTTATATTAAAGAGGAGGAGAATATGTGGGTTGTAGGGAGAAATCTTCCAAAGATTACCCCCCTCCTTCTAATGAATAGAATTTGAAAACTCTTTAGTAGAAATGATTACCGTCCAATAAAGAGGGCACGGGTCAACTAGTCGGAAGATGAATCACCATTTATGTATATGTTAACGGAAATGTATGTAATGCGTCATTGTATACAATTCCTAGGAAATTTATATAATTCCTAAATTTGTTTCTAAGTTTAACAACGTGTTTTATTAATTTTATTCATAGAAAGCATGGTTTTATACATTTCCTAATACGATATAGGAATTTTATACAATTTCTAGGAAATGTATACATTTCCCAGGATATGTGTGTATTAAATAATGTTTGGAACAATATTTTACACATTTCCTATGTAGCTTCGGAATTGTATACATTTCCTAGTAATTGTATATAATTCCTAGGTTTCATACATTTCCGGTAACATATATCCAATCTAAATACAAACAAACAATAGATACAGGATGCAACAATCATTTAAAATCAAGCTCAAAACAATAAAAATACATTGTGCACGGCTTTTATAGCCAGCATGTCGACAGCTCTAGTGTCAAATGATCGCCACTCGACGACAATTTATTTTTACAACTGTTCTCGATTGTACTCGATTATGTTGTTTGAGAAGTTAAATGGGGACGATGTGTTCAAGTCACATTGTTAACGACTGTACCTACGCTACAATTTAACGAGTTTGTTAAAGTATTGTGGTCGTGTGGCGTGGCTTATGTCTGTCTTACAAAGTTTCTACACGATCCCAGTTTTGTAATTCATTCCACATTTGCACAACTGAGAGGTTGTTTCTAAGTTCTTAAATGCCACACACTGTATTCCGCGGTTTGCTGATTTGAATAGCAGCTTATGATCTTTCTTCACAACAATATTGGAAACATTTTCATGAATAAACTTCTTTTTCTTCAATACACGACAAAGGCTTTCCACAATGACCGGTCTTGTGCTGCCCGCATCCATCGGTTTCCCGCGACCTTCACCAGGTTATCGGTCTACCTTGTTGGGGGCTTCCCTAAGTTGCGTCTATCAGCACGTGGCCGCCACTCCAGAAACTTACTGAGTCATGGACCATCAGTTCAACGTGCAATGTGCCCCGTCTTAAGTTTAGTGACTCGAAGTTTTGTGTCGGTGACTTTGGTTCTTCATCTCCTCATTTCTGATTCGATCGCACAGACAAACTTCGAGCATAGTTCTATTTTATTTTTAAATAGTTTGCTAGTATAGTATTTAGTAGGTTAGATAGTAGTTTATTAAGCCTATTCATTATATAGTTTCGTAGCTTCCCGAACGCTGGCCAGCCGAGCTGGCCGGTTCGATGAGATACCTCTTTTTCTCTTTTTTGCCATATAGTATTTAGGTTTTTAAGCTATTGCATAGCTTCTATCGCGGGCCTTGAGCGCGGGGACCGAATCCAGAAATTCCGTAACGAAAAAACCTCACGCTCCCCACTCCGACGGGCACGGAGGTGTGGCTTGAAGGCCGTACATCGTCTAACGTCGTTTCAGTTCGGCAGTCTTCGGCACGGTATGTTTGTGTGCGTGCGACTACATCTTTTGAAAACAATTTATAGATTTTCAAAAAGAGCATGCATATTGCAGGGCGCGAACTCAGTTCTACACACTTGCCATGTTACTGATAGTCGCGATGTGCTAAACTTGCGATTAATTTTCTCTCTGAAATAGGTCTTCTATAGAGATATGTCATAGACGTCATCGACGTTGTCATGGCTACCTTAAAAACTTTTCATATAATTAATTATTAAGTACTTTTATTCAAATTAATTTAGTAGTGTTTTTATAAAATAGCTTTTTTTTTAACGGAAAAGCTAAGATGAATGTCACGCTTATTTTTCATTGGACTTTTAAATTATTTATAGTGTTGTTTACTAAATAATAGCGCGTGATTTTATAGAGTAAAAAGTGCTCACGCGGTTGTTTTTACAACTGTTATTGGCGATATCCGCCATTATTGTGAAATATTTTTTTAAAGAATTTCTATAATTTGTTACACGTGTTATTGGCAAAATTGTGGTATCTATCCACAGGGACCAGATCAAGAGTTGAAGTTGAAGTTTTTATTAAATAAAATATTACAGAAAGATGTCGGTGAACAATGTTAATACCAGTACATTTAAGTGTACGAGTTGTAATATTGTTATCTCCGAAACGAAACAACGAAAGTTTAATAAAAATATGCTCTTCGCCTTTTTCTGAGGAAGACATTGATGAGGCAAAAAGTTATTGTTTGTTTCTACGAAGACAAGACAAAAACATGTATCGAGGCGTAAGAACAAAAAGCAGAAAGACCTAAAATATACGATTACGGTGTTTAAAATCACGGATCCCGAACAATCCCAGTTTTTGTGGCATATGACCTTCACAAATTGCCACCAGTTTGCTTTGACTACGTAGAACGTACGTAAAGAAGTTGATGAAGGATTTATTAATTCTACGGTCAGATGTTAACGCAATCAGAAGTGATTATGTTACTAAAGATCAGCTCGAAAATATTAAATTGATAACAAATAATTCGACACCGACGCCGTTCATCATCAACAACCTTTATATCGTCCCACTGCTGGGCACAGATCTCCTCTCATACAGAGAAGGATTGAGCGTAATCACCACGCTTGCTCAATGCGGGTTGGCGATTTCAGACTTATAAAGCCCAGGTTTCCTCAAGATGTTTTCCTTCGCCTTCAGTCATTGGTGTCCAAGATATACTTAGAAAGTACATATAACTTTAGAAAAGTTAAATTGGTACTTGCATGACCTGGAATCGAACCCGCGCACTCATACTTGAGAGGCTGGTGTTTTAACCACTAGGCCACCACGACAAAACAGTGGGGTATATTGAAAAAGAACCTCGGAGTCTTTGAGTATATTTCGTGGTGCTCCCTGTGCGCCGTTTCCGAGTCAACGAAATACCAGTTGGTGGAGTCATAAGGATACTATAGCTGTCTTGCCTGCCCCTCAGTGCCCGGCCGGTCTTGCGATTGCACCGAAACAGCACACAATGACAGAGATTATAAGTAATAGCATAGACAGACCTTACGGAGGAATTGCCCTATTGTAGAGGAAGTCCGCTTTCTCAAAGGTATCAGTGTTGTTGTGTAATAGTGATCGTTTAGTTCTCACACGGATCGTTCTATGTTAGTTTTCTCATTTTACATGCTTACTGACTCGAGTGAGTTCTTATCGGTCACCACGCTCAAAAAGTGTAACTTGAATTAATATCAAAGAAAAAGAAATACTGCATAAATAAAATAAATAAATAATTATAATTGCATAAATTGATACAAAATGCTATGCAATAGCTTTACCGCGGCAGTCCCCGAGTGCCACACGTCTTTTTTATAGTATACTGACACCACCACTTCTAGCCACTCAATTTTCGTTAATAGAAGTAGAGATAATACTGATATAGTTATAAGGTTCAAGGTTGGTAGGGGTAATTTAGCAGTCTCGGGAAGATAGATCTGCTGGAGTGTGGTATGACGGCAATAGAACGCGATGAAGTAAAATTTAATTATAGTAAAAAGAATATTATTAACAAAAGTCTTGAGTAAAGAAAATGTATCAAAGCAAAGCATTTTAGTCAACAAAACCATTAACAGGCTTTTTTGAATTAAAACTTAGATCTCGAAGAGAAGAATAGGCATGAAACTCCAAGGACACTCTTTTAAATCAAGATATTATTACAAAACCTCTGGTACATTATTCTAGTTGCTTCTATACGTGAGAAAATTGTAAAAAAAAAAAACAATAAAGACCTAGAAAATTAAATTATATTTAAAACTAGCAGCTCCCCGCGACTACGTTTTTTTTATATGTACCGCTCCTATTGGTCGCATCGATGTTATGTATATACATAACATCGATGCGACCAATATATAGTTTAGGCTATATAGCCTAAACCTTTCTGCCTTCCTGAATTAATGGGCTATTCAATGCAAAAAGAATTTTTCAAAACGGACTGGTCTAGCTGATCCGTTTTGAACGACTGAGTTCCTCTGATTAGCGCGTTCAAACAAACAAACTCTTCAGCTTTATAGTAAAGAAAGCATAGTAAAGCAGCTTTAAGTATAGATTAAATTTAAATCAAATTTAAAATAAGCTCTGGTAATTAGGAGATAACCAGGCCCAACTATCGGCGTCCGTTGACGAACATGACGCGTGAATCAGCCTATTGATCTAACACACACAGCTTCATTAGTGAAACATTTAAGTGAGCATGAAATATTTTCATATAATATATGTATTTACAATGAACGTATGTACCTAAATCAAATGAATATTAATTATTTAACTTTATTATTCACGACGTAGTTCCTTTGAAGTTATTCTGATAATTGAATCATAGCTCTTTTTTCAATTTTGTTGTTTGCTTAAAATTATTTCAATATTTTCTAAATTTTACTTAAATTAAGCCTTCAGATTAAGTCTTCAAAGGTTTAGTCTTATTAGATACTTAGAAACAGCCCCGTCGGTCTCTTAATCGCGACCTGTGAGCGTGGCATCCTGGGTTCGATTCCTACGTCGGACAAAATGTCATTGGGTTTTCCCCTTAGAAATACAGCACCGATATCACTGTAACATCAACGTAACATCTTCGATTTTGGATGGTGGCCATGTGATGTCCCCTTGCTTAGGAAAGTACTTTTAGCCGTCGGTTGTATGTCTGCTCGATCGGTCATGTCGGATTGCCGTTGGAATATGAGAGCGAGGGAAAATAGAGTGCACTCTATCTATATGATTTTTGTACTATCATATTTTCCGCGACAAAAGGCGAAAAATATGATAGACCGTAGATTAAATTCCGCTACCATCTAAAACGTACGCTAACTATAGTACGTAAACTATAGTATGTATAGAACGTTTTTATTCATATGTATATAAGTCGGAGAATATTTTTAATAATGACATGCCGGTTTTTTATACTGTCGATTGTTAACGATTTTAACTATTCATGTCTCATGAGTATATAATATCAAAACCTAGACTAGCACGCTGCAAATAACTATGAATGTTTTCATTATTTAATGTTATTACTTTCTTCAATTAATCACAAGATATTTGACATTAAACTTAATGGGGATTTGATAAGACTTGAAATTGTCTGCATAAAGAACAAAGTATGGTTTTTTAATAAGTCTTTTTTTATCCATAATCCATACTTATTGGCCAAGAAGTACTTAGATTTATTATCCATATTTTTTTTATTAGCCTATTTTGTTGGGCAAAGGCCTCCTTCATATTCTTTCACCTTTCCTTGTATTGACGTAGGACTGGGCGGGTAGCATTTGCAGGATGGACTCAGACAAATGGGCAAAAGTCGCACAATAATTCCTGAAGACGGACGTCGCCGAGGCAGGCCTTAGAAACTGGCGTGATTTTGAATCGATTTTGAACCTAGCCTAACCTATTGGATGTAGAAGACAGAGCACAAGAAAAGTGGAAGAATGTTCATAATCACAAACAAACCTCTCGCAGTTTTTTTATTATTCTAAAATTAACACCACTGATCATCATTCAAGCCTACGAAATAATTCATGGACTGTTTCCGACGATGCAAATGAAGCTTTATACCATTAAGGTAGCATCTCATCCCTCCAGAGTGCGTTACACAGATTTACACACAACATTAACATAAAGAATAGTCTTATGAAACAGAAATATTACCGCGAGCGAAATGAAAACACATATGGTAATAAATAACACCGTTTATTCGTGGGGAAAATATTTCACAACAAATATAATCGGACTTAAAAATAATAACAACTATTGCTTTTATAGCAACCTTTCGAACGAGTTATTTTAAACACAACTCTCTGACTTCGTATTTTTGTAAAAAACAATACTTGTGTCATATTAGCGGTTCTCGTTCGAAAAGTTATAACACGCTTTAAAGGACTATATGTCACCTTAAAGCGTTGTTCAGTCTTAGTTCACTTTAGTGCAGTCTGTATTCACTATTCTTGTTCAACTAGCGCGTAATCCAAACCGTTGCCATCGAGCCCTTTTGATACTTCGTTATCCTTTGCTGTTTTTGTTGTTGTTTTCAATTCCTTTTTCCTTATTTTGCCGACGTGTGTTGTGGCTTCAACTAGTTCCAACTGCTCAAGTGGTGTCGCTGAAGATGTTTGGATAGGAACTTCCTTTTTCTCTGTTGTTGTTTCAGCTATTTCTACTTTCTCTTCTGTTGCAGGTTTTTCTGTTTTGTCATCTACTTTAACTGGCAATCTTACTTCGATGGGCACTTCTCTCTCGGGCGGCGGTGGAGGCACCTCATGTTTAGGCACAGACACAGTTAGTACACCATTTTCTTTGAGAACCGCGGTCACTTCCTCCTGCTTACTGCCAGGTGGCAGTACAAACCGCTGAACGAAGTGGTTCGCCATGAACTGCTGAACGTCATCCTTGATCTTGTGCTTTCCTTCAACTATGATGTAACGGTTCTTCACTTTGATCCTTAGTTCGTCAGGTTTGAACCTCCTAACGTTAAGATTAACTTGGAACTTCTCCTTGTCTGATATGATTTGTGGTTCTTCTAGAGCTTCCTCGACGTCCATAGCCGCTGCTGCCCTGATGAGTTGACTCCAAGGCCATAGGTAGTGGTAGGCGAGAGTGTGGGTAATGTGTTTGTCTAGGGCAGAGAAGGGATCCTCAACCCTGTGTTTCCTACTCTCATGGCAGGCCGCGGTGGTGATGAATGCGAGGACTAATAGATATTTCTGCATTGTTCGTTGCTTCGTAGTTGCTTTCGTTATGTACTATGACGGCTGCAAGCGAGCGCGAGGCTTATATAGGCTTTGTAGTGTTTCGAGAATGTACGCTCATTGATAACCGCAGCGGTAAAACCAGTTGTTGTAAACATTTGGAAAGTTTGAACAGATGTTTCCTTGTGTCAGCAGTAAGGTGTGTGTTATTTTGTATGTTTTGTATATGAAGTGACATTGAATTTCATGCTTCAATAGTCATACCTGTGTACATCAATAATATATTTTGAAAGAGTTCTTATTTGATAAGTGTACACATTTATATATTTATTAAGTACTGTTTAGTTATTGAAGAAATATATTTTTCTGGAATGTGCTTGTATGATTTTTTCTCGAGTATCTTATATTTTATTGACATACGTCACAAAGTCGGCAGAATTTTCCTGAATTCGCACAAATATTTGTTTAGTCTGCAATATTAATGTTATTATAAGAGTTATAATGTTTGCTTTATACTTCGCCTTGTGTATAGTAGAGTGATTTGCTTATTTATGATACCGATAGACTGATATGTTTAAAGCGAGTTTATAAATGTGTGCTCAATTTAAGAGCAATACAAGGAGGATAAAAGAGGATGTGTCAGTAAGCCAAAGTAGGATGCCTTATCACTATCCTCGTAACTGGCTATTCTCCACTCCTCAGCATGGCTTATGTTTATGTGTTGAAATAGTAGCACAAAAAGATGTTCAAATCCATACACTTACGTTTAGCCCCATACTGACCTGCTGCGGGACAAAGGCTCTTCTTGCCCTTTCAGAATCTGGTTTCCAACGTCACTTTCGAGTCAGTCCTGGCGCTACCTATCTTGAACTGAGTTATTTCAATACAATTTCTTCGCAGGCCTCGGTAACGCTGTCCATATTCAGACACCCATTATGTGGAGACCATTTAATACAACAACATATAGTTCGGGAATTGAAATTTAATAGCAGTTAGCTTAACTTCATCTAAATAACACTCTTATTAGCAAAAGCTATATGTTGTTGACTCCTGCGCTTCGCGACGTGTTTAGATCACACACACACACACATACATACACATTTACACACACGCGCACCGGGCAATGACCGAGTCTGTGTGCGCGGTACCGTTAGCAAAACTAGCAATGCACTTATTTCTAGGTCAAACACTTTTACTCTTAGCACAAAACAAAAACAATAATACTTTCGTTTATTTTTTGTTTCAGTATCAATAACCTTTCCAATTTGTTGAATATAAAACGAATCAGTAGTGATGCATGCTCTTTTTTGTTGTCTCTTCAGTGAATGTGGTAATTATTTATAAATTTACTCTCGAGAGTGTGTTACCCACTTTGAAGACGTACCTATGTTAGTGTAATTTGAAGAAAATTGGTTTTAAGATGGAGCCGTGTCAGTTGCATTTGTAACCACATTTGGTAGAAGAATTTCTTCACGATGTAACTTACGAAAGTACTTAAAACCTCAGAAATGAGAACGGTATGCGAAGTGACGACCCCTGGCTTTATAATTAAGTTACCGACAGTAAAGTGTACATTATCTTTGCAGCATTTTCATGAGTACTTACTAACATAACACTATATTATAAAAGCCGGTCAAGTGCGCACGGAGGGTTCCGTACTATTATCTATATAAATGCCGTCTAATTTATGAGCCCTCCTTAATTTATTGTCATCATCATTTCAGTCTAAAGACGTCTACTGCTAGTCATAGGCCTCCCCAAGGATCTCCATGACGACCGGTCCTATGCCTCCCGCATCCAAGAATTTCTCGCGACCTTTACCAGGTCGACGGTCCACCTTTTTGGGGGCCTACCCACGCTGCGTCTTCCGGTGCTTAGAAATATTACTATATCTTTTTTTTATTGTGGCAACAGAAATACGTCGTCTGTAAAAATTTTTGTTTCTATCACGGTTCATGAAATACAGCTAGAGAGGCAATTCTCGTAATTTTAAAAACATTCACAGTCGTACGGACGACAGCAGGTGAAGCTACCCGAAACTGACAAATATTCCCAATCAACCTTGAGCCTTAATGATTTAGAGATAAAGTTGAAAATCTAATAAAAAAGTCTAAAAGGTTGTAGTAGGTATATGTGCTGTTGTCTGTAAATATGTCAAGTTTCCCTGCAGTTTGACAAGTTTTTGAGATTTGTTTGACGCCTAGATGAATACCCGAGCATTTTTCACTTTTTTTGAGATTAATTACGAGAATTGGCCTTCTGATCAGCAAGAATTAGCTTTCGGACATGATCCGAAAGCTAATTGCAAAACTTACACTATCAGTAGCTATGGGTTTCATTTTGACAATTCAACAAAATTCATTGCGTTATATATGTTGTTGAGAAGACACGTTTACGAACATATGAAGCAATGGATTAGTAATTAATATGCTTCGAAATGATTCCAACTGATAGTAATATTGTGTTTCATAATTAGGGTGCTGGTGACGTGCAAATAGATTCATAGTAGAGTATTAGTAATAGGGTCCCATTTACTGTTTATTTACGGGACCCTAATAAGTAAGAACGCGGTTAGTGGGGCATGAATAATCGTTTTTGCGGATTTACCTCTTCCACCAAAATAGGTAAACATTCGCTTTGTTTATCATATTAGAAAGATGCTGTGTCACTATGACATCGTAGCATTCTATCTTCATATTTGGCTTTAGGTGAATCATCGGGTATTTTTACATAATTTCTTATTTACGATTTTTCTTCTGCGTGGTTACTACGTTCTCCGTAAAAAAATATCACTTCCTTTCGTTGTCACCCAACGTCTGTTTGCGTGAAACTATTTACTACCTAGATTTTAGATTTAATTACCTAACTGTAGATAATGGATCTTCATAATGGGGTTAGTAGGACTCTTTTAAAGCTAGATGCAGTAAATCAGTAATTGTAGGCCCAAATTTAATTATATATGTTTGAAAGCTGAATTTATACTGAGATACTGTTGTTTTTTAAACTAAAAGTGGCATTAATCATCAATTCAATTCAATTTCAGGCAACAATAGTAATTATATTACACAATCCTAAATCGTTGCCTAAAGAAGTGTTAGCTTATCTGATTTTTAATGCCTATGAATATCTTAACCTATTTTTGCCACTGGGGAAAACCCAGTGTAAAAATGGGATTACCTACTAAAAACTGTTACTAGTTTTTGTTCTTATGGTGACAGCATAAATACATCGTGTGTGTTAATTTCAACTGTCTAGCTATCACAGTTTAAAGAATATAGTTAGACAGACAGACCGACAAATAGTGGAGTCTGAACCTATATTATAGGCTTATATATAGGAAAAAAGGTAAGGGTAATTGTAATAATAATATACCTAGACTTTAAAAACTAGTACAAAGTGAAATAAAAATATAAGATATATCTTTAAAGCCTTTAAAAATATAATATATATTTAGAATAATAAACCAAAAAAAAATAAAATATCGTCGAATCCAACTCGGCTGGGCTGCTTTCGGGAAGCTACGAAGAATCTTCTCGTCCGAAATACCGCAGTGTCTCAAGACAAAAGTCTTCGACCAGTGTGTGTTGCCAGTGATGACATATGGAATTGAGACGTGGTCGCTAACAATGGGCCTTATAAGAAGGCTCAAAGTCACTCAAAGGGCAATGGAGAGGGCTATGCTTGGGATTTCACTGCGCGATCGAATCAGGAATGAGGAGATCCGCAGAAGAACGAGAGTAACCGACATAGCCCGAAGAATTGCAACACTAAAGTGGCAGTGGGCTGGACACATTGCCCGTAGGACCGATGCCCGATGGGGCCGACGGGTTCTCGAGTGGCGACCACGCACCGGAAGACGTAGCGTGGGTAGGCCCCCGACAAGGTGGACCGACGACCTGGTGAAGGTCGCGGGAAACCGCTGGATGCGGGAGGCGCAGAACCGGTCGTCGTGGAGAACCTTGGGGGAGGCCTATGTCCAGCAGTGGACGTCTTTCGGCTGAAATGATGATGATGATGAGAATAATAAACAGACAACCTTTTAACGAACAACTTTAACACACATTGTACAGCCAAAGAGAAAGCTTTTACCGGCGACATTTAAAGTTGTTTTAAACTTGTTGACCAAAATAAACAAAGTGTCGTAACTTCAGTGGAATTGTATCAGGTTGTTGACCCTGTTGTGTGCTGTGGTGACTCATGGACTTGCATCGTTGAGAGCCCATGGTATATTCGTAAATAATATCGACTGATTCGTAGGATTTAATGCCTTTGACATTTAAAAATTAATATTATTATTTTTGTACTTATATTAATTTATTTTTAAATTATTTGATTTTATTATCTCCTTTATTTCAATAAATACATATTAATTATACATTTGAATATTACAATATGGAATGGTCTAATTTTCTACTATATCTCCTTCGTGTCACTGCTACAGCAAGAAGGAAGGCTCCATCAGGAAACGCGCTGCGGCGGCTTAAAAGGCTGTCTAATTTAACTGAGATACCTGATTTGTGCCGGACAATCTATGGGTCCAAATGGAAATGAAAGATGGAAGAAGTGAAGGAAAGTCTTTGCAAAAAAAGGATACTGCAAGCTGGATTAAAAAAAAAAAAAAGTCTGTGGGTTTGAACAATAAATAAAATTATTATATAAAGTAGTAGTGTTACCTAACTTTGTTTATGAAAATTATCGCCTTTTCACCAATTAGGTACGTCTCCTTTCTCTCATCTTCGACGAATTCTGACCATAATGTTTATATAACTGATTGTGTTTTTCCTTATTTATCAGTAAAAAAGCGTCTCTATTTCTAAGGATTTAAGCAGTAGTGCAGACAAACTAAGTTATGTATTATGTTTTATTTGATCTGATTATGCAAGAATTCTCAATATACCTAACTTAAATTTTACGTATATTGACATTGCATTCAATAATGCCGTAACCAATATTGAAACTTACCACACCGGTACATTTTATATGCTGACGCTACCTTTGTGGGAGTAATACAGGTTTTCGTCATTGGACCCTATATCGATGAATTTATGCCTCTAATTTCAACCTCAACTTCAACTAAATAAGACATAAACTCGTTTGCCATTGATAATGGATAAACGTCAGTCCGCTTATTAGAAAACTTGAGCAATTTTGTGCAAGACAACATCGTAACTCTTATAAGATTTTCAAGCGATATTCGACTTTGTTCTGTATGTTTAAGATCGATTTTTGACTGGTGGTAATTCTGTAAGTAAGGTGCATTCGAGACCATTCGACCGGTTTCGCGTAACATTGTTTCAAACGTACGCAACAGGTCGGCAGGGACTTCGAGGAGGTCGGGGCAAAGAGAAACAGTTATCACAACTTGTTATGATGTAATTATTGTAATTTCACCTGTTACCTTACCATTTCATTGAGTTGTCGCCGGAAAACATGCAATATAGCTGTTATATTAATGTGGTTTGTATAATGACTTCATTATTACGTTTGTTAGGAAACAAAGATTGTGGCATGACAGTTGCTGATTGATGGTGAGATAAGTTACTGTGGATATATGCAGGCTACTTAAAACTGGTTTAATTTATTAACTTCCCTTCAGAGATCCGGACGAAGTATTTCGCCACCTCCTTTATACCGCGTACATCGAGGGACTGGAACAGTTTGCCAGCGGCGGTGTTTCCGTCGGACTACAATTTGAATGTCTTCAAGGCTAGAATGAATAGGCTCTTAATAAACTAGTGCGCTTTACCATCAACGACTGCGTCACTGCTTACCATCAGGCGGGATTACGATCAAGCGCTAGTTTATAATTTAATAAAAAAAGAAGAGCCAGAGGGTTTTTATGTAAAAATCAAGTGAAGTGAGTCGTCATTCCTACTGATACTCAAAATTGACACTAATGGCAGATAACTTTATTTAACCTGTTTACACTTACTTTGACTTTGTCCATTAACTTTGAACATCGTGAGATTGGTCAACATCGGCTTTTATTACCAAAACAACAAAAAAAGATTAGAATTTTTAACAAACTAGATCGGCAGAAAGTGTGATACATAATTATAGTGAAATGGTTTACAAGTTATATACAGTTACGTTATTTTTTTAATATTTTCTTTTCTTTTTCTTAAAAAGATGACGTTGCCCCACACTAGGAATAATACTCCTGTATCGTGGGTGGGTTTACAAACATTTAACTCACATACACAAACATCCAGACCCGGAACAACTATTTCTAGGTCTACTTGACCATTAAGACTGTTCTGATGATTGTGACTGACTCACTGAAATGCCGCCTTCCTTCCTATTCAATAACTTTTTTGAGTGAATAGGCTCTTAATAAACCAACGTGCTTTACTATCAACGTTTGCATAACTGCTTACCAACAGGCGGGATAGCGGTCAAGCACCAGTTTATAATTATAAATAAAGTATAATTCACGGTCTGTATAATTTACTATTAAACTAACAGCTAACTGCATATCGTCATATGGATGCATTAGAAGCTTTGTAATCTTACTACTTAAATAAAATTACAGTATCTGGCACTGCTCTTTTTTTAAAATATAAATCCTGTCTGACATACTTTCACATTATAATTATACATTTTCTTATTATTTTTATTTTTTTTTTGTATTTTTAATTCATGTATGTTATTTGTGCCAATTACCTGGACAGCAGTAATTGAGATAATCTGATAAATAGCTCCGTATGAATCACTTAACCTTAACATATAGTCTCAAAACTACAGTTAACGTAAATTTCTTTTGAAAAATTATTACCTACTCATAAAACCAATTCAGATTATTTATTCATAGTGTTCCATTTTAATGAATCAGCTTGTTATTAAGATGGCCGATTAAGCTGTTATCTGGTGATTGCACAATCTTACTCACCAAGTAAAGAGCTGAGATTTGAATTGTCAGTATATAATGTG